>OW052036.1:15877500-20877500 GCA_932526305.1 Epicampocera succincta | reverse complement strand
GGAGATGGGACACGCTAACAGGAGTCAAAACAGACATGGCCAACTACATATTTACATGTAACAATAATTTTGTGCGGACAAAAATTTTGTTCGTCAACAACTCGGTCGATCCTCAAACTCAAATACAAACACTTTTGCTTTGTTTCAAATTAATTTTTTATTGTTGTTAGTTTTGTTGTTAGTTTTACAAAAAAATGAAACGAAATCTCAAATCACAATAATTAGGCATAAATTATGGTTTAATTTCAAGAAAGTTGTTGTTATAGTTTTCAGTAGTTTTTTTTGTTTTGTTTTGCTAGAAGAAGTTAATAATAATATTTTAAGTTGCATTTTCTAAAAATGTGAAGTCTGTTTGTGGGTGTGTGTAGAGAGAGAGTACAAATTTCAGAGGCGGGGGGTGGTCTGTGTTGTTTTTTTTTTGTTTATTTTTTTTTTTTGCAAATTTTCTCTTAAAAACTAATTAAAGTTTAAGTAGTGAGTTTGTTTCAGTTGTTTATTAAACAATGAGATATCTTATAAAATATTTATATAATAGTATTTTGCGTTTATTGTTTAACCAGATCTTAAACAATAAGAAAACACTCCTTTGTTGTTTGCATTTTGTAGTATTTTCGCTTAAGAACTAAATTTATATTGGAAATTTATTGTGTAGATTTTCTTTTGTATTTTTATTTTGAAAAATTGGTGTTTTTGTTTTGTGTGTCGAAACATACATACAATTTCATTATTATATATCTCTATAATATTATATTATAAATGTATACAAGATAAGTTTCGAAATTAGTTTTAATGTTGCACTTTTTTGTGGAAATTTAAAATAATTTAAAATTTCGCAAAATATTAAACAAAAAAAAAAAAAAAAAACACAAATATTTAATTAATAATAGTTTTATTCCTACACTATCGAATTTCGCCTGATTACAAGAATTTCGAGATATAGTGCTTTTGTATCAAACGTCCCGCTTTCTTTTTCAGAACACAAAATCTTATTAACTGCTAATCCGGGTAGTTGGTAGTCTGAGGCGGCACTCTGGGATAGAGCTGGTTTAAAATGGACAATAATTCCAGTTATTCAGTACATATTGTTTTTAGTTTGTAAATATAAAGCCACTTACTCCCAACAGATTCCTCGGCACGTAGCCCTCTTCGTTCTGTTCATTTTTGGCCCACCACCACTCACTTTCGGCGTCATCTCCCTTGCGCAAAATGATCAAGCGATCGTTGACATGGAACGTCAATTCGTCACTGTTCTGGGCTTCGTATGAAAATACCGCAAACACTTCACCGCTGTGAAGTATGCCAAGTTTTTCTTGGATGCCTGCAACATAAAATTGTTGTTTAGTTCGACAAATTAGAAACGAAAGAATTATTATTGAAAAGTACATGTTTTGATGTTATCGATATCGAATTATAACTAAAAAGCCAATTTGTTGATATATTTTTTATAGACAGCTAAATTTTCAATAGAAATGCAGATTTTCGAAAAAAATTCTATGGAAAATTTGAATAATTGCTGGTGAGTGAGTGTTCGCCAGAAAATTTGCGTTATCGATAACTTAAGTTATCGAAAAATTTTCTATAAAAATAGCAAGTTATCGATAAAATTTTCAGACTTTCTATAGTAAATTACAATACCTAATAAATTTCTTATAGAAAATTCTAACTGTCGATAAAATTCTATGGATGCATTTTTAATGGAAAATTCCAGTAATTAATAAATTTTCTATAGAAAGTTTCATATCATAATAAATTTTCTTAAAACGAATTGTAAATCGCCATAATTTTTTTTACGGATAATTCTAGTAAACGACAATTTAAGTTATCGATAAAACTTTTATATAAGAAACTTTCTATGGATAAATTTTCTATGAAATATTCAAGTTATCGAAATATGTTCTACCGAACAACTGGAGTAATTTCTAGTTACTCAAAGTTTTTCTATAGCTATCGATAAATTTGTCATATAGAAATCGATCCGTCGATAAATTTCCTTTGTAGTCATGTGTTAACGATAAATTTTTATCTAAAATTTAATTTGTTGTCGGCTTTGTAAGCGAAAAATTAGAATATCTTGAAATTAGTATTTAGAAAACTCCAATTAACTCGATAATTTTCTTGTAGGGAATGCAAGTTATCGATAGATTTTGGACCAGATAATTTCTATTATCAATAACTTTTCTGCAAAAAAGTTCATGCTGACACATTTTTTTGATAAATTTAAATTATCGAAAAAGTTTTTTTAAGAAGTTCAAGTTATCGATAGATTTTGTATAAGAAAACGATAATATTGAAAACTTTCCCATAACAAATTCATAATAAGTAAGTAAAATTGTTGTGGGAAACCAAATTTGCCAATATATTTTCCAAGTGAATTAATATTAGTGAAACGTTTTCTATTTAAAACTCAAGTTATCGATGGATTTTTTTGTAGAGAAATTAAGTTCTCGATGAATTTTTTTAATAAAAAATTCAAACTATTCAAATATTTGCAACAGAAAATTTAAGTTATCGATTAATTTTCCTTAAAAACCATGAGTTATGAATAAATTTTTCATGGAAATGTAAGTAATTGAACATTTTTCTATAGAATTTTTAAGTTATCGAGTGATTTTATATGGACAGTTTAAGTTATCAAAAAATTTTTAAGCTGCCGGCTAATTATCTATAGAAAATCAAAACTACCCCGAAAGTTAATGCTTTGGCAAATTTTCCATAGAAAAGTAAAGTCATCGAAGTATTTTCTCTAGAGAATTAAAACGTATCAATAAAGCTTCCACTGAAAATTTCTGATATAGAATAATTTCCAAAAAAAAAAAAAATTAAAGTTATCGAGAACAGTATCGATACATTTTGCGAAACCAACAAATTTTCAATTCTATAGAAAAGTTGTTTGTCGGAAGACTCAAAACTTTTTAAGGAAATTTTTGCGAAAAATATTTCGTTGCCTTAAAGTTTCTTTAATAAATTGTTTCCGACAAATTTTCATTTCAAAATATTGTATGTTGTTGCCCATTTTTGCTGTAACAAAACTTTTCTAAAATTCGGCAACAAACGCCAAGTGCTTTTCTTCGGCCGCCTTCACTTACTGTATAAATATTCTGAACAGCCGTCAAAACCCTCCTCATCCTCTTCGCATTTTTCCGCTGGAGTCTCGTGATCCGATAAAGTGGCGGCAAATAAACAGGCACCATTTTCTACCAGAAACTTGACCATGGACAAGTTATTGCAGCTGGCAGCACAATGCAGCGGCGTCCATCCATCCGAGTCCTGGGCATTGACATCACAACCGAATTCGACCAGGAATCTGAAAGAGAAATGTTGTCTTAAGCTGAGAACTTTACTTGTGTATTTTGAAACCCACTTGACAATGTCAAAGTGACCCGCACAAATGGCATTATGCAGAGCAGTAATACCCTCGTCATTGGCCGCACTGGGATTGGCCACCTGCATGGCGGTCTTCTTCACCAACTCCAGTTCTCCCTCCAAACTGGCGTCGAGCAGTAAAGCCAAGGGATCAAAACTGACGCGACGTGCAAGTTTGGGCTTGCCGTTGGCGGCGTTCGCGGAGGCATTGCCCGCCGACAAAGAACGCATTCTCCGCTTCAGGCTGTCGGGCGATGATTTGTCTTGTGGCGAATTATTAGCATTTTCACCACGATCCGGTTCATCGGTGCTGCTTTGGGATTGAGGTGACAACGTGTTGGGTGAAACTTGCTGCTGCTGCTGCTGCTGCTGTTGGTGTGCTTGCGAGTTGGGTGAGTACTGGGGCGTAGAATTGGCCTCGCTGTTGGACTCAGCCGAGTGCTCGTTACTGTTGGATCTCCTCTCATTGAATGAATAACTATTGCCGGCATTCAGTTCCATTTTTCGGGAACCCTGTTGCTGAATCGTGGGCTTGGTTGTAACAGAGGAGGACTTTAAACGCGGCTGCTCGGAGAGCGGTTGCTTGCGAATCGTTAAGGGTTTCGCTTTTATGGGCAAGTTGTCATTGATATTCTGTAGGGGGAGTGAAGAGGCAGCAGACGAATTGCAAGGCGGATTAAGCGGCTGCTCTGTGACGGTCTTCTTTGTTGAGGAATTCGTTGAATTGGTGGACGCGTCTTGATTACCTCCATCATTCGAGGACATCTTATGGGGCTTCGGGGGCAAGGCTGGTCTATCACTGTTTGCGGTGCTGCTGTTGGTGCTAGTCAAGGGGGTGGCTGTGGAGCACACCACATTGGGGGCCACTCTATTCACCTTGGGGCTGTAAGTGATCATTTTCGGTATGGAACTGGTGACCGACGTGGGCGCCACACTGCTAACGGGCTTGCGTGGAGGTACTACTAAGCTGCCAGCAGCTACATGTTTTGGCTTTTCATTAAGACCGGCATTGGAGGTGTTGCTGTTGCTCGAAGCGGCTGAAGCTACAGCATTGGCTACACCTGTAGCCACTGATTTGTTGGCCGTCCCCAAGGGCATGCTGTGCACCGTCAACTGATGGGCGTTTTTCTCTAAAAGAGTTTCGCTGGTGACCGATATTTCGGGCTTCTTTTCCAAATCGGACTTTTCCCTTTGCGGTATGTGCGACACAGCCGTAGTTGGAGGCGCTTGAGGGCCGGTGGTAGCACTATTGATTTTGCTTATCAGTGCCGAGGCAGATGCATTGTTTCCTACACTTTTGGGTATTTTACTGGTGGACTGTTGTGTGGAGTTGGTACTAGTGGCGGCGGGCACTTCTAGGTTGGCCGCTACCTCTTTGACCAAATCTCGCTTTTTCGGTCCCACCTCTGCATAAATGTGATGCGAGGTATCCACCTTGGGGTGCTCCGCACTCGTTTGATTATGCTGTTCACTCAGGGAGCTTTTGTTAGTTATGGCGGCCGTTAGCATTTTTTTGGCCAACTTGGACTCATCGCTTTCGGCTGCAAAGAAATTCGGACTGGTGTTCGAGCCTGTTAAGTGATTAGTCGCTGTGGTGGCGTGCGTCAAGTTCAGTTTGACGTGAGCATGATCTTGTATCAGCTGGTTCTGTTGGTTGGTATTGGCCGTGGCTGCGGCGTGCTTCAGAATATTGCCCAAATAGGAGGAGGTGGGTGTTATGGTGGACTTTTGAGGCGTGTGTATGTAGGGCTCGACGGCGGCCACATTGCCGCGTGCCATATTACGATTTTCGCCGCGGCTAATGATGTTGGCAAATTTGTTGTTGTACGCCTGACCATTGGCGTTCGGTTGATTGGCTTGTTTTTGTAAAAGTTGTTGTTTCAGTGCCGCTACACCGGTCTTGGGCGCCACACTGCTGTTGCCATTGGCTGTATTATACGAATGATGATTTTGGCTAGAAGGTGGCTGCTGCTGTTGTTGTTGTTGTTGTTGTACTTGTTGTGCAATTTGTTGTTGTTGCTGCTGCTGCTGCTGTTGTTGTTGCTGTTGTACCTGTTGCATTAAATGCGTCGGACTCAGGTTCTGTTGATTGGTTTGTACATTGGCGGCTTTTTTGCGCTGCAAGCGCGTTTGCAACTCGTAAATTCTTTGATCAACTGATCTGAGCTCCGCTTGTCTTTGTTGCAAGGCCTCCCTTTGTAGGTGCAAACGAGCATCTTGTTGCAATGACAATTGATTGCGGTACTGACAGAAGTAAAAGCAGAATAAAGTGATTGCTGAAAGTTTGATTGCAAATTAAGAGATATTTCTTACCATCAATTCTCTTCGTAGCTTTTCTAATTCTCGGGATGCTTGAGGTGGCAGCGGCTGCCCAGTAGTGCTGCCACCGTTTATTAGATTTATGGGACATCTTCGATCTCTTCTTAAATCTTCTAGTTGTCTGGTAAGAGCTTCTACTTTCGCCACCGCCAGACTTAATTCTTTTTCCTTCTCGCTAAATAATGCTCGTATAGAGTCCAAATCGTTACCTGAAAGGAAACAGCACAAGAAAATGAAATTTCAGCATTGATTTCACAATTCACAGCTGTGACACGGACTGCATTCAAATTGATAGTCAATTTTATTACAAAAAAAAAATGTTTTATTCATATTTTTAATATAAAATAATCACAAGCATTTTTATAAAAACAATTTTATTGAATATGGCCCAACTTTTACTTTTTCTTATTGTTTTAAGTGACGGCCAAAAAATTTTTGTGCGATCAGCTGTTAAAATTGAATTGTCAACCGAATGGAAAGGACTCTAGTTTCAGTGTGTTTTAATAAAAAAAAATGTGAGCGGTCACTTGCTCTTAGGGGCACTTTTTTCAGTCCCAATTCATACAATATGAGATTTTTTTTTTTCTTAATTGAACAGTTTGCCGAGTTTCTTCGTTTACCATTTCCTATTCTCGCATCCTTTGCTTGTTCAATAATAAGTAAAAGGGAAACCCCCTTAATACTAATAGGAATAGCCTGTTGTTTTGACTGTAAAATACAAATTTGCAACTGGCCGTTGTATTTTCAATCGTGATGATGAAAACATTGTCGAGTATTAAAGAAACATTTGACGTCCGTCACAAAAATATAAAAATTACCAATTTGGTGAACACGAGCAGGCGAAAAAGTATAAGATCAGTAAAACGCAAGTGGTAAAACTTAAAATTATGCGACGGTGAAGTCAATCCAGAGGGGACAAAAGTATGTTGAAGCCCCCGGACGTTTGCATTGAAAAATTATGCTGTCAATGATTTGTGAATGCCCGAAGTAAAGCCCTTCCTCTGTGGTGGGGTACTCTTATAAGAAGCAAAGCTAAAGAAGTGGCGAGAAAAAGAACAAAAGTTCTTAAAAAGACAGTCAAATTTGTTTTTTCAATTCCATTTCCAGATTTTTCCACATACGGTTTGTGTGTTTAATGACAGCAAAAATAAATAAAATTTTGGTGCAAAATCTGCAATCAGCTGTTTTCTTCACTGCAATTTAAAACCCTCAATGGAATGAAAATTTACAAAGTGTGAATGTATTCTTAGAAAAGAGGGAGATCGAGTAAAAAATTTGAAAAGAAAACTTCATCGTGTGAACCCCCAAAACAATAAAATCTTCGAGGCGATTTTGGGAGAAACCGAGTTTTACCCAAAAATTGCCTTCATCGACTGAGGGATATGATTGGCGAAACATTTACAAGGGGGTGTCGTGTATGGCTTGAATCAATATTTGCATTAAAAGGTGAAAAATGCACTGGAAGAAAAATGGTAAAGGATAGGCTGGAGCGAAAGAGTGAGAGCGCAAGTCTTTCTGTAATGGGGAAAACTGCAAAGCGACAGGCGTTTCGCAACACCGGCTTGAACAATTTGTCGTTTACTTGGCGGTGAAATAAAAACACGTGAACTTGACACTGAACTGATGACTGACAATTTCGAGAAAAATTCAAGTTCTTTGTAACTTTATAAAAATCTTTTTAGCCCTTCAAGAATTTACTCCTTCTTAATATATATTAAGGGAATTTTAATTTAATTTTTAAGGCTTTATAGCTGAAATTGTTTATTATGAAAAATTGATTATAAATTGGCAACAAATTCAAGCTTCCATAACTGGCTGGTATATCCTTAGAATTAATGATTACCAGGTAATCATGTATAAATGTATGTATGGAAGTATGGCTTTATGTATGTATTTACAACAGTCATTTATTCTTCTATCATTCAGGAACACCTTTTGCTTGAATTGTTGCACAAATCATTTCTAATGACAGACATTAACACACCGATTTTATCGAATTTAGCGTTCGACTCATCATCCCGGCAAAATCGGCATCTACACGAGTAACTTTTCCTGCTCAGGCACAATTCATGGTATTACGCCGAACGAGTCTTTAATGCCAACAACATAATGGTCTAAAGTTTCCCCCTAATGCCATTGTGTACATAAATTTCAGCCTAAACTGCCAGCCATGTGCCAGCAAACCTGCTTGTAATTTCATAATCCTATTGTATTGTTGCCACATGCAGGTCAGGCCACAAGCTGAAAACGCCGAGAATGTTTTATGTTTTTAATGTGACATTGGGACAGTACAAGAAGTGACTTTAAAAGGTAATAAATGCAATCCTGTTGTGGATATACATACATATGTAGTATTTATTGGCACAATGATGGAAATTTTAGTCACAATAATATTTTTGGTAGGAAAAAGTTTCATCTCTCTTTTAGTGAGAGAAAAAATATGGCTTTGTACGAAACATTTTCAGGTATTTTCCCTCCTTGAACCTCCTGAGGGTTGGCATCTGCCCATATACAGCAAATTTTACATTTACTGCGTCTGCCGTAAAGTGGATGTCAATAACGTTATATCATTTTGGACTTGTCATGTAGCGTTGGCACCAGTAATTGAACAATTAACAATAAATTTGACAGACGTCATCCAAACCACATGGCGGCCAGAGGGCGACCACATATACGGCAAATTTGCAACTCACTGCGTCTGCCGTAAAGTGGATGTTGATAATATTATATTATTTGGCCGAACTGCTCAATTGTTTAACTTGTCATGGAGCGCTGGCCCACATCTGTCCGCGCCACTGGAAAAGCCTTCCAATAATTCGCTGGGTTGCTATTGCGCCTCCTTTCTCGGTTAGTAGACAAGTTTTAAATAAATGAACAGTTGGTTCAATATTTTTGTTTAAGTTATTTGATGTTTTCGTTTTCTGTTGTTATTTTTTTTTAAGTCTGTGATGGATGGACCTTGAACTTGTTTGTTTACTTACTGTTATTTATTCTAATTTATTCTCTAGCAACAGTGTTGTTGTTGTTGTTGTTGTTGTTGTATGCTAAACAGTAAACAAGGTTGGCTTTATTAGTGGTAGTGCCGAAATTACACTTCTTTGCTTTTCATATCAAGATATAACACGCGTGGATGGGCCAGCCCAACAAGCTGTTGCCAATATCCATTTTACTGGGACGGATGTAGAGACTTGTAACCAATACGACCGGAATTAACAGCGCGTAAAGGGTTTAATCTTAAGTTTGACAAATCTGTGCAACACTTTTGCTATCAGTCTATTTTTACAAATATTTGCAAATGTCTTCAAAGCTGCTGTCACTTTTCATTAGTATGAATTTTATAGAAATTATCATTTAATAGAGAGCTTTTAACGCTGTCTGCATGATGGTGCGCCCTTGAAAGTGCCATCAAATAAGTTCCTGTTGGAACGTTTTCGTTTACAACGCTGGCAAACGAATTACAAAATGATGTCGTGTGGAAAGGGGGTTGGGGGTGAAATAAAAGAGTTAATTTTCTTACCTGGGTATTAAACATGAAAAATAGCAACAGAAGTTAAAAATTTGCATTTTAAGCCCAATGTCCTCCTCCATACGAGTGCTGTAACAACAACAAGCAAATGTAATTTTGCCACTCGACCTTTCCACTACAGACACACAACTTTATGTATGAACAATTTTACTCGTTGCTACACATTTACAGGATAAATAAACTTTTAGATTTAGGTACTCGCACAAACACACACACACACACATACAGCAAGCCCACATATCGTCATATGATTCGGAAACAGCCTTAAGTTACAAGCAATTCAAAGTCGGCTTTTTGGCTGATTATGATGCTGTGTTTTAGAAGACATGTTTTGGGAGAACTTTACACTTGTACAACCACAACAAAGTCCTCAAGGCAGGATACCACTGTTGGCGCAAATAGCATAATAAAGGGTGGTTCCACCATAATGCCCGCTGTTAATTGTGAGTCACAGCTTAACATCCTGTTTTTTTGCCCAACTTAATTTGAGATTTCTTTGCTTCAGTGTTTGACAAATTTGAACCTGGAGTGATACAGAATTGAGGTTGTTGAAGCCTTTAACAAAAATGGAAGTTCAGATCAAAATGCATTTCTTGGTTGGTTGAACAGACGAACTTTGAGGGGTGACTTTACAAAGTAAATCCTCTTCGGCGACGGGATGATGTTAAGTGGCCGCCACGATCATGTGATTTGACGCCATTGGAGTACTTTCTTTGGCGATGTTTAAAAGGAAACGTGCACATCAATTAGCCAAGAATAGCTCAAGAGCCAAATGATGAGATCGTGCATTTTGGCTGGACTACCCTGTAACGTGGTAAACGGGCACACATTTTAGAACGTAGAACGATGATGAGAAAATTGAAAATTTTAAAATAGTCGGCCCTTATATTGTAACACCTCGATATATGCTGATGATGTTAAAATATTTTGGAGTTTGAAACATAAAATTTCAAAATGACTTGGATGACTGCCAGGAATGGTGCTGCCACAATTTACAGAAACTAAACCTCTAGAGGAAGAGATAATCCTCATGATTATGTACTAAATAGTTCGCGAATTGGAACTACTCAACACATTTTCACACCTGGGGATTTTGCTTGATTTAAAGCTAAGTTTGATCCAGCACATTTCATTGAGTGTAAGTAAAGCCCGCGGGGGTTTAGCATTTCCTAAACGATGGACAAAAGAACTCAAGGAACCACTTATTACTACAGCGTTATTCGTATCGGTTGTAAGGGCGATTTTCGAATATGAATCACTGATATGGTATCTACACTACAATGTGTACACTGATCAGATCGAATTCGTACAAAAGCAGTTCAAAAGATGTCTATCAAGACTTTTTGATCCTTCCCTCTTACTCTTCAAGGCCACATGAAATTGATTTGACAAAAAGCTTTGGAGCCGCTTTCAATGTATCATGAATCTTATTAATGGACATAAATAAATATATAATCGGAGTTTTTATTAAATGAGTTCAACTTCAATATTCCGCAACAATCATTATAGTCGCCCAGCTCGCTTCATGTCCAGTGTTGTCAACTCAGTGCGTTTCACCCACTTTTCAGTGCGTTTTAAAATATTGTTGTGCACAATTTCTTCAATAAATTTTGCTTATACAAATACATACATACATATGCACTAATAAGTAAACGAAAAGCGACGAAGAGCTGTGCAACGGCTTAAAAGGAAAGTATTTATAATTATTTCAAACCACAAAATTAGACTCAATCTGGAAAAATACATCTCTGCATTTAATCTGTGTTGCTGTAATAAAGACATTACGTCGCAAATTGAGTTTCTGAAAATGAATTGTTTTGGGCGCTACAACAAGATTTCCAAACTGGCCTGATTTTTAGCCACAGCCTCCAATTTTTCCCACCAAGTTGGTTGAGGTCCCACTCCACTTGCGTGTGCCATCGGTTCCGTGGGCGTCCTCTATTGCGTTGTCCCACTGGTTCAGAGTTGAAGATTTTGCGGGTTGGAGTAGTATTTTCCTAACAACTTTAGCCGTTGGATCCGTAGATGCCTGGTTAGGCTCACGTCGCCATACAGTTCGTGATTGAATCAACACAAACAGGGCCGAAGATTGAACGCAGAGCTTTTCTGTGTCCATGCTTCCGTGCCATAGAGAAGAACAGGGTTGATCAAAGTGGTATATAGTGTCAGCTTGGTCGATTTCGATAAAGGGCCCTTCTACTCAATTGCCTCTTGAGCCCAAAGAAACACCAATTGGCAAGAGTTATTCTGCGTTTAATCTCAGTACTAATGTTGTTCGTGTTGTTCACTTGGGAGCCAAAGTAAACGAAGTCCTTCACTAGCTCGAAATTATAGCTGGTTATAGCTGCCTATGGTCACGTTCTAGCCCAGTCGTCGATGTCGTGCGTCCTTTCTCGATGACAGCATATACTTGGTATTGTCCTCGTTCACCACTAGACCCATTTTGGCCGCCTCCGTTGAAATACCAGCAAACGCTTCAAAGACGGCTCGCTGGGTTCGACCAATGGCGTCAATGTCGTCAGCGTATGCTGGCAGTTGCACGGCCTTTTGGAAGATCGTGCCTCTGTTGTTGGCGTGTGAGTTTTACACGATCATCTCAAGAATTTTGTTAAAAAAGTCACGTGACAGTGCGTCGCCTTGTCTAAATCCCCTTCTGACATTGAAGGTCTCGGTGAATTCGTTACCGACCTTGATGGAGCAGAGTTCTCCATCGTCATCCTACACAGCCTGACGAGTTTAGTAGGAATGTCAAAACTAGACATGTCGTTGTGTACCTCGTGTCTATGCACACTGTCGTATGTGACCTTAAAATCGACGAACAGGTGGTGGGTGTCGATTTGCATCTCTGCGGTTTTTTTCCAGAATTTGCTGTATGTGAAAATTTGGTCAATGGTGGACTTCCCCGGCCTGAAACCGCACTGATAAGGACCTACCAGACTGTTCACGAAGGGTTCTACTTTTTTGTGGATCGGGCAAACGATGCTGAGATTCCATTTGTCGGGTGTGATTTCCTCCGGCCATATTTTACAGATGAGCTGGTGCATGCGCCAAACCAGGCCATCTTCGGCTGCCTTAAACAGATCCGCCGACAGTCCGTACGCTCCTGCACCTTTCTTGGCTCTTAATCTCGATATTGTTTTCTTGACTTCATTTAGGTCGTTGGACGCAATTCCCTACCGTCATCGTCCATTAAGTGGGGTGGAATATTCTGGCTGGCAGTGGTGTTGGTGTTTTTATTTATCTGCAAATTTTGATTCTTTAATAAGAATTTGATTTGCAAAGATTTTCTGATTAGAGTTTGTTGCTCCTCCCGAAAAGTTTTGTCCACGAAACTTTGGGCTTTTATGAAATCGTTCGACGACAAGCAAATGTATGTTTTACAAGCAAACACACACGTGTTTGTGGGGATGTTTATGTATGTATGTGGGCTATAAAAAGGATATGCTTAAGCATAATTATGGCACGTCCGTCTGCTTGCAGGATGTCTGTCGAACTTCACGTACGCAGTATATTTCATTTAAATTTAGTTTGCTGTTTGTTGTTTAGAGGCCGTTTAAAAAAGTTAATACTTTTTTGGGGTTGTTTTCTCCTCAAAACCCCGCTTGATTATATATTTTCTTTTGCTTTGCAAGTGAACTTTTGTTATCGGGCAATGCAGCGGATAAATCGTTTCCAGCCAGTCATCATTTAAAGTCGCATTGAATGACTTTACACGTGATGACATTTCAATTCTTTTGTAGCGAAGCCTTAATCACACTTACAGCTGAACGAGCACCACACAACGATGGCTGAACTGTTGTAATGGCAGTCATTTAAAGTCATAAAGAGTATGAGAGGAGCTCGTCAAGACGGCGTTTTAAATGGAAGTCAGCTGAACTGTCAAAAAGTTTTGTATTCAAGTGACAAAAGTGATGTGTTTATGATTTATAGAGATGGACCAAAACCATTAAAAATAAATGTTTTTGTTTAAACGTATGAAATGTACTGGACATGAATACGATATAACTAAGACACGTACTGAAAGGGCAGAGGTTTGGGGTTTATCACAGTATTTCAGCCGTGTTCGGGGGTGGTGGGCAATCAATTGCACCAGCCTGGTTATTATCAGTAATTATCGTGTTTTACCAACGTCTTAATAATTATACTCGTAATTATGTTGATTAAAAAAAGATAGAAGTGCCATTCCAGACGATTAAATAATTTTCAGGAAGCCTTTTAAAACTAAAACTTTTTTTAATTTCTAATGCATTGATTTAACATTAATGCATTTCAGAATATGAATTCGCAATCTTAAGAGACACGCTGGACAATAAAGGATTCTTAGTATTTACACTGTCTCCGTGCCATGTCCAATTCTTAATAGAGAATGAACCGGGCAAATTGGCATTTTCCGAAACGATTACAAGAATGCCAAACTTTTCGCATGCCTGCAGAAGCACTCAGAGCCTTTGACAGGAGACGAAAGGATTCTACAATTTATCAACTTATTCATCACAAATTCTACTCTGGCATCGTGCGAGTTTTCTCGCGTTGTGTCTAATTTTTTTTAGGCGAATATTTAAACTACTCCAACTTATGAAGCATTTACCCCGGCTTAAGAATGATGCCGTCACAACTTTTTATTCTCTATCTCTCTCTCTCTCTTTTGGTTAAAACAATTGTAAGACAATGTCATAGAAGACATCACAGCGAAGTCAAATGTTTTTCATAAAAAGATGTGGCTCCCACATGCTGCAGCGCAATACGAATCCCTGAAATATAAGTTTACCGCAGGTCTTTGCCAAAATGCTGCTGAAATGGTCTTGAAAAGAGGGTCATTTTCCTAAACATACAAAAAGATCCACGAGGTTGTCCAATGTGATGATAATTTATAGCCGAAATAAACTGCAGAACTGAAGTCAGTTTTCAATTTCTCTCAGAGTGTTCTGATGTAATTTATATCTTTTAAGCCCCCGATCGTAATTATTTACTTCAATTAATTTCACTTAAGTCAAACCGTTTCAAAGTTTCAGTTCCCCTTACGCTAGAGAAAAAAACTAAATGTCCTGTATTGCATGAAGACAGCGCTCCAAAAACGAAATGAATTACGGAACGGGTTGTCATTCAAGGACTGCCCATTGACGGATCTGAGGCAATAGAGACCTGTACTCACAAAAAAAGGAATGTTGTCGCCCATTGTACTTGGGGCGGACCATGACCATGTGTTTTGTTTCAATAAGATATTTCTGCTTAGAATTTTAAATAACAAACTTTAGCCATAGACGGGATTGCGAGAGGTGTTTTTGGGTACCCTTTTTACTTATTAGTTATTATCATCAGAAACTTAAGGGTAACGAAAAGGCTCAATCCATTGTCCGGCCCAAGTGTGAAGAAGAATCGAACTTTTTTAATACAAAGCTTTAATAAGAAATCGTATATAACCACTGAATTTTGACAAGTTCTTGGACGGTTCTGAAGTCCTAAATAAAATTTGCTCATCTAAACATTTCATTAAAGTAAATTTTCGAATTTTTCCGGCCTCTCATCCATATTACACCTGTTACAAAGTGTTTATACCTATAAAGTAGTCTTAAGTCGAAAAGAAAATGCTACTTTCAGTTGGTGCATGGCCGGTACATAATTATAAATTCCAGTTATGTCCGTTTCCACCCATCTGCGAATATGTGAGAGTGTGTTTTTTTTTGCTTAATTTATTTCATTAGAAATGTTCTCTTCATTTAAAGGTGTGTTTTTCTGAATGCTAAAATAGGATTATTAAAGGTGTCATTTAAAATACTCAGGCACACGTTTTTACACACAACGCGAATAGTACCCTCAAGTTGAATGTATTATAATACTTCTGTACATGTGTATGTATGTGTGTGTGTTACAGCTTTTATATGTAAATTTATATCTATCTATTTTTTTTAGCGTATTTTAGTTCTATGTTTATAATTTTGCTTTTTATGGTTTGTGCCCTTCATTCATGATTTTTAACCTTGAATACAAGAAAAAAAAACTTTCAATTGATTTTATTTTCTGCTCTTGATGGTTTTCGTTTTGTTTTAAAAGTGTGTTATAATGAAGTAAAGAGGAGGACCAACAAGTAGAAATCCTGTGTTTGTTTTCACTGTAGTTGTTTTATCCTTCAAGTAAATATCAATTATTACATGAATTAGGGTGGGTGCAAAAGTTGTTTCAGCTGCATGCACCGACATGCACATGCATGAGCTATAGTGAATTTAGCATGAGATCAAAATCATTTGCAGACCATTTTGCTGAGCTGATAATACTAAGGGATCGAATTTGGTCCTTCGCCCTAGTTAGATCTACTTTGAAAAGGAGATCTCTGGGGCGACACATTCCATATGTGTATTTCTAACGCCTTAAAACAATCAAATCAGCGGAAGTCTCATGCTCTTGCCAACAAAATTTTACTCCTATTTCATATGGACCTTAAATATCCAGATCCGCTGGCCTGACCTTTAAGACCTGATCCCAGCTAAGCTTGGCTGGCCTGACTTTGAAATCTGTGATTTTATCAGCATTTTCGTGTCTGTGGTCTTAATCTTGTCTTACAAAACCAAAAAAAAAAAAAAATAATGAAAGGTTTTTTCAATGAATATACAAATCTAAACCCTTTTAAGGTTGCATTGTGACTTATTTCCCACAATGTCGCTCATCTCCCAGCACCAACTAGAGCATAAATTCCATTCCCAATATCTTGTCACAGTTCTTGATTCTTGCCATTCAAGTGCTGGCATGTAGAGAAAGTGCTCTTGAGTAATTTTTCAGTTTTTCTGTCCGCATCATTTTGTACAGCGCACATCTAAATAATTGATTTAATCTGCCAGTTGGACCGCCTCGTCTGTTTAAAGTTGAAGAGAAGAAGAGTTATTCGCACGGCCGCAAAATGTAATACGGTTACTTCGGCTTAATGGAGTTTTTAAACATTTTGGAGCTTTTAAGCGGACAATCATACGATACTCTTTTAAATGAGTCATTGATTCAATTAAAATAAAAACTCCTTTAATTGAGCAGCGCTATCAATAAAACGAACAAACACAACAGAATAAATAATTGAATTTTCAAATGACACTTAAGCGTCACTTTTGCATGTGATTTGTTAATTGTTTTTTAATTTTAAGTGCCAACTAAAGGGTTAAGGATAATTATTAGTTTTTGTTGAATTTGTTAATTTAACTATTTTGTGCGCATTTAAGCGGGCCAGTGAATTATCCGGGTAACAATAACAGGAAATTACTGTAATATATCGTTGTTCTAAACAGATCCTTTCCTGTTAAATTCAGCATTAGACCATCGCTGATTATGAAAAAAGGTTAAGAGCGTTTAAAGCTTGATAAAAAGGTCGCAAAAATCGCTTGTCAGCTGTCCTTTTCATATCGCCCAAGCAAACGAAACAACCTTTTCATTACACTCACTTATTCACTGGTTGTGCCAGTGCAGAGATTAAGGCACTATTAAACCGCTTTTTTGCCTCCTGCTCATAAAACGTCAGTGTGTAATTAAAATTTGTAATTATGTTGACATTTTGCAGCAGCTGTTTTGATGTGTGTTTGAAATTGTTTGATCCCCAGAGGAAGGTAAAACTATTAATGAACATTAATTTTTCATTTGTTTTTTCAAGAGATGAAAAAAAGGATATTTAAAAAACGGCTACAAGAGGATTATAAGCCATTAACAGTGGCGATGGTGATTATTATTGATGAGTGGCTGTATAAACATTTGCAGTTTAATGAGCTCATTTGAAGTCTGTACTAAAAACCTTAAAGAGCCGAAAAGCTGGAAAAATTTCGAATCGATGAAAAATTGTGTGTATCCTGTAAAAAATATTCAAAATAGCATTTCAATTTAAAAGTCCTTTGTCGCTTAAAGTTGCATGTTACAAACTCGTATTTAAAACTAAAACTTGTCTTAATATTCCATAAACTGGGGCAAAATAATTTATTTGCTGATAAAAAAAGCACAGCTTTTTAGTTCCTCGTCCTTTTTTTAATAAAAATGCTAATTAAATGGAAATTGCTTTCTTTGGCCTTGCCGCATCGCAAGAAAAACAGAACAACTCTCGTTTCTCATAAAACCAAAGTAAAACTTTTCGAAAAGTAATATGTAAAATAAAAGAAATATAATAAATAAAACAGCAACTTACTCAGCGTAACATTGTAGGTTTTTTGCAGATCGACTTGACCTCTTAAAGCACGTAAACGTCTTAATTTCGATTCTTGAGCCTCGACACGCTCGCGTAGACGCCGCAAACGTTCACCCTCCGCATTGGCAACGGCATTTCGTACCTCTTGCTGCTTTAAGAAACGCAAACGTTGCTCCTTGGTGGCCAACAGTTGATGTTGTGAATCAATTTGTTGCTGTTGACGAAGTGCCATCGCCCTCAATTCGGCTGACGTCAGCCTGCCAGGCACCTGTAATGAAACCAACACAACAAACACACACACACACACATTTAGTAAAATAACAACATCATGAGGGACAACAGAGTGGAAAATCGTTTACACATTAAAAAGCTGAGTGAGAAAAATAACATTTTCTTTGCAAATTATAAAAACATTATAAATCAAAATTTGTTTAAAAAATGATTAAAGATTTTTATTTTGAAAAAGGACATGCCGTCCTTACGATGACACTGTAAACACAATGGAAGCCAAACTCTGCTTCTGATAAATCAAAAATGTTTTTTTTGTTGACAGCGAAGAACAATGAAAATGACAAAAAGCAAAAAATTAACAAAAATATTAAAAAGCAAAATTTAACTAATTTAATTTCTAATTTCTGCTTTCAAATTTCAATTTGAAAAAGAAACTTTTTTGAAAATCGTACTTTCCCAAATTTGAAATTTTTAGAGAAGAAATTTTTTAAAAAAGAAGTACATTTTTGGAAATGAACCTCTTTCCAAAAATATGTTCTTATAATGTTTTCTATTGCAATATTTTCTTATTGCAAAACGTGATTTCTTCAAATTAAACTGTTAGAAAGAAGGTAGCGCTTTTGAAAGGGGTTTTTTTCAAAATCGATAAAAGGCTCTTCTGCAAATCACTTTTTAAGGGTGTGTTTTTCAACAGCTGCAGTTTTTAAAAAGTCACTTTAAAAAATCCTGTTTCTAAATGGTTTCCTTTTACAAAACAGTCCTTTTTCTAAAAAGTTTTTTTAATGCCTTTTTTTTATTTGCCTTTAAAAAGGGTGTTTTTATCACTTTTTTAAATAAGTGAGTTTTCTAAATAAGTCGTTTTTCCTAAAAAGTTTTTTTTCCACAAGGAGTTTTTTTTAAAAAGGTAGTTTTTCCAAAATTATGCTTTTTCTAAATATGTTATTTTTCTGTAAAGGCATTATTTCTAAATAAGTTCTCCGTTTTAAAAAAGACCCTTTTTTTATAGGTAATATTTTTAAACAGAGACTTTTCGAGCCGTATTTTTCCTACAAAGTTACGCTTTCAATGTTTTTAAAAGTAAAAATGCAAAAAGGTGCTTTCTTGGAAGAGGCACTTTCTCAAAGGTACTTTTTTAGGTTATTGTTGAAAACGAAATTTTTTAAAACGTCCTGCTTGCAAAAAGGTACTCTTACAATAAAGTACATTTTTCAGATGGGGTCTTGAAAGATATATTTTTTTTGGTAAAGAAGTAGATTTTTGAAATATTATTTTAAAGGGGTACTTTTTTCAAAATCCGCTTATTTTAAAATAGTAGTAGTTTTGTTTTTTTTGTTTGTAAAACGGCTACTTTAGCGTTTATTTTAAAAAGGTATGTTTTTGGGTGAAGATACTTTAAAAGAAGGAAAAGTTAAGTCAAGTTTAGGATCCTTTTTTTAGTCACTTTTTAGAAGAGGTGCTTTTTTTTTAGAAATGTAGTTAAACAAATACATAAATTTTACGAGTAGTCAACGATACTTTTCCATTTAAGTAAAATTTTCTTAGTTCATTTAGTTTTTGAGAAGATTTTTATTCAGGTCCTGTCTGTTTTTGAAAAAGACGCTTTTTCTATACGAAATACTAAAAACTATTTGTTTTGATACTTTTTTGGAAAAGTAACATTTTCAAAATATTTATTTTTTTATTATATAAATACTTCTTTTGCCCAAAGCAATTTCTTTAAAAAGATACGTTTGTGATAAAAGTACTTTTTTCGAAGTAAAAGATTAGTTTTGAAAAAACTGCAATAATTTGTTATTTTTTTTGAGTAGGGTTTTTTTTTTGCAAAAGGTTGCCTTTTTGAGAAAAGCTAGAACTTAGGTTTTTCTGAAAAGTAATTTTGCGTTACATGACATTTTTTTTTATTAAAATCCTTTTGTTCAGAGATTTTAATTAAGGGCATGCACAAACGTAAAAGCGCTTTTCTGAAGGCAATAAGGCACTTATTCTAAAAAGGTATTTTTTTTAAAGAGCTTCTGTTTTTGGTATAAATTAACTTTTTTAAATTTTATGTGAAAAAGATACTTTTTGTAAAAGTTTCCTTTTTAAAAGTTTTTTTGAAAAAGTATTTTTTTTTAAGAAAATTATATTTTTAAAAACAAACTTTTTTTGCAGAAGTTTATTTTAGATTAAATAATGTACTTTTTTTGAAAAAGGTACTCTTTTGAAGAGTTAATTTTTTTTTAAAAAATTCACTTTTTTAAAATTGCAGGTCATGCTACTATTTTTGAAACAGGTACTTTTTTTTATAAAAGAGGTACACTTTTGATGAAAGCAGTTTTTTGAAGCAGGTACTTGTTTTTGAAAAAGTATTTATTTTTAAATATCTTTTTGAAACAGGAAAGGTGGCGTTTTTGAAAACGTTTATTGAATAAAGTTATTAATATTTCTGTGAAAAGTATATTTTTAAACACAATTTTTTTTAAAAACGTATGTATGTATATGTTTTACAAAAGGTACTTTTCTGTAAAAATATTGTAGTAGAAAGTTATTTGTTTCCGATAATATTTTTTGTTGAAAAACACTTTTTAGTCAAGCCCTTATTTAAAATGTATTTTAGTTAGTGCCGGTTCACACGCATCAACTTTACGTTTTGTGTTTGTGTGAGTCTATACAATTTGTAGTCGAGCAATAAAAGTTGATGCGTGTGAACCGGCACTTACAAGATATTTTTTGTGAAATGTACTTTTTTGTACAATTTTTTGGTGACAAACGAAAACGGATGATTTTCAAAATACTTACGTTTTGTTATTAAAAGGGCTGAAGTAGCTTCCTTTTTCAGTTTCTTAATGTATTTAGTTTTGAAATATCGCACCTAAACACTGAAATCATGTTTCAAGTTCATTTTTAAGAATTTCTGGTTTAAAATGCAAATCAAAAATAATAAGTAGTTTTTAAAGAAATCTTCTGCCCAAAAAAAAATAGTTTTTTTTATTAAAAACAGGAATACATTTCAAAATTTTCGTTTCAAATTAAGTTCCGTTGAACGAAAAATTCCCATGTGGAAGATGTGTAACGAAAGCAAAATGAAATAAGAAGAATAATGCAAAGCAAAATACAAAAAGAAAAACAATTTTTTCTATTCGCTTTAATGGAAAGAAACTTTTGCAGAATCTTAAAATTCTCCATCAAAAGGAGAGGGGACGGACTTACTTTCAGTTTTGGCTCGGCTGTTACCACAACCATATTATTATTGTTGTTGTTGTTGTTGTTATAAATATTATAATCACAGTTATTATTGGTATTGTTGTTGTTGTTGTCGTTATTATTAAAAAAGCTGGTATCGTTGTTGTTATTGTTGTTGTTATTAGCTTGTAGTGATCTCAGTTGTGGCTGGTGTTTCGTTGTTGGTCTGACTGAGGGTGGCATTTTTGGTAGATTTCCCGAAACAGGTCGACAAACACAAGTTAACATTTTATTGTCGTTGCCGTGTGTCGCCAAAAGAAACCGCACGTTCTCAACTAAAAGTTTTTATTTCATTAAATTTAATTTTTTTTTTACATAAAATCGTTGCTTAATGAGGGAATTTCCGTTCATGTTTTAATTTATGTTTTCTTTTTTTCTAACTTTTATTCGTTTGTTGTGCTTCACTGTTTTGTTTCAATTTTGTTCGCTGCTTAATTGCGTTCCGTACCCTGTCTCTGCCTCTTCTGCGGTTCTTTGAACATTTTTGTCTTTGCACAATTCCCTCTTGTTAAATTTTGTTCGTTTGTTTCAATAACTGAATTTCACTAAAACGTGTTCAATTGTCAATCCTGTTTTATATTTTTTCCAGGAATTTAATTGCTTTTGTTTTGGTTGTTGCACTTTTCCCTTTTTTATGTGTGAGAAAATTGAAAATATTTTGAAATTGGAAAAAAAAGGAAGATGTTACAAAAATTGTTGTGTTTTGTTGTTGTCCATCAGTTTTTCAGTTCTTCTTTCATTCCTTCACCGGCAAACGAGTTCATGCAATTTTCCCACTGACGATTTCAATGGAATGGAATTTTCAAGTGTTTTAATATTTTTCAAACACTGTCCTCTTCTTTTATTGGCATGTGGTTCCGATAGTTTTTCCCTCTTGTTTAGTATTCGATGTGTGTCTGTGGAAGTGACTGGTGTGTTGGTGTGTCACATCCTGCTTTCAATTTAAAGTGTGGAATTGTTTGAAATGTTTCGATGCATTTGTGTTTTCTGTGTTTGTGTCAATGAAAATGAATGTGTTCGTGCATGGAAGTGTATGGGTGCTTAATGACTCCGTCCGTGTCAGTTTGCCTGTGTTGGATTTGGTATAAAAGTGTTGCCAATGACAACACTGACAGCGCCACAACATTGGGTTTTTTACGCTGTTTGACTTGCCCACGAGGGTCGCATTAAAGAAATTCATTCATCAAGAGTTTGAAAAACATGTGTTTTAAGTAATGACGATTTTCTCAGTGTCGCTTGCCTGAGAATGCCCATAAACTCAAACTCCTAAATCACTTGAGAATTTTAAGTTGTTGCTCAACGAGTTGTTCCTAAACAATCTTCCCCCCTTGGAGTTTCGCAAATGCTATTTTTAATACTTTTATTTTCTGTGGAAAACTTTATTACTTTATTGCGAAACTTTAATTGCTTCGGCTATTGGAACTTTCGTTTTAGAAATTGACAAGACATTGAACAAGAGCAAAAAAGCAGTTGGCCAAAAATAAGCAATACGCACATACATACATGTATACATCACCATGTAGAGACAATAGGTTAAATATTTATTAGTTTTCTATAGGCCCAATTTGGCGATATCTAAAAGATATTTAATGAAAACGAAACTTTCTCTAAAAAAAATCACTTCGTTACTCAAAAGCACATTTTCTGTGGAAAAATCTTGCTTTAAGAAAATTTTTATCGAAAACATTTCTCATAAAACAGACTTTTATCGATAGTAAAACTTCCTATTAGAATATTGTTATCGATATAAATATTTTCTAAAGCAAAATTGTAGTTGATTATTAAATTTTCTATAAGAAAGTTGTCAGCGATAACAAAAACTTTCTATAAGAATTTCTTTTTTTTTGCATTTAGACAAACTTCTTTGAAATTATTGTAATCGATAACAATATTTCGCAACAAGAGAACTGTTAGTAATATTGTAAAAAATGTTCTATCAAAAAGTTGTTACCGGAGAAATAAAACGTTTCGTTACATAAATGTATATTTTATACAATAAGAAAATTATTATCGATAGTAAAAATATTTGTAGAAAAATTGTTATCGATAACGAAATCTTTCTATACAGAAATTTTGTATAAGAAAATTATTTTATTTACAAAATTTTTTTACAACAAATTTATGAAACAAAATTGCACAATGAAAAAACTTTTATCGATAACAATATTTTCGTTGAAATTTTTTTTCGATGAAAAATTGTTATCGCAGCGAAAACTTTTTATAACAAGAAATTTGTTTAATTTTAATCAGAAAGTTGTTATCGATAACCAAAACACTGAGAACATTTTTATCGATAATAACATTTCTCATTTAAAAGACTATTATCGATATTAAAACTTAGTATTGGAATATTGTTATCGATAAAAATATTGTCTAAAGCAAAATTATTTTTGATAGTTTAATTTTCCATAAGAGAGTTGTTATCGAAAACTTTCTATAATAATATTTTTAGGAATTAGAAATATTTCTTACAATAATCGTTGTTATCGATAAGAAAATTTTCTTTCAGAAAATTGTCAATAAGTATATGTCTCAATAAAAAACTGTTATAGTTAAATTTTCATTAAAAAAATTGTTATCGATAATAAACTTTTTGATAAAACATATTTTTGTGAAAAAGTTTCTGTAAGAAATTTCTATAAGAAATTTTTTATCGATTTCAAAATTTTCTGCAAGAAAATTGTTTTGACAACAAAATTTCCTACAAGATAATTGTTTTCGTTAGTAGCATTTTCGATAAGAAAACTATTTTCGATAACAAACATTTCTGTAATAAAATTGCTGCCGCTAACAAACACTTTTTTATAAGAAATTTGTTATTAATAAAAAAATTTTTCAACAAAACACTGTTATCGATAACAAAATTGTTATAGATAGCAAAATTATTTATAAAAATATTACAATCGATAGCAAAAATTTCTTTAAGAAATTTGTTGTTGATAACAAAAAAAAAAATAGAAAATTATCATTAAAAAAATTTAGTTTTAAATTTTTGTTGATCTTTAACAAGATTTTCTAGAAACTTATTTTCGGTAGAATGGTAAAACTTAAAACAATAAAACACACACACACACACCTACATTTGTAAATATGATTTCATGTGATTTAAACAATAAGTGAAAACGTATTGAAAGTATTAAGGATTTTTTTAGAAAAGTTTTGCAAAACATTTTTCGCACATGTTTAAGTTTCAGAGATTTTCTGAAAAATCCTTGATGATTAAAACTGATTGCCGGCATTTGCGGCACACATTTCGATGATTAGAGATTCGTCGGGGGAAAAACACAAAACTAAATATTGAAATCACACACAAATAAAAATTAGCGGCAGACAACAGGTTTTGAAATTTACTACCCGCAGGCAAACAGATACATAAAAAGGCATTTATGTTTAGAAAACAGGTAGCGAACAGTTCCTGAGGCTGGGAATACGTTTCTTTAGTTGTTATTACTATCACTTTTAACTTGTTGTATCCCAGGTAGATTTTCGGGGTCTTACACTTTTTATTGTCTTCACTACAAACTGAGTTTGTTGGCGGTATTTTAAAGCAGATATTTCACGTATCCAAACAATAAGTTTCCAATCTCTTTGTTTGTACTACAATCGCAATGAAATTTGTACAATTCCGATTTGTGAGAAAATCTATGAGATTTATTTCTCTTTCTTTTTTGTACACATCCACTTTTGAAATGAAGCAACGTCTGATCATTTTCAGGGCACTTGTTGAACTAAAAGCAAAATCTTATTGTTAAGAATAATATACTAGTAAGACAGGCAATAAGAAGGGCCAGATTTATAATGTCTGCACCGGCATTTGTGTCCTGGCAACATGTTGCTAAGAACACGTGATAAAAGAAATACAAGATTCTCTTCTTAAGTTGCAGAGTTACTAGATTTTATTTCGATCAGGAATAATAATTTTTTTTTAATTATTTCAATAAAACCTTAAGAAATACAGGGTATTCTTTTTAAAGTTACAGAAATTTGAATCCTAATAAACAAAAGATATACATTTTCAATACCAATGAAACGGTCTCTATTGAATACCAAAATTTTCAAAGAAGAGTTTCACAAACAAAAACATTATTTTGCGCTGGTGTAAGTCTGTCCATAGTGAAATGTCAAATCAAACTAAGCAAAACTCAACTATCAGCTTTAAATGGGTTGTCAAATAAAACAGTGTTGGCTGCTAAAAGTTGTGAGTCTCTAACAAAAAAAAAAAAAAAAAAAGCACGGTTTAGATGACGGAAAAGTAGCCACACCAAGGGGTTTGATTATTTGACCAGTCGATATAGACTTGACACAGTCGAGCGACCACTTAAAAGTATTTTAAAAAGATTTTCAGGCAGAGTTCGAATAAGTTTTTGTAGCTTTAGAAGAGAAAAAAGACACCAGTAGACTGTGTGTTTTGGGCTGACCCTGAACCAACCACAACGTTCTAGATTTTTTGATGGTATTACTTGCCTTTTAGTTTATACACATATTAAGATGCTGCTTAGCATGTTTGAGAAACATTTGTTCTCATCAATATGTTGCTGTTAATATTTGAAATTGTATTGTTTGGAAACAAATTGAGACACCGAATTGCCTAGACGGAGTGTTTGAATCGCCATCGCTAGAGACGACGACCGAACAACAACAACAAGACGTTTGCAAGGATAATTGCGATTTGAAGCCGGTAAATGACAATTTTGTTGAAATTAATGAATTTGTTAATGCGAAACCAAATAAGTACTTAGTAATTTATTAGAACACACATTTATTGAACGCACTAAACAGCTGATACTGTGAACACGTGTTCGATACAAGTGTACCGATAATCGAATGTTCGTTGGCCCGCGAAATCTGAAATTTCATGTTATATTTTGAACAGACCAGATGAAATTTACTGAAGCTTTTTCATGCTTTAGCAAAACAATCTGGCCACCTAGTAGACACTGAGCCGCAGTGTTAACAGCAATAGTTGGTCAACTGGCTCAGCGTTACCATTTCATATAAACGAGTAGTTTTAATGATATAAGTAAATATTTCGGGGTTCACTTTCAACTTAACGGTGCTCCCATTCATTTTTGTTGTAACGCTTAATTAATCCAATCGATTAAGGTTTTTTAGGTTTCAATAAAAGTCCTTGGCCTTTGATATAATTCTTATACGGTTTTCCAAGTAAAACAAAGTAAAAATTTTAATTTTCTTTTAAAGCAAAATTAAACGAGTTGAAAACTATAGTTTTATCGCTTTGATAAGACCATCTTTCAGTATTTGCATTTACCAACGTCATTTGGCGCTTCAAGCAGTTTTGCAGAACTTGGACCTTCTCAAGTAGGAGCCAATACACATTCAGCTGTACATATGTATGTATGTACGTGCGAGTATGTGTTCAACTGTCAGCAATCAAGTTGGTCCTTCATGTGGCAACACAAACGAATTTGTAAAACATAAAACACGCACGCCAAAACAGAGTCAAACGCGTTCTGCTTTTCATGTTGTTTGTAGTAGTTTTGACTTGTCTCTACGTCTCTGTGCGAGTGCCAGCATTTTGGTTGCTGTTCGTTCATAAATATTAATTTGCAATTGTGCTCTGGCCCAGACAATAGTTTCTAATATTTTCATATTTGGTTGACTGTTTTGCATAGAATCTGTATCTGCGCATCTCGCTGCGTGCCGGCGATGCTACGAAGTCGGTCTCGTTGACCGAGTTTGTAAAGACCTTAATCAAATATGCATCTATGCATGTATGTATGTATGTATGTGTCCGAGCAGTAGGGATTAACAGCAAAACGTTGCGAGAGCCAAAAAGAAGGTTTATTGTCTTGCCAAAGCGCCCAGGATTAAGTGATTTATTTGTAGTCCTTTTATTTATTCACTTTATTTATGCAGACCTTGAAAATTTGGAAAGTAAAGATTCTTTTATTTCCATTTAAGTGTCATAAATACAGAAATTAGTAAATCAACACTGTGTTGCCTTTAAACAGAATGATTGTGATTAGCAGTTCTTTAGTGTGTCGAGCAGCATTTCTGCTCTGCTGCTGTCGGTCTTATTTTGTTTTGCTCAATAGTCGTCGTACATATTTAATGGCAGCCTTGATTTCAAGCAACACTTTTTCCATGCATTTAAAAAATATTGCAGTTGTGGCGCAATTTTTCGTTATTTGCATAAAAAACTAGTGCAATTTGTAGCAAATACTTGTAACTACAATAATATAAATTGTATATCGCTGACGCAAATCTACTTGAATACAAAATAATCAAAAACTATTTCAATTGCATTGCAAGCACGAGTCCTTTAGCAACAAAAGTGCTTTTCATCTTTGTACGCTGTCTCGTTTTTATGATATTTGCATGCAATTTAACTCTCTTGCACTGATCCAAATCAAAAAGCAGGAAAATACTTGAGAAATGAAATGACAAGAATGTTGCCAGTCCTTGGAAGTCGTGCGGCTGTTAGTCGATTGGCTGCCTGTTGTGAGTATTTCTAGAAATTTCACTGTCACACTGTAACAGTGAGTGCTGACATTGAAGGAATATGTTGCCATTGTTTTTTTTTCCAACGAATTGGGAAATTGCGATTGTCTTCAACATACACACACACACACACACACACACACATGTACAATTTCCGCTCCCTAAAGTATGCAACAAATATAAAATTTTAATAACTACAAATTCAACGAAAACCAAGTGTCTGATTTGAGCAGAAATGATAAATTCAGTACCCAGCAAATTGGGAGTGGCTCCATTTTAGCCCTGAAGTGAGCCATCACTCCGTGCAGGCTGTCACTAGGTAAATTGTGTGGCTCGAGACATTTTACAAGACATATTTTCCATGATCTTCGTAGTGGCTGTTCTATTTTGCATATTAAAGTAACACAGGAAGCCTTTGAATTCAATGAGCAGCTGATAAGTTGTGCTAATAGGCATTCAAGCGGCGAAAATCATTGTTTCAAGACCAGACCTGGTAAGACCTCCGGTTCCTATTCCTTTTTTTTTTTAAACTATAAGTTTGTCCAAAAGTTGGCCGATACTCCTGCCGCACGGTGATGAGAGTAGGAACTGATTCTATAGAGAAATAAGGAGTTACGCCACAAACCTACACATGATGAATACTCTCCCCTATTCTTCACCTCTTCGAATGCTTCTATATAACTTCGAAAATGCAATATAATTCGGCAGCCACTATGGCGCATTTGCGGCAATAACAGAATGTGTGAGCTCGTGTGACCGCGTATAATTCAGCAGGTTTTACAGATTTTAGAACATTTTGTTTTAAGTTCCATGCAATTACGGCCTCAAAATGCACAATGAAACCGAATTCTTTAACATCTTTGAACCGTTTTATCGCATTTTGTTTGTTGCTTCAAAAATAAACATTATTTGCTTTAAGCAGCGATCTGACAATGTCACAGGTGTCGCCTGGAAGTATTATTATTTTTCCCTCTCTCTCTCTCTCTCTCTCTGCCTCATAAATATGGGATGTTTTTTATAGAGCCATAAAACTTTAAGTTTACTAGACGTTTCTAACTGGCGGCCTTTTGTCAGCTGTCAGGTGATTTATGTTTAACTTGTTTTGTCATTTCAGCATGAAAAGACTGACGCCTGAGCAACGCTGTCTTTTTTTTTAAATTGTGCAAAGGGGCAACCTTGTGATCTCGATTTTTACAAAAGTGACCTTCTTTTGTTTGAATCGATACGTCAATACACAAAACGGCCGTGTTTGGAGTGATGATAATCCTCAAGTGTATGTTGAGACACCGCTTGTGCTTTATGTTCTGCAGGAATCTCGTACTTCTTGAAAAATAATACTGGTCAGAACGTTACAGTCAACGGTGACCGCTATAGAGCCGTGATTACTGACTTTTTCTTTCATCAGTTGAACAACCCTGATGTGGTTTCAACAAGACGGCGCAACATGTCACAGCTCGTTCCACAATTGATTTACTGATATATTGGAAACGTTTGGTAACCGCATAGTTTTACCTTTCGGACCTGTGAATTGGGTTTCAAGATCGTGCGATTTAACACTGTTAGACTATTTTCTGTGGGGATATGTGAAGGCTTTGGTCTATGCCGATAAGTCTGAAACGATTGGCCGCTTCGAGGACAACCTTTACCGCGTTATTGTCTATATACGGCTACAAATGTTGGAAAAAGTCATCGAAATTTGGCCCTCCAGATTATACTACGTCCGCGCCAGCCATGGCGGTCATATGACAGAAGTTATATTTAAATTATAATGCCAGAAGATTATCTTTCGAATACACAAAATTTCATATCAATTTAAAAAATTCATTTGTGTGTTATTCCGTTTCAAAGTTCTATACCTGTTTAAAAAACACCCTTAATTTACAGGCCAAAAAGTGAATCAACGTGTTAAATGAACTGAGCACACGCGTACTTTTATATGTTTATTTGCACTTTGCAAGATTAAATATTATTTGTTAGTTGGCCGTGACCTAAATTTAAAGTCTATGTCACTGCCGCCTTTTTTAGCGACCCACTTTTCGTCTTAATGCAAAAGTTGTTGTCTTTGCTTTTGCTGATATTTAACAGTGTCAAACATACATGTAAATAAAAAATATTTCATGTCCTGGAATAACCAACTAATCTTTACAAACAAAGAGTTGGTATGATTTGCAAAAGGTCCTTTTCATATATGTAATTTAAAAAACAAAATAATCTTTAGAAGAGAAGTCCTATTTAGTATGAATTGTGTAAAATGGCTTAAAAAATTACTTTATTTGTCAATACATGAAGTTAAATTACAGAAGTCTTATATATTTATATATGTACGAACATGTATAAGACAAAATTGCTTCGGAGGACATCGCGCAAGATCGACTCAGCGATTTCAAAACGGATACAATAACTTTTGTTCCAATGTTTTTGAAAGTTTTTAAAACATTAAAAAAAACATTTCCTTTGCCGCCGAGAAAAGCGAAGCCTTCAGGCTAAAGCTAAACCTGTTTCTAAGATCGAAAATATATGGAAATATGAATGTAGCATTTCAGAGGTCTTAATTTCTATATATTAGACTTTTAGTGAGTGACTCGAAATTGTCTCTCTTTCGGCTAGCGTGTAACTTTTTGCCACATCTGGCATTTCTTCCGCACACGTTTATTCAATTAGTGGCCTTAAGGACTCCCATTGTGACGACCATAAAGTAGACAGATTGCACGGAACGTTGACCGAATAAAACAATCGCTGTCATAAAACCGTTCATGAGCTGCAATTCGCTGCGTTAAGACTTATGAAATGCAATATTTTTTTAAACTTTTTCTAAATATAAGCAAAACTTCTGCTGGAGATAAGTTTTAGGAGGACCTTTTCGAACAATCGATTTTGTCACTAAACTAAAGTACTGAGTGCGGATCAACACCAATGCAAAGATCCAAAGGCGGGCGTTCATTCGATACCGGAAAAACATAAGATTTTGCAATAGATTTTGGTCTGACGGTTTCATTTACACATGTGTCTTTGAAAAACGATTTGGCCAGCAAACCATTTTCTTTGGGCCGGAAACAGATGACAGGAGAATCACTGGTTGGTGGTGACAATAAGTTGATACGAGCCACTGGCCTCTTTGATGTCGAGTTATCTTAAGTGTAAGTTCCGTGTGATTAATGCGTTAGTCTGAAATGGATTTATATTAACAGCTGTCAATATGGCTGCAACAGGTGAATTTGTCAAAAAAAGAAGTATTTAAATTTCGATCTATTAATAATATAGTTTTAGCTCCTGCTGTCATAACAACTGATCAAACAAATTCAGGTCTACGACCAAAAGTAATTCCTGTTGATCATATATGAATTACAGTGTTAACAAAATTAACTGTCCCTAAAATAGAGGAAATACTAGATCAACAGATGCTCCTCCCTGCATGTACAATAATGGATGATAAAGGAGGGTAAACCAGCTCCGCTCTCTACTATACTTCACATCCATAAAAGTACTAATGCGGGGGGAAGAAGTCAAACACTTATATCATTTATTCGTGGAAACGCTATATTTGGGGCTCCTATTATTAATTCAATTTCCAAATCCTCCAGTTATAATATTAGAAAAGCATGGGCCGTAACAATTACATTACACTGATCACTACCACTTAACGAACCAGGGTGACCTAATTCAACTCAAATTAAGGAAGTTGCCATTATTCTTAATCAGGCTTCAAAAATAAAATATAAAGTTCCAAATGGCCGTAAATTAATTATTAAATGGCTGAGAATAGGCGCTAAATTTGTTCTTTATAGTCCATAATGATATTAGAGTGCAATTCTAAAGGAGTAAATATTTTACTAAGGCTTGAATGAGCATTCCTATACATATTTTGAAGGTTACTAGTTTTATTGCTCGAGAGCTGAGGCTACCTCATCCCTTCTGCCAGTAATTCCCTACACAGCACAACGAAGTCGGGGCACCTCCAAGTAACACCAGACCTTAAGCATTTTATAATCGTACCTACACAAGGAGACATCGATGGGGATTTTAAAGGAAAAATTCAACAATTTCTAACAAATACTTTGTTTTATTGTAATAAGTAAGAGCCGTTGGTTAAACAGCTGGTGCTCTTTAAATTATAGATTAGATTTAGCAGAATAATTTACTTATAAGTCTAATAAAGCAGAGTAGTAAAAATATTATAACTAAAATGGAGAAGTGCTTAATGAAAAGCACATTTTTTGATAGCCAGGAATGGTGGCTTAGGAAACGAGTTTTATTAGGAAAACTGATTCACATATGATTTGTTTTCATCGATAGATGAACTTGTACAAAGTGTCGGCATATAAACATCTGGAGGCAAACTTGAAAATAGTTTGTACTGAATTCTTAGTCGCCGTTTTCAGCATCTTGGTGGCAAGTTAATGAACAAATAAATCAAAACTATCTTGAGGGTATTATTGTACTGTTTGCATATTGAAAGCGATCGTCCTGTCAAGAACAGTTTTTGCGATAAGTATAAGGATATTGGTTTTCTTAACAACAGATATTAAACTGCCGTACATTATTCTTATTATTATCTTCATATTTTACAATAACTGACTTTTTTTGCCGCTCCCTCCTCGATATTGAATCCTCGGTGTAGGTGTTTGTTGAATTTTTGTTTCTCCCGTCCAAAAACTTGTTTTGTACTCGTTGTTGCAACAATGTTAACAAATTTGTTGTAGTGTATTTTAACGGTTATTACTGCTGCTATCGGTGCCGTCCCTGTTTCTTTTGTTGTTGGCCTTATTGTTCGCATTTTTGTTTATTTGGCAATCTATTGCTATACTTGCTGACGCTACATATAATTAAATATGTTGTTCGTTGCTGTTGTAGTTCTGGATTTTGTTTTTGTCCGAAATATTTTCATAGAGACTTATCTGACAAAATAAAAGTACACTCGAAAAAAACATGCCAGCGACAGTGAAAGAATTAAATTAATTTTTAATGCCTTCGTTTGAAGTTTGCACAGTACAAATGTTTAAAGCTTTTCAACTGCACGAATCATGAGTTTGCAAATGGATTGAATAATACGAATACAGTTAAAGCTGCCTGTACACGATAGTACAAGTGCCTTGAACCGTCATAAAAGATGTATAAAATGACGGAAATTTTATCGTGCAAAAGCAAAATATATTCAGCAGGAAAAAAAAAAAAACGGATGCGAGATTTGACAAGCGGGCGACTGTCGCTTATTTTTAAAACGTTTTAGAAACCAATACTTCCCCATCACGCCAGAACTGTATTTTGAAAACGTCTGTCAAAAAAAAAACAACTCAGGCAGTTTTTTAATATTGTGAAATTTTAACCATCAGTTGTTTAATTCTTTTTTCTGGTATTTTGCCTCAGCTGTTTGATGATTTCACTCTGATTCAATATAATCTAATCCAATGCAGACTGTAAAATAATAACAATGAACTTTTCTTTTCGCTTTTCAAATGCGGTCACAATTTTTCTCATGCTTCTGCAAAATCTAAACACTTTGTATTATCCTCAAAATCGCACGTTTTTGATTTCCTCTTCAATTTATATATTTTATTCGAAAATAATATTAAGAGAACAAAATTGTAAACCAGTTTTGTTTAAGCACTCCTTTTTTTTTTTGTTTATTCAGTAGATTTCATCATTAAACCTAAATTTTAGGATATGAACACCCCTCGTAGTGAACAAAGCCAAGTCAATGTAAGATTCGTTAAGCTGGTCCCTGCACTCTCAAGCTTACAAATTAAATTCACTAAAAAGACTAAAGAAAATGCAAAGAAATTACCGCGTTCTCACCTCTTAATTCTTTCAGTGTATAGTTTTGCTCTATCAAAATAATCCCAGTTGCTTCTTTGTTAAATGTTATTATTTCTTTTGTTGTTCTCAAAACTGTCGAGCAACAAGCCATGACCTTTATTGATTCCTACTCCACCTCGCCTTCGCCTTCGTCTTTGTCTTTCATGTTTGCATTTTCTAAATGTGCCGCTTTGCAAATTTCATGCTACCACCCACTTACGGTTCCCTGCTCCTTCTTAAGATATTTGTAGCCTCATTTTATTACAGGGAAGCAACAATTTAAACAATTTTCTTTTGCTTATTTTCGCCCAATAACTCGTTGCGATTGCGATAAGAAAATACGCGCGCAAAGAATAGAACTTTACTTATGTTCTCCTTGAATATGGCGAGTTCAACAAACACGATGCAAAGTAAAAATCATTGTATGTTGCGCAACAAAAAAGGTCCTTCACATTTCCATTGAACAATTTTGTTGAGTCATACTGAATTTAAAATAAAGTTTTTGTTTGCATATTCTCGGTATTTTTTTTTTTCTTACTATAGTCTACTTGGTAGTTTTAAGTTTCGGTTGCATTTTTTTGTCCTTGTTGCTGCGCTATTGCTGACTTGAGTTCCTTAAAAGAGAAGAAGAACTCAAGTCTTACAATATATTTTACACATCGCTTTGGCAACGATGTGCTTAAAGTTGAGCAGTTGTTTAAGGGGGGGCAAGGAAATAGCACGGCGGCAGGATACTTGGCGATAAGGAGTTTAAAAGAACGATTTTATAAATATTGCAGCTGTTATTTTTGGTTGTTGCTAATTTGGAGTAAATTGTTCGGAAGCTGCCTGACATAGGAAGCATTATGTGGCGTATCGCTTAGATCAAAACCCAACCAGAAACTCGCATCCAACCAACCAGTTTGGGAACCGCCTGACGTTTCGCTGTCACTTCAACAAAAAAAAAAAAAAACAAACTTGAAAACATTTTTTTTAATTGAGTCCATGAAAAAGTGTAACAAGAGGTTTGTTTTCATCCAACAAAATTTCAGTCTGATTGAAGTGCAAGGACTGTATCATTTCTAGTTGATAAAGAAATAAAAAACAATGAACCCAAAAACTGCAAAGTTTTTTCTGCTAGTGTGCAGAAACACTTCTGAAATATCGATCGAACATTCGGCCAACTTATTGATAAAGAACTGTAAACATTTTTACAGAACTTCATCTTTTAAAGTTATTTTTTAAAACTTGAAAAATAAATTTCCCTTTTTGTTTGAAAGCGTCTAAAAAATATGACATGGAAAAAGTTTTTCAAAAGCTTCTTAGCCAACAAATTTTGATGCTGGAGAAGTTCTTTGATAGTGTCTAACGTCATGCCCTGAATTCATGCTTAAGTTTAAGTTACAATTTTATCTGGCAAAGTTTTTATTTTAACACTTGTTGTCTGTCCCACGATCTCGAAAGTTAATGTTCTGCATCACTACAACCATCAAACAACTGATTCGGAGATTATTTGTAAGTTTTGTTTTCCAATCTCAGTTGTTTGTTGCTTTAAAAGCACCGTGAACATAAACGTTCGACATCGTGGGGCAGCTAAATATTTTTGCACAGAAAAACTAAATTCTGGAGAAATTATACAGAAACTTATTTCAATTTTACTCCACGATAGAACTAACAATTATTTGTCCTATTTGTTTTTTGTTTTTTGCTATTTAACTGCCCTCTACTGCCACATGATTTTTCACTGAACAGTTGAAATTATCGCTGCACAATTGCATGTTTCATGTCTATTTAAAAATAAGCGTGTAATAAATTCATCAATTTTGTTTTGTTTATAAATTATTAGTTTAACTAAACATGAGTTACTGACTAATGGCATTTTTTGCAGTAAATCTTTATAAGTACCTTCACTAAAAACAAAAAACTGCTACGAACTCGTACCAAGAGGCAAACAACGAGAATCGTTTGCAAATTAACGTTCTAGACGGAAACAGTTGCAAGCAAAGGCACTTTACGGCAGGCGAAAGGGGTTGCATTATTTTTGGCCAAATATTTGCAATAGAAAACTAAAATTTGCTAAATATTGCAGCATTGAAAGTGTAATTTAGTGAAAATAAATGAGTTTTCATTTTCAACAACGGCCGTAACTGAATCAGTTAATAAATTGTTTGAATACGGGGATCCGTAAAGGAATTCACGGATTTAAACAACAGGTTGGCAAAAACGGTGAATTTTTACAACAAAGAATATATGATATTAATGTCTGTTTATTCTCCAACTTCAATTTGTTTTCAAACAAAAAATTACTAATCCAAATACATTTTTTACCACGTCTCCGAACAAATATGAATTGAAAAAAATGTAAATTTTTTGTTTAAAATTTAGTGAATGGTGTAAAAAGACATTATTTTTTCTGTGTAATCGCTTTCCATGTCACTACATATCACCGTGCCAAAGAGATTACTCAATCTTGGCCCTTAAGAGCTGGAGTTGCTTGAGGCTTTATCTGAGAGACGAGAAAAATATGTTTTATTTGCACATTAAATGTTTCTGTTGTTCCATAATAATTCCAAAGAAGGACAAACATAAACATCAAAATAGTTCGAACATTCAGATTCGTACACAGCAACTTGAGCTGGACGTCGATGATTGATGAGCCAGTAAAGATCTTGTACCTGCACTAATCGGTCACTAGATGGGTATTTTCTACGTTGACGTGACGTCTCTTTCTACTAACTAAATGCAATTAGATTCTCCTAAGACTTGCTACTTTTCTGCTCTCGTTTTCATATTTAAATTCAAGTTCTTTTTAACTTGTATCAATGTGAACATAAATCTCTTTGCTTTTAATTATTTTAAGCAGTTGAACGTTTTTATCTTTACTTCAGTTTTTCGGTTATTTTTCTTGTTAACTTGTTCACAATTTCCCTTTTTCTTTTTCTGCTCCCATTTTCATTTTAATATGTTAATTAAGTGCAACAACATTGTAACCACGTCGTCCATCAGTTTTTCTCCAGCAACAAGACAACAATATAGACCGACCAAGAACAAAATCATGCAAAACATTGCCATCAGCATCTTATATAATGAAATGATTGCCACCATCAGAAAATTGGAAGGATGGCTACACAAGTGCACCGACAACACTGGGGCAGACTTAATGCACTGCGGCCAACTGCCCACAATCGTAAATTTTATTTAATAAATAAAGAAGCCAGAAAAATTCTCGATTCAAAAAATGTTGTTCATTCCAGAGTCGACAAATATATATTTATTCATGAAAAGTATTTTATAATATTTTATAGCCGTGGACTAGTTGCAAGGCCTTTTGTTGTAATCGACAAATATGCGAGAGTTTTTCAAGAAAACAGAAAACGTACATTTCGAGGCGAATATCGATTTTTTAAATTTCTATTTCAAAGACAATTTATTGATATTTTTGTATTGAAAAGTTATAAATACTGCAGAAAAGCCATCGCAAACATCATTTCTCTTTAGTAAAACTATTTATAAAATATTAGGGATAACTTTTCTTTTCACTAGAGAAGCTCGATAAATTTAAATTTTTACCGAAAATGTTGTCGATAATTAAAATTGTTTAAAAAAAATTATCGCTAATCTAAATTTTTTATAAAAAATTTATGGATAATTTAACTTTTTATAGAAAATTCAGCGCTAAGTTTATTATAGATCGATAACTTAATTTTTTTATAGAAAAGTTATCCATAATTTAACTTTTCTACAGAAAAGTTAACGCAAATTTAAGTTTTCTATAGAAAAGATGTCGATAACTTATTTTCAATAAACGAGTTATCGATAACTTAACTTTGCTATGGAAAAATTAATTAGTAATTTAATTCTTCTGCACAAAAGTTATCGATAGTATGTCTTTTCTATAGAAAAGTTATTGATACTATATTTTCTATGGAAAAGTTCTCGGTAATTTAATTTTTTTTTATGAAAGTTATCGATAACTTAACTTTTCTATGAAAAAGTTATTGGTAATATAATTTTTCTACAGAAAAGTTATCGATAATGTATCTTTTATGTAGAAAAGTTATCGATAATGTATCTTTTATGTAGAAAAGTTATCGATAATGTATCTTTTCTGTAGAAAAGTTATCGATAACCTAAGTTTTCTATGGAAAAATTATCGGTGATATAATTTTTTCATATCAAAGTTATCTATTCATTATTTTTCTATCAAAAAGTTATCGATAACCGAACTTATCGGTAATATAATTTTTTTTATAGAAAACTTATCGACAATATATCTTCTGTAGTAAAGTTATGGCCAACTTGACAATTGTCTTGACAATTACATAAAAAGCAGCAGATTAGTTTTCCAAGAAATTATAGTCTTTAATACTACTTTTCAATAAAGACGAAATGTTGCCGAAGTCTAAGGAGAAGCGTTGGATATGAGCGCTTAAAGCGGCGGGGTCGAGCTTGTTGCAATCATATAGATTGTTCCTATTCCTTGTTGTTCAATTGCCGCGTGAGTGCGAAACCGTTGAGCTTTGAAAATTCCACTTCTTTGTTACTGTAAATGTTACAGTTATCGAACCAGAGAGAGGCATTTTGTTACAAATTTCCAAGTCTGGTCGTTTGTTCAGTTGGTTGACTTGTTCCTTTTGTGATCGAAATGTTTGATTACATTTCTTCTCATGTTACTTAACAGCGTTCAGTGTTCGTTGGTGGCGACATTGTAACCCCTTCCTGTGTGAATGATGACTGAACCGAAACTGTTGTTGCGACAACTTGCTAAAATTGTTTATTTAAGTTGTAGTAAATAAAATTACAACAATCACTTCCGCTACTTCCGTTTTATCAATTGTTAAGTATTTCTTGTTAGTTTTCTGCTGCGGCTGCTGTTTGCGGTACGAGTACGAAATGAAAATCTGTACTCACTTTCTGCTGCAAGAAATTGTTTAAACAACTTCAATTGTTTTATTGTTGTTCCAAGTTTTAATATCTCGCAGTTGTTATTGTATTTGTTTTCTCAGCAACTACAACTTTTGTCTGGCAGCTTTTTAAAGCAGAGAAACAAATAAACTTTCATTGTCTCAAATTGACAATAGAATTTATTTGCAACCATATTTGTAGAAAATTTTACTTTTATTTGCGTTTAAAAGCGTTTTCTGTGATTCTGTGTTCAGCTTTCAAAATTAGGAAAAAATACGAAAAGCCAAGAAAAATTAGATTTATGTAACGAACAAATATTTCTCTTTTTAAGGGCCAGAAAATTTTTAGGGAAATAGTGCCTTTTTAGAAGCTTGTTTGGATTTGAGGGCTTGGCAGCGCCTTAAAAAACTTCGTAATACCATTAAGTGTTTCTAAGAATTTTAATTTAAATGTAAAGCTGAACAGTTTTATTACTTCTTAAAATATATTTGTTATTGAAAATAGCGTTTGAGTTTTGTTGGCATTTGCTCCTGAGAATTTCAACTGTTTGGGCTTAAAGTTTCCGTAGATCAAGCAATGGGATTGACAATATGCACCGAAAGGAGTACAGTTTTGCTCTTAGGTGGGATTTACAAGTTGGCGAGACTGACACAGTCTCAGGCAGTACAATGCGCTGATGCTGATGCTTGATTTTACAGCAAGTCTTCACTTGGATTTCTGGCTCATAACTGAACGAGCCACAAGTCTAAGACTTTTTCATCCGATCTTTTATAGTTGGGTACTGGAGTGTTCAATTATTCCATTTCATTTCCAATAATAAAAAATTGTCTTTAAATCAATCAAAAACTTACACTTTTCAAATAGGAAAAATGTTCATTAATGGTGGGGACTTGTGTCTAAGTTTGTTTTATAGTTCGATATAATGAACAATTACTGAAATTTCTTTGAATCCAAACTGCCAATAAACTGCCTTCACAAAGAAAAAAATAATTAAGATAAGCGGGACACAAATCGTGCTAAACTATTTGCCGGGACAAACATTCTGTCACACCGATTTCCAAGATAGCGACCAACTGCTGCAAAACGCTAAAAAGGTTTCTCAAACTGTTTAATAAATATCAAAAATTATGCTCCTTTTGGAAGATATTCTTAATCTAGATTAAATTGGATTAAAAAATACATCTTTTGATTTTCATACTACAAATATGGATATTGTAAAAACATGTGCAAAATTAACAAATTAAACACCTTAAATTAAATCGTTACCTAAGAAAGTGTTAGCGCCAAAGCACAAATTTGCCCGGTTGCTCTACGGCTGCATAAACATTTAAATTTAGCAATTAAAGTTTTTCCATTGTTGTTTTTGATTAAAAGACTTCTGATATGCGGTGATTTTTGGCGTTTCTTGTTTTGTTTAGTTTATAAAGAACTTGTATACAGCACACACACACACACTCACACACAAGTACAGCCACCACCACCACTACAGTCACAATCCACTAGCAGGCGAGTGTAAATAACTTTTCTGCCAGCGCCTCTTACCAACTTAAAGGTTTCTCATTCTTGAAATACTTTTTGTGTGTCGCCAGCATGAATGGAAGTTTGTGGTTTCTTGTTTGTGTGTGAATTTTGTATATTTGCTGCTAGTGCGTGTGTGTGTGTGGTTGTGTGCGTGTATGTGTGTGTGTGAATTTAAGCCAAAGATAATAATGATAGTTTGTGTAGTTTTACAACAAAGTTTTTAGTTACAAAGCCTTATATCCTGCACCACATCCTTTGCCAAAACAAAAGAAAATGAGTAAGAAATTTACAATAAAAACTTTCATTGACTGAAAAAAAAAGATGGAACACAAAAAAGAACAGGAGAAAAAACCCGGCCATTGTTAATGCCACGAAAACTGGTAGTGCTTTATCGTGATTAAATGTTGACTTGCAAATTGTAAACGCATATTATATTGCAGAAAAGAAGAAGTTTTAGTTTTAGCTTGAAAATGCAATCATGTTTAATTGACATGAAATTTCAGTGTTAGTGTCTCATATTAATTTAACACGATTTCCTATCAAAACCAGATATATTTTGGTGAAAAAACTTTTCAGTAAAATTAAAGTTTGTAAATGAAACACTCTGATGAAGCCTCATTTAAATTTAATATGATTTCGTATTAAAAGCAGAAATTTTTCTGTGGCATTAAAATGAAAGATTTTAAACGGCACATTTTGATATTTTATTAGCCCAACATTTGAAATGCTTGATTGAATATGAAATATGAGTTGCATGTGGCCTCCAATACCGCTCTAAAGTAAGAAAGATAGACTTTTGTGTAGCTAAATAAATGTACTACCACAAAATTATTTTGCGCTCCGGCCAACTAGTCGGAATTTGTATAAGTTCACATTCTTTTAGAAGCCTGGGATGATCAATAATGACCAAATATGACATGCGAGAAATTATTTGCTTTAAACTATCGTTATAAACGAGAGATTCTGCCATCGAACTGAGAGATATCAACCTATATTATAAATCATAGGGATGACCAGTCGGAAAATAATACAGAAAGAGTGTAGAGATTGAATAAAGTTTGACCAACAGAAATTAGTTTCTGAAATCACAGACATGAAAAGAGTGAATCTGCAAGTAAAGTTCTGTGACCACCAAAATTCATTTAGAAAAATTCGTGTATTTTTACGAAAATATATTGAAAGTCTGTGTGTAGATCTGTAGGATTCTAGCGACTCATGGCTATCGCTTTAAAAATCAAGCTTTTTTTTACCTGAAAATTTAGAACCCTTGAAACCGGAAGAACTAAAATCTCAAATACCGGCTGAAATAGAAGATACTCTAGGCAATATTAATGTGTACTCCAGGAGCAAGCAGACATCACGAAATGGAAGACGAAATGCTCTCACAAATTATATCTGCATTGAAACCGAAATAATTTTCCGACAGGTTTTTTCCCATTATTTAATTATATAATTTTTATGCTAAAAACACACGAATAAATCCATTAATTAACTATCGCTACTGAGCCAGAATATTGCGTTGTAGGCCGGATGATATTATGGTTCTTTAGGACTATTATTATCAGCAACAACCACGCAAGTCAACAATAACAGTTTTGCTACCTCTGTCGTATATTTTGTTCTACTTGTAAGAAACAAACAAACTGATTAATCGGATTGAGCCAATTTATCCTGTTGATATTGATGTTCTGTACATTTTCGTGGGTTTTCCAAATGGTACAATATATTCTTGCAAAATGCTCGTTAGTCAACAGCCCTGTATAATGTTTTTATATGTTGAGCACTTTTTGTGAAAACTGGGAGGTCCATTCATAGACTTGTAACAATTTGTAACTGTTGAGTGGTTTTCGTCAAAACTGTGGCAATTTTGTTTGACAGTTTCGTTAAAGTTCTTATTTAAAAGTTAAAAAGTTAAATTTATTTAATTGCAAAGTCCATTTAAGCCGACATAAAATGATTTTTGTAAAGCAGACAAAAGGGTCGAGCGAGTTTCTGGCGGCGGCCTGTCTTAAACTCATTCACTTACTTAATGACTCCTGCTCCTGGCAATGCTGCCTGAAGGAGTGTTAAATTTGTAGAAACATTCTATATCATTTTGAATTAAGAATTCGAGTTTCAATTTGTGTTTGTAAGTACCAAAATCTTAACTCCCATTTCATATGAGGGACATGCAAACATTTTTTATTTAAATTATGTTTGTTTTTGTGTACACAAAACACTTGAGACCCATTTGTTAGACTCCACTTAAGTTGTGCCGCAAAAGCCACAGCAGCAGCATTTCGCAAGACCGTAAGCAACAGCACAAAAGCAATGATAATTAAATTATCATAATAAAAGGGGGAAGCTGCGTAATTAAATATTCTTCAATATCCTTAAAGTGCTTGTAATTCGCAAATGTTGATCAGAAGCTGTATTGCTGCAGGTTGCTGCTATCGAGTGGTTGCTCTTGCACATTTTGTTTTCTTCATTTCACATTTTCTTTGCAATTGTTTTCTCACAGGCAGGTAGAATAAAAATTGCTTCTTTTCAGGTTTAATTAAGTTCTGTTCCGGCTGGTAACAAAGATTTTTAATGGGTGATTATGCCGTCTATGCAGCAAAACCCATAGACGTTTTATTGCCAGCTCATTTACATATTTATTTAATAATTAGTTCATTTGTCGAATTTGTAGTTGTTGTTGCTGTTGATGACCATAAAATGTTATTTGTACTTTAGACGACTTCTGTTGCGTTTCCTTCGTACAAAAATTTTATTACATGACAACTTATTAATTTCTTACAAAAAATGTTTCCACTTTCATTAATGAATAGGTTATATTATTGTTTGTCCGTAAGACTAGTGTCGAATTTCTTTACTGGTCACATCTGGAAATCAGGCCAAGACCACTTTACCCTGAGTTTCGCATTTAAGGAGGGAACAAATAAGAAACCAATAAATGCCTATTTTTACAATATAAAATTGGAGGCAAAAGCTACAATGCGAGGGTGGTTAATTGAAAATCAAATTGTTGAGGAAAGTTTGCTTGAATCAAAGAGCAGATCTAATGAAAAGCATCTTTCCAAAAAGGTACCTTTTACGAAAAGTACTTTTAAAAAGTACCGTTTTATGTACATAAGAGTCATTTAAAAAAATACCATTTTAAAGAAATATCTTTAAAAAAAATATTTTTACAAAAGTACCATTTGTAAAAGTACCCTTTAAAAGAAATACTGTTTTAAAAAATTATCTTTTAAAAAAAGTACCTTTTAAAAAAAAAGTATCTTTTACTTTTAAAAAAGAACCTTTTTAAAGAATTGCCTCTTCTAAAAAGTACTATTAAAAAAAGGGCCATTTTAAACTAAATCCGGTTTAGAAAAGCTACTTTTTAAAAAGTACTTTTCAAAATATATCATTTTAAACAAATACCCTTTTAAAAATATGTAGAAGGTTAAGAGACACTTTTTAATAACTGTATTTGGTTTAGATATGTACGAGTACTTTATAAACAGTTAATATTTTTTATATAAAATAAGTTTGAAAAAAAGTACTTTCTTCAGTGCCTTTCCAAGAAATCACTTTAAATAACACCGTTAAAAAGACTTCTTTAAATAGGTAACTTAATAAAATGGGACTTTTTAAAAAAATATCTGTAAAAACTACTGCTTTAAAAGAAGTTCCTCTTAAAAAAGTAAGTTTCTCTACAAAGAACCTCTTAAAAGTACCTTTATAAAATAGTATCTTCTTAAAACAAGTGCCTTCTTCAAAAATTTTCAGTATTAAAAATAGTATTCTGTCGAAGAAACGAACATTTTAAAAAAGTGCCTTCTTATAGAAAATTTCGGTTTCAAAAGAAAAAACTTGAATAGAGTACTTTTTGAAAAAGAAAAAGGCCTTTAGAAAAGTATCCTTTGCGAAGAAGTAGCTTTTCAAAAAACTATCTGTTTAAAATAAGTGCTTGTTTCGCAAAAATTATATTTTTAACCTTCAAAAAAGAGTACCTTTATAAAATAAGTACGTTTAGTAAACATGTACTTGGAACAAGATCTTTTTCGGAAAAAGTGTTTTTTTCAAATAAAATAACTTTCTGTATTAAACAAATGACGTTTTAAAGAATATAGCAAGAATATTTTTAAATAGGTACTTTTTTTGTAATAAGTACTTTTATTCAACAAATTTATAAATCATCCTCCAAAATTGAGTCCTTAAAAATCATATAAAAAGGCAACTTTTCAAGAGTAACTACATACATACATACATTAAAAGAATGTATTACAAAAGTTTTTAAATAAAGATCCTTTTTCAGTGAAAGAAGTTCAATGTTAAACAACATTTTTCCACCAAAAACACTCATTTGAAGTTAAAAAAATGTTATGATTGCTTTTAAGAAAACTTATTTCTTATCCAAAAAAGAAAATGCTTCAACGAGTTCAGCCTGTTTAGCAACCCTCGTAGGAATATTTCTGTATTCATTTGAAATAGATGTCAAGTTTTGTTGCACACATCCGAAAACTAATTAAAAATATTATGGTTGCAGCAAATGTTTTTTTTACTGTTTCTGTTTCTGCTGCTGCTGCTGTTTTTGGCTAATGGCTAATGGTGATGTTTTCCCAGAATTGTACCTTCTCTTAAGGTGTTTTACATGCATACATCCATAAATGTTCAAAGTGCTATCGAGGCTTTGGACAGAAAACACATCTTTATTTCTAATGGCAAAAGGCTTTTTGCTCGTACACACCGCTTCCTCTACCCGCAGTAATTACAAACGAACTTGTTCTTACTCTTGTGCATGAAGTTTCCCTTAGTTTTGTTGTTTTTGTGTCTTCATTTCCTGTTCATGTTCAGGCCGAACGCAGTTGTCGAGAGGGCGTGTGTTTGCGTGTGTCGAGCCGAGTCGTTCTTAATGTTGTGTTGTTCATTTTTAGGGACCTCTGGGTGCTCTTAAGCAGTAATGGAAGTTCTTCTATTTACCTAGAAATTCTAAAATCTTGTATTTTAAATTTACCATTTATTTTGTTTAACGTTCCATGCATCGCATTCGCTTTGAGTGGCCAGCATTTTTGTTAATGAAAATAAACGAAAAGAAAATCATCATCATTCAGACGCAAGTTGACTCAACTAATTGACACTTATTTTACGGTCATTATAATCTTAAAACATTATAACTAATTTAAGCCGACTTTCGCATTTAATTATTAAGACCCACCCAGTCAACCAGAAGCTTTTGTCAGCTCTTATTCTGACAATTGGAACATTTTCGTTTCAGAGTCGTTTATTATTATTTTTGTTGCCTTTAAATTAAGATATTAGTTGGAAAAGCCAATGAGTTGTTGTTCGCTTCCCTTTCTGCGAGCGTGTCTGTCGGCCGGCAGTCATTTGCAAATGCTGTTTATTAAACAAAATCTCAGCTTTTTAATATTCAGCAGAAGTTCTGCCAGCATCAGCCAATTTCTTGGTTTTTTTTCTTCGTTTTGAATTTGTTCGGCGAACAGACGCAATAAAAACTTTTTAATTTTCTGCTGCAAAACAAGAAAATCTAATTACTATTTTAATAATCCTGGAAATTGAATATGGGTTTTCAAATTAAAGCATTTTAAGATTAGGAAATTTTAAAACAAGAAAAGCAAATAACTTTTAAAGGATTTAGCAAATGCGAGCCATAAATACACTTCAGCGGTCGACCCTCATAATCTAATTAATATCTGCTACAAAAACTCCAGACCCGCTTTCAAGAAAACATTGAAACATTTTTGGAAAATAAACTTTTTAAAATATATTTAAAAAGATGCTTTTGAATTGCTCTAAAATAACTTTAAAAATTAGTTATAAAAAATAAACATATTGTCAAAAATTATCAATAAATAAATTGTGTTTCAGAAACTCTTCGTTTAAGAATTATCAGAAACATTTTTCTTTTACAAGAACTTCCGGTAAAAAAATTATTTTTAAGTTTTTTATTTTTAACAAAAGAATACTTTTTAAAAAGCACCTTTTTCAAGACATTGACATTTAAAAAAGAACCGTTAGAAATGCAAATTTTTATATATGACCTTCTTTTGAAGAAATGATCTAAAAAGTAAAATACCCTTAAAAAATATAACCTTAAGAAAAGTACATTACAAGAGTTATCTCTAAAAAAGAGTCCTTAAAATACTTCCAAAAGTAACGTTAGAAAGAAAGAAGAAAGTAACTTTAAAAACGCACCTTCAAAATGTGCCTTTAAAAGAGTAGTTTTAAAAATGGGCATTGAAAACTAATTTTCAGCAAAAGCGCCTTTGTAAAAGCCTTCACCAAATACCTTTAAAAAAGTACCTTCAAAAAAGAACCTTTCAAAAAAGTATCTTTATAAAAGTACCTTTTTAAAAATACGTCTAAAAAAGTTTTTTTAAAAACAGTACTTTTAGAAAAAGTAGTATTAAAAAAAGTACCTTAAAAAAAGTACCTTTTCTAAAAAACTACCGTTATTAAAATACTGTTAAAGAAACGAGTTTTAAAAAAGTACGTTAAAGTAAATGTAAAAAGCACCTACAAAGTACTTTTAAAAATAGTTACAGTCATTAAAAAAATTATTTTAAAAAAATGAGTGGCTTTAAAAACGGCTACTTTTTTTTAAAGAACAAAAGTTCATTTACATTTACAATACATAAATTTTTTTATAAAGTATCTTTTAAACAATAAAATGTACCTTTTAGATAAATAGATCTTAAGCAATCAAACTTTTTCTACAACTATTATCCTTCAAAAAGATGACTTTTGTTTGTTTATTTTTATATTTCAATGTGTCTGTTAAGAAGGTGGCTTTAAGAAGGCAAACTTTTAAGAAGTATATGGAACTTTTGAAATACATTTACGTATAAAGTACTATTGAGCTTTTAAGAACTTTTAAAAATAGCATTTTTAAGAAGAAGTAGTTTGGAAAAGTGTCGTTTTGGTAAAAACGGAAAGTAACGTAAAATAGGCGTCTTCCAAAATCTAATTTTATGAGTGTAAGTACAGTAAAGGGTAAGTTTCTGTTTAGGTGACCCCTGCTGGCGTCAGTGGTTTAGGAATAGTGCAAAACCAATCTAGTAGTCACACTTAATAAATGAATGAATAATAGTAGAGATCTGCTCGAAATAGGCTCTGTAAACTGCCACCATCGTATATATTTTGCTTGACCTTCTCTTTCTTCTCTTTCCCATCAAGAAGCGTACCAGCACCTTGTGGTGTCTTAGTGTTAGGAAATCCTGCTCACCCATCATAGCGGCATGAAGTAGCCAGCGTCCCTTGTGTTGAATTTTGAATTAGTTGCATTTGATGGTATACTTCCCTTTAAAGGTTGATCGAACTGTGCCCTTTCTACAATATATTAAGCCATCGAACACGAATCACAAATTGGGTGCTTCCGATACGATAGAACCTTTAATTTTCTGAGGTTGGGCCAAAAATTCATGAATCCAAAAGTTTGGGATGGGAGGGATGTAAATGGCTTTTCATAGCGGTCCAAAGTAGGGGAAAATGAAAAAGTTCTCGAAAAGCTCCATACTCGTCCCTGAGCGAATCTTTGAGAGGTAAAATACAAGTCCAAGCCCTATTAATACTTTCCTGTTGCATTTGTTAAGAATGCAAAATGTTATCTTTTTATGAAATTAGACCGACCGGAAGAGCCGCGTGTATGACCGACTGCCAATATTTTCTTTCTATCCCAAACATTTTTCAGAACATAATTAGTTTTCATCTTCAATCATTAGGGTGGTCCTTATACAACATTTTTAAAATTTTATAACTTTTCTAATGTTTAGCCAGGTTAGATAAGGAAATTTTACTGGGGCTCGGTCTTACATATTACCCCTCTAAGTGTCAATTAAAGATGGTTGTGAAGCTTTTCGTGGATTTCGTCTCCCTTTGACCTCGATGAGGAGCCATTTACCGCCTTCCAAGCCCCTAATTTTTTGCCAAATATCGCATATCCAAATCTGTTAAAGAAAAAGTTCATCTCAAGCACTTCTTTTTATCTTCAACATTTCGCTTTACAATTTTTTATATCGATCGAAGGCAATTGAACGAAAATATATGTAAATGTTTTTACTGTGACCTTCATATTATTTTTTTAAAGTTTTTTTTAAGGGATTAGAATGTTTAGTTTGAGATGGAGAACCTGGGTAAATAAATGCTTTTAAAAGTCATCAGTTTCTACTCTCCCTGTTCTAGTATCTGCTGTTAAAACTGTTAAATAGACAAAGTCAGGGACCCTAAATAACAGTTATACGAAAATTTTAAAACAGAAAAGAAACATTCTCAACTCTGCAATTAAGTGTAATTTCTCTTTTCTTCTCAATCCTTTTAATTAAGAGTTATTTTCCCTTCCAAAAATTACAAATCAGACGAAACTCTTAAAAAGAGAGTTTCTTATATCCAAAATTTCTTATTGTATTTTCTTATTATTTTTGCACTTTTTCAAAATACCAATTTAAGAGCAGAAAATACGCGGAATCTTTCCACGTCCACCTTGTTTGCTGGATTACATGGCACAGGTTTTACCGATTTCATCTAAGCCACCAAATAACTGTTATAACAGCAGCTTTTCCTCAACACTTACATATTTATAGCTGTTACGGCTTCTGGCAAATATTCCACAGGAGATTGAGCAGGGAAACTGTTTCGCAGTTCATTTGAGTGAAAAATGATTTTCACACTTCGACACACGCACGACTGGAATAAAAACAAAAAAAAAACTAGATTTCACTTGTGAATGTGAACCTCGAAAATTGATACTGAAATAAAACATTAAAAGCTCCAATATGAACATCCGCTTTTTGGGTATTAAAAAAATCGTAATGCGCTTCATATAAAAAAGAAAATTGCTTAAAAAACGCAAAAATAATAAATGACGGAATCTATATCTAAAATCTGCACACACACGGCTGTCAAACCTCCATCAGCAGAAGCAAACTTCCCAAAGGAGATCATTAGCTAAACACACATACATATATACACATGTATGTATGTAAGTTGGAAATGATAAGATCTGTTATGAACATTAATTTAAAGGAAAGGAAATACATTTAACAGCAATCATTCCTGCAGGGCAAATTGAGAAGTTTTTTAGGTAGGAAAACTATCCGCCCGATTTACAGAAACTGAACTGAAGGGAAGTGCAGGCAAACACTTAAACGTGGAAAAAATCGGTTCACAACTTCATTCAGTCCGTCCAGCTTCTTTAAAGACTTTCTTTTCTGGCTCATGTGTATCCTTAACTCAAACGCATCCGTTAAAAGGTAAAGAATTAAAATAAAGCAAAATCCAAAAGTTTTAGTTTTAGGCGATAATCGAATAAAAAAGCTATGACCAACTCTTAGTACGGTTGTCGTTTTACGCGGGGGCTAAAAGGTTCCACTTTTAAGGATTTACACCTGCTCACGTCAGCTGCGTCAAGCGATCTAGAAGCTTAAGAATTTCTAGGACTTTAGCCAATTATTATATAATTTATAATAATATATTTACATCGAAGAGCTTCAAACTTTCCCCGACTCTACCGCATAGACCAGACTGAATTTAAACGGAAACAAAATTAATGCTGGCTGTAAAGACCGCTGTGGCAGGACTTCTTACACCAGCTGATATCACTTTTACATTAGATGACCATGATTTACAATCGTTAGCGTAGAATGGTCAATGTGGCCTTTAGGGACGTCCCGTTATAATCAAATGTTCTTGGTATCCTCTACATCCAGTTCAGCCCAGTTCAGTCCAGTCAAATATTATCTTCTTACGGCTGGTGATGGTTTGGCTTATTTTAATTTGGATAAATCAAACGGTCTTGGACCCCAGGAGGGTTGGTATCTTCCCAAATTTGATTTGTCGACGTACTCATTCATTTCAAATAAGGCTCTCTGTGGCTTAAGATGAAAATACAGTTGAATTTCCTCTGCTCTAGAGAGCTTTAAGTCATGATCGCTGACCTCCAGCCGAGGAGTTGAGTTTTGTATGAGTGCAGGCCGGCATAAGCTAAAAGGCAAACTTCGACAAATTGTAACTTGTGAAAAGCCGAGTTCTTGTTCTCGCTAAAGCGGTATCTATAGATTATTCTAGAAGGCCCTGACCAACAGTGGTAGCTTTTGTGTTTCGTCATCGAGCTTTTAAATTTATCCATTCTGCGGACGAAAGAACGAATTGTCGTTTTGGCCGCACGAGTTTGGCGACAGTAAAATGAACAAATCCCCTTTCAATGGTAAATTTGAAAGAGTTGTTAAAAACTATATCCACCAAATCAGACTCGACAAATCTATACAAGTATTTAAAAATTGTTTACAACCGAAATTCCTTCTTGCAACAGCCTGTTTATAGTTCTTATAGTTGTATGAAGTTCACATTTAAATCAAGGGATTGTTATTTGGGGTTAAAATAAAAATCGAAAATGAAACACGTCGCAATAGAAGTGCTGGTGCTTTTGTTTCATTAACATTTCTAACTAATTCAACATGATTTCTTGTTAAAAATTTTGATATTTATGTGAACAACAACGTTAAAAGCCCGTTTCATTTTTTGCCGCTGCAAATGTGTGTGAGATTTTCAAATACTATTAAATATTATTCAACGAATAAAATACTGGAAATGACATCACGCTGACACCAGTCGCAGCCAGTTGTTCATCAAAAAATATTAAATCAACATTTTTCAATGTTGATGGCCTTTTGCTGTGTGTGAAAAGCTAATTGGCTGCCAGCACCAGCAGAGTCTCAAAAACTTCTCTCGTGTTTCATTAAAAAAAAAATCGTTATAATCTATATGGCAGACGATTGAAAAACCTACTTTCACACACACACACACACACTCAGATAAATAGCCACTGACTTCTTTTCCACAAATTGAATTTAATAGATAAACAGACGCAATAAAAACTTTTTAATTTTCTGCTGCAAAACAAGAAAATCTAATTACTATTTTAATAATCCTGGAAATTGAATATGGGTTTTCAAATTAAAGCATTTTAAGATTAGGAAATTTTAAAACAAGAAAAGCAAATAACTTTTAAAGGATTTAGCAAATGCGAGCCATAAATACACTTCAGCGGTCGACCCTCATAATCTAATTAATATCTGCTACAAAAACTCCAGACCCGCTTTCAAGAAAACATTGAAACATTTTTGGAAAATAAACTTTTTAAAATATATTTAAAAAGATGCTTTTGAATTGCTCTAAAATAACTTTAAAAATTAGTTATAAAAAATAAACATATTGTCAAAAATTATCAATAAATAAATTGTGTTTCAGAAACTCTTCGTTTAAGAATTATCAGAAACATTTTTCTTTTACAAGAACTTCCGGTAAAAAAATTATTTTTAAGTTTTTTATTTTTAACAAAAGAATACTTTTTAAAAAGCACCTTTTTCAAGACATTGACATTTAAAAAAGAACCGTTAGAAATGCAAATTTTTATATATGACCTTCTTTTGAAGAAATGATCTAAAAAGTAAAATACCCTTAAAAAATATAACCTTAAGAAAAGTACATTACAAGAGTTATCTCTAAAAAAGAGTCCTTAAAATACTTCCAAAAGTAACGTTAGAAAGAAAGAAGAAAGTAACTTTAAAAACGCACCTTCAAAATGTGCCTTTAAAAGAGTAGTTTTAAAAATGGGCATTGAAAACTAATTTTCAGCAAAAGCGCCTTTGTAAAAGCCTTCACCAAATACCTTTAAAAAAGTACCTTCAAAAAAGAACCTTTCAAAAAAGTATCTTTATAAAAGTACCTTTTTAAAAATACGTCTAAAAAAGTTTTTTTAAAAACAGTACTTTTAGAAAAAGTAGTATTAAAAAAAGTACCTTAAAAAAAGTACCTTTTCTAAAAAACTACCGTTATTAAAATACTGTTAAAGAAACGAGTTTTAAAAAAGTACGTTAAAGTAAATGTAAAAAGCACCTACAAAGTACTTTTAAAAATAGTTACAGTCATTAAAAAAATTATTTTAAAAAAATGAGTGGCTTTAAAAACGGCTACTTTTTTTTAAAGAACAAAAGTTCATTTACATTTACAATACATAAATTTTTTTATAAAGTATCTTTTAAACAATAAAATGTACCTTTTAGATAAATAGATCTTAAGCAATCAAACTTTTTCTACAACTATTATCCTTCAAAAAGATGACTTTTGTTTGTTTATTTTTATATTTCAATGTGTCTGTTAAGAAGGTGGCTTTAAGAAGGCAAACTTTTAAGAAGTATATGGAACTTTTGAAATACATTTACGTATAAAGTACTATTGAGCTTTTAAGAACTTTTAAAAATAGCATTTTTAAGAAGAAGTAGTTTGGAAAAGTGTCGTTTTGGTAAAAACGGAAAGTAACGTAAAATAGGCGTCTTCCAAAATCTAATTTTATGAGTGTAAGTACAGTAAAGGGTAAGTTTCTGTTTAGGTGACCCCTGCTGGCGTCAGTGGTTTAGGAATAGTGCAAAACCAATCTAGTAGTCACACTTAATAAATGAATGAATAATAGTAGAGATCTGCTCGAAATAGGCTCTGTAAACTGCCACCATCGTATATATTTTGCTTGACCTTCTTTTTCTTCTCTTTCCCATCAAGAAGCGTACCAGCACCTTGTGGTGTCTTAGTGTTAGGAAATCCTGCTCACCCATCATAGCGGCATGAAGTAGCCAGCGTCCCTTGTGTTGAATTTTGAATTAGTTGCATTTGATGGTATACTTCCCTTTAAAGGTTGATCGAACTGTGCCCTTTCTACAATATATTAAGCCATCGAACACGAATCACAAATTGGGTGCTTCCGATACGATAGAACCTTTAATTTTCTGAGGTTGGGCCAAAAATTCATGAATCCAAAAGTTTGGGATGGGAGGGATGTAAATGGCTTTTCAAAGCGGTCCAAAGTAGGGGAAAATGAAAAAGTTCTCGAAAAGCTCCATACTCGTCCCTGAGCGAATCTTTGAGAGGTAAAATACAAGTCCAAGCCCTATTAATACTTTCCTGTTGCATTTGTTAAGAATGCAAAATGTTATCTTTTTATGAAATTAGACCGACCGGAAGAGCCGCGTGTATGACCGACTGCCAATATTTTCTTTCTATCCCAAACATTTTTCAGAACATAATTAGTTTTCATCTTCAATCATTAGGGTGGTCCTTATACAACATTTTTAAAATTTTATAACTTTTCTAATGTTTAGCCAGTTAGATAAGGAAATTTTACTGGGGCTCGGTCTTACATATTACCCCTCTAAGTGTCAATTAAAGATGGTTGTGAAGCTTTTCGTGGATTTCGTCTCCCTTTGACCTCGATGAGGAGCCATTTACCGCCTTCCAAGCCCCTAATTTTTTGCCAAATATCGCATATCCAAATCTGTTAAAGAAAAAGTTCATCTCAAGCACTTCTTTTTATCTTCAACATTTCGCTTTACAATTTTTTATATCGATCGAAGGCAATTGAACGAAAATATATGTAAATGTTTTTACTGTGACCTTCATATTATTTTTTTAAAGTTTTTTTTAAGGGATTAGAATGTTTAGTTTGAGATGGAGAACCTGGGTAAATAAATGCTTTTAAAAGTCATCAGTTTCTACTCTCCCTGTTCTAGTATCTGCTGTTAAAACTGTTAAATAGACAAAGTCAGGGACCCTAAATAACAGTTATACGAAAATTTTAAAACAGAAAAGAAACATTCTCAACTCTGCAATTAAGTGTAATTTCTCTTTTCTTCTCAATCCTTTTAATTAAGAGTTATTTTCCCTTCCAAAAATTACAAATCAGACGAAACTCTTAAAAAGAGAGTTTCTTATATCCAAAATTTCTTATTGTATTTTCTTATTATTTTTGCACTTTTTCAAAATACCAATTTAAGAGCAGAAAATACGCGGAATCTTTCCACGTCCACCTTGTTTGCTGGATTACATGGCACAGGTTTTACCGATTTCATCTAAGCCACCAAATAACTGTTATAACAGCAGCTTTTCCTCAACACTTACATATTTATAGCTGTTACGGCTTCTGGCAAATATTCCACAGGAGATTGAGCAGGGAAACTGTTTCGCAGTTCATTTGAGTGAAAAATGATTTTCACACTTCGACACACGCACGACTGGAATAAAAACAAAAAAAAAACTAGATTTCACTTGTGAATGTGAACCTCGAAAATTGATACTGAAATAAAACATTAAAAGCTCCAATATGAACATCCGCTTTTTGGGTATTAAAAAAATCGTAATGCGCTTCATATAAAAAAGAAAATTGCTTAAAAAACGCAAAAATAATAAATGACGGAATCTATATCTAAAATCTGCACACACACGGCTGTCAAACCTCCATCAGCAGAAGCAAACTTCCCAAAGGAGATCATTAGCTAAACACACAAACATATATACACATGTATGTATGTAAGTTGGAAATGATAAGATCTGTTATGAACATTAATTTAAAGGAAAGGAAATACATTTAACAGCAATCATTCCTGCAGGGCAAATTGAGAAGTTTTTTAGGTAGGAAAACTATCCGCCCGATTTACAGAAACTGAACTGAAGGGAAGTGCAGGCAAACACTTAAACGTGGAAAAAATCGGTTCACAACTTCATTCAGTCCGTCCAGCTTCTTTAAAGACTTTCTTTTCTGGCTCATGTGTATCCTTAACTCAAACGCATCCGTTAAAAAGTAAAGAATTAAAATGAGGCGAAATCCAAAAGTTTTAGTTTTAGGCGATAATCGAATAAAAAAGCTATGACCAACTCTTAGTACGGTTGTCGTTTTACGCGGGGGCTAAAAGGTTCCACTTTTAAGGATTCACACCTGCTCACCTTAAAGACCAAAACACACATCAGCTGCATCAAGCGATCTGGAAGCTTAAGAATTTCTAGGACTTTAGCCAATTATTATATAATTTATAATAATATATTTACATCGAAGAGCTTCAAACTTTCCCCGACTCTACCGCATAGACCAGACTGAATTTAAACGGAAACAAAATTAATGCTGGCTGTAAAGACCGCTGTGGTAGGACTTCTTACACCAGCTGATATCACTTTTACATTAGATGACCATGATTTACAATCGTTAGCGTAGAATGGTCAATGTGGCCTTTAGAGACGTCCCGTTATAATCAAATGTTCTTGGTATCCTCTACATCCAGTTCAGCCCAAAAGGAGTCAACTATCATCTTCTTACGGCTGGTGATGGTTTGGCCTATTAAAATTTGGATAAATCAAACGGTCTTGGACCCCAGGTGGGTTGGTATCTTCCCAAATTTGATTTGTCGACGTACTCATTCATTTCAAATAAGGCTCTCTGTGGCTTAAGATGAAAATACAGTTGAATTTCCTCTGCTCTAGAGAGCTTTAAGTCATGATCGCTGACCTCCAGCCGAGGAGTTGAGTTTTGTATGAGTGCAGGCCGGCATAAGCTAAAAGGCAAACTTCGACAAGTTGTAACTTGTGAAAAGCCGAGTTCTTGTTCTCGCTAAAGCGGTATCTATGGATTATTCTACAAGGCCCTGACCAACAGCGGTAGCTTTTGTGTTTCGTCATCGAGCTTTTAAATTTATCCATTCTGCGGGCGAAAGGACGAATTGTCGTTTTGGCAGCACGAGTTTGGCGACAGTAAAATGAACAAATCCCCTTTCAATGGTAAATTTGAAAGAGTTGTTAAAAACTATATCCACCAAATCAGACTCGACAAATCCATACAAGTATTTAAAAATTGTTTACAACCGAAATTCCTTCTTGCAACAGCCTGTTTATAGTTCTTATAGTTGTATGAAGTTCACATTTAAATCAAGGGATTGTTATTTGGGGTTAAAATAAAAATCGAAAATGAAACACGTCGCAATAGAAGTGCTGGTGCTTTTGTTTCATTAACATTTCTAACTAATTCAACATGATTTCTTGTTAAAAATTTTGATATTTTTATGAACAACAACGTTAAAAGCCCGTTTCATTTTTTGCCGCTGCAAATGTGTTGAGATCTTGAAATACTCTTAAATATTATTCAACGAATAAAATACTGGAAATGACATCACGCTGACACCAGTCGCAGCCAGTTGTTCATCAAAAAATATTAAATCAACATTTTTCAATGTTGATGGCCTTTTGCTGTGTGTGAAAAGCTAATTGGCTGACAGCACCAGCAGAGTCTCAAAAACTTCTCTCGTGTTTCATTAAAAAAAAATCGTTATAATCTATATGGCAGACGATTGAAAAACCTACTTTCACACACACACACACACTCAGATAAATAGCCACTGACTTCTTTTCCACAAATTGAATTTAATTTAGTTTGTCAGTTCGCATTCCTTCCGACTTCCATCGTTCAGCCTTTGTTTTTGCTTTTAAGTTGTCTATTTGAAATAAATTTTGTTTTTGTAAATAAGGACAAATGAGTTCGGTTGAAATAAATCTTTAACATTTCAAAAGATGCTTTTGGTGTTTAGGGAGAAATTTTTGTGGTAGAAAAACCCCAAAAAAGCCACAAAAAAAAAAGAAGAAGAAAAACAGAATCAAAATATTCCACAACACAAATAAGAACTGGCAGGCAAATACCAAATACATACATACATGTGGGATTCGAAGATAACAAAAAGCAGTTCTGCCAGTAAAAAGTGAATGACTGTAGGTTTACATGTGTGTGCGTGTGTGTGTGTGTGTGTGTGTGTGTGTTGTGCGGTTGAAAAGTAATTATGCCAAATGTCAACTTAAAAGGGGATGTCAACATTTAGTTTGCATATCGAGAGACAAGACTTTAATTTGAGACAATAGTTCGTTATGAAGAAAGGAATGAGTATTTAAAGGGGCTGCAGGATGCCAACAGTTGAGTTGCTGCAAAATGATTCAAGATCCTTTTAGAATTATCAGGCGCCTACAAACATGCATATGTATGTATGTATGTATGTGTGTTTATTCAGTTATCCCATTTCCATTCAATACAATGAAAAACGGAGTCTTCTTAAAGTCAAAATAAAAGAAACTATACAAAAACTAATGACTTAAAACTATCAGTCATTTGTAATAAATGATTTTCTTTGTTCTACTGCAACTTTTGAATGCAAGACCATCAGCAAAATTTCATCAAATTTACCATCACACGTAATGAAAGTTGTTCGGGAAAGAAGGATGGAGAACTGAATTTTAAGCCAAAATGAAATAGTTGAGCGAAAGAAACTTATCGTCATCAGCAGCGACCAGTAGCGACCAGCAGCCACGCAGTATTAAATGTGGTCTTTCAACTAAAAAACAAAGTAACAAAATACTCGTATCGCCCCTTGTGCGAGTATAAGTAGATTTTTCGAGTAGAGTGTGACGCTTTTTGAAATGACAGCTTATCTTGGTGTTCTTCAAGTATTTCCTACGCCAGAGGAATCGTTAACAAGATGATACTTCACTCCTTGCCCGAACCGTTCAACAGCCATCCATGACTGTAGTGCTGTGAAGGGTTGGGCGGCCACTTCTGCTGGTGTTGACATTCTACTCCAAACAAATGCTTTTAAAAGCTTAATTCCTGAAATATATTTCAGCTTTTGAGATGTGAAGGTCAGGCTTTTGAATTAAGCTACAATAAAAGAAAAAGAACTGACATTTAAGGATGATGATACGATTTGAGTTTAAGCTGTTGCAAATGTTGTAAGACCTTTTAGCATTTTGTTGCAATTATGAAACATTTTAAACATTTAAATACAAAATAGTGGAGGATGGCATTTGAAGGAGGAAAAACATTTCTTTTAAAAATTATCCATAATTTGTGACGTATTATTATTTGAAAAAAATTCCATTAAATTCTTTCTCTGAAAAAATACATTTTAAAAAGCCACACACAAGAAGGTGTCTTTATAATAGTATGTGGGTTTAAAAAAACTTTAAAAAAAGTACCTTTGAAGAACACAGTATAACAACGTCAGCTCTGTTCATTCATTATCCACCTTTGAAAAATAAATTTGAAGAAATACGTTTTAAAAGGTACCCTTAAACCGTTAAAAAGGGCCATCTAAATTTAATAAAAAACATTTTTAAAAAGAGTACATTAAAAAAATATTCTATTAATCTAGTAAAAATATTCTATTAAACAGTATTATAGAATGATAGTTTTTATGTTTTAGAAAAACAAAACAAAATTAAATTGAGTTTCAAAATATGTATTTATTTTTGCAGTAAAAATTTTGTTTTTGGAGCAACAAGAAAGATAAATACTAGACAATAGTTTGTAAGCAAAAAAAGCTGGTAAAGTTTCAATCAATACGAATTATAGTATAAAACTATGATGTCCGTCCGGCCTATGATGCTTTTACTGTACATTTTAAAAAAAACTAAGAGCCTTTCAACAAATAAAATACCTTGAAAAAATATATTTTTTCAAACAAATAACGTACCCTTAAAAAAATTACTTTTAAAAAAGTATATTTAAAATAAGGTACCACCATCCACCATCTTTTAAATAAAAGTACCCTTAAAAAAGGGCCTTTAGAATAGTACCCTTAAAAAAGTACCTTTACAAAAGAGCTGTTAAAAAGAAGTACTTTTGAAAAAATTACCTCTAAAAAAGTACCCTTAAAAAATTGCTTTTAAAAAAAGTAGCCTTAAAATAGTATCTCTAAAAAGTATCTTTAAAAAGTGCTTTTAAAGAGAAGTACCTGCAAAAAAATTACATTTAAAAAAGTACCCTTAAAAAAGTGCCTCTAAACGAAGTGCCTCCAAAAAAGGTAAGAAGTAGTTTAAAAAAATGCACCTTTAAAAAAGTACTTTTTTAAAAAGTATCTGCATTTTAAAAAGGTACCTTTTAAAATAGTACTTTTTAGCAGAGATCTTTTGAAAAACCTATCCTTCAAAAAGTACTTTTTAGAGAAATATTTTTTTTATAGGTACGTACGTTTTAAACATGTACCCTTTAAAAGTGTGTCTTTTCGAACAGCACGTGTATCTTTTAAAAAAGTACCTTTTCAAAATGTGCGTCTTGAAAATAATACCCCAAACATGCACCTTTCCAAGCAATTACCTCTTGAAAAGCACTTGATTTTAGAAGAAAAACCCTTTAAATAAAATATTGTGGAGAATTTTGTATAAAATGTAAAGTTGCTATTTAGTAAAAAAAACTTTGAAAAATGATTGATAGCAACCGGCTTTTGAGGACGAAGTTTGAAAAATTCCTTTAAAAAAGTATATTTCAAGGAAAATCCTTAAAAAGGCTGTTGCGTACGTTTTCTGGTTACTTTCATTTGATTTTTTAACAGATACGATTTATTCCAGCCAAAATCGAGGACGATAATTGGTTGCTTTTCGTGGCGATAAATAAAAAAGTTATCGCCAAAAATGTTAAAAAAGAAGGAAAAAATTACACAGGCTGAAAAAAAGGTTATTAATTAAAAAAGCGTCTGCTCAGCATTAAACTTCATTCTTAAAATGCCAAAGTAAAAGTTTAGGAGACCTTTTCATCACAAACAAAAACAACAACAGCAACAAAATCAGTTAAATGATTCAATCTTTTCCTGCTGACGGAATCGTTTTATTTAGGGTTCGCCAGCGGCAAACACTTGGGCCAAAAAGTTGAGACAAACATGTGATGTCTACGATATTAAAACTTTCTGCTTTTCATTGTTTTAAAACCGCCATTAAAATCCCAAAATGGAAATTAAAGCCCAGCGGCGAAAAACCATTTCTGGTTTCCAATTTTTATTCCTTTATTTTAAGACCTTTTCCATATTTTAGCGCAAATAATTTCAAAGCGTTGGCAGTTTTAGTAAAAATACATTTAAATAACCGTTTCTATCAGCTGAATGTTTCCTCAAGCTGCTCGAAAGTTGCAAAGGCGCACATAAATTTCCAGAAAAACCAAGTTTTATGTCGAAGGGAATTCCAAATGCGACCAAGAACAAGCAACAGAAGTGGCAGTAAACGAAACAAAAACAAGTAGAAAAACTCAATAAATTGCACAACGCACAACACGGGCCAACAACAGCAACAACCGTGAAACTAAAACCCAACCCATGAATTTTTATATTCAGCGAATACTTCATGATTCCAGCATTAGAAATTGAATAACGCATTAGAAAAAACACACACAACTTTAGTCAGAATGGCAGCGATTCCTGGTTGCAATTTCATTAAATATGTAAAACGCGTAAGTTGAAAAAACTACTACTACAACAACAACAACAACAATGGCAACGCCAACACAATTGTTGTTTGAATACTTTGAGCCACCGTTTTAAACCGCCATCAAGTCGCGCACCAATTTCTTGTTGGTTTTGTTTCTAAGACAAGTACCAGGGTGTCTTCCAGCAACTCGTGGCATTGATTGATTTGTTGCAAAATATTTAAATTTTCTTCTAATCGTACAATAGTTCGCGCAACACTATAAAAGTGTTTTCGTTTACACATCTATAATTGTCACATCTGTCACAGAAACTGTTCGAAATGCTTGTGATTATGAATTTGCAATTCGAACGATTTTGTTGATTTTAACCCCATTTTTATATTAAATAGAAAGTGCGAATCACCACTTAACGCAAATAGTTTCAAATTTCTCTCCACTTGGAATATTCGCAGAAGCCAATATTGTGGAAGCCCAAACCAGAAAACAGATGGATATTGTGCTGGGAACACAACTAACAGGAACGGCGAGTTTAGCTCTTCTCCGCGACGCTATTCTCATCGGTATAAATTCGCTACAAAATGAAGTGGCCTGCGAAAAATTGTGGCATTAAGAGATGCCTCGGATCCACTTTCCTTATCAGAGTTCTTACAAAACTGACTGGTATTTAAAATTATTTATTTATTATCTACTCAACATCGAAGGAAGTGTAACGCAATTTGAGATGCTGGCGTTCGACACGGGAAGTAGTCACAGATCGGTCATTCCATATATCAAAGTATATCGTATTATAAGCGAACAGTTTATTGAGGCGACAAACAACTTTATAAGCTTTGAGTTAAGTTTTGTTAACATTTCTTACATTTCTTACATTTCTTTGTCCCAACCGGACCCGAATTATTATTACACACTGTATTTTAGAGACTCCCACTGGGCAAAAAGTGTATGAAATGGACAAACTTATTTATTTTAGAGGGCATCTCCGCCACTGTGACAATTAAAAGAATATTGGCCCATTATTTAATTTTACTGAAATATTATTTGGAACAAAATTTTTTTATTTCCTTAGATGAGGTACATATCGATACCTTAATATGGAAAGTCCCCAACTCATTCTTTTCTCAAATCGAGTTTTTTGTAAATTTCCAAAGATGATCTCCCAACACATGAGTGATAAAAAAAATGCATGTGATCCGACTAAAAATAGCACAAATATAATTAAAACAGGTTTCGCGACTACAAAACCAAAAAAAAAAATCCTTTTAATGCAGTCTGGCGATTTTATATAGTTTTGATAAAGTGTAACGTTTTACAAAAATATAACGTAACGTTTTAACAAAATGTAACGTCTTAACAAAATTTAACGTTTTAATAGAGTGTAACGTTGTTATGGAATGTAAAGTTTTAACAAAATGTGCAGATTGTAACCTTTTTTTTTTTTGGTATGTAACGTTTTTGTAAAATTTAATGTTTTGGGAAAACGTAACGTTTTTATAAAATGTGCAGTTTTAACAAATTGTAGTCTTTTTGCAAAAAGTAAGGCTTCTAAAAAATCCCTTTTAAAAAGTAACTTTCAAAAACGAAAACACTTTTTTAAAAAAATATATTAAAAAAAATGTATTTCCAAGTTTCCACTCACACTTCAAGTGTTTCTTAAAGACTAATGACTTAAAAAAATTTAAACATTTTTTTGAATTTATTTATATATCGAAAATGTACCTAAAAAATTAATAAATAAATAAATAAATAAATACATGTACTCGTGTACGCAAACAAATTATTTTTCCAAACCAATTTTAAAGGATTCGCCGTCTTGTTGTGCCGTTTATTTGCTCAACCTTCATGAAAATTTAAGGCAGATGCGACTTGTTTACGCTGTGCTCGTAACCAGCCAAATTGTTGCTGCTGGTTCTTTTCTGGACGGGGATTTTAAAGTTTACGCTGTTTTCTATTTGCCCTGCAAACTGCCACAATTGTTGTGCTGGTAGTTGTTGTTGCTGTGGATGTAAGTGAAATTGTACGCGTACGTATTGTGCTGCTAATGTCCCTGATGTTGTTATGGCTGTTGCCTGATGCCGTGATATTGTGGTATGTTGGTGATATATGAAGTCACTGCTCAACCATCCATCAAACCAACCAAACTAATGAGAAACAAACAGAGCGCACAAATGACAAACAGAAAACAAACACAACACATGTACATTAGGGTGGTTGCATTTCTTAGAATTTAGTGTCAATGTGGTACAACAGAAACCACCTAAATGCCAACGAAAACACATATTCGGCTTAATTTCGGATTAAAAATCGTATTAGTAGCTTTCGGTTCGGTTTGCGATTCTCTTTCTAGAAGTTGAGCCAAAATTTGGAAATTACCCCGGTAAGGTTGTTGTAGAATACCATGTCATTGTTCGTGTTAATACGAGCAAAACGGAGTAGCATGAAAATGTTCAAGTTACATCTCCCCCCCACCACCCAGTTACACCATCGAAAACAACTTAATGGCCCGAAAAAGGCAGTCAGTCCACTTGCAAAATAATGTCTAACTGTCCTAATGACACCAGAGATAAACGGATAAATAAATCCGCATACATAAACAACTGAACATCTACCCACACACCCATAAATAAACACTTAAATAAATAAACACATTCACATTCACATTCCCATTCCCATTCACATGCAGCAACAGAAATAGCAACGAAGCAGAACAAAAAGGGGTTAAAGGCTTCATGGTTGTCTGAAGCTGTTCCTGTGTTTGTCCCCTTGTTGGTTTGTTTGTGTGTGTGATTTGCTACTATTTTTCGTGAAACAAAAATGACAAAAGCAAACATCATCATAGAATTAAACAACATATCACGCACAATTGTCATCCAACCACAAGGGAAAGTCCTGTTTTTTATGTGGCTGGAGTTTTTTGTTTTTTTTTTTTTTATGGTTTTTTGTTTGTTTGTCCGTTTTGCAGTTTTCGGCCGCCAAATGAAAATAGTTGCCAACAGCATTAAAAATAATGAAGTGCTAGAAGAATTTAAAGGATTGGCTGTAATCGGCTGAAGAGAAAACAAAAGGGATATATGAGGTTTTGTGGTTTGCGCAGTAAACTGTTGCATATTTTAAGGAAACAATTCCACTGCCAAACCGAAAATGTACGCGAATGTAAGAATTACAACTTAAAACAGGATTATAGTTTAATTACGCTCGTCGAAAAGAAAATATATCAAGATATTGTTACCGTATTCTCGTTTGAGGGGGGGATTAAAAACCAACATACATATAAAAAGCCCTTGTTTTAAAGGCTACCTGTTTCATTTCCAGAAAATTTTATTCCCTAGTTCTTGTCTCTTCTATTGGACGGACTGTAATCGGCTAAAGAGAACACTGTTATATTACGGCAGAAAAAGTAAAGGGGAATTGTGCGGTTTTGGGGCTTGCGAAGCAAACTGTTGCATATTTTAAGGATGAAATTTCACTGCCAAACCGAAAGCGTTAACGAATGTAAGAATTACAATTTACATATTATTAACACTTGTCGAAACGGAAATCTAAGAGGATTCTGTCACCATTTGTCGGTTCCATAAGGAAGCAACTCGATTCCCCAACTTAGAAATACCCTCTAACACACGATTGTAGCGGGTCATCATAGAAAATCTTGTTAGAGCCCCGATTGGTATATTTTAAATTTTGTGAAAGCCAATTTCTTGTTGTAATAATAATAATAGTTTTAATTGAAAACTTCATATTGTTATAATTCTCGTTGCTCAAACACATGACCTGTCATGTGTAGCTGAATTTAGGCAGATTTTATTTAACTGCTATTGCATTGTATTTAATCCGAGTCGAATAACACACATTGGAGGGTTTAGTATTGACCATAATAAATTATATTAAGCAGAATTGTAGTTGTCAATCCACAATTGATTTTTGTGCCCCACAGCTACTGAATACAATTATTTTGGCTTTTGACTACATTTTAAGCCAGAATTGTACTTTCCATGAGTGCCATACGGAAAAAACATGAAGGTTTGCAAATGTCTCTTATTGACATGCCAAGAGAAATAACTTTTGATTGTTGTCACAGTAAATAGTTTCCAGATATGGCAACACTACCACATGTTCGACTACTTCATTTAAGTAAAATATCGCATTGTCCAAGTGCTCAGCAATTGAGACTACCCACAACACTCACAAGACGATGGATGATGGAGCCTTAAACTAGTGATATGGCTGTCACTGTGCGCTGGGCGCAGTTTTTGTTTTGGGATATGATGGTGCACGCGCAATTTGAATGACTTGACATACAAAACTGAAGGGTTGGTATGCCAGAGCTTGTGAACTTTTGTTTAAAGATTAATTGGTTGAAAGCAGATGATTAAGAACCCGTGTTTGAGATGTGATAATGGGTGTATTCATTGGCCCAACCTTAACTTCAGACAGATAAAGATATGCTTGTAACAGTTGGTCGCTTTAAGTAGCAACTTGATGGCGAATTAACTTGATGCGAATTAGTTAAATCTTGGTATATGAACTGGGCAGCGGTTGGCTCTGGTGCGAGGTGTAAAATAGCTGGATCACTTGAGCCAGGGGCTTGTATTTGTTGCAATAGAGTTTTGTAGCCATCAACTTAGAAGACAAGATCAAAATCACTCTTCCAAACTTTAAATCAAAACGAACTTAATGGTGCTGGTTGTGAAATATGTGCTTGTGAAATAATATGTCCAGCAGGCCAGTTTTCATAAGCAGAACAGGCGCTGTGGGATGAACTGAATGTAAAGACGCAAGACTAAAAATTACTAGATTAATTTTGTGATAGTGTGCGCACACTAAACAATCTATATAGAGTGAATAGAATTGATTAAAGCCTTCAAACGGAATATACTCGATATTAATGCTAAAATTAATGGTTGAAAATTATGCTTAACAAATCGTTGTTTGCGGAATATATATCTGAGTCATCGTGACAAGCTGCTGCCAATCTCTGAAGTTTAAGATAAACTGATAAATTATAAAGATATTATATAAATTTTGAACTCCAGAACTTTAGTGACGAAAAGAGTTGGGGTTGAAAATGGTTCCATAACTGAAAACTTCAAGCTGTGTTTGCTTCCTTAAAGGAAATATAAATTTCGGAAAAATAAAGTAAAGCAGCGACCGCGAAACACTCAATTGTCCCCCAGCTTAAAGTCTACTGCAATTCATTACAAATTTAAGTTTTCATTTAAGCAAAAATATTTATAAATGACGACTAAAACCACCGGAAAGTTGATTTCCGCGGCTGCATTTCGCTTAACGCTTTCGAGGTTCTACTATATTCCAGTCCTTTTTTTGCCTACAAAATCCTAAACTACTAACGTATACTTAATATAAACGGACATCGTACGTATAATTAATATTAATTAATAATATATTGCGCATAAGCCTGGTTGTTTGTGAAACGTTTCCACACTGACACCGAATACTAATTTGCCAGCATCAGAAATCAAAAACACATTCAAAAGGTCGGCTGAGCTGTTTGAGGCGAAAAAATCAACGTAAGCCGAATGTTCGGTTTGGAAACCACTATCATAATTGCAGAAAACAGAAACAAGAAGTGTTTTCAAGTGTTTGTGTGTGTTCTTTTTGTTTTGCTATTAATGTTGTTTTTGTTGTTCTCGTAGTTAATAATTGTTATTGTTGGTTTTATTTTGTTTTGGTTTTATTTTTTTGTTATTGTACTTGTTGTTGTTGTTGTTTTGTGGTTAATCGCTCGAAATGTATTGTTGTAGTTATTTATTTTGGAATTTGCTAGATTTTAATTTAGTTTCATTATATTGAATGCCGACTAATGACATTTGTGCGGGCGGTGGATTTGGTGATAAGTTCACTAAATACACGATCTGGTATGAGAACTGTCCCTTGACCCTGCTGTAGAGTGGCCACCAACTTCCCTTTGGCCGGCTCAGCCAGCCTCAATCGGTCTAGTTTAGCTCAGTTTATGTTAATCTTTCATTTCAGTTTTTTCTTTCGATGACGAACGGAATCATGACGCTTGAATACAGACTTCGGTTTGCTACTCGTACGCGTGTAAATGTGTGTGTTTGTGTGTGTATGGGTGTGCGTGTGTGTGTGACAACAATATTCATTTGTGTGCAATAATGTTAATAACACCAAATAAATGTTTATAAATGATATTTCTTTGTGGTGATGCGTGAGTATCGTTTGTATGTCCCTTTAAACGTTAAAGTTGTTTCGGTTTCGCCAGGATGCCGGACCTAAATATACGCACGTACAAATATATATTCGCTAAATAATTCTGTATGTGTTATTTACAAACACCATCTAATGTCTGAATGAGTGTATTTCAACCTATTTCCCACTGTTAAAAAGAAGGCATAAAGGGAGGCCTGATTTGGCAGACACAAGGACTATTGCCGTTCTGCTACAAACAAAATAAGGTATTATGTACAAATGGCGCCCAAGCCAGAGGGCCTGTTTCATGGCCTTGTTGGCCTTAGTTGGCTAAAGGAACTTTCGGTGCGAGCATTGATTGAACTTAAGAATGGTCTAAAAAGGCCTTTATCTAGAAAGCCCAAGCAAGAGTTTTTTACAACGGAATTTGAATGTTGAATGGAACACCTTTAAGAGTAGTGCTGAATATTGAATCTGAAAAGAAGCAATTCAACGCGAGAGCTAAGGGTAAGACTCTTCACATTCAGCAGAAAGACTGATTAAAAACCTTATTTTGCAGAGAGGTCTGAAAGTTTAATGAAACACCTTTTTGAGAAGGCGGAAAGGATAAAATATTGAAAGGAAAAAAACCTAAGGAGGCCTTAGTTGAGAAAGCCTACTGAGACGTTTCAGATTCAGCAGATGTCCTACTTTTGAAGGCCTTAAAAAGACTTTTATTCGAAATAACAAAGCAAAACATTTCACATTCACAACAAAATCTGTTTGAAGGCTCAACTTTAGAAAAGAAGTTGGAGGATGAATAGAAGACTTTCATGAGATGAGACGAATATTGATTTTAGAAAAGATATAAAAAGACTGTAAAGCCCTTCACATTCACAGCTTTAGGTCTGTTCGAAGGTCTCCTTTTGGAAGGTGGTTTGAAAGATGTATCAAAGACCTGAGTAGCCATCGAAAAAAAAGGTATAAAAGGTCCTTTACTAAGATCTTTCACATGCACGTTCTGTTGAAAGAAGTTTGAAAGATAAATCTAAGACTTTCACTAGACGGCAGAAAAGAAATAAAATTGATTCTAAAAAAGTTACAAAAGCAATTTTATTAACAAAACCCAATCAAAACCTTTCAAATTCGTCAGAAAATCTGTTTGAACGTTTTCATTTAGAAAGAAATTCGAAACATAACTGAAGAGCTTCCAAAACAGCCACAAAAGAATTATTGCTTGGATGTACAAAAAGACCACCTCAATTTTTACCACTGGGTGACTGCTTCTGTGTGCCTTTGGAGGTGGGGAAATATTTGCTGTTTCGCCATTTAATGTGTGCAATTCGTGTGATATAATTATCTTCGGTGTCCTTACAAAACTCAAATTCAGCCAAACGGAAGGAAGTCTACACTGACAGTTAAGCATAAATAATACACCTTTTTAGTATTTAAGAAGACATTTTCTTTTTAAATGAAAAGTATAAAATGAGACTTTCTTTCTTTTCTCATGTATCAACAATAAATGGAGCTTTTGCATTTAGTATTTTGAATAATTCGGCTCCATCATGAATAGAAATTCCTTCCTCTTTTCTAATTCCTCACAAAATTCAACACAAAGTTGTCAGGTTAACAATTTTGAGCAGCTGGTAACACTGTTTTATTTAAGAACAGATTAGGGAGCTGGTTGATGTTTCCTTTAGCTTGAATTACTTGCAAATCGTCAAGCTTTTTCTTGCTTGATCTACTGGGACGGCTACGAGCATTTCCAAAAACTTAGGATCGTCCTCGTAGCACATGTAACCATAATAATAACGCGGTTACTATAAGCGGACAAACAGCGCGCTTTGTTGATGTAAGTAAATTTCCCAGGGAAACAGAATTTGCCTTGGTATATATCCAAGCGGGGCACTCTGTTTCTAGGGCTACGGAGCAGCAGAGGTTGTGACGACAACCAAACCCCAACAAACATCATTTATAACTACGATTACGCAGGTTCTTTTGAATGCTTCGCCATTAGGAGAGCTGGCAGAAGGGGGGCAAATGTGCCCCTGACATGCCTGAAAAGAGTAATCTTAATGTTGGACAAAAGTTGGAACGACTACCTTGGCTGAAACTTCGTGGCTGCGGCTTAATCCAAAAAGTGTAGGAGAAGATGTAGAGTTCTGGGCGCGGTGAACCAAATATCCTCGAGGTGCAAAAGATTTCTGCTCTCCGTAAGAAACTAGATAGTGGGGACTGTACGGGAAAGTTGGTTAAGGTCTGATGTTCTCTGAGGTTTTATGGCTATCCACTCAAGTGCATCGTTTTCCTTCTACTGCTGACAGTGCCACTGACAAGTGAAGGGTTTGCGCTATATATCGCCGCAGATAACACACATATGTGGGCTTGGAGCTGGTCAATCATCCGATTAGGCCGTGTTAGGAGGTGCTGATGTACATCAATTTCACAATATTTCATGTGTATTCAAGTACGACGATGGGCAGAATGTTACTGTCAATGGTGGACAACACAGAGCACATAAAGCTGCTCAAACCAGTGAGTCGAACATTCGGTTTCTTGAACAAAAACTAAAATTCTGTGGGCCCAGTGGGATTTAAAATTGGAACATTAATTTCTTATAATAAATACACAGCCAAAAATTTACTGCCTCTTACTATTTTTTTTTTTTTTTTTAAATAAAAGGAATTATAATGATAAATTATTTAATTGACACTTTCTGGAAAATAAAATGCTATGGCCAAGAAATTCGTATTGAAAAACTGGTGGAATTAAAATACAACAAAAGACGAGTGAGTTGGAAATCTTCATTTTATAAAAATATTTTTTTCGTCAGTTTTAACTTTATTACAGACCAATTCAATAAGACAACGGTTTTCAAATCACCACATTTTTTAAATCTAAAATAGTTTTACTGCAACTAGATTAAAACTTTTTATTATAAATTATGTGCTCAGCATCATGTTAAACGTCTTGAACTTAGAAAAATAACGGGGAAAAACCGCAAGAAGACTGCTTTTTGATCCAATTTGTTTTCAGGAACCACGTGATTTCAAATAAAGTGATTTTCAGATCAGAACTTATTAGCGGCATTTTGTTACGTGCAAATTAACAGCCACTCGTTTACGCCGATAAACCGAGCATTGTGTGAAACTGGGGGCTCTAGATTGCGCCAGGTACGCATCCAGTTTAGTTTACAATATACTGAAAATATTTATTTTTGCTTCAGTTAAATTGCAAATTTTGTAAGTCTAATAAAAACCTGTTGTATAATAAATTGAAATGGTACAGAAAGAATTACGGAAAGGATTTCCAAATATCTTTAGATGACAACAAACAGCCAAGTGCTTCAGCAAATCTATTCAAAATAAGAAGAAGCAAAAGTAAAATACACCTTTATCAGTGTTAAGCCCCCTTAAGCCTTAATATTCCAACTGGGTCATTGTACTTGTCGTCTTCTTTTTTGCCTTTTGTTTTGCTACCGCTTCTAGTAAAAGTGTTTAGCTTTGGCCGAAGTGTTTCATGTCATCGTGAAATAAAACAGAATGAAAATATGAAATCATAAACAATTTGCCGCACAAGAAGAAGCAAAACAGAAATAAAAAGCCCGCAAAAGATGTTGGCTTTATAGCTGATTTTTTCATCAGTCCAAGTGATGTCTGACAATCGCTGTCTTTAATAATCCTTCAACTCATTTCATGTCTGTTTATTTTTATTATGATTTTGGTTTTTATTTCTTGTCTTTGGCTTTCTATTTGCATTTGCTCAACTATCTCAATTATATTTTTAGCTGAAACTAATTAGCGTTTTTGTGTCTTGTTAATTTTTAAAAGATTTTTCTTGTTTCACTTCGGGGTTTCTTTTTTCTCCGTACGGAACATGTTTAACATATTTCACCAATTTTCCTAAGAAACCATCTTTTAATTAATGAGTTTTTAGTCCTGAGGGTTTTTCTCATCTTATTAAGAGTTTAACCCTTAATTGGGCAGAATATTTATCACAATCTTATATTTTTCCACCATTAATATTGTCAGTTGGAAATATGTATCGGTGAATATTTTAGGCTTGTTGTGGTTCACGAGGCATTCAAAAAGCCTAGAGAAAGCAGACTCGCATTTTATTAAATCTATTACAAAATGTCAAATATTCGGAGCGCCCTAATAAGACTGATTATTGTGGAATATGTCGTCAGCTTAATGTGCAACTATAAGACAAGCCCATTTTTGGAATTTTACAGAGAAAAGACAGCCGTCTTGTACTCCGAACTATCAGTTTCCAATGTCAATATTCGAACCTTTCAAAAAGTAGTTATACTCGAACTTAAACAATACATTTTTTTAGGACTTTTACCTGTCCCTGCGTAATACTAAGATGACAATTTGTTTTCTGCAAACGATGTATTCTGAGTTAAATAACCTTAAAGTTTAAAAAACACAATTTTGGCATAAAACAGACTTCACACTTTTGCACGCCTAGAAGATGGTACACGAGTTCCGTGAGTGTTACGTAGTAGCACTTTTTGGAAACCATATGTTTTTGGTATGTTTATTATCTCACTTAGGTCCAAGGAGTTTGTTAATTACTGACTATGGCTCAAGTACACTCCAATCATGACTCTTTTTGGATGCATTAAGCCCTCGTGATGTGGATGGGTATTCGAATTCGAAGATGTTGTAGGTAAATGTACCCAGTCATCCTGGGAATGACTGTAGTTTTGCTGAAGTTTAAGATCAGCTTTCAACTGCTCTGGAGGACATTCATTCACCTTCATCTTCAGTAGAACTTTACATACACAAAAAACAATGTAATATTCGCCAAGTCCGTCGCTTTCGTGTAGTTCTGGTGTCAGTCGCGTATTCAATTTCTTGTGACCGACTAGAAATCGATTAGTTGGGGGTCTTTTGCATGCGCTCATGACCTGCGGCAATGTTTTTGGCAGATATTTACTGCCAAAAGTGCTTTCCATGGGACCCGCTTTGATAAAACATCTGTTTAAGGCAATTCGTCAAAACACCAATTTGGATAGTAGGCCCACTGTAGCAGCCGCTATTATTAAAACATGTCTATTCGGTTGATTCCTTCAACTCAAAAAAAAAAATATACATAGATTTCAATTTCGCATTTTAAACAGCCTGTAGACGATCAAACAGACATATCGGTTACATCGTTGTGTGGACTTTATTTAAGTAGTATTAAAACTACAAATTCTTTTCTAAACTTTTACACTTAAACGGGGTTGTCACACTCATTATCAACTGCCAAGGCTCAGAAGTCGCCTAGTTGTCGCATAGATGCATGATTTCTCTCTTTAAAGCGCAAAACACGTTGGTACCAGCTATAAAAACAGTTTTTTGGGGAAAACATTGAAAAAGTTGGGGACGCTTAAGTGCAAATTTTCCCAGACTACTGCAAACACTTTAATGGATTGCAAAATATGAAAAGCAATAGTTGAACAAAAATTACAAATTTTTTATATGAAAACAAATAATTTTTTTCATAAATATCTGGAAATATTATATATTACTAATATTCATATGAAATAGTTTTCTTGTCTTTATAATACAAACAAATAATTAAAATTAGAATATAAGTTCGATTTAGTCTAAACTATAAGGCACTTAAGCTTGTAACCGAGTTTCTCGCAGAGCATAAAATACACCTTAATCCGAAATAATACTACAATTATTTTATTATTTATTGATTTTCCATCATAACAATTACTTTATCTTCTAGTTGAAACTAATGAGCCCTCATCAATTATATTGAACTTATGAATATTTAGATTTTACTTTTTTTTAATTTCATTCTTATGTATATAATTCCTACCAAGATGTTGACAATCGAACTGTTCTTGCTATGAATTATCAGCTTAGAAATATTCTTTCCCAAGTCACTTGCCACGATCTGAGAATAGTTTCTTAACAAAAGAGAACCGCTTTTGAAATAGAGTCTGTAATTTAAAATTTTATTAAAAATAAAACCAAAGTGTTATTTTATTTTTATAAATGCCTGTCCATAGGCACCCTCTGAGCTTATACGTTTTATCTTGCGCTCTTAAGCGGTAACTAGCGCATACAGAATATTCCATTTCTTTCAGGTGTTTAACGACTTTATTATTTATTATTATGGCTCCAAGCGGGGCTTGCAAGTACCTCTCATAAATGTCACTGAACGAGCGCGGGAAAAACCAACTTTTGTATGAAACTATTTCGTTCTCCTTTTGCCGCGAAGGGTTAAGGCCATTAAATGAAACAAATTGCTGAATGTTTCATTCGATGCCTACAATTTAGAGACTTGAACACTTTCAAAACAATCCAAACTAAATGTTTATGAATTTTTGTTTTGTTTTTAATTTTTTCAACTAAAAGAGCAAATTTTTTTTGGGACGGATAATTAAACAAATTAATGACTGGCCACTTGAAAACTCTTTAACACACCTCCCAGCTGTTGGCGCAAAAACATAATAACAATTACGGTCTTTTATATTTTTTTATTTTTTGAGGGTGAAAAATTCGTTTTTAATGGCTTTTTCTTTTAACGAAATTAAAGTTTTTGTACAGGTTGTAGTTAATAGTGTTAACCAAAGAGTTTGATAAATTGTTTGGGCTGTAAAATGCTGCTGATTGTCAAGCGGATTGAAGAAAAGCGTGTGCAGGTTTGAGGCCACCAAGAGCCGTTTTATTAGCAACTTCGAACGTTTCAAATGCACAAAAAGTTAAATAGAAAAATTACTTTTTTCCGACTAGTACAAAATACTCAAAAAAGCAGAATTCGTTAATTTGTTTTCTTACTTCTTTTGTTAAAGATTTTTGGTTTTCTGCTTAAATGCTATTAAAAAACAATTTATTTAAACGCGGCAGCTGTGACCTGCCTTCTAATAAGATTTTCTTTTTCGAGCAGCAGTAAAATATTAAATTTATTTTGTAAATAAACTACAGCCTGAGACAATACGTCATCGTAATATTTTACTTACAGACGTTCAAAGGAAGTCATTAAATAACAAACCCAACCAACACGAATCTGGCATAAATATTATTATATTTTTTATCTGTTAAATTTATTTTCTTCCTTCGTGTTGGGGTTTGTTTGAATTCATTCATTTATTTATTTATCTGTTTGTTTGTTTGCCTGCGAGTCAGCATGTTTGGTTTGTATTTGTCTCAAATTGATAATACTTAGTGATTGGGGAAAAAGCAAAGTGAAGGCAAATGAAATGATGGCAAGGAGACTTCTAAAACCGCTACAAGGCGACATTAAAGGATGTCGCGGCAAACTAAATCAGATGTTGGCATTAAAATTGGTGCGGTTTCATGTGGAGCCCATGTCGAATAGTTGCACTTTCTGAACTGTTGTACAGTGTGGAGGAACACCAAAGAGAGCCCCTTGATCCGCTGTATCAGAAATGATATTACCATAAATTTAGTTAAACAAAAAATATGGCATCATTAAAAAGTTCTAGTAATAGCAAGAGAGTTGTCTCAATTGGCGCTTTAAATATTATGTAGCGTAAGCTACCTGCCACACCTTGTCGCTTTTTACGCATTTCAAAATGGGCTACGGCCGCTTTATGATTTTATTATTTTGGCAAAAATATAGTGTGAACTGTAAATGCAAAATATAAAAAGGCAGGTCTTCTTTGGGTTCCGAACAGGTCAAAGGTGTTCATGGCGCTTGCGAAAAAAAACCTAACTTGTCGCATACCCGTGCAATTTAACTAATGTTACGTGTTTGACAGACGTCTAGGAAGCGTGATGTAGAATTTTAGTGTGTGAAGCAAACCGCAGTAGCAATTCAGAGATCTAATTATGACATCGCGCTTGCGAGTGAAGTTGGCTGTGGATTATTATACTCGTATTTTTGCAAAGTTTTCTCTTCCAAAAGGGCTTTTCGTTATTTTATTTTACATTTGATCTACACACATAATATATGCACAATAGATAAGTATAAATATTTAAAAAGAATTAAATTAAATTAAATTGTGGACAAATCGATTCTTGGGCATTTTATACGACAGTTTGCCGCAGCTTTTTGCGTTGTTTTTTAACCACAGTGTGATAAGTAGGCAGCTGTACATTCTGCAATATGGGCGAATTCTGGTACCTCAATCAGATCTACTATATTAACAAAGTCCACAATGCCATTTACTGCCAAGAGTGCAAATTGCTAAATATTTTAATTCTTCTGTTCTAGGCAGTTGCAGACATTCAGTGCTGAAATAAATTTTGCTGAGTATTTCATGCATCAAAAACAAAACGAATTATTCTTGTTCCTGCAAAGAATGTACCACAAAGAGATGATGCCCAAAACAACCTCAATATTTCTTTAGTTCTCTCTATCAGAATCCATCTGTTTTATGTAAAGAATAAAATCTATTATTTTATGGAATAGTGAATTATCCCGGGGGGACTAAAGCTTTTGTATTGGTTGAAACTAGACCGGGAAATTTCTGCTTTACGGAACACAGAGATGTAATAGGACCACAAGCGGCGTCACACTCAAAATTTGTTAAGGTAAAACACCACTCAGCCCTGTAGAAAGTGTCACAATTTTGACGTATGTTCTTTAGCAGAGAAGGATTGGTGAACCCCCAAACTGAAGCGGCTGCAGTTAAAACATAGTAAGAAGCATATGTTTGGTTTTGACAACCGTTTCTAGGACCTGTTCTACCTGCCTTCATAAGAAACAGGGACGGCGAAGTGCCGTCCTCTGCCAATCTTGTATACATTTGCTGGCTTGAGTTGGACTTGATAACCCAAACTTTTCGGCAAGGTTCAATTAAAAGGGTTGGGTGGCCGACCATATCCCGCCCTCTTGTAGTCGTGGTCACCCTATTCTTGATGACTAACATCTGTAGGCAGCTTCAGAAAATCTACTGCAATAAATGAAAAAATTACAAATAAAATACAAATGAGAAATGTCAATAAAGCAAAAGAAAGAAAAAATGTATTAGTTTCAATTATATCTCTTATTTAACACTAAATAAGTGTAACAGCAAAAACAAGTAAAACGAATTTCCCATACGGCAACGTCAGAAGCACTGGAAGAGGAAATAACGTTGAAACAAAATGAGCAGAAAAAACATAAGAAAGACTAGGAAAAGCTCAGCTGCGTGCTACACATTTAGTAGAGAAAAAGAAAAAAAACAACAACGTACATGAATGCAAACAAACGGTAATTTGTAACAGATGTTTCTGAGTGCCGCTGTGCTGCTCAAAGGCGTGCTGCATGAGTCAAAGTAAAAGTGAAAAAAAAAAACGGAACGGCAACTACTGCCAGAAGAATATTTGCATTATTACACGTGATGTACACACATACTTACACACATACATAAATACATAAATACATACATGAGTGAGTAGGTACATACATACATATGTGTGTATGTAACTAAGAGAACCGAGTGGATAAAAATGAGAAATTTCCAATTTGTAGAATTTTAACGGCTTAATGATTTCAGAATGTTTTATTGAAAAAACCAGGATACATAAATTTGCTCCCCTGCCTGGGGATAGAGATCATGGTATTGTACCAGAACATGGATGGCATGCAATTATTTTTATGAAGTACTTTTGTACGTGCTGTCGCCGCTGTTGCCAGCCAGAAAAAAAATCAAAATCGCCAATATAAATTACCCAAATCTCCCCCACCTGAAATTCATGAAAACTATTTTAATGCCAAAAAAAAATCTGTTCTCACATCTGCCACAATTTGCTACCCGCTAACATTTTTTCTTACTAAGCACAAAATTAAGTTTTCTTTAAAACCGCTGTGGATCAAAGTAGAACAAGTCGTTTTAAAAGTGGAATTCAGAACTCTAAGGACCAGTAAAATCAAATATTTGTTCACCTGACATACTGGTGTAATTGTAATTAATGCGTTTGTAAGATCCACTACTCAAATTCAACTTCATACTTACATACACGGCCGGACATAAATACATATATACATACATACATATGTATGTACGAATATTAATGTTTAAAAGTCGAATCACCTCTGGACAGCTTAACTGATGGACACAAGCATTATGTTTCATATAAATTACGGAATTCATCGACAATACAATCTCGACTTTGTAACTTTGACAGTTGACAGCGCTCGTATTATTGTCGGATGGGTTGTGATTTATTCGATATGTTTTGCGAAAATTACTAAGGACGGATATAGCGTTCAGCCACACGAGCAATTCATAAAAACGTGTTGTGGAAATAGGTGATTTGTTAGGGCAATGTTTTGTGTATTTCGCCAATTTCAAGGTCTCCATAATCGTTCTCTCGAGAGGACAACTCACAGTATGATATAGAAAATTGAGTGCATTGATCTGAGGCGATAAGCACCAATAGCCATGCGAGAACGAGAAGCTGAAACACCACCGATGGTCGTGACTCTGTGCCTGCCGCCACTTACAAGAACTCGCCATCTTGTGAAGCACCATTTGGTAAATTTGGTGTAGTAACTTGTACCTGCGTCTCCAGAATATTCAATTGACCTGGGCTCATATTGTGAATAATGATTCGCAAGAACATGAGTTTGCTGAATGGACCCTCGGGCAGTTGAAAGCCGGCCTTAATTCTGAATGAATGGGCCTGTCAGCAAACAAACTAGTGGAATTGGGGTGATGACAATCCGTTCGAAAACGTTCCAGGTGTACCGAGAAATACGGCGGAAGATCATGTTTCTTGAGAACGTCTTTGCAGAATCGTATGATAAAGGTCGATAATGACCTACCACTTCTAACCCAAACTGTGTGATGAGTACACCAGCGTTATGTGTTCATAGTGGACATTTTTCATGTGCGATGACCATCTCATTTGATTCCGTCGATATTCTCTCTGGATTTTTCCTAAGAAACAGACCGCCCCGAAATAATTACAAACAACAAAGGCCTTCATAGACAGTTCCATAACTTGTCATCGCGATCACATCAAGTGGACATCAAAAAGCTCTCTCTTCTACACATATCGTTGGCAGAAACGATCTAGTCTTAAGATACACAAGTTATAATCTAGATCTAAGACTATAAATAGATCAATCAATTAATAGTTGTCGGCATCAAGTAATTAGCGGCAAGTCTCTTGCGTCGTCTTGATGTGGCTGCAATGACGACTTCTTTTTTCTGGAAAAGAATCCATGAAAAATGTACGCGACACATCCATCAGGTACTCGTCACTAATCAAAGGCGCCACAATGATGAGACTTTCAGCCGAATAAATAACTTCTCAAAGTCTGGCACACACTCTGGTTTTTTTTTAATTAAAGACAGGAAACGCTTAACGAAAGAGCCTTTGCTAAGCTTGACTTTTTCGTTGTGGGCTATTTTTAGCATATTTTCTTTCAAATCCCTATGAAAATCTATTATGCCAGCTGATATACAGGGAAAAGCTTTAGCATTTTTGAAAGTTTTTAACTCTAAAAAAGTTCATATAAAGCACTTGAAAGAGAAAATATACCTCAAAGCTTGACTAGTTTGTGTCGAAAAATTTGAGCAAAAATCGTCGTTTAAAAGCCGCCCCGTCTGGCATCCTTGGTTGTGGCATTAGTAGTGAAATTGATATTGCAAAACGGCTTGTCTCTTAAAAAAAGCAAGAAGACATACACTCTAGCACTTGCAGTATAGTTGATATTAAAGTAATAAAGTAGTAAAAAGCTTAAGCGGAATTAAAAATACAAAAACGAAAAAAACTTTTGCCATGAGAAACCCGCCTGCCTGCTTTTTTGTAATACTTTCAAGGTTTTTGTTAAAGGATTAAAAGTGTGAAGAGAGCCCCGGTACAAATACAGATTTGAAAAACGAAGGAACACAAAATAGTTGTTAACTTCGAATTACCACAAACAAAATATTTTTTACATGAAAATGCCAATCGAAATAATTGAAAGAAAATGTGCTGATTGTTTTTAACTGGAAAATGTTTAACAATAAACGTTTGCATTGAAAGTCAAATAAAAATGTAATCTACAATTTATTTCTGTATTAATTGGATATTCCTAGAAAGCGAGTCCTCGGACCGGACAGATTTAATTTAAAATGTGATAATTGAACAATACAAGTTGTGGCTAATTTGTATTTGAAAGTATTTGTGGGTTTTAGTGCACATAAGCGCAAATATTGCTCGGTTACATGCATTTGTGTCATTACGAAGGCGAGTGCCTTAAAGAAGAAGGAGGCAAACGATTTCGTGCATATAAACGGGAAAAGCTCTTGGTTACATCCACCGTTCGAGTGAAATATTGATTATATTGCTCCAGTCATATAGTACACCGAATTTTTTAAAACATTTTGCACATTCGACCCACTAAGTATGTGTTTAATAACTGTAAGCAGGAATATTCCAGGCGGAATTATAAACTAGAATAGAAATTTGGAGAATCCTTTCCGAGAGGGTAGACATGGCAATGAGAGTTAAAACACTTTCCGATAGCCAATCAGTACTCAAGGCAAGGTATTGTAAGGCAACTGCGACTGATCTGGATGGACATCTAAAACAAAAAGCAGGTGATCCTACTCAATTCTTTGCCTTGAATAGAAGTCCCTTAAAGAAGTGATTGGCATATGGTTAACCACCATGGTGGGGAAATGTGGGACGATATGAATGTCAGGAGGCTGGCACTCATGCTAAAACAGGATAGTAAAAGCCCAAAAATACTGTGGAGCCCCCCAGAACATTATGCCTGTTATTAACATTTACATATTTAGAATCGACATGTCCAACAAGGACATGGCAGATTCTGCGGTGAAGAGAATACTTTAATGGGCCCTTGATTACCAACTGCGTGGCGCTGGGAAACAGGTGATACGGGCCACTTCACATCACATATTCTGGCTGAACAGAACTTTTTTAGCGCTCCCACTGAAAGAGCTGTTTCGGTTCCTAGACGTATTAAGCCCTGGGAGAAAAGACGAAACACCATGAATCAATGAAGGTTGCGTTTCTCTGCCAAACCCCCAGTATAATTTGTTTTTACCAACATTTTCAATATTCTTTCCAACCAACTGAATGTTAACAAACTATTTTCATTGCAGTCAACCACCTCGTGCAAACCGTACACGCATTTCACGAATGTTCCTTTTACCACAAATCAAGAATAAAACTCTGAATACTCGAGTTATACTTTTCACCAATTGATGGAAACAAATAATGAAGTTCAGTAAATATTATAAGTAGGCAGGACATTAAAATATCACGAATGTCATAAGTTTTTTGTGTGCGCTTGTTCCGCCATAGCTTTGTCACATGTGATCTGGATTTCAAAATTCCAATTATATTTAAAAGTATTTGGTAGTAAATTGGTTTTACAATATATAAAAAAAAATCGTGCCAAAAAAATTTGCTTTTGGAAGTCTTTTTTTGTAGAATAAATCCACAGAACTTCCTTTGTTTTAAGGCAAGAGGCTAAAATGCCCAAAAAAGGTCTACTACAGCAAGTCTCTTGTGTATGTAAATGAAATCGCTTAAATGTCGGCTGACTTGGCAAAAAAACTTAATATAAAATTTTTTTTAATTTAACTTCAGGACTTTTTAAATCTTATAACAGATCTATGATCTTTATTGTAGCGAATCATGTCAAAGCAAAAACTGTGAGTATCCACATCATATTAAAATGTATAAATTTTACAGGACTGATGAAAAACGTTTTTATGAAACCAAAATACAGTTGAAGGAAAACCATTTTCTCTTAAATTTTGCTTAAATGACATTAATCTAGTCAAAAATTGTGTTTGATGCCATATGAAGTTGATTTCATAAACTTTTTTTTTTGTAATACAACTCCCTGTTAACAGCCTTGATGTGCCAGGATGGAAAATTTATCTAGTATTTATGATGCCATAAACAGCCCATCACTCCTTAAGCCCCCGAATTGTTGCAGATTGTTAGATTGTTGGCACAGGATTTATGTTTTATCAAGTATTTATCAGCAACACATTCTGAGTAATTCTCCAAAAACTCAGAAAAGAAGTTACATGACTTTTAGGTCTGATTTCATGTGCTTTCCTTCATCTCTTTTTCTTGCTTTCTTCATTCTATTTGCCAAGAATGTGAATGATTACGGTTTCTTTTGTGCCACGATTATAAATTTCTTTATGCTGCTAAAACCACATACGAGTACAAATAGAACTCTATGAGCACCAAAATAACCAGACCTTAATACACTGATAAGACCCCTAAACGCACCAGTACGTTTTTATGTCTTTTTAATAATCTACATTAAACGCTTTAACGCAATAAGTTCTAAGACAAGAAAATTTATTTCAATCGAAATATACAAATTTCTAAATGTGTTGATGGATGGCCATTGGGTGTTCTCAATACTGGAATCTTTACAGAGGGGACATACCTCTACATATGCAGTGCATTATACGGGAACTAAGGGAATGGGTTATGGGGAGGAGTAAAGAGGGAATAGTGCTGGCGAACATTTGATTTGCATCATCCTCCTAAATTGTAAGAAACAGGAAATTTGTCTGCGCTTAGCTTGTTCTACAGACGGATCACAAACGGATAAGTTCTGGCCCATAAATGTGTATTACTCGAAAAGGCTCCCGATCTCGTCAGTCAATAACCCCACCACACTGCAATGCTGCTCCAGTGAGTCAATAGAGTAGGACAGTCAGCTGCCGGCGATAAGCTTCTGCGCTCTCTCTTGTACACGGGCGAGTATCGCTAAAATGGACAGTGAAACACCGGCCCAAACATGGCAGCTGTATTCTATATTCGGCCCGATATGGATATAATTAGGAAGTTCGGATGGAGTAAGGTTCAGATATCTTGCATCGTTTCAAAAAACCTACGCACTTGAATGCTTCCTTTGCGCAAATAACATGAAAAGATTCTGATTTTTCAATGAAATGATCACGCTCGCGTCCGCGCGGAATGCCCAATGTGGCATGAACTCTGTGCTTTACACAGATCCCTTTGAATTTAAGCCACAAGAAGTTGATATCCAGTACATCGAATGTAGGACAAAGAAAAAAATAAGTAATCATCGACCTTGGCGTTGATGATGATAATATCGCCTACGTCAAAGCGACTGTTTCAACTGAGGGTGTTCCGTCGCTTTTCTCCAGCTTACATCAGCGCAAAATCTCTCCTATCACCGTAGGCGTTGTTGTTTTCTTCACATGTTTTTGCTTAAATTATTTTATATTGTACTAGACAGGGAAAGTTTAAATACGAAATCATTTTGAAAAGCATATGAAATACTGTCCCAAGATGGGTTATCATGGTGTGAACACGAAATCCCAACAACCTCATTTCATGTCTGTGTTACAAAATCTGATAAAAATCTTAAGACTGGCTCAACTTGCAAGTTTAACACATTATAGTGCTGCCACATTAAAGTGCTGCCTGGTGAATGTATCAATTTTGTATTTTTTTTTATTTTAGCGATTTTTTTGTTGTAAAATAGACATTTAACACAAACAAAACTTATAAATAAGACTTATAATATTTTTTTTCCAAAATTGGCCGTTGCTTTTCAATCTTATTTTAGGGATAAGAAAGGAAAGTGTGTGGCGTAAGACATTCAGGCTTGGGCGACCCAGTAACTGGAAGATTAACCTCAATCAGGGCAATAGAGTTACTCAAATCGTACTCCATGAAAAAAAGAATCTTTGCAATTTCTAGTATAGCCGTAATCAACTTTTTAATAAGTTGATAAAATGTGCAACTAAATAGGTGGGGGGAGGAACTCGATGTACAATAGAATACTGTATCGAGTTCCACTCATCCCATAATTTAGGAAGACAACAAAAAGAAAATTTAGTTTTAAATTGATGCGTTCAAAAGTTGAAAACAAGTTTCGTTTCTTTTATTTAATTTTTCAAAGTATACTGGTATTAAGACCACCCTTTAAATGAGGATGCCTGCATGCACAATCATGTTTCTTGGCATCAGCAAATATGTATTTCCTTAAGCAGCAAATCGTTCACTCATTGGCATATTTGGCAGCAGGGAGGCAAGAAACTCCCAAGTTAATAGAAGTTCTGGTGCTGTTATCAACTTGTTAACAAAAATCACTCCACAAGTAAATAATAATTTTTAAAAGTTATCTAATGCGACTCTGCTCTCCCTGTCTTGCTGTTCATTAATTCCCTATAAGTTTTTCTTGTGTATTAATAAATTTTCCAATAATATTGTTCTTGTTCAAAATGTCGATACTGAATTGTGCAAAATGACTGATTGCTTTTCAGAACGAGTATTTGTTAAGGACATGATGTATGAATTATTGGCTTTAGTTTCAATAGAAGTTGGACAGGAATTTTTATATTAATCGAATATTTGAGAAATATAAGAAATTGTATTTTGAATAACAACTAATCGTTTATTAAAATTAAGCGAATATTTAATTAAAAATCAATAAAACTTTCAAACAATATTTTACAATAAAAACACTTAAAATAGAAGTGTTTTAATTTCTCTTAGAGAAAATAAAGTGCCAAATCGAAATTTTACTGTTGGAACAGTGTGTGATTGAGCTGGAGGGACTCTTAGGCTAATTTCTTAATTTTGGTAGTGGAATAATTGGCAAAATTGTTGTAAAATATAGCCGACATTTTCAAAAATTCTTTTGAAGTGAGCGGCTCTTCCAAAATTGCATCCAAACGCTGCAAAGAGCTTTTCGACGAAGCCATATGGTCGAGTCCGAATTCGAACTGAAATATCACGAACATCGAATGTGAAATGAAGAAAGAGACTGTAGCGAGGCTACATTCTGCGGCTTAAACAAAATATTGCTTATATTTGGACTCAGTTGGTCTTGGTCAGTTGGTCGCGTGAGTCACTTCCTTGCTCAGGTAATCTTACACACCGACCCACCTTTAACGTTCTTTCGGCAAGTTTTGCTTGTTGTTCGTATTGAGGAGCAACTCAACTCTTTCCATTGTCTTTGGAAGAGGGGGGGGGGGGGAAGGAAAAGAAAATAGCTGGAAACTGATTTAATATTAATTTGATGGCTTATGCGTGGCAAGATTTGATCATTATTGAGAAAACAATTTTATTCTTTGCTATAACTTTTGTGTTTTTAAGGCATCCATGAGTATTTTCGGAGAAGCAAAAAAAAAAACCTTAAAAAAATAAACACTGCTTTATTTATTTACTGAAGAACACTGTAACAAATAGTCGGCTGAAGAAATATGTCAACTTAAACAGGCTTAATTAATAACGTCAGACAGCAAAAAGTTGCACTATTTCCAGTTTTTTAACTGCTTGTTTTTTATTTCGTCCTTTTGTATCAAGTAAATCGTATTTTTTCACCAATAAAATTCCCGTTTCGCAGTAACCCTCCAACAACAAATACTCTCGCATACAGGTGCAATATATTAAGAGAAGCGAATGAAAAAATTTTAACAAAAATTTTCATGTTTGCAGTTAAAGTTAAGGAACTCCCAAAGTGCTTTAATGTGTATTTGTCTTAACACATTTAACACACACGCACAGCCAAACTCACAAACTACAATCCTTTGCACAGTGTTCGTCACTGGAGCTGCTGGTAACAGAGTCACACAAACACACATATGCACGCAAACGTTGTTAATGATGACATTGATGATATTGATGCTGGTGGTATCGATGCTGATGCTGATGCCGATGAAGCTGATAAAGAAAGAGGCACTCACTCGCTCAAACCCAGGAGCAACATGCAAATAAACGCCAATATTTACCCAACAAACTTCAATGAACTTTATCATCAACACAAACAATTGATCACACACTCTGAATTACACACACTCTGCTCCCACGCTTTTTATTACTTAATAATGCCCCTATAAAGACGATTATAACTCGTGTTATATATATATATAGATACATATATGTATATTTCTTCCTGAACAGATTTTCCTAATTTTAATACGTATTTTTGTTTTGCACTCTTCTTAGCGAAATGGAATAATTTTTTATTTTCTTCTATTCTTGAATATTCGACAGGAGCGCGAGGGAACCGTTGCGTGCCAAAGATTCGTTTGAACTGAATTTTGTTCTTAAGACAAAAAAGCCAACATTCGCAAGAATTGACTGTCACTTGAATGCAGTTGTAACAGCAGGATATTGTGGAGCATGTCAGTTAGAGAATGGACAACATGTTGCCAGTGATGGGGCTTCAACAATGTTAGCAACAAAGTCACTTGTCTATTTGCGGCTTCAAAAACATGGTAATAGTCTGTAAAAATTGCAGCAGCAACATTGTTGCTAAGCAAATGTTGCCAAGGCGAGGAGTCAATGTTTATGAACTAGTTTTTGAAGTATGCGAAGTCTGTGTCAAAGAAATAAATGTGACCGTGTGGGTCTATGTGGGTGGGCGGTCATTAGGGCAGACTCAGAAAGTTTTCAGAGTAACAAAACTTTTTAGCAGAAGAGAAGTTTACATTTTTGCTGAATCGCCAGCAAGCACTATTACACCTTGAGGGCAGATTGAAGCAATACGTTACGGGCAACTTGGATGTAAATTGTCATCATTGTAAATTTTCATCTGTGAAACTTTTATTAAATAAAAAAATCTGCTTCTGGATTACTTTTAGAAGGAAAGTGGCAGTACTCGTATCTATAACATTATTTTATGGATCCTTTTACTTTTCCGCTAAAAAAAAATTATGGTCCAAATTCAACAGTTTTCGAAAAAATTGCTTGGCATCAACCAACCAAATATTCCGCCATTCTGCGGAACTTGTAGAGTGATTCGAAGATATGCTGGGCGAGCGTCGGCATTACAAAACTTGTTCCACTTCTAAGCTCATTTCTGACTCCGCTTACAATCACCGTATGCCAGTGGCAACTTTTCCAGTGCATTGGAGCACTTAATTCCACTTTTATGTAAAATTTTATGCACGTTCTTGGAACAATTTTTTGGATAGCGGAAAAAAAACTGTGAACTTACGAGTACGAGTATGTCCGAGATTAGTGCAGTAACAAAAAGAAAACGCGTAGACCGCGATATTAGAAAATCCAGTTAATATTTTGAAAACGCATCGCGGCTTATGCCTCAACAGTTTATTCGTTAACCTGAACGGTTACCGAATTAATATATATTATTTTGGGCATGCAAACATTTTAGTTGGTGCCGTTAAGCCATCAGCATACTTTTTTTTCGCCAAAGGTTAGCACGCGTTCAGCCAACCATATGACGGCCTCCTGTTGGCATTATGAACCAACTAACCTACATTCTTTATAAACTTCGGCCGCATGAGACGAGTCGGGAGAGCCAAGAACACAGAAAATATGGGGTTGGTGGTCTGAATGTTTCAATGTTTGTTTACGTTTAGTCGCCTGTTTTATGTGTTTTTGCGTTTGTTTATGTTGTTGGTGTTTCTGTTATTTGGCTGCTTCATAATTCTCTCAACAGAGAGTTACCAGGTTTGGCACAGCATTAATGCTGCTCTTTATGAGCAGATGAAACATTTGAAATATTTTGGTTTGTGTACACGTTTGGTATGTACGTGTAGGTCTAATTGAAATTTATAAGAACGAGTGACATTGAAGGAAATGTGCGAAAGTATTTGTAATTATTGTTGAGGACAGTAACGTACAATAAAACAGCGGCAACTATAGACATTAACGCTAATGGCAGGAATAGTTGGCAGGACACGAAAACAGGAACAACAATACCATCAACGCGCATTCAAATGGCATTAACAGCAATGAAATGGTTAAAGGGCATTAAGCACGTTGGGCCATTAAAAATAAAAGGCAAAAAAAAAGCAAGACCAGAAAAGCATCAACATCAAGTGTGAGGACACAATGACACCAACTGCGGAAGTAGAAACCCCCAACGGGATGTTTAAGCCACAAACTAGAGTTAGTCTCTCGGTTTCATTAAAGTTTTCTTTGCAGCAACAGGAAGTCAATAGTAGCAGCGCCAAAACCTACACATGTGCTCAGTGTAATAACTTAATGCGATGTGTCTTGCGATCAAGCAAATACACTCAGCAGCAGTCATTCTTTGACACCCCTTTTCAAACAAACTACTCAAGTGCCAGAAGTTTTTTTTTTTTTTTTAAGGAAACAGCTGTAAGACTTTGCACCAGAGAGAGAGAGAATTAAAAGAATAACTGGCCGTAGCAGAGCAAAAAAACAAACTAATTCTAAAAATGACATTTAAATTCTTATCTGACTTTAAGGTCAATTGCAGGACAAAGTAAAAGGGGGAGAAGAAAGAAAAACGAACATTTCAAATACACCAGATGTTTATCTCGAAAGCAACGAAGCCAAAAAGATGACGTTTAGAATCATTGCGGGGAGCAAATATTTGTTCAAAAATTATCGCTCAATTTGAAGTGTAAGAAACTGTTACGGACATATTGACACTTTGCGAAAAATCATAACTGACATCTTGTTGTACGCTTTTTATATTTTATATTTCCTTTTGCCGGAGGAAAATGGCAAAAATATGTGAAAAGGTCATGTTATTGCGATAATCCATTTTAGCAGTTCAATTGAGCTTGAAGAGTCTTGCCAGGTAAATAATATTTTAAGTGGCCTTGAGAAGGAATTGTTGATGTCAGTTCTGGTTGTTGAGTAGTTGAAAACACACAAAATAGACGAGGTGCCCAGAATATGTCCAACTGACTGTTAGTGCAGTGACATTTGGCTTCCAAATGTTCTCTGGCCATTATCTGTATTGCAAGGTGACAGTTCGGTGTTTTGGCTGGACCATAAGGTGAACGAGGACTGTGCTAAAAAGTGTGGGCTGTTAATTAAGAAAAATTATTTTCTTAACAGAATCCGGAAACTCGCTTTTTATTTCATTAGACCTGCAGGAAAATAATCTAATTATGTGGGGACAATTCATCTTGGGGGTTAGCGAAAAATTTTAAATTAAATATATTAGCTGAAGGTCCCTGTCTTTCGATATAAACTTATGCCTGTTGTTTGCTCGTGACAGCTAAGCACATACTTTAGTTCAAACTCTAGTCCAGTTCTGCCGGCAGTTGAATTTCATGGATCAAAAAAGGAAATTGAAAACTGCACCAGACTCGACGGGTTTTCCAGTTCTTTGGCAGTTCAGCTACAAAGTTTCTGTGGCCTAAGCGAAGTACTCTAACTGGGCCTAGGCCTGGAAGAAGCCGAAATGTCAACGCTATTGGCGTGCGTCTGAGGCGTCTTCATGCCTAGCACGCAAAAGCCATCGATGACAAAAATTTTATACAGCAGATGTCGCTTAAAGATCTCAATGATGAGAATGAAGGCTATGAAATGTTAATGTGGCCGTACAGGTCCCAATGGAAAATAGATCTTTCAAGAGCGGCTGATAAACATCATATTCAAATACTGATGCAAATTAAAATATGAAAATACAACCAGATGACCAGGGTCCGGAATGTACTAACAGTGAGTCAAAAGTTCCTGATGCTATTGGCATAAGAATTTGAAATAAAGAAAATCTAATCCGCTCGCAGTTGATTAATACTGAAAATTTTCTCTTCCTCATCACGTATGTGTACAAACAATCCCTCCTGCCCCCCTCTCCATAGTTATTTCTGCAGTAATGAACTCAGTCAGGAACAGGTAATGGAAATAGTGTAATTATATAAGACATGATCTTTTTATTTCACTTTTTGTCACAGAATTGAAAAAGCAAACATATTATATGATGATTGTATGGTTGTGTTTGACCATATACTTGATGTACAAAATAGTAAAGTAAAACTCGAATATATTATTGTTTTGAAATTTCTTATTGCCATATCATGATTGGCCATGACAATAATATATGGCTGGGCATAGCAATAATATAGTTGATATTCAAAATTGAATGGTTGGCTATAGTGCTGATGTCTGGACAACAAAATAAAAGTTTCAAAACAATATTTCAGTTATAGAATAAGAAATGGTGATGATACTAAAGCTGGGGCTGGCTATACCTCAATATGGTTGTGAACTTTGTTAATGCTATTTAACCCATTCGCGACGGAGTTTTATTTACAGAGCTGATATATTTATGGGTCAAAGTTTCCAAATATTCTAAAGGATGGGCACGTAATATTATGCTGTGCATACTCAGAAATCCTGAAATTGTTATTTTATCCTGCGATATATAATCCCAATAAGTATTTTCCGCGGGATATATAACCCCGCATTTTTCGAGGAGCATAAAATCGAAATCAATCTCCTTAATATTAATAGATTTTAGACAAAGACTTCTTTTGCATCCATCCATCGAGCTGCCTTTGAAGTAGGTTTTCAATATGATTGACAATAACATGATGGACTGTGATGGGCAAGTGATTAAAGTGACTTTTAGTATTTAAATATTGATGAGAAAAGTTTAAGAGGTTTGAGAAAAAGTTTTATAATTAAATATGATGCAACATGAATAAATAAAATGAAGGAACATTTTACAATAATATTATACTTAAAATGTTGTGTTTTAAAAACTGTATTGTTGGATACATATAAATATTTAAATCAGTGTATTGTACATTTAGAAATAATATCATCTTGTGATTATAAATATGTTGAACGTGTAACAACTACCAACAACTTAAACAAAACGCACGTTTCAAATCTCTTTTGATTCACAGCGAAAATAACCGTCAGATCAGTTCAGCCGTTTGGCCATGATTGATGTAGAAATTTTAAAAATAAACTACTTAAATTCTATAAACAACTTGTGATTATAAATAAACCACTTTCAGTGCTACTTCTGAAGACCACTTCCGTAAAGAACTAAATTCTCTTCCCATCTCTTTAACCAGTTGCACTTAAACTTAATAAAATCCTTCTAATTTATGTTCGTCAAAAACAAATTTCATTATTGGTAGTTCTATGGCAAAATAAATTGCCAATCGCTTTTCAAAAGGATACATGACGCACAATTCTCTGCCACCGGCGACAGAGACTATTAAATCCGTATTAAGCAGTAATAGCTTCAGGGACCTTTTTACCACCTTTTAACCTCTGCTTTTTGCGAACACAAAGAACAGCAGATAAAAACGAAAACGAGAGACTTGTTGATTAGTATTTGTAGAGGGACATTTGCCCACATAATTGAAATCTATAGATTGTCCAAGTCTGAAGTGCTTCTCTATGGAAAATTTCTTGCCATTTGGAATAAAAACAATGATGGATGGCAAGAACTTTGCAGCCAGTTAACAGGCTCAGTTGCAAAAATATAAATATGTACATACACATGTATGTTTGGCGAATTAGACGTGGATACTTTTATATTCACAATGTGTATGTGTGTGTGTGTGTGTGTGTGTGTGTGTGAGTTTGTGGGCGAGTGTGTGGTTCGCAGAATGCGAAAGCCTGCACACACATGCCCACATTTGGTTTTCAGTTTTATATCAATGCATAAGTAGGAATCATCACATACATATTTCCACATCCACATGTACCATCAAGGCCCAATTCTCTGGCATCCGCTCCCCAGTTGCAAACTGCAAAACTAACAACAACTACACGAACAACACAACACAGAAAACACCAGCTCAACAGAATATTGCACTTTCATTACTTTGGCACAAAGTTAAGCTGTCGGAATCCTTTTTTTTCTTATTCGGACCATGATGTTGTTGTTGTTGTTATTGTTGTTATGCTTTCTTTTATTGTAATAATTTTACATTTACTGTTGCATACTGTTCTGCGCCATTGAGTTTTAAACGTTCTTTATTCATTCCTGCTCCAAACATAAATCGGCGAAACGAAATATGTTCATGTGTTTGTGTGTGTGTGTGTGTGTTCGTGTGTTTGTGTGTTTGTGTGTGTTTGTTTGTGTGTGTGTCTATTTGAGAGTGTGTGTAATTGCTACTTGTTTGTTTGCAAAATTAATTTATAAATACAATTGACATTGAACTGAAAAAAGTACATGCCAACCAACCACCCACACACACACACACACACACACACACACATATATATATATATTTATGCACTTGTATGTGTAAAATGAAATGGAAATGCTTGAATGAGAATCTACATTTATATGCACATTTGTGAACAGACATGTGCCCGTATATGGGCGCTGACATGCAGCACTTTACATGCATGTACACACGTATGAGTGTGTGTAGTGACGATGTCAGTACATGTGCTTGAGCTGGTAATTTACGATACGTACAATTTTCTTTCATACTTAATTTTGTGCCAGTAGACGAGTGTTAAAATTCATTAAGGAACACTGACTGATAACTTTTGAAAATTATTGTTGTTGTTGTCTTTAAGCGTAGGCGTCTTTCTAAAGCACAACATAAAAACTTAGTTGTAACATATGACTGTTTTGTAGAACATTTTAGTTAAAACTATCCAATTGTTATTTGGGGCGCAACTATTGCCTTAAGCATTTGCTGACACTGCTCTGTGTCGTTGCGGAATCGTTCCGTTTTAGATACTACAAGGGCACAACCATTTGGCTGGGAATACAAATCTCCTAACATGTATCTTGTATATAGAAAATTCACTTTCTAATCGATCCTCATGTTTCACCAACAGACCAATTGCGAATGTTTTTCCTATCACTTGCTGCTCAAATTCATTGCTCGCAGGTACTACGGCCTCTTTCCTTTACCTCGTAACTTCCTTTACTTGTTCTGACACGCTGTATCGCTTTAGCGCAGTTCATAGACGTCATTGTTTTAAGCACAAACAAACAAAAATCTAATTTCAGAATTTATTGCCGTCCGGAAGGTTCAGCAGTACTGACTACCAGTACAAGTCTTTACCACTAACTATGCAATTCAGATCACTTAATCCAAACTCAGGTGCTTCAGAATCGCTGAATTTTGTCCAGTTCGTGTTGTATTTCACATTTCATCGTTAAGAGTAAATCGTGTGTGAAAGAGAAAATTCCTTTCGTATTTTGTCTGCACCTAAATGCAGTAACATTTCGTAATTCTTTAAGAAAGAGTCTGAATTAGATCACCCTGTAAAACAATCATTGGCTCAAAGTCGTCCTACCGTGAATGCACTACTTCTTCGCAGCATTACTGGACAGATTATGCTTTATTCTTAAGCCATACCCTACAGCAGTTGTATAAACTCCACATTTTATGTTTCTGCAACGGCAGGATCTTCGTAGACAACTATTACAAACTTAATTTTAATATATTCTCATTTACTATGTTTTTATCAATCATTATATGAATTTCCACAGAAATTTTTAATTTTGTTTTCTGGCAAAACAAGGTTCTGCTCGGAAGTTGGTTCTGCCTTGACGTATTCCTAACTTGTGCAGTAAGTTTTTTACAATTTTACAGGTTTCTCAGTTGACAAGGCAACTTAAGCTCTAGAATGAGAATACATAATATTTGCGCCAAAAACGTTTTGGAGCACATTTTGCTTTGACTTATTCCTAACCTGGGTAACCGGTTTTCTCCAACATCAACGGTGCCTGCATTGGCAAGGTAATTTAAGTTCCACTAAGGGAACAACTGATACCTACATTTTCCAGCCATCAGGAACACTTTTAGTGTGTTTTACAAGAAATTTTCACTTGTATTAAAAGGCGTGAAATTTGCCTATCTTTGGATAAGGCTGTCTGGGCAGCTACAAGCGATAAATTTCACGTTGATACTTCTGGCAGACTTTCGTAGGGGACACTGCTTGACACGAGTAGGCATTCGTGGTTTAATAAAAGTTACCCTGTCGGTTCTACTGCAGTTCCCAAAATATTTCAAAGAATACTTATAGAAACACTACTAAGGAATTGATGGCTGGACTGCTCTGCTTGGGGAGGTGTGAATTTGTGCAGGTTCCTGAGAACTGGTGCAACAAACCATGCAAATATTAACCAAAATACTCATAGAAATTGCAAACATTCCATTGAGATCAAATTAAAAAATCTGGCTGGCAAAAGAAAATAAAAGAAACACACAAAAACCAAAGCAAATAAAATGACAGCAGCAGGCACAAGCAACAGTGGGAAGCAGCGGCACATAATTGCTGGTAGAGTTGTGTTGGTGCTCGCAAGGATATTAACAAACGAACACTCGTTCACACATACGAGTATGAAGTTGTGCAAAAGTTCTTTTAACAGAATTTGCAAGGAAATGAGACCAAAAAAAAAAACGTATTTCCACTGCATGTGATAGCAGTACAGCTGTACGAGCATCATGATTGCCTGGGCGATTGCAATATTTGTTTGTTCAAGTTTTGTCCAAATGTTGAGAAATGTTTGTTTGCTTGTTTGTTGGCTTCCCCAGTGCCAATGTGAGTGCGTGAATTTAGTTAAACGGTCACCAGACAGTTGCGAATTGAGTTTTCGAAAAGAAGAGAAGCGTTTTTTTAAGTCAGCGGAATCAAAAACTCAGGAAAGATTTTCTAAGAGCTGAAAGTGTATGTTGAGCAGAACACGGCAACACTGGCGTGCTGTTTGCTCAACTAATTTAACGGCCAGTGCATATTGCTATGCCAGCCCCAGCAAATGTTATTTATATTTGTTTATTCATAAGTCTTTGACGCTTAAAATTGTGTGTCGTTTTAAAAACAAAAAAGAGGAAAAAAGTGAATGAACCTCTTTACACGAACAACATCTGCGCCTGTTTGTTGGTGTTTGTAGAAATATTTTTATTTTCGGTTGTTAAGTTGTGTTTTATTGCACAAAAAAAAAAAGCAGACAGACAAACAGCCGACACGTCACTGGCTTAATTTCTGTAGTGGAGCTGCCGAGCACAAACACACATGCAGACAACACAATTTGTGTCAACAATGGATGTGTGTCATACAGGTTGTTGTTGAGTTTGTGAAGTAGCAATTGTTGTCGTTGTCAGCTCGGATGTATGCAACATACTTTGTTGTTATTGCATAGAAAAAGTTATTTAAATTCGGTTTGTTGGTTTCATTTATTCGTATATAAAAATATTTTTATTTTTCGGGCTGGTGTGTTCTGTTGCAATTTATTGTTCACGCCAGTTAGTGTTACCCAGTTGGCCAAGCGATTTGTATAAACTGCCAGGGAGTAGACTGAAAGTAGTCATTTCGTAAAACTATCCCGAACACAATTAGTTAAGCTTCGGTTAACTTTTTAGAATCTGGTTGGAGTTTCTTTGATCCTGAATACAAGTAGTTAATCCTTGACTAACAATGAAAGTATTTGGAAGCTAAAATATGTTTTAGGCGCTTTCATTTTTATAGCCCACTCCTTTCTTTTTTTTAATTTCTCTGTTTTGTAATTATTGGTCATTATCGCAAATGTGTTGATAACATGGCCAACTGGTCATTTGAAATGCGTGTGCTGGGGTTATTTCTAAATATATATGTTTCCGTTTCTTGCTGCTTTTTTGCATTCTTTTAATTGCCATATTGTGTTGGTCGTAAATTTTTACATTCTAGTTACCATTCCCTCATAAAGCATTCAGTAATTTTAACAACACTTTAGCTCTCAGGCCACTCATCCTGTTGGCCGGCAAGGGCGGGGTTCGAAACACATTGTGCCAAGAACATTTGAGCCAAATACGTTTTTGGTTTATTCGTAACTAGAAATCTAATCTAAAATCCACAAAGTGATACTTGAAAAATTCTCCTAAAGAGAATTTATATGACAATAGTTGGTTTGTAGACAAAACTTTACATCCTGCAGGAGTTCCGCAGGAATGATTTAGTAGCAGCAAGTGCGAATTTCATTGTGATTTTAAGCATTTGCAGCAAAAGAACTAATTGTTTGTCATTAGACTTAAGCGGAAGTGTTTTGGTGATATTGAAAAATCGCTCTTATGTGCAAGAACTTCTGAACCGACTTTTGCACTATAAAATTGGTGTCCATTTGATGTGATTTAAGCGAGTTTTCGAATTCGCCGCAAAAAATTTCATAGAAAAGATTTTTTGCCAAGTGTTCCCTAGTTCTAAGTCCAAATAGACGCGAGTTTGTGTGAGAATTAACTCATTTGCACGAACTTTATATGTAGGGAATTTAGTATCGTGGAAAAACGTACGCAACGGATTCCCTAAAAGGCGCTTATGCGACATATACAACTATTCATCAACCTGTCGCATAAGTCAGTCTAAGTCTGACCGATGGCCTGGATTACGTGGTGGTTTGTTTGCATGGACCTGCAATTTAAGAAAATCTTGTTGGAAAAAGTATACCAGTGGGCGAATATCATTCTCCCGATGGTCAGTTCAAATCACCATGCCCTCAAATTGTTTTTGCTCTGTGGTCAATGTGACAGGGGCTGTGTTCATACATTTAGCATCGTTCTGTGGAAGTCACTTGCCGTTAGTGTCTATATGATCCAATTCAGGCCAAATTAAGTGGACCTACAGCGAGTAACTTTTTCGCAATGAATTGACCTCTCTTGGATCTCATGTTCACCAGTTTCATTTTCTAATTTTGGTCAACTCATTTGCTAAATTCGGACAATTTGTTTTGCACAGTGATCAAACCTATTCACGTGTATTAGTTTTGGTCATTCGTCCTGAGACAGGTTTCTTCGCTGGCGATGAGATTTTGCGAAATTTTATGCTCATTTTCAGCCTAATTTTCAGTCTAATTTTTTGAAGCTAAAGAGAAAGAGTAAAGCAAAATCTTGTAATCATACCGAACAAACACAAAAACAGAGCCGTTTGCTGAGTACGTATTTCAAAAGTATTGCACTGTGAAAAAACTATCTCTAATTACTAGTATGAACAAGATGTTTGCTATAAATTTAATTTCAGGTTTAATGTTTTTAGAAATACTATAAAGAAAAATAAAATAAAAAGCAAAATATTTCAACTTACAATATCGTCCAAGTTGTTAGTCGTCGGTTCCTTCATACCATGACGCAACTACGGAAGCTCTCTGCAAAAAAAAATAAGAAGAACGGAGAGGAGACGATATATAAAACCACATGATATTTCAATTTATTTGATTATGTTGTTGTTGTTTTTAGCATATAAATATTTAAATACAGGCAAGTTAGAAATACTGAATACTTGTTCATTGTGATGTTTTTCCATCTTTCAAAAAATCAGCTATTCCATTTTATTGTATCGCCTATTCTTGTATAGATTGTGGGGCTGAGGCTGATTGTTAGGCAAATTTCTATATTTTACGCCCCAAGACACACAGACACACTCACTGACAGCCACCCACAATCTAATGTTCGACTCAAATAAACACTTTATGGCCATTTGCTTAAAAGCATGCAGGCGCACTCAACAACATATGCACAAACATTTATAACGCTTTTAACGCTTAAGCAGTTTCGAACAGTTTCGAACAGTGGGCCAAAGGAACAAAAACCAAAAACACTAATGAGAATTTTAATGGAAACGCTAATTATTTAGAGAAAATGGCTTTCTAAAATGTTTTTCCAAAAGTGATATGTAGCGACAACGCAGGCAGGTCAGAGCTCACCCTCATAAAGTAACTTATTTGCAATGAAAACGTCGCTCTCGGATGGAGATGAGATGTTGATGTTGATGGAATTTATTTCTAATATTTGTTTTAAATGTAATGAGAATAATAAAGAAACATTTTCGAATGAAACTTTTCAAACTCGAAACCAGAGAAGTTTTCATTTTACTTTTATACTGTTTTTAAAAAAGTATTACATTTTACAAAAATGTATCTTTAGTTACGACCATAAAGAAGTATTAAAAAAAAAGCAAATAAATTTTGTATTCAGTTTTCAAAGAAAAAGGAGACGCGTACAATTTTACTATCACCTGTTGCTACAATAAGCACTCACTTTGATACTCACTTTGTTATAGTGCAAAGCACTATAAGGCGAACAGCTCATTTATAATGGTTTTGAAATCGACCAATAAAATAAATCACGTACTTTGGATTCCCAGTCATTGCCTCCGAATTTAATTTGTAGCGTTCGTGTTTTAACACAAAGCCTGGGATTTTCAAAATTATTCTGCTAAAACTGTTCTAAAACTTTTAATTTTCGAACTGGTGTTAATTGGCTTTCCTGATATTCAAATTTGTTCTTTTCTTACTTTTTACATAAATATTTATCTATTTGAAATCTTAGATTGTTCTCGTGAAATTCAGTGCTACCAAGTTTAATCGATGGGAAACAGCTGTTATAATTATCGTTCCACTATTTTGATACATTCTTTTACAAAATGTACAACAATTACTAAGGGATAAAGTCGCTGAGTTTTAGAGTTTGAAAAATACACTTAGAGATATTTATTTTATTTCAACACGTTTATCAGACAAATTAAATGCATTAATGTAAATTTATGAAATTTATAGCCGCTCCTTTCGTCCCACTGTAAACAGATAATAAAATCATAAAATTATATTTATGCATGAAATGAAAATTTAAAGCATTCTTCTATTTTATTTGCATTTGAATGTGATTTCAAAACCGTACTTTCTTTTGTCACACAAAGCCATTTCAGCCAACAAAACACGCTCCTTAAAAAGGATAATTGTACGTTATTAAGTGCATAAACACATTTTCGAAACAGATGACTCAGCCAGCATAAATGCGGGAGTGGGAGTAAAGTGAAGTTTTTATTATTAAAAGTTTTCTCGTTTTTTTTTTCGTAATTCTCATTTTGCTCCGAAAAGGCCAATTGTATTGTTTTACTAGTTACGTATAAAAATGAAAGAAACTAAATTAAGATAAAACAAATTTTATTCGGGACTCTCTTCAAGTCACACAAAACTTTAGCTGCCAAAGCCAAAGCACTAAAAAATTTTGCTTTTTTTTATCATTCCGCAGTGAAAATATTTTTGGCTTAACTTTTCACAAACTGCTATTGTGGGTTCTTAAAGAAGAGATTTTTTCCCCCTTTTGCTAAGTTTAAATACGAAAAAGTAAGTTCAATGCCAAACGGAATTCCCAGTTCTTTTGGCTTTCAGTTCTTGGAAATTTACTGAAAATGATGCTGGTTGGCGGGCAGCATTACTTGGCACTTGCTGTGTTGTTTCAGTTGCTAATGACAGAGTGTAAACAGTGGAATATAATTTATGAATAAATTTTATTACGGCACCATTTACTCAACTCAAACGGCATATCCATTAAAATAATTTAAAATATACTCAGTTTTATCCTTGAAGCTGCCTCCCAACTCGTCTTTTCCTTTAAGGAAAAAAAAAAATAAATAGCTAAAGGATATAAAAGAGCGTTTGATAAATAATGTTGTGTATTTCTAAATTTTTGAATTTCTTTTTATTAAAGTAAAAGAAGTAAGAATTATGTTTCTAAATTTATTTCTTTTGTTTGTTAGAATGTTCCCGGCTAGAGTTCTTTGCACAGAGTCAAGATTTTCTTATTTCCAATAAGTTGCCTGGCAGATGAAAGTTGCCATATGAAATATAGAGTGTTTGCTTGGCAAAGAGAATATGATATGGCAACTCAATAGAACTCGAAACAGGAAAAAATAAAAGCCAACAAAAAATTACGGTAAATAGTAGAAAATAAAGTTGTGCGGGAAAGACTTTTGGATAAAAAATTATTCTGGATTTATCAGCCTATAAAATTTCAGGGATGTTTTGTTTTCAAGAGTCCAAAACTTGTAGGTTCGATCCCTACCAAAGACTCTGGTGAACAAACAATAGGCCAAATTTTTTTCAAATAAAAACAATAGCAAAAAAACACAAATACAACTCAAAATCAGCTGATGTTTGACTGTGCAATGTCGAAGGTATGTCCACTGGTCACTGATCAGTCAAAACAGCAACAGTTAAATTCTGACATACTCATCCCTGCAATATAGGAAAAAATATAGCGAAACACTACTCGTTTTTTCGTTCTCCTCAACTCAGTTCTGGTGCAATGCACTGCATATGTAGGGTTCGACCCCTGAGTACTAGTCCAAAAAAAATTAAATAAAACTTGTTTTCTTCACAGCACAAAATCTGTTGCTTTGGCTGTACTAAAGCCCCTTCCTTCGTTTTTAGGTTTAAAACGCAGCCAGAATGTTTCAGCCCAGGTAAACACCTCAACCTTGGATTAGCAGGAGGATGTCCAAAGGCAACCGTGGGGCACATTGGTATCCATTCTAACAATTAACCCTTGGTGAAGAGTTCAGGCGAGCCCTCTTTGTTCCGAAAAGCAGAATGTCCGATTTTGATATACGCCAAGGCAAAACCTGCTCCCCGGAGGACATTTACACACACAGGTTGTAACTGATTTTATAACAGCACCTGCCATGACGGCCTTATCTGGCATAGGACCAATTCCACTTGAGTGACCGGTGTGACGGTTCACTGGCGCCCCCATGTACATTGCAAGGCTCACACAGGTGGCAATTTCTCATAATATACTGTATGGCATAAATCATAAAGCACTTGCTAAATGGCTCGGGCTATCTAATCCCTTCTGTTTCACACAATTCACGAGAAGGCGACAAAATACGAGGCTCCTGAGTTGATAACCCGAAATCTGTAAGGAACATCAGGCCTTAGTCGGGCTCGCCTGTACATTCCCCTCAATCTAGTTCCTTGCATAAAAACAGACCTGTCGCAACGCAACAGCATCACGAAGAATTTTCTTCTTCCTGTGTTTTCAGGTTCAAACCACGACCACAACGTTTCAGCCAAGGTGGAATTAAGATACACACACACACATGTACACACCACAGGCTTGCAAATATGCCTAAAGGAAAATAATCTCCCAATAGGTCCTCCACTTTGTTACCTAATTTAGAACACGCCGTGTGATAGAATAATTTCGTTAATTGTCACTTTTGCAAAATTAGTCAAATCTATTTATCTACCAAATAAGAATTCACGCTGAAATCAATTTGAGAAATCAACGTCAACGTTGATTTTTCTACTGAATTAACATTTATGTCATCGAATACGTGGATTTGCATTAAAATACTTGTTTTGTTTATCGATAAACACAAATAAATACCAGCATTTATACGGGTGAACACAATGTCTTCAATTAGCCAGGATGCCCGGTAATTCTCATGCTCACCCTCATTTCCATTTTAATTTAAAATTCACAATTTCAGTTAAAGAGCTTTTCTCAATATGAAATGGAAGTTTTCAATTTTAACTGCAGTTTTCTCAATATAACAGGGAAATGCTTGAAAATTAATATGAAATTCTAAACCTTAATTACAATTTGCTCGATGTTATGCATGAAGTTCCCAGTTTTAACTAAAAGCACCCATTCAAATTACTCAGTTTATTTAATAGTTTTAGAAAATAAAATGTTTTTTTGCTGTCTATATGCCCACAGCTAGAAAATACGCAGGAAACAGTTCCAATTTTTTTTCCTTTATTCACCAAAATTTGTATGCAAAATATGATTTCAAAACAAAAAGCTGCTGGGCATCAAGGCGCTGTACGTTCGGTTTCACTTTCATTTATATGTATCCAGCAATTTACATTTTATTCCATTTCCGTGAAACTCGCATGAGAATTCAAACTGCCGTTGAAACCAGGGCAGGCGAACGTTGATGTTGGGGTTAATAAATTTGCATTGTGGTTTCGTGAGTGCGTATTTTTCGCTTTCGCTTTCGGCTTCAAAATACCGTATGAAACATTATAAAAATTCAAGAACTGAATGGCAATTAAAGGAAACAAAATATTACCTCATCAACACAGCCTATTTCGCCACATCATAATAACTAAAACGGCGCAAACAATTGGATAAAATTCGTATTGGAAAGTGCGTCGGAGACCTATTGATCGCAATGATAAAACAAGAATTAAGGTGTCTTGTTGAAAATATAACTAATAAGAAGGATTTCCTTATTGACTTCGACAGACTGAAGACTTCTCTTAATGGAAAAGGGGAAATAAACTTCCCTTTTTGGGAAACTCCTTTATGAAACTTTGGGTCTACGACCAGATGGTAAAATAAGGATTAAGTAAATTGATCGACAGGACAGAGAGCAATCCTGTTTCCCAGCTCATCAGGGTTTATTGCCAAAGATTAAGGCTAATTGTCAACACCGTTAAGCACCAACACCGCGTTGTTCACCAAAATATTACAACAAATAATAATTAAGCGTGGACAAAACTTGCCTGCTTTTTACTGCGCTGGAAATCTAGTTGAACATCGTACATCATTGGATGCAAATTTATCCAACACAATGAGAACAGATGTCCCGTGAGGAAGATTATGGCAACGGATGTTTCCCAAGCAGAGTAATCATTTTGATAAAACAATCGTTTGCAGATCCTATTAGGCGCCCATGCAGATTTCAATATAGTCTGCATTGTGTATAAATACTTATGCATTCCCTTCTTTAGCTTCACCAAAAGGAGAGACAGACAAATGAGTAACAACCATCATGAGGAAATATTGGAACGATACTTGTGGTCTTGTACATTCGTAAAAGGTTCTGAGCTTTACTGTCAGATGCACGGAACACGCGGTAAAACTAGATAGGAAAAACCAAAGAACACTGACGGGGCATTTAAAGGACTTTATGTCTATTATAAACAATAGACAGATTCTGTGGGCAAGTGGAGGAGTCGATGGAAGAGTTGATTGCCAACCGCGTGACACTACAACACGGGAACTCCTGGCTACTGCATGCCTCTATGCTGGGTAAATAGGACTTGATAGTACTCGCATTGAAGGGCCTACGCCGGTTCCCTGGTGTAGTAAATTCCTGAAGGAAAGGGGAATCAACGATGGTCACAATGTGAGAGGCCCTTTGGGCCTTAACGCCATATTCATACAGGTAAAGAGAGTAACTACTTATAAATAATAACAATGAGTTGGACTCGTACTTTGATAAGCGGATAATACAGATTGAATAGATGAGAAGAGTTAATGGAGCAGATGAAGCTTCAACAACATGATCGTTATCAAAATTGATAGAGGTGACGATTATAATGAAGTCTAACACAATGTGCTGGAACCAATAAGATGATTTCGATCCTAGATTAATATAAGAGTTTTTACGGGTTCTAATAGGACGGACACTTCAGATCCTGACCTCAAGCGATGTGGTTGAGATCGTTAGGTTTATGGGGACGTTCGAAGCTCTTCAAAATTCACGCTCGTTAAATGGCTGTTGAACGTGTCGTTCGATTTAAGCTTTTGACACGTCTTTTTTCAAATTCTACTGGTGCTGAAATTTGTTCTGCCCTTAAGGTATTTGAGAGATATGGCAAATTTAGCGTTGCGCGGCGCCAAATGATCTATTATTAAGGTCGTGCAATGTTGGGTAGGTCGGTTTTTTATTGATGTTCGACTGTGCTGTGTCGAAGGTATGACATCAGATGAATTCTGTCATCATTAATTCTGTAAATAGCATAAAATAACGAATAACCTGCAGAAACACTACTCCCTCCCTTTGGTGCTTCCCTTATCCTATTTTTCTAGTCCTGATACAATCTACTTCATATTTAGGGTAATTTGAACATATTCGATTGGCGTAGTCAAGCCTCCGACTTTAATCCAACCAGGAACTAATGCGGGGAATTGAAACCGTGTTTCTATATAATGAAACTCAGTCATAGAAAAATATGCATCAAGTGAGGTACAGCATCTCTGTGAAGACTTGGTTTTTTTTTTACTTCATCTATGCTTCGAAGATTAGAAGCTGTCCTTAAAAATAATGGTGGTTATACAGGACACTAAATATATACCAGCTACAAAAAATAACTGGCAATTTCAAATCGATATAGATCTAGAGGGACGTTCGCGAAATATGAAAAAAATTAATGAAATATATAAAAATACTGCAATATTTCGTTTGCAACTATTTTTTTGTCCAAGTGTGTACTTTAAGCTGACAATTTAAGATCTAGCAAAGACCTGTTTCTCAATTTATGCTGAATTGATTTTATATTTTTTTTTTTTTTTTTTGTCTTAACACAAATATTTTTTAAAGAAATCTATGGGAGCACTTTTAATTGTCCAACGCAAGATTATCACAATTTGTCAACTCCCATCAGTTCTCAGTAAAAAAAAAACTGTTGAATGTTAAAATAATCTTCATAAACTTAATAACTCAAGAATTAAAATCACTTTCATTACATACATACATATATTTAAAGTAAATACTTTGTTTCTGTCATTAAATTACCAACGACACAGGAAAAAAACTTATATGCGCCAGATAAATATGTCCTGCAGCCACTTATTAATCCTGACACACATTAAAACAAAAACAGAGAAAAACCACCGGCAGCAGAAAAAATCATCGAGAAACCAATCGCACAGACCGGCCGACTACACTTGACCGCACTTGCACTTCATAGTTTTTGTTGATTAGTGGTCTGACAGTTCGTGCCACAAGTGCATGAAAAAAAAGAGAAACAAATTTTTCTCATTTGAAAAAAACTCCTGCGGGCAAAAATATAATAAAATAATTTTTGTTATTATTATTTTAACAGTAATTTTTTCTTTGTTTTTTTTCTTTTGCAAATAAACGTTTTTATCATCTCACATGTCAGTTGCATATTTAAATTATAAAAATTTAATGCCAATGAAATGACAGAAAGTGGAGAAAAGAGATATTTATTTTGCTTTGCTCTCGTCGTATTCGCCTGAAAATCTGTCATACGGGTACAATAAGTTATACAAAAACACTTTTGGGAATATTTACACAGAATGCAATAAATGAAAATTTAATAAAGTCCACACACATTCACATTAGACCCACTCACCGGTAGAAGTAAATTCGCGCCAAGGGTACAAATTTGCGTACGAAAAGGTGGAAGGTTTTTTAAACAGTTGTAATTTTTTCACTTGCAATGAAAAATTCAAGGCCTTCGGAAAATTTCCCAAGTGTAGGGCCCAAAAATCTTTAAAAAAAGTTTCCCTTTTTTCTGTCCTGAAAAGTTAGAAAAACGTTACTTAAGGCCTTTCTATATTAAGGTATCGATATGTATGTATGTCACAGCCGAAGGTAATAAAAATGTTCTTAAGAAATTTTTAGCAGCGTAGATAATTTTTTTTAATAAATTGAAATCGGTCTAAAGTTAATATTTATTTGGGGAGAAATATGGAATTTTTTTTCGAGAATTAAGAAAAATTACACAGACCACCAAATAAATGTTTTCCTCCTCAAAGTTTACGTAAATGAAGTAAATTTAACATCCCTGTTTTAATTAGTTATGAGTTTATTTATAAAAAAGAGGTGCTCGGATGGAACTTTAATACAAAATTTAACATTTGCCAAACAAATTTCGCTTCAGATTGAGTCTGCCAGCTCCGCAATCGGCCGTCAAACATCACTATCTGGTCAAGGTCAACTGTCGAAAGGTAGCTACCAGCTCGCCGACATGTTTTAAGGGCGGTTCTGGTTTAATAAAATCAAACACTGCTTCTATTTGCAATATAATTATGTATTTATTTTTTCTTTTGCTCCTGTTAAGATATTTGAAAAACCTCAAAGAAATTAAACTTAAATAATTTTTCTTTAAAATTTTACTTCTTTGTTCTTTTTGTTATAAAATTTGTGCAGGAGCAAAATGAAGAGATTTATCTACCCGATATGGCAATACCGTCAAAACAGAGATGCTACCGCCACAATGGAAATATAGCGCATCGGGGATTAATCTATATAAATATATAAAGCGGAATGTGTTTAATTTTTTTTGCTTGTAGCTTGTAGGAGATCAGACCTCTGCACCGATCTTCCCGCAAAAAAAGTGGATTATCAAAGTACTTTGGCTTTTGAGGACCAATTTCCAAGGTCCATTAAATTTATACTTTATTTTACAATGAGTGGGGTGGCAAAGCACGCCTTAAATTATAGAATTGATAAGTTGCGTGAATTAGAGGTGGCGGCAGTGAAATGTATCCAGTTCAAATATCCAGTTTCAAATATGTGAGTTCTTTAGCACAATCGTGTTGCGAAGTTGAATGTGAGAGTTGTTTAAGTGTCCACGATTTTTCACTGCAATCGAACGTGCAAGAGCAGCCTCAGCGTGGGATAAAGTCCACCTACTGATGACTTATAAATGCTTCTATGGTGAAACACATGAACAAAACCAAAGAATGCACTTCAACTAGAGCGACGTATCAACCATTCCATTCATTGAGTTTCTAGATCATATGATCTGATTTTGAACAGACTAAAGAAATTGTCTATCACAATTCCGCTGAACATATTATTGATGATATTATTAATTGATTTTTTTATTCAAATCCTGGTTAAGCAAAATTGGTTACTTAAATGGAATATAAAGGTTAATACCGAAAAGTCGATTCACGTGACCTTCACTTTAAAAAGAAATGATTGTCCTGCCCTCTCGATGAATGGATCCCCTATTCCAAAAAGTGATGATGTGAGATATTTAGGCCTCCATCTTGACAAAAGACTTACTTGGAAAAAACACGTACAAATGAAACGTAATCAATTAAATTTGAAAACCAAAAAAATGTTTTGGTTATTAGGACCATCATCTACATTGAGCTTAGAAAACAAAGTCATGTTGTATAAAGCTATTCTGAAGCCAATTTGGACTTATGGTATACAATTGTGGGGTACCGCTAGCAATTCAAATATTGAAATTCTACAAAGATATCAATCCAAAACTCTTCGCTTAATTACTAATGCTCCCTGGTTCATCAGAAACAACAATATTCACAAAGATCTTAGCATCGCAATGGTCAAGGAAGAAATTAATCGTTTCAGCGACAGATATCTAAACCGACTTAGCCATCATTCCAATGTCCTAGCCATCAATTTATTAGACGATAGCAACGAAGTGCGTAGGTTAAAAAGGGTACATGTACTTGACCTACCTTTTAGAAAATAATATTTAAGATGGATATATTTATGTAAATAGTATAGCAGTTGACAACTGTTGTTTACTGAGCTGTTATTTTAGTTATTTTATGTTTTTAATTGTTATTAAATTTGCTTATTATTTTAAATTTTGTAAAATAGATTGCAAATAAAACAGATTACAAAAAAAAAAAAAAAAAAAAAAAATCCTGGTTAACGCACGAGTTGACTGAATGAAGAAAATAGAAAATCGGTTGTTAGTGCACATTGCACGTTTCAACGTAGACTAACAGGGATTGAAACAAATAAATAAAAACTTTCTGCACTAAAATTAAGCCCAAAAAAAAAAGAAATATTTTTTTGCATATAAAAAGCTGCTCCTTAAACGTTTCTAAGAATCATGTGGGGCACGACTTGACAAAACCTTTCATTTGGCGCAATGCTGAATTTCCTAAACTCTTAAAATTTTGCAAGGCGAATCATAAATAACCTGAACAAAAGCACATTTGCCGGCTTCGTACAGGATGAGTCTGTCTAATGCAACAACACACGTTTAAACGTTTTTCATGCTGGAAATAGTGGGCTGCAAAATTTTATTGACTGCTTGTGCTGGTGATCTTATATGAATGTTTTATGAAATATTAACCAATAGGGTTGTCCACAAGCTGTACTGAAATGGGGGGTAAGTAATGACAACAGTTCGCTACCTCCGTGATTTATTATATTTCCAGAGCAGAAGCTTTAACTCTTCTTTTAGTCTGTGTATCGTTCATAATTTTGCCGAAGACTGAAATCGCGATCTCTACAATTATGGATCTGTAGCGGAATGGAAACGACTGAAAAATTCTGATTAAAATAAAAAATCATTAGGCAAAATACAAAATAGGTGACAGACAAACAATACAATAGTTTGGTTGAATTTGACAGTACTTGGCTTTCAAGGAATAGTTCTATGGTTGCCCGCTGAAACTCTTTTAGCAATTTCTGTGCTAGTTTATATATTTTTAAAGTCATTTGCTTCCCGCTATTTGAAATATTTGCGTCTGATACGTACATTTTTATCCTTCACTGTTCTTTCCTTTCTTAGCACAGATTATGTTTGAACAATAAAATATCTTAATGCGTATTTAAGGAAGAAGAAAATGATTTAAATGAAATATGACATTTCCTTTATGCTGTTGTGAGAGCCTTAATTTTTAAATAAAACTGAATAAGTTTGCAAATTTATGCAATAAATCAACTTAACTCGGGTGCTTTCAAAGGACAAACTGAAGCCAGGCTTTGTTAGCATCTGCCAGGCACTTTTTTCGAAGACAAGCTTTTGTTTCTTTCGGGAAATATGCCCATTTCAGTCCAAATCTTTGAACATTTTTGTAGTGCGTGCGACGTGCTCTTTTCTAATATTACATAATTATAATACCATATTCAGCAATAAAATAGTTTTGTAATGAAAGGAAATGCCAAAAATCTACCAGGAATCTGTCACAAAGATCAATAAATTCACTGAATCCTGCATATCCTTCAAGGAATATCTGTTGGAAACTAACGCATTTGATATATATTCTAAAGCATTCCCAAATATGTTTTGTGAATATGTTAAATAAGTGATTACGGTTTGGCCCGCAAGGGTCCTTCATTGTGCAACCCTTCTCTGCAGAGGCTTAATATCTCAAGGATCCGAACCAGCTTCTACAATTAGAGTGTTAGAAAGTCCTGTTGACCCAGTATTTGAGTATTTGGGACTGAATTAAACTGTACCTCCTGTGTCTCTGACACACTAAGCAATTGGTAATCAAGTGTTCCCTCCTCCTCTTCTGACTGTGATGGATATGTCCACGCTGTACAGGTGCTTATAACAGACACAATATACTGTGATTGCCCCCATAGTGTTCTTAGGATTGACCGAGTTCCGCCCTTCTGGCGTTAAAGCTCAAAAACTATTTGGGATATACAAAATCATTAGTATTGGCTGTTGTCACACATTTTTCCACGAGTATCTCTCCTCTAAGCAGACTATTGTTGCAGCCCAGTATGGCGTGGGTTCAGTCCCCGCTTTGGCATGGATGTTTGCCATTTCATTACCTGAAAGTTCAACTGCCAGTTTACCTGTAGTAGTGATTGGTATCACTTTTCGGATAGGATTTCCGCATACTACAGTATCACCATAATATTGGTGTCCATGCTCAAGTCTCCACAAAGTACAGTAGGGTCGACCATGTGTCCGAAGTACACTCACACTCACACGCACACTAATATTTACATCTGGTCTTTCGTAGTTCTCTTAATAAAGTTGTAGAAATTGTGATGTATATACCCATCATTTGATACCTCAAATAACCGTCATTGTTGTGGCTGGGTAATGCGAGTGTGTAATGCATTATTTATTAACTATGAGAATATCTCTTATCAAGAGAATTTCAAAAACTCACCTTAAGAACGAAGTCACTGGCGACAAAATCTCACTCTGAAACAACCACATCACATGTTTCTAAAATATTTTAGAATTATGCTTTTGTAGTTCACGTTCTAGTTGTTGTTGTGTACCATTTTTGCAACAGTCGAACTCTATTACTTTTCGCTAAATGAAATACACACGCACACGTGCGAGTATGTCCCGCTCTGGCCCGAATTCGCAGAGAAATTTATTGTAAAATGTATGGCTGAATAACTTATCGATTTTAATGCAAATTAAGTAGATTTAATATATCACCCTGTGCTCGCTCCCGTTCAGCCCCTTTCACAAAATACGACACTTCTATATTTCACAGCAAATTGTGGGGCATTTGAAATTTATGCCGCACTATAAAATAAAAACAGACTTTTATGTCCAACAAAACCATTTGGCTGACACAATTAAATTTAATTTAATTTTTATATGATCATAATACGAGTAATAATCTAAAAGTAATTTTCCGCAATTTCACAATTCGTTGTTATTATCGGCTTTAGGCAGCCTTAATACAGTGGCGAGCAATACAATAGATTAAGTGGGAGGAGCCAAAGTTTATTCAACAGCAACTCGAATAATAAAAGAAAGTTTGGAAATTTAATGAAAACACATTCCAAGAAGATTTTATCAGGTGACCGAATTATTTGGTTATTCAGTCATATCTCTATTTCCCATAGAGCAAGACGAAGTGTTATATTTATATTGTAGTTCTAGAGTTCAATAGAATCGAAAGAAATTGCTAAACATTTATAAATTTAAATGGCTTTAAAATATTATTCAAAACAGTTCAACTACATTTTTTAAACTACATGTTAAAAATAATAAGTTTGAGTGCTCATCTACCGGAAGAGGGTTGCAACGACGAATCAATCTGAGATGAGCCAGTGATGCCGAGGCATTACAATCTTCTCCCACATGGACACTGGACAAGTTTTAATGTATCAAACAGATTATTTATATATTGAGGTATTTGTGGAAAAATGAACGTTTTGAAAAAGTAAAATAAATATGGAAAACGATTTGCATGTGATGAATTTTGATCGATTTCATGTTCCATTTTCGGTTTTTATTTTAGTACACAGACGGTCCGTAAATTATGATAAGTTGGCCGTATCAGCTTCACTTTTCATTAGAATCATTTCATAGAATTTATAGCAATATAAAACGGCCTCTTGCCCTGGCCTCTTCTCTTCTTTCATCTGCTCCTGATATGAGATAGATTTCAATTTTTAATTTCATTCATTTCAGCATTCTGCACTGACACGCCGCGGTTTCGGTACGTAGACCGCTTCCCAAAAGCCTAATATTTCATGACTTCGGTAATTCCATTACGCTGAACTGGACTGCAGACCGGAATAATGTTGCCTTTGAAAATAAAAAGGGCTTAATTGCACAGACCAGTTGATATCACTTGATAGAACTCAAGTAGGCAACAAGACCACCCCATTGAAACCACAGGACGTTGATGTTTGTATAATTTAATTGTGGCCAAATTTAACTGGTGATCAGCGCCGTGAGCATTGGCGTTGAGCGCTATTGGCCGATGACGCCCGATAGTAACTTTTGCGGCATCTGATGTGCACAATCCGATAAACTGGCAGACGTGCTCATTCATCTAGAAACTCTTAGTTGAAAATTATCTTTTAGGACCACGTGTTAAGTGCCACTCTCATTCGCCCAAAACACGTTGTTGTTTGTGGTCCTTTGACTTCAGCACCTGCGTCAATAAAGTTGTGTGCCGGTGCCATTTCAAGACACGATCATTTTCAGCAAACTGACGTTTCGTTTTCGCGTACAAGAGATTAATTGTCACGAATTGAACGCTTACGGCGAACATAAAGAGTGCTTTCCGGTGAAGGATTGGCGAACTTAAAACCCAGTTTGATAAAAGAATTTCATCAGTTGCAGGCTGCGTTCAGCGTTTGATATGCCCCCAGTAAGTTTCCCTCAATTTTCCGAAAAACACTTGCGAATGGAAACACTGAAACGGGCAAATCGTTTGGTTCGTCAAATACTCGTATCGCATCTGCTGGCTGTGTGCTCTCTTTGTTCACACGTCTGTGCTTGCCAACTTTAATTGCCATATTTAGGTTTTTGCTTTCTGTTTTTTTCCCTTTTTTCTACATACTTTCACACATACATACATTCATACATACAGACTCGTATTGATGTGTTGATTTAATTTAAGACGAATCTATATGCAAATGATCGGATTTTATTACCAGATTTTTGTGGTTTATTTAAGTTGTTTCTTTTCCATGCTTGTTCTTGTCACTTTTATTAAGTAGTATATTATTTCAATTTACCCGCAAGCTGCCTGCCATAATGATGAACAAATTCATTTTTTTTTTCTCTTCTTGGTTTGCATTGTTTTTGTACCGGGGCACACTGTCACAGTTCATCCTTTTATTATACTTTTTGGTTTCGGTGTTGTTTTTCCGACGAAAACTTTGGCTTTAGTGTCATGTTTGAAATACAAATACGTACATATGTATGTACATACATAAATATGTATGTATGTATATATGTATGTATGTATCGTACATAAAGACAGGCAAGACAGTTAAAACCAAAATAAGAAATGTTGTAAATGATATATAAATTCAAATAACAAATTTGCATAAGAAACACTACTCAGGAAAACCAAACAAGCCCAGCACACACTGCACAGTGGGCGGTGCAAGAAACGGCAAGAAATCCATACAGCACAAATTAAATAAGTTTTTAATTTTTGACAAAATATTATGGCTAAAAAAAGTTGTTTTGGTAAAAAGTACAAACGAACTGACAAATTCTGTCTTGAACAGTTTTTGCGCCGTAATGATTAAACGGCGAGTATGTGCCGCATGAGGCTGTTCAGAATGCAATATTTGCGCAGTTGCTGGTTGGCCAAAGACGCCATTCACGCGTCTAACAAGACCTCTTTTAAATAATGAAAGTGTTATACAACTAATGAATCATATTCAGCTGGACATTTCAAGCCTGCCAGCTAGAGTAAAGTGCTAGTGGGTACTGGAAAGATATGCCAGAAGACTTGATCATCCGCAATTAACTGCAGAGATAAGGAAATTTTAGTTGTTTCAGTCTGTAACAAGGCAGAACACAGATTTTTGGACAGTTGCATACTGGACAGCCTCTCCAACATATCAGAAATGGGCCCGAATTATTTGATTCAATATCATAACAGGGATGTATAGAGCACTCAAACTGGGGAGAGGGTGAGTTATGGGAACCGAGGAAGTAGTAATTTGTGTGCTTCTGAAATCTCCCCGACTAAGTTCGCTTAACACTTGACTGATTTATTTCTAAACAAAATATATAGCAGTTCTTTTTCTATGCTTTCCAGCGTCCTGTATGCCATCATTTCATACCTGGTAACCGACACACATGGACACACAAATAACAGCTATATAGATCGTTTCTAAATTGTAAAGCTTTAAAACAATGAATAATAAGGGGCGTCAGGCCAATCAGATCGTTCGCATTGTGATCATCGTTAGTCTATTGTGCTCAGTTATTCTCAGTTAATCTATTTCATCTCAATATTCCGTTCTACTCACAAAAATCTGTTAGAACTTAATTCAAAATCTAAACAAAAATAGTCCCATTTTTCTCTTTTGAATATCGTTTGAAAAATGTTTCCTCTAATTAAAAAAAAAAACACAGTCACATTTTTTCAAAATAAAAAAATTATGGCCACTTTTCGCCCACTGTGCAAGTTGTCAACCCAGTCGTTGCTGTAGGCTCATAAGTGAGTAAAGAAATGAATGGGAGAGGGCATGACGAAAACGAGAAACTAATAACCCATAAAAAGAAGATGGAAAAACGTTGTTTGTTTGTTGACAACAGGAAACTTTCAAACCGCAAATTTTGGTTCAAGATTTACTTTTTTTCCGTTTGTATTTTTTCTGTGAAAAATATATCAATTGTTATAAAATGAACAAATAAATTGTATTTTAATGTAAATAATAATGTCTTATTTCTTTATACATACAGATGTGTTTATATATGAAGCAAAATAAACAAAAAATACTACAGATTGGTTTGAACAGTCGTGTCAACTTTTGGTACAATACGGGCGAAAAATGTTGGAGCTGTTTTCATCTTTCTACAAAATATATAAAATAATAGCGCTTCTGCTTCAAACTATTCCTCAGTTTTCTTTCTGTTTTCATTTTAAGGCAATTAATATAGATAATTATTCCTTTGAAAAGAAAATAGTTCGAACAAAACTCAAAAGATGTGGCAACAAATTTTTCGAAAGAGATCTCTTTTAAACGCAACCGTTTCAAATAACAAAATTGACCACCAATTAATTTTTAATGCAGACATTAATAATATCCAAAAATATTAAGTCAGACCGAAGAAACCTCTTCCAAAAGGCAAAATTATGCTAAAAATCTGTCTGGTAATTAATTTCAATAACAAATTTTATCTGTCAAAGTTTCAAAATAAAAAAATAATGTTTTGACAAAGAACGAGGCCACCAACAAAAATCATTTGAATATTTACCAAATTTATGCTGGAACGCACGAAACGATTTGATAACCTTCTCAATGTCACAGTTAAGAAATAAGGGGAACTGGTCTTTAGCTTAGATTGGATGTCAACATTTAAGGATTGTAAAAATTGATTTACATCAGCAGCTGCCAATACGGGCTAATTTAATGCTGGACCAACTGTTGTCACGCATGTGGCCTATCCGACGGTCAAAGAGAAACGACACACGTGAGCTGATAGTCCGAAATCCTCAGGAAACATCAGGCCTTAACCAGACTCCCCACCATCCAATTCATTAGGAAGACAAATTATCTGCTGCAAGGCAATATTTGGATCATCGAACGTGGACCGCTAGTTCAGTATCTACCAAAGCCCATTCCTGACAATGTAGGCACCACAACCTATGACCAACGACAGGATCCACCTTTGGTTTGAACCGTCAACTGACTTTTAGTCAAGGCTCAGGAAGAATCAAAGTTACACACGCACTTCCGAAAGTTGTAATTGCCGCCTTTTTAGAACACTTGCCCCTCTATACCACGAATATCAGAGTGGCCCAGTGAGGAACACTTTAAGACAAAACCTGCTTCCCTTAAGACTAAAATATTGCCTTTTGATATTTCGCAATGAAAACAGGTACTTGGGTATACAAAATATGGGACCAGTATTGCACAAGGGTCTCAGCTTTGAAGAAAATCCAACGTTACGATCCAATCGACTTGAATTTGTTGTTCGGTCTGCTTTAAAAACGAAAGTGCTTAAGTGAAGTCAGTGAGTACAGACCCACATAAATAGTTTTTTTATGATGATGTTCTAGTTTGAAAATAATAAAACAAATGATGGCTCATGTTCCAGTTCAGTATCATGGCGGCCAGTAAAATAAAAGCCACAAAAGCCGATGCCAAAAGCACTAAGTTGCCATCATTGGCTTTTATGTAAAACACACTCGTATTCGTTATTGGAATGTTTGTGTTCATGTTTCGGAACAACCATGTATTTAATTAAATACTACAACGTTGCAAAGGAAATGTAAAGAGACATTCCTAAAACAGCCTTGAATCCTTCCTACGCAAAAGCAAATGCGACAATAAACATAATGTACGAGTGTGTCGGTTTATTCCAAGTGTCCTCATCCTCGCCACATAAGATTAATATGACACACTGATGCTGGGATACCCGCTTGTGACTAAAAATAAGAAATCATTACTGCGAACTATAGATGAACTTGGCAAACTAAGGTTCAAAATTATTTGTTTGCTCTTGAGACTAATTTATATTAATATCGAAAGCCTATTTTCTAAATTTTAAGAATCAATTTGATCCCTCAAAATTATGTCACGTTCGAAATGTCACCTATTGGCCCAGATTATGGCTTCTAAAGTACAAACAAGCACAAGAGGTGACAATCATATCAAAGACTTTTTAAGTTAATTGCACTTCCAAACTCTGTATACGAGGCCATAAAAACTACTTCCATTTTTTGTCACGTTCGAACTTTTTTTGCCATTTTCTTTGACCCGTTATCAGCCTTAATATTGTTAACAGTACTTTCTAGAGCTGCAACTTATCCACTTTCAGCGTTTGCGACCATCACGTTTGACATCAAGGAAGTGCCCATGTTTAAAATCCCCTGACTGCTTTAAGAAACCCTATTTCGTTTGCTGCTCTATTTATTTATCTGTCGCAGATATTTACAGACGCATATTAAAAACTTATTTACTTTAACAAATAGAGCCAAAAACCGCAACATTCATTTGTATAAATAATCACAATTTAATTTGATTTAATTAAAAAAGTTTGTTAAACTCAAAAGAAATTAATTTTGAAAATATAAACAAAACTGCACTTAAAAATTGGTTTAACTTTTAGAATTTTTTTGCGTTGTACACAAATAAAATATGACTCTTTTCAGAGTCTCGAATAGCATTTCTTAAAATGTAGGGAAATATGTGAAATGAGTGAGCACAAGGACAAACAAAAAACTGTGAAGCTTTTTTTGCCAGGCCGCACAAACAGTCAAGAGTCTTTGATGCCTGGCATGGAAACATCAGTCTAATAACTGCTGGTCATGGATAATATCTTTAAATCACTCAGTCATTAAGTCACTCGAAAATATGTAACCTGAATTTCCGGCTGTAAATGTTTTACAAACTCCTAAAAAACATGCAATGACATGTTCGTGCATGCGTGTTTGCACGATTGATGCTTGCAAATACGTTAAATACATATATTTTTCTTTTTGGCCCACGCTAGGCTGGCATCTCAAATTTTTAGAGAAGTAGCTTATGAAAGAGTAATACTTTTGGCATAACACTCGCACGTGATTTACATCGTACATAATTATTTTGGGATTTTGCACAAAACTCGCAAAATAAAGTAAAATTCCTGTTTATTCAGCACTTACTTATGTCATTAGAAATATTCGTTATCATCGCCGAGAATTTATAATAACAATAAACGGATGCCATAAAAGACCAGCCTCTACCCCCAACTTGCCATACAGCGCCCTCAACAATCGATTTATTTCAAAATCAATTTGTTGACAACTTTTCTTACAGCAGTGATGCTGTTCACTGGCCCCCTCCCCGATTTAACTGCTTTGGACTACTACTCTTGGTTTCTGCCGACAAGCCAGCAACTCTTGAAGCATTGGAAGCCCATATTCAAGCCACCATTCGCTCCCTGCGGCCAAAACTTTAGCGAATGTTGAAAATTATGTATATTTAAAAAATAGATGCCATGAAATTAGTTCTCGAGCTCTTAAAAAGACATGCATGACTCCAATCAAAAATTCAGGACTTTTAAAATATTTTCATTATTAATTAATAGTTGTTTTTATGTACAGAAAGCAAAAATTTTAAATTGGATCTGCTGGTGTCTCACCCCTGGAGTGGAAATTTGAAAGCAAATCCTTTTCTCTTCAAAAAATTTAAGCTCTGGAGACATCCCTCTAGACTTTAAAATATGTTGCATAATTTCCTTTTCAATATTAATTTATATTTAAATACATACGAGTACATACATAAATATTTACATAATTAAATATAAACTTCTTATTAGTTCAATGTTTTTATTTAATTTTTTTAATATTTTTCCACTTTGTTTTTTTTTGTTTTTTTTCTGTTTAAATGTTTTAATTAGTTCAGATAAATGATCAAAATTAAAGATCATAGAAAAGTTTTCATGGTTCACAATGCGGATTTGTAAAAGAGTTGAAAAACGATTTTCGATCAATTGTTTTAATTTCGATTTTTGTAATCGACTAATCGATCGCTCAACATCGACCATTTTCAGAATCGATCCAAATTGCATGAAAGTATTTTTGTTTAAACAACGATCAATTTATATAGTTTACGAGCACCTATAAAAATATTTTTAAAACATCATTTGTTTTAATAATAAATGAAACGATATAAAAACCTTTCTAATATAAAAAACATTTCAAATTTATTAAATTAATTAATTTTTCATAAGAAAGTTCGCTACGCGAAGAGAAAGAAATTTTAAAATATATTAAGGAACTTTTTTCATAAACTCAAAAATAGATCTCAGTTTTCAAACCAATCGGCTTCCGTTAGAATTTGCAAGAAATTTATTAGTTTATGTGCCCGCTGCTCATCCTGTTCCTTTGGTGATTAGCAACTGATTCAGTCTTTTGTAGTCACTTTTGCTTTCAGTGGAATGTTTATATTTTCGAAAAGTTTTTGGCGCGTTTTAATGGAGGAGCTGAATAATCCTTAAAAATATTTGGAAACCTCTTTTCTTTAGAGTGCAGAATGGCAACGACTATCATATAAATATATATTGAATGCATCGTTTATCCGATATATGAAAATTGGAAAAATTTTTTTCTTGAAGTAAAATCGATTTCAGCATAAAATTGATGGACGAGTCGATTGCAAAAAAGCGATTATTTGTTGCTAAAAATCGATTTTCGACATTCGATTTGCTGGCCATGTGAAAATGCTTGTATTAGGCGAAAGCATTCCAACCATGAATAATCCTTAAATTTCTGGCAAAATCTCGTCCAATAAATTTTACTGTCCAAAAAAAAAAAAAAAATTATTTGTGTATATTTTTATTCAAAAGATTTCTTTATCACATTAAAATTTTGTACAAAATAGTCCACGAAATATTTAGAAAAGAGCGCAGCAATCGCTTAAGCCAACACAGTATCGGTTTAATTGATTTGATTTGTTTCCATATTTTAAAAACAAATTCATACACGAGTTGAGGCACATAAATATTGATGTTTGTTTTATTAAATCATATGTTTTTTTATTTTATTAGTTTCGTTTCAGCTGCAATTTACAGTGCAGTCGAAGAGGGAATACACGGCTTATGAAATCGTTGGTTATTATACTGGTATCCACGTACATGGATATGTGGCGAAGACATCAACCAGGTGATGATTTCGCAGCTGATAAAACTATTTACAAAGACTGAAAATCAAAGTCTTTTAGAAAGAAATTTACATTTCCAACTGCAATTGTTGCGAAAATTCGACAGAAAATATTTTAAATAAAAATCAATTTTAAAAATAACTGTTATTTTGAGATGAAGTTGAAAGCTTAACAAAAGTTTAGTATGAAGAAATCTCTATATGTAAAAAATTTGTATCTAAAAAATATATAACAAAAACTTAGAAGTTATTGCAGGTAGAAAGTTTGTCTAAATAACTGCAAAAATTCGGCCTGACTGCAAATTTTTATTAAATGACGTCTTCGTAGCAAAAGTTTGAAGTAAAATTTGGTTTTCTTTTAAGTGAAGTGTCAAAAACAGGCGACTCAACATATCGTTTACAGTTCGATTGCTGACTTTTCTGTGAAATTGATTTCACTTGTTATTGCGCCTTTTTTGTGCTTCAATATATTTAATAAACAAAACACAGAAGAATCATGCGGTTCGTGATGGAGATTCTGCAGTTAAACATTTTTATATAAATATTACTAGTTTCAATTGCCACAAACATAAATTCAGCAATTCTATTTGATAAAATAATAAATTCCCCAAAACATTAGAACCATTCAGGCATAGAATAGTTTTCAAGAGCGGAAAATTCTACAAGATTTTTTTTTTTCTTGTATTTTATAATTATAAGAAATACGATTTTGATATAAGTATTTGCAAATTAGTCTACTTAAGAAGGTGGTCTTATAATTCTTTTAGTAAAATACATATGGTGGATTTTTTTAATAAAGTGCAAGTTAAGCTCGAAAGCAGATATTCCCGAATGCGGTTTAATTTTCAGCCTCGATTTGGATGATTCAAAGTTTTATTGAAATTTTCTTAATGCTTCAAATTTAATTGATATCGTTACAATTTTTGTCATGACTCTCGTTGCAAAGGAAGTTGTTGAATAATAGAAATAAATTCAAAGCAAAAATTTACAAATTAAAACTGTCCACAAAATAGCAATCAGAGCCAGTCAAGCGGCAAGGCCACTATTTTTTTGTTTGTTTATAATTTTTTTTTTGGTTTTGTTCAATTAATGAATTTAAATGTTTAATAATTGCTGGGGCATCAAAATTGTTTTAGTTTAAAAAACTTAATGAAATATTTTTCAAGTCGAACGACTGCATTTTTTTATTTCGTTTCATATTGATACTCATGCCTTTAGAAAAAAGGCAGTGGAATAATATCCGGATCAGACATGTCTGACAAATGTCTGTTGTATCTGTTAATCGTAGAATCGTTTCAATTTCTCAGCTCTTAGTTTCGATTAGATTTTGAGAGCCGTTGAAAAAATAGTCCTGATATTCTGATCAGACATGTCTGATTATTGTTGTGTCACACGGGTCGGGTTAGATTTCAAGAGCAGCATCGCTGTGTCAAAATTTTTCGCAAAACTTATCAGATTTGTCAATAGGGCATTTCTTCAAACAGGATTTACCTCCACTTAAATATTTGTCTAATAGATTTTCTATAAAATTAAAGGCGAACCTTTTTCGTTGTTGTCTGTTTTTCCTGCTGGTCTCGTTGCTGTCATCTAATTTAATTTGTAGGACTTAATTGCCAATAAAGGCGATTGCTTTTAATAGTCAGCTGCTGCGTAGGAACGTTATTTAATAACTCTTATTCAAACATGATTTATGAGAATGATCATACAACTATAATTCAACGGCTGATTTGAATAGCTTTATATGACATATTGTGTGCTGGGTTACTTAAACGTCAAACAAACGAACTACAATATACAAACATGAACATTTTTTTCTGTGTATTTATGCGTTTTTGTTCAACAAATACTCCTATTAACGTTATACTTGATTAATTTGCCAACAATTTTCATTAAATAAAATGATTCAGTTGGAAAATTTAATTAAAAATGTTGATCAGTCGTAGCTGCCTAATTGGACTTAAGTGGATATATAAATTGTATTTGATTTTTGACAAGTCGCTTGTTTTAATCGAAAAAAAGAAGGACAGAACGAACTCAAGAAATTTTTGGTTTTTCAGCCATCATTTTTCTTGAAAAGCTGTTGAACCGGATTTATTAAGATTGGGCATAAAAAAAGGCGTTGAAAATGTAAACCGTTAGTGTGAAATTAAAACAACCCAATTCGTATTTCGAACCGAACTAAATTTTTGGATAACATTTGGAATCGAAAGATTCGACGTGTTATTTCGCCTTCAACAAATACTTATAAGAATAAATGACATAAACAATGTCAAATTAACAGTCAACGCAAATGACTTCTTCATGGACAACTTCGTGTTGATTTAACATGATACCACAAAAAGTATATAACAGCCTTAAAAACAACATTCTATCCTGTTGATTATATATTTACTCAATAGTACAAAAGCGTACAATTATCAGGAAAATTGCGGACAGTATTTTCCTGCTGGTTCAAGATATGAAGTAAAAAGGATATTTCAGTAGATGTTTGGCATTATGAGAGAGATGAGGGCAACGGTACAGGCACCATTCAGCAAAATAATCAACCGATCCGAAAAGGTCTAATCTGCTTTGTACGCATTCCTATTAGTGGCGTATTTTATGTATTTTGGTCCAAAGTCTTTTCTCATTTATACATATTTTATAGAATTTTTAATTCTGTGTTAAAGAGTTCCCTTAAAATAAATAAAGTTATCAGAGAGGACTATATATATTCGTACTTATCTTTTTTCTCTAAAAACTGAAAGACGCAGAAGAGAAACGCTAAGGAGCGCCTCACCAACGTCCCTACGTGTATGCAAGACTTAAACAGAGTAAGAAGGTCTTCTGTAATATTTCTTGTTTCTCCCCTAACAGAGCAGCGATCTAGACAGTTCAGAAACTGGGCCATTTAAAATGGGAATACCGAAGTCAGTGCGAAGTTCTTATACAATAGATTTTCGAGGATCTTCTAGACTACCGAAATTGGATCGACTTGCACTTTCCACTATCGAGAATCATCAATGATGTCTGGCTACGATTTAAGTGTCAAGATAACGGCACCCCTATCAGGGCTGCTCTGCGCATTTACCTTCGATTTCAGAGTTTCTGCACAACAAAGTTGTCATGTTTTCCCTCCCTCCCCATCCAAAATTTTTCAATTTATAGAACCATTTCAAATAGTGGTGTATTTCTATACTCTAGAGAGCAGGTTTTATATACATCAAGTTCTAGGTTGCTCCACGGATGATAAGTTTACCCTCCCAGTCCGGGATGATTGGAGACAGTGATGGAGTTGTTGAACAACTGAATTTTAAGGATATTAAACGTTTTCAGATTCGCCTTATAGAAGAATTGGATAGCGAAGTGTTGAAGTGGGCCTGATTTGTCTTTTTATGATAAACGGCGGAAATTTCTTTAAATTCACGCAAAGAAGCTCGCATTTTACAAAAAAAAATGAAACGAATCCCTGGAAAAAAGGCGATATATTTACTGTGCCCAACTTTCGGGCTATTGCCTTGTGCCGCAGCAGAAACATTTATTTTTTTTTATTTTAAATGGTGCCTTAAATGTTTTGATAACAACTCATTATGTGAAGTCTGCACACACACACACACAGCCAAGCAAGAATTTTGCTTTTAAGCCTCTTAAGTAGAAGAAGTAGAATAAACACTGAAACTCAGAAGTAGGAATTCAAATACAGATTCCCAGGTCTGCTTATTTGGTTTTAAATACCTGCAGCTGACATTTATTTCTGTCAAGCAAACCGAACAACATTTTGTTTTGCTGTCTTATTTTAATTATATTTAGTTAAACTAAGTATTTTTTGTTGTTGTTTGTTTGTAATAAAATAGTAATTAAAAAATGTTAAAAACAAATCAACATATAAATTTACAAAAGCAGTTGCTATAAAGTGAGTACTTGAAAAAAATGAATGGGGTTTTAAATTAAAAATAGAAAACAGCACAACAAAAGAGTAAATGTTGCAACTGCTCGCACTCGAATTTATGTTGGTTGTGCTCGTGTGACACAGCATTCAACAAACCCTACAAACCCCACAAACTTTAAACTGCTGCTAGTGACAACAGACCGGAGGAAAAATTTGTTAAAGTGGGTAACAAAAGTCAAGGTGGGGTATAATTTTTTAAATACCATAAATAGTTCATAACGATCAGATACTGTTGTAAATATGTTGGTGGGGTGCGGGGCAGGCTACGGAAGCCGACCAATATCAACGACTGTGTCTGCGCTACACTTTATAGAGTTCTCGGTTGCCAGCTTGCACTCTCAACAATTAGTATGTAGCAAGCGATGGTATATGGGGATTCCAAGGCCAGAAGACCTGTTGTCCTGAAGTTTCTGCGATTAAATTCTGGTAAATTGAGCCTTTATGTCCCCCCAAACCACTTCGAGGTCCTGGATCACAGATCTCTTTTGTACAAATTCATTTTCTTGGGAGCGAATGCAATGATCTCTCACCCTTGCCAGCGCTCTATCATTGACTTGTGCGCAGCCGTACATTTGCTACATGAGGGATTGATTGTTAATTGTAAGAAGAGTTTTATTTTCTCATGCGGTTATCCAAAGCGTATAGCAGGGATCTGATATATATCTGCTTGGTGGTTTCAAGGCACACTTTTAATCAAAACAAGCAACAAACCTACAAACCTGCATTTGGAACAGAAGAGATATCATAATTTCTAAATGTATTGCCCTGGGGAGTAGGTTATGCCCAAGTATTCTCCAAACTGGCTGTATAGAAAAGAAGCGTTCCTCGGCTAATACAGCCACCAAAACCCTAAGAAAATCCTGCATGACTTCGATTGTTCTTCCGAAATCTTCACATAACATTAATTGTCAGAAGGGGGAGGAATAAAAGAGCGATTCTTACTTTACATCGCAACTTGGGTCTTTATCTACACAAAACTTGAGATTGAAGCTAAACGATCATATATTACGGACGTGAGTTCAGTAATGAAGCAAATTTCTGGATACGAGTAACTGCGTATGTCAAGAAACAATTGGATCGGATTTCGAAATGATATCGGTCTGCATTAAAGATAAAGATATTTAGATTTAGCAGAACAGCACTACGTGTCATATATGTACCAAAAAATACTTTCAATATTCTGTGTTTTCAGAGTCCTTGGCACTTCAAGGGGCGGTGATGTGAAATGGCCAACGAGATCACACTCCTTCAAGCTGTTAGATTTAGCACGTGAAACGTGTGTGTGCGAATATGCCAGAGGGCCGCGATGGATGCGTTGGTCGATTATTCCACGAATAGGCCACAGCTCGCCGGTTGGATTCCTACCAAAACTAATTCTTTCAAATAAAAACAATAACAAAAAATACACAATATAGATAAATACAAACACTCAATAACCCAGCAAATCAATCCATATAAATACAACATAAAAATGCAATTTTGTGTTAATTAATGTTTGGACTGGGCCAGAACAGCATCAGTTAAAATCGCTCATTCTCATTCCTGCAATAAAAGCGAAAATAGCCAACTATTGCTCCTTCCTTCCTCTTCCCCATTACCCAGTTCTGGTACAATGCACTGCATACTGGTTCCAAAAAAACAAAAACATTATTCGCATGCACCAGAATCCTGGACAGCTGCATATCGTGGAGCGGCATTACCAGACGAAGCCTCTAGTCCATCGACATACTTTTTAAACTAATAAACGATTTCGTTTCGTATTTGAGTTAATATGTAGGACGCTCAATTAAAGGCCATTTGTATGAGTCTTGAGGCCCATTTAGCCGAACGTAAATTGTAGAAATGTAAATGTAGTTAAATCAGCTGATCGTTTTTGCTATACGAAAAGCTTTAAGAATGATGTTTTATTGCCTGTAGTGAAATGTAACCGTAACGTTTCAACTGGTAGAAAATATTACGGGGTTACGCAATAGGTGTTGCCAGTGATGGTATTTATTATTGTGAATGGGAGAGCCGAACAAAACAACTGTTTTAGTACTTTTTGTGTTTTGATAGTTATACCTTTTTTTAATTTTAATAAATTTATGAGGTTTTTTTTCTGAATAAAATATGCCAAATGAATATTTGTTCAAATGTCTTATTTCTCTTAGTTACAACAGAAAAACATTACGGCGAACATTTTGCCCCGCCCGATATTTTTTTTTATTATTTTACTTGATTTTTGTTACTTATTTGATTAAAAAATATGGATGGCGAAAAACTAATCTTATGCTGCGCGATACATTTTTTATTTCTGTGACAAACACTTCCGAAATGAAAATAGTTAGTTTTTATGACCGAGACATTCCAATCACACTGTTGCATTTACGACACATTTACATTTGGGATACATTTACGATTTCTAACGTCGGCTAATGAGGCCTTCAGCATGTCAGTCGTAAAATATTAAATACTATTACACGGCAATAGCACTCGTCTCTCTACGATTGAATTTGATGCGATAATAGCAGATGTTACGGCACAGTGTGCCCTCTGTGAAAATTGTGAAAAAAAACTTTTGTTAAACACTGTACTACTGGCACGGATTATATATGTATGTACATACATTTTATTTAAAACTTAAACTATTTATATGATTCAAAAAATTCATTATTTTAAAAAGGTTGTACGCAAAACTCTTCTTTCTTGTTGCAAATGTCACAATGTTTGCGACAAGTTTCAACAAGTTATATTAGAAAATAGTTTAAACTTTAAACAGCAAATAATAGTTAAATGTAGAAAGTTAAAAAGGGAAAAAACACACACTAGAGACATAATATGTGGTAAAAAAGAAATGGTTATTGTGGTAATTCCATGTTGAGAGAAAATAACTTATTTTTCTATTGCAACAAATATTTTACTTTAAGGTTTTGCTAGGAGCAACACAAACAATACAGAAAATAAAATAATAATAAAAATTGCCAGCAAGGAGAATACAACAACATCAAACCCAAAGAATGTCAATAAAAACCACAATTGGAAAATCAAAATTTGAAAATATTTTGCCCACAATCAAAAAAAAAGAGATGACATATTTCATCTTTAAAAACTTTAATTGGTTTTCCTTTCAACATCATTAAGAAAATTTCAGTGAATTTTTGTTACCAAAAATCACAAAAAAAAAAATTATTTTTATTCGTAGATTTAATTAAGACTTTTATTGAATGAATGTGGCGCGTGTTCAGAATTATATTAATCGCTACAAGCACGTAATAATAATTTGCCGCAAAAATAGCGCATATTTCACCATGACCGGCACATTTGTCGCATCAACAAACCTCTGCACATAAAGTTTAAGACAAACAACTTTTATCGTTTCTCAATTTGTTCAAAGCGAACTGGCAACACTAGTTGGGTCAATTATAAACGGGATGTCACACGAAGAAATAGACTGTCAGACAAAACAAAGTGCAACTTCATTGTGAACATTTTGTACGGGCGAAGACAAGGATCAGCGGAATATGCAACGCCTTTATCGTCAACAATTAAGGAATTCTGCTGATCCTTCACACACAGGGAGGTGGCGCTGACAAATTGTCGAAGGTTTTCATAAAAAAAATTGGTGTCCGTGTTGCGATAGTCGTGAATCTTGCTCACACGCCGTGCTGGTAATCTGCAGCCCATTAGAAGGCAGATAGAGCTCACCGGCCGGGGTATAGCTGCTATATGGCACAGCATTGAAAAAAACTGTGTTGGCTTAAGAAGTTTTTTTCGGTTCAAATCTGCGCCACACAATGAATAAATTTTCGTTCAATGGTTTGGCAAATAGGCAAAAATTGTTGCCTTGGGCCGCTGGGTGACGACAATAAATACAAATTTGTTCCAAAATCATTACACTCACTGGGAATTACGCACCGCGTTTAAAGATTTCTAGACTGGTTCCAAAGTCGCAGAACATTAATTTTAGCTTCATTTTGCTCACAGCAACTTTTGATAAAAGAATTGTTTCGTGTAAATGTCCTGCTAATTAGACACCAAGATCCTCCTTTGGACTACTATTTTCGTCTCATTTTCTATACAGTCTGCCTTGTCGAATGAATAGAGGGTGAAATTGATTCACGTCACAACCTATCAATATGGCCTAATCTGACGGTGGACTAACTCCACTTAGCAAGCTCTTCAAGAGCTTATTATCGTCCCCATGTGGTGCTGCTTCCTGTGTTATGTAGGGCGGCCCCTAACACAACAAGCCTCCTGTGCGAGAGCTTGGGCTTTCTATATACCTTCTGCCAATAATTCTTTAGCCAGTAACAGAAGAACACAGCACCTGAGTCCGTAGCCTGACATCTTCAGGGAACATAAAGACTTAACCACACTCGCCCAGAGTTCCTGAGGAAGAACAGAAGTCAGTTGCAAGACAACAGCACTTCGACAACATTTGTATCACCGAACTTAGAGCTCTAACTCGGTATCCTTCCCATATCTTTAGGTTTAAACCACAGCCAGAACCTGCATAACTCAAATCATATATGGGTTTGCTAAAGTTTTGGTTGCCGCGCCAAATAGGTTACCCTTTCTAACCAGACAAAACTTATTGCCCGTGTGGCGCGCCAAATGAACACCTAGAAATCAATATGCCACAACTTGTTGGCGAAATATGGTCGTAGTACTGCGAAAAGGTCATGAAAGGTTACATGTACAATTATTTATTCACTTTAGCCCATCTAATTCATATTAATCAAAAATTTGTTGTGCCTTATTTTGATTTCTAAGTTCTGTAACTCTAATAACAGCCACCAGTATTTCAAGATACTTCCCCTCTCTTCACCTGTCGCCTTATGCTACAAGGTTACCTACGTGTGTGCCACCTTTAAAAAGCTAGAAAACGAATTATGCGCCATGCATTAATTTCCAGCTAAACAAATTATTGTAATCTTTAAATTTGTTTGCAAATCCTGCCTTGAACTTATGCAAAAATATCTTTTGTAAAGTTTTAGTTTTTATTTTGATTCTATAGCAAAACTTAGGGGATATATTACAATAATCGCTTTGTTGTTTCGCTTTCACTGTGAGGCGTGTCTTAAGCAAATTAATATTACTTTAGACAGATGCCCTTAAAAAGCCAAACTGTTTGCGTAACTTTAAAGCCCATTTCCGATTCAGTTTCCACTTAAGACATGAACATACATATTTACAAAACCATCTAAAATATTTTCTCAAACACTTACAGTCTTCGGCAATTGGTTTTGAATGCAGCGCACCCAGCACTGCAACAGCTATTCAGACCAGCAAAACACAGAAACTGCTCTTAAACTTTAACAGTTTCTTCGAAATTTTACTGCAAGATGCCTCCGCTGCCAGCGGAGACAATACAGGCGTCTTCCTATTCCCTATTGCGCACATAAGCAAAATAACGTAATTCAATTTCATATATATATTTTTTTTATTTGATAATGAAATGAGATTTTGCAGCTCCATAATGCATTTAAATTACTGAAATATAAAAGAAATTTTACTTTTAACTGCATCTTTTTCTGTTTAAATTTGCCTTGCGAAAGAAAACTTTATATGTCAACATAAATTTGCACACTTGCTTAAGCACACAGGCGAACAAACAAACCGAAATACTTGCATACATGCACGCAGGCACACAAGCACTGGCTCACTCATACGCACATCTGCACATAATATGAAGTTTGGCAAACTTAAATGGTCGCTGCCCAACAAACACTGACGCAAACGTTCTAGTCAAGCCAAGAATAGGCAAATTTGAATTCGAGATTTTGCACGTTATACTCATCAGCAGTGCTTATAAGCGAAGAAACTCGTCTATATGCACCAGGAGCAAAATAAAATCCAACATTGTAATTTCAAACTCAAAAATGTTCATTCAAATCGTTCCCTTTTTTAAATCAGAAAACTTGCCAGATTTTTTGTAAAAAAACAAACAAAAAGAAAATCCTTTGATACGCAAATTCCACTTAATACATACGCAACATACGCAATAATTATAAGCGGTAGGGCTTAAAAATTTGAGATCAAAACCAAAATGTAGTTTTGAAATGAAGTTTAAAAAACTTGTATATTTCTTAAAATGGTGCATAAAACTGAGAAATGCATATAAGCAAAGAGCCGGTACACAAATTAAGTGTAGTTTTAGCTGCATAAGAACTATCGATAAAAGACAGTGTCGTCATGAATCGCTTACAAATTGTGGAAATTTACTAAAAAAAGAAAATAAATCTATTCGCGAATTTCGTAGCGCACTTCGTCTATTTTACGACCAACATAATCGTTGCAGGGGGTAATATCAAGAAGCGAAATTGCCGTCTTTGCAGCGAAGACAATTCTCGAGCCATTAAAATGTACAGTTTGGTCTTGATTTATGACGACTAAACAGCAATTCCTTGAAGTCAACACTCCAGCCCCTGAAATTGTACTGGTCGAAATTTATCTACCAGATTACAAAAAAAAAAAAAAAAGAAGTTCAAAACTATATTATTCTCTAAGAAACACCCGAATAGGAAATTCTTCACGTGAGAGATGCACATAAATGTTAAATGCAAATAATCGAAGTGCATATAAGCGAGAAATTCTATAATCAAATTTACTACCAAGATGCCACAACTGAAATTTAACCAAATTTATTACGTAGGAAGCCACATATTGTTACATTTGACGCCAGTGTTTATTTACTACAGCGTTGCATTCGCTTTTTACCACAGTCTAGTAAATGAAATAAAATTTCAGTACATCCTGTTGCTGCATTATTGTAAATTGTATTACGTTGACCACATCTACTTCGTTCACGACTTTCGTGTTTGTTGGGTTGACAAGCCTATAACCGTGTTAAGTGTGCAAATGTGTTTTATATTTATTTACTGGTATGTATGTCATTCTAACCCAGCAAACCATGACATTGGAATATCTGTGAACAATATTCTAATGTCATGTAGTTGTAGGAGGTGACTTGTGACAGGATCAGCACAAACCACGAATGGAATATTGATGGCGGGTCGTAATTTTCAAGAAGATCATGTTCGTAATTTTCGGATTAATGGGTGTGTCAACAAACAAAACTGTTGGCATCAGTCCACTGCGCCTTGGAAACCACACCAGCCAGGCTGCTATCGTCAACAGCGAGAGCCATTCATCAAAGATTGTCCAAGGATATATGATTTCAGCAGAATGGCGCCACGTGTTTCATACACTTTAGACATCCTGCACGGCTAATCCAACATTAACCCTCAAAGTTTATGTTCTTTTATTATTCTACCAGCAGTTATCTCGTTACGAAAACGTCTCGCTTCGGCGAACGTTCACATTATGACGACTTTCTGGTCAAGCGGGATAGTACATACTCGTTTCATATATAAATATGTGTGTATGTGTGTATGTGTGTCTGTGTGTGTGTGTGTGTGTGTGTGTGTGTGTGTGTGTGTGTGTGAGTAGTTCAAAAGAAAAAGTTTTATGTATTTTTCTGTTCCTTCCTCTTGTTTTTAAACATTTCTACAATTATTCAAACGAAAAACAAATTTTATGCCTACTTGAGTTTTGTTGAAACATGTCCTTTAAACGAGTACGTACGAAATAAGTTTTCTGTTTGTCGTCTATTCATAAACTTGGGCTCGTACGAATATCTGTATGAAGTTTTTCTTCTTCTTTCTGAACGCGAAAGGTAATAATAGGTTGCTGTTGTCGAAAGCAACATTTGAAAGTAATTTGTCCTGTAGAGATTTTTAAGGGTTCTTAAGTGTAGGGAAGTGGATAAATTTGTCTCAAAACAGAAACGAAAACATCAATTATGAATAATAATCAGCTAAAAATGGAAAATTAAATGACGCTAATGACGCGGCAAGATTAGAAAAAATTAGCCCACACACGCAGTCACTTAAGAGGCGGCAGGATATCGCAATGTTTTTCAATTGTCTTAAAGAATTTGATTAAAAAGTAGTGAATGAAGGGAGAGTAGCGATTCACATAAAAGAAAAGACTTGCAGCACTTCTCTAAGAAAGCCCCACCCAACAACATGACTCTGCGCATTATTATGAGTGACACATTGGAAACCAGTTCAATTAAAATTTATGAAGTTTCATTGATTAAATGCTGCCCAACTTTAAATTGGAAGCAGAAATATCTTTTTTTGTTTTACTTTGACAAAATCGTTTCGAACATATTTTTAAAGTTTTAGCTATTTTTCAGGTTTAAATTATTTGTTAGAGGCTTAAAAGTTGCTCGGCCATTTATTGCTGATGAAGAAAATGGATCAAAGAATTTGCTCAAAAGCACTTGAAATGTTAATAGTGGCATTCGGTGATTGTACCCTGAGTCAGGAAAATGTTTGCAAGAGGCACAAGATGTGTAAGACGACCCTCGCTCTGGATACTTCAGCACATCAAAAACGAGCAAAATAGTGAGAAGAATAGACAAATTATTACAGACAATCCTAGAAACATTATTACAGACGTTGCTGAGAATGTCGGTTGATTCATGTTTTGTAATTTTTTTCGAAAATGTTCACCATGAGGTGAAAGGAAGTGAAGTTCGTTAAAAAATGGCTGAATTAGGACCAAAAAAACCGTCATATGATTGTAATTTCTGGGCCAAAACGACGACCATAATCGTGCCGCAGCCACAATATTTACCAGATTTGTTCCACGACGACTTTTTCCTGTTCCCAAGATGGCAGAAACCGAGGAAAGGACCGTATTTTGTGAAGAATGAGGAGATAAAAACCGAATCGAAGAGAAAAAAAAACTGGCACAAGTGCATTTTATTTGTGAGTGATTATTTTGAAGAAAAATAATGATTGTTTGCGAAAAACTAAAATACAGCTTGTTTTTCGCACAGACCTCGTACTACTTATGGAAATACAATGTATGGAATTTTGTTTAACTGAAAAACTGTTACAGATTGAAACTAAAATCAGAATTAATTTTTACTTTAAACAAACCATAGAATCAAAAGTTTTGTTTTTTTTGTGCAAAATAAATTTTATTCAAATAACGTCATAATTTCAATATTATATTTAGGACGATGCAAACAATTTCCGTGCCCTATCTCCTTACTTCTGTTTTTTCCTTTTCTTTATGAGCTGAACTTGACTCTTGTCACGATATTGATGACAATTAATTGCAGCAATTATTTGATATTTCAGATTCGATATATGATCGACCATCTGTCCAGTTTGCAATCGTTTTTAATTCATTTTTCTAAACATTGGAATCATTAATTTCGTTCTTATTCCTTGAGAGGCACAAACCGAACTGGCGTGCAACATTGTATGCGGCATTTGCTATTCACTTGAAATTGTTTCTGGCGTTAAGGTTTCCTACTCACTTCTAGTTCTCTAGACTGCCATACAAGCCGAGGCAACTTAATCCCTTACAAACGTTAGACTTAAACCAGGATCGCCTGAAAATCTAGTGCAAGACAATAGCACTTGGGGGCCACTTAGACCACTATTATCAGTAGCTATTAACACTACTTTCTGCGTTGTTAGGTTAAGCCTACAGGCAAAATAGGCATCTCAACCTCGGACCAACACCACATCTCTATTTTAAAGTATCTCGGGGTTACGTACGTTGATCCTTATTCTGTCCATGAACCTTAAGTGAAGATTTCGGCAGAACAACCGAACTCATATAGGATGGCAGAAGGTATGGACTTAAAAAGAAATATATTACTGGCAATCGCCAAATTAAAGAAAGTTGAATGTTGTCACGCGAGGTTCACCAGATGGCAATGAACCCACATAAAGTTACTTGTACGCTGTAGATTTAATTGGTGTGTAATTTTTTGAAAACAACTTGGGTGATGGGCATTATCGTTAGTGGCGGCTGCTGCAGAATGATAATTGGACCACTTGGATCCGTGGCAGAGTAAAAAGCAGCGCGGGGCACCTGAACAAAGTTGGATGCAGTTTGTGCATAATGTCACGCGGGGGGTTTTCAAACAACACCTTTCGCTTAGTTACCGAAAACCCTATTATTCCAGCTGTTAGATCAGTTAGTTTTACATATAACAATAAACGGGAATTTACTTTAAATCGAAAAATATATATCACATACTTTTCCGAACATACTCTTTAACCGAAATCCCAAAAAATACTTGACACGTGAACCTTTAAGGTAAAAATTTATTTCACTAACATCTTTCCCCTCTTTTGCTGCATTCCACTTAAAAACCTGCTCGCCCTGCTTGAGATCCCCATTATTCAAGCTATTACAGCAGTTAGTTTTGCATATAATTATTCTAGAGATTTAAATGAAATCTCTAAAACACTTGACAAATGAATTTTGAAACTTTTTTTTACACTTGATTACAAAGTTTGACACTATAAAAAACCTTAAAGAAGTCAACATTTGCTCGTGTGTGTCTTATTTGAAGCTCAACAAAAACGATAAGCCTTTAAAAACGAAGTTGACATCTTTGACATGTTTCTAATTATTTTCGAAATAACTGAGAGCTCTTTGTGATATTTAATGAACAGTCACTTGTGACAGTTGTGTGCCAACACAACATCCATCAAATTTTCACAATGACATTTCAATACAACAAAATTTTAAAGAAAATAATAATAATAAACAGAAAATCCCTTTTTTTTACTTACTTGTATGTACGTGTGTGTGTATATATGTATGCATGTGTGTGTGTGTGTGTGTGTGTGTGTGTGTGTGTGTGTGATTGATACAAAGAAATAAAATACATTTAATACAGAGCAGATGAATGTGTACATACAAGTGTCTTTTTGTCATGAGGCGTTAATTGTGCAAACATGTATGTACAAACATATATTTATGTGTGAATGGCGCACTGATCAATTAAGTTTTTAATAGGTTTTTGTTGCTAAAGGCTGATACTGAGTTGAAAATTTCGTGAGAAATTCCGTCAAATTGGATACAAAAAAGTGTTCCATTGAAATATTTGCCAAATAAATTTGGAAAACCTGCACTGAGTTCTTTAAGAGAAAAACACAGAGAATGTGTCTGGCAACATGTTTTATAATTCAAATTGTTTCTGGCATAATTTCTTTTTTCAGCTTTTTTCTACGTCCGGTGATCCAAATGTCCGCGAGGTGCTGCTGATTTGCAGCACATTTCTGTTGTTTTTCGGGCACTAGACGGTGGGAAGTTGGTACAAGATTTTGCCACATGTGTGTGCCTGGAAAGCTACACATTTCGCACTCAGCAACGGTGAATCACAAGATTGTAAGTTTTTTCATACCAAAATGCCAATCTTGCTGGCAAATGGTTGAAACAGGTTGGGGCCTCGTCTTGTACGGTGTCCCCAAGGAAACTTGTGATGAAATAGTTTTTCCACTTAATGATCCTGTGAACTGGCCACTATTATCGTGTTGCCCCACGTCAGTCATTCGTCTAAGCCAAAAGGCCAGAGACCATAGTTTGCGAGTATTTGGCGCAATGGAACTGCAAATCTTTAGGTTTACAGTTTGCGTCATGTGCGTGCCAAATGTGAGATGGCTGCATGGCTCAACTTGAGTTTAAAAATTAATGCCATTAAATTATCTGCCAGCTTAATGGATAGAGGAAATAGTTTCGCTTATTATAATAATGGATAATTCTGCTGGCTTTCGCATTTAAGGAAAAGCGCTTGATATAATCACAACTGAAATATTCTTCCCATAAAACAGTTCATTTTTCGCTCTAAATGTCTGTATGTCTGTATAACAGTTTCGTGAATTATAGTCAAATTTGTGGGTGCGTTCGTGCCTTTCAACAGACAAAAGCACATACATATGCATGTACATACAGACATACATAATTGAATTTGTATAAAAATTTGTTTGAGGGTGTGTATAAAATGTATAAAGGTTTTTATTTGGAGGCGTAAAACAGACAATCGCATGCAGCACATTCCTGCCACCAATTTTATCCGCTCCAAAAACAAAAACAAAATATTTATGTAAATAAAGAAGAAAATCTCGTCTGCATACTTGAGTATCGGCAACAAACAAAAAACTGCATATGTTGGCTGTGAATTTGCCACAATTTGTATGTGCGAGGGCTGGATGATAATTCACAATATGAACAGCACTAAAGTGCTATTTTGTCGTTTAGGAACAAATTCATTTTAACAGAAAATTCTGGCAGATAACGAGACCCCGATGGATGAGTTGGTGGAGTATTCGATCAACAGTCCGTAGGTTCGATTCCTGCCATAGACTCTGACGACAAACAATGGCCAAAAATTCTTACACTCAACCAAACTATAAAACACACAGAGTACACACTCATGCGCTCATAAATAAAAGCACTCAATAACCCAACAAACAAATTCATAGTTACGCAAGAAAACGCAATGTTGGCGATGTTGGCGATGTTGGGTTAATTGATGTTTGACTCTGCATTGTCATCGCTCATCGCTGCATAAATATAACCAATAACATAAAAATAACCAAGCATTACTCGTTCTTTCCTACTCCCCAGAACCCAGCTCTGTTACTGGCCCAAAAAAAGCAAAGAATTGTACTCAAAAGCGGTAATGAAACACCACGTGAGCATCACTTTTATAAATCGGTAGCTGCTCTGTGATTTTTAATAGCTCTACTAGAACTAACTGAAATCGGAGCATGTCCTGTGTATGGAATTTGCCAGGGGTTGATAGGACTTATTAAGAATACCGAGTTGCTTGTAACTGTGATTGATGTGATGATGATTACGAAGCGCAAAATGTATGTACAGGTATAAAATGCGTTTAACATTGAACGGGTAGAGGATCAGCTTCTGCTTTGCTTTTACTTCGGCCAAGATATAGCCCTAAATGATGTACAACATTTGTCTTGCCGTCTTCTTTAAGGGTAACTTAAGCAAAATCAATCATTATGGATGACTATTGAACATTTTTTTTTTGGAAAATGTTTTTACCAACTGCGTTTTACCTTTGCCGACAGAACTCGTTTATACATTTTTAAAATATATGCAATATACTAACAACAACAACAATCAACAACAATCACTTAAGCTCCTACAACACCCCGAAATGGTCCATACTCTTGACATTAGTAATACCCAGAAGCCAGACCCAACAGCAACAAATACATTTAAATTCACTTTTCGTATCTCTGTTGGACTTTATTATATTTTTGTTTCATATTTAATTCTCTCTGGTTGCATTTTAAAGTTTTCCAAAACAGTCTGTGTTTTGTACGCAAAAAAAAATGCTATAGAATTGAGCTAGAAAAAAAGAATAGTCTCCAGTGTATTGAATGAAAAGCAAAAAACTAAAATAAATAAAACAAAATATATTGAAAAATAACTTTATAATGTAGTCACAGATGAACCCAACTGAGACCAGCACACCCATCTACTCGTACAGTGGCTGCATGAGCAAGAAATTCGCATGAACGTGTACGGCCACAGATCAAACACACACGAGTACAGTGTGTTGGGAATCATACGAAACGGACGTGGTTCCCAAGCCGCGAAAGCATGATTTGCTGAAGCATTAAAGTGCTGCAATCAGGCACACATTTACTTTGTTATAGATGCTACGAAATCACCATCATTTTATACATTTGCTTTTGTCACAAACTGTTGCCTTCGGTGTTTATATTTTGACTCTGGAGGAGATGTTAAATAAAGTTGGACGGATGAGAGTTGATGTCGATTCCTACCCAAGATTCTGGATGCTTCTGCAGACGCTGGGCATTTCTATATTAATTGCTAAAGACATTCAAAATACCTGACGAAGTTCCACAAAATATTATTTTCATACACATAAATACGAACGAAACATATTTGATAATCAAATAGTGAGCAAAACTTTCTGCACATTCATCAGTGGAGTTCGCAAAATCCATGAATAAATTGTTTGAATGCCGCCCTGTAAAGTAAGACAATAATTTTGCCCGAATAGTTGCCAAACGAAATCGGCAAGATTTTGCAATAAAGATCAAATTATTTTCACACAAATACACGTTTTGCTACTCGTTCTTCTTCGTCTTCTGTTTTCCTTGAATCAACCAAAATATCTATTGAAAACAAATCACTTCTTTTTAAATAATTGTTCCGTGTGTGATATAAAAGAAAAAACAACTCAAGGTGTCTTATTATTAATCGCATCACTTGGATTTCCACAGTGACCACTTTGCACTGCATGTAGTTGATTTTGAATATATTTTTTATATATTTATATATGTTTTTTCATATTGTACTGCATGAATATCAAGCAGAAAACAAAACTGTTGTGTACTCTGTGCGGAATTTAAAACAAAAGGAAGTAACTTTTAAGCTGAATATTTAAAACACATATTTTTTCTGATGCTGGCCAATAAAATGCACAAAAAAATTCCATCAAAAAAGTGAAGGAAGTAAAAGAAAAAAACTTACTCCATATTAATTTTGTATAATCTCCAGATGAAAAGGTTGGAAGCCAAAATGAAAAAAGAAAAGAAAACAACATTAAACTTCACTAATGATTTTCTTTTTTTTTGTTGTTGTTGGCTTTTGACTGTGTGAATTATTTGCTTAATTCTCATATCAACATAATCATGATTATTATTGGATTAACAAAACGCCCAGCTGCAGTGAACGGCTCAGGCACAGCATCAGCTGCCCTGCAGTTTTCCCAAGAATACTAAATTTGACCCCCCGTTGTAAAGATAATAATTTGAAAATGATTAAACTTTTGAACGAATTTGAAACCGGTATCTTGACAACTAGAAGTCGAAACAGTTAGTGCTTCTGCAGAAAGACTAGAGGTACTTTTGATTTAAGTAAGTACGTGGCATTACGGTCTACCCTCGACGTGCCAGCATATTAAAGGCTTAACACTGATGCCCAACATCTATACCTACATACACCTACACAACAGTTAAACCATAAACCCTTGGCACAGGCTATCCTATTTCTAGACAGCTCAGAAACCAGGCATATGAAATTGGTCGACCGTAGTCCTTACCCAACTCAGCTTATCCTTCTTCTAACTAAAACACTTATCTATTGCTGGGCAACAGCACGTCGGTGAAGTTTGAATATCCGTTTTCTGCGAGTGCAACTTTATACCACAACCATAACGTTTCAGCCAAGTCCAATTGCCGACAATAGGATCACTCTTAGCAATTCAGTGCTTTCCAATGATTTTGGCTGTCATACTAATCGAGGTACTACTGTTCCTCTAAAAGTTGTGGTTAAGTTTGGAAAACGTCAACACAAACCCATCTCGCCGGAGGGATTTTCAAAATATGGCCTTGCACCAAATGCATCAGGAACCATCAAGTTTAAATCAATAACCTGAACTTTTCAGTTGATGTAGAAGTCTCAATCTATAACCAGCCCTAAAAAGTACTTGGGGACGCTTATCACCAGTATTAGCCATAAAGTCGCCTCTCTTTATGCCTTTGATTGTCAAGAAAACCAAGCCCCCAATGCCCCAGAAATCAGAATGCCAAGATTTGAGATACAGCACGGAAATACTAAGAAGGAGCCAACATTCTAGTTTGCGACTTTTCTGGCTTTACTCAATCACACACACTGGCAAATTAGTTGTGCGATTCACGCATGGCAGGTTGTCAAGCCTGCCACTGTGACCCACTCAATTCCCCATCACCCCAATGTAGCTCAGCAGACACAAATAGGTGGCAACTTCTTCGGACGTATAACAAAAAACATTACTATCTAGTTTCTGACGAAAAACAGGCATCTGGTGCAAGACCACAATCGGATCAGCGCAAATAGAACTTCATTTCAGTATGTATCGAAGTGACTCTTTTAGGCACCAATATCCGCCTTTCCAGCCATCCCAGGGGCACGTTGATCCTCCTTTCTTCCAACTGAACTTTCGTAAATGTTTCCGAAAAACTAACGCAACCGAAGTCATACAGAAACATCTTCAATACCCCAGATAATTGGGATCCTCACTGTAGAATGCTCCAAGCTAGAACTGGCTTCCCGGTGGGTTCTGACATCCAAAACAACTTCAATTTGCATACAGTTTTTAAACATCACTTTTTGCTCTGCGTTTGATATTGGCCAGGCTGGCATAAACATGTTTTATTTTATTGCTGCTCATCTGATCAACTCTAGATTTTTGTCCGACAATTTTCTGAAATCATTTTCTTGTACGTTTAGACATCGTGGGACGGGCACATTCCCCTAATCAATAAGTCGATACGAGTTGCTCTCATTCATCAGACTCTCTGGGCATAACGAACACTCATATTTTTTGTTCATCTTCCAGACTAAATTTGCATATAAATGTTTTTCTGCGAGATCATATTTTAAGCTCGCGTTTTTCCCCAATTCAAACGAAAACGAAGAAAAAAGAAATATGCGTTTTTTAAAGTGGCGTAATGCTTTGAATAGCTGAAAGCAAAAGTTTCTGTTTGAATGCAAAAGAACAAAAATATAATTGAAATTTTAATGGGTTGCTTTAAAGTTAACAGAAATAGTTTTTATTATACAGTAAATTGAGTTAATGTGTACTTGAAGAGTAAAATAGCTTATTATGGGCAAAGTAAATAAAAAATATTCTCGGGGGGATATTTCAAAGGAGAGCCTTCAAACATTTTGAACAGAAATTGGGGTAATGAAATTAAACAAATTGGCGATAAACGTGCGACCAATTCTTTAGGATATAATAGGGAAGAAAGTAATCGATAGAGCTATTAAAATTTTAAGAAACGAAAGTAATCGATACAGTTTTCACCTTTTGTGGCATGTCATGGAACTGTTTATTCAAATTGAGGATTTGAATGCCTGAGACTTTGAAAATACTCCGGTTTCCATTGAGGCCTCCTCTTCATCGCAGAATCTGCAGGCGTCGGCCTATAGGTTTGTTGCGCCGAATTCCGCGCCCTGGCTTTTGAAAATGTACAAGACCATAAATGTCATTTCATCCATTGGTCTATCTCTCGAAACCAAAGAATGGAGTGGATCCCCCCCATGCGCATTTGGGCCTAGATGTCTACCTTCTCGTTGCCTCGACACCTTTCATGTACTGGAAAGGCTCATGGATCCTGGATGTAAAAGTGCTACTTTGTGACGTGTTACAAATATTTCTTACACTCATGAATGCTTCCGAAACTCTGCAAAACCTGTTCTGGGATTCGTTTCAAACGAGCTCCTTACTTTTTGAGTGCCATCATTTAAAAATTACTTCCTGGCCACCTTAAAACTTTTTCTTTTCTTCTTTTTAACCACAAGTAACAGCAATCAACAGGCTGTCAGGGATTTGATGATGATGATTCAAACTTTTTTCTTTTCTGCAGCAAAAGAAAAAGTGAAAACGTTCAAAACATGTGCAGACAAATTGCCCAAAATTTATCTTCAGACAAATGGCTCGAACATTAATCCGTTGTATGGCAAATTGGGTTGAGTTCAAAACTTTTGTTGCGGCCCACCAACAATGTGAACCCCTGGTTTGAGTTTATTTTCGTAAACAACGCAATTTTTAACAATAAATTGAAATTCTAATTTCTTTTCAAACACTCTAAACAGTTTTGATAAGCAAAAGTGAATTGGCTCTGCTCTAAATAAGCGCAAAGAAAAATCAAAGGAAAAGGGTTTATTGCTCTTCAAATGCTGATTCGGATAAAATTTGACAGCTTCACATGAAATAAATTAGTTTTCTTTCAAATTTATATTGAAAAACAAACACAATTTGATGTATTCTATTTGTGTCTTCAAACGAAATTCGAAAAATAAGGCATGAACATTAATTAAAATGAATAAATTCAGGACAGGACAGCAGTCCGGTGTGATCTATATCATCTATAAAAAAAAATTATGTCCAATAAGGCAAAGAACCCGCCCCAGCTGCACAGCATTTTCGAAACTTGCGAGGCAACAGACATTTCACTGCAACAAAAGTTGATCACAAAACTTTTGACTTAAGCCATAAATCAAGGCAAATTCACGGCAGGTAAGATAATTGGTACAACAACAAACTGAGACGATATCCGAGATATATCTAGTTTTTTTCTCTTCAATTCAATTTATTTGTCCGTATTATGAACATTTACATTTAAATCTAAATCAAAGCATCAAAGTTCCGACCTATTCGTTATATAGCAAAGTTGGTACAACAACAAACTGAGACGATATCCGAGATATATCTAGTTTTTTCTCTTCAATTCAATTTTTTGTCCGTATTATGAACATTTATGTACATTTAGATCTAAATCAAAGCATCAAAGTTCCGACCTGTTCGTTATATAGCAAAGTTGGTACAACAACAAACTGAGACGATATCCGAGATATATCTAGTTTTTTCTCTTCAATTCAATTTATTTGTCCGTATTATGAACATTTATATTTAAATCTAAATCAAAGCATCAAAGTTCCGACCTATTCGTTATATAGCAAAGTTGGTACAACAACAAACTGAGACGATATCCGAGATATATCTAGTTTTTTCTCTTCAATTCAATTTTTTGTCCGTATTATGAACATTTATGTACATTTAGATCTAAATCAAAGCATCAAAGTTCCGACCTGTTCGTTATATAGCAAAGTTGGTACAACAACAAACTGAGACGATATCCGAGATATATCTAGTTTTTTCTCTTCAATTCAATTTATTTGTCCGTATTATGAACATTTATATTTAAATCTAAATCAAAGCATCAAAGTTCCGACCTATTCGTTATATAGCAAAGTTTTATTTTTTTAATTATCTGCATTTAGTGCTACTGACAGGAAATACAAATTTCAGAATTCACTACTAAATAGCCTTGAGATGACAACTTTTCACCAGACTCTTTTAGAAGTCGTATTCCATACCGTTTCTTAAATCCGGCTCAGCATCTACCAATTGCATTAAGTGCGCCGGAACACTAAGTACTAAGACTTCTTCGCTGCTGGAGGAACCATTCATACAACTTTTCCTCCATCCAACGACTTGGGTGATAATTAGGAGCTTTGCCCCTCATTGACACAGAAATTATATTTTTAAAAATTTGGCCCTTTATCTTCAGCTGCCCCTAAACAAGTGCTAGATTCTTCTAAGTCCACAATGCATTGAATTTTTTCTCTCAATTAATAGTTTATTTTTTTTTTCTTCTTTTCAATTTTTTTGATTAAAATATTTTAACATTTTGTATCGATTTGCGTAAAGCTGATAATTTTTCTTTAAACACTTTCTAAGATCATGTCTAAGGCGAATTCATGGCGGTTCAGCTCTCCAATACCACAACAAAACTTGACACAAGTCCCAGGTATACATTTTGTTTTTTAAATCGTTACCAAGTATTCAGCAGCGAAAAGTTTTCGTTTAAAATAATGACATTTTATGATGATTGACGCTGCAAAAAAGTCGCCAATTTCTGAGTTGGTCATATCTTGAGCACTTCTGCCTGAATATGTACCTTCAAAAGGAAACGATAAATATATTTGGAGCGTAGAGTCTTCCCCATAGATGGGGTCATGATTATGTGCAAAAAACTGCCAAACAAAATAGAAAACAAAACAAAGCAAATTTATTTATTGTTCCTTTAATCCGGAGCGGTGAAAGGAAATAAAAAAATTATTAGTGCTGAAAATGTTTTCCCGTAACTGAACTGCCTCACTTTGGACATGAAATTTAATTAAAATATTTGTAATATCAGGGAAAAATTAGTTACAAAATTTATTAAAAATCAAATGTTTAATTAATATAATTAAAAGTTTTATAAGTAAGAAAAAAACGTGCAATTTGTTTATAAATTTCCTTTTTCTTGCATGTAAAACATAATTCCACGCTGTCTTCTATAATTATGAGAAACTCTTGTCCAGTCTTCTTTAATTCTTATTTCTTCTCTCTTTAATACTTAAAAAAGTAATAATAAATAAATTAAATTCTTTAATTCGGCTGCTGCCTGTCACAATAAACGGCAAAAATATTTGTTCAAAAACAGGTTGTTATATTGTAAAATTTTACATTCAATGAATCTGTAACTTGTCAACTTTTTGAAGCTCCGAAACCGTTTCATAAAACAAATTTCTCCTTCTTTTTTAAGCTAAATGAGAAGTTTTCGAGCGAAAAAAAATTAACCAAAATATTTGTAATATCAATTGAATTTATTTTATAATATCAATTAGTTATTGGTTTAATTTTCATCTCTAACACCTATTAATTAATTTTTCAATTAATGTAATTAAAAGTTTTATTCTATCAATTAAATTTTTAATTAAGCCAAATAAAAAGTTTAATTAGTGTACAATTTTCTGCTGCATTAGGTAAAACTTAAACTTGAGTTGTGCTCTTTCGTTGACATCTGTCTGACAGCCAATTCCAATGCCTGGCAGATATTCGCTCATTATGATTCTGCTGAACTTCTTTAATTGTCAACTTTTATACTCCATTTTGATTTCCCATGTACAAGTAAGTCTTTTCGTTCATTTATCACCGTTTTCGAGTTCCTCTTATTTTAACAAAATTAGTTTTTAACTTCCATCTCTTAAATGTCGGTGAACGTCTGTGTGCCGCAGTTGCAATAAAACAACAGCAACAACAAACAATTTAAAGTAAAATAGCATTTAATTACTTCACCCAAATACAACAATTTTGCTGAAATCCCTGGTAACACAAATTCAAATGCAACTACGAAATATTTATCCCAAAAAGTAAAAACAAAAACAATTATTTTAATTATAAAACATTTTGGTATTTTAAGGCAACAACAAATTAAAACAAAACAAACAAAATCGTTATAATATAGGAAAAAATGTTACTGACCTTCCATTACAACATGTAAAGAGCGATTTATCACAATTAAATGCAAAAACGTTTAAGGCAGCAACAACAATTGTTGTTGTTGGTTTTTGCTTTCGATAAACGTTGTGTTACGCTGTTGTACGTCAGACCCAGCAACCGAACGAGCGGCCAGTGAGTGAGTGGTGGCTGCAGCGGCACAAGGTACAACAAAAATCCCACAAATTGATGAAGACAGGTATTGAATTGAAAAGTTTTTTCTTTTGCCCGGCTTGAAGCCTTAAATCACTTTTATGCCACACAAACACAGGCGTTTAAACAACAAACCGGCCCCAAACTTGTTAAATGCAGGCGCGCACCTCTTTTTCATATAAAGATTTTTTTTTTATTTTACAAAAAAAAATTTAATTGGAATTTTCACACTTTTCAACCAACTCTGTGGCTTGTTGTTGTAATATTATTTTTGTTGTTTTCCAAACACACACACACACTTTTTATTTAAATTTTTTCTTATTTTCAAAGCAGGAATTTCGTACAGGAATTTCAGTATTTCACACCTAGAAAGAAAAAAAAAAACAACAAAAGAAACAAACACATTATTTAAAACTTCTTTCTTGTCAAAGATAAAAAATACCAGAAAAAAAACTGGTCAAACTTCATAAAAAAACACACAAATTTCTTTTTTCCGTTTGAAAACTTTAAGTCTTCAATGAAGTGCTTTTTATTTCCTCTCAGTTATTGTTGTCGTTGTCCAAATTCAAACGAAATATCTTTGAGATACAACAAAAACCACCAGACGGACTTAAAACCGAGCCAATAAAGAAAAAACAGAAAATCAAACAACAACAGAATTTTTAACCGCCAAAGTCGTGGTTAGTGATTTCACAACAACTTAAAACGAAGTTGAAAAGCCGAATGAATTTCAGTTTGGAAAAAAATCTTAAGCTCGAGCCAATTTTTTGTTCGTTTTTATTTCAGCTCAAACAATTAAAAAGAGAGCAAAAGAGCGTTTTACTAGAAATATCAAAAAAATCCAAAAAGAAAAAGAAAACAAAAATTGAGTGGAATTAAATCGCGTATTTGTAAAACAACACGTACCCTGGATTGGTATGACGTTTCAGAAAATAAAAAACAATCAAGTCTCCCAAAAGAATGTGGTCGTATCCAGTTTGAAAAAGATATAAGAAAAAAATAGAAAAACGCCACCAGTGAAAAAACAACAACAGCAAGAAGAACGTGATATACAAATAATCGTTCACTATGCATTTCGTATCGCAAGAAAAAAAAAACAAACACTTAAGTGAAGTCTTCGCAGCCCTACAGTTTCACTTACTACACACAGATGTCGCCATATGGAATGCGAAGGGGCTTAAGGTTAACAAAAAGTAACTTTTTCTATAAAATAGTTTCACTTGAATTTTTTTTTATATTGCGCTTTAAATTATGATAGACCCTCCTGAATTTCATAGAACGATATATGTAAGCGCAAGTACATGCTGGACATACGACTTTTTTCAAATAAAAAACAAATATACTTATGAAATATTCAGGGGTGGGATAAAAAATTAGAAAAGAAAAACAGGTGCGACGAACCAATATTATCCGCTTCGGAAATACATCAGAGTCCCGATAATTTGTGCCTCGTTCAGGCCAAGATCTCAATAATATTGAACTTGATTTCCAAATCAATCGTTTCGTATCACAATTTCAGAAAACGATCACTTTTCATCCTTTTGGCTGACGTTTAAACACCTTTAAAAAAAAAACAGTTTTATTTTTTAATGATTATTTTTCGTTTAGCAATTGGTAGTGATTTTGGGAACAACTGGCCGATCGGTGTCCATGTGAACTCAAACAGGTGTAAACGTGTGTGCCTCGAGTTTTTCATAGGCAAAATTTTTTTTCACAATTTCACGTTTTTTTTTTGTTATTAATAAAAGTGGGCTGCATCAATCAGCTGTTACAAGGGAAATAATCACCACTTTAATTATTTCTTAGCAATAAGACAATGTTTCCAGATAAATTTCATTAGATAAATGTAGTGTTCGGCAACACTTTATCATAAAAATATTATGTTAGACATCATTCTGCGTGAAATTTACAACCTATTCTTAAGCTTTAGCTGAAAAGAAATGACTCAGTTGTGCTTTTAAGCGAAATTTGCAATTTGTAAAACATATTAATTTTTGCGATAAAATATTGTTTTTCCCAAATTCACAGCTGCATTGCAAACATAACACAGCAACACTGGTTGTTGCGCATACCACAAAATCTCTAACAAAAACCACCAAAACATTTGGTGTTTTTCATCACTCGTAATGTTTTCCTTTTTGGCTTTAGTGAAGTTTTTTCCTCCCAAACCGGTATGAGGCCCGTTCAAAACACTGCAACTCCATTCACAGTGATGGAGGAAAAACAGACAAAACAATAAACCAAACAAAATAACAAAAATCAAAGCAGGCAACAATTTTCAAAATAAAATACACACACACACACACGCGCGCGCCCGCGGACGGAAATCTACCGATCGTATAAATGAAAAATCACTAAAGACTAAAAAATAAAAAATAAAACAGGCTCAATAAAGCAAAATCAGACGCCAACAAATGAAACTGGTTGGTTGTTGGTTGGTCCTGTGTGTTTATGGGATGTTGTCATCGTATATCCAGCGCAAGGGAAAAAAAACGAATGGCAAAAGCAAAATTTTTATTTTTAAATTGCCACAAAAAATAAGAAATAAAGACCCGAAGAAGCAAAAAATCAAATATAAAAGCAACGTTGCTACTTGACATCTCAATGGATGACATGGAGAGTCGAAAACCGCACGGATCGGGACGAAGTGCTGCAACAATCATTATTATTTTTCAAGGAAAGCCAACAAATAAATGAATGATCTTTCGTGGTATGAGTGTAGCAGAGTTGGTTGTATAAAATTTTAAAAATGCGGTTTAAAATACGGACGCAGTCGGTTGCGTTGAATGGAATGCAAATATTAAGCGGTAACAGAATCCGAACGGCGGCACATGATGACTTGGTTTTAATAAATTAAAAGGGGGGAAACTGCTTTCTAGAAACTCTTACGATCTAAATTGTAAAGTTTTTACTAACACCGAGAAAAAAAAAGTCCAGCCCAGATCTACTCTTTGGAGCAGAGAATACAGATCAGATGCTTATGGCGCTCTCGAACGGTCTAGTGTGAATATAAAAAATCCAAAACCAACAAAATATTCTTATTCGCACGATATTCATAATTGTTTTGATCTCTGAAAAGCTCTTGGATTATGAAATATCTACGACCGACGACAATTCCTTACGATAATGAAACGTTATCTACTCAGTTCCTGCGATTCGTTTCCATTCTGGCTTTAGGCTGCATATGCAGCGACGACATGTGATCAGCGATGAAACCCCGTTCCTGGTTGGATTTGTTAATAAACAAAGTGGTCGCATATGAGACGATACCGATTTGTATGAATTGGATCTCACGTAATCCAAAAATAGTTTAGAGTTGACGATATATTTTTATTTTTGGGAAGGACGTTGAGCAGGTCACCATCGTCGAATGCTACAGATCGATGATTATCAACTTGAAAAGGTCGGTTGAAAGGTTTTCAAGTACCCAATTTCTCTGCTTCTTCCGCCTTTGGTCCCTAGTCTTGAAAACATGTATCTAAAGTTTGCTCTTTCGAATGATCGAAAGGATATTTCTGAAGAGCTGGAAATGTTCATCTTCCCTTTCTTTGCAATGAAATCTTAGGCCTTGTGCTATTTTAGATGGGAGGCTATCAGTGTCTTAGGAACGTACCCGTATCGTTGCATATGGTTGTCTATTCTTGGGTCTAATTTCACCGAAAATGCGTACTTCCTAATACCTACATTCCAGATTTAAAGCAAAGGAATGAGTAGCGTATGCGTTTTTAAATCTGCGAATGGCTGAGTTGGTAACGTATTCCAACAACACTCCAGAGGCCACAGGTTCGATTCCTAGCAAGGACTTTGAGTGCTTCTGCAGGCAATAGTAATGAGCCTTGCAGTTTTTTTTACTTATTTATAAAAAGGATCTATCCATGTTCTGAGTCTATGACCGTTGAAAGACTTGCATCAATAAGAAAATGATAGCTTTGAGTTCTCTGTCGCTCTGTCCGGATCTGTCTGCCTTTCAAATAATATTTCACAACTAAACTGCTATTTTACACCCCATTTCCTACACAGAGATTTCGTTTTCTCCGTAATAGTCCAAAAGACGGTGCACTGAAAAGTGTACCCTTCTGCCCAATCCAATACAATCCAATCCAATCCAAACCCATCCAATCTTGTCGTGTCATCATGTACCCATATGCCTGTTTAGCAGTAATTTTGAAATTGGCTTTGCTGAGAGCGATGCATGATGATTGCTCGTGTTTCGGTTTTCCATGCGATCTTTAACGAACAATTTAGTTAATTCAACATCAACACCAATTTCAAATTAATTATCATTAATCGGTGATCATTATGTCGTTGATTACGTTGAGATCATGATCATTGTCAGCATCATTATTAATATGGTAATTATTTGTCATGCAAAAACAATTTCTTTTTTTTTTTTTTGTTTGTTAAAATTGTTATATTTGTTTCGGCCAGGCTGGAAGTTTTAGTTTCAACTAATAAAAATTCAATCACGATCAAAGGCAAACATTGCTACTACCCAGTTAGCTACGTTATCAAACCATTTTTAAAAGACCACAAGTGCCCCCAAGTCAGTATCAACTTTTTGGCAAATTTGTGCAACAAAATATTTCCTACATTTAATAACAAAAAAAAAAAAAAGGAAAACAAAATTACGTTTCTATATAAAATCTGTTGTACGATCGAATCACGCCTTCCATGGCTAAAGGCTAATTTGTAAAGGTATGTGTAGACGGTTGCCAGTTCTGACAATATTGGCAGTAAAATCTGCCTACAAGTGTCTGAACTGCCAAATTTTGTCTTACAATTTGCTCGCAAAATTCATTGTCTGTTCATTATAAGGCAACAATATTGTCACACAATTCGTACTCAGATCATTTCTTATTGGCAGATGGGTTTAAATTAATGCACCTGACAATGATGCCAGTGCGTACGAACACGTATTCAACTGGTGGCCATTTTATCAGCTGTCTAGTGATTTATGTTTAGTTTGGCTTGGCATTTCAACATGAATAGACTGACGCTAGAACAACGCTTTGAAAGTCACGGTTCTGTTTGAAATACGTATCGCGCACTACGTCCACTTTACGGTCAACACAATCGTCCATCAGAGCAATTAATTCGACTAACTGTGGATCGTACGACTTAACGCCGCCAGACTATTTTCTACGCCGATAAACCCGAAACGATTTACCACTTGGAGAAGAACATTTGCCGCGTTATTGCCGGTATACGGCCAAAAATGTTGGAAGAAGTCATCGAAACTTGGACCTCCAGACTAGACTACGTCCGCGCAGGCGTGGCGGTCATATGCCAGAAGTCATATTTAAATTATAATGCCAGAAGATTATCTTTCGAATTAAGTAAATTTCATGTCAATTTAAAAAACTCATCTTTGTTTTAGTCCATTTCAAACTTCTATACCTCTATAAAAAAAAAACAGTCTTTATATTAATACTTTCAGTCTTCCAACAGACTTGACAGTTTTTATCACGTATTAATCTGAAGAAACGTGTGAGCTGGCAATTTCGGTGGATGGTGGTCAGTCAATTTTCTGCCAATGAAATTGTAAAGTTCTCTTAAAATCATTAGAATCTCCGGGTGCCAATTTCTCATGGCCATTAAATTATAAAATTGTAGGATCGTACAACCGTCTGTACAGACATCTTTACTCAGATTTTCAGATTTAAGAACTGATTTTGAGCTTTTCCAAGACGGCTGCATGGCCATTTGGGTTACATTGACAATGTTGTCTTTATTTTATAGTTCAGTTAGCAAAATTAATGCCAGTTTACGAAAAAAATGGATTTTTAAATGTTCTGCTACTACAACGAAATAAATAGGCAACAGAAGAAGAAGAAGAGTAAGAGAAAAATAAATCACCGTTAAACGTTGCAGCAATTACAGCAGCAGCAACAACACAATCCCATGACAACATTCTGTCGATTTTAATCGAAAAAACGTTAAAGCGGTTGTAGAATGTTTATGTGGGCCAAAGAACTGCCGGTTTCATAAGGACCAAAAACACTCCGGCTGTTTGTGTTTTCAAGAAACTGAAAGAAAGAGCGCAGGAAGAAGCTTTACAGGATAGTAGTTGATAGCTGTTTTCAAGGCACAAGCAATTCTTCTAACATATTGTAAATAATTTGGCTCATGCGATATTTCCGCCAACGCACTGCGCAAAGTTTTGAACACAATATCGCGGTGTCATTTTGTTCTCATCCTGTCAACTGCTTCAGCACAGCATGAGTATGGGAAATGCACAGAGTGCCGTAATAGAATAAGTATTCCGTTCCGATTTGTGAAAGTGTTTGACCGACAAGTGAAAACTACGCCACTCACAAAAACAGAAAATGGATTAAAACTCGCAAGAACTCAAGAGGAAAGAGACATGAATTTTGGTAAATTCCAAGCGGGACACTGCAAACAAATCAAGTTTTCTTAAAGCCCCCCTACGAAACATGCAACCTTAAACATCTGCCGTTTCAGGTGAACGGAAGTTCCCGTCTTGTGTTGGACAGACTAAATGAATAAATGACGTACAAACGCTTTATTTAACCCCGAATTTTAAGAAAATAGTTTGAATCGAAAACAATTTATTTAAAGATCTAGATTAAATGCTAATATTTTGCAGTGGAAAGCAAAAATATTTGTTGAACTTGCAAAACAAAGGGCTCGTAGAGCCAAATGTCAGACAGTTTTTGTAGTCAATATTTTTAGCTTATTCTTTTAGGGTCATAAATTTCCCCTCCCCCCTAAAGCAATTTCGCACATAAAGATCTGTTACGAAAAAAAGGATGTGTTTTTATTGTTTTGTTTTCTCATCAGCAGCAAGAAGTTTGCGGAAAACGTTTTCTTCAACACAAGTGCGAGTTGGTGGCACTCACTCGTTACGTTCACGCCTGACCACGCAGCTCTTGGCTGGTTTCGTTTGTCGTAAAGTTTGTTTGGTTCTTGCACAGTTTTCTCACAAACAGACTAAATGTCTGAAACTTGAAGAATCTCTTGTACAAATTTCTGTACGAAATAATTTCTTCTTTCAACTGCTGCTGCTGCTGCTGTTGCCGCTAAAGCAGAACTTGATAGTAGACATAGAAGATAATGAAGAACAAACTATTAAAAACGAATAGAACAAAACAACCATAAAAACAACAAAAGCATTTCATGCAGAACCAATGGATGATGCTGGAAATTATGTCGTTGTGACGATGATGGCCATTAATGACGGCGACGATGATGACGATCACAATTATTGCTGGTTAATGTTAATTAAAGTAGAAAACCATAATTATAACAGTTAACAAACTTATAACAATCCTAAACTGTAAATTGGTTTGGCGACAAGGCTGATATTGCTCAGCCGGCATCCAACGGTTCACTAAACCGGCTCCACTTTCATGGGAAATAGGAGTAATAAACGTTTTAGTCGAACTGAGATCTAATGCCTGCTTTATTTCGAGATCGTGTTGCACCCCTTGAGCACCGAACAGATGAAATGATATCCTCAAACATTTATTTATTGATAGATAGGAACCAGGTCACACAGCACATGGGAAGTAGCAGCGTGGCCGACACGAAATTCGTCAAATGAATCGTAAAACAATGCAGATATCGGAGGCAAATCAGTCAACCAGTGCGAGTGAGACGCAGACCAACAACAACACAACAAGTCTGACTGCACTAGAACAAATAATTACGACGACACAAGAGTTGGTGTCCAGAGCCCAGAGCTGCATGACGCTCGCTTGCCCTCACACCCCCCCCCCCCCCCCCCGATGAAAATGTTGAGAAAGCGAAGAAAATCATTATGAAGAATCGTCGAATCGCTGTTAAAGAAGTTGCTGTGGATGTCGGCATATCGGTTGGCCCATGCCGGGCAATTTTTTCGAAAATTTGAACATGAAGCGCATGACCTTGACACTTTCATTATTAAGTACCTGATTTTTCTTTCAAAATATGCTTGACAAATTATTGTGCTTTTTACAAGCTGGTTTCTGGACCAGGATGCGTTGCCCTGTACTGGAACTGCTATTTCCCAATTTTGCTGGATAACCGTCTCTTTCATTACCTTTAAGGTTAATTAGGATTAAATTAACTGCTCTCAGTCCTCTTTTGTAAGGAGTAGCCAAACCCTGAATCCTACGAGTGCATTTTATCATTGTTTTAAAACTTCCTGCCGTTTTACATTTACCCTGGACTCATTTCTCACCAAACTCTATGCATTCGCTTTTTCCCTCGCTCTCTCTCGCTTTTTCTATGTTGTTTGCATCAAAATAGGATCACTGGGCAAGTAAATTCTGTCCCTTCCCAGCAGTCTCTTCAACTTCACCTGGTCGATTCCACTTAAAATCTTTCCGTCCGTGAGAAATTCTTTATCAAATGAAACTTTCTTACTTGTTGTTGTTTTTTTTTTTTCGTTAAATGATTATTATAGAAAAATTCTTTTAAACAAATGAAGAGTAAAAAATGCACAAGAACATTTTTTGTTGGCTGACGAAGACACTGAACGATGTTTGTCGCAATCGTGACTTTAAAACAAAATTACGTTCATTTCCAACATGTTTTTCATACTCGGCTCTGCCAACATCATCTTCCTTTTGTAGCTGTTCTGCATTCAACATCATCGTCACTGCCATTCTTAGAACATGTTGTTGCTGTTGTTTGTATCATCTATGATTACAACCAGTTGCCAGCAACTAGAGCTGAATTGCAACAACAATAGCGGCTTGAAGAAAATATGGCAACAACAACTACTACAATCAGAAAATAGAGTTCTGTCTGTGTTGCCTTTTGCTGTTGCTACTGCTGCTGCTGCTGCTGTTATTGTTGTTGTTGTTCGTTTGTTCCTCTACTCTTAGAAAGGAAATTCACACACTGTACAAAATGGACCATAATTTAATTTTTTTTCCTTGCGAGTCCTCCTGCCTCGTCTCATCATCAACATCTTGATGTGACCATCAACATTAAATAGTTGTGTAGTTTATTTTAGTTTGTTTGCAGCTGCACTATGGGCGAGATATTAATAATTTTCTAATATTTTCAATTGTTAGAAAACATTTTGTGGTACAACTTCGTATCAGCTTTATAAATGGCAGCTGAAACTAGGAATTTAGTGCTTGAAATCCCAAGTTTTTGGAAAACCAGCGGTTTCAATTCCACTAATCTTGTTTTTGTGTGAACTTTAACAAAAAAAAAAAAAAAAACTTCATGAAGGCGTATTTGAAAATTATAATCGGTTTTTACCCGACAGATGCCAGAAGTTTCCACTTCATATTTCGGATCCACTTCACATTTCATTCTGCATTTATAAAAATGAATTAAATGTTTTCAAAACGTTTTTTAATCGGCAGAAAAGTGTAGGTGTAATCTGGTTGATTGCGCCATCATATGTACATATATCTTTTGTTTGAAAATCAAACCTGGCTTTAAGGAATGTGTCGTTTGTTTTTGTTCACTTCAGATTTCAATAACTGTTTCACAAAATGCCGCGTAGTTTGGCTTTATTTTGGGTTGACATTCTGTCTGTACGTTAAAGGAAAAATTTATTAGGCCGAACTGCAGACTCAAGTTGTCTCTTTCGAAAAGAATTCGGTAAATCGATCATGAGGACATTTGGGCAAAAATTATAAGCCAAATATGTAGATGTAGTCTCGGACTCTCGTCAATACTTGCCAGTAGCGGCTCCACTCCCACCATGAAACACATAAAGATTTGATTGCCGATGAGCTCCCAGAGCATGTAAAATAGAACGAAGGTGATTCCTGAGATTAGTCCCGCATCAATTTGTCCCAGGTTCTCGTCATCCACTTTTTCACTAAGACAGCCACCGGTTGCAAGACAACAACAGACGCAGAGAGACTTTTGGACTCCAGAACATGGAAGCTCCAACTAGTTTCTTAATGTTTTGAGACATAATAAATCTTTCTATTTGCGCTTTAAATTTCTAGTACAAATAAGATCAGTCTAAGATGTTTTGCAAACAAAACTGTACTAATTCCCGCTCAGCCAATTTTTTAAGGATTTCGATAAGCACCAAGACAAAGGCTGCTGCCTGGATTGCCATTCAAATCCAATAGCATCAGCCAATACGGCCCAATCTGAGGGTGGACCTATTAACTACACTTGGTGAACTTGTCAACGGTTCATCACCGTCCCCAGGCACAAATGGGTGGCAACTGCTTCTTGTTATATATGAACGCCTAAGAAAAAGCCTAGCGGGCTCCAACAGTGCGATGCTAGTGGCCAGTTAACCACAACCTCAAATCGCTGTCTTGCACGTAGCGCCAACCACATAAAGTCACTTATCTTCTGCATTTATGTCGTTAAATTTGAGTAAAAGAAATTGGTCATTATCATTCAGTGACACTCGCCGTAGATTGTTGTGGGCTTTCCAAAAAAGTACGCAACAATGACGCCGACGTTGGAAGCTCGGTATCAAACTGTAGGTGTTTGTGGAAGCATTCCCAGCTTGCAACGTGTCGGTTGGCTTTTTTGGTGAACAAAGCCAAAAATATGCCTCGCCCTTAAAGAGGATTTTTCATTTAATATCGGGTTCGTCTTCCGAACGCTGTGAAGCTCAATAAATTTTCTTATTTGGACGTGAAATCTTCTCAAGGCGCTTTTGCATCTGTGACTGAATAACAAGTAGCAGATTAGCGCTTTTTTAAACCTCTTTTCGCCTGTTATTAATATATATATTTTTTTTTTATCAGTTTTACGCACAATCTATTTGTGCGGTCACGAAACAAAAGAAAGCAAGTTGGGGCTTCCCAAAATAGCAATTATTCTATTGTGATTCGGTAGAAGTTCAGACTGTTCAATCAATTTATTCACTGTAATATCGAAAACTTTTTTAGGACTTAAATTTATTTTCAGTTGTAGCCATTTGATTATTTGCAATGAATTTTCACCGTCGTTGGCCCATTGTGATTCTACGTATTAGTGTGTTGTTGTTGGTGCTCTTGACGGTAATAACTTTTTTTTTATATTGTATTAAGAAACCAAACAAAATCACGTTTATACCGTTGATGAGATGGTTGTGGCATTATTTTGTTCTGCTGTTGTTGCTGTTGGTGGATAAACGCTTCAATTGCTTTGGAAAAGAAGAGCAGCAGCGCCAGCAAGACAAACAACAAAAACAAAACAAACAAAAACTAATAAAAATATTCACAAGCCACACAATAACGACAATGTGGAATTTATTATAATTTTTTTTTTCTTTTCTTCTCTGTTTTTTTTTTTTTTTTTGTTAATAAGATTTCTGAAAAGTTTTTGAAAAGATTTAGAGCAAATTCAGAAATTTTTTCTTAATAGATACTTTTGGAATATCATTTGATGGGCTTTTAAGGTTGGCATTGATGTTGCGTTTCTTTTGTGCTGGACTTTTGTTGACGTACATACATTCATAGATGATTCTTACATTTACATACATTCTTTGCAACTTTGCTTTATGTAGCTGAAGAAATTCATTATTTTAAAGACTTAGAAGCTGTTTTAGGTACTCAATATTCACTTACACTCTCTAGGAAAAGAATTTGATTTCATGTGGTTGTCAAAAACACTTTTTTTCTTGTTTTTTTTTTGTTTTCTTGCCACCGTTTTTGTACAATAATACAATTTTTTTCAAGCTTTTTGGTTGGCAGACACACACACACACCCACTCACACACATGAGCACGAAACTCTTAAAGGAAAATTTATTTATTGAACGATCGATCGTAAGAATACAATTTAATAACTTAATAAAATTAAATTTATTTAACTATTTCCTTGCCAAAGAAACTTAAAGGTTTGCTTTAGTTCTGCAAACTTGAATTTTAATTTTTCTTTACTAAATTTCTTTGCACAATTCCACTTTCGCGTCTCCACATAAAACTCACGTCCACAATAAGATAAGCTCTTGTTAAAACTGGCTCTTCGTACGACTGTCTACTGTGCTGACCACTTCAACTACAGCAAGATACATTTTTTCACCTGAACAGATACTGTTAGTGTCTCTTTCTAACCAACCTGCTTTGACACCCCTGCCACATTTAACGATCATTTGTGTTTTGTTAACGTCTTTCGTTCTCCCCAAGTTTTACTAGCGTTTGTATCTTGAGCATTTTTGAATTCCACTCTTTAACGTTTTTTATGTTTTGCCAGCATTGAAGTCAAGTATCGCTTCTCTTTCTCTTTTTTTGTGCACGTTCACTTGTCTGTGTTGGTGTCACATCGTTGAAACGTACGGAGGAATAAAAACTGCGTTTACCTGTCTAGATATCAGGGCTGCAGTTGTCTTTGTTCAGCAATTCAAATTAACGAATTGGTCTGTTTGTGGTGGTGGGATTTATTTGTTGGGGTTGGCAAATCGTAAGAATATGACTAAAAGGGCCATATATTTTAAGCTGTTTCTAAGTTGAGGGAGTTTTTCGATGTTATCATTGATTTTGCTGGAGGCAAAAAACTTTAGCAGATTCTGGCAAAGAGGACACAGAAACGATGAACCTGCATCATCAGTGAATTCCCTGGTCTGATTGGAATTGTGTCTCTGTCATGATTCGTTTCGCATAAAATATGGCTCTACTGTTTTAAGACTTCTGAGCGAATGCGCAGCCCTCCCAACTGTAGCTCTCTGGTGTGTTCTGGTTCATACATACATGTTTAAAGGCGTATATGATGTCCGTTCAAAAACTAAGGTGAATTTTAGTTATTTTTATTACACGATACTGATGAATTTCGAAGACTTAACAGATCCAGGTTATATTTATGATTAAAATGCGAATCTAGAAACTGGCCATTAATTTTATACCTGAAATCTAATTCAGTATCAATTGTTCTGCCAAATTTTAAACCAATCGGTTGGAATCCTCAATATTACCAGCCAATAAATCAGTTCTACTGAATTTGGTGTCGTTCTGTCAAAATGGCAACGTTGGCTGTGCTGAAATAATCAAACTGTTATAAATGAATTATCATGGCAAATAACCACAATATAATTCGAATTGCTCTGTGTTTAAGCATTAAATGGGTTGCGAAGCCAGTATTTGGGCAAGAGGTTCGTGTCGTTGATGACACAAGAAGTGTGTTGGTGCATTTACATGCTGTAGTGTAGAATCGGCTTCTTGTTAATAAAACCTTGATAAAATTTCTCAGCCTCATGAACGATTTGTCCGGAGTTTTGTCAGAAGTTCAAGATTTTCGTTTTGAAAACACGCGCGTACAAAATTCGCTTTAGGGCATTTCATTTGATACGAAATGTTTTTACCAGGAATTGTTTTCTAAGTTTTTGAGCAGATTTATTAAGTTGCTAAATTTCTATTAATAATTATAGTAGAAAAGTATTTAGCAGCACAGAGACTTCAGGTTAATATGAAAACAGTCGAACATTTCTTCTTCTTCTTCGTTTGGCGCTACAGTCCGCGGTAGACCTGGGCCTCAACCAACAAGCTTTTCCAGCTGGCACGGTCTTTAGCCAGCGTTCTCCAATTGTGCACACCAAGTTGGTTGAGGTCCCTCTCCACTTGTGTGCGCCATCGGTTCCGTGGGCGTCCTCTACTGCGTTGTCCCACAGGTTCGGAATCGAAGATTCTACGGGTCGGAGCAGTATTCTCCATGCGCTCTACATGGCCCAACCATCTTAGCCGTTGGATCCGTAGGCGCCTGGTTAGGCTCATGTCGCTGTACAACCCGTACAGTTCATGATTGAATCTTCTTCTCCAGAAACCATCAACGCAAACAGGGCCGAAGATTGAACGCAGAACTTTTCTCTCGAAAATACCAAGGACTTCCTCATCCGCCTTCGACACCGTCCATGCTTCTGCGCCATAAAGAAGTACAGGGATTATCAAAGTGGTATATAGTGTCAACTTGGTTTTTCGAGAAAGGGCCTTACTACTCAATTGCCTCTTGAGCCCAAAGAAACAGCGATTGGCAAGAGTTATTCTGCGTTTGATCTCGGTACTGATGTTGTTCGTACTGTTGACTTGGGAGCCAAGGTAGACGAAGTCCTTCACTACCTCGAAGTTATAGCTGCCTATGGTGATGTTCGGGCCCAGTCGTCGGTGTTGCGCGTCCTTTTTTGATGACAGCATATACTTCGTTTTGCCCTCTTTCACCGCTAGACCCATTTTGGCCGCCTCCGTTGAAATACGAGCAAACGCTTCATTGACGGCTCGCTATGTTCGACCAATCATGTCAATGTCGTCAGCGTATGCTGGCAGTTGCACGGACTTTTGGAAGATCGTGCCTCTGTTGTTGGCGTGTGAGTTTTGCACGATCTTCTCAAGAATTATGCTAAAAAAGTCACATGACAGTGTGTCGCCTTGTCTAAATCCCCTTCTGACATTGAAGGTCTCGGTGAATTCGTTACCGACCTTGATGGAGCAGCGAGAGTTCTCCATCGTCATCCTACACAGCCTGACGAGTTTAGTAGGAATGTCAAAACTAGACATGGCTTCGTATAGCTCGTCCCTATACACACTGTCATATGCGGCCTTAAAATCGACGAATAGGTGGTGGGTGTCGATTTGCATCTCTTGGGTCTTTTCCAGGATCTGCCGTAGTGTGAAAATTTGGTCGATGGTGGACTTCCCCGGCCTGAAACCACACTGATAAGGACCTATCAAACTGTTCACGAATGGTTTCAGGCGCTCACACAAAACGGCAGAGAAGATCTTGTAGGCGATGTTCAGGAGACTTATTCCTCGGTAGTTGGCGCAGTTGAAGGGGTCTCCTTTTTTGTGGATCGGGCAAACGATGCTGAGATTCCACTCGTCGGGCATGCTTTCCTCCGACCATATCTTACAGATGAGCTGGTGCATGCGCCCAACCAGGTCATCTCCGGCTGCCTTAAACAGTTCCGCGGACAGTGCGTCCGCTCCTGCAGCTTTGTTTGATTTCAATCTCGATATTGCTATCTTGACTTCATTCAGGTCGGGGGACGGAATTCTCTACCATCATCGTCCGTTATCTGTAGTGGAATATTCTGCCTGGCGATGGAATCGGTGTTTTGTTCGCCGTTAAACTCTCTGCAGAAGTGATCCTTCCAGATTCTCAGCATCGATTGCGGCTCTACTACGATTTGTCCCTCTTCGTCACGACAGGCTTCTGTCCGAAGCTTATATCCATTGGATAGTTGTTTTACCCGTTGGTAAAACTTTCGGATATTATTCCTGCCGTAACACCTCTCCAGTTCCTCGATCGCGCGCTTCTCGTGGTCTTTCTTCTTCTTTTTGAGAAGCCGGTGTTCTTCCCTTCTCTTCCGTTCGTAGAGCTCACGAGCTGCTCTCGTCCTTCTCTCCAACGTCGCCTTATACGCTGCTAGCTTCGCTGAATGTGCCTGCCTGCACTCGTCGTCAAACCATGGGTTTTTTCCGGGTGGCATTTTAAAACCCAATACATCAGAGGCAGCATCTCTGATGGCGTTTTGGCAACGGTTCCATTCCTCATCGGTTGTTTCGCCTGGCAGGGCTGGACTCTCTGAGAGCTTAAGGGAGACTAGATCGGCAAATTTCCCAGCGGTCGATTGCGATTGTAGCTTTGCGACGTCAAACTGTTGTGATCGTGCTCTACTCCGGTTTGCTACTGATAGCCGTGATCTTACCTTGGCTACAACAAGGAAGTGATCGGAGTCAATGTTGGCTCGTCGGAATGTTCGGACATCAAGAATACTGGAGGAGTGTCTGCCGTCGATCGCAATGTGATCAATTTGGTTGACGGTTAATTGATCAGGGGACCGCCAGGTCCCTTAGTGAATGCTGAGGTGATCGCGTGCTTGCTATAGTGAGATTGCGCCCCGTTACAAAATCTAGCAGCCTGAGTCCGTTATCCGATGTGTCGTCATGCAGGCTGTGTTTCCCGATGACTCTAGCAAAGATGTCTTCCTTGCCCAGCTTTGCGTTGAAATCTCCTAGGACGATCTTGGTGTCGTAGCTGGGGCATTGATCGTATGTTCTTTCTAGGAGATTATAAAAGTCATCCTTGCTGTCGTCATCTTTATCCTCCGTAGGGGCGTGGGCGCAGATTAGGCTAATGTTGCCGAGCCTAGCCTTGATGCGGATTGTAATGAGGCGTTCGCTCACGTATTTAAAGCTTAAGACTCTTTGCCTAAGTCTGCCTCGAACAACAAACCCGCATCCAAACAGGCGCTGTCGCCGCTCTTTGTAGCAATCGCCGTAGTAGATGTCGCAGTTTCTCACTTTCTTTTTGCCCGGCCCATCCCATCGCACTTCTTGGATGGCGGTGATGTCAGCCTTATAGGCTTCCAGGGCCTCCACAAGTTCATCGGCTGCACGTGGTCTGTTCAGGGACCTGACATTCCACGTGCAGAACCGAAAATCATTATCCTTATTACGTTGTTCCTGGTCGTCAGCAATAAAGTCATCCATATTTATACTTTGTGGTTGCATCAAAACTAGTGTGTTTTTACACGGTAGGGAAGTTACCCCCACGTACAACCCCCGAAACCTGGAGGACCGGGTCCTGGTTTAGACCCCTGGACAGAGGGGATTCGCTGCACACTTTGGTTCACCTCTAAGCGGATGCTGTAGGGGCTATCCAGGGGCGCCACGAGGAGGCAGTATGTCAGCTTGACCAGTCGGTTTTCAGGGATCGCTGCTGGCTTCTCGCCAGGTTGAGAGCAATCAACAACTTTGCCCTGAGTGCACTGGCCCATTTCGAACATTTCCACAATTAAAAAAACGCATTAATAAGAAATTCATCAAACTTCTTGTACCAAGGAAGACCTAGAAAAATGTGATGTTCATTGCTGTCCTGCGTCATGCCGAGAGGTCGTTATAAGTAGAGGAGCCACGACTTCAGTACGGGCTCTAGAGCTGAAAGCAGAACGTTTGTAGTGGTAATTATAGGTCACCATTTCTTGTACTACCGCGATAAAGTAACGGCCGAAGAAACTGCCAAGATGAATATTCAACAAGTTATTAATTTGCTGCGTAAAAGTTGCCTTTCAGTATCAGAGAAACTGGAATCACACAACTGGTTTGGGTTCTTAGACATGAAGCAGCAGAAGGTGCGAAATGGGTGAAATTATCATACTTTCCCACTCCTCCATTTTTCACTCACTCAGCAGAACTCATGTATCTTAACATCTTTTCACTGTTTGGAAGTTAAGAAGATTTTTCGGGGTGGCAGATTGTGTCACACACGACTGTCTACACTAGACACTATTTTTTGTTTTCTTTTGCCCTTTCCGCATATTTTGTTCATGGTGTTTCACACAATTTTTCCCACTTTATTGTCAGTATCATTTTGAAATAAACCACGAAATTAAATGCAAAAAGAATACAAAACTTTTTGTCGAAAGGTTTGGACAAGACCGAAATAGAATTGAAAAATTTCTAAAGCGTGAAAAGACAAATTGTTCTCGTTTTATTATAATTAATTGTTCCATCAGTCAAAAGTGTGACAGTTTGGATGAAGTGTTACAGATTTTATAATCTTATCGAAAACTTAATAACATTGTTTTTTTTCCAAGCGAACGTTGAATATTTTAATATGATAAAAATTTTATTTTTGTAAGAATTTTTTTTATTGCCACAAAATTACAGGAATAAAATTTAATAAAAAAATTTGGCAGATTATTATTACATAGTTGGTAACGTTGGAAAGAGGGCAACATATATTTTAGATGGCAGCTGAAAAATAATCGCAAACAGTCGTAAAAAAATTTCGTACAAGACATGACAAAATTGCGTAACTTTCACTTAAAGCAAATAGCAGTAGAATAAGTGAGAATTTTTATAAGATTCTGTTTTCTAAAGGAAATAATAACGTCAGCGTTAACGATTTTGTGATCCACTTATCAATTTCAACACTAATAAAATTCGTTTAACACCAACACTAGCATTTTTTGCTATTCAGTAACACTTTCCAACACTATTCGTCATTGTTTAAAATCAGCTATTTTTGCAATATTAGTTTTAAATATTAGCGTTAAATAAGCGCCAACTATGTTTGTGGCGTTTATTTTAAAATTTGCAATCGAACAATTTGGAAAAATTTAAGAAACTCCCAACTGAACTATAATATAAAAATGTATTGTACAAGGTGGCGCAAAAGTAATCCTCCTATCAGAAAATGCTATAAATTTTGCGATTGGCCCCTAATGTCAGTTCTGTTTTGACATTTGTGTGGTAAACACATGCGAAATACACGTTAATAAACAATGTTACGCTACACTGCTGCAGAACGCGGAATATTGGTGACTATTTATTCGACCAATAATCGGTCGGTGACTTTGGCACAACGTGAATTTCGTCGCAGATTTCGTAGCCGTCCAACGCCTACTGGTGAAACACTGCGACGTTTAGCCGCTCGCCTCGAAGAGACTGGCACAACACGAGATGCTGCCAGGCGTGGCAGACCCCGGAGTAGCCGTTCTGCAGAGAATATGTCATGGAAGCGCCGTCGACATCGACCAGACGACGTGCCACGCAAATGGGTGTCAGTCGACGGTCTTTACAGCGAATTTTGGTACAAGATTTGAAGATGTTTCCGTACAAAGTCCAGACGGTGCATCAGCTGTTAGCTGCTGACCGCCAATCGCGTCTAACATACGCTCAAGCCATCCTTAATCACCACCAAGAGGAAGATGATTTTTCATCAGAAATAATCATGAGTAATGAGGCCCATTTCCATCTTAGCGGGTACGTAAATAAGCAAAATTTACGCTTCTGGGGCACTGAAAATCCGCGTGTAACCCACGAAGAGCCATTACACCCGCTCAATGTCACTGTATGGTGTGCTGTTTTCGCTGGAGGAGTCATCGGACCTTTTTTCTTCGAAGACGTCGCGGGCCAAACGGTTACTGTGAATGGTGAGCCCTACCGAGCAATGATCAACGAGTTCTTTTTGCCACAATGTGATGAATTGGGATTGGAAAACATGTGGTTCTAACAGGACGGTGCAACGGCACACACTGCACATGCCACAACCGATATGCTGAAGGATGCATTTCCCGGGCGCCTAATCTCCCGTTTTGGTGATTTGCACTGGCCAGCAAGATCGCCTGATTTGACCGCTCCAGACTTCTTTTTGTGGGGCTTTTTGAAGTCGCGGGTTTATGTCAACAAGCCTCAGACTCTTGCAGCTCTTAAAGACAATATCCGTCAAGTAAGTGAGGACCTATCGCCGGAAGTTTTGGACAAAGTGATGGAAAATGCCATAAAAAGGGCTCAAATGACAATCAACTGTGGCGGCGGCCATTTACATGACATCATATTCTCGGCTTGATGTAAAAAAAATTAAAAGACCAAATAAAAATAATCCACAAGAAGAATCAAAGTTTTTCATATTTTTGCGTTATTTTTGCGCCCTTATGTAGGTACTTCTTTTGAAGGCACGTTTTTTTGGCCAGTTGCTTGTTTGTTGCACGTCTTCTTTTGGCAGCAGGTCTTAAAAACAGTATCAAATATTGATTATATATATAAATTTAAAATTCGTTTTACTTACCTCGTATCAAATAAAATGAGTTGCCAGGTAATTTAAATTTTTTTTTAACAACACAAAAACCGTTAAAAATAAGTTTGTGAATCACACAATCGTTAGTGCAAACCACGTTTTGCGAAAAAAGCGAACTAAGTGTTTAAGAGCACTTGAAATGTTAACAGAGGCTTATGGCAATTGTACTCTGACAGGAAGATCAAGAAGATGTGAATGACGACACTCGCCCGGCCCGCCCGAACACATCAACGACCGATGCAAATGGTGAAAAAATTAAGAAAGTTGTTATGGCGAATCAGCGAATCGCAATTAGAAGAGTTTTTTTTAAGAAGTTTTCTGCATGAAACACGTGACAGTGACGTTCGAGTGACAGCGAAGTTCGTGGTGAATCATGGTTATTGTAACTCAGCCACCGCATTCACCAGATTTGGCCCTCTGATACCTTTTTTGTTCCCAAGATTAGAGGTGCCCAAAAAAGGACTCAACGCATCCAGATAAAAACCGAATAACTGAAAGAGAACAACCGAATAACTTATTGAAAAACGCTCTCACAAGTGTTTTATGTCAGAGGGTGGACACGATCGAAATTAACAAATAACTAGTCAAAATACGAATATAAGTATGAACAGCAAACGTATTTATTCAATTTTTTTTTACTTATAATAGCGTGACCCGGCACTTTGAGGATATTTTGTTGAATAGAACTTAGAATTCTGTCAACTGGTATTGCGGTTGTGCAAGAAAGTGAAACAAGTTCTTAGGGGATCATGTGAGCTGAACTTTTCCGCTTTCTCCAGCAGTTGATAATCAGAATCCTATTCCCCTTCTTCAACAATTTAGCCTTTAAATTTATCAAAACGAAAAATTTCCCCATTAAAAGCGTTTCAGAGTAGGACTATAATTATTCCAGGCATAAAAAACGCCGACGTTTCCAGCTTTTCATTTTAAATATATAATAATAATAAGACGTTTGCCATAAAACACAATCAATTTACACTTTACAATGATTTTAAAATTTTTCTTATGAATTTCCAGTCCTGCGGAAGACTTTGAAAAAGTATAAAAGAAAAATAAAGTGCAATCCTTAAGGGTTTGAGGTGAACAATAAAAATTGACAGGCATTTACCAGGTGGTGATAGAATCTCATAAAAGTGTAAGAGAAGAAGGCATTTTCTCTTGTTAGGACTGATGACTGGCTCATTAATACGACCTTTTGGGCCACAGATGGAAATTTCAGCAATTTCATAATAATTTTCTTCCCATATTAAAAATCTACTGTTAATTATTGCAGTTGGAGTTCACAATTCTGCACATGATTTTGCTTGTCAGCCAGTGGGGCAAAAAATAATCTCCCTTGTTCTGGGGACCAGTACTCAGGAGTCGTCCCGTATGTAGAGCGATTTACCAGAACTGGGTTATGGGTAAGAGGAAAGAAGGAATAATGTTCCGCTATTTTTATATCGAATTTTATTCTATATTCCAGAGATGGGGATATTAGAGTCTAGTTGATGTTGTTCTGAGTGTTCAGTGTCCTTCGACGATGCACATCAATTAACCCAACCTTGCATTTCTTTTGCAAGTTGTATTTATGTTTTTATCTAGATTTGATTGGCTATAGTTTATCACCAGAGTCTTTGGTACCCATCGACCTCTGGACTGTTGGTCGAATACTCTATCAACTGATCCATTGAGCCACTCAAATTTAAAGAATTTCCAGAATATTTAGTGCCTGATTTGTTCGTCTTCGATATGTTGGAACGTCACTTAACAACGTCGTAAAATTCTATTTCAAACGGCTTGGGACGTTCCGGCAAAGTGACAGTTAAGCCTTTTTTTTTATATACTTAAAACCGGAGGGCCCTTCGGTTAGCTTTCGTGGGCGTTGCTTTGATTGTAGTATAAGAAACGAATGGCTGTTCAGTAGATTCAAGGAATCCGCGAAAAGCCTTGCAAACGCTTCTGTATCGTGCGCTACAAGCGTGCGCTCAGTTCGTCTTACATAAATTTTGTTCTTTCAGTATGCCACGCCCCCCCCCCCCCCCCCCACCAAAAAAAACGGTTATTTTTCCCTACAGTGCCATTATTTTTTCTGCATAATTTGATGACAGCAGCAGATGAAAGTCGTCCCATTTTGGTCATTCTTATGGCATATAAATGATAAAAGTACCCGGCAGTCATTTTGGCCAGGGTGGCCAAAGGTTGTGGAGGCAAACAAATTTACTATATCCGGAGTACAGACTTCGTCGCATTCCGCTAAAAATAAATAAGAATTTATCTCAAATGTATAATAAAGTTTTCTCTACATTGGCAGCCTTCCATGTGCTTATTGATTATTCAACTTTCCAGCTCTGCATTCAACTTGAAAATTATTCGTTATATCTTAAGTTATTTTTTCCTTTTTTGCTTTATACTTTTATCAGCATTTATATTTAATTCTAATCCCAGCCTGCTCCAGCAGAAAATAAAAACTTGGAAATGAGCTGCTAAATGTATGTGTGTCCTTTGTCTGTGCGTGTGTGTGTGTGTATTACTTGCCCAGACTGGACATTTATTAAACCATCATCATTATTCTCATCACATTTTGATGCATGGAAGTGACTTTGTTTTCATAATTTTTTCCCAATGATCATCAGGATATTATTTGCAGTTCATTTTATGGTTGTAGATCAGATTTTGTATTGAAAATGTTTTGTTGAATTCATGTCTTTCTCAAAGACCTTAAATCTTTATTTGGACGAAATGGAAAAGGTGTTAAGACTCATAAATCGCCAATTGTTCGTAAATGTAAACAATAAAACACACTAATTTGGGGATAATTAGAGATTTGTGTATGAGAAATAAAAATGTTCGGGCGGGGGGAAAATCATACATACACTGGCGAGCAAAACTGAGTGCAGGTTCAATATTTTGATTTCCAGCAAGTGGGACAGACATCTCCAAACTCTTTGTTTCACATGGCGCTTTTGAATAGTCTATTCCATTCCATTGCCATTTGATTGGAATCGGTTAATACTCACGTCTTTTCCAGAGCTCTATGCGCTTTTATATTTTTATCGGCTGGAGCAGGCCTTTGCTTTTTAAGGGCTGCCACTAAATCTATTCTTTGCTACGTTCTTATTTATAGTATTAACATTTTGTTTAGGTATTTTCGTAGCATTTTCTTTTGTATCTCGCGTATCATTGAATGAGTGTCTGAAGTTTTTCATAGCCCAGGGCGTCCTCCAGTATTCGTTACGCCATCTAGCGGTCGTTGTTTTTGTCACTCTTAATATCTCAGCAAATTTCTGTGAATTAGTGACCAAAAGATAATATATTGGTCTCTCTTTCTTCGTCGATGTTTCTCATTTTTATTATAATAGCTTTTTAGGCTAATAAAAATTTAAGCAAAAAAAGCTGCACCCCTCAAAACTCACAACTGAAACAAAATGAATGAATGAATGAATAAGAGATCTAGAGGGATATATTTTGACTTGGTGAAAGGAATATTACCAACTTTGACCAACTGAGTTGATTGAGTTGCCTTGTGTTTTTCTATTCCCCTCATTCCAAGAGTCGTCATCGTAGTTGTATGAAAAATGTTCCGTTTATTTATTGTGACTGTAGAGACGATCTATTCCTTCGGTCTACGCACGTCAAGTGTCTGTCAAGAGTAGACATTGTTGCAAATGGCGAGTGAGCAAGTGGGATATTTATTTTTTAATGTTGTCAGCGGGTGGGAGGTTGTCACGACGATGACGACTTTCTTTCAGTATCATATTTTCTTCTAAGACTCGCAGAATAAAGATTAATTGATAAACGTTTTTAATATTGTAACTTGTTTTGTTAATTGTCATTTTAGTACATATTTAAAGTTCACTCGCTTTGATCGCCACTGTATACATATTCCCATATATATATATATATATGTGTGTGTGTGTGTGTGTAAGAATATGTATGTTCTTAATTTACGTACTTAATTTAATGGGCTTTGTTGAGAGTTATATTAAACGTGTTCTTTTCTTAAATAACTTTAAGCTTAAAGTTACAAAACAGAAGTACGGGCTCCGTAGCAGGAAGAAAGTTACATTTTTTTTGTCAATAAGTCATTTCAATTTCCAGTCCAAATGTGAACCAAGAGCAGCCACTGCTTTTAGTTCGAATTTTGGGCTGACAGTATCATCGTTGTATATTTTTTCTTCAATTTTTTTTTTAACTCACAAAAATACTAATTAATTGAAGTTAAGCTGTTATTACTAAAAACAAAAACGAAAACTTCTACCCGTTGCGAGGGCAAAACAAAGCGTTACGATTTTCAAAGCCCGCCAACTACGGCCGCTGTTGAAAAACCTTTTTTTCATTTCTTCCTTCCTTCTTTCATTTTGAAGCCGACTGTACTTGTTCATCCCAAATTTATTACGGAATTAGTTGAAAGCGGGTGACGACAACGATTTCTTTAAATGTTTGTTTAGAAAATGTTTTGCCATTTCAACATTCATTTACACAATTCAAAAACATGAACAGTTGCGACGGCAACACGATTCCAAGAAAACTTCCAGCAGAGCACAACAAAATCGTTTCCTCTATTTTCCACATTTTATGAAGATTCATGGGAAATGAAGACAAACTTTGATGTTTGATAATTTAAAACATTTATGCAGTTGAATATTTTGTTAAAAATCAAAGAGAGAAAATTGAAAAAATTTCGAACATTTAAACTGGAGTTGTGCAGCAAATTCAAACAATGTCACGCGTGAGCGTATGAGCGTGATTTAAAATTATAAGTCTGGGAGTGATGGCGCTTTACGGGCTTTGAACTACAAGCCCGGCAAATTTTCATATCAGAAATTAGAAGTTTGCGAAGCACGATTTTCTGCTCACGTACGAATTTATTTTTGTAATCACGCGTAACTCTAGTTTGAACGTGAAACTAAAGTTAACGAAGAAATGTCCTTGGCGATTTAAGAAATATCAGGCGAAACTTAATACTATGTTTAAGCTGAGATACTTTCCTGGAAGGTTTCTGGTGCTGGTGGCATTTTTTTCACCCATAAATTCCTTATTCTGCCAATAAAATACTGGAGCATCAATAAGACCAGTTGTTTGTCATCCCCAAGTTATGCTGCGATAATTTCCGTCCCATAAATAATGCGGGTGTTTTAAAAAGTGTTTTAATTTCCCTGGAATTTTGTGTAATAAATACTTTTGCTTAACAGAAAATCGTTTAAATGTGTTTTACAACCACAAATAGTTTCAGTGCGCGTTCGGTTGTCGTTCGTCGCACACAATAAATCACTTATATCGTATTTTAAATTCACATTAAATGTATTTTGTATAAGAAAATGTTTCCAAATGGCCTTAAATGGAGGGCAAAAAGAAAATTGTCACACTCTGCATCTCCTGGTTGTGCTTGTAAAATAAACGATGATTTTTCTTTGCAGTTTTATATTATTTTTTTTCCTGCATTGAATTCCGTTTTTGCATATTGACACACGAAATGCCACATATGCACAAGTTTGTACGTAAGTCACGGTTGCAGCATCTGCAGTTAAATGCGGGTAAATATCTTGTTTACTGGGTGGCACCAGCACTGAAAGAAAAGGTGGGCCTAACTCTAAGGTGTGGAGCGTGACGATCGCATACAGGATTGTCAAATTGATTACATCAGCAGCTGTCAAAATGGCGTAGTTTGGTGGTGGTGCAAATTATCAACGGTGGAGCACCACTACCAGGAGGAGGCTTATCAGGAAGACATACATTGTTGGAGTATTTGAAAGTCACCCGTCGCTTGTTTTCTGTATCGGGTGGCTCAGTTATCCTGGTTGCCAGTACATTTCTATGCTGCAGCAAATTGTCTGCCCCTATTCCATATACACCGAAAGGGCAAATCTTCCACCTGTGTAGAATTTATGTGTACAACAGTTGCAGTGCTCCAGCTGGGAGGGAGCATTTGCGTTATTTCTTTTCCTGCTCCATCTGTATCCGTAGCAACAATTCGCCGTGGAAGTTCCTAATTTATCACAACGCTGCTGTAAATCGAAGTATGAGTTGGTAGAGCATTCAACAGTGACAGTGCAGAGGTCGTAGGTCCTAGTCCCACCAAAGACTCTGGTGTTATAAATACAACCTAGAACGCGATAGTGGGGGTCCTGCATTAATTCTGAGATCCTCATCCTTGCAAATATATACAATAATAAAAACAAAAAAGCGAAATCGCCACTCTTGCCTTCCTCTTTCCCATAGCCCAGTTCTGCCACAATGCTCTGCATATGTGGGGTCGGCCTCTAGGCACTGGTCCCAAAAACAATAAAATAAAAAAGACATACAGCTCTCCATCTCCGCTCACGTAATGTCCTCGCACCATTGCAGTGAATGCGCATCTATAATCAATGCGTCAATTTATCTGTTGTCTGTATGGTTTGACTTATATTCCTCGGGTCCATTATTTTTGCCTTTGATGGCCTCTCTTTGCTTTACAAGTGCTTGTAGTATTTGTCATTGTAGTTGTGGTAAATGTACAATACCTCAGTGGCATGTCTTATTGACTGCTTCGTACCTGCCGTTGTTCGCTCATTTTTCTATTGTTGTTGTTGCGGTTTTTTGAAAAATACACAACAATGAGATGCAATTTTTAATAAACTTTTTAAATATGAAATCAGTGAATAGAAGAATGAAATATTTTATCCGAATAGGAATAATAAGTTTTATGGCTCTCATTAGTTTTATGCTGTAAATTTTTTATTTCAACATCAATTGGTATTTATAATTGATGTTGAAAAATGTCCATAATACTGTTTGTCATTAGATTGATGACAATTTTTCGTGGAATTGACGACTCCTTTTCATAACACTGCTTTGCTTTTTCATATGACAGAGATTCAAACATGTTTTAGCTCGCGACCTTTAAACTCTTACACATATTTGTCATCGTTTTTTTTTTATTGGGCAATCACTTATAATTATACGATAAATAATTAGTAGTGGCTTAAATAATCTGGTGTCTACAGTCCCATATTCGAGCACTCTAGTACAAATCCATAAAAAAAGGGATGGTTTTATTAACTAACTTTATGAATTATAATTTTTATGAACATGGATTAGTATTTAGAATTTGTTCATGTGGGTAAACCCCCACTTTAATATTTCGATTGCTTAAACTAGTAAAAGGTTAAGGGTTAAAGAAGAGAACAAAATGTTTAGCTGCTGCATCGGTCAAACCGCATTTTCGCATTTCTTGATGTTCAAGTTTGGCAGGCAACACATTCTCATCCTTTAAGTACAAACTTTTTTATTCGCAACTGTGATTTCCTTGCCATTTATTGCTTTAACATTTGCTCGTCTGTAAATGTGGTGGTGGCTACATTGTTCTGAATATATCCTTGGCGATCTAAGTATGAAGATGCTTCCGGAGGCCCATATCCTTTTATTCCAGCTTCCTCTATATATTCTGCACCAAAAAAGTAGGGAGCCGTAATAGAATCGATCTCGAATGGTCGATTCGAGTTATTTTTGAACTTTCATATATTGTTGCTTGTTATTAGATATATATTTCTGGAGATCACTATTAGGTGACCTATAAAGGGAAGTGCAAGACATTTTCGTCCCTCTGACTCTGAGTTTTTCCCTGTACGAGGCTGCAAAAGTGTATCAAATTTGACAGCCATATATTAATATTAGTGAGATTAATTTTCCTTCTCATTATATTAATATGAACGGATAGATCTGCAAAATCATAAAACCTAACTGAGAACCAAGCCAAAAAAAAAACACATGAAAATATTAATCTAGTTAATGATTGATGCTTAGAAAAAAGCAGATTTCCTGCTTTCATATTTTCATAATTTGTCTCTTGTCACGTGCGAAACGGCCACCAAATCGAAATGCGTTTCGACGGCATTTTTCCCAGCGTAAAACTCATCATCTTATTTTGTAAAAGTTCCACATTTCGTTTCCCCTCTGCCAGTACAAAGTACGAGTGACGAGTGAGTTGTTGTTGGTGGGAAAATTGCTGGTATTTACAAATAATTTCAATGTCTCAATATAAATAAAAATAAATTTGTTTATTATGTTAAGTAAAAACAAAAAGAAGAATAAAGAAATAGTTAATGTAATGAAGTGCAATAAAAGAAAAGAAGTGGGGAGCGAGAGTGAAAGTTAAATGTTCAATATAGTTTCTTAACTGATTACGATACGGATATTAAAGCGAGAAAATTTCTTCATTCGAAGAAACAGGAGTAAAGAAACTTTTTGCTTTCCGCTGTAAGAAGGTCACCTTGCAGCTTGTGCGTTACGAAACTTGTGCTTTTTGCAACTTCTGGTATTTGGTTGACAGTCAGACGGCGGGAACTAAACAGATTGTTGTTTTTCGCACCAAAACCTCGCCCATACCACAACAAAACAGTGGACATTCAAAACCAAGTAACAAATAAAAAAAACGAAATCAAGTTTTTCAATGATTAACTCCAGCTTTTACTTTCCTAAATTGTAATAAAAATAAGATATTCTGTAAGGGAAAGTCCTAAAATACGTGATTACAAGTCACCGGTCCTCAATATATTATTATTTTATTGCTACTGCAAAATAGTAACGTGTTAGTTCCGTTGGTGTGCATTTCAGTTGACGATATCCTGCTCTAAGCTTCGGTGGGCATCACTAAAGGCCATCAGGAGTCGTTCTTTAAGTACCCAGTAGCTCAAGTACTTCGTAGCTTAACGGCAGATGTATCCCAATTTGTGCTTCTCCAGAAATTATCGACAAATATTGAGGAAAAAAAGGAATGATTCATATTTCTCGGTGTTCGACTATGAAATGAAAATATCTTCAAAGAATTCTACATCTCTTCTTTTATTTAAAACATGGACATTTTCCTAGAAATATTTTCTTATTTATGCTCGAGTTATTACGGTTCCCGAAATCTTCTCGAATTTGCTTTAATCTATTCCAGAATACTTCGAGCATCGTAATAAGCAGGATTAGATGTTGAATTCGGGTTAATCTTTATGATTTTCTTTGTAGAAAATTATACATATTATACACATACTGCCACGATTTTACAGCAGCTGCAACCTTTGAGCATGCACGTGCAAGTCTGTGCTGGTTGCCATTGTTTAAATTCTCATTGTCTCATGTCTTTATTAATGCCAAGAATGATGCAAAATTCCAGTTTTATCATAAATTATTTTAATTGCCTTTAATACTGCCAAGTACAACGACAAATGCTTTGGCGAAATCCTTGCCAAACTACTGCAGGTTTGGCTTTGTTTGAAATATTGAAAATCACATATTTCTAAACCCTACAATAGTCACTTAAATGAAATATATTTTATATTGATTGTCTAAAGAAACAAAAAACAAAAACAAAACAACATAAATATGGTTGGCATAGATTCTTGGAAAATATTTGTTGACATTTGCCTCAAGTCCTTTAAAAAAGAAATCATGTAAAAAGGAAAAAAATTATACAATAAAAAGAAATTATTGTTGTCTTCATTGTCAGGACATTGTAACAAATTTTCAAAAGTTCAAACATGAATACCCAGCAAACAGTTTTGAACGGAACTATTTACTTATGCACATAATGAGCAAATGCCAACTGGACACACTCCGAGTCACGAACGATTAATTTTTAAGCGTTTTTGGCCGGCGTACGAGGTCTGTTAAAAAAAACAAAAATTTCATGATCTCCGCAAACTCGATTATATCCACAGCTTTCGCTACATAACAAGTTTAGTTGGTCTGTAAAGGTCATAGAGGTTAGAAATGTTTTGCTTGTTAGACGATTTTCTGTGCTCGAAGAAAATCGATAACATTTTGTAATAATAATAATAATAATAATAATAATAATAATAATAATAATAATAATAATAATAATAATAATAATAATAATAATAATAATAATAATAATAATAATAATAATAATAATAATAATAATAATAATAATAATAATAATAATAATAATAATAATAATAATAATAATAATAATAATAATAATAATAATAATAATAATAATAATAATAATAATAATAATAATAATAATAATAATAATAATAATAATAATAATAATAATAATAATAATAATAATAATAATAATAATAATAATAATAATAATAATAATAATAATAATAAATCTCTCTTATATAGAACTGTTATAACTTTTATATCCTTATATAGAATACATTATATTATGTTCTGGGGAAATAAAATCTTCCCTCAATTCGTTACGATAAAGGCAACCTCTACTGCCAGCGTTACTCGCATAGTGTGAAAACACGTCTGCAATTTCTTACAGCAAGTCAGTCCTAATGACTTTTACAAACTAATTGTGGAAGCACATTTCCGCAAGTTTCGTTTTGAGTGGAAACATTTCAGCAAATACTTGCCAAAGTTCTACCGCAAGAGACTTGCAGTTTCTGAAGGTGTTGCCATATCGGTTGGCTCATGCCATGCAATTTTTGCGGCCATTTTGGGCATGAGGCGCGTGCCAGCGAAACACATTCTCAGTAATCATTGCTTGCCCCAAAAAACAATCACCGCAGCCAAAGTATTCGTCTAACGTGGGCCCCGACGACTTCAAATGTTATAAAAATCTATCGTTTGCTACCCAAACCCGTGAAGCCTTCGTGTCACAAGTTGCGTGACACAAATGACAACCGCTTTGGGATGCCACCATTTCTATAAAACTCCACATTTTCGACAATCGTATGTGTTTTGTTTTTGCTTCAGCCTCCTCTTTTTAAGTAATTTTCGGACAGGATTTTAAGAAGTTTCTTTTTGCTAATTCTAGTTTTTAAAGCTTAATCCAATGTCCTGGTTAGGTTTCCTTGTAGGTGTTTATTTTCTTTTTATAAATTTTCACGCGCTTTGGGATGTCTATCATAATTTTTAAGTTTTTCTTCAAGATTTCTCATACAGATTTCCATACTTTTTACCGCTTTTAAACGTTCGCCTTTTGTTTTAAATTTTCATTTGTTTTCATCCTATTTTTTTTTTTTTTGCTTTCAACGATCCATGGTTTGTTTTTGGGACTTGGCCATTTACGTCTATATTACATTTGGTGGCAGCGTTCACCCAAGGCGTCCACTGATGGCCTTTAAGCAAATGATGAGCATTATAAAGCAACAGGAACTTCTATGGATTTGATGTGCAGAACAATGGAAATTCGTACAGTGGGCATCCAATAGTACGCAGCGTCGCTTCCGCGAATTTCCAGTAATATGAGAGGCATTTTGTTTTCTTTCACAATTTGAATGAATGCAATTTCAGTTTTACTTTAAAGTTTTTTTTAGTTTTTCCGTGGTGACATGAATGTTGGCGATAACAAGTGGCTTGTGTCACGTGGCCTGAATTTGATGCACAATATGTTCGAAACACAAAATCCACTGAAATAATGAAATTTGTTTCAAAAATAAATTAGAAATTATCTAAATCAAACGTTTGCCATTTTAGAAAACAGAAGGCACAACATTTAGCTGCTGAAAACCCAATTTTAGGTGCGCTGAAATCCCAATAGCGCAGAAAGCGAAAAACTAAAACCCAACTAAAGGGTTCCAGTGACACTTTTATGATAAAGCGAACTACATATTTCAATAGGAAAACTCAGGAATTTCAAATGCAAGAGAAAAATAATTGTATTATGTAGATATATGTGTGAAGGTGTGTTTTCAGTCACGCCTAAATGCCCTCACCAATTTCCTGTTTTCACAAGATATCACCATCTTTGAAAAAGTTATCGTTGGTTATATATATTTTTTTTAAAAAATTTAACTTATAATTCATTCCACAGTGAAATTTTCCGGAAAATCGAAATCAGGAAATATATCATATAAACCGGTTCGTCGGTTGCGATATCACAAGAAAACTGAAATACGATTTCACTATGACCTGGAGAGCTGTCTCAGATACTTTGAAACCTGACTTTTCTAAAAGTTTCATTCAACAGAACAATAATCATTTAAATCCGCCTGATCAGTCATATAAGAATCGACATCAGCCTGGAAATTGATATATAATATCACGATGAATTGGAGAACTGTCCCAAATACTTCGAAACCTGAGTGAGTAAATTGTGCGAAGTTAGAATCGTCAAAGTCTCTTCTAAAAGTTGCATTCAACAAAACAATAATCATTTAAATCCGCCAGATCAGTCATATAAGAATCGACATCAGCCTGGAAATTGATATATAATATCACGATGAATTGGAGAACTGTCCCAAATACTGCGAAACCTGAGTGAGAAAATTGTGCGAAGTTAGAATCGCCAAAGTCTCTTCTAAAAGTTTCATTCAACAAAACAATAATCATTTAAATTCGCCTGATCAGTCATATAAGAATCGACATCAGCCAGAAATCTGATATATAATATCACGATGAATTGGAGAACTGTCCCAAATACTGCGAAACCTGAGTGAGCAAATTGTGTGAAGTTAGAATCGTCAAAGTCTCTTCTAAAAGTTTCATTCAACAAAACAATAATCATTTAAATCCGCCAGAACAGTCATATAAGAATCGACATCAGCCAGAAAACTGATATATAATATCACGATGAATTGGAGAACTGTCCCAAATACTGCGAAACCTGAGTGAGCACATTGTGCGAAGTTAGAATCGTCAAAAGTTTCCTTCACCAAAACAATAATTATCTATTTAAAGCAGCCACATCAGTCGCGCACGACACTCGAATTTGATTAAGAAAATGTCATTTAACAATAATTGGGTGGGTAAGTGACCTGCACAAACACTTGCGTTTGGCTCTGTATGCGTTAAGTCTGTATTGTCATGTCTATTTGTAATAATTCTTTACATATCCAAATGCAGCAGATTTCCTAGCGGCAAGAAGGGGAAAAATGATGACTTTGATTACATAAATATGTAGCCATAAATGTATGTATTTTATTATTTTTCTTCAGTTTCTTTTTTTTCTGTTTGTTTTTTTTTTGTCTTTGAAGAGAAGGACATTTAGAGGTGGCATACAGACGTACATACACACATACACATGTACTTATTTATGTATTTTATTATTTGGCTTAAATGTTTGGTTCAATGTTAGATAATATCCTGCGATTTCGCCTTAATACCAGTAGCAATTGTTGTTCGAGTTGTTTTTCGTTTTGCAGATTTTACTGGCTGATGTGAAAGCCAAGGAAATAGCAAATCGTCCTGTCATTTCGGCCAAACGAAAAATATGAAAATTTAAGAGCAAAAATTTTTGTTTTTCTGTGCTCAATGAACTGAACAGATTAAGATTTATTTTAATGCAGTACAAATTAACAAATTTTGTTGTTTATGTGTTTCCGAGGCACTCTTTTATCGCTGGCAAATGTGCACTCGGTGCGAGTTTTATTTCCTTTCGTGCACAAAGATGTCGCCAGGCAGAAGATTCTCATGTCGAAAATTACCTTAATTGGCAATCCTGTTGTAATTGATATTAACGGGCGAACTGCAGCACCTTCAAAATTAATTTCATCGTCATCATCGTTCGTATTGAAAGAGCAGCTAATGGCAGACGTTTTTTTTTTTTTGCTTCTTTAAATTTGTCCTTTTCTTGCCAATTAAGCAGCAGTTTTAATTCGTCTTCGTGAGAGTGACACTTTTAAATACAATGCAAAGCGTATATGTAGCAGCATATAATCTTAGTCATAAGCGTTATCTGTGTACAAAATGATGTTCAAAATACTGGTACAGAGAAATCTCCCATAAGCGGACACTCAACGGTGTTGTATTTTTGGGCGGTTGTGGGAGAGGCGTTCGCTCATGAGGAAAAAGTACTTCTTTCTTTACTTCTACTTTTATATCTTAAGTGCTACGTTTCATTAAAGCAACAGGATACTTTATAAATATGCCAGGTCTATTCAAAAACGAAGGGGAATTTGTAAATTTGGCGGATACAAGCGATTATTGTCTCGTCACATCTTCCCATGTAAAGTCCATTGAAAAGAAACTCAACATACATATTTCAACATCTTTGATAGATGATCCATTCTCGTATCGTTCCATCTTACATGTTGTGTAATTTAAGGTGGCATCACTAAAAAATTGCAAATAATTTCGATTATTTTTGTGTCTTAACATTTAAAAAAAAAAAAAAACCAACAAAAATTTACTTCAAAAATTTAGCGGCGCTGCGAGGTTCGAGAAAGAATTCGCACGTCTTCTAGGAAATTGCGGCGGCAATGGAATAAAACGGATTCAATGGTTCAATGGGTAGACAGACGTTCGCACAAAAGCACAAGTAAATTAATATCAAACAATATTACATATTTTGAGAACAGTTGAAATTTACAGACAGCAGAGGAGTGCGATTGGACCAACAGGTAGAGCGCCTTCGGGATGGTGCCCTTAGCCCACAGTGCACAACATTTTGGGATTATTAAGCAACAACTAATCCAAATATTAATTTATTTTCAAAATTAATTTTTTAATCAAAATGTGGACTTCCATAGCGACTCTCAAAGTCAACATAACCCACGTCATTGGTCAAACTCAATCGGATTGAGGCGGCAGAGTCATTGGAGAATTAGACATTTCGTATTCGGCTAACTCGTGGCAGACTTTTGCTCGGTGTTGTACCGGATAGACTAATAGAACTGGTTTCAAAGGCATTTCATTTTCAATGTTAAACAAAAATAATTTGGTATTATTTTACCTACATATTGTTATATTTAAGTTCTAAGATCAGAATATGCCAAATTGTGGAAATAAAACCCCCCGAAATTCCCAACTTTAAAACTCTCTATATTTTTTTAACCCCAAAGATCGTTGGCAGATTCTCGTTAATTTAAAGAGAAAACCCTGAGTTCATTGTGCACATAATCCACGGTTTTTTCAAATTACGATTTTTAATTTGTGTTCCATTCCGTTCCGTTACGTTCCGTTACGTGCCTTTCCAGAAAATGCAAACTTTTTGAAGTGTAAAATTAAGTACAGAAATACTTATATGTAATTTCCGCCAACAAGTTAACAGCAATTTTCAGGCAAACATACATATCGTTAGCTGAAATCCAAAACCACCTCACTAATAAAAAGTAAAGTCCTTTTTGTAATCGATTACGATGCATATCAACCACATTCATGTCCTCTCGAATATAACTTGTACCATAAAACTTAGATATTTTATAGACCCAAATCGAAAGTAAGTAAAATGTTAGTTACCTGATTTAGCAATTCAGCTGACGATATGTATTTATGTTGATGTGTTGTCACTTGTCTGTTATAAGACGCTTTCAGTGTGTGTTTAACATAAAAGAACCACTTCACTTCTTAAAGACGAGTTTAAATCGATTTCTACCATCGGCTGTCTGCAACTTTATTTCACTTAATTCTCAGTTTGAGATCAAATTTTATTTTCTTATTGGAAAATCAATTTCGTTACATGTCAGCAGCAGATCAGCAGAAATTGAAAACCAGCACAAACACTTAAAAACTCTGCTTAAATGGTTTCCTTTTGGCATCTGACACATTCGAAAGTGTTTGTTTGCTTTTCAGTTCTGCTCGTACTTTCTTTGGTGATTAGTTGATGAGTTTTTCTGTGGCATTAGAGGAGCAGTTCTGCTGGCAATAATGGAGACAATGTAAAGTAAAACTGGCCTTGTTTTGGCTGGGAGATAAGAAAATGTAGTTGCAGCCGGTGTCAGTTGCTTGCGTTAATGAACGGTGTCCTTAAACTCTCATGTGGTAGTTTTACGAAGTAGAATTTGCTTGCGGGGGAGATTTGACTCTGACGAAGCAATTTATTAATTAAAAGTGTACCGAGATGTGTTTTTTAGTTGTTTAAAAAATTTAATTTTATAAAGAGTATTTATTTTTGTAAAGTGCTTGGAACAGATACCTTTAATAAAAAGCCCTTCTATAGTCCTTAACAATTTTTTTTTTATAAAAAGTGTATTTTTTTGAAGCAAGTAATAGTTTCTATAAACTTTTTTGCAAAGAGCAACTTTTTGTAAGAACTACCCTTTTGTGAAAAGTGTCTTTTTGTAAAGAGTATCTTTTTGTAAAAACTACCCTTTTTTTGTAAAAAGTCTATTTTTGCAAAATGAAAATTTTTGTAAAAACTACCTTTTTATAAAAAGTATCTTTAAGCAAAAAGTACCTTCTTTAGTTTGTAAGTTTTTTTTAAAAAATACTTTTTTGCAAAAAGTGTTTTTTTTTTTAAGGACTTTTCATGTTGTTGCTAGAAAGAGTATCTTTCTTAGAGAAGATTAACTTTTATAAAAACGTATCATTTACAAAAGATACTTTTTAATAAATTGCACTTTCTTACATGTTGTTTTAAAAAACTATTGTTATGAAAGGCACTTTTTTATAAAATGGAAGTGAAACATATTCTTTTCATGTTAAGAAATTTGTATAAAACCGAACTTTTTTATAAGACGGATTTTTTATTCTATGAAAGGAAATTTTGTATTAAATGAATTTTTTTACAGTTATAAAACCTTTTAAAAATGAAAGACACTTTTAATAAATAATACTATATTATAAAAGGTTTGTAATTCACTTCACATTCACCGTAAAAGACTCTTTCCATTAATTTGTACCCCTTCTAAGAGGTTATTTTTAGTAAAAGGTATATTTTAATAAATTTATAATTTAAGTGATAAAAAGTACTATTAAAGGTACTTCTTTGTAAAATCTTTAACACATATTGTTTTTTTTTATAGAAATTACCCTTTTTCGAAAAGTTTTTTTTTGCAATCGTACTTTTCTATAAACGTGTATTTTATACCAGTATTGTTTTATAAAAAAGTACGTTTTTTACCAGAGGTACTTTTTCCTATAAAAATGTACGCTTTTCATAAAAAATGAAGCCACGTGCAATTGAAATTTGAAATAAAATGTTTTTTAGAGGTACAACAGATGTTGTAAATCAAGAGGAATAAAAGTTCACTTAATGCCTTTTCATTTACAACAAACTGAGATTTTATTCATTAGATGTTAAGAAATATTATATATCATTAATCGCTCACAGTTTCCCAACATGTAGCATTAATTCCCATCAAATGAAGTTGAACGAAATTTACATTTATAATTTTGCAAAAGAAGAATATTTGCACAAACAACCGACCAATATTGAAAAGAATATCCTCTAACGAAGACATCTTAAGAAAAGGACACCAGCCAAGCAAGCAAATTAACAGCACCCAAGGAAGCCTCAAAACTCAACCTCAACCACAGGACGCAATAAAAATTTCATCATCATCAACAGACGAATGAAAAGCTAGAAAAATAAATTTAATTAAAGTTGTTTTAGACAGTTGTTGAGCAAAACTCTAAAGGCACATCAAGCAAAACACTTGTGGCTCAACGAGCTGGCAACAGCTAAAAGCACAACATGATACAGAAGCCTTGCAAAACGTAAACTTCAGGCAGCTGCACTGCAAAAGTTCACAAAAGTATCCTACAGAACATCTATACTTCAGTAACGCGTTACCTCCGCGTTACCTCCTCAACACAACAAAATATGTATTTTGTGCGGAAGCCCTTATGACGGCTGTAAAGTACCGTTCACAAATAAAACCATTTTTTTTATAGAAGTAAAAGGATACTTTAATGAAGGGTATATAGAAGTTGTCAAGAAAAGTGGGTGTGGGATTCACCTTTAATATCTGCTTTAAACCTTAACGACAGTAAATAATACAAAATTAATTTGTTTTACTAAGTAAAACCAGAATCCAGAATTCAATAAAATGGCAAAAGGACTTCCGAAGAAATCTTAAAAAAAAATTAAGAATTTACTGCCGAAAAGTACTTCGAATATAAAGCCCAATATAATGAATTTCATATATACCTTTCTGAAAAGTACTTTTCTAAAAGGTACTAAAAGGCACATTTCACTCTTTGTAATACTTTTTTATTTTATTTTATTTCTTTAAAAGGTATTTTGTTAAAAAGTACTTTTTTAAAAAGTATATCTTAAAAAGGTACTTTATTATTTTTTAATATGTACCTTTTAAGTTTTAAAAGGATACTTATTTTATTGTAAAACGTACTTTTTTAAAACGTTCTTTTTCGTACTTTATTAGAAGGCAGTTTTTAAAAGATATTGCGAAATATTTCGTATGCCAAATAACAAATTATGGTTGTGAAAAAAGAATAATTAAGGCAGCATTTTTTATAAATTTATTCGTATATTGATGTTACTGAGACGAATAACATTGTGGCGTCATTGCTCCGTACCTCGTTGGAAATGAAATTGCTAAGTCCGTCACGTCCACGACGACCACTACAGAATTTTTATAACTGATTTCTGTTGCTGCCAATTGAACGGTATGGATGTGACTCCAGCTACAGAGCGGACCCAACGATACACACTTTGTGATAACGATTTGGGGTTACGGTTATCTATTGCAGCGTTGACGAGGATTAACAAAACAGAGGCCATTCCTCAAGCACAATGGGACCACTTGGTTCCTTTCCAGCGTACGAAGTTTTTTCATGTTTCTCAACTCAACTTAAGTTTCTTATGTATTCGAAAGGAATGGCAGTATATTATTCCTACAAAATTTAGATCAGATTGTCACGTTCGGGTCAGACCCATAAAAACAATAAGCATTTGTATTAACATTTTGCACTTAACTTGCAATGGAAATATTTAACCTGCACGACGTAACATTTGCTCGAGTTCCATTTGTAGCAAAATAATATGTTTGAGACGAGTGTCATAAATAGTGCGTGTGACAGAAAACCCCACTGCCAATAAATTCGGAAATTTTTGCTGCTGCATAGTGTTAATGAAAATATTGCTTCCTTAACAACAACTACAGCAACAGCAATTAGTCCAACTGTTTGCATGCAAATAATTATAATTGAACATGAACAGCGGCAGTAACAACAACAAGTCTGGTATTTTGTGATAATGCGACCGATACATCCACTGAATTGTGAATGATGTTTGTATTAATTATAAAATTACAATACGTGCACAATTGAAATTGAAACAATAGAAGCACAATGGACTGTACAAAGTTGCCCCAACCACCATTTTATAAGGGGACAGGTGTAATGTACAATATGTCAAATTCTTTTCAACGGCCGCTCAATAGTCTTGTCAGCACTGTTTTGAACCACGTAAGGTTTTCCAGCACGTCGAATTTTTACTCGAACATGTACGAATCAACGATTAGTCACGTACACGTACTTTTAGTCCAAATAACTCTGCAATTTATTAAAAATAAGTGACTTTTTTTGTTTAATAAAAAAAATTAGCTTTTGTCACGTTCATCATGGAAGATGCAACCTTTTGTTTTTGTGTATTTTACGCCAAGAACTTTGTTTTGGGAAATCAAAGAAAAGCAACTGGTTGTTCTGTGTCAGAAGGCAACACAAACAATAAATAAATTACATGTGATTAATAAGATAAACAAACACCGTGATAATAAGTGAGGGTGTGTGCGTTCACGAAGGCAGGCAGTAACGACCATCAAACAGCTGGCGGCCCCCTTAAGATCTAAAATTACCTCTTTCTATTTATAAAGAAAGTCATGCAAAGAAATAATGTACAAAATTTTGTATCTTAATAAAGACTTGAAACTTTTGGTATCGCTGGCGGAGCCCTTAAGATCTAAAACTGAGTTTTCCACTTTGTAAAGAAAAATAAGGAGATCAATAATAATATAGAAAAATTTTTTCCTCCACTAAGAAAATAAAAATTTGGAATAGTTTTAACAACCTAAATTGGCTTAACAACTGGGGGCTCATGAGAAGACAACGAAACAGCTGGGTGATCGACTCAAAAACCTTTTCTCTTCGTAAAGAAAGTTATGCGCGAAAATAATGCACTAAATTTGCTATAATAATTAAGGAAGAGAAAAATTTCGATCGCGGCAAATTGAAATAACAACATTTGGCTCTTGAGTGGAGTAACGGTCGTAAAAACAGCTGGAGACTTGGAATACCGATTACGCAGACTACAATAATAATAAGAAGACTCGAACATCAATGTGTCTTATTCATAAATACATATATGGATATATGTATGTATATGTATGTATACTTAGGTATGAGTTTATGGTATACCCACGATTTTTGTAAACTCCTATTTTTGCAGTAAGTCCAACAAAAAGTAAAGACTTTTAATTTCGTTTATCAGCATTTCAAAGTAAATGACAAAACAAAATGTAAAAGACAGCAGAGTAAACAAAATAATCTCCTTATAATTTCTGACATCTCGCGCTCTCTCTCTCTCTCTCTATATATATAGTACAATGAAGAATTTCTATTGAAATTATAATTACTCGTAGGTTCATTTAAGTTCTCGCTTTTAATGTGTGTTCTGAACGGATAAATTGAAAAATATTTACACATGTTGCAACGTCAGTTGACGGCTGTGGATTGATACTACCAGTATTTTCAAATTCCACCGAAACGTTGTACACCGACGAAAACAGTGAACTAAGGACTTGGTACTCACTTACTTATTGTTATATGTGAGCCTGCATAAGAAAAGCCACCTAGTGTGTCAAAACAAGTTTAAGTTTCCCCCTCTGTGTTGCACTTTCATACTGTACGCGTTCTTATTTTATTGTTCAAGTTCATGTGTAGACATTAAGTTCTTCTTTCTTTCTTAATCTTTCTTTCTTCAGATTCTTCTGCGATCGAAATAATTATTTAATAATTTAATAAATTACAATAATAAAAACACCGAAGATTTGATTAAAAAAACATGTTTATTGTTTTATATAATTGCATTTTTTAATTACTTTCCGTTTTATGTTTTTGAGACTTGCGAATGATTTCATGTGAAAACTTAATATTTTTTACATACAGATCCACAAACCAAGTGAATTCACGAAACTGTCTAACTTTCTAATGCAGGGTCCCATATGTTTATGTACAAGTATTTAAATTTGTAAAAGCATTTAAAACACAAAAACGGCAGCAGACTGACGACTGCAAATGCCGGTGACAGAAATAACGGTCGCCGTGTGGACTACGGCAGCAGCATACAGGGCGGTTTATCTTGAATCTTGAAGTTTTGAAAAATATTACAAATGAATAAGAACTATTTTATATATAATTATATAAAATAGAACAATAATAATTATAGAAGTATAATATATAAATTTGTTGCATTTTCCGCTCCCCAAATGACTGATATAAATATATTTTGTGTATTTTATAGCGGCTATAGTTTAAAAAGGGGTACTTCTTGTGGACCGCTAACTCCACTGAGTCGGCATTTTTTTCCTCACCATACAACCGTTGAAAGTATGAACAGCTGTCTCTTTTACAGCTGTTTCGGTCATGAACAAGTGAGTGAAGTTGAACGGATAACCCGGTCATTTAACTGAGCGCTTTTCGTTCAAAAATGTACAGTTGAGTTTCGATTATTTTCATTCGTATTTATTTATATTTTACATATTATTCAAATTTATTTTACTGTCATATCCTTTTGTTTCAGATGAATTTGCCTGTAAGAGTTTCTTTGATTCCAGTAAAATGAAACTCATTTCTATTTTATTAAAAATGAAATCCACATTTTTATTATACTTTTTGCATCTTTTTTTACTTGTTTTTTTTTATTTCCTCTTAAGCAACTGTTTTGATAAAAAGTAGAAAAGTATTCATTGCTCGAACGGATCAGACTTTGGCAAAGGAACGAACATAAAATTACAGCAAGAGCAGTAAAAAATTGTCGTTGCTTCTTAAACTCTAGCCTTTCAGGGGTGCCAATTTAAGATTTTGATTTGATTTTTGCTTGATTGCCAACTGCGTGGCACTGTGGAAAAGGTATACAGGCTACTTCATGCTTATATGCCTCATGAACGGAAGCTGCTTCGAAACTTGTCCGTTTCCTTGACGTATTAAGTGCTTGAAGAGAAAGAGAAGCATCATAGATCAAAGATGGTCGTAGTGCGAAGAGCCGTTTCGGACTAAGTCCCCTTTTTTATTCATCCATTCATCTATTCCAAACTGCGTGGTACGTTCCTTTGTTGCCTTCTCTCGGTTGTTGGCAGCAAATTCATTTCTATTGGGCCAGACCAAAATAAAATGTTTTATTTTAAAATAATTTTTTTTTATTTTTTTTTCTAATATTTTTTATATTTTTCAGTCCGGCTTTAGGTCCAACAATTGTATTTATTTTTTGTTGATGTTAATGTCAGGTTCAATTAAATATTAATGTAGTGATGGTAACTTGTGTTATTTTGTTGTTGTTGTTTTTTTAGAAACCTTGAGGATGATCAACGATGTTGATCGAAAGGTAAGAAAAATCATCATCAAATCATTTTTTAAATTTTTTGACCTGAAGCCGGAGTGAAAAATATAAAAAAATAATTATTTTTTTAAGAATTATTTAATTTTATATCTCTTGCCGTATTAACAGCACTTTAATTAATAAGTCGCTTACAAAAACACAAATCAGCTTCAGTTAGCGTCAACTGCAGTCGGTAGCCTGCTGCCGTCTATGTGTTCAATGACTGAGTACTAATGAATTCAGAAAGCTTTTCTGTGACGTCACCACCACATATTCAGCGAAAACTCTGTGTTTTCGTTGACTGCGCTCTCAAAGAGCTGGCATTTCTATAGCATCGCTGAATAGTTGGCTTCAATCCTGTTGAATATTTATTTCGATATTTACCTTTATGGGTATTATAGTCACATCGTCTTGGTAATTCTCTTGGTGTCAAACATCAAGTACATACATACATACATACATACATACATACATACATACATACATACATACATACATACATACATACATACATACGTATGTATGGATGTATATTTTGTACGTTTGGGGAATTTATTACATGAAGTTTGTCCAAACAACTAAATAAACTAATCAAAATTCAACACAAAATATGACATAAATGGATGGCTGACCACCAGTAAAATTGTGTAAAAGGCATAAAACATGACATCTATTTGTATTCCGTAGGCAAAAGGCAAAACGGAGGAGTGTTTGTAAACAAAATTGAGTGAGTGGTCCAATAATGATTTATTGATCTAACGACTAGACATCTGCAAGGCGTGATTTCTGGCTTAACACATATTTTTCATTTATGTATTTTTTTTATTTACGCCCAACATGATTTTAGGGTTTTTAAAAACATTCACATTATAAAAGCTGAATGAATACGAAACAACTAAGTTATACGTGGACCTACGTATGTGCAAGAAATATGCATTACCCGGCTGTTACAAAAAATGTGCTTTGCGCCAAAACCGACATCACTCGGCAACGTACAAAATTAGAATGCAAACGCATTCATGTTGCTTCCGAAACGGTTTTGCTCTGGCATGTCTTTGTCATATTTCAGGACTTTTTTTTGTTGTCGCTTTTTTTTTTGCTTCAGTTTCAAATGCGTTTGAACTTAGAAGCCTTGAAATGCACATGTTTGCCATTCAGAGTCCTAAGAGTTTCTTCTGTTGACAAAATGCAAGTTTAAATACCAAATACTAAAATATCTTCGCATTTTGTTAAAAGCCTTTCCAATATCATAATCCAATCCAGCCAAGAATTTGTTAGGAAAACAAATACATAAATATGTACAAAAAAAGTGAACAGCCGGATGCATGACCATAAATTGGTGGATGATGTTAAGGCTCACACAAATGTTTTGTCTGCTGGGAGTTTGGAAGAATTTCAAAGTTCGACCAATTGGCCAAAACTTCCTTCGCCATCTGCAGACACTAAAACAACACATCAGACAACGCCTGCTGCCTGCTGCCCGTATCCAGCCGTTTAAAACTTATTTTCTTGCATTATTTTACTTATTCGTATTACATATTGTCGGTGGGACTTGTAAATATCATATTGCCTTAATTAAATTACCAAACAGCACATCAAAGGTCTTGCAACTCCTAATGGAAAATATCCTTTTGGTACAGGAATTTTATGCAACATTATTAAGTTATTGTGTGGGTTTTGGATTTGATTTGATGTTAAAGTAGCTTGAGGCAAACAGATTTTTTTGGCAGCCAATTAATTTAAAATACATTTTAATTTGCATGCAAGTATTTGCTAAGATTTTGGTAACAAGCCACTCTGATGACATTTAATACAATTACCTAAAATAAGTGGTACCTGACATACATAAGTGTACAAGTCTGATATCGGAGCAAATTAACATCTGCTTCCTTGTATTTGGTTTTTGGACCACATGCACACATATACAGACATACAGACATACAAACTTACTTACATATGTTTGATATATATCATATCTGTGCGTGGATATGACTTGTTCGAATGCCAACAATTTAAAATTAATTGTTGACAACATTTTATAATTAGAACTGGATGATCCTTGTGATGTTCCTTCGTGAAAGTTACGAGCATTTTGAGCCGTTACTTTTTGCCCTTTCCACCCTTCTAGTGTAGGCCGATGATTTAAGTCTTTAAACCGTCCCATTGACAAGCTTTTATTTCAGGCTGTTGTTGAGCAGATTGAACAGCTGCGTGGAATCATTTTACCAAAAAAAAAAAAATATAAATATGTCTCATTCGAATCGAATTAATACTTTAAAGTCTTGTCATGACATTAATGGTATACGGGCGGATGCAAAACGCTCCAAAGGGCGGGGGTATAAATGGTGGGGACTCAAGCACACAGATCATTAATTTTGAGCCTGGATAGCACAATATTCCAGGCGGAGCTTTGCGTGATACTGGAAACTGTGGGCGGTCGGAAAGGCTGAACATGAGGAAGAGAATCGGAATAAGATTACTCTGATATGTGTTTTAGGTTCTCGAGGGGAAGAGAAGAGGAAACGAGACGGCACACATTTATGCTAAAAAGGAGGCTGAATACATTTTAATTGGACTCAGTCCATTCGTTTTGGGCTTCTTAAGGTAGTGCTGAAGAAATGGGTAACAACCATCGTGGATATATAACGCAAAATGGCCTGAAAATTGTGCATTGAGTGCTATTTACAAGCCACCGAAACAAAACTAGGTGGCAACTTCTTGCATGTAACATGTCTTGCCAGTAATTCCTCAGGCCAAGGAACATCAGACTCGCCACAGCCACTTTAGGACATTCGGGTCACCAATTTATCTTGCTGACGAATTCATTCCTTTCATATTGGGCGGTTGTAGCTCCAATTTATCTGGTCATCCATCTACACGTATAAAATGAGTTGTGAACTCGCTAGAAAAAATCTGTTTCTTATGTCTTCATATTATTTGTCGTTTTTAGCTTTAGAAACATTTTTTTCCTTTCTCGAAGTAGAATTCATACGCCTAAAATTAGAAATAGTCAATGGTCCAGAGAATGTTAAGGCTACAAGCACATCAATTGCATGATTGCAGCACATGTGGCAAGAATGGCGAAATATTATAATGCAGCTGTTTAACTCGATTAATTAAAAAAAAAATTAACGGCTTGGCTTTGCATATAATATCTTTTAAAATATATACATACATATGGAATACTTACTTTACTGGCACACACTTTGCAACGTGTTCATGCAACAGGTTTACCTACCATGTTGCATATTTTGGCGCACAAACACTGCAACCAACAGTTGAACCATAAACGCACGCAACATCAGCTCCGTATAATATATTTTGGCCTCTTTAAAACCCCGAGTTCAAGCCGCAATTAATCCATAAACGACCACGGACTATGCAACAAACAGCTAAACATGCCTGGTTGCATAAACATGTTGCATAGTGTGTACCTGCCTTTATATAAACAGAGCCCACAGCCAGGCTTGGCTTAGAGTAATAAGATTAGCTGGCGCGAGACCTTTGGATGTGTGCCAACGGTCACGGGACCTTTGTCCTTCTTTTTTAGCCTACCCTATTTATCTATATATATTTACTTATAGAAAAAACTCTTTTTTCACTTAAATCACTACTCAAAAGTTGTTGCCCCCCGTTCATTTATCTTAAGAACTATTTTTTTTTAGAAGTTTTAGTGCTTCGTTGTTATTTGCAGTCTTAATTACCGAACGGCAGACAGACACTAATTAACCATTTTATTTCGCAAATGAATTTCGTTAAAAGAAAATGCAAATTTTGATAACAACAAGTTGCTTTTCAAAAGCTCTCCTCTAGCAAACATTTAAGAATTTTCAGGACTTTGTGGTTTGTATTAACACTATTATCATGTGTTTCATTGTGAAAATGAATTTTAGCGGTTGCCAAATCAACAACAACAACAACAACAAGTCAAGCCAAAACAAACAAACAGACCAAACCAGACCAGACCGCCACCTTCAAAGTCAAACGTCGAGCAAACATTTGCAATGGCTTAAAAATGCACACAATTGAGATGGAAGCTGCTGTTAGAGGGCTGGTCTAGAATGTGCAAAACGGTAATGATTTGAGGTTTTGCCTTAAACTTGATTAAGAATTTATGAAGTTCGTTGAGAAAACGAAATTAAAACTCAAATCCAGAGCAGCAAAAATAATAAAAATTTTAATTTTTGAAAATAAAAGCAACTGAAATGGTTTTCACAATACAGGGTTTTAAGGTAACAAAAGTGAGGACCGTTAAAAAAGATATATGGTGGTACAGGAGAGTCTGTTGTGCAACTTGTTGCAATTTTAATGGCTGAATTGAACACAGAAAGCAGGAATACTGCTGTTAGTTACAACATTTGTAAAACCATCACCTTCAAGATACTTGGCATCACTCTCATGTATGAAAATCTTTTCATACAGCGATGCAACACCTGTGCAGGAATTATTGCAGCAAATTTTGCATCATTTAATTTTCTCATGCAATAAATTTTTACATGAAAGTTGTGGTGAAAGAAAAAAAAATATATGTAGGTCCAAAGATGTAAAAATATGGATTAAGCAGCAAAATCAAACATTTTGCCATAAAAGCAGAGCGCAGCAACCGAAAATGGCCGTCGTTTTGGCATTGTTTTACAATGTGGCAAAATAATTCTTTATTTTGGACTGGTATTTTTCCCTGCTGTAACACTAAAAATCTTTTCATTTCAATGTTTTAAATAAGATATGTTCTTACTATAGCTCCCTATATTCGAATATTAACAGTGAGCAACAGCTGATCGCGCAACAGCAACAAAAATTGGCATCACTGCAGCAGCGAAGCAAAATTTGTATGCATTTAGGAATGTAGCCATAATCAAACGTACTCGTAGTTGCCATAAAGAACCTGCTTAGAACTGCCCATCATCAAGCACCAACACTCGTACTAAATACCGCATCTGCATATCGTCGTATGATGTCATAAAAGCCCCAAGTTCTAAAAAAGTCAAACGTTTTAGTCTTTCTTCTGGCAGATGTATTTGGAGAAGGTTCTTGAGATTTAGCATCATTTTCTCTACATTCACATCACAATCCCATAATTTAAAAATCGGGGTTATGTTTTTAACAACGCAAACAAATTGGGTTTTTACTGATCTAACAATTTTTTCTGCTAATTCACGTTCACTAATTTGTACACTTCTATGCTTTTTTCAATGCTGAAAACTGCACACTTTCGCAATACGATGAACTTCTACAAACAAGGGATTTCCCCTTATACTTGTGCATACATACAAGTTAATGAAAGTCTTCTTCAATACGGGACACTCATTCTTCTTCTTCTCATTTTTCAACAATTATTATACTTTATTGATTCATTTATTAATTTAGGCAGACCCAATTTAATTCTCTTATAATATTCTTTTTATTAATTTTTAGTTCACATACATATTTCGGTAAATGATATACTTATTTTTAAGAATTTTTGCTTTCAACTTTTAACTTTTATTTTCTACCATGTATGTAGAAATATTCAGTTCGCAATATTAATTATAAGATCTTTTATTTAGTTTTCGTTTAGTTTCTCATTAGGTTTCAAACAGTTCCTGGTTTTCAATTTTAATCTTTAATTTTCTACTATGTAGAACTTTCCATCTTACAAAATGTATTCGCAAAAGTGTATTCGTGTTCAGTTAGGACCAAACTTATTAATGCTCATGCAATTATTTCCATCAATCAATTGATCTCGCGAATCAGAGTTAAGGATGAAAGACTAACAACAAGCGAGGAAATCTAAAAGTTAAATAGTGTTTCATTGCATCGGTAAAGCAAATTCACAATTTAAATCATGAGCATTCCATTGCCGTTGCTGCTTTTCGTTTTTAAGCAATTCCTATGCAAATATTTAATATGCGAAAAAAATTAACTTGGCAACAACTAAATAAAAATATTCAATGAAGTTAACGAAAAAATTATGCCACCAGGTTCGTTAACTTTTATATATGTACATACATATTATTGAACAAGCAGCAGTTGTAAGAATTTCCAAAAAGACAAATGAACAGTTTTATAAACACACACAGCCATACATACATACATACATAGATATCTGAAAACTATATGTGCAAGGGAAAAAATCTCCTTAGGCATGAAAATAAAATTCTTCAAGTGTGGTTATGGAGCGGTTTATGGATTACCCGCTTCAGAAAGAATTTTTGGCACTAAAAAAGTGTCTATTTATGGCACATCTACAGCGAGTACATATTTTAATTGATCAAAATTTGCTGAGACAAACCTCAACTTTGAACAAAAAATATCTTAGGGCCTTTTTAAATCAAGGCAATGATGTCAACGATGGGCGTTGCATTGTTAAGTAAAGAAAATAACTTTTTGAGTAAATATTTAAATAACAGTTTTTGTAAATTTCTGTAAGCTTTCTTCTTCTTCTTCTTCATCAAACGTTCGCCTTATAATTTTATTTACATACTTACATATATTTTAAATAATAGTCAACATACCCGCACACACACACACACACACACATTCTTATACAAACGAATACATTTGCATGAATTCAAACGGTAAATGTCATCGTTTTTGTCATCAAATCCTTTATGTGGGCCATCATCTTAAGTATTCAAAACAGACACGCACACGAACACACACAAATGCTCTCACAAGATGCACTCTCTCCTCCCATGCCTTCATTGTTTTAACGGCACTAAAGGTTGCCAAACAATCAGACTCGTAATTGTTTATGTGTGTATTTATTTTACTTATGCCGCCGAAACGAGATGAGCTAAACAGTAATTCAATTGGGCCTAAAGCAGGTCTTCAAGTGTCGTTTCCATACAGAATATTCTACTGCAAAATCCGTGTTTTCTTTCTGTTGGGAAAACAGAAAACATTAATTAATTTTTTGAATTCATAATTCCATGTCGTTCTTTTCACAGCTCATTTTTTCGTGGTTTCGAATATTTTTGAGCTCGAGCTATCTAATCCCCTCGGTTTCACAAATTCCCAGAAGGTGAGAGAAGACAAGGCAGCTGAGTTGGTAGCCTGAAATCCTCGAAGAACATCAGGTCTTAGCCAAAAGGCATTCGTGGGGCGTGTCAGTCCCCGTTCCACCAAATTAACCTTTGGTGAAGGTTTAGAAAGAACATGCATAACCGAAGTCATACATTAACTTCCTAGAGTTTTGGTTGCCGTGCCAACCAAGGAACCCTTTGCCCTCTATTCCCCGGACAGCAGAGTGCCCTGACGGCATGTAAATCGTCAACGCTTAACCTGCTACCAGGGGCAGGAAGTATAACTACTACTACTTGCTACTTGAAGCAAGTCTTCTTCGGCCAGCTTGTTGTGGTGATCTTTAAGAGGCCCTATGGAATGAACGATTGCGTGCTAAATTTACCGCTGGATATTTTGCTGCCATCAAGCGCTAGTGTATTTCTGAGCGTAAGCACAATAAAATGTGAGTCCCAGCATTAGTTAGTTTAATCCTTGTTTTCATATTTATAATCTTTCAGAACGAAAATGTAACATTTGATAAACCGTGTTGGTAAAATACAGTCGCCTCACGATTTAGTGACCTTTCTGACACGTTGTCCATGGCCAGCGCAAACGGAAGCTAAATTTATTCAGCAATTCGATGGTCCGGTTAGTGCAGATCCCATTACCATGTCTACACAATTATAGGGCTGAAAATAAATTGAAAGTTAATCAAGTCTATGCAAAAAAATACTCTTAAGTCAACGCTCTTAAGGGTTCAGTGAACTTTTGCCCGCTTCTATGATGAGTTTTCCCATCTGCCCTCGATTGAGTAGAAAGTTACTGGAAAAACATGTTAATAATTTACCTCATATTCAATTTTTTTTTCGAAAACCATTAGAAAACAGTTTCTGTTATTGTGCTTTAAAATATTCATTTGCTCTTGTTGTGAATGTCGTTGTCGACTCGACTCTACATTAGAGTAAGTGACAGCACTGGTGCCAGTGCTGCGCACCACCGTTGTTGACTTCTTACAAAATTAAACGCAATAATGGTTTATCGAGAGCAGACTGTACATGTCTTAACTAACCCAGAAACACTAAAATGCATGTTTGTGGATTCTTAAATATGAAAGGTTTTCACTAACGTATTCAACTTCATTCGTATTTAGGTATGCAAATGGAACAATTTTCGCATGTGAACCCAAAATGACATTCACATGCTCTTAAATATGCTCTTTAGTATTGATAACAATTCTGAAATTCTTCGTTAGAAATGTATATATTAGAATAACATAATTTATGTATCTACAAACCAATCAGGAAACTTCTTTGTCTTGAACTGAGTAACTGGCATCTGCAAAATTAGTGGGAAGTTTTTACAACCAGAACTATTAAACAAACTTTGCTGGACTAGTTAGTTAGGGCTTTGCTGGACTAGTTCCATTAAGCAGTTGCCAAAAAATCATTATTAAAAGAACAAAAAAATCGAAAGTGCGGAACCTAAACTAATAATAAGAAAAAGAAGAGATAAGAAATAAATAAAGGCTGGGCCAACAGGAGGCTTAAAAATTTAATATATAATTTTGTTCTTCGATTCCGAACCTGTGAGACAACGCAGTAGAGGACGCCCACGGAACCGATGGCGCACACAAGTGGAGAGGGACCTCAACCAACTTGGTGTGCACAATTGGAGAACGCTGGCTAAAGACCGTGCCAGCTGGAAAACTTTGTTGGTTGACGCCCAGGTTCACCACGGACTGTAGCGCCAAAAGAAGAAGAAGAAAAAGAAGAATTTTGTTTAAACTATAATATATGGAAAACTAGATTATCCCGGCGTGCTTGGCCAATTCCACCAGATTTCGACCTCGAAACAGGATTTGAAAACTTCGTGGAAGAATAGTGGGTAATTTTAGAAATGTTACAGAATGTGGTGCCAATAGTGTGCCCATCCTGATCGATCGACTGCATCCCTGATGTGTGTCAATTAAAGTACCCTAAATGTGCCCTACGTACATTTTTTTTATTATTTTCTAATGCGGTTTTTTTTTCATTTAATGGAGGTTGGTATTGGTTCGTTAAAGAATTTTGCGACGTTGTGGAGGATTCAATATTCAACGAATTGTACGAATCATGTGGCTGGCAACAGTTGCCACAAAAGGATTTTGCACAATCTTGTGGCAGCCATTACGCTAAATACTATTTGATGGGACACAATTTTAATTTTGCGTACCAATTCAGCACAATAAAATTTGGTATCAACTGGAGTACTAGCGGCACTCGTGTGCTTCCAGCTTGAGGCGTATGCCCTTCTGTCTGAAAATAATAAAAATAAAAATAATAATAATAAATAAATTTTAATTAGTCCATATCATTATTGTAAATATTAAATATTTTCAATCAACGGACTTTTGAGTTCGTTTCCTTGTATCTCAAACTACGAAAGTTAAAAAAAGCTGCCACTAATCGCAAACTCCATTTAAATAACGATTAGAAAAATTAATTGTTTTCATTTCAGTCTTTCATTTTTAACATTTTAATTAAAAGCCATAAACTTATCAAGTGTTTTTCTTATTCAATCTATTTATAAATGTTTATTTTTAATAAAAATAAAAACAAAATAAAATATTTCACTCAGACATAAAACACATTGTCATACAACATTACGAATACTTTTAATCCAATTGTAATTAAAATGAAAAAAAAAACGAAAACATTTTCAAAAATTATTTATACATTTACGCCAGCAATTCATAATATTTTACTAAAAATTTTCTCTTTTTAAGAAATTTTATTTGTCTATTAATAAAAATTACACTATTTTTATTTTCGCCTTAATTGCCAGCAGATAATGAAGGAATCATCAAGTTTAATTTTATTTTTGGTCAAAGCATTTTATAAATTAAATATATGGTACATACATGTACAAACATATATAAAAATGTGTACATTTACACATTTTTTGTCAAAACAAGAGACTTAAGAATCTGCGGCGAATTCGAAGCAACTCAGCTTACCAATACAATAACAAAACTCTGCGAAATTCCAAGTATGTTGTTGTTAAATGTTCGTATAATGTCAAATGTAAGAACTTTTTATCACTGCACTACTGACAGCCAAGGATCACTACAGAAATATGTAATCAGCTGGGGGCTGTCAATTCCGCCTGCTATCAAGTTGTCTTCATTATGTAGGGGATTTGTATCTAGTAAAAACAATCTGGCTGCCTTTCGGGGACTGGAATTTCGCTTGTTCGGTGAATCCCACTCTTAGAAAAAATGCTTAGTTTCTAAATTCTAAATTCACTTCACTTCGCTTTTCAAAGCAAAATACCAAGGCGACTTCATATTTCTTGTTTTCGTCTCCTTAAGGGTAAATCTAAGAATACAGCGGCGACGAATTTTTGGTCGCGACTATTCGTCGCCAAAAATGCACACAATCGTAGCGTTGCGCGTAATTCGTTATAGGCGGCGAAAGTTGAAATACATCTATTTTTAGTTTTTTCGCCAACGAACGATGGCTCTTCTCCCTCGATATGTGTCGCTTATTTTTCTTTACAAGACTCCTTCCTCCATCAACAAACCAGTTATTAAAGCAGCAACCACTTTAAAATTGCCAAACATTATTTGCACCAACCATTTAGACACACAGAATTGTTGAAAATGTGATTGTACTTAAAAAAAAGTGTAAACAAATCGAGTCATCTAATTCGAATATGAGGTTTGGTTTGCAGCCGACACAAGAGAAAACGAAAACACACTTGTGACACCAATTCCAATCAGATACGATTTTCAATGCTGATATTGATGGTCAAAACTTTTTAATTTTATTTCTAATTCGGTTTTTTGTTTTTTGTAATTCTTAATCTGGTCGACAGACGCAAGAGAACATCTCCAAGAAAGACTTATAGCTGGTGAAGAGCAATTTACAGCCAGTCACAGACCATCACGTTGGCACATTGATGGATTACAAATAAGTGCAATAAACAACGATTTCGATGCTGGAAAATATCGCCTGTTGTCGAGTATTGTGGCATAAAGGATGTCGGCAGTGGACGGATGATGCTTAACAGCAGCTTAAAAAAAAACACAAAACAAAAACAAAACAATTACAAATAAAAAAAATTGCCCTTTACAATAAAAATATTTTCATATAAAACAGAGACAACTTTTGTTATACATTTAACGTTGGCAGTTTTTTTTCGATATTATTTTGTTGCTTTGTTTGTTTTCCCCAATGCTGGGAATGTTGGTGTTGGTGCTGGTGCTGGTGCTGTCTTGTTCATGTTCCTGCTGATGATGATGTGATTGTTGGCCATGCCACACAATAACAACAATTGCATCTGCACAAAATCACAGTCGTGCAGTCATGGTTTTGTTCCATTCTTTCAACTTGAAGAAATCAGCAAAAAAAAAAAAAGTAGTCATGAACTCAAAATTCTGACCTTCGGTATTTGGCCACATGAAAAGTAAAAACAAGACAACGAAACGCCAAATTTGTTGGCTTCATTTCAAATTATTGGCGTAATAAAATTTATAGTCACCAACGTTATTGCGTTGCGTTATTGTGGGCCGTAGGGAAATATTAGAGTGTTAGAGAAGCCCTGCTCTGTGCTGATTAATTTAACGATAGTTTTTTGATAGTTTTAAAAAGAACTACCAAGATATTAAGTAAATATTAAGGGCAAAATTTTGACAACCCAAATGACCATTTTTTGTTGCTTGCAATTTATCTAAACTTGTTCATTTCGTTTTTTAAGTGATAATTTAAATTATATACTTTGTACATATTTATATACATATATTGTGTGAAAAGAAAGCTTCTTTGTGTGCTTTTTATATTGTGATTTGCTTTCAAACATAAAAAATCATAAAAAATCACGGGCAGCTGATTTTCACAGCCAAATAAGAATTTGTTTTTTAAAACGAATTGACAGGAAACTGCTTGATTTTACGCTGCAGCCAACAACTTTTCAGAACTCACTAGAATTGACCGATGCTCGTCTTAACCTGGACTGGACACAAATTTCAGAATTAAAATGCCTTCGAAGAAGAAAGATTGAAAAATGTTTGTGTTACTCAAACGGCTTTTATATAATTCTATGAATTTTTTTTTATGCATTTTGTTGATCATTTTCCTTATAAAATATGTACAAGAATTTCAATAAAAGCAACTTTTTTTCAAATAAGGCACAACTTTCAGTTGCCACTAAATATTGTTAGTGAGCTTTTCATTGAATGGAAACTGTGGCACCCATGTTAGGTCACGAGTTCGTAACAGCTGATGATCTTTTCAGGTTTTAAGTGCAACATTTCACAATGATTTAACAATTATAAAATAAAGATGTTTCGTTAAGTTTTGTTGTTGTGCTGGTGAATTAACGTGACGCGGGAGTGAAGGAACGGAAACTTTTTTTAAAAAATTACCTTTTGCTTGTGGAAGACAGTATTTTCCTGTTGCCATAGGGTTGCGCAAACCTGCAATTAATGACTGTAGTTTTCGTCTTGGATTTCTAGATTTGAGGTGCGACTAAATATTTGCAACTTAACTGATTTATTTAATCACAATGCCCGTGCTTTAGTCAGTCATTACCTTAAAGTATAGAAAAGCTGGAACGTAATAACGTAGAAAATAAAAATGTTATAACATCAAACTTTCGCACAGAGAACATTTTTATTTTGAAAATTTAAAAATATTTGTTCTATTCTACGGCAAACACGTGTTTCTCTACATACAAGAAACAAGGTGTTGCACACATTGTTGTGGCAACAATGCTATGTTTGCTGCAAACAGTGTGTTCTCGTTTTAAAGGTGTTTTGGTTTAGGTTTTCATATCTCCATTGTTAACGCCTACGAATGTTGGAATTTGGCCAGATGCAAGAATAATGTTTGTGAAAATTATTTCACTACAACAAAAATCTGTGCAACACCCAACGATAATATGTTTGCCATCACCATACATGTATTCAGCTCATTTATAAGCAACCAGCCTACTTACATGTATATTAAATTTTTTGCACCGAATAAATTTAAATGTCACAATCGAATGGTGCGTACAAACAACTGTGACGATTCAGTTGATAAAGAAATCGGGTGCCACAATGACTCTGTTTTTTTTTATGGTCTCGGCACTTAAACTATTTGCATGTAGTAACAGTCCATTTGACACAAATGAAATTATGTCGTAACAGTTGGCGCTAATTCATAACAAAATACATATTTATTTCAGTTTTTTCCCCTAACTTTGTGCACTTGGAAAAATGATACGGCTGAAGTGGAAATTTTTGTGGTTCTATATCGATGACACTGTATCATAACGGCTTAAGTCGCTTTTTAAAAATGCCAAAAGTGAATCTAATTTTATTAATTTTAGAATTATTACAGACATTTTTTGGTAATTTTGTCTTAAAAGCATTTATCATTAAATGCAGTTTCACACTGATATACCTGCCAAAAATGTATTGTATTTTCGTCTTGTATTTACTTAAGCTGTTATAATAATACTCCACAGATAGATTTGCTGCTAATAATATTAAATGCTAAAAACAGTTCATATAAAAGAGCCATGTGCCTATTAGTTTTACCAAATGATGGTCCTGGCTGACCATAGTTTTATAAAAAGATGTCATAAACGACTACACCACTTTCATATTGTAATAATAAATAGTCACACTGAAAGCTGAAATTATTTTACCATTTGGTTTAATTTCATAAATATTTAAGTGTAGAAAAATAATAATATATCGAACCTTTTGGTGCAAAATAGTCATAACTCAAAACTTGAAGTTTCTGCATGTATTAAGAAAAAAATTATGATTTTATGTTTAACGCTGGCAATTCTACGGATAAATATGTATCTATGGCCTACAACGATCTCATACAATATGAAAACTTTAAACGCATTTTTCTCAGTTTCATTCTTCTTCTTCTAGATATGACTCTCTTGCAGCAAAGGCTCGAAATGATATGTGTGTACATGTAACATTTACATACATAGAGATTTCAACTGATTTTATACTCAAGGATATATTCGTGTGAATCGTCACAAATTCCATTCGCCGATGAAAATAAATAGAACGGACTTAATTTAGTACTTCGCTTTTAAAGTCATATATTGTTGGCCATGATAATAACATGGTTGCCTGAGTCATAGTAGTACATGGCCACATCTGTATTGTTTTGCGTCATGACAATTTGACGGTGGCCACAGTGGCCCCAGTATGATTAGCAACAAACAAGTTTTTGGTCCAGGCAATGATCTGCGGGCGAATGCTGCAGTGTTCTACAGAGAACTACAATATTTTTTGCTCTTCTGTGCGTGTAAAAATAAAATCCAAATGAACATACACACATACACTTAAAGATATTTTATTTTTAACTTTACGTGATCTAATGGTACGCATAAATAATATTATAATTGTGTTGTTGTTGTTTTTATGTCTCTTTGAAATAAGCCGATAACAGAAGAAAGGTGGCGGGTGACAGCATCAACCCAAAACTTTCGGTTTGACGCATGAAACAAAACAGTTTCTGTAGAGCAAATGAATTTCTTATTGGCCTGCGGCCAAATAATCAACAACAAGGAATACATTAAATAAAAGTCTGTTTATGGCTTAAAATACTCGTACAGCAAAAGTATAAAACAAAACAATAAGAAAAACAACAGAGGCGGAGGGGGAAGAGCATTCCCAAAAGAAAATTTAAATAAATGCTATAGGTCAGGGAAATGAACAGACACACACACACACATACAGATTGTGAAATGCATTTACGTTCACCACCCTCCATTAGGGCCTAATCTGACGATGGGCCAACTTCACTTGACGAACTTGTCAACGGCACGGAATTGCCAGAATTGATTTTATATCAGCACCTGCTATGACTTCACATGAAGGAACTGAGCGGCGGTTCAGTAACGCCCCCATTCTGCCAATTGACTTTTGGTGAAGGTTTCGGAAGAATCGTCAACGCTTAACCTGCCCCTGGGGGGAAACGTCAATGGCAAAAACAGATGGCATCTTTTTGTCATATAAAAGGCCGGCAAATAACACAAATCTCTTGCTCGAGAATTTGGGATATTTAATCCCTTTTGCCAGTAATTCCCTAAGCAGAGAGTTTTCTTGCGAATAACAGGACACTGTTGCAAGACAACGGCACCTTGTGGACATTTGCATCACCGAACCTCTAGCACCAGTGTTTACAGCCAAAATGTTTCAACGCATCATGGGATACGGATGTCCAAAGACCAGGATACGGATGTCCAAAGACCGCCCACAGACAGGTTGGTCCCCGTTCTGTGAAGTGGCCTTTGGCCTGTATTGCCGAAGACCTGCCTGAACTTCTAACAGTTTTAGCTGTCATGTCAAACGAGAAATCTCATCGGAATACAGAGAGACCCATTTTTAAATGCACAAAGACTAAACCTGCTCCTCGAGAGAGCGGGTTTGTTTTAAACTATAGTATGAGAGTAATAAATACTCTTAAAACTTATAGCAGGTGGAATTTCGTATAAAGGAAAAGTTCCGGTTCACCAGTTTGTGCCCTCTAAAGAGCGGAAATTCAGTGAAAACTAACACGGTTTTGTTGTGGAATTAACTTTAGAGTTTTGGGTAAAAATAAATACTTTTAAATGTCTTTGACGTTTTCCTCAAGCCATAATTTGCAGCGATGCTTGATACGAGTATTTCAAACGTGACATTATTTCCATAATGATGCAACCGTTTAATGATTGGAAATGTTTAATTTGAATTTGAATTTATTCTTAAAACTAAATGTATAAAAATAAATATTTTTAATCTAAATTGAACCAATTTCTAGAGTCAAGATGACACAAAATGTTCCCGGGTGAAACATAAAAAATACAGAATGACCGACAATAAATTAAAGGTTTCAGATAATCCCATATTTAACATGAGTTTGACAACTCTGTAATTTATGTAATCAGCTGTTATATACAGAGAAAAAAGATTTGATTTTGTTTTAAACTTATTCTGACCCCATCTTCTCTTAAAAATAAAATTTTCATTAATTTTTTTGTTAATGTTGATATTCCGACTGAATTGATTTTAAAAGAAAGTGCTTTTCAAGATATCGGAAAAAAAGTAAGAATTTTCTTTTCCAGTTTCATCAAGAAATGTTATACCATAATTTAATTTCTTTCGCTACAATCATAAATCACGAATTCCTCTTTAGTTGTGAATTTTTCTTCTAAAATTGCAAAAAATCTAAATCTCAGCAATTTGAAAAACATTTTCTGTTCAATATTTTTGCTGCGTTTTGTTTGTGAAACAACTTCGTGCAAATCGTGAATTTCGTTTTATTTTCTTTTGGCAACAAATTAATTTCAGGTCTTCAGCAGGAAATAATTCTGTAAATTTATTTACAAAAGAAGACATTTTGGCTGGCGAAGGCACCAGTGAATGAAATATATATTTTCTTTAAGGCTGGCAATAAATATGGTAATAATGCGAAATCTGCAATTAAAATTATTTATTACGATTTTGCTCGTAACAAATGAAAATTAAGAATTTGTATAAAAATTAATTGAAACAAATAAAAGCTTGAAATATTTAAATTAAATTTAAAAGATGGTGGTTGCAATTTTAAACAATTAAAATGGGATTTTTCCTGCGAGGCGATTGAAAGATTTTTCGTTTCTCAAGCAGAACAATTTATTTTTAAAGAATTTTCGGCCACTTACGATCCAACAGCAGAAATCTTGGCGCATTAAAATTTATTTAATATCAATTTTTCTGTTATCAAAATATTTTATATGAAACAGGGTTTGAAACCCGGGGCTTAATTACCTATTTTTAATGTAAAGGCTTTGGCAACAAGAATAAGACAATTCATGTGGCAGGTATTTGTGAAAATCCTCTCCTTATTTGGAAGACTCATGCTGGCACGAAATGCAATACAGTTCAAATGTCGACGGTGGCTACTGACGGCGGCACATAAGCGAACTGCCGAACAGATACCGCTGCATTTTAGCAACGGCCTCACTTATTTTCACCTTAAGGACATCGGCGACTTAAACGGGTCTGGTGGGATGGGATGGCATGAAATTGGTGGGCAATTCATGTCACATGCGCGAGAGATAACCATGTAGGCAAGTTGCATATATGCAGAACGGGCAAGGGGAAGTCCGCTGCGGATAGCGGAAAAGGTAATATCGTTCTGCTAGAACAACATGTCGTCTACAGCCTTATCGTTCAATTTAAGCCAAAAGAAATCGATATCATTCTGTAGTGGTCGCATTCCCATGTTTTGCCTTGGCATATATCACACTGTGGCACATTGCTTTTCGAGATATAGAGGGCAAAGGTTCCGCGCTTGGCACAGCAACCAAGACCGTATAAAGTTTATGTATGACTTTGGCTATTCAAATAGCCGAGAAAATTGACAGAATACGAGCCAACATACCCCTGGCATGCCTTGAGGAGATATCCTGGTGTGGGTTATGCTTGGCTGAAATATTCTATGCTCGATGATCTAAATGGCCTTGAGGTGCTGTTGTCTTTTTTTGTGCTTCGTAAGGAAATAGATAGTGGCGAGCTGCTTAAAGTCTGGTCTCCCGGGCAAATTTCGGTCTATTAACTCAGGTGCCTCGTCTTCTTTCTACTGGTTAGGGAATTACTGGCAGAAAGTATTAGATAGTCTGAGCTCTAAGGGATTGTGTCCACTTATGTGTGCCCAGTTCACCAAGTGCATTAGACCACCATCATTCTAGGACATATTTGGCAGCCGCTGATGTAAATCAATTTCACAATCTGTAGTTGTTCACTTTTGACGGTGATGGACACTCCAACTTCATTTTTGGAAAAACCAGAGTAACTTTTTGTGAATGTATTAGCACCTGCTGAAGCCGGTGTTTGGAGACTGAGTGTCCCGTAAGTGCGTGTGCAAAATTTTTACTCATTTTAATAACAAATTCGAACATGCTGCTCTACTGAAGCAACAGGGCGGTCACAGGCCGCCAACATCTGCCAGCGCCAGTTGGACACTAAAATAAATCGCCGTCAAAAAATAACATATTGAAAATATAACCATATGGCCAAAACGCCGAATTATTGAACAGAGTATTTCTTTTAGCTTTCAATGCCGAACAGAATATTTGAGGTTTCTTGCCATGCATGAAAACTGATTGAGACTGCCCGTGCTTGGCTGTACGTTTTTAAAAAAATATGTGTATGGAAACACACTCGTATCAGTATAAAATATTTTCAAATAACTAAAAAACCACAACCCATTTCCCAGCGCTAAGACGTGCCGGGTTAAGTTTTGTAGGGCATCAAACACATACAGGCGCATCATTTTCAAAATGCTCATTGCTGTTGGTGTTGTTGTTGTTAACGTTGATAAAGTTTCTGGCAGACAGATTGTAAGAAACACCAACCTTAGTTGGCCCAGAGGCCTTTTCCAAGCTTTTCTGTGACGTCACTTCGGAAACCAGAGCTTTTCACTTTCTCACGCACGCGCAGACGGACGGACGGCCGGACATTATCGCTGCTCTTTTGTCGCACTCACATTCATTCAGCCACTCAGATATGAATGTTTCAAGATTTACTACTGAAAACAGAAAAGTCAACAAATTTCAGCATAAAATTTTTCTACAAATTTTATGGAAAATTCAGTGCAACGCGGACATTGGCCCCTTCAGCAAGTGCAGACGCAAATACCGGAAAAATATTTAGTTTCTCAGTGAAAATCAAAAGAAAAAGATCTACTCGAAGAAGCAAGGAAAAAAAATTGTATTTTTTACAACAAAAGCGGAGCGGTTTTTGTACAGAAGTGTATTTTTAATTTATAAAAGTGAAAAGTGAAAATTTACACACCAAATACAACAAATTTTACTAGTTGTTGAAAACTAAAATTGAAAATTTTCGGTCTTCACTTTCTCTACGTGAGTGCATTGAGTGCGACAGAAATTTCAGTCGGAAGGTAAAAATATCGCAGAAAGGCGGCAGCCGAGTGCAGTTTCAAATAAAAAGTAAATTGCATAAAAACTTGAAATAAAAGGCGTGACAAAATATTACATAAAAAAATTTAAGAAAAGAAAATGTTAGAAAATTTTTGGAAATCCACGTGTTCTATGTTTGTGTGTGAATATGAAAATTCATTAAGAATTTAAAAACAAGAATAGAAGTCAACGTTGTAAAATGAGGAAAAAATTAAGTGGAAATATTTGCAAAGAAAATCCAAAAGTATTTAATATTTGTCTGGCAAAATAATTCTATTCAATAAAACAACAAAAACTGCAAAAAAAAGAGTTCATCAAAACTTAGGCGATTTTAATTTGTTTGGCGATTTTTTGTTTTTACTTAATAATTTAAAAAAATAAATAAGAATAATTCAATGTCTAAGCCACGACATCACGAAAATAATCGTAAGCTTTCCTCAGATCGTCCATACACCAGTTTTGGCTGCCATCTATTTAAAAAACAAGTTGTGAGCGAAATCAAAATTCCCTATTGCAGCAATTTTCAATTGCTAAACTTGGCTAAACATCCTATCAGCCAGAAATGAAACTGCAAAAAAATTTAATAAAAAATTTGGATATATTAATTTTTTTCTTGACGATTTTTCATTTTCTTTTTACGACTTTTAATAATTCAGTAAAATTTTCGTAGGCTTCGATCGCATCTTCCATACTCCAGGCTTCGGCTGCCAACTATTAAAAAAAAGGCTGTCGGAAGGGACCCTCGAGGTTTGACATATTGCAGAAAAGAAGCCACGATGTAGCGCATCTTCATGATGCAAACAGACACATCGGTCCCTCGCTTTCTGTATTTGCTGTATTTTTATAGCTGAGATGGGATAGAGCGGCCGTGTGGAAAACTCTGCTTTCGCAAAAGACTATTTTCGGGGCTATTGATATTTGAGAAATTACTGCCACTAAAACTCTCCCAACTTGTATGGAATGTTCAGCTGGGAAGCAGACTTTGCCTTGCTTGAGGCACTCCACTTTCTACGGTATAGAAGGAAAGGGCTTCCTCCATTAATACGGCATCCAAAACTGTAGGTACTTTCTTTATGAATTGGGCACAGGTTTCCCAAACCCCCTATGCCTTGAATAAGCATGAACCCCTCATATGCCTTGACGGTGGGTCTCTGTTATTGGTACTTTGGTTGTAGAGCCTATCCCTGGCTGAAATGTTCTGTTTGTGATGTTTACCTAAAATCGCCGCAAGAGGCTTTGGCAACTGCTTATAATAAAGCCGTAAAGCCCATAGCACTATTTGCGGTATCCAAATGTTCCTGTCTGGAAGCTGAATGCAAACATCGGACGGGTGGTGTTTAGGGCTGATGTTCCTTGCGGACCTCGGTAGTACTTTGACTTCTTCAATTATCTTGTTCTGATCTTGATCTTGTTTTGGGGCAATTGCGTTTTGTGCCTTTTTTATAGAGCCAGAGACGGTTTCGCTGTGTGATATGTCAAACCAGGAGACTTTGTGCTTTAAATTACAGGGGAAAGGAACAAACTAGACTCCCTTAATCCATTTTAAAACACTACAGAAATCGAACTCAATTAAACATGACGTTGGTGGCAATTAAATAAATATTAATTAAAATAAGATTTGAATATTTCTTGCAAATTGGAAACGCTAATAACAGAGTCTTGTTGCAGTTGAAGGAGGCACCAGTGGTTGAGTAGAACCTATACCCTGACCCCAGCGAAACGACTCCCTTAATCCATTTTAAAGCACTATAGAAATCGAACGCAATTAAACATGACGTTGGTGGCAACTAAATTAATATTAATTGGGATAAGATTTCAATACTTCTGGTAAATTTTTGCTAAAGAATCAAATAAATAACAAAATTTTCTTGTACCTTTTTAAACCGATTGAAAATATTTCACCAATTTGCCCACCACCAGTTTAGTTTGTTCATTCATGTACGATATTAAAGGAGTTATTGTGTATTCCAATTGTTTTCTAACAATTCCAGTGAGATCATCTGAAGAGAAAACAAATTAAAATAAAACTCTTTGCATTTCCTTGTGCAATTAATTAAAAGCCACAATCAATTAAAATAACTAAAACGATATAAAATAAAATAGAAGAAACTGTTGTGCCACTTCAGTGAAATATTGAAAATATTCGAAAGGATAAATTGGAAAAGAAACTGATACATTTCGAAAAATATACGTTCCCCTCAACCCATCCATAGTCGGCATTAATACCGCGTTGCGTGCGTGCTCAATACAAATTACAACAAATTTGCCAATAAGAAGGCCCAAGTGGCAACCAACTGGACGTGTTGCACAGGTGAGTGGGATTTTATTAATTAATTCTTCACTAATTGTGTCATTATTTAATTGCCGTTTTGTTCTGATGAATGAGCGCCTGTTAAGCCACAAAATATATGTATTTCAATACTCTTTAGCATAATAAAAACATCAAAAGAATTTCAACAAAACTTACAATACAAAACTTGTGTGTGTGTGTGTTTTTAAATTGATTTCCCAAACAGAAATAAAACAAAACCATCTTTCATTTTTATTTGTTTTCACTGTTCTAAAACACCACAACAAAACAAATTCCCAGAGCTTTTTAAATCAATGACAGACCAAATAAACGCTTTTATGAACGGCTCGTGAGGGATTTCACCACAACTCCCTCAAGCAACATTATTATTTTCTAATCACAGGCTTCGAAAATAGTAACAACAAGTTCAGAAACTTTCCTTTTTAATGGCAGTACATTGATTTACATTTATTTCGTACAGAAGACATAAGCAAAATCACCCAGTAAATTTTCTTTTCAACAGATTAAAGACACTTTTTTAACACACACACAAACACACTCACCCACACAAAAGGCAAGACGGCCACTAATGGAATGATTTGTTGTCAAATACAAGGGTGTAGTGAAAAAAAGAGGGTGGGGAAGTCATTAGGTAAGTTGGGAAAATGTTTATTTGCGAAATTTACTAATCGAACAAACTTTTCTGTTCAATTGCTTTTTTGGTCTCGTAAAAGTCGCGCTCTTAAAATGAACTCCCAAAATCGGAAAGTTCATCAATTGTAAGAAAATCCAAATTTTGGATTCATTTGCAACAAGTTACACGAGCCACAACTGAAGCGGCACGATATGCTGTTGGTTTTGTATCCACAGAGAGAAAAGAATTGTCCAATAGATTCATTAGCACTGAACAGAAATGCTAAAGATATTCACGCCAAATCAACGACAAATTCTATTTTGAAGGCAAGTGATTTTTAATAACATAATTTATGACCCATAAAACGATTTGACACTTTCGGATCATATAAACCAAAAATATATTTTTTACTTGGCACCTTTTTGAAATAAATTGCGGGTTGTGGCTTAAGAGCAGCAGAATAACTTCCATATTTTTAAGATATTTCTAACTTTTATTAAATTTACAATATAAAATATATAGTTTATTGCCTTATAAAAACCATACATCAGACACGAATTTCGAATTTCACCCATCGCTACAAATTCGCCGGCAAATATTCGTAAATATTGACGAATTAATAACTTCGGCTTAAAATTGATTTTTACATTTTGGCAGACAAAAATTAAAAATTTAATAAAAAAAAATGTAAATTTGAAAATAATTAAAATTATGTTTCTTATGCTTTTGCTTGTGCATAAAACTTTTAGCTGGACCATATGACAAAACAGGGATGAGGCGATCATATAAGTATAAATATAAGTAAAAATAACGTCCGCAAAATGGCTTTTTGAGCAAATTATTTGAGGTGGTGAATGCATTCCAAAAACGTTTTTATAAATTTCTTACTACATGGAATAATAAAATAATAAACCGGATTGTACTATAAAGTAGAATGTAAGAAACCTTTTCACCTGATACTGTTTGGTTCGTCGTTCGCCGAGAGTGAAGAATTTCGACCAACATCACGATTGCGTGCATTTTCACAACGTTTTACTTTTCCAACGAACCGACAAATTCGTCCTTTGTCGCAGTTGTGTTCCCAACATGCCTAAATTCCCTAAATTGCTAGTGATTTTCCCTTGTTATTTTAATTTAAACAAAAAAACAATTACGAAAAACTTCAGTTTCCAAAAACGGACACATTTTTTTCATTTTCTGTGAAATTTTTCCCAACAGTGTCACTAATAATCTTAAACGTACACATTCATTAAAGCCAGCAACCTGCTGATAAAGCTCCACTTTCGCAGCTTTTATTAGTTCACGTTATCTCGAGCGCACTGTACATACAAAGACCAACACTTTGTCCCAACAGAATTCATAAACTCAATAATTTATTTGCTATTCATTATTAGCACATGGTTTCATAACTTATTTATTTCCCCTTCGACTCGCCGAGGTTGATGGGGCGAGCAAATCTCTTTGATTATTAAAAGCAAAAAAAAACAATATACAACAAAATAAAACGAAGACAATATTTTTGTGTTTAATGTTGAATCATGGGAATGGCCGACTTATCTGGCACGACAACAAAAAACAGAAAAAATGATAACGGAAAATTACTTTTATAGGGAAAACCAAAACATTCAAAGAAAAACTAAATTATCAGGCACCGAACAAGCAACAGGCAGAACCACACACGGACCGACATCTAAAAAGGAAAACACCATCATTTTGCTATTTTGTTGTGCCCCAATTCAGTTTGGACACAAATTAGTAAAATTTGCTAGAAAACAAGAAATCTGAACTCGTGTATCAGACATCAGTTGCTAAAACATGAGTAATAGAACTATTGTTGGAATTTCATGTTCAGAAAGACATACATATGTACATAATTCAGAAAAAGAAAATGCTGCGTGTGTCCTCCAATCTTGGTATTTTTCGGCCTTAACTTATTATTTACGATTGGAATTCCTAAATAAATGTGTATATAAATACATACATACATACATACGAAAACTTACCTAATTTGTTTTCTGAATGTTGCTGAATTCCTCTCGGCCGACCACAACAAAACCAAAAAAAATCGCTTTCATGCTTCACTGGTTGTCACTTGACAAAAACAATTAAGTTTATTATTAAAAATGAAGAAAAAAAAACTGAAACACAAAAAAATTTGCTAAAACATTTGTTTAAAAATTTAAACGATTGCACTTTTTAGCTTAAAATAAATTGAAGCAACTTTTTAAAATAAAAATAAATACAAATTTATTAATATTTTGCCAACAACAATTTCATTCAACAGAGATCATGGCAAAACAACCAACAACACGCACTTTAAGACGATCTCTCGCTTTAGGAAGCTGAAAGCGTCACGTTTTGTAGATCACATTTCAGACCTTGAAATGTTCCAATTGCAGCAAAATATTTTGCTAACCCGAAAAAAACTAAATTAATGTGGAAATGTTTTACTGAAAATATACAGATTTCTAATTTACACCAAAAACAATTTTGTTCTCAAAACTTGTGGCATTTGATTTTCTGAAGAAGAAAAAAAAAATATGTAACATCAACATAAAGATGGTACAATTCTGGGGCTGCACTCAATTGTAGCAAATCTTACATTTCTGAATGACAATACAACAAAGCGAAAAGGAGTGCAAAATACGAGTATGTCGTGAGCTGCAATACAAAGGGACGTAGCTGGCAATATATTTGCGAAATAAATTTTTGGATTGATTATGGTGCGAATTCTCCATAATATAATAAAAATTACACTGCAAGTACAAATCGAAATGACTCAGAAAAACGCCCAAAGAAAGACAGCCCAACTTCATTTTGGGCCGCCGAACACTGGCGTAAACAACATTTTAAAAGATTGGGTTAAAATCAAGAGGCATTCCCTTTATAATTTTGTATTGTTTCCCCAGCGATTTGTTGGTGTTTTAAGGAAAATACTTATTTGTCGCAATTTAATGCTGCTGGCGCTGGCCTTCCGCTCCCCCCAGCTGCCTCAATTCATTTATTTTTGAACCACTTTATGCAGTTGTTGTAATATCTTTCGAATGTTTTTGGTTTGGAATCGATTGGAAATCATATTATATTGAATAATATCAGCGTTTAATGACACTGAACTTGGCTGTATAAAATAAAAAAAGAGAACTGCTTAAGCAATAATAGCCTAACGTGGAACTCAATTCGTGCGATGATTGAAAATGTCCTCATCAAAAAGGGCTCTGCATTTAACCGCAACGACGTTGATGACATGAGGCTGTCTTTTGACGAACTTGGCGTGAAAAGGTCGCTAAAAATACACATGCCACATGTTATATAATATAGTATAATCGAAACTGTATTACAGTGGGGCCTCGATTATGTGTATTTTGATTAACTGACAGCGTCGATTACCCGGGAAAAAAAATTTGTAATTGTTTTCGATTTACCATCAATTTTTTTCCCATTAATTTTATTTGCTTTGCATCGATTAATCGTGATTGCCCCTATTAACGGTAATTCTAAACAAACACAATGTGAATACTGCAGCGTCAAATGTTCACCGAAACACGCGAAAGATTTCGCCATACTAAACTGGCTTTAATGATTTCTGTTGGTCCATAAATTAATTCAGAATACACATCTCTAACTACTGCAAAAATGTCTTTCACATCACAATCTTCTTCAGGTGTCTTTTTTTATGTTGCTTCTGCACGACGAACTAAACATAAACAGTTTTTTGTCTCTCCTGAAAATTTTAGTATTTTGAGTTGTGCCCCTTTTGCATTTAGGGTACGATATGCACAATGTATTAAGAATTATTAATTAGATACATATATTTTGCAATACAGAACTTAGTGTCGTATGTTTATTTTAAAAATGTTATTTACATGGTTTTGCATTTCGACTCACGATATGCAACACCAAATTTACAGAAATCTTCCTCCAAACAACATTTGCAAATCTTTCTCTTTCTCTTCGGGCAGGTGCTGATCTACATATATAAATCGCTTTCACAACCTGTAACTTCGTCCAACAGAATCTTTTTGGACAACTGGCTGGAAAAACAAACCCATTTAAAATATTGATGGTGGTATTTTTCTAGCACTTTCCGACACGTTACTACGGCTCTATGACTAAAATCTTATTGATTATCCAGCTGTTTTGTTTTATGTTTCGAAGTCGGTTTTTTATTCGATAAAAATTTGCCGCTTTTGCCAGTCATGCCAACTGTCTTAAAGTCTTCTGCTAGAGAAGAATTGATTTCTTCTAGTTAATTTATTATATACACTGAGACCTCGGTTGTCCGCAACACGTTTGTTGTTTCAGATATAACACCAAATATTTGCAAATAAAAATTAAAGTCATCAGGAGCCCTTGACTCAAATCGTTTCCCCCAACTAGTACAATTTTTCAATGACAAGCTTGTGGATATATTTATTGCTGAAATCAGAAGCGTTCTGATCAATCAATTTCTGCCGGTTAATTGTTTATCAATCCGAGTAGTATTTTCGAGCATTCTTTGTTCAGATAATTCAACTATTCAAGGATTTAATATAAATGTTTAAGCAACATGAGAAAAAACTATAATAGGAGTAATTTTGGAAAAAAAATTTATATAGTTTCTTTAAAAAATCATGTGATTGAGTGATTCTTCCTTTTAAGTTCAAAATGTTGTTGACCAGCCTTCTATGGATACGACTCGTATTTATCGAATGTGTAAATTAGACCAAACATCTGACTATTCTTGTACAAAACCAGTGAGTTGCCTGTTTTCTCTTCATTCACTTTGTGTCGGACTATTCAAAATCATTCAAATTACGTTTAGAACTCCAAAGCGATTAATCGTTGCCAAAAAAAAAAAAATAATTGATAAAAAATAGAAAACAATTACAAACTTTCTTTATCTTCGTACAATAATATACTTTTTTCGTTTATAGTCTAGGAAAAATATCTATTTGTACAACATTTGTTCTGTGTTGACTAACTTTTGTCAATCACTTTAACATTTTGAGGGTCAAAAAGTTCATTTACATACATATTTTAAAAACAACAATCAAACCGACAGATTCATTAAAAGTATCAACATGCGAAAACACACACACAGACACACAACATATATACATATCGCCACCTGAAATCCAAAAGTTCGTAACACCCAAAAAAAAAAACTCAAAATACACTTTTTGGTTGATTATGAGGTCATTAACCAAAATACAGTTTTCTTTAGAATTTTTGCTTGAATGTGTTAAAATATAACGAAGTTATTAGCGAAACTCAAAAGGCCGCAACTACATTGTCAGCAAATGCCTAAATAAAAAAAGTCCCTAAATACATTTTTAATTAAAAAAAAAAACAGGTTATAAGGGATTATGATTTGGTTGGATTATGACAGTCTTCCTAAGTGACTTGCTTTGACTCGACTATACATATGAATATACCTAATTTTCTTATATTCACATATTTAGTTGCTACATGGCAGGCAAAGGCAAAAAAATTACCCCCCTACTGTTAATACGATTCGTGGCCTGGGATAGGATACTTTTGCAACCATTTTTTTTTATATAAAACATATATCGGGGGCAAATATGAAGTTTTGATATGAGGTTTTGCCACAGCGCTCACAACGATAATTTGAGGATGTCGTACCTACAACAGAAATTCAGTGCCAGACGACTTTCTAATTTTTTTTTGAACTGGCCTGAACCTTTAACGTTTAAAAAACTTATACACAAACAGACATTTTAAGTCCTTTTTTTTTAACCACCGCAAAGCACCGCTCAGACAATCAGGCCGAAACAACTCTTCTGAAGATCGTTCGTACCTGAGCAGTTGTATACTGAAGAAATAAACATTTCAAGACAGAAATGGAAGCATCTTCAGCATATGAAATTGTCTACTTCCAACTGAGGGCATCGTTTTCTTTCCATTTAATCATTAATGAATTTTCGTTGTTCGATTTTTATTTTATTATATTTCATTTCTATAAAAATTTGTTTATTTGTTGACGTTTTATGTTTCTTAATATTTTTTTTTGTATATTTATCAGCTCGACTTTAGGCTAAATAATTAAAAGCAAATGCAATGAATTTTCTTACATTTTGTTTATTTACCAAGATTGCAATCATCCTCAGAGTTTCTACAAAAATGGCACAGGTTACCATTAACATATATATATTTAAATCGACATTAACATCATCAAAAAAATATATATATGTACATCAAAATATTTACATATATATCAAAATTAAAGATATTAAAATTCGTCTATTTGTATATTTTAAAAACTTCACCCCCGAGTTTATTTCCCCAGAATTATTGTCCTTTTTATTTTTGTTTTTTAAAAATTTAGTTAAAAAAAACGATTCCAAAACGCCGTAAGCTGCATTGGTAAATAATTACTTTTATTTTATAACTTTATTTTTTTTTTATTAAACCACATTCGCATTAATTTTTAAATGGTAGTTCCTGAAATTGGGCACCCAACAAGTTCTTATGGTGTTTTCTTTCCTGGATAAAAATGTTGCCACTTATATGTGGAATATTTTCGGCATATCCTTATAAAGTGTTTCATATATTTTCCTTTCAATGGAACAGAATAATGTGTTGATTTTACACTTTTCAATAGTCGGTTGCAGAAAAAGTGTATTTATATACAGTTTGTGAAGAAAATGTTTTCAATACTAAAGAAAATTACAAACTTTACATGAAACTCTAATTTTTAAGTAAAATTTATAAATATATTATATTTTTTTTTATTTCACGGGATTTTACATGTTTCTAAGCATATTTCAATAAAAAAAAAATTAACAAAATTAATCCTAATAACAAAACAATAATTAGCAATTTAGAAAAATATTTCAGTCTGTAAAATAAACGTTTTTAAAATTGTACTAAGTGCGGCAAAATGTGCTCTAAATTGTTAAAAATAACATTTTGCGCGCTAGAACTTTGTGTGCCCACCTTGAGCATCAACTACAGCTTCCAGACGTCTACCCATGGAGCAAAAACAAAATACAAATCAATGAAATTTGTTGTTGTTATTGCACTTTATTTAAAGTGCGATTTATACATTACACGCCTGTAAAAATGGGTATTAACTCGCACTGAAAAAAGGGGGGTAACATTTCTGACAAATATGCCCTTTATTTGTGCAACAAACTTAGAAAAGAACATGACAACTTTTCACCTTCTTGCATATATTTTCAGAATAGAACAACAACCTGCTCGCATGGTAGCACGAATGCAACATTTTTGTCAGAAAAGAAAACAATATTAGGTCTCAAATGTGTACTTACGGCTGTTTATATTTTAGGGGACGATATGTATTTATCCTTTTTTCATGTTAATATAAATTGTTATTTTGTTTCATGTTAAAGCCTCTTGGATTAGATAAAGTTTTAGTTGACGTTTTTCTACTCGAACAGCTTTTTTCAAATTATTTTACAAACAAGTCCCCCGTTTGCGGAGAAATTTAATACACATCCATTTATTTACGTCCGTCCGCCTGCTTGTTGGTTGGTGTGTTGTTCGTGTGTAATAGGTTCAAACACGTTTCACAAAATGTTTGTTTAGGTCTCTATATGGATTTTTTTCCTCTGCCTTGCCAGAACAGTCATCGAGACAAAAAAAAATATCAACAGGTGTCACAATTCTGTGGTGAACATTAAACAAGAACGAAGCCCTCAAGACGGGGGAGCAACACAAAAACACATTTATCAATAATACCAAAGTACATATTAAATGTGGCCTATTAATAAATACAAATACAAATACAAACACATAATTTATAAAACAAAAAGAAATAAACAAAATATTATGCAGGAAGTTGAATAATTTATGGAATGGAGGGAAGTCAACCTAAAGGTCTTAACTAAAATGAATGTATGTGTTTTCTTGCATTAGTGGAGAATTGATTCAGTGTTTAAGCCTCAAAAAGACTGTTTTGCTATTGTTGTTGTAATACTACAACATTTTTCTGCTCGTAGTCGAGTTTAATTTAAGGAACTTGTATATTCTTTCATCTGCCTTTAAGCTGTTAATACGCTAAATGGTGTTTGCAGGAGACGTTATTGTTGTGCTTTTCATTTGCTTAACAATTATTTCTAAAACTTTATTGATATAAAATTAAATTCATTGAGTTTATTTCACTTCCAAATTATAGAATTTAAAAAAAATTAGCTGATCTTTGTGTGTTTTCTAGCTGTCTATAGGCCGACACTTCGTAGGTGCTACTCTACCAGTTAGAAGACTTGACAAACGTTGAAAAATATAGTCCAACAATTAACTTTACTACGGGACCATATAGAAACCGTCGTGCGTTGTACTGACAAGTAACTTAAAAGACAGTGTTTGTTATGAGCCTTGTCCCTTAGAGCACATCAACTTCAACGCAACGTTGACAACTTTCTGTCAATGTTTTCCTTGTGTTGATTTGTAGCAGCGTTAAGAAAATATTTAAAATTTTTTGTGCAACGTGAAAACATTTAAAAATTAGAATAGGAAAATAATTACGCCAATTCCGTTAACGTTCGTTGAAAAAGACGACGTACAGGACGTGACGAAATCTATGTAACGCGGCTCACACGTCAATAGAATACAACTCTGTTTCTTTAAATATGTTGTGTTTTTCAATACTAATTGTGTTTTTGTAAACAATAATCGGATAATTACCAAATTGATAATTCTCATATATATTTGGGTAATTAAGCGAGAAAAGCACTTAAACAAATTCGTCTAATTTGTGCGTTAAGGTACTTAGATGAATAACAAACAAAAAAGATTTTGGTTGCCATCTTAGCGACTTCAAAACCGAAAAATAATCAGCTGACACGAAATCGCCTTGGGCAGAAGTTTAAGTAAATTTGATTGCATGAATGGTAATATTATAAGCAGATAGAAGCTCGCGCAGTTAAGCAAATATTGTTGGAAGGAAGTTATATTTTGGGTTCATACATTTTCGGTAAATGAACTGAAATAGATATTTAAGTGTTTTGTAAGAAATCTTAAAAAAAGTTATTAAATATACACAAATATTTAAAACATAAAATTTAAGCGGCTTTATTCCACTCACATATGCCGGAGGACGATTGAAACCGTGTGAATAATGTGCGCGTATGTGTGTGTTAAAGGAATACGCCTAAATGTATGTCGCTGAATAAAAACACCATTAACATGAGATGGGTGTATTCTTTTACATGTATTAAATCATGTTCAAATAAAACACCGTGGGCTGTGTGTGTCGATGCCAGATTTCACAAGATGCCGTCGTTTAGGCGATTTTTATTTAACGTTGTATTTGAATTCAATTTCACTTATAATATATATCAAATAGAGCTGCCACCACGCCACTCCGAAAGTTATTCTCCTGTTGCTGGCCCAACGCTTCCTATTAACTCGTGTGCTGGTTCCCAAAAACAAAACCAAACTGGCACTTTAGATGTATTACAACTATTCTAGTAATTTTTATATTCGGTAGTAAAAGCTGCGTCCCAAACAAACTATCCCAAAAACCTGATTGGTCGTTCCACCAAATGCTTTCACTAATTTGTACACATTCGCCGGCACATTTTCACTATTTTGATTGCTCTTTGGTGAACGTCCACGATTTCGATGTATTGGGCACTCATCGCGTGAGCATCTTTTTCGTATCCGAATATTCAAGTAAATGTGATCAATAATTTATGAACTATTTCAGCAACATTTGGAGATGTTTGGCAAACCCTGAAACTGATAGTGAATTTATCAAACATTTTTTCCTTTTCTCGTGTTAATGAGGGTTGTTGAAAGAAAAACATTCTTTTTTATTTACTATTACCAGCTGTGCAAAATAAATTTACGAATTATGGAATTATGACAGTATGGGCGGTCTATTGAAGAACTTATTCCCTAGACGGCACTAACTGCATACGATCTATAAGTTCATGTAAGAAGAGGCACAAACTTCCACAAAAGAGCCGCAACCGTAAAAAGAAATACTGTCTGTGAGACAAATCAGTCAAGCAGTGCAAGAATGGAAGGTAAAACAGCAAACACATTTAAATGACACCAGCCAATAGGTAACAGCTCAAAAAAAGTTAAACTAACATTTAATAGGCCACACGAAATCCGCTCTCATCCCAGACCTGCTAAAAACAACGAAATTGTGTACTTTCGACGCCAACGCAGTCTGGCAACTACAGCTTGGCTGCTTAAAACTTAGAAGCCAACAGCAAAACAAGCACAACCGAAGAAGGCGTCCCAGAAAAAAAAGGAACAAGATTTTAATGCTCAACATGGCGGAAAGGAAATTCCAGCCGCCCCGCCGTTGCTATTCAAAATCAAAGCAGCTAAACAAACAAAACAGAAAATTTATACCTGTTTGAGTTTTTGTGAAAATAAGTAAATAAAATGATTCCTCACTTTTTTCTGATTTGGGCTATAAATTTCATACATAAACACATACATACATACATATATACATACATACATACATACATACATACATACATACATACATACATATGTAAATATGTACATACATTTATATGAACTCTTTGACATTCGTACAAGCAAAAGTTGTTTGTACCCGTTTCTTTCGCTTAAATAACAACTTATTAATATACAGTTATATGCACACACATACACACATACATAGAAAGCGATGAATTGTTGGTAAAGCACAAAAAAGGGGGTAAAATGGAACACCTTTAATCCAAATTGGCATCCTTTTGGAAGCTATTCATGCCGGCAATTCGTGCCACAGGTGGTTTTCCCGTCTGTGCTGCCACAATTTTGTGCAAAAAAAAAAATACAAAAACCATTGAAAGGAAATGAAAAACGTTAAACTAAAGGGTGAGAATTTTGTGTAGCGGATTAGTGATATGAAATCGAATGAATTGGCTTTAGATTTTAAAATGTTTGTAGCCAGCCAGACATTGTAACAGATGGGCAAAATAAATAAGAATAAAATATTCATCATAATATGATAAACTTGGACCATATTATGGTCGCTATTTCGAAATGGTCTAGATGCTTCCACTGTGGTCAGGTTTTCACATCACGTTTTCAATAATATTATTAGTTCCCAGCATTTAGGAGAAAACCACCCAACTGGTGTGCTTTGCTCTGGAAATATTGTCCTCTCAACCATTCTTTTCTTTTCACAAACGAAAGGGCTTAAATGGTTCGTAATTTTTATTCCTGTAATAGCAGGATTATTTACACTATCTCTGTCCAAAAAATAAGGTGAATTTTTAATTTTCTGGGGTAACGGACATGAGTTCAAAGTCTGTGCTATTTGGCATATTTAGTTGGTTTGTGAGCGGCATTAAAGTCGGAAGTGTTTTGCATTTTCGCCCATATTTTCCGCTGTCGAGAGGATGGCATCAAAGAATTTGCATCAAAACTTAATGTAAAAAATGGAATTAAGTGCTTAAAAACACTCAAAAGGTAACGGAGTAACAGTGGCCTACGGTTTTCTGAGTCAAAAAATTGTTTACAAGGTTTTCAAGGAAGATCGAGAAGATGTGAATGACGACACCCACCCCCAAGACGCTCCAGTACATCAAAAACCGGTGAAATGTTAAGAAAGTGAAAAAAATGTAATGGAGATCCGTCGAATTACTATTAGAGAAGTTGCTACCGATGTCGTTATATCGGTTGGCTCATGCCATACAAATTTTTTGGAAATTTTGGCATGAAACGTGTGACCAAAATGATTGAATGTCGACCAAAAACAAAACCGATGTATGACCATCGCTCAGGAATTGTTGAATGACCTCGCAGGCGATTCAGAATAGATAAGAACTGAATCGGTGGAAGAGTCTAAAGGGGAAAATATTCGCACAGGGACCATTTTGGAGCAATTGTGTTGCGAGGCCTCGGTTATATGTGTTAGCGGCAGAGATTTTTTCCCCCAATTCTGTGGCGTGTATGATGAACTTTTTGCTTTGGAGGAGCAATTTGAGAAGCGGTTATCAGACCGATCACGCTTGACATAATAGCCCACCATCATGCTCGTATAACACCGAGCTAGAGCGCGTATTTAAAAAATAACTATTTAAAAGTCTGACGGAATAGTGACAGTTAGAAAATGATACGGCTCATGGAAAACTCTGACTAAAATTAAAAAAAATTTAAAACAATAATTGATTCTACTAAAGCAGCTGCTACCCGTAACTCAGGCGCCATCATTAACAGAACCCTCATCGTTCAGTGTGTGATTCGTAATCAAGTAAAACACATATTTTTACTTGGAATGAGAGTAGAATGGAAAAGTAATCACCATTCCAAGCATGGCGTACCAGGCATAAACGTCCAATACCCGCTTCTACATGTTTGCTAAGGTAATGGGTATTATTGCTGTTGTCGTGAAGATCTGGCAACATTCGCATTAAATAAAACTCATTTGTTAGGTGTCTTGTAACAGTCTAAAATGTTGTAAAATTGGAAATTATTTAAATTTGCGTTGTGACATTTAATCGAGATATTGAAATTGTTGCGAACTGTGAATTAACATTTTAAATACGTTAAATTTTTGCCGAATTATGGCTTCTTAGTCGAATAGTCGAAATGCTATTATATATGAGTAAAAATTGCTCGAGCGTTATCGCATTACGAGTTAAACTATATTATATATTGTAATTACCTCCTTCCTCCAGTGGATTAAGACCTTCTCTCTCCACCGCAGAATCGGCAAGCGTCTGTGCTGGATATGTCCTAAGCTTTCCGTATGTACAAGACCGATATTACAATTACAATATTTCTCTGCGAGAACTCTTACCCATTTTCTGTTTCTTCTTTGAGAAAACTTTTGTTGAAGCCAAAAGGTGGGTGAGTCCAGTGAAACTCCATTCAGCCCCCTTTTTAGCAAAGATATGTGTCATGTCGTTAATTCTATGGAAATCAGATCATAGTAGTCTGATTCCGAAATCAAATATATAAAAATGAAGCGTTTTTTGAAATAAGAAAAATATATAAATTTGTCATTGGGTTAAGAAAACAAATGTTTATCTCTTCAGAATACGAAAATATCCAGCAAAAACTCTATGGTGGCCACATATTGCAAAACGTTGCAAAGACGCCGAAAACTGCTTCAAAAAGTGTAAAATCAAAAGCAGAGATTTATGTCACGTTAAACATCTCCCTCTACAGTTACAAAAATCGTAAGCATACGCGACATATTTTTTTTCCCCAGTTCTCTTTTGCGCCACATTCTCCTTTTTCCAATTCAATTAAGCGAAACATGGTGTCTTGCTTTATCGTATTCTTAAAAATTTACTCTATAATTTTCATTCTCCATCATAGATAGAAATTAATTTCAAATAAAGGGTCTTTTAATAAACTACTCAACATTGTGATGGTGTGGTCAGACGTACCAAATGCGATTGTGTTTAAATTAAACAACGAGTATTATATTAGATTCCGACTTGGCCTTAAACAACATGACGGACGTCGTCATATTTCATTCCACTTAATTTTAAGAAAATATGGAGTAGAAATCGTTTCTTAAACTTGACAATTCGGATTGGTCTGTATGCCCGATTAAAAATTGAAATATATTTAAGAAAAATACTTTTAAGATTTATTTATGATTTTAGAATATAAATTTTAATCAAAATTACAAATCTTGCTGTATTTGACTGGATTTTTCGTTTATCCTGTAACCAGCCACAATTCATCTATTTCCCTTATGTTTTTTTTTTTTTTTTGTGTTTTTTGTTGCCGCTTGTCTGTACAAACACTCACTCCGTTGTGCGATTAAATGAGGGAACAGTTGTTTTCTATTTTGTACTTTTCTTACATTTTCCCTCCAAAGGTCTGTCCCTGCCAGATTGCCAGCAGCAAAATTTCGTGAATTGGCTGTTGCTTCCGTCTGGGAGCCAACAATCACAATTTTGCATTATGGTTTTAAAAGTAAAATATATACATTCGATTATTTCATTTTCAGAGCTGCAAACTTAAATTTAATGTCCATTATTTTTACATATTAATCCGCTTGGTTTTCAATTAAGGAATAATTTGGATGTTGTTTGTGAAATTATGTCCTTTTTAATTGTTCTGTACAAATATCAATTTTACAGGAGTTCCCTTTCATGATACAGCAGAAATTCAGTACCACTACCATCTACCTGATTCCTTTTTAAACCGGCCTGAACCTTTAACGTTTAAAAAGTTAGAACACAAGCAGACTTTTTAATTGGTTTTTTTTTTATTAATTTTCGTGTGTTGTTTACAAAACGACCAATTAGACCGAAACAACTCTTTCTGAGTTTTTCTTTCTTACACAGCACCAAATTGAACCCTCGTGGAATGCAAAGTAAGGACTAGGTTTTTTGTTCGCTGAGTTCAAGACGCGAGATATCTATTCTTATACCTTTTTAGCATATACCTCACATGGGCCAGTTTATATCATGATCCAAAACCAATTTTCATGTCTAAACACAGTATTAATCAATCTCATGTTATAAAGGGTCTTTCGTTAAGTTTTTTCTAGCTTAATAATTACATAAAAATCCAGCAGGACTAACATCGTGCCAGCCACAGCATTTTTGTGTTGTGAAATGTTTTTTTTTCCGACCTTAAAAGATTATCTATTTTCATAAAACAATTTTATTACTTATAGATGCTGACCACCGTAAGAAACACATAAAATTCGTTACTTTGCCGACGCTGCAAAAATGGCAACGCGCACTTTAAAAGTCTTCTGAGTCAGCTGTTTTTTATTTGTTGACTCTAGTTATTTGTATGTTCTGCATTTTATTTGTACTGTACGTTATTCGATCTCATCAACAAATTTATTGGGTTTTTATTGTCAGCTGATTACCTGTCAAAAACACACAACGCTTTCAATACTAAGAGTACTTTCACGTGGGCCAATACTCTTGCCAAACATTAGCAAATCTGTGTTCATATATGTATCGACATGTACAAACACAAAACTAAATTGCTCAATGTGCAACCGTTTTCAACAACTTTTTGGCCGTAAATGTGTCAAAATAGTTGTTATGTATCCGGGTCTATGGGGAAACTCCAGTTTAACTTTTTTGACAGAGGCAACGCGTTGTGTAATTCTAACTCATATGACAGCCAATTTGTCAAATAGCAGCTTCAAATTAGTTGTGTTCGATGTCTTTTTAAGAGGTTTACAGGTTTGAGTTAACAGCACTGTTTTATTTGGCAACCCACACAACAGCTGATAGTTGATTTTGTCTCAAGAGTAATTTGGCCTGACACTTCATCATGAATAGACTTACAGCAGAGCAACGCCTGCAAATGAGCTGAAGCTGAAATTGATATTGAGATTGAAATTGAAATTGAAATTCTACTCAAAATTTTATTCTCTAATGAAGACGTTTTTTGGTTGAACAGGTACGCAAATGAACAGAATTGTCGCATTTGGATGAAGGATAATGCTGTGCTGCGCTTTATGGACAGACTGAGTCATTCGTCCATAATATCCAAAATATTAACGTCAAAGCTGAATGGTGGAAATTTGTGTTCCAGATTGCGCTTTGTACGCGCCAGCCGTAGCGACTACTTGACCAAAATCATGTTTAAACATCAATGTCGTAAAATTGTCTATCCAATAAAGACCTTCGGAATTGATATTAAAAATATATTTCTGTTTTATTATGATTTAAACGTACACGGTTTATAATCCCCGCTGAAGAAGGATTTAATTTTTTCCTTCTTATTTGAATCTAGACAGGCAAAATTATTTAGCAATTAAGTCATTAGAAGGACATTTGCGGTCATTTTAAGAAAAAAAAATATTTCAATTGAATATCTAAGTTAATAGAATATCACTCTCCCTGCTTTATTTATTTATTTGTATGATTTAAAATTAAAAAATAAATGTATTTCCATGAAATTTAATTTAAAACGTGAAAAAACATCGCACTTACTGTTGCTGCATGTTTTGACGGCCGTCTGCTGCAGAAGAAAATGGCCTTTTTTGTTGCCCAACATGAACCATCAACTGTAATTTCATTTTCCCTCATGTCATTTAAGTTTTCCTCTCAGACTTGGCTGTAACTTTTAGCTTGTTTTTCTATTTATAGCCAATCCTTTTTATTTGGTTTTCTTTGTTATCGGTTTCGTTGTTTGCAAACATTTTATTTCCGATCATATCATTTAAGGGGTAATAAATGACTTTTATTATATTCCTTTGATGTGCATGTGTCGGTATTTTGTGTGTGTGTTTCGATTTGGACTTTTCGACTTTTATTTGTTTTGTGCTGTAAACTTTTATTGTCTTAGCAGATGTTCGGCAGATGTAAAACGAACGATGAATAAAAGAAAGTCCATTATTCTACAAACAGCGTTATTAAATGTGAAAAACTTTTTACCGTAAATACGAAACTATTGGTCAAAATACAGGCAAAGAAATGACTGTTGCAACCACATGATTATATGATGCATACGAGCACGATTGCTGAAAACATAATTTTATACACTTTTAACATGTTCTTAATGTTGTTTCAATAGTCTTATTGTTAGCATGCAGCACGATTGAAACAACATGAACATTTACGTTACAGTTTTGAACTATAAAAAAGTATTTTCTTTTAACTAAGCAACAATTTTTTAAATAATTTACATGCGTAATACTTAAAGAAGCTGCGTTCTACAATTTCTCGAGTCACTATTAGAGTAACTTCGGTTGGCTCATCGCATGCAAGTTTTTCGCAAGCGTGTGGCAGCGAAAAATTGCTGAGTTTAAGCCAAAAAAAACCATTGCCTGTTCGTAGTTTTTCAACCACTAACAACAACACCGTAATCTTACTTCAGTCACCACATGCACCAGGTTGAAGCGTCTCGACGCATGAGTTGGCAGAATAGTCGAGCAACAGTCCAGAGGTGGTAGGTTCGATTCCTAGCAAAGTCTCATGGTGAAAAACAATAGCCAAAATCTTAATAACCCAACAATAAAGAACAAGAAACAGAATGCTGGTCCAGTTAATGTTTGACTGTGAATTGTCGAAGGTACTGGGCACTGAACAGGCCAATGCATACGAAAACTGCTTCGAGGATGGGGAAAAAACAGGGGAATAAATGTTTTATGTCTTGGGGGGCACTATTTTGAAAGCAACAAAGTATAAATTGGCGACGACTTTAAGACGGGACGGACGGGAATTGACGACTACCTTTAAGACGGGAAAACAATCAATGGGGAATATTACACGAAAAATCAATTAGGAATTGAAAAAAAAAACGACCGCATTTGGCTAAGAGAAAAGTTCCAGAGTGCCCATATGTACAGTTTCCATGGCAAAAATCCATGAACTGGGCTACGAATTGCTCACTCATCCACCCTATTCGCCAGATTTAGATCCGAGTGTATATTTCTTGTTCCCCAGCTTGAAGAAATGGCTCCACGGAAAGAGATGTGATGCCAACGGCGAAATCGTCTCGCAAATAACTTGACATATAATATTTTTGGACAAACGTTGGACTAAGCGCATAAAACTCAAAGAAGAGTAGGTTGAAAAATAAAATAAATGCCTATACAAAAACCTGCGTTTCATGCAAAAAGTCGCGGACTAATTAAATAAATTAAAATTCATCCTTCTTTTGGAACAGAGCTGGTATATGCCAGTTCCTCAAGTGCAACATATTCACATACATACATATGCTTAGAAACCAAACTTACGAGTACTTTTGTCATTCTAAGCAATATATATATGTACTCAAGACACAGAAAGTTATTTCTATATTTTCGGAACTTGCAGATTTCACATATAGTATTGTTGCCAGCAACATGTAATATTGTTTGACTCAAGCATATTTTGCATATCCAGTATTTTGGCTCAACCATGTATTTTTTCCTGTGTGTACATTCATCGCTCAGTCTAGCGGCTCATTTCTCAAATGCAAGTGCTTTTGGCGGCCAAATCAGTCAGCAACATATTTCATACAATTCGAAGTTATTGGTTTCATATATTTTGCCAAATTGACGTTTATCTTAATAATAATTAATAAGCTAAAAAAGCCATTCGCATCACACTAGGTCAGAAGTAATTCTCCTCAGATGTAATGCTTTTAGTTTGGGAAGAAAAAAGCATCCATTCCTCGGTCAATTTTAACAGCTGATTTGGGATTTTGCCCATCACAAATAAATTGTTCTAGTGAAAAGTACAATGAAAGAATCCACTGAAAATAAAAAAAAAAATATTGTAGTTATTTTGTAATACAATAAGAAAATAATGAACAAAATTAATAAAAAATATGAATTTTTTACGATTCATTGAATTAAAATGAAATTATCATTTTTAGATGTTTCTTCTTTAAAGGCATTTTAACTAAAAATTTGACTATCAATTTCAATGCTGCCAAGAAACTTAAATTAAAGGCTCATTTGAAACGAAAATACTAGACATAAACAAAGACAGGGGCGTAATTTCGAAAGTGAATAATCAGGGTATACGAAATGTTGGTGCCATGAAATACTCAGGGATGGTTATTGATAATATGAAGATGGATTATGGAATTGATTTATGTCAGCACCGGCGATTAAAGCCTTATCTGACAGTGGACCCACAGCAGTGAACTGGTCGACGGCTCACCAACGCCTCCATTACGGCTTGCAAGCCTCACACAGGTAGCAACTTCTTATAATATATAGCAGGGCATAAATCATAAACCCCTTGCTGAAGAGCTCGGGCTATCTAATCCCTTCTGTTTTGTAAATCGCCAGATCAGGTAAGGTAGGACAAGGTTACTGAGTTGGCGCGCCGAAATCCTGATACAACATCACAAACTCCAATCAACCAAATGCTGAAATATATGCGCATTGAATTTTACAGAAACAATTAAATGAGGGGAATCACCTGAACAAACGTCGTGGGTAAGGCAAGTCCAACCATATCAGTTTAGAAATATGAAAAACTTTAGAAATACAACGACAGCGCAGAGGAATTTATTTTACAGAGTTTTACAACTTTATAACACTCTTCCGAGTCGCATTAAAAACGGGCAGAGCCGGAATGAGTTCAGGAAAAATATTTCATATTTTGTAAAGAATAATTTTAACTGGATTTTATTTACGTTAAATTAAATATTATTAATACCAATAAAGAAATTAATAATAATAATAATAATGAAAGAATTTCAAGCAGTTTTTTCTCTGTCTCTCTCTCTCTCTCTCTCTCTCTCGCTCTGTGTTTAGCCTGTTGCTCTGTGTAATATTTTGTCTTGTGTTCGGCATCATCGCCGTTGAGCTGAAAAATGTTGCTTTACATCGGTGTTATTTAATTAATTACTTATCATTGTGGGGCTGCTTTAACTTAAAGCTGAATGTTTATACGAAAATGACCTCCTATTGGGGATGTTGAAATCTAAAAACAGCAATTTGTATAATTTTCTGTTTAATTGAAATTTGTTTTTAATAAATATTCCGCTGAATAATTGTTTTTTTTTTTTTTTGCTTTAATGACCCAATAAATTGAAATGAATTTTAATGATTTGTTGATTTTATTACAAAGAAAAATATTAAACATGTGGTAATTCTATTGCCACAAAAACATAAATAAATTGTTATAAGCAAAAATAACATAAATAATAAAATTATTAGTAAAATAAATAAATTAAGAGCGAAACACTTGGCGAATATATCCTTGATGAGTTTTTCGCTTTCGGTTTCAACGAGTTTTCGATTTCACCATTTATTATGCAAAAATCACCCGCTATAGAAATTAAAAAAAAAAAACCTGGCAGCTGTCCTTAATTAGATTCTGTTAAACGGAATTATTACTATAATTGAATCTGTTTCGTATCTCACCTTCGCGCTTATAAAATTATTGGTTGCTATAAAAAATATATTGCCAAACATTATAACTTTCTCCGTGGTGCCCTCTGAGGGGCCCCCTTTTCCATAACCTGTTTTCTCAACATACAAAATCTTTTTATATATTGCTGCACTGCAACCTTAAAGTCTGTACTAATTTAGAGAATATTATTTATCTATTCTTTTAATATTTACTGAACTGATTATCTTGTATGAAATTCGCTTTTCGTTACAAATGTGTTTGTATTAGAGATATAGTGTTTTTCTGGTCACGGTCACAAAGTCTTCGCTTTTAGCGTGACGAAAGTAAATTGTATCATTCAGACTCATGCCAGAACAACCCAAAGGGTTTTTGTTTAGTTTCGCTCAGTAAAATTATAAATTGAAATCAAAATGAATTGTACATGGGATGAACTTCAAAATGTTGCTCTTTGTAATTGCGGAAAAACGCGTTCATACTATTGTTTTTCGAATATGAAAACAATCATACAATTTCGTGTTTTTAGAAGCGTTTTCTATCTTCAGTTAACGGCGAACTAATTTACAGCGTTTTCAACTCGCTGCGTTTTAAAATTCTCGGTGCGCAAAATTTCTTCAATAAACATAAGAAATTCTAATCTTGGTTTTTTTCTCCATTTTGGTGCCTTTTGAAATTTCAAAATTGACAACACTGTTGAAAAGCTCAACAACAAATTGTTTATGCTCTTGGGGTTTCGTTTTTGCTTTCAATTGAAGTATATTTCGGAATAGCCAACAATATTTATTGCCATTTTTCCACTATAATATAATGGGCATCTTTTGTAACCGAATACTTTCCATAATCGAAGAAGTTTGGGACATCCAAACTATAAAAAGGCAGACCAAATAAGCGCGACGTTGAATGTCCGGTCGTGAGAGCTTCTACTGCCTACTTCTGGTGTTTTATTTTTAATAAATTTTGAAGAAAATTGGGCTAAGAAAAAAATTTATATTTGCTTGTAAATTTAAAACTAATTTCAAAGGAAATTGTAAAAAGTGGTAAAACTATTGATTTTTGTTCTTAATTTGAACGCCCCCTATAAAAAACAATCAAAAGTGTCGGTGGGTCAAAACATTCTAAGCCAAAAACTTCATATATTTATTTATGTTTTAATATTAAGACGTTAAAACAAACGTCACATCCTTGGCTTTAACTTCAGTTAAGTTACATTTTAAATACGTCAAATTTCCATAGAAAAATTGTTTAAAAAGTTTTAAATATAAATATTTAAAGTTTTTTGTTTCTTTATGTTTAACTACATTTCAAGCAACGTAAATAGTTCATAGTTCTCTTCAAAACTTTAGTTTATGAAATTGCTTTTAATTACTTTTGTCTTTCTTCTTTGTCTCATTATCAGTTTGAAAATAATCTTCTCTGTAATGGGAGGACAAAAAGAACTTAAATGGGGCCTTAGAAAAAAGTATGTGTCTTAAAATTATTTTTTGCCCTTTAATTGCAGTTGGAGGCAAACATTTTCATTGATAAACACGGATTTTAATAATAAAGTTTTGCCATTTGAAAGTGCTGTTCAAACCTGGCATCAGTAACTGAATAATTAGACAGACGGCTGCGAAACAACACGGCGGCCACAGGCCTGCAACATCCCAACACGCCAATTGAAGAATCTTTTATTACAGCTAAAATATTTGTTTCAACATTTTCGACAAAAAAAAAACTATAAATTTTGTGTTACAAGGATGCAAAACGAAAAATGTCAAAGAAATTTGAAAGCCTTCTTAAGAAAATGGTCGCTTTTAATTTATGGAATTTAGAAAACCACTTTAGCCAACCAATCGCTATAAAATGTAAATTCTATTACTTTCACAAATTAATTAAGTAAACAAGACCCTATTAAAAGTTCTAACTGAGTTCAAAAATATGTTAAATAATCTTTCCTTTATTCATTTCATTGTTTTAATGAAAAAAGGCAAAGAAACTGTTCAAGAATTTTGCCAAATGCATTTTTATTTGACGTTGTTACTTAGTTTTCGCAGATTTTACGAATCCAGATTTGTTTTGCTCTTAATTTCTTTTCTATCCTGGAGTATTTTAGATTTGTTATCCTTTTGTTCATTTAACAGGAGAAGGTTTGTTTGGAGTTTATGAAAAGAGATAAACCTTGAAAACCCAACTAAAGTTCTGCTGCTAAAGTTCGACTTTTTGGTTATTTTAAACTTTAAACGTAAAAGTTGCCAAGACAAGCAAAACATAAAAGCAACAGTATTTTGTTATTTTGGGTATTGAAAAATATTATTAGAACATTTTAAGTTGAAATGTTCAGCCTCCTTTTCAGTGGTATAAAAAGTTTATTGCTTTCAGTTAAAGTTGCGTTCTGCGGAACAATCACTTTCTTTTGGCCTCGTATGAAATACAGTAATCCCTTTTCTTACCAGCACTTTAGGGCTTAAGTGCAATCGTTTAGGAAAAATTCAGTCATTCTTATACAAAATTGTGTCTCTTTTTCTACTATAAAAGTTTCTATTGAATTTAAAACCAGCTGAAGTTGTGTTTTAAACCATTTAACAATAATCGGGTGAAACAGCTATTGAAAAAACATAAAAAACCCACTTGTTTTTAAACAATTTAATAAACTTTTGAAGAAATATTTACTCTTTGGAATATTTTGTTAGCACATACCGGCAAAAGCCCCATTCGTTGTTGACAATTTTAACAGAAGTTAATGGCAAATTGGGCCTTAACAATTTCTAATTATTGTGCGGCGTCTACATTTGCAATTACGTCTAAATGAGGGAAAACATGTCTTCATGTTCAGCTTAATATTTGACAAGGAGTATTCGCATTTATTGTTGATCTTATAAGAATAGATATATCATTGACATGAGTTGAGAAAACAGCTGTCCACAATAATATAGTTTTGTTTCTTAAAAAAGTTTAATAAAGTTGTTGGAAACAAAATATTTATTCCTTGTCGTTAATAAAAATGTATGTTTGCGCACTTACCAGTTATATTTAAATAGATGTATGTGTGTATATATATATACATGTGTATATTTGACAGTTTATATTAAAGATTTCTCATAACTATTATAGGAGTAGGATAACACTAATTTTAAGTCTACACGTAAGAAAATTCTCTCTGCAATTGAATTTAATATTCTCATGTTAGATATTATTTCAGGTGTAGACGCCGTCCCCAGTAGAAATTTTTCTTGCTTAAAGTGTGGCAACACCACTAACAATTGCCGATTGCTTTTGGGAAATTAAACTTTTAAAAAATGTGAATTATTATTTATTTGTTTCTTTTCGCTTTTTTTTTATAAGAAACCAAAATTTTTATTGCCCCATAAATTATTCAATTTAAATTGACTGTGATTCATACACTAGAGTCACTTCAAAACCGCTCGTTAAATTTAATATTTTCTTAACTTTTAAGTTAAAGAATCTCACCTTCAATAAACGCCAATTTTGATGACAGATCTACAGCCCTCTTTTCCGTCTGCGCAAAAAGCCTGATGTAACAAATGTCCTTAAAGAAATTCGGTTTTGTTTCCAAATATTTGTTTTGGGGTGTTGTACGTTTTCAATGGCGAAACCTAAATATGAGAGAAGTTTCATCGTTTAAGATGAAATTAATAACATAAACTTTTTTAATACAAATCTGTGATTTTTTTATCAAACCAAATAATAGTACAAATTTCAAAGATTTAAGAAATCTAAAAAAAGTACACAATTTCCCAAAAATTTCGAGTTGCTAGACTGGAGAACAGTGAGTGTGAGGGAAAATTCAGCTCGTGAGGTCATCTTCACTGGTTTTAGGTAAAATTTATACTTAATAAAATATTTTTTACCACAAATCTTAATATTTTTTTTTTTACCAAAAAAAACAATTTGAGAATCTTAAAGAATTGCCATAAATTCCCTTACAAAAGTTCCTTAATAAAAATGCAAAATAATTATAATCGGGGCCATGTGCCCAATAATTTTGAAACCTTTAATTTTTCGAGTTTCCTGCAACTTGTGGCATTAATTGTCTTCAACTTCGTAAACTACTTTTGTCAATACTTTTTCCCTCATTTCAATTAAAAACATCTTTAACGTGTTAGTAGAAGGGGTATAGCCTGCTCCCAATCAAAGTTACTGGTTATCACATTGTATTTTTGTTTTTATTACTTTGAGTGAAGAAAAACTCATTTAACGCTAAATTTCTTAACTGCTCGCCGACACATCCTCCCTTTTTGGTTTCTTTATTTCTCGCCGTTTCGTCAAACACACAATTATTTTATCGTTTCAAGGGCTGCTTCGTGTGTCTTACGCGGATACTGTGCGTGTTCCATTGCCTGTCTTTAACACGGAAAGTTTTTTCTTCAAGTTTGTCTGCTTTTATTGTTCTAGTTTCACATCCCCATTAGTTGTGTTAATTGACACTAATTGAATTTAAACTAGATTTCTTTTTTCCCCATCATGCCAACGCTCGTGGAGAGCAGAAAAAATAGCCATCAATTGGCTGGCAAAGGAAGTCTTTCAGACATGAGCTTCACAGCTCATAAGTAAATACAGCAGTAAACTTATTAAGTAAATTTAATTCTACATCAATTTGAGGAAAATGTTGTATGGAGGCATATTACAAGGGAATCAAATTAGTTGTCTAGATGTGGGGGTGAAACTAAGAGGATTTAGCGTAACGAAAGCCATGCAAGATTTTGTGAAAGACAAAATAGCCGATGATTACTTTCTTTGAGTTGGAGCAAAAAAAAAAACCAAACATTGAGCCAAAAAAGAAACAGTTTTATAGTATGGCAACGCTTGTGTCCGTTGTGTGGCGTATAGCTTCGATTTGCGGTAACATCACATGCGGCCTTCTGGGCGATGTTTTGTTTTTTTCCAGCCTACCGAATCTTTAAACGTATGGCAGCCATGTGAAAACAATAACATACGTCATCGCTCTTAATTTCCATGCCCCAACCAACGGTGGCTACACCTGATGAAATTGGTAATTCGTTTGTGGCATAATGAATAATGAAATTTGTATTTAAAAGGACATTTAATAGAAAACCATTAGCATATTCGCACGACCAACACACTTGTATCATAATCTGTATAAAATGTTCATAAATTGCTAAAAAAAAAAAAAAAAAAAAAAGAAAAGGAGAATACAAATAAGAAAATGGAATATGCAATGAACTATAAAGTTGCAAGCAAATTGAGGCATGTGTTTATAAATTGTTTATTTGAATAAATTACTTTTTATGGGTTTGTCGTCAAATCAACTGCAAGTGACATCAAAATAAAAAGAATTTAATAAGAAATGCAAAACATCTTCAAATCCTTGCCGCAAGTACGAGTACAAAAAGCACGACGTTGTGGGTGGGAAAATTCACCACCTCGAGGCAAGCGTGAGAAGTTTCTGGTTTTAATTTCAATTTAAGCCCCAATTTCTATTGTCAAATAACAAAGCGATCAACACTGTGGACAGCTAAAAACATTATACAAGTTAAGTTTCCGAGCGAGAGGTTCTAAAAAAAAAACTAATTCTTAAGGCGCTATCGACTGCGCTGAAAAAATAATTTTGGCAACGGAAACAACTATTTCACATTTAGTTTTATTTACACAATCAATTATTTTAAACTTTACTTTATTCAGATAAATTAATTATTTTAAACGAATTAACTATTTAACGTTTATAACTGTTCACCTTCGAAGTGTAGCAAAGACTCCTCGTTTCTTAATTTATTATTTAACGTGTCATATTAACTTGAATTCCTATTGTTTCAAATGATTAAAATTTATTAATACTTAATAAACGAAATTTCAATGCTTAGTATTTCGCAATATCGCATGAGAAATGAAATGAAATTTGATATTTTGAAGTTCAATGACTTAAAGTAATTCTTTTAATTGGCGGTACCACCGGCAGTGTTGTTAACTTTCACAATCGCAGCATTGTACATAGTAAGATAATAATAATAAATTTATTTTTTTTTGTATGTACAGCTGCAGTCAATATAATAGCATCACGCATAAATTTATATTGAGTGTTTACAGCGGTTTAACTGTTGGGCCGATTCAACCCAAAACAAAATAATAAATTCTTTGATGTTAATGTTTTATTATCATAGGAAAATTTTTTGGTTTTTTTCAACAGTTTATATACGCTAATTAATATAAACAAAAAACTCAGTCAAAATAATAGCACTTCAGTTCATTTTTAACAAAAATTAGTGATCTTTCTTAACATAAATCAAAAATTTCACTCAATTCAATACTTTGGCGCGTGCACTTTGTTTGCTATTAGCGCGGCACAACACCTTCCCATGGAATCCACTAAATGCTGGCATCTTTCAACTTTGATGGAACTCCAAATTTTCTGCACAGCCTCCCAGAGCCCTTTAACGCTTGTTGGTTTTATTGTAGATACACCCTTCTTTATGTCCGTCCACAGATTTTCGATAGGGTTCAAATCTGGGGACTGTGAAGGCCACTCCATTACATTGATAGAGTTATCGTTGCCATTTTGCTGGTGTGTTTGGGGTCATTGTCTTGCTGGAAGACGCACACCAGCGGCATTTCGTAGGAAGCATACGGCAGCATAATTTCATCAAGGATTTTTACATAAACCGATGAATCCATAACGGTTTTGATCCAATATATAGGACCCACACCTTGATACGAAAACCAACTCCATACCATAATACTATGACCTCCATGTTTGATAGTTTTTGATGTGAATTGTGGCTTGTATTCGCTATTAGGTGGCCTACGGACAAAATATCTTCAACCTTTTCCACCACAAAGAACAATTTTCGATGCGTCAGTCCACAGCACATACATACACATAATTTTCCTAGTCAAGAATACACAAATAAAACAATTACAGTAATTGCCGTTTAATTGAGTTTCTGGAACTGCCTGGTTTTTGTAACAAATTTAGCTTTTAAGCAGCGAATCATTTAACCGATACTCTTTTAATTGATCCATTGAGTCAATTAACAAACGAAAATTCCTTAATTGAGCAGCGCAGTCAATAAAACGAACAACACAGTGCAATGATGTACATATGTATGGTATGTACGGCATGTTGATATGTACCCACCCCTACATATCTACTTTCTTTTATTATGTTTTATTTTGGAAAATTCGCAAATGACACTTTTGTATGTGATTTGTTAGAATTTGTCAGTAAAAAGGGCACCGTAATTAAACGGAATTATTATAAGCGGTCATTAGTTGTTCTTGAAACTGTTTATTTAACTTTTTTGGGAGCTGATTTTATTCAAAAATTCGCAATAATTATTATTGTGAACAATAGCCCCATAAATTTATTTACGTAATCATTTTGGCAACTCTTTAGCCCCTCTTACATCATTTTTGATTCTCCATTTCACGTTTTTTCAGTTCTTTGAATATAGCCAGTGAGGCCGGAATAAAGATTTTGCCTTAATTTTGAAAACTTTTTAATCACAATAAGATTTCAGGATATTTTTTCCTACAAACATGGGACGGAATTTTTTACAAATGTTCATGTCAAAATATAGAAATTAATTCTGATATTCCAAAAAAAAAAAAAAATTCTAAGAATTATTTCCATTAACTCAGAATATTGATTACTTTAATAAATATGGCCTGACTCAAATCTCTATCTTTTACTAAAGTGTTTTAATATCAGAAACTGTGTTTAATTTATAGTTTTTATGTACTTATATATGTCTATACATATGTAGATATATATCTACTAAAATACGAATTGTGTTTTATTATAAACTAGATTAAACCGGTGTGCTTTGCTTCCAAGCCCCGAACCTCTTTTATAAAAAAATTTAAGTCGGACTCTTCCAGGTGGAAAAACAATTTTCAAAATTCGTTCAGACAAAGTTATTTGATTATCAATTATTGGCGCGGGTAATTTGGGGCACCAAAAAAAATTTACTTATGCATAAAAAAATTTAAAAAATTGTCCACAAACAACAAAGTAATTTGATAGTTTTTTTTGCGAGGCACATTTTGCCCCCTCCCTATATAAAAAAAAATTAGTGGCTGTCTTCCCCATACAAAAAGAAGTTTAAAAATTAGTCCGGCAAAGTTGTGCTCGCATTTTTTTATTATTTTTTATTATTTCAATATTTAATTATTACATAAATTATATACGCCTCAGCGCCAAAATCGCATTATAGAAACAAAATTGACAACAAAAACTCAAGAAATAATATTTATTTATAAAATAATTACATATAATGTAACATACATCAATTTACTTTTTTCATGTTTGCGTTATATTTTTAATTTACTAGAAGCAGTTAAACGGTGTTACATAAAGTTTTTTACTGGGTTTTTAAAAGTCGACAGCACTGAGATATCTTTTAAGCGATCAGGTAGTTGGTTGTACTCGATTGGACCAGCAAATCAAATCCTCTGTAATCCTTAGTGACCTCGAATCTAGGGCCACTTATTAATGGGTTTTTTGGTTGTGATATCCAATATAAAAAAAACTTAATTAATTGTTGAATCCCAACTCTATTAATAGTTTTTTTTTATTGATGCAATCATTCAGAACCGTTTGCCGTAGCAAATATTTAGTAACACAGAGAACAATCGTAGTTCGAGTTCTTATGAATTCATTTGTAACTGTAACTTCTAAACAACTTCACAAGCGGTGAAAATTAAGGCGCCAACAAGTCAAGTTGAGGACAAGAAATTCCTCATAAAATACAATAGCATTCATTTGAATATACAGTACCGATCAAATTAATAGCGCACTTGACATGTAAAGGCCTTATTCATGAATTATTTTAAAGATTAATTATAAAAGTTTACTTTTTCTGATTTTTTAATTAGTTTCATTAAATGCACACAAAAAACCAAACCAAAAAAAAAAACACGAAACTATTTAAAATAAGAGAGAGTGAAATAATGTTGCATCTCTTGCCCATTAGTTATGAGTGAAAATTGTAACGCACTCTTTGTAGACATTCCTAAGAATATATAACGGTTCTTTATTCTCACAAAAATTTAATGCGAATAATAAAATGCATTTAGTTTTAGCTGAAACTACGGCTCAAATGTGCAACTTTTTCAAATTTGGTCAAGCTTTTTCAAAACTTATAGGTACAGGGTGTTTTTTTTAGAGGTATAGAACTTCGAATTGAAATAAAACACAAGAAAATCGTTTTAATGTCCATCAATTTGGCTTTATTGGAAGGATAATTTTATGCCATTAATGTTTAAATATGATTTCGGGCATGGGGCCGCCGCGGCTGGCTCGAATAAAGCCAGTTCTACAGGTCCAATTTTTGATGGACAAAAGTTGATGGACAAAGCTCCAATTGCTGTGCACGGTGGCGCATCGATTCATTCGGGTCCTCTTCAACACTTTGCTCTACAGCGGCAATTGTTTCTTCGGTGCGCACTGTTCGACGTCTCTGCGGATGCGTATTATCACATAGAGTAAACGTAGTGCGAAAACGATCCATGGTTAACCGAATTAATTGCTCTGATGGACGATTATGTCGACCATAAAATGGACGGAGCTTGCGGTAAACTTCGCGAACTGAACCATTATTTTCGAAATAAATTTGCACGATTTGCAAGCGTTGTTCTTTTGTCAACCTGTTCATGATGAAATGGCAAACCAAACTAAATATTAATCACTTGACAGCTGACAAAATGGCCGCCAGTTAAAAAAGTGATGCCAACTTAAAGTTCTATACCTCAATAAAAAACACATATACTTATTGTATTTTGTGGGCCGTAAAAGTATTTCTATGGGTCATAAAATTGCTCCAAAGTTTTTCTTTTAATGGACTTGTATTAACATATAATAAAGTCGTGTGGCATAATTTTGACTTATTAATTTTTATATTGTTTTAAAGAAAATAAAATATTATTTTATTTTTTTATTCAGTTAAGAATTCTGATACTAATTTAATAAATTTAAATCACTATCTTTAATTAATTCCCCAAGAAATTCCTTTTTTAAACATTTCGATGTCTTTTAGTGAACTTTGCGGTTTCTGAGGGATAGAAATTATTCTAAAGTAGTTTTGAACTTAATGCCGTAACTCGACTGTGCAGCATGATAACAGCAGACTTACACATGTATATAGTAGATTGAATTATTTTTATTCCGTGTGACTAAGTGAAGTCACTTCATCAGTTACTACTTGTGCTGTTCAACAATTTTCTTTTTTTGCTTTCAGTTCCTTCATTGTTTTGCATATTGGAGAATGAAAAAAGTGAAGTGAAAAACGGAACACAAAATATTCCAAAAGATGAAAAAGTTGCAAGAGGCAACAGACCGGAAGAATTGGAATTACAACAAAGTAGCACTTGGTCACGATTTCATGTGCATCGAACAGCCAAGTGGCATCATGCATGTTTGTGCATGTGCAATTTCGTCTACTGCAACATTCACGTTGCGCTGTTCTTCTAAACTGACAACAGCAATAGAAATACTTGGGGGCGGGGGAAAAAAGACGAATATGAAAATGATTAAAAAGTGACACAAAAATAGTCATTCAAATTAAAGGAGAACAAGAATTCATTATGAAAATGTACAGTGCGAGACAAAATTAATATGTAAGAAATTTTAAAACGTGGTTGCCTTTCAGAAGAATAGCCAATGTCGCATATAGTCGTAGATCGGAGGGGCAAAATTTTTCATACCCATCACTGGCCGACAAAGCGCAGCCAATTATGCCACACACATAAATACATATACATGTGCATGTATGTATGTACATTGAAGAAGGTAGTCCAATAATATAGAATCTGAAAGTGACAAATCCCTTCTGCAGCGTGTCACTACAATCCAGCGATGCTGACAAAATCAATGAAAGCAAAACTTTCAGTTGATAAATTCTCGCCAAAGTCACTTTTGTCACACTGTATTAAAAATATTCTTGAACTCATCAACTCAGCAATTACTTTTATGGCACACTTTCAATTTTAGTTTTCTGTCTGGAAATGACAGAACATGGCTTTTCCTTATTGTAAAGAACTATTTTTTTGTTTTTTTTTTCTGGCTTTTTACCCGGAAATTAAACTGCAGGCATAAAAATAGCACTAAATGAAAAAAAAAATATTTCTTCTCTAGGAAAAGTTGTTGAATACTGCAAGTCATTGCGGTCATAGTGTTTCATTTGGATTAAACAAGCAATTCATTTCACTCAAAAATCGGAATTTTCGCAATAAGTACTCGTAAATGAATAAAAGAATTTTCACAGCAATATTTTGTAATACCGGGTAGCATTTTTGTTGAGTTGAGCTACATATTGTAGCACAGTTTTCTGTACACGAGGGTGGTTTTAATATATATTTTACACATTGGATTCATGTCATGGGTGTTTTCTTTTTAGCTGCATGAGAACTTTCGATATCGATAACTATTGTTTGACAGCTAAGAAAATCAAACTGGGTTGACACTTTTATTCAGTAGGGTTGGACCAATCAGAATAAATCGCGTAACGCCAGAGCAACGCTTCCAAATTGAGGAAATTTTCTTGGCAAGAAAAATATGAGGGGGATACTGTATATTACGATGCGAAAGCGACTGCTAAATGCGATAAGACATCAGTTTTGTAGTCTGTAACTCTTTCGCAGACGTTTCAGCGTTTTAATGTTTTAACGTCTGCAACACTGGCTTCGCAAAATGAAAAATGGCGAACATTGACATTATGAGCTGTCAAAATATGAAAAACAAAACATATTTGAAAAGAAAATTGTAAATTTGTTTATAACATTTTATAAAGAAAACAGTGCAGAAACTCAATAAAAGGGAAATTGGTAAAAATTAAATTGTGATGCAGACGTAGAAAGCAGCTCTGGGCTGAAGAACAGCTCTTGTGTCATGCGCGGTCAGACTTGTTGTTGTTTGGTCTCAGTGGCAGAGGTTGTCTGATTTGCCTCAGATAACTGTATTGTTTTACGGTGCATTTGGGAATTTGTTATATCGGCTACGCTGCTACTTCCCATGTGAAGGCATGGGCCGTATACACAAGTTGTTCACAGAGATATTTATAAAAGTGTGTCGACACCATCATGCACATATCGTTATCTTAATATAGAAAGGCTCTAACTCGTTTTTTTTTTTTCTCAAATCGAGTTTTTTGTAAATTTCAAAAGATGATCTTCCAAAACATTATTGGTAAAAAAAATTGACGTTGAAAAAAGTTTCGCGTCTACAAAACTTTAATTTTTAATAATTTTTTTAAGTTTTTTCTCTCTCCTGAAAAGTTAAAAAAACGTTGTGTGGGGCCTTTCTATTTTAAGGTATCGATATGGTCTTCGTTACCCCGCCCATTTTGTGCAGTTATAACTTGTTTTTACAGAGTGTGGCCTCGTTTGGCATTGAAATACAGACACTCTTTTTGTTCTCACAATTGGAGAGGTGATGAGATTTTTTGTTTCACATTTTTTTACAATTAATTTTGAACAAAAATTTACCAGAATTTCTTATGTTTAAAAATTTACAACAAAAGGCGTATAAAAATTTTCAATTTTAGTTATAAATCATTTTATAATTTGCATAAGATTTGCACTCGTAAATAAATGACCCACATTTTCCTTATAATTGAAAATTTATTTTTAAATTTAGTCCGAGTTTTTTTTTTTTTTCTCAAAACAAAGCACATAAAAACTAAACAAGAATAACAAAAATGGCATCAGAATTATAATAAAAAAAAATATATAAGAAAATTATGTTCAAATAATTTTCACTTAAAATGATTTCTTTCTTTTTCATTGCAGTTGGACACCAAACAATTTCTTGGCACAAAAAAAAAATATTTTTTTATTGTAAATTTATAAACTGGCAGATTTAAAAAAGGCCTCAATGTTGTAGAATTTTTGAACAGAAAAAAATTGCAATTAATTAAAGAGCCGCCTTGAAGCAGCAGATTTCGAGAAGTGACGTGAATAAAACACAAACATGGCGGACGACATTTCATCACCTTATCGCAATCAAAAGAAAACCAGAAGTGCTTCCATATGTGCTACCGGCGGAAGCATAGAGACCGTTATCTACAACCTGCCTTCGGGCAACAACACACCAGACTCACAGGGCACACCCAACTACCGAAGACGTCGGCCCGCCACCAGATCACAAAGTGCTCGCATAACCGCCACAGCAGGCAGATCGGTAAGTTTTTACTTCTATCCCGATTTAGTTATAGACTTTTTTTAATTGAATTTTTTTGCATTTTTAATTAAGATGTTGCATTAAAGCGTAACGCATTTGCGTAGGCATTAGCGTGTACAAAGACTTTCACATTTCTTCGTTACAATTTGTGTCATTTTTCTACAACGGCGTCAGTTTTTATTATGACAATTAAATGCTCGATTTGAGAGCACACAAGCACGCGTTTGCAAACCGGCGCATTGAAATTGGTGTAGAACTTATCGGGGCATGTGAAGAGAACACACCAGCCAGATTACAACAGTTGCAAGTCTACAGAGTCGATATGTGTGTATGTATGTCCCTATAATTTAATAGAGGACATTTGATTAGAAGACTTGACAGGCTGGACAGACGTTTGAAAACAGCAGCTTTTAAATTTCATATTTGCAAGCGAGAAATCTTTAAAGGGGTGCTTATACTCGTATATCCAGTATATAGAAATTATTTTTTTATAAAATCCTTCATGGAAAGTTGCTTTTTGTGAAAAGTTGTTATTCCATTAAAGTAAATTTTTTTAGCTTTCTTTTAAGTGACACTCATTTTAAAGTTACACAAGTTTAAATCGCAATAAAAAAAAATTATATTTTTAATATCAATGGATAGAAAATTTGGTAACAATATTGTTTAAATATGATTTCGGCCATTTTTTGCTCATTTTGGGTCACCAACATTCAACATGCAGCATTGGCAGCAGCATTCAGACCACCATGGAACTATGACTCCACCAGCCCATAAAGCACATCAAACCGTAGTTTTCTGCGGGTGTAATGCTGTCTCGACAAACCCTGGTGGATCATCTTCCATCCTAATGCGTACAACAAAAATTTTGAATGGAATTTTCAGTAGCAATTTGGTAAAAGATTTCAAGAATTTGCCAGCCTTGGTCGGGTGTAACTCTATCCATAATGCAAAGTCAAAGCAAACAAAATGGTTTGTTAAACAGAGCAGTGCTGCCAACTCAAAGTTTTCTTTCGCTCATGAAAAATTAATATCTTATCATTTACAACGTTATTTGCGTTCGAGCTTCAAATATTAAAATAGTCCGACTTTAAGCACAAATTACAAATTTTTACGACGTGATTATTTGAAAACTTTTTCTCTTGTCCGACTATTCGTTGAGCACCGGAATTTATATTATTTTGGTTTCTCGTCTCGGAATTAAAGTTAAAGCTTTTGTGTGTGTGTTTTTTCTTGTGTGTATAAATAAGAATCAATAAAGTTTGTGAATCAAAAAAAAAATTAAATGTACTTTTCCCATCATGCGATGGATCCACTGTATATTAAAATACAGCTCCTTGTTTAGTCCAAATGGTTTCGGGCCCGAAGAGATCAAGTGATTTCAATGAAATTTGAAATGGAATTAGTTTTGTTTGGTTTTGTTTTCACAACATAAGACCCGTAGAGCGCAAGAGGAGTAATCTGTGACACTCTACAAATTATAAGAATCAAGTACTTTGAGCCAATTTTCCCCTTTTTCTTAAGCAACTGATTTCAATGGAATTTGGAGTCTCGAAAAAAAATCGTCTAAAAAGTACGAATTGTTTAAGAGAAAATTGAAACTGGGGTCTGTAAAAACATACAATTTTAGCTCTCCTTAAACTGATCTTCCAAATTAAATGGACAAAACTTAAGTTAAACTAATTAAAAGAACTGCCGGTGTTCTTCTCACACTTGAATTATTTATTTATTGAAGTATTTTTCTTCACAAAGATTTTCACACAAAAACCTTTCGTTTTGCACAAAATTTTTTGTCGAAACTCTTTAAAAGTTATTCTTATAAGTTTCACTAGAAAAAGGAAACTTTTTCTAAATATCAAATCATTTTTTTATGCTCGATTTATGTATATTTTTCTTCGTAATTTTGTACCACATTTTTATGGCTAATCTGACGAACTTTTGATCTGACATGGCGTCTGCCGTCTCCAATGTCGGGCGAATTGTCATTTCATTTTACTAAAGTTTTTCTTTGTCTGTTTATGCAGCACAATGATGAAAAGTTTGTTTGAGTTCTGCTGTTAAAAAGAAAATCTAAAGTGTGAACATTCACTTTTTAATTTGCATTGTACAGGGTCTTGCGATAGGGTCAGTTAAGAGCTTTCATATTTTTGAAGCTATAATTGTCAAATAGTGGCTGGCCGTTGTTCAGTTTGTTTTGTCAAATCATCAATTATGAGTGCCATAATCATCCCTGCAAGAGGACTATTCTAAAAATGGCCACCAAATTCGATGCCACTAACTCACACAACCCGGAACAACGGCCAAATATGGCCGATGTCCTTGCAGAAGACGATTCCATTAAATTCAAACTAAGCCCGGAGCTGAACATAAGCGATTATAAACAAAGACACATGTTCGCTGAGTCGGCTCTGAAACAGTTGGAAACAAACCCGTTTTGGTATCAAAAAATTTTTCTCAGCAACTGGGACTAATTTTTATAAAAAATTATTGAACTTGGGACGATTTCAGGCCACTTGATATACAATAACGTCTAATGGCGCATAAAAGTCATTCTTCAATGGGGACGTTGAACTGGTGGCATCACCTGTTAGTATTTGTGAATGCTTTTGGCTGTCTGGCCACAAGTTTGAGAAAATGGGTGCGTTTTTGGCTGCAATTCAGAATATGGTCATGGGCGTAATTTATTTAAGTAATAAAGCAGAAATTTCCAATTTTTCAATAACAAATTTTTATATTATTTATATGATTTTTCTGCTACGCAAATTCAGTGAATTATGGAAAAATTAATACAATAAATGGGCGCATTTTTTATTGCATAAAAATTTCCTTTTTGGCCAGATCTATTACTAAAAAAGGCGGCGCCCATCTTAGGCACTGCTTTCGTAGATTACAACTTCCGGCCAATAATACGATATATAGAAATGTATAGCAGTCACTTTCAGCCCACAATTATCCAATACCATTTTAGGGATTTTCTTAGCCCTTTCTGGCGTCCACTACGGCAATCGTTTTGGGTCACTTAAAGTCAACCATTGGATGCTTTCAATGAAAGTATTGAAAATTAAAACACATGTTGTATAATGTTGCCACCTTTTCACCAAATTTATTGCTGCCGCCAACAAACTTTGTGATCACAATTAAATTCAGTCTGATTTATGTGTCAGAGTACTGGAAAACTGGGCTTTGGAATGTGAAGTCCTGGCGTTGTTGTATTCCATTCAAACAACCTAAAGATTTCGAAAATAATCTCACATGCATTTTGTTTAATATTAAACCCTCCATAACCGGAAAATCAGCGTCTCGGCGCTATTACCCGGTTATTAGACGTGTCCGCTTGCGAAAGCGATACACATCCTTTTTATGTTATTTTAATTTTGCTTCTACAAAACTTAACCGCTTGTAAGAGGCCTTTAAAGTTAATGATGAAGCGCTTAAAGAAAGACCCTTTAACGGTGTGTATGTGTGTGTGTGTGTTTGTATTTGTGTTCTTAACCCTCTTTCATACGCATTAAATCACGCAAACTTTCAGCATTCTATCACATTTGCAACTACTCATTTTTATTTGACAACTTGATTAGATCTATTCAATCTCAACCACTCATTTCAACAAAAATTCAAACAGAAATGCTTTTTGTAAATTTATTCTATTCCTTTTTTCTTTTGCTAAAATTAAATTTCTCCAACAAGAAGATTATAAGTGAAAAAACAAGCATTTTAGGGCAAGACGGAAGAATCCTTTTTTGTTTCAAGCTTGAAAGCAGCATCTGAATTCTCTGTTCGCGGGAAAAAAAATAACTTTAAAAACTACATCTAAAAACCGATATAAAAAGTAGTGAATGCATTTAAGCATTAAAGTCATTAAGTCATTTAATGGCAAATATGAATCTAAATTTTGCAATTCGTTTATTTTGTAAAATTACAAAAGTTTTCCGTTCGTGATTAAATGGGCAACTAAAACGTTTTAGGGAATTTCACAGCTGAAGTTCGGTCACAACGACAAAATATTTTGTTGCACGTTGCTTTTATTTGCTGGCGAAAAAAGTCGCAAACAAAGTTACAACAACGAAATTGCAGGGAAAAGAGCTTAATTACCGTGAAACATTCAACAATAATTAGGAAAGGTTTTTTCAATTTGTTTTTTCTTCTTTGCAATGTTGACACAGTATGAAAAACGGCAAATGATGCAGTTTTGTTGCTGCTTAAATTAAAATGTTTTAAACAAATTACATAAATAATAGAATGAAAAATGGCAGCAATTACTACAGAAATCTGTTACTAGTTGGGTAAAAATGTTTAAATTTAATTATTTTTGGGAAGGAATAAATCTACCCTTTATACCCAACCACTCATTGCAGATTTATGGACACAAACCACTCTCTTTAAGGATTTACAAAAAAAAAACAGTTTTATAATGAATCATAAATAGTTGGCTGCAAAATTTGTTTTTGAACTTTCTCAATGTAGCAATTACTTAGTCGAACAACACTGCCTACACATGAACTTTGATGGGGGCGCATTTTAACTGCCTAGTTGTTTATTTTGTTTCACCCCGGTTATATAAGCGGTTGAAAGGTTTCTGGTCCGTATTTATGGAAGCTTTTTCCAGTGTTTGAATACCTTCTTTACAAGAACTGCTCCAACTTCTGGTAATCAAGACTGTCAGGCAGGCCGCAAATCTTCCATGTTTGCTGAAATATTGCCTACTTTTTTGACAATCAGCTGGCTATTCTGTCACTAGATTAAATCAAACTCCATTTTATACAGCTTTTTATTATAATAATGATGTTCTGGTGTCAATCACCAGACCAGTGCGGTCTTAAATTATTACTGCCACTGCCGATTATAAGAAATTGTTGCCCCAAACATTTCTTTAATAGAACATTTACGCACATAAAATGAAATCTTATCACCTATAAATAAGTTCAGATATCTGCCCAGTCATAATCGCTTATCCATTAACCGATTTAATACCGCGCAAGGTGTATTCTATGGTATTCTATATACTGTAGAGTGTTTTGCGATATTGGTCTTAATGAACTGATTCTGTTTCTCTGTGTTAAAGATTTACTTAGATTCAATTTGGAGACAGCCAACGCGTCAAGCAAGTTGCTTGGTGTATGTGTGTAAATACCGTCAAAGCTCGTTATAACAAATACTCAGTCTAACGAATTCGCGATATAACGAATATACGATACAATATTAACTACGTTATATAGTGAAACCTGACATTTTTGAGACTCAATATACCGAATGTGCGAATAAATATGTGAAAAAATATTATTTTATGTCTTAAAAACGAAGATGAGAGAGAAGAGATTATTCGTTACAATACCGTTATTTTTCGCCACACGCTCCTGTTTCTCGTTCATGTGATCCAAATCTTCCATACGTACAAACATTAAATAAAATAGAATGAGGAATATCCCGATGTGGAGGAAAAGTTGAATGAATGGAGTAGGATTAAAGGCAAAGGCGTAACTACACGGCAAGAGGCGTACCGGAGGGTTGAACTCAAGTGATGGTTACACAGATTTAAGAAACGGTATGGAATACGTCTTCTAAAAGAGACAGCTGAAGATTTATCATCACAAGGTGCGGAAATTGCTAATGCTGACGAAACAGATTTGTATTGGAAGATGCTTCCAGACATAACATTTGTTCATGCTGGAGCAACAACTGCTCCCGGGAGGAAAATATCAAAAAAAAACAGCTCCTTTCTATTACGACAAATACCAGACAAACATTTATAAATAATTTGTTCACATGTCTGTTTTTTATTAACACTAAGTGCAGAAAAGGGTTTCAAAAACTTCACATCATTCGCTATACCGAGCTTTGACTGTATGTGCAAATTAAAAGAACAAGAATTATAATTAATTTTACTCAATTTTCTTTGCCGCCTTAATTCACATTCTAGTTTCCTTAAGTCTCAACCTTTTCTAATGTATGGAAAAGTCGTTTCCACAAATTTCCCCCAATTTTGTTCAGGTTCCTGCCCGCAGAAAACAAAACTCTAATTAACTATTTGCATATATACGAGGTCTGCTTGTTTGTGAGAGCCGTAAAAGTTAGAAATGTTTTGTTTGTTGGGCGATTTCCTGCTACCGAAAAAAAAATAAATTTGAATGAATTTGCATAAAATTTTGTGTAAAAAAGTAAAAATTAAAAATTTAAAATTGTTCTATGAGTCAGAAAAATGTTTAAAAGTGCTACAAGCTTTTCAAAAAAGGTGGAGAAGATGTGAATGACGACCCTCGCACATCAACAATCGATCAAAATGTTGAGAAAGAGAAGAAGAGTATTAAGGACAATCGTCAAATAATGATTAGATGAATTTGCTGAGGATATCGGCCTAGCGGTTGGCTCATGTCATACAATTTTATTCGGAAATTTTGGGCCTGAAACATGTATCAGCAAAGTTCGTTCCGAAATGTATGAAATTGAACAAAAAAATAACCCCCGTCCATTGTAAGCAATTTTTTACCAAAAATAGCACCGTAATCATGCCTCAACTATTATATTACAATTTGGCCGCTGAGACTTTTTCCTGTTCGCAAAATTGAAGAGATCCTTGAAAGGACGGAGCTTTACAACGATTGGGGATACAAAAACCGATTTGCTGAGCGAACTCTAGTACAAACCAAATTGTGCCCATCGTAATTGTTTCGAGGATTGGAAACAAATGCTTGCCTAAATGATGTCATAAGTGAGGGGAACCACTATGGAGGGCACCATATTGAAATTGCTGAATAATTAAATATTTTCGGAGAAAACTTAAAAGTCACCTTTCTATTTTTAACAGACCTCGTACATCTACTTAAACATGACAATATTCCGTGTTAACAATAATATTGTATTTTTTTATAAATATTATACAAAATTGCAAATTGTGTAGACCGACTGGCTGACAATATAAATAATTTGCCTGCCAAAACTTAAAATACCATGTTCGCTTCCAATCATCTTATTGCTAACCTCAATCATATCACATGATTGTTGAATGATTTCGAATATTCCCAATTTTTCAATTCAATTAAATACTCGTGGTAACTTTGTATGCAAGTTTTCGTCGTGTGTATATTATTGGACCATCCTGTTTTCTAATCTTGCCTTTATGAAACATTTTAGCCTTCCAAGACACAACTTGGGACATTTTAGATCATTTTTCCTTTTGATATAGAAATTTAATTAACTGACGCCAAACCGGGTTTGCAGCTTGATACTCGTAATTCCGAAACAATGTGCTGGAAACAAAAGGTCACTATTGAATTTAAGTAATTGTTTCACATTACGAATGTATTGTTTGCAGGATAATTTAATTGATTTTATAAGGATTTTGCTAATAAACAAAGTTGCGAGTTATTAAGCGACTCGAAGCAAATTATTATCAATTTAAACTTAATGTACAGGCAGAAGAAAACATTAATTAACAAAAACAAAAACATACAGCCCACAACAGCTACACTAAAGAAATTCTACACGTGCAATAAATCACACACTCACATTCTTACACACAGTGTCAGCACGTCGTGTATTTAAAAATATGAAACAAAAAATTAATGCATTTCTGCACCGGCACGTTCAGGTGAATGTCCATAGAAAGTTTCCGTTTTCCAGTCATGTTTAAATTTCGTCACATACTCGTTCACAGGTTTTGTTTTGTTTTGTTTTTTTTTCATTTTTGTAGCCTGAGAGCCTAAAATTTCCAAATGTCATGCAATGTATGACGTGCTGGTCTAAAGGCAACTACAACAATTAAAGCAAAATCGACCTGAAAATAGAAGTCATTTAAAAACAAAAAAGTGTATGTTTTATTCGTTCGCTGCGAACCATAAACAGTCACTAGTGCCACGAATATGACCAGCACGAATAAAAAATTAACTCGCAGCATTAAACTGTGCGACAAAATTGTGTTTTCCGTTTGCCCAACAAACAGATCGAATTCTGGTGGAGAAGTTTACAAAATAAACAGAAGGTTTTTTTTTTATTAAGTGCTTTAGATTTTAATTTGAAATCAAACGAAGTGAATGTGAAAGCAGCATGGAAATTTGCTATTGACCCGTGAGTGCTATTATGTACATAATAAAACAACGTGTCCAGCAGGTGTTTACTTGGTGGCGCGCAGCCAAAGTGGCCAAAGAAGCTCTCTTGAAAATAGTTAACGGAATCAAATTGCATCTCCATCTCGATGGCAAATTTTAGTTCATTTTCACGCGAGACGAGCATGCCATCAAATCTACAGTGGAGCCTCTAGTGTGACGTTATTTTTTGTTTTAATGAGAAATGTACAAATATTTTTTATTTTAATTTTGGATCTACAAAACTTTTTCGGCTATGAGATATGTCCGGCAGGCTTAACTATATGTCGCCGAATTCAAACTAAAATAAGTCATGTGTCGATGTTAACGGCCACTATCAAATATATGTATTTCAAAGCCCAAAATGCGCGCTAAGCAGTGACTTGTGGGTGTCATGGGGATTCCTGGTCTTCAAATGCGACAATTTTATTTGTAAACGTGAAAATTGATGGGGAATCGGACTACTGGTGTCAAATTCTAACTGCTACATTCTGGATGCCGTCAATATATGCGATTTTTATTGGTGGTGGCTCCAGGTTTAATTGAATTTTTTATAAGGACAGGCCCAGCGCGCAATGCAATTTTCACCTAGTTTGGGTACGGAAAAGGCCGTGCTTTTAATCAACTGGGGTCCTGGGTCGATGCGGTAACCAAAACTTTAAAAAATTCATGTTCGGTTCGGTTACCGAGCAGGTTGTTCCGGAATCTTTACCTAAGATCAAGTAGCAGAATGGCGACCACTGTACACCTGGAATGCCTTAAAGGAGGTATCCTGGCGTTTTGATCATAGATTGAGGTGCCTACTTTTAGCTGAAACTCTCGGGCTGTGGCTTAAAGCTAAAAATACAGGAAGGGGCTTTAGTAAACACTGATTCAAATGTCCCGCAGATACTTTTGTCTCGCATCGGAACTAGATGGTGGGAAATAGGCGAATATGCAGATGAGATGGGCTACCAACTCAGGTTACTGGCAGGAAGCATTAGATTGGCCAAGCTTTCGAAAAAGGTGTTTGTGTTATGTGCTACTTTCACACATCACAAGATGTTGCCACCTATTTGTGCCTGGTGAGTCGTTCATCAACAGATAAGGTCATAATGGCAGCAAATACTTTTAACATTTTACATTAACGATTTTTTGACGACTTGAACAAATTATGTACTTTGGTGCTTAATTTCTCCCTCACTTGGCAACATTGAATAAGTTATTGATATTTTGGGCTCCTCTTTTAGCATTTAAACAATTTTTTTGAGGTTATTAATTATTTCGTTTTTCTTGTATTGTACTTTTGCAGGTACGACGGCGCCCCCAACAGCAACAGCCAGTTCAACATAATTTGCAAGAAACTCGATCATACTGCACCAGTGAGCCCAGACTTAGCGAAACGGAAACACCTCCGCAAAGAAGAAAACTTTCACAAAGAAAACCCCAACCAACACAACAACACCGTAAGTCATCTACAGAAAAATGTTTATATATATTTTTTCTTAACTAATAAAACAAGCAGGAATTTGTAAAGGAAGGAAAGAAAGAAGAAAAGCAAATAGAGAAAAGTGCTTTTCCAACACACGTTTTATACTAAGACAAACATTCATAAGTGTTCATGTATTTACTTTCCACTTTATAAGTTTCAACAACAGCAACTACTAAATGATTTAATAAAAAGTCAAAGTTTAAAGCGGTAGGAGAGGAATTTCAACTGAGAACAACTTGTAAGTCCTTATTTATTTATGGTGTTTTCATGAAGTGAATTTCAAGGCTAAAGAAAAGTTTGTTTTGCCCACGGAAAGGAATTTTCGCGTGCTAAAAGATTGATCAGGAATACAGTTCGGTGCTGGCTTAGCTTCGCCTACAGGTAGCTCATGGCCGTCATTTTGTCGAAGTTATATCAGTAAAATTGGCTGCCACTTCTGCAATTAGTTTCGCTAAAAATATTATTGTTGTTGAAAAAATGTGCGATTATGATGATTACCGAGACAACTATTTGCGATGTGATGGGTAAATTCGAGTCCTCGGGTTCAATAAACAATAAACTGCCATCCCTTTGACTGCAACAAGCAAGGCGTGATGAAAATCCGCTCTTAATTTCATATTGAGGAGATCTGCTTGGACTAAAAAAACCTCAAGTGGCCCTAGAGGCAAAGGTAAAGAACTGCCGTATCCAACGACGTATGACCTCTGCATGCGCCCACACAAAATGTCATCTAATAATCATATTCTGCGATGAAGCTCAATTCTGGGATTCGAATTTGACGCCAACGCACATAATTCAGCTGATCCAGAAACTGAAGTTAAACATTCATAAATAACGACTTCCGTTCTCTGAATGCGTCCCTAGAAAAGATGGAAACTATTTGGGGTCACTACTAAAATCATTTTTAGCGAATAAATTTATATCATACGTGACTTCTGGTGAAAATGCGACTAGCACTTTATTTAGACTTCTTACGTCTTCTACGCCTTTTATTTTGTGATTTTAATGAAACAAAATCAATTATTATAGTTCCTATAGTTCCACTCAGTGATTCAGAAATCTCTGCTCCTCGCGTACAAGCAAAATTGCTAACTTTAGAACAATTCCAAAACACCCGTGATGCAAAAGCCCCCATTGCCGTCCGAAAAACCTGCTGCGTGAAAACTACGTTAGGCGGGACATCGCTTCCAGCAACGAACCCTTAAAGTCGATGGCTATCATTTTCTTATGACTTGAAATGATTTATTTGGGCACCAACGCCACGCCTCATGTCACATTCAACATTTTACACGAACAATTTCGGTGTACGAACAACACACGTGAAACTGATGTGAACTTGTCGTCGGCCAGTTACACATTTTCCAGTGGCGTTTTGTTAAGATACAGATGTGTGCCAATAAGCCAACACACGCCCGGATTTCTGCTTCGTGGAACTGGAGAATGGGACACTAGGGAAGCGAGTTATTAAGTCAGGCTGGGGCAGAAAGTATCAAGGATACCTCCCACAATCGTTGCCTTGTTTGTCTTCAAATAGTACTGTCTTAATCATAGACCCTTTATAGAGAAATTGTCCATATTTTGTGCTTAAAAGATGGCATAAATTTCAATTAAATGACGATAACTAAATTATCATCTTGTAAACCACTTTAGTCGTATATGGAATATGTTGTCTCATTTTGCGGCAAATTTTATGCGGTCATTGGCTCCAAAAGTGCTGCCACTGTAAGTGACATGCTGTGACTTCTAATTAAATTTGTTTGTTTGTTTATTTGTTTTATTAATGCACAATTTATCCACTTAAATTTGCCGCAACAGCAGCTGCTGGATCGTTACAATTATTACTTTGTGTCTCCGCAGAACTGCTTATTCGTTAGAAGTTTAATGGCACAAAAAAGAAACGAAATTATTATATTTTTATTAAAGCCACTGAAACTCACAGTTCAATGAGATGAGAACGTGGCAGCCATCAGCCAGCAGCCAATACAGACGTCAATGCGACTGTCTTATGGTTGTAATTGTGTCTTCAGTTAATATTAAAACAGTTATTATTTTACACGGTCGGCTTTATGGACACTGTGTCACAGTAGCGCTCGAGTTAAGTTTGCCCAGCCCGTATATGTTTAGCAACAGGGTGACTCATTCAGTTTGACAGTTGAACACCACTATAAGCAATCCAACAGCTGAGACTCAGGACATTGAGCACTGGGATCTTTCAATGGGCTGTTCTTCAGTCCCGTAAGACGGTGACAATATAATATGTATGAAGAAAACCAAAATTCTGAAATTCCAGAAGAAAAGAAAACGTAAAATGTATAAAATGGTTTGCACACGGAAAACATTAAATTGTAAGCTGCAGATTGTATCCTGCGACTTCTATAGCCTTAAAGTTTTAGTTTGTAAGCTCTTTATTTAAGGAATAACACATAGTGAGATGCGTGTTTGAACAAAATGAACGACAGTGAGGTTAGAATCGTGCAACACAAGCAATACTGCATCTATGATCGGGGTAGAGTCAGCAGCGATTAGGCTTTGAAGCCCACTTATTCGTTTAGAAGTGAATCCTGAGAAAACCCCAGAAAAATAGTCAAACAAAAAGAAAAAAATACTTTGCAACATCGGCCCCCATATGAGAGTTGTATGGTCGGATAAACGTTGAGTGAGGAGAAGATATATGATATTTGGCACCTTGTCTAAAATCCCGGACACTGGAATAGTTTTATGGGGACATGAAAAACGCGTTAATTGTAACGCCCAGTGCATTAAATTCAAACCGAAACTGTGATAATTTTTTTAAGATGCATATTGTGTCAGCAACGGAATGGAATGGACTCACATACATTTTTCAATATGGGCCCTTTTTTACGCCGTGGAACTCAAACATGATGACTCATATCCTTTTTCAGGCATATGGCAGAGGATCAATAACATGAGTGGTCTTGATGAGCTGCCCCTGTTCAAGACAATGTGTAGGAACTATCCATTCGCAAATCACGCTCAAGCCCCACAAGACCAAAGGGCACCAGTCAACGCTCCGTAATAATAATGATTAGAAAAGGTTGGCAAATTATAGTTTTATAGACGCAGGCAAAAGTGATCGAAACCCTGCTCATATATAATTTTCTCTTCGCATAACCAAGGCCTGAAAATTTGTAAATTCAATTAAACTTTAATCAATTATTTAGTGGTAGGGGCAGCCTTTTGCTCCACATTAATTTCAAATTATAATAGTGCGACGAACCTTCAACATCGAATTCACAAAACTTTGCTTTCATATTTATTGCAAAGAAGAAATACAGGACATAAAAATAATGCAATAAATTAATATAAGAAATCATAATTATATTGCTCTGATTTTGTCCGCTTAAATATTCTGAAAAAAAATATTTTAATAGAAAAAGACTTCATCTCGCGATTTTGTTTCTGAAGCGAAAAATATCTAAATATTAACGCTTTTGTGGATCTTAAACAAATTAATTAAACGCGACTCAGTGGCTGTGGTGGTGATTGCGTTTTTGTCGAATATTTATTAAGACGAATTAATTATTAATCATACGACACACATAAAATTAACATATTCCTCATACGCTCCAGTTGATTTTATATAAGTTTTGGTTTTATTGTAAAAACGTCTACATACGAAACATTCTTATACACGAATATATAAAGATTCAATATAAGTCCTCGTGACAGGCAGGTGTCTGCTGCTCTTGCAACACAATTCTGATCGTCGTTAAATTTATGTAGTTTTATATAACGGGTGGATTGTAAGAGCTTGAGAGCATAAAATAATAATACAACACAGAAATATTATTAACATTAAATTTTTAAAATAAAATTTGTTAGTCAATTTCATTTCATTTATTTTTTTAATATGATTTTCGGCCTTTGTCCGCCAAATGGTTCATTCGATGACTTGAACTTTCGACTAATCTTACCAATAAATCTTATCATAGGGTCGGAATTGTGGCAGAAATATTGGCTTAAAATGCTTCAACAGTTGCTAATTTATCGGCATAAATCAATGACTTAACCCAGCACCATAAAAAAAAATCCAGAGATTTTAAGTCGCTCGATGTTCAGTAATTTGTGGAAACAAAAATTCTTTATGGTCTCAAATTGCTGCTTCAGACTTTTCTGCTTTGGAATGTTGAAATCACAAAACCAAAATATGGTAATAATTATCGACCTGGTCAAAGACATTCTAAAGGATATATGAATAGGTGACGTTACCGCGCCGCAGTCCATACCAAACGGGGGGTGTACTAGACATTGTTAGATTTCATGTGGATTGGCAGCTCCCAAAATTCGAAAAAAAATTGATATCCATTCACCAAAAAATAAGTTAAAGATGTTCTTTTGATGTATTTTGCGATAAGTTTTCAGCGCAACAGATCCGGTGTAGCTGAGTTTGAGTGGAATGCAAAGGTAGCAGTTCCTGCCAGCGAAGTGAAGTTAACTGACTCAGATCAATTGGACTCATGCCCGGTCTTGCCTGAACACAATAGAGAAAGAAAATTAAAATATGTAATTGGTCAAGTTTTGAGAATCTGAAATGTTAGCAACGTCCACTTATACTACAGTTTTGTTACAGTTTGTACCGGCTGTGATATTACACTGAAATCTTTTTAAGTGTTTATTTTATTACATTTGAAAACTGTTACATTTACATAATTACGTGCTTCCATTCCTTCACCATCTATTTAGTAAATGCGCCAAATGTGTTGCACTTAGTTGCATATATTTGAATTATATTTCAATACACCATAAAGCAATTAAGTCCAAACAGGGATGTGTATTTGCGTACTTTTCAAATATACAAGTTTTATAAACAGCGAAAATATCTCAAATATTTTAAATGTTTCTCAAACCGATTTAAATGGAAAATTTGGATTTAATTTTTGAAAAATAATTTATGTTTTATGCAGAAAATCTGTATAATATATAATAAGGACATAGAAATTAATAATATAAAATGTATTAGCGACTGATTTCAGCATTAAGTTATTGTTCATTTTATAAGCTGTGATTGTCTATCACATACAACTTTCTTCGCTTTCAAACAACTTTAATAATTAAAAGTCTTATTGAGCGCGGACATATTTGCCAAATTAATCTGGATGATTGACAGCTGATACATCAGATGTAGTTTTTGCAATATGGATGCTATCAAGCGTCAAAACTTGGAGGTTTGATAACATTACAAGAAGTTTTTTTGATTTTTTCAAGAAATATTTATTCTATTTTGCCCCCTTTTGAAGTATTCCTCTCGGATATTATACACTTACCCCAGCATTTTTTCCAATCCACTTTTTGAAATCTCTTGCACGATATGAGCCCATCGATACGGCAACACCTTCATCGACTACTTCAATACGAGTAGTGATACGATTCTGCATAACATTTTTCCTCACTTTATCAGTGGTATTAATTTTAATCGCTTTTTAATGTGCGGTGGTATCCAGGTGGTGACCGTCACATTTCCTCCGCTTTTCTTTGAAGAGTTTGTACTACTTGTTAACATTTTTCTGGCTCAGAAAAAACTCGCCGCAGCGTATCAAATGCTTTTGAGCACTTCAATCGGCGAACACGCAAAACATATCCAACTTTTTTAACTCTCACAACCAACATAAACAGGCTAAATAGCTGAAACTGTGAACAGGTTTTCGAGACCGGTGTACCAGCCGAGTGTAGGTAGCCCTCGAAATTTTATAGCTCCACCTTAGTTTTTGAACAGACGTCGTATAATGATTTGTAACCCAATTAGCCACACAACACCCGCACCAATTAACACAAAATTTTAAAAATCTTAAAAGTCTCATAAGCAAACAATTAAATTACAAAAAAAAATTAACGAGACGGTAACGAAGGAACTTTCAATGGATTCATTATGGATTTTCTATTCTACTAATGGTGTGCTTACACGGTAATAAAATATATTACGACCTTGCAGAATCAAAATACCGTATCACACCGTATTTGAAAAAACAGAACAAAAGTCTGTTGTAAGTGTTTTTCATGCCTACACGGCTGGTATAAGTAAAATCAAAGCAAAAATATTGGCGGTGCGAAGTTCTACAATATTTACAAAAACAATATGACAATTTGTTGTGTTGAATTTGTTTGTTTTTGTAATTAAAGCCAGCACCTTTAAAACATGCTGCTGGTGCTGCCAATGTTTAGTGTAAAATACAGCACTGTTGCGATCAGAATACAGAAGTTCCCAAAGTGGTTTAGAAAATAAAGATTTACCGACCTCTCGTCAAATTTTATAACCGTATTCTTTCGGACTCAATACGTTTTGATTTTACACGATTAGACCTATTTCATTTCTGAAATGTATTAGCGTGTAAACGCATCTAAAATAATAAAAATAATATATTTGTAACCGACTTTGTTGTATTTTTTTCATATATTGTATTACAACAATATATTTGAAAGAAGTAAATTTTCATGTTCAGTTTTTATTCGGAAAACATTAAAAGACAATTTTTTAAATGATATTCATCTTCCAAACTTCATTAAAAACTAAAAGCACCCGTGTGTGCGATTTTCTTATTCTATTTTATTTGTTGTTGTTGTTGTTAGGTGTTGCCTAACAAAACATTAATTTAAAGATAAGATCTTTAAAATCAATTTGTATGCAAAAATATACCTATTAAAAGAAGACAGTATGAACTGACACCCAGACAGTATTTTGTATCACAACTGCATTTTTTGGAAAGCAGCTTCACTGGCGCAAATGATGCGAACATGAGCTGATATTTCGATCCTTTATGATGCTCTCGTTGTGAGAATTATTTCAAAGAATTGTTTAGCAGTATGACTGGATTTTATTTTGAGCCCTTTTTTGGCTCCCTATACAATTGTTTTCTGTCTGCCGGCGGGTCCTTCTAGAACCGCATTTATTTCTTAATATTCATTTAATTTTTTTTATTAATTTTTAAAATTTTTTTTTTTTTTTGATGATTTCTGAGAAAAGCCATCTAAATGCCAGCTGGGTTAGAAAGTACATATATGTAATTACTTTGGTTATGTACTCTTGTATACCCAGCAAGCATTTGATAGACAGTTTCTTAAAAAGCCATCTAAATGTATGTTCCCAGATCACTTTTAATGCTTAAAAAAGTATTCAGTATTTAAGGAATTGAAAAAGGTTTCACATATCGTTGGCTTAATATAGAAATAGTGTAACTCCATAAACTTTCAAAATTTTGTTTCTAACTTTTCCTGTTAGTGTATTTTTCATTAAAACTTCTTTAAAACATTGAGTGATATTTTTTTGAAAATGGCGCTTTTGTAGCTCTTTAGAAAAGGTGCCATGTAACTAAATATGGCTTTAACAAGGTGTCTGCATATGTGACCATGCACAAGAAACCCACCTAGTGTGTCAAATTTCATGAATTCACTTTTTTTTCTTTTGGATCTATATGTGAAAAAACCTTCATATGAAACCCTTCGCAAGTCTTAAAAACATCGGAAAGTAATGAAAAACGAACATTGTAATCAATTTATTGCCTACTTTGAACTAAAATTTAGTTATTATTTAAGTTTTTTTTCCATTTTGAAGATTTTTTTATGTCTTATTCAGTTTTTGGCTTCTACTGTAAAGTGCCAAACAAATCTATTTAACCATCAAAACTATAACCTTTTTTAATATACAATAACATAATGCAGAACAAACTAATAACAAAATTGAAATAAAACATTTCAAATGCTTAATTTGTTTGCATTATGGTCCATAAAGAAAAGGATAGACGGCCTAGAAGCTCTTAAGGTTTTGCAAGGAGCAGACTGCCTGGATAGTTAGAAGTTGGCCGCCGTATACATGACAGTACATTATTATAACATAAATATTAGATTAATATAGAATATTAGTTTAATACTTAATAACTTTCTGTTTAAAGTGTAGGATTTTAGGCAGTAAATATGTATGTGGTTGTAGAAAAACTATCTCCAGCAAACACAAACCGATTACAAATTGATTGCAAAAAGGTCTCTTAAGCAACCAGAAAAACTATTGAAAACTGATTTTAAATATAATCAAAAACTATATAGAATTCAAAATAATACAAAACAATTCTCCAATAGGCAACAAGTACAAATATTAAGTATTATGTATAATATTTTGTGATTATTCTCATCCATAGGACTCCATTTTCTCACGCCGAGCGCGTTATTTATATACAATATGATGGAAAAATTAATTCATTCACGATTGTCTTGCCCAACAGATTCGATTATGATAAAAAAAATGTTCGCGGGGATTTACATATATGTATTCATATTTTACAATATGCAAGTCATGAGTTTGTTGTCGGGGTAGAACATTAAAATGTTTGTCTATTTAAGTTCATTATCCTTTTTTGTAATGTTTCTTTTATTAACACAAACCGATGCCTGCACTTATTTCTATACATCCTCCACATATGAACATCCACTTTAACTTATCGTTAGCATGACACATACAGCTACCAAACACACAAACACACACACACACACACACAAACACACACACACACACAAACACACACACACACGCAAACAAATCGTTAGCAAATATTAGAGCTGTCGATTATTAGAGTATAAAATCGTTGACAAAGAATTTCATTTGTTTTAAGTGCGACTAAGCGAACCTGCGCATTAAGATGTAGGTAAAAAATATTCGACGAATATTTGTTTGCAATTTGTAGCTTTTTGTAAAACGAATAGTTTAAAAATTATATATAATTTTCTCTGTACAGGCATCTACAGTACAGGTATCTTGCAAGAAAACAGCACCTGGGAAGCATTTTCCTCCCGCAAAGACAGACATGAAGTACAAATGCTTCCTCTAGTGGTATCGGGCTTAAGCCACAGCCAAAGTGTAAAGACTAGGCACCGCCGCCATTGGCCAACACCAGGATAGCTCCCACAAGGTATCACGCGAAAGTGTTCTGCCAACTAACTTTTGATTGCCTTTTCGATAATTCCTGTACAACCAAAGTCATACATCCTTGTGCTAAAATTTTAGTTACCGCATCAAACGAGAAATCATTAAACCTCTATTAATGTGGGTTTTAAAACCACATGTAATTATGTATATATAGTTTTGTGGATCCTTACAAGGACCAGGTGCATATCAAACTGCGCCACTGTGCTCTTCGGAGCATAGAGAGGAAAGGGTCCCTTTGTTGACAAGGCAACCAAAACTCTACGAATTTCATGTATGACTTCGTTTGTGCAGATTCTTCCGAAACCTTCAATTGAAGGAACGCTCGGTTGTCTTGGGACAAGCTGGTGTTGGTTGAGGTGCCCAACATGACTGAAACCTTTTAGCTGTGGCATAAACCTAAAAACCCATTAAAGGACTTACTGTTAGATGCTGATGTAAGAGATTTCGGTTCTTCATAAAGACTAGATGGCGAGTCTGATTAAAGCCTGATGCTTCTTGAGGATTACGGACATCCAACACAAGTGTCTCACCCTCCCTTTTCTGTCTATGGAATTACCGGCAGGAGGTATTTGATAGCCCGACCTCTCGAGCTTTCACACATTGTAAAGACTTACCACCAATTTGTGCCTGGTGCGCCGCATAGGGACCGTGTTGAGCCGTTGACGAATTCGTCAAATGGATCAGCAGGGACTAGTATAAATCAATTTTACAATTGAATACCGCAGACGGGAAGTGATGCCAAGTTGTAAGTTGACGTACGCTCGCTTCTAGTTATTTGAAAATGTAAAGTAAGATTGTAAATGGTTTGGTTTTATTAGGACTTGTTTATTATATATTTAAAAAAGCTTAAATTCAATTCATAGTGCCAAAAAAATTTTGAAAGTATCAGTTTAAGGTGGAATCCACGGCACAAGTACTTTTTTTTATCAAAACTTAGAAATCTCTTCTTACAAACATTTATTCGAATACTCGAATAAGTTGTCGGCGAAAAAAACGGCTTCAGTAAACATGTAAAACATTTTTTGTTAGTGTAAAAAAAGGCACATATGTTTTATTTTAAGTTGTTATCATAAAATGAAAACTTAATGCCAGAGTCGACTGAAACCGGCAGATAAATTTCGAACACACAACCATTTAAAGCAAACAGGCATCCTGGTGTAGTTTGATTCCAATTTTGGGTAAAAATGTTGCGTAATTTGGTGGCAATAGTTGTGTAAGATTTTAATAGAGGATTTTCTTAATCGTTTGGTTTTGAAAATGAAAACATTATCTGGACCTTAAGGCTCAAAGTAAATATTGTTTTTATTTGTAAAAAGAAGATATGAAAATATCATTTAAAAAGCAACTGCGTTGAAGAGTTCGGGGGGTGTGTGAGTATATATTTAACAGAAATTAGAACTGGAAAATTACTTAATCCTAATCTGGGTTTATCATCAAAGAAACCCGGAATAAGATTAAAGGTGAAGACCCATCATAATTAAATTCAATTATTATCTGATAGTTATTACTTAAATCACCTTCCAAAATCTCGATTTTAATGACCACCAAAATAGTGTGAGTAATTAATGGAACCAGTTTTGCGCTATATCTCACAGCAACTGAAAAAATGATCAATTTCAAAAATATTTCATTTACAATTTAATACATAAAATATCCGTTAAAAGTCCAAACAATAATTCAAATAAATACAGAAAGCTTTGAATTACTAATCGAATAGTACAGCGGCTTTTTCGGAAATTAATGTGAATTAGGAAAATGTTTATTATAAACAAAATCTATAAAATATATAAAATAAAATCTTTATTAATAATAACGAACTTGGTTTGGTCAACTGACTGATTTGATGTAAAATTATTCGAGTTTGTTAAATTGCTCTACAGCTTCACAATTTATATTTGAGTTGATAGAACTTGTATAGCTCTAAAGCGATTAAAAAACTCGGTTTTGCGTTTTGAAAAGTTTAACATACCACAAGAAAGTGGCAAACAGAAGTAAAACGTAAAACTTTGAGTTTTTTTGAAAATATTATTCGAATATTTTTCATTTCAAATCTGATCGTAATAGATTATCGAAACTGGAAAACACATAAAACAAATTTGATTCAATTTAATGTAATATTCCCATTTATAATATTGGAATAAAATAACATTCGAATAATGGAATATTCCAATAACATAATATTCGAATATTATTCGAATTTTTCTACAAGTTTTGTAAAAAAGTATTTTAGCTGAAAAAATTAATCGAATAACAATTTGAATAAACATCTTGTTATATCCAAAAAACAAATCACTTATATTCGAATAAATATTCAAATAGTTTGTCGAATATATATTCGATTGATTGTTGAAAGAATCATTCAAATTACATATCAAAATATTTACGCAATTTTTTTTTTTTTTTTTTTTTGTGGCAGTCAATTAAAAGATTTATGTATAATCCAAGATTTAATCGGATAATCATTCGGTTTTATATTTGAATAATATTTCGAAAAAAATGTTCAAAACGCCGCTAAGAATTAACAGAAATATTTTATAATAATATTTTTTTCAAAAATATTAAAAATATTATTGTCTTCTTGTTCTTGTTCTTTTTATTGTATATAGTTTTTGTATTATATAGCTTTAAAACGATTAAATACATTCTGTTATATTATAGAAACTATTAAAAGAATGTGGCGCTTTTCACACATGATATCTTAAAGAGCCAATTACTTGTGCTATATTTTGGTCTGTGATCACAATGTAGAATAAAAATATTCCCTGAAGGTACAACCATGCAACTTAGTTCACGTCACTTTCCGTTCTGCTTTAGAAGCCCTCGGCAGAATTTTGATTTTTATAGGTGCTATTGACACTTTAAATATTGCCGATTTTAAGAAATCAAATCTATTTATAAAATAAATTTCCTGAATTTTGAACAAACAAACAAAAAAAAGACATTGGTCTGGAATTGTTGAATGACGTCAAAGACGATCTAGATTTGCGCCTGCTGCCCGGTTAAATTTTCCTGTTCCCAAGTTTGAAGCCAACCATAAACGAACGGTATTTCACGATGATTGGAGGCATAAAAACCGAATCGCTAAGAGATCTCAAGGACATACCGAAAACTTCATATCAGAACAGCTTTAAGGATTCTAAAAAACTCTGGCTCCAGTGTATTAGTATATACGAGGGGGACTACTTTAAAGAGGACAAAATATAAAATGGATGAATAAATAAATATATTTAGAGAAAAATCAAAATTCAGTTTATTTTTTTAAACGGATTTTTAGCGTTACTTTTGTTAAAATCCACACTTTAGCCTTCAACTGGTTGCAATGACTATTGATTCTTAGCAAATTTTCATAAAACCGAGCAACAAAAATTCACCCCGTCAGTTTCAATAATACATCCTTCAGTAGAGTATCACATGTTAAAGCTTGATGTTTATTTTTCTTACTTGTGTAAATGGCACTTTAATTGATTTCTGCGCCAGTAAAATTCATGATCGAAACAAAACTTGAATACCATTTTTACTGAGCAATAAAATACCCTTTTTGGCAGGAAAGCATAAAGGCACGACACATTAATTTCATTTCCCCTTCAAGTCAAAGTTTCTTGTTTTTTTTTGCTTCATAAAGTAATAAATTTTTGCCAAATAAAAAAAGTTTAAGTGGCAGTTTTTGTGTTGGACTTTGTAATAAACATTTAATAAGCCAAATTGTATGTTTTGTTGGCTGCCACGATGCGCAGGAAATTTTCATGCTTCAGAGGAAATTGACTTGAAAAATATGTGTTTTAGGAAACTTTTTTATTCCACATCATTTTCTTATCCACTAGTTTCCATCTCGAGGGCTAACTTTGGCGCTTAGTTTATTTTTCCTAATACACTGATAGAAATATTCCTACACAAGAAATAAAAATTAGTTGCGGCTAAACAAGTCACGAAATAAATTAGTGTATTTTAGTACATTTTCCAATTTGTAAACATTTTTAATGATCATTTGCGGCAGTTTTCATTTATATATTTGTTTTTTCCATCAAAAAATGTCTATAAAAATAGGTTCCCTTTGGAAAGCTTTGCATGTCTACTTGTCTTTCTATGTTTACGAACAAAGTCACTTAAATAAATGGCTGGTGACTGCCCTGCAAACATTTTCCATCGAACATGTCACTAAAACGTAACGCCTGGAAGTTAAAAACTCTGTCGCTTTGTTATCCGTTTGGGAAATAAATAAACAAGTTTGTTATTATTGTTTTCATGAAAACTTGCAATATTAAGTTTCCTTTATAAGCAAAATGAAATGCAAAATCACAATAACAAACAAAAAATGCGAAATCCACAACCTTCGTGTTGTCTCCAATTTTTAATTCTCTCCTATAATTGACATTAAATATTTTATAAATGAAAGTCGAAAGTAACGGCCAGGTCAAGTCACATGACCTCAGTATTACAAGTATTTTTTTATGTTATAAAACTGTGAAAACGTTACTTAAATTTTTTTTGCAATTCACCTGACAATTTGTAGTGGCGAAATCACTAAAAGTTGAAACTCGTTATTAATACAAAAATATTTGATGTAGTCGGACAGACATTTTGCTTATCTTAAACTTAACTAAATAGTGTATTAGATAAAATTTAGTGGTTCACTTTCAATCATAATTGTTGTAGTAGTTAATAATAATATCGATTGCTATTCTCTAACCAAAAGTGAAATCTTACGTGAAAATTGAATAAATACAATAAATTACCGGAATACAGAACAACTAAATAATTTCAATAAAGATGGTTGCCTCAAGTGAGGCCGGCTTTGATACAAAGAATCAAATCTTTGAAGGTTGGTTGCGCTTAATAACAATAATATATACAAAATCAGGCCGAATCCTGCCACAAAGGCAAGAGTTATGCTGCAACGCATTCTGGCCACTTCAATCGCAAAGTTATCGGACGCTAGTGGCCAAACTTTTCCAGTCGCCGAATTCAAAACCCAGCCGCCAGAGCCGTTTAAAAATTGCCAAATCTGAATGAATCTAACAATTGAAAACTTTCATATATTTGCTGGGTAATGTTTTGGAATTTACAACCAAAAAACAATATACAAAGATGCTTTACAGGTCTTGTGTTTCATTTAAAAATATTATAAATAAATTTGTTAATATTGAAATGTTCACGCACAAGCTGTAACAATATTTCAATATTTACTAAAAATAACACATGAACTTATTTCAGCCGAAATAATCAGACTTGTTTAATAAACATTTATTGATTCTTATGAGTTGTGTTAGTTTGTACTTTTCATTCTACGAATTTTTTATTGTGGTTATGATTGAAAATTTTTATTGAAGTTCGGAAAAAGTAATGGATATAAATTTTCAGTAGTAATAAATAAAACTTTTTTAAAAATCATAGGTTGGCGGTTCTTAATTGCAGCACTTTTAGCGCCTTCACATTGTGCGGGAAAAAGTTTATGGGACTGGAGAAATGATTGGTAAATCGCTATCTAATTGAAAACCCATTTGCAAAAGTCCATGACTTTCCGCGTCAACTGTATTCAAGTGGAGAACAAAAACAAAATTTTCTCAGACACTGAGCCGAAACTTTCTACAAAGCTTTTAGAGGTTTATCGAAAACGCATTTTCTGCAGAGTCCCGGTCTTATGGGAAACGATACACAAACTTGGATACAATAACACAATTTAACAAAAAAATCATTTAATCAGAGTTGTCTGGCAAATGTCTGACTTGGATGTATTTAGCATGTAAAAATTACATATATTAAATTTATGGAATTGTAATATACAATTTTCTTAAACGGCCAATTCCTCTTTTAATTAAAATTATAAAAAGTTTAATAACTTCAATTAAATGTTTAATTTCATCGCATAAAAATTTTACCATATTATTTTTTAATACATTATTTTAGTTATAACAATTCCCAGCTAATTTTTTAACTAAAATAATTAATCAATCAATGTGTGACTTAATCAAATTAATAGTTTCAATTATGTATTACGTTGTAAGACATTTTGAAATATATAACATGCAATAAATATTTTAACTGAAATTAGTAAATGTTTAATTACTTCAATTAAATGTTTTGTCAAATAAATTTTTTAGTTAGTGTATTATTCTTCTGAAAACACACTTTAAAACATAAATCCAAAGATGATATTTTCAATAGAAAACAAAATCCGAAAAGCATCCAAGTTTTATGTTGCTTTTTAGACAAAATCTACTGTCCACTGAGCAGAGAAAAGCACGTTTCCAAAACTAATGAGATTGATGAACTAGTTTTGCTGCATGAAAAGTAATAATAAGTAAAACTTTCTTTATTTGCTTCTACTTTATCAGGTAAAAAGTTCTCCTTTCGAAGTGTATTTCAGAATAGCTACAACTGTTTTCTGGGTATATCAAACACCAGCTTTGGCAACAACATTTTAAATAATTAATATTTTTTTATTTTAAAACACAGATCCGCTTTTTCTGTATTAATATGAAAAAATTGTATTTTCCTTGTACTCGCAGGCCTTTTTTTTCTTTGATAAGTTTTTACACACAAATACTGGCCAAAAATTCAAATTAGAAAAAGTCTTAAAAAATTATTCTTAATTTGTATATATTTCTTTTCTTTTGTTACAGCGCAACGTAGATCAAATGCATTTCTTGATGTGCCAACAATGAATATGCACCACCTCAGGGTGAGCGATGATGAGGACTTGGATCGTTTAAGGACATTTAGTGCTTCGAAGGGAGGTAAGCGAAAGACATTAAAGGATAAGTTAGTGGAAGAAAGAAAACTGTTATAGGTTTTAAGTAATTTTGAAGACATTTAATGTATCATAATTAGAAATCTGAAACAAACCTATAAATAGTGTATAATTTTTTAGCGAATAAAATTGAAGTTGAAGAAGTCAGGCAAATTGGCCTCAGCTCCGCATTAAAGTTTGAAAAATGTTTATGTAAGTCAAGCATTTGTATTGTTTCCAAATAATCCATTTCCTTTAAATAATTTCAAAGTCTTCCAATCGGAAAATCGAATTGACGGCATGAGCACAACATTTGGCATTGGCAAATTACTAAAAGTTTCTTTAAAAAGGATCTTTCAATGGGGGCTTCCGAACTTTGATAGCGATCATACTGTTGAAGCTTCACCTGTTAAATTTGCAGGGATTTATACCTTCAGTTTTGGCAAATTAATGCGAATAAATATATCGGTTAACAATATAGCAAATGCTGAAGTTGCTTTATCAGAGTCCACTCCGACCACTCGTGGACATATTTGAGTTCTCTAGTTCGTTACCAATGACTCAGTACCCGTTAGAAGTGTCCAAAACAGTCTAATGCTGTCGATTTCGTATTGCTCACAATAACTAGACCTTTTGCAGGTCCCAATTTGCTTAATTTTGGACTTCAGCTCGGTTTTGCCTTTGTAAAGAACTTGACTGATCTAAGATCCGAATGTAATTGGCTAAAGGCAACAATGGGGGCTCTTAACTCAACCTAACCTCAAAAAATGCACATTCCTTTAATTTTGAATAAATGTATATGTCAACAAACAAACAAACAAATTTGTTGAATTCAAGTCCAGTCCCTGGTGTTGATGAGAAGTTTACAATGGCCAGCGATATAGGCCGAACACCAATTCCTTTGGACCTGAATAGGAGGAAATGTGTTTTCTCCAGACAGGTCCTACATTAGGACGCTCTGCACGAGCGGCTTCAGGGTTATCATCTCACCTGCAAACAGCCCAATAGGATGAAGTCTTTTCATTTCGGATGGATTTTTGAAGAATAAGCCGCTAAGCAGACTCAGGCTCTTGCTCAAACTCAGCTTGATGAATGTAGTTAAATCGTGGAAGACGTTATGAATACGCCTTATCCTTTGGCCATACACGGTTTGATATTCCATATTGTTCAAACACAAATTCATTTATGTTTAATAATATGTAAATTTAGGGATATGAAGCACTTAACCAAATACCCTGTACAAGTTAAAAATATATGGCATAACAAACTTGAATACTCCCAGTATACAATGCATTTGCGCCCTTCCAGTGAATTTATTACCCATAACAATCAGCCATAGCCCTTTTGAACTATTTAAGTGTTTGCTCTAAATTTAGAAAGTATTTGAATTAATAATTCATACATTTTGTGTGCAGGCAATGAAACGTGAACTAATTCATAAATGTGAACACTACACAACGTCACGCTCAAGTGGCCACACTTGAAACACATTTGTGCCTCAGCATCTTTACTTGTCTACACGTTAACCCACCTCCATCCTCCCACTCAAACACACCCTCAATCAGCCCAACGCAAAATAAACCAGAACCGAAATTATTTGATTTTCAAAAATCTGTTACTTTCAAGATTGTTCAAGTGTTAAAGCGAAGACGTCTGTGCGGAGGTGTTCGTTGATGCCTCACGGCAGAAGGAATACTCCCACTTTTGATTTCGTTTATTTTCTCAGCGAGGAAAGCCCAATTGCCAACACGTGCCTTACAACAAAGAAGGTGTGTGTGTGTGTGTGTGTTCTATAGTTTAAATTCATATTCTTGTAAGCAAACTACTATAATTATGCTTATTCGGATCTGTGGCGCAGATGCTTCATGTAAAAATCGTTAACTTTAATTCAAATAGAAGGAAAACTTTTTGATACTCTATAGACTGCAGCAGCATCTTCGTTGCGTTGAGGTTGTTGTTGGTTGGTAGGCTGCTGTTAGGGCAGCATTTGTTTGCTGGTAAACAAAAAACAAAACTTTAAATAGTTTAAAACAAACATAAAATATAACAATTAAAAATTTTCTATTTATTCGAACGAACAATGAAATAAAATAGGTAAAAAAATTGTTTTTACTTTTCTACGGTCTGAAAATTAAACTACTTTCAAAGCAAAAAAAAAAAAACATTTGGTACTTAAATCTATACCCACCGACGACTATTAATTACCGATTATTGTTTTCATTTTCTCAGTTTATGGTGTTTATTTTACGCTCGTTTTCTTGTTTTTTTTAAATAAAATCAAACCATTTGCTTAAATGTTTCAACCATTCAAATGTGTTAAAAAAAATGAAAGCATTAATGTTTGTTTAATTTCCTTTTTATTTTTCGAATTAATTTATTGTTTTCTAATTATAGCTTTGAAATCATAGTGTAAACAAATTATAAGAAATTTTCTAAAAAACAAATAACAAAAATATGTTTAACATCTGAAATGCCTTAATAAACAAATTATGGAAAATTGGCAACAAGCGAAAAAAAACTTAGGCAAAGAAATTAAAATACAAACAATTAAGAAATATATTTAAATACGAAACACATTGTGATACTTAAAAATTTTCAAATTTAATTTCTACAATATTAAAAGTGTTTAGAGTGGAAAAGAAAATTTCTTCAACAAAATACAAGGTCTTTCTTTATTATCAAAAAAATATATAATAATAATATATTAACACCCTGTTTAGCAACTGAGAAACGAAAACTAAATTATATATCTTTATAATAAAATTTATGTTAAGATAAAAAAGATGTTTAAATCACTGAAAACCCGCAAGGCCTTTCAATAGCAACTTTAACAGTCCTTAGAGGTCATAATATGGCAGGTATATCTGCCAATATTATTAATCGCCAGAAATAAATATAACATTCAAACCAAAACTTACAAGTAATGAATGTGTGTTATGCAAATGGGTTGGTTGAATGGGCTCCCTTCTTCTATTTCACGGTCGCCATAATCGTCAACTTAAGGAATCTATTCACAGTGTGGCTGAACAACGAACACCTTTGCGAAAATGAAGGGCAAGTTATGTATAAGGCCTATTAACAAAACTAAATAAATTGAAGGATCGTTTAAAAAACAGAACTTGTTTCTTGTATCAAGTTTTTGTGCTGATTCAAACTACAAAAATCTAGTTATAGACCTGTTGAATTCACACGACAGCAATAACAGGTTTCCATTAAAAATTATGTAGATTTTGTATTTTATGTATAATTTAGAAACCTCGTACTGTTTATTGAACGTTTTGGGGGTGTGTGTACACCAACATTTTGTGTCTCTAAAAATGTATAAGTATATATTTATTAAGTCAACTATATCCTCAAAACGAACTCCTTTCGCATTCATATCTTGTGTGAGAAAACAACAAAAAATGCAACAAACACTTATCACTCACTATAAAACGAAAAAACATCTACAATTCCGGCTAAAAATTAAAAGTAAAGAGAAATGCCAAAAAAAAATTTGTTCTTAATTTTTAAAACTTTACTTTAAAACAATCACCTAAAATGTAATAGTAAAAACATACAAGAGAATAATTTATACAAAACAAAACAAATAGTCATGCTGATCATTAGCTTTTGAAATTAAGCCAACACTGTGACGTATGAGTGATATGAATTCCATATAATAATCTCTGTCATTATTCATACGCTCCATAGTGCTTTGCATTAAGTCATATAAATGCACATACATTCATACATCCATACCTAAAAATTCAGCCATTATTTTTACATAATAAATTGCAATTAAAAAAATTTTAAGTATAAAATTTAATTTTATCCATCCAAAATCGACCAAACATCACGTATTATTTATACACAATAAATTCTATACATATATGTTTATATTTTTGTTATAGTATTTGTGGCGGGAATTAGCTGAAGCGCCCAGTTTTCACAACATTATAAACAGCAAATAAAACCAAACTATTAATTCAGTTTTATTTTATTTGCATGTTAAAATTTCTAAATATATTACAAATTAATTTACTATTTTAAAGGAGTATAACAATTCAAATACTTACTTTTTAGTATGAAAACAGGTGCTTTAAATAAAACTCTTAAATTATTATTGCAGTTTTGTAAATATGTATGTATGTCTGAGGTCACCAGTCCAGTGCCACAATCACAATTGAACTTTTTTTAAGAAAACGAAAAATTGCCCGAAATTTCTTTCCTTTTTCCCGCCAACAATTAGTTACCGCGAATACCCGGTATTCACCTAAAGTTCCTGAGGGCAATATCCGGTAGATGTCATCTAAATTTTTAATCGACTGTGGCGACAACAATATTTTTTATTTACAATAGATTTTACAATTAAAATAATGGGCAAATTTCATAAATTGTTTAAAACTTAAATTGAGTTTCTGTTAAAACTCAACAATAACAATAACAAAAAAAAAAGAAAACAATAAGAGAAAAAAGTGAACACGTACAAAGATGTTCACTTCTAGAGTTTAAATTCATTGGTTTTTAATTTTCCTCTTTTTGAAGTTAAAACACATGCAACCTTTCAAGCCACTTGAATTCATCGCTTTCATCTAATAGATTTATTGCTAGTACGGCAGAATGATAACTTTGTCTATTTAAATATGTCTCACTAAAATTATTAATTAATAAGTTATAAATAAGAAAAAAATAATAATAAAATTTAGTTTTGTAAATCCAAACTCAGCGATTATTCTTACATAATAAATTATAAATAAGAAAATGTTAATAATCAAATTGAGTTTTATCCCAGTAAATAATAAAGAGAAACATCTGTTTTTCTCAGTTATATTATTTATTGGATCTTCAATGCTAAACTGAACTAACAGTAATTATTCAAATCTTCAAGCTCAAATTATTAATAAATAGTCTGGCCAGTGCTAGAGAAAAATATTAGGATCAGCAAACTGACTGAGGGCAAAAGTATATCTTCTTCTCAGCCGAGTGTGGCCTCTAAAGTAAAGGATATTGCGTGCTAGAGGATTAGGGTACAACTCAAGTTGTTTGCATAGAGTTCCACATGCTTCGAAATCGCAGTCTTAACCAACCAGGAACGTCTAGAACCTTGTGAATACACTGATTTCTGTGGTGGCCGGGGGCTGCTGTAATCATACGGAGTATTTCATTTTATTGTCTTTGAGTTTTCTGCACATTCGATGGAAGGGCGATAGCCCATAATTGGATGCCATAGGATCATATGGGTTTTAAGAATGTAGTGTACAATCTAGGCTCAGTGCAGAATTTCTGGCGATAAGCCAGTTCAATTGTGTAGCTTTTAATTTCACTCATCATCAGATTTGCCTCTATCTGCAGTTTCCAACTTAAGCGACGATCCCCGTGAATGGCAAGATATTTTACTGTAGGATGTTGCGGAATAGTCTGGCTGTTGATTTGTGTGGGCGGGCATGTTTCCCTGCACAAAGTAAAAGTGACGTGTACACATTTCTGTTGATTAACTTCTAGCCGACATTGCTTTAGCCATTTTTTCAGCTGAGATATATAAACTTATAATTTGCACGATGCTGCCAGAGGGGTTTCATGAACGCTTAGAATAGCGAATGTTGATATGTGAATGTCACTGCTTAACGGTACGTCAGAGCCATATATCAAATATAAGAAGAAACTGAAATATTTTCTTTCAGTTAATTTTTTGCACAAACCTTTTTGCATGCGTTATTATAAAAGCGAAAAGAATTCATAAAGTACGACTTTTGGCATAATTTATGATGGAAAATACAAGTACTCTTTCTGCACAAAATTTTGCCAGTTGGACTAATGATCATATTGCGAACAATCACAGCTGATTCTATGAAGCAAAAAGTAGCCACTGCATCTCCATAGTTATAAATATTAAATGAAATTAAAAACTTGGAATTAAAAACTATTCATTTGAGTGTCACTAAAACCAACCAGAATGCCAGATGCTAAAATGAAATGCTATACGAGTATATAGTACAACAACATAAAATGTAGATCTCTTTTTGTCAGAAATATGCCGAACAGCTGGCAGAGGTAAAATTAATTACATTTGAATGATATCCAACGATTAAAAAATTTATAAACAAACTTTGTTGTACACAAATAGGGTCAGCAACGGAAATAACAAAATGTCCTTCTCTGTTAAAATATAGTTGCTCGTCAACGGCAGATTTGATAATATTAATGGAGCCGACATTATCGAATGCAAACAACGATGGAGCAGTTGCTTTATGAAGGTTTTTCATTGTCACTCATATTAAGTTTTACCCCCTGAGGGCTTCTGTGGCCTGCCAAAACTTTTAACACGCGACTTAGGAAACATTTCCAACTGCCCTTTAAAGAGATACTTTCTACGACTACATTTTCCAACAACATTTTAAAAGCTTCTTTATTTAGACGATACTTTTCAATAAATCGGCAGACTTTTATAATTATATAAATTGCAAGTTTTGCTTAAAATCACAGTTCTGGCAGTTTCAGTGAGTTGCTGTTATGCCTCAAAATTTCTCGTTTAATTTTTTTTACAACACTCCTTCTTTATTGAGCAAGAAATTACTACAAAATGATTTGCACCAAAATTTATACGCACAAAATTGTTAACAGATTTACCAAAAAAAAAATTGTAAACAAATCAATTCAGCTGAAACGAAACAACAGACACCAACAGAATGGATTTTCAATTCCGATAATTGCCCGTTCTAGCGTTTGTTTCTACAACGAAGATTATTGTTCTGGTATCGTCCAAGAAAAATTCCGAAAAATTCGCCATGTTCGGAGAACAAATTCGCACACTTGGCAGCTCTGATACTCAGCTACTATTTTGAATTTTTACATAAACTATTTCAATTGCTCTTAAATGATTAAATTTTGCTCAACTTTTCTCGTAGACTACAAATTGCATGATTGTCTGCAATCTATTTGTAAATGTTTTTTTTTTTGCTAGTTTTCTATTTCTTCTTACAATTCCACTCCTTCCACTTCCTGTTGGTAAAACATCCTTTGCTATAAACTTGCTAAACATTTCTCTAGCTGTTGTATTTTGCCTTTTTTGTTGGTAAATTTAAAACGAAAATCCACAGTCAGATTGAAAAGAATTTTATTTCCAGTTTCGACTAAATTTACTGCCAGCTGTATTTAGTTTTTTACGCATAACTTGTGATACTTCTGATACTTAATAATTTGTTTTTATTGGGTTTTTTCGCATTAAAGTTTTTAAAATTGCATGTTTAAACAGAAATTATTTTGCACGCTCAAATTAAACTTACGATGAAAAATAAGTTTTTGCTTTCAAAATAAAATTGTAGTGTTTTTTTGTGGTGGGAATTTCAAAAGCTTTTTGTTCGGTAGTGAAAAAAATTTAGGCCTATTAAATATATATTGGTTGGGTGATATCCTTAATGGTATTTAAGCGTTTAAATGCTAAAGTTGCTGGCGTTTTGGGGGAAGAGCTTCAAATAAAATAGTGACGCGTTTTAAATAATATAAATAATGTTTTATTGCAAAAGTATGTGAACTCGTTTTGCAGGTATTTAAGTTTTGTGCTGTAATTTTGTTGCTTACATTTGAGCTTTTACATGTATATTGCAGGCCCAAAGAACAAGATTCGTTTCTTTTAAGAAGGACTTCTTTGACAAAAACTAGAAAAGAATAAATCTAAACGCATGATTTCTGTTTTTTTTTTTAATTAAGATCATAAAACATCAATAAAAATGTTGCAAATGCTTTAGAATGGAAAATTTTGCTGAAAACTATTGAAGTCCCTCTTTGTTCTGTTCTGCAGCTTAATTATAGAAAAATTATGCAAAAGATTTCATGTGAAAAATTTTCCTTTAAGTGAATAATTTCAAACGAAAATGTTGTAACATATTTGAAAATCTTGTACAATCGCGTTTAAAGTCAACGATTAATGGTTGTAATGGATTTACTACGATGGATTTGTACTTATTGCCGAAGAGATACCCCATGGTGAACAGGTTTTGCCTTGGCGTATATCAAACTGGTGGATTCTGCATTTAGGGATGTAAAGCGGAACGGTTCCCAGGGTTGTATGACTTCAGTTAAGCAAGTTATTCTTAACCGTTCACAAAAAGTCAAATGGCAGAATGGAGCTGGTCTTTGGGTAACCTGGTGTTGGTTATAGGTTGATGTTACTAACTTGACTGAAACTTTCTGGCTTTCATATAAATTAAAGGGTACAGGAAGGCGTTTTGTTAAATACCGGCGCTGGTGGCCACGGTCCGTGGTCTTAATGCCCCCGGGTGCAGTTGTCTTGCCACAGCTTCCTGTTATTCGTAGAAACTAAATGGTACGGAGTGTATAGGTGAGTTAGTTACGGCCTGATGCTCCTTGATCATTTTGGGCAACCAACTCAGGTACCTCGTTCTACTTTTCTTGCTTAGGGTATTACCGGCCGACGGTATAAGATAGCCTGAGCTCTCGAACAATGGTTTTGTGCTTTGTACCATTCACAAAAACTATATGTGCATGATAAGCTACGTGGGGACGGTGATGAGCCGTTGAGAAGTTCGGCAAGAGCAGCTCATCCACCATGGCAGGTGCGCTATTTCTATTTCATAATCATTTGAAGATATTAATTCTTTTCTGACAAAAAACTGCTTTTGTTCTGTGGAAAACTCATCTCAGGTACTCTTATTCCCACTATTTAAATATTTTATTAGCTCTAGGTCGACACGGCTTCCTTAATCCTTTACTTTCATTTCCAAAATACACATATAAAGGCCATGCGTACATAGTGGTTGTCTGCATCGTAGAATACCCAAATTTGTACATCATATTTTCCTTGGTTTGATTTTATAAATATTTTCCGTTTGCAGCGTCTAATATAATTAGTTGCTCATCTAGTGGCACACATTCCTCAGCAATGAATATAGATTTGTTTCCCAACGACTCCAACAGTCTCTAATGAAGGCAAGTTCTTGAAGATCTCGCCTTTTGTTCGAATTAGAAAATTGAAATGTTCTATAAATCTTCAGCTTTTAAATTGCCGCTTTTCGCCTTTCAAACATCTTTTTGTCTCACGAACTACATTTTTAGTGATTCAGCTTGAGTGCACATATCAAACCGCATTTATACACCAGTTTTTATTTTTCAAAACGTGTCATAATATATTATACTCGAAATTATCTTAAGACTTTTAATTACACATCAGCTTCTCATTGCACTTACGTTTTGTACACATGCAGGTATCATTAATCGTGGGGACTCCTTCAGACGTCGTCGTTCACGCAGCAACAGTTTGGCTCCTGTCAGTCCGATACATCCACGTGTTGGCGCCTTAGCTGGCTGCACAGATGCCGATGTGAATTCAAACGGTGCCAATCATCAGCAACAGGTGGAAGTTTTTCATGTGGAAATGTTGGGGGCATCGGGGGTGGGCAAACAAGCGCTCGTCTCCCAATTTCGTACATCAGACTGCATTAATGCTTATGACGGACCAGGTAAACTAAAAGAAAAATAAATATTGTATAATTTTTATAAGAATGTGTAGCGCCGTACAACATCCTACAAAAAGGAAATGAAAATCTATTACAATATCCGTATTTACAACAAACATTAATATAAAAACGGAAACAAATAAAATGAAAAAATGTTTAATTGACTTAAAAATCCATCTCTAACTCCTGGTATTGGATTCTCAGTATAGAAGCTTTTTTTGGAAACTAAATGAGATATGGTAACACTGTTTACTTTTACACTGCCGTTACATGATCAAGGCTTGCTTTCAAATTTTTCACGAGTGGGTATACTCGTGGTCAGAGTCACAGGCCTTTATTTTTAAATCGTTTCGTCGATATGACGAAAGATTCATGTTCCGCAGAACTTCATGGCTTCTGAATAACTCTATAAGCCGCAACACATTATTTATTCACAAAGATATTTATTCAATCCTTATTTTAATGTTCACCGAATATTATATTTATATTAAGAGAAACAATACAAGACAAAAAGAATATGACGGTAAAATATTGGCAAACAACAACGAAAAATTTCCTCATTAAAATTGTAATCAGCTGTTTTCTTGACTCCAAATTGAAACAAAAAATTGAAAGAGAATTTAAAAGCAAATTCGTTTCAATTTTTAAAAGTGGGAGAGCATTAGTAAAAAGGTGCGAGTGTATGAAAACTTGACAGCCAAATCTTGATCGTGGAACTAAAAATTAATTTGAGTCACCCTAAAATAATGCTTTTGTTGAAACAACTGAAACTGTTAGAACATTTTTTCAGGTTCCAGGTTCAGGCTACAGGCTTGTGTATATTTTTCTTTTTGCGGTGTTGAAATCAAATGCAAAATCTAACTTTTTATTTGTTTAGGCGCATTCGTACAAAGATTGAATTAATTTTTCTTTTTATTACAGAATGTGATGAGGCCGAACAAAATATTTCAATTGTTTTGAATAACATTGAATCGGACTTGAAATTTACAATAAATACAAGTGAATTGAAGGTAAATATGCTGCAGAAAAACATGGGTTTGCTTAATTTTATGGCCGAAACAATATCAACGTAGTTTTGATTTTGCGTACTATGACTGGCTTAAAGTGTGATCCCGTAATTTTTGGAAAAAATTCGTAAATTAAACAAAAGTTTCTCTCATTTTTAGACAAAAATGTACAGAAAATTTTATTTAAAAAAAAAAATAAACGTCCAACTCTTTTCACATTTTAATCCAAAAAACAAATCATTTGGCACAAAAAAAAGACGTGAAGTTCAACAAAATCGAAAATATCACTTCATCTGCTAAATCAATGGTTGAGTCTACTACAAAGTTGCCTGTTTAGGGGTTTCCCCTTCGAGTTTAAGGTGGTTTTATTTCATATTGGGGCAATTTTAGTAGCTGCAAATATCTAGTGGTAAAATTTGGGTGGCATGAATTTATATTTAGGGTGTTGTCAAAGGACTAACTAAGAATACTATATTTTACAGCTTGATGTTGATTGAGCAAAAATTTGCTAGATTTCCGCTATCCCTAGATATCAGCGAAAAAAACTAAATCACCATCTATGAATATAATAATTAAAGTTGCCATATTCAAGTTGTTTGGAATTTCAAAAAGTAAAAAAAAGCTTTTTGATATTATTATTATTATTGATATTATTTTTGAAGAAACCTGATTCCAATATTTATAAAAAAGGCACATTTCTACCAGCTCTGCTTTGACCGGATACATATATAATTTGTACATTGTACATTAGAGTGGACAATATTTATATGGAATTATTTTTGTTTTTTGTAGGAGGTGGTTCGCCCCCTAATTTTTTTCTTTTGGGCACAAATAACATATTTCCAAAACTGTAGACTGTTTGGTCAACGTTAAGGCGTGGCACATGCGCCCTCAAGTTGACAAGAAGGGATTTTGCACAATTTAATAAGAAAAAAGTTATAACTTCATTATTATTTATCAAAATTTATGTTAAGTATCGATATTATATTTAATTTTGACTATTATTTTAATGCGTGCCCCTAAAAAGGCGTGGCACCTTATATAATTTAAGTAATATATACGAAAATATGTAGTTTTTGCTTCAAAATATGATGGAATCTTACATATGTATGTAAAATTTATTTCCTAAAAGTCATTAAATAAATGCCGGCAAATTGGGGCGTGGCAAGTTAAAATTTTAAACTGCTACTAACAAATGCAGCTCTGTGCTAATTAGTTGCGATCAAGCAAACTTATATTTTCATAGAAGTAGCAATACTGGAATAACGGTATCTAGTACACATGTGCTTTTGTTAAGCTAAAAAAGAGCGTTGATAATGTGTTGTTATACATGCAAATGTGAAAATATTAATTTGATTTGATTGAAAGATAAGGTTTATAAAATTGGTGAGTTTAAACAACAAAGTGCTCGATATTTTCAAAATATAATAACATATTTAATATTATTAATGTAACTCAAACAGCAATGGAAACAAAAGCAAATGAAAAGTTATTTCTGCTTGGGCACGACGAAAGTCAAATCATTGGGTGCAAGTTACCATCAAAAGGGCAAATATTAAAAGTTCTTTTTTACAATATGCGGAAAATTAAGCTCAATCTTCGTCCGAGTGCATATCTTGTAATTAAAGAAACAGAAGTACTCTGGGATAAAACACGTATTCCTACAAGCCAGAATATTCGTAGCGTTCAGAAAGTGGAAGCTCTATATCATCAGTGGAAGACACTTCAGAAAACTTGTAAGCGCCGTACAGCTCTACAGGAGAAACGTGAGCACGATTTTGTGGAAGAATTAGACGATTTGTTTGATATCGCTCATGGTGATGCGTTAAGTATTATTCAAATCGAAGAAGATAGACTATTTCTACTTAATCAACGGAAAAAAGGCAGACCAGGTGGTATGATTGGAAGCGATCGAGCACTTTTTGAAAGAGAGAAAAGAAGAAATATGCGTGAAGAAAGAGAACTGATAAGGCAAGAAAAGTATCACCAGGAGCAATCTCAAAATTTGGTTGCAAGTCAGGACTACTCAGATGATGAAGGACAATTGACTGAAATAGACAGTGATGAGCTTCAAGACAATTTTCAACAAACATCTACTGGAAATGTGGGAAAGAAACGTAAAATGAAAAACTTTATAACACCCAAGCTTGTTGCGACTCTGGACAAGTGTAAAGTTAGCGACAGAGATGCTGTTCGAATTCTCATAGCCACTGCTGAAGCATTGGGCCATGATTTAAGTCAGTTAGCAATAAGTAAAACTACAATTCGAAATTGCCGTAAACAAATTCGATCTGAAACAGCTATAAATTTAAAGGAAAAATTTCAAAACATTTTACCGCAAACCATTACAGTACATTGGGATGGAAAGCTGTTACCATCATTAACTGGAAAGGAAAAAGTAGACAGATTGCCAGTTGTTATTACATCTACAGAGACAGAGCATCTACTTGGAGTTCCTGCATTACAGGCTGGTACAGGAAGGCAATAGGCTGAAGCAATAATCCAATTATTAAAAGAGTGGAATTTGACAGACAAAGTTCAGGCCCTGTGTTTTGATACAACAGCAACAAACACGGGAAGACTTCAAGGTGCTTGCGTGATATTGGAACAGGAATTAGGAAAATATCTTTTGTACTTGCCCTGTCGTCACCAAATCTACGAAATTGTATTAAAGAGCGTATTGAAAAAATAAATTTGTCTTCAAGTGGACCAACTTTGTCAATTTTCCAAAAGTTTAAAGGGTCCTGGGCGATGATAAACCAAGAAAATTTTAAATTTGGAGTTGATGACGAGAAGGTAAGTCAGCATATTAGCGTTTTCGAATTAGAAGATCTAGCCACGTTTTTCCGCCAATATTTAAAAATAAAACAGCCTAGGGCTGATTATAAGGAGCTTCTGGAATTAAGCCTAATATTTCTTGGGGAGCACGATAGGAATTATAAATTCAAGTCACCAGGAGCATATCATCACGCTCGTTGGATGGCCAAGGCGATTTATTCATTAAAAATGTTTTTATTCAGAGAAGAGTTTGTCATGTCGTCAGATGAAATAGACGCCATACGCGATGCTTGTTTATTTATTGTGAAAATTTATGTAAAAGTCTGGATAGAAGCGCCAATAGCTGCCAAAGCGCCTAATCAAGACCTTCTTTTAATTAAATCTCTTTTCGCCTACAAAAATGTCAACGAAAACGTAAGCAATGCAACTTTGGGAAAATTCCGTAACCATTTATGGTATTTAGCAGCAGAAACAGTAGGTTTTTCGTTTTTTGATGAAACCATTACTTCTGAAACAAAAACTTGTATGATAAAGAGACTTCGTGTAGAGTCAGAAAATGAGAGCAAGCGGCTGATTACTGATATACAGGACTTACAATCAAAATCAATTGAGGACTTCGTAACCAAAAATACACTTCACTTCTTTGAACGTTTTTCGATTGCAACCGATTTTTTCCAAAAAGAACCCTCCCAATGGCAGAACGAGCCAAGCTATATACAGGGCGTAAATATCGTCAGTAAAATGAGGGTAGTTAACGATACTGCCGAACGAAATGTTAAATTAATGGAAGAATATAATAATTCATTCTCAATAAATGAAGAAGAAAAACAATTTATCTTACAAATTGTAACTGATTATCGAAAAAACTATAAAGGTATTAATAAATCAGATCTCATGGAACACTAATCTATTTGTGTTTTATTTTAACTTGCCGGCATTTATTTAATGACTTTTAGGAAATAAATTTTACATACATATGTAAGATTCCATCATATTTTGAAGCAAAAACTACATATTTTCGTATATATTACTTAAATTATATAAGGTGCCACGCCTTTTTAGGGGCACGCATTAAAATAATAGTCAAAATTAAATATAATATCGATACTTAACATAAATTTTGATAAATAATAATGAAGTTATAACTTTTTTCTTATTAAATTGTGCAAAATCCCTTCTTGTCAACTTGAGGGCGCATGTGCCACGCCTTAACGTTGACCAAACAGTCTACAGTTTTGGAAATATGTTATTTGTGCCCAAAAGAAAAAAATTAGGGTGCGAATAACATGTTATTCAAAAAAAAAAAAAATTTCCACTCTATTGTACATACATATGTAACAATATTTTTTAAACTGTATGTAAATTATTTATGTACATTGTTTTTTGTTTATTTGTGGCGACGCTGGTCTTCTAGCTCCGCAACAAATGCCTCAAATTCATTACCAGCCGCGCAATGGCTGGTACCAATCTTATTCTTTGTAAATAAATTATGTTGAAATATAATATATGAAAGAAAAATTCAAGCATTTACTTACACTTTCCCACATTTTGCTTTTTTTTATTAAAATGTTTATTTAATTGGTTCGGCTTATAATTCCTTGTATTTGTTCAATGCTGATTTTTTGTTCATTTTTTTTTAACCAGCTGCTTCCCTAAAAATTTTACCCACAAGCACAACGAAAAATTCCGGTCACGATGAAGAACTATATTTCTCTCGCACATTTTCTCACGTTTCTGATTCTTTCCACATTTGCTGATGAATGTGGAAGTTCTAGAAATATGAATTCATTTGCCTCATTTTTTATGTGAGAAACTGTTGTCCAGAAATCTTATCTACTTCATTTACTTGTTTGTTTGTATCTCGTGGGAGTCCACAGCTCTGGACCCATTTTCCTCAAGTTTTTACAACATTTAACCGGGACTCTGGAAAAGTCAACCACACCTTTCACTTAGTTTTATCAAATTTTTATAAAAACCATCATTTGTGGGCCCATTTTCAGAAAGCGACTATCAGATTACTTTGCCATTTGTGGACCAATTTCAAATATTCTTTTTTAATAGGTAGAGGTTCACTTAAATTTTGTTAAGATGGAATGGGAGGGGCTCCCAGCACACCAGGTTAATCTGGTATAATATATTCATGTACTTATAGTAAAATGACTGCAATGTAAAGTTGCCATATGGAATTACTAAAACTGGGGAGATTCCTTAATTGTACTACTCGTATATATATATGCCATTTGGGTGTCATTGTACTTTTCCACCAATTTTGCCATCCCTGAGGGGAAAATTTTGTGGGATTAAAGCTTTTGTTTACAACTTACTCACATATTTATATATAAATGTATTTAAAAATTTTGCCAACTGTTTATTTAAGTTTGTTTAATTATGAAATATTAAATTTAAACGTGTCCATGACACATAAACATGATGTATCTACACGCCAACGAAATTTTTTCTAGCCAATAATTTTTTGACATAAATAAAATTTTTACACAAACAAAATCCCCTTTGTTTTTATATTGTTGCTGTTATTGTTTGTAGTTTTTATTATTTTTTAATCACTCGCGGAAAACCAAGGTGTCCTTTTAATAATGATTATTGCCCTTTGACAGTTAATAACTTTTTCAGTCTGTTTCGACCAAACCACTAATGGGAGTATAAGCTGGCTTTAACAGTGTTGTCAACTCGATGCGTTTCGCATCATTTTCGGACCCTAGTTTGCTGAAATGATGGCAAATGTCTGTCTGGCACCAGATGCGACTGTCTCTGTCCGAGATGTAGACAAAAGTTCATTTCTTCCAAGTTTTACTCACAAAAATTATTTACGTTTAAAAACAATATGCTAATATTGATCTGCATCTTAATTTATGTTTTTGGCGACAAAAGAAAAAAAATGCGCCGTAAAATTTTAGCGCCAGTATTTCTGGTCGCACAAACAAGAAAATAAAATACAACCAACCACAATGTCTTGCGCCCGGTTTTCTGTCCATAACGTGCTGGCCAGAAGCCAAATGCGAAACTAGAAGTTTCGAATGAAAAATAAACCCAAAAATTATAAATTAAAGTGCAGGCAGACGCAAACACGGATGCGAAATAATAATTTGTAGCATTTAGAAAACATTATTTATTTGCTTTATGAGGCACGCGACAAAATGATAAAGTCAAAATCAGTCAGTTTAGGATTTTTCACAGGATTTTTTTTTTTACCCAAGTCGATAACGTGGACAACAGTCAGCATCAAATGGCGTTTGCAGTCGTAAAAGCATCAATATTATTGCGACTTTATTTACTTTCGTGGATTCAATTACGCGTTAGTCGAGGGCGATTTTTATCAATTCAATTAAAAATGTTAACTGAAACAACGAAACTATTAGCTCAGAGGCAAACTTTTTGGGGAACGTGTTTCCATCGAATAATACCTTAAGTCGAAAGTGGCAGAAAGGCGTGTTGATAGCTCCTGATGACAGTGTAACCCCAATTCTGGTTGTCTGGTAACAGATACCTTTCTTACTGAACACGTAGATGGTAGGGAATATGGAACGGAGCTGGTTAAGGCCTGATGTTCATTTTCGTTACTGAAAGGATTGATTAGATCGAGCAAGAAATTTGTGATTTGTGCCGCTTTGCACATGTCTTAAGTAATCGCCACATGAGAGCGGTGCGGTGTTGAGTCATGTAGAATTGGCGCAACGTCAGATTAGCCCGTCATCAGAGGTGCTGACGTACACAAATCAATAATTTGCTGAATCGACAAACACTTTTGTTTCACACAAAAATATTTTTGATTGGATTAGAAAATATATTTTTTTTTTTTAATTCTTATTGTAAAAAGAAATTTTGTGCTAAAATTTCATAGTTTGCAAAAAAAAATCATTTGTTTTTAATTCTTATTGTAGAAAGAAATTCTGTAATTAGAAACGAAAAATTCTCTTATCCAACAACTTTATGCTTCCGATGTAGCTGCACTTTTGCTGCAACAAATCTGTCATTTTTGTTGTAGTTGTACAACAACAACTTTTATTGGGCAAGCAAACATTAAATATGTTGAAGAAGTTGTTGTTTGCCGGAAACTCAGCAAATAGTCAGTCACTCAAAAACATAAATATACCAGCAATGTCCATGTAATTACTCCTTTTTGAAATTAAAATGTTAAATGAGTCTTAATGTGTTTTGCTTTGCCAGCAACGTAGTAACCCAGTTAACCAAACAGAAGTATGTATGCGACAAAATGATGGAAAACTTGCAACCTTTTCTAAATAATTAATTCAAACTCTTGTCATTTATGGCAAAAGATTTTAATTCTGAATTGCAAATATTATGTGGATTAATGCTTCGTAGTTGTAAGGGATCTATTTCGTACCGAAACTTAATAGTAACTTAAATTTATGCTTAATATATTTTCATGAATTTCATACGTATGTACATAAGAATTTACATTCCATAACATGGTACTAGTCCCAAGTCTGGATTACTCTGCTCTGAGTTCCAAGTCACGAGCAGCATAGAGAAAACGAAATGGCAGAAATCTACAGCAAAAGGCGACTGCATTCACTCCATTATTAAACCGCAACAGAAGCGTCCTTAAAGCAGAGATAGACAAGTGGGTAAAAACCATCGTGGAGAAATATTAGCGTGACACTGATGGCCTTACACATTCTAAATAGTTTTTAAATTTTGATGCTGAATGAGCTTATCCAACACAGACACTTGCGGATTCGGCGTTGTGAAGAGGGAAACAACAGAACACTTGATTACCAACCGCGTAGCACTAGAACACAGGAGTTACAGCCAACTTCATGCTCATGTGCTGAGTGAACAGGGCAGCACAATAAACCAACTATAGACGATCGTGCAAAGGACAGTTCTACGGCAGACCTCCACAATATTCATTCATTCATACAATTCAAAAGCCTAGATTTTATAACTATTCTAAACTTTTTTTGGTTTATTGAAGAATGATTTTGTGATAAGGCTTAAAGATTTTTTTACGCAAGCAAGACAATTATGCAAATGCAAGAACAGGGCACAGGATGTTGCTTTTTAAACTTCCAAGTCAATAGAAGTTCCCAAGAAGATCTGAAAGTTTCTTTAGGAATCGATAAGTACCAGTAATTCCTGGTAAGCAACAATTAATGCGAAATATAAGGGCTTTTTTTATACAATCTGTCCAAAAGCTTTATTTTCAATACATCTTCATTAGTCCCAGCGCCTTATAGACATTTTCTACTATATATATTTTTTACTGCGCTTGCGTCATCTTCTATTCCATAGAGCCGCTATTTTCCACAAAAAACTATCTAAGAAAAACTATTAATTATTCTGGCGATAATTTGCCAATTTATTGAAATTTTTATTGACTGAAACATTATTTTCATTGTAATAATTAACAAACTATTATGTAACAATCAAATTCAGAGGAGTTTTGCTAAACAAAAATAACATTGGATTAATGAATAATTTAATTTCTGTTTTTTTTGCTGTCTAAGAATTAATTTTTTTATATGAAACCAAAAATTTCATTGAATCATACCCATAGTCGTACCTAAAGTATACTTTAAGTAAATGGTTAGAGTTGTAATAACTCAATATTTAAATTCCTGGCCACTCCTCACAGCTCACTGCTATATTCCTATATGGTTTTAAAATCACTTTATATATAAAAGTTTATTTTGTTCTCTAGACTTAGCTGAGACTTGCTTCCACGTAACCAGTTAGTTTTTTTTTTTTGGTTTTCATATTAAACGACTTTTTTATTTTTGATATGATCTTTCCATGTGACACGTTTGTCTATGCAGATTCCTAAATACTTCACCAGGTTAGACTTCGGTAGTTGCCAACCATTTATATATATTCTTTCCTTAAGGTAAATGTAACCTGATTACATTTTTTACATTATGAGAAATTTTCCATTTGTTTAAACATCGACAGACCGAAACATAATCATGTTTTTTTATTAGATTCATTAATTCGCGAAATTCACTTAATTAATTTGCTCAGTGAAGCAGTAACGAAGCAGAAATGAAGTGACGTAATTGAATGAAGAACTTGTTCTTCCCTTGGCCCTACAGTCCGGGGTGAACCTGGGCCTCAACCAACAAGATTTTCCAGCTGGCACGATCTTAAGCCAGCATCCTCCAATTTTGCACACCAAGTTGATTGAGGTGCCTCTCCCCTTGTGTGCGCCATCGGTTCCGTTAATGCGTTATCCCACTGGTTCGGAGTCGAAGATTGAATTAAGAACGTTTTAACTAAAAATTTGCTCCAGAATGTGGTTCAAAAATACATTAATCTTGTGAAAGCGTATGACGCCGGATACGAAGTAAAGTTGTCTGAATTTTTTGTACTCGGAATAATGTCAACTGTTTAGGGCTGCGATTGTTGCCGTTTATTACATTCATGATGCTTATGAATGTCAAAATTTATTACTAAAATATTATGGGGACTCTAGTTTAAAGCTTTTCTAATTATCACAATTTAAAACCAAATAAAAAGCTAAGAAGAAATCAACTAAACACAAAAGAACAATATGATACCACACTTCTATGCCACATAATTATGTACAAGGGAAACCCCCGAATTCGCAAACTAGTTGCACACAATGAACGTCTGCCTACAGTTTAATTATTACTAAAGCTAAAGTGTTGCTTAATCAAGAGTTGGCATTTTAGGCTCGGTTGACATTTTCGGCTAGACAATTTCAGTAGAAAAGTTTTGATGCTTTAGGATATTGAAACAATGTGGTGTTGACTTTATCCGGAGCGCACTGTATGTAGAAAAGAATTAAGTCATGGCAAAATGTCGGAATATTATCCATCATAATTGTATTTTATTTTTCTATTTCATATTCACCCAAAATACAATAATATTCCGCTTAAGAAGGATGATCTTGAAAAGGCTGATGCTTTTTTGGTTGTATATTCCTGTGTGGACAAAGAATCGTTTACCAGAGCCAAACAGATTTTGTCACGTCTTCAAGACATGGACTTAATCCGAACAAGATCAATCATATTGGTGGCCAATAAAATCGATTTGGCGAGGTCGCGAGCCGTTTCTGCCCAGGGTAAGCATCTCTTTACAAATAAAAATCCGTTTCTGTTTTTCTTAAATTCGTATTTTCTTTCTAGACGGCAAATGTTTAGCCTGTACATTTGGTGCCAAGTTTATAGAAGTGTCTGTGGGCATTAATCACAACTGTGACGAACTGTTGGCAGGAACCTTAACGCAGATACGCTTGAAAAAAGAACAGAATTTACTGCAGGTGAGTGGCTGAATACATTTTAAATAGTAATAATTTCCATAAACGAAATCAAGGTGTATTAACGTCTAAAAGGTGGCAGTGCTGGAGCAAACTTACAACAATGGACGTACAACAAAAACAGGTTTTTAAGTAGATTGTATTTCTCAAAAACATTTCAAGAACGTTCCGATATGCTTCACAACTTTTTTATTAAAATTTTAAGCCACTTCATTTCGAATCGTAAAAAAAGGAACTTTTCTCCCAACTATAACTTGTGGTTCACACGATCAAGTTTTTTTTCAAGCTTCAAATTCCCTCTCACTTTGTTTTTGCCAATTTTATCTTATTTTTAATATTTCGTAAGAATTTGCTTACAAAATCTGCATTCCATTGAGTGTTTCGAATTAGAATCAAGAAAACCGCTGATTACAATTTTTGTCTTGATGTCAAATTGCCTTAAAATTGCATCCAGCCTACGTCAGAGCTTTAAATTTTTGTACACTAAGTGTAAAAATTTTGAAAGGGAACAGAAATAAAAAACTTATAGTTTAACAATAGTTTTGCCGTTAGATTTTCATGAATCTAAGGCGTGCTGTCACTTGACGCAGTGCTGCCACCTTGTAGATGTAAATACAACTTGATTGCAACCAAATACTACACTGACTACTTCTAACACTGGCTTATTTCTCAACTTGTGCTTTCAATTTTCGAAAAACAAAAAATCACTTATGATTTTCAAAGTAAATCGGCTTTACACCATCACATTTGTTTTCTATCACAAATTTATATTTAACTTTTAACGAACAGGACACATTTCTTTTATGCAAATTTTTTTATTGTAAATTTTTGTTTTATTTAACACTTGCATACATATTTTTCTCATCTCATTATTGTTTTTATTGTTCACTTCAGCCTAAAACGAAAAAAATGAAAAATAAATCAAAAGATAAGACAAAAGACAATTCGAATAGCGATAATAATTATCATAATAAAAATTGTGATTTTGATCAAGGGGAAAAGTCTTTAAATGATAAAAATGTTGAAGTTACGGTGAGTAAATTGTGAATAATAGATGTCGTTTATTTAACCCTAACAGACTCCCCACTAAAACCCTTTGATCCTTGAAAACGTATTTTCGTGTTTTCTTTTTTTTTTTGGTTTTTGGAAATTTAAAAACAAAATTCAAATTTGTAACGTGCTTTTCACCTGTTTTCGTAATTTTCGAACTCGTTTTTTTTAATAAGTTTACAGCTAAACCTAAATTGGCGCTTCAAGCGTTGTCTTGCTGTCAAATGTTGCCCTGTTCATTAAAATTGTATGAAGCAAACGGCCTCATCTGATTTTGACAGCAAAATAGAAAGTGAAGTTGGCTGCGATAACTTGGCTGTATTATATTTTTTTTTTTTTTGACCAAGCAATCGTGGTTTTTGTTTATATATGTACATATAAGAGTATTGCGAGTACTTAAGTGTTTAAGAAACCGAGGCGTTAGCCAACTTAGCACTCAACGCTTCAACTTTAGGATGGCTGTTAGTGAGAAATCTTAACCTGAATTAAATATTGAAAGTTTTTGCTTGATTTTCCCAAGTTTTAAACAAAATAAAATTTTGTAAGCAAAAATAATACGAAAATAATCACTATACATATTTTTTCTGGCGGAAAAAGCACGCTATTAACTTATTCTCGAACCACAGTTCATTCGTACGTTTTGTTGCCTTTGCTTCATCTGTTACTTTTAAAGGATATTCAAAAATTCTGTAAACTTAAAAAAATTAAATGAAATCATTTTTTTCAAAACCCACACAACGCTTTTAAAGCAGACCACAAATTCCTTCATCGTACAATATGGCTGCCTGTCGAAATGTCTGCATGCAACGCCAAACCAGTGTTTAATACTGAAGCCAGTAACGAAATGTTTCCTTCCATTAATATAATATTTTATCTTTGACATTTCATAAGCATTTAAGAATAACAAAATACTTACTTGGGTTGTTACAACCGGCCATTTATTCGTCCCGATTTGGCCACTTGACATACGGCAGTGTTGCCGTATCCATTCATATGTGGGGCCTGGACGGTTGCATTTAGAAATACCTCACGTTGTTGCCAATAAATAAAACTTTTTTAATGTTTGATTAGTTTTCAAGTACAGGCAACTCACAGTACGAATTAATCGCTATATTATAATTAACCAGCAGTAACGTTTCTTACAAAACACTTTTTTCTTTAAATAATTGGCGTTTAAAACTGTTATATATTTCCCTATTTAAGTGTTTTTAATTTAAGTTTCCCTTTTTTATGTGTTAAGTTTTTCTTAAACTTAAAATTTATATTAGGAATTGCCTGATATTTTTGTGAAACGCATTGAAGATGTTGCTCCCAACTCCCCATATTTAACATTCCTCATTATTCCGATATGAAAAATGTCTGGTAGTTTAAAAAATATGGAAATTGTAGTAAAAAAAATAAGGTTTAAGCTGATAATAAAAATTTGTGGCATTAAAGCTGAATACATCAAGTTAGAAAAACTAGATTAATGACTCTTCTTACAAGTATTCCCAAAAACAAACAAAAATCTGGTCAAATCCATTGAACGCCATTTAAGTGAGTTTCGAGACTCATCATCAGATTGTATATAAAGTCAGGACTTTCTTCGGCTTTAATTCTTCGAATTAAGTCGAAAAATTAAGTTGCTACCGGCAAACGGTCAGTTTTTGCTGTATGACAAGCAGCACTTTACTTTTGAACACTTTGTGTTCAATTCGTTGAACAAAAGTTCGCGAAAAAGCAACCTGAGTTGAACGTCTCCCTGTTGGCGTTGCTGTCATGTCTTGCACAGCTTCTTCCGCGTGCCATGTACTGTTTCATCATTGAGAACTGTCTTCCAGGTCGAGGCAGGTCGCACATGCTGTTTCTTTTTCTTTTTTACTAACCACAACATTCACTGAAATGATTTGTCAGGGTCTCTGAAGGTCAAGTTCTTACATAGCAGAACTGGTAATATGTCCTTTTTAGCTGACATTTCCGAACATAAAGAAGTCACTTGCCTTACAGAGTTCAAAAGCAAAAATAAAATAAATACTGACTACTTGTACGAATAAATTATGGCGAACACTCTTTATTTTTACTTTAATTTTGGCTTCATGAAGAAATCTTTTACGGAAGTAGAAGATTCAATTATTTTAAAATCAAACGATCTTAATTGAAATAAATCTATTGCAGACTTCGTCGCAAATGATGAGTTTCTGTCGCCGGCATAATTGTACGTATTTTCATATGTTTCATTTCAATGCCACAAAATATTTGTCGCTAAAAAATCGCCGTTCGTACCAGCTGTTGTCCTCGTACAATTCGTAAAGTAGGAGGAGAAAATGTGTCAACTTCAAATAAATAAATAACTTAATGCCAATAATTGCAGGCTGGATTGCACAGTGCAATGCATAAAATGCGTCTCCATTTTGACTTCAGTTCCTGAAAGTACTAATCGAACCTAACAAAAACCTGTTTGGGGCTTTACCATCAGAAAATGTTGCACTTTCTTATCTTCCCAAAAATATCAAATGGCGCGATTTTAGGCTAAAAAGAAAGATAATTTATACTCAGAGTTGTAATAACATAAACCAGAAATTTCATGCAAAGCAAAATAATTCTATGGCATAAATAGAAAGCAACATTTTGCTACCTATGAAGCGACACATAGCACGAACACCCTTGCTGGTGAGCTCGCCCTATTTAATACCTACTGCAAGCAGTTCCTAAGTGTGTAGCCAGATATGCTACGCATTCCCCACCATCTAGTTCCTTACGAAGAACATAAATCTATTGCACAACAACAGTACCCCGAGGGCATTTTTATTGCCTAACTTCGACCTCTTCAGCAGCTGCTTATGGCCCTTGCTGCGTTTTTATACTTAAGGCACAGCCAGAACGTTTCAACCACCTCAACCTTTAACCAACGCCAGGTTTCCTCTAACAATGCCTCCCAGGGTCACTTTGATCTGATCTGAACCTTCGTGACTGAAGTTCTACCTAAAGTATTTATTGTCGATGCCTTCTATGCTTAGCAAAACAAGGTCAAACAATTTTGATTACACCTTGTCATTAGATAGAAAATATTAGTATTAAAAGGCATCTGCGTGTCCATATTTATGTATAAATGTATTTATTTTAATTATATGTATTCCTGAACTTAAACACATTTCAAAACAAATATACATTAAAACTTAGTTTTCAATTACATATTTGTCGAACTACCCTATTATTTATGCACAACCAATTAAATATTATATCGTGTCTGGTAAATTTTTTATATTTATGTATATTTATATTTGTACATATTTGGCTTGATTCTTTAATGCTTATTAATTAAAATTGTGTCACCTCCTCCACCTTGTTAACTGTCATTTAGTACATCAATTGAATTTGAAACATAACCTTATATTTTCATCCTGAAAACCATATATTTTTTATGTATTAACACTATGACCGTGAAAAGAAACGTTTTTTTTTTTTTTTGGGAAAATATTTATACTAAAACATTACAAAATAATGGAGAGTTTGTTATTTGAAACCAACTAATCAAAACGATATGAATTTCTTTGGCAACAGGGTCACCGCGACACCTCACCCTCACCGGCACACTGGTACAAGAGTCGCAGCGTGATGATGGCCAGCATGAAGGCGCGACAAATGCTGACTTGGATTTTGGGCAAAGAAGATTCCAAATTCAAGCATTGCGAAAATTTACAAGTTTTGTAAGATATACTGCAAAGTTTTTATTTCGAACACTAGAATTTATACAGGAAATAAAAATATAAAAAATAAATATCTACATATAAATATTTACCATAAATGTTGGAAAATCAAAGCATTTCTGCAAAGAAAACATTTAAACTTGTTAATATACGATTTAAATGATGAAAAGAAAACACAAGCAAAAACAATAACTTATTCGATTAAACAATTCATAGAATACATAATTATTTTTGTAAAATATATACTATAAGGTGTTTCTCTTGCCATTCACAACTAAAAAAACATGAGCTAAAATTCAGTTCATAACTTAAAGCCTGATAATCAAAATTAAATCAAATTTAATGTATAAAAAAAAATTACCAAACAACAAATATAACAACAACAAAAAAACCTTAAAACCTTTAAACGAATGTTTTAAGCTGCACGGTGGGGCATTTTTGAGGGAAGAATACAATAAAGCGGCGCTGTTTTTAGCGAAGCTCGGCCTAATGGCTGGATTTTTTGTCATACGTATTAGCAAAAACTTGATCAAATTTTCCTCTTGAAGTTTCCCCAATAACCGAAAATACACAAAATTTCTAAAATATATCCTTTGGAGCTAAAAGAGACCTGTTCAAAAAATAAGCTGTTTGTTTATTAAAGAATATTTATTTATTCAACAATTTCTATTTGGCGCCCTTCAAAATTAGTCCCTCAGCTAATCCAACACACTTGTGACAGGGTTTTTCACACTTCTCAGGTGTTCAAATCTGGTGAGTACGATAACTGAGGCAGGATTACGGTGTTGTTTTTGGCCAAAAAAAAAATACGAGCCAACAATGACAAGTGAGCGAACAAATTTAGGCTGCTACACGCTTCTTGGCCAATATTTCTGAAACAATTGTATGGCACGAGCCAACCAGCAACTTCTCTACTACTGATTCGGGTATTCTCCACAAAAAAATTTTTTCAATTTCTCAACGGTCTTCATTATCAGCGGCGAACGACGTCATTTACATCTTCTGGTCCTTCTTTGAAGAGTTTGTACCACTTTTAGCCACTTTTCTGACTCACGCACGCCGGTGTTCACATTTTAAGTGTTTTTGAACAGGTAGTTGCATTTTTTACACGAAATTTAATGGAAATCCTTTGATGCATTTTTTGCTAGAGTAGAACGCGCAAAACACTTTTAACTTTTGTGCCTCTCACCAGCACTCCAAACATAAACAAACGAGCGATAATCGAACGAACACAAGCCGTGAAATTTTAAAACTCAACTCATTTTTGAACGGACCTCGTACACAGCAAATTATACTGAAATTTTCTTAACTATATAATAAGCAAATCGAAAACCTTGAGTTCTTATTTTGATCAACTCGTTTTAAATCCGATCACTTATTTCCCCTTTTTCCTCTTAAAATTTTCCACCGTGTACTCTTAATTGAGTTAAACTTATGTTATAAGAGAAAAACCGGTTGAGGCTGGCAAATAATTGACTGAAAAGAGCCTAAAGCTTAATGTTCCAAATTGAAGTTATTTCCAGGAACCATTTAAAGGGTGTTAATTTTGTGCAAATAAGAGCTGATTAAATAAATATTTCACATCTGTTCAAAACTTTATGTTTTCATAAATTTAACTGCTTTTATTATTTTTTTTTTTTTTTTTTGTTTGTTTTAATTAAAGAGAATTAAACATATTGCCCGCCTAAAACAATACAAAGTTCTCTATTTTTTAGGGGTTACAAAACTTTCTGGACCTTTTATAATCAATTAATAATCTTGTGTAGGGAAAAATATTCAGGTTTGTCGCGCCCCCCGATTCGTAAGAAAGTGAAAATTAAAAGCTTTGACCCTGTAGAGGAAACATTTTGCGTTTTCAATTCGAGTGAAAAGAGCAAAGTGCCATTATTAACTGGAATAAAAAACACATCATTCAAAACTGAAGAATCTTGTTATATCTTAAGTTGCGAGCATATCGTATAATTTGATATATATTTTAATATATTGTAACAAAACGAGCCAGAAAAATGGTGTGAAATCATTTTCTATTGTAATTTCAATAAAATGTTTAATTAATTTTCCATACTTGCAAATTATTTCAATATTCGAATTCAAATTTTTGAATATGTAAGAAGAAAAACTTTTCGAATTTAAAAGTGTGTAAAATTTTTCGACATATCTGACTAAAATACGTTTTCCATTAAAAGTAATTTCAGAAAGAAATTAAACACAAATTGTTTATGAAAATATTCTAAAGAATCTTTCAAAGAAGAAAAAAAAAACATTCGTAAAACTGTGGATAAAGACAACTAATAGTCTAACTTGTATTTTTGTGCGACAATCACTTAAAAATAGCTGAATCCCAAAGGCGAATTTATAGCAGGTAAGCTGGACTGTACAACAACAACGAAACACGGCGAAATCCCAAGAACGTACTCGTACCTTGTTTTCGTGAAACGGCAAAAACAGAAAATTTACTCTTGAGCCGTAAACAAAAAACATAAAAAAACTAAATCGCTCTGGTGCAGAATCCTTAAGTTATGGCTTTTCAAAACCAATTCCAGAGGCAGGAAAAAGGAGCTCTTTCCCCTCTTAATTTTCCACGGAAACTTATATTCATAACTGATATTTTTCAAAATTGAAAATCGATTCGCGTTTGAATTGGTGTTGGACTTGTCTTGATTCGACAATAAACAAAAACTATGTACGAATCAGCTGTTTTAGCTTTGAAATAGCGAATCTTGATATACCAATTTGTTAATAAGTGAGATATTTTAAAAACAAAATACTTATCCGAAGAAACTTCCTGAGTCAGCGTAAGTAGATGAGACCTTAGGCAGGAAGTTGTATTTTGACATTGGCTTTGATGGCAACCTTACAGATTTATTTCACAAAACGAGGCGGCTTTTCAACAAAAAATTAGAAAACTCCCATTCCAGTCCAACAAATAGTGGCTGTCCTTAATAGGAAAAACAATTTGAGAATTCTTGCATTTTACTCTAAAAATTCTACTGAACATGCGAGTACAGCAAAACAAGGCCCTTAACGCACGATTTATATATGAAAACTACAGTTGAACTCAACACAAAATACTTTTTTAGCAGTCACTTTACAGAACTATAGAAAATTCAAGGTTTATTTATATGTATATAAGTGAAATACTCTTTTCAACCGATTATTAATCAGTCTCAAAAAAAAATATTGAATTACAAAGAAAATCATTGATAAAACTATGAAACAAAATGGAACCAAAATTTAATGAAAATACAATTTTTCTGTAGTTTTTAGGATAAACTAATTTTTATTAAAAAAAAACCAAAAAAGAAATAACTTAATTAAACAACAACAATAACTACCAAAAAAAAAAAAAGAGTATTTATGTATTAGAATTTAAAGTCATTTAAAATTATTCATATTTAAAAATGTAAAATCAATAAAATTTTTACTTATGCAACTACGAGTATCAAATGTAATCAAATATATTTTCGCTAAAAAAAAAGATATTAAAAAAACATAAATTATAGTCAGTGGCAAATGGTTGGATGAAATTAAAATCAAATAAATATATGTAGATGCAGGCCAGGCGAGCTCGCTGGTACTGCAACAAAACGCGGCTAAATCCCATATACATATATGTACATATATTTTATTTTTGTTAAAAGATTTCGAAATATTAAAAACCAAAACTTCACTCCTCCTGGTCTGTTGACATCCGACGGTTGCTTAAACACACACACAAAAGTGAGAGAAAGCATTAGCTGCGCTCTCAATGGCAACTGTTATGAAGTCGCCTTAATGTAGACATGTATGCGTGCCTTTATGAAAGGATTTAAATTTTGCTTAGATATAAATCAGTATTGAAGTCTATTATATAAATATTGATGTGGCAACAATTTGATATATATAGTTTATCATTAATTAAAGTTTTTTGTTTCCTAATGTCTTTGGGATTATGATTTAAAACTCTTGCTCTTTTCGAAATTTTCACAGTATAGAAACCGTGTAAAAACATGTGTGTGTGTGTGTACTTAAAGTTCAGTTAGACATGACTTAGCCATAAGCATAACAATATTTTGCCATCGATTAGTGCTGCCATACCCATAATACATGAAAACAGTAATAAGCATCAGTGATGCCCAGCTGCACAAATTTGTGAAAACTACACAAAGCACAGATTTCATAGTTTTAATAAATAACTTGATTACTTTATTTTTAAAAATAAAAATTGATGAAATATACCATTACGCTGTGTTATTGTACAATAATATTGCTTATGTATCTGTACACCAACAACGCTGATCAACGGCTTCAATTACAAATTGAATCAAATCAAATTAAGTAACTTATTAAAAGTTTTAAAAATTACTAAAACATTTAATTTGGTCCTTCCCTTATGTGAACATAACGGCAGAATTATGTGATAATTATTTATTTGGGATGACACTGTCCCCATACAGCTTCACACAACGTTTAATGAGCATTTAATTACAAAAATAGTTTTGATAAGCGATTTAATAATGATCGATTTATGTTATTTTCATGCCAAATTTTTAGCCGACAACACTGCAAAATATGTATGTACGTTCTGATCACAACAGCATATCAGCTGTTCACGGTTATGGCAGAAAATTAAACTTTTTTGGCTGAATAATCTATTACATTGTAGATTCGAACAGCTGTTTTCTATGATTATGTCTCATGTCTAACTGAGCCATAAGGAAGTTTGTGCGGCCCATTTCTTGCAGGGGAAGTACTTAGTATTCAAAATCGTGAGTCTTTTTAAGTCTACGTTCATGTTTTCGCAAACGACTGATTTTACCACAAACTTGGTTTTAAATTAACGTACAGTGTACTGTCCCATAAAGGACACCGCTTATGAGAGTAGCAAACACAAACTTCTTATTATATTCATCTATGAAAGTTTAGTTAAAGTCAGAGGGACAAAATAGATATATAACGCAAAGTAATTTGAGTTTTCATTAACAATTTTACAAAAACACACGAGTAATTGCATTTTTCTAATCAAATGGATCTAAAACTTTGGATGGGTTGATCAAATGCATCACACTCGCGAGACATTTTCACAATAATTAATACAAACTCGGAATCACCATTCAACAATGAAATGAAAATGCAACACACAAGGCCTTTTACTCAAAAACTACTTTTGACACACTAGGTGGGTTTTCCTATGCAGGCTCACATATAGACACCTTAAGCAAAGAATTTAATAAAAAAAAATATTTAAACCGTTACGTTAGCAGTTTTGTAAATTAGGCAAAATTTCATATTTTTCATGTATGAGTAGAAACAGCAGTAAATTGTAAACCGGAACTAATAAATTTTGGTTTGTGATAAAATTTTCGGACTTTTTACATTTTTCGGATTAACCAAAACCAAAACTTAAAAAAGACATATGCAAAATACTATTAGTTTTAGCCCCAAAACTGCATCTGAGGCCCTTTAATTTTTTTTGTATTTTTCTATACCCATTTTGTCACTGACTATTAAAATTAAAAAAAAGCACTTAAAATGGTTTCTTAATTTTCCAAGAGAATAACAAAAATATGAAACACGGATACAGCTCCAATTAGTCTTAAAAATTATTTTATTTCCATTAGTTTGGAACTAAAAATAATACTTACGCCCAAACTACTTCCAAAAACCAATAAAAATAATAGTAATAATGAAATCTGGATACATAAAACAGCCTTATTTTTTTTATAAAATCTGAATTATTTTTTAAGTCTTCCTATTCAAAATTTTGAAAAGTTTATTTTAGAGAAAAGAATTGTTAAATTATAGTTCAAGTTTTTTTCCAAGTTTTTTTGGTAAATTTTTAATATATTTTACAGTTTTAAAATATTAATATTAAAAATTTTTCTGTTGTGAAACTGGAAATTGTATTAAAGTTTTACCATTTGAACAAACTACCAAATTCAACTGCGAACTGCAACATTAAATCTTGTTTTAAGTTAAAATTGTAACAAAGAAAGAAGGACACAATAAAATTAAATATTTACTATAAAGAAACGATATATGGTTTTTATACATATCTGGTATATAGAGCACTTAAACAAGCTTTCTTCGATCAATATCAAATGATTTAAGAATCATTGATGAAAAAAACGGTTTGTAGGAATCACAAGGTCACAGACTGTGGTTTTCGTTGTCATAAGGCCACTTTACATAAGTCCGCCTGTATTCTCTCAAATGGAATATTAGTGATTTAAAAAGTAAAGCTGATTATTTTATAAAAGTCTAACCTCATCCACTTGTATGGTTTAGGACACTAATAATATATTTATTTATATACATATATATAGTATATGTACATGGTAGATACTTGTAATAGAGGGACTAAATCGTCGAATTTTTAGGGAAAATCATCAACCAGCGGATAGACGTATGCCAACGAAGCCGTCATAGATCCTTCTATCATAAAATATAAGATAGAATAATTCTCTGAATAACTTTAGCTTTATTTAAAATTAACATCGTGGGGTTTGGATGGACCACCCGTTACTATTAATACCAAGTGCAACAATCAATCATTGTGCCAAAGTTGCTTTATAAGTAGAAAAAGATGTCGCAAACTTGCATTGCTGAAGATCGTCAATATTAGGACATAAATCGCCAAATCGTCAACATGTCGTTTTCAGCACTTAAAATCGTCCAACCTGCATAACGTTGCTAAACTTGTGTGCTGTTCATATTGCGAAAAATTTCGAAACATGTTTAAGCAACAGCAGAATGTTGCCAGCAACAATTTATCCAACTACGAAATAATAGGACTGTTTTTAGAGATTTACTGGCTGACAACAGAAAAAGGATCCGGGGACACGCTGCTCTCCTTTCTGCCAATTAACCTATAGTGGAGAATTGGATAGAACCTGCGCCACGGAAACCATGCAGGAACTTCCTAGCGGATTGGTTGTAGTGTAAACTTTAGAACTACATCTCCTTTATGCTGCAGAAAGCAGAATTGCAAAGTTTAAGAATATGGAAATGGGAAATCCTGCTCCCTGTGAGTGGGTAGGAAGCGGAGGGGAGAGGAACTCGAATTATTGACATATATAATCGTCACAGTAAATCGTTCAAGGTAATTATTCAAAATTTCCAAATGAAATAAATAAAGAAAAAATAAGTTTTTCATTATTTCTTTTTATTTAACTATTAGTTAACATTCAAGAAATTTCTTACACATATGTATGTATGTTTGTACATATGTTTTTAAATGTGTATATTCATATACATATCGTTAGCTGAAATACAAAACAACGTCGGAAAAATTGGATACTTTGTATTTAAGTACCAAACCTATTTTAATTCTCCAACAACGCAATAACATAAGATTATTACGTTTTAAATGTTACGTCGTTTTGCATGTCAGCTGACGATATATATTTACTTTACAGGTGAAACTAAATTAATTAATTTTATATGATAAACAAGTCTGTATGACGCGCACAGCAAAAATTTGCTCAGAACATAAAAAGATCAATTTTATAACTATTTTTAGACAAAGATTTCATTCCAGTTATTTGTTCACCAGCTTCACATCATGTGTTAATCACATAAAATAAATATTTTTAGTAAATAAAAATTGTTCAGCTGATCTAAACAAAACCTACACGTTCAAAAAGTGGCATTCAAATTGATCGTTTATTGGTTTACACAAAACAAATATTTCCTAGCTTGAATAATGACTCAAATATGTACGAGGTCTGTTCAAAAAATATGATGAAAAATGCGACTAGTTTTTTAACTTTAATTATAATATTTCACAGAAGATTTTGCTGATACACTCAAAACAAAATGCACATATTTGTGCCTATAAAGGGTGTTCTTTTTAGAGTTACACACAGCTAAATCATAATTGCATATTTTTAATACCCAGGAAATGGAATGGACATTCTATAACATTAATGTTTAAATATAATTTCCATCAGGTGGCCGCCACCAATTTGCACCGTTCAACGACACATTCAAACTTTTTAATGAAAATTCAATATCAATTGAACAGAATCATTATTTTGGTAAAAAATTTCAACAATTTGCAAGCGTTGGCCTGGTATAAGTCGATCCATAATAAAATGTTCAAGCAAACGAAACAAAAAACAACTGCCAGTTGTTAAATGGGTTGTCATATAAAGCAGTGCTGCCAACGCAAGTTGTGAACCTCTAAAAAAGTACCCATATGTATTAGCTTTTGCCATAATAAATCTACATACAATAATGAAGCAATAACGCCATTTTTGATATTCCTCTTCTTCTTCTTCTTCTTTTGGCGCTACAGTCCGTGGTGAACCTGGGCCTCAACCAACAAAGTTTTCCAGCTGGCACGGTCTTTAGCCAGCGTTCTCCAATTTTGCACACCAAGTTGGTTGAGGTCCCTCTCCACTTGTGTGCGCCATCGGTTCCGTGGGCGTCCTCTACTGCGTTGTCCCACAGGTTCGGAATCGAAGATTCTACGGTTCGGAGCAGTATTCTCCATGCGCTCTACATGGCCCAACCATCTTAGCCGTTGGATCCGTAGGCGCCTGGTTAGGCTCATGTCGCTGTACAACCCGTACAATTCATGATTGAATCTTCTTCTCCAGAAACCATCAACGCAAACAGGGCCGAAGATTGAACGCAGAACTTTTCTCTCGAAAATACCAAGGACTTCCTCATCCGCCTTCGACACCGTCCATGCTTCTGCGCCATAGAGAAGTACAGGGATTATCAAAGTGGTATATAGTGTCAACTTGGTTTTTCGAGAGAGGGCCTTACTACTCAATTGCCTCTTGAGCCCAAAGAAACAGCGATTGGCAAGAGTTATTCTGTGTTTGATCTCGGTACTGATGTTGTTCATACTGTTGACTTGGGAGCTGTTGACAAGGTAGACAAGGTAGACTGTTGACAAGGTAGACGAAGTCCTTCACTACCTCGAAGTTATAGCTGCCTATGGTGATATTCCTACGAAGACAATTTTGGGAGTCTTGTTTTCCTAAACAATATTTTTATGCCCCTGTCAAATGCATTAACTAAATACACTGCCCTCGTTTGTTCTGTGTTGCCAGCAAAAGATACAAACACAAATTTTTCACCTTTCTGTTCAATGCTCGCATCAATTGGCGTACTATTCCTTTAGTTTATCTACTAAAATAAAGGGTGGTTAAATTTCAAGGGCCGATGTTGATTTTGAATAAAACACAAACTATTTAGGAAATTATTGTAATTTTATTTTATTATGATGTATTGGTATTACTCAATTATGTATGGAACAAAATATCGGCCAAATGGGCGCCGTGACCTTGGCGGCACACCTCCATCCGATGGTCCAAGTTTTCGATGACGCTGAGGCATAATAGAGGTTCTATGCCGTTAATGTGCCGAATTATCTGATCCTTTAGGTCTTGAATTGTTGCTGGCTTATCGACGTACACCTTTTCTTTCAAATAACCCCAAAGAAAAAAGTCCAACGGTGTCAAATCACATGATCTTGGCGGCCTATTGACATCGCCATTACGTGAGATAACACGGCCATTAAATTTGTTGCGCAAAAGAGCCATTGTTTCGTTAGCTGTGTGGCAAGTGGCACCGTCCTGCTGAAACCACATATCGTCCACATCCATATCTTCCAATTCGGGCCATAAAAAGTTCGTTATCATCTCACGATAGCGAACACCATTCACAGTAACTGCCTGACCGGCCTCATTTTGGAAAAAATACGGCCCGATGATGCCGCCAGCCCATAAACCGCACCAAACAGTCACTCTTTGTGGGTGCATTGGTTTTTCGACAATCACTCTTGGATTCTCATTCGCCCAAATGCGGCAATTCTGTTTATTGACGAATCCACTGAGGTGAAAATGTGCCTCAGCACTGAAGATGATTTTCTTCGAAAATTGATCATCCACTGTTGCCATTTCTTGCCACCATTCTGCCCACTCACGACGTTTGGAATGGTCAAGAGGCTTTAGTTCTTGAGCCAATTGCACCTTGTAAGCGTGTAAATGCAAGTCTTTATGCATAATGTTCATCAACGACGAGCGTGAGAGGTGCAATTGTTGGGAACGACGACGAGTTGAGGTGGACGGCTCTTCAGCCACACTATCGCGAACAGCAGCAATATTTTCTGCAGTACGAGCTGTACGAGCATGCACTGGTGTTCTCACATCATCTACAGACCCGGTTTGCTCGAATTTTTCCACGATTTTTGCGATTGTACGCACATTTGGACGATGAAATTGACCAAAAAAATTACGAAGTGTACGATATGCATTTTGATTTGAACTCCCATTTTCATAATAAGTCTGGATAACTTTAACACGTTGTTGGATTGTGTATCTCTCCATGGTTCAAATTGATAAAGTCTGAAATAGAGAAATGTCAAATAAAATTCGGAAAAAAACTTGGCGTTTAGGTGTGGTTCACATTCAACATCGGCCCATACAATTTAACCACCCTTTACTATGTTGCGATGTATCGCTTACTCAATCACAATTGAACTTGGAAGTGTGTTCATAAGCCCAGATTGATTGATCTTTTACATATTATTACCCGAAACTGACTTTTTTCGCATTTATGTTTATCAAACAAATAAAGTTAATGGAGGTTTCTTTTTTCTTCTAATGAAACCCCTGAAAAGTTTTTAGTTTTATTTACGCAGGTTTTTCGAAAATTGAAAACCGCTTTTCGCTCATAAAGTGCAGGTTATTCATCATATATGTATTTTACGGCAGCCCTGTGCTCAAGGCGAGGGTGGGCGAAGCGTGGTGTAAATAACTAGCCGGTTTGGAAAAAACTTAATTGTTTTCGTTTTCAACTAACGATGCATTATCAATTAACACTATTTATCAGAAGTATGACAAAGAGTGCGTGTTCCTGAAACAACAACTGCTTTCATTCCGCAATTGAAAAAAGGTGTTACTCGTAGAACTGTTTGGCTTTATTTTTGCAAAACAATTATTATTTTTTTTAGCATATAAAAGCTAAATAAAATTTACAAAAATCTTGCATTTCGCTCAGAGGTTTAACAAAAGACAGTTGCTTTGTTTTGAAATAATTTAGAGCAAAAGTTCTGAAGTGATAAAAATCCAATTAATAAATTAGTAAGTTTGTACCTATTTGTTTAGAAATATTTGAAATTAATAACATGTTTATCTAATATTTTTGCAGTTTTGATAGTTCAAATATGTTGCACTCCTCTGTAGTAGTTTCTGTCATCCTGGTGGCAACAGTATGTGTGATTTCCGCAGCACCCTTCGGCTTGAATCAAAACGAAGTTGTTGTTTTGCAAGCAAATTTTCCCCTGACTAAACATTTAACCAAAAGGGACTTGGCTGTCCTAGCGGAGGCTGATCTACTTGAAAATCCAAATGATTTTGCTGACAAAGATTTTGATATGGAGTTGGCAGAAGTGAATGTTTTTAGGCCAGTTTTTCGTTATCGCGCCTCATACGCCAGAAGAGGCAGATAGTTTCAATCCTATAATCGTTTTAGCTTAGTTTTAAGATATTTAGTTTTAAATTTATTAGCATAAAAATAACAAAAACTTAAAAAATAAATCACTTACTTAGTTGATATTCCTTCAGGAAAATAAATACCCACAATTAATGTTTGTTTCGAAATCCGTCAAATATTTCTTAAGTATCTTCATATACACAAAAGGATAATAGTCATCGTGGGGAAATGTCGTAACGACACTGACACTCCCGTACATCCCAATGCTTCTGAACTCTAATGCCAGGAGGGTTTAACTCGTACTAAAACTGGATAAAAAAAAACAGTTAGAACACTGCTGGGCGTACTCACAGGACGTTATGCCTATTATAAGCACCTATACAAAACGGCCATAGCCAACGCAGACACTTGCAGATTCTAGGGTTAAAATGGAGAACCAATGAGACACTTGATTAACAGCTGCTTGGCACTAGAACACAAGAGATACAGCCTACTTCAAGCCCCTATAACGGGTAAAACGGACTTGCTAACGCTACCATTAAAGCAGCTGGTTCTGTTCATTGACGTATTAAACCCTGCAAACGAAGGGAATCACAATGAATCAACGTAGACAGATCCTCACTGTTATTTTCATTTCCTTATTATTGAATACCCGTAACTAGATTCAATCTGCATTCAGTTTTTTTATTGCTTCCTTCCGAGGAATTTTTGACTTCTTACTTTTTTGTTTTGTTTTCTTCTGTTATTTAGTATTTAAGTTTCAGTTTGCATTTAGATATTTTTTTATGTGCTTAGTTTTAAATATAGTTTAAGTTGCTTCCCTTTTTTTCATCCCTGTTTTTGGCATTTATCATTAAAATGTTATTTTTCAAAAGCAACATATAATTGATATTCATAATTTAAGATCCAACTTAAGAATTCTACGAAAGTGCTCAGTACATAAGGAATAGACGCTGTAAGTGAAAATGACTCGCTGGTGGTTGTACGGTTTGGATAGATTTGGAAAAAAATTTAATCATTTTATTGGAAGCAGTTCAATATGAAACACGATTACGAGCCACAGTGTTCTCATAGCAGTTAAGCGAGCTGTTCTGACAGTTCTTTCTTACATATTGTATCATCTAGAGTTTAAAAAACGGCCTGCCAAACAGCCACAGCACCAGAAAGAAGCTGTGGGCTGAGCTTTCAAACAGCCTTTTTCTAGAAAGGAAGCTTTGGCTGCGGCTGTACAAATTCTAACAGCTCAGCCGTTAGATTACATTTTGGGGCTTTGGCTGCGGCAGAGACAGTGAAAAACGAACAGCGGCTGTTAATCGGCTACTGTTCAACCAGCAACAATAACGATCAAAGTGATGTTCAATAAAAAGTTGCGGTTTGAAAACAAAACAAAATACTGATGTGCTGTAAAACGATCTTCGCGTTGTAATATTCGCTTAGCAAGTAACTTTTTGCAAAAATAATGAAAAATTCCAATTCAATACAACGAACACAAATAAGGCTGTGGCTGCGGCTGTTTAAATTGACACGGACCTGAGCTCAGCTTCTGCAGTTTGAATGACGTTCATAAAAACGTATGTAAACAATTTGCACGGTTTCGCGCCATTTGAAAGCAATTTGTTTTCAAGATGTTTTCAAGAAAAAAAAACTTAAAAGTGATCGCTTCATTGAGAGTTTTAGAGGAAATAAATATAATTTAAAAAAAAGCTCCACGAGCTTCTTGGCTTCCTATAACAAACATACATATTTATTCAGTACTTTTATTTAATTATCACAGAATATTATATTTACATACATACATATGTATGTATATTAAAAGAAACAATACAAAAACAAAGAAATAGGGCGATAAAATGTTTGTTTTCTTGACAAACAAAATTGAAAGAGAAATTGAAATCAAGTGCGTTTCCATTTTTAAAAAAGTGTGAGTGCATCCGTTTTGCACACATCTTTTCCTTGTTAAAAATACCCTTATTTATGTATGTACATACATAAACGTGTACACACTTTTCCATCATTTGCCTCTATGTATGTATGTATGTATGTTTTTGGTCTATACGTACTTTAACAACTAATTCAGATCGAATTCATAGCATATAAACTCGCCGGTACAACAATAAAATGCGGCGAAATCCCAAGTATGTATGTATTTTCTTTTGTCACATGTTTGTAGTGTTGAGAAATAAAGTTTCACTCTAATGCAGGCAAAAGCATAACAAAGTAGCCAGCTGGGATCTCAATTTCACTGGCTATGGTGTCAGCACGGTGATTTTAAAGCAGGCAGTTATACAGCAACAATAATGATATTATTGATTGAGTTGATTCTTGTGCCAAAATTGTCTGGCATAATGTATTAGTAAAAATGTAAATATGTATGAATGTGATCAAAACGCAAATAGCTTTTGAGAGATATAATTCCTAAAATCGAGAAAAACAAGTAAAACATGTGAAAAACATAGTATCACCAAGTTGATATTAGTTTGCCTTGAAGTAGGAAAATTTTAGGGGTAATGGCAGCTCTGTGTAAGCACCATTATAACTAATTGGGTGTTGGAAACCCTTAGGCTTGCTTCGATTACATTTTAGGATTTTCTTTGTTTTCCATTTCTTTATTGCCCGAACAATCGCAAAGCGATACATAAAGAAACTAGAAAGCAAAGAAGATTATTGCTTGTGTATGTATGTACATATATGAGCGGACCAATAATTTAAACTTTATGCATATGTAGATTAAAACAAATTAAAAAAAAACTTTGTGGTGTAATACAACAAAATACTAATTTTACCTTAAAATTTGTGTGGTTAACATTCTTGATTTTCGCAAGAAACTGTGAAATAACCAATCGGCAGAACAACTGAATCACATATTTGTGCGACGGAATAAATATGTAATAAGTGGATTACTAAATTCATAAGTAGCCGAAATATCTATACTTCGTTTTTATAATAATACAACTGGTGACATTCGTTTTGTTTTGTAACATTTCTTAAAAAACAGTACTTCTGAAAAAATGTCTGACGAGGAATCATTTGTTATATTGGGCTCATCTCCAACATCATCTTTAGGAAATGATGGCATGGAAGCCAGAAAATCGTTGTATTCATCATTAGCACCTGAGACACCGGGCAGCCAATTTTCATCACTCAGAAACAGTCAAATAAGTGATTTAAAGAATGCCCAACGGACTTCAACTCCAAAACAAAATTCTTTTGAAACAGAACCAAATGGTACCGGGTTGATTACCCCGACCAAATTACTAAATACTTCTACTCCATCGAATGAAATCTTAAATGAATCAAAGGAGCAGAAAAATTCCGAAATTGCAGCGAGTAAGTTGTGGAGTAGATCGATACAGGTTCAAGATGAAGAAAATATAAAGCAATTGAGTTTGGTAGACTGTGCCTTGAAATCTCAGCTCGAACAGAAAGCTCAAAAAAACTTGAATTCAACTTCAGGCGAAGTTTCGATTAAAACGGCAGCATCTACCGCGATGGATACTAACTTGGCTGCCAGTTTCATAATGGGTGAAATAAATTTAGATAAATTGAAGGTAAGACTCCAGAAACTCAGTTAAGAAATTGAGGCATTAGGTTGGGTGAATGGCTGTTTATTTTCACTTCATTGTTCAACTAACTGCTTCCAGTGCTGCTTAAGGAATTGAAAGAAGTAGAACTATAGCCAAGAAATATCTAAAAGGATTATATGGAACTCCTAACAAAGTAGAAGGTCAAATTAGGACCATTTTGACATTTCGCCAATATTTTAATTTGTTAAATAATTTTAAAATTATAGTCTTGCGACCAAGAGCAGAGTAATAATTTTTTTTTTAATATTGTTTTTTTTGCGATATATTTTACAATTAAAATAATAAGCAAATTTCATGACTTTTAAATAACAACACAACATATATTGAGTTTCCTAAAACCCAAAAACAATATAAGTACAAGAAGAACTTAATTTTTAATTAAAGTACAGAGTAACGAATTTTAACTTTTTCTATTTTCGGAAGGGAAGGTCAAGTACATGAAGTCTTTTAAGTCTTTGGATTTCATTGCTATCATCTAAAAGACTGATTGCTTAGTCTATTTAGGTATCACTCACTGAAGTTATCTATTTCATCTTTGACCAATAAAATTCGAAGATCTCTTGAGTATATTTTTGTTGGTCATAAACCAAGGCGCATTTGTTAAAAGTCTTAGGGTTTTTGACTGGTATCTCTGTTTGAAAAATGTTTGATTTCAAGAAAACGGTATTACATGAGTCAACAACTTGATAAATTCAACGCAAATTCTGAACATTGTTCAGTTAATTGAACTAGTTTGTTGTTATGTTTTAACAGCTCGACTATTAGAAATACTTTTTATTACTTTCCAAACTTAATTATATACTTCGCACAGTTTGTTTAAATATCTTAACAGTTCCTTCTGTGATTATAAAATTTAACAACAAATTAAGTAATTGTTTTATTTTGTGTCTATAAATTTACAATAGATATAAAAAAAATCGGTTTAAAGAATTACTTAAACATACATTTCATTAGAATAATTTTATTAATAAAGAATCTTTAACATTGCAATGATTCTATTATGGAAACTTGTCTCAACTTCTTTCTAAAACATGCCCCTTTTCAACCTTGTGCTGATTTTCTTTCACAACATATCAACTGAAATGTGTCTTTAGACCAGCGTCTATTCGCAGTTTCCAAGTATCTCGTTGGAGGCTTGTGCAGAAGATGTGGATAAATTACAAAACATGGTGACCGAATATTCCCAGTTAAAATGTATGTGTTTCTCTAAATTTTTTAAAATAATTTTTAACTAATTTCTATAATTATAGCTACCATAAAAAAAGCTAATAACACAATGAAGGTGTTCTATCAGAACTCTTTGCAATGGAAGGAAAAACTGCAAACAATGGAAGAAGAGTATAAACAACAATTGAATGACTGTAAAAAGGAAATCGCAGAGGTAATTTTATGTTTTATTGTATTAATAAGTTCTCGGTCACATGCAAATTACAATACAGGGGAAATAGTGAGATAAGGCCTACAAATTATAATTGCAAATCGGGATTACAATGACAAATATAATCTCAATTAATGTTTTTATTTACTACAATAAACAAGTAGTGGCTATATTTTAAGGGTCACTCAAGTACCTTAAGTAAAGCAAGGAGATCGTATTAACACATATAGTTTTTTCTTCATTTTAAATTGATATATGTACAACGTTATATCAGGCTTATTTTCTTTAGCCCTTTAATTGATGAAGTACTTCATTAAATGACGGTGACTTTTGTCCACTAAAAATGCACACAGCAATCGTTATATGCCTTTTTTTTTAAATAACGCTTGAATTAGACTTATTTTTAAACTGAAATAGAATTTATATAAATAATAGTTTTTGTTAAATATACTACTTTTTCCGATTCCATTATTTTCTGGGTATGGGAGCTGTTATAATCTTCTAGATACCAAATGACGGTGACTTTTGTCCATCTGTGTATATAGGTGGTGGCTTTGGTTCATTGTTATTGCTGTTTTCATTACATTCTTCATCCTCAGTATCAATTTCGTCATGATCAAGACTAGCAAAACGATTATTATTTTGGGAGCCTGAAATAATTGTCTTTGTTTGTCTTGATGTACCAGCATCGTTGTTGTTTAATATTGGAATGTTGTTTGCATTTAAATGTAATTTGTGCGTTCGCGGCGAAAGTTAGAATGTTGATGTACTTAAGAATGCACTTTTTGTGTACATATGCATGTACTTATATTGATATACACGAAAATATTTTATTATTTTAAACTATAAAAAAAAAAATTTATGTACATAAATTGCGAGGGCATGTTATCACTTTCACAGTCTGAAGCCTCTTCGTCTGCTTCACTTTCTCTACTGCACACACTCTCGTGATCCTCTTCCACCTCGGTTTCTGCTGCAGAGCAACTTTTCTTTCTGAGTGGTCTTCCCTCCAGAAACCTAATGCCTTGTGATGCGCTAGATCTTGTCGGTTTATTTAAGTAAATAAAATTAAAAATACTAAAATTTCATTTTTAATTCAGTAAGAATACATGACACCGACAGCTACGCTGGGTCATATTACGAATGCGGTAAACTTCACTTCAGCTACGGTGAAATTTAGCAACCTCGCCAGCATGCGACAAAGCATATATTTCGTAATGGAATACCACGAGGTATGTGTAGAAGAATTAACGATTTTTTCTTTTATTGAGAGACCTGTACATGGAATTATATTCCTGATTTTTCTGATGACACATTTTGGAGTGGTGCAATTTTCCGCAAAGATCCGTCTAAATTTCTACTACTTTAAGGACATCACGAGGTATTGGCATAAAAAGTATGTTGCGATCAAGTCGCATGAAATTGATTGCCCGCACATCGTTCATGTAGAAAACATCGTGGATTGATTGCGTTGTCTGCTCATGTCGTACATGTCCATTTCGTTCAAGTTGAAGTCTGCCACAAAATGAATGCTTGTGCACGACAAGGAATTGACCTTGATGTTCTCGATCCTATTGGCTTATAATTTGCCGTACCACTAACTTTGAAGTGTGCACAAGTTTGAACTCTTGTACATTTCCACGGAGGCGACGTTCTTCTCTTTTTTTCTGACGTCTTGTCTTGGTTTGCCTCGCCTAATTTCAATTAATTGTAATATTTCTTTTTTATGTTCATACCAATTCTAATATAATTTTGAAGGTTGAGGCCGTTGATTTCTTTCTGTTTGTTTTAATGTTTTAGTATCCTTGAATGCCAACAGTTCAGGACTAAACAAACATTTCGCTTGATTAAGCCGATTGATTTTTATAAAAATGTAAAAGGAATAAGTTTAAAACAATAATTCAGAGCGAAAAAGAATTCCTGAAGGATTGTGGCATGTGATATTGAAAAATATTATAATAATCATCTATTCAAAACGGTGTATAAAAAAGAAATTTGTATCAAAATAGAAATATTTTAAATTTCTTCAGGCGTATGTTTGTCCAAACATTAAAGATCATTATCAGAGCTTTAGCGTTCTTCGCTAAATTTTACTCGTCTGTTGCATATTGAAAGTTTTTGTAATTTTTCATTAAAGTTGCGCAAACAAAATGATCACATGGAAAAGATCTTTAAAACACAAATGGAAGTCTTGGAAATTGTTCACAAAAAAGATCGAGAAGAGTATGTTCGAGAAATGTCGGAGAAAAGAGCTTTGCTGGAGAACATGAGAGCCCAAATCATCAAGTTGGAACAACAACAGCTGGTAAACATTTTTAAAATCAATATTGCAAAAACACTTTCCTGAAAATGTATTATTTTTTCAGGACTCCTTCCACGTGGTGCTTACCCAGCCCGAACAGCAACAAGTCGATCAAGTTTGTGTGAACCATACGCAGTATAATCACAAAATTAAAGATCTGGAAAGACAGTTGTCGGTATTGCTGGCTTCGAATTTAGATATGAAAGACGTTGAAAAACAATACGTAGACGAATTGAATTTTTTAAAAGTAAATTTAACAGCAGCCTCAGAACTGCTTGCACAACACCGCTCCGAAATTTGTCAGTTAAAATCTTTAACGGCAGAACAAGATAGACAAATACAGACTTTGCAAACTTCCCTCGCATCATTGAGTCTGGCATTTGAGGAACAAAAAGAACGTATTGCAATGTTGGAGGCACAAAACGAAGTACATTGTGCCGATTTTGAAATCGAAAAACAATATCGTGAAACAGCTGTGAAGGAGAAACAACAAGTGCTTCAGGACTTGCGTTCGTTGCAAAAAAGAAATCAAGAGCTTATTGAAGAACAACAAAAGCTTACTGATAGCTATCAGAGGAGAATTTCATCAAACGCCGTAAGTACCGGTTCCCAAATAAATCAAAGGCCTATTAGAGTAAGTATCGTTGGCGGTAACCACAACCTTGAAACATATTTTTCATTATTTTTTTTAGGTCTTACCTTCGCCCTCAACACCTACTGTGCCGGCTCTGCACGTTTGCCCTATTTGTACCAAGGCCTTCAAATCTTTAAATACTTTGTTAGGTCATGTTGATGACTGTGTGGACAAAAATTAACTATTGAATAGAAATTAATTCAAATTTATACTTTGCTTTTTGTTTGTGTTTAAATACTGTACAAAACATACAAGAAATTTGAAACATGTTTAAAATAAAACTAATATAAACGAACATACAGTGCTTTTCGCTTAAAGCGAACTTCAAGGGCTGATCAAATTTGTTCGTTTTAAGCGAAGTTTGTTTTAAGTGAAGACATCAAGAAAACATTATTGTGTGTGCACATGCCTTTTTTTAACACTTTGGCTATTTATTTATTTATTAAAACAATTTTAGAACATTGTAGTCTTTAAAAAATAAGTTTATTTAGTTTTTAAAAAAATCAGTTATTTTAGTTTGCTTAGTATTAATATTGGCTTCATTTATATATACTGCCACTTGGGCCAAGTGGTCAAGAATTTGTGGTGTCGCGAGACTGAAGAAAATTTCTTACACAGCTTACTTATAGTCACATTATTGGCTCTTTTCTGGGTAAACCATTTTAGAAGACAATTATCCAGTTCCTTGAAGGAAGAGTTTTTAACTTCCTTTACAATTGTGGAGTTTTGCTCAAAATTATTTAGCACCAGGTGCTTATTTTACCAAATTGTAGCTATTGTTGACTTGCTGATGCCCATTTCTTGGCATATTTGCTTTTGTTTTACCCCATCTTGTAAGCGTTTTATTATATCAAATTTCTCTTTTATAGAAAAACACTTTCTTTGTTTTGCAACCGCTGCTACGGCCATCTTCTAACTTTGTAATTTTCAACTGCTGAATTCACATCGCCTTCACACAAAAACAATTAAACCTAGGGGAAGTACCTGATTATAGAGCATACGACAAATAAAATACAGCGTTACCAAATTAAAAATATAATTTTTTGTTCATGGCAACACACTTCTTGGTTTGTTTTAAGTGAAAAAAGGAACAATTTACAAGCAAAAAAAGTTTGTTATAACCGAAAGTTCGCTTTAAGCGGGTCCGTTATAAGTGAAAAAATGTTCATGGTTTTATAGAAATAAAAATTCGTACTTTCGAAAATGGTTCGTTTTAAGCGGGTTCGCTATAAACGAAAAATACTGTACATACATACATATGTATTAAAAAAGTTATAAATATTTTATTGAGTTGTGCCCGTGGTTATTGCCTCATCACAATTTTGTAATTGCCGATCATCAAAAAATAGATGTACATCCAACTATTTGCTCAGAAAAACTCCTCTCTTTGAGACTGGCACATTCAAAAGACGTCTCCGCTTAATTTGCAATATGTTGAATCATGGATCAACTATATTGCACGAACGGATCAAGTTGTAAAGCATCAAAAATGTCTGCTATTCATAATTTTGCATTATTTAGCCGCTTTGTGCTATCCAGCAAAGAGAGAACATAATAAAAAAAATGTTGGCCCCGGTACCACGTGCAAACGTTTCAAGTCAGCCTGGGATAGAAACTTCACGCACAAAGCAGTTTCCTAAACTCCCAAAAAAAAAACTGTATTTAAAATGCAAAAGTTCTAATATTTGTTGATAAAGTAAAGCGAAAAATGTTGTTGAATTCTTAAAAGACAATGAAATTATATGTCGTCCATTCCGCTTCCTAAATATGTATGTATTTATATATGCAACAAAATTTTGACAAGCGTCCGATATTTGTCTGGTGTCTGTTTGATATTTGCAACAAACAAATTAAAAGTTACCACCCTAATGTATTTACAAATGGCTGTGGGTGGCTTCAGGCATACTGACAATAAAAAAATAAGCAGGAAAAAATTGTTTGCACAACTTAAACGAAATGCCGATATATTAATAAAAAGTTGTTTAGGATATTTAATATTCTTTATCACTATGGGCAAGAGTTTACAAAAAGAAAAAAAAGGCAAATTAAAAAGCAAAACCTTGCTTTTTAACAGTCTATAAAATTATATGACAAAATCTTTGCTATCAATAATGTTCTTAGTGGGGGTTGTCGAAGGAGCGCAAGTATTTGCAGAATACTACGTTTTTCATTAAGTAAAAATAAACTGAATCCATGTATAGCTGGTAAAAGTAGTAAGAAGGCGGTATTTTCTAACCATTCCCGAAAAGTTTACAAACAAATGCGCCAAAATTAGCAAATCTGTAAAATGAACAAAAAAGACGACCCATTTCAAGACAACAAAAAAATGATAGCAACGTAAAAACCTGCATACTTTTAAAATACAAATTTGTAATAGTGTAAGTGTGTTTGTTTGCTTGGTCCTTATTAGAGACCAGGGCTCTGGACCAATCTTTCCGAAATAGAATAGCGGAAAAACTATGCTCGTTTGTACTTATTATTTATGTACTCGTATATGTATAAAAGTTTATTTAGCTTTAACAAATCCTAATTTAATTACTATCACATACATACAATTGCAATAATATTTAAAAAATGTATGTACATATTTAGTAGGCTGTAACGAAAAATAATTACAATTTGCTTATAATAGGAGGCGGAGCCAAAGACCAAATACGCTGTATGTCCTGATTAGCCACCAAGTTGTTTAAAACGCACAAATCTAAAAAATGTATGAACAATTGGGTATGAAACGCATTTGTACTCATGTGAAGAATATTCTTACCGTTTGTTTTTGCATAATTCTCCAAAATGGAACGTATCGATATAATGGGCACTGCACTGTTGAAATTTGTATAAATCACATTATCCCTTTTAATGTTTGACACACAAATGCCCATTATGCAGCCGTGCTCATCGAACATGGGGCCTCCGCTTTGTCCCGCCTGCACACAGCCATCCGATGTTATAGCAGCTGGTGTATAATTGATAATATGTCCTTGGAATATTGAAGGATTAAAATCGTATTTTAAATTAAAATTGACGAAATAAGGAAAGCCGGCATTATAAACGGTCTGGCCCAAACACGGTTTCGTTTGCGCCAAACGTACAAAATAACGTTCAGGAATGGTGTCGGGTGCGGACAACAGAGCCACATCGAAAGCGGTGTCGTAGTGTGGGTTACGCCAAAGAACATCGGCTTCGAATTCACCGTCAACCCCACGACACACTACTTTAGAATTTACCTAAAAAAACACACATAAAAGGGAGTTTTAATAAAGTAGATAATATTTTAAAAGTTTTAATGGGCGAAATGATTTCTTAATTTTTCATCCCTGGATAGCACCTACTAAATATGGGTATGCGAAAGACAACAAATTTCTGTCGTTCCAACTTTGATATATGTGTGTAACTTAAATATTGGCCAATTGGCATTAGGTAATTTTTACCAGATCTGCATATGATTTCTTTCTTGATTCGCTTCCGAAATATTTAATGTGCAATAACAAAATTTGCCAATTTAGATATAATTTTTAAATTCACAGAGTGAGGCACTGATTGTTGTACTCTTGTAAAAATACTTTTCAAGCCCGAAATATCTACAATTAAGGTGGGCGTTTGAACAAAATTTTTGTCTGGACAAATATATTTTTACTGTGAATTTTTTCCAGCATAATTCACTTATTTCGAAAAATTATTATGGAAAATCAAATGATTGGGTTAAAGCTCATTTTCTTAATTATTCCCAAAGTTCTTATTTATATACATACATATCTATTAGTTTATGGGCAGAGTAAGGAAGACTAAATGCCCATGATGCTGTTAACAGACTCTTGTAATTGTCTCTATGGTTAGCTTAGTATGAAATACCACAGTTACCAGAGGCAAATCAGTTAACTAGTGCGAGTGGGACGCAAAACTCTTGAAGGCCAAACAACAAGAACAAACCTGACCGCACTTAAAAAATAATTATAATTGATGAATGAATGGCAGGGAAAACTACTTTTGTTCCTAATGGCCATTGAAATGCATAAAGCATTTTTCTTAGCAAAGTACATACATATGTACACATATAGTACACACACACACACATATATATATATATATATATATATATATGCAGTTTTAAAGCGTGAATAGTAAATTTTTTTACCAAAATTTTAATTGTTTCAATTTTTTTGTTCAGTATGAGGTCTTATTCGGGTTTTATAAAAACAGATATCGTTTCTCTTTAGAAAAGATTCTCTTAATATTACTTATTAAATTTCTAGCTGAAGACTCAAAAAAAAAATATATACAACGTTGAAAGGCTATAGCACTGCGTATGGGCAGCTGGAAAACGCACAAAACCAGCCGTATATTTTGCTTTTTAATTAAAAATAACTTTAAAAAAAAACTAGTAAAAAATTAAAAAGAAGTTAGTTATAAAATATGGGAATGAAAAACAGCTGTTTTTGTGTTTTCTAGCTGTCTATGTATGTATATGTATGTATTCAAGTAAATTTTTTTTTAAATATGTTAACTTTTTTGTTATTAGTTAATATTATTGCTTTCTTTTCTTTTGTTGCATAAAAACATAAATTGTCTCTAATATGAGCCTGTAATACGAGTATTTTAAGACGTCTGTCTTCTTATACAAGATATTGAATGAACAAAGAAAAAATTACTGTCGCACTTACATACATATGTATTTAATAACTTGAAATTTTACCTGAAAAACCACATGAGAACAAGTCAATATGAATTTCTTATTGTGTACTTTAACCAGGGTGCCGGTGCCCTGACTTTCAGCGGCTTCTATGACCACCATTGTGCGTTCCCCTTTAATTAAAAAATGTGAATAACAAACCCTTTTTAAAAAAGCTTAAGCAATAATTACAAGCAAAATTAGAAGGTTCCCGTGGCAACATAATTGGGGCGATTTTAATGCCCAATTGATTCATGAAATCCCTTAAGAGATGAGCAAAATTAGCAGCCACGGTCATTTGAAGATTTGCATTATCACGCTGCAAGGCCGTGCAGATAATTAGGCCGCTCAAACGTCTATTAAAAACAAAATAAAGCATCAATTTAATTTGATTGCTCTTATATACAAATATACATACATTCATACACTTATATGTATTTATGTACATACATGGTTTACATGTATATTTTAGTACTTACAATTTGTTATTAAAAACTGCTGAACCTTCGCAGCCCAAAGGCAAATTGTTGGACAACAGCATCAACGCGCCATCCTTGCCTATTACATTAGATACTTTGCCAATACTAACAGTTTTGTAAAAGTTTTCCATGCCAAAAGGTGTACACATTGTCAAAACATCGTCCAAAGGTCTAACAGGATATCTATATCGCAAATAATGAGCGATGTGTTCTAAAAATCTTTCAAACCTTTCCGGTGATTGGTTCGTTTTAGTTGGACGCATTGTTAGAATTAAGAATGAAGTAAGCAAAACCTCATTGTACTCCTTCGACGAAGAATCGCTAAATGATATAGAATTTAACATTTTGTGCAAGTTTCTGGATATCTCTTGAGAACTGAAGACGTAGAGCAATTTAGCGCGATAACGTGTTAAAATATGCGGTACGTTTGCGTTACGCTTCGTCCTGGCAGCAGGCATCTTACGACGATCAAAAGTTACCTGATAGCTAAGAGAATTTAAATGCTGGGCTTCGTCAGTCTCCTTGTCTTGAGCATTCACCAGTTTACACTGTTGCAGCTTGTGTATGATCTTTGTGCTAGAGCAAACATTTTCGTTGGTGTGATCAGCAACAAAAGGCAACATGGGTCTAACGTAGGGCTGCAAAATGCAGCCGGACGTTATAATAACTTCATTGTTGATAATTATAGCAGACTGTTTAGCATTCGGGTGATTGGCCACTTCCAACAAAGCGTGTCGTATTTTTAATAACATTGTGTTAATGCACACGCTAATATATGTATATCTTTTATGAAATAAAGAGTTCTTTATTTATGAATGAAGTATTGCTGCAGTACGACACACACACTTACTTCCGCTCCTAGAAAAATCTTTTGTTTGCATTATCTTAGTGTTAAAGTTCATAAGTCCACTTGTGCTATATTAAAGCTGAACTGGTTAAACTTTTGCAGACTTAATCCACCATTATTATAACCAGTGAGTTTTCTGTATGACAAATAAATACAATTTAATTCATGCCAAACTAAATATTTTTACCGAAATTATAGTAAAATATAAACTTTTGTTTACTATTATTTCCTGCTTTGCCGTTGTCAATTGTTTGAACACTTGGCGCCGTTGAATTTGGTGCGCAGCACGACTGCGGAGTTGCCACTCGCTTTAATAGAGAAAGATTAAAAAGATTTGGGAATTTTGAAATAATGGCCCTATTAGTAGATTGCGATTAACGACAACAAAATGTGTGTGTTTTATGTTCACAGACAGTAAAAAACAGACCCATCAAACAAATTAAAGAAAATTAAAAATGCTTTTTGTTTGCTTTCTAGTTGTCTATATGCGCAGGTGTTAATCTAATTTTGAAAATAATTCTTTTAATTCTCATCGTATTTTTAAGGACAATTGAATGTATAATTGAATGTTTGGACATATTTTTTAAAGGTTCTCTAGAAAAAAAAATATAGATCACTTCCTCGTCGAAGACAGTGGCTTTGAATATCGTTTTGAAATAGTGAATACATACGGATTATGTATTCATGAAGAATAGAAAAATATTGGATATAGATTATATATTTTCGATCACTTAATTACACAGAAAATGAAATCAGTATTCAAATTTTTTTTTATATATTACTTTATATATAATTATCCAGTTAATGTTTTTATATACATACATATGTATGTAAATTTCTGTGCTGTGTGAGATTTTTTGCCATTAGTTAAAATTTTTATAATATTTTTATATCACTTTTGCTCTAAACAAAACAAAAGTCGTTGTTATGCAACTTGGCAGCTCTTGAATTAAAAATGAAAACAAATGCAACATTTTATTTACATGCACATTATTGTTATTATTTAAGTAGAGCTAAGCAAAACCTAAGGATTAATATTAAACATGTTTAAAATATTGTTTGTCATATTAATAATAACTAATTTAGTTGCTGGAGTAGCACACGATTGCACTACTTTATTAATGGGTCAATATTTATGCCCAGATCCCAGCAGAAAACAAATTGACCCAAAAACTCAACAGTTTTACGGCTGCCAACAGTCCGGACTGGCTAAAGGTAAGTATTGTAACGTTTTAAAAACATTTTATGTATTTAAAAATTCAATACTTATGTATATGTTACAGTCTGGTGCATAGCAGCTGATGGTATTGAATGTTTGGGGACAAATAACAATACCTTTACCAAGGATTTGCCCTGTAAATGGACGTAAGTTTTATTGTTAATTAAACGCCAGCTGTGGTTGTATAATACATTTTGTCTGTTTCAGCAATGGCTATCATTTGGATACTGTCTTATTACTTTCCGTGTTTACTGGCATGTTTGGCTTAGATCGTTTTTATTTGGGCTATTACGGTATGGGATTGTTGAAAGCTTGTACGCTGGGTGGGTTCTTCATTGGCCAATTAGCTGATATTATATTAATTGCTTTACAAATTGTTCGGCCTGCAGATGGGTCTCATTATATTATACCGTATTATGGTGCGGGTGTCGATATAATAAGAAGTAATAATGAAACCTATCGAGTGCCGAGAGATGACTGGTGAATTGGTTTTGCGCAAAATAAACGAGAATTATGGACTGCTACTTAGAATTTCTTAATATAAGCTGTGGAAAAGAAAGCAAATAAAGTTAGAGAATTTCTCCCTGTTTTGATTTACAGTTTGCCATATTTTAGATTTGTACCATTGTAAGAAATACTAGGACTTAGGAAGGTGCCTCTTATTCATTGTTTTTTTTTTATTGAAAACAACTATGAAGATTTTTCACTCGAATCGAATTATGTATTTAACAAAAATCCTTTCTTAAAACAATCTGCGAATGTCTTATGGACATTTTTATCATGACGAGACGCATTATTGGCCTGCAATTAAGGTAATAATTTAATTTTTAGTATTGGTAGAACTTTAATTTCTACGAGTACAAAGTTCCACACGCACACACCTACATAACCCATCTTATAACAAAGTTTGAATTGGTTTTTTATACATATCTTTTAGCAAAGTTAACAACTGATATTTTATCGGAAAAAACTTAATTTAATTTGTTCTCTTACTTTCGATGCTTCAACATTAGGCATATTTTCCAAGTCATACATTTCATTAAACTCTTCGGCGTTTGCGTCACCGTCCAGTAGCACTTTATCATTAACACTACCTGTGTTGTATTTGATGCAAACATTGTGCAAAGCAGCACAAACTTTGGCTATTTTGGCCGCCTTGGCAGGTTTATAGTGTAGTGGCTTAGTACCAAGTAAACAACGAAAACGATTTTTTAACATAGTAATAGTTCTGTCGATTGAACTGCTGGCGTCCTCATGCTTTTTGTTGTATATAGCCTCAGGACTTCCTTCTATTGGCGAATGAAAAGGCGTCATTAAATATGGCTCAAGTGGAAAACTTTGATCTCCTGTAAAAACAATGTTTAGTCTTAAAAGTACTTTTTCAACAACATGCATTCATTTTAATTGTTTGTACCTAAAATACAAAAATTTCTTTCTCCAATTTCATATCGGTGACTCAAGTAATGTTTTGCAAGACTCATGTTCCAAATATTTGCTGTGCTATATGAGCCAGCATTACGTGCATCTATAAATTTAATACGCAACTTGTGGTCACAAATCTAGAAAAGCTTAATATTCAATAAAGCGGTTAATATGTATATGTAGGTACACCTTATCTTACAATTAGTGCATTTAAACTAAAGCATCCTTCGGCATTTCTATAGAGACTTTGTTCTTCCTTACAAGGAGCCACAATCTTAATATGCGTACTTCGAATGCAGCCAACTATACCGGGAAACCCCGTTTTGTTTAAAAACGCCTTTCTAGTCTCGTCTTCCTCATCGACAGTCGATTGTAGTTGAGTTAAAGCCGGACATAGTGCCTTTTCTAAAGCGTCAAGCGACTCCTCTAAAGATACTGATACAGCAGACTGTGATAAGCCCAAATTAAAGTCGTTGCCTACACTGAATTGGTACGAGCCCTGTGCCAAAAATAATAAAGTTGAAGCAAGTTTCAATTTGTTCGTAATAACTGTTGATCTAACACCATTCCTCATATAGGGCTCCATAGCCTCTTCCACAAAACTAAAAGCCGGTTTGCTCAATCGGAAACATTCAATAAATCTGTCAATAAAAATAGTTTAACTGCTTTTTGATGAAAATACAAAATTTACATATTTCCTTACTTGTCATCTGGCCAACTAAAAATTTCTGAATTTTGTCTTATTACTTTTCTTTGAAGCCTTATCCGAGCGAGATACTCTTCATCGCTTGAACTTTCACTTGTATCCAACATAAAAAACATTTTCAAACAAATTGCAAGTAAAATTTAAACTTGCACTTGATATACATATTTCTTTGCGTGTGTATGCACGTGCGTGTACGTATGTTTACGTACTTAGATACACACAAACGTATATAAACAAGCCGATTCACAATTTAACCAGATGATCAAAAAGTCAGTGGCAAATTCAATACTAGATGATAATTTGTAATCAAAAATTGCAATTATTTTTCTGAAAAAAAGTTCCCAAGGAAGATGTTTTTTTTTTTTATTTTAAATTAATATTAAATATACTTTAAGGTTTTTTTGTTGAACATTATAAAATTTCAGGACATATTTTTAACAGATTTTTTGAAGTATTATTCTTAACAGAATTCACATAGTTTTCATTATTATCAAAGAGAACATTTCTTTTATTAATTTTTATTTGCATGGCTTATGTACATATATACATATGTACATACATATATGTTTGTAAAAAAGTGGTCTGTGCATTACAATCGTCGTCCCTGTACCTAATCTAAAATCTTAACGAATAATGCTGTGTTTCTCCACCCAAAGCAAACTGTTCACACCCGCATTAAGGTGCCTTGCTGCACAAAAAACAAGAGCTTTCACCTTTTACTGTACAGTAGAATTCATTTGAAATTTCTACAACTCTATTTTAAGTTCTGAATAGTTAAATTGTTGATTGTTCGTTCATCTGTAGCTAAACTCCATGTTATTACTTTAATTTGCATTAAAATGGGAAAGAAGAAGAACATTTGTTTATCTCTACAAATTTTGTTATATGTATCTGGTTACAAGCATAAAAAAATTACAAATTTTTCTAGCCCATTTAAAATGTTCGATTCAATAGCGTTTTACTTCTCCTCCGACTCCAGTGACAGCGAAGACAATGCGCATTCTTTGCAGAAACGACATGCACTCATTGCGAACAAAAAGAAACGGCTGCATCTCTACAATACTGCCTGTTTACAACGAAAAATTCTGCGGGATTCTATTAATGTGTTAGAACTTCCGGAGGACCAGTAAATATAAACATTTAGATATTCGTTGATATGAAGTTATTTGTGTGTTTTTAGTTTTATTCAACAATTCAGAGTAAACAAAGAAGTGTTCTTAAAAATACTCGACGAAATAGCTCCAAATTTACCGCCCGGTAAGAGATCCACACATCTTCCGGCGCCAACTAAGCTGGCAAGGTTTTTGGCGTTCGTGGCAACCGGCATTTCAGGCAAAAATAAAGAGTACTCTAAGTTCATGAGTAAATCGCAAGTGTCGCGTACAATACGCGAAATTAACGACGTGTTCGTCGAACATTTGGCTGACAAGTGGCTGACATTAGATCAAAGCGAGCACGACGAGCTATTGACTAAGGAAATTTTCCAAAACGCTTTGGGAATACCTGGTATTGTGGGTTGCATTGATAATACACACATTCGAATAGTAAAACCAGAGAAAGGCAAAATAAATCTTTACAGCAAACAAATTGGCGTCGCCAGTCTAAATGTGCTAATGGTTCGTATTGAAATATGTATATGTTTTTATATATACGAAATTTAATGATTTTTACTGCAGATGTGTGACTATAATAAGGTTATAAAATATGTGGACGCTGGTCAGCCTGGCAATTGCCAAGATGCTTACGTTTGGGAACAGAGCAAAGCAGAACAATTTTTCAGAACAAATTACTTGAATGGCAAAAATAAAACTTACTTAATCGGTGAGTTAGAGCCTAAGCTGTAGTTGTGGATATTATAAAATGTACAATTTAGGCATGGAATTGCCATCAGGTTATCAGCGAAAATAACAGTAATTTAGCTAAATTGTCATATGATTTTAAAAAAGGCCTAAATTGCAAAAATAAATTAAATTCGATTTTGTGGATGATTATGATGCACAGTATCAAAATCCACGTTCCTGGAAAGTGTTACACTGCTGCAGTTGCAAAAAACCTTGTTATCGTAGCCCTAATATTACCGAACTGCGTTTTAAATTTGACATACTCCGTTCTTTTCAGTACATATTGCTACAAGTAATACCAAAAACTGGATAAAATATTAATTCCTTCTCCTGCAAAATTTGTTCCATGTAGACATGTATGAACTCGTATGACCATATGATGGTCTCGAGCATATTTTTAGTGGCCTTATCATTAGAAATGACCAATTCCATGAACAATCATGTACCCCAGTATACATACATACATATGTATGTATAAAATATACTTTGCAGACATATTTTCGAGAATTGTCCGGTCTCTAGCAATTCTGCAAACTTTTTTTAGATTGATATAGCAATCCTGAGACTTGAAATCGCAATTTTTTAGCTACATTCTATTTAGCCAAATAACAATTTATGTTATTTTTGTTTAGGCGACTCTGCACATAAGCTGTTGCCATATCTGATGGTACCCTACAAAAATCCAAACGAGGAACATGAAAACTTTTTCAACGAAAAACTTTCCAAAGCCAGCGAAATAATTGATCAGTGTATAAACGAATTAAAAAATCATTTCAGTTGCTTAAAAACGTCCAAGGGTTTGTATTATACTCCCGAAAAATCAGAGAAAACCATTATAAGTTGTTGCATTCTACACAATATTTGTATTAAGTATAAAAACAGCTGGCGCCCTACAAATAGCACATTTGATTATGCTGAAAGCAGTATGGACAATGATGACGACAGGGAAGACAATGAAGACAGCGAGGAATGCGAGGAGTCTAGGAACATAAGGGACAAATTAGCTCTGCAATCATATATTGCGTGTACAACACCAAAAAGTCCACAAGATTTTGCCCAAGAAAATTGTGATAATAAACGTTTGCGACCTGCTGCCTCTCTTTTAGATTATCCTGATGTTAAGTACGAATTTTCATAAGTTTATTTTTTAAAATTTTTGAATTGATTTTATTCTTCTGTTAGATTCATGAGAACCTTTGGGATAAACAAAAAGGTTTTTTCAGCCCTACTAGAGGAGATAAAACCGAACCTGAAAGTCACCTACAGAAATACTCATACACCCGCACCAATTAAGCTGGCAGCGTTTTTAGAATTTCTTGCCACCGGTGGCCAATTGAAAACGCTTGGAAACGAATATACTTCAACTATTTCCAAATGCCATGTATCAAAAATTGTTTGTGAAATGTTGGATATATTTGAGCAAAACTTGTATGGCAAATGGATAAAGTTAGAACAAAGCGAAGAAGAAGAACAAACCGCTAAGCAGCACTTTTACAATGCTACCGGCTTACCAGGAGTTATAGGTTGTGTCGACAACATGCACATACAAATCAAGACACCTGGCAAAGATGTAAAAAAACTCTACCTAAACCGTAAAGATTTGTGCAGTCTAAATGTGATGATGGTGAGTGAGTGCTATTTAAATGGAAGAATGTGCATTTGAATTTAAAATTGTTTTCTCAGATTTGTGATCATAATATGGTTATAAGGTATGTGGATGCTAATCAACCCGGTTCTTACCATGACGCCTACGTCTGGGATCAAAGTGCAGCCGATAATTATTTTAATAGAAACTATTTAAACGGAAAAACAGACGTCTGGCTCCTGGGTACCTACATAAACACATACTTGCTTACTTTTTCTCTTCATATTCTAATTGTTTTCCCTTCGGTTTTTCTGATAAGGTGATTTGGCCTATAAACTGCAGCCATATCTATTGATACCCTATAAAGATGCCAACGCAACTCATGAATACGAGTTCAATTACAAACATTTTGAGGCTCGAAAAATTATTAAAAATTGTTTTGATATTCTTAAAAATCGCTTTAAATGCTTAACTTCGGAAACAGGCCTGCAATATACTCCAGAGAAAGCGAGTAAAATTATAACAGCTTGTTGTATTTTACACAACATTTGTATGACGCACAAAAATTATTGGCAGCCTTGTAATTTTTCTTTAGACAGTCTCGATGACGATGACGATGGCGAAGAAAATATAATTGAAGGACCGAATATCGCATGCGCTAAAGTTTTAAGAGACGAAATTGCTCAGAAGTTAAACACTTGTATGTGATAATTTTATTTAAAAGATAAATATAAATATGTAATGGTTAAATAAACTTGAAAATAAGACTAAAAAATTCTTGGTGCTTAGAAATTTTACATAAATGGAAATGAGCTTTGAAAATCATAAGCCTTTGGAATTTCAGTTGATTGTTTTGAAAACAAGAATTTAATGTAATGACAGGCAAGTAGCACTAATGGGAATTGGCAGGTTTCAGCTGTGAAATCTTGTGAACTTAAGTTAAACAAGAAGATAGTTTTTCGTAGCAAACTCTTATTTTTGAACAAAGTTTTCAAGTCATAAACAATTTTGCTAAGTTGTCGATATGTCTGGTTGTTTCCAGTTTTTCTTCAAACACTGCACTATTTTCTTTGGCAAAAATATGTTATTAACATACTTCGCAATACTGGTTTGGCTCTGCAAATATCACAAGTGTCACTAAAACTTAACACCGGGATGGTCAAACCCGTCAATATCTGATAACTGCTGAATTATCAAAAAAACTACAGCAAAACGATCTACTTGATTGATATTTACTGCTTTTAATTGAAGTTTCCCACTGTCAATCTTATTCGGTTGGCAGATACTTCCCCGACAATAGTAAACAAGTTTTACTTTTGTTATGCCTTTTGGATTCTTTTAAAGAAAATTTACCTGAACAAGACTTGCTGTCCTCGTTTTCTTTATAAAACTCTTTTTTTTTTGGTTGGAATAGTGTTTTAAAATATTCTACTCTATTGTTTTGTTGTAATAAACGAAATAACCAGTGACATCTATTGGCCAGTAGATACTATGACGATTTTACATGGTAACAATAGGAGCGCCCTCTGTTGCCAATCTAATTAAATATACTGAACTATTTTAATAAACTGTTGCATATATAATGAGTTATACAGGCATATTCTTAAAAAGAAAGAAAGAATAAGTTTTCATTAAAATATTCCAATAATTTTTTTATACTCATTTCAAATACATATTATATTGTAAAATTTTATATATTTCTTCTTCAATTAAAAACAGAATGGACCAAAAGTAACAAATAAACTTAAAAATTTAATAATTATTTCGATGACGCTGTTATTTTAGCTGCAAACAATTGCCAGTTGCACAATTGAAAAGTCTGTACACATAACATCCGAATTCCGAAAAAGGATTGTGTTAGATATCTGGACTTATACATATATGGATAGTCGACTAACATGGAAAGAATATATAAAAATAACGCGGCAACAATTAAATATTACAAATAGAAAACTTAACTGGGTAATTGGTCCAAAATCTCAACTAAGTCTGGAAAATAAACTGAAACTTTGTAAAGCTATTTTAAAGCCTATATGGACTTGTGGAGTTTAACTTTGGGGAACAGCAAGTGCCTCAAATATAAAAATATTGCAAAGATACCACTCGAAAACTATAAGGCTTATGGTTCAATCTCCTTGGTATATTTCCAACGATGCCATCCATACACAGCGATCTAAATATACAAACTGTTAAAGAGGTAATAAATTCATACAGCGAAAAATATTTAAAAAGACTAAGCAATCATGTCAATCCTCTGGCTATTGTGTTATTAGACGATACTGATGAAATTCGAAGACTTAAAAGATATCATGTGTTGGATCTGCCTTTCAGAAGTTAATTTTTTTTTATTTAAATCAATCTTTTTACTATTATTATCTTTTGTTTTTTTTTATTGTTTTCTTTTAACTTAATGCTAAATCTTTAAATTTAATAATTACTAAAACTTAAGTTGTTGTTATTGTAAATATAAGATAGACTAAATCTGGATTTTTTTCTGTTAAATTTGGGATACTTCTATAGTTTTATACGTTTTTATAAGTGTAACTCTAAATGTCAGCATAAATCTGATTAATTTTGCTTATTATTTCAATATAAAATAGATGCGAAAATAAATAAAATACAAACAAAAAATTATTGTTTCAATATGTATGTATATATTTTTGTATATAAAACGTACTTCTTCTTCTTCTTCTCTTGGCGCTACAGTCCGTGGTGAACCTGGGCCTCAACCAACAAAGTTATTCTTTGTTGTTGTGTCGTAACTAGTGTGTTTTTACACGGTAGGGAAGTTACCCCCACGCACAACCCCCGAAACCTGGAGGGCCGGGTCCTGGTTTAGACCCCTGGACAGAGGGGATTCGCTGCACACTTTGGTTCACCTCTAAGCGGGTGCTGTAGGGGCTATCCAGGGGCGCCACGGGGAGGCAGTATGTCAGCTTGACCAGTCCATTTTCAGGGATCGCTGCTGGCTTCTCGCCAGGTTGAGAGCAATCAACAACTTTGCCCTGAGTGCACTGGCCCATTCCCCCATATAAAACGTACAAAACGACTTTATTTTTAAATAAAGAAAATAATGTCACTTCAACTTCGCAATGATGGTGTCGTTGTAGAACAAGTTCCTTAACAGCGGTCGAACTTCTGCAACAATGTTGGCCTTGAGTTCAAGGATTGTCTCGGTCTTCTTCAAATAAATAAATACATACATACATACATATATATGTATATTCGCTCCTTCAAATATGCCCAAAGAAAATAGTCAGTTGCTAACATATTTCTGGGAACTATTCACTGTCCAAAAATTTGCCTTAAAATAGCAGCGCTGAAGTAATTGATCGCTGATGTAAATAATAAAGTTCTATTATTCTGATTCTTTGTTCAGTTGTGAATCTCTCCATTATTTGTTCTCCAGGTGTTATTTATATAATCCTAAAAAAAAACTTCTTAAATTTTTGAACTCTGTATGTACCCGGTTCATCATATCAGCCCAAATCCACTCAAAAGAAATTAAATATATTGTTTGCTGTCGCTTTTCATATTGCGAAAAGTCGCGAAAGATATCCCAAAGGTGCGTATCTATCATGTCATATCGTTTCGTTAAAAAGTTATTTTTATTTTGTTTATTACTTCACGTCTTCTTGATCAATTTTTAATACTGATGATTTAGTTTATTCAAAATTAATTGAAATTTGAATTGTATCTGCAGAAAGTCCCATTTGTTGTAATAATATATTATTTGTTTTTGTGACTTTTGGCACCTAATTTTTGTTGCCAAATGAAACGAGTTTTCAAATATATAAATTTTTGTGGTTGCTTAAAATATTTTTAGGATTTTCCATTCGCAATCTACTTCACTGATAACTTTTCTGCGTAAATTTGAATTAATTTATTTGTATTAGTCTTTATAAAAAATTCATCGAATTCGCAAATCCAAATAAGACAATCAGCTGTTTGCATTCGATTTCGAGCAACCTAAAATTGCACCCGAATATGTATGTTGAAGTTTTACTGTATAAAAATTCAACAACAACAAGAAAACGAAAGCAAATTTCGTGTAAAGTATCCGAACGAAAGCAATCGAACGGTGCTCTGTTGAATGAAAAGTGCTCAGTGAAATGACCCATTCACTTCGTTCAGTTGTGTTACGTGATCCGTTCAACTTCAACCATTCGTTCACAAGCGACATACACTTTGCTCATCCCTTTTTTAATGCTGGTAAAAGCGAGCACTTCATCAAGAGTCTAGTGAACAGCAAACAGTTTTTCATTCGCGGCAAATTAAACGCTCCGATTCGTTTAAAATTCGCTTGGCACACATAAAATTGTGCATGAATATTTATCGGCAACACCATCTCATTTGTTCGCATTCAAATTAAAAACATTATTAATTACTTTGATTTCAATTATTTATTACATTATTGTTCAAACTGCTCGTTCCCACTTCACTGCAATACGTGTTAGTGTATGCTTTTTTTTTGCACTCGTACGTTCGACAACAGAGTCATTTTGCGCGCTCACTCAGTCTAAATGTGAAACTATTTCAGGAATGCAGCTTAAGCGCCCACTAACATTTGCCCTGTGGAATTTCAAGCAGTGTTTTTGGTTCAACATACGAGTATAAGTCAAACGGAGAGAAGCACGAGAGAAGGTAAGCGAAGCAAAGTTTGTGCAAAATGTTCGAAAATCGGTAGGTTTTGAGTATCAGACATGTTCGATCATGTCCAATGCTTTGAAGAAAATCAGGATTTTTTTAAAATGGGAGTTTTTAAGCTTTAAAAATCCTGGAAAACTGAAAGAGAAATTTATATGAAATGCCCCTTTAAACTGTTCTATCAGACTGACGTTTTTAGTCTGCAGTTTTAGGCCATTGCCTAGCAAGGGATCAAGAAAGATTTGCTAATGGAAACAAACAGGTTTGTTGTGAAAATCCCTTTAACTGAAATCGTGTGGTTTCTAAATGTAAATTGCACCAAAAAGCCGAATTCTTGTTTTACTTTCATTATTTGTCCAACATAAAGACGTTCAATGCGACCCGGAACATATAATTTTGTACTATTTTGGATTTCAGAAATTTTGTGATTTGAAAACATGTGGCTTGCAGAACCTGAAAGAGTGGTAAAACATTCCAAACCAGATTTTCATAAATGCTTCCTTTTCAGCCTTGATAGTGACGGCTGAAATTGGTCGAAATTTTGTTTTGAGGTTATCGTCGCGTTTTTGAAATATTGTACGAAAATTTAGTTTTCAGCAAAACGGAGCACTTAAGTTCCCTTTAAATGATTCTCAAGTACAAACGTTTTAAAAATATAATATAATATAAATAGTGTAATAATATCGGAATTTTTACTAAAAATAAATCAATATAAGATGAATGCAGGTATTTAAAGCTGCTGTTTACAGTCTTGTGCGTCAATGTTGCTGCAAATTTATTATCAAAAAAGGCGGCCAATACAGTTGACAGCCAAAATTACGATCAGATATATCAATTATAATGAAATGGAATTAAAATTGCAATATATGTACATATATGCTGTGCAATCACGCCCTTGTAGTCCATGTATGAAGTTTATTTGGCGAAAGTTGTTTCGTTTCATATCAAATATGTCTCAGTAACAGGGTTGCCATATTTGAAAATTTATCGTTATTCTGACGATTTTGGGTGATCAAAATACTAGCAGAATGTGTAGGGCTTAAGCACTGCTGGTGGCGCCTTTTACAATTTGGCAATTATTATTATTTTTCTAATTAATTTAAGTACGGAATGGGAGTAATGGCTGCATACAGTGGTGGCCATCCATTCAGGCACAAGAACTCATAAGACAAAACACATATGTACATAAGTTTTTATAAATTTTTATACAATATTTAAGCAATTTTGACTCATTGAATGTAAAGGGGGGTTATACGATCAAGATTTGCCTTTTAATACTTTCCCAGTTTTAAAAATTGAAACAAATTTGCTTTCAATATCTCTTTCAATTTTGTGGACCAATTTGCTGTCAAGAAAACAGCTGATTACAATTTTAATGACAACACTGTTCGTTGTTCTTTTTGTGTTGAATTGTTGCTTTTATTATAAATATTATATGCCGTAAAAATTAAGAAAAACGTATTAAATAAATATGTTTGTTATTCATATGAGTGATACACAAGTCATGAAGTTCTATGGAGCTTTTTTTATATTATATTTGTCCCCCCTAAGACTCTCAATGAAACAATCATTTAAAGTATTTTTTTTCCTGACGACACCTTGGCAACAAATTGCTTTAAATTTGCGTACAGCCTACATCACAGCTTTCAACTTTTGTGAATTTTTACAATCAAAATGTATGAACAATTTGAAAGCCAAATTTGATCATTTAGCCGCAGTGTTAAAAGGCGATTTAGACGGTAATACAAGTCGCACGTAAAACCAAAGAGAAAATCTTATGAAATTATCCCCGTATTTTAAAAATGAGAATAAAAATCTTATGAAAATTTTTTTTACGTTTACACTGTTGGTAAAAGACCAAAACAAAGTAAAATGTTTACATGAAAATACATCCCTGATCTAATGATGTGTGAAGGAATATAGTTTCACTGTGTCTTATAGTTTCATTATATATTAAGTTTAGACGATACCATCCGTGCTCTTCTACTCAAAAACTTGACTTATCGTACGACTTGTATTACCGTCTAAATCCCTTTTAAGTAAATTACGAAACTGGCCGCATTTTGCTGCAAGAATCAGCTGTTTATTGGTTGTCGAAAAAGACTAGACGAAAACAATTTTGTTGCATTTTTTAGTACTTTTCTACTTAAATATGTTTCCATTAGATTTCTAAATAAATAAAAATAGGCCTGGACTAACTTGTGTGTGACAATATATTCAAAAACTGTAGACATTGAATCAATGTTTGTCACATATGTAAGTGGTAATAGGTTCAGCAAAAGCAAATAAATCGGCACGTTAAGCTTTAGTCTGCAATTTAATCTCTTTTCCGTTGCAAATATCACCTCGAGGTAACCATCCCCAAATTTGTGATGCAGAAAAAACAAAACAAAAACAAAAACGCTTTTGCCCAAGACTTGAAAAGTGTGCAAAAAGTGCACTTCTACTAGTACTACCTGTTGCCAGCGACAATCAACTGCAAACAGTCCCAAACGATTACAACAAGTAGCAACAACACCGTTTACAAAACAAGCAACAATTGCTGCATAATAGAAACCGTTTCGGAATAACAATGTTTTGCAGTAGTTCTTTGAAGTTTTGTAATTTGCTTTCAATTTTTTTTCAGCCTTTTTTGTTTGTTTGTTTGTTCTGAATACATATTTTGTAAACTACACTTTGCTACGCGACATGTTAATGCGAATTCGAATAATTTTTGAATTTTTTTTTATAAAATAATCGCATTAAAATTGTAGAACAAGATCGATGTGACACATTAGATTGACAATTAAAATGATAAAAATCAAACTGAAGGCAACAAATGTTGCGTTTGCAATCGAACAAACAAGACTAACAAGTGTAATGCCGATTGTTGTTGTTTGTGTGTTTTAGTTTTTGCGCTCGAGCGATATTTTCAGATGATTTATTCAATGGATGACATTTTGCCATAGGACTTTTTTTCGCCCAGATATACAAATTGTAGAAATAAAAAGATCTCAGAAAAAATTAAACAAGTTGGCGCCCAATTTGCATGATTTGCACGTGCAGTAAATAGACTGAAAAAAATTGTTTTTACAGAGCCTTAAATGGATGGTTTTGTTAAGAGAGATTCATTAAAAATGTATATCAAAAATAGGGATTTGTTCACTAGGCCTTTACCTTGAACCAGTGACCAGCGACAAGGCAGCCATGCCAGTTTCAAGTGGAATACACTTCAATAGGGATATAGCCGGACCTGCTGTCCTACTGGATTTATAACATTAAAGAGAAGGATTGTTAATTTTAAAGTTACACAACTTTAAATCATAATAAAACACAGAAATATATTTTTAATGTCAATAAAGCGGGTTTTATTGGATAGAAGATTTTATGACATTAATGTTTAAGTACTCGTATGATTTCGGTCATGTGGCTGCCACGCAGTGTTGCCATAATTTTTTTTCAAAATGTGCAAATTTGTAATAAAAAATCTGATTTTCTAGTGAAAAATCTGCAAATAAATTAAGCGTAATTGAAGCTAATTTTGGTTTTATGCACATTCATACACATAAATATTTACATATATAAGCAAAGAAGAGCTGCGCGATTGCTTAAAGGGGAAGTATTCTATGATTTATATTTCAAACCATAAAATTAGGCTCAATGTAGAAAAACATTCATCGGGGTGGGTTTCACAAAATCGACTTAATTGAGTTTCTAAAAATGCATGGGTTTTAGGAGCTATTAAGCGGAAAATCATAAAAAAATTATTTAACCGATGCTCTTTTAATTGATTTATTGGTGCAATTAAAAGAGAACTCTCTTAATTGAGCAGGCCAATCAATAAAACGAACAAACTTTACAAAATATATAAAAACACATGATTTTGAAAGTTGCCATACACTTTTAATTGGGTGTGCAAATTCTGTTCTATTTTGGGACACTTAAGCGTCACTTTTGTATGTGATTTGATAAAATTTGTTTAATTTTAAGAGTCAATTAAAGGGGCACCCCCATTAAGCGTAACTCAATTAGGCCGGGATTTTTCCATTAGTTTTTCTGCAAATTTTTCATTTGATTTGATTTGGGAGCATTTCAGCGGGAAAATCAATTATCCGGAAAATAATTAAACCAAAATGACTGTAATAGAATAAAATTAAGATTTCAGCGATAAAAAAGTTGAAAGTAAAAAGTTTATTCGAACAAATTTTGATCAAAATCTGCAAAATTTGTGTAAAAACTTGTTTTAAAAAATAAAACTTCAAAACTGCTCAATGCTTTGAAAAACTATAAAATCTGCACATTTTGGCAGCACTGCTGCCACAGCTCGCGCAACTCTAATTTCCAGCATTCACCATTGACAGTAACACTGTGACCAACATGGACCAATAAGGCGCACCAAATCGTAATTTTCTGTGGATGTGCTTGTTCCCGCAACCATTCAACTAAAAATGGGCTTCATCAGTGAAAACTGAAAAAAAATCATCTATCAGCAGGTAAATGGGTTGTCCAATAAAGTAGTGTTGCCAACTCAATGCTGTGAACGTTTAAAAAATACTGAATATCAATCGATTGAGTGATTTCATACAACTGGTTAACTGGTTAGTAAAGGTCAAAGAGTTCAGAGATGGAAAGATTCTGCTCTTGGTACCAAAGAGTGGTAAAGAAAAATGAACCGACAACTGTAAAAGTTAAGTTGCTGTAAATGAAAGCGAATGCAATTTCGAATCGAATTGAGTGAGTGAGATATTGTTTTTTCAAGCTTCAAGAAGAGGTGATTTAATCGGAGTAGTTGTTAAAATGACTTGAATTGTCTTTCATTAGGCGCTTCCTAATTGAAACTTAAATTAAACAACAAGTGTGTCAAATATAATCAGCAGATCTTACTAGTTTGAAATGTCTACTGGTGCCAACATGGAATATAACATTCTTGGCTTCTGTATAGTTTTTATTCATATCGTTTCATATGTAAAAGTTGGTAATCATCGAGTTTTATAGTGTTTGCCGTGGATGGTGATGTTCTGGCCAGCAACGTTTTTAAGAAAATATACACCGATGACAACATCATCATGCCGAAGTCGACACCAAATAGTGACTTTTCCCGTACGGATTGTACGCTCTTGGGTACGTTGGTCTCATGTTAAACTCGACAATTTTGTTTCTTAAATTACTAATTCATCCAGAAAAAGAGTCTAATCACTGATGATAGTTAAGTTACGCTGAGTATGCAAGGCCCATTCCAACAAATATGTATGTACATGGCGTTACCTTCAATTCAGATAAACTTTGTAAGGTTTTTCTGTGAGCGACACGAAATCCACTGCCTCGGACAGTTGACAAAATTTATATATTTTATAATACAGCGAAGCTTTTAGCTTATCTGTGAAAACTCTTAAAGTCTTTGGTAAGAGTCTAACCTACGACCTCTGGAGTCTAACAACTCACCCACCGAGGCAGTCGATGTCTTACGAGTGTTGGTTGATTGTTTACGGAGTGAATAGCACTCCCGGTAGAATGATTATGCAGGCCATAAAATGGACGAAGCCTGCGGCCACAGGGTGTATTTTGATAAACCATCCGTACGTAAGTGATTCAGTACCGCAGACTGAATAAACTGTAGAAAATCTTTGGCTTGACGGATACTCTCTGTCAAAGTTCAGATGCTAGTATTGGGTGAAAACTTTGGTGATCGAATTCGAGTATCACGAACTCTTCTTAGTCTATGTTCCCATATACTCTCTCTAGGTCTTCTTAATACAGTGATGGAAATTTACATCATCACATCCATTGACGAGGCATATAAACAAGTAATACGTTTGGACTTATTATTCCAAAAAAAGTATAATTTTCGGGGTCTAATTTGATTGTATATTAAATTTTGCATTAACCAGTACCTCGTTTATATATTTTTCGCAGCGGAAAGCTTTTCTCATAAAATGGGAAATAAAAAATTTCATTGTTTTTCGATATGCGAGAAAAGAGTGTGTATTTCAATACAAAAACAGGCAACACTGGTTGCTTTCATTGAAATAATGTCACATAAAAACGAGTCGTCAGAACAAGAAACATATGAATTTTCACCTACAAAAAAGGGTAAATTAATTGTGAAAAATATTTTAACGAGAAAACTAAGTTCAGAAACTACATAAATTTTTGGGACATAATTTTGGCTGCAAACAATTGTGCGGGGAAAATGCTGCGGCCTTATCGTCGCTATTTAAGGCCCGCAAATGATCCGTTCAGCGTCTTGGAACTCTCATTTTTTGACTACGTATGAAAAAATGTGTGTTTTAGAAAATAATTATAATATTTTTAAGCTAAAAAAAACACATTTATACAAATTAAAATAAAACAAAATTTTTAAACTTTTCTTGCGGAAAACCTTTCACATAATTTGCATAGAGACACACTTTTTCTCGCAACTTCTCACTAATTGTGGGCAAATAATTCTTTTTATTTTTTATATGTATATATTGGATGATGAACTTTGTATTTGTTGCCAACTTGCCTCTATAATGGCTTTAGGGGTGCTGAGGCTTTAGTATAACTATAAACTTTGCACAAATAAAAAAAATTCTAATGACAGATATTTCTCGCAGGCCAGACATACAGAATAAATTATGTGTGAAAGTCATCTTTCAAAGTTCAGAGTTTCTCGATACGAGAACTACAGAAACAGGGCACAGGTTTGCTGATACGGTTTCAGTCATATTTCGAGAGGCAGATATTTTCGTCACCGGCCAGTTTTTGTGTTAAAACTTATTATTCGAATGAACAAAATTATTTCAGATTTAACATTGTGACAGCTTGAGTAGGGAATGGAAAAATGTTTTGACTCTTTTAATACGCTGTATTTAGGGCTAGTTTGACTCGTATTATTCAAAACATTTCAATAAACTAGGGCTGGGATTTTCAATTCATTAATTTTTCTCCTTTACATGCATAAATTGTTGTTATTTGTTTGTTTGTTCGTTCTGATTTAAGTAGAATTTTTCTATTCCAAACAGATGGGTTTATCCACTGCCCTGTCAATCAAAGTGTTGCAATATTTTGTCACAATAAAGGTGTATCCTTGTCACATTTGTTCTCTTATAAATCACAATTTGTTTGATATCTTTTATTTATTTGCCATCAACTTTATACACATTATAGGTTTTGAAGTCACGAACATAAATTCCAAAGGAAAAATTTTGCACATTTGCAAAGAATATTGATCTGCAGTTCGAAGCCGGGCTTCAGACTTTTTGCTACTTAATCAAGTGCTTACGCTTAAGTTGTGGAATGCATGCACATTAAATTTCATAAGTTACCCATACCCAAGTGTTTAGAAATGACATTTATTGAGGAAAAAAGCCGAAATTATGCCTGTCCAGAAATCATTAGATTTCATTAAACGATGAGCGAAACATAATAATACGCAATAGGAATAGGCGACAATCCATCAGCAGACTGGTACTTCCAGCATAAAAGACACAAGTAAAAGAACAATCAACGGACCCTTCATCAAACGAAAGTGAAGCCTCGAAATGGCGCCATATTTCATCTATGTTGAATATAACTAATGGCAACACTGATAACAAGTTACTTATTGTATTTGAAGAAATTTGGTATTATGGGTTTTAATCGGTCTATAAAGGATTTGTGTGCATTTAAAGCGGTCATACCTTCACTTGAATTAAAATTTTTATTCTTTATTCATCCAGATGGATGGATGGATGGAAAATTTCTTTAGAATATTAGTTGAGTTTCCTTTTTCTGGTTTGAAATCACGCGGGACTCCAATATGCTGTCATTTGCCCCAGGTTTCGAGTGATCATGAGAGAACAGCAGGCTGCTGCCTGAACTTTTTTCGGACTCTTTTGAGCAAGTAGTTAATTTATCAGCTGTTTGAGTAAATAAAAATGACAAAGAATGTTTGAAAAACTACAATGAAGCTGGAAATTTACATTAAAAATTATATAAAAATATTATCGATTAAAAATCTTTTTATTTAATCAATTAACTCTTGAAGCTTAACATTTTTAAAAGCTTCAAATTCCAGGTTACTGGGCTGTAAAATGTACCTGAGGGCCTGTAAGTTGATGCGAATATATTCTTATATGTTCCGTAAAATTTTTAGAAAATGGATTTTGAAAAAATAAAAAAGTTTTGGAAGATTAAACCGATAGAGATTCAGATTGTTTGCGGCAAACTCTGAAGATAGCGACTCTGTTCTTGCACCAAAATTCATTAGACGGCGGTTAAGCTGGATCTATTGATACTGAAGGCTTGGATGAGATGAATGAATGAATGAATGAGGCTGTTTCATAAATGCAAATGGGATAATGTACAATATAGTGTATCTTCATATGTATGTGAAATCAAATGCATTAAACACATTTGAGGCAACAGGCTACACGACTGCAAATGCTGCTAGCTGCAATTATTGCCCAGTATGCAGCTACACAATTATTTTGAAGACGGCAGCTACATTTACATGTATTTCACTGATGCTAATTCACAGTTTGTAAATAAAAAAGAAGTCCCTGTGATGCTTCAGAAATAAAAATTTTGCCCACAAAGAGTTCTAAGCGATAATAAATTGCAATGTTTATTTTTCGGTGACGTCCGAAAGGTTGAAGATGTACAATAATTGAATATATCTGTCGAACTATAAATAACACAGTATCGAATTGTATATCAATTTAAAAATTATGGATTATTAGTTCGTCAAGTTTACCCTCTATTACGAGATAGGCCATAATAATATTATTTTATCGATCACAGCTACTTCAGCGTAAACAACAGTTTTTTTTATATGTATGTACTCGGCTTGACATTTTGGGGTAAAAAGTTGTTGTTATAGCGATGCTTTTAGCTTGTGATAGCGCATCACGGTGCTGAAAAGATTTTATATAAAAATTATATAATTAAGAAACTATTTATTTTATTTTCAAAAACTAGATGATTTATGCAAATCGAAAGTAAAATCGAATCGATTTTGAAAATCAGGTTTTTTAAAGCTTCTGAATTAAATAAATATTTGTAGCAAGTTATACGTATTTTATAAATATATCTGTATTAAAGGGATTTTAAAACAAAGATCATTTAACAAAGTATTTCAAACCACTCAAGGTCTCAAAAACATACAATTTTTGATGTGGCTGATTTTCTTTTAGCTCTTGCAACAGTCGTTCAATTGAAAACTTTTTACCATATTCTTGTTTCATTTTTTCAACTATATTTCCCCGGCGATGTTCAATCCGAATGATTTAATTGCGGGTTGCAGTGTGTTTGCGTCAAAATATGCAACATGGAAGATAAGCCTGTTGCATAAACAGTTGCACGTAAATACGTACCCGTTATTGCTTGGATGGTACTAAATATTAAGTGCAGCTATTTTTTTTTTTTTTGGTTTTTGTTTTCTTCTTTTTTTCAATATGTTTGAAGAATTTTTTTTATTGTCATGAAATTTACTTTATTCGAAAGATAATCTTCCGTCATTATAATTTAAATATGACTTCTGGCATATGACCGCCACGGCTGGCACGGACGTAGTCTAATCTGGAGGTCCAAATTTCGATGACTTCTTTCAACATTTGCGGCCGTGTATGGGGAATAACGCATCAAATGTTGTCCTCCAAGTGGTCACTCGTTTCAGACTTCATGGCATAGAAAAAAAGGACTTCCCGTATCTCCACAGAAAATAGTGTAGCGGCGTTAAATCGACCAATTCAAGGGTCCGATACATGACACTTGTTGAAACCACAGCTCTTGGATATCATGGTTGTTCAATTGATGAACGAAAAAGTCAGTTATCATGGCTCATTGACTTTACGAACCAGTGATTCCACCAACCAATAAAGCACTCGAAACAGTCAGTTTTGCTGGACGTAACGGTGTCTCAACATACACTTGAGGATTATTATCATTCCAAATATGGCAGTTCTGTTTTGGGCCTGTTCGGCCGCGTTGTTCAGCCGTCACATATAATGTTCTGTGCGCATTTTCTTCATCTTATGCCAGCGGAAACAAACATTGCAACTAGTTTACAAATCTATTCAGATGAAAAATTGTTTGCAATCCACTAGAAATCTCATTAGAAATTTATTAGAGCTTAATACATTTTTTATTTGCACAATAGTCATTTGAATGAATTTTACTTTTCTAATATTATTTGAAATGATTGCCTCGTTAGCCCCCAACTTTTGAACTGCTCATTAAAGTCATATTTTTAACTCTATTTGATCGTATGTATTTCTGGCTATTGTTGTCATTAGAAAATAATTTATTTCAATTAGAATTTTTTTACTTGACTGTGAGTCTGGATGTGCATTCAAATGATCAGCAAACTAATCAATAAACAAGTCAGCTAAAGATCACCAACCAGCCGCAGCAACGACGTTGCATTCATTCATCCATCCATCCGTCCACTGGTTCATTCAATCATTCATTTGGCGTTTAGTTTTATTCACACTTTATCAGCAACAAACTAATGATGACTAGATGAAATATTATGGCTGTTGTACGCTGCGTGTCAATTGCCATTGTTTGCTGTTGTTCTTCTTGTTGTCGTTGTTGTTGTCGTTGTTGTTGTAGTTGCTTTGGTTAATATTTTATGGCGACTTTTGAGCTAATCGTCATACTCGTATCATGCCCCCACATCAAATGGAATAGAATGGCAACATCAGTAGAAGCAAAAGTGGACCGAACACAATCAGCGACACAAGCGAGACTTCCAACCAGCGACAAAACAAACAAACAAACAAACGAATGCAATGAAATTTCTGTATCGGAAATGCCAAAAACATTAAAGAACCACTAATAAAACATACACAGACATACACATGTACTCCTTCCTGTATTACCTCCATCTAAGCAAACATTTAGATTGAGATGAATAAAAGTTTGTTCAAAACAACACAAACAACATTTGAGATCCATGTACTCGTATGTAGTAGGAATAAGCAAAATTACTTGTTGTTGAGAAAGTTCTGAACGACTGAGAGATGCCCGCCTTGCAATTTGTTGTTTCCCTGACATCGAACCCATATTAGGCGGTATAGATATATATTATTTTGAAGGATACATATATTTTCTCATTTACGATTACTTAGATAAGATATTGAAGTCTTTCTGAGACGAACTATTGTTCTGGAAGTGCTCCCGAAACCTTAACTAAAAGTTAATTGGCAGACCAAAGACTAATCTTCCCGCGAGGGTTTTGGTCTACAAATCATCCTGGATCTGGTCATGAGCTATATTAGATGAAATATTGGAGCCACAGGAAGAGAGTGTTGGTAGCCACTGATGATGCAGTTGTGAAATACTAAATATTTTCCAAGAGTCCGCCAGGGGGACAGGGTTTGCCTGGGCAATTGCTTGCCGAGGTATAGAGGAGAAATAGTTCCGCGGTTGACTGGTTCTTCCTAAAGGTGAGTCTGTTTAAGGCCTGATGTTCCTTTGAAATTTGGTATAGGACAGATTACAAGTTCAAACTCTCGAGCAAGGGTTTGAAGTTAACACCTTTTTGTGTCTGGTAAGCTCTATGGGGCGATGGCATGCAGTTTATAAGCTCACCAAGTAGAGTTGGCATAATGGCAAACGCTGATGTACATAAATCAGCTTTTCAATTTGACTTCTGAGGTTATCGAGAAGCAAGTCTTGCATGCTTGGATATTCCTAAGTTGGTCCCTTTGTTTTATGCCAAAACTTTCGAAAGAAAATGCATCATTTCGGTTGTGCAAAAACTAAACTAAAACCTTCACTAAGGCTTAATTGGCACAACGGATATCTACGTGCCTCCGGTATGGCTGGGAGTAGTGATCCTGGTATGGTAATTTGGCTGAGGTGCCTGTCTTAGTAGAAACATTCTACCTATAGTCTAAACTTAAAATTGCAGGAAAATATCATTGCTAATTCTTTTTGATACAGGAGTGAGATAACATTTCCGATAGTCTGAGGTCTTTTCTGGAAGACATTTTGCAGAGAAAGGGATTCCTCGGTTAATGAAAAAGCTATAGGATGGAAATGTATGTCTTTCATTGTGCTGCAGCTTTCGAATACTTGAACAAAGTTTAATTGACTGAACAAAGAATAATACTATCTTGGCTAAGGCCTGATATTCTTTACACATTTCAGGCTACCTCCTCAGGTTCCCTGATTTTCTCAGCTATTAAGATAATTACTGACATGGGAGGTTATATAGTCCTAGAACTCTAACAAGGTTTGTGATATGTTCCGTTTTAGATAAATTACAAGAAATTGCCATCTGTAAATGCGTTGCAAAACACTTGGGAGTGGTGGTGAGCAACATACACCATCAGGTTAGGTAGGTATTAACATAAATCAATTGTACTATCTAGCTACCGAGGTGGCCTTGATGGTGCAAAGTTAGGCTATAAGTTGGCTTAAGGACTGTTATCGTTAATGGTGATCGGTCTACTAATTGCGCATACCTTGGTTTTTAGTTGTCCGGGGAATTACTACGGAAGCATTTAGGTAGCCGGAGGGCTACAAAAATTGAAGGTCTTAAGCCTGTAGTTCTTCGAAGGCCAGCACTGTATGAGTAAGTTGTCGAAAACTTTTAGTACATATCACCATTTATTCCGAAAGTTTAACTGTTCTCTCGGAAGACTTTTATAGACTGATATGTTTTGATATCATTTTTACTGTCTCAGTCATCGAAACGTTTTGCTCTTCGGACGTTGATTAATAGCAGATGTTCTCAATAATTTGGATGTAAGGGATCCATATGTCACATATGGCATCGTAGAGAATAACTATTCCATACGCATGTACAAAGCTATGCCCAGTTAGAATTTAAACATAAAAAACTTTATTGCCCAAGATGTGGGTGTAGCGAATTATCAAACAAAATCCATTGAGGTGGTAGGATTGCTTGCAACATTTGCAAGTATTTTCCTTATTTATAATTCTTATTTTTCTGCAACAGTGGCGGTCGTTTGTTGACGTTAACGGCGTCAATGTATGGCTTGAGAATTTGTTTGTTGGAAAAAAAGAAAACAAGCCACAACAACAACACCAAGTACAATGAATTGTGTGGTACCTCTTGTTGTGGCCACAGTTAAGCCCTTAACCAATCACCCAAAACTATTCAGCAAACAAGAAAACAAAACAAACAAAAAACAACAACGTATTCTTAGCGTATTCATTGTAACAACACGGTGTTGTACAATTTAAGTGAGTCATGCATCACCCAAACAAAGTTCATAAAACAACAGCTACAAACAAACAGCCATACAAAACCTAAAATTATATTTTAACTGCCACAATTGATTGCCACAGCTCCGACTGCAGCCGTGAACAACTAAAAAGTAGAAGAAAACAACAACGAAACAACAAAGTGCAAACAAAACTGAACATTAAAAGAAAACAAAATAAAAAGAATAAAACTCACATTAAAAATTCCTTGGAACGAAAGTATTGCAAAAATTGAAACGCTGTTATCGAAAAGTAGTACTAGTAGTAGAAGTGGTTCTAAACGGCCCGGCCAACTGTAATGGGTAGGAGGGAGAGGAGGAGGAGGAGGAGGAGGAGAAGAAGAAGAAGAAGAAACTAAACCAACAATGTGGACATATAAACAAACACAAAGTGTGGCTGGTGGAACGGCCGGTTGGTCATCGAAAAATTGCAACTTGATGGTCTGGCAGAAATTTGAAGTGCAATTTAAAGAACTTAAATAAATAAACTTAAATATAAAAACTAAAATTAAAAGAAGAAAGAAAAAAAAACGTGAAACACAACATCGACACGAAATAAATTCAAAGGTCCTAGAGTCGGAGGAATGTTTGTTTAATTGCCCGCTGCCAACCAAGCGAATACTGTGAATGAGCGTGTGTCTCCAATTATACACTCAGAAAAGCCATGTTGGTAATTTCGTGGATGAAAATCAAATGAACAGAGTAGAATATTCGCTGAGTCCTCTAATATTATTAAAAGGAAATATGTTTTTAAAAATAAAATGTGTAGCAGAATGAAATTATGTACATATCGGCAGCTGAAATGCTAATCTCGGTGAATGAGTTCGAATACTCTAGCGACCAACAGTCCACAGGTCGTAGGTTCGATTCCTGCCAAAGACGCTGGTGAGCAAAACAATAGCCAAAATCGTTTTCAAATAAACACAACAAGTGAACGTGCGCTGTCGAAGGTATTTACACTGGGCACTGAACAGTTAAAAACAGCATCTGGTAAATTCTGACATACTCAATAGACAAACAGCGGAGCACGATGGAGTACGATGCACTCCATATTTAGGATCCCCAAAAAAAAAAGTTTTTTTTTTCTATTTTACAATGCAAATAAAATACTAACAGCCAGTTCAAAAACAAAGGTGAATTTTTCGATTATCGTCTTGTTTTTAAAGTTTTAACATTCTTCTCGAACACATGTGCACAGTTTCAGTTATTTGACGTGTGTGTGTGCGACAGTGGCATACAAGTTAGAAGCGTTTCGTGTGTTTGGCGATTTTCTGCTATCGAAAGGAAATCAATGAATGAATTTCCAACAAATCTTGTATTAAATGTTTACAGTGACATACGATCATTGTACTCTGAGGTAGAAAAATGTTTACAAATGGTAGAAGTTTTTCGAAGAAGGTCGAGAAAATGTGAATGACGCCGCTCGCCCTGGACGTCCTACCACCATCAGCCAAACAATGAAAACGTGGAAAAAGCAAAGAAAATTGTTATGCAGAATAGTGGAATCGCCATTAAAAGAAGTTGCTGCATATATCGGCATATCGGCTGGTTCATGTCATGAATTTTTTGCCAAAATTGCTGAATTTTTATTAAAAAACAGAATCGTTTTTTTTTTGGCTAAAACCAATATCACAATCATGCCTCGGCCACTGTATTAATCAGATTTGGCCGTCTGCGACTTTTTCCTGTTCCTAAGATTAAGCAGACCCATGAAACGGCGATCGTATTGCTACGAAAGCTCATGGATATACCAGGAAGTGTATACCAGAGCTGCTGCCAGGATTGTAGGCAGCCCTGAAACAGGCAAGTGTATTTTAACTGAGTGGGAGTACTTCGATGATGCGTTAATAAAGAATAGAGAAATATTAATTTAGTTTTTTATTGTATAACTTGCAAAGCAAATTTACAAGTTATAATCGGATAAATAGGCGGGCAACGAAAACTATATGCCCGTGATGGTTTTAACAGTCTTTTTCTACCAAGTGTCTCTGTGTCGAATCTGTACGACCCATGTCTTTAGATGGGAAGTAGCGACGTAGCCGATATGAAATTCCTAAAATAAAACGTAAAACAATACAGTTGTCCGAGGCGAATCAGTCAACCAGTGCGAGTGAGAAGTGAAACTCTCGAAGGCAGGACAACAACAAATCTGACCGCACTTAAAAAATTACGATGGCGCGATGAGCTGTTCTTCAGCCCAAAGCTGATTGACGTTTGTATAATAAATATTCGCCCTCTTATATCATTTAAATACAAAATGCAAGCCTCGATCTCGTGCCCAAAAGTAATTAGTCCACGACTCACAGCCTTTAAACCCATTTGCTCTGTTTTCCTATTATCCTGATTTATTTCAAAACTAAACAAAACTCTTAAGCCCCAATTGACATCGGTAGGTGTTTTTTTCTCGCGAGTGTAACAACTTGACTCAATAGTTATAGTATAAACAAATAGCTTGTATGTGCAACAAAGTGCACATAAACAGCCAAACCTTAAGTCACGAACACATCAATACGAGTACATATGATTTTTATCGCTAGAGAGCCGCATATGTTGTTTGTTTTGCTTTGTTTGTTTTTTTTTCTCAAAGGAACAAACGATTCAGTATTAAAAGATCGCAGGACTTACATATCAGCAGCAGCAACTGAGACAGGCGGCGGGCTGTTAATACACATTTGTTCATTCATGCGATACGTTGCGATGCGATACCAAAACACTTAGTACTACTCGAGCTCGCATCAGTCAGTCAATACTGGAGAATGTTCGTACGGGCTCGTATGTACATACATAAGTCAGTCGTTCAGTCATGACCATGTTTAGCTGCAACTTTACAGATAAGATGTTAACATGGCCGAATGTAAAGAAACAAAAAAATTAAACTATTCTACGATTTTGTCATGATATTACGGCGTTATGTGGCCTGATGTTGTTATAAAAACCGTGTTCTCGTAATTTGCAACAAAAAAGATTGATTAAACAAATGAAAGAATATAAAAAGGAGAAAATGAACTCATAATAAGAAAAAATGTTTGCAAAATTTTTTTTTTGAGCAGAATGGAAAAGTTAAAGAGTTTTAACTTAAATATGACACTAACGGATTTAAAGAAAGTAACGATTTAAAATTTTAGATCTCTATTTAGACTGAGATTCCTATTGAAATGCTTTCGTATTCTAAAGTGTTTGGGAAAGTTTTCCAAAGAGCAGCTGCTGGCAACTGCAAAAATAGTACCTTATGAAAAAAACTTTGGTTGCCCCCTAATCGTCTAGTCCGCAATAACTTTAATTCTAGAGGCCAGTCAAGCATCTGGGACGTGGGAAACTGCTAATAGTTTTGTCTAGCACTGGCGGGACTATTTATTAATAATTTAGATTTAAGATTATTGGGAATTCAATTTAAAATTTCAGATCCAATAAATAGTATAATTGAGAAAATATTAAATAAAGTAGTTCATCGAATGCGTTCACTAAGGCTCCGTTAGATCTGCCATTCTTGGATCCTTTCCAGCATTCCAACACCTAAAAGATTCGTGCCACATAAATCTTAATCGTGTTTTTCAATTTATGTTAAAAACTAAGTGCAAACATCGTTTAGGGGCAGCGTTGTCAACTTTGAAGTTTCAAAACGCACCAAAATAGAGAAAAAACGCAACCCAAGTTTAGAATTTCTTCAGTTTATGGAAGAAGTTTTTGGCACCAAGAATTGTAAAACGCAACGAGTTGACAACGCTGATTAAGGGGAATAAAAAATAAAATAAGAGAGAGAGAGAGAATGAACCGGAGCGGTACTTGTGACTCCAATTGGAGCTCGTTTGATGAGGCCACATCTGTTACCATTCCAAAAGTGCAGTTTCCCCCAAAAAAAAAACTCCAACACTAAAAACAATAAGTTTTGAAACACCCTGTCAAAGTATGCTCATTCCAACCTTAAAATATTTAAGGTTAATGTCGGCTTACCAAACAAACGTTACGCTGATAAACGTTTTGCCAGCTTAAGAAATTTTGCTTAACAAGTGTTAGGAGTTGTTACAGGCCTAAAATTTTTTCGTATAAAAAAAAAATTATACTGTTCAAAACAAGTTTTGTTTTCTTCTTTTAAATAACACAAACTATTATCTATGATATAAGTTTTCGTTAATTGTTTAATTGGCCATTATCAGACAAATGGATTTCACATCAAAAACATTCAAAAAAATCCAATTTATTCAAAAGAAAATCTCAAACTATTCCGCTCGCACTCTTCCACTGTGCGCCGGATCATTTTCAGCAGCGCGTTAAGTTCCTAAATAAAAATCATCATCATCATCGTTATCACCTTCTGTATAACTTTAACAATAAGTTATTAAACATTTGTTTGTTTTATTGATCAAAACAATGATTTTGTATGCTTTAGAAAAACTATTTAATAATTTGTTTTCTTAATTGTTGGGGTTGTGGCACCGCCCTCAACGCGGCCACGAAAGTCGTAATACTATTTATGGGATTTGTAGTCAAATGAAAAGTAAATATTAAAAAATATTGAAATAAAACTTCTATTTATTAGTTTAAATCGCTTGATTATAAATGGTTTGTATTTAATTTGAATTATTTATTGATCTAAACAAATACAATTTATTAAAACAATTAAATAATTCGTGTGATCAAAAAATAGACTACATGACAGTTTTGGTAAAAGTAATTCTTAAAAACGTTGGAATAAGCGAAATTTGTAAGAATTGTAAAACAAGAGCAGACAGGAATTGAAATAAGCAAAATTCGGAATAGCATGACTCGTGTGTACAACAAGACAATTACAACAAACACCCAAGTACACATTTTCTGTTTGTTAAACTGTTGTGAAATGTCAAAACATAAAACAGTCGTCAGCAGCGCTGTCAAATTCAGCTGGTATGAATTCATTTGGTTGCAATGTTTGAAGTGGGGGGAAAGTAAGAAACAATAAAACTAAATTACTTTCAGAAAATGTAAAGAACAGAATGAAATTGAGGGATTTTGAAAGAGCGAGTCGAAAAACTAACGTGAAATCTGACACTCTCTCAAAACACAAGGGTTCTGGTTAGACGTCGATAAAGGGTGGTCCAACCAAAACCTACGATGTTCATTATACATAAATAAAACAAAACAAATTATCTTAATATATTTTCTTATGATAAAAAGATCTATGACAATTATGGGTGAAATAAATTATCGTCGAAATGCTCGCGACGGCTTCGTTGGCATATCTCCGTCCGACGGCCGATATTTCCAATGACTCTGAGACATAGTTGAGATTCAATGACATTAATGGGCCGAATTATTGCAACCAACGGTGTCAAATCACATGAGCTTGGCCGCCAATTAGCAACGCCACGACGTGAGAGAACACGGCCATTGACTTTCTGGCGCAAAAGCGCCATTGCTTCATTGCATTTTGATTTTAACGTGCATTTTCTGAAAAGGCTTCAACAATCTTAACGCGCTGCGCTGCTCAATTTTTCACCTCTCCGTTGTTGAATTTGTCAAACACTGAAACAAAGAAATATCAAATTAAGTTGGACAAAAATATTGACTCTAAGGTGTGACTCACAATTAAAATCGTGCATTATGGTTGGACTACCCTTTCACTGCTATTTGGCGCTGCAGGACATTTTAGATTGTAATACCTTGTATTACGACCTATCAAATAATAATACGAGCTCAGCTTATTTTCTGAAAGGACTTCGTACTTAAGCGTATCAGTGAGAAATGATATATGTACATAATACGATAGGAGACTTGACAACCTATAAGACTTCATCATTCTTAGACAAAACGAATATGATAAAATCAACTTTCTTTTACTATATCTTTTTACATTTTTACAACTGAGTTTATTTCATCGTTTTAAGGCTATACAAATCAAAAAAAAAAAAAAACTAGCGTTTATGGCGTAACACTTACGAAATGTCCGCATATAGACAGCTAGAAAACGTATTATTTAATTATTTTTGTTTTGAAATTTATATGATATTTTGATTTTAGGAAGATCAGTGGTGGAAGTCTTCTGAACATCGCCTACAAGATTTTCTCTGCCGTTTTGTGTGAGCGCCTGAAAGCATTCGTGAACAGTTTGATAGGTCCTTATCAGTGTGGTTTCAGGCCGGGGAAGTCCACCATTGACCAAATTTTCACACTACGGTAGATCCTGGAAAATACCCAAGAGATGCAAATCGACACCCACCACTTATTCGTCGATTTTAAGGCCGCATATGACAGTGTGTATAGGGACGAGCTATACGAAGCCATGTCTAGTTTTTGACATTCCTACTAAACTCGTCAGTTCCATCAAGGTCGGTAACGAATTCACCGAGACCTTCAATGTCAGAAGGGGATTTAGACAAGGCGACGCACTGTCATGTGACTTTTTTAACATAATTCTAGAGAAGATCGTGCAAAACTCACACGCCAACAACAGAGGCACGATCTTCCAAAAGTCCGTGCAACTGCCAGCATACGCTGACGACATTGACATGATTGGTCGAACATAGCGAGCCGTCAATGAAGCGTTTGCTCGTATTTCAACGGAGGCGGCCAAAATGGGTCTAGCGGTGAAAGAGGGCAAAACGAAGTATATGCTGTCATCAAAAAAGGACGCGCAACACCGACGACTGGGCCAGAACATCACCATAGGCAGCTATAACTTCGAGGTAGTGAAGGACTTCGTCTACCTTGGCTCCGAAGTCAACAGTATAAATAACATCAGTACCGAGATCAAACGCAGAATAACTCTTGGCAATCGCTGTTTCTTTGGGTTCAAGAGGCAAGTGAGTAGTAAGGCCCTCTCTCGAAAAACCAAGCTGACAGTATATACCACTATGATAATCCCTGTACTTCTCTATGGCGCAGAAGCATGGACGGTGTCGAAGGCGCATGAGTAAGTCCTTGGTATTTTCGAGAGAAAAGTTCTGCGTTCAATCTTCGGCCCTGTTTGCGTTGATGGTTTCTGGAGAAGAAGATTCAATCATGAACTGTACGGGTTGTAAAGCGACATGAGCCTAACCAGGCGCCTACGGATCCAACGGCTAAGATGGTTGGGCCATGTAGAGCGCATGGAGAATACTGCTCCGACCCGTAGAATCTTCGATTCCGAACCTGTGGGACAACACATTAGAGGACGCCCACGGAACCGATGGCGCACACAAGTGGAGAGGGACCTCAACCAACTTGGTGTGCACAATTGGAGAACGCTGGCTAAAGACCGTGCCAGCTGGAAAACTTTGTTGGTTGAGGCCCAGGTTCACCACGGACTTTAGCGCCAAAAGAAGAAGAAGAAGTGGTGGAAAATAAACAAAATAATTGTAAAATCTCATAAATTTTCCCAGAACAATACGCTGAATATGCAATCACTGCAAGACTTGCAAGTTTTTTAAACGCAGTTCATTCAACATGATTTCATGTTGGAAGCATGTTATACATAAATTTTGTGCTTAAGTGAATCTTGTGCAATTAAAACTGTAGAACGATTGCCAGCTTTTTGAAAATTTATAAAAAATGTTGCCTTTCTGGAATTAATTTTGCTGTTTTCAGGAAAGAAAATATTTATATTCTATAAAATTCGTCTTATTCGTTGAACTTTTAAGTTTCTTATTATTTTTTATATTTTTAGGTGCGAGGTGAAATAAATAAAAATGCAATGATTTTTCTTAGTTATCATGAATTTTACATATTCTATAAAAAGACATGTTTTTAATTCTGCAAATTTGACATTGTCCGTATTTTGTTTGCGTACGACACCGGAAATGTTCCAATAGCAGGCGATGGCCAACTTTAGCGTTCTGCATTTGACTAAATGCCCGTGAGTCTGGGTCCTTTCCCATACTTTTTGCATACACCATTTGGTAACTGTATCAGTTCTTCAGAATATATATGTACTTGCTTTTTATTTTCAGTTTTTGTTGTTGTTGCATTTGAAGACACTGCTGGGCTGAATTGAAGATTAATGATGATTCTCATCAATTCGAACTAGTCAAACCTTTCCATATCTGAACATTAAAAGATCAATTAGTTTAAAAATAATGTCATTTCAATTCCTATTGGGTATTTGAATTAAATACAAAACGCTTTTGAAGCGTTGATTGATTATATTTAATTGCTTTTATACAAATTCCAGGCAGTCACATGTGTGTGGTTGTGTGTGTATGCACATATTTGTGTATGTATGTATGTGTGTATATGTGTTTGTGAATGCAATATTTGCAACTATTGTCGATATACATAAATATGAGTATTAAAAAGTTCACTGTTGATAATTGTGGTGGCATCAAAAAAAAAAATGTTAAGAAACGCTTAGCGCCATGTAACTTATAAATGTATACAAAACAACAAGAACAACAACAACAACAACAACAACAACAACAACAACAGAAACAATGAACATAAATTAAATACTTAAAACATATGAGTATTTCGTACGGACTGGCAACAATTATAATGATTTTTTGATTTGATTGCACGAGCAACAATAACACAAACAACGCCAACAACAACAGTAACGATTTATTACCAAGAATGAAATTATTTTCAAGCAGCAACGAGCAAAATGAAGCACAAAAACTCCCACCTTGAAGTTTGTCAAGGAGTGGGGAGATAAGTACTCGCATACTAAAAACAATCGAAAGAATCAACAAAAACAACTATAAATTCAATTTAATTGCTTTTGCTTTTGTTCTTGTTCTTGTGTGCAGCTCTCGATGCAGTGGATTGAGATCGATTGATGTTTATGTTGAAAAATGTAGCAGGAAAGTTGTTTTGCGATGGTTATACAAATCTAGATGAACTATTTACTTGCCAACAATCAATAGCGTAAGTACAGGGTGCTGGCAAAGGGTCTGAATAGAAATGGACAAAGATATTATATACTTCAGCTAGAAGAGAGCAATATGTGACCATTTCAATTAATGTATTTATTTGTCTTAATTATAATAAATATGTAAATAATTAATTAAGATATTTATTATTATAATTTGTAATAACTTCACAAACATATTATTGAAACGCAAAAAGATCACTCTTCAGCTGGCTGAATTAATCAATTAGCCCATCAAATAAAATATTCCAATATATTAAAGCTTTTTTATATCACATTAATACAATTCAGCCAGCTGAATTACATATTTTGCATCTTTACACAGATTTGTTTCCGGGCCGAGTTCATACCCGTCTTATCCAGAAAAAAATATAGTTTTTTTAGTAAACATTTTATGTCTACTTCTAAATTAATGCTATTGTATTATAATTTATTATGCTAACAATTTTTTAGCTTAACTAAACTAATGGAAAAATATTACAATTCAGCGGGCTTAATAGATTATCCATATAAGCGCAGAGTGTCAACAGTACAAAAGTTTAGTTTATGTCGCAATAATATATTTAGTTCAACTGACTTAATTAAAAACTTTGCCTCTTAAGTCCAATGAAACTGACGTAAAGTTTTTATTGTTGCAGCGATGTACAGTAAAACTCCTTCACAAAATAGGACATTTTGTTCTTAGAGCCGCAAAGTAGAACTATTCCTCTAAAATAAGTAGACTATTTGCTTAGAGGAAATTTTCCCAAAATATAATATATCTTAAGCAATACATATTTTTAATTCAGCGTGGTTTAGTATCCCAACTAGAGTTGTGCTGCTTAGCTCAGACCTAGTTCAAATGAACGATTCAATAAACTGAGCGGTTTATGCAATTGGCGATGTTAGCTCAAAACTGAGCGTTTTTATTTCAGTCTTGAGCGTAAAACACAATATATTTTTAATACAGATTTATAGCCAGGGTTAAACATTTAACTACTGGTTTCCAATGTTTAACTTTAATTTCAAGAACTATCCTTTAAAACAGCAATAAATGTTTGGTTTCTCGGAATCTGTTTATATTTTTCATTTCAATTTAATAAAAGCCGCCCATGCCAGAGTTGATTGTTTGCAATTGTGACCAATTTGAGGCAAATTGACACTATTGTACGGTTTTCAGTGTTGCTTATATGTAACAAATCCAATGAGAATTGTTGCAAATGTCAAAAAATCTGTCGTATCAGTACGTTTCTCTTTCGCACCATCATATCTCAAGTCTAATGAGTACAAAATAAACGGCTTAGTAAAACTACGATCACCGGCGACTGAGCAGTTTCAAGTAGACGAAGGATGTGTCGACCTTTAAAAATACTCAGCAGTTAAAATAGTTGCTATAGAGACGAAATCGATGTTATATAACACAAAACTGACATTTTTGGCATGGCGTGGAGGAAATAGATACCTAATTTTAAGTCTGTGTACTGGTATGATGAAGAAACATGCCATCAACGACGGCCGACTAATTAAATTGAATTTTTTGAAAATGCAACTCTGATCAAATCAAACATTTACAAGATTTCTAAAAATTATGAAGTCTTATGGGCTGCTAAGTCTCTTATGTATCAGATGTTCGCATTTGCCACTGCCAGACTTGCAGGTATTATTCGAGGTTTTGACCAGCCTTAATACCAAGTTATATAGTCTAAACTACCTTTAAGCACCATCAGAAACTGAAAGTGCACATTTGATGATTTCGAAAATTTTGCACTGTGTAATTTTACATTTTACTGTGTTTAGGTTTTTGTCCGCTTCGAAAGTTGAATTTTCCTCACTGTAGCCATCGTCTAATAACCATTATGTAATATCCAGCTGAAAGCGATTTTATCCGACCTGGTTCAAGGATCCAGATAGACCACTTCAAAATGAGCGGACTTTCCCACGGCGTCAATTTTATTGGGTAGCTGACATTCGAATGTTATCGCAAGATCGACCGGCTTTTCAGTACTTTGTTATCGATTGTTCAAATATCTGTTTTTTCTGGTTACGAGTATCTAAAATTGCAACGCTTCAATTGCAACACCCTGTTTGATTTATATCACAATAAAAACACAATTAATTATTTAATTTTGACTGAAGCGTCATATTAGCAAATTAATTTGCTCGTAAACAATGTAATAATTACAACTGAAACAGATTTAACAAATTTTTGCTCCTGCTTTAGCAGTTGTTATAGCAATTTGTGCAAAAATTGTAAATATCGTTTTAATTAATTTTATTTATTATAGAATAACACATTTGTTTTTCTAACAAATGTTGTACAAATATACAAACACCAATGAGACGAATTCAAGTTACGAATCTGTGTTTAATGTATCGTTTTCTTAAACATTGCAATTACAACGATATTTAATTGCATTAGCAATTAAATAATACTCGTATTAATTAAATATAGTACACATTAATAATAAAAATTTATTGATTTAATTGATTGCTTCCATATTTATCTTCTCACATAGACACGAGCGCAGGAGTACGTGGGCATTTAATTTATCGTTATTTTATGTGTGATTGTTGGTGACGAGCGATAACCGAAATTGTGGTGGACTGAGACAAAAGAACGACCAGTGCGATGGTAGCGTTTGCAGTTTTTTAGGAAGGAGAAAAGAAATAAGCAGGAAAAAAGCGAAGGTGTAATTGAGTTTCATTCGGGGACACTTGCAAATTACACGATTTTCCGAAGAAAACAAATTCCTTGTCAAGCCTTTTATATTTCAAGAAAGTCGCCTTAAGCTCAATGCCTTCAGTCTAGGGAGTTTCCGATCCTTTTTGTTTTCTTCAAACAACACAATTACTCAAGACAATCGAAATATCCGCTTTCATTTCGTTAAAATTTGGCAACAAAATATAGTCACAAAGCGGCAGAATCTGGGCAATATGACGGAGAGCGTAGCCGTTCACCCAAATGTGCCTTGTTTTGATGGAACAGCACTTGCTTTCGCTGGATGAGGTCATCTTTGCTTTTTATTAGTATTGAAAGTGTGCCAAAGCTCTGAGTAATATTCGTGGACTGTAGGTGTACCCTTCTTGAAGGTAATCGATGTGCGTGAGACTGCGTACTTTCCAAAAACCTATGCCCATAATTTTGGTGGCTCACAAAACCGCTTTAGGCCTTTCTGATACACCCTCTACACTGTGTTGGGTGCTCTTCGGGTCCAGTGTATTCATTCTGCGTTCACAGTTGCAACAGGTTGTAAAAAATCGCTCGGCTTGCGGCTGGACACTGGCAACCACTCCTCCGAAGAAATTACTTGGTTGTAGTTATGGATCAGGGTGGTTTAGGGTGGCAGCCATCGTACAGACAAGTCTTTTCCATTTTAATATTCTTGTAAAATGTGATCTATTCGTACTGAATCGATTGAGATGCTTATTGCCGCAGCCGTGTTGTACTTCAATCCATTTATTCTAGTGTGACGATACCTTTTGAGCGATCTGAACGCTTATGGTAATTTTTTCACTCCTGCACCTCTTTTTTTTACCCATAAATTTTATGGCGAAAAGCTCCCAATGCGAATTTCAAGGCCTTCTTTGGTTTCTGTTATACATATTTTAGGTAATCGTCAAAATAAATTTACTTTTTTCCATTTTCGTTAAAAAAAACTCGAATTCACAATGACCGTTAAAAGAAAAACTAACAGACACAGATTAATATTTCAAAATTGGACTTTAGCTCAGTAGTATGTAAAAGATGAAGTTCCTATTCTGACAACCTAAAATATCAGGAACTGACTGGCCTCGTATCAAAATTTCATTCGGTGGTTAGCAAGTTGTTTGCTAACAACTATTTTCCCTTGGACCCTGGGTTGCTGTTGAAAATTAAAAAAAAAACTCTCTTGAAGAAGAATAAAGGGTCAAAAAAGGGCAATTTAAAGTAAAATAGGGTCAGGATTTTTCTGTACAAAAGATATTACTTATTTGAATTGAACGAAAAAACACGAATTTTAACAATTAATTAAAATAAAAGCATAAATCAATGATAAAACTAAAAACAATTCACAGGTACATTCTAATATTAAATAATAATGTTAATATTATATATAAAAAACAAAGAAATTACTTTTACTTCCCAAAGTCACTGGAGGAAATCTGTTGAAAAAAGCAATACATACATATTTAAGCCAAATTTAGCCAAAAAACATATATTTACATAATTTAGGACTTACTCACAGTTGATCATCAGTTCAATTTACACAATTGTCAAACCTTATCTATATAAAAAAATAGGTATACCTGGAATATGACAGTTGCAAAGAAGTCAGTTGTTATATGAATAAAGCGTGTTTTTTTGGAGTGTCACAACTTTGAGTTGGCCTCACTGCTTTATTTGAGCAGCCATTCATCAAGTGATAGTTGCTTTTTGTTTAGTCTGCTTGGAATTTTTTTTATGAATCGACTTACACTAGAGCAAGGCGTGCAATTGTTGAAATTTTTAATCAAAATAATGGTTTTTCAATTAATATTGATATTGAAATTCCATTCAAAATATTGTTCTCCGACTAAGCCCATTTTATGTGGAATGTTTAATTAAATAAAAATAAAATAAAATAGGAACATGATTCGATATTTTTTCGGACATCAATGACGTGACATTAATCTCGCTGATATTTGATATTTTTATGATTCCAACAGGACGGAGCCACATGCCACACAGCGGGCGCTACAATTCATTAACTCAAAGAAACTTTGATGATGAAAAAATTATTTCACGTAATGGCCCAATTGATTGGCCACTAAGATCGTGTGATTTAACCACCCATTGGATTATTTTCTTTGAGGTTATATTAAGTCACTTGCCTACGTCGTAAAACTACAAGGTATTGAACACCTGGAAATCAACATTCGAAGAGTTATCGGCGAAATAGTTGTTGAAAATTGGTGTTCCAGATTGCGCCTTCTTCGCGCCAGCCGCCACGGCCACATGGCAGAAATCATATTTAAATATTAATTTCATAAAATTTTCTTTCCAATAAAGCCCGTTTCATTGATTTTAAAAATATATCTCCTTGGTTTATTATGATTTAAACAAAAATCATATTTAAACATTCATTTCATAAAATTTTCTTTCCAATAAAGCCCGTTTCATTGATTTTAAAAATATATCTCCTTGTTTTATTATGATTTAAACAAAAATCATATTTAAACATTAATTTCATAAAATTTTCTTTCCAATAAAGCCCGTTCCGTTGATTTTAAAAATATATCTCCTTGTTTTATTATGATTTAAACTTGTGTCACTCTATAAAAAACATCCTTTATATACGAAATATATTTCTAAAAGCTAAAGTGTGCTGAAAACTCTTAGGCGGAATATTGGAAATTTTACTCATTTTCCAAAAGGTGCAAAAAGTGGCATAAGTTTTGCTCAAATGATATAAAGGGATAAATTAAAAGGAGTGTTATAAAAAGTGTCATTGGGTCAAAAGTGATACTTTAGTGTCACAACTGCAACGCTGCAAATACCGAAACATATAAGAACCACAATCTGCGGTTGGCGTTCCAAACATTTGAACGACTGGAAAGGCAGAACCATTTTACCAAGCGGCAGTTGGCGAGCATTAAAAATCATTTCAGTCATTGCCAGACACCTCGTAAAGTGGTGCGATAAGTCGTGTATTTGTCACCAGCTACTAAAAATATGCACATTTACCGTATATATATATATTGTGCACGTATGAATACATGCTTACATACATACGTGCATACATACATACATGTGCAGGTTTATACATACATACATATATATGTATGTGTGTGTGCATATCACATTGAAAATTTGATATATCACACAAATGTTTTAGTGTTATTTATCATAATTTTTGTTCAGTTTTCATTTTGAAGACTTAAATTGTAAATTATTTGTTAATATTTTCATTATAAATAATAACGATTCGAAAACAACAATCATAATTGCTATTTTATTTCTTTCGTGAAATAAAAAACCGTCTTCCCACACAACAGAATAACGAAATTTATTTAAATTTAATATGATGAACAACAGCGTTGCCGTTGATGCTGCTCAAGTAACGAACTGACACTTATGTATGTACATGTGTATTTTGCGTGCCACACAGAAAAATGAAAAATGTTCCATGCAACAAAATCACAGCCATAGTGTAAATGTTAGTAATGTCACATCATTGGTTTTTCAAGTCAAATTCACATGATTTCATGTTAAAATTCAATGTTTTGAGGTGAATAAATATTTTTCAATGACACTAAAGAGAATTTTAATATTTTTAAATTTATTCCATTATTTCAAATTACGCGTATTATAAAGTAAAGAAAATGACAAATACTATAAAAAAAGGATTTAAAATACTTTAAGCCGAAAATGTTTAGCGGCAAACAGCCGGTTGGAAAAGTAAAGTTGATAAATATATTTCTACGCTTAAAAATGTGTTTAAAAATCTGTGAAATTAGCGTTGTGATATTGTTTTATGGCCACACAAAAAAATGTGTTGGGAGCAACAATTTGTGCTTTGGCGTACCTCTCAAGTCAGGACATTCTGCTTTCTGGGTTATACAGCTGTTCCGGTTGCTCGCGTCACTCTAATAAAAAAGACGCATGACTTCATGGTCGGACCACACCACCAGTTGGTACAATAGAGATCAAGTGTTTTGTTGCACAAATACAAATAAACAGTAGGAAGAAATTGTTGGCGTTTCCTGATACCGAAGCTACTATTTTATTATGAATTCCTTTTACGCCTAATAGTGGGCGCATAGTGCCCACTAAGATAAGGCTATTGTCGTACAATAGATGCCTGCCATTGTGAAGTTCTGGGGCAAACTTACGTGCTGTCTGGTAAGTTGGCCAGGTAGAAGGAATTGTGGAGGTTATGGTTTAGCTCCATCAATTTTGTAGCAAGTATTTTGAATGTAATTAAAAAAAATAATAATATACATTTATACGTTTTATAAATGATTTCAGATACTCAGAATTCTTCTTTTGTCCTGTTTTTAAAACTTAAAGCAAAACTTTATTTCGCAATTTTAATGGAATAGAAAAAGATATATAAAAAAATACTTTATCACAAGCGTTTAAGCGGTCTGGAAAATTAATAGAAAAAGCACTCAATTTTTTAGGTGATTAAACTAGACTCTATCTTGAGCTGTGAAAACGTCCGACTTCTCTGATATTCAAAGTATTGATCCTTGTTTTTTTTTTTTAAACAAGCAACGGCAACTCTGACGATTGTTGATGAATAAATTTTGTTGCTTTTTAAAAATTTAAAGTTTGTGTGTGTTTTTTCTTCATTTATTTGAATAGGAATGGCACAAAGTAAGAAAACTGAAGACGACGTGGTTGATGATGAAAACAAATCTGAAAACTTAAGGATTAATATCTATTGAAACTTATTGAACTCGTGATAATTCACACTGCTCTGCCGTGTTTTATTTGAAATTACATAAAACTGCAGATATTTAAAGGAAGGAAAGAGTTTCCAAATTATTCCCTGCATTTACATATATGAACAGCGAAAGTATAACCATTAAGAGTTTAGAAGTGACCTCTTGTACAGCATATCGTAAATGTTTTTGCTTTCTCCATAAGTTGTCAGCCTGCCTTAGGAAAAGGACTTGCAACTATAATCAAAACGTGTTAGTTCTCGAATAGCATATTAAATCGTTTTAGAGCCAGTATAGCAACCAGAACGGCATTCGGCAAGTTCAATTATGAGCTCTTTCATGTCTTATCTCGTATTCTTGAATCATGAATAACAACAACAAGTTTTACTGCTTATTATTTTCACAACTAGTTGTTTTTGGGATCATTGGGAGGGCAATTTACTGTATACATACGTGCCATCCTGACGACCGTATAACAGTGGATGAAGAACTAGTACAAATTGGAGACACTGTGCATTAAAAAAGTATATAGCAAGTATTGTCTGTGTGTACATTGACAAATATATAGATTGCAAACCGACTCGCTTCGTTTTGATAGGCAAAGAAACCAAATCGAGAGTTACCACATTAGATTACTTACACACACCTGTGAGCGAAAATCAAATCGGATGCCTTAATGTGTAATAATACCCCGGTCTGCAGAGCACAAATAAATATGTTAATTTTTTACGTGTAAAATTCGATTACATCTAAAAAATATATCACAAAAAAAAAATTTTGTTAAAAAAATTGAAATTACACATTAAAAAAGCGAAAATCGGTATCTGTTTTGTGGACACTTACAATAAAATAATTCTCTTAACGGGCTCAGACCGATAGTCCACAGTTCTTAAACAACACGTTCTAGTGTTTTGTCCGCCTGTTCTAAAAACTTATTACCTATTGAGCGCTAAGCAATTTCCTTCGACAAAATACCTTTAAGATACTGATAAAGAAGATGCTGCACAAAAATGTGTTTAAGCATTTGGCCTTTTATTTAATGTAATAAGAGAAGTTCCAAAAACCCAGACAATACGTGTCAAGTATTCCGACCGAACAGTCTGTAGTGGTGGCACAGCGCTGCAAAAGAAAAACAATGGCTCTGTAAATTTGCAACAATCTGAAAAAATTGTTAATGCCGGAATACAACAACAACAACAACAACAACAACATCTAATACACACACACACACACACCCGAATTCAAATATGGCATTTTACAATAGTTTTAAATATAAAACTAATCGTTGTGATGATTTATCCATTTGTTGTATGCAGACGAGCTGCAGCAAAACCCAACCACATACAACATCAAAGACTTGCAACTTACGGTCTTCACGAGCCAACAATGAACTGCAGAATATTAATTGTATTAAACGGCAAATGAATGAATCACTAGATATACATATTTTTAATTCAGCGTTCTTTCTTTGAAATAGTTAAAATGAAAATTTTAGAAATGAAAGAAATGTAAGATTCCAGTTGGAAACTGGTGTGTGCAGACAGTTGTCAGATGTCGTACAACGTTGTCAGGAAAAAAAGCCATTGCCAGTACATTGTAAGAAAACTCTTCGACATTGTAATCTTAGTTCTTTATTGGCTGATATATTTCCAGAGAAATATTGCAATTGTCCAAGCCTATTAATGCCTTAAGTCTTCGGACGATGTGTAGCAACAGATGTGTCAATATTTACCATACAATAATCTGGCAACCAGTAATGAAAATGTTTGCTGGCAAATAAACTTATTGTAACACTTTCTTACGATCGTCTGAACTATTATATTCTGGCGGAAAGTTTTCGTCTTTTGCACAGATTCTAAAAAATACTAAAAGAAACAAATACTGAAAATTTTTTTCCTGCGCATTTCATATTAGAACGTGTTGGCATTGTCAGTATAACTTTATGGGTTTGTTATAACCAGCTATCTATAATTTCGTCGTGTTTAATTCTGGGAGGCAGCGTTCGCCAGAGTGGCTGAAATGCAGATTCACCAGGGCAGGAGGAGTACGGAGCAGAAATTTCTATAGAAGTTATTGGAAGATCAACCCATTTTTTTTTTGATATGGATTGCAAAGATACGAAGACTCTTATTAGGGATCTAGAAAATTCTATAGATTATTTGTTCTCTAATCCTGTTAAGGTTCCTTTAATTAAAACATCTGCGGTCTGAAAGCAGCATTTTCTAGGTCCCTTACTAAGTAGTGATAACTGGCCAAAAGGGCAGCCGCAGTTTTCAGGCCTTATAAACGGAATGCTTATATTAAATAGTTTGTTAAATGCCGTCCACTCCACTTTGAATAGCCAAGTTGTACAAGTCTTACGCTACTCCCCTTTTTTTATTGCAGCCATAAACTCCTTTAGCTGTTTGGGATTAAAGCTTTGCGAACTTTTTCTGTATTTGCAGAATAGAATACTTATCAGCTGAGAGCCGATGAGCGGCTTAGTGACCGCGAAACGGCAAGCTGTCCCCCGCTTAAAAAGTCAGCAATTCAAATATCCTGTCTTTATTAGCAGTAAATCAGAAATGTAGTCTGGACTGAAGTTTAAACAGGCCCTCGTAAGAAAGAAAGCCATAGTTTCAGATGCAGCAACCAAGGAGACAAGACTTGAAAAGTTTTGCTCTGGTGTTGTATGTACATACATATGTGTATTTAAAACTAGTTTTTGTACAAACTTTATGGTAAGCTCTGGGCTCGCTTGCCGCAAAATAAGAAAACTTCTTCACTAAAATGCAATTCTTGTAAGGAATCCAAGCCAAATGAAATTAAAATGTCCAATTTTACAGAAAACAATTACATGAAAAGAAGAATAATTGCTCGTCTAGAGGGGGTGTAATAAACATTAAACTTCAATAAATTTATTATTTCTTACAATTGTTGTTATTCTCGTTGTTGTTGCCAGATATCACGACATTATTTCTAATGCCACCATGGCAGCAGTTTAATTTTTCATACACTTTTCGAAATCTTTGTGTTTCTCTTTTGAAATCAATGTATTTTAGTGGCACGAATAGTTAAGTCGAATTTGAAATTAGAATGATTTCTTTCAGTGTATGCTGTAGGTAGTTTTATACTTCGTACATGCATGTTCAACTAATAAAACACTATTATTATAAATTGTCACTTTATTTATGTTATTTTTTGCTGTTGTTATTGTATTTTGGCCAAAAACAACGTAAATGCTAAAAGACCAAAACTTTTATTGTTGCAAGAAAAAAATATTATATTTGCCAAAAAGTCAGTGAATATTTGAGCCGTAAAGGTCTTCTTTATATGGCATTGTTCATGAATGTTATTTATGTGATTTTTGGAGTTTTTATCATTAACGAAAACCTGGAGTGGGCAGCCAAGACTTCCATAGAAAGTCTTCAGAAATGCATTGGCTTGAAGTCAGGCGATTATGTTTAAAAGCAATAAATAAATGAAACTGCCACTTATTTTTCACAAAAATAAGTAATTCTAATAGTTTCCAGTAAAAATCGGGTTTTTCGGTTTTCGATTGGTTTGCCAACTATCAAGCGAGTCTTTTAAGACGCCTTTAGACGACTAGATCGCGTTTTCATGTCAAAACCATAAAAGATTAAAGGTGAAGTATCTGAAAATCATTACAAATATAAAATAAAGAGTCAAAATGTGGTATCGAGGGTTACAAATCAGTCTCTATTGCGCGTTTAGAAGTGGCCGAATTCCCTGAAACTACAAATTTTGTCGCAGAATGCCAAAACAGTAAATAATTACAAACAAAAATGGAAACTTTCGGCTGTTGGTGTTGTTTTCGGCCAGAAAGGGAACAGTCCTCAAACATTAATCTGTAAACAATCGTAATATAAACGATTTCACGCCTGGCCGGCCGACTGATTTTATTTTAATTTCATCCACATTTTAAAATTCTGACACTTTAGGGACGTTATTTTGCTGAAGTTTTATTTATGGATTTATTCCTCCTCTCAGAAGGAGGACCGCTTCTGCTCCATATCACGAAAAGCAGAAAGGCCCAGTTTGATATATGCCAAGCCAAAACCTGCTTCTCGGAGCATCGTGGAATTGATTTCCGCCAGCACCTGGTTTTATGACCTAATCTGATGGTGGACTGACCCCACTAACTTGTTAACATAGGTGGCAACTTCTTGTACTATGTGGGGACAAACCCTTGCTCGAGAGTTTGGGCTAGCTAATACCTCCTGCTAGTAATTTCTTATATAGTTAAACAAATACTATATGCCTGAGTTGGCAGCCCGAAATTGTCAAGTAACTCCACGATTTAGCCAACTCGCCTATACATTCCCCACCACCTAATTACTTACGAAGAACAGTATCTGTTGCAAGACAACTAGGATATTTGGATAACTGGTTCCACCAAAGCCTCTTCTTTAGATTTAACCCAAAGTCGGCGGCACCTCCATCTATGACCAACACCAGAATGTCGAGAGGCATCCTGATGGCACTTTCCTCTCCGTTCTTACAATTGACATATGGCGAAGGTTTCAGAAGAACCTGTATAGCTCAAGCCATACGTCGACTGAGGAACACCTTCCCCTATATCCACCGAAAAGTAGAATGTTCCAGTTTGATACAGGCTAAACCTCCTTCCCGAGGGGATTAAGATAAAATTAGAGATGCATAATCCTCGCCCTTAAGAAACTAACCATTATTGGGCTATTTTGACACTATATCTGGTGGTTAAGAGATATCGTGATTACAGGGGGGCATGACATAAATCACTCTATTGGAAGATATTATAATTTGCAATTGTGCATCACCAGACGGACCCCATTTCAGCAGTTGCCTGCTGACTGTCATTCACTTAAAACCATTTTTTTATTTTTAGTAAAAAAGTTATTCAAAAACAGAATTGGATGGATTAGTTTTGTGTTACCCTGTATTGCAATATTTAGAGTAGATTTTCTCCCATTAAAAGTAATAAAACACATCACGCTGCAGAAGCAAAAAACTGAGATTTTAATTAAAAAAGAGTATAAAGAAAATTATTTCGTTGCTTTGAATTTTTTGCGCTCTGGATGAAAAATTTTGGAAAAATTTGGAGTTACATATAATTTTGTTTAAGTTTTAGTCGTTTTTTTTAAATACAATGGAAACAAAATCTTGCCAGTAACAAACTAGATTTAGAGAAAGACTTCGATTAGATTTTCAGGTAGTGTAAAATGTCTGTAGGAGAAAAAAAATTCAAACAATTTTAATAGTGTAAATTTAAATAATTTCTTAAATTATTTTTAAAATTTCCATAATGGAATTATTAACTCTTCGAGAGAATCGAGTTTCAAGTGCAATTAATTTCCTAAAATGCACATGAATTGGCCCACAAAGTTGTACAGCGCGGCAAGAAACTATAAAATAGCTCATGACAGTAACCAGATATTAAATGATATTTTTGCATTAATATTTTTTTCTTATAAAATTTATTTGATTTATATTCCATTTAATAAACAATTCATGATAATTTTTCTTTTTGTTGTTGTTGTTGTTGTTGTGTAAAATTCGTTTTGAACTTTTTGGGAAAAATCAAATTATAACGTGGGAATCATGTAAATGAAATTTTTGAAATGTGCAATAAAAACTTAAGATATTTGGAAGTTTACCATCATCAATAGTTTTAAAATATAAATTAAACATATTTAAAATATATACATATATATAAAATTCTGCAAACACTTAAAACCCCCGATGCAAGATTTAGAAGCCAGCGCAGCCCAGATTATGACAGAGATATTAAAAAAAAAACTGGCAGCTCTTGGTCGAAATCTTTATTCAACGGGCGGTAGGGTAAATCTTTTAAGAAATCTCCGAGCATGATGGGCTCTTTTATTTTTTGAATCAATGTGTTTTTTTTTAGCTATTAAAATAAAATATCATTTTCAAATTAGAAAAAATATCGCTCACGTATTTGCGATACGTTGGACTACACTTAAAAATATTTCTTAATTATTATTTACCTTAAATCCCACTTAATAGTTTGCGTACATTATACGAAAAGTACTGGGCAAATAAACGTAAAATGCAAAAATATTGTACTTGCTGGCGATAACTAAATTGGCAACAATTTTAAGATGTCTTAAGTGGTTGCCAGCAGAAGAGCTTAATGCGAGCAGATACGAGAGTACGAGCCTGCAGCAACAGCTCTTGCGACGTAATTCTTTGTTTGTTCACGTATTTCGAATTGTGTAATTTTTCCTTCGCTTCTTGCGTACTTTTGCTTTTATTATTTATTTTGTTTTTATTTTCTTCTTATGTGTTTTGTTAATCATTTTTCTGTGCTAATTTTAAATAAATTTTCTAATATTTAATAAGCGTTTTATTTGTTATAGTTTTTGTTTATTTAAAAATTAAAATTAAATAAAACAATATTGAACCGCAAAAGTGTTAAGTGACATCCACGATCATAAACAAAGTACCGTACAGATTGGGTACTTTTTGTTTTAAAATTGCACCGAACAAAAGCAACGACCCAAAACTTAAAAATGGAAATGGAATTGAAAAGATATTTAAGCCCAATATTTCAGATCCCATACGGCCAGATTTATTGGAAAAAGTAGTTGCATATTGGACTAATCGAATGCACCATGAAACTCGTAGGACATAGGCCGGAAATCATACACTATTTAAAAAATAACTACATCAAATTGTCTACCAGATTATGATAAAACAGAACCACCCGATCGATATAAGAACTTTGAAGCTAGAAAAAAATTTAAATTTTGAATAAAATTTTGTTCGTTATATAATAATTTTCATTAAATTTGGAAAGTTTTTATATCAACAAAAAAAGTTTAAAATTTTTGTGAGAAAACATTTTTATGGCGAAATGATTCTTAACCCATTAATTCCAAATTTCTTGGTGTATCGTTCATCCATATCGTTCAGCTCTAGGACAGCGCAATATTTGTAGTCTCGATAAGTGCCTAATTGTATCTTTGGTCCAAATTGAGGATTTACTTGAGAATTTTATTCAAAGAGTGGATCAAATATGTCAGTATAACAAAATCTGGTGGAGCAACTTTAATGGGTATGAAAAGATTTCCCATTCCCTATTTCCCATGCCGTGTTGGCGTCTGCAACCGATTTTTAACTCAGGTCACACTTCTTGAAAAATGTCGCAATGAAATCTTGTGCCATTGACTTAAACATTTACCATGGCGACCTCATCCCATGATGCACCAACGCCACACCCAGGTGGCAACTTAGTGTGATATGCTGACACAGTGGATATAGGCCACAAAACTGGGCCATCTAATTACCTTGACAGTTAAAGAACTCCCAGCCCCAATCTCAATCTTTTGGTATTTCCTGAGCATTTTTATATTCATATTTTTTTGTTACCAACGTCATCTCTAAAGCGAAATTTATTCAATTAAAACTACTGGCACCTGATAAAGAGATTTAAGCAAAAAACAATATTTATCTTATAGTTGTTTGAAAATAATTATTTATTTATATTTACTTATTTGTTTTTTCTTTTGTTTCGCCTTCTATTTTTAGCTTTAAGTTTTACCCCTGAGCAGCGTTTTGTGTAGTCTATGGAAATAAAGAAAATTTTACGTAAAACAATAATAATAATTGCAGTTGAAGTTTAAAATAATAATTTTTTTGTTTCGAATAAGAGCTCCAACTGGCAACAAGTGTGGAATGTTGGTCGATTGGTTGGTTGGTTGGTTGGTTGGTTGGCAGCTTGACTGGCCGGCTTCAATGCGAATCGTTCAAAGTTATTCAGTTTCAATTTCTACTTGATTAGAAATCAATTTTTCACAAGAACTCAAATAACGAAAAAATTAATTATTATGTTTTTAAATCTGCAAAGAGTCTACATATTGGCGCAAGTGTCCGGTGTTTCTATTAAGAGATAAAGAAAAATTTCTTGATTTGAGCCAACGAACAAGCGTTAAAGGTGTCAACATTATGCTTGGAAATGAGGTGTGATTTGTTAGACACAGTTGACCTGTTTTGAATTTTTATGGGAATTGAATTTATTTTATAAAAATATACCAGGTTTTATCATTTTACTTACATATTAGAATATTAGGAGCAGTTTGTATTCGCTGTAATGATCATAAACCTTTCATAGAGTTTGACTCTGTGTTTTAGACATAAAGCCGGAAATTTGCTCCAAAGGTTTTCTAGCAACAATTTCTTTCCACAATTGATTGTTTATTGCATATTCAAAAAATTAACTAACAATAATTATGGAAAAATGAATGCTAAAAAATATGTTTGTGTTGTATTTTAAGTCCTGACTGAAAGTTACTTTTCTGCGAGTGTTATCGTATATCGATAAAATTATCTGTCTTCAGCTGCTCAAGTGAGGAAGGTATTGAAAACCATATCGTGATATCCTCTAAATAAGTTTTGACTTATAAATTTTACAAACATTATCTAAGCTGAGGGTCTCTTGGACCCATCCCCTCATCAATTATGTCAGATGATTTTTTTAAAATTCCCACGTTTTGGCAAAATATTTCTTTTTTTCCTTTCGCCCAGTCTTTTACTGAGTTACATTCTTAAGAATAAATATGCAGGCAATTTTTCATGAAATTTTTGCTTTTCAGCTCAGTCCATGAATACTAACGGAATAAAATAGATGTATGCATCAAAACAAAACATAAAACCAGGGGAATTAAAGAGGAAGGCTTACAAACCTCAAATCCATACATACATCTGGCATCACTGCACCTATGCCATTATGTTGGTCTATGGTGTCCTCCTCATCTGTAATGAGTATTATGTGCTACAAAAGCTTGATGGTCAGCAAACAGTTCCTAATCGATTTCTATGTCACAGCTCTTAAGCCAGTTAATTACAATGAAGGGCTCGGGATGAAGAACTGGTAGAAAGTCGGGCGGGGACAGCAGTATTTTCTCTCTGCCTGCCTTGTAATATTAGGCTTGAGTTAGAACACAGATATAACATTTAAATAACGGTACCTTGGCGCTGCCAAGCTAATCCGTGATAATATGTGTATGTAGGTGAGGTGCTTCACGATATTTTCAGGGATTCAATTGTCCCCGCAGTGTTGTTCTGCTGCACCATAAATGTACCTATTTTAGCAACAAACTGGATATTGAGGATTGTTCAAGCGAATCTGGTTAAGGTCTGGAGTTCCTTTGAAATTTCGGCTTGCCAGCTCGATTGTTTGGATTTCTGCAATTTCAACCAAGGATCGGCCAGCAGGATTGATTAGATAGCCCAGCCTCTCAAGCAAGTGACTTATAATATCTACGACTTATTCCGACATGATGATACGATTAAGTTGCCACCAAAGTGTACCTTGATTAGTTCACACGCGTCATTGGCCCACCATTAGATAGAATCATTACGGCAGCTGCTGATGTAAATTAATGTTACAAAGTGCCACTGTGGCGCTTTTTCATAATTAAACTCCGAATTTTCTGTACTTAACTCGCTGTTTGGAACGTACCCGCCGATTGGCTATTCCATAGTTTCATATCCGTTTGTGAGCATCGATTTATAATACCGAGTGTACGTCTGGAAAAACTTGGATGTTCAGTATGAGACAGCCAAAACCTGGGCTCCAGAATTTAAATTTATAATTCACGCATTCCATATTTTCTATAAATGTTACATGTTACACATCAGTGTCCCGTTAGGACACTCAGTGTAGTACTCAGAGCGTATGTGTTTCAGTCTGTTAAGCTTCTTTGGTTGTCTTAATTTGTTTTGCCCTATAGCATGTTGCAGGTCAGATTCATCGTGTCGCGCGATCTTTAGGCGACCAGCTTTTAAATAAAATTTTAAATTAAAATAACGATAATAGTAAAAGTTATTGATTTGCAAACAGCTGTTTCTTATGACCTGCATAAGAGATCTTTCATCACCAGCCGCTCGAATGTGACCCGACACGCGCACTGTGCCCCATAAATCAGCACTTCATTCAGGACAGTTCTGGTCCTCACAAAACGAATGAAACGCTTAATTCAATGGGAAAAATTCTTACTTGACTTCTTAAATCATATTACTTACATATGTTTGTATGTATGTGTATGTATGTATGTATGTATGTATGTATGTATGTATGTATGTATGTATGGATGTATGTATATATGTATGTATGTATGTATGTATGTATGTATGTATGTATGTATGTATGTATGGATGTATGTATGTATGTATGTATGTATGGATGTATGTATGTATGTATGTATGTATGTATGTACATACATATGTATGTATGGATGAAAAGTATACCAGTTCTTTGAACTTATTGTTACTTCGAATGCGGCTAAAATAAAAGCCAAATTGACAAAAACAACAAACTGAAAGAACAAAGAAAAAAATGTAACAAAATTCTTCTACTGAAAACAAAATTACAGAAAAGTAATTAAACCTCTTCATATGCAAACATGTGTAGCAATCACTTGAAATCTGATAAAAACAAAAAAAAAGAATAACACACAAATTGTTAGTAAAGGCAGCAGATATGCATGTGTGTGTGTGTGTGCATGAGCATAATCACACAAACTCACACAGACTCACACTCAAATACAGATAAAACGATACATTTTTATTTCAAAATATTTTCTGCATGTTTGACGACAGTGTTTTAAAGGTAAACTTGAGAATTATGATTTTTTATTATTGAAATTGTTTGTAAGTTGGAAGTTAAACAAATTTTCAATATCAAATTACTTTCGCAACAGTATCAGTTGCGTTTTAAATTGAAATAGTTTGTTGTAGTTCTTGTAGTTTTTGAAGTCGTAGTCGAAGCGGGGCAAACAAGAGATACGAATGCCTTCTAGAAGGCCTCTGTTTTGCTTCTGTGGAATGTACAAGATCTAATCGCTACATTTCATACTTCCATCTTTATTACTGGCATTGTCATTGGTGCCTAAGCATTCAGCAGCCGCTTCTATCGTCCGAACCCGTATTCTGTAGGGCCATAAATAGAATTATGGCCAAAAAAGCTTACAACAACATGTATCTGGTAGTTGGTTTTAGCCCTAATAATTCTCGTTTGCCGCAGGAGTTAGATCTGTTTTATGTAATAGATTGGAGTTTTTTTCTTCCTTCTCTTCGCACAGAAGGAAATGCGAAACAATTAGTTTATCTTTTGTAGGTAACAGCCATGGTCTCCTCTAAGAAGTTCTTTGCCACCTCGATGGGGACTGAGATTGAATAAAAAAAATCCCCAAAAAGGCCCTCCATAACGACCGCAGTAAGAAAGTTTTCTGAGTTTTCCTGCTGGTCGGTGTTAATATTCAAGTTGTTTCTAATGTGAAGAGCCAGGGCTGGCGAACTTTAATGATTTTTGAAAGGAGGAACTTTATGTGCATAAAGTTTGTGTTATGATTTGGACATATACTCTGAGGTGAGAAATGAGCTTGCCTTAAAGAAATCATTTATTGTGGTTGTGTCCACTCAATGGAAATTTCCTAGCAGATACTTTTTGGTTTCTGTCGAACTGTGTAATCCTTAATTTCAGCATTTGGTATACCGATTGAAAATTACGATTTTTAAAAAAGGTCTGCGATGACCCCAAATGAAAATTTCTGTCGACTTTTTTCATCAAGTATTTTAATTATATAGATTTTGCCATCAAATCGGAGCATTTTTTTTTTGATACACATTTTGAAGTTTTTCTTTTTGAGAAAGAAAGAGAGAAAGATAGAGAGAGAAATGAACAGAAATAATTTTGTGCGCCCTATTTGCGTTCTTTTTATTAAAAATTCTAATAATTCTTCAATTTACTTACAATATTCTGAGCGCGTTTCGGCATCGATAGCCTTGCGCTACAGCTTTTCTATTAAAAGGTTCAACAACAGCTGGAAATTAGAAATATTCATTCGTGTTGCCTTAAAGCAATATTCTTCGTCTCGGTTTTTTAATTGTTGGAGCGTTCCTCTTCTCCGACGAAGCTAACACCTTCGTTTACCTTGGCCAATAAGTTTTCTTGCTTCATGTGAAATACAATTCATTAAATTTTCTTCACGCGTTAATTGAAAATTTCAACACAAAAATAAATTTTATATATTTTTTTTTAATATTTTAATGTCAAATTACAAAATCAGCTGCTCGTATAGCAACATATGAAGGAATTTGTGGCGGCGCTAGAATTTTATGAGCAACAAACGGGTAAAACCAGCTTTAGAATTGTCGAGATGTCAAAACTGCCTACACAGCGAGTGTAAACGTTTTTAAGTTTTGTGGCTTGGTAGACGTTTTAGGCTCATAACCAAGATATTGTCGTGTTGGGCTGTTGATGAAATGAGGCATTGACGTTATCTCGAGTGCACTGTACACCTGCATTTTTTCTACTAAGTCCATTGTTTTTTTTTTTTTTTTTAGCTTTAATTTGACGCAATTCCATTCAACTTGTAAATAAATAATTTGCCTTTTTGTTTAATTTTCAAATGACGCACAGAATATTCACAACAAGCAAAAGAAAGCGAACGAACATCATGGGACCCCTGTAATCTCAAATTTTGAATTCTCTAGTTAAGTACGCCTTTGCTTTCGTCAAAGAGGTATTTTTGTTTGTTCTGTAGCGCTGAAGTTGTTGTTGTTGCCGTAGTACTGCCAGTATTTCAAAATTTTCAATGAGTTAAACAAACGCAAAAACAAGCGAAATCAAATACGAGTGCCCATAAATTCCAGCCATTTTGAATTTCAATATTTGTGCAATAATTAATTTGTTTTGTTGCTGTTGTTGGCAGATTTTACGACAATTGTGAACAAATAAATCTTTGTACAATAGCTGGTGGAAATAGTTTCGTTATCAGCTGCCGCTCTAATCAATACAAACTCTCATTTTCGTTCATTCATTCGTTCATTCATGCATTCGTTAAGTGATTCAGTCAATTACCTGCATGTCTGCTAATTTAACAATAACAACAACAACAGAACAGCAACAGCAACAGCCTGTTGTTGTCGTAAATATTATCTGGCATGCAAATACCAAATATTTTAAACATCAATCATTTGAAAACAGTTTGTGTTTTGTTTTCGACTAATTTTAATGATTTGGTAGAAAGATTGCGAACGAAAATTTGAGGGGAGTTTTTGTTCTGACAAATAAGATAAACATTTTCTCGGAAAATATGCATTTAAAAAGAAGAGTCGAATAGTGAGTGACATTTTTCTAATTTAAACTGAGAAACACATACATACGAGCAGGTTAAGAAAAGAACCGAGCGTAAATCGCAGCTGAGAAATAGTTAATTTGAAATAGTTATTGTATAAATTTGTAGGACAGCACTACGCTGGGCGTAATAGTTTTAACCTTCATTAGTTTAGTGAATCAATGTACCGGGCTCAACACTGTTCCTTAGATCGGGTAAGTTAATAATATTTAGGATTCTCAGGTGCCGCTCTAAATGGTTGACTCTTGAGTTAAATTTTCGCGGCCTTTGAATTTTTCAAAACAAACATTTTTGCCGTTGGCTAAATCTGGCAGCACTGAACTCTAATTTTATTTGTTGGAATATGGTATTCCTCGAGCCTGTTTTCTACAATATTATGAGTTGCCAATTACATAGTTTGCCCATAAAATATGAAAGCAAAATAAATCCTTTAGAAATCATGGATCTCGGATCTCGGAACAAGATTGGATTTATATTTCCATCTGCAAACTAAAGAAAATACTGTTGCGAAAGGCTGTGGCGGACATTGGTGGAAAGGCGCTTGAAACTCTACATAAATCGGATAAATATGTTTATCCGAAACAGACTTATATAAGGGTTCTTGAAAAGTGCAACAATGATGAAATGTCACTTGATATCGATAATGATAACGATGGACGACTTAGCGACCAGCTAAATAGAAGCTTCCTGAAAGCAATTCAAAACTAGTACGTAACCAATAATGTTGGGAGTCGGGAGGCAGACCTTGTCAACACGACCACAGCAAGATGAAGAAAATTGTTATAGAGAATCGTCCAATCACTTTCAGCGAAGTTGCCATGTAACTTTTTCAAAAATTCTGGCGTTTCAAAATTTGCTGAATTTTGACAAAAAAAAATCATCGGTTGTTTGTAATTTTTTGGGCCAAAAGCAAAACAATAATCAAGCCTCAGCCACCGTATCTATCAAATTTGGTCCCCAGCAATTTTTCCCGTTCCCACGATTTAAGAGGCTGAGAAAGCTTAAGGACAAACCAAAAAATGCATATCAGAATTGCTTCGAGGATTAGGGAAAAAGCGCTGGCATAAGTGCATTGTATTTAAGGCGGACAATTATAAGGGGACAAAAGAAATTGATGAATAAATAAATACTTGTTGAGGAAAATTAAAATTCACTCTATCTTTTGAACAGGCCTCGTATTTGTTATGTGTAAATACAGAAAAACAATGAAATTCGCACTTTCCGTTCATATACAATATCCATCTGGCGGCACTGTTTACACCCGAAAAGTAATCTGTTCTACAAGCAACTCTGTTTTTTGTACTGGGTGTAGAGTGAATATGTAAAACTTTGCCACTAGATGTTTTGCCACGGAAAAGGACCCAAACATTTTTTGAGCATAATAATTTAAGTTCGAATACAACGTCGATGAGATTGGATTGTACGTCACCAACTTCACGCCGTTTGTTGGTTTCAAGTCCGATGCCGTGGAATTTCAATTCTTTTATATTCCCCATTATTATATTTACTATCGATTTTGTATATGAATTTCTAGTTTTCATTTTCTCGAAAGCATTTTTCCAAAAGTTCTTCTTAAATTATCAAACAAATTTTCGTCATCTAACAAACGGGTTTATATTAAAACTTACACATATTTTTAATTGTATAAAACAAAATATTTAATTAACTAAAACAGTGTACTATTAATTTTCATACATGCGATACACTGTATGTTTATTGCACAAATCCTTTGAATTGCACGTCTTAATAGTATATTTTGGATTTAGTTTTGAAAACCTATTGATTGCAGAAATAAGATAAAAATAAATAATAAGATCATGAACATGTGCGTCTGAGCTGAACTGCTCTGAGCTGAGGTGAGCTGGCGGTACGTGTGTGTTTCTGTCGTTGCTCTATATGTGACAAATTTTTATAACAAGATTATCAATTAAGTGAAACCCACATTAAAAAGATATTTTCAAATTTATTGACAAAAAAAAATTAAAAAGAGCGAAAAAAGAATAAAACTAATTAAATAACTACGAGCTACAATCAGTACCCTACACCAATATTTTTGGATCGAAGTATCGCTTACTATGAAGCATGTCAACATGTGTCTCGTATATATGGAAAGTGTGATAGTGTGAATTGGCGATTGTTTGTATGTGAGAGGTTTTATTTTGGCAGGAACAGGAAAAATCTAGTTGCCTAAAGCTTGACTTTGTTAAATGCTTTACTATAATCCATAACAGGGCCTCATAGATGTCGCTTGGAATGTGAGACAAGTAGTTTTGGCATCCCTAAGAAATTAAGGATAATTATTGGATAAGCCCCGATGATCATTTCAACTATATATATGAAGAGATATTTTCTGTTCATTAATACACTATAAATTTTAAAAGCTCATCACAATACGATGAGAATTAGATAACTTACGTTTCCACACACGTCACAGGTTTGATGTCGGCTTAAGGCTCCTTAGCAACCAAACGACACCTTGCAGTTTACAGTTTGTATTTTAGGGTCTCCTACAAACATAAGAAATAAGATATTCCGGATTTTATTATGTATTTGTAGCCACTTTATAGTACCCATTAAAAGAATAAGAAAAATGTTAGCGAAAAATGCTTTTGTGGAATATATTGATATTTCTTTCTCTCCCTAATATTTGATATCTCTCCCTAAAATAGCCATAATGTTCAACAAAACTCTTTGCAGAATTTTTGGAATATTTGATATACAGAATTGTGAACTAGTGGCTTATTTTTAGAAACTGAATGAGATATAGTAACTGCGACTGCATGCATGTCTGGCCAATATATATATATATATATATATAAGTATATGATTTTTGCCACATAATTGTAATTTTTACTTTTTAATTGAATGGTCACTATGGCAACGTATGGTCAACATTTTCTTTTAGAAAGGGCCAAGCTGTTAGTTCTCATATATGAGAGATTTGTTTGGTCCATTATTTTCTTCAGCAAACATATACTTTCAGTTTTAATTTAAAACTTTGGCGTAAAACAAAAATATAGTCTTTGGTCCATATTACCACACAAACAACTGTAAGAACTTTATTTCAGCTTAAATTTTATAATAGCCAAGAAGACACAAAAAAACCCTAAAGAAGTCCTTAGGCCAACAAGTTTCTATTTATTACAATAACATTCCACAATATCCCCATATACTGGTCCGTAAAACCCGCTTAGTTTTTTTGCGGCAGTTGGAGTTTTTTTTTTTTAATATTTTACATATAAAATCCTTCCACATAAACGCATGTATATAATTTGTATAAAAAAGTATATTTAGGCAACAGACCTACTAATTTTTAAAAAGTATTTTATTTCCTCAAGATATAGTGGCGATAATATATAAAATAAGTAGTGCTCCACATTTACCGACCTTCGTTGTCGACCATAAGAAACTTCAACATCACCGATAAACCGTAATTGAAATCATATCCTGTTATATTTTTTTTATTAAATAGTATAAAATGTTTAAAATAAAAGAATATTGAATATAAAACAAATCACCGTTTCTTTGTGCATTTCCAGCTACTAGATGCCCACTGTACCGCAACCTTTAATTCTTTAATATACGAGTAAGTATTAGGTTTATCATAAATTCGCCTATTATTGGCTAGATTAATTTTCAACTGACTTTATAAAGTGTAATTCCGTAATAAATCATTAAACGTACACAGCAATACGCGAACGCAGACACAAAATTCAAGATCTTTATTAAAAATCTCAATGAAAAGAAAAACTTTGCCAAATGGGAACAAAAGGTACCTGTGAACAAACTGCAGCACAACAACAAAACAAAAAGTGGAGAAAAAATTGAATGTCACCTACGCCAATAGACAGATTATGAGCAGTTGAGTCAGTTGAACAAACGGTATTTAAAAAATTATAAATATTTTCAAACAAACTTGAAAGATTCTAAAACAATATAAAGTACAATTCCATACAATGTATTGTCGAATACTTTGACTTGACGAAACAGACGAATTCGGTAGGATTTTTAGCAACCGGTTCTTACAGAAATTTTGTTTATGCAGAATGCAAATATTCCAGAAGTATGGCGTCCCAAGAGGAACACAGAAATTTGTATACCAGTCGCTCTATCTCTCTATTTGTATCTAGTCGCTCTAGGAAAAGCATCGCTGTTAGAGGGCGTATCATAATTTTATCATAAATCAGTTGTCGCAAGAATCATCTCGGTTCACAAATGATATTTCTTGTGAATAAACAAATCAAAGCATCAGACGCCTGTTAACAGAGTAGCCTAATTTAACAGTGCAAGGCCCCGCCTAATTTAGCTTTTACGCTATATTACGCTATAATGAGTAACTTAAATAGCACGAACGCTGTATGATGAATAGTAACGTTGATAAAGTCGCGCAATTGAACTGAGAGAAGCTGAAATGTCAACACTTAACAAAACCAAACGACACAAAATAAGAACTTTAGTTGTCTTGCAGCCAACTTCACTTCTTTAGGCGTTATTAAAATTCGAATTTTTTAATGGCCAAGTATTAACGCTAATTGAATCGGCACAAACAGAAATGTGCTAAAGCTCAAGTTTCGCCAAAAAAAGTACGATTACAATTTGAAGTCACCAAATTGGTTTGATGGAAATCGCAATCACAAACAAATTTGTTATTTGAAGTCGCAAGCAAACAATGAGGTGATTTCTAAGTGAACTTGTGTATATTAAAAAAACTTCGCTTCACAAGAAGAAGAATGTGAATAAACTTTAAAGGGTTTTTATTTATTGTCTTAAAAAAAAAATACAATTACATTATTTTGAGCGATTTTAATACAAGATTTCCAATTAGAAAAGATACTAATTTTATTTGATTCTGCGCTTCATTTGGTTGCTTTATAATTAGCGATTTCAGAGCGCCAGCTGATACTGATCACAAAACAAATGTTAACGGACTTTTAGACATATACAAACATATAAATAATAAAAAAAAGCGTGAGCTGCAGCATTTTGTAAAAATAAATAATTTAAGAAAAGTGCGATTTTCATGCTTTCGTTTTAATTCACTTATAGAAATATGAATGAATATGTTGGTGCGTTGGAAAAACTGTTTCGGTCTTTGCTTCATATTAATGCTGGACTTAATACTCATAATAAGTACTACTTGTGAAAAAGTACCTCAATTGTGTACAAGACATTTTAATTAATTCGACGATGATAAACATTGAATGGGGGGCAAAGGGTCTCCGCTTCTCTGATATTAGCACTTAAGTTCAAACAATTTCCCGTCCATTCAGCAAATCCATATCAAACAAGTTTCATTTCAACATTTGTCTCTCTAGACATTCCATTCGTTTTCTAAAGCGAAAAATTTAGCAAGCGGGAATGAGTCAATAAGGCCTATTTTGACATGTATTGTAGTGTTCTGGAGCTTACGATGTCGACTCTTTAGGATATATGAAAACATTGCCCACTGTGCCGTACATCATAAATTATCCTGACAGCCAGCCAGATAAAAGTACAACATACATGTGGTATTGCAAAAGTAAGCTGGAGTTGCTATTGCCGTGATAATGCTGTCATATGTAAACGTCAGATAACAAAGAAAATCCATTTGATATACATACATAAATATTTGCACTAGTATTTATTTGTTTCTGTTGATTGGCAAAGTTGTTTCCTTCAATGATTGTTTGTTGGCCGACAATTATTTAATGACATGTCAGATTAGTCATATTTTAATTAATTACAAATTAATTATAACAATTTGCAATTTTACTATTATTGCTTTGAATACATTTAAATAGATTTTAAATAATTAGCAACAAAAACTATATGGTATTTGTACTCGTAGGAGCATACATACATATGTATGTATGTATATACATACATGTCGTCACCTAAAATGTAAACATCCTTAACAACCAAAATTTATAAAATATATTTTTTGATTGATTATGATGTAATTAACCAAAATACATATTTTTTTTTAAATCTTGCTCGAATATGTTTGGAAATAAAAAAACTTATTGTCGGTATTCCAAAGGCCGTAAGCAGATGCCGAAATAAAAAAGCCATAAATACATATTTACCAAAAAAAAAAAACATATTAAAACTTAAATTAAAATTTTATATTCCGTTGCTGTTTTTGAATTAGAGCTTAAAGCATATTCATGCAGAAGATCTACATATTTCGAAAAAAGTATTATCTAAAACATTATTCTAAACGTAGGCAGATGTGTTTTAAAATGTTTTTGCCTATAAGTTAGAAAATGCTACGAAATTGGGTAAAGCCTGCAACAGAATAAAGAAGTTGCAGTAGTAGCTGGATCTGACGTTGTAATTATGCGAACAGTATGTCAAAGTTTTCTCCATGGTTACCATACAGCCTTTTTAAAAACTTAACAAATTATGCAAGAGTAATATTTGCATTTTTTTTATTAAATAAATAGTTAAACAAATGTACTTCTATCGCCATCTATCCCTTCAAAAATATTAAGTTCGGTGTTTTATATATTTGATGTCATACTTTGTACAAAAACATCATTTTAATGAAAAAGTTAATTTTGCGCGACAAAGTTTAAGATTTCATGTATTGGGCTTCAGCTGCTACTACAGCGACTGCTTCAACTACTCATTCTGTTTATTTGCCCTTAAAACAGGAGTTTTTAAATCTTGACAGCTGGCAGCGCTACATGTTACGTTGTGCTACAGCGACAATTCTGTCCCACTTAGACTTCAATGATATACAAGGCACTAATATTTCGGAAGAAGAGCAAACGCAAGTAATTTGAAAACGTTGAAATGTTACCACTCAAGATATGCTACGCAGAGAACGCTTAAAACTTGATTAAAAGATATTCTGAAGTTGGAATCGCATTATCGTAGGCAGTACACAAATAAACTGCAGCTGCAGTCCGAGCTTAAAAGCTACACACACACAAACATTGAAAAATATAGTTTCACTAAGTGACTAAAAAAAGTGAAAAAGTGACTATAAAAGTCCGGAGGCTGCCTGAGCAGAAAATTACTAGTATTTAATTGCTTTATAATATTTAATTTTTTTTTTATGAAACCAAATCCGCATTAATTGTTTAACAGTAATTCTGAAATTTGGTGCCCAACAAGTAAATAAATAGTCCAACATTTATGAGGCCTTTTACATCTCCTGGAAAAAAGCAAAAAGTGTAGTCACGTCTTTTTGGATTTTAGGTAACGATATATTTCATTACAAAATGAATGTATGATGTGTGTATGTATGTAATATCAGTGACATATGGCTTCAGAATAAAATTAATTTAATTGTTAGTGGGTGAATTATTTAAAAGAGCAGATTTTGCAAAATTATATTTTCATTTACAAGTTCATACTGATTTTAATGTTTTTTTTTTGTCATAAGTTATATATTATTTGAAGTGTTAAAAAGGTACTTGCCAAAGTCATAATATATTATTATAAAGCATTTATAGAGGGAGATGTGGGTAATGTCCAAATACACATTGTGAATACGATTATGACAGCTAGATTCACTTGCACAAGTTAAAAATTTGGGACGAATATTTAAATTCGTGAAATGTCAATAACAAAAATTTTGCTCTTGAACTGTTGTGATCCAAGGGAGACTTAGAGATAAAAACATAGCCAGCGGCGCTCTCCATTTCATCTGCTATAAAGTTGCCTTGGTGTGGTGTGAGACGTGTATCTATAACTTGAGTCAAATCGAGCCTTTTTACTTTTATTACAATCTAATAGATTTTCGAAAACTGTAATGAAATATTCATTCGATAAGCGAACTAATAAGTGGATACATTTACAAACATTCACTTTCGAAATGACACAGAAAAATTCGCAGAAACCCCAACTTAATTCTGGGTCTTATAACACAGGCTGGTACCGTTTTCAAAAGATTAGCTCAACATCAAAAGATATTCCATATTTAATTTTGTATTGTCTCGCAAGCTATTTTTATACTATATCGGGAAATAACATTATTTATTTTTCGATGCTTAACAGTAAAGGTGGGGGCACATAGAATCTGTCATGCATTGTCGATCGCCTTTTTCAACTGACTACAATACAAGTGGATACAATTAAACTATTCTCAGTTTGTGATACTTCTTCTTCGTTTGGCGCTACAGTCCGTGGTGAACCTGGGCCTCAACCAACAAGCTTTTCCAGCTGGCACGGTCTTTAGCCAGCGTTCTCCAATTTTGCACACCAAGTTGGTTGAGGTCCCTCTCCACTTGTGTGCGCCATCGGTTCCGTGGGCGTCCTCTATTGCGTTGTCCCACTGGTTCAGAGTCGAAGATTCTACGGGCCGGAGCAATATTTTCCATACGCTCTACATGGCCCAACCATCTTAGCCGTTGGATCCGTAGACGTCTGGTTAGACTCATGTCGCTGTACAACCCGTACAGTTCGTGATTGAATCTTCTTCTCCAGAAACCATCAACGCAAACAGGGCCGAAGATTGAACGCAGAACTTTTCTCTCGAAAATACCAAGGACTTCCTCATCCGCCTTCGACATTGTCCATGCTTCCGCGCCATAGAGAAGGACAGGGATTATCAAAGTGGTATATAGTGTCAACTTGGTTTTTCGAGAGAGGGCCTTACTACTCACTTGCCTCTTGAGCCCAAAGAAACAGCGATTGCCAAGAGTTATTCTGCGTTTAATTTCGGTACTGATGTTGTTCGTGCTGTTCCCTTGGGAGCCAAGGTAGACGAAGTCCTTCACTACCTCGAAGTTATAGCTGCCTATGGTGACGTTCCGGCCCCGTTTGTGATACTGTTTAATCTAATTTTATCAAATAAGAACTATGTGCCATTTAGTTTTGAATTGGAATCGGTTGCAAATCATATTCTTTTCATTGAGCCCTGAGTTTCCATTCGTATCAAATTCTACTGGCCCAGGAGCTGAATGTTAACTGGAAAACTCAAATTTTGTGGCGAATTTTTGGCTGGTGTTCGGTTCTCTGAACTCAACATTGGCCAGACCATCATATAGGTCAAAGGTTATTAACGTTTTTTTGAAATAAATTGGTTGCAGTAAAGCGCGGCTCTATTTGCTACACAGGGCAAGGTCGATTTTAACGCATTATCGTCTCACGAAAAGGTGAAATTACTCTTTTAAACTATTTTTTATAAAGGTTTCTTAAGGTTTAGGACTGAGTGAACCAGCTGCAGGCTAGAGAAGCCTTCAAGGCCAGCACAACTTATGCCACCAGTGGATAACTGGACATTAGATGACTGTCGCGGCAGACATTGTATTTCATATAAGTACAACGGCTCAGATAGAACTGACCAGCAAACGTTAACAGCAGTTTGTGGAGAAGGGGGAAAACAGCTTAAAATTAAAAAGATTTCAAGAGCTTTTCTTTTATGTGATATCAAACCTGAATCTTGCGAGTGTTCGCAGGCTTAAGGTAAAATTTTGTATCATTTGTTCACTATTTATGTACTTCAGGTGCTGAATATTGTTGAGAGTTGTTTAAAATTATTTCCAGCGAATCATAAAAAATAAACAGGGGTATATTTTAATCTGTGTTTTTGTTATTTTTTTGCGGGCTTTGGGTTCGTTGTTTGTGTCATAAAATGAGATTAATGAATTTACATTAAAAACTAATCCTCACAATATTGTTGTTTTTGTCAACAACTTCGATTTACAACTTTTGACTCATTCGCTCAACGAAATGACAATTTATTACGAAAAACTAATCACTAACAGACTTAAGCCAGTATTTCTAATTTTATTATTCGAATAGATTTAAATACAAGTATTTTAATTTATTGTTTGTTGTTTCCTTTTAAATGCATATAGACTTTATTAACACTGTACGACAATAATTAAGTGCTGTTAATGGGTTATAAAAGTCTTTAAAAGACGGCAACTGAAGAGGTATTCTAAAAGCAAAGACTGTTCAAAAATTAAGGTGAATTTTTTAGTTTCACGGACTACAAATTATTTTTGGTCTATTATTAGATTAGACCATTTTCATACGAACAACATAATAATTTGTTTGCAAGACTAACACTTTTGGGAACTAAGGAAGAAGAGATATATTATTGAAGCGATAGGAATTTTGGGTCTGCTGTTTTGAATAATATTCGTACGAAGAACTCTGGTTATCATTTTAAGTTTTAGGGTTGTAGGACTGTTTCTACTTCGTGCGCGATTTGTTGTAAACAAACCAACTGCTATAAGCCGCCAACTACAGATTTTCGGTTAGCAGCCAGTGCGTTTGCCATTCAAGATGCGTACAATCGGACACTGGCCATCAAAAGCTCTCGTTTCGAACATGTGTTCATAATTTCGGCTATTTAGAATTTTAAGTTTGTTTGCGAGAAGCATAAAAGTTGGAAGAGTTTTACGCGTTCGGCCATTTTCTGCTCTTGAAAAACGGCTCACATTTTTTTTATGAATTTTGTTAATTAAATGCTCAAGAGCACGCGAAATGTTACGGGTAACAGTGGCACACGGTGATTGTACTCAGCCTTAGAAATATGTTTACAGCTGGTACAAGTTTTTCAGAAAAAGTCGAGAAGATGTGAATGATCGTTCTGGACGCCCCAGGACATCAACAGCCGATGAAAATGTAGAAAAAGTGAAGAAAATTGTTGTGGAAAGTTGTCGAATCACTATTAGAGCAGTTGTCCGTTCCAACCAAAAAAAAAAATGACCCTTGTTCGTAATTTTGTGATCAAAAACAACTCTGTTATTATGTCTCAGTCACATGATTTGTATACCTGCGACTTTTTTCTATTATCAGGACAGAAGGAAGCCATAAAAAGACGGTGTTTTGCGATGATAGGGGAGATAAAAATCAAATTGCTGAGAGCGCTCTTAGAGCTGCTTCGAGGTTTAGCACAAATACAAATATCTGAGGGGGACTAATTTCAAGGGCACGAAACAGAAACTGATACATTAATAAGTCTTGTTTGAGATAAATGATAAAGAAAATTGTTCTTTATGATTTTGCCGCACAAAATCCTGCTGAATTTGAGCAATGGCCTCAGTTATGTTGACCTTAAGTCATTCATGTCCAAAAATAAAAATGTAGGTTTATCGCAAACAACATAAACAAAACAAGAATGTCTATGCTGTGACGTTCTAAGCGAAAACAATTTCGGGCTTTGCTTCTCTGCGTCAATTTCAAATACTTTAAGCGTGTTTCTGAAAAACTTATAATCATCGAACGCTATCCGGACGACGCCTAAATGAAAAAGCCTAACAAATCGTCGTACGTATTATTGCTTAACACAGTTGAGGTATAAAGTAGCCATAAGTGCTTTAAGGGTATCGGTCGATTGCGGCTTAGTGACCATCCTGCTGGAATCATATGTCCTCTACATGCAGGTCAATCAATTTCGGCAAAACAATAAATCTGTTATTCATTCTGTCGTTGCCTTACCGCCGTTGGTTTTAAAAAGATACGGACCGATGATGCCGCCGGGACAAAATCCCCACCAAGCAGTACCTTTTTACGGATGCATTGAGCCTCTTATGGGTTGGCGTCATCCTACACATGACAATTTTGTGCCAACATAGCGCTATTTGTACAAAACTTTCCCCCACCACTTCAGTTGATTTTTCGGCCAAAAAGGCGACCATCTTCTAGACGCGTTTGCATTAACGTTCGTTTTGATAAGAAAGTTTTATAATTGGAAGGAGTTAATTGTCAAGATGATTTCGCAACACTGGCTAAATAAACATGACGGCTACAGAAGCTTTTTTTTCAGTGCACTTTAACTAAACGAGTGGCACGATTTAATTTTCTGAAAGGCAGACCTTCAACTTTTAACGCTGTCTCACTACCGAATGTAGATTTTTTTCTGTGATGCAGTGTTTCTTTATTAATTTTTTTTATAGTTTTTATTTTTTACTGAAAGTTCAAACCTTTTATGCCATAATTAATAAATTGCATCGTTTGTTTTAAATTTATTTGTGGCCTTTTAAGGCGATGCAAAATCAAGCAGATGTGAATATGTAAAATGTTTTCGAAATGCAAAAGTTTTGAACTACTTTTTTAAATGGGCATATCAAGTAAAAGCTAAAAATAGTTTTGTACATTTTTCAAAAAAAAAAAGAATTCTATGAACTGGTGTCGCGGTTCACCTTTAAAAGAACCCAAAATGAGAAGTACTTAGTGCTGCTCTCCTCTGCCAAACAGGCTGCAGGTTTTAAAATACATTTATACAAATTATGACTAGATTATAGAAAGCTATTAGATCGATTGCTAAGCCGACAATCACAAAAGTTTTGGGTGCCCGCAAGCCAATAATTACGACTTTTAAGCGACAGCTCAACTGTGGTCCAGAAATTGACTGGAGCAAAAAATAGAAACTCTTAGTAGCCCAAAAAGAAGAAGAAGAAGTCCAGTGAAATGACCATCGAAACCAAATATCCTGCCAAAAGTGCACTTTGCAGAAACAGAAAATTTAGGACATCTTCTGTTGTACGACTGCTTTTGGTCTCTATATTATTTCCAAGGCGGAAATTTACATTTCTTGCTAATCAGCCAATCATTGCGATTGCAGGATTGTACCAGTGCCTTGAAGCAAATTTATGGCACGGGTTCTACACTTAGGCCCAGTATTTTCATCATAACAAGATAATAGTATTCAACGTTAACGGGAATGATTTTATTAAAAAAAAAAGTCAGGAAAACATGTCATGTCTGTCAATCGATTAACAGGGGCTTTTAATGGCGAGTTCTTAAACTTGGCAGTTGATAGTGGACATACTGTTGCAGCCCTAACGGTTCTAGATATCGTATATTGCGTCTATTTTGTCCTATCTATCACCATGGACAGAAAAAGCGTTCAACAAAACGTAGAAATGTAAAACCAATGCCAATCCAATAGCGTTCAAAGTATTTAGTAGAACTCTCTAAATGATATAGATAATAAAGTAGCGTAGACCTGAATGGTCTTCAATGGTAAGCAATATGTATTACTGCTTTTGAACACAGTTGCGTTGCATGACTATCGAATATATGTATGTGATTTTAACAGGATATTGTAGTATGTGACACATAGCTTGAGTCACGTTGGATCGATTTAGTGGCGTGACCAAATTCAGCCAGAGTTACGCGCTATAGTTACGGAAAATGGGCGTTTTGTAACAAGGCAACCCAACGAACATTACACCAGTGTTGTATGCCGTTGAAAATGGCTTTTCAAATGAACAACACAAAATTCAAGAGTAGGAAATGCCTTTTGTAACATGTAGAAAATTTTTATGGACGTGCTTTTCGATAAGAATATGTAGTTCCATCGCCAAATATAGCCGCAAATAGGATTATTCGTTTGAAAAGGATGTTCCAGCGAAATTTTCAAGGCAAAAACATCGTTGCGTTTCCAAATATGCAAAAATACAAACTCAATAGGCAGAAATGTGTTTAAATACATTCACTTTTTGAAAAATCTGTGTTGCCGAGTCTTAGGATTTAGTAAACAAAATTCTATTTCAATCAGTTGTGCTTCATCATAAATATGTATGTATGTATGCACGTGTGTGTGTATGTATGTACGTACCAAGTTTTTTAACAATTATTTTGTCTGGTGATGATTTATTTTAATTGACATGTGTTTGTACAGAAACCAAATATTGTACATGTACATATATTTTGTTTTCTGATAATTTAAATGAATCATTGTGTAAAGTAATATTTTTATTTGTTTTGTTTAATTAAAAAATTTAAATATTGCTTCCCAGAATCTGTTTATTACGCATAAAACAAAAACAAATGCATCTTAAAAAAACACTCTTTCAATATGACAATCAAACAAAATCCAGAGAAAACGTTTTTAAATGTAACAATGCCGTAGAGCAAACCGTTATTCATTTATGTGTGTATGTGTGTGGGTTTGTGTGTAGCCATGTGCAAGTATGTAAAAGCATTTCACAACATGACAACATTAACAGACGGGCTCAAAATACCGGCTAAAATAATGAAACAATTAACAGCCAACTGTTAAATAAGTTGTGTAAAATGTAAGAGCAGCAACAAAAACTCTTAAATGTTATTTGCATGCAATTAGATAAACACACACAGAGAGAGAGAGAGAGAGAGAGAGAGAGAGAGTGCTCTTAAATCATAGAACAAACGAATGTTGATGATGACGATGATGATTGTGGTGGTTGGTGGGTTGGTTGTTGGTTGTTGGGCTGCCTGCCTCTGACTGAGTGGCATGACTGGCTGTGGCTGTGGCTGTGACTGAGACTAAACTGAACCGAACTGAATTGTGTGAGTTGGGGTATGTGCTCGTCTGTATGTGGATGGCTGGCTGGCTGGCGGACTGGCTGGTTGGCTGAGTTGCTTTTCGTTTTGTTAAGTTTAGTTGTTGGTAATACCGCGGCCCGAGTGTTTTAAGCGTATTTGTATTAAACAACTCTTTGAAAACAATCAGTTGTAGCTAAACCGTAGCGCCGAACGGTCTAATAAATTCTGAAATTCAGTTTTCGCCGTTAGAAAAAGAAGTAAACAAAAATTATTTATTCAAATTAAAAATAAAAATAATGAAAGAAAATTGTTGGGTTTATTTTGCACAAGAATGCAGCAAAAAAATAACAAGGAAAATTTGAAGAAAATAAATTTTTAAAACCTTCTAACTGGCTTCGGTTTGAGCCGCCTCTTTTATTTATCAAGAGCACAATTGTTTAGTATTCTTTTTGAATTTTTTTTTGTCAAATCATTTAAGCCGGAATTTTACAAAAAAAGAAAAAAGCGCTTTTGTGTGTGAGTTGATGTGCATGTGAGCCAATAAAGGGGCAACAGAATAAATTTTTGTTTGTTTGCTATTAAAAGATGTTTGGAAAATAAGAAATATTTAAGCAGCATTGTTTAAAATATTTTTAAACAAATGAAAAAACAAACAATAAAACATTTTGAAAAAGCAACAGTTTGCAAAACTTAAAATTGTTCAAAAAATTTGAATAAAAAAAGGTTTAATAACACGATTTTAAGAAATTGGCGCGTTTTTGAATGAAAACAAATAAAATATTTTTCAAGTGTAAAATAAATGAAAAAAAAGAATTTTCCCGGCCTGCTGGGCGTATGAGTGTTAAGGAATTGAAGGTAATTAAGAACAATTAAACTTATTTAATCGAATTAGAATTACAGACTTTAAAAGTAAAGAATATAAAGCGGTTTTTTGTGTGTGATATCGCAGGTGCTGCCCCGCACAAAGAAAATTTATGAAATTGAAAAACTTTTTTAATTATTAATAATCTTTACTGTTTGCTGAATATATTTTAATTAAAAAATTAAATTTTTTTGCATAAAGCTAAAAATAAGTTTTTAATTCAGTGACCTGGACGGCTACATTTTTGTTTTACCTTAAAATGTGTCTTAGAAAAATTGTTAAGCTTAAGACAACAAATATTTTTATCAGTTACAAAAAAATTGAAAAAAGAAGCATCTGCTTGTTTGCAGTTCTTCCATTTATTTAATATATCCGAAGAATTTTGAAAGAGTTCCATGTGTTATTTTTGTCACAAATATTTAGGTTTTGGGATAGTTGAAAATTTTTCTTCAAGTTGTGCTGATCCAAACCAATTTTTTTCTTCTTTCCAAGTTTCCAAGTGATAATTACTGATTCAGACCATGGAACTTTATATGAGGGTGGTGGGGGGTGATTAAAATAATATTCTTTGGCAAATACTGTAAAACATCAGCCATGGCAGAATGTCGGCCGGAAAACAATCGTAAACTTTAAGAAAGTGCAGAGAATTGCGGCCGTGAAAGCTCAAGTTGCTCCCCCTAGGCTAAAGTTTTCAATTTAGACGTGTTATCTTTTTAAAAAAATGTATCAGTCGAATTTAAACAGGCTTCTTTCTTTATAGAGGAATGAAAAATAATAATTGAAGTTATTTTAAACAACAAAATTTTTTTTTTGTTTTCGAAAATTTTCACTTGCTAATATATTTCAGAATAATAGTCTTAAATAATTTTTAATGCGGTGCTTCATTAGAGAGAAGAGAGATTGTAGAAATAGACACAATAACAAAATCGGGATTTGTTTTGTAGTGAAAATTAGTTTCTGAAATTAAATGAGGGGTCACTGTAGCCGGGAGAGAAGAATCAGTTGACACAATTATACCGAGAAGTGATCGGTTCTAAGACCTATTGCATTAAAATTTGTCTGCTGTATTTTGGGACAGGCAATTAATCTTAACAATTAATTAATTTGTCTCTTCCAATTTTATTTTCCGTTATTGCAATATACGAAAGAAATTTATTTTTTATATGGGTCTGTTTAAAATATATACCTATAAATATATTTATATATATTATTTGTATCAGTATAAAATTCGTCTTGAGGGCAGTTTATAGTAACTGCTCTCGCCATGAAACATTTCAGAGAAATTTTATTATTTCGGTAATTTTTTTAAGAAACGAGTTTTTTCGAATAATTGGACAATATTTTATATTTTTCAACTTTATTGCGCTGTTTCAACACTTCAAATGATTAGCGCGTCATATATATATATAAAAAACAAACAAATTCTATATAATCTATCCAGAAAAATCTCCTTTTTGCATTATAAAAATACATGATTAGTCACAGAAAACTGAATTCTTTAGTCCAAGTAGAAATTCTTGGTCTCTAAATCAGAATTATTTTTGCAGAATAATTGTTTGATGCCGCAACTGTAACATGTGGCACTGAAACTTCCCCAGAGTGCAATGTTTTTTTTTTTTTTAAGTTGAAGGGGTGTTCCCATACAAGGGTCACAGATTTTTGGGTAAAAGTACAATATTATTTTTTGTAGCGGCACCTTTTGCCATAATTTTCACATCATATTAAGCGAACAGTTCAACAGCTAAAGAGCTATCCGAGTAACTTAATTGCCGCAGCAATATATATTACAAAAAATATCTCAGTACATATCGTCAGCTGATATGCTAACATTAAGATTTTTACTATTTTACGCTTAAAAATGTCTGATTTTTATTCTATGAGAGTAAAAATTAGTTGATGCGCTTCATAATCAATCAGAAAACCATTATTGAATTTTTTGTTAATTACGTGTCTTTGCATTTCAGCTAAAGATATACTTTCTTAATTATCCGTTTCCATTTTCATTCAATAAAAATAACGATTAAGTTTTATATTCATAAACAAATAAGAAATGTTTGGAATCTTTTTTTAGAAAATTTTCATAAAAAAATTCATTTCAAATAGATTTTAATTTTTATAAATTAATAATTTTTCACTTAATTTCTACTATATCTCTGGAATATGGTTGCAAAGCGTTTTTCTGGATGTTCTCTCAATTTTCTAAAAGCGGAAAAGTTCGCCCGAATTCTTTTACAACTCCGACATTTTCATATTTGTGCTCCCCAGAAACTTCTTGGGCGCCGAAATTCTAGCATCACTTTCATCTTTATTTCTGTACTTCTCTCATAATTCAATAGAAAAAGTTTGAATTTTTTATTTATTTGTCTGCTTTATCCTGTTCTCTGATTTATTGCCTTTTGATGCCCCCACCCATCACATGTTAAATTGTGTTGCCACTACGGGCTGTTCCCGCAACAACGCAGAATGTAACCGACACTTTTGTTTAATGTGTTTCTCTGAAAGTGTTACAAGGAGAGCTTTTAGTTCAAGTTTAATGTGCTTTTCCACTCACTAACTATTAAATGGTTATTAAACGATTTTTTTATGCAAAATTAGAGTTATAAAACTGTAATAAACAAAAAATCATGTTTAACAAATGAGCCGCATATAATGGACGTGATTCAAATTCAAACTTTTTCTCAAGCAAATGAAAAACCTTTATGCGTACGATGTGGCTGAAAATAAACTTCATCGTTAGTAATTCTATATTTTTAGTGCTTTAAAAATATCTTTAGCGAAAATAAAATTTTACTTAAGAACGAATCTAAGTTTCTTTTAGTGTTAGGAAAAGCCTAAGACCACAGGGGGGCGGGGCAGCTCAGCCCGTTATAAGCAGCGATACAGAATAGTCATATTCAATACAGACACTTGCAGATGCTCCGGCGGAGTCCATGGATTATTTTACTGCGACACAAGGAGATACAGCTGAGTGAACAAGTCTTCCTAACACTCCTGACATTGCAGGTGTTGATCCGATGCTTTGTGTTATTAAAGCCTTGAGTATCTCGTCAATGTTTTTCAATGCCAATTTTGTGATGTTAAAAAAAACTATAAAATGTCAAATGGAAAAAATTCACATGGAAAGCACAACCACATATTCCGTTTAAAATCGTTAAAAACTTTTATGAGATTGTGCCCATAATTGATTTCATACATGGAACTTCATCACAAATTGAAGAACTCTTAAATTGAGTTTTCGAAATTAAATTTGAATTGATTCGGGTGTGTATTAAAAAGTTTACTGATTTGTTACTGTATTTGTTAAATTCAAAATCTGTGTTCAATGACTTGTTTATGAAAATTGTCATAAATTTTTTTTTTAAATGTATTCCAAACACCTTTTATTTGTTTATGAATAGACATACAAATGTAATGACTTCAGGACAACAACCGATTTGATTTTTAACTTCTTAAAAAATTATAAAAACTTTACACAAAAACAAAAGAAGATCAACTTAAAAACAAACAGCGATTTAGGCACCGAATTGCAGTTCCTTTAGAAAAATACATACATATATGTATGATTTAATCGATGTTTTATTGAATGAAAATAAAACCGGATAATGGAGAAAATATACGCAATTAAAAGCATAAATGCAAAAACTATTTTTTTGATTGATGCATGTGAAATCCATCCAGGTCGCGTAATATTTTTACTCTCACATAATAAAAATGAGACATTTCATAAGCGAAAAGCGAAAGTACGTAAGTACGTAGGTGCCAGTTCCATGACTATTTTGTTTCCTCTGTAGCATAATAGCATATTTAGTTAGATACATAGTTTAGGACTTCAAGTGACGATATGTACAAAAGTATATTCAGCAAATCATTTACCGATATATATTTTGTAGACTATAATGCTGCGACTATCAAGTTACTCAACTAACATTTGAAAATGTTGACTGAGCCGAGCCGCTGTAGTGAGTATAAAATGAAGCACAATGTTCCTCAACAAACTCTGTTCGATGTATGGGTACACCCTTTGATGTTTTGGTTGCGCTCGAACAGAGCAGGGGTCTGTGGTTGTAGCGTCAATAAAACTTTAAGTTTCAGTAGAACAAATATTGTGAAAAAATAACCGGACATTTACAGTCCAGGCATTTCGGCTTGGATTAAAAATCTTCATAATTCTGTGCGCTAAAAAAAATTTCAAATACTTTTTAAAGTTTATGACAAGGAAATAATAATGATAATAAAACAAAAAACATTCTTGACAATGTTACAAATTGTTGTATTGAATTGTATATTTTATTAAACACACACACACACTCTCACCGAAACAAGCAAAGAGTGCAAATAACATGTTATTTGTTTAAAAGCCATTATTGCTGCAAAAAACGATATTATTTACATTGTGCAAATAAGAGAAATGTGTAATTTCCATGACGTTGTGTAAAAACGAACCAAAAAAAAAAAAAAAATATTAATAAAAATGCCAGTTGACTTCGTATTATTTACAAATTTAATTTGAATCGATTTAAGTTTTCATATTTATTTATTTATATGTATGTTTTAAATAGAAAATAATTACATAAATAAAATATTCATTCATACAAAGCAAAAGAAAATAATTTCAATAAAGCGCTTTACGGGCAATATTAATTGCATATTAAGTGTTAATAGAAATGTTGTTGTTGTCTGTTTTGATGGCAATACATTTTTTTAGAAATCTTTTAATATTTTAACAAAAATGGTTTAATTGGGTGTTTAGCAGCACCAATCAAAGCTTATGGAAACGCTTTAGAATATGAAAAGTTCTCGAAGAAAACATTACAAAAGAAAATGTTTAATAGTACAAAAACGCAACCAGGACGACAGGCGAACTCGTCAGTATAAATTCTCTGGGGAAATAATTCAAGAGTAATTTTAACATTTTTCCTTTTTGTTGTTTCCCAATAAAATATTTGTTCCGGTGTTGCCAGAAATTTTTAATGAAAAATCTTTATTTTCTGAATAAAAATTTTTTTATATATAATTTTTTTTTAATTTTCTTTTATATGTATTTAATAGAAAGAATTCATATTTACTAAGACTCAAACATATGTACATATGTTTGTATGTAAAATATAAGAGAGTTTCTGTTAAATTTTATTTTAAAAGACGAGAAATAGATCTTAAAATTTTATTCTGATTAAAAAATCTGTGTTGAATTAAGGTAAAATCTGGCATCGGTGGTGCGGAGAAAATGTTTTTTATGAAGATATTCATGAGAGCGTTGGTGAACAATTCTCAGCTTGAATTGGATTAAATATAAGGTTAGATTTTTTCTTGCAAAGTTGTACTGAACTGCCCATTATATAAAAATTTAATTTTCATTTGCAAATTCATTTTGCACTGATTAATTTAAGTTGTGAAATTTTTTTGGGAAAAGAAAAGTAGTGAAATGTAGTTAAAACAAAAGTAAGTGATTTTTCAAAAGTAACATGTACGAAATGTTCACTCACAGACAGTTGGAAAACACACACACAGAAACACTTCTTATGTTAAATGCTATAAAATAAAAAGTGGCATTTAAACTTGACAAGAAAATTCATTTGCTGCAAAGCTTGAAAGCTAAACAGGGTCACAGGCGGAAATTATAACATGTATATCTATTGTGGGGTTCGCGGCATACCTCGAAATACAGCCGTACGTCTATTTTCATATGTAAAACTAGTAAATCGGAAACTGCTTTTGTTAAATTTAATCAGGATGTTATTACAGATATTTATGGAAACGAAGATTATAAGAGAAATCCCTTAAATTTGCAAAAATCTTTGCGTTTGTCGGTATTCAAGTTTGATTTGCTTAAAAGTTTTAAATAATTAATATAATGAAAATATTAAATTGAAAATCAGATAATATAACTTTTAATTAAAACTGTTTCAAAACTAGCATTTATATATATTAAGAATTTATAAAAATATTTTGAAAAATATTTTATAAATAAAAAAAGATCTTAAGTATCCTTTAGGACAGAAATTCCTTAACTTTTTCCAATATAATCGTATGCCTTTTAGTCCTGCTATAATTTTTGGGAAGCTTCTTTGTTTATTTGCAACACCATTCTTAGTGTGGACCGTTGGTCTAACAGTCTACCAACTCATCCATCGAGGCACTTTAAGTTAAATTTGGTCAAAGAATCGTCGTTGTGTGAAAGAAAATATTCCACCGTTCTTGCTGCAACCCTGCCCCATGCCTGTCCTGTTTGTTTCTGTCATTCCGATTCATCGATTCAATCTACTTCAATGAATTTTATTTCTATTTAAAAAGATTTTTAAGACTTCTCTATTAGCTCTATATGCGTTGCGCGTAGTGTGTACTCTGTACTGTACGCCATACTGGACTGATAAGCGTATATCGTGCTACTACCTGGGCACCTCATGCGACACCCAGTTTAGCGATTCCTTATAGCATTTTTTCATTGGCGATGTGGAAACTGATCCAAGGAGATTGGCTCTTTTGGCCTCCTGCTGGCTATACGAGTATTTCCAACTTCTGACTCAACAGATTCTGTGAGTGAAGCCGCAGCAGATATTTCTTCCTCTTTATATTCCATTTAGTGCAATATCACCAACAGGTTTTTCGTAAGAATAAAAAATTTCGATGATATCTAACGTTCGCTTGGATTTTGGACGTATATACATATGACCAGGGCTCTGATACTTGTAGGCTCGATCAATTTGTCGACTCATTCATCATTTCAATTAAGCACTGCTTGTTATTTCGGATCATGTAAATTGCGATTGAAGCGGCTTAATTAGTTTTTGCTTTTGTTTTTATTCTCCTTTGAAATTTTGTTTAAGATTTTTATACCGATTTATTGTTTCTTGTTTTTGATATGCGATATTTATTTATTTTACAAAAAATAATATAAAAATGTTCAATAAACTGTATAATTAATGAAACTGTTTATCTCTTAACGGCCAATTTCTTTAATTTCTGCAAATATTTACTGCCTGCTGTTAATTTTTTTAAGCATAAATTTTGCACAACAATTTGCGGCAGAATTACATTTTTTATGTTTAATTATATACATATTTTTTTTGTATTTAAAAATAATTTAAATTGCCGCAAAACATCAAATACTTAGACTGTAAAAGTGTTCAGAAAACAAAAAATTTTGTTAAAGCAAAAAATTGCAAAAAAAAAAAACACTTTTAACGCAAAACACTTTAAAACGAAATGTGTTTCACAATGATTATTGATTTTGAAAATAGTTCTCAGCTTGAAATTTAAATTTACATGTCATGCTGCAAAATACACGCTCACGGGCAAAAATTCTTGCAAACTTCACATTCTAGAAACCCTGTTCAACTGTGGAAGACCATTTTTCGCCTGAAACCCATCAAAATCGCTCTGAGTACATGTAATTAACTTTCAAATAGGCGAATTCATAGCTGGTACAGAAAAAAGATAGGGCGAATTGAAAATTCCTTTTCCTTAATAAGAAGGAAAATGACCTTAATTTCCTTTATATGTAGATGAAGGCACAGCCCTCTCAGTCGGCATCAGTCCCAAAACTATAAGACGTTAATACCACCATGATTTTCTTACCAGCTCGTGTGTACGACTCCTGCTCCTGACTAAAGAAAAATGAACGGCGAAAATGTTAAATATCGACCGGCTGCACGATTTTTACTGGAATATGATACGACAATTGTCCAAAAAGTTTGCGCTGACTTGTCTGGTTTCCAATCATCCAATTTAAATTGTTCCGCTACAGGCCACTCTCTACTCGAAGACAAGTCCGACAGAAGCTAATACGATGCATAAGAACGTTTGTGGATTTGACGAGCGGCCGGTAAAATTGCTGTATTAAACGATAGGAATTTCAGTTACGTGGGTAGCTGAGACTGCGGCCTACTCCCACGGTGGGCCAAACACTCAGAATGTACTTATCAGTGCTCCTGTAGCACATAGTGGGGCCAATATTGGATCGTAGTAGCATTTAACAATTCCTCGAATGAAAATGATAGCCGATTTGATAGTGACAAAGTATTCCTCTGTATAACTATATGTATGCACGAGGCCTGTTTAAAAAATTAGGTGAATTTTCAGTTTTCTCAATATATATTTATTTATTCACAAACTTCCGTTTCAAATATATTGCATTTTTTGAGCACACCTCGTATTTAAACATTCTTTCGGTTGTAGCTATAATATGTTAAATATTTATGTTTGTAATAAAAATTCTTCTATAGCCATTAACGGAGATGAAGATCTTTCAGTTGTGAAAAACTTAAAAACTTTTATCGCAAACCTGATACTGGTCCTGTTACATTCAAATTTTTCTTTTTAACATTTTTTCAATACTTTGTTTTATTGCCCACCAATAAAACTTAAATTTGTTCTGTTAATATTCAGAACATGATTTTTTGTTGATGCCTATTTTAGATGTTTTTAACACTTACAATTTTTACTATTTTAGATGCGTAGTTTTTGTTTTTAATTGCATTTAAAATAATTTATTCTCTGTTAAAATTAACAGCAAATAACTTTTTTTCCCCTTAATTTCTTTTATAGATTTTCCTAGAAATAATACAGCAGTTTTTATTTGAGCAAAGCTATTATAACTAACACATATTTACATTCTATGTACATATATATGTACACACACACGCACACACGCACACACACACACACACACACACACACACAGAAAACAATACTTTGCAAAAATTATAATTTATTTGATGTAAAAAGTACAACTTGGAAATAAGTTTTTGCAATTCAGTTTCAATTCATAAATATAAATTTAATAAAGTACTTTTTATGGGATGTTTTCTTTTCTGTTATTTCAACAAGCTTTTCGAACTTTAAACACACACACACACACACCTGCATACTTCTGCTTGAATTCATAACAACACACAATCAACACTGTGGGGCATAATTTCATTGTTTCCAATACACAATCGAACAACCAGCCAGTCTTTAAGTCAATTGTCCGTCAGTCAGTCAGGCATTCAGCCAACCGAACACCACTTGATTGAAATCGCTTCGAAATATCAGAAATTATATTAAATTATAAGCAGCGACAGTAGAAAAAACTACAGGGAAAATAACATTAAAAAAAAAAAATAGAGAAAAAATAAAATTAATTTTTTCGCTTTTTGTTTAACGACGGCAAATTGGGAATTAATTATGCTTGACGTGTCGTACTTATAAACTACAAATAATACAGACAAGTACAAGCACATATTTCTTTAACAAATTTAAGTGCCAGGCGCTTGAAAGAGTGTAAAGTTTCGTTATTGCAGAAGAAATACAAATTATTGTATGCCAAACAAGATGTTTGATTAAAAAATATATTAAATCTATCGAAAACAACAAAAACTTAAACTAAAGTATCAGATGGCCGTCCAAAAAGGCGGATTCTTGTTTTAAGAAAAATACCTAAATAAAGGTTATAAGCATAAAATTACTTTGAACTAGAGCTAGAACTTGATATACGATAAAGCCTTTAATTTGAAATAAGTTGTTTTTGTACAAAACCTAAAAGTCCCTCTAATTCGCTAAGTTCGAAATTTCCACATAAAGTTTTTGTCGCTTAAGTTCACATGCACTTAAGATTATTGCTTGACATCCAACAAAATCACCGTTTTAAAATTTGGTGCTTGGAGAAAAATATAAAAAACAATTTATCTAAATAAGTTTGAAATTTCGAAATAAGGTCTCAAACTGCGAATTTGTTTTAAACAAAGATATTACTTGGGGCTCAACTAGATGGTTCTCTCGCCACCTTTAATTAGATATTTTACAAAAATAATAATATATGTATTTCTGAACATGTTCGAAATTTCGAAATCCAGCTGGGAAACTGAAGTCTGCTTATTAGATCTGCCGCTATAGCCAGAAACTAAACAAAAACAACATTTTAAGTTAAGTGTTAAAAAAACAAGGCTTCCAAGCCCTGAATTTGCTTAGAAATACGGATATTATTTGACATTTGACAATTTTTTTATGTGGCGATCTGTTATTATATAGTTTTGTAAGAAAAGTAAAATAATAAAATATTCGAACAAGTTCGAAATTCCGAACTGAACTTTGTAACACTCTTGCCATTCCTTTGTGTGGGCAGTGTTGCTAACGGAAATATCAAGGCCATTAGCTTAAACATATCTGCCAATACAAAATTTGCTTACGAGAGTGTCACATGTCTGACAATGTTATTATCATAAATTGGATTGACAGCGCTTATTCTGACAACGTGGTAAGACAAAAACTGGCTGTTCACACAGATGTACGACATTCTTAGTTATTATTTGTTGTTATCATTGTAAGATGTCAGATCTTACTTTGGCATGTCGAAAAGCACGTGTTTTTCTTCCAAAAAATTACACAATTCTCTGTCATTTCGAAATTAAGACTTTCGCGTTCGTATTTAACCCACTAAAATTTTTAACTTACTTTTGCGATTTTTCGAAAGATTTCATTCTTTAAAGTATCGCATTTTTTCAAGTAAAAAAATTCACATGAAAACAATTACAAGTCGTACGAGTAGTAAAATATGTGTTTAAGAATGAATAATAAAAAATATACATACATACATACATAAAAAAAAATATTTTGATTTCGTTTTTATTATTCTTATTCTTATATTTTTTTTTGTTTTAAACAAAGAATGAAAAACAAACAATTTTTTCACTTTTTATTAATTAGTGAGTAAAAAAATGTTAAGCAATTGCCAGCGAGCGATAAGCGACAACTGGAATATACTACTCCTTCAAGTATTGGAGAATTATTCAAATGAAATTATATGGTTCCTTTTTGTCAAAGAAACCTTCAATGTTTCCTAAAAATGTTTAAGGTTTATCAACAATAAAAACACTAAACAAACAAGCCTAATTTTGGTGTAATAACTCAAGGTCAAGGGGCAAATTCTTGTTCTGAAAAATATCATAATGTATATGAATGAAGTGTTATTTTAGCACGTGTACTAAAGTCTTCACCAAAAGTATGCACCCGGTAGCAGACATACTTACATATTTGCTCTGAAAATGTTCGTCGAATGTCATATTGAGCCATAAATTTTAATTCTAAAGTTTAATTGGAAAAGCTTTAGCCTTATGAAAGAATTGATTACATCGATTACAGTAATTTAAAGTTCATATATATCGGCAAATAAATCTGTAGTAATAAACATCTGTTATAAGAGATATAAAGTCCAGCTGTGAGCAAAACGACATTTCGAAAATTTTTCCTATTTTGCCGTGGATCTAAAAAAATAACATATTATAGATGCGGCACTTATAGCAACGTATGTACTTTTGATTTTCAATTAGCGAGGACATGGATGTTGTTAATATTTTGAATTTTTTGTTAGTTACATAGTTTTGCATTTCAGACTGCGACATGCATACTTCCCATGTTGGAAGTAATGTACTAAATTTGCCATTCGATGGCGGATATGCTGCATTCCTGGCTGACCATTCAGTGAAAAATCACTAAAATAAAATCTGCTTTAGGCGACACCTACAAGAGTTCAGTGCTCTTATCTGCCTGCTTAGTTGGAAGTAATATTTTATTCTGAACACTTTTATCTTCTTTTGGGGGTACCCTAGATGGGCGCCATAGACGCATATTGCCAACCTATGGCCTGGTTGGCAATTGTACATCCGTATGGCTCTACAGCAAGTATTTGGATAATCCAATAAAAAAAAATTATACAAAATGAAAAGGGCCGCAACTTTCTTAAATAGTCGTAAGTAAAACTTGTTTATAAAATTCTCAGTTATATGATAAACCATCTCTAGCGGTTTTTTTTTTTTTTTTGAACAATCCAACAGAAAAGTCGGTTGTAAAGTGACATTAGAAATTCCTTACCAGAAATGGTCTCAGCAAAGGAAACTTTAACCTTAAAATTTATATGAAAACTAGAAAACTAGAAACTAGTGCTACAGCCCCTTCCTTTAAAATGTTTAGGTGGACCATAACGGACGAACTTATTTCCTAATCAATTATTTGGCCATAAATTTTGCAACACGCCAATTTTCAAACAAAAAAATTAGTGGACCTTTTCCATATGCAAAAATAATTTTTAAAATTGATTCACAAACTAAAAAGTAATTTAATAGTGCATTTTTTGGGAGTAGATTTTGACCCCCCTCCCCCCTTTTTTTTAAATAGAACTTGAATGGCCCTCTTGCGTATGCAAAAAGAATTTTGCAAATTGGTCAACTAATGGCGAAGTTGCACTTCTTTATATTATAAAATCTGTTCAAAACTCGGTGGAAGGAGCAGCATAATTAAAAAAAATGGCCGTACGAGTGGGCGTGGTCGAAAAAAACCAGCCTATAATTCATTCGAAACAAACACACTTTCTGTTTTGCAAAATGTTGTAAATATAGGCATTTAATCGGGAGAGGTGTATCCAAATGTTAAAATTAAACATATTTGTGAGCAAAGTTTTTTTTTTTTAATATTTAGTTTGGCGTTTTGCTTCTTTTTTAGAGAAATAATTTTGTTGGGAACTTATTCCACTTGAATAAAAAATTATAACTGCCAATTAAAAAAGTAGAACTGACCTGCCACATCGTTTTAAATGTATGTGTAGTAAACGCACCCAGAATACTTGGGGTAACCGATTACCCTTATTGATATAAAAATAATTTATTAATTTTATATTATAAAAATTTTTTATTTTTATATCAATAAAAATAATTTATTATTTTTATACACACTTATACCCAATTGGTTCAAACAATTAAATGCGTATTTATATGGTACAGCAAAACCGAGGCGTGCTGCCACATTCTTAGAAAGACACCAAACTTTATACTACAATAATGCAATAACCTTTGAAATACATGCATTTGTATATTCTATTCTATATATTGTACAATATGAAGTTTGACATATATTCTAAAGAGATAGTTTTTCTACGGAGTTCTGCAACGCTATTCGCACATTTCCAATAGTTGTCAATGCTGCCATATGATATGCAGTAGTAAACGTGTTGCGCGGTGGCATCTGATTATGGTTTACACACACATACACACATACATACATATGATTGTACGTATGTATGTTTTATATATTTTTGTGTATATAGACAAATTTTAGAAATAATAATTACATGTTTTTGTTTCAGGGAAAAATTTCTTCATTTCTTTCTCTCCAAAACAGAAACTTCAAGCTACAAGAATTTTTGTTCGGATTTTGTTCGGTGGAATCCAAACTTATCAGACATTTACTGAGAATATGTTTCATGGAATTTTTATAGTGCTGTCTGTCAACTTGTCAAATTCGCAATGACAAAATTTCCAAAGAATTTTTGTTTGGGAAATTAATTTACAAATGCAGCATTTAGCAAATATTCTTCTACCCAATTTATAAAAAACAAAAAAAAAAAAATAATTGTCTGGGCATCTAATACAATCAATTTTCTTCACACAGATATATGAAAATCGAGAGTTAGTCGTCTATATTTACAATCTGAAATAATGCTAAACAATTTAGCATTTAACCAGAAAGCCCAGATTTGTTCCAGCACCCAAGTTCTGCAACATATTGCCAATTCTGTTGATAATTTTAAAAGAAACATTTGCAATGACTCATTCATTTTATTTTTCCCCTTATTACGAATAACAACAAACGGCTCAGATAAGATATAAGTTAAAGACGCACAGCATATTCTTGGATGTTGCCAATATAAACAGGAATCGATTATTATTGACAACGTCTAGTGACATATTTAATTGCACGAATAGTTCTATGAAATATATGAGCCCAGTTTGGAGAGACGAAAGGCCACAATAAGTGCAACAGCAGGGTTATTAATTTGAAGAATTTTGACTTGAGAAAAAGCTGCATGTAATTTTTCTGTGGGACGATGTTTATTTCTTAAAATTATCAATAGCACCATATTCGGACTCGGATAATATCAAACATTACCTAGAACAAGAACTCGGTGGTCGAAGCAAAATTCCTGGTTGTCTCTCAGCTGAACAATATAGTTGCAATTACTTTTGCTTTCTATGAAAACTTAAATAAGTGATCCTGCAGTTGAAAACCCACCTAGTGTGTCAAAACAAGTTTTTGAGTAAAACGAAATTTAATTCATGAAATTTGACACATTAGGTGGTTTATTTTATGCAGGCTTAAACTTTGTTTCAAAAATCCCTGATTGCCTCTCTCTGCCCAAAATTCCTCTGTCTTTCTAAATCACTGCAAAATCATAATTTTGCTATACAGCAGACGCGAAATGTGTTTTACTATGTATGTATGTATTTAAGTATGTGTACATACATATGTACATACTAACGTACATACATACATACATATATATATATATAATTTGGCACATTTGATTAGAACGTTTAATTCTGCAAATAATAAAATATTTTTTAATTGCCCAAAAATTAATTATTTATGTTGACTTTAAAGCTCATTTCGCAGAATTTATAATTTTTTATGGCTTTTAAACAATTAATGCTGTTATTTAAGAAAAATTGTTTTTATTGTATATTTTCTCGTTAACAAAATAGAAAGAAAAAAACAAACAAAAAAAAAATCCTACAAAATATATAAAACCAATAAAATCTCTAACAAGAGCATCCATCCATCCATCTGTAGCTGTTTCCGAATGAATGTTTTTTATTCGCCTGAAAATATTTCGTTCGAAACTCGTGTGTGACGCAGTCAGTCAAATTTAAATGCCTCTGGCAGCATGGGGAACTTAATAGAAAATAAGTAAATACAAACGTTTAAATAAATGAATCGGGATGTGTATGGGGGTTGTGGCTGTGGTTGGCAACAATGAAACAAACACAAATTCTGTAACAATAACATTGAAAACGATACAGTTTTACAACAACGACGGACGACAAACGATAAACGACAAACAACCAACCACTGTGTGACGATTACTTTTAGTTATTCAATTTATTAGAAAATGTCTAATGGTTCGTTTTGTTCGTGCTATCTACATACATATATATGTACATATGTACATACACTGCTTGTTATTGCTGCAATTGTTGTTGCTGTTGTAGAGCCAGCATTTAAGAGATACGAAAATGACTTTAAATGCTTGTACGCGTCGTAGTAAATTGCTGCAAGTAAATGAATGAAATGAATATTTCTTAAATACCTGTTATGGCGCACTAGTGGGACTGTGTGTGCCCGCTGACTGACTGACTGACTGACTGACGTTGTGGCCAAACGTAAATATTGCTGGTGTACGGACATTGAGTTTATTTATCAGTTCATTTGTCTTAACTGTCTGTCTGTCTATTTGTGTCTATCTGCCTATTAATTTTTCAAGTTTATTGAGTTGAAATGCTGGTGAGTGGTGAAATTGCACTTTGTATTTGATTTAGAATGACGCATAATATTAAATATTTTATAAATGAGCCATCGAACAAGATTTGCTTAAAATCCACTGATAAGATATACACATTTATTGTATGTCAGTCCGTAAGAGCAATCAAAACGCAACAAGAAAATATTTAAAGGGACTCTTTAACAGGAACTTTGCCTGGGGCATTTTAAGATTAGAAAATACTACAACGCCGTTTCTTTTTGACAATTTTTGAATTTGGCGAATAGAATTTGGGTTAAAATTTGCTTTAAAAAAAGAGCAGAAATAATTAAAATTTGGAAAAATATTTTGATTAAGAAACACAAACATACAGGTAGATATTTCACATACAAACTGAATATGAACTATTTGATTAAACGCTCTAGTTACAACTAAAGTCTGAATTTTAACTTTCATCAGGGAAATCACAATATTCGCAAAGGAACTGCACGTAATACTGGAAACTGTGGGGATACCTGAAAGTAAGAATTAAAATACACTCGAATAGCCAATCAATGCATAAAACACTAGGCAGTTACACTTTCTCTAATCTGGATTCCGAGATATGAGAAATATAGAGGAAACCACATGCATGGCATCTAGCCCAAAAAGCGGCTTAGGGACTTTCTCATCGATCTGCTACATTCTTTGACTTCAACAAAACACTTTTTAAAAAAGCGGTAGACAAATGGTGGGAAATATTGGAAAAATGTTAATGGTCTTGTACATTCCAAAATATTTTCTGAATTTTAATGCCAGTAAAGCGGAAGAAGGCAGTTGATAGCACTTATAGGACGTTGTGACTGTTATTGGCATCTATACAAAACGGGCATATCCAATGTAGATAATTGCAGATTCTGCGGAGAAGAGGAGGAGTCAATGGCGGACCCAATTACCAACTGCATGGCACAGGGACACAGTAGATGCGGATTACTTCATACCTATATGCTGGGTGAACAGAGCCTGCTAACACTTCCATTGAAGGCGCAGTTTCGGTTGCTTGACATATTAAGCCCTTGAAGGAGAGAGTGGAAGCACAATAGATCAACGATATTTACTATAGACTCTGGTACTGATGACTGGGCACAAGGTATTCGTATATTGTGTAGACTGAAAGGTGGTGAATTGGAAGAAGTTGTACCCAGATTTCCTTTCGGATAAATATACGGCATCAATTTTCGCAAAAAAAAAATATATCTCTATTACAGCGCGTTTCTTTCTTTTTACCCAGAGAAATATGACAGAAAGAAGCGCACTATGAGTATAATAAAAAAAAAGGTTATTATGGCCTCAAAATCGGTACCATTTTCGTTAAATGAAAGGAAGCGCCCAAGAGTTTTAACGGAATGAACAACATTGGAATTTTTTTATAATATAAAAACTGTGAAAGGGATTGAGTTTTGAAGTATGAAATGTAGCGCATAAAATAGGCTGTAGGCTATTTTAATGTATGTTACGCAAAATATAGCCGTTTTTCAGTGTTCTACTTTATACAATACAGAGTTTGTTGGGTTAGAGCCATTTTAAACGCTGTCGTTAGCTTATGGCCATCTGGGTGTAACTTACTTAATTTTAATGTATGCACATTTTAAATACAAGTCTAGTTATTTCTGGAAAACGCTTGTTGTAAAATATGAATGTAACATAATTTATAAAATATGTAACTTCAAAATTTATAGAACACAAATAAAACGAATTTTGTACGATATTTTTTTTTTTTCTTAAGTCAATGTTCACATTTGAAGTCCTCTTTTGAATTCATATACGAGGCCTGTTGAAAAAGTAAGGAGATTTTTATATTTTGCGGGTTTCATTTTATGTTGTTGCACAGTCGCCTTGAAAATGTGGTTACAGTGTCAGCTATTTAGGATGTCTAGTTAGTTTGGCAGAGGCGGTGGAAGTGTTTTGAGGATTCAGTGAAGTTCGGCTGTCGAAAAAATATATTTATAAATTTGCATAACATTTTGTGAAAAAACTGGAATTATGTGCTCAAAAGTTAAGAGCAACAGAGTCCTACGGTGATTGTACTCTGAGTCTGAAAAATATTGGCAGATGGTGCAAGCTTTCCAAAGAAGGCTGAGAAGATGTGCAAGACGGCACTCGCCGTGAAATGTGGAAAATCGCTATTAGAGAAGTTGCTGCGGATGTCGGTATATCGATCGGTTGATTCATGCTTTGCAATTTTTTGCGATATTTTGGCATGAGACAGCAAAGTTGATTGCAAAATCATTATAATGCTCAGTCTTCAATGCCCTTTTGTAACTTGTTTGCCAAAAAGCACACCAGATTGGGCCACGGCGACTTTTTCCCGTTCCCAAGAACAGTAGACAAAACACGAATCGCTGAGACAACTCAAGGATGTAGCAAAATAAAGTGTATTATATCGGAGGGAGACTTCTTTGAAGGGGAAAATACAACATAATGAATATTTTTTGCCACACCTCGTACATATACAATAATTTTGTACCTTCATGTTTGTAAAATTCCTTTTATATTGATCATGAAAAACACCCCTCAGTATTTTAATTTGGAGCATCACCTTTTCCGAGGGATCTTGACGAAATCTAAAAGAAATTGAAATTATAAAACCAGCTCTTGCCCGGCTTCGTAAAATGGATGTTCAATTCATTAGAACCGAACACTGACATACAAACGTTCACACAATTGTGCGTGTGTATGAGAATTTAAGTGTATGTATGTATGTGTGTGTGTATAATATATAAGAAAATAGAAATTTACGGCATAAATGAAGGCAGTTTGTCGTTTAGAACATTTCAACATCTTCTCCATATGACTGTGCGGAAAAGCACCATTGGCTGTCTGTATGTCTGTCTGTCTGTGTGTTTACTCGTCTATCGGCCTGTTCATGCACATATTTGTTTGGCTTTGGTTACAAGTAACTTACAGCGCTACGCATATTTGTAACTTGATTCACTACACAATCATGCAATAATTTAGGTCATAATAGCAACTATCGTTCTCTTTATCCGTTCTCTTACTCCTCTTAGCGCTACACAATAATGGCGTTGTGGTGGTTGCTACACGAAGCTCCAAAGGACTTGGCGGCGTCAAGACAAAAATGTATCTACTGAAGATACAATATTTAAAAACATAAGACTTAAAATAATCAAAATAACATGTTCACATGTCATATATTTTTTATTTTATTCATATTTCTCAAATACTTGTACTTGAAATAACAACTTAAGAAAAGAAAACAGAAACAACTATTATGAAATAGAGGAGGGAACCCAGCATAACAACAGAGTTTTTTTCCTCTTTCTCTTTTTTTTTTTTTTTTGTCTAAAATTAAACATGTTGTAACAAACATATATTAATATTGTAGAAAAATTCCACTGAAATGATATAAATTAAAAAAAAATATGTGCATATGCTAATGAACAAAAGCGTAATCAGGCGTTTGGAATTTGGAGCACAAGTTTTAAAACGCTACATGAACCATCATCATCCATTGATTTAAGATTATGATCCAGAATAACAGCAAATTTTTCGTTGAGTTGCTTTACAACAGTCAAGTATGTATTCGAATTTCGAAACTGTGTTGTAAATCAAATGCCGAAATAATATTAAATCTAAAACTCCCTCTTAAATTAGAGCAGAAAAACAATAAATTTTAAAATATATCCACTGAAAGTGTTTTAAAAACTATTTTTTGTATTATTATAATATATAAAAAAAAAACAGTTATTAAAAACAACCCTTTTGGAAAATGTTTTTTTTTTGCATAACTGCAGACGCTAATCTTAAAAATTGCATTCTAAAAGCGGTGCCATTGAAAATGGTACGAGTAGTTATAGAAAACTACCTTTTGAAAAGAGTGTGTTTTAATCTGTACCTTTAAAAAATTACCTTGTCAAAATGCTACTCTCTAAAAAAGCAAAATTTTTAAAAGCCGTCTTTTCAAAAGTAACATTTAAAAAAGCTCCTTTTAAAGGAAAAAATTTTAAAATTAAATTTGTTTTAAAAAAGCACATCCAACAAAATGGCTGCTCACAAAAAGTATCTTTTAATAAAAGTGACTTTTATATAAAAAACATTTCCAAGTTTCACGAAAACTGAATTTGGTGTAGAGTATTTCTTACAAAAAGCTTTTTGTTTTCCAAAATGTTCCTTTATTAGAAAGTCCTTTGACAAACAGTTTTTTCTTCATAATGTACGTTTTTAAAAAAGTACTATTTAAATAAAGTACCTTTTCAAAAAGGTACTATTTACATAAAGTACATTTAAAAAAAAGTATATTTCACAAAAAGTACTTTTTTAAAAAAGTATTTTACCTTTTACAAAAAGTACTGTTTACATAAAGTATTTTTTACAAAAAGGAGCTGTCACAAAATTTTTACATTATACAAAAAGTATCTTCTAAAAAAAGTATTTTTTTCAAAAAGTACCTTTTACGACAATACTATTAGTGAAAAGTAGTATTTAAAAAGTTCCACATAAAAAGCAGCCCTTAACAATATCTTATACAGAATATAATTTTTAAAATATTATCAAAAAAAATGCTTTAAAATATAGGATTTTAAAATGTAACTGTTAATAATTGAACGTTGGGAAAAGATACTTCTTACAAAAAGTATCTCATAAATAACTTGTTGCAAGAAGACCTGTTAAAACCTTGATTTCCTAAAAAGTACATTCCAAAAAATTCCATTCAAAAACATGTTTTAAAAACAAGTACGTTCTAAAAAAACTACAACATTTAAAAAAATATTTTGTTTGAAAGAAAAGAGATTAAAAAAAAATAAAAAACTGCATGTAAAAACATTTTCTTTTGAAAGTACGTTCTAAAAAAACTATTTCAAAACTATTCAAAAACTATTTATTTTAAATTTGTCTTTTAAAAGGAGAATTTTTTGAAACAATACAAACAATTTTACAGAAAGTACCTTGTGAAAAATAGTTTTCAAGGAAAAGTAACCATTTTAAAAGGTACTTTTTGCTGAAGATACTTTTGCAGGAAGTATTTTATGTAAATGATACTTTTGGTAAAAATAAAAAGTACGTGTAAAAAATCTTAATTTAACGGCGTTTCTTTTAACGAGATACTATTTGAGAAAGTACTGGCTAAGAGTGGCGCAACAAACAGTTAAAAGGTGCGCGGTAAAAGTCTTTTAAAAGCATCTCTTTAAAGAAAAGTACGAAAACAACTTTACAAAACATAAAATACCTTTAAGAGCTAAAATAGCTTTTAACAACTAAAACACCTTTAACAAACGGTTAATAAAATTACTCCTGCCATTTTTTTTCTTGCAGTTTTATCTTAACAATACGACTACAGTTGGCGCAGTTGGTAAGTTAAAAATTTTGGTTTTGTATTTTCTTGTTTGAACTTGAAAAATAAATAAATAAATATTTATTCTTGGTTGTTATAATTAATAATTCAATGAGTTGTGTTCAAAGCAAAAGTTTGCCATAAATTCCTGGCAATTATTGGATTCGATATTTCTTCAGTTGCGAGTATTTTTAAATTTTATGCTGTAACATATTCTGACAGAGTGTTTCTTTCTTATTTCTTAATCATCTGCATTTCAAAGTTTAACTCTTCTTGATCGCCAACACTGATTCTGTCCTTAAGCAAACACTGATCCGCAACTTAAGACTCCTGTTAACCCCATATGCATTTTTTTTTGCTCTCAGCAGTTGAGGTTGATTCCGAGGTGTAGCATTAAGCCAAAGGGCTTAAGCTACAAAACAAATTGCCACATTAAGCCATCGAATAAGAAAAATCTCTGCAGACCATCTCACCGTAGAGACATTAAGGAAGCAGCATTTTTGTGTGTTAATAGACAGGGTGCTGCTTTAGGGGATGCAATATTGTTTAATAGCAGACCTCAGTCAGCATTGCTTCTATAGGGTCCTTGAAATATGTAGAAAACCATTTATTAAGGGTTTTATATTTGTTCAAGCGGGTGTGCGAATAGTAAAACTTAAAAGTAACCGCTTTGTTAATAAATTTTATTTTGTCTACTACATACAAGGTTGTTGAGTTTCCCAAATACTACAACTCTGTGTTTGAAAACGATCATCGTGATCATGCTCATGATTTTTGATTTTTGATTACTGAACTAAACAAACCCTTTTGTTGAAAAGATTCCTGAGTTACATTTCGAATTCAAAAGTGGATCTCTTTTCAAAAGTAAAGAAGAAGGAACTATTATTTATTTATTTATGTTATTCATATTTATTACAATTAAAATTATAATAAACTAAGCGAAAGAAAAGCACTAGCAGCTAATGGCTATCGGCTTTCTAAAGAATTATTATTTCTATAAAATTATTTGAAATTTTATTTGAATTTAAGACAAATAAAATAATTGTCCCACGATGTCGAAACGTTAGCCAACATTTTGAATAGCAGACGAATTAAAAGAAAACTAATTGAACCCATTGTATCACTGTAATGTGAGTGGTGGAAAAATTTTCAAAGGGAGATTTCGCAGTAAATTTTTATGCTTCACAGTGGTGACAGACGTTAACGTTCGATAGTGTGGGTCAGGCGATAAGTTGGTCAGCTGGTGTGACAAACGGTTTTGTGATAATTTTTTCAATATTGAAGTTATCTGAATGTTTTACGAAAACCTACGACAACTATCATTCAGTTCATAGAAATTGCTGGTTTCGATACAAATTGGAGAAAGCCGGCAGTTAAACCAAAAGCAAATTATCGAATTTTATTGCCGTTTTCAATACAGTTTTATCACTTATTTATTTGCAATCTGAATACTTGAGCCATTAAGCTGGCGATGGGCAGGTCGAGTGAGTTCCTTATCTAAAAATATTTGACGTTTATAAATGAACAACTAAATTGAATTGACAACTAAAAACAAATGAACGCTGTCATCCCACAACGCATTTGCTTGATGCTTTGTTTGGATATTCAATTTTTGGTGTTACCATTTCACTTAATCTCTTAGTTTCCTCTCCTACTGATACCATAATATATTCTAAGTCCCTTTTTACTCGTTTGTTTTATATATATCTGTAATCAAGGGGGTGGATTTGATATGACGTCTTTCCAGAATATCGATATTCGATATGCTGACTCTTGCCCATGACATACGTCCATATATCCAACACAGTTTCCCCATTACTTTATAGATCTTTGATTTATTACTCAGCCTTAACTCTGGCGTGCGGCCCTATTTTACCAATATAATATGAGTAGTTTTAGATTTAGATGAGCGACACAAAACATCCGACCACTCTGTTAGAAGACTTTTTACAACAACCTTCAGGACAGCCACGATATGACAATATCGCGAATTAATCCGGCCGTAGATTTTCTTTTGCCGTATGAGTATTTCGCACAACTTGTTGTAGGACCATGTGAAAAATATTCTAGTTCTGCTGCATTTCTATGTCTACGTGTCTTTTTATTCATGTTTGTATATTCATGTTTTTCTTAAGCAGCCAAAGTGGCAGCAGAGTCATCGCCAGCAACAACTACAAGAACAATCACATCATCATTGAAAATTTTGTTCTTTTTCATTGCGTCTTTTTTTTAAATCTATTTTGAACACATGTAACACCTGGCTTTTGATTTTGTAAATAAAATTGTTGTTATTGCTGCTGTTGTATTGTTGCTGCTGCTATTTATGTTGTTGCGGTTGTTGTAGCAACTGCTGTTGTTGTTGCTATTGTTGTGGTGGTACGATCGAGTCGAGTACCTTGTGGTCAACTAGAGTAATGTGTTCACATTCATAGAGCGCAAGTGGGAATCTCTTTGGGCAGACATTTGACTGCCCCAACACGGGCTGTAGTTGTTGTTTGTTTTTCGGCCTGGTTTTCCGTCGTTGCAATGTCTGTGTCCGACCGGCTGTTTCTTTGTCTGCCTGTTTGTTTGTCGGTCTGTTTTGCTCTTTGTTTAATTCAAGTTGTGGCGAATTGTGGCTGTGGCTACTACAAACACGTCTGTGCAACATATGACAGGTGCGTGCATGAAAACTTATGCAAAAAAAGCAATAACGAAAAATGCTGCAACAACAACACACAGCAAAATTTACTGATGCACAAAAAACAACAAAAAGAAAAACCAAAAACTGATGCCGAGGTATGCAACTACAAAAGCGTGTGCGTTTTTTTTAGGATTTCGTGTGTGTTTGTGCTGCAGTCTGTGACTTTGCCGCAACTTTTTTCTTTATACATTTGATATTGCAATTTTTATTATTATTATTATTATTGTTGTTGTAATGTCATACCGGTTAGTTGTTTTCATTTGACAGATTTTTTCAAAAGCTCAGCAAAAAAAAAATGGAAAAAAAACACAAAAATGTTTCTACACTGGTAAACAAAATTCGCAAGGTTTCCTTCCTTTAAGGTGTTTGCTACTGGCAATTATTTGATTGCAACATTGTTGCTGACTTTGAAATATGAAACTGCAACAAGAACAGTAATGCTGGTTGCTGCTTGCGAAATGACAATTCGCTTCATTAAGCTTGAATGCCTAATGAAGTATGGCGAGTGGACTCAACTCATGCGGTGGACAAAATGAGACGGGAAACCACTACAAAGTGACAAAATCGTATTGTGCGAGAGAATATGTAAGTAAGACCATCTTCAAGGAACCAAAATGTGGCAGAATTGATGGAGCTGGGAAAACAGAGTTCCAGCAACAACATACTCCCATAGAAGAGAACAAAATCTGAATTTAAACAAAAAAAGTCGAACTTGTAGCAAATACTAATTTTATGTCCCACTCTCATGAAGGTTATAGCGCTGTCTTGAAGAAATTCACAAAGGAAATGTTAAATTAATAATAGATATATATTTGAGGTGCCGTTTATCCTGAAAATAACCCCTTTCTGCAAGGAAAACTTTATCTGGAAAAATGTATGTCCAAAATTGAAAATCAAATGTTTTAAAAAATTATTTTTCAGAATACAAGTAATAATTGAAATTTTAAATTAAAACTAAAAATCCATTTTTGGGAAATTTATAAATGATATAATTTTTAAGTAGTTTCAAAAAGTTATTCCACATTAAATTTTAAAGATTTTTTTCAATACTAAAGGAAAATTTTCAATTTTTCACAATATGTGAACTACAAAGTCAATTAAAAAGATTTTTGCTTAAAATTTTCACTGCGGAAAAATTTCCCATCGAGGGAAATTTTCAATACTAAAGGAAAATTTTCAATTTTTCACAATATGTGAACTACAAAGCTATTAAAAAGATTTTTGTTAAAATTTTCACTGCGGAAAAATTTCCCATCGAGGGAAATTTTCAAAACGAAAATTTTAAAATTTTTCATATAAAAAGCTTTTTGCTTAAAATTTTCATTGTAAAAATATATTCCATTGCGGAAAACTTCAAAATGCAGCTTTAGCTGAATTTGTTTTACAGATTTTGCTCATAATCTTAGAAAAATGGATATTTAAGTATATTTTTAATAGAGAACTTGTACTAAATAAAGTCTTCCATGTATAGGAAATCTTTTTTGTACTGATATAAAATCATATTAAAGATATAGAGATGTTTTTAAAATAGAGTTTCACCACAGAAAAATTTCAACATGTCTAATACAAGAGGCGAAATATATAGAAAATGAGTTACATACCCCGGATATGAGCGATAGAAATCAATTTTAGAAATTGTTGGTTAAAAAAAAGCAAGATCGGTGTGTTAAACAAACTTCATCGGTTGGACATATATTACAAAATAGTAAATAGTGCTTGATGGATATCTTATTCTTATATTGAATTCTCGGGATTCCCGGGAAGGAGTTGAGTTTTATAATTTTTCAAGTCCAAACATCAACATTTTTCCTCAACTCATTTATTGCTTTAATGGGTTCTTAATTGAAACTAAAGGTTTATGTCAGAAGTGCACGGAGTTGCCACCCAGCACACAGACGGAATGGAAACAAAACTTTACCCCAAGCTTATTAAGTTTTTTTCACACTTAAATCATTTTTTTATGCGATAGACTGACGTATTGAATCACCGGCTGCTGTTACTCCTTTGACTGTTCGATATGGAACGAATTCATCTCAAATTACGATGCACTTCAATTGATGTGAATGATAAACTTCAATAAATTAACTTATTAAAATAATAACTTCATTTTATTTCTCTTAATTTTATTTGCTTTATGCTCAAAAAATAAGTAAAGAACTGGGACCTTTCAAAGCCCTTATTTTACAGTCGTCGTTTAATTTTTTAACATATTTTCCAAAGGGTTTCAAGAACATTGATGAGCGAGTGAAAGGACTAGTAGCACCGATGAAATGTCGTCACATAGAGCTGTAGAACCATATAGTTTTTGATTTAAATGGTACAGTTTTAAAGCGAATAATATCTCATTTACTTAAAATTTTAGTACATATTTTTTATTGATGAATTAGTGGCCAGAATCAACACAGGGAACAAAAAAAAAAGATCCTTTTAAGGCAGGTGACTTAAAAATTGGTGAAGTAGAGAGCGCAACTGATAAGTTTTCTATGTTTCAGCCTTGCTCGGATGTCAACATTTTCAATTTGACATTTCACGAATAACAAGTCCAATAGTTCGCATTATATAGTCTCAGGTGTTTTTTTAAATATTGGATTATAGTTTATTTTGCCTTCCATTATTAAAGCAGTACGAATTTCGCTTTGCCATAAAAAACACTTTGGCGTCCTTTACTTTTTTCAGACTTTTCTGGTGCACGTCCGGTAGTGGGACTTCAGTGCACTAGTAGCAGCTATTTCCTTACAGTGCAAATCGATTGATTTAAATAATTTGATTCTTCTATCGCAAACATGTTACAGGTATCAAATTTAGAACAAGAAACACTTCTTGTAACAAAAATGCACGCCAACTGTTGATTACGCAGTCCACAAGTTCCCGAAATTGAAAAATTTGTATTTGTATTATAGAAAAAATGTGTCCTTTAGCACTAGTGGAAAAACGGTAAAAGAAACGAAGGTGCCTACTATTGGACGTCCCCTGTATGTACTTTGGAATTCGCCGAGATTTGTTTTCATACCAGTGAATTTGTATGCCTTGAATTCAGCTTCATTGTAAGAGTTCCAAGCAGGGCTAAGTAAGATAAAGAAAAAATGTGGCACCAATAAACTTCAGTTTTGAAAACTATTTTTCGGATTTTTTTCTCAAATTGTTATAATATTCACTGCACGACCTTTAAAATTTAAATTCTTTCGTTTGTAGAAATTTGCTGGCAAGTGTTTTAAAGATTTTAGATTTTTTTTTTCGTTATAACAGCAAAAAACTAGTACTGCATATTTATAATATATGTCCATATTTATATGTATGTATGTGTGTATTCACTGGCCAGCAAATATTCAGACTTATGTATGTATGTAGATACATACATACATACATATGTACATATGTATAAGAATTATACCTACATACATACATTCTTATATACAAACAATTACAAATAATAGGAAGAAAAAATTTTTTTTTATCCAGAGTACAAACATATTTGTTGCGTAAATATTTCCAAGCATAAGTAAAGTTTTTTGTTGTTTTTGTTGCTGCTGCTGCGGCTGTGGCTGCTGCTGTTGGTGTGTCGTGTCGTGTCGTGGTTCATTTCGTCTCGATGGCAGGCGTAGAAAACTGGTATGGTTGCATTTTTCTCTTATATAGACGCATTAATAAATTCGTTACTATTCGGTCACAAGTCACAAAAAACCGAAAAAGAAAGAAAAAATGAAATTAAATCAAATCACAACAAAAAATTTCAGATTTCGCTTGTTGTAATTCGACCGACTGTAGTCTACAAATTCAAACAAACATTTGTTTAAACTGGCCAAAGACACAGTAAATATTTTGTTTTTTTTGTAGAAGAAAAATTATGATTGGTAAAAATTTTGTGTTTTAATAGAAAAAAAAATGTAGCGTTAAATTGAATATGTCAATTAAAAGAATTGTAAATTCTACGAAAACATTAATGGTAAATTCAGAGTGTTTTTTAGAGCTGCACAGGCTTAAATAAAAATAAAACATATATATCGATACCTTAATATAGAAAGGCTTTAAATAACGCTTTCCTAACTTTTCAGGGGCGAATGAAAGAACTTCATAAAATTAAAGTTTTGTAGTGACGAAACTTTTTTCAACTGCTTATATTTTTGTTGTTTTTAGTCGGATCACGTCAATTTTTTTACCAATGATGTGTTGGAAGATCATCTATCGAAATTTACATAAATTTACTCGATTTGAAAAATTAAACGAGTTTGGGCCTTTCTGTATTAAGGTAACGATATATATGTATTTTTAATGTCAATGAAACGGGCTTTACAGGACAGACATTTTTGGACATTTATCATTTTAAATATGATTTGGGACATGTGACACAATCTCAGTTTTTATTTTATCCACTCGCAAAATATAAATGTTCTATTAAGACACCCTGTATTTGGTGTTTTCATAAATTGTCCCTTTAAATATTGTTTCCAGCTTGGAGTCAATTCCGTTGCTTGTAAATCGTTTTATTTAAGGTGAGTTTATTTATGCCCTTACGATAACAAACCTATACGAAACCTCTCCAGTATGCATTTTGTTTTGTGAAGTCACAGTGAGTTTTCAAAATCGAAATGTTGACATTTGAGGCATTCGGCCTTCGTTTTCTCCTACTGTGCAAAAACCACCAAAATACCCGAATGTTTTCCATTTCTCAGCTTAACAAGAGTTTTATTGTTAAAGTCGTAACAAACTTTAAAAAATAAAAATTTATTGTGTTCGTTTCGCCCTCGTACTGGTACAAACATTTTGAATACTCTTTCAAATTCAAATTAAGTTTTATGGAAAATTTATTCCATTATCTTGTGAAGTTTTTTCATTCGCTCGCGCTGCTTGTGCCAACAAACTATTTAATTTTTGTTTAATAAAATATTTAAAATAATCGTGGGACAGACAGACTCCACCCAATTGTCAACCAATCAAAAGTTTCGGGAAACCCGTTTGGTTAAAATTATTTATTGAAATTTTAAACAAAATAAACTTTGTTGTTTATTTCTCAATTTATTATTACTTAAAAGAAGAAAAAATTAAACCAAAAAACAATAAATATTTCTTTATCTCTAGGCCATGCTACACCTGCAGCAAACGGTTGAATATTCGGGCGTTCATCACACTTTCGTGATTGGGAATTAAAAGGTTTTAGCAGCTTTTCTCGTTTTATCTGCCTGCTTATTGTTATTATTCTTGAGGTTTATAAATATGTAAATTATTTAGATTTCTTCAATCACTGTCAAGATTTTGTTTGGCCATAATTTTTACGACTTTTTTTTTATCAGGCCTGAAGTTTGTTTCTGAATATGATCAGTCGACAAGAGATGATCAATTTGGAACTTTTCTTTTAATATAAAACACTTAAACTGGCGCTAGAGGTTGGACGCCTTATGAGCACCACCTCTGCCACGTAAAAGACAGACAAGAATTTATCATGTAGTGCCGACGACTGAGATGAGAAGAGACCTTTTCGAAAATTATCTTTGATTGTTTGCCGGCTGATTTTGGGGTGCGCACCATTTGTAAAGTCAGGTCGCTGGTTTTTGTAATACAATCGTGAAATTGTGTGACAAAGAGTCGCACATCAGGAGTTGCCGCCATCTTAGTTATTATGCATGCAGTTCCTAATACAGATATGGCCAAACAGCAACGAAGGGGCCTAAATGGCCTATAAATTAATTTTTTACCGTATATCTCTGAAATTGGCCAAATCAAAATTAATGAATGATTAATAGTGGAGGTCTGGCCAAGAATGGCTCTTCACACAGATATCATGTTTGGTCTATTGTGCTTTACCTTCCCTTCAAGCTTTTAATAAATCGAGAAACCTGACCAGCTCCTTCAATGGCAGTGTCTTAGTGACACGCAGTTGGTAGTCAGGTGCTTGTGTCCATTCTGTGTAGGTGCTTAAATCAGTTTTAATGTTCTACGAATGTCCTTGATAGTGTTCTTATGATTTTTCTTTCTAAGTTTAGAGCGATTGTCGGCCTCCTGTTCTGACAGATCTTGGAGTGTACCAGAACATTAGCATCGTTCGAATATTTCGCCACGATGGCTATTACCCATTCATCTGTCTCTCCTTTAAGGAGATTTTTGGTGACACCAAGTGATGGGATGACGCCCAGTAAAAATCTCCTGAGCCTCCTTTTGGAGTAGGTGCCTTCCATCTCCTTATTTTATGTTCCGAACTCCAGAATAGAATAACCTGATTCCACGACTCTAGGCTGTTCATCCTGTTGTGACTTTCCAAGTAGAAGAAAAATTGGAATTCACTTTTAAGTTAGAGACTATGCAGAACCCAGTTCTAAGTGGGCGACACTTGTGCGATATTATTTTTTTTACGCTTAATTAAATAAACTGTTGAATTAATAATAAAGTGTAACAAAATAACATTGAAGTGACATTGAAGTGAATTTAGAGACTACTGAAACCGCTTCGTTTATATTGAGCCACCCCAGTCCAAAAACCAAAAGTTATTTCATTACTTTTAGGAGAAATTACTTTAAAATTAAGTTAATGTTGACTGGTCCTAAGTTGGCATTCAGATCTTCAAGAAACTACGGACACTTTCGACCAACAAAATGGTGCCACCAACCGTTTGCTGTCAAATTCTTGACACATCAGACAGTGTCCATATCTGTAGACAGTAGCCAAGTGTTACACAAGCCTAAACCATGAGATCATTATGCCAACTGGTCCCACTGTGCTATGCTACGCGGCTCATGTAGTACTTCATATTTAACACATTAGACGTGAGCATATAATTTTCATGTTCACCATACGCTTAAGCGTTCAGAGCAGAGAAGCGGGGTTGCCGGCACAACAACCACAACAACTTTAAAATTAACAACAAGAGTTTTCATATAGACGAACAAAAAATATGTAGAACAATTTGTAAATAAGTAAATAGTACGAAATAAATACACAGTGCGAAACGTATGTATGTGCATGTTAAACAAACAAATGTTCAATAAACAAACACATGTGCAGGAAACTGTTATCACGACTCCTGCCAGCCAAAACAGGCTAAGTCCGATTTTTAGCTAACAAAAAGCGACTCAACGACTTTTGCGCTTCACTTTCGTGTGTAAATTAAAATCTACCGATTTTTCTTATTCTCACTTTTCAGACTTATTGCACTTTGGCGTGGAAGCATCTCCTTATCTTTTAGTTTAACAAATTGACTACGTGAATACAGAAATACACAAACACGCACACACGCAACTCGAATACTTGTGCACGTGTGCGTGTGCGTGTGTGTGTGTGTAATATGGGGCTGTGTAAAAGCGTGTATTTTGCGAATAGCAATAAATAAGTTATTTTTGTTGCTGCTATTTTTACTACAAGTACGCGCTAAAAATTTAAAAAAAAAGTGCAGCAACCTCTTTTTGTTTTTGTGTTACGTTTTTTTTTTCGCTCAATATTTTTCGCTACTTTTTTGCTGGTAGACTCCATGTCACCAGCCACGAACAACTGCTGCCAACAGAAAAACATCCACAAACAAACAACTAGCAACAACAACATCGAACGTTTGTAGTGAAAAACCTCAAAAATAAAAACTGTCACGATTCTTTTGAGTCGCTTTGAGTTGGTTCTTTGCTTTTCTCGCAAAAAAGCAGAAAAAAACCAAAAACGAGTAATTGGAACAAGTGTAAAATTTTACAAACAAGAAAAATTAGTTTTTGTCATTTGGAATCGAAAACAATTTAAATATTAATTTAGTGATTGATTTGTACTTTGTACAGAAGGCCCTTAAGCGGGGGAATTGCCAACAAATTTTTCTTTAAGGAAAATTTTACTGCACCGCCCAACTTTTCTTAACGATCTGGTTTCGAATGAAACGACCCTTAAGGCAATGCCATTGGGTACTCTCTAGTAATCAGTTCTGAACAATCAGGTAGTGGCTGAAAACTTTCAGTACAGTGATATAAGGGACCCTTGAGCTGAGTATACACGTTGCGTTTGCTCAACATCACTCATACGTTTGAAAGTAAATCAAATTTTAAATGGTCGCCCGTGAGGGAGCCGTTGCTCACATGGTGACCGTAGAGACCTCTACCGCCAGAAGTGCAGTAAAAGCATTTCATTTGGGCCTGCTTCAAGAGAGCTGTTTCAATTTCGTGTCTGCACGGAATTGAGGTCTGTGACGACGCTGAATGTCTTAATATCTTTTTTTATCGTCTCTGTACAAAAAAGCGTGACAGCTTCTTTAGGTTTAAAAGTTTCGTATATATTTAAGTCTGAAAAACAAGTGCCGAAATTTAACTTTGAAACATAAATATCAATTTTAATTCTTATTTCGGGCTAGAAAACCTATATTATAAATAATTCCAGCTATAGCCGAAAAAGACAGCCACATGCTGAAAAATTTGCAGTCCTTAAATCGGTAGGTATTTCAACTCACCAAAACAAAAGGCAGGGACTTTTTACAGGCAGAGTTTTTTAATTAGCGCGGCTAGAACTTGGCGACCTGTAAACGCCATATTGCTTTGATGGCGGCTGCTTAATCTGTTTGTTTTTGTTCAGTTAGTGATAGTTACACGATTCCCAATGGCAAAACTTTATTGTGAAATCGAGTGGTTAGTAGCGCAAACTTATCGCGTGTTGGGCCCCACGGTGGCGACGTTAACAACCACAATAGCCTTGTATGAGACGACGCCAACTCACACGACCTCCATCAGGTGAAAATGCATGGACTAAAGGTTTGATGCGGATATTGTGGCAACGACGTTGGTGAAACCATCGCCTTTAACGTTTAACACTTTAGAGCGATGATTGTCCATTTTTAGCAGCCTTTACGGTAGGATATGGACTTAGACGATGTGCGCTTGTGGCAGAATGGCGGTATGTACCACACAGCAGATGTCACGATAAACCAATGGACTGAATTGCCTGCCAAGATCATGGGGTCTGACTCCACCAGACTTCTTCTTGTAGAGTTTCCTGGAAGAATAAATCTATGCCAATAAGTCGCCATCCATCGAGGCCTTTAAAGTCAACGGTACTCAAAGTCAGTGGGATCTGTGGAAATTGCACTACTCGAATCCGTGTCATGGTCACTATCCGTGGCAGCCTTATTGAAAAGCCCTTTAAATATGCGATTTCGAAAAATTCTTTTGGGCGGGCCTGCCAAGTTGCTAAAAAGAGGGACTTCGAAATCAAATTTGTAAGAGCATAAAAAAATTTATAAATGAAGAACAGACACGACTCAGCAAATTGTAGACGCTCTGCATTGGATTTGCCGATAAAATTTACATACATATGTACAATATGTATGTACATACATACATACATATAGGGTGTTTTTTATTGAGGTATAGAACTTTAAGTTGGCATCACTTTTTTAACTGGCGGCCATTTTGTCAGCTGTCAAGTGATTAATATTTAGTTTGGTTTGCCATTTCATCATGAACAGGTTGACAAAAGAACAACGCTTGCAAATCGTGCAAATTTATTTCGAAAATAATGGTTCAGTTCGCGAAGCTTACCGCAAGCTCCGTCCATCTTATGGTCGACATAATCGTCCATCAGAGCAATTAATTCGGTTAACCATGGATCGTGTGATTTGACACCATTGGATTATTTTCTTTGGGGATATGTGAAGTCGCTCGTCTACGCCAACAAACCAGAAACGTTAGGGGACTTGGAAGCCAACATTCGTGGCGTTATTGCCAACATACGGCCCCATATGCTCGAAAAAGTGGTTGAAAATTGGACCTGTAGAATTGGCTTTATTCGAGCCAGCCGCGGCGGCCACATGCCCGAAATCATATTTAAACATTAATGGCATAAAATTATCCTTCCAATAAAGCCAAATTGATGGACATTAAAACGATTTTCTTGTGTTTTATTTCAATTCGAAGTTCTATACCTCTAAAAAAACACCCTGTACATACATACATGCATACATACGTACGTACATACATACATACATAAATATGTATATTATAAATTGATTTTTGTTTGTTTATTTATCTATAAAACTTTGTTGTTATTTTGCCTTTCTATTGTATTGTGGGTTGTAGATTATTTATTTGAAATCAAAACAAAAATTCTGCCTTATCATCTTTACAACCACTACCGACGAAATACTGGAATAGAAAACAATCAGTATCGAAAGGAAAACAAAATTCTTACGTCAAAACATCGTAGTACGATTAGGGGCGATCATGAATGAAATGATGTTGAATGAATGTCAGAAAATGTTGGGGGCAATAATCGCTTAATGATTAAACGAACATGTTACGGTTCAATTCAAACAGAAATTCAGCGAAAAGATTAACAAATTTAGAACGCCGATAAGCTGGGTAAAAGGAAAGGAAACGTTTCGTTTGTTTAGTTTCATTGTGAAATTACGCGCGTAGTTACAAGTTCATTGCCAATTGATAAAATGAATTTTGTTGTAATAGCAATCATATGGTGTTTAATAAGAGGTTGGGGCACTGGACGCGGACTGGGGAATGGAGGGGCCTGCTACGTGACAATGTAAAAAAAGATACGAAAATTGCCAGACATTTGATGCATCAACTGGTGGGAATAGACATTCGCATTTCTGTCATGAGAGGGTAGTGCAAATAGTCGTAAACGAGTGATTTTGCTTCAAACACGTTCGTAAAAATACTACATTTTGAGAATATTTTAGAAAATAACCTTTAAGTGTGTTAGTTTCTATCAGCTATATCTTGCTGGGTCCAGAGAAGTAACAGTTATCAGACATTTACTGCTATTTAGATTTACAAGCCATGGATTACTGTTATAAGCGTAAGATATGTAACAGTTACTGCTTTAAAATGCGCTTTGTGTTTTAATGCCGGCATCCTGAGTATTTGCTCTGACATTTCTATTTAAAAAAATGAAAATATTAATTGTCTCCGAAACTGATGTTCGATACTTGTAAAAAAACATGTTGAATTGACATGCAATGTTGTTGATTTCACAGCGTAGTACATCTTTTTAACACATTCGCCCAGTTGCTTACTCCCAGACGATATATATACATACATACGTCAAGCTACATATTATTGTTTTAATTTGCCAAAGACGTATCTAACACCTTAAGATATTGCTGCCGATAGTGAAAAGACTCCAAAATAAATCCAAAGTTTTAGGCCAAAAAAAAAGATTTAAAACTTTTTTAAGGAATTATGTACGACCATTTCAATGGAAGCAGCTTGATTGAAAAATTATTAGTTATGACTTTTGTAAATCAAAAAAACGAAATGCAAAAATGTTATTCAGAAAAAATCTTATTAGGACCAAAAAAGTGTCCGTACTTCCAGTTTTAATCTTAACGATCTTTAAACTGTCATCAGTCGACATCCATTGAAGACTTACCTGCCAGCACATTGCAGAAATGGCCAACTGGGTTGTATGGAACATTTTCTCTATTGTCTTGCAGTACAAGTAGTTTTTTTTCTTTCTTAATTTTAAGATTTCTAAAACAACAAAATTTATTTAAACAATTAACAAACTGTGACGATTTTTAATTTTACCAGATTCTTGTCTGCCTGCTTCTGTCCTTATTTTCATCCCTCCTCGCATTTTGGTTCCTTATAACCTGAAACAAAGAAAAAGCAACCTTCCGCCTTAAAATCAAAACAAAAGAAAATCAAGTACTTGAATTGAAAATTGCAGCCAGGTAAACACATGTACACCTACATACACACTTTTGTGAATACCCAACAAACAAAAGATCAAACGTTTGAAGGAAAACAATTTTATCATGTAATTGCAAATGTACGTATTCTGGTAGCAGGATATAAGATGGGCTTCGTTTATAAAACTGAGTTATAAAACTGTTTTATTATTAGGGGGCGCTAAACACCATTTTAAAATTTATATACAATGAAATATTATTGTGCTGGACACCCAATAGATAGAGAATTTTCATACAGGTCTTACAACAGATTAGAATCTTTAAAAAGTACCTACAGGCTAATATCCAGTTTCAAGGTTACCAAGTAGTTCCAAACGAACTATCTAGCCGGCAGCACTGGAGTCTACTGCTGGGCGCATTTTGTCAGTAGTACAATTGACAATATCACTAGTAGAACACTATAATTTCACTATTGTGAAACTTCTAAGAAATCGTTGGCGGCTTTCAGTTCTTGCTCACCAATCAGGCTAGAAGGAATTTCAAACGGACATTTCGAATGAGCACTAATTGGTGGTGCAGCGATACACTCTTGGATGATACTTTATATATAAGAGTATAATGGCATCGATAGTCCATTTTATTTGCATTTTAGTTGGTTTCATTCAAATTCTATGATAACAAGCACTTAACGGAGGCACCTGCATTTAATTTCAATTTATTTCATTTTCAATTGTAGCTGAAGTCTGTGTGTTTGTTGGGTATACTTTGGTTTTCTTTATTTCGGTATTTTTGCTGATGTTAACAACGACATTAAGGAAAAACTGAAATGCTACAACAAGAACGACAACATTTTCTTAATGACACACACAAATTGTTGTAATTATATGATCACGAGCCAAAGTCGCAGACACCAATTAAAAACGAAAACCTAAATTGTTTTTATTGATACGAGTGAGTCGTCCGTACAAGTGAATGAGTGACAAAACAAAACAAAGAGAAAAAAATCACTCAAACAGACCCGTATTTTACGATTCTGCACTTGTTTCGAAGTGAAGCGATTATTGTTGTAATATAAATTATGTGGCTTTGTTGTAGTTGTTATGGTTTTTTGTTAATTGCTTTCATTTATTGTCATTGCCTTGTGTAGCAACTGAAGTCAAGCAGGAGTGAGTGAGTCGATCTGAAGCCAGCAACAATGTGGCCTCATGAAATACTGTATGTATTTGGATAAATGAATAAGGATTTGTTAAAGGTGATTGCAGTAGTTCATTACCTCAAACATGAATTTCCTGTAAAATATCACTTCAGCGTAATTCGGCTGCTAGATTCCAAGCAAACTTAGCAGAGTCTGTCTTAGATATGCATAGATAGATAGCCTAGATGGCTATTGTTCAGATTGGTGGTCCTTCGTTTGCGATTATTGAAAAATTCAAAGAGCTGAATAAAATTTTAATAGATTTAACTTGTCAAAAGCCTCTTGCTACCTCGTCCTACAATATTATAAGATCTGACGGTGTGCTGGCAATATACTGACAATGAAAAGTTGCCACCAGAAGCTAAATTTGCCAGTTCAGACACATGTTAGAAAACCTTAGAATTTCATTTTGAGATGATTTTCTGGCAGATTTTGCATTGACAAACGTGACGTCAGGACACTTTGCTTTACGGGAAGGTGTCACTCGGTTGGCACAGCAACCAAAACTCTAGGAAGTTCATGTAACCAACATGTTCTTCTGAAGGCTTCAACCAAATGTTAATTGGCAGAACGGAAATTGCCAAAAAAAAATATTTCTCTGGCATCTGGCATCACTATTAGATGCATTAGTTTTTGAACGTATCTCCCAAGTTGATAATTTTCTGACAATAGCAACGAAGCAGGTTCTCACTTCTATCACGAAAAATCTATTAATTTTTTCCATCGCAACTGGCCATTTCTGTAGGCACAAAAAAGTATAAAAATTTATTTATTAAATCTACATATTTATTTAGAGAAATCTATTTTTTATACTTTTTATCAAGACTTTTGGGTATTTTTATCTCGATTATAATGAAAATATCTTAAGATATGAATAAATGAAACGAAAACTTAATTGAAATGCTGGCAGACTATTTTCGGGGAGGAACCACTTTAATACTTTAACAATTTTACATGATGGCATTACGAAACAAAATGAAAATACAAGTTGAAAGTCCTTGAAAAATATCAAATTAAAATTTTATTAAAGAATTTGTACGTCTCAGTGCAACCAAAACAGCAACACTGGAAATTGCAAGCATTTGTCTTATTAACTTGTAATAGTTTTGGTTTGCAGAATTAAAATTTTGTCGCAAGTCAGTCAAGTCTGAAGAAGGTAAACAAAATCGATGAAACTGAAGATTCAAAGTCAAAGCCAAGAATTACTGTAATGGGCCTGTACCGTTGAATATTACTAGTGGCAATATATGCATATTGCGCATTAAAGCGAAAAGCATTTAAGCGGTATCTACTGTGTGATATAAGTACATATATGTATATGTATGCATACATATGTAAATATGTATTGAACTGAATATTGAACTTGTTGTTCCGCCTTCTGTCTAGTGCAATGTTAGAAATTGCCAAATTTGCTTTGATAAAATTTTCTTTGTCCCCGACGAAAGTAAAAAAGAATCTTTATCTATTTTCAGAATAATTGCAACTTTATATACATACATACATGTGTATGTACATACTACATATGTATGTACATTCACAAATGTGCACAAAAAGTAATTGTCACTGCTTCTATTACAGACAAAAGTGTGTGCCTCCACCAGCAACCAATTATACATACATACATACATACATACATACTTACATTCCGGCACAAGTAGAGTGAAAATAAACGCTACAACAGGTGGTTCAATCAAACAACTAAATTGACAAAAAAAAATGGATAAAAATAAAACAATTTGTTGTTTCCATTAAGTGAATACATAATGTACTTAAGCACGTGTGTGTGTGTGTGTGTGTGTGTGTGTGTGAGTGCGTGTACATGTCTGTGCTTGAGTAACTGAGAGTTGAGCTCTATTTTAAAGAAAATAGCACAAGAAACAAAAACAGAACCAAAACAGAAACAGAAAAGAAAAGAAAAGACAGCAGCAGGCAGACATGTGATGCAGACAAAACAGAAGCAGGTCTGTGCATGTTTATATGTATTTTCGTACACCAGAGTGTTTATGGGTGTGTGTGTGTGTGTGTTAACGTCATATACTTGTTTATGCGACCTAAGGAACACGAACAAAACAAAGATGAACATTTAAAAGCAACAACAGCAGCAGCCGCCGTCGCAGCAGCACCAGCAGCATTAACAACAACACAATCTGCTACCGAGAGAAGTTTGGACAGCAGCACAATTGATTTCTTAACTCTGGTTAAGAAAAACACATTTTTAATCTAACAAGAGATTTCCTAATAACAACAACAGACAACAAAGCGGATAAATACCTACATATAATGCAGGAAATCAAAACTTAATTATGCACTCAGAGCAAATAACGTTGATTAATTAAGTAGCTGAAGAGAATATTGTTTATTAAGTTGAACAGAAAACTCTTAAGAATATATTTAAGATGTTTCGAGCAAACAACAAAATATGTGACACTTTAATGTTTTTGTTTTATAAAGGCCCAGAAAAGTGCTAGTTGCTAAAATTTCTATTAAACAAAAAAAAAAAAAAAAAGATTTGTTCGACGCGTTTTAAAACAAAACATAAAATAAAAAATAAATGCAAACAAAAAAAATCATAAAATTGCCGTTGCTTAAAAATCACTGATCAGTGTTTGTTCAAAATCAATCGTTCACGAAAAAAAAACAAAGGAAATTTTTTTCGTTCACGAAAAAAACGCGCGTGCTTGAAATTAAATCAAAAAATGCAAAAATTATAAAGAATTAACAAAGAGATCAGTGACATTTAAATTGAAGAAAGAAAACAAAATAACAACAACAGCAACAAGAATAAGAATATTGAAATTAAAAAACAGCAAAGCGTTCATTAAATGTGCAATAGTGTCGCGCGAAAATAACCACCTGCTTTCAATCAGCGAGAAATTTTAAAAGAAATTAAAATTCTAACGTTTTTCTATGATGATTTAACGAATGATTGATCTTGTCAACACCCTCAACCGCAACAAAAATTAATGCCCCAGCAAAGAAATTGTTAATAGTTCACAAATAAATATCCCCATAAGATAGAAATTAAAGTAGAAAAGATCATTTGAGAAAATAGTTTACCAATGAATCATTCTAGTTTCGTTTTCAAAACCGCAGAAAAAATATGTCTCCGTCTTGAAATCTTCAAAACAAAAATTATGAAAAGAAATTAAATAAAATTATTTAATTAAAGCCCAGTGAATGCAAATAAGAATGTGGCTGATTTTTGAATAAAAAACATTTTTGTACGAAGTGAAAACTCGATTAACGAAACGGATAAAGGAAACGTAGTTCGATATTTAAGGTGGGTGCAAAATTGTAGTTTCATTTTATGAGGCCACAGAAATTTTGTTGTCTAGTAGGTGTTTCAAAATTTTCTTAATGTGGTAAAAAACTACTAAATTTGGTGAACATTTTTGAACTGCAGATTAAATATTATTACAAATTCTTTATACACATATAAATACTATATGGGAAATTAGAGTTTTTTTGTTTTGTTTTTGCTCCAGTTTTTAACTTGACCATTGACACTTTGCCATCTCATGCGAAGCTGTCTTACGATTTGATGAAATTAAACATTTTCTTGTGAAGTTTGTCTAAGTCACAGCTGGGTGCGATTTATCCCATGATCTTATTTCCCCTACAAGCTCCAATGATGTCTCTTTTAAATTTTGTTTTATTTAAATTTAAAGATAGAAAGCGCTTGATGGAGGACTATTTAGGCATCTGCTTTAATTTTCCCTCGTGATTCTACTTTAAAGAAAAAAAAAACGGCATACCAGCAATTTCAGGACACCATTAAAAGGGGCCTAGAATTACCCTTATCTTATCGGTGTTTAGAATAAAACAGGCAGTTTTCTTTAAAGTGCTCCAGCGCACTGCTGGCGGATCAGTGTAATTGGGGAGTGGGGAATTAAAATAAATAAAAGCTGTCCCTCAGCCCAACGGCTTTAATTAACTGCTTTGTCTTTTATAAAAAATTAAGCGCAGAATGAAGAACGCCTCTGAAAGCCCGTTTAAATCATTTAAAAATAATATTTGGCTCGTTACTCCATTAGAAGAAATCGGTGCTATAAAAAATATTCATTAAATATAGAGACGGAAAACGAAAAAATTTAATAAAAATATTTACTGTTCGAAGAAACACAAAAACAAAACTCTTCCATATTTCCCACTTGTTTGTTTTAACGTGGCGGCCCCGTCCGCCCGCCAGCCTGGCTGTCTGTCCGTCCGCCACATTTCTATTGTTATTGTGGTTATTAATAAATTTTACTCACGTTACGTTATTTTTCCTTTTTTTTGCCTTGGAACTATTTTTATTTATATCTATTTATTATTTTCATTGCATCAATTAAAATTAAAAATTGAAACAACACAAACACAAACAAAAACAAAAACACAGGACTACACAACAATGGCAATAGAAAAAAAAATTATGAAAATAATATTTTATTTAGTCTTATAGACATTGGACGCTACAAATGGAAGTGCATTTTTAATTAGTGTTTACAAGCAGATAAATTGCACATAAAAATAATTGTTGTTGGTTTTGTTTTGATTTTCATGGAAATTTAAGGTCAGACAAACAAAACAATGGGCCAAAGAAGTTGTTGTGTTTTGTTTAACAAGACTGATATTCAGGCAGGTTCACAGGCGATCTTTCATGAGATACATACGAATATTTATAGCAAAAGGTTTAATTATAGCACTATAATTATAGCAAACTGTGTTTAGAAAACAATTGTCTATTAGTAAATTAAAGACACTAAAATTGTTGCTTCAATTCGAATTGCTAAAACGCAGAGGGGCTGTTTAAAACGATACGAACGAAACGATTAATTCGATCAGTTAAATTTTACTTCACAACTTGTACGATTGATGTCGGATGCTTTTTTAAGAATTAGATGGCGGAAAACTGATGGAAATACATATATATATATATAATCTGGTAAATTATTTCCTTGCTTGAATATTGGCTTCCAATAATTCAAGATCTGCCGGTTTGTCGGCATACGCTAATGATAGGCCCCAGATGCGTTAAATCGCATGAAAGGGAGAGAAAGTAGACACCAAACTAGCAAGTTGCGCTACCTTACTTTTCTAATAGAAATCTTACCGTTTCATACATTTAACTGCGTTTATCTTCGCCTGAATCGCTTTTACTTTCTGTAGCATTTCAGTAACGAAACAAAGTTTTTCAGTCAATTTAATTTTTTTCTATATGAAATATCTGAGAGATTTTGGATGAACTATTTTCCATAAACAAAGAATCTTTTATTTTGACTTATATATTTGGTAATATTAATGATTACTTTTATGTAGAAAGGTCCCAGTTCCTTTTTATAAAGAACGAGTTTCTTGCAGGCACGAGTATTTCAATACAAGATCTTTGAATAGATCAGAAATAGGTCTGCTGGGCCAGAACCGACCTTCGTACTGTCTATCATCGTTGAACTTTTGTGCTCCCCCTTGCCTTCACAGGCTGAATAAATCAAGGAACTGGGCCTGCTCTTACAATTTCCTATAGTTAGGGGCTAGAGCTTCTGCGTCCCAGTGCCAAGCAGTTGGTAATGAATAGTTCAATTGACGCCTTCTCTTCTCCGCAAAATCTTTAAGTGTCTACTTTAGATTGCTCCCTCTGTGTCGGTCTGTGACTTTGACTCCCTCGATAGCTTTGCCCTCCTGGCATCAAAGCTCAGAAGCTGTTTGGAATGTACAAGACCAGCAACAGCGATAGTTGTTACTCATTTGTGTTCCTCTTCTTTAAAGAGACTTCGGTAGAAGCCGAAGCATGAAGTGGATCCAGTAAAAGTCCCTTCAGCTCTCCTTTTGTCTGTCATATTGTATCTGATTCCTAGCCGCTGGGCTGTTCAGACCGTTGTAACACTCCCATATAGTCCTGGAAGGGTGAAAGTGCAACTGTCTACGTTCTTAAGTATAAGACCTATAATTTAGTAAATTTTTTTTAAAAATTCAAGTTTAAAAAGAAATGAGTTGGAGCCCTTCTATATTACGGTAACGAAATACACAAAAATTTCTTGCAACTTTTACTAGTTGCGTAAAAATAAACATTTTTCGCAGGTTTCCTTTATTCGATCATTTATCATACAAGTGCTACAACGTCAATTTCCCAGCCATCAGGGAACAATCAGTGTCCAAACTCTTAACTTGTCCAACATAAATGAAAATAAAAACATCTCAATTGCTAACAACAGCAACAACTAGTAAATGAAATTTGTTTAAACATTTTGCACAGAACTGAATGACAGTTGCAGCAACTGTCACATGCTTGAAGTGGACATGTTATTTATTTAAATGCTGCTCGTATTAATTGGCGGTCTTTCAAAAAGTCAAATAAAGATAAACTGACACTTAACACGGTGGTGTTAATAACTCTTTTAGTTACAGGGTTTGGTTTCTTTTTTACTTTATATGTATATTTTTGTGTGTTATTAGTTAAATAAATAGTATTTAAAATTAAAGCCTTTTAGGGAATGTTCACGTATCACGTCATGATACCCGGTTTTATATTCGTCTTCATCAGTTTTTGGCAACTATTTCTCGTAAACATTTCAGTTTTGGAAAACTGGAAAACTCATTTGCAATCGAAAAATCATGTCGGTTCTTAACAAAAGCTATAAACCCTTTATGACTTATGCTACATAACGTACGTTACGTTTTTCCTGCAGACTTGTTTTGTTGTGTGTGGGTATTTTTTTGCGGTAGCAGCCGTTGGAATGCCATTATCATTAATCATTTTGACGCCATCGTTGATCGGAATTTTTGAGTGAATTTCCCGTGTCAAGCATTTTCAGAATTTCCTTCATTAATGCAAACATCGTGCCTTCACATTCAACTCTCCCACAAGGAGGGCCAATTTGGAGATCATGGGAAACTTCTCCGTGAACCGTGAAAGTATGCAGGAGAACCTGGGACAGTCAATTGCGTTGGTGAGGCCATCGCCAACAGAGTCATTGACAATTGGACCACTCAGATTCACGCCGCTATCAACAGCCGCCGCGGATATGCTTTTTTCCACGCATGAGTTTTTCCCGCTCGTATCGAAATCGCCTCTATATATTTCCATCAGTTTCTCCATTTTTCGAAATGCGATAAATACGCAAAAATTAAGTTCGACTGTTTCGGGGCACTTGTTCAGCTGTATAAATATTTCTTAAAAACGAAACGAATCTTTGAAAGTGCTGTCAGGTCCGCAACAAATTGCACTCAATGGAATGTGTGACATTATTTTATTCGTTTAAACGGCAGATTTGCTTGGAAACTTTTAAAATTTAGAATTATAAAATTCAGGTCAAATTAACACTCTTTTTAATTTCGTACTTCATTCTAAACACTCGTACATTTCTTTTTTCACTCTGTTATTGTTTTTGTGGTTCTAAAAGTTAAAAAACAAGTTGTATTTCGGTTGGCGTCACTTATAACGGAATTCCCCTCAACTATTTTGGGAGAAATATTTGTTTTTTACACCAAAAATTTGAAACGCGTCTTTAATTATTTGTGCCCCCTGGCGTTACGATCCGGTTTCGTTTTTGCTTCTACTTTCGTTTTAATTCGTTTTAAGAAATTGTTTATTATATTATTTAAATTTAATTATTATTTTTGGTTCGGGGTGAAGATTCGCTTTTTAGCAACAAACAATAAATAAGAATGTAGAAAAAAATACGGGTTTTCTTGTCTGCGCGGCTTAACACATCGTTGCACAGTGGTCGTAAAAACGCACATTATAAATATTGATCTTCTAAACGTCTTACAAAATGCTGCATAAACAAAGCAGTTTCCTGCCCCGTACGAAAGACAGAATCAATTTGATACTTGATAGTGCCTTGATCATGGAAAGTTGCACAAAATCCTGTGCAGGAGCTAAGAGATCACATAAAATCAGGTACGTTTTCTTTAGGAACCTGATGAATGCGACAGACTGGCAAACTTTCATATACACTAATATCAAGAGCTTGTGATGCCTTGAGATTTATTCTGAAACACCGTTGACGGTCACACATCTGTACGTCAGCCAACAGCATTGGATCTTACTGTGTCAAAAGGCGACCATATTTACATGACCCCATTATTATTAATCATATCAATGTCTGACAGACTGGGCGTGTGGTTGGTTGGATACCAATTCCAAGTAAGACCGAATACTAGAAACACGTCTAACTAACCGGGTTTTGCAGGAGTCTTTTGGCCATGTTCTTGCTATTCTATTAGTCATGTCATTTCAAACAAAGCGAATTTGTGGCGAAGGCGGGAAAACTTATTTAGTAGAGCTAAATCATCCGTGTATGTACATATCGCACCCTAAATACAAAAGGGTCACAACTCAAAATACTAAAATTTTCAGGAGAGACAAAAAACTGTTTATGTTTAGAAGCAGAAGATAGTGGTGTGAAAGAAATTTTTGCAGTAGTTAGAGATGTGTACTCTGAATTAATTTATAGAAAAAGTCAGTTTTGGAAAATTTTGACTTGTGACCCTTTTGTGTATTTAGGGTGCGATATGTACGAGTATATGATACCGCGTTAGTCCCTCAACTTAAGCCAAAAACACAAGATTATTGGGCATGGAATTTCGCACGAGACTTGCCAAAAATTGTTGCGACAAAAACCGCTCGATTCTAAAGTAGACAACAAACAAAACAAAATACAACCATGCATGCGCATGCATGATCGCTTTAAAAGTTTTATGCGAATATACTTAAGGATGCACATATGTATATGTGTGTGTATGCTCGCTCATAAAGTGTGTTAATAAAATTATATGTTAATTTTATGTTTAATTATTTATACGTTTTGTTTAAGGGGGTAAACAGATTTTGTTGTTGCCATATTTATGGCTCTGTTGCCTTTTACTTACATAAATATGTACGTATTTTTTCTTCTAAAACTTCTATTGTTTTGTTTATTTTTTTTTTATTATTTATATATAAAATTATAGCTTTTGACACATATGCGTTTATTATGATAAGATTTTGACTGACTTAAAGCATTTGATTGTCGTTTTTATTTGAGTTTTTCTGCTCGGTCTCAAATTTAATTTCGATAAAATTCAATCCCTTGAAAAATTGCTTTTTTTTTAAACCATTTTTTAATATTTATAAAGAAACACAGAAAAATTTCACAATATTCAGTGTCTATTTGAGGCAACAGCCCAAGAAAAATAAATTATAAAATACAATTTTAAGCCGCTAATGTTTAAGGTCTACTACGACAACGTTTGAATGGTTATAAAAAAAGTGAGCAGCCGTCAGCAGTAGTTGTTGACTTGATTTTAATAATTGCCCCAAAGCCCATAAATGGTCATATGAAAAATCATAAATTTCATATTAAATGTACATGTAACACGTGGTCACAATGGGCTTTTGTTTTTGTTTTTGTTTTCTTTATTTCATTTCGAATTTCTTGTTTGCTTGATTAGCTAAATCGACATAATGACATAAATTAGGCGGACAGACAGACGGCCAGACGGGCATAGAGACACATGGACTGAGTTTTTAAATACACGTACTTATATGGGCGTAAATTGTTGGTGTTTTTTTTTCGTTGATGAAAAAAGAGTTAAAATGTTTTCAAAGTCATCCAGAGGTGTTGAAAGTTTCACCAAAAACAAAGTCTTCAAGTTATTGTCTGCGCACGGGCAAATCCTTTAATAGGTTTATTGTTTACAACTTGACAAGGGTTTAACTGCGGAAGCACTTCAAGATTGGAGAAAAAAAAAACAAGTTTAATGTATTTAACATGTTATTTTTGAAAGTTGCGTTGCTAAAAGGCGGCCGCCATGTTGGACAGATAAAGAAAGATCTTGGCAAATATCAGCAGGAAAAAAGTGCTGGTATCTAAGGTGGCGAAGCAGGCAGTTGCCGTTATGTCGAGCCGTGCTATTTGCTTCCAATAAAAGCTTAATGGCCGCTCAGCATTGACTTAATATTTGAAAAAAAAATTGTAAAATAAATCTAAGCAAGCGGCTTAATTTATGCTTGGCCTAAAACTATGTCAAAATTCGAAAGAAGTTTTGTACCTGGATCGCATAAATTTTCCGAAAGTATCCTGTTTCATTGAAATGTGAACAAATTACTGTCTAGACAACCGCTTAAGTTGCCAGTAGAAAAGGTGGTGATGAGTAACGCAATTGGTTGCCTCAGGGACATGCTCGTAGGCCCGGCTATTTTAACCATAAAACTATTTAATTAAAATTTTATATAAACTTTTTTTCTTTAATAAAAATTCTGATTCTCTGTACGTCAACTGAAATGCTTAAAGATACTATAATTTTCCAAGGTCCTCAAATGTGTACGACGAGTATTGCTTTCCCAATTTATTCGACTGACCCATTTTCGTCTGCTCAATGCACCGAACCCAAAGCTGGTAATCACACACACTAGAGTATTTTATATCGAAAAGTTTCCCACCAGAATGATTTCTTTTGCCTTTTAAACATTTAATTACTCATACACGTTTGATTGCTTTGTTATTTATTTTTGCTTAATTTGCAAAAATAATCAAAAAATATTTAAATAGTTTTATTGCCAGATGTTAATCTTTACGATAAAAATACATCTGCTAAAGATTTGTTGGCATTTTAAGTTTTCGCCGACACTTAGAGAAATAGTAGACGAACAAACAACTGCCAGGCAAATTGTGTTAAAAATAAATAATAAACACAAGTGAATACTGAAAGCAGAGAAGAAATTCAAAACAAATAAATTATTTATAAAAGTGTTTTTGCCACAAACGAAAAAAAAAACGCTTAAAAAAATTGCAAATCTGTTTAAGATTCGTTCGCCCCATTTGGGGTCAATGGAGCAACAGAGCAAATGATTGACACTCGTTTACACTTTTACAATGGCAACAACTACAAAAATGCACAGCCATGCTTGAAAGGCAGACGGACGGACAGTCAAATAGACAATCCGTCATACAATCACATGAATGCATGAATGAACGGATGAGCAGCCCGACAAACAGACAGACACAGATAAATAAATGTACAGATTTTGAATGCAATGAACATGAAGTGATCACTGATCACACATTTAAGCAAATAAAAGGAAGACATGCCCGTAGTTTTACTTAAGAATTTAAATTAAATGCATACAACAAAAACAAAAAACAAAAAACTAAATAAATTAGAAATACAAATTGTACATACATCCGTACATAAATAAAAATTTTACTCATTTGAATCAAAATCACCTGAGATGCATTTTAATTTTGATTGCATTTTAATTTAATTTAATAAAATTACATTTTGATTTGTTTTGTTTTGTTTTGCTTTCTCTTCGCCCCTTCATTGGCAGCCGATTGACTTGCATGTGTTTCAAATGAATTCAAATTGAAGCATAAACATTTAAATGTATTCGCGCTTTCCGCAAGCTGACAGGCAGTTAATTATTGACATTTTCTGCGTATGTTCGCATGCATGTGCGAGTGAATGTGCCCATGTGTGAAAAATCTCTAACGATCGTGAATCGATGTCAATAAACTTGTGCGTGATGATGAGTGATCCGTTGCGCTGGCAAATGCAAATTCATAAGCAAAACTGTATGTATGTAAGTGATTCTGACATGACGTTTAATTGATTGCAGGTGTGGGTGGGAAGCATGGACTGTGTGTCGGTCCATGTGCAAAGCGACGCACTTAATTCTAACTACCAGTACACACAATAGATATCATCAAAATAGACGTATTTTTGCAGAATTTAACAAAATTCAGTTCAAAGTATTTGCTCATCCAAAGGCCAATAACTTGCAAACTGCGTCAGATCAAAAGTAAATATTTGTAAAGAATTTGTCTGTCGCGGAAAATCGGAAAATCCCCTCTTTGCAAAACGTAACAGTTGGCAGCGCTGATACCAGCTCTCTTGATTGCATACATTCACTGTACCTACCTAATGGTTGGCAATACTGCTGCCAGCTGTGTTGTTTGTTTACATTCAAAGTTGATTTCTTTTCTGGCTGTGAGAAAATAAAATATGGACTGTTGGAAAAATTTAACTTAATCTACTTCAATAAACTTGAAAAAATATTATTGGTTCTACAAAAACTTTTCCCGCCTTTCTATTTTGTACATGTGTGTGTGTGTACATAGTTACGACTGCGCAGTAGTAGAATCTTATGCGCATATTCCTAATTGTTTTAAATATTTAGATATTTGGATGTTTTTATGCAGAAAAGCTACTTTTTTAACTAACTTTTATGTTTAGAATTGTACTTTTCATCATGTTCTATAGAAAAATATCCAAACCTTTTTTTTTTTAATCCATTATAAATACTTTTTCTGCTTGGAATTTTTTCCATAATTGAGAGAATTGTGATATTGGTTGAAGTCAGCAACTGTCAACATGGCCTAGTCTGATGCTGAGCCAACTCCACTTTGCGAACTTAGGCTTGCGACTCACCACCCCCTTCGGTGACTTTTTATGTTATGCGGGAACGGAACTAATCACAGACTCCTGGCTTAAGAGGTCGGGGTTTCTAATCCCTTGTGCCAGCAATTCCCTAGACAGTAAAAGAAGGCGAGGCTGTTGAGTACCATATTCTCCAGCACCATGAAGCCTTAAGAAAATCCCCACCATCTACTGCCTTCCAAACCACAATAAATCTGTTGCAAGACAACAGTTCCTCGGAGAAATTTTCCAATCATCAAACATGGACAACTAATTTAGTATCTGTTTTTGCTAAGCTATTTCTGCCTATTACATATTTAACGCTCATTCTTTTAGAAAATGTAACGTTTTTAAAAAAGGACTTTGCAAAAATCATGGTTTGTGGCTGAACTATTTATTCATATTTTTATTTATCTGCACACACATATTCTCAAGTCTTAAATTGGGAAAAGTTTTCTTCTACACCACTTATTAGGAAATCCAATTTTTATATAAAGCACTTCTTTTGAACTAGATCTGGCTGTATTAAAGATCCAGCTGTGAAACTCGATCGCTTGGCCAGCTCCTGTTGCTCCCGATATAATCGTTTGTACGTGTCGCAAATATTTATGAGTTAATAAACAAAATTCCATCCACAGTTTTTTTTATGGATTTCTTAAAAAAAAAACAAGAACAAATTGAATGAACCCATCATGATTTATTTTGACATTTTTCGCTTAAATCATGCGCCCAGACATCCAGCCAGACAATTGCGCAATGAAAACATGTATTAGTCATGGACAAGTTTTTAAAATCCAGGCATGACTTTCAAAATTTGTTATTTATTTGTTTAATATGGGCGAACATAAATGCATGCATATGTATGTATGTATGAATGTATGAATGTATGAATGTGTATATGTGTGTATGTATATCATTAAATGAAGATCATTATTTGTGAACAATTAAGAACCGTTGAAACTCCTCATTCCTGTCATTGAAACGAAATAATTTCAAGGCATTTTAGGTCCGGCAAAATGTTTGATTCAAACATATAGATTAACACATATACTTGAATGTTTGATTACTTACATATAGTATGTATGTATGTGTGAGTATGTCTGGTGAAAAATTCTGAACTATTGAACTTCCACTTAGAGGTTGTGATTCCATTAAAGGACATAACACTTACATATGTATGTATGTGCTGTGTACGGGACACAAATGAGGTCTCGATGGCCCGATCACATCCCCTTTATGACAGCTAAAGATGTGGGCTTCAAATCACTTCAGCCTGGTGCCCAATCTAGAGTTAACTGGACAATGCTGTTCTCAGTAGGTGAGGCTGCATGTGAAAACCCGCCTAGTGTGTCAAACTTCATGAAATCACTTTTTTTTTTTTGGATTTATGTGTTAAAAACCTTCAATTTTGAATATGAAAACGTTCGCAAGCTTGAAAAACATCGCAATATAATATAAAAATGCAATTATATAAAACAGTAAAAACCCACTTAGTGTGTTTCGGCAATGAAATGAGAAAGCGCCCAGTATGAAAATGGATCACTCCATCCGGTTGTCTAAACTACATGATTGTGGTGGTCATGAAATGAGGGAGTTGCATGAATGGAACACGCAGTTCTATTACTTTCGCATGTTGGGCGAACGCTATAGCCATTTATGGTGTGAACAAATTATAGCCGTTTCTGCAAATGTAGCTGCAACAACGTGGTTACCTGGTACTTGCCACGCAAACGCTGATTCAACCATTAAGTAACAGCTTGTTACTGTCGTAGAACGGGGAACGCCACGATAGAAGCATCGATGAGCGATTGATTTTTGTAGTTCTCAGTTAAACTTTGTAACGGTATAAGGAAGAAAAAAGTCTTTCAGTTTTAGCCCTTTCTCAATATACCATCTGCTTTAATATGCCAATTAGTCGGGAAACATTTAAGAAACCGTTCCAGGTGCGTGTGTGTTTGATTTGGAGTAAAATTTTGCGGTTCACGTTCAAAACAATACAAATTGAAATAACCCAATTGGTCTCGTTGTTATTGTTTTACTCACAGGCCAAACTGAGCAACAAAATGATCTGAAATATTTCATATGGTTTAATTTCTTGCTGTGATCGTGTTGAAACAAGCTGTTTCATTCATAACAAGCCCGGGGCAGATTGATCTTACAATACCGGCCTCGTTATCACCGCTGTCTCTTCACGTCTTGTTGTAATCACTTGTCTGAATTTGAAAGCGCGTGTCGTGTCGTTGAATTTCTAACAGATAACACCATTAATGTTACAACATAAAAGCCTGTATCATAAATCACTTCTTGAAGTGTCATTTAAGAGTCTCAAATTCTCATTAAGCCGCGCTGACTAATTTAACGAATAAACAGAAAAAGATAGTGTTTAAATGAATTTTACAGTGGAAACCGCAAATCAATTATTTATAAAAACATAAAATCTTCTTGTTACTCAACTTTATGTTTTTTATGTTAAAATGTCATTCTCAGCATTTATTCAAACAAGAATTATTTTTTATTTCATTTGAAAGAAAAAAACCAGACAAGGTGTTGTTCATTATTGAGCAAAACATAATTCACTATTTATGCCTCTGCGATGTTGTTTCGAAATAGAAATTTTTTATGTAAGAAAAAAAAAACAAATAAAATAAATGTTAGAAAAATTAATGAATTTTGAATGGCGCCAATATTTTTTTATTCATTAATTTTGTGGGTTTTTGTTTTTACAATTAAATCAATCTAAAGGAAATTGATAAAGCCAACAATTCACATTGTCCAGTTTTCCAGTTTTTTTTCTTTTCTTCTTTTTCAGAAAATTAGTTATTCTCGTCAATTTTCATTTAAGTTTTTGTGTTTATTTTTATGTGTAACTAATGAAGCAATTCGCACCAACATTAAAATTCAAAATAGTATTTCTAGTGAAAAACGTTTTTTATTATTATTATTATTATAAGTGTTTAATTTTGGTATCGGTTTTCGTTGTGCATAAATAATGGAGTTTAATATTGGATGATAATTATTCAATTCACAAGCTGGCATTAACATCGTATGCGTTGCATTAATGTCCAATTATATTTTTGTATCGGTAAATTTCATAAGTTTTTGAAAGATGTTGTTTTAACACCAGGCCTGGAAATGTGTGACAAGATTTGAGTAAATGATAACTAAGACCAGAAATTTCTATGATTCTTATTAGTTAATTAAATCTTTAACTATTTTAACCAACATTTTATTTTTATCAAAAGAAATATATTACCATTTCACATTAAACTAAAACTTGCATATCTGGCATTTGAGATATTTCACTAAATTTATGTGTTCACAACAAAAATTGAGTAGTGAAATTACACCAAAGCGAAATCTAGTTCATACGAGACTTCCAAGCCAAATCTAGCAGATTTTGACAAGCGTTCCCCCCATACAAATTGAAATCTGCTTCGTGAATAGTCGGTACGACAAAAGCGATTATTTTGTGATTTTCTTCTTTATGGACACTAAAAAATACAGCACTGCACAAATCAAATTTGACAGTTGGGCAGAAAAATTTATTATATATATTTATATAAGAGAAAAGAAAACGGTGCAAGTTGTACACAATAAAGAGAATAATTGTGATTTTTTAATCAGCTGTTTTCGTTGTGAAATGAAAACTTGACAACTGTCAGCAAACGATGTAGATTATGGGAACAGGCATTCTGATTAAGGAATTTTATAATTCGCACCCTGTGCTTAGCAGTCTAGCGCCAGGCATAACAATCCGGCTGAACAAATAACAGGCTAAAGCGGCAATATGGTCGCTATCAATTGTCAAAGTTCGCAAAATCTTTTTGTTTATTTGAAATTTGTCTGCTTAACAATTTTCTTACATCCTTTTGTTTTTTTTTAAATTAATATTATTAACAATATTTTCTCTTTTAGCTTAAGAACTTTTTAGTTTTTCTTTATAAGAAGTTAATGGCATTTTATTGAATATTTCGTTTTCTATGAACTTCTTCTGCAAAATATATTCTTCTTCTTCTTCTTTTGGCGCTACAGTCCGTGGTGAACCTGGGCCTCAACCAACAAAGTTATTCTTTGTTGTTGTGTCGAAACTAGTGTGTTTTTACACGGTAGGGAAGTTACCCCCACGCACAACCCCCGAAACCTGGAGGACCGGGTCCTGGTTTAGACCCCTGGACAGAGGGGATTCGCTGCACACTTTGGTTCACCTCTAAGCGGGTGCTGTAGGGGCTATCCAGGGGCGCCACGGGGAGGCAGTATGTCAGCTTGACCAGTCCATTTTCAGGGATCGCTGCTGGCTTCTCGCCAGGTTGAGAGCAATCAACAACTTTGCCCTGAGTGCACTGGCCCATTCCCCCATATATTGTACAACAAAATTTTCCTTTTTTATAATTTTTTTTTTTCGAAAGGAGAACATTTCGTTTTGTATAATAAGAATTAATTCCTGAAGCCATTTTCCAAAGAAAAATTAAATAATAAATAAAATATAGACAAAAAAAAAGGAAAAAATCTCAAGGTTTAAGGAAATTATTTATAATTTTTCTTTAACAATTTTAACTAAAACATGAGCTATAATAAAGAATTCAGTGTACGGCGTGTCGTTTTAATAAATAAAATAAAAACATACGTATAGTTCTAAAATCACATGTGATTAGAAATCATGTGATTAGAAATCATGTGATTGGAAATCACGTGTTTTGAAATCATGTAATTTGGAATCATATAGTTTGAACTTATTTGATAGGAAATCCCGTGATTTGGAGTAATATGATATGAAATCATGTCCTTTGAACTCATGTCATTTGAAACCATGTGATTTTTAAAAGCCACCTGTACACTTATTTTCTTATATCTATTTATGTTTTGCCATCCACTGTGCTGGCTGGTTTAGTTAACAGACTTGACAAACATATTGTACAACAACAAGCAACTAAGCCAGACCCAACCGTGGACCCAATAAATAATTTAATTTGCATTGTTTTTATTTTAATTTTAATTTGTCATAGATACTACTGATCCGTGTTTTATGTCATTTTATGGTCTCAAGTAACACAGCCGCCAAAATTTTCTTACCCACTTCGATTTATTGTTGCTATAACTCGATAGACAAGGAAATGTTTAATAATATTATTTCTATTTATTTGTTTTCTGTTGTTTTCTTTGGTCTTCGTTTACGATTTCAGTTGAAAGTCATGAAATTATTTTATAAGAACTTGTATCTATTTAGAGCTGGAATTAAAATAAAAATACTTGAGATTGAGAGTCTGTCTGCGGGGAGGAATGCAGCAGCGCGGACTTTGCAGCTGTCGTCGAAGTCTCATTTGGAAGAGCGTATAAATCATGATGTTTTTATGAGTTTCAAAATAACTTATTGATTTGATTATGGCATGTATTTACTGAGGTGTTAAATAGCAATAAATACTTGTTTCTCGTTTGTTTTTCATTGTTCGCGTACAAACGAATTTTAATAATTTGTGGCTTTTAAAATAGAAATGTTTTCTTAGAGAATAGAATAGAACTAATAGAATAGAATCTCTTCTGTTGTGGACAACTTTATCGTGTAATAAAATAAACACATTTTCCTATTTAGTTATAAGGTTTAGCAATTATCTCGAAATTGATCTTGTTATCACCTACTGAAATATTGCCGAAACTGCAGGTGCCCCACTTGATCTACCAGCATGACTGTGCTGTAGCACAGTGTGGCGAAATGTTGAGAATACATCATAAAAGTTATTACAATCAAAATTTGTTATAGCAGAAAATAGAAGTCGTTAAGAAAATAATAAAATATAAATCAGCTGATGATAAAATAAATAAATGGATATAAATTAAGCTGTTGGTTTTGAGAAGTACAAACCTCCCAACTGTTGCAAAACCTTTACAACAAATTAGTTTTAATTATTCTGGTCGGGATCCGGCTTTTTAAAGAAAACATGTGATATCAAACTATTTGTAATATAAATGACAACATTTTTGTGTTAATTAAACATTTATTTTAACTTGCATCTAAAAACGCTGCCGTTTAATCTTCATTATATCAATTAAATGTTTAGTTATATTAACTAAACGTTTAATTATATCATTTTAAGAGTTTAATTTTTAGTATTTTTTTTTACATTAAGTTCCGTGTAAGCCGCGGACAAGTTTGTCGTCTTAAAGCGAAATTATTATTATGGAATATTCAATAAATTTTCTATTTTAAATGAAATGTAACTTATTTTTTTATCATAAAGTTTATACGGAATTTCGTTAACGAAGACATAAAAATGGCCGTGAAAGGTGTCAAATTATGTTTTTAAATCACGTGTTGCGACATACGTACATACATGCTTTGAAAAATAGCTTTAAAGCCAGAGTTGGGAGCGTTTCAACTTGGAACACTTGGTGACCCAAAAAAAGCCAACTCTGTCTGCTAAAATTCTTTATGAAAATAAAATTGCTGAAAAGCGACTGCCGGGGCAAAAGATTTGATTTAGTGTATTTCGGACTTGGAAACTCCGCTTTGTAAAGCGGAACGGATGCGAAACCGTTCATAACACTAAGAAATAGCATATGAAAATACTGCCTCTTGATGAATGAAGGGTTGGCGGTTACCGGATTGATGTAGCAAGGAAATGCATTGGTTTGGCTGTGCAGCATCTTTCGAAGCCTCCTAACGATACTGATATAGATAGAGCTTTATTTTCAGGACTCCGAATGTATCCGAGGCGCTGTTGCATTGCATTTCACCTACAGATCTCTGGCTTATGGCTCAGATGCCTGGCCCCTACCTCTACAGTCTAAGAAACTGCTGAAAGCAGAAATCTTGTCAGCTACTTGGAAGTCGTGATTGCCTTTCATAATCGGTCGGTAAGAATGTTTTTTTCTTTTCAATATTTTGAAGTGAAGTTCGTTCGTATTAGATTTTTGACAAAGAAAAAACTGGCGTAGGGCACAAATTGAAGTTCTTACAATATAATCGCATAAAACGTATGTACAATACATGTACCGTATATTATTATATCTCATGTTTAGTGGTAGAAAGTGGACTTAGAATTTTGTGTTGAAGCGTACTTTAACGATCGAGTTTGTGAAACGGGCCCACAATTTTTCATAGTCCTTCTTGAGTAACACAAATTACTTCGAATTTATTGTGCAATCAAACGCTCTGTGCAAACGTTGCAATTAAAATAATTGCTAATATTTTTCTACAGACGAATTCATTGATTCTAGTTATTTTTTATACTAAGAAAAAGTATTATAAATCATTATTTGATACACTTGCAAACAGACTTACAAAATTGTTTTACATCAATTTGAGTCAATTAAATTTATGTATTTATGTTTTTTTTTTTTTTTATAAATTACCATAACACGGACTCCTTCCTTTCAACTACTGGTTTGAAAGTCATTTTTTTCCACACAGTTTTAAGCTCTTGCTGCACAAATATTCCAAAGAGAAGTGACTTGTAAGTGGAAGTACCAGTTCATGCATGTAAATAAATTATAAGTTTTAATTAAATTATATTGTGTCACTTGGGGGTGTCGCTGCATGTTCTGCTAATCAAAGCAACCAATTGATTGTTAAATATGAGAACATGGCCTAAAGGCAAAAAAAACCACTATGAAAATTATGTCTCTGACACGACTTCAAAGACAAATACAACTAAGAAAACTAGAGAACTGCACAGAACGTCTCAAAGTCAGACGATGCAACATTGCACCGAACTTGTGCCGAACAATGAAGGCGACTTGTCCAGCAAAAAAAAAACCAAAAAAAAGAAAAATAAAGTGCTGCAGGATAGTTAAACGTTCACAGAACAATCTTAAGAATACGTGGCATCACGCTCACGCTCATTTAATATTTCTTATTATGATAGAAGGATCTGTGACAATTATGTGTGAAACAAAATATCGGTCAAATGCTCGCCTCAGCTTCGTTGGCATATCTCCATCCGTTGGTCCATATTTTCATCGACTATGGAGACATAATTGAAGTTCCATGCCGTTAATGGGACTTTAACTTTTGAATTGTTGTTGGCTTTTTCTTTTAAATATCCCCTAAGAAAGAAGTGCAACGGTGTCCAGTCACATGATCTTGGCGGCCATTGAATTTCTCACGCAACAGAGCCATTGTTTCGTTGGCTGTGTGGCAGGTGGCACCATCTGGTTGGTGCATATCCTCAATATCTGACCACTAGAAGTCCATTATCATCTCGCGAAAGCGGACACTATTCACGGCGACTGCTTGGCCGAACTCAGTTTCGAAGAAAAACTACCAAATAGTCACTCTTTGTGGATGCATCGGCTTTTCAACAATCACTTGAGCATCTCAATTGCCCCAATGCGGCAAATTTTACCGATTGTAGATACATTTGGTCGATTATGCTGACCAAAAACAAAATCACGAAGTTCACAAAATGCATTTTGATTTGAACGCCCATTTTCGTAAAAGGCTTCAACAATCTTAACGCGCAGCTCAATTGTGTAGCTCTCCTGGATTGAATTTGTCAAACACTGAAACAAAGAAATGTCAAGTTAAGTTGGACCACCCGTTATGAAGGTTTCGGTTTGTTGCGGTACAAACAAGAGTTAATAAAAAAAAAAACAAAATAAACGAAAATAATAAAAATACTGAGTACTTCTGTATGTTTTAGTGTCCCTGGAGGGATATCAACAGCTGAGGACTAAAATTATTGCAGTTAAAGAAATCTGTATGTATTCGCATTCTTCGCAAAGTTTTCATGAGGTCCGTTTTATTATCCCTTGTCGCAACAGTTTATTATTTTTTATTCAAATCTTTAATTTTTCCGATGAGTAAATAATTTTTTATTGAAAATCACAAAAGATTTCCAATTAAACAGTTTCTCCCCCTCCCCACCCTACGAAAAAAAAAATAAATCTCAGCCATTTGCTGAGTTAAATATTTTAATCGTTTTTAATTAAATATGCATGTGGCGGTCTCGCAATTTTCTCACACGTTTGCAGTCATGACCACCCACCTGTTTCAATTTTTTGTTTTTTTTTCTCCATCGCCATCCATTGGACGCTGTCTAAATAACAATTATGTAAATTTTCTTCTAAAATTGCAGTCGGCGTCTTTTGGTCAATTAAAAGCAGCAAAATGCAAATAGAGAAGAGAAAAAAAAAACACGGCTGTCAGCTGCGAAAAGCAAAAATATTATTAGATTAGAGGTTTTGTTCTTATTATGTCTTAAACAAAGTACCCATTTAACTTGTTAACAAAATTAAGAAACGAAAATAAATGTTAACGAGGGCAGCGGCAGAAGTCGATAAAGCGATAAGCATTTGCAGTCAAGCATTAAAGAGGTCGGCTGGGCGAAATCGTTAGAACAACAACAAACTTGATACATATTTATTAAATATTGGTGAAAGGAAAAAGTTTTACTGCTGACGTCCACAGAGCAGGAGAGGCCAACGGCTTCCATTTTATAAAAATACTTAATTTGTTTCCACTATCGGACAATATAATAAAATAAATAAAAGTCTTTCAAAATTTCATTCCGACTGATTGGCTTTAGGGGGAAATAAATTACTACTCTTGTCCGCACCGGGGTCCTTGTTTAGTGCAGAAATAAATTATACGATTCTTTTGCCATATTAAGAAGAAAACGATGTTAAAAATTTCATTAAAATTCTTCGATCACTTTTTGTTGCTCCGTTAAAGCGTGAGAGAATTCTTATTTGTTTAGATTTATATCAAGATTCTTATATGGATCCATCATTCTCCTTAAAGGTTAGTACATGCTTTGCTAAGACTTTGTATTCTACGAAAATTTGGAGTTTGTACCGCTACAATTTCTGTTCCATAAAGACAATTAAGTTTCCAACCACTTTTTGCTTTTATTAAAGAACACAATTCAGCCACGGAGAATGGACGCCATGAACAGGTAGTGACTCCAATTACCCATTTTCCCTTTCGGAAAAGTTAAAATGTGTCTGTGGTTTTTTGGGAAGTATCTTCCCTCCACAGGTTGCATATGCCGCACACGTGAAGAAAACATATAGACGGTGGCGCATTTGGCAGAACCGCACAGACAGCAAGTTCCGTTTATACGCCCTGAACACCGCCGCTACAGATCACTTAAGTAATTCTGCAGCAGACCCCCGTTGCAGCGAGTACAACACAATTAAGTACGTGTTGAACACGAAAAATTCAAGAGGAAAAAAATTATATTAAAATTAATATTAATAAATAACAATTGTCGCCACCTAGACGCAACATGATACACTGATTGTATTGGCAAGCGCAGTCAGTCGGCCCGTCCGTCCATCACACATTGGCTTGTTACGAACTGAACTGAGCAGCAATTGTTAATACTGGGTTTTAAATTATTTATCCACAAATTAAGCAACAAAAATGTTTTTAATATTTTAAAAACATGTGTAATTTAAGGCTTTTATCACACCGTACAATTATTTATTTAAAAAAAAAAACGGGCAGCGAAATTGCGGCGTGAGAGAAAAGTGACTGGTGAGGGGTTCGAGTAGTGCTGTTTAAACTTCAGCCCATATTTGACTTAATGCGACTGCACTTTAATGTAAAAGCTTAATTGAATATGAGGTGTTTTTTGTGTGAACTGGCCAAGACAGTCATCCCTCCTCTCCGCTTGCGCTAAAATTGCGAACTCAAAAATTGTTCACCTTTTGCTAATAGACACATAATCCCTTGTGGAAATTGTAATGGCCAGCAAATATCAAAAATTATGAAATTCCTTTTGAACTTCGTGCGAAAAAAAGAAATTAAAAATGCTTATAATGAAGTTTTTTCGTCCGGCGCGGGTAGATGTTGGCTGTCTGTGTCCCCCATGTAGTTTTGGTGGCGTGCCATTGACCTTGTCATCCAAATTGGTGTTTGATCGAGTTGAGTTTGAGCAAATTGCGCCCATTTTAAGGCATGCACGGACAGGAATGAGGCCACCTGGCGGCGCAAATGCATCTACCAAAGGTAAGTTTTCGGCGCAGATTTTATACCGGCGGCGTCATTGTTTTATGCAGACGACGTTGGCAAAGTCTTTGCCGTCAACGGCGATTATTCTAAAACGACAATAACACATTTCTGTTGGTGGAAATTGAATTATAGAGGAGTCGCAGACGATAAGCGGTTCCAGCCAGATGACGCTGCTTACCCAACAGCGCGAGTCATGATGCAAACTCCACATGAACAAAATGAGAGTGATGTTCTCGCTGCCAGAAATGCTTTAAAATGGCCACTCCTTCTTGAGGGGTTTCCTCAAGTTGCAGGTCTAGGATAATTTCATTCTCCACAAAATTCGATGATTCTACCGCCAATCTAGTTGCCATCTGTGTATGGGTTCCATTAATGGTACATATTGTAATATCTGCGACTTAATGATATTAACAAAGTTTGCTAATTATTTTGCGACTTGAGTGCCTGATGGATTCCTACCAAAGACTCGGGCAGCTGCGGCTTTATGATCATTGTTTGGAAAACTAAAATAATAGATCAAAATAGAACCTGGTACTCAGCCCAACATCGGCAGTATTGCCTGCGAAGTGAAATCTTTTACTTTGATAAGCAAAAGACGGGGAGCACAAATCGTCTGCTGGCTGCAACCATTCTAAGAATGCGCCACTTTGTTGGTATTAATTACCTTTTTGTAGCTTCTCGTTAGAACATTTCCCAAACGGAATTTCTTTGGGAGCCAATCAATTATGCTAAACACAACGGACTACACGAGTACGAGTATAACTTGAAATGTTTCCTCTACTGATTTCCATAAAACTTCAGTTTTGTCTGGTCGCCAACGGCTTCATGCCAACAATGTTTGTCGAAACCTTTTCGAATCTTCGAATCGCCACAGAAGCAGAAAACCAGTGAATTTTAAATGTGACACTAAATCCTTTAATGCACGAAAACAGGCTGCCGAGTAAGTGAGTGGCGGTTGTAAAACTATTTGTATGTTCTTATCAAAACACAGAAATCATCATCATAAAGATCATAAAAATAAACTTGGAAATCTTTAACAGATTCACTGTCTCTATTTATTTGTTTATTTATCAAAACATTTACGATCATAAAACATGATTTCTTATGGTGCATAAATGTACAAAACATACACCCATTCATAAGCGAATATATTGAGACATAAAAATATAAGTTTTATGACTTATTAACTCACTTAAGTTGGGTGCAATTATGGGTATTCACTGATGGGGATTGGAAAACATCTATCGAAATTTTTGTAATATAAACTAAGTTGGACTTGTGGTTTTAGTCCAATTCATGCATATTGTACATACATGGAAAATATTTCCTAGAAATCTATCAAAAAGTAGCTAAAATGGACTTAGATTTCATTATGCGAGTACTTGCGAACGAACATTGAATAATTTATGGAAAGCAGCAGGTTTTGCTGGGTTTCGCCACGATCGTGTTTTCAATACGTCAATGAGGTCAGGGGATATTGAATTTCTAAATGTTAATTCATACGAATATATTGAAATCAAATTAGACGATAATGAAACAGCTGGGACATAAAATCAATGGCGATTTTTAAATAATAAATTAATTAACCCTTTTGACCATTAGAATTATACATTAAAAATGTAATACCAGCCAAATGGTTTAAAAATATAAATTCCACACAATTTTTGTCTCAATCAGTTCTATGATAGATTTCTCCAGATTTAACAAATAAATATTGTAGCAGTTACAAAACGAACCAAGTGTTTTCAATTCCGAATCATCTCAGTTTTCCATTCCCTTCTTTATCCCTCACAATGCAATACTGTAAAAGCAACTCTGGTCCAAATGTCACACACAACCACATACACGGAACTAAAGCGCTTAAAAACGAAACAAAAATTTATGGTGGCATAAATTTTGTGCGAATTCTTTTAAATTTGGGAATGATTAATGGTTCTCTTTTCTCACCAGAGTGACCATGTTTGACGAAATTGTGATGAAAATGTTTGTGTATGTCAAACAACTGGTGGTTTTAAAGAAAAAATTTCAAAACTGCGATATGATTAAAATATATTAAAGATTTTTAAATTGTCGTCTAACATTCTCGTGTTTTTTTTTAATTATGTTTAATGCTCTCATAAGAGTCGGTGCGATGCCTTAAACACGATTCGTATAAAATTTAGACTCTGCATAAAGATGGCATTGTGACCTCCAGGGCTGTGACTTGAAACTGCTGTTGAAACTCATCAGCTGAAATTCTTATTTTGGGGCATCATAAAGTCTTTAGAAATATCGTAATTAAGATAATGAAAGTTTTTGATTTATTTATATCTAAAAATAACTTCAAAATTGTCTAAAATTGTTAGAGAAGCAGCTTAAAGCTATTAGACTTTATGATCCAGATGTGGGTCACTCTCTTTCAAACTCACAAGAATAACGAGATTTAATCGTCTCCATTCTGGCATCTCTCCGACAATTTAAGTATCTGATTTTATTTTACGAGTAATTAAACATCTCTGTTTATTTTGCGACCTAATAAATACATTTTTAAAAGTAGACGGATAATTTGTCATATTATTTAAAACTCTTTTGTTAGTTTGTCAATAACTTGAACTAATTTTTGTACTTTATAATTATGACTTTATTGTCGAAGCCGAGTTCATGAAACGGGTGAAACTGAAAGGCCAGCTGATTGTGTTTTTCTCTCTTGCCTGTCAACAGCCCAGCTTTTGACGTTGCACGAATGTTAGCAACGTTCGTCGAGTTTCATTGTTGGACTGGCCGGTTTAGCCGCTATGAACTCGTCTGGATGTTGTCACTTAACAACCAAGTATGAAAAAAGCCCAAATAGCAACAAATCATTTGGCCTGAATGCCCTGAATATTCCCATTCGTAATTGCTATCAACAACATGTCAACCAAATCTTTGCATCTTTTCCTTTCCTCTTTCTCAATCCCTGTTTCAAATCACGACAAAAAGCTACATAAAAAAAAAGCCCAGCATTAAGACAAAACGAAATCATGTTGCCTTGGACAGCAAACAATAAAATCAGTAACAAAACTGTCGTCCCCAACAGCCGCTCCCAACCAATATTGCAAACACTTAAAATTGTTCCTGAACAGGCGAGAAACTTTATGGGTTTGTTTACAGAGACTTGCTGAGCTTTTGGTTTTTGTTTTTCTTAAGCTCTATTTGTTGCCGTTAAATTTACTTCATCGCAACCTCATCATTTTGTTGGGGTCTTTAATTCAATTAACAACCATCAGGAACAAATAAAAAACACAATAACGAATAAGGAAAAAAAAGACGTGGGGAATTTGGTCTTTGAAAAGAAACGAGGCAGCACTAAATTCGCCAAGAAGAAAAGAATACATTTCAGCATTAATTTAATGTTAAATTACGACAGCAGAGCATTAAAGGAAAAAACAAGTCATTAAAAACCGTGATCACAAGAGGTGAACGAAAACGGAAAAGGAGCGAGTGTGCGGCTTAATCCCCGGAGAAGGAGCGATAATAAACAAACGGCGCCAACAAATATTTATATTAAATAACACAAACACACACACATACACACGCATCTATCGTTTTAAAGACACAAATAAGGCCGGCCATAAGCCCCAAAATTCTTAAAGGCTTCAAATATATGGTGCTAGTGTGGTCCTGTGGATGTGCTCTGAGCTGTGGCCAAGCCAGTCCCGGTGCAACTTATAACCAAGTGAGGGATAAGGTGGGCTTGAAGAGGGAAGAACAGACAATATTATACTTGCCAAGATACTTGCGCAACTGAGTTGCCCGATGTAAAAGCGCTCTTACTACACCTTTTCGTTAAAAGAGCTGCTTGTTTACGACTAAATACGAAAGTCTTTAGTTATTGCGGGTAAATTATTTTAAGTTGACTTTGAAATCGTTTCGACAAATTTCCACTATTGCGAAAGGCAATTTTTTGACTTGGGCTATTCCATAACACAAATGGAGAGCTGCGTTATTGTCGTCATCTGGCATGAATTTTTGCGACAACTAGTGTCTGGTGTGTCGAGTTCTAAACTTAAAATATGTTTGCAGTAAAAATCGAAAGAAAAATTAAATTTATCCAAGAGATAAGTTATATATATTTTTTGACTGGACTGGGACTGGACCTGCATTTAGAGTACATCATGCAATAACTAGGAAAATAGGTTATGCCGTGGAATAGCCGCTATGAATTCGTGTAAAAGCTTTTGCTGAACTTTGTTTTCCAATGAGAAAAAATTACTATATAAACGATTTATGGCTCCGCATTCAGCAACAAATCGTAGTGGAATGTATGTTCTGAAAGTCGCATGATTTCAAATCGCATGTGCTTTTAGAAACTCACGGATTGTTTTCTGCTGTTATTTAAATCATACATTTTTTTTTGTTTTTGTTGGAATTTTCAATTGCCGTAAACACAAGGAAACAGCTGTTCTCTTTATTGAGATTATTTTGACGTCACAAAAGCCAATAATACTTTTTGTAGCAGAAAGGATGCCATAGAATTTGGCTAATTTTAAAGTATTTGTTTTAAATAAACAACAACAACGAATTCTATACAAACTTAATGCATATTGAGTAATTTATTTAATTGTTTTATTTTGACCTGTACCATAGAAAGATCGAAAAAATAACAAAGTGATTTGAAAACGTTGTGGCCAACTGCACAAAAACACATCACAGAAAATTGCAATAAAAAAATTTTATACACTGAACAGCTTCTTTGTGACTCCAAATCAGTTTTATAATATATGATTTTTAGAACAGTTTCGTTAATCTTTTGTCGGTGTGCGCTGCCACATTAAAATTCATTTAGAAAAAGACTTAGACTTGGGGAAAACCCTGCCAACGAATTTGGTCTTATGAACATTCATTATAATCTGAATTTTGCTACTTTGAACGCTAAAAGAATGGAAAGATGTTGCAGTTGAACTGAAGGAACAACAATTGCACGGAGGGAGCCAAAAGGTCCTTAATAAAACACCGGAATAAGCTGAAAGTGAAATAGTTGGACAGCGGTTCTTAAATAAGTTGTGTGTGTTACGGGGGAGGCCAGGCTTCATAAGTGCTTGAGATCAAAAGATGGGAAAACAGCTTCACCGATTTCTTTGCATATGAAGCTCGAAATTGAACCGTAAAATTAGTGTGTGTGTGTGTGTGTGTATGTGCATTACATTTTTGAATACACTGAAAAAAATTAGCTTGTTTTGTCAGCGCTCTCACATCTTTACACACAATCAATATATTTATGTAAATAAAAACGAATGGACAATAAGATTCTTTTAGTTTGGCGATTTTTTAACAAGTTCTCGCAGAGCTAATTTCTCTGTCTGGGGTTGCCAGTTTCAATAGCGATTTTTTTATTAGGCTTGAAAGTCACTAGTACTGATTTGTGCAATATATAAAATAATAAACCAGAGAGCGAAATAAATAAAACCTTTTTAGAAGCTGACAACGTTCGCTGTGATCTACTGGTGCTGATAAAAAGAACACAACCAACTCTGGGTCTCTGGCAGATCAAGCGAACGCTGCAAAAAACTAAATTAAGCTCAAACTGGAGGAAAAAAATTAAAACGTTGATGCTGCGAGGGCAGTACAACAACAACAACAACCACAAAACAGCAACAGAAGACGACGTCATACAAAAATAAACTGAAAACAGAGAGAATGAAAAATCGATCTTTCATGTCGCTAAAGAAACGCTTGAAAGAAAACAAATCAATGATCTTTGATTTACATACGACACATTTTAGATGTGCTCACCCGGCTTCGCATCAGGGCTGTGTACTACAACGACATGCCCAAGCACTGACAAAGAAAAGAAACCAGAGCCAAAATAAAATATGTCCTCCAAAAAAACGATTGATTTTTTCTCTTATAATCTCGTCTTTATTGCGCAGCATTATTTGGCCATAAACTTGTACTTGTTTTAAAAACTCACAGGCAAAATAAGACCAAAAACTAAACTAAATAAACGGCTTAATAAATCTCTTGCCTCCAATCTGTTACCAGCAAAACGAAGCCAGAGATAAACGAATATTGGCAATTTATCGCAGCAGTTTGCATCGGAAAATTCTTAATATTTTTTTATTTTTTTGCTTAAAAGTCCTTGATACAGACTCGCATTAAACACATCTAGAGACTGGAGGCGAGTAGGAAATGTGTAGATTTCAAGGGTTGCGGGGCCAATAAACAAACTGAACTGCCAACACAAAATTAGTGCTGAAACATTTAAGGGCTGCGGAAGGTTGAGGAATTAATTTAAACTGTTTTCACTTCAGCTATTGATTGATTTAAATCTGTACGTAGTCGTACATATAAGAATTGTTCTCAGTGTAGTGCTTCGAACCGAGACGAGGCTTTTATATGGTCCTTCTGCCTGTTTCTAAACCAATACTGATATTTGTTGAAAGCTGAAAATGTCCAGTGCAACACTGGCCTAAACAAAACTCCTTGTTCGATTAAAAGCTGATTGTGATACAAATGAATATTTGCTAAAAAATTATGCATTTCCTAAAGCCATTATTTAGAAAAACAAAACGAGGAGGATTCACTGTTGAGCTGTACAATGTGTCTGGGAATTAAGAAGCAGCCGGCTCTAGTACAGAGTTGATATTAACTTGCAGATATTTACAGCACTTTTGCCGTAAAAACCTTCAAACTTTACATGAGGAACATGTTTTTTTCATCGCTGGGCGCGAACTGAGTGTAGCGTCAGTCTTATATTATACGAAACCAATTTACCAAAAACCCCTTAAGTTGTAAATTTTTGCAAGACGAAGGGTCCAGTCCACGATGTCGTAACATTAACATGCGCCAACTAATTAAAAAAAACTAACTGGCTTAAATTATTGATGTTGATGGCGAAGTTAATAAATAGTTCCCAAATCACTTGTTTGCCCCCTCCCCCTCCCCCCTCTCTTCGCTTTCGACACTGGCGATTGTTAACGCCAGCGACTTTGTGGTTATAGAAAATTAGAGGGGTGTAAGACAATCACAACTACTTTCCATTTGTTAAAGTTTTTTCTAAAATTGTGAGCTTTCCAGTTATTTTCTTAGATGTAAATCTATTCCAATATTCAAACTTCTGTTTCGCTTGTTTTATAAAGTTCCAGGCTTTCTAATGCACTAACCAGAGCAGCGCTTTTTTAATCGCTTTCGAAAGGGAAGGAAGTTATGACTTCGTTGGCATGTGTTTCTTGGCTTGATCCAGCCTGACTTACGCATTTGTTAACCGATGCCGTTTACTACTGAATAAGTCCGCCAGTTCTGAAACGATTTCGCATTTCGCAAATTCCGTTTTCCGTATAAATTGTTACTTGGGAGATTTTTCCGATCATATTTTCTCAACCACTGAGATTGTTTGATCGCTTTAAAGCTACAAAATATATTAAAATATAAGATTCGTGTTTTAAGCACAAAAAGTAAATCGTAGTACTTTTTTTTTAATTTTTCCTTACAATACTCATTTGTTTCAATTAGTTCCTGAACTGCATGCAGTGCAGCATCACAGGGTTGCACAAGCAAAAAACTTAAAGTAGAGTTTAAAAGGATCAATTGTTCGCAATTCCATTTAAAGAAGTCAAAAATATGTTTTCCAAATAATTAAAAGAAAGAAACTCAAAAGATATCCATTTGAATTTTTGTTTGATTGATGTGAATAATAATTTGTTTAAATTTCCCCTTCGAAACAGGAGATCTTTCGTTTATGTACGTCTTTTGCGAATGAAACACCTGCCGCTCCGGGTGTTCCAGCGAAAATAAAATATTCCTGACAAAAATAAACTGAATTTCAAATAATTAAGAAATGTGTTTCATTTGCAGGTAAAAACGGGCCGACACTGGCAGACACCAAAATAGTTTAGTGGCAGACAGACAGACCTTCAGCGGCAGAACAACAATTAAAATAAATTGAAAACTAAAATGTTCACCTTGAAAAATTCCAAATATTCAAAAAGACGACGGATTGAAATCCAGCAAAATGGAAAGGAAAATGAACTGACAGCAACAGCAACAGAGGCTACAGCAACAAATGTATTAGAAGAACCGGTAACAGCATTAGCGTCGGCACAAACTTCCAATAAAAAAGCAACAAAATCATTGTTCTCCGCGCCATCAGCAACACCGTCACCACCACCGCCACCACCACCATCAGCGTCATCAATTTCATCAAGAAAATCAAAGAAAAGTATTAGAAATTTCTCTATGTCTTGTACAACAGTTTTGTCATCGCCAACATTTTCATCATCATCGTCTACAACGTTTCCGTTGCCATTGCCGTTGCCGTTCCCGTCACCATCATCAGCGTCATCGTCATCGTCATCATCCTCGTTGTCAACATCATTTTTGCGGTCGTTGTCTTGTTCCTACTCAATTATTTCTGGTAAAACAATATCAAGGAATTTATGGAGAAGAACCGCAAGAAAAATACCAAGTCCAGACGCACATTCGGCGACAACAACAATAACAACAACAACAACATCGACCAAATCATCATTATGGCCACATACTGCCAGTATTAAAAAACAAAATAATTGCTCTGCTGATTATTGTGATGATTGCGGTGTTGACGATGGTGATGGTGATGGTGATGGTGACGAAGACGATCGGCCCGTTGATCGTCAATGTCAAAGTCTTAGACGACACAATCATAGACGGCATTTTTTATTGACTTTGATGCTGTTACTGGTTGTCTGTATTGTCAGCACTTCATCAGCCATGGCTGCTGACAGTTTAACTGGTAAGTGCTCCTCCACTCCACTACAATCTCTTCCCTTCCCTTCCCTTCCCTTCCCATCCCTTCCGTTCCTTCCGTTCCTTCTAACTCCACATTTTTAATTCTCTAATGGCAATAATAATTTTTAATCTTGTTGTAATCCAACACTTCTTTAATGTTTTGTGGCCACATTCTTAATGTCTGGAAAAAGAAAAACCGCCGCAGAAATGAAAAGAAAAACAAAAACAAATGTGACACTTTTCTGCTGTGCCAGTGTTGATTTTATAGGAAACCTACAAAATCCCATAAAATATTCGGGTTTTTTGTCCACTTAAAACAGTTCAAGCTCTAATCTCGTTTTAAATCCTGCGCAAAATAAAGCAGGAGTTGTTTCGCGATGCTTATGATAAACTCCGAATGTTACAGGAGCACGATTGAGGGGAATGTCAGGCGAACTGGCTTAGGGCCTGACGTTCCCTGTGGGCTTCGGGCTACGAGCTTAGGAGCATAGTAATCTCTGCCGTTTTGGGCAATTGTGTGAAACAGCAGGCATTAGATAGCCCGAGCTCTTTAGCAAGATTTGTGCCGTGCAGCATATTATGAGATATTGATGCCGGTATGAACCTTACAAGCGTCACCCTGTTCACTCAAGTGGATTTAAGCCACTGCCAGATATAGTTATCAAGGCAGGTGCTGGCTTAAAATCATATCCAAATCATGTCCGGAATTATATGCGGCGATAGTTTTTTTTCTGAATCTTACACCGGCTATCGGAAAAGAAACTAAAGGCAGGTGACCATATTCGGTATCAGTCTTTAAATATTTTTATCTGAATAATTTTCTATTGGAGCACTTAAAATAAATACACAAATCAGTTAATTATGTGAACTTGATTTTAGCTGTGTTTTAGTTTATATTTTATTTATTAAAAATGCAATTTTGTTTTTGTTGATATGGTCACACTCTCAGTAAGCCACTTAGCAGCTGCGATGTTCTCGTTATTTGATACAACAAATTTATACCAAAAAAAAAATCTGTTGTGATGAGCGAAATTCGTCGGTCCTGTTCCTGTTGTGTTCGTGAGATACTACTGAAAAAAAGAGATATTACTAAACCGATATTTGCAACATGTAACTGATTGGCCGAATAGAAAAACGGTCTAAATTACTTGTAATCTACTCAAGTATAATTTTGGTTCGTTTCAATCCAAGTGATTATTCATTTCGGCTAAAAAAAATGCCAGTGTGCTTTTGAAAGCGCATGTGATTTGAAATCACGAGCCGTCTTCACAACGAGTTGCTAGAGCAGTGATCTGGTATATCTATAGGTCGCAAAGGACTGCAAATATACTTTCTATTTTTGTAAGCAGCGTTCAGAGCGAGCAACTGGTTTCGAGAGCCAAACATGTGCAGAATCGAGCGGAGCAACAAGTGTGGCATGCAACTTTAATTGAAGAAAAGCGTAGGAGTTGAATGCGTTTGGAATTTCAATTTAGGAATAATTGCTTTATACCTGAATTGTGGACCTGCCACTGCAAATAAGTGGCTTCCATTTAAACGGCACCTTATTCGTTGCCCTCTGTCCTGCTGTGTGTTAATTGATGGACTCAGCCCTTAAAGCCAACAAATGAAAAGTCGCTTAAAATCAGTTTTTATGGCGTTTTTTTTATAATAGATTTTTCAATGCCTTCAACAAGTTACTGAATTGAATTATTGAAAACCATCAGCCAAATAATTTGCACAGTGGGTGGCACCAGCACAAGGTTTTTTTTCCAAATGCTAAATTGATTTCAAATTAATTGTTTTGTTTTGAGTTGGCGAGTAATTAAGAGGAATTTTAGTTTTAATTGCAGTAGAGCGAAATGCATTTTTGCTAAATATTATATATCTAAAACGTAAGAATCTGTTTACTTGCAAAAAGGGGAAGTGGGGTCCCTAAAAGGGATCCCTTCACCAACTTACAAAACCTCAATAAGCGCATTCCAACACAACTCTGTTTATTGAATTCATTTCGCTCAGTGCCATTTTACTATTATTTTAACTGGTTGGGAGCAAGACAGCGAGCGATCACCTTTGGTGCCCAGCGCAGTTGTGCCCGCCCATCACTGATTGCCACTTCTGTTTGCATTGAAATTTATGGCAAATATTATTTCACAAAACGTGCCACTAGTTCTGGAATTTGAAAAATTTTCAATTGATTTAAGCAGAAGTCTGTATGTACAATAATTGTTTTCCAACTCAGCGTGAAGTAAATTATTTACAAATTTATTCTTTTCTGCATAGAACAACAAACAAACATTTAACATTTAACATTTAAATGTTGAATGAACAATCGATGTGGCTGCTACTGCTACTTTTTACTGTTCAAAGTCATAAACTAAATGGATCGCGTGCCTTGAGCTTTTAAATTTCAAGACTCCTCAAACATTTATTGAAAACCAAAAGTAATTAAATTTAAATAGAATTAGAATTAGAATTAGAGTGGCGGCTCATGCGCATTTTCAAATATGTGTGTAACGTGATGACGTGAAAAGTGTCGTAAGTCCGTGAGCAGAAAAACACAGCATAATGAGGATTGCGGTGACAACTGATCCCCCGCCCATCACATGGTTTTATATATGTGATTTAATTCGTCTAAAAAGCGAATAGGCTTCTTCATATTAGCATGCGGCAGAGACGACTGCCTGTGCAGCAACTTCAGTTCCAGACTGCCTATTTATTGTTATTGAAACAAAAACAAATACCGGTTTTGTAAATAAAAAATGTCTGTCTCTCCTTCCAGTTTGAGCTTTCAACTCACAGACCAGACTCCAGCTGCCCAACTGCAACGATCTTTCTCCCCACACAGACTTAGTCCAGTTTTGCCGTTAACGGCTCATTTCCATTTCATCAAAGTGTTGATATAAGAATTATCTTTTTTATGTTTTCTACTTTTGGCTTTAAATCAATTTCACTAAAACAGGGAGTGTCGTTAATGGTCATCAATCAGCAACATTGTAACACTCTTAACGGCCACCTCCCACAACTCCATGCCAAACTGACAACTTGTCAATTTATCATTTCGGTTGTGTAATATAAAATATCGAAAATAAGACTTTGCGTTTAAGCCTTAATTTGAGAGGCTACTTAAATGACATTTTGTCCGAATATTGAATTGTCTAATAACCAAAAACAGGTAAATTAAAATATTTTAATTACAAAAGCCACCAAAAGGTGGGTGTGCCCGGCTAAAAGCAATCTTATCAAATATGGCTGACAATTTCACAACTATAGTCGTAATTACAAATATTATTTATTTAATGGGTTTCTGTACTAAATTTGAAGAAAAATTATATAAGATTTTTAGAAAATTTATATACATATTTCTATAAGAAGAAATAAATGCTTTAGAAACACCCTGTGAAACTGTGTTTGCTGAATAGATTTCGGCTTGAGATGACGAGTCCTTTCAAACTTGGCCTCACTGTGTCTGTTTCCCCGCTTTAATTGTTTCCACATGGTGTTTTTAAAACCTGCCCTATTTCGGTTTCCAAATAAAATCAAGAGCTTAAAAAACTTAATTTTGTCAAAAGTTCGTGCATTTTTGCGATTGTAAATCGGGGTACACCTAGAAAAAAAAAAACATGAACGCTAAACAGCGTTGATTTGAACAAGGAAAAATGACGGGGATGGGAGCGTTATTGTTTTACGACTTTTTGAACACAACATCAACTTCATTCGGCCCAAATTGTAAGATATAGATGTAGACGGCATGTGGTTCCCTTCAGATGGTGTTACATGGCACACAGTGGCAGCCACGATGCACATTGTGCATGAACGACTTGAGGAGATCAGATGGATTGAAGTCGGTCTTGCAACGTTTTAAAAAAGTCCAGAACCTGTGAGGCTTTCTTGGCGACATGGGCGCATTCCAGCTGACATTACACTGAACTTTCATGCCAACAACATCAAGGGTTCCGGACAACAGGCGAAACAGCAGTGGCGGTCGTGGTCCCGTGTCTCAATAAGCAACACTGAGTTTTGCCAGCATTGAAATCAACCCTATTTGCACGACCCCATTCAGAGATTGCAGTTAGATCGCAGCAGTTAGATTTAATGTATCATTAATATTATGCTTGATAGCCTCAATATCTATTTAAAGGCTTGGCCTATAACTCAATCAATATGAATATGCTGCTGTCCTCTGCAAAAGATTGTTTAGGGTTAAAAGTTTGACTCCGAAGGGCATTAAGAATAATAAGAAAAAGCGTAGGGAAATCAAGTCTCAGGTCTAGGCTAATAAAATGCAATTGCCCGATGACCTTAAAGCCAACATAAACGAAGTAATCGCTCAAATTTTGGCCGGATCTGTGTAGCAGTGTCATTGAATTTGTGCCCGGATAAGAAGCCGCAGCGGACATTTTCAAATAAAAAGGGGTACATACGGTCATACCTCATACGTAAGTGCCCTTCCTTATTATCATTCACATTTTACTCTCTACATCACAGGTCTCCTTAAAGGAGAGATAATAAACAAATGCGAAACATAGTCCCCGGGGGGAGGAATATTCAAACAATAATGATCAGATTGTAGTGTCGGTGGCGTAATAAGTTTCTGGGCTTTGATGCCAGGATGGCGAATTAGCGCCAAACTAGACTGGAAAAGCCTAAAAAGACTGTGGGAGGCACTTACGGTATATTATGCCTGTTATTAGCACCTGCCCAGTATGGGCAGATCCCGCGGTGAAAAGGATTAGTCATTAGGAACACTCAATTACCAACTAATTGGCACTGGGTTGCAGAAGATACAGGCTACTTCAGGTCTATACGCTGTGAATAGGTCTTGTTAGGACTTCCACTAAAGCAGCTGGCCCGGTTCCTTAATGTGGATATTCAACACCTGAAGAACACGGTAATGGCGGCAGTGCCAACGAACAGACCCCCTCTGGCATTCGTTCAAGCGTATTTGGAACTTGGCCGGGTTTTGGCAGATTCACCTGCTATAAATTCTTTTTCCTAGAATAGGGCTGCTCAATCACAAATATTTCGCATAAACAATTTTTAAATTTTTATAACTCTGGCCATTGATTGACTTAATTAATTTTCAGCCCTTAAAGTCCGTTAAAGTGTTTAATTTTTCCATTTGTTTTGATGATGATTAAATCTTACTCCACGTTTCCCTGCCATGTGTCTCAAGTACCAAGTCTTTTCACTTTCACACAGAACACAAGCATTCGAATCGCTACTTCATTGAAACTGAAAAGAACAGCCGTTTTTATATTTAGCAGACATCTTGTCGCTGTATTACGCCCGCGTAACGTCACTTGCCCGTAAATAAGTTTTCTTTTTCAGTTCATTTGATTTCGTGTTTATTTGTCTTAAACTACAAATTAGTTATTAACAAAATATCAGCTGTTTGCTTAACATTTTCTTTTAAATTCTCGAATGCTCACTTGTGTTTAACTCCAAACCAAACAATCAAATTTATTTATGTTTAAATTTAGAAACGCTTTTTTTTCTCTTGTTTCTATTTTATATACAAACATTCAGGTACATACTTATATATTATATGTATGTAGGAATATCGGGCGCAAATGTGTTCATCTGAACTTTAGCCAGATGCAGTATAAAATGCTGAATGCCATAATATATGCATATTAAATGCATATTATATGCATATTCTCCAGCCATTATACGAAATTGATTGTGTTACAATATACGATACATTTTCGAAAAAAGAAAACAGTGAAGAAAAAAATAAATAAATAAATAAATAGAGAAAAAAAATGTAAACTTATTTGTACGTAGATTTCAAATAAAATTTATGAGCACTAAATCTTAAACCGGCTGTCAAAATCTTAGATTAAACAACAATAAACATTTGGGAGAGAAAACAAAGTTATAATTTAAACAATAATTTCAACAAAAAAGAAGAAAAAAAAAGACAGAAAAAAACCTATAACAACAAAACATTATTAAAATTGTAAATTTTTGTTTTGAAGGGGGCAACCAAATATTTAAAAATACAAGATAAACGAAAAACGAAAAACGAAAAACCTGAAAACAAAAACGAAAACGAAACAAATTGAATGCCCCTCGCGCACACGTTCTTTGGTGCAAAACGAAATTTATTGAATCAAAACCAAAACTTTTATGAAATTTTAGACAAGTAAATGTATGTCGAACTGGAAATGACAGATTAAGTGGGACTCTTACAATTTATGGAAGATTGACTGGCTAAGTGATGCTTAAGCACTTAAGAAAAGCAATAAATTCGTAACTGTTGCTGGCGCGCCAGCACCGAACTGCAAGCACCCTACGGCAATGGACAATCCAAATAAACTACCATACAACAACAAAAACAGCCAGATACTTGGCAATAAATAACCAAGAACAGACACAGAGTTACATATTCTCTCCACCTCGTCAAAAATTTACCAAGACTTTGTTTATACTCTCACTAAAAACCAAACAAGAAGCAAAAGTTTCTGAACAAAAAATATATATAATATTAAACACTTTTCATTACAATTTATTAATAAAAAATAATTTCAGAAAATTATGCCATATTATATAAATTTTCTTTGATTTAAATTATACAAAAAATTAAACGATAATAAAAATTTTCTACAAAAAAAAATCTTTAGCAAAATTTTTCGATATCAAAAACTATCCACTGACAATTAATTGATGATAAAAATTTGAATCATTAAGAAAATATTTTACTTGACACGAAAATACTTTTTCAAAAAACTAATCGATAACAGACATTTTGTATACAAAATAAATGCGAAACAAGAAGTATTTTCGTTTCAAAAGTTTTCCACTCAAAATCAATTGATAATAAAATTTTTCTCAAAATTATAAATCGGCTGCCACATTTTCTGTGGAAAATTACTCGATAGAAAAATTCCTCGTACGACAATTATTCGGCATCAAATTCTCTTTCAAAGGTTTATCGATTAAAATATTTTCTGTGTAAAATTATGCGCCAAAAAATTTTGTGTGGCAAAAATTACTGCTAAGGAAATTTATTTTTATAAAAAATTTATGGCTAAAAAAATCAATATCGAAACTGATCTATAAAAAAATGTATCAATGACAGAAATTTTCGGCAGAAAACCGATAAAAAAATACTCTTTTTTTTAAATATTAATCGAAGAGAAAAAATTAATCGATAACAAAATACTTTTGTTCACAATTCATTATTATATATAATTTTAATCATAAAATTTATTAACAACAATTATTTAAGGACAACAATAATTTACAAACAAAACATAAGAATTGTTCTAAAGAAAATTTGTCGCCCGCAAAAATTTTCCAACGAAAATCTATCGCTAAGAAAAGTTTTCGAAGGAAACAAACATTAACGATAATAAGCATTTTCTGCTTTTACAAATTTATTTACAAAAAAGAAAACTCTGTAGGAAATTGATCGAAAATAAACATTTGATACAGAAAATTCAACGATATTAAAAATTTTTAAAGAAAATTTCTTGGAGACATTTTTAGCGATGGCAAAAATTTTTGTATAAAAAACAAAGTTTATGAAAAGCATAAATCTTCAGGACGAAGTTTATCGGAAGCTAAATTTGTTGAACAAAAACTTAACAATAGATAACAAAACTTTTCTATAATATGGGATATTGTTTTCGAATTTCGATAGCATGAACATCGCCAGCAAAAAGTTTCAGATATTGAGTTTGTGGATAAGAAAATTTTTCCTTAAAATATTTGTCACTTCAAAAATTTGTCTAAAAAAACGTTTTCATATTTTATTTTGTCGAAAATTTATCGATAGCAAAATGTATGGGTAGAAAATGCATCTATAACAACATCGAAATTAAAACTTGCTACAGAAAACTTAGCGAAAAGTCTAGCCAGTTCAAAACCTACTGACTCGTAATACTAATATTAATCTAGTACATCTAGTTTACTGTTCACTGTAGCCAGAGCAGCGCACATCTGTTGGATGTTCCCGAAAGAAGCAACCCTAAAACTGTAGGGAGTTCCGTTGAGAAATTCCCTAAAGAAAGTCTTATCAATTTTATGAAGTGTGTCTGCGTGTGTTTTATGGTGGCATGCAACACATAAAGCTGTTATGCCGCTGCCATAAATTTCCCATATTCAAATCCGTACGAGTATAAACATTTTCCGGCTTATTTGCGCGCAGCGTTCGTACTGAGTGGCGTCTATTGTACTGTGTTGATTTTGTGGTATCTGAGGAGACGCAACATAAACTTTCCTTTTCCTGAGTGAGCAGACATGTAGGCGGGCTTGCAACCTCTCGATATTGATATTGAAGTACGTACTACAGTTTTTTAACGAACACAATTGTTGTTCTAACGAAAACACAACAACGCACAAACCAATTTTTTTTCACTTCAATTTTTATTTGTTTATTTTTTTTTTTTCTATTTTCTTAGATTTTGTTGTGTGTAAATGCGGTTTTTTTCTACCTTTGAAGTGGCGCTTAACTTTTTCCATGTTAAGTTGCGTTACAAATCACTGTTTGCTCTTCTTGTTGTTGTTGTTGTTGGCGTTTTCGATGTTTCCTTAAGAAAATAAAAAGAAATAAATCCTCTAACAAGCCACAGCTTGTGCACGCAGACATGAAGCGAAAGACGTTTGTTCATATATTTAGAAAGATCATAAAACAAATTACAGACTTGAGGAAAAGAAAACTCTTGAACAAATAGTGGAAGTTGTTGTGCGAATGTAGCGCAAGAGTGGTGATTCGACAATAAGAAACGACACTTTGTGCACGATGGCCACAGTGGCAGTTGAAAATAGACTGCGGCCAACTAAGATCGCATTGTCGCAGGGGAGACTTGAGGCACTTTTAGTTTGTTATATACGATTTTCGCAGAATTCGTTAAGTGAAAAACTTTTGAATTGACTGACGGTCCACAAATGGGCTAAAGCAACCCAACTTCTATATGACAACTTGTGGCATTTACGGAAATTTTATGTTCTTCTACAGAATCTTAGAGAAGTCGACAATTATTGTATTGGAATACATTTTGTACAACATTGGAAAATTCATGTTTGTGGCTTGTTTATATTTTCTTTGAACAACGCACAGTGACAATTCGTATAAGCGGACGTGTCCGCTGAGCTGACAGCTAGGAACTATTATAAAGGAAACTGGGGATGATATTCGGTGTTTAGCGATGTATCGTAGAAGGAGATGTTGTGAATAAATGTCAATAAATCAAATAATACGATGTCAATCAAAGTAGTATCGATATGCGTCTTTCTATATATCGAAAACCTACAATTTTAACAATTAATTATCTTGCAGATCTGCTTTTCTACGGTTAAATTTTGGCAACTGACATGATTCTGTGGCGATAAATTTTTCTCCTAAAAGTTCTCTAAGATCGACTTCAAATGAATAGTTGGATGTAACAACTGGCCTTTCGAGTACTGAATCCAAGTCTGATATTTCACAGAAGGGAAAACATCGATATGAACCCACGATGTATCGCATAGAGAAAAACAATGTTGTTTTGGTTTCATCTTGAACTTCTCGAAGGGAAACTAAACAAAATAGTGAAACAAACCAGAGCAGCTATAACCAGCTGCGGACACCAGACCAAAATGCTGCCAAAAAGCTGCTCAGATTCATACCTCTATCTGGATACATTTAAGTAGTTCCATCTATTTGGGATTCTACTGAAAATATAAGCGAAATACACAACCTTGAGAAGTCAATACTATTTATGAAAGTACTTTAATACATTTCTGGGAATATAGAAGTTTTAGCTGTTTCGATAATCAGATCTGCATTTCGATAATGCATCTGATGGTGAAGAAAGCCTCGTGATTCATCATGAAGAGGTACATTGAGTTATTCATCCATTCGAAATCTTATTCCGATCACCAAAGACGCGTTCTGCGTCATCAATCAGGAAATGAAAGTAAAATTTTCGTCGATTTTCAAGCCCCTTCAGATCTACATATGTTTCTCTCTACATACAAATCAAGAAGAATGGAATTTACATCAAAATCGAAAAGTACTAAAATCGATTAATTCTTCGGCTGGAAAACCATTTTGTAATAAAAATTATATGTTTAGGGCCCAATTCTTTGAAATTTACTATTCGATTTTAAGGAAATCTCAATATATTCGTTCAAGTTATTGTAAAGGGGTTTTCAATAAGAACAAGATATTGATAATATTGATATTGATAAGAGAAATTTTGTATTCATGTATATTTGAGAGACCCATGCATGCCATTGTGCGAGGAGTATATCAGTATTTAAATGCCCCCTCCGGCTTCTAACGTTGGCGTGGATGCGAGTGATCGAATTTTCTACGACTCCGGCGCTCAGATCCGTCTAAATTTGAGCAATAGCCTCAGCATCGTTGGATTTCGGTGTATTGTCATGGTCCTGCGACTTTCGGAAGCCTGACAAGGAAAAGTCTAGTGAGATCCAATCGTTACGATTGTGGTGGCCAATTCACGTCACCTCGTTCAAGCGGTGTCCACTGTCTGGCACGTAGCATTGTCACATGTACTTTAACTCTTCTTGTTAAAGTTGTCATTTGTCCAAAAATGTGCCTTGTCGCAACAGACGATTTCCAGCCGAAATTGAGCTCCTCTTTCAAATACTGCCAAGATCAGTCAGTGTCATCATTTGGGTGAACTGCTTGTCATGGTGCTTGCAGGTCCGTCAGCAACTGAATAATAAATAGACAACAAGGTGCTCACAAGCCCTCACATCTACCAACATCCTTTATAACAACTTCACAAAAAATTCAGCTGACAGCGTGTCCAGTCATATCTTTTATTTATGTGCCGGCGGCATTGCCATAATATCCCTTAAAAGTATTGACTGTGGCCCCATAATATTCCCTAAATATGTACATATTTTTTGCCGGAGCGCAGTTCGCCTTTAGTTTTGTGTACCAAGTGGTTTTACTAGGTAGCAGCATATTTGCACTCCACTGTAACTTTTGCTTACGGCACAGACAGTGGTGGTAACATTAACTGAACAAATATGGTTTCTTGTTTATTAAAAAATACTTATTCCACTCAAAAGAAATCGTGTTGATTTAGTGTTTTATAATCATGTTGGTTGGTTGGCTTTTTATTAGAGGAGCGCAGCAAATTTCAGGTACCGATTACAATGGAAATCAAATTGTCATGTTTAATTGAAATAAAACAAAATTAACGCTGCCACTTGAAAAAAGATGTCTGTACCCCTGCATATGTATGTCTGTCTGTAGGTGAATGCGGTGCAATATCTTCAGTCAAGGAGAGAAACTCCAAAAACGTGCGTAGAGGCCACCAAAGAAGAGTCGCCCGTTTGTTTTATTCCACTTTCGAACATGTTCATGTAGGATTGTGGGGTTTGATAATTAAATGTGAAAACGGTGTCAAAATGTATTCGATTTTTTTTAAGTGGCTCGTTTTGAGAAAAAGTAGTCACATTTGCCAAAACACAAAATTCCTGTGTCATATAGTGGACGAAACTCTCTATAACCCGATCAGTTTAGTTTCCCAAGTGCGATTGCTTGTAAATTATAAGTGATAGATCTTTCATTGCCTGATGAAAACTCCAAAAGCGTTTTGTAGACATTTCTTGATCTGTTCCTTAACTCCGTCCGTTTGATGTCCAATTGTTAGAGTGTGTGTGGCAAAGTGACTTAATAAACAGGTGAAATTGAGAGCTCAACTGATTATTTTCTTACGCTTAAAAACTTTCAATTTGACATTTCACGACCATATAACAGGAACTAAGTTTATGGTTTGTAATTGGCCCAATTTTAACTGCTTTGAATGCGTCTGCGGCATTCGAAGTGTCCAACATTCCTTGACTCCGCATATCAAGGATTATGTTGGCTTTCAGTATCACTTTGGCTTATGCGCATAGACCAGTGACTTAAGGCAGTCCCTCCCAAGCACTGGAGTCAGTCAGCATCGTCGATAGTCAGTATCTAATTCTGCGAAGGTCGAGTTCTTAAAAGCTCTTTCTACCAGCAGCTCTTGCAAACAGCAGCGACTTCTTCAAGAAATTTTATTTCCCTGCTTGGGAAAGCGGAAAAAAGGATCCCACTCCATAGATATAATAAACAAAATTTATTAAACATCTAAATATTGAAAAAGGCGACGTGCAACGCATGACGGATTCGACGGCCCCGCGCCTTACAAATTCAAACATAATACACAACTGAGACGAACGACAAGTTTCGTTTATTGCGACGAATTCGCCGGTAAATATTCGCCATAAAAGTTCATGGTGTGAAGCACAATAACGACGACCTTCTGTTTATAATTGCTGAAGTCGTTTACATTTTGTGGAAAGACACCTGCCGCTGGCAAAAAACAAAAAATTATAAATAAATCTAGTTCAACTCTCGCCGAGTATGACGAATTTCGACCAAAGCCACGATTGTGTACATTTTCGTATACCCCGATGTGTTGCATTTTCCGGCTAAGAATTTTCGCAACCAAAAATTCGCAGTAACTTGTTTTGAATATTAAAATAGTAACTTTGTTTTTAAAGTCTTCCTTCAAGGTTTTCTCTATAATTATATATGTAAATATTCGTCGTTTACTTCCAGGAATCGTTTCCTAATCAAACCATTAAAATCCTTGCCGGTAAAAAATACACAAGCGAATAATTAATGATTACAATAAATTATCTTAAAACTTCAATATAATTAAATGTAAAATTTGGATACTGAGACTAAATTTCCGCAGGCGTCCGCAATTAAAAGCATAATGGTTTTTTAAAACTTTTTTATTTGGCACGATTCTGATATTGGGATAAAGGGAAACTACTGGGATTAAGCCCCCAGAGTGGACTCAAATTTATCCAGCTAAAAACATCTTGGCATGATAAGCAGAACGAGGGGATCTGTACATGAACGGATCACCCATCTAGTGTAATAAAAGAATTCCAAGATGTCCAGACTTGGTCGACCGCTACAATCAAACCAGATGATTTGGCAATACTGGCTGAATAAATGCCAGCTAATTGGACGCTTGCAGCTGGCGGCTGGCCGGCAAACCACTTCATATCCAATTCAAAATTAACAGAAAGTAACAAACTTGATTCCGACATGTTTCTACTGAACGAATGACTTGAGTCCAGTGACAAGACAAATGACTTTAATGTGCGTATAATTTAAAATAAAGAAAAAAAAGTTGTACTAAAACTGCATGTTAAATCTTGGCAACCGAAGAAGTTACGCAAGTTCCCCCCATCCCAAAAAAAAAAAAAAACATTTAACATTTGAATAAATAAACCATTTAGAGTCCCTGTCATCGCTCGTCTGACCTTTTCCCTTAATTTGGCTGAAAATTGTAAAAACTTTATATATAAATTGTTCTCTTTCTTGATTACAGGTATTCTGCAATCGTGTGCCAACGAAGGTGAAGAAGTTCAAATTGCCATCAAGAATTCCAAATGCTTTAAATGCGCCTGTGAGGTAAGTACAGATGTGCACCGGAAGTCGAAATATAAATGACCGTATGTAGGTCGGCAAAAACCCTCAGTAGGAATTGCCTGAAATATTTTCCAGCAACTTTAGTTTAAATTTGTAACATAAGAAATGTTCTACGAATTGACTGGCTGTTGCTAACAGTTTCTTGTTGTTGTTTGCCTCGTGTGACAGTTTTTAACGTGTTCCATTCAAAAACACATTTTGTATCGTTTTTGGCAATAACTGACATTTAACTAGTTGACCTGGCCGAATGCCATTTCAAGTTGCAACAAAAAGTTCTATTTTTGCAGCAACATGCCGTTGGATTTCTGCCTGTAAAGAAGCACAAAAAGCTTAAATCCTTTTAAAATAAATCAATACGATTACACACACACACAAACACACACGTGCATATTTTATTTTAACTCGAATAGAATTTGTTTTATTATATTTTTTATAAAAAGTCATATGCCGTCTTCATGGTATTAAAGAATCAAACAGACTTAAGACAGTACGGACTTAACTCTGGGTCTCATCACGATTGGGCATAGAATGATTTGAATAAGATGCTCTTAAGCCTTGTAGATCTTAAGGTATAAAAGACCGGCTGAAAATAGGGTGTATATTATGGCATACGTGACAAACTAAGTTCCAGGAAGATGTGCATTGTTTGCAGGCTTAACCTGCTTTCCGCGGGTGCCATTATAAATATTGTGAACGATACACATCCATTAGAACCTTCACTCTTTAAGTTTGTCAACCAGTCATCCGCGCCCTCATCAGTTCTATCAGCCACACACACACGTGGCAACTTCTATTCACACACCAAACAAGCCGCTTGACCAAGAGCTTGAGCTTCCTCATCCCCGTTCAAGCAATTTTCTGAACAGCCGAGGAAATCCAGGCACTTGATAAAGAATATCAGGCCTGAGCCAGACTCAATCCAGTTTTACCAAAAAACAGGAGCCTACTAGAAGGCAACAACACCTCGGGGACATCTATCTATCCTCTCTCATCAAAACATTCCAATTCCACTTTCTGCGTTTTTAGGTTTAAGCCACAACCAAAACGTTGCAAGTAAATGAGCAGCAACATCAGAAGCCTTCTTTAAAGGCATCATGGGGACATTTTGGTCCCCGTTTTGCCAATTACACTTACCAAACGAGAAACCACTTCTCTACAATATGTCGGAAAGCACAATTCCCAAGTGGGCGAATGTACCCAAAGCGAAACCTGCTGCCCAGTAGGGAAGATCTTGCCAAATCAATCGCTTGATACAGTCCGCCTATTGGATATAAAATGGGAGGGCTATTCCTTAAATATTTCAATAATAATAGTGGCCAGTGAATAAAACCCTGAAGGCGTCACATTTCATCTTCCGGGAAATCTTAATTGCAGGTTTCAATGCTTTTGAGTTATTGGCAACTAGACTTTTGGAATGATAAAAACCAACAAACAGTTTTCTAAAAGAAGGCCGTTTCTATTATGCTCTCAGCATTTATTATGGGGGCCAAGCATTTTGACGGTTGAAGGACTCCACTTCAAAAACGAAACTGCCGCAGTTTATCAATAATATTGTATAATTTTTTATTATTTATTTTTTTTATACTTAAAATATTACAGTAATCGCCATTAATTGACTCAGAATTAAGATTCAATTTGATTACCAGTAAGAAGTTACTACAGCAACGCCGACTGCGAGTGGTGCAGCAGTGTGACCATGTACGAGTACGATACACACTTAAGTACGAGCATCTGCATTGTGCAATCCATACAAATTTGTTTGCCATCCCGTTTAAAATAAATGTCTTTATTTATTTTCTTTCTTGTTTGTATTTGTGCGGCAATAAACATGAATATTTTAAGGATGGACAAAACATGGTCAAACGCAAGAAAAAGCGGCAAAGGAAGACAAAAACAACGAGCAATAAATATTTTCATAAAAAAAAAGTATCAGAAAAACAAATTATGAAATGTTGACAGTTGGTTTGAACCCCTTTTTTAGAGTTCAAACCAGCAGGGGCGTTGAAAGGGGTCTTCGTTTGAACCCAACTGAAGCGAACTCTCTGAATCACAGCAATGGAATTTGCTAAGTGACATAAACTGGCGCCTGACTTGACAACAGTTTTGACTTTTCCTGTTTTTTGTTCTTCCTTTTTGCTCTTCTTGCTCCAACAATCAACTCACTGAGCAGGCAATAGGAAAATTTTGCTGCAACGCAAAACAGAAACGAATGAAATGCGTAAAATAGTCGCAAAAACCCGGGGAGAAATAAATAAATTTTAATAAAAATTATTATAGTTTGAACAGCAACAATAACGATGGTAAAAGTTTTAGTTTTTTTTTACCAGCAAAAACAAGTTGATACATATTTTCGATGGTAAAGTTTATTTCTAAACCACTTAAAACAGGTCAATAACTTTGGCCAACTTTAAAATAGAAAAAAGGATACAATGACAAAAAAAAAACGAACGAGAGACTGACCAACAAAATGATGCCAAATAGCAAATAAAGTTGCAAAAGGATTTTGTTTCTTTGAAGGATTTTTTCTTTTTCAATTTTGACACATAAACATTTTCGCAATATTAATTTATTTGATTTGGGAAATTATTGCCAAGGAATTATTTATGGATTTAATGTTAAGGAAGATACTTTTTTCGCTTCACGGGCCATTTGAGTCAAACAATTCGGATGAAATACGCAAAATAAACAGCGCAAGGGGCGGTCGCGTATGTTTAAAATGGGACAAAGTGATTTTCAGGCCCCTTTTTAAATTAAAATTATATCTTATAGCGGTCGGAAAAAAGCAGCGCTTGAACGTGACCAAAAACGGTCATACGAAAACGGGAAATTCATTCCAAAACAAAGTTTAATGCAATAAACTTTAAAATTGTGTGTATTTCTGGGTGTACAGAAAAGCAGTTTCATTAAACAACGGAATTCGCTGAATCAGTTAAAAAATTTCTTAAATGCAGGTCTGTAAAGGAAGTCGTAGATTCGAACAACAAGTTTGTTAGAATTCTCTCAAAAAAGAAAACATGATATCAAAGACTATTTGTGCTTCTAACTTTAATTTGTTTTTTAATTAAAATAAATTTTTTTCTGTAATTTCTTTACACCAACATCAAGCATTAGAGAAGGAATACTTTTGTTGAATTAGTAAAAATATTTATTAAAAAAAATATTTCGTAGACAAGTAGTTTTAGGTTTATAATAATATTTGCTGTGTAACAACGTCACTGTGAATTGCCTTCTCTTATATAAAAAGCCATAATCTGGACATTTTGAACGTGACATTCTTTTCACAGTGACAGCCGATTAGTAATTTTAAAACAAATTTATTTCTAAAACTAACAAATGTATGTTGTTAATATAAATTTTGTGATTTTTTTTTTGTCACAGTCGCATTAAATTCAGTGCAGTTTTTGAACATCCGGAATTAGATATAAAAAAGGATCTCGAGCAACTTATAATCTTGTGTGTGGAATTTAATTCACAAGTTTATAAAGGGTGTTTTCTGGAAGTAATTTTTTCAGCAAATTAAAAGACTAACGTTTAAATTTTTTAAAAAAATTCTCGAAAATCAACTGGAAGTTTAACCAGATTTTTGTCGTCAGACCAACTTCAGCGATGGGGCATATTTTCAGCAGAACTGTTGGTGGAGAACAATCACTGTTTTAAAGCAGTTACGTTGCGCAAGACCTAATAGACCCGATGTGTTTAAACGAAACCGGTGCCAACATAACCGTGAATGGCGAACGCTACACGAAAATAATTCGTGATTTTGCTATATCTCATGTCATTGCAAACCATTTTGAAAATAAACGCTTCCAACAAGACGCTGCAATTTGCCATATAGCGCATGAAACCGTGTTAAAATAATAAAAAATTTATGAATTTGAGATAAATAGTGGGTTGCTGTTAAAAGCACCAGTACTGGGTTACTTTCCGTGGCGCAAATGGAGCTTTTACTGTATTTACTTGTATCATTGAATTCGACAAAGAATTTGTCAAATCTAAAACTCTTGAAAAATTTAATGCAACAGCGTGGATTCTGGAAGCCGCCCGCCTCCCCACGATATGTGTTTTGTTTTCCCAAGTGGTTCGTTAATTGATAATGACTGAGTGGTTTAGTCACGTTTTACATACATATGTACATATTTCTTTTAAGAAGCTGCTGGAAACTTTGTTCTAAAACATGACAGACCTTTTTTTTTTTTGGGGTAAAATTGACACCATTTAACAAATATTTTGACTCATCTTTTACTAAATTCTAAGTAATTGATTACGAAAGCAAAAAATGCTCACAGTAAATCAATCGTCCTAAAGCAGCGAACTCTTAACTCTGTTAAAAGATCTGTGTAATCCCTTTAAAATAAAACGAAAATAAACAACGAAACAATCTTAATTAAAATACTTAGGAAATTTCTCGAAAATATTTGTAATCAATTAAAGCCGAGTAGGGGATTAATCAGCGGAGGGAAGAAAAAATAAATCAGAAGCAACGCGGCGACTGCAAGAAAAACCCAACAATTTTAATTGAAAGACAGATGAAATATTTCAAGAAAAGCAAGAACACAAAACAAACACGTATGTGTTCAATTCACTGCCACAATAATTGATCAGTACAATGCGAGCCAACAACACCAACAATAAATTCCGCCCAAAAATTAAAACAAAATCAACTGAACTTTAAAGTAAGGTGGCGCCAAAACATTTTTTGGTTACGCCCACCTCTAAGAAAATCAAAACAGAAATAAAAACTTACAACAACATAAATTCAACACGAAGCTTGAAACACAACCAAACGTCTGCACAAACAAAAAAAAGATCAAAACAAATCCACAACAACAGCAACGACAACAACAACAATATTTCAAATCAAAGTCAATAAGAAAAAAAGCAAACATTTTGTCTTTTTTAATTGTAAAAATAAACGTTTTCTTTAAGACAAGAGAGAAACTTAAACGGAGAGGTTTTAAACAGTGATGCCAGTGATGCGTAGTTGCCAGATAAGTTTGATGCTTAATCGTTAAATGTTGGAAATCAAATCGTCAAAAGGATTTAGTCAAATCGCTAAAACAATGAACAAAACAAGAGGCAAAGAATATGTCTTATTTTCTCTGAAAAACCTGTCAATGCCATTTTACGGGAGGGAGGGGCACGTGACAATGTCCACGGCTACTTCAATGGTTGATTTGCTCAAAAAAAAACCGCCTCAAGAAAACGCAAAAGTGCACCTCCTCTCAGTTAAATAACCGTGCCAGCTGAATGTACACGATTGTGACGAATGTGACACTACGTGTCATGGGCAACCATCTCATCCAATGTGGAAATCAATTAAAAGTGGGAGGATTACCATCCACTTGTACGGCTTGCCATTGACGTTGCTGTCTTAACCAACTTAATTATCGAAGATAGCCTATTTTGGTATTCGTTTGGGCGCACCTGGATCTCATTATGACAAATTCAAATTTTGCTTTGATGACGTATGTAACTATTTGTCCAAAAATCAGTCCTTCATTGCTGACGACGACGAGGCCAGTTTCCCACTGCTCTGGCACCTAATCAAAAACATTTGTTTTGATCTACCAAAAATGTATTTAAAAGGGTTTAATCGGTTATTAGGTTTCCCTGGTAATCATATTCATAAATGAAAACGAAAAGAGATGAATCTTTTGGTGTTGGAGATGTTCGGTTATTTGAAAAATGGTGCTCATACGCTGCATGATTGCAAATATCAAAGAAAGTTAATAACGATCGTTTTTAGATTCAAATAGACGGATCTTATGACATGTGAACATTTTCGCGTGCACTTTTTTGAAGACAGCTAAGTTTTCCCTCACAAATGTTCACGTACATGCAAAGTGTTTCCTCACACATAAACACTGGAAATTGAAATATTTCTCTACAATAAATATAATTAATTTCACCGTTTGATCAACAAAATAAATTTATAAAAGAATTTGCAAAAAAAAAATCCATAAATCCGCAAAGTTTTCTATTATTATTTTCTTGAGTTAAATATTTTTTGTTTTTGGTTTACGATATTTAAATATTAGATTTCTAGAAACAGAAATAGCGAAAATTTAGATGCAAGAAATGTTATTCTGAGTTGTTACACTTTTCAAAAGAATAGAATTTTCGTAAAGAATTTCCTCCTTAATAAAATATAGTTTTTTTTTTTTTTTAGTTAAGAAGAAACTTTTTTAGGCCTCACTTTCTGCTCATTATTGTGCGACTTTTATAAAAAAAAAAAAAAAAAAAACTTCAGGTAAACGTGACATATTTAAGTTTATTTTTTCCCCACGGTTCTGTTGTTGTTTTTGCTTAATAACTTAAAATTCGTTTGTTAGCAATTAGAAAAAAATATTGTAGCATTTACGATCGAAACCGTTAAACTAATTTATTACCTTTTCACTGTGCTCCTTTAATAAAGCCATAAATTAAACTGTAATTGGTCACTCACACTCACTGACACACACGCACACATCCATACAAACCACAGTAATTATCTTCATTATTTGAATATTTTAATGCTATTCACTGCAATCTTATCATGATTTATTGAAATATTTCAAAATCAATTGGCGATCGTTTTAACTAATTAATATTTTTCTCTCTTACTGTGAATGCTGTGTGTTGCTGCGTCACTCTCCGGCGCTCTCTTGGCGGGCCACAGCGGCTTTCAAAACACTTGACAGCAAATCTGTAAACATCGTTGGATATAGTTTGTTTCGTTTACTCAAGGGCTAACGAAGGGGTGGGGATGTGGGGCGGCAGACCTTTTTCTGTCTCAATTTTTCGTTTTTTTTTATGTAGCCCGAGGACCGACTGACTGGCTGGCGACAGCCAAATAGACAAATCTCTTGTTATTGTGGCCATCACTGCCGCTGGCAACGTTTTTACTGGATTTTCGTACAGAAACTAGTCGCGTAACTGCACACACGCGCACAGAATTTGCGATTGCGACTGAATGCGGCTGAGGCTGCTGTAACCGCTGCTGATTCGGGCAGATAAAGCTGGTGCCGGTGCAGCTTACAGTCATTTCTAACTCATGTTTAAGCTTTAATTCAATCGTTTGATTCTGTTCTTGTTGTTGTTGTTGTTGCTGTTGCTTTGTTTTTGCTCAAATCGTAGCGCAAACTCGTCTAAACGGCTCCACTTGTAAACACTTTTTAGGCTGCTATTAACCAAAAAACTCTAATGGCTGCTTAGACGGCGTCAGTCATCAGCTGCTGGTGGTGGTTGCAATTTGTAAAAATGCGATTTTACTGCTTTGCCCTACAAGCCACCAAATTAGAGCATTTCTTTGTTTAGTTTTCACCAACTTTTATGCCGCACCAAATTGCCAAGATCAAGGACACAAAATTACAGTTAGTTGGAGTTTTTTGTCTGCTATAAAAAAGTGTATGTTTCACTGCTTGACGCACTAGAACTGTAATCATTTGTTTAGTTGTAGGAGTTGAGTTTAGGCTCAGTGTATCACAAGGTAAGATCTATGTCACAGGGTCATAACGTTGCTGACATTATATTTTTTGACTTCAGTCTAGTATTTTGAAAATCATGGTTCTGTTCGAAATGCGTATCGCGCACCATGTCCATTTTACGGTCAACATAATCGTCCAGCAACGTCGTTTTCGCACCACTTTTACTCTAAATGATAATACGCAACCCCAGTGAACCGAATAAATCATTGCTGCTGTGGAACGTAGCGTAGAGAGAGAGAGAGAGAGAGAAAACCCATAGTTAATCGAATTAATTGCTCTGATGTCCGATGATGTTGACCTTAAAATTCACTTAGTGCGCGACACGTATTTCGACTAGAACCATGATTTTCAAAATAAATAGCCCGGTCAGCCGGTTCATGTTGAAATGCCAAACCAAACTGGACGTACATAAGTCTCCTGACAGCTGGCAAAATGGCCGCCAGTAAAAACGTGTGGCCAACTTAAAGTTTTATACCTCTATAAAAACACCCTCTTCTCGCTGATATATCGCTGCCATACCTGAACTTCACGTTCGATGTTTCCCACTGACAAGTATTTCCTTGCCCCGTTTGATTTCGGATTAATTTCTCAGATGCAAAAGCTTCTAAGCGGCGCCAAATGTGTCAAGCGATCAAACAAAGCAAAAAAAATAATTTTCAGCTATTCGATTTTTGTGGTTTTCTCAGCTGTTGTCAGTAGTTGCAGTTTGTATGAGCCAAGAAACAAAAAATAATTGCGTGTTTGTCACTTGTGGAGCGCAGCGTCACTATGACCGCCGATCGTCCGTACGTCTGTCGGTCTGGCTGTTTCGCGTACAGTGTGTTTTTGTGTAATTGAACAACATCTTGAAGTCGTATCTCAAATCAAAAACGATGTTTACGAGTCTTAAAACAAAAATCCACATAAAAAATAATAGAAATAAAAATAGTATTAAAAAAAATCCATCACCCAGAGTATTTTATAACTCGTTTGACGACCTTGAGTCGTAAAAATCAATTTCAAAAGTCTGAATGTTCGGCTTCGATTTGTTTGTTGCTGTTGTTGTAGTTGACGATTTATTTATTGTCATGTTCGACGATATAATCGTTCATTCGTTTGGGGTTTTTTCTTTTATATTTTTCGATACCAACCAGGCCGTCTAAGACATGGGCTGCGCTGCTATAGATGGCTTAATTTTTTTTTTTATTGAACTTAATCTTTATTTTTTATTTTGTTTTGTTTTTTTTTTTGTTTTTTTTCTTTTTTGAGAGAAATAAGATCTTAAGATTAATATTTACAAGTTTTGACAGAAATCTATTTCTTATTTCGAATTATCTTAAATTAGAATCAACAGAAAGAGCAGTTCAAGTTGAGTTCTGGTTTGTGAAAAGCTGAAATTGTACAAAGTGTCAAGTCTTAATGTCAAATAAAATGGAAAATTAAGAAATAAGTTAAATAGAATTAAATTAAATTATTAAATAGAATAAATGACCTAAATTATATGTAGATGTTTTAATCAGATATTGATTTGATTTTTGCTGGTTTTTTAGGCAACTGCTAAGAATTTCTGTAAGAATTATTCGATTCGATAAATATAAGAACAGTGGATGCCCCAATAGTAGACACCTTCGACACGAATTAAAAAATTAAAAATGAATACAAATGTAGAAATATTTGTTGTCGCGCCAAAGTTTTATACCATTCGGGTATTGTGAGAATATCGCTTTTCATTGCGTTGTTCATGTTTTGCCACATGACCTCAATCTCTGATAGTCATGGCCTATAGCTGACTGAAAACGAATGGCAAATACTGCTGTCATCTGCAAAAGAATGGACAGGACTGGAAGTTGGAAAAATAATACCATTAAGAGTAATAAGCAAAAGAATAGGAGAAACAACGGAGCCTGCGGTATTCCTGAATTTATCTTCAACTCGTCGGATGAAATCAATCATTTGCACTATAAGACAACAGAGGGTTCAACTTTTAGCTGTCACAGGTGCACTAAAATTCCATTACAGAATGTGGATTAAGCAAGTGACATACTTTTTTGAGAAATGGACAGTTCAAGAAGGCTTTCAAAGAAAATATCTTCAACATACCGTGACCAAAATGTAGAAAAAATCATCAGCTATTTTTGGTGATACCAGAAATTTCCATGGAAAAATCTTTAATTGCCGAGTGAAAATCTTAACTAAGGAAAATCTTTTGGAAATCAAAAATTTAGCTTGGGATTTCTCCTAATTCGGTTTAATTTTTTTTTAACCAAAAAATATAGTTTGAGCCCTCCTTTAGGTGAAGATCTAATTACATTACAGATACTTGGTCTGAGAAATTGCTCTTTCTAAGGCGCCGCCTTTTAGGCCGGTTCTAAATAGTTTTGTGGAAAACGTGTAGCATCTCGTCTATCGATCCTTCCATTCGGAGAAGATCTAGTTTCCTTACAAATACTTGGTCTGAGAAATTGCTCCTTCTAAGGCGCCGCCTTTCAGCTTGTTTGGCATAAGAGGGTACTAAAGCCATTTCTTTCGCAATATTGTTTGATATTTTTTTCCTTTTAACCCTGGCCGAACTGCAGAATTGTACAACGCCAAATAACGGAGTAGCTCCAATTGTCTGTTCATACCTTTATTACTACATATATAACTTTTTGACTCCAACATTATTGAAATTAGCTTTTAAATAAATACTTTCAACAGTAGTAGAACTAAATCAAGAAGCAGGTTCTAAATTACTTTATGGAAAACGTGTAGCATCTCGTGTACTTGGAAGCTGTTGCATGTGTCCTTTGCAGAAACATTCCCAACGAACGGCAGGAAAGTCTTGCTCAAACTGCATAAAACCTAATTGTGAGGAACCTTCAACATGTATTTCTTGCAAACAACTGCGCATGTTGCTATAAAAAGGCTGGAGCTTTAACTCTCTGCGACTGATGTGGCAGTCCAGCAGACAGGAACAAAGTATTTTGTACCATTCATGTCAAGCCGATAAATAACATAAAACCCGCATTTTCGTATATATGTAAATAATAACTTTAATTGTAAACAATAAATATTAATAGTTTTATTAGTTTTACAAAAAGAAATTGGGAAAACATAAGCCATGGAAATGGTGTCGGGTAGAGGGTTAACAAAACACTTAAATAATTAACTTTTTGATTCTGCTTTAACCTAATTTTGTGTTGTTTTTTTTTTATTGATTTTAAGGTACAATTGTACCTGAACAGTGTTTACAGGGTGTAAACATTATCTATATTAAGGGGAAGGAGTTGAGTTTTTTGTTTTGAAATTTCCAAAAATATGGCAACAACTAAAAGCTTTCACATGTCAGAAACGTTCAAGTAGGTGTTGTGTGTGAGATGATGTACCTTTTCGGTTCGTCGAGGGTTAAACGGGCTTGAAGTAAAACTCTTATACGCTTAGAAGTCGTTCCAGTTGCGTTTGCCAGAATTAGTGGTCGAACTGAGCTTTAATCAAAGCTCCCAAGCCGTTTAGCATCAAGTTTGTCTAACGTCCACTGAAGAAGCACTTGATTTAGAATTATTTGCAATATGAAATCATATTTTCTTAATGACTGAATATGAAATCTTTGTGCAGCTGCCTCCAAGGGTCACGGTAAAGAGTCGCCAGCAAATTGGCTTTTAACAGTTTATGGCTAAATTTCTGCCAATACACTTTATCGATCACTCAGCCTCAGCCACGACGGCCTGTGGAATGCGCGCGAACACGCACATGCACGCACACTCTTAAGCACAAGGTCGTTAAAGGCCGTTTGCATAAAACAACACACGAAAACAATGTGATAATACAAACAAAATTTTAACTGTTGTTTTGTTTTAGTTGATATGTTGGTTGTTGTAGCTGGAGGGGACTCGCGAACGTGATCCCAAATAACAAATTGGAGAAAGAGCACTTAAGAGGCTGAAAGAAAAGAGCACGCCATGCGCAGAGCGTGCGTAACTGTATAAAATATGGCTAAAATGAAAATATTATAAAAGAGAAAAAAAAACTACTACTACACTTGGAAAAATTTATTATTATTATTGCTATTAAAGACAATTTTCATTTTAATGATTGCAATTTAATGATAATATTGAACCGTCGTTATGCTTCATATGGGTTTAGGAAAGTATTTTCTTAAAAGCATTTTATTTTTATTAAATAATTGGCATTAATTCGTACTCGTACACTCAAGTTTCCTGTTGATATTTATGTTGGTTTTCCAGATATAAACTTTCAGCAAGAAGACTTTAATTGAAAAGTTTATTATATAAAAGATTAGTGAAACGTTTGCGATTTACTGCAGCCGATAATAGACTTAAATACTCTGAATTATGGATTATAAATTTATGAAATCATAAAATCTCTAACGCCAGATCTGCAAAGACTTGATAAGAAACTGTGAGAAAATGAGTCTTATCAAGAAAATTGTTTGTTGGCATGACAAACAAAATGAGAAAATGTACGCTGACACACTGTACAGAGAAGTGACAGAAAACCAGATTTTAATTTATATTAATTAAATAAATTTATTTAGCAAAAATATATAATTTTTATTTAATAATTTCTGTCTTCAAATTACGGTTTTTAGAGACGATTTTATAATGCTGCCAGATATCAGGGACTTGCGAAAGCAAAGAACAGTATTTAATTCCAATAGTGAACACGTTGTAGTCATCAACTCTACATAAAGTTGTAACATTCAGTAGGAGACATAATAATAAACATAAGATTTAATCAAGAGCTGCTGAAATCGGATGGTTGTAAGATCTCGAAACACTGATGCCAATCTCGCGTTTTCCATAATTACTCGCTTTGTTTAAAAGAATGTTTGAAACATTTGACGTTATTCGGTTCGTCGTCATGTGTAATTGTGAAATTGATCAGCACTCAACATTTCGAACTAATCTGATGGTGGTCACCAACTACACTTGGTGAACTTGTCCAAGACTGACCACTACCCGCATGTGCCAGCGGCGAATGTGCCAACTTCTTACGGATGATACACATAAAATAAAAACCTTTTTCGAGAGCTGGAGCTCTCTAGTCCAGTTCTGCCAGTAAAACGAGGCAGCTGAGCTGGTAGCCTGCTATCCTTAAGGAACATCAGACCCTGAACAACCCGCCTGTACATTCCCACCATCTAGTTCCTTAAGAACAATTGAAATCTGTTGCAAGACTGCAGCACCTCAAGGACATTTGGATCACCGAGCATAGACCGCTACAAAAGCCCGTTTGTGTGTTTTCAGGTCTAAACCACAGCCAGATCGTTTCAGCCAAAGTAGGCACCCTAACCAACACCAGGATGCCCTAACACAACCCAGAGGCCAATTAGCTTTTGGTGAAGGTTTCAGAGAGATTCTAGGTTGTCATGCCAACCGTCCTTTCGTACTTGCGCATAATATGACATGTTTTTGTTTTATGAAAATGTTTGCTGGGGCTTCAGTGGGTGACGCACATGTCAAACGACCTTTTTCCTTTGCTCTGGCACCAAACCCAGCTGAATTTGACCGATGGCATGGCTTGTGTTGTCCTGGACTGCTGCTATGAGTTCTATCTCCATTACACATACTTCGGAATTAAGAAAACTTTAAGTCCACGATCTCGGTTTTCAGTTTATATCACCTCCAAGTGGCATAACCATGTCCTCAAACCGCTAATGCAGAATGTTTTGTTGTATGAGCAGTCGCCGTTGACGGTGATTGCCCAGCCCATCAACAAATCGGTCACAATAACCGATTACATCGTGAACACCGAACGGTAATTTGTTCGGGTGTCATTTCATTTTATTGTAGATTTGTGTCTTCTTGAATTTGATACATTTTATTTGATTAATCTGTTTATGATTTTTTTATGAAAAGTAGAGTCCAATTGCCGCAAGATCCAAAAATCAGTTTCTTACAGGCAGCGGCGATATTGTCGGTAAATCGTGTGCTTCGCCGTCCACATCGGATGATGGTTCTTTGTACAACGAAAACTAAATACCAGAATAAACAACAACTGCATCTGTCTTGCAGCCAACTTCACTTCCTTAAGCGCTGTCGAAATTGGATTTTTCCAATGCCAAACGTTGGCGCCGCTCTATTTAAAATTGTTTAACACATTTTCGGTGGCGTTGAGAGTTTTTGGCAGATAAACAAGACCTGACCCTATAATTTAAGTTGGTCTGTTGGAATTTAGAAATGTTGTCCTCTAACGAGCAATTCTTAAATTAGCAATCCCAGAGTACAGTATTAAGTAGCCAAATGTAAAGTGTTTGGGAATCGCTGCGGCCTAACTAACTTTTTGTGCATCTACCTGTGTCTATATTATAATAATTATGCTTTTTCAATACTGCTCTTGCCGGCTTAATAATCTTAAACAACTGTCGCTTATAATTCATTACTTTAGTTTTACTTTGAATTTCAACGCATAATTATGGTCTCACAGCTTTAAAGCATCGCAAAGAAAAAAGTCACAGCCCGACAAAAAATCACCTCAGCCACTCAACAGCCGCCAAACGAACTGCATTTGGTTTGTTTGGGCTTTGATTTTGGCCTATTTGGATCCACATACAGTCAGGTGCAAACAAAATAGATATTTTCGTGTCTGTTTTGTACGAGTAGATCTCAAGTTTAGATCAACTTCGATTTGGAGGCGAACGATGTGTTCGTGTTTGTGTGTGTGTGTGTGTGTGTGTGTGTGTGTCGGTACATGCAGTTGTATAACAAATCAATGTCTTTGGGCCAAAACCAATGTTTTAGACAAGTTTTGTTTGTTTGTTTGTTGGTGTTGTAGCTTAGCAATGGCTGTTGTTGTTTGGTTTTTACATCGCTTTAATTTTGAATTGTTGCAGTAATCGATCAACTGAAGGGTATTGACTAACAAATGCTGAGTGTGTTTTTTCTTTTTTATTTTTATTTATGAAGTATTAACTATTTCTTGTGGTGCTTTATCACACTGTTTGAAGCAATTTATTAGGCTAAAACACAATTATTTATAGCTAAAGGAATGTTAGTCGTATTAAGTGATTCAATAAAACGGTTTTGTAACGTAACAAACGGTCGCTTAATTAACGCTAAGGATTAATAAAGCGTTTGTGGCACAGCTTTTATTAAAGTCAAACTAATCTGTTGAAATTTGTTAAACAAATTCCTAATCTGCACTAAATTATCTTAATTGAAAGTTTAGCGTTGTCTTTCTCGAAGTTCATTTGAGGAAATTAAATGCCAGCACTTTGTTTTACAATTCGTTTGGACAGGGTCTTTCAATAGCTAAAGGGTTTTTCAGTAATGGCGGTTAGAGCTGGCAATAGAATAAAACAGACTCGGTGCAAGGTACGAGTATTATCAAATTATTGTTATACTTACAGTCGTACGCAGCTGAGTGGTCTAATTTGCAAAGATCGGTCGCCCAGATCCGGCTGAATTTGAGCAAAGGCCTCGATTATGTTGACCTTAAGAGCATCAGTCGATTGCGTAGTATTTGCTCAGCCCTGAGACCTCAGGACACCCCACAAAAAAGCGCAGTAGGGCTCCATCGCATCATCTTGATGGCCAATTCAAGTCACCACTGCGAGAGCTAATCACACCCTAAAATCCTTTATGCAAAATAAGGAAGGAAATGCTGGAAAGACGAATACACGTCGTTGCTGTTGACTATCAAGGCCCCCTACCAACGTCGTTTTCAAAACGTACATTAAGTAATGAAACCACCGGCGTAAAATCCCCACCAAACAGTAACTTCTTGTGGATCCATTGCCACCTGTTGAGCCTAGTGTGCGTTGGCTTCTCTCTGTATACGGCAAGTTTCCATAAGTACATAAATTCTTCGACCAAAACTGGGGTCCTGTTCCAAAGGCGCCGATATGGATGTACTAATCAATCGTGTAACTTGAGCTAATTCTGTAAGATGGTGCTGGCAACAGTAACTGAATAATAAGCATTAGACTACACAGACGCCATCAAAAGAACATGATGGACCCAGGCATCGAAGCGCATTAATTGAAAGATCTCCTACATATTTCGCATCGGCTACACCCAAAAAAAAATTGCTTGCAAAATGGTTGATAATCGTATTTCATTTATTCAACTGGTGCTCCTCACTTCACCATGAACGAAAGAATCACCTGAGCCAGAGATCTATTTGCATTATGGTGGTGGATAGCTTTAAGTCCATGGGTTCGGCAAACAAAGAACCAACTTAGTCGCTGTCGTTAAGAATATGGAGTGATATTTTATTTTGTATCGCACCCTATAACTCGACTTTCGACAAGTTTTGCGCATATTTAAAGTTCAACTGGAGCAGAAATTGAAGGCAAACAGAGTTGTGTTTTCGCTGAATAGTCACTTTTTCAGTTTGTTGAAGAGAGTAATTTTTTGCTCAGTTCCGTTGAACGTCAAAAAATAAATTTGTTAAATTTGTGGACATGCATTCAATGTACCCTGTCACTGTTTAGCCGGTATTTTGGGCTAGCTGCGTCATCGGTAATATTGCTGGCAGGGAAACCCAACAACAGCACGTTGTTTCATAGGGCTTCTATACAGGCTATTCGAAAGCCTGGTCAAGTGGCTGATGTGACTGTGACATCTTGAAAATTAGCGCTGTTACTTTTTTTATGTGAGGTTTTCCCCAGGCACAGTTAGAAGCGCATATACGACAGGCTACAGCTCTTAAATTCAGCCTGATTTATGCGCCGGAAACACTGAATCCTATTTGTGAGCTTCTTGTGAGTTTCAGCGAGCGGAGTCAACACGGCTTCGCTAGGTCTGTCAATAGAATGTATCAGCTGAGTTTATTTCATCACTTTAAAAATTTTTCGGTTTAAAAACGAAAAATATTTTTTTTTGTTTCTGGCGAAATATTATTACAACAATTTGCCTTCAATTCTGTTTGTATCTTAAAAGATAATTAAATATTATTGTAGTTTAAATGTTCGAACACAAATATGTATATTTCAGAGGTTCTCAAGTCTTGAGTGCCGCGATGAATGTGTTGGCCCAGTATTCGATTAACAGTCTAAAGGTTGTAGGTTCGATTCCTACCAAAGACTGTGGACAAAAACTGTAACCAAATTTCTTTACATTTAAATAAACAATGACATAAATAAGTACCAGCACTCACAATAACCCATCCAATAAATCCGTATTAATTAAATTAAACGCAGAACAAGAAAACGACATGTTGACCAGGGCCACTGAACAGTCAGAACAACATCAGTTATTTTCTGTAAAACTCTGAGTACTGGCCTAAGAACAGATATACTGAGAAGTGGACTAGTACCTACGAAATACATACATATATAGACAGAACACTTCTTCATTAATCACATGGTTTTTTTGAAACGAGTATTTAACGAAGGTAAGCGCTTAATAAAACACCCTCTTAACTTGTCGCAGAGACCTTTTTGGTAACAATTTAAATGGAAAATTTTTCCATTATTTTTTCCATTTTTCCTTGTAACTCAAATGTTATAATTAACTTGAAAAGCCCAAAACAAAAGTCTCAAATTCAATTTTAAATATATAATTAGTACTGCTACATACATACATACATATATACATGTGTGTGTGTGTGTGTGTGTGTGTGAAAAGCATAAATGTGCATAATTTAACATACAATTATTATTATTGGAAACAGCTTAAAGACATAGAAAAAGAAACGGTTGAAAAAATCATTTGTTGAGATATTCAACTGCTGATGTTTGAAGTTATTTATTTTTGTTTTTTTTTTCTTTGCTGTTCCAAATTTGAAGTTTTTTGTTTTGTTTTTGTCTGTTACAGTTTTGATTAGATTTTTTCTGTTTTTGTTAAATTGTCGTTGTAATGTAGATCACCTTGTATGATTTACTCGGTATTGAAAAACAAAAAATGAAAAAAAAAAATTAAATGCATTAAACGATAATTTTAGCAAAAAAAAAAAAAAACAGAATAAATGAAATGTCTTGAATAATCATAAAATACAAAATCGTTAATTGTAATAATTTTCATAAATCAGAGGTAATAAATCACAAGTATTTTAGAATTATAAAATATTTATGTATTTTATTAAAGTGAACTCGAATAATGAGAAAAATGATTTAAAGGTGTCAAATTGTAAAAAAAAAAATATTAAATCGTAGGCCACAATTGGCCTGGGGCAAAGTGTAATAGGAAAGTTAGCCTAGACGACTAGTTAAGCTTTCGTGTGATCATATCTCTTGATAAGATGTAAATATAGAAAAATGTGCGTTTGTGTTGCAATCACCGCTAAATGGTTTATCCGATCCTGCTGAAATTTTAACAGTACCCAGCCATATGTCCACAAATAGTCATAAGATGTACAACATTTTGTATCTCAAACGGGTGCGATCCCTTCCATGTCTGCAGGATAACTAATTTTGGAACATGTTACAATTATCGCATATGAACCCAGAGGTTTTAGAGAAAAAATTAACAAAGATTGAGACTTTGGCCGTGGTTTCTTTCATATGGGCGTAATAATAGCTCAGAAAATAGTTGTTAATAACGTCAGCAACTAATTTGCGGCTTAAACTGATGGCGGGGCTTAAGCAACGAGTGAACTTTTTGCCTTAATGTGATATATCAAAATATGCAAGTGGCAAATTTGTGACATTGACTGCATAAAAACCTCCGGTTAGCAAGTTTTACATTAAAATGGGGTCCTTTTCTCTTCGGCGAAGGATTTCTCTCGGTTGCCACGGCAGCCACAACTCCAGAAAGTTAATGTATGATTTGGTTTAAGCAGTTTCTTTCGACACCTTTTCCAAAGGTAGATTGGCAGAACGGGGACGAACATGGCCGTGGGGCTTTGGTAGATATCGCAGTTTTGCTCTGCGCTGGACATGTTCTCCAGGTGCGGTTGTCATGCAATAGATTTCTGTGCTTCGTAAGGAACTAGATGATGGGGAATATATAGCGGCGAGTTGATTTAAGCCGAATGTTCCTTGGACATTACAGGCTACCAGCTCTGTCTAGACAATTACTGGCCGAAGTGTTTAGATAGTTCGAGCTTTGAAATAAAGTATTTGTGTTATATGCCGCCCTCTGTTAAGTCGCATGGGTCGGTGGTGAGCCCTTGACAAGTTCGCCACCGTCTAATGTAAATAAATTTCACAATGTGGCTGTTTTTTGGTGCGACCTCCTGTGGAATTTCTTAGCACCTTAGAACCCAATCGCATGTGGCATTACTTGTCCTAGTATTTGATATTTCGCAGAAGGGCCCATGGAAGTAAGTTTTACCTCACCAGGATGTGAATGAATGAACTTTTTCTTCCTGCATTTAAGTCTCCAGTTTCACTTAGACCCCTCCAACATATGGGATAAGTTCACTGTTTACTCATCGCCGTGCTGATTATTCGTTTTTGGATGAGGCTTTGCGAGTAGTAGCAGGTAGCGCTGCTTCTTTATTCTTCTCTAGCTAAGCCAAGATCACCAAGCTTCTATACACTGAGTAAATCAGTTGTATATGCAGCAAAAGTTTACCTCAAATATAAATGAAGTCCTTGAACAAAACAAAAATCTATTTCAAAATGACACAATTCTGAATCGTTTTAATGTCTTCAATTGCAAACCTCTAATTCAATGTATTTTTTGCTTTATTTCGGAATAATTACAATTATTTCTGTTCCAAAGAAAATCATTTATAATTTGCATAAATCTTATTAAATCAGTCTTAAGAAATTATGCCACTCATAAAACTCGTTCGTGGCTCATGCGAAAGCTTTTTTAAGTCTGCATGTAATTTTGTACTTTAAGACTTCATTGATGTGTTTTTAACCAATCTGAACATAATTTTTATCAACTGTCGGCTATAATGGATTTTTCTAGTTAGGAAAATCACCAAAAGAAAAACACCAACTTGAGAAAAAACAAAATTATTACGGAGTTAAATTAAATGAAGTGCGTCAGGCGAACAGCTGCTGTTGGTGCAGTCGAAGTCATAAGCATTTGCGGTTGCCAACAGTGAAGTTGTAAAATGTTTTAAATATTGTTGTTGTTGTTGTTACTTAAAAAGGAAATTTTTTAAGCTGGCGGAAAGTAGTTTCTTCTATAATTGTTAGAAACTTACAATGTCTTAGTTTTATTCTGCTAGAAAAACATTAATGGTATTCAACTGGTTTAAAGTTTAAAGATTTATAAAAGACAGTCAGCAACGGCAAAGCTTGAATTACTACGAGCAAGCGCTGAAGAAGGAAACAAAGTTTATTTTTATCTCTTTTCCTTAAGGAAGCAGTTCCCAAAAATCCCAAATAAATCGCTCTTTTTCTAAAACTAATCGAAATTTAATGAGATTAATAATTTTGTTCAAAATGCGTCAAACTAGAATTCTCAGTTCCATTGCAGCAGGTCTGTGGTATATTAAAGGCTCCCGCATTCACAAAGGCCTAAGTGAAACCTCAGTGGCAACTCCAAACCTTGTTGTACGCAATAGCCTCAGCTTTGGCGGTCGTACTGGGCTGAGAGGGAGGTATAGTCTTGCCGCCATCCGAGCGCAAGCCAGATAACTTTACCGATCTATAACTCGCTCGTACGAACGTAACTTTTTGTGTACCAGGCAGGCAAAACCTGCGGCCTAAGGGGCATTCCCCTTTTCGGGGTTGGCATCCAAAAGTGTAGGAAGTTCATGCATGACTTCAGTTATACAAATTCTACTGAAACCTGCATCAAACGTAAAAAATTCTTATTTTATGTGATTTCTGCTGTCTTTTATTAAACAACAAAAAAAAAAAAAAGATAACGAAAAATTGCCTTCATGAAAAGTGTAATTTAATATTGGAGTACGCAACACAGAAAAAGAAAAGAACGTGATCTAAAGGCAACGCAATTGAATGTTATGCTCCTTTCCAAGACCCGCTCACTTCGTTCACTCGCATGATCCATTCAATTCAACCAGTTCTTTCAATTCAATTTAATGAACTATTTAACTGTAATCTGTTTGCCAAAGACTTTCTGTAAAATGGGGTGGCAATACTGGCAAGTCTGCACGAAGCATGGCATTTCTATTGTTTCATAGTTCTTAAAGAAACGAACGGAGAACTTTGCAACTGACGTTCATATGACTAAAGTTTTCTGCGCCGCAGTCGATTGTATCTGCCAGCATTCCTCATACCAACGTTTAAAATCATCGGCGCACACTTTTGCCCGCCACTGTCCGGTAATTTTAATTTATTGCCAACCATAAAGTGTTGTAGTTGAACATTTTAGCTTTTATTTAAATAACAACCGAAATAATATTGCGAAATATTTCTTCTAAAATTATGGATATTTTATTTATTTTTGCTTCAAGATTTCACTGGTTTTATTTAAGACCGAGACTCAAATTAAAAACAATTCATTTGTGTGTGAAACTTCTGCTTGCAACCGAATGAAACTTTTTAATAAAATTTACCATTCAAATGCAGAAAATATGTATGTATGTAAATTTTGCTGGGCAAATTATTAAGCATGAACGGATCGAGGGTTCAAAGCTGGATTATGCACATTCAGAAATATATATAAGTGTGTGTGTGTGTGTGTGTGAGTGTATATTTATGGCAAAGCTGATTAGCATTTTGGCTGCTCACCAGTTTCAAGGAGTCTGATGCCAATGGGCATCTTAATATCAGTTGAGACAGAATTTACATTAAAAGAAAAATCAAACGGGCAGTTGATTTTCTTTTGTTGAAGAAAAAAAAAAAACCTAAAGCATCTGCTGACGGTTCTTGTTGTGATTTGTTGGCATTAAAGTGGGAAAATTAATGTTGTTCTGCGTAAATGTTAATTGGAAAAATATAAATACGTTTAAGTGTTACGATTTGTAGGCAGTTTTTGACTTTAGGTGTTTCATACAACAACAATTAAGATGTCAATGCAAATGCCTTCATGCGAAGCCAATACCTCGTTTCTGTATTTGTGGCATCGGGAAACTTTTCACATGAAATGTGCAACAAAAAATTACATCGTTTCTTAATTTATGAGCAAAAAAGTGTGTCAGCATTTCCAGGCGCAAACTGGCAACCCTTATTGGAATACTTCCATTGCTTTAATGTCGAAACATAAAAGAAATGTTGTGAAACATAACAAAGTGCAAATTAAAAATATCATTCAAAGTGATGTTAACTGACATTATTATTTACTCTCTCTCTCTCTCTCTCTCTCAGCTGATTTGCACTGCATCTGATAAAATGTGTTTTTAGAAATAGTTTTTGTTAATAATTATTGTTATTTTGAGGCTGAGCAACACATTTTGTGTAAATGTACAATAAATGAAATGTCAATGAAATGTTTAAACTTTTTCTTTACGTGTAATCTTGAAATGCGAATAATTATCACAATTCTTGAGGATATACGAGTAGACACAATTTTTCTTAATTGTTGGAAAGCCATTTTAGCGGGAAATGGTTCTCGCATCGTTGGTCTCACTGCGATTCTCTGGTTTACAAGTGAAAAGTTTCGGGTTGCGGGAAACACAAGAAACGGGAAGCAGGTACACAGAGTCGCCTTAACGGAAGCGTCGGGGCATATCAATGTCTCCGGTAAAGAGATGGGAGGCACATGCACCAGCTTAACTTTAAATCTTTATTTATAATTCTGGTTATTTGTTAGCAACTGTGCAAAAACACCACTGAAAATTAGATGGGAGTGCCGTGAATTATATGCGGGAGTTCCCACTACAAGTATTGAAAATCTATTTAGATGAAAAGGTAATGATTTTCGTACCAATTCGTTGGTCTTTCAAAAAATAGAAAGTAATAGCTTTTGTAAGGAATCTAATCCAACAGATAGTCAAAAGGTTCCGTCTCAACACAGATTTTTATCATTGATGTTCTAAATGAGAATCCTTTCGGGTAGACATTGAATGCCATTGCGATGACTGACCTCTAGATGGAAAAAAAACAGCTCAAACTATTTGCAGCCAGCGAAGGAACGGCCCATCTTTTAACTGCCCCGGTAACTTCTACCCAGATCGAAAGAGCTTCAGCCAATGGAAATTTTCTGTCTAAAATAAAACCCTATTAGCAGATGATGCAATCAATGTATTGAATGTCTTAAGAACTCGAAAAGTTCTGAAGGAATGAATTCCAAAACTGCCCTACCGATACATGTGTATACGTAATTGATTCATATATTCTTCATACATTCAACGTTCATTCTTCTTTACGTTTTTGTTTCTCAGCGAATCTACAAACACGTCTTACTGTACGGATACATAAAAATATTCTTTTATTGTGAAATATGTTTTATGAAAACACAAGTTTTTAGATCACACACACACTCGTATTGATTCTTCAATTCCCGGTTTCTAGTGAAATTGTCCATTTTCGTGAAAAGAAAACTCTAGATTCCAGTCACTACAACAAAACAAACAGAACAGCATTCGTTTAACAAGAACCTCCTACTGATCCTGAATTAAAGATTAGTTTTGAATGGGCGAAAATAGCCTCGAAACGTAAAGATTCTTTCCCTACACCCTACGGAGTCATTAATTATTTAACATGAACCCATTCTTCGCATAAAATATGCTGGTTACTTCAACGCAACTGTAGACAATGACTGGTACTCCGATTGTGGCCGCCAGCATTAATGACCAGTTCAATATCAGCCAGCACCAGGAACAGGCTGTGGTCTTTTTTTTTTGGTTTTTTTAAATTGTTGCCTAAACTTAATATTATTTCTTAATGTTTGGGTAACACTTATTAACTCTAGACAAAAAGGCAAAGGCAAGTCTTTTTTTTGCTGCATAGTCCTTTTCCGTTCTATTAATCTCCGTTAAATATTTTCTCATTCTGGGTATTTACGTTCTAGTTTTGAAACAAAAGTATCTTACAATAGGTTCCCGGCTTGGCGAAGAATGAGCTCAGTGACGGAGGGCTGCCACGAGTTGTTATATACCTTAAGGGCGCCGGTCTGCCGTCTCACGTCTGTTGTCTGGGAGTTAAGATAGTGTGAACTGCTGAGTTAGGGCTTCATTGTGTCATACGGTAGCGTCATGTTAAAAAGTTTTTTGCCACCTGTACTCTTATAATCCTTGACAGATTCCTCAATATAGGCCCAACTTAATCACAATCGGTAGTTAAGGTAGCAAGCCCCGAATGTGGGGCAAAACAAAAAATTAATTTAAGAGAATTATTGCTGATTTGCACCCTGTATATTTAAGACCGGCATCAGTTGCAATCTTTTTGTTTAATAATTTTATATTTTGCTTCATTGCAGAATGGGTTCGTTAAGTGCCATCAGGAAAGTTGTCCCCCCATTGATGACTGTTACCTGCTGGAAAAGAAAACATCCGACACGTGCTGCAATAAGTGCAAAGGTAAGAATTTATATATTTTTATGAACTTCCTTTCGAAATGTAAAATTTCCCAGGAAATTATACTGTCGATAAACGTAGTTAAATTTACATGAATTCAAATCGTAATAAATGCTTGAAAAACTGTTTGACTTAGTCTATGCGAGGCTTGATTTTGGGCCAAAAAATAAAGATGTTTATGTTTTCACTTCGTCCATTTTTAATTTCAACGTCGTCCTTTCGAACTTTTACAGCTGACAGCAGCCATATTGTTGGAGCTACATCTGCCGAATAGACTGTCATTTTTTCTATCCGCGTTACTCAGACGGGTGTTTTGTTCAGGCAACGTTCTGCACGCACCGCAAATTTTATGTTCGATAAATTTAAGTCGCTTAATTCAGTAATTTGCAAGTTTTGTGTCCTCACTTGAGCCATGCCGTAACGTAAACCACGTACTAGTGAATTGAATGTGATGCGAACTGACTGCCGAGTTCAAGCGATTTTACTCTGCTCATGTCGATTCATTGTTATGCCAATTTTTTGAAAATAATATTAACTTTTCGTTGTTAGAAGTGGTCGGAAATTAAAAACTAAAAATCAGTTTTTGTCTGAGACGTTTTTTGCGAGTTGTGGCATCTAATGGATCTAATTAGTACAATTTTGAACTATAACAAGCCTTAAACAATTTGCGATATGGGGACACCATATTGGAAACGTATTTTAATGGTTTACAAATGTTTGATTTGACTTTTCATTTAACCTTCTGTTCTTAATATTTCTCGCTAATCTTACCATTTGTTGTTGTTATTGCTTGACAGGTTGCATTTTCCGTGGCACCCCCTTTGCCAGTGGCTCCGAATGGACAGACCCCGATGACCCGTGCAAATCATACAAATGCGTTGGCAGTGTTGTCACCGAAACAATAATGAAATGCTACACACAGTGCGATGACAGCCAATTGACGAAGCCAAAACCGGGCGAATGTTGTCCAACTTGTCAAGGTATTGTATGTTACAATAAATATTAGACTACAACAAAAAGTTTCAGCAAAATTTGACACGCAACTATTTAGAGGAAATAACGAATTTAGGCTTTTGTGCCTTTAAGTGGGATTGCCTTCAAAATTGTTTAATATAACATGACACAAGTTTACACTGAAATGAAATATTTGTTCATCCATATATTAAAATTGGTGTTAACATTAAACAATGTTGATTTAACATGTTTGCTAAACAGCTGGTTTTGCTGAGTTTCATCATGGTTTCATTTTCAATATACAGTAATTTATAAAAATGCAGCGGCTATTAAGTGGAAAATCTTTTAGCTGAAACTGCTTCGATCGATCCATTCACTCAATTGAAGAAAAACTTTCTTAATTGAGCAGCGCAATCAATAAAGCGAACAAACACAATGATTTTGAAAGTTGCCATATACTTTTATTTGGGTGTGCAAAGTATGTTCCATTTTTGGGAATTTGCAAATGCCACTTTTGAATGTCATTTGTTAAAATTTTTGTAATTGTAAAAGTCAATTATAGAGGAAACAGAATTAAACTGAACTCATTTAAGCGGGAATTTTTCCACTAGTTTTTCTGGAAATTGTTCAATTAACTTTTTTTGGCAGCATTTAAGCAGGCAAGTCATTTATCCGGGGAACGGATATATAGAAGATATATACACACTTTCAATCCTCTATGAATGAGTTCAAGAGTATTCAGTTTGTAAATTTAGCTGGAGATGTGTAAGTGAGTACATGAAGTACGGCAGAAATCGCTTCATTGGGTAGAAAGTCAATGACACTCCCTATAGGTTTTTTGAAGAGATTCTGGTCGCAATCGCACAATTGTGCGATCCGTCGCATTCACATCGACTTGTCGGAGTTTTTAGGCCGAAGACATTTTCTGCAACAATTACTAAAGTGCACATTTTTCTTAAAAACTGGTCAAGGTTCTGTTTGTTGGTAAAATTAAGACTTTTTTTAGGCAGTTGTTGTTGTTGTTGTTGTTGTTGTTGTGTACATACAACGTATGCATTTATGTGCTTAAAAATGCACGAATGTTACTTTTGGTAGCCTTGTGCCCACAAACATTCTTAACATTGATCATTACGAAGTAGGTTTTTATTGTTATAATTGTTTTATTTTTTGTTCTCACTATGTCTATCCCTCTCTCTTTCTCTCCGACTTGCTTAAATTAAGACAGTTGTTTATTGTCTAATTTTAAAAAAGTCATGTTTGAACATGTAGCAACTTGTAGTGGTTTTGTTCAAACAAAACCATAACAGTAACAGCTACAACTGCAACTGCAACTACTTACTGTTCTTAATCATGTCTTGTCTTGTCTTGTCTTGTCTTGTCTTGTGTTGTCTTAGTTCTCATATTAATTTTCATTCATGTCTAAATAACCGAATAGCCAAAACAAAAAGCAAAAACAACATTTTTTGTGTGGTCTTTGGAAAATTGTATATTGCAAAAAATTTATATAAAAACAAAAAACAAAATATGTATGTATGTATGTATGTATGTATGTATGTATGTATGTATGTATAAGAACAATGAAATCGTGATTTCACCAGTGAATGCAACATGATTGAAAACATGATTTTCGGTTTTGTTTGTTTTTGTTGTGCGGTGTCTGCTGTTGCCGTATTGTCCCTTTTTCTTGAGAGACTCGTAATTAACTTAACAACAACAGCAGACTTAAAGTTGTGTGTTTCCTGACCTGGCCTCCAGATTTCGTTTATTTTATTTGGCAATACCCTAAAATTAATAAATTAGGCAGACCATTTTTGGGGGTCAGATACTTGACAGGAAGCATTTTACATAGAAATTCATTCATTTTCATCTCAGTACATATTTATATGTATGTATGAACACAGTCTTAGCAAATATGTCCATAAAATGCCAATTATCGCAACAATTTCCTACTGGCCGGGCCATACATACATACATATCTCGTATTCGGTGTCACAGCACGACTAAGTTGCCTTTACACGGTAGTAGAAGTACTAACATGTGTCATCAATTAGTTTAGAATGAAGAAAATCGGACGGTGTAAAAGCAAAATGTATTCAGTAGGATAGAAAATTCGACAAGCGGCCGGCTTAAAATTTAATACAATTATTAATATATGTTTTTCTTTAATTCCTTTAATAAGGAATAAATGAACAAAATCGCAATATTCAATTCAAACTTGTATTTTTAAATTTTAACATTTTGGTTTTAAGTATTTGCTGTTGAGTTTAAATTTGCTCATTATCCTCTATTTGGCAGATTGTCAATAAAAAATTTTTAATAAAAAGTATATTTTTAAAGCAAAATATTTGTTGGTATTTTTTATTTTCCTGGGCCTGATAACTGGCGTTTTTAACTTTATCGCTTTAAAGCCTGAAATAAAAGTTAATTTGCCAAAGTTCAAATAACAGTTATCTGAATAGTTGTGGAAGAAAGAAATATGCAACTGGTGCGTGTAGAATGCAGACAGGCCGAACACGTTCATGGGAAGCAAAACATGTCTTCTAATTGACAACTTGTTGAAACGAGTCAGTCGCTCAGTCAAGGAATCAAGTTACTGGCGAATTAGAATTTTGTTGCTTTTAAGAAAATTATTAAAATCTTTTTTTTTGTTTTTGTGATTTTTGCTTTAACATAATTTTGTAATTTCCTTCTTCTCGATGCTTTATTTTCACCAAAAGGTTGCAAGATCAATGGACAGATAGTTTTGGAAGGCCAGGAGGTTGTCGCCTCGATCGATGACCGTTGTCTGGTTTGTCAATGTGCGGGCAATCAATTAAAGTGTGCCAAAAAAACATGTCCTGTCTTACAGTGTCCAATTTCGAAGCAAAAACTCCATCCCAACGAATGTTGTCCACGTTGTACGGAACAAAGAGAATTTATGCCACTACCAGGTAAGATACACAAAATAGACCCATCAACATATTCTCTAAATTAGATACATATGTATGTAGCTACCTTAAAGGAATAAAGAGACGCTATAGGCCCACCACTGACTTACTATGCCCTTTATAATATTCTGTGCGTGTCATTAGGATTGCACTGGTTCTGTAAGGTACGCCACTGGGGGCCATATGCAAATATCGGCACCAGATATTTGCTATAGACAATAGTCCTACTGACGGAATAGTTCTTTTGAGGATACAGGTAGGCAATGTGGACGTCCTTAAACAAGCACTAGTAAATACTATAAGTCCCACCGACCACATACATATTTAACTTTGCGAACGGAGTGACCGACTATATGAGACTGCTACCTGGTCGAGACTTAAGTAAAATAAGTTTTAATAGAATAATATTGGGCAACTTCCCCGTTTAAAAAGTATCGCTTTTTGCCTTCTTTGCAGGAAAATGCATTTTCAATCATAAAATCTTCAATGATAAAATCCAATTTATGCCCGATCGTTGCACGAACTGCACCTGCACAAACGGCACCAGCATATGTGAACGCAAGACCTGTCCCATACTGGAATGTTCGCCAGAATACCAGGAGCTGGATGGCTGTTGTCCGCGATGTATTATATCTGAAGTGCGCAGCGAATGCATATCGAACGGCGTCAGTTATCAGAACAATGAGACCTGGAACTTGGGACCCTGCCGTTCATGTCGCTGTACGGCCGGCAATATTCGTTGCTCGGAAATGCGTTGTCCGGCCATTAAATGTCGTTCAAATGAAGAGGTGAAGGTACTGGCCGGTGAATGTTGTCCCAAATGCATTGAAACGGCTGGCACGTGCACAGTGTTCGGAGATCCCCATTTCAAAACATTTGATGGGAAATTTTATAGCTTTCAGGGTTCTTGCAAATATTTGTTGGCCTCCGATTGTCGCGATCATACGTTTTCGATACGTTTAACGAACGATGCGCGAGGCACAAACACTTCGTCCTGGACGAAAACGGTGACGTTGAAAATGCGCGGCATAAGGGTGAATTTGGGCCAAAAGATGAGAGTCAAGGTGAACGGTAGCCGGGTAATGTTGCCCTACAGCCAGGGCGTAATAACCAGCATAGAACGTTTGAAGGAGAGCATTATCTTGAAAACAGAACTGGGCCTGAATATAGAATGGGATGGCAACAATTATTTGCAAATTATGGCTTCTTCCTCCTACAAACGGCGACTGTGTGGTCTGTGCGGCAACTACAACGGCCTGGCGCGCGACGATTTGACCAGTCGCGATGGTGTAAATCATACTGAAGTGTGGCGGTTTGCCAACTCCTGGAAGGTGGGTGGTCCCAAGGCCTGTTCTAGGAAAAGGGAAAATATTGCGGTTCATCCGTTCTGCAAACAGCGAAAAACAAATGCCTTGTGCCGCCCTTTGCGCATTGCCGAAGTATTTGGCAACTGTAATGACCGTCTGAATCCCAACAACTACATCGATTCGTGTAAAATGGACGTCTGTGAGTGTCCCGACGGCATGTGCCATTGCGACAGCTTTGCTGCCTATGCACGTGAGTGCCAGCGCTTAGGTGTCACTTTGCCCGACTGGCGCACGGCCACTTTGTGCCCGTACGGTATGTGGAAGCGTGATTTCAATATCACCCTGCAACTGCTGCACGACAACCCCTTCTACGGCGATTTGAGTTTTCTGCGCAAACCTTTGGCCAACCAAAGGGCTCAACGAAAACACAAAAAGGCCCAACACAACTACAATGAAATCCAAAGGAATTTCATCGACAAACATGTACCAAAAGTTTTATTAGCATCGAAGTCTCCGGATCGCACTCCGCTGCCTTTGCATTGAGTCAACGCAGGAGGCCAAAAGGTGTGAAATTATACATTTTTTTTTTTCATTTTTATTTCAAAATTAGTAGTTTTAAGCGTTACGGTTTTGTTAACTATATTCTATTATAATATTTTTTATTTAACAAAAATAACTATAGATCAAATTTTTTTTATTCTAATTTTTAATTTCTTGGTCTCAAGGGCGCAGCCAAAGAGGAAATGGCAGCTTTTCGTCCCAGCAGCTCGAAAAACTCAAAGTTTTCTCTGGTTTCGCTCTAGTGGCAGAAATTTTTTTATATTTTTATAACTGGCTATTAAAAGCATATTGCTTTTATTTTATATTTTTTATATACAAACACATAAATTAATTTTAATAACTTGTTTGAGTTTATTTTTAAGAGAACGATTTGTTTTCGTGTTTTCGAAAGGTTCTTTCGGGGCAAAAGTACTTGGCAAAACAAGAGGCAAAACTACTTGCAAACCATAAATAACACTGGCCTGGAAAATTAGGTTATATTTTGATCTGTTTTGTAGAAAAAAATCACAAACTCCCTTGTACTTGCGATTGAGCTGAATGGCCATTTTATTCAGATTTCTGCAGTGACATCGAGTTTAAGTGGTTCGATATGTGAAGCGCAGCGAAGGACGGCATGTCCTTTTCTCAATTTCAGAGACAACTTCATTTGTACCTGTTTGGCGCTCTTCTTCATAGTCAGATAGAAGCAAGTTACTGTAGAAAGTTCCTCAACTTTTTCTTATATACTTGCAGACTTCTCAGAGCACTAAAAGATTGCAATCGATTTAACTGTAATTCCGCATGATGCTGTAATGATTGTTAATTTTTTTCATTCCATTCAAAATTGTCAATTTCAATTTGAAAGTATGAAATCAATAACATAAAAATAATTGAATTATTTTTTCTTTCCATCAATTCAGGTATTCATGGATTGCAATCAAATGAGATTCCAACCGATTTACAGGCAGAAGCAAAATCTTGCCTCTTAATCGATTCAGACCTGCTAATTCTTAAAGCATTGGAGTCGCAGTACTGATAAAGAGTCTACAATCCAATAGCTCTAGTGGGATGACCACTCGGCCCAAATATCTGGCTACTGAAAACGGCTTAGCTTTAGTGCACTGCTTTGTTTTGGCGTCATCTCAGAAAAGTTCTGTGAACTTCTGTACATCTAATTTTAAATTTTCTTCAAAGGAACTTAGACAAAAAATGCGTATGAAATTTCAAAATGGCGTCTCTTATTTAACGAAATGTTCTGTTATTTTGCTTAATTTCATAAAAGACGAAACGCCACTGAAAAATTATCCTTATGTCTGCCTATTTGACCTTTTCCAGTTCAACTTTAGATATTAATTATTGTAATAATAATAATAGAATTGTTCAAGTTGAATTATATTCGGAAATTCAAGATAAACTTGAAAAGGGAGTCCAAGGCTGAAGAAGGAACAGGCTTATTCTGTTTGTCGACGACAACATCGCTGTCACTTTAAGACAGCTGCAGGCCTGCCTGACGGACTTGTGACTTGCGTTCATATATTTCGTTAACCTGTTCAGTTTCAGAATAAATTCATCTGAGCCCCGGTGCTGAACTCTTATTTCAAAGCCCGACACTCGCTAAAGTGACTTTTTGGCAGGTGTGGACTGTCTGATGAATAAAACGGATTAAGTTACCTGGAAGAAGCCTGCGCTTAAATCGATGACATCATTTTACAAAATCTGTAAAAAAAATTCATTTCATTTCCAATACTTTCCCTGCTTTCACATCATTCTGATTTCATATCTTTGGACAACAACTTGTTTTATTAAGTTGTTTCACTGGAGAAAGCATAAAAATATTGAAGGGCCAAAGATTCTATTTTGCTAAGTTCAGGTGATGCTCGTGTTACATAATTCCAACATGACGCAAATTAAATCAGTTGGGTTGTTCTTAATCAAGTTTTTCTTATTTCAAACTCTTACGATCAGAAGCGTTCGCGGGGGCAGGCAAAAATGTCAAATCAACATGATTTCCAGTAATCGTTTGTTTTTATTGACTGCCACTTATCTTCCTCTTGTTTAACTAAAAGAGGGCTAAAGCATTAAACAAACTTCAAATAGTTTTTTATTTAATTTTTGCAATAACTAATAAAAATGGCTCTAGAATTTTCGTCGACTTCTTAAAATTGATGGAAAATGTTGTGCCTCATATGAATTGAAGTTTTGCCCGACTGTTTTTGTTTGAGTGTATAAAAGCCTGCACAAAGTAACTTTTATTTTAAACAAAGCTTTTGTAAAGCTTTAATGTATAACCGTTTCGAAATCATATTTAGTAAAAGAAAAACAAACCTACAATAGATCTCAATTTAATTATAAAATATTGTTATTCTTGTTTTTAATTTAAATTTAAGTTAATTATAAAATTATATGTTAAGCTCATCCTCATACATTTCCAATTTCCAAAACATTTATTTATTGAAAGAAATAAAAATAATTATGACAAGTAAAAATTGTAATTTAAAACTAAAAAACAAAACAAATTGACCCTCAAGACGCTGTTTACGAACTGAAAACCGTCACTCAAGGCGTATTAACAACAGGTGAAACTGACAGCTCAGTTGATCAGTTCTCATGCTTCACTCGGCTGTCACGATAGGAGTCTATACAAAAAAAAAAAAACCTATTGAAATGCTTTGATTTTGGTCCGTAAAAACAGCATCTGTTGCAGAAATGAGTTTGAATTTCAAATGAATTTTATTATTTAATGATCTGAAAGAATCTGAAATTATCCGAAAAGTCAAAAAACACTTTTTCTTACCTGAAACAACGTTCAGGACAAGTTCATAAAACCGATCCGTTCATCCCTTAAACCTTTTAAATGCTAATTACAAAAAATTGTTAAACGATCGATATGAAAAAACGCAACAGGACTAAAGTGGCCTATAAAAGTGCTGTCAGCTTTATGGAAGTCATTTTAATGTGTCTCTTAATTTTTTCTTTTGAAAAAAATAAACGGAAAAAAAGCCGAGTCTTGTCAACGGTCTTATGTTGATCGTCCACACATCCACAATGGCCAGAACGTCCTTGATAAACTTTATTTACGTTTTCAATAAGAAATAGTAAAACCCCACAAAAATTCTTTTCATACATTTTCAGCAGGAATCATTTCAAATTTTTTCGAAGGTTTCTATTACACGATACTACAAAGTGTATCGTAAGATTTTGTAGAAGCAAAAGAACTACAAAATTCTAACCGCGCTAAAGGAAAAGAGAACAAAAGTCTGTTGTAAGCCCCTATTCAAAGTTTGCAAACTAAAAGATGGATAAATGACGAAATCTTACACTGAGATGGAGTCAGCAGTGCACGACCAGAAATTTTGTTGGTTTGTTTTCCTTGCCACATTTTTCACATTTCCTGTTATTGCCTCACATAATTTTTCTCACTTAATAGCAAACATGGAAAGTTAACAATCCAGGAAATGAAACGGAAAGAAATTAAAAAATTTGTTGTCTGTCTAAGAATTGGTCAAGTGTGAAAGTTTTTGGGTAAGAAAAAATGTTTGCCTTCCCATTTTTAAAGTGGAAAAAGGGCACTTACATGATCGTTTTAGGTAGAATCAAATCGCTTAACAGCTCTACAACATTTAGAAAAACAATGTGACAATTTTCTGAGCTGATTTCGATTGAATATAATGCAACCACCCTCGATACACACTGACGATGCTTTCAATCTGGCGTGTGATGAGAGAAGTCAGCGTTTTGTGAATTACCGTCCGTTTGTCAAATTTTATATCCCTCTTTCTGTCCGTTTGAATACGTTTTGCTTTTAAACAATTAGATTTGCTTGATTCTAAACAAGCTAATGACACTTCTTAATACTTGTATTATCGTGTAACGACATCTTAACTGATATAGCCGTCTAACCCAACAGCCCTCACTTGAAGGCAAAAAAGAGAGAGAAATATTATCTCCTCTTAAAGACAAAGTTGTTGCAGAAAAAAAAAATATGTTGAGCCCTCAACGATAAATATGACGGCGGCAACAATATTTCTTTTGTTGTGTTCAGGTTAATTCTCGCCCTGCATGTAAATATATGTAATTGTACGTCAGAAACGAGTTGTTTCGGTGTTAAAGGTGCTTCTTTGGCCCTGCCAGTGCTGCTGCGCTCAACTATATGAATATGAACCGTGTTTTTCTCCACAAACATACTCATATGTTGTTCCTTTCTTCCAGATTCAGTATAAGTATTAATGAAAAAGGACATTCCCATTCTAGTTAATATTGGAAAAAAAAATACAGAAAACATTTGACCAGCTTCCAAGTTGCTGAGCATATTTTATACCAGCTCTCCTCTAAACAAACTCTGTTGCCAGAAACAAATATTGATATTGAAATTTGTTCAGAAGAGATTTTACCTCAACAAAATTGTCAGTTTAAAGTGTCAAAAGCAAATAACTGAAACAAATGTTGCTATATCCAATGGAGATAGCAGATTTAATTTGGTTTCCTTGTCAAACGCACTTTCATTTCCTTATATTTTGTTATATACTTTTATCAAAATAAATAATATATAAAAATTTATTTTCCTGTTGCGTTTCCTATAACCAATTTTGTTTAAATTTGCACCCATAAGTTTCAGTTATGAACTCATGATGTTTTATAAATTTTTTAAAACTCCTTTTACAATAGAAAGAAATCAGCTGTGGCTGTTTAATTTGTTTGATTTCGGACATAATGAACTTGTCGGCAACAAAAGTTGCTTTCTCCATGCTCTTTTCTGCATTTTTCTATTTGTTTAACAGCTTCAGTTCATTCGTATAGACAGTTCAGCCATTAAGGGATTAAATGTAGATCCATATCGGGGCATCAAGTGGGCCTTGCTGCCAACCATGTTCACTTTCGCATCTTCATGTTTCTTGTGAATTGGACAATAAAAATTGAACAAATTAATCGACATTCTTCTCATACATTTTATTTATTTTCATTTAGTTATTAAGAACTTAAAAACAGATGTTTTTTTGTTTGTTTATTAAAAAAAATATCATATAAAAAACTTAAATAGTTTAACATTCTTTTTATTATGTAATAAATTAATTTTATAAGTATTTTTAGTTAAGTCTAGATTATATTAGTTATAAAAAAAATTGCAGAAAACTATTGTTTAAATATATTTTTTATAAAAATAATATTTTTGCTATCGAATTTTTTTTTTTGCACAAACAGTATTTTTTTTTCTTTTTCTTAAATATATAGTTAAAAGAATTGTATTTTAAATTTAGCTGTATTTTTTTTTTTTGTTTGTTTGTTAGTCGTTAAATTAAATTTAAAACGTTTTTATTTTTAATAAAATTAACTATTTTTACTACTCATTATTCTAAACACTTTAACTTTAAAATACAACTACTTACTTAATATTTAATTAAAATAAAAAACATCAGCCATATTACTTAAACAAATTATAAATTATAAATAGAAAAAACAAATTAAAAACAAAACATAAATAAAATTTGCATAATTCCATTTAAACTAAAAATAAAACGCAACTTGTAAAGTTCAAAAATAAAAAATACCTACAATGAAATAAATATAAAAAAATACTATTTTACTTAAAATATTTAAATAAAAAACACACTATTAAACAAAATATGCGTATTTGTGGTTTTTCTTTGGTTACACCAGACAACAACTGAACTCAGGATGGGCGAAATAACAAATCCACTTGTTACGGTTACAGTTTTGTCAAAGATTGCAGAGCCATCGCTAAGGAAAAACTTTAAACTTTTTGTAAGTTAAGTTGGCAGCAAGTGCTGAGACATGCGCCAAACGCACCAGTCCCCACCTGTTTTCAGCTCTACATACAAGTATATTGTAGGGAAAAATCAATGGTGTTGTATAACCTCAAAAGTCATCCCCAATTTCCTGTAGCACTTACTTTTTAATCGGCTTAATACTAGAAAGCTGTTGACTTCTAGAATATGGGGCAGCCGGTCATCGGTACGATTGCTTTAGCTGAAGAGCCGTACTATCGTTTTAAACCGAAGTTGAGAATATGCGGAATAATACTGAGAAAATGCCAATTAAAATTGAGATATTTCTAAAAGGCATTAATAAATTTCATTTCATATTAAAAAATATCCCCATAAAATTCAAAACTTTCATTTCATATTTACAAATTTTAAAATATTGTACCGAACTTCTATTTTGTATTGAGAATGGAGTAGGATTCACAAACATTTCCTATTTTAATAGGCCCCTGACAAACCCCAGCTCGTATTACAGCAGCACATACTCGCATATCAATAGGAGACCGTTTTGGATATGATTTTATGCCAGCAGCTGGCTTGAGGGCTCACACTGGGATCAATTTCGCTGCACGTCGCAAATCATTTTGCTATACCTTTTGCTCTATACTTTTCTCTAGAAGAAGAGCACTGACTAGGCTCCTGAGTTGGTAGCCCGAAATACACAGAAAGCATCAGGCCTTAAACCAGCTCGCCTGACATTCCCTTCAATCTAGTTCCCCGTTCTGCCAATTGAAATTTGATGAAGGTATCGGAAGAAAATGCATAACCGAAGTCATACATGAATTTCCTAGAGTTTTTGGTTGCCATGCCGACCGAGGGACTCTGAAAGCAGAGTGCCCTGACTGGGTGTGAAGTCTTCAATAATGAGAATTAGATTATTATTTTATTTTATTAACAATTAGAAATTGTTTTAGAAACCGCAACCTTCTTTTGACTTACCCGGCTAAAAATCCCCAATACATCATAAATCAGTTAGAGAAACCACCATCTCATTTGGTAATGAGCCACGCTTTAGCCGATCGGTAGTAACATAAGTTGGCCTTCTGCTTCTTTTTTTCTTTCGCTCATTTATGTATTTATTGAAACTATGACTCAGCTCAGCTTTACCAAAGTTGCAAGCCTGATCGCACGTAATGCATCATTTTATGAAAATCTTCATTAAAGGTTTGCAAATCGGACAAACTTGTAAAAAGAAAAACATAATCTGTCACACAGGTGTATTTTTTCGGTCAAATTATGATGCTTTTTGAACACACACACACCCGTTTCTTTGGCCTTTGGTAATAACTCCTATTATCAAAAGAAGGACACCTACTAAATACAAACTGCATTTAACCGATTAAAATAGGAACCTCTGGCACAGATATATTTTTCAAGCATGACAGTCAGTTCAGTCAGGCACTTCTGTGGCCTGTTATTGCACTCCTTTGACGAACAGGGTTTCTACTATTTCCCAATAAAAATTAAATTTATTTTATACCATCAACCATACCAGATATACACTTTTTCAGTGGAACACTTTTAAGAAGGAAAATTGTTTTAAATTAAATAAAACAGAAAATATTTAAACGGTCAAGACTGTATTCCAAAAAAAAAATTACTGATGCCTTAATCGTGGGTTGAAATAATCGGTGTTTGTGCAAATCGAGATCGAACTGTATGCGAATTAGGGCAAATCCCAAAAATCCCAAAAATTCGAAAATATGCTATTAATTTCCATTTTGATAGATTGCAAAAATAAAACAAATAAATAGAAAAAGGAAAGAAAAACAGCTGTTAAAATGTTGGCAACGCAAGTTGTATAACTTGTGTCTATAAAAAGTACTATAACTTCGAAACCCTTAACGAATGTCAGCATAACTACGCTACTGTTGCTCATGTTCCTGGGGGCCCATCTGAGGGCAAATTACTGCATTCGAAAGCGAATACTTAGTAACCTTGGAGGGCAAATCATCACATACGAAATCGAATACTTTGTTATCGAATTGTAGTTAAACGTGGATCGAAACACCTCTACTCAAAGTCGTACTGGATAAATAATCTGCTATCGAACACGATTTGTTTCACTACTTTCCTCACAGCACTTCTTCTTCTTCTTCTTCTTTTGGCGCTACAGTCCGTGGTGAACCTGGGCCTCAACCAACAAAGTTTTCCAGCTGGCACGGTCTTTAGCCAGCGTTCTCCAATTTTGCACACCAAGTTGGTTGAGGTCCCTCTCCACTTGTGTGCGCCATCGGTTCCGTGGGCGTCCTCTACTGCGTTGTCCCACAGGTTCGGAATCGAAGATTCTACGGGTCGGAGCAGTATTCTCCATGCGGTCTACATGGCCCAACCATCTTAGCCGTTGGATCCGTAGGCGCCTGGTTAGGCTCATGTCGCTGTACAACCCGTACAGTTCATGATTGAATCTTCTTCTCCAGAAACCATCAACGCAAACAGGGCCGAAGATTGAACGCAGAACTTTTCTCTCGAAAATACCAAGGACTTCCTCATCCGCCTTCGACACCGTCCATGCTTCTGCGCCATAAAGAAGTACAGGGATTATCAAAGTGGTATATAGTGTCAACTTGGTTTTTCGAGAAAGGGCCTTACTACTCAATTGCCTCTTGAGCCCAAAGAAACAGCGATTGGCAAGAGTTATTCTGCGTTTGATCTCGGTACTAATGTTGTTCATACTGTTCCTTCACTACCTCGAAGTTATAGCAGAGTATGGTGATGTTCTGGCCCAGTCGTCGGTGTTGCGCGTCCTTTTTTGATGACAGCATATACTTCGTTTTGCCATCGTTCACCGCTAGACCCATTTTGGCCGCCTCCGTTGAAATACCAGCAAACGCTTCAGTGACGGCTCGCTGTGTTCGACCAATCACGTCAATGTCGTCAGCGTATGCTGGCAGTTGCACGGACTTTTGGAAGATCGTGCCTCTGTTGTTGGTGTGTGAGTTTTGCACGATCTTCTCAAGAATTATGTTAAAGAAGTCACAGACGCACTGTCGCCTTGTCTAAATCCCCTTCTGACATTGAAGGTCTCGGTGAATTCTTTACCGACCTTGATGGAGCAGCGAGAGTTCTCCATCGTCATCCTATACAGCCTGACGAGTTTAGCAGGAATGTCAAAACTAGACATGGCTTCGTATAGCTCGTCCCTATACACACTGTCATATGCGGCCTTAAAATCGACGAATAGGTGGTGGGTGTCGATTTGCATCTCTTGGGTCTTTTCCAAGATCTGCCGTAGTGTAAAAATTTGGTCGATGGTGGACTTCCCCGGCCTGAAACCACACTGATAAGGACCTATCAAACTGTTCACGAATGGTTTCAGGCGCTCACACAAAACGGCAGAGAAGATCTTGTAGGCGATGTTCAGGAGACTTATTCCTCGGTAGTTGGTGCAGTTGAAGGGGTCTCCTTTTTTGTGGATCGGGCAAACGATGCTGAGATTCCACTCGTCGGGCATGCTTTCCTCCGACCATATCTTACAGATGAGCTGGTGCATGCGCCCAACCAGGTCATCTCCGGCTGCCTTAAATAGTTCCGCGGACAGTGCGTCCGCTCCTGCAGCTTTGTTTGATTTCAATCTCGATATTGCTATCTTGACTTCATTCAGGTCGGGGGGACGGAATTCTCTACCATCATCGTCCGTTATCTGTAGTGGAATATTCTGCCTGGCGATGGAATCGGTGTTTTGTTCGCCGTTAAACTGTCTGCAGAAGTGATCCTTCCAGATTCTCAGCATCGATTGCGGCTCTACTACGATTTGTCCCTCTTCGTCACGACAGGCTTCTGTCCGAAGCTTATATCCATTGGATAGTTGTTTTACCCGTTGGTAAAACTCCAGTTCCTCGATCGCGCGCTTCTCGTGCTCTTTCTTCTTCTTTTTGAGAAGCCGGTCTTCTTCCCTTCTCTTCCGTTCGTAGAGCTCACGAGCTGCTCTCGTCCTTCTCTCCAACGTCGCCTTATACGCTGCTAGCTTCGCTAAATGTGCCTGCCTGCACTCGTCGTCAAACCATGGGTTTTTTCCGGGTGGCATTTTAAAACCCAATACATCAGAGGCAGCATCTCTGATGGCGTTTTGGCAACGGTTCCATTCCTCATCGGTTGTTTCGCCTGGCAGGGCTGGACTCTCTGAGAGCTTAAGGGAGACTAGATCGGCAAATTTCCCAGCGGTCGATTGCGATTGTAGCTTTGCGACGTCAAACTGTTGTGATCGTGCTCTACTCCGTTTTGCTACTGATATCCGTGATCTTTCCTTGGCTACAACAAGGAAGTGATCGGAGTCAATGTTGGCTCGTCGGAATGTTCGGACATCAAGAATACTGGAGGAGTGTCTGCCGTCGATCGCAATGTGATCAATTTGGTTGACGGTTAATTGATCAGGGGACCGCCAGGTCCCTTTGTGAATGTTGAGGTGAGGGAATCGCGTGCTTGCTACAGTGAGATTGCGCCCCGTTACAAAATCTAGCAGCCTGAGTCCGTTATCCGATGTGTCGTCATGCAGGCTGTGTTTCCCGATGACTCTAGCAAAGATGTCTTCCTTGCCCAGCTTTGCGTTGAAATCTCCTAGGATGATCTTGGTGTCGTAGCTGGGGCATTGATCGTATGTTCTTTCTAGGAGATTATAAAAGTCATCCTTGCTGTCGTCATCTTTATCCTCCGTAGGGGCGTGGGCGCAGATTAGGCTAATGTTGCCGAGCCTAGCCTTGATGCGGATTGTAATGAGGCGTTCGCTCACGTATTTAAAGCTTAAGACTCTTTGCCTAAGTCTGGCTCGAACAACAAACCCGCATCCAAACAGGCGCTGTCGCCGCTCTTTGTAGCAATCACCGTAGTAGATGTCGCAGTTTCTCACTTTCTTTTTGCCCGGCCCATCCCATCGCACTTCCTGGACGGCGGTGATGTCAGCTTTATAGGTTTCCAGGGCCTCCGCAAGTTCATTGGCTGCACGTGGTCTGTTCAGGGACCTGACATTCCACGTGCAGAACCGAAAATCGTTATCCTTATTTCGTTGTTCCTGGTCGTCAGCAATAAAGTCATCCATATTTATATTTATTCTTTGTTGTTGTATCACAGCACTTTGTCTGGTAATTTCTGGCATTATGCTGACAGCTGTCACTAGCCGAAGGAGTCAATGTAGTGGCAAGCTACAATGACCAGAAATATGTGCTTATTTCGATTCAAACATATTTCGAAGCTTCCGTTGACGATGTCAAAATATTAAGCTAAAATAGTTTTATAGAAAAGGCCAACTTCCTCAATTTCTGACAGTGAAAAAGGATGGCTTTTGTCACGACTATTTCATCTTATAATGGCAATATTCGACTTATGTGCCGACTACGACAACGAGGAATACAAAAACATACATGAGCATCCATTTTAGTTAAAGGTTTTATGAATTTTATTCAAAAATTTTGCAATTTATCACGAACTAATTGATTTTGTTTTCCGTTTTTGCTGTGCTGTTCTTATTGCTATATGTTGACATGAACGTAAAAAATAGTAGTAGATAATATATGACGTAACGATTGAATGCCGTGATGCCAAAAATTACAGACATCGAAAACTTTCTCCATACAGGCGTGCAATCGATTTCCAAAGCATTAATTTACGCCCCTGAAGTGGCGCTGCAGCCAAGAGGCTAAACATTCATTTTGGTGGAGACGTCCCTCACCTACATACATATTAATACGTCAGCGATGTTTTCTCAATTATGAGTACAAACCACTTGCATATTTAGTTTAAAGGTTCTGTATGAGTTATTAAATAATAAAATTACGCTAAAATTTTCCTTTGTTAGACATTTATTACAAGTCCTTGTTGTGTCACTATTTTCGACAACATAAATTATGAATTAAAATCAGAAAGTGTTTGTCACCTTCTACTAGACAGATAGATAATCGCCAGCAATGAAATCAGCCAATACATTTTCCGCACAACCTACGCACTTTTTGGTGCAACTTCTAGCTGCTCCCTTCTAATTTATGAGAGAACATAAATTTCACAAAAATTTTCAAATTCAATACAAAATAAAATCGTTAACACACAAACAACCGCAAAATAACAATAACAGCAGAAAATTAAAATAAATCCCATTAAATAAAAACGAAACAAATAGTAGCACTTACTTTTTATACTTAAGTAAATATGTAAGTGAGTGACGAAGTGAGTGAGTAAGCGCGTGACGACGGACACACTCTGAAACAACACAACGCAATATATTTTACGGCTTTACAGCTATTTGTTAATTTATTTCATTCCGAGTTTATGGATTCTATTCCAAAAACAACACCAACTGCTCTCAGCTACTGCAACAGCAGCATTTTCGCCAACAACTGCGGCAGTCATACTGTGAATATTTGAAGGTAACGTGAGTTTGATTTCTACGCTGTTAATTGCATGCAGCAAAACATTAAACAACAAAAACAGGCAAAAGCACGCAGTTTAGTTCCTTTCCGTGGTTTGCAACACACGAGGGGCACTCACCTTAAGGCCAACATAATGGCATGATACAAAAATATACAAAGTTGTTGGCCAACAGGGCTATACAACAATACAAGCTTTTGTATTAAACGACAGACAGTGCGATAATACAATAACGCCGTATCATAATAATACAATAATATGACAATACAATAACTAGAGACATATACAATACAATACAATAGCACAGCAGACAAAGAGAGTTTAATGAGCTATTTTTAATTGAGAGCTTGGAAACTCCGAATGATAATAAAGGCTGTTTTTTATAGAGGCATAACGTGGCAACACGTTTTTAACTGGCTGCCATTTTGCCCGGTGTCAAGAGATTTATGTTTAGTTGGACTGGGCATTTCAACATGAATAGACTGACGTCTGAACAACGCCACCAAGTTGTGAAAATTTATTTTGAAAATCATGGTCCAGTTCGAAATAGGTATGGCGCACTACGTCCATTTTTACGGTCAACATAATCGTCCATCAGAGCAATTAACTCGACTAACTGTGGATCGTGCGCTTTAACTATTTTCTACGCCGATAAACCCGAAACGATTGTGCACTTGGAGGACAACATTCGCCGCGTTATTGCCGATATACGGTCACAAAGTTTGGAAAAAGTTATCAAAAATTGAAACTCCAGATTCGACTATGTCCGAGACAGCCGTGGCGGTCTTATGCCAGAAGTCACATTTAAATTATTATGCCAAAAGATTATCCTTCGAATAAAGTAAATTTCACGCCAATTTATTTGTTTTATTCCATATCAATGTTCTATGCCGCTATAAAAAACACTCTATATAAGATAAAAATATTGTTGGAATGAATATGTCCGGCGAGTCTGCGAGTTACGTGGCCCATTTGATCTATTCAAATTTTGACGAACTTTTCCAACAAATCTGACATTAATGCCGGCTTGAATATTGGTTTCGAATGCTTGAAGTGACATAAGCCAATGACTTAACCTGGCCCAAGTAAAAAGTATTCCAGGGTTGTTAAATCGTGCGCACCACGTAGTCGCTGAACAAGACCACTTCTGGAGAGAGAGTTTGCAATAAACCGATTGTTAAGGCCGAAATTTCAGAAATCAATGTAAAATATTGCAAAGCACCGGGTTTCTTCCATTATATCCAAACCTGTTTTAATCTTTATGGACACTGTTGTTTCAGTCAACTTCCTGATCTTTCCCAACGCAATATTTAGCATTGTATGGCCTAGTGCTGTCGCTCCATTTATGTATATTGATTGGACCACATCTAATAGATATTTAAATGCCCATTTGCTCAGCTGGAAGGTCTGTATGAAATTTTCATGCATATATCGTTAAGTCATCCAAATCAAAGGGACTACAAGTATCTCTTCAGATTTTGCGTTCTGGTTGTAAGTGCCGTTATAGTTCGTTGCATCCGTCGAAATGCATAATAGCATTTTGTACGAAATCGTGACGGGAGTTTCGATTACGATTGAAGTTTGTTAGGAATTCATAATAATGATTGTGCTATAACGCAGCAACTTGTCTAAAACACGACTCCACTAAAAGTTTATGGGTCTTTTTTAAGAGGAAAGTCGCTCAGGGACAAGCAAGAGGCAAAGCAAGCGACTCGAGCGAATCACAATGTGATTTGAAAAAGCTTGTTACTTCTATGAAGAAGCGCCAGTAATGAGTTCTAGGTGCCAAAGGTGGCCATACTAAATATTAAAAAAAAACAATAATAGATACTCATACATATGGATGTATGTGCCCAAATAAATTATTTTCATTTGTATAACAAGTTTTAATAATTCTGCTTTCGATTTGTTTTAAATTAACCTTTAATTTAATTTCTTTAATTAGTGCCCTTGAAAATACATAAATAATTATTGTAAATAAAAAAAAAACGAGTGATAAATAATAAAGAGTCTGCTTTTATTGATAATAAATAAAAAAAAAAACAAAAAAATGCTGGCATGAAAACTCATTTTTGACATACTGTGTTTATATGAATATGTCTAAGCAATAAATTAGGTATAAAATTGCTTGACAAGTCGTTTTCTTGTTTTACGGCAACATAAAATTAATTAATAACACAATCATACAATAGCACAATAAAATAATAAATATTACCTGACATAAAGATCGGAACTTTGTACTGGTGTTTATCTGATTTGGACATGTGTGTGTGTGTGTATAAATAATATAAAATTAGTTATTGTTTTACTGGCAGGACTTGAAAGACTTTCAGCGAGCTGAAGTATTTTCTCCAAGATTTCATACAGAGCAGATATTTTTTGTGGAAGCCTTAAGCCAAAAGAATTTTTGGTACTTATTGGTGGTGGTACTGGTATTTCGCATTTCTTACTTTGTCCGAATATGTTATAGTTAAATATATAGTCGTGCAACAATAAAACACTATTTTGTGCTTCATGTCACAGTGTATGTCAAAAAGGAAACAAAATGATTGTTACATTTTTTTCACTTTAGCGTCACAATAAGCAGTTCTGTGAAATCGTTAAACGATTATTATTCATCATTCAAGTAATCTTTCATTTCACTGATTATTCTCAAGAGCCCTCAACTTTTCAGAGCAACATATAAACGATAGCGAACTCTAAAGTCCGGCTCACCGCTCCAAAATGTCTGGCGTGTTACGATTAATTTAAATGGCCAACTTGCAAAAGGGTGTGTCGCGTATGCAATGTCTGCAACAACCATAAAGGGAAGGAACAGCCATGAGAGAAAAAAGTATAATTTGTGAACAATAAAATGGGAAACTTCAATTAACTCTGGGAAGCCTGAGCCACACAATCTTGCAGCGACAAGCGAAATTACTTCGTACTCACCGACAATTTACCAGAAATGAATACAAAAACTTCAGAATAGAAAAAAACCCCTGTTTAATGTTATTGTTGTCGTTTTGATTTAATTATTATATTTATTTTGCGTTTTGCTAAGTTCTGTGGAATTGTGTTAAACGGCTGTTGTTTTTCTACGGACATTAATGTGTCAAGTCAATATTGAAATGACAGCTTATGATGGCCAAAGACATACTAAACAAAAACAATAAAAATAAAACTAAACAGCAACAACAACAAGAACAACAATTGCATGCAACAGCGTTTTATAGACAACAAGAAAATATAAAAATAAATAAATACTACGAGCAAAGTTTAGAATGTAAATCACGTAATTTGTAAGTATGAGAAATTTTGCACACACGTACACGCACACACACGGACGCACACACACAAAATTTTGCGACTGTGGCACATAAAAGATATACAAAAAATTGTATGTAACTTCAAATGTCAGAGAACAACAAAACACAAAAGACTTAAGAGAGTAAAAAACGTATAAATGATCCTACTAACACACTCTGTGCAAATGAGGAACAAAAGCAAACCAAACACTGACTGCACTTAAAATGCAACCCAGCAAATCTTTTTTTAAACGATTATGTGTGACATGAAATGCTATAGCGAGTTCCGAGAGTTTAAAAGCTTCAAAAATCACACATATTGAAATATTCATGCCTGAAAAAAATGCTGAGTCAGTGAGAAAATAATAGCCAAAATTGTCTTCAAATATACACAACAGCTGACACAACAGCTGACAGTCAAAACAGCATCAGTTAAATTCTGACATACTCATCCCTGCAATATAGAATAAACAAATAGCTTCCTTCCTCCTCCCCAAACGCAGTTGTGGTACAATGCACTGCATATGTAGGGGTAGACCCAAGAAAAAATGAATATATTGTGTAATCGGCATACAATTGCACCAGCTGATAGCATTTAATTAAATTCTAATAACATCTAAAAGTGAATAAATAAATAAATGTACTTGTGAATAAAAAACCTCCAGTTTGTTTATTCACCATTTCTTTAATATCCTTCAGAGATGGCATTAAAAATTTTTGAATTGCGGCAAATAGCTGGAAAAACTCAACTTTTCTGACCTTGATTGTACTACGACACATTTTTTTAATTAATATTATTGTATTTTTATTACATTGATTTGTTAAGAATTTATTGTCAAAAAGTAAATTTTAGTTCATTTGTACTATAATATAACAGAAAACCATTCAGTATTGAATACATGTAAACTTTTTGCATATAAAGAAAATAATTAGAATTCGGTTTATAACTTTCTTCATATATTTATAGTATAACAATTGCCATTATGTGAATTCCAACCGCAAGTAGTTGCAGTTTTTAGCCTGTTTCTCTCTTTGATGTTTATACATATTTCTGTAAGAAAAGATTCTGTTTATTTTTGCTGAATAAGAGGAGAAAGAGGAATAATATTCCTCTGACAAAGTTCTTGAAGCATGAATTAATTTGCCTCATTTTGAATTACTAGAACTGGGGAGATTCCTTAATTGTACTAAATATGCCCTTAGTGTGCCCTTGTACGTTTCGTGTTTGAATAGTACCCAGAAAAAGTACAATTTGAGCAATTTTGCCATCCCTGATATCTTTTAATATATAAAATACGCTTAATAGCAAAGTCTGCCTGGCAAAGAGTAAGTGCTTCCCTTACAGTGACAAATCACATTCAAAGGACCGCGAATTGTTATAAGATTGAGACTTTATGAATAAGTCGTCTGTATTATTTTGTCAAAGGCTTTATAGTTCAAATTCGGACTAATTTTGTACTGCTGCAGGAGAAGGAGAAAACAGGAAATTAACGTATTAGCAATTATTTTATTCAAATGAATAACATTCATACGCCCAGAGACCTTCGATAATAAATTGATTTATTATTTGTGATGTGCGAATTTGTGTAACTCAATAAATTCCTTCTTTTACAAATTACTTTTAAGCAAACAAAAATTTAAAAAAGACGACAACGAATGAAGTTATCAGTAACTGGACAATAATCCTGGGGAAGTTTTATATTGTATATAAATTTATGTATGTGTTCTAAATGGTTTTAATATTTTTACATAAATGTAACTATTTTGAAAAGCCCTGAACATGAGCAACGGCATCGATCGAAATATGGGAAAATAAATAAAAACTATGAAAAATTAAAATTTGATTTAAAGCTCAACCGACAGGTATAAAAAATTATAAAAAGCAACAAATAAACAAATTTTTATAGAATTATTTTTAATTAATAATTACATTTTTTTCTAAATTTCATTAATACTTGCATTTTTTTTTTTAAATTCCTTAGAAAGAATTTTCGTTTTATAACATCTGGTTTCTAATTTGCTGACATTTTAAGCTAATCCTTATAAGAAAATTGTCATATCTGGATTTAATAAAACTTGTATTCACAATTGTTGCTAACATTTCTGTTATTATTATTATTCTTTTGTTTTCAAATTCAGTTATAAAACTTTTGAGATTTGTAAAATGCCAACTTTTCACGCTGTCTTACAATAGAAAACCAGCAGCTCCAGAACTTCAAAAACTCAACAAAAATTTGGTATTCCCAAAAATGATTTTGTCTATTTTCACTTCTTTACAATTTCAAATTTAATGTTTAGAATTCTTAAACCAGCATCAAACTCACTACTTCAAAATTCAAACAGGTTTTTTTTTAACTGTGTTACAAAGAAAAACTCACACGTGAGGTTAGATAAGACAGCGCAAAATATTTGAGTGCCGCGATGGATGAGTTGGCCGAGTATTCGACGAACAGTCCAGAGGACGTAGGTTCGATTCCTGCCAAAGACGCTGGTGAGAAAACAATAGCCAAAATCGTTTTCAAATAAATACAATAACTGACTGTGCGCTATCGAAGGTATGTACACTGGGCACTGAATAGTCCAAACAGCATCAGTTAAATTCTGACATACTCATCCCTGCAATATAGAATAAACACATACTACTCCTTCTTTCCTCAAACCCCAAACCCAGTTTGGAGCTGGGCAATTACGTGAAATTCATTTTTTTTTGTGACTTTCCAGCGACAAACATCATTCTTCGGTGTTACGGAGCATAAATAAAAAAAGGGCGGCGAAACGTTCATATTGGAAATTATTGAAACCTGCTTTATGGCAGGTAGCATCTAAAGATTACAGCAAAGAAGATTGTCGTGTGAACATTCACGCCTTTTCTTGAGCCACTTCCTCGTGCAAAGTTGCATGCACCACAGCTGAGCAACTGTGCAACAATAATCTATTTCACTCAATGTGTGACCAATAAAATAAAATCCCAACCACGCATCCTTTCCCAACAAAAACCCCTAACAGGCAGAAAGGTTATCTTATCAAGATAGTGATCCTTGACGCCCGCCTGCAGAGCTTATAGACTTGAGCTCGCACAAAATATATTTGAGCGCTGCCTTATTTTATGGAAGATGTTAAATTATTAATCAGAGTTCCATCCTGGCATTTCTTTGTTCTCATATTTACTGTCGGTTGATCATTAGCAGCACATCTTCAGATTTATTGCCGACAAAATGAGGGCATTCGGTTCTTGCCCAAATAGTTTAAAAATCAAGTTTGATGGAATGAGTTTGATATGTTGCTGAGCTACTTCAAACCACATCTCACCAATACATTCACCAATTTGATCAATATATATATATATATATATTATTTTTTTTGCATTCATAGCAAATCTTACCGAAATTTATCGATCACATTCACTAACTGACCTGTCAGCCAGTATCCCCATATCACTGCACATATTTTTTGCTGGGTTATGAAATGCTTTATTCATTTTATTCATAACTTTTTTTAACTAAAATGCACTTATTTCGGTCGTTTTGTTTTCTTTTTCAAACAGGAACTCAATTTTGTTTTCTGAAACTTCTATGTACATATATTTGTGTACCTCGATATATTATTTAATTTCGCGACAGAGCAATCAAGAAAAGCTACTCCCAAACTAAATCGTTAAAATCTCATTTCGGAGTTTGTGTTTAAAGCCAGCGAAATATTGAAAAGGTCAGCCAGCCAGCATTGACGCATTATAGCATAAAGCAAACACAATAGCCCAGGCACGCTGACATGTGACAGACATGTGTCATAAAATTGTCAGGCGCTGCGGTCATTTTATAGTTCAACAGTTACTGCACACCACGCGTAACTTGTCTAGGAACATTTTCATTGGCAAGAGTTGTAATAAGAGTGTTTAATATTTCCAGGTTGTTAATGAGATTTAGGTGCACGACCAGGAAGTATTTCTACAAAATTGCTTGTTTATGACAGTTGCTGTCTTGACTCTTCTAGTGGTGCCTGCCCTACAACCGCCCCCCCAATCCCACGGGCAAGCCGCCCTGGGCCGGAGTAGGAGACAATGTGCGTGTGGTGTGTGTGTGTGTGTTTTTTTTTAAATAAAATATACGGAAAACAAAACAAATTCTATGAATTTCATTATTATTCTTTTGATTTGTTCTTATGGCGTTTGTAAGTTTTTGATATGAATTGCGAAAATAAAGAAAATAATACGCCCAAATTTGGCAAACACTGGCGCCATTAACAATGTCAGTCATTCCGTCAATAGCTGCTTTAATACAAAAGTGTGTATGTCTTTTTTAAGTTGTAATGGCACAAGTACACACCATTCCTTCCATTCCACTCGATTCGATTCCATCCAACCATCCATCCGTCCATCCATCCATCCATCCATCCATCCGCAATCCAACCATGGTTACTATCGATTCATGTCGCCTGTTTGTGGAAGCACGAGTACGAGTACGAGTACGATACGTTTGCACGGGTACGAGTATGTTAGCGCCAATTAAGTTTGTTATTGAGCTTGAATTTCAGTTTGACGAACAGTACAACCTCGTTAAGTGAAACGTCAAATACTTGACACAAGCGATCTAGTTTCTTTATTTATTCCAAATAGTTTTTAGTATTGTGTCCTTGCATAGGAAACTTGTATTGGAAATTGTTGTTCTCAACTTGCGAGTTGTTTGGCCAGTTATTTTAGCGAGGTTGTCCTGTTAATGTATTGGCATATACGTTTGTTAGAAACACACGTGTGTTGTTGTATTTGCCAGATAAAGTTAATAAAATAACTTCAACAATAAAGAAGAATTTATTCTCGCTGGAATTGAATTTAGTGAACCTGTAAAACACTACCACGAGGGAAGGGGCAGATCGGAATAGGCATCTGACAAATAAAAGATTGCCAAGTCTTGTGCTGCTTTTTAGATCACCGCATGACATTTATGGTCTTTAAATAATATGGAAAAGCAAAAATTCAGATTCAGATGTATCTGAAGAAAGAGTGCAAAACATTTCAAGCTGTTGAGAAAAGTGGCAGTGAAAGTAAGATTACAGATTTGTTACAAAAATTCTAACGAAAACCAAATAAATATATATGTAGAAAATATCATGCCATTAGCATGACAATAATCTAAGGAAACCAATCGCATGATATAATTTTTACTTATTATAAAAATAATACTCTTCCATGTTCGTCACAATATTGTTTTGATGATAAAAAATTTATTTACTGAAAACTTATAATATTTGTATCGCGATTCGCTCAACTAATGTTTTATTTTATAACAATATGGTCAAATCTTGTCATATTATTATCACATCTAACCATTTTGCTGCCAAACTCAACCATCTTATGTTAATGTTATATTATTCAAATTATTATTTATTAGAAGTTAAATTTTACATAAAGAACTGTCTTGTCACTAACTGCGTTTTATACATTATTAAAGATATGTGGATGTGATGGTAACAAATATTGTTTTATGATTTTCTAATGGCCTATCGATCCCATTGTGCAAGGATTGGATGGTGTGAGTCCAAAATATCATGTAACTCGTGACTATGAAGCATAAATAACATAAGTAATGAGTCTGGCCCATGGCATGGTTAACAATTGGCTTTGAGGTTTATTGCGTGTCATGAACATCCGCCAAGATAAGATGTAATAGGGTCAAATCACCCGATTTCGGTGGCTAGTTGATATCACTCCCAAACAATAGAACACTCAGATCGCTCATGCAAAACTCGAAATAATACAAGCTCTGTGGCAACACTGTCCCACATATCGTAGATATCACCTAATTTAGATCAAAAGAACTTGATATAGCCTTGGGCTGCAGTTCAACACGGCCAAAGCGATTATTAAAAAATATGGTGTGAGTTTCGGGATCTCATCAATAGCGGTTTTTCACTGCATCCATCTCAGTCTTTAGGTGCAACAAAAGTCTCCCTCAAGGAGAAACAAAAAAATGTATAACAACCATCATGGAACCACACTGATGCATTCTGTGCTTTGATGCCAGGAGCAATGAAACCCCACTACAATGCCTGAGAATACTGTTGGAGGCAGCCACAGGATATTGTACCTATTATAAGCCGCATCCACACAGAACGGACATGTCCAACACAGATTCTGCGCTTAACAGGAGCAGCCAATGGAGAACTTGACAATTGACTGGTACACAGGACATACAGGCTATTTAGGCTATTTAGGGCTTATATGCAAGGCGAACAGGACCTGCCAGCACTTCCATTAAAGGAACTGATACGGTTCCTTGATTTATTAAACCCATTCAAAGAAAGAGGAAGGGAAAGCCCAATAGATCAACGATTGTTGCAGTGCGAAGGGACGTTTTGGTCCAGATCCTCACTACTACGCATTGATTCATTTATTCGTGTACGCCTCACTGCTGATTGATGATTTTTTCATAAACATCCTGGCCAGCTTCATTTTTTATCTATTAATATCGCAGCCTAAAGCTAAAAATAAATAATAGTTAGAGACCTTTTTACAATCGGTGTTTTTCCTTTTTGATTTTTCCAAAGCCAAATTTTGGAAATATTCGTAACATGTTCCCAATTCATTTACAGTTGCTCCTGTCCAACTATTCTGAAATCGTCTGGGCAACTCTAAAACTTTGTTTAAAATTTATAAAATACAATTTTCAACGAATTAAATTAAAATCAAACTTAACCAACGCAGACAAAAAACATCTTCATCGCAAAGTTCTTGTTTTTAATGATCATTTAAAGATGCGATCGATGTCTTTTATCTTTTTCGACTTCTTTAAAATCATTTATTTCTTGTTTTAAGTTTTTTTCCTTGTTTCTTTTTTCGACATCTCTCTGCACTTCAGCATCAAATCAAAAGCAAAACGAAGAATTTTGAGACTTGATGGCAAAAATTGGCACGAGTCAATCTTCGTAAGTCGACATGCGTGCGCGTGCAATGATTTGATTTTGTTTGAATTTCATAAACGCAGAGACATGATGCCGTTTTGCCAACCAGCGTTTTGTTAAATCGTTGTTTCTTTTCCTTTAAGACTAAAATGCGAATGAATTTAATGCCCATATTTGTGTTTGTATTTGTATTGATTGTGCCATAAATTAATTCACTTTTCACTCACGTTCCATGTCAGATATTCTTTAAATACTCGTACCTTCTTGTGTTGCGATCAACAAAACAATGTTGGCCAACAATAATGATAAAAACTGGCGAACAGGAAAACCAAACAGCAGAACAAATAAACAAAGAAAAACATTGTGAACATCTGATGTTTTATTAAATGTTTGTTTAAAAGGGTAAAGAGTAGACGATAAGGAGCAGATCGAGACACGCAATGGCAAAAACGTCTATGCAGACGCATTCAGGGAATAACATCTTGCGCTTCAGCAAAAGCAGCACTAACGCCTATTCTTTTGAGTTTTTTTTTCTTGCATAGATAAGATTAAGGCTTAAGTGAAGTAGGAGTGTAAGATTTAACTGCAGAGGAAAAGAGGTTCCTCGATTGGCTTGACAGCCAAAATTCTAGGATGTTCCTGTATGATTTCGGCTGTGCAGATTCTTGACAAGCCTCCCACAGAGATTAACAGGCAGCGGCATGCCTCCAGGATTTTGGATTTAGTTCTTTGGCTGAAACGTTCAGGTTGTGGTTGAAGCCCCAAATCTTAGTAGTGACTTTTAAGGTCTCCGAGATGTTGTTGTCTTGCAACAAATTTCTGTTTGTCGTAAGGAACTGGGTGGCGTTGAAATTATCAGACAAGTCTGGTTAAGGACTGAAGTTCTCTTGGGACTTCAGGCTACCTACAGCAGTGCTGACAGAATTAGTTACATAGCCCCAACTCTGGAACAAGACGTACATACGTGATGTGTGTCAATAGGGCGTTGATGCGCCCTTGACAAGTTCACAGGTGCAAATAATCTTCAACCAGATGTAAATGACTTTCACAATCTGTTGCAACTTCCGAAGTTTGACATCTAATAGCGGCCAAATTGCTGACCTTCATTTTTGTTAAAGCTGTTAAACAAATTCGTTGATCTTATCCTTTCGGATCTAACTAATTTCATAACTTTTAACTGAAACTCTGTTCATTATGTTCTGCTTATTGGTCTTCCATTCAAATCTATGAAAGTTGAGTTGTTGAATAGAACGAAATTATTTTTTACCTAAATCGATATTAGTTTTATGCGAAAGTCTACAAAATCCTAACCTTTCAGATATTGAGAATGTAGAAGACACCGCCTGTACTCAGCAACAAATAGGGATCATTATCCTGTTGGCCGGCAGACGTTTAACCCGCTCAAAAATCTATATGAAATAGTCGTTTCCAACATCAGATGCCAGCACTCGAATATCCTTTTCAATATTCGTAGCAAGCGAGGAGTTCAAACTCGGTTAAAATGTTTCTTGGCTCAGCCGACTTTACCAAATCATTTTATATATTATCAGAATACTTTATGGCTTAAAAGAAGTCGGCCATGATCATGAGCTCTCATGATCTAAAAATATTTCTTTTTTTGCCGTGATCATACGAGTGCATCACTGTGAGCTCTAACACAGAAGAATGAGTGCCGGCGATGAGTCAGTGGCTTTTAATTTTTAGTTTGCCTTATACGCGTGGGTACAAGTAAGTTTTTATTTAAATCTTAAAAGGAAGATGAGAAGAAATGCAAACGCAAGTGTTCGATACTTATAAATGAGTGACTCAGCAGCAGGATTCAACGGCTAAATTGTATTTAAATAAGTCATTTTGATATAATTTGAATTTGATATAAATCAATTTTCTAAGACGTAAAATTTAAACAATTGAACACTTTTTCCTGTTCTTTAATTTTGTGCCCAAAATAGTTTACACCAACTTTTCTTCCTTAGGATTTTCTTTTTAGTTTGAGCCTAAGCCAACAAATCTTGTCCTAATATTTGACTTCATAAAAACTACAAAAAAAAATAAGAAATAAAAATACAATAAAAAATCACTAAATTAAAAATGTTTCACTCAATTAAAGCGTCAATCCTTGAACTTATTGTCAAGTCAGCGGAGAACTCTCCAACAGGCTCTCAACTTTTCCGTTTTGTTTTTGGCAAAAATTAAATACAAAGAAATTACAACACAACAGGAACATGATTTTTTACTTTGAGCTCTCTCGTAAAACGGAATAAATCACATTTACAACTGCGCTCACGCTCAGGCTCAGCAAACAAACAACCCAACAAACACAGGCACACACATGTATTCACAAAATCACACACCATAAACACATTCGTACGAGTATTTGTGCTGCACAGCAATAATAACTTTTGTTTGTTTAACTTTAATTTATTTCTGTAAATTGGTTCTTCGCTATGAAACAGAAAAACTGTTAGTTGGCAACCGAGCCATAATGACCCATGGCAACATTCTTCCATGCAGGACCTCTATTACATGTTTGTTCGTTGGCAGACTTGCATACATATTTCTAATTCAAATTATGGCAAGCGAAAAAGCAGTAGGAAGACCAATTGCTGACAAGCTTTATTGAACAGAACAAACTTATGAGAGGATAATAATTTTTCACTCACAACAACAACATAAAGCAAATAGCGCGCTACACACACGAACAAATTTATAAATCACAAATAAAAAATGACTGAGCACTACAGCCAAATAAAAATGTCAGTTATAAGGGTACGAGTGAATTTAAAAACCAGGCAAACTTATCTGTCTTATAGGTTATTTCCGAGCTGATTGGTCAATTTGTCATGGTCGCCATAGCAACGAATAGTTTGCAGAACTTTGGCTCCACTTGAACGCTAAAAACTTCCAGTGACTTCTTCTGACCGTTTTAGTGTTCCGCATCATATACGAGTTGTCTGCCCATTTTCCAGGCCAGCATTCCATTTTTTTTTTTTTACAAACACGAGGTCTGTTCGAAAGTGAATTTTCATTTTGCTCCAAAAATATATTTATTTTTTCCTTAATTTCTATTTTGTGCCCTTCAAAGCAGGTTCCCTTGTACTATTGTAGTATTTTTTCCCCAATCCTGGAAACGAGTTGTGACATGTCCCTGAGCTGTCTCACAGATACCGCTGTTGTTGATTGAGGTTAATCTTGGGAACTGGCCAGATCTGGTGAATACATTGACTGATGCCTGATTGCGTTGCTGTTTTTAACGGTTTTTTTCTTCTGGTCAAAATTCAGCAAATTTCGTTGCCACCAGCTTCATGCCCAAAAATTTCCGAAAAAATTGCAAAACATCTAACAACATCTCTAATAATGATTCGCCGATTCGGCTTAACAATTTCCTCCACTTTCTCTACATTTTCATCGGGTGTTCTTTGAAAAGTTACTTGTAAAAATTTCTCTGATTCAGAGTACAATTACAGAGGGCCAGAGTTCAAGTACTTTTCAGCACTTAAGTCAACTTATATTAAAATGCAGTTGGAACTTTGTTCCAAAATTTTGCTGTGGCAACAAGACTGCGTTTCTGGCAACAAGACGTGAAATGTATTCCATTTCATTTAATCCTCACCGAACACTTTTAAGAATGAAAATGAATACATTTTATTTCATTATCAATCTGTTCATTTAATGGTAAAACAAAATAAGAGAAAAAAGTTCAGAAAGTATTTTAGTAGAAGACCCTAAAAAACCGAGTTTCGGGCTTAAAAAGTTTGCATTTAATTAGACATGAAACCCCGTTTTCTGATAGGGTGTTGGCAAAAGCAATTACAATGTACTGTTTCCTTGCACACAGCTTGCCCCAAAGCGGATAACTCTCTTAAACAGATACTTATTTCAGTCCCAAAAAAAAAAAAATCAATCAATCAAAATTTTTGTGCGGACAATCTCCCGATAAGCGTAAATGGCCAGCCATAACCGGGCAAATGCCGGCGATAAAATTAAGGACAACCTTGTAGTCAAAATTTGTTTGTAAAATATAAAATGTTGGCCAACAATCATCGAAAATGGCAAGATTGACAAGAAGAATACGGACTTGCAACAAAATTAAGAATACCGCGTTGTGTCACGGACACGGAGCCGCCGACAAAGAGAATAAAAATGATTAATTTGATTGCATTTGAGTTTTATTTGATTAGTGGTAAATGATATCCTTCAATGCAATCGAGTCATTTGATTGATCGATCACTATCACACAAATTCATTCAACCGCAACCATCGAAGGCAACTAGTAATTGGTTGCTCTGAAGATTCTGTCACTTCATTCACGCGTGCGCTTTTCCTGGCACTAAATTCTTAAATTGCCTTAAGTTCCTTTTGTTCTTGTTTATCTTTATGTTGTAACGTGGTGCAAAGAAAGGATCACAGGATTGACGCAGCGCAGCAATTATCAGCTATTCTTCAGGTTATAGTTATATGTCGCATGCACCAAATGTTGCTCTTATATTCAACAATCAAATGCAGCCCTGGCGCGGAAATCGTATGACTAATTGATGTACAAAAGTACCACAATCAAAATACCAAAAAGGCTGAATTAAAGTTGAGAATAAGCGGAAGCTGAATTTTTGAATTTATTTATTTTTTCCTGTCTTTTTTTTAAGTAATAAGAATGTGCTCATTAATTGAAATATTTTACACTTCAATACGGTGAAGAATTTGCGGATGTTATAGAAGATTCCACATTCACTGGAAGTGAAAAAAAAAACAAGAAAAAAGTTGAGAGTTATTTCAGCGGCACTTTTTTAGCCACCCATCCAAATATTTCCTTTGACTGCGTTTCTTAGTTCGACTTTATTTCGAAATACAGAAGAAAGTAGACGTCATGAAACCCTTAACACAGCTGACTGCTGATGTTGCTGCAAGTTAGAACAACCGGGTGAATGGAGTGCTGCCACAAAATTGTTTTCCCAATTTTATGGCTGTCTAGCAATTCAGCGGAATAAAAATTGGTTCAGATTTTTGTATTTATGGCAATCGAGGGATTTCAGCTTTTTGATTTTTTTCAAAAGAAAAACGCTGTTCAGGACTCAATTTTTATGTAAATTTTTGTAGAAAATGTGGCAGTTCTCTGTAATCGTAAAGGAAGAAATATAGTCTTAATCGTAAGTAAATTTTTTTTACAAGACCTTACGATACAAAATTCTTAAAGGCACCACGGTGCGTACACGGTCGACAACGGCTGTTAACCGTCAAAAACTTTCCATTTAGGTTTTAAGGTCTCATTAAAACTAAAAACGTGCTGCCCAGTTTAACAACTTACATATATTTTCTAGTTGTCCACGCAACGCAAAGATATAAATATATTCGCCTCTTGGAAAAATATGACTTATGACTTGTGGTGCAAAAATATTAAAAAAGCAAATGACCCTTGTGTCGCTGCGCTCAAAGACATAAATATCCGTAAAAATCAGCCAACCAGTGGGTGTATAAATTATTTTCAACAATTTTCAGCTTTTTTTGCTTCTCACTTCAGGGTGAAGCCAGAAATTCAAGCATTTACTTTGAAAGTAAAACAACAACAAAAAATAAAACAAGGATATGGGAAACAGTAATAAACATTTATTGTATTTATGGTTAAACATAAATTAGAGGATAATAGTTGCAACATGAATAAAACCCACCACAAAAATGTATCTCTAAGAAGGAAAGAAAAAAACAGGACGCAACTTAAAATAATTTGAAGATTCCAATAAATAAAACTAATAAGACTTTTATTTCTTAACAAAACGAGGCAAAACTGTGACTTTTTCGAAAATGCTGAAAAAATTTCATTATTAAAAACTTTGGAAAAAACCACCAGCTTCGGCTGAATAAAAAGATAGAATTTCATTTCATGAATGGCATTGATTTCGTTGGCACGTACATAAACATGTCTCAATAAGGATGCTGCAGATGACGACACGATGATGATGATGTCTTCTTTATGTTGGTGCGTCGGCCAGCTAAACAAACACATCAAAGAACGTCTGACTGCCTGACCAACTTATGAATGTGTAGCTGGACAGCCGGACCATCTACCGCAAGAATATCACAAAATGTTTTGAAGAAAATTTTTTTTTTCTTTTCTTGTCTTTTTTTTTTTTTTTTTTGAAAATGGATCTTTTGCCGCCCGCCTTTTTATTTAAAGTTTTTTTTTTCTTGTTTTTTCTATTCTTTCATATCTTTTCTTTTCAGTTATTTTTATTTACTAAAACACACAATTACACTCAAACACCCAGAAGTGATATGGGACTTTGGAAAATTATTACATATGTACTTGTTTTGTCTGGCAGTCTGATGCACAGTGTTCTTGTGTGGCTAGAAAATATTCAGTTGAAGGGGAAATGAAATGAGTTGCAGGGTCTTTCCATGCGAACTACCGCACGTTGATGATTCACAGTTTATTATGAACTGTTTGCGATACGGAGTACAAGGACACTGACACTTAGATGTTTATCATCACAGTATCTTTAAAAGGATTTTAAACTTGATATCAATCAAGAACAATTTCACTAAAATAATATTGATGGCGGTAAATAATATCTAAACAGCTACATCAGCTGTTGCGATTTATTTACAATGCACTGGAAAAGGTCGCTAACACTCAGATGCATAAAATCGTAGTAGATGTGAGAGATACTTAAATTTAATGAACCGTTTAATAATATTGTTAACGGGACAAAATGTCTGAACACAAGTCAATTCCAACGATGGGAAAAAACCCCTCATACTTAAGTTACCACAAGACGACCTGTTTTTCCCACCGTATAAATAAAATTTTACACTGATGAGTAGCTCTGCATGTCGCGTATGGCTTCAAAAACATTCCATCTGTAAAAAGCGTGAGCAATATCGTGTGATAAAATTTCAATTAAGAGTATTTATTTATTTATTTGTTACTTTATAAACTGCCAAGTAAATTTTCAAGATATAACTGCACAGAATGGGCGGGATAACGAAGACCATATGCCCCTGATGGTATTAACAGACTTTTATAATTATATGTATTTGTAACTGACTTAAAGTTTCCATGCCTTCACACGGGAAGTAGCAACGTGGCCGACATGAAATTCCCCAAATGAACTGTAAAACAATACAATTATCCGAGGTAACCAGTGAGGGTAAAACTTAAAACTCTGGAAGGCCAAACAACAAAAACAAGCCTGACCGCACTTAAATAATAATCACGATGACCCAGAGCTGCTTTACGGCTAGAGCAGCGTTATTTGCGAACGACCGTGTTAAATTGAACGGATCATTCAAATGAACGGGGTGAGCCGCTCATTTAACTGGCCGGTCTTCGTTCGGCAATGCGTTGTACGGCTGCCTAGTGCTTTTGTTGTATTCGGTGCTTTCGTTCATGTTCTGCCTCTTATGAAATTTCCTTCTTTTCCCCCAAAATAAATTATTATCAGCAGCAGCAATTAAACTAGTTGAAGTTTTTTCTTCACTCTCATTTATGTTTTCACCAGCTGTTTGCAGTAAATAGCAAGAATAACAAACACCATAATAGTTGCCGTACTCTTTTTTCAAAGTGACCGATTGACCGAAATGAACGAACGGATCAGTCTTAGATAATTGAACGATAATGATCGGTCACTAATTCTTATGTTTGGAACATCTAACACCAAATGTCGTTTTTAACTCCCAAACATTCGAAGGTGTTTGATTTTCTGCAGTTCATTAGCCGGTGGAAACAAGTATTTTGCAACAGCTTTATTATTATATAAATATTATTAATCTGGCTTTATAATTTAACAACAACGATAGAGATCATAAATTGTGTTTTGATCAAAGTTCAAGAATGACGTGGATGTTTATGTATTGTACAGACACAGTATAAAAGAGGACGATAAAGAGCAAGAAGACTAAAATGGAAGAAAAAAATGTAATAGTAAAAAGATTTATAAAAGGAGCTTTTCACAATCACTTTTACCCAAAAATAAATGCCGATTTTCAAGCACTTATATGTACATGTGCATGTGCATATGTGTGTATTTATGTATATCAGCTGTTGTATTGCACAGGGCTAATGTCAAATGTAAATGTACATGAGCGTTTGAGACCTAAAACTCATGTAAATCAACCAACTTTGACAAACATAAAGAAAAACATGTGACTTATAAATTTAAGCAAACATAAGCAAAAACATGTCGTGTGTGGGTGGTACCTTTAAAACTTCAAAATCTTAGTACATTTAAAAAAGCAGTAAATCAACCATAAATCCTGAATTTCATTATTAATAATAATAACATTTTCCATAAAACTATAGATAACACTTTTGATAGCCCTATTTTTTTATATTCCAATTCTTTCTTGTGTAGAAATTTTCAAAACATTTGTATACTTTTTACCACTGTGCAGCCAGCTTAAACATCAACATCACATGTAGCGTATGATATTTTTATTCCCTTTTCAGATCACAATACAATAAAGAATAACAACTATAAACATAATGGAAATATCCGGGAATTATGCTACCGTCAAGTTAATAAAGAAAAGACACGACACGAGTCAAAATAAAGTTTTGCAAAAAGCGCTAACAAAACAATCACAATTCCGTTCCACGAGAAGCATAAAGCAAAACAAAAAACGAACAAACAAACAAACAAGAAACAAGAACTTAAAAGTCACAGAAGCATCTTTTATTCAACCAAAAATTATGAAAAGTATTGTTTGGCATAAATTGTGAAGTCGGTGGTTGGTTGGTTGGTTGGTTGGTTGGTTGGTGGTGGCATCTCACATTGACCACAACGCTGACGATGTCAAAATGACAGCGACGCTTTATGCCACCAACATACTCTCATTGCAATTTGTTTAGTTTAGACCATGATATTAAGTTTCTTCAGACTAAATGGCCCTTGAGTGCTTGTATGGCTGAATGGGTATCAGAACGTGCCTGCACGTGTGTATGTGTGTGTGTGTATGTGTATGATCCGTCCAATGGAGTATTAAAAGTCTTTGTTGTGTGTGTATATAAGCGACCGTGGGATGATGACATATGATTTTGTTTAACTACAATTCCTTCTCATTATTCTCTTTGCCTCTTTGAACAAAAGTAATTTTTATGAAATTTATTATCCTACTTTTTTCGCACAATTGTTTTGAGTGCGGGAATGGCTGAACGGATGGATGGATGGCTGGATGGATGATTCACTTTATTTAGGTTTCATATTGCAAGTAAAAGTCAATGTCAGATTTGAAATCCATTACGGTCTAAAGTGGGCAATAAGAGTGAAATTGCTTGACATTAAGTTTCTTAAGTTATAATTCCAGAGCATTTGGTTTCTAAGGCCAGCAAAAATTATCAAGATGCTGGTAATTTTCACAAATTAACAAACGCTCAAAGGCTGCTCACAATGTGAATTAAATTGTTATCAGGATTCGTACATTTAATCTTTTAATTGCTGCACAAATTTGTTTTAGTGGCACTCATTTGGCAGGAAGAATTATTGGATAATTTTTATATAAGATATACAAAATTTCTATAAGAAAATAAGTTCATTGAAGTCTATAGACAAAAGAAAAATACCATCTACAGCGAACAGTGTTGATTTTACAGTTTTTGGAATACAGTTCATTTTTAATAAGTCAACAGTTTTAACAGGCAAATAACGCCTAAGAATATTAAGTCTGGCACTTTAACATGAAATCATGTTAAATTAAAAGGAAATGTCAAAGCAGTTAAATCATTAGCGACGATATCGGGTTAATTTAAAATGATTTCATATTAAAATCAAATACTTGTAATTTGGGAAGTATTAAACTCGTAAAATTAATTCAACAAATTGTGAAGTTGATTGGCATTAACTCCTGCCAATCTGATGGTGGACCACTTTTTCGTCGAATTTTGCTGTTCCCTCGCGGCCCTGAAAATTTTAGACAAACAAAACTCATTCCCACTTGTGCTTTCTTTTCTTGTTAGCGACATAAAGTTCCAGTGGCGTAAATCTAAAATGAATGATAAATTGAAAAAGCAACATATTTATATGTCGCATATCGCCAGCTGAAATGAAAAACCACACATGTAGCTAAGGGAACAAAGTAAATTATTATAGAACTGGCAGTTTTAGTCAAATGTCTTCAATTTTGATTAAAAAAAGCTAAATTTTTATTATATTTATGAAAGCAAAAATCACAGAGAAAATGGATGGTTCGCATAATAATCTATAAAAAAAATCAATTTCACTATTTAATTAGTTGCGGGGCCTTGCATAACAGCTAACGATATGTAGTTCAGTAGGTGTCTATGGCTTTACATAAAAAGGATGTATCTGAATTTAAATAAAAAACATTTCACAGCAAAAAGAAATAGCTGTATAAAATTCAAAAAAACTTGCAATACAAAAACAACAAAATTTCAATAGACGCAGAAAAAATTGAGGCCAGGTCCCTTCAACTTTCCTAGTTTTTAAGGAATTAAATGAGACAGGAATGTTTTTTTTTAAATCAATATATAATTATTTAGGAACTTTTTTACTTATTCTGAAGCTTTAATATGTTCTTTTCCAAGATAAATCAAGGTTTTTTTAAATATGCTGCACTTGGAGTTATACTGCCCCTTTTACATTCTCCCCACGTCATCAACATGAAAGAAAATATGTTTTTAAAGGAAATCCTTTTCTGGCAAGTTTTAAAAATTTTAATTTAATGTGTGTGGGCAGGACACACTATTATAACCCCTAAACATTTTCAACTTTTCCAATAAAATTTTATTTATTTTGCTTCACTTGCCAAATAAATAAAAAAGCAAGAAAAATATCAACTTGTAGGAATCATCTTATTTGCAAAGAAATAAAAATTATTTGAAATATTAATATTTTAATATGACGACAGGACAATAACGGAAGATAAGCGCTGAAGGATACGACCATCAGCGAATTAAGCCCCACAAGAAAAACAAAACAGAACAATCAATTTAAAAACCCACACAAGTTGGCCCAGCAAACCGAATTCATCGAAGAAAACACTATCCACAACAACAACACCAACACCAACCACGCCGCACTCCAATCGAAGTGCTTAAAAATAAACTGACTGACACTCAACCACAAAAAATAAAGAAATAAACTGCAAAATTTATAGCATACTTTTAGATGCTGTGCAAATAAAACTCGCGTAAATAAAACCAGTCATTTCATTCAATTCCAAAGGTTGTGGGAGCCACTAACTTCAAGACTGTGCTCGAGAATCTGTCAGTCGTCAGTCCGTCACTCAGTGCGTTTGGCTGCTTGTCAAGTCAATGTTTTGTTTTCTAGGGCTTAAAATATATGTAGATAATTTAAATCGAATATTTTTGGTCATAATTGATGCTCTTTGTTTTTATACATATTTTTTGTTAAATCTTTGTTAGCGATTTGACAGTATGTTTTAAAGCAGAATGTTACTGATTGGTGATTTATGAATGAACAAACAATGGCAGAAAAATCAAGCTGAATTTAAATTTAAATTAAGTGGGTAGTGGTGACCGATGCCAACTTGTCTACAACAAAAGATTTCGTCTGCTGTTATTAGAGAAAAGAAAAACTTAAATAACTTTTTAATTAAGTCGACGGCTCACATTAAAAATTTAAAGGCCATTTAATTTTTTAAATCTGTTGTCTAAACAAAAAATTTAATTTACATCCATATGTATGTCATTTTGAGAACACAAAAGCGTTTATCCTATAACTCTAACCCGATTGTCATAATACTTTTCTCGCTTTAAGAACTATTTGTTTATTAAAAGGGGAAATGACTACAATTTCCTAATGTTCTAGTTTGCTTTAGCTGGGTTTCAAATATTATGGCACATTTTTTTCTTTCTTTTATATTCAGTTTGTAATACATTAGAGGAAACTCAAGTGTCCTTTCTTTCGCCTTTTACTGCTGATTATCCGGACATTTTGATCGAATGTTAATTTTATTCCAATTTGATCAAAATATGTTAAAAATCGGACTTTGAAAGATGTTGGTGTGACAGATGAGCTGCAAGAAATATAAAAGTGTCAACGGGCTGCCGGAAACATCTTATTACAACGATCCATTCTTTTATCCGATTAACATCATATGGAATGACTTTTCTTTCATTTTCATGGAAGGATGCCAAACATTCTTGCTGCATGTCTTAGAGCAGAAATACCTGCTCAGGTAACAAGTAGCTGCTGGAGATTGGTATCTCCCTTTTTCCCCCCAGGCTGAGACGATGCTGCTGTTTGTAGCATCATCGCTACAAACTGATCTTCATCCGTAAAGCGAATGGTCATCATCGCTCTCTGACATTTAACAACCCTCCTTCATTTGAAGTTTTTACTTAACGAAACATTTCGCCACATACTGCGACGATTTTCCTAATTTTAATTCAAGCCTTTTATGTATCCAGCAAAAGTTCAAAATTCTTTTACAAAATTATGAATTTCACTAAAAAGATATTTTCTACCCTTTGGAAATTTAAAAGTGGTGGATATTTGAATATCCGTGATGGTGGTTTAAAAGGCGATCCAAAATGATTCCTTCTTTCTAGTGAAGTTTCATAACAAGCAATAAATTTTGAAAAGTTGATCATTTAATATATTTTCTAAAACATTTATTCATTAAAATTTGTTACTTGCCTGCATTAAACAATTTGAAATACATACATGTGTAATTAAGGAACAATTAATCAGTGGTAAGAAATGTATTAATCAAAACTATTAATTTGTACATAATTTATATTATATTACAACTACACTAGGCAACGAAAAGAGACATGCGGTAATATATTCTTCCTAATTTCACGACAGTATTGGAAATTTAGTGCATATCAGAACTAACGGTACATATAGAACTATTCTACTGTGAATGTAATTCAAATTTAGTTGAGACAAAAACCTTCACAGGTTTACCAACATATATACATATATATTTTATTGGCCAATTGTAAAGTGCCACTACACCGGGCCCAAAAATAAATACCAACAATTTAAAATTGGAAGCAATATTATAATACCGTTATTTCTTAACCTATTTTATTTATTTCTTTAAAAAATTGTGTTCATCTTTTCATTGCAGCGCAGAACTTTCCGTCGCAACAGTTTTTCCATTTTTATTGCGGTCGCTTTTCGTAGAGGCAGTATAATAATAATAATGAAACTAGAAAAACTTAAAATATAATTTTATATATATATCAACGTCAACTTTAAAATTAATCTTTTTTTTTTAAACACACACACAATATCTTAGAGATCAAAATTTCACTCCTGAGAGGCAAAATCGTTCGATTTTCATACAGAAGAGAAGTAAGTAATCGTCCTTATTCCAAAAGTCGCCGTCGTTGTCACATGAAGTCGCCATCAAAAAAATTTCACTTGTACTCTCGTCTGCGGCAACGACTATCTGCGCTGCATTAAAAATTTCCTAATTTATACTGTGGATCAAATCCACTTGAGTGAATTGGGTGACCGTTTTGCCAATTGACCTTTGGTGAAGGTTTCGGAAGCACAATCATAACCGAAGTCATACATGAACTCCCTAGAGTTTTGGTTGCCGTGCCAGCAACACCTTCCCTTCTATTCACCGGAAAGCAGAGTGCCCTGACCAGAGGGCAAATCACAGCATTCGATATCGAGGCACGCACGTTCGTGTAGAGAAAATTTTCGATGGCTGCAATTTTTTGGATCACGGTATTCGATCGTAATTTATTTTACATACTACTATTTTTTACATTGCTGTAAGAATATAACAATAAGGAAATCAAAACAAACAAGTAAAAAAAATTAAAAAATTCGTAAAAATATAGAATTGTGTAAAAAAATTTTAAATTTTGTAATTAAAATGGATCCAAATATTAGGAAATTTTAGGAAAATACTTACACTTTTAATTACTTCTTTCTTTTTTTCTTATTTGTTTCTTTGTTTTGTTTCGCGGCAAAATGCTAGAGTTTATTTGTTTTCGATAGTAGATTGCCAATCGAGTGCAACTTCGAGTAAATACGTTTCGATAACGATTCCCGTGATCCACGTTAACAACATTTCGATGACAAATAACTCGACTTCGAATGTGGTGATTTGCGCCCATGTTTCAAATCGTCAACGCTTAAGCTGCTACCGGCGGAACACGTAGGTATTGCAACATAAATTAGAAAATATTAAGAAAGAATAAATAGCGACTGTCAAGAACATCAAATTATTGTGAAGAAACGCCAAATTTGTTACGTCAACTTTATATGAAAATTCTTCAAAACAAAAAACGTTTTGAAAATCGACTAACAAATTAAAACAGAGAAAAATAGGGTACCAAATCGCGCACAACCTTTTTAACTTAAGAATAGAATCATCAATGCCCACAAATTGCCAACCCGTTTCCAACAATTTTTAAACTTTGTGAGATAAAAATATAGTTTTAAAAATTGGTATAGAAATTACGAGCTAAATTAAAAAAATATTGAAAAAAACAGACTGAATTCCAAGAATAATAGGAGACAACCGCTAAAATGAGCCATTAAAATACGACCGATCACTTCATTAAACGATTGTTCTCACCGCGAAGAAAATTAATTTGAAAGCGCATCTCTTCCAATATAAAAGTTTCAAAATATACAATGTGATGGATAAGCCCGACTTTATAACCTCGTTCTTTTTCTAGGGGAGGGGATGTTATCGCCCTCTGATTTTCAAGTATTTTGAAATATAAAACTCAACTTATTCGCCAGTTTCGTTTTGCCTGACCTCAAACATATTTATGTTGTCCTGTGTTGACAATAAAGTTTTAATTTATTTCTTAATCTGTTTTTAATCTCTGATGAGACCCAGCTCAGAAAAAAACTTACATTAAAACGAATACTTTTAATTGCAAATTTAATACTTAATTAAAAATTAATGATACACAAATGCAAAAAAAAAATGAGAGAAAATAATTTATGCCACTCAAGACTAACACAACAACAACCATAGTAAGCTGCAACAATAAAGTGGCAAATAATTCGAATCATAATTTAATTCAGACATGATGATATTTGAATAAAACACGCTTCCTCTATTCCGAACCGCTAACGACACCACAAAACGACACTAAAACGTTTTAGCAGTCGTCTTATCACGATCGGACAAGTTGAATTTGAAGCTGCAAAAGAATACAAACAGTTAATAATTAAACAACCCATTAGCCAACTTTATAACTAACCAATAATATTGCATAATTAATAAGAAATTTAATATTTATTCAAACACATCATTCAGTTTCAGTTCTCGCTCTCTGCCGCTCTGCCGCTCTTTTGCTCTTTGTATAGTTTTCTTCAACAAGTTTTGTTCTTTTGTTTTAACGGTATCCAGGCAAAACTCTATTGCATAGAAAAAGAAAACTTAAATTACAAATCAGGCATGAAAAACTCAATACAGTTGTATTTTTTTAAAACAATTCGCCCGCTAACGAATCCTGCAGTATGTAGTTCTCTAGGATGGTCAGTGCGTTTCTTAAAATAAAAAACTTGGTCCAACACGCTACCAACTCATCCATCGGGGAAGACTTTGTATTTGACAATGTCTATTCCTGGTCTAAGCAGAGTCGAGTTGTATGCGTCGACGCTTTTCACGCGCCTGTCAAAAACGGAGATTCAGTCTAACTGTATGCGGCAAGTTACACAGTACAACGTACAAAACACTTAAATTAGAAATGCATACCCTGCATTAGTGCGCTCTGACTTCTGTCAAAAAAGTTTAACTCGTGTATTTGCATAGAACGAGTTACATAAAAAACATTTTAAATAAATAAACATTTTAATGCGCTGCCGGCAGAAATTTGGTTGTGTATTTTTGACAACTTATCAGCTGTCAATCAAAAAGAATATATGAAACGAATTTGAATCATGCAGCAATAACTTATCGAAGGGGTCAAAAAACATACTATATTGTGGGGAAAAAAAGAAAATCAAACCCATTTATCAATGTGCCTTTAAACTCACGATAGTAGATCAACCTTCGATTCCGTACCTGTGGGACAACGGATTAGAGGACGCCCACGGAACCCATTCAATTCGGGCTCCAAAAACCAGGGAAGTACCCAAAAACCGTCCAGTTTTATTAGACATCTTTTTCTACGCACTTAAAATTATCTGCACAAATGAAAAAAATTCCATAAAGTTTCTGGAAACCACAATTTCACCATCCATTTCTGTGTTTACGATTTTGATTAAATTAACAAATTTACACCACAGCGGATTATTATTTGGACGCAACAGGTGGGGCACGTAAGTCTAACTTAAGAAAGGCGTAGAATACATAAAAAAAAATTGAAACGCGAATAGTGCGCTAAGGCGATAACGCGTTAGATTTGTCGTTAATTTAAAAAATAATTGTGAAAAATACCAAAGAAGCCGCTTTCTTTACGATAGTAGTGTGACACACAAGTAATCCCTGCTTTGAATCATGCGGCGTTTGTGGCATATTGAAGTTTTTCTTTGACTATGGTCCGCCGCCTTGATGTAGTTATTTGCCCTCCATCCGGGTTTTTATTTCTGGCTTCAAGGCTACAAATCATCATACATATTTATGACGGAGAAAATTGAGGTATTATGAATATACAAGTGAGATACACACTACTAACATACCTTAGCGAACTATTAAAGAACACTTAAGAAATAAGCATAGATAATAATAGAAAATATTAAACTAAGAATCCATAAACAAAGACTCTATTCTAATTATGATAAGACCCTTATTTTTCACACCATTAAAGAAAAACTATTAAAACAAAGACTCTATTCTAATTATGATAAGACCCTTATTTTTCACACCATTAAAGAAAAACTATTAAAACGAAGACTCTATTCTAATTATGATAAGACAATATCTTAAATCAATAACCAACACTTAGTAAGAATATCATCACTTAGTTGTAAGACGATATAATGTTAAGAACACATCATAAACTAATAACTAACACCTAATGATAAGACGATATCCTAAATCAATAACCAACACTTAGTAAGAATATCATCACTTAGTTCTAAGACGATATTTCTGTACTTTATTTTTCTTTCACACGCTGATAAAACCTAGACTAGATTTAACATTTTCATTTCTAGTATTTAAGAAAAAACTTGGAAATAAAATAGTCAGTTTATGAAGAAAACTCAACCACAACTAAACGTTGTATTTCACTGGCGCAGTCGGTAGGATCTACGAAAAAGATCCTTAAACGAACCTACGAATAAATCAGTAGAAATTTTTTTTTTTAAATAAATACAGTTTATTCCTTCAAAGTCCAAAGGAAAATAAAATATATACACAACCCAGTTTAGTTTATGGAAAAAATTATTTCAGACTTAAAACAATTATCAATCAACGCCAACATGAACAACAACACTCACAACGCAGAACAACAGCAAATTGAAAACCTGCTATTACAAAAACGCTTTGTAATGGACAACCTGAAATTAATCCATCCGTTTTCTGGACAAAAGGAGGAATTAGCGATGTATATTGGAGCTATAGAAAACATGGTGCCAAACATAGCTGCCCTACCATCAGAGGACCGCATTCTATTTTTTAATTGCATACTAAGGAAGCATTAAATGTAATCAGAAGGGAACAGCCGGAAAACTGGAGCAGCCTAAAAGTAGTATTAATAGCGGAGTATGGTGAGCAGAAACCAAGTTCGACATTAATTTTTAATTTAAGTAATATTAGATTTAAGGGTAGTGTTAAAAAGTTGTGTCAAGAAATTAATGGGAGAGGATGTTTAACTTAGAAGAAGTAGATAGTAGGAATAATACGAATAACAACGATTTAAATTCATTATTTAGGTTAAATCATTTAAACGAAGAGGAAAGTAAAGAAATTAAAACATTATTAAAAAAATATAAAAATATTCTTCACAAAGAGAACGAAAATCTCAGCTTTACGCATAAAATAAACATAAGATAAGTACTACACATGAAGATCCCATCTAAGTATGTGGAATCCTATAGATAACCAAAGGTACATAGAGAAGAGGTTGATAGGCAAATAAAAGAGATGTTAGAGCAAAACATCATCTGCCATAGTAAATCAACTTATTCAGCACCTAATGGTATACCCAATACAATTGATAGACGAAATCTTGGACAAGTTGGGTAGGTCCACTTACTTTACGACACTTGATCTTACAAAAAGGTTTTACCAGGTAGAGGTTGAACCTAAAGACAGGCATAAAACGGCATTTTCGACACGAAAAGGGCATTATGAATTTCTGCGAATGCCCTTCGGATTAAAAAATGCACCAGCTACGTTCCAGAGACTGATGAATACAGTACTGGACGAACTAATTGGGAAAAGATTAATTACGCATTAAAAGACGATACAATCTATAGACTGAAGAATAATAAAATTACATTAGAAAAAAATGAATGCATTAAAAATTTAATGAACAATAACAAAACGAATTGTCAATACATTAAGAATACCCTACCACATATATCCTTTAGTGAGCCAAATATAATTATAACAAAAAATTTACAAACCCTTGAAATTGAACAAAATTGTAACAAACTCAAAATTAAGATTAAAGGAAATGTAAAAGAAAAAACTAATAATATAAAAATTATCAATGAGGACATTGAATTATCTAAGGATGGGAGGAGTGAGATACACACTACTAACATACCTTAGCGAACTATTAAAGAACACTTAAGAAATAAGCATAGATAATAATAGAAAATATTAAACTAAGAATCCATAAACAAAGACTCTATTCTAATTATGATAAGACCCTTATTTTTCACACCATTAAAGAAAAACTATTAAAACGAAGACTCTATTCTAATTATGATAAGACAATATCCTAAATCAATAACCAACACTTAGTAAGAATATCATCACTTAGTTGTAAGACGATATAATGTTAAGAACACATCATAAACTAATAACTAACACCTAATGATAAGACGATATCCTAAATCAATAACCAACACTTAGTAAGAATATCATCACTTAGTTCTAAGACGATATTTCTGTACTTTATTTTTCTTTCACACGCTGATAAAACCTAGACTAGATTTAACATTTTCATTTCTAGTATTTAAGAAAAAACTTGGAAATAAAATAGTCAGTTTATGAAGAAAACTCAACCACAACTAACGTTGTATATCACTTACATATTTATATACATACACATAGACGATAAACACCAATCTGGTAGCGCTGCTGGGGGCAGAGTTGTCTTCTCTTAATTACTCCAATTTATTCTATTTCGAATCCATTCCATCCACATCAAATCTGACGAATGTACAGGCAGCTGGAAAACAAAACAAAGCAGCCATATTTTTTGACTAAATATAATCTTTAAAATCGCCAAACCTGCACAACGATACCTTCTTTTACATTATTAGAAATTTGTAAAAAATTTACGTTCCTCTTAATTATTATTTGTCCACGGTTGTTACTTTAAAGCGGTAAACCTGTGTTTTATTTATTCGATTGTTTTTCCTTCGGCACAGCCTACCACCTTGTCCGCCCGTTTTCTTCCCTCTGACCATTCAAGAAACCTATTCATTTATCACCATCATTATTTAACATGTTTTTGCGCACACTTTAACTTCCATGGACTTACTCTGCCTACCACTCACCAGCCCTTATTTGCCGACTTGCGGTGTCACATAATCTGCTCTGCTTTACTATAACAGGGTGCACACGATAGCAATTATTTGAAATTTTCCTTCTCACTGTGAAGTGAAGTTTATCGCAAAGTTTTCCTTCATCAATTCGAATTTTAGATTTAATTTATATTAATACAGTAAGATTTTACTTCGGAATAGTTTTGTTATCGATTTCAGTATATGATTTCGTGAGTTGCCATTTGTCATCCCCGTTGCAAACTGCAGGTAAGAAGAGAGAAATTTATGTATGTATGTCAAAGAGAGTTTATTGTTCTATTTTAAATTAAAAAAAAGAAGTTTAAACTTTAGCAATTTATAATCTTTTTTTAAATTATTATTTGAATAAGCAAAAACAAAAACACTAAATGCTTAAAACTTGTTCTTAATTCTATTCCGTATTCAGTCTTATGTACAACAAAAGAAAGCAAGAACAAACTTAATTATTTATAGGCAATAACTGAAAAGAGAATAATCTTCTGGGGTTGGCGGTCAGACTTTTAACTTGGCTGCTATCATTCCGTATCGGTAGACGGTGGTCGGCGGTTAACATTTGTTTTGAATATTTGTAAAGAAATTTAATTTAAAATAAATTTAGAAAAAAAAAACGTTAAAAAAATTTGTTAACAGCCAATAAATTAAAAAATATATAAAATTCCCAGTTACAAAATATTGTATATGAAAACATTTAAACTAACCGCAAATATTTAATTAAGCAACAAATATTTATATAAAATTTAACGCAAAATGAATATTCTATCAACACAAGTGTCTATTAAACGAAAAATATTTGTTTTATTAATATTTTTGGTGAATATTTTAAATTGCTTGTGCCAGAAGTATTCGTGGTGTGATCCTCAATTGTGTGGCGGCTCGACAACAGTTCGCCATATCGCCTGTCAAAATTATGGTGTATGTGTTAACATGAAGAATTGATATAATAAATTAGATTATAAAGTCCAAACACCTACATATTAAAATAATGTTCAAGTTTTGCTTTAAGTTGGAACCAAACAAAACTATGTTAGTCGAATCGACTAATACAACATTTTAGGAGTTAAAAAATTGTGCGGACAGTTCACTCCAAAAAAACTATCAAAAATATTCTTTTATTTTCTGCTAAAAGTTACTATTGAATTTTCAAACAATTATAAACTGTTAAATTAAAAAAAAAATAACTACATCAGTAAATAAAACTCTGCCTGTGGACTCTGGCAAAGGCGGTTTTAACTATTCTTGAATGTCCCACACTTAAGAGCACTTAAAGCTCTAACTTTTCTTGAATATTTTTATGGCAAATCCTTGTAGGATATATTAAGTGAATTTATATCCAACAGCTTGTAGGATAATATTAAAAAATAATTTATTTATATTCAATAATATTCATATTTGTCTCCAAACTTGAGGTATTTTACAAAAAATTAATAATATTTATTCCACATTTCGAGAGGAATTAAGAAGAAAGGTCGAAAACTTATTGTACATTCCGGATTATTTTAAAACCAATAAATTTTTGCAGCTTTCGGTATGGTTTTTTATAAAAGAAAAAGAATTAAAACAATTTAATTAATATTCCAAATATTTAGTTAACAATTTACCTATTTTCTAAACAAAAAATTGTGTGTTAAAATAAATTTTAAAATAAATATGTACATATATTAAATGAAATTACTGGTAGCACAAGCCAAATAAGGCTATACCTAAAACTCGTTCTGTCAACTTCCCAGTATCTTTTGTTCAGTTTAAAGACATTTAACAAAGCAAATGTTACTCGTAGAATAACATGAACAAATTACAATAACATGATCTCAATTAGATTCATTCAAATTTTGTAACATCTACAATTCTGTGGCAAATTATCAGTATCTACTTTGAAGATTTTACTCTGGGCAAATGCAACATATGTATATAAAACAGCTGTAACACTTGTAAGATACAAGGTGGTGCCAAATTAATAACCCTATTTTTGCAAATGTCAGCTGTGGGTTAACATTTGTGAAGTGAACAGATACAAAGCAGAAACATGTTGCGTCAAGGTTATTAATTTGGTGTCACCCTGTATAATGATTCTCATAAATATTTGCTATTCTTAATATTGACGCATATGGAAAATGGGAAGGATAGCGATTAAATCTAGAGCATTGAGAAGACGAAGAAAGTGAAAATTAATATCGCCATATTTCCAACAAGATAATGAATTGTGCGCCACCCTGTTTAACATTTTCTATAACTTCGTGCCACTCTTAATATCGAAGTAGTTGAAAAATAAAAAGGATAGTGATTCAACGTAGAGCAAGAAGCATTAATCTATTTTGGGTTTCTATTTCTATTTGGCAAATCTAGTCCTCAACTTATTTTGTATGGATCCTATATGGAATTTATTACAATTTTATTCATCACTACCTTGACAAGCCAAGTTCGAATTATCCCATTTTCTATCCTCAGTCTTGCTGGGATAATTAACGTATTATAAATTCTGTGATTGCAGGTAGTGTTCGATTTTGATACCAATCAGCCACTACCCTTGAATTATACTCTTTCTCTGTAGTAAATTTTATATCCGTATTAAAATTATTTCATTGCGTAAATTATCATCTTCTATTACATTATCTATCATTAAAACAGACAGACCCTTTCCTATCCTTGTCAGCTGGATCACTACATTCCTCTGACTCTGTATCAAGCTCTTTGCTAAATCAACGAGGGTGCTGGGAAATAATTAAACTAAATAAAGGAGATCAATCTTTCATAATTTTATCTCTGAAATGGAAAAAATCTTTAAAATAAAAAAAGTCCCAGCAAACGGGGTATATAGAGGTAAAAAAATGGCAGACATCTGATTTTTTTATGGGTCCGCTCTATTCTATGACTCCGAACAAAAGTCTCCTTAAGGGAGAGGCAAACAAATGGGAGCGATACCGATAGACACTCCAAAAATCTGCTGAGCTTTGATGGCAGAACTCATGCTTAAACTGGATAGAAAAAACCTAACAACACGATCGGAGGCGCTCACAGAATATCATACCTTTTATTAGAAGCCCTTATAAAGAAGAGAAGAGAAGAGGAGGGAGTGAATGGAACACTTGATTAGTGCGTAGCACACGAGATACAGGCTACGTCATGGCTATATGCCGGCTTCCTTGACGACACAATAGATCAGTCAGTCAGTCAGAATTTCTTTCTTAAAAATTCTGCCACTGAATTCCAGTTCTATCCTCTGTAATAGTGCGCAAATTTCTTGATTATAATTCAAAAATATAAACTTAAGTTGCTGATTTATCCTAAATTTGGAACAGTTTGAAATCTTAGCGTTAAAAAAATTCTGTATGGCAGAACTTGGTTTTAACTTGATTTCATGTTGCAATTGAATGTCTTTGGATAAGCAACTATCTGGATTTCCTTCATAGATACATACATACATACATATACATATGTATGTGCATGTATTCTTCAACATATTTAATCTATTGGACTACAAAACTAATCAAAACACTGTAATGACCACAGTGGAGCTGACAGCTCAAACCACGCGCTCTAAGTGTCTTTTAATAAAGTCGAATCAGCGTAATTGTACATGTAGGTAAAATTTTCACTTTTGTACGTTTTGGATCAAAACCCTCAAAATAAACTGCTCTGTAACTACAGCTGCAGGTAATTCAATATCTTTTATAAGTCGACTTGCCATCCATTGTCCCATCCAGACAGTCCTTTTTATTTCCCCACAAAGCGGAATTTCAATCCCGCTCCTAGACTCTTACAAGCACCAACATTAAACACAATTTACTTATGTATGTTGTTGTTGCTGTAAAGCTTTTGTTGCTGCATTAGGGCAGCCATTTTATTACTAAGGATGTGCGTAAAAAATTACGCTGCCAACTGAAACAAAAACCAACTCCCACGATTTGCTACTTTTATGAAAACTGTGCTGGAAATGTGGGAAATCTTGAATCAAAAATATTACTTTCGATCTCAAAATTTTCTTTTCAAAAATATCCGACTCCTTATGAACGATGGAGGAAATAACTGCCAAAATTGGAAAAGCATATAGAAGAACTGATCTAATGGCTGATTCATAGAAAAAAAATTCAATAAAATTTGTTTTTTTTTTAACTTGGCACATATTTCCGATATATTATAAACTTTGGTAAATTCCAAAAAGTTTTCAAAGCGAATAGGAAAGTAAATAAAATTTTCTAAATATTAAAGGAATTTATATTGATCCAAAGGCCGAGCAATTTGCTCTTTGGTACTATAATGTTTTTCATTCGATTGCAAATTGTCGGACATGCCGGTCTTTAAAAACACTCAGCAGTTAAAGTCGTCTATAAGACAAAATAAAAATTTAAATAAAACCAATTTGCATTAACTGTTTGGAATGGTGTGAGCGAAATATATTTCTATACCGGTAATATTCTTCTTCTTCTTTTGGCGCTACAGTCCGGGGTGAATCTGGGCCTTAACCAACAATCTTTTCCAGCTGGCACGGTCTTTAGCCAGCATCCTCCAATTTTGCACACCAAGTTGGCTGAGGTCCCTCTCCACTTGTGTGCGCCCTCAGTTCCGTGGGCGTCCTCTATTGCGTTGTCCCACTGGTTCAGAGTCGAAGATTCTACGGGTCGTAGCAATATTTTCTATGCGCTCAACATGGCCCAACCACCTTAGCCGTTGGATCCGTAGACGCCTGGTTAGACTCATGTCGCTGTACAACCCGTACAGTTCGTGATTGAATCTTCTTCTCCAGAAACCATCCGAAGATTGAACCGGTAATCACACTCCAAATTTTAGGCTGTGAAACGGTCAACCAATCCATTTGCAACCCTGATCAAATGATATATCTTATCTTTTAAAGATAATGCTAAAAATGATTAAGAGTTATGGGATGATATATTTCTTAATGTATTATTTGTAATTTTCTTAACATTTTATAAAAATGCAACCCTGCAGAATTGTGAAGTGTTGTGGAATGCCAAATCTATACCTCACTTCCTCTCTCTCTTTCTCTCTCTCTCACACTCATATTATTTGCAATTTTTTTTAACATTTTGATTTAATACTTCACACCCACTTTATTAAAATCGCTGGCAAATCTTAATACAAAGTATTACAGCCTGAATTGGCCCCAAAACGCTCCAATTATCAAGAATATGCTAATGTTCTATCAAGAAGTGAACATTTTTGTCCGAGACTAGTGTAGAGCTGAGAACGAATTGATTCATGCGCTATAAGAGATTTATTTTATATGATTTGCGTCTATCGAAGAATATGCTTTACGAATATATAACTGAAAAATCATAAGACTTTTAGAGAAAAGTCAACAAAATTATATAGTTCAATAAAACAACAGCCAGTTCGACATAGTTAGAATTCGATAGACAAGTTCTAACATATATAGCAAGATGAAAGATCCTGTAAAACTGTAAGGAGTATCAAAAATTATGTAACTTATCAAAAAATCCAAATGGGCGTTACCATTTGTTATTTGTTAATACAAATTTTCGGAACTCGGAAAAAAATTTTTTGAAAAAATGCAACATTATAATTTCCCACAATGAATTTGTTTGCAGCACTTCCATCCTCGTTGCTTTCCCGATGCCACCGATGTCGACATCACGAAGTTCAAGCACGTTTTTGTAGACGAACACAATAAACGGAGAAATCTAATTGCATCGGGTCAATTGCCGGGCTATTATCCCGCTGCCAGAATGGCAACGCTGGTAAGTATTTGACTGTTAAAAAATAATCACTTCAAAGCAATACAAAACGGTTATGAAAATAAAATTTAATTAAATCTCCATATTAAAAGTGTTAATAATGCTGTTAAAATAAAAACAAAAGTTAAACAGCCGCTTAAACAAACAGTAAAATTAATTCTTTATAAAATTTACACAACTGCACACACACACACACACACACACACACACACACACACGAACATTTCAACATTTGTTTAAAGAAATCTCAAGCGGCAATAAAAATCAACTGTGGAAAGTAAAGACCGCACAGAAAACTTAAAAGTTTTATGCAAATTAAATATTAAAAATTCGCGGGCAAAATGTGTTAAAAGAAATACAATAGGAGACTCAATCAGAAGTTACAGCAATCGTACAATATTCAGATCAGGCACCATGAAAAAAGGCCTCAACACAAACGAACAAAATGAATGTGGATCATTTTCGAAAATAAACAAAATCGGATTAATATTTTGCTTAAAACACAACAACACGAAGTCGGGAGCCTTTTTTCATCAAACATTTGTAATTACTTGTAATATTCTGGTACTTTTTTATTGATTTTACTGATTTTTTTTACGGTATTGAATTCTGGGTTTATTTTTGCTTCGGCTTTTTTTGAGGCATTTGTCATATATTTTTTTTGAAAGAAGAAAACCGCCCACCTTTGAAAATAAAAAATTATTTCAAATTTCGAAGCGGAGACTGGCCTTCAAAATGTATTTTGTTAAATTCCATATCCAAATGAGTACGAAGATTTTATATTTTTGCCATTGGAGCAGTTTTCTTTCCTGAACCCATTTGGCATGAAGGCCGATTTAAATGTTTGCTGCAATTTTCTTTTGACTTTAAGAATATTTAAAATTTTCGGTTTAAATATTGTGGCTAAACGACCTCGAGTCAAGTCGATTGTAGCGAATTCAAATTGCAAACCGGTTCTTAATATTTATAATTATAATGTTTACATCTGTCTTTACATGAGAGGAAGACCAGGCACCTGAGTTAGTAGCCTTAAGTTGCAAGGAACACCAGTCTTTAACCAGACTTGTTTAGTACTCCCACCACACAGTTCTTTAGTGAAACAACTATCTGTCGTAGAGTAGCAATAGATCGGGTATATTTGAGTGCCCGCAACAACACCACTTACCATTTTCATTCGGAACTAATATCGACCTACTTTACTTCGTTTTAAAATTTGAAGCCAAGCTATAACGCTTCAGGAGGGTAAGGCTTCTCAACCAAATGGCCAAAACAGGCTACCTCTTACCAGGCACTCAAGGGTTGCATTAATTCCCGTTCTTTCAATTAACTTTCGGTGATGCTTTTGAAAGTTTCTGCACAGCCAAAGTCAGGCATTACCTCTTCTTAGAGGTTCTGCTTGTTGCCTCAATCAAGGAACCCCTTCCATTCTATGCCCCGGACAAAACCTGCTCTGCGAGGAGAAAGTTTGTTACTTTTACTTTTTCCCTGCTCAAAGCCCATTCTGATATTTTAAAGCAGTTTTCGATTCTCTAAAGTGCAACCGTCGCCTTAATTATGTCTGCTTTAAAGCAGAAAGTTTTTGACATCATCATCGTCTACTGCTCGAGCGCAAACACGTGCATCAATTTTTATGATTTGTGATGGCAATTTAAATGGACGTTTTTGCCCGATCACAAGCCCAATACAAATCTATTTTGATTCAATTATAAAATTATAGTAAAATTGTCCTCAAACTTTAAATTACAATAACATTTATTGGAAATATTATGCAAATAAGACCGAAGACGAAAAGAACGCCAGTTGAAATGAAATCAAGTTTGAATAGTTTTCAATGAATGAAAATTTATTCAGTTAAACAAAACCAACTTCAAGTGATTGTGAATAGCTGGGGTATTTCGTCTGAACACCGTCGAAGCAACCAATAGATTTACAAGTCAAACGGACGCAGACTTGAATACAAACTGAGCAGAGAAAACATATCAAATTCGTATTACAAACAATTAAAAGATGAATTTTTAAAACAGAACCCGCCGGCACTTCCTTGATAAAATAAACAATTTATTGATCTTTGATTTGTATTTCTTTCTTTCTTTCTTTCTACTTTTCTTTCTTTTGCCAGCTTTAATTAGAAACTTATGCTAATTTTTTTTTTTTTATGAATAACAACGACTGGTCTTTTGTTATTACATAAGTCTGTGTCTGTGGCTGCGTCTGCGTCTGTGGCTGCGTCTGCGTCTGTGCAGCAACAGATTAGTTTTGAATAATTTTAATTAATCAACTGTTTAAATCAACAGCCACACCTTTGCCCGTCTTTCTCAGCGATTAGTCTGAGGTGGTGGTGTTCTCAAACGGCTCTGAGGAAACGGATGTAGTCAAGCAACTGTGCGATTTCTTTTCTCCTCCAGCATCAAAACATTTCCATTATTTATTTATTAGTTTCTTTATTAATGCTTTAACTGACACTTGGCTAATAAGGCGATTGTTTTAGTTGCTGTAATTAAACATAAATTAATGATTTAAGCAAATATGAACTTTTAAATAAAAACTTATTACAACAATTAGTTATTGTAGTTATTGGCTGCGGCCGAATCAACGAATGTTTCATATATTTTGAGTTATAAAATGAACAGAATATGCTAATTTGATTAGTATTTAATATTAATTTAATTGATAATTGATGTAAATTTAAGCATAGAATTGCACAGCAAAAAGATCTGATGACTGCAACACTATGAAACTCTCTTGAATAAAACTATTCTTGTACGCGAGGGCTGTGCGAAAAATTGTTGGTTGCTTTTAGTTTTCAACTATAAATGATCAAAATAAAATATGGGAGTGTGGCGCGGATTTAAAATGGCACCTTTCATTATGTACTCATCTGCTCACCAGGGGCTCAACACTGCCCCTCTGAGACTTGCAGGGCACGTCTACCGCCCACCAATAATTCCCTGCACAGCACTTCAGTTGGTAGCCAGAAATCCGAAAAAAGAACGGCAGACTTTAACCAATTTCGTCGATTGGCAGACAACAGCATCTCGGATCCACGCACAACATCTTTGTTATCAGGTATTACCCCCGTCACAACTATAACATGTTGGCCAATGACCAACACTAGCATGTCTATAACAAAGCATTCCAGTGGCGCGTTGGTCACCCTGCCACCAATTAATATTTGTCGAAGGCGCCGGAAGAATCTGCACAAACGATATTATACAAGAACTTCCCGTAGCTTTGGGTTTGTTGACATCAGCTGAACCACAGCACCAAGACAAAACCTGCTACCTTGGCAGTCTTCAAATAACAAATTTGGAAATTTATTTACCAATTGGTGAACTGATCAATGGTGGCTCATTGGTGGCAATGAAGGAAGACGAGGCCTCAGAATTGGTAGCTGAAAATTCTAGGCTTTAATCAGACTTACCTATACAGGCAACACTATCTGGTTCATTATGACGCCAACAGCCTTTCGATGATATATGGATCTCGGAATGTGGACCACTACATTTAGTATCTATCAAAACCCCTTCCTTTTAGCTTCCAACCACTTCCAGAATGTTTAAGTCAAGGTAGGCATCTCAGTCGCTAACCAACACTAGGATCCGTCTTTGAAGGTTTGCCAGTGTCATGTTGGTCCCCGTTCTGCGAATTGACGTATGGAAGAACCTGCGTTTTCGTTGCCGTGTCAACTGAGGAACCCGATCTCCTTTATACTCCGGAAAGCAGAGTGCCACAGTTTAGAATACCCCAAGCCAAATAATAATAAGACTGACTTGTAACGAAAAGTGGTGGCCCATATTCGAAGTTGTTTTTAGTTTTCAATTTTAAATTTGTTGGAGCAAAATCGCATTGATAATTTCAATGCTAATTTGATTCAGTTGCGAATGCAAACTTGTTGTTTCCCTCTAAACGGCTGCTCACCTAAAGCGGACTGTCACAAGACATTATGAATTTACGGTGTATAACAGGAGGATAATTATTATGTACTTGAATTTCAATAGAAGTTGTCAAACTATTCGCGTCAAACTGTTCTGAAATTAATAGAACTTATCGCGGGTCTGCCGCGCCCATCTACACACATAAATGCGAAGTGATTGCGGTAGATTTATTCATCCGAAACTCGGTTTTTGCAGTCCTAATTCGTTAGGTGATTTGTAGTTGTTCCCGTAGGGCCCAGCCATCATCAAAAACGGATCCAACTCGAATAAGTTCAATAAGAACCGGCAACTCTTTGGAAAACGAACTAGAGGGGTTTGGAAATCTTTATTGACTTCCAAACCCCTTTTTTTAAAAACTGTATTTCTCCCTCTACACGTTTGTAACCTCAACAGTAAACCGGAGAAAACAAAAACACAATTTTGTTGTATCAGCTCGGGCAGCTGCGCCTTTTTTAAACCGCCTCCTTTTCACTTTAAATTCAACGCTCTCATTTATTTATTTTTAATTGCTTTCAATAAGTAATAAAATGTGCGTGAAATTTTCCAGGTATGGGACGATGAATTGCAATATTTAGCTGGACTTAATGTGCGTACTTGTGTCCTGGATCACGATGACTGCAATCACACTTACAGATTTCGCAATACTGGACAAAATCTGTGCGGTATCTCAAGACTGAAATCGCGTTATGTTAATGTCACAAATCTGATCGACGAAACCATTACTTTGTGGTTTGACACAGAATACGATTTGATAGACAACTCGTTTGTGAAATCCTTTAAGGTCACTAGCAACTTGTGAGTCATAAAATTAATAATTCAGATCTTAATATGAATATTGTGTTGTTCTTGTTTCTTTTTCAATTGCAGTGAAGCTTATGGCCATTTTGCGGAAATAATTGTCGATCGTATCACCCATGTTGGCTGTGCGATAATGCGTTTCACAAGGCCCGATTATCCCCATGTCTACATCTACAATGTGGTGTGCAACTATTCATCAGTGTATGCGCTGGGTGCTCCCCTGTACAAAACTGGCTATCCGGGCCGCGCCTGTACCTCTGGCAGAAATCCCCGTTTCCCAGCTTTGTGTTCGGAAAGGGAAGAGTTCGATCCAAATTATTAAGCAAATAGTTATTAAATTGTGTTTGTCTGTGAATTTTAGTTGTTATTTTGAAGAATTTATAAGACGTAGTTGTATTTTTAGGTTAAATATAGCGCAAAAATCAATTTTTTGTTTGCAAACTTATTGCAATAAACTTTAAAAAAAATGTTTTCAGGCATAATATTAGTTTTGAAAATTAATGGCAAATAAGATTAAAAACCGGCACTCGTTGTTATTTTATAAAGAGATTGAAGGGACCCGTTTTACGTTACGATCTTTGGCTTTTGTGTGGAGATCTTTCTTTTAAATATTAATCTTTAGGATATGAGGATTTTTGAGTGGAATGCATTTGCATTTTCCTCAGCGTAAGTGTAATTCTCTATCACGGCCCAGCGTAAACTGTGTATTGTATTGTACTCACCTAACAAAGTATGTTTGTAATACTATACTGCTACTCTTACCGTATACATTACTTGGAAGTGATCAAGTAACGGGTTGTTTTTACCATACAATACAATATATCTTATCCATAAATAGTCTTTGGCATTTCTGGAAATATTCTTTGATACACTCGAATCTGCGGCCATTTGCTTTTCTGTTTTAAAATATCTTCAAAGTGTAAAATTTAGGAAATTTTCTTATAGAATAGAGTGGCCAAGCTCATCAGATCCACAAAATGTTGGGGAGAAATTGTAAAAAAAAAATTTTTTGTTTATATTGTTTTATTATAAAATAAGGTATTCCTTAAATTGACCTACTGGGTGTGCACGCGCTCTTATATGGTGGAGAAGGATGAAACAGACTACGAGCCCGAGCAGAGAGTACAAAGACTTGTATATATGTGTGTGCGTTACAGGGGCCATGACATGGAGTAGATCTTTTCTCAGTCGAATTACGCTTAACATGCAATAGCTGTGCCAAAGAATGCCCCAGCGCCGTTACAGGCCTTAAAATAAAGGTCATCTTGTAATCCTGAAGAGGACCGAAGCTATACCTGATATGATCAAGCGAGCAACCACATAAATAAATCCTACACATACTTTTTTGCTAAGAAGTATAGAATTTTCTTTCCCCACAAGGGAAGAGTGGTGCTCCAAACCCCACTATTATTCCAGTCATTTCTTCAATTATTTTATTAACACTAATTCTTTATAATAAAGAAACTTTTGTTTTATATTTAACAGCTTAAAATTTGAATTACAATGTTACAGTAACGCAGTTAATTTTCCCAAGAAAGTCGGATCCGGTCGTACAATTTTAAATGAACTTAAGAAAATAAACAAATCATTTGATGGGATTAAATTAATTTGTTATGATAGAATTAATTAGAATTTGATGGTAAGTACAAGTGAAATAAATAAAGGCAAAAAGAACTTTTTAAACAGGGTAACGTTGACCTGATGCCAAAAGGCCAAATTTTTACTCGCATGAACAATTTCCGGCCCCTGGAATTAGCATTGCCAAAAACGAGTGTGTATTAGTTAAAAAACATGTGATTTTATTGCGTCAGGCTGACGTATATAAAAATTCTAATCATTTATAAAAGTTGTAGAAACCCAAATATTTCTACAATTTTGATATTCAAATTATACACAATTGTCGAAACTTTAATACTCCTTTGACCTGTAGTTTTCTTTTTTTAGTCAAGGTAAGCCCCTATATATGCAGTGCCATGCACCAGAACTGGGTTAGGGGAAGAGGAAAGTGGGAGTAGTGTTTCGCTACTTTTATTTTTATTCTATATTGCAGGGATGAGGATGTCAGAATTTAACAGACCTTCGACAAGCGCCAGTCAAACATCAACTATCCCAATATCTCCCACTTTAAGGTTCTATGTTGGTATATTTTGTTTTGTATATATTTGTATTTGTATACTGTGCGTTTTTTTTTTGTTATTGTTTTTTAGTTGAAAAATCTTTTGCTTTTGTTTTTTCACCAGAGTCTTTCGGAATCGAACCTACGACCTCTCATCCATCTTTTAGCAAAACGATCATCAACAAAATATTGTTAATGACTATTCTGGCAACACCGACATCAGGCTAACTTATCGCCGTCTTGACAATACAACTTTGTTTCTCTTAAACTTTGACAATATATATGTACGTTTTCTGATTATAAACAAATTAAAAAATCGATAAAACAAAATCATTATGCAATCAGCACCATAAAAATGCTTAAAAAACACCTTAACAATTTAAAACACGTTGAGAATGTCATAAAAAAGAGAATACTAATTACTTTTATAAAGACTAAATGAAATTAATTGCGGTGGGTGGCGAATAATGCTGAAAACAGGAAACGGAAATACACAACGAAATGCTCCCATTTCAACAGATGCCACAACAACAGTTTTTTTTTTTTTGTTATTTTAATAAAAAGCAAAATAATTGCTTAATTACATTCTATTGATCAGAATTCTGGAATTTAAAAATAAATTTTCCAGTGTGTCAACCAACTGCTCATTATTTATCACAAAACAAAATATTATTATTTGTTTTCAACAGCTGCTTTTTTAATACTTTAATGACAGGTTTGCTTTTTTGTAATTTATATTCGAAATTTTTTTGAATAATTACCACGCAGTAACTGTCGTTTTAATTACTTGGTTTTTTTTTTTAATTTTATTAAATAAAAATTAATACTATTTAAATTTGTTTTTATTTAAGGCAAAATAAATACTTTGAAGAAGTAAAAGTAGAAAATCATTCAACCAAATAACCCCAAACAAGAAAAAATCGTTGCCAGATTATGTGTTTAGCATTCAAAAAGACCGAATAAAAACAGGAAGCTGCCCTTACACGGTAATACAAAATTTTTGGATTTTGTAGAAGTCCAATATTACGAAAATCTTGTCGCTAGTTTTGGGTTTTTTTTTGGCGATTGCCTTAAGTAGGATAAACAAAAAATAATTTAAAGAGGAGCGAATAACAAAAAAATTACTAAAATTAATTAATTTCCAACAATTATTGAAAAGTTGCCAGAATAAGTGTGTCCGTAACGTAAATTATGTGAAAAGTATTGCGCAAAAATTGTCAAAATAACTCACATTTTAGGTCGTTGTGAGAAGAAAAAACTTGATAAAATTCATTTCATTATTACCACAATTAAGATAAATGTGTTGCTCAGCTCAAAACTAACAATAATTTTTAGCAAGAACACACATTCTGTCAACGGATCAGTTGCATTTCGTAATTGTCAGGGATGAAAACGTGACAAAAGCCGGCAATCAATCGTTTCCCATGTGATTAACGCCAATTTTAAGTTGATATATTTAATTTTAATTTATGTTTAAGTTTTTGTTTTATTTAAAATGTTTTTTCACAATTATTGTAATTTGCACTACATTTTGACAAATTGTTTGACTTGACTTGACGCTTCGTTGCTATTTGACATTAGATAAATCAAAACATCGTAGTGATGCCAGTTTTCGCCTCGAAATGCAAATACACGTTTTTTCTTTCACATCGTATGTGAAAAGTTTTCCGCCTTATCAAATTTTGTATCCATCCTTTTTTCTACCGGATGCGTTTTGCTTTTACATGATAAGATTTTCATCATTGGGCACGAATTTAGGATAGACCTAAATACTTGTCTTACCGTGTAAATGTATCTTAAGTTTGAAATTAAAGAAACAAGTTAATGTACACACTGGCTTCATCGAAATACGAATAGTGTCATATTGTATGAGACGGTTTTTCAATGTGCAATTAAGTTACGACGAAATGATTTTAATAACCTTTAAACTAAAGCCAAGCTGACAAATATAAAAAAAATATTTAGTAACATAAAAGGTCGTCAAATAAACAAATAATAGGAAAATTATTCGAATAATTAACATAAATATTATTTCCAACAACAGTCAGGCCATTTTCTATAGTAATAATTTTTAATCAACAAATTTAATTTGGACTCGAATAATATTATTCGATTAATATATTCGAATAAAAATTAAATCATAGCTCAAATATATATTCTAACAACAATTTCAATTATAAAATTTTGTTTTTTATTCGTATATACACTTTTTCGAATAGTTATTCGATTAAATGTTCGAATATTTGTATAAATTTTGAAGATATATTCAAGCTAATTATTATAATAATAATTCGAATTGCATATTTTTAGACGTATTGATTCAAATAGTTCATTAAAGTGTCATTGATGATTTTAGGTTTATTTTAATACGAAAACGTGCAAACATCTACTTACATTTCGCACCTTTTGAATACCGCAAATAATTAATGATTATACAACTGTTTGTAGAAGTTAATAAAATGCTTATTACTTAAAATTGTTTTTTTTTTCTTATCAGTTACGAAACAAGCAAGTCTTGCGATTAATCGTTTACAAAATACTAACAATTTGTTTGTAATAAATGACAAAAATTTAATTGCATAAGGGCTGGGTGGGGGATTGGCGTTAAAACATAAAAACCGCGGGACTAAATTCATTGGTCTTTTTATATACATATATGTTTACGAGTACGTGATGATGATTATACTCAGCGCTCTATAAATAAGAAAATTAATCATAAATATTTCATATGAGTTTTTTATATGGTTTTGCGAGAACGGTTTTTAACCTGCCGCAAAAAAATTTACTTAAGAGACCGTAAAAAATTACAGTTAACAAACCAATAAATAAACACAAAAAAGGAGTATATAAATTTCCAAAAGAAAAAAAAAACACTTATTCAAATCAATAACATTTAAATTGAATGCATCTGAATACAACTTTTCGATTGAAACACATTTAATGATGATGATTTTGCGATGAATAATAAACTTTTTGTTTCTTCAGCCAAATGTTATAAATACAAAGAATTTTTTTTAAATCTTCCATAATTTATTAAAAACATTTTACCGTCAACATTGTGTAAAACTAAATGTAAAAGAAAATATTATTAAAAAACAAATAATTTTAAAGTTCTCAATATTTTTATCGTCAATTATGAAAAATATGTTTCTGAAAGTGTTTAGTGTTTTATTAATAACATCGGCTAGGCCGAGAAAAGCTGACTTCAACACCTTATCCTGGTGCGATCCCAACTTATGTCCGCGTGGTGTACAACATATTGCCTGCAACAGTTCAGGCGTAAGTAAAACATTAATTCTAAAACAAAAGACTTAGGAAACATGCTCAGTTCGAAATACAAAACGTTAGAGCTCAAATCCACCGAAGATCTTTCTTCCGGTAAAAGAAACAATTTTTTTTTTCGATTTTAAAAATGAAACCTTTCCAAAAACTTACCACATAATCAAAACTTCTGAAACAGATTTCGGAAAAAGTAGCCTCTAAGGAAGTGCGAAGAACCTTTTGACAAAGTTACATTTTTAATAAAAAAAATACGTATTGTAAAAAACCTCTAACCTTAAAAAGAGTATATTTTGAAAATATACTTAAAAAACTACTGTATTATTGCTAAGCTAAGTTTTTGTAAAAGTATTGGTCTAAAAAGGACCTGTTCAAAAATTACCTTTTCAACAACAGATACCTAAAACGAGCGCTGGGAAAAAGTACTTAAAATAAAGTACTTCCATTTCAGAGGTATCTTCTGGAAAATATTTTTCGAAACCCAGCCTTTAAGAAAGTAGTTATTTAAATAAATAACTACACGAAAAAGCTTTTTAAAAACTACACTTAAAAAATGGCTTTAAAAAAGTATATTGTTATAAGAAGTACTTTTTACCAAATGAGTTTTAAAAGCAGTAATTTTGAAAAGAAAATACATTTTAGAAAAAATACAATACTTTCAAACAAAAAAAAAGTATATCTAAAATAGTAAAAAGTACTGTATGAAATAAGTATCTTTCAACAACAAGCACTTTTTAGTCAGAAGCCACCTTCTGAGGAACCAACTTTTAGAATAAAATTATCCTCTAAAAGGGGTACTAAAAAAAATACCTTCTAAGAAAGTACCTTTTAAAAAGAGTAACTTCCTGAAAGAGGATTTCTCTAGTAACGTGAAATATATAACATTTGGAAAAAAGTGAATTTCAAAAATGGGTCTTTTAAAAAAACTCCGTATTAAAAGAATTATTTAAGTCTCTAATTTTAAAAATAATTCATACATTGAAAAAATGGCTTTAAAAAGTTGCTTTTAAAACATATACGATTTTGTAAACGTGCTTCTCACAAAAGTTCTTTTTCAAAAAAGTACATTTTACTAAAATAAATTTACCAAAAACCAGCTTTTAAAAGTAGTACCTTTTACGAAAAGTGTATTTTAGAACCAAAATCCCTTTAAAAAAAAGTAGCTTCTAACAGAAACCTATGAAAAAACATTTAATAAATGTTACCTCTTAGAAAAATACCCCTTTATAAAGATATATTTTAAAAAGGTCCCTAAAAAAAAGTATGCAGCTTTATCAGAAACCCTCTAAAAAATTATATTTATTTTAAAAACATCATCTTAAAAGAAATCACGTTTAAGTCAAATACCTTGATTATCATTTAAAAAAAAATACTTTTAGCAGAAGCCGATTTCAAAAAGTATCCTGTAAGATAAATATGTTATAAAGGGGGAATATTGTACAAAAGCATGTTTCGAAGACTAGTTTTGGAAAAAACAATTTTAAGAATAAAATTATGTTTTAAAAACATATTAAAAAAATACCCCCAACAGTTTTTTGTCAAAATTAGAAGTAAAAGAGTTAATTTTACAAACAAACAAAAAAACTTTTCGAAAGAAGTACTTTTTGGAAAAAGTACATTTTTACGACAATTGTCGTATCTGTCAAAACACTTATTTTAAAAAAAAAATGTGCCTTTTGAAAAAAGTCACTTTTGGTTTCTCCGAAAGAAGTTTTTCGACAACAATTTGTTTGACTGTTTTAGGATTTTCATGAAAACTGTCAACCCGATGCTGAACTGATCGACCTGCGATCCTACCGCAACTTTATTTTACACGAACACAACAAACGACGTAACTTTATTGCGGCAGGCAAGTTGCCAGGTTACTATCCAGCTGCCAAAATGGCCACCCTGCAGTGGGATGACGAATTGGCTTTTTTGGCTGAGTTGAATGTTCGAACGTGCGTGGTTGAGCACGAGGATTGCAAAAACTCTTACCGCTTTCGGAATGTTGGCCAAAATCTGGTGGGCATTGACAGACCCAGGAAATTGCCAGCCGACATCAAAGAGGTCATACAGAGAGGCATGGCCCTGTGGTACGGTGAATACACTCTCATCGATAGTGATTATATTGCCAAATTCAAGGTCGACAGAGGTTTGTAAGTATTTGAATAAATTAAATTTTTGTTCTGCGAGCCAAACAAAAACGGACCGACTAATTTAATTTCAGCGAAATGTATGGACACTTTGCGGAGTTTGTGTTGGATCGCAACACCCACGTGGGCTGTGCCATGATGCGTTACACGCATCCCGTGTACAAGTTTCTGCACATTTATAACACCGCCTGCAATTATGCCAGCACTTATGCTTTGGATGTGCCCGTTTATCGGGTTGGACAGCCCGCTTCGTTGTGCACGACCGGCAAACACAAACAATATCCGGCCTTATGTTCGCCAAATGAACCGTTCAACCCGAATTATTCGCAATGAGTTCAGGTTCCAAAATTACTCCCAATTGCACTTTAACAATTAGTTTAAATTATTGTTAAGACTTTACGGCTGCCTATAAATAAAAAGACTGTATGTTGTTTAAGATCAAAATGTGGATCCGTTTATTTGGTTTTAGTGAAAATTTTATTTACGAAATATGGCAAAGTTTCAACAAGAAGCGCATCGCATTTTTTAAAAACGCCCGCTCTCAAGGTGATTTAATAACCGGTGAAATCAAGAGCCCAGCTGATTACTTTTTTATATTTTAGCCTAATTGAAATACGAACAGTTCAGCAGTGAAAATTTCAAGCTTAAAAAACACCAAACACATACTTCGAAATTCACCCAGTTGTGCTTTTCTGCTGCCGAGCAAAGCGTATTCATAGCATATAATCTCGCCGGCATCAAGTTGTAGCTTTCCCTGTTATTGTTCTAAAAGCTGGTCCAACCAAAACGCCAGAGGTTACGTGTAACTAAAACAAAAAGTTGGCAGAGAATTATCTTAATATTATGTGTGAAACAAAATATCATTTAGCCGATATTTTGCTCGGCATACCTCTATCCGCTGCTCCATACTTTCAATGACTCTGGAGACATAATTGAGGCTCACAATTAACATTGTGCCTTATGGTTCCAGAACCATTTATAACATATTATTGTTATGGTTAAACATCTTAAAGCTGCAACTATTACTATAATAATCACAACGAGAATATTTTTGTTGTCGCTGTCACAGCTCACACAGCGATTCGTGCTCACGCCAATAATACAGTGGACTTCCTAATAAAACTATTGATACTTACAACCACCAAACTGTTGGGTTTTACAAAGTTTTCAGCTTTCAACAATATTATGGTAACTCTTATTATTATGACATTATAGTAACTATAATATATTTATATACAGCATTTTGTAAGCCAAAACTATTCTTAGTCATATCCTATTTTTGGTGTATAATACAATATATAATTGTTATGGTCAAGCATAATTGCAACTATACCTACAATATTATAGTTGCAGCGGGAATGTTTTTGGTTACTAAAAAGCCATAATTTTGCCCATAATAAATAACCACAGCAACCAACCAATTATTTCGGGTTCACAACAAAAGTATGAATGTTTACAACCATAATATTGATTGATGTTTATCACAGGGTTTTCTATTTAACTAAAATATATGCAAGTAGTTATTTAGTGAAATCCATCACATGGTTATTTTAAATGCCATGTTTTACGAACAATAATAATATAATACCAAAACAACCATTTATATATGCATGTTGTTCTTAAAATATTGTCACCGCAATCATAAATTTGTTTCTACTTAGTTGATGTTTGCCATCAAGTATTGGCTTGAGTTTAGGAATTTTTAAAACTAGTTTCATTTGTGAGATTCTCTGAGAGTTAAATTTTCGGTACCATTTATTCTTTTTTACTCAATTTTCCCGTAAAAGTAAACGAATGAACCCGATTATTTGCATGAATTCCTACATATATAAAAGTGAAAGTAGAAAAGAGAATCTGTTCAGTTGAAATTTATTTTTTTTAATTAACTTTTTTGTTACATTCTATTCAAAACCCCTACAACATTAATTTAATAATTTAAAGGACAAATTTTTCCAGAATTTAAATACATATTAAAATTTGTTAAAACACAATTAGAATATAAAAATAATTGAACTAAACAATAATCATTTTTTATATTATTTTAAATGTTACAAATTCACTTATAAATGTTACATATCGTTACCTAAAACGCAAAACGCCCTAACTAACAAAAAAAATCAAAATCGTTTTTTTTTTTGCCAATTCCGATGTATCTAATCAAAATACATCACCACGAAACAAATCATACTTCCACGTACACAAATAGCAACTTTATTGACAAAATAAAAAAGTCCTTACTACAATATTGAATATCGTGTAAGAATGTTTTTTGCTTCTCCTGTAAAATTACTAAAATGTTAGTTAGGGCGTTTTGCGTTTCAGGTAACGATATAAGTATGTATATATGTATGTATGTAGTTAAAGAATTCCCAAAGTCTACTTAAAGGGGACTTAGGCGGTAATACAAGACGTACGTAAAACCAATTAGAAAATCCTATGAAATAATCTCCGTATTTTAAAAATGAGAATAAAAATCTTACGACAAATTTTTTTTACGTTTACACGATTGGTAAAAGACCAAAACAAAGTAAAATGTTTACATGAAAATACAGCCCTGATGTAATGATGTGTGTAGGAATTTGAAAAGTTTTAATAAACGAGGAGAGCCGTCAGTCAAATTTCAATGTCGTAAGGTTTCATTTCATATTAAGTTTAGACGATACCATCCGTGCTCTTCTACTCAAAAACTTGACTTATCGTACGACTTGTGTTACCGTCTAAATCCCCTTTTGCGAACACACAATCGATATACAATTAACGTTTAGGAAAGTTGTGTTGCTTTTGTTTTCATTTCAGTTGACAACACTTTCTGTCTTACTCACGACTTCGTTGTTGGATTTATTTCTGTGAGATAAAATATAAAAAAAAGAAACACTTCCGACTTTTTAAACGTCTACCTGTTTTGCAATTTTTAATCTGTTCGTTTTTTTTGCTGGCATTCTTTTTAATGTCTGTCTGCCGACAAATTGTGTTCCATCAATAAAATGTATTTAGACTTAATTTGCTTTCAACGTAAGATGGTGTTTGATATTATATTTGTTAATATTTTCTTGTTGGCATTTTGAGTTTCAGTTTCATGTAACCGGTTTCTAGAGTGCTAAACGATTACATATTCAGCGGCTTCAATTTTAACAAGAGCAAATAAAAATGCTAAATTCATTAAATACATACATACATACATACATATTGTACATACAAACATACTAAATACATTAACTTGAAACTCTTCTTCTTCTTCTTCTTCTTTTGGCGCTACAGTCCGTGGTGAACCTGGGCCTCAACCAACAAAGTTTTCCAGCTGGCACGGCACACCAACTTGAAACTCTTTTTACCATAAATGGATGTGTCCATAAGTCCGTTGCACCGGTTTTATTTGTTTATTTTAAGGGTCACATGATCAAGTTTTCTTTAAAATTTTAAACTCTCCACTACTTTTTTTTTCCAAGAATATATTCAAACTTTTAGTATTTGATTGGAAATTTTCATTTCACTGAATGTTTCAAATAGCAGCCAATAAAACAGCTGATTGCAGTTTTTGCCCCCAAACTTTTTTTTTGGTGGCATCTTGTTAAAAAAAAATGCTTTAAAATTGCGTGCAGTCAAGTTTTTGTGGATTTTGAACAAGCCCAGCCGTGCATGAAAGCATTTTGGAAGACAATTGAAAAAAAAAAACTTGATGGTGGGAGTGCAGCACTACAAAGAAGCAAAAGGCGCAAATGAAGCACATTGCAAGTAGAGTTCTTAAATTAAACGGATCGCCTGAGTGAACCAATCACTTTAGTCCGGGTCCAAAAACTTCAACATTCAGTGTTCAATTTATTATTTACGTTCACACAAGAAAACTATATCCACCATTTTCCTTTTTTTTAATATTCTAAAAAGAAATGGAACGTAAAAACAAATGTTTTAGAATATATTTAAGAAAAATCCAGACCAGTAAAGTTTTTTTTATTTTCAATTCTTTCATTTACAAAATTCAGTTTTATATGCAGCGAAACCAAGAATGAAAAGAAATGTTATTTAAGACTATTTACATGCAGCTTCAGTCACTAAAACAAATCACCCGTTACAGCTGTAATTGCAGCCTACTGAATTCAATAACAGATTGGCGCTTGCTGGACCTTCTGGAGGAGTGCAAGTTTAAAGGTATTGACATTACCAGCCGCCTGACAGGCTCATTATCTGGAATTGATTCCTTCAGGAGTCCCAGATGCTTAACAGACATTTACATATATTTTATATTAATATAGTTGAAAACTTTCCGCACTGTTGCTAAACGCAGTGGGCAGGCTGAATAGTATAAGTAATTTTTCTAAAACAAAAAACTGTTGCCATCCATTTCTATTCTGTTTCCCTCAGAGTTGCCACCTTTATACATATATAATATTGTATCACTAGTACTAGCGTGTTTTCGAATCCTCGAAGCATTTCTGATGTGCACTGTTTGGTATGTCCTTGAGCTCTTTCAGCGATTCAATTTTTATCTCCAGAGTTGATGGAAGGATCTCTTCAATCTTGAGAACAGCAAAAAGTCGCAGCCGACTAAATCTGGTGAATACGGTGGCAAAGCATGACTGCGTTGGAATTTTGGCATGAGCCAAACGATATGCCCACCACCCCAGCAACATCTCTAATAGTGATTTGGCGATTCTCAATAACAATTTGCGTGATTTTCACAACATTGTTGATGTCCAGGGCAAGCGTAGTCACCACTTCTTTGGAGAACTTGCACCAGTTGCCCCACATTTTTCTCACTTACAGTACAATCGCCTTGTGCCAAGTGCTTTTGAGTAGTTAATTCCATTTTTTACGCAGGTTCATTAAAATTCATTTTTTCAAACAGCTCATGCCTCTCTCACGAACCCACTAAACAACAGCGTTGTCAGCTTTGAAATTTCCAAACACACCAAAAGGGAGAACAAAAAAAGACGCACCCCGTTAGGAACTTACAACAATTTCTCTGCTACAAAAACAATTACTGTGAAAGTCTCATATAAATGAAATATTTCTTATTCTTTGCGGAATACAAATTATCGACAACAACAACAACACAATGTTGCACTGTTGCATGAAATGGTATTGAAACAGGTGTGTTTTATTGTATGTACCAGGATTTTTTTCTCACACTGAAACAAAAAGTGGTGTTGAATTTGCTTTGGTGGCAACAAAAACGAAAAAAATCCAAATAAGGAAAATTTTAAAAAGCACTTACAATGGTGTGAAACGCGCCGAGTTGACAGCACTGCTAAACAATTTAAATAGCTGAAACTATGAACGTTTGTGCGAGGCGAAACGAAACCCATAATCGTGCGAACGGGGACCGTGAGATTTCAAACTTCACCTTCTTTCATAAATAGACCTCGTATATGATTTGCAGTTTTCGGGAAACGCACTACCCTTTTCTCTATTAAACACTTTAATTTTTTACAATTTAACAAAATATTCATTTATTAGACCAGCCGCAATAAATGAACACGGAAATGGCCCCAAAACGAACACCACCCACCACCTGATAGATTCTCGTTCTGTGCGGTAATTGTTCGCCCAGCCGGTAACCAGGCAACCAGGCAACCCAGCCAAAACCAAAACATAAACGCAAAACCTGCTCACATCCGTGTTGTTATTATTACGAATTTTCCGACAAAACAACGTAAATTGCAGCGTTTGCGGGCGGAATGTTTAAGATATAAAAACAATTTGTTGGAAAATTTTCGCAAAATTTAATTTTCTAAAATGTCTCTGTTCAATGTTTGCAACTGGTGGACGGCCGAGTGTGCGGACTTGGAGGCAAATTACGATGTGGCCAGCTTATTGTGTGCGCGTTTTGGCTTGGAGGAGCAAGAAAAGGACTACATTGTTGTGGGTTCACACACGGGCCTTATTAGCATATTCTATCCCAGCTATGAACTGGATGCCAGTGGCAATAGTACCAGTTACAAGGCCACAGATTTACTGTTGGAACTGTTTACAGCGGCCCCCATATTGGGCGTTTATGCGGGCCGATTTAGTGCGTAAGTAGAATGTTCCCTGGACAAAGACTTCTAATTAGTTAATTAATTTAATTTTTGTACAGCAACAACCGCCGAGAAAGCACAAATCAATTGGCCGTTTTGCATCCCAATTCGGTGGTGATTTATAATGTCGCCCATGTGGGCGGTGTAGCCGAACATGGCGCCCAGCTGAGCTTACCCCAGCTGACGCAGTATCGTTTTCAGCGCACTGCTTTCTCCTTTTGCAAGGGACATTTCGGCAAAGTGAAGGGTCGTGAGTTCTTTTGTGTCGTTCATTTGGATGGCTCATTGACGTTCTATGAACAGGACGGCATTTCGTATGAATGTAAGTTTCCGGGCCACCGGGCTTTGCCTACACCGATTGTGTACTGCGAAAGAACGGATTGTTTTTTCCGTTTAGCTTCCGCTTGGAATTTGGAATGTTATACGTAAGTTTTCGTTATTTTCTTATGTTCAGAAGTTGCGCATTAAATTTACTTTAAAATGGGGAAGGGCGTGAAATAACCGCAATCCGATACGAGCAAAAGCATAACTGAGAGCCGGTTGGCGGATGTCGAACCTGTTCGTTCGTTCGCTCGCCCAAGTCCAATTAAAACGGGAAAAACATTTTATAGGCGTTTTAAAATCGCTACATTTGAGCATAAAATAGCCGCCAACAGAGTACAAATTTGAGCGTAATTCTTACTCGTCCTGCCCACGAAAATCCACCAAATGGTTTTGACTAAAACGCACTACATACCTTCGCCTTTTTTGTTGCTTTCTCATACTGGCGCGCCTTGTCAGTTCATTGCTGAAACACACTTTTTACTGTTTTATATAATTGAATTTTTATATTATTCTCCGAGGTCTTGGAGGCGACGGCGCTGTTCAAAGAAACTTTTGATAAATGGCCCAATGAACTATTAACCCCACCGGATTATTTTCTTTGGGGTTGTGTTCAGTCACTTGTCTACGTCGATAAACCACAAACAATTGAACGCCTGTTATCGGCGAAATACGGCCGCAAATGCTGCGAAAAGTTGTTGAAAATTGGTGTTCCAGATTGCGCCTTCTACGCGCCAGCCGTGGCGGCCACATGGCAGAAATCATATTTAAACATTAATTTCATAAAATTTTCTTTCCAAAACAGCCCGTTCCATTGATATTAAAAATATATTTCCTTGTTTTATTATGATTTAAACTTGTGTCACTCTATAAAAAACACCCTTTACCAGCGATATTACCTGGTATAAGAAATATTTCTGGTGAAAAGAAAAGAAAAGGTAAAAAAAGTACCTGTGAATCAGATCCGGAAGCATCTCAATTCGACTGTACAGTGGGGCCTCGATTATCCTTGATAGAAATATAAATGTTTTTTTCACACATTTTATATTTAGTTCAGTGAAAATGAGTAAAAAACATATATTTTAAAAAGCGACTCAAAACTATGTCTCTATTGTATCGGAAAATCGGTTATCCGAAATGCTTTCGCTGCCAATCATTGCGGTTAATCGAGCTTCTGCTGTCTTTCCTTAATTCTCGTTCCTATTAGGTACCAGGATCTCTCTCATTCTTCCATCAACAAGTCACACTATCAGCCCATATGGTCGGTTTGTTTGGGTGAAGGTATTCTGGATATAAATGTGGTGCAAAGCCAAAGGTAAGACCATAATTTAAATATAAGCAAAGAATTTTTCTTACTTCCCATTCCAGCAATTACGCTTCAATTATGATACTGGGCGAGAGCAACTTTATGTGTTTAACGGACACCGGGAAAGTGGAATTTATTTTAAAACTTGACTATGCGCCAAAATGTTTTCACTCGTTTGTGGCGGGCTACTATTGGGGTGAGTTTGTTTGTTTTTGTTTTTTATAATGAACGATTAAAGCTTGTGGCCTGTGCCACGATGTCGAATCGTCGAAACGTCGAAACGTTAACGATCGCCAGCTGTTGTAGCATCGAAAAACGATGCTGAACGACCGACAAACTTGGTAAAATAAAGTTCCTAAATAGTCCTTAAATCAGTATTGCCCTCTTGAAAATTCTGGCCAACGTTAACATTCGACGTTGCGGGACAGTCGATTATAAGTACAGAAAACTGTTTTCTCTTAGAGCCCTCTGCCCGCTTGATAACCATTATAGTTTCCGAAGCCTCGAAGATTTTCGTCTACGAACATGCCAGTATCATTTGGGCAGCCCAGTTCAGGCATGAATCTCCCGTGGCCATACAACGTTCCAATTTAATGGGCTTACCCGGAGCCATAGTCAACCTGGGCCCTTCGGGCAAACTCAGAATAGGCTATTTGGGCTCAGATCCTTTTATATTCCAAGTACCGCCCTTAAATATGCAAGAGTTGTCATTTCAACAGGCCGTAGACGAGTTCATGCATCTGGAGCAAGAAATTAAAGAAGCCACCGATATCCAGGACATGGAGCTGATAAACAAGAAGTCCTATGAAGATGTTCAGCTCTCTTTTTCTATAGATTGTGCCGTCAAAGATGATGCTGATACCATACTTTTGGATATACCAGCCAATGTGGCGTTAAAGGAACTGCCCGTTTGCTCAGGACTTTTAAAATGGCACTCCCATTTGGACTTGGCCGAACTTCAGGTAGTGTTTAATCTTCCCGATGGCATTAAGTGTTCCCATGATGCCCTCACACACATCGAAATAAAAGCCGGTACGCACCAACAAATGGAATTAGAGTTCTATATCGCCGATCTGTTGCATCTATCAACGGCCCGCGTCGAGGCGGTTGTCTCGTACATAACATATCGCGGCATACCCCGAGTGATACATCAATATGCGTACCTGCCTTTGAGTATGTTTTTCAAAATGAAACAACCCCAAAAAGCCGCCGGCATCAAATTGACGTTTAACATTAACTCCCAAGGGGATAAAAAAAAATTAACAGATTTCTTTCCGGAATTCCTGAGCTGGGAGTCGGATGTGCAAGCGTTAGGCCTGATGCTTCTTACCACGGCCGATCAGGCTCAGGAAGAAATCATAACAATAGTAGCTGGCAAAAACTCAGATCGCTTAAGGTAAAAGTCCACAAAGTTGCCCATATGGCCACAAAATAAACTTGCATTCAATTTCAGACTACAGTCTGATCACCTGGAAACATTTCCTTTGATTATGGAACGCTTAATAGAAAGTTCAGGGGTGACAACCCAATTGAATGGCCCTCCAGCTTGTGGGGGAAAGAAGATCGAACATATTTCTTCAGCCGCCTTTATACCGGCCCAGCCGATTTTGCACAGAATCGATGTGCATCACGAGACCCAGGAAAATATTAGAAAACAAACGGTAAATATTTAATAAAAATAATGCCCAAATAATGAAAAATTTCCGTAGTTTTTGATAACAATTTTCAGGCCGATTTCAGTGTTTGTGGGAGGGAATTCTCTCTCCACTATTGCTTTTTGTTTTCTGCATTTCTGCATTTGAAAACCTGTCTTGAATTTCGCCTTCTAAAAGAGAGTTTTATATTGCGCAGTAAAAATTTCTTGATTTGGGTTTGGCTTAGCCGATAAAAAACTGTTTTAGTATCTCTTATAAGCCCCTTTCGTTTTGCTTATTTTTGACTTGTTTTCAAAAGATTTTCAAATCAGTTTTCTTATGAATACGTCTTCGTTCGTCGAGTTCAAGGTTCGGGGGTTTTTCCTTGCCAGATTCACCTTAAGCTGGAACATCTTTGTAATATAAAAAAGATTTAAAGGTCGGTTTTATCGGTGAAATAAGATTTTTAAGAACCATTAAGTGCGAAACACATAGAACTGATCTGAAGAAGTCGTTAGAGAGTTCAAAATTTCGATATATCGGAATTCATCGGTAATGAGGACAGGTTCAACAATGGCCATTGTACTAGTTCAGACAGGTGTAGAAATCTGTTTTACATTTTACTCATGCAAATTATTATTTCACTAAATTGTTCGTAAACGCACAAATATTGTCATATCGGGAGCTGCCGCGCATTTCGTCTAAAACACTCTTATAAATTCCGTTCTCCTTCACAAATTTCCTCTAAAGCAAACGGAAATCGAAATCAAAGTTTGCATCACAACTTTGTACGTCCTTGAATCGATGTTAAAGCGAAACCGTTACATAATTGGACAGCCTTTACTGTCAATGTAACGTATGGCATATTTGTAAAGGTGCCCATTCGACACATGTTTTTCAAAACAAACAAAAACATGTCGTCTGCGGGTACCTTAATTAAGCCGCAATATGGCATAAAATCATGCTTTTATTACTAACGGCCTATATTTTCGGGCACCTTCCCCCCCCCCCCTTGGAAATGATCACAAAAGATCTGTTGAAGGCCGATCAAAACACTCGCCAACATATTTCTCCTTTAATCCTTCTTCTTCATAAGGTCAGGAATTACTTGTATTTTCAGATAGAGATGGATGAACTTTGGCAAAAGTTTAAAGATCTTCAGCGAAAATTACAGGAGAAATCGGATGATGAGCCCAAAGAAACGCTAGTCATGCAAATCGAGGAGAACTATGATCATTTAATAGCGGAAGGTGATAAATTAATGGACATGCGCAAAGATGAGTTAAGGTAACGTACTATATAAAGAGAGTGGTGCGGAGGCTAATTCTGAGAAAATGCCTCCATCTTCTAAAGCACTTGTGTTCCATTGATTACAGGCAACGCTGCGATTTATCCTGTTCTCTTGTAGTCGCCAAATTTATTATATCAACTTTAAATCTGGAACAGAAGATTATTAAAGTGGTTAATTCGGTCTTGACTACGCCAGCTGAAGACTGGACTGAATTGGTAAATTGTCCACATAGAAAAAATAATAAAACTTCAAAAAAATTCTTAAAAATCAACTAAAATGTTACAATTTCAGAGTTGGGAGGAGTCCATGGCTGCTGGTGTCGATATGCTGCATCATTACGGCCCCCTTAGTCGCTCCAAAAACTCCAATAGCCAAAATAACATGATGGACGCCAACACCAGTCATGACGTTTTCGACTTTAGCCGATTTCGTAAACATTTCGCCCATTTTTTCGACCGCATAGTACGCTTGGCCGCAAACGAACTGCATACCGAAAATGTGCAGGAAGAAAAAGTTGAATTGCCCAAATTGTCCAAAGCTCAGATAGAGAGTGCAGCAGGCTTGACGCCAGCTACGGAAAACTGGCACGAAATACTGAAAGTTCAGCCCATGAAGTCGACAGCGGGCGCTGTAAAACGTCTGAAACCCTTCAACAAACTCAGCACCCTGGAAGCGGTCGAAGACGATGATGAAGAGGCCGCCGAGGATGCAGAAGATTTGCGCAAAATGGGCTATAAAAAGGAATACGGCTGTAAGGATAAACAGGATGATGGGGAAGCGGAATGGTTGAACGATGAGTTTAAATTACCCTCGTCGGATGAACTGTTCAGCGATTTGGGTATATGGTGGTGAAAAACTTACGGTTTACCTACACATTTATATATATATAGTATATTTTTGTTGTTGTTGTGGTTGTTGTATTTCAGTATTTAATGTAAAAGCAAAAGTACTATTAAATATATAAGAATTTATTTTATTTGTTCTACATTCGTAAAATGAAATGAAAGACGAAACACTTAAACTGGAACTACGAACTCTTTTACGCGCACGAATGTATCCATTAAGTGATTTCGTGATTTGAATTCACTCGATTGAACAATATAATAAAAAACTTCATTTATTTCCCCATATTTCGATCAACATCGTTGATCACCTTCAGGTGTTATCAAAATCACCGACATTTCTTTGTCAAACTTAAAACAATTAAATTTAAAACAAAATATTTCTCTATCTATAAAAAAATTTCTCCCGCAGTTTATTTCTCCAGGATTGTTGTCCAGTTTGACTTTTTTGACAGAACAAAAAAATGAAAGAGCCACTGAAATAAATGAAAACTACGAAAAATTATGGTATTTATTTTATTTTAGAGCCGAATTTAAAAATATATAAAAAAGAATAAAAAAAAACTTAAAAGATCAACTAATAAACGAATTTTTTTAGAGTAAAATATTTTATCGTATTTTAAACTTAAATTTTTAATTTTTCGTGTTTATGCAGTTTTCCAAGGCTGTAAATATCAAAATGGGAGGACTGCGATCGGAATGCAGAATATGTAGTAAAACACTTGGAAACAAAACGCAATGAAGAATAACAAAACGGACAAATTTACGATCCAAAACGAAACTTGAAATAAGAGTGCCTATAAATCGAAATCATATGATCTCTGGTTGGATTCACCCATTGATTTCGAGCCTGATTTTAGTGCGAACACATTTTTAATATATTTCTTTTGTTTTTTATTTATTTTGCAATTTATCTGATATTGAGATAATAAGCAAAATTATTTACATCGACATTTAGTGTTAGACATAAAAAACTATAGAAATATCCCAAATTTAAGAAAACAAAATCTAGATTTGGTCTATCTTGTATTTACAATAACAACAACTTAAGTTTTAGTAATTATTAATTTTAAAGTTTAACAATTTTTTATATGAGAAAAATTCGAATTTATTCGGCCCAAAGTACGAGATACGGGAAAAGCCGCGAACGGGCAGAAACACAACGACGAATTTTTGGTCGCGAATATTGGTTGTGAAAAATAAAACATCTCATCTTGAAAATGCACACAATCATAACGTTTGTCATAATTCGTCACACTCGCCGAAAGTTGAAATACATACATTTATTTCCAATTTGTTCGCCAGCGAACGACAAACAAAACAGTTTTAGGTGACCAGGTTTCTTATATAGAAACAAGTCTATTTTATCGAAAAATACTGTTTATTATTATTGTATTATTCGGCGTATTAAGAAATTTATAAAAAAAAATTATTTTTTTATTCATATATTAATATTTTGGGGTTTATGCGCCGCTATTGCGCCCCCAACGACACAGCGAATATTTAGCGGCGGATTCGTCGCGATGGGCGAAATTCGTCGTTCGTCGCAGTCATTTTCCCAGAAACATAATCAAGTGCAGTGATTTAATTGTATTTAAACACAAATCAGCCCCTATAGGTTGATGTCTTGACTATATTAAAACCCCAAAAATTGCCAGTGTCATTCTGTAAGTTACAGGTTGAGTCACGACGACATGATAAATTTCTAATAATTTCGGTTGTGGCGTATTTGGCAGATTTAATCTCACTGGTTGGTTGTCACGAAACTATTAAACATCTGTGATGAAATATGAATGATATTCAGCACTAGTGACGTTCCGGCATGTTAATTAATTGGCGAATTGAAATTAAAGAAAACAACTGTCATATTGATTTGCCACGTGAGAGCGGCATTCTGGCAAGAGACTGCACTTGTTTGAGGGCTCAAACTTAATGAACAATTTAATTAAAAAAAACAAAACTGGTTGGCTTTCAAATGTCAGGGATCCATTGAATGGAAGGCGCCTGCAGCCGATATTGGGGGCTATTCTGCGTTTCGATTCGGATCGTAAATTTCTCCGTTTGGCAGCTTTGGTATTCTGCGTTTCGATTCCGCTCAGTTTCTTTCGATTGTATGTATTATGCATTACGAACGGAGCTCCGTTAATCTCAGTTGTTTTTTTGTAAACGGAGGGGTTTTCTTTATTTGTGTTTTTTAGTTAAAAAGTTTAAAAAGTTTAAAATTGAAAAAAGTAGAAAATGAGATAAAATGTTCAGAAACGATTAGAAAACACTTAAAATTATTTTTAATTAATTTATTTAATTAAATTAATTTTTTTGTTTTTCTAATTTTTGTACCCGAATCTGATGTTTTTCTTATGTATTACAGGTCAAAAACAACAACACCAGCGCAGTATGAAAAATTGGCTACCATCAACTTTCAAAGGAAGAAGTAGTAGCGTTCCGGGAGGAAGTGGCAGGAATCATCAATGCACTAGGTCCTCCAACAAAAAATGCCAGTGCATGGAAAAAAGTAGGTATGGTTTGCGTATAATTATTGTAGAAATTAATATAAATTTATAGGTTTGGATTGACTGGAAAAGCTACATCAAACGGAAGCTGTCAACAAACAAAAAAAAATGATGAGCACCGAAGGAGTTTCATGCCGCTTACAGCGTATTAGCCCACTTGAGGAAAAAGTTATTCAGTTGACGGGTCTGGTAACAAATACCAGCGGAATTAGCGTTTTTATTTGTTTATTAATTTTATTTATTACTTTTTAGTGGACTGAATTTGGCTTTTTATTAAAATGTTTACAAAATTGTTTATTTTTACTGTTTCTATTTCACACGTTTCACAGCAAAGAAGCTAATTTAAACATACCCTGTTCTTCTTCTTTTTCTTTCGATTCCGTTTTTCTGCAGAATACCAATTTTCGATTGCAACGGAACTGAATGCGGAGACTTAATCGAAACGCAGAATAGGGGTGATTAAAAAACAAATTTAAAATCTTCCTCATCTCTCATTTCGGTTCGCAATTGGCCACATTGTTTCCGTATACAACAGCCCACACATTTCTGGAGTTCCGTTTGCCAGAACATCTGCCGGCTGTTTTCACAACGAAAACGCGATTTTTAAGCGATTTGCTTCCTGCCCGGTTCTATCGACAAATCAAAAAATTAAACAAAACGAAATGATACAACTGCTGCTGATCTGAGAACGATTCAAAATTACACTGACCAGACCTATTATTTGCTGGGCTCGGCGAATAAAAACAGAATATACCCAGATTACAGTTTCTTTATCATAAGTATTTATTACTTTAAATTAATAGATTAAGTTTTTTTAATTTACATCATAAATTGTCTACTCTCGGTTGGCAAAAAAGTAGAGTATACAACTTTTATTAAGTGAAACGTTTAAAAGTAAATCGATTAAAGCTAAATATGTATTTTTGTTGGGTAATATAAAAAGAACTAAATTTAAATTACACATTAATTGTATATATTAAGGGTTTTAGTATTTTATTTATACATAATACATACACATACAGTTAATGGTTGCTTTAAAATTATTTATAACATTTTTATTTTTAAGAAAAGTGATTTAAACATATTTTACCTTCGCTTAATATTATTTTTATTTTATTTTTCTTTTTTTTGTTGCTGGTGCACATTTTGTACTTGTACAAACTATAGAGAAATAAAATAAAATATTGTATGTATTTCTAATTACAGTATTAAGAAAATAATAATACTTGGGGGGTTGTTGGTTTGTTTTAAGAATGTGAATCTGTGAAAAACCAACATGAAAACTAAAAAATATATTTTTAGAAAAAAAACCCTTTCTTTGATTTCATGTGGGTTTAATTAATTGTTTCTCCATTTTCACAATTCTTTTTGAAATAGTTTATGTTTTGACGACGATGATGCAGAGCCATCGAAAACTTCATGTTGCCGAGGAAAAGTCACAGGAATTATGTATTTTATTTTACATATTTTATAATTCTTTTAATCTTTATTTTCGTTGCGTATTTGCATGATTTTCTTTTTGACCAATGTGCGGACTTGCTGGGTGGCCGATTGTTGGCCTGCCGCTGATTGCTGTTGTTGCTGCTGCTGAACCGATGAGGACGTCATCGTTGCGCCTGCTGAAGTTTGTGTTATCGTCATGATTTCAGCTTGTGTAACATGCGATGTGTTCAGATTGCCCGAAACACCGCCCGATGAGCTGACTACAACATTTTGTTGTTGTTGCTGCTGTTGCTGTTGTTGCTGCTGCTGTTGTTGTTGTTGTTGTTGCAAAGATTGTTGCTGCACGACAGCCACTAGATTGCCGCTCGCTGTTGTTTGCAAGCGCACAGGGCTGGCATTTTGTCGCTGACTTTGTTGGGCAGCAGCTTGTTGCTGTATCGCAGTGATAATGGCCTGTTGGGTCTGAGATTGGGAGCCAGAGGTTGCTACTTTGATGGTGCCCGCAATATTTTGTCCGCCCGTAACATGTGCTCTTAGATTTCCAGCAGCCAGAGCTTGAGCTGAAGCGGCTGAAACAACCTGAAGTGCAGACAAGCGAAAATAAATATATTTCATTATGTTGGGTCTTTAAATTGGGAAGCAGAGGATTTCTTAGCGACTTTTTGAACGTCAATTTGTTGCAAATTCACCAGAACAAATTTGCTTAATCTTTAATGTATTACAAGTTGTCGTCGTAAGCGTTTATCAAATTCAAATTCAAATTCATGCAAAAAGTGCCATTTTTACATGACAATAAATGTTCAACTACGAAGGAAATCATTCTTGAAACTTAAAAAAAAACATGAACAAATAAATCGGTTTTACAAATTCCAGAGTGCAAGTAAAAATTAAAGTTTGCAAGAAAAATCGTATCTATTCATTTCGATTATTATTTAATTAATCAGACATTCAATCCTTATTTTAGTTCTTCGCAAAACCAGACAAGTTTTTCGGAACAAGAATAATTTTTTTTAACAGAAATTAATTCCATTCATTTCGATTCCGAACCTGTGCGACAACGCATTAGAGGACGCCCACGGAACCGATGGCGCACACAAGTGGAGAGGGACCTCATCCAACTTGGTGTGCAAGAAGCAAATAAATTATTAAATTTTTCCATCGAAATCAATCGATTAAAGGACGGATTAATGTTGATTCTGTTTCTCACAATGAAGATTTTGATTATAATCAATTTGCAAGTCCTACTTGTCATAGATTTTCAAATGTACAATAAATTGAATTTTATTTTACCTGTATGGTTTGTCTTTGATTGGGCTGCGATGCCACCGAAACCGGTATCACTCGGCCCACACTGGTTTTACCCAGAACAAAGCCAGCTGTGGCCAGAGTGCCCTGTTGCCCCTGTCGCATAACCTGTTGTATTTGCTGTACTGTTACCGAACTGGGCAGAGATTTGGTGTTCTGTATGTGTACCAATTGCGTTTGGACGCCACCAGTGTTGGAGGCATTCCCGGATACAGTTGACCCAGACTTCTGGGTAACTTGTGTCCCCTGTTGTTGTTGCGGATTGTTTGTTTGTGTAATCGTTGTGCTTTGCTGTTGTTGTTGCTGCTGTTGATTGGCTGCTTGGGCAGCTTGTATTTGTGTCATGCGTGAGATTTTGCGAGGCATTGCCAATTGCTGTTGTTGCATGTGCAGTTGGCGCATTTGCGATTGATTGGCCATAGTAACTTTGATTTGGCCGCCCGGTTTGAGTTGGGACAACGCCATGTTGACAGTATTTTGAGTTTGTTGTTGGCCCGTGTTGACGGTTATGCCTTGATTGGTATTGCCGCCACCAGATGTTGCCACCGACGTTTTTACTAAAGTGGAAATTTGTTGTGGTGTGACTTGTTGCACTACCTGTTGTGAGCTACCCTGTTGTTGAAGTGTTGCTGAGCCCTGTGCGGATGTCACCGAGGTCTGCTGCAATTGTATGCCTTGGGCCGTAGTGGTGGCGAATATTTGTCCGCCCTGTTGCAAGACCTGGGCAGCCTTTTGTTGGTTGGCAGCTGATATCATTTGCCGTTTGACCAACAGCATATCGGTTTCGCCCACTTGGCGGGTAATCGTTTGTTTGCTTGCAGCTGCGGCCACTTGTTTAATAAATTGGGCTCTTGTCTGCTGAGCCTGGTGCTGATGAACTTGCGAAGCTGCCACAGTGGTCACCACGCCAGCAGCACTTGGCGTTGTAGAGGCAACGTTTGATGTCGCTACCGCCACTTTTTGGCCCTGTACTACTTGGACCGTTGTAGGTCCAGCACCAGTTTGCATAAGACTGCCCTGAATAATGGTACCCTGGGCGTTGACTAAGGCCGTCTGTCCCGAGGCTGTTTGTACAACCGTTTGTTGAGCCTGTTGCCCGGCAGCGCCCGCTTGTAAAACTTTTAATTGCGGACGTTGTCTGTAGAGCTGAATGTGGGTGTGGGGCTGGCCTTGTTGATTGCTGCCGGCTTGAGCGGCAGCCGCTATTTTCTGTCCCTGTTGGAGAGAACCAACTCGTATGCCTTTGGTAACCACTTGCTGGGTTCCAGCAGGCATGGACGCCAATTGGAACTGTGTTGCTTGCAGTTGTGCTTGGGCGACGTTTGTGCCCAAACTGGACATGGAGACGATGGTGGGGCTTGGATTGCCCGCCGATCTCTGCTGCAAAACAACGTCTTGTAGAGTTGTGCCGCTTGGTGCAGCCACTATTCTTTGTGCCCGTAAGGCCGAAGTATTGAGAGTTGTAACAGTTGCTGTGGGTTGTTGCATACCACTAGAGGTTGTCAGCACTGTGCCGACTGTGGCAAGTTGTGATACCGACACCACTTGTGGCAGCGATTGGGTCTGCACTATGCTACCCACTTGTGGTGAGCTCGACACGATAGTTTGCTGTGGTGATAAAGACACAATTTGAGCCGCTGAAGAGGACACCTGGCTGCCATGGTGTTGCTGCTGGTTTGTTACTGCGGAGGATATCGATTGGACAGGAGTTGTGAGTACAACTGAAACTGAAGCTTGTGTAGCTACCAAGTTGCCGGCTGAAGTTTGTTGCTGCAGCTGCACATGTTGTGCTTGGCCTGTATTGGACTGTGAGTTATTCGATTGTTGCTGCAATTGCTGCATTTGGCTTGTGGTGAGCAGACCAGATTGGGGTGCCACAATGGCTTTAACAATTTGTGTGGTGGTGGTGCCGCCGTGCTGTCTCACTATATGTTGTTGGGTAGTTTGATTTACACCGCTGCTAACAACCGTCTGTTGTTGTTGTTGTTGCTGTTGCTGTTGCAACTGCTGAGCGGTATTACCGCTATGTTGGAGAACAATGGCTGTTGCTGTTTGTTGTTGTGCCTGCTGTTGAGCCACTCCACCAGCTGCCGTAAGCTGATGAATCTGTAATTGTTGTGTGTGCAGTCCAGGCGGAGTGGCAGTAACTTGTACCTGCTGAGTGTGCTGCTGCTGCTGTTGTTGTTGTTGTTGCTGCTGCTGCTGCACCAGTTCCTGTAAATGTGCTGCCTGATTAGTCTGTTGCTGGACAATGTTGACCGTGTTTGAATTGGTTACACCACAAGGTTGCTGCTGCTGTTGCTGAACTCCCTGGCACACTTGTGGCGTTTGCGAAGCTGCTGGTGGAGGCGGCGGCGGACATTGTGCCCTCTGCTTTTCTCGCAACTTGTTTGCTCTCATGATGGCAATATTTTGCGGCGATATCGGTTGATCATAATTAACTACGCCAAACTCCTGTAAAACTTCCATGTGCTTGGGATTCATAGAGCTGGGCGTGTTAAAATGTCTCTTGGGAGCTGGAGCCTTTTTCAAATATGCCGTCTTTATGCAATCAAAACGAGAACGCATGATTTTAGTAAACGTTGTGTTATTGTCGTTGACATATTGCTGCGTAGTTCTTAAACATCTCAGCGGACTTTTGAGATATTCCGTCTTTAAGGCCGTCTTTAGTTTCTTTTGTTTCTTGGGACTTTCCACTAGTTTCCCCTCTTCGCGGGCCTGTATTACAGTTTCATAACGCCATCTACATTGTTTGGGAGATCGGAAGGTTTTCGAGAAAGTGTTAACAATTTCCGCCACCAAATCCCAGTTTGGTGTGTGACCCGGCGAGAGCAGCATTAAGTTGCAGGGCAACCCTTGCAAATTTACCAAAACATGGAGAATGGCAATGTCTTCAAACACACACCATTCGATCATACCCTCAGGCTCTGTTAATGGTTTCAGAGGCATTTGGGGTTTTAATCCTGGTATCTGAACATTCGGTTTGAACTGTCCCCTATAACGTTGATTCTTTAAATCGCGTCTTATTTTCGCTATAGCTGGAGATGGTCGATCGAATAGCGAACGCGGCGCACTAAACATTTCCTCGCGACGCATCTTTGCTGGTCTCTTGTTGCCGTCCATCATAAAGCCGGCATCTAATCTGGAACGTTTATAATCCTTTTTGATGTAGACAGGCGGCAATTGGGATTCTGGAATGGGTTCTACATCGTACATAAAACTGAGTGAATAGTCGATGTAAATATCATCGCTGTCTTGCGGAGGAGTGGGTGGACACCACATCTAAACGAGAAATTAAAAGAAAATGTCCATATACATAATTAATTAGCCAAGTTATTTATATGTAACAACCGATAACACACACAAACTAAAACCGCAAAAGTTTAACCAAATGTATGAGTTCTAAATCAATCGCATATGTACGATTTGAAATCACCTATTTTTCTGATTATGTTCTGCGAAAGTTGTGGCTGGAGTTTTCTTTTCAATTGAATTGAATTTCAAAATGAAATGAATTAGAAAACGGTAACACACTGCAGAACATCCAGCATTGAATTGAGGAGCGAGACTGCACAACTGATAGACAACTTTTCAGATATAGTTGGTGATTTACGTTGTATGATTTTACGAGTTAATCAGTTTGTATCAGGGCTGTTCTGAAAATCACATGATGTCCGGAATCACATCTGCTTTTAAGTGCTATTTTGTTAATCGCATCCTTTTTGAACTTATCGGTGTGATTATAAACTAAACGCTAAACATTGCGTAATTTATGCATTTAATTTAAATGGAAAAAAACAATAAAGTTCTACTCACGCACATATTGCAAAGTGATTTCAAATGTTTCAATAGTTTCTGTGTGCAGAACAGCTTTTAAGTGATTTCAAATCACATCGCCAAAAAGCGATCTGCAGAAAATGCCCGATAAACAAGGAAAAGTTGCCCAAGTCGAGCAGCAGCACTTCATTCAAAATCAAAGAGAGTTAGTAAGAACTTTCTTTAACTAAATTTTAAATTAACAATCGTAAAAATTAGTATTAAAACAAAATTCGGCCTATTTGAATTCGGCTTAATTCCGCAAAGGCTGATTGGTGAGTAGCAAAATACAAAATACTGAATACATAATCATGCCTGTTACGGTTCTCGGAATCTTGCCGAGAGTTTGTAAAAGTTTAAGTAGAGAACAATCGAATTTCCTTTAATCTATTACAAATTGTACAATATTTCGAAAACCGTTTAAACTTCAGTTTTGCTCGAAGGCGAAATTCGTTTTATTTTGCAATGCACTAAATGAAAACTGTGGCCTGTTTTCCGCTTGGAAATTTTTTTAAGCCAAAATATAGTGTGACTCAAAAGGAGAAATCAGGCAAGTGTAAATATTTTAGATTCTACTGTAATACAAGCAATAAATATTTTTTTTCTTTTTATCTATACACCGATTGTAAGCAGAAAGTGTTGAGTTCGTACAGCCAAGGATTTTGTTGATCGTAAACAATAAAATATAATTATAGTTGATATTTTGACGGAATATGGAAAAGAATGGAAAAAGATTAAAGAGTAGCTTTTTTCCTAAACGTCAGCATGCAACAGCAAAGCCGTATTACAATCACTGTAAAGAGCAGCATATAAAACCTTGAATTCACTTTCTTGGGATTTGTATGTAAAAATTTTTCAATCATACGAAACTTTTCACAAATCTGGCAAACATCAGAAGTTAATTATATAAAACAATAAAAACCCACTTAGTGTGTTTCAGCAATGAAATGCCAACACGCACAAGTATAACATTGCAACACATGCGAGAAACTTAAATTGCCTCCTACTCAAAAACTTATCTCGACGCACTCGGTGGATTATCTTGTGATGTGTGGGTCACATATGTTTTAGATAGTGTCTCCATACATCCTAGTACGCTTATCCGTACGCATTCTACAATAGCTTCAGCTCTTTAACGATTACGACGCCCCTGATGGAAAGCCAAAAATAAAACTGTTTTTGGCGTGTTCTCAGCTCAGCCACTCAAAACTCTAAACACTTATTCTCCTGGCACTAGATAATTTTGGCTCTTGTCGTTACTTTGTTTTTTTTGGTTTAATTTTTGCTGCCAGCTGTTTACGTTCATCTCGTAATTGTTTTCCTTTTAATGCAATTAAAAATAATACAGAAACTCCACGCATTTTATGTTCGCCTCAATCTTCCTATACAACGAATTAGTTAAAACAGATCAGCTGATTTCTTGTGCTTCCGTTAAAATAACATCTCACCGAAATGAATACCAAGAAAAGTGTGATTTACAGAACAACACGAAATGGCGTATGCGGTTTTAAAATGGCTGGTGGGACAACGCATTAGAGGATGCCCACGGAACCGATGGTGCACACAAGTGGAGAGGGACCTCAACCAACTTGATGTGCAAAATTGGAGGACGCTGGCTAAGGACCGTGCCAGCTGGAAAAGTTTCACCCCGGACTGTAGCGCCAAAAGAAGAAGATAGAAGTAAGGAATAGCATTTCGCGTTCATAGTTTTTTAAATTGTTAGAAAAAGACATCATCTTCATCCGCAGATGCGGTTGCGATTGCCGGTAACAATCTGTACTTCACTTTATCTTCTCGTGCTGGCAGATTCATTCATTCCTCTTTAAGCAAAACAAGCAAACAAAAACCTGATCACTGATCACTGATCTCTATATTTATTTCGAATATCTTATCACATTTTAAATACATATTCTAGGTATTTGCTTTATACTACAATTTTTGTTACAGAAATTAAACTAAAAGAAATACTTACCGGCATTTGTTCCATTGTATTCGCGGAAATCCAGATCTATTTTTATTTAAAATTTTGATTGTTTTAGATCCCGATCGGCGAAAGGCAACAAAAGGCAAAAGACACCCCACCACATACACACACACAACAAATAAGCAGAGACACGGGGCAATATAAGAAAAATAAATAAAGAAAAGAAGGAAAAAAATATTATTTTCTTGTTAACTGTTTTGGCGACTTAAAATTTAAAGGTTTATAAAAATTTTATTTATTTTTCTTGTAAGCAATAAAACTTTTTCAGCAGTAAAAACAATTTCAAAAAAAAAAAAAAAAAAATAAATAAAAACGAAATCTAAGGCCGTTTGGAAATGGCAAACAAATTGGAAATTTGTATGTTTAACTTTTAGCATTTTAAATTTAATCACTGTTTTGGTGCCCCTGTTAAGATTAAATAAAAATTAAGAACAAAAACAATAATAATGCCATTACCAAACTTTTCTTGTCAATGAAACTAAAAAAAGTCATGAAATTAAAGAGAAGTTTTGTTTTTATGGAAACCTTTAAACTAAAATTAGACACCAAAACAGATTTTTATTTTTAATATATTATAAAAAAAAAACATTTTTTTTTTTTTATTATTAGAAAATAATATTTTTTAAGATTTCTTTTCTTTTTTTATTACAATAATTATATATATTTTTTGTAATAAAGTTTTTTTTTTTTAATTAATTTTCAAGGGCCAAAGATTCGCAATGTTTAATTTGTCTTCACTTGGTACAAGTTTTATTCCGCAATAAATAAAATTTAAATAAAACACAGTATTTTAATTTTTATTTCTGTTTATCCTTTTTGATATTTTTTTGTTAAAAGCTTTTCGGAGATTTTATTTTTTATAATTTCGAATTTTATAGCTTTTATATGGGATTGTAATTTAGAATATAATAAATAATGTTGCATTTTTTTTAAGAATATAATCAAAAAACTATGGAGTCCTTGTTAAGCCAAATTTTTTCTGGTTTTTCGTGGCTTTTTATATAATTATTATTCTAAATTAAAGACTTAAAATTATAAAAACTTAGATAAAAGGTGTGTAAACAAACATAACTTAAAATAACTTTTATTATATAAACCTTTTAACACAAATAAAATAATAATAAAGAATTTGTTATAATATTTTACTCAATAATTATTTCGTTTTGAAAAATCTCATTCCTAGAAGAAAAAAAAAGTCAGAGTTCTTAGACACAAAAGAGAAGTCGAGGAAACCTGTATCAGTTTTCGTTAGTGTTCAAAAGCAAGCAAAAATTTGTATTTACTTTAGAAACTGGAAATGGCACGTAATTTGAAATCGCGAGATTTAAAGATTTACAATCAAAATTATTTGAAGTTGAAAATTAGGAAAAGAATGAAACCTCAAGAAAAAGAATAAAGTACGACGTTTTAATATAGAATTTATTTCTTGAAACCATGCGACTTTACAGGCATGTAAAACGTGCGTTTTGAAATCGCCAAGAGATTTGATTTTTAGGTGTTTTCATGATCGTACAGTTTACATTGTGGTCTGAGATTCTAATAAGTACTTAAGTAAACCATTGCCACAGAAAAACTATTAAAACCAAACAAATACCTTTAAATTGATATTTTCAGAATTTAATCATTTGACATTTTCACTATCTTTCGCTAAAAACAACAAGAAACATGTTTTATTTTTCTGCTGTACAGCTTTATTTTTAGCTTGGTGCTTTGTTTAAGTAAAAACCTTCGGTTCAACTCAGTAAAAGCTCGCGAGTTAAACACGCCAATACTCTTGCGATTGTGCACCTCTCACTCAGTACACTTGTCATGTGATTGATGCGAAATACGATTATCAGAACATGCCGGTTAACCAGCCAACACCTGAACTCTTCGATCAGAGTACAGAAACAAAACAGTAGCCACCATCAAAGAGAAAAATAAGCCCCGGTATTTCCAAAAGTGTTCAAAAGGCAATTAGTTAAAAAGTTAAAACTCTTTTCAATCCACAAGATTTAAATAACTGGCATTGGCGTACCTGCATCGATCACCTGCCCATGCGGCGCCAAAATTTTTCTTCGGATTGTACTCGAATTCAGAGTACATGCCAAAAAAGTAAATATGGACTCTAATGGTAGGTTGGGCAAAGATTTTGCTTTGGTTGGCATAGCAGCTCAAGCTAAAAAAAAATATTTACATACAAACAGACTTTTACAAACTTTTACTTTTAATTATTTTCGTTGTGTCTGTAACTGCCTTCAAACGATTCTTTTATTGTGTAACGGTACGAGCGAAATGTCTGCCACAGTTTTATACTTAAAAGCTGCGAAAATTACATTTAAAGTTTTCCTTTTATTTGATTTGCCAGAGGCCGAAATCAAAAGTAAATGAAAACGTCATTCAAGTTGGTTCGTTCGGCTTTCAAAAGCACAAATTTATTAGATTTTGTATCACATGATGAAGTTTAATTTACTAAAAATTCATGCAGTTAAAAAAAGTTGCAGTTTGCACGCAGGCAAACGACGAAACGTAACGGCGTAAACGGCGGATAAAATGACGTTAAAAAAATAAACTCTACATAAAAAACTGATAAAAGTTACACCAACTGTTTGCGCTCCAAGAACTCAACGAAGAAGTTTATGCTGCAGATCATATGAAATTTGTTATGAAACTAAACAATATCTTTTGAAATTTTACGATTTAAAACGGCACTCACAATCCCCGAATCTCTTCTCTAATGTTCGTACATATCAATTGTTGTTTAACAAACAGGAAAAAAAAACTATAATATAAAATTAAGTGTTAAAAACATGTTTGCTTACTGGTGTCAGGACTTTGTTGTTTTTGTTTTCTGTCTATAATTATGTATATTACGATTGTATTAATACCTATCGCTGCTATTATCTAAACGTTTTTATTTTTTGCTTTTAATATTATCAATTCTATATTGTATTATTTAAAAATATTATTTACAAGCTTATAATAAAATTAATTTCTTTTTAGTTTACACTTTCATTTTGTCTGGTAAAAATTTCAAATCTTAAATTATTTGAAAAGTAGGAGTAGTCGGCAGAAAAATAGGTCTGAAAATATTTTATTTTCTGGGAAGGGTTTATTAATGTAAAATAAATGTCTCACAGAACTTAATAAATAGAAATTGCTGCAACTTCAATTTATATTGTTTTCAATATTTTTGTGTGATTTGCAAGACAATTTATTTTGCAACTCGGGCGCCTGCAAATAAAACTTCAGGTGGCAGTTTAAATGAATATTGACATAAACTGAAGCAACAGTATTCATTGCATCCTTTAGGACAACCAATAAAAAAGAAACCAAATTGTAACAATCACGCACAGCAATAACAAGCAAACATGACACGCTATCCTCACGTTCTGTTGAAAAATATTACCAAGGCAAATATTTGTAAATTAATACTGTTTTCTAATTGTTCACATCTTTGATTACTAACATCATCATGAGTGCGAGGATTCACTCAAAGATTTTGCCGAACCATTTGAACCCCCTGCACTTCTGTCATATTGATTTGTTGTGGCTGAACGTGGCGCTTTCAGAAGCCAGCGATGCAAAGTGGTAACGGAGCTGGTGCTGGCATTTGCAGCAGCAGTTTCATTCGCTCTTGGAGGAGCCGTTCTTCTTATACCAGTTGCAGTTCGGATCTGTGAAGTAGATGTGGGTGTTTTGTTCAAATTTGTCAATCTATTATCAAATTTCTGTCCAGATTCTTCTTCATTAAGCTTTGGAGTTTTATTGAATTTCGTTGATGAATGATGGTGTCTAGTGATAACTGGTAGCACTGGACTTTCATCTAAGGTCCATAGATTGATTTTGACTGAACCTCTAGAACGTGTGCGGGGCGTATGACTTTCATTTTGCTGCTGTTGCTGTTGTTGCTGTTGTGGTGTGCTATTCCCCGCCTGATTTCTTGAATGCAATGGAGTATTTGATTTAGCAGTCGACAAAGGTGTTTTCTTAAGAGTAGAATTTGATGTGGAAATGCTGTCGTCGTTGTCATCAGAGTCCGTTTCTTCCGAGACATTATAATATGTAGAATTGGTGGTTGTGTCTTGGTTGTGCGCAGCCCAGATATCCATACTAGAAGAATTGCCAGCATCAGCCTGATGTCGTTGTTGATAGTGCACAACTTCATCAAGACTCTCATTATCATTGTCACCAGCAGTAGCATAACTTGATTTATCATCATCATCAGCTTCGTTGTCGTCTACATTTTCTTCGACATTAATCGACTTAAGTGTTTCATTGGTAATTTCTTCTTCTTCCTCTTCTCCCTCAACATCATCTGAGCCTTCTTCTTCTACTTCTACTTTCATTGTCTTACCACCACGAGTTCTGATTGTTATATTTCGTATAATTCTGTTTGTGGTTTGTTTTGTTTGTATTTTTTTATAATCATGTTCCTCAATATACATATCGTTATCATCAACCATTTCGGCTTGTTCTTCTTCTTCTTCTTCATCTTCTGCTTCCTCATACTCGTCCACTACTTCGCACTCCTCGTGAGTGTCATCCTTTTCGCTGTCGTCCTGTTCGACGCTATATTCATCTCTTTCGCCATCATCACCATTATCTTCGCCATCATCTGCTTCATTTTCTTCCTCTATTTCTTCTTTTTGCAATGCTTTTCTTGGACTATGTCTTAAAACCCTTTGTGTTGGGTTTGTCAGCGAAGTCCTCTTCTTTGGCGAAGACTCTGCAGTTGACTTACCTGGGCTTACATTCGATTTGCACTCTATTTGCTCAGTTTCTTCTTTCTTGCGCAGCATTTCTTCTCTCTTTTGTTTCATACGTTTTTGGGCAAAAGTTAATAGTTTTTGATTCTTAACGCCGGTTCTTTGTGTAGAACTTTCGAAATCGTTACCTACCGCTGCTGCAGCAGCCATTGATGTGCGCGTGGTCTTTCTATTGGTTACGTTACAAGAAGACTTTATGTTTCTAGCTGGTATTTTGCCACGGCTAGATAAAGTCATCTTGGAGGATTTGTTTAAATTGCCACCTGAAACCGACTTACTTAAAGATCTCAGTTTTCGCCTGTTTGGTAGTTCTGCAATTTTTCGAACTTTTTCATTTTTATTCGATTTTTTAAAAGTCTTTACTGCTACCTGTGCTTCGTCGTTACCTTCACCTTCATCTTCGTCGTCAGTCGATTCTTGTTCTACGCTCTCGTCTAGACTTATTTCTAAACCAATTTCTTCCTCCTCACTTTGAATAACAATTTCATTTTCTTCCTGATCTGTACTGTCATTGTCATTTTCTCTGTCGTCCTGCTGCTCATCATCTTCACCCTCACCCTCACCAATACTCATATTTTGATCACTACTACCTTCCTCATTTATATCTTCAAGACTATTTCTCCCGCTATTTCGTTTTCTAACATTTCTTCTATCTTTTCTAGTTCTATCAACTGTTAGAGTTTTGTTTTGATTTCTATTACTCAAACGCCGTCTTCTTATGCCTGCCTGCCTACGATTGCATCGAGCCTTTGCTCTTACTGAAACTGTTGTTGCAGTTGCAGCCGAACCTTTACGAGTTCTTAGCGCTGCTACGCGTTGCGTATTTCTCTGATTACTGCGATTATTAGCAAAATTAGTTCTATTTCGGTTACGATTTCTATTATTGTTCTTATTAATAGTTTTTCTATTAACCTGATTTGTTGCATCCTTTCGTGAATAAGTTAACGGTTCATCAGCACTCTCTTCTTGCTTCAACATTTCGGCTTCTTTTTGCAAAGCCGCCAGCCGATTTGCTTCCCATTCACGTTTTTGAGCCTCTAACTCAGCCTCGGCAGCACGTAACTGTTCCGCTGTCCAGGCGGCACCAGTTTCTTCCACAAAACGCATGGCATAACGTTCAATAGGTGACAACTAAAAATAGAAATAAGATTTTAATCAAAAAAATATTTTAATAGTTTTTATACATAAATAAATTAAAATTCTTTCAATTGTCAAAATCATCACTGGACCGAATTCGATATTTCATATATTTGGCCATTCTTATCAAACAAGTCAAAATTGTTTAATCAAACCTTAAAATAGTGGCGGAAAACTTTGCGTTTCCTTTTTGCATAAATGAAAAGATATTTATGTATATTTCAAATAATTGTGTGACGTTGAGTGATATAATCAAGCGTGGCAAATATCGCTTTAACTATGTCTGAGCGTCAAACTTTATAAAGTTTAATCTTGGCATAAAATATTCATGTTAGAAATCAATCAACTATAATTTAAAAACTTTAAATATTGCATGCCACAAAATCGAATTAATAAATGAGCGACAATGAGCGCGACAACTTCTAAGATATTCGTTATAATTTTGTAAAAATCTGTCAGTTAAATTCTACTAATTGATATCTACGAGTGTAAAATATGAAAATCTAACATTGATTTCGTCAAGTTTATGATACGTTGGAGTCCAAATCGAATTGGACTTGATATTTACAATAAAAAGTAAAGAATATAATCGATTAAACTTTGAGAACCCTCGATATCCCAAGGTCGTAAAGTCGTTATCGTAATCAGATCAATTCAACGTAAAAAGATATATACACTCATTATGGTCTTGAATCCTTCAACGACCAATGTAACAGCGAGAAGTTGTTCATATTGGCTTCATGTAACGATGACGACAATTATTGGAATAAGAAGGACGGACAACGAAGATATTAAAAAAAAACTTATTATTATGATTATTAAGGGCGTAGCTTTTCTCAAAATTATTTGCGAATTCCATTTAAAAATAATATACATAAATTTGCTATTCAGATATAGCTACAGAGCATCATTTGTGAAGCTGTATTCAAAGCTGGGTTAACAGAAAACTGGAACTGTAAGCAAACTAATCGCTTTAACTTGAAATTTAGTTAAAACTTAAGAATTTGTTTTATGATTTTTTCTAGCGACCATTTGACGATTTTCAAGCCGATGCATTGAGGACAAGAAAGTGCTTTTTAGGTGCATAATCTACATAATAAGATATATTTAACAATTCCAGTGTTTTTAATAGTTTCTTCAATCAGACAAATGCCTCGCTAATGCGAACATCCTGTGGTAAGTTTTGGCAGAACAAGATTCTCACAAAAATAGCTCGAATCTAACCAAAGTCAGTGACATTTTATCATCACATTGAGAAACCACTAGAACCCGATTGTTAATTAATATGGTGTAAGCATTATCTTTTTACTTTAAAGCTTAATAATTCGACAGTAAATAAGAAGCTGAAACGCTTTTACTTTTGCAAGGTTACAAATTGTTTCACCTGTGGAAAGAAATCAGTGTGACACAGAGTGCCCTTGCAAGTTGGATGTGGCTTTCATCAATACAATATATTTTGAATAACGAAACTAAAAAAATGTGTTAAATTAAAATAGAGCTGTAAACAAAATTGTCGTCTTAACCTGAGAATGAATTAAAACTTTGCCTTTGTTCTAAGATTTCTTCTAGCGACCATTTGACGATTTTCAAGCCGATGCATTGAGGACAAGAAAGTGCTTTTTAGGTGCATAATCTACATAATAAGATATATTTAACAATTCCAGTGTTTTTAATAGTTTCTTCAATCAGACAAATGCCTCGCAAATGCGAACATCCTGTGGTAAGTTTTGGCAGAACAAGATTCTCACAAAAATAGCTCGAATCTAACCAAAGTCAGTGACATTTTATCATCACATTGAGAAACCACCAGAACCCGATTGTTAATTAAAATGGTGTAAGCATTATCTTTTTACTTTAAAGCTTAATAATTCGACAGTAAAGAAGAAGCTGAAGCGCTTTTACTTTTGCAAGGTTACAAATTGTTTCACCTGTGGAAAGAAATCAGTGTGACACAGAGTGCCCTTGCAAGTTGGATGTGGCTTTCATCAATACAATATATTTTGAATAACGAAACTAAAAAAATGTATTAAATTAAAATAGAGCTGTAAACAAAATTGTCGTTTTAACCAGAGAATGAATTAAAACTTTGCCTTTGTTTTAAGATTTCTTCTAGCGACCATTTGACGATTTTCAAGCCGATGCATTGAGGACAAGAAAGTGCTTTTTAGGTGCATAATCTACATAATAAGATATATTTAACAATTCCAGTTTTTTTTAATAGTTTCTTCAATCAGACAAATGCTTCGCAAATGCGAACATCCTGTGTTAAGTTTTCGCAGAACAAGATTAAAAAAAGTCGCTCGAACCTTACCAAAAGTCAGTGAGACTTTACCTTCACATTCAGAAACCATTATAATTCGATTGTTAAATAAAATGTTGTAAACATTATCTTTGTATTTTAAAGCTTAAAATTTCGATGGTAAAGGAATTGTTTAACTTTTGGAGAGAACTCAATGAGACACACAAAGGGCCTTAAAATGTGAGTGAAATACTTAATATAAAATGTGATTTGAATAACGGAATTAAAAATCTAAATAAGATAAAATTAGCACATTAATCAAAAATCATCGTTTCACCTAGAAACTGAATTAAAGAATTATTTTTTGCAAGCCGATATTTTGAAATACTTAACAATCTATTCCAAAGACTTAACAACTCCTATTTCAACCTGGTAAATGCCTTAAAAAAGTAAAACTTCCTTTCTTTGCTTTGATTGTATAACAAGATTCACACAAAAATCTTGCAACTATAGCCAGATATTAGTTAAAAAAGAGTATGCAAAAAGTGGTTGAAAATAAACTTAATTGTATGTATAAATCGCTTTGACTATGTCTGAGCGTCAAGATTAAAAAATTGTTAATGTAGGCACAAAATATTAGTGTTAGAAATAAAGTACATAATAGAAACTTCCAAACTGGTCGTATTCAGTACCATCACATCGTATTAATAAGCATTTTTTAAATATTTTCTACTAATTTTTGACTTAAAAGAAATTACGAAACAATTTTTCTCTTAAATGAACACGACTGTTTAAATTTTTTCAAATCCTAAACTGATTTTTTTTTACGAAACATACCTGTTTAACCAAATTTTGCATTTCCAAATCGGCCCTGCTTAGTTCAACGTTAGCATCGGCTGCTGTTACGGCTTCATCCAAAGGAATGTTTTCATCAAATTCAGCTAAATCGGCGGCTGCTTCAGCTTTAGCCGTTTTTGTTGCCTGTACATCCTGCTCATCCTCGGCAGCAGCCAATGCGGTCTCGAAAGCTTTAAGTGATTGCTTTTCCAAATCGATTTCAGCAGTTTCTAACACGGTTGTTGAAGTTGTAGGCTTATCAAATGCATCTTGCTGAGAAATGGCAGCTGTTGTGCTATTATTATCACCAATTTGTTGTTGTGTTTCCACATTGAAGAGATCTTTGATAGTGGAGCTCTTAAAGAACGATGTAGTAAAGTTACCACCTTCAATGGCCATATCGCTGAGCATACGCTTTTGATTGGCTTTCTTAAGTATATTAACTTCAATGGTCTTTTCGGAAACCAAGCGATAAATGTGCACATCTCTGGTTTGGCCAATGCGATGACAGCGATCCTGCGCCTGAGCATCCATGGTAGGATTCCAATCCGAGTCGTAAAATATCACAGTATCAGCTCCAGTCAGATTAATGCCTACACCTCCAGATCGAGTGGACAGTATAAAACAGAATATGCGTTTGTCTGTATTAAAACGTTCCATAAGCAATTGTCGTTGTTCCACTTTAGTGGCACCATCCAAACGCAAATAAATATGACCATGATGGTTGAGAAATGCTTCCAATACATCCAACATTTTGGTCATCTGTGTAAAAATTAAAACACGATGATGGCCCGACTTTAGTTGTTTTAATAAGCGATCTAGGGTTTGGAGTTTGCCACAATCATATTGTATTAGGCGGGGATCTGGGAATTGTGTTGTCATTGCCGATATTATCGGATGCAATATCAACAATTTTGGTGACATTTCACTGCTTATACATCGCTCGTAAGTGTGTTCTTTCAAATGACGTGAAGATGTTAAATTATTTACATAGAACCGTATGCGAGGGGCACAAGCGGACGGCACGTATATAACAAAATTTTGGAATATTTTCTTAAGATCCTCACAGCGCTGTTCGTAGGATTTTAACATTTTGTTTAAGGTCCAATTGTCTGAACGTCTTGTCATTGCAGTCGAACAATTCGTCAAACCTCTCGTTTGCCAACTAGAGTACTTTAGAAGGTTGCCAGCGTCTTTGCAGTTTTCTATAGATTCTCGACAGTCAGCACCATAAATTGGAGTAGCTTCTGTGCGTCTCTTGTTAATATTGGCCATCAATTTGAGACGAGCTAATCTTTGTTCTTTACGTTGCTGTAAAATATCGCTCATATTATAAATGGGATCCAGCTCAGATGAAGTATCATCCTCTACATCGTCCTTGGGTTCAGTCTTAACATTAACACCTTTATTGGGCCTACTGGAACTATTTGTTGCTTTAACCTGTTCTGCCAAAGCTGCCACTAAAACTTTATCATCTTTCGATCTTTCGGTTTTTATGGTTGTCTTTAATGTTTCACCATTTATTGTGTCCTGTAATTTTAATTGTTTAGACGGTGTGGGTCCCATTGCAGCGTCAGTAGCCACAATATCTCGAGATCGTGTGGTGATGTATGCGGGTGTTATTGGTCCCAATTTAGGTGTACCAACTGGATTTATAACATTATTGATGCGTTTACCTATACGACTATTCGCTGTTTCGCCAACTCCGGCACCAACGGCCGACAGTGTTGCCAGTGCGGGATTAACTGGCACAAATTTATTGCCTTCACGTTTCATGGCTGGACTTGCACCCACCTTAACCGTTTGCCTGGCATGCGTGTTAATACTCTGCTGTACTTTAACATCTCTGACACGTATATGAAATTTATATTTTCCCGTTGGACATCTGGGTGTTGGTTCAGGTATTGTATCGATTTCTTCAATCAATTTCCGCGGAGCTGCCAGTATTCGAGATTTATGGGAAACGTAAGCGGTCAGAGTCAATTCCAATTCCACAAGTAATAAATTAAGAGAGTGTAAATCAATTTGCTGAAGAGAAAGAAACCAAAGCAAAATTATGTTAATATTGATGTTAAACTTATCAGCTTTATTTCATATATGAAAACATAAAACGATTGAAGTGCCGCATAAAAACAAAACAAGATTAAATCAGCTTGAGTTTATATATATATATATATATATATATATATATATGTATATGAAAACTTAAAACAAATGAAAAGTCGAACAAAAGTAAAGCAAGATTAACAGGGATTAAGCGATTAAATCTCAAAACCTATTCCAAACAACCATATGTAAACAGATTTTACATTGCACTCACCGTAAATGGGTCATATTCCATTAAGTCACATATCAACCGCGAAGTTTCATATGAAATGCCATCCATTTGAAATGGCGACAATGTGGGACGAACTTCAAACATATTTGGATGATTACAAACTTTGCGCAATTGCATAAGAACGTTGATGACACTTAATAAATTTCCCGTCGACAAAGTTTCCCGTGTTCTAAAACAGAAAAATATAATATTTTTTAAATATTTATTAAGTCGATATTGCTTTAGGTATTAAGATTTATTATGATAGAACAGTGATACTTACTTCGCTCGACTCATAAAGTCATCATATAAATAACGCTGACGGTTTGACAAACGACACATGACAACATGCTCATATTTCTTGGGCATTTGTTTTTCGACTTCTTTCTTTAGTCGTCTGAGCAGGAAGGGCCTTATCACTTTGTGCAGTCTCTGTATAAGCTGGTCATTATATTCGGTATTGCCCTCAATCATACCGGTCATTGGATTGGAAAACCATTCTTTAAATTCACGATGCGAAGAGAAAACGTAGGGCATGAGGAAATGCATCAACGACCATAATTCCATAAGATCATTTTGCAGCGGTGTTCCGGTTAACAGAAGACGCCTATAAATATATCAGCAATTTGTTAGAAATGTCCAATAAACAAACAGCTGTAACATAATGCCTCATTAATTAAGAGTGTAAAACAACAAATTAAATGTACATTTTTTGAGTAAAATAATCTACACCTTGCAACTGTTTCAACAAATATGTCCATACATACATATTTTATTTTTAATTTAGCACCCATTTACGAGCTTTCTGTGTTCTATTTACAACAAAAAGAGCTTTTTGAATGCAAAATAAAAATTTTTCAGCTATAACTTCTTTCTGAAGTGAACAGTTAGTTACTTTGCAATATCCGGATTCAATTTTCTTAAAAAAAAGGTCGTATTTTCCGTACTTGATGGAAGTTTCCAAATTTTATTTAAAACTGTTGATTTGATCCTTTTGTCGGGTCCTACCGTTTCTATCTCAGACAAAGCACTGAAACCATTTAAACAGCTGCTACAGCAAAATAACTGTTATTTTTGTGTAAAATGATAAAAATTAAAGTTACAGTTATAGAAAAAAATAACTGTTATCATTATTTTGGTCACAAATTACAGTCCTTTATAAAAAAATAAATAGATTATGTTATTTTTATACTAATTAAGCAAACAAATTAAAAATAGCTTTTTGCGTGACGTACTATGATATAAATTCACACATTAGATTCTTCTACATTATTTCTACTACGGCGTTGCAAATCGCAATTTTGTTTAACTTGTAGCTAATTTTTTTTATTTTCAATTCTGAATAATATCAAAAAAGTTATGTAAAAGTGAAATTTAGCTTCGAAGTTTCTCTAAGCGCCCAAGCGTAGTCTCTTAACTAATTTAGCAGACGTTAAGCTACTGATTACGGCGCTAAGTTAGTCTTGAAATATTTACATATATTTAAGGAACGGCAATCGAAAAATAAACAGAGCAATTGTGCACAAATTACATCCTGTTCTATACCACTAGTCATGTCTTATTTTCACGAATATTTTTCCTGCTATGGTGCTATGGTTTACTTATGCCTTAATAACGCACCTTTCTGTCGAAAAGTTTAACAGCAACTGCCACCGTTGCGATTTGAAGTTTTTAATATTTTGAGCCTCGTCCAAAATTAGATATTTCCATTTTTTACGTCGAAAACTTTGCTGATCTTGCACTACTAATTTGTAGGATGTTATACAAACATGAAACGCATTTGGTTTAGTCCAACCGACGCGTTTCAGTTTGCGTTCTTTTTGCGATCCGTAATATGTGAGTATTTTAAAGCCGGGACACCATTTTTTGAATTCCATTTCCCAATTCAACATTACGGAGGAGGGAACAACAATCAAATGAGGGCCCCAGTTGCCTTTCACACACGCCAAGTGAGCTAACAACGCTATGGTTTGAATTGTTTTACCTAAACCCATTTCATCGGCCAAAATGCCATTAAGCTTGCGTTCATTCATGGTTACCAGCCAGTCAAGGCCAATATGTTGGTACTCGCGCAAAGAATGTTTAAGTAAAAATGGTACTGGTGTAACCACATTGGTCGATGATAAAGTATTTCCTTTCGGTTGCAAAGATTCAGCTAAAGCAGCAGCGTCTTTTATCATATCATCTTTGCTACTTTTGTTGGCATTAGACGAATCCTCCAGCAAACTTTTCAAACCAGCTTCTTGTTCATTTTCTTCAGTTTCCTCCGCATCTTCTTCTTCTTCCTCTTCACTGTCACTCTCTTCATCTTCTTCATCGGTCTCAACATCTTCGTCAGCAGTAGAATCGTCATCAGAGTCTCTCATGGCCCCAATAATCTGTTCATCTTCATCATCTTCATCATGTTCAGAATCTGTCACTCTTTTCCGTTTCACTTCCTCTGTAGCGGCTGTAGACTCGGTATCGATTTGATTGGATTTATATTTAGCCATAAGTTCCTCAACGGTTAAATCGTTGTCAGCTTCAAGTTCATCGATTTCTTTTTGGTGGTCTACCTCCATTTCTTCTTCCTCTTGCTTACTAATGGTATTTTCATCATCTTCGCTGGTTTCGTTAGCCTCAAATTCGCCATCATCACTGTCAGTATCTTTTTTGCCCACCGATTTGGAGGAGACATTAGCGCCGCTTGACGATTGTCCAGTATTTGAATCTGCATCCAGCACTATTTTGTCTCGATTTTCTAAATATCCTTTAGGCAAATCTTTAAGAAAATCATCTAAGTCCATTTGAGATTCTTTTTCTAGTGCCGCGACTTCTGCATCAACATCAGCGTTGTCTTCTTCTTCGGCTTTAGCTATAGTCTCCTCGTCATCTTCAGAACCAGAACCAGGCCGAAACTCATCTTAAAAGAATAAACAAGATAAATGAGATGACTGTAAAGACTGAAAACTAAACATTACATTTTTTAAATGCAATTTTGCTTACCATCTGTATTTTCTCTTTTCGGAGAAGATATTCTACTTGAATTTATGCTGGGATTTGCAGAAGCATCTTTTATGGTCTTGTTCATACCCTCCGCCAACTGTTGAGAGAATTTTTCCGTTTGATCAACAATAAACGACAAATGCTGGTCCAAAGCTTTTTTACGTTTTTCTTCTATTTTCGTGTGATGTTTATATTCAACAAGTTTTTCAACATTGCCCCAAAACATTTTTACTTCCTTGGCTATAAATGCAGCAATCCTTTTAAGATGCGCCTCTTGGGCCTTTTCAGCCTTTTGAGCAGCATTAGCTTTGTCTTGGAAATATTTCTGTACCATTTTGGCACATTTTTTTGCCGCTGCTTTTTTCCATTTGCGTTCTTGTGCAAAATCGGCAGCCAGCCATACCATTTCTTCTAGCAAATAGTCCCAATGGGCTTTAGGTCGGGCAGGTTCCATTTGTTTGGGCAAACGTTTTTCAGTCCATAATCCCTCTCGTTGTAATTCCATAATACGCCTCATAACATCAACTTCCTGTTTAGCTTTGAAGGAAAACTCTTGATTACTGTTTGGCGTGGTAGCTGTTGAGGAAGCCGCTGCGGCCGAAGCTGCACTTGCCGAACCGGCTGGCACCAGCAAACCACACGGAGTGGGTGAATACAAAGGCGCAGGAGTATTTGAGCTGGAGGCAACACCATTGCCATTGCGCCGCAACGTTGTCGTACCTTGGGCCGTACTGCAGGGTATCAAAGGAGTACCACCTAAAGAATAGTAAAGAAAATTTAACAATTCAGTGGCTTTTGTCGTTATTGTGGGCAACTTAAATATAGGAAATAAAAAGAAGAAGAGAATTTATAGAATATTTTGTACACACTGATCATGCCTTTAAGAAATAAATCTAAGTACATGTATGTATGGTTTGTACGAAATCATGCAAAATATGTATTTATTATAAAACATATAATTTCCCAGGAGATTCCCGATCAAATAAATATTGTCCCAAAAATCGCAAGAGATTTAAGTACAGTTTACACTTTCGCAAAGCGGGCAACAGTTTTTCTAAAACTATGTTACGGTTGAGTGGCGGTCGACCACTCAACACGAAGGTAAAAGTATTAAACACCAAGGTAAAAAAAATATATTCAATATTAAATTAAGCACTTTTTTGCATAAGCAAAAGTTCTGTCAGTGCAAAATCGGGTCCTAAATGAGGCACTCATTACGCAGGCATGCACATAGGGCACAAAAAGCACTCACATAAGCCAGCGCATTCGTAAGGGTGTTGTTCTATATCTGTATATTAGGTACGCATGAGAATATTGTAAATGTCGTGAGTGGCACATGAACTGCGCAACGCAGCGAAACGCAACGACATGGCCACCAGTATTAAATTAATTATTGTTATTAACAGCGTTGCAAAAGGTATTTTTTGATTTTGATAAAAACGATGTTTTTTTTATTATTGTGGTTAAATTTATTTGAAAAAGAAAAAGCAAAATAAAAGGGGACAACCAAAAATTAAGTCTTCAAAGTGTATGTATTAATGTGCGCGGGCGTGCGTTCGTCTACATATTATGATGCTGGGCTTTTGTTTTTGTACTTAGTCAAATTTACTAGCAAAAAAAAAATATAAGTACGACTATTGGTGGGTACATACTACAGTTTCTGGTAGTAATTGTGCTGATAAGAAATACGAAATACATACAAATTACGTTTCTGTTTTTTGATTTCTTAACTTTTTATCCAACCAGTTTTCAAATACCTGAATTTTTAAGTAACAATATGGTTGGCAAAAGAATTGCACATGTAACAAACTCAAGGGTGACTTATCTGAGGCTTAAAAACAAACAAAAATCAGTGAAAACTGTTCCTTACTCAAATCACTGCAGTGCATTTTAATTATTTGTGAGTTTTGCATTTATAGGTATTCCACAATTTTTGTTTTAGGGTTTGATTTTTTTCCAAAAAAAACTTCTACAAATTGTTACCAATTTTTGATTAGCATTTAACTTCATTCAGTAGGAATTATGCAAAACATGAAACATTCGTGTAAATTATAATTTGAGAAGCATTTTTTAAAATGAAATATGACTCAAAATCAAAGTAAAAGTTTTAACTTGCAATTTGGTTATAGAAACCATTACAACTGGATTTAAAAACTTCAAATATTCCATTCCATAAGATCGAATTAATAAATGTGTTACATAAAATAATAGCACAACAGCAATAATCAAATTTGTTAGCGGTACAAGTTAAAATAAAATATCCGTTTATAATATTAAAAACAAGTTTGCTTCATTGCGGTAAAAAATAAAATCTGTTTATAATATGGCTCTGATAAAATATGCCAAGCTGGAGGAAGGAATTAATTTGGATTTAAGCATAAAATACGTCGGCATACAAATTATTTATTTTTCCATAAATAAATTAAAAATCTCTTTCGACAATCATCACTGGACCGAATTCGATATTTCATATATTTGGTCATTCTTATCAAACAAGTCAAAATTGTTTAATCAAACCTTAAAATAGTGGCGGAAAACTTTGCGTTTCCTTTTTGCACAAATGAAAAGATATTTATGTATATTTCAAATAATTGTGTGACGTTGAGTGATATAATCAAGCGTGGCAAATATCGCTTTAACTATGTCTGAGCGTCAAACTTTATAAAGTTTAATCTTGGCATAAAATATTCATGTTAGAAATCAATCAACTATAATTTAAAAACTTTAAATATTGCATGCCACAAAATCGAATTAATAAATGAGCGACAATGAGCGCGACAACTTCTAAGATATTCGTTATAATTTTGTAAAAATCTGTCAGTTAAATTCTGCTAATTGATATCTACGAGTGTAAAATATGAAAATCTAACATTGATTTCGTCAAGTTTATGATACGTTGTAGTCCAAATCGAATTGACTGTGAATATTTTTAATTCAAAGATTTAGTGGTAAATATTATATTTACAATAAAAAGTAAAGAATATAATCGATTAAACTTTGAGAACCCTCGATATCCCAAGGTCGTAAAGTCGTTATCGTAATCAGATCAATTCAACGTAAAAAGATATATACACTCATTGTGGTCTTGAATCCTTCAACGACGAAAAACGAGAAGTTTATCATATTGGCTTCATGTAACGTTGACGACAATTATTGGAATAAGAAGGACGGACAACGAAGATATTAAAAAAAAAAAAATTATTATTATGATTATTAAGGGCGTAGCTTTTCTCAAAATTATTTGCGAATTCCATTTAAAAATTATATACATAAATTTGCTATTCAGATATAGCTACAGAGCATAATTTGTGAAGCTGTATTCAAAGCTGGATTAACAGAAAACTGGAACTGTAAGCAAACTAATCGCTTTAACTTGAAATTTAGTTAAAACTTAAGAATTTGTTTTATGATTTTTTCTAGCGACCATTTGACGATTTTCAAGCCGATGCATTGAGGACAAGAAAGTGCTTTTTAGGTGCATAATCTACATAATAAGATATATTTAACAATTCCAGTTTTTTTTAATAGTTTCTTCAATCAGACAAATGCCTCGCAAATGCGAACATCCTGTGGTAAGTTTTGGCAGAACAAGATTCTCACAAAAATAGCTCGAATCTAACCAAAGTCAGTGACATTTTATCATCACATTGAGAAACCACTAGAACCCGATTGTTAATTAATATGGTGTAAGCATTATCTTTTTACTTTAAAGCTTAATAATTCGACAGTAAATAAGAAGCTGAAACGCTTTTACTTTTGCAAGGTTACAAATTGTTTCACCTGTGGAAAGAAATCAGTGTGACACAGAGTGCCCTTGCAAGTTGGATGTGGCTTTCATCAATACAATATATTTTGAATGACGAAACTAAAAAAATGTATTAAATTAAAATAGAGCTGTAAACAAAATTGTCGTTTTAACCAGAGAATGAATTAAAACTTTGCCTTTGTTTTAAGATTTTTTCTAGCGACCATTTGACGATTTTCAAACCGATGCATTGAGGACAAGAAAGTGCTTTTTAGGTGCATAATCTACATAATAAGATATATTTAACAATTCCATTTTTTTTTAATAGTTTCTTCAATCAGACAAATGCCTCGCAAATGCGAACATCCTGTGGTAAGTTTTGGCAGAACAAGATTCTCACAAAAATAGCTCGAATCTAACCAAAGTCAGTGACATTTTATCATCACATTGAGAAACCACTAGAACCCGATTGTTAATTAATATGGTGTAAGCATTATCTTTTTACTTTAAAGCTTAATAATTCGACAGTAAAGAAGAAGCTGAAATGCTTTTACTTTTGCAAGGTTACAAATTGTTTCACCTGTGGAAAGAAATCAGTGTGACACAGAGTGCCCTTGCAAGTTGGAGGATGTGTCTATCATCATTACAATATACTTTGAATGAGAAAACTAAAAAAAATTAAACAAATTAAAATAGAACTGTAAACAAAATTGGCGTTTTAACCAGAGAATGAATTAAAACTTTGCGTTTGTTTTAAGATTTTTTCTAGCGACCATTTGACGATTTTCAAGCCGATGGATGAAGGACAAGAAAGTGCTTTTTAGGTGCATAATCCGTATAACCAATACGAATATAAATGTTTCGTAAAAGCGAATATTTCCTTTGAAATTTTGGCATAAGATTTTCACAAAAATAACTTGAATCTAACCAACGTCAGCGACATTTTATCATCCCATTGAACAATTATTTAGAATCCAATATGACGACCTTACCTTCAAGACGAAAATGAAATGATAAGAAGGTGCTGCTAAGCATATAGTGATACATATTGATAACATTAATAGCATTAAGTTGTTGTGATAGCATCTGGAAGAGCTACCGCCGATGTGATGAGAAACGAAAAAATATTTATATTGTTCGTGAGTTCAAAGCCAATGCAACGACTTTAAAAAAGGCTTAAGCAAATCGATGAAAAGGTTTATTTAAAAAGTAATCAATTTGTTGATTTTCGGATGTGAATTTAAATAAAAATAATGGATGTCATTTTTGTATTGATTCGCGTCCCTTCTCCGGTCGTGACTCGTATGGCTCTATTTTTACTAGAACAAATTCCAACGACGTATTTACAAAAATAATAATCAAAACATAATAGTCCCTTGCCTCATGGCCGCTCATTAACTGCTGCAAAGTGGACTATAATCAAGTGAAATAAATTATACTTCTCGCTCCAAATATGTATGTGACACTTTCGTTCATTTTCCAAAATTTGTAAATGTTATAAAATGAAGTTTTGAACAAGCTTTATACATACATGTGTATAAGTAAAACTAAATGAATTAAGTTCTACAATTTATAAATTGAATGATCTACTATTTCAAATGTAATAAAAATAATGTTTGTTAAAAGTTTAAAGAAACTGACAACTATTAACAAAAAAATCAAAAACAAAAACGCAAATAGAAAAGAAGAAATGAATATTACACGTTAATGAAGCCAAAATTACTACGAAATCGGTAGCCAATTCTTTTTGAATAAAAACTGGCCAAATAATTAACGAACGAAAAACATAGTCAAAAAGCAGAGTTCAAGAAAGGGGATGCTTTACTTTAAAGTAAAATTTAAGTGAAAGTAAAAAATGACAGCTAATGAGAGTTTGTTATAATGAAATTAAAAAAAACGGAAAAAGTGAATCAATTACAAAACAATAATAAAGTTTTTTGATTGAAATTTTTAGGAAAAAACGATAAGCACCTGGCACCAAAGGTACAGTAGTGTTTCCTACAGCAGGTGGAGCGGGTATTTGACCAAATACCATCCCGTGACGACCACCTAAAGGTCTACCCGGAATGTGACCTAAATTTTTGTTGTGATGTAGTTTTTTAGATAAATAATGAATTATGATTATAAGAAGTTAAAATATTGATAAAAGGATTAAATTAAAACAGTGTTAAAAAACAAAATACGAAACAAAAATACAAAGTACGAAGTGTTTTGGTAAAAAAAATATAACAAATACTTAAAAAGGCCTTTTTGTAATTAAAATCAAAATTTAGTTGTTTTTGTGTTGTTTCAAAAAAATATGTGTGAGATTAGAAAGTAGTAATGTGCTTTTCTTTTTATGATGATCAAGGTGAAAAGTGATGAAAAGATAAAAGCATTTTTGTATAAAATGAATAACCACAAAGAAACTAAAATTAAAAGTAATTGAAATTTTGTTAAAACGAACATTAAAACAAAATATAATTTCAACCAAAAGTGTTTATACAAAAAAAAAAACTATTATAGTTTTTTTTTTTAAAATTATATAATGGGAAAAAATGTACCTTGCTGGGTCAATTGTTGTACGGCTGCGGGCAATTTTGTCGATACTGCAACAGGCGTAGCACCTACAGCTGGTATTTTTATTTCAGCTGCTTGAGGAGGCAGAGGATTGCCGCTGGCATCCAAAGCTGTCAGAGCTCGTTGCTGTGAACTTGATGCTGTTGAAGAGGCAGACGAGGATGATGATGAGCTGGAAATCGAATAAACTGTTGAGGATGTGGCGTTGGTGGTGTGTTTGGTTGTGCTGTTTGGCAGACGTCCATAATTTGAGACCAATGAGGTATTTGAAGTAGAGGTGAGCGTAAATGATGGCAATGTGGATGATGAAGTTGACGTTAAAGAAGAAGTTTGCATTAATGAAGCTGAATGAGAATGCGTATTCTGAAATAATAAATGAATATATTAATAATGGCGTAAAACATGTACATAGATGTTTGTTTACAAAGTCCATTTGTTTGTTATTTAATTTGATTAATAACATTTTAATATTGTGGACAATTTGATAGAACGATAGGGATATACATACATACTACGAAAGTGCTAGGATTTCATTGCTCTATTATATTATATATGTACATACAAATATTTTTTTTTTAACGTAGTAACAGTTATTAGCAATTTAAAGTTTGTATGTTAAAAGTAACTGTTATTTTTAACTCCAAATTATTTTTTTTATGGAAATATTTAAGAAATACAAACTGTGTATTATGTATTATCGAAAACCTAAAAATTGCTTAAGAACATTATATTATGCTTTGAAAGAAGTTGTAAAGCTTATAACTCATTCTGTTAAAGGCATAGTCTTGCAAACAAATTTACTTAAGAACTTTAATAATATTCCATTTTTGAATGAGAATTCAAAACAGTTTAAAAGACTTGGTATTTTGAAACGTGTATTTAACTCTTAACTTGTGAAATTGTTGACATTTTAAGAGAAGCAAGAAATTCTAATTTTAATTCGATATTTGGTTTGGAATTTGTTTGAGCTCCTAAACGTTTAGCTCAAAAATAGCTTTTTAAAATCCAATTCAACAACAACAATTTCAAAAGCGATTTTTTTTTAAATATTTTTAATATTCAATTCACTAAAATTATTTAAAAAGTATTGTACCGTTTGTTTTATGTTGGTTGCATTGCTTGAATTACTGCTGCTACTGCTGCCACCAGAAGCGGATACACCAATAATTGTGGCTATATTATCAGCAACTGGTATTGATTGTTGTGACTGTGAATGCTGCTGGTGCTGTTGTAATAGAGGAACCGCCGCATTCGTTGCAGAAATAATGGCAGTTGTGGGTGCAGATGGCGATGATGTATCAGTCGCTGTTGCGGCACCAGCTGTCGTTGCAGTTGCTGCTCTTTCATCGTTAACCAATTGTTCCAAACGATAGGCATTGCTAAAGGTGATGAACTGTGGGGTAGGTGCTTTTTTACGCCACGTAGGATAGTCCATCATATTGCCACCGGTTTGCAAATAAAACAATTCGGCGACATTTTCAGTATGTCTTTAGATGAGAAATAATATATAAAAAGTGTAAATAAATGGTAATTGATTGAGATTTTATTTAGCAAAATTCTACTAACTTTTCTTTTAATCTGCGTAAGCGTAAATATTTTTGTTCTAATATACGTTTCTTCAAGGTTTGTATATCATGCGTTGTTGCTGTTGATACTGCTGCTCCTGCTACCGGTGCTACTGCTAAAGACGATGATGATGATGTACTGCTACTTATGAGAGAAGTTGTGGACAAAGACAGTGACGGTGTTAAGTTGGAAGTTGAAACTATTGGCAATAAAGATCCTACTAACGATATATTGCCACCGCTGCCTCCTAATCCACTTAAACTGGTCGAGGCTAAAATTGTATTATTTTCTTGTAGCTGTTGCTGCTGCAAATGAGCTTCGTCAAATCTTTTTCTTTTAATAGGCGGCGACAAAGTCGTATTTTTATCAGAATTTAAAGCTGCCGAAGAGCTTGGAAATAAACTAAGCTTTTGTTCGTGTTGTTGCGTATGTGCTGAAGCCGTAGCAGTAGCAGCTGTAAGATCTGTTGTTGTTCGTATTGATGTTTGAGGCATATGACCCTTAGACGAAGGCGCTATTTGTAGTCTTGCTTTCGCTGTATTTGTTACTAATGGCGGTATTGATGACGGCGATATGGAAGTAGCTAATGGTAATGTTTCGGGAATATGTAATTGTTGCTGAGCAAAAGCTTGTTGAAAACTTCTTGGTATAGGATTTGTTTCTTGCTTTTGTTGTTGTTGTTGCAACGATGGCGAGGCAACAACTGATGTTGTGGTTAACGTCAAAGCTGAGCTTTGAGTTGCTATATTTGACGTAGTTTTTGTTGAGTTTGTAACAATACTTGTTGTTATTGATGATATGCGGTCTGGCACAGCAGGAGGGGCCGGGTTGGACCCTTGATGCCCCCCTCCTGCTGACTCACCTTCATTCATGTTTGATGCATCTAAGAAAAAAAAATAAAAAATTAATTAGATTAAAAACTTCCACATATTTGACTACAACTAAAAACATTAAAACTGTAGCAAAACTATATCACTGTCAAGTGTACGTGTCGTTTATCAAGAAGTGTAAAGCGAGTTTTGCTTTTGGTCTGGCAAGGAAAACAGTATTTTATCAGTGTGAAATCGAATGATAAAACATATTGTAACCTTGCCATAAAACGTTAAACTTATCCGTTTGCAAGTTTCACTAACTTATAAATTAATAAAAAACATGGTCAAATCATCTCCTCACCCCTACTTGTTACAAAATGCTAACAAAAGCCGGATATAACAACTTTTACAATTACCAATAAATGTTTAGCGATAATCCGGTTTTATTGTACTACAAAGGTATTATATTTTCAGTTCTTTAATAATTTCTTCAATCAGACAAATGCCTCGCAAATGCGAACATCCTGTGGTAAGTTTTGGCAGAACAAGATTCTCACAAAAATAGCTCGAATCTAACCAAAGTCAGTGACATTTTATCATCACATTGAGAAACCACTAGAACCCGATTGTTAATTAATATGGTGTAAGCATTATCTTTTTACTTTAAAGCTTAATAATTCGACAGTAAAGAAGAAGCTGAAATGCTTTTACTTTTGCAAGGTTACAAATTGTTTCACCTGTGGAAAGAAATCAGTGTGACACAGAGTGCCCTTGCAAGTTGGAGGACGTGGCTATCATCATTACAATATACTTTGAATGGCAAAACTAAAAAAACTTAATCAAATTAAAATAGAGCTGTAAACAAAATTATCGTTTTAACCAGAGAATGAATTAAAACTTTGCATTTGTTTTAAGATTTTTTCTAGCGACCATTTGACGATTTTCAAGCCGATGGATGAAGGACAAGAAAGTGCTTTTTAGGTGCATAATCTACATAATAAGATATATTTAACAATTCCAGTTTTTTTAATAGTTTCTTCAATCAGACAAATGCCTCGCAAATGCGAACATCCTGTGGTAAGTTTTGGCAGAACAAGATTCTCACAAAAATAGCTCGAATCTAACCAAAGTCAGTGACATTTTATCATCACATTGAGAAACCACTAGAACCCGATTGTTAATTAATATGGTGTAAGCATTATCTTTTTACTTTAAAGCTCAATAATTCGACAGTAAAGAAGAAGCTGAAACGCTTTTACTGTTGCAAGGTTACAAATTGTTTCACTTGTGGAAAGAAATCAATGTGACACAGAGTGCCCTTGCAAGTTGGATGTGGCTTTCATCAATACAATATATTTTGAATGACAAAACTAAAGAATAGCTGGATAACATTAAAATACAGCTGTAAACAAAATTATCGTTTTAACCCACCATTTGACGATTTTCAAGACGATGCATTAGGGACAAGAAAGTGCTTTTTAGGTGCATAGTCTATGTAATGTCCAATTAAATTTTCAAACATTTGATTTCAAACTCAATTGCATTTGAAAAAAGAATTATGAAAAAAGATATTCTATTCAAGGTGTATTTAAACACTACAGCAGCCGTGTTGTAGCAACATTTTAAACATATCAACTCTAATGATATTTTGCAGACATACATACATACATATAAAAAGAGTAAGTAGTCCATTATTATCTACTTTTTTCGCTGCAATAATTTAATTTAAATAAACCTCTGCCCTACCTTTAATAAAAAAAAGTTTTAGAATTGAAATTTAAATCAACTTGCCAGATTTTCGATGAAAATATTTCTTTATATCAACAAAAGTCACGCATTAGTTAAAAACGATCAAAAAAATTAATCTACAAACGATGAATAATTCAAATCCTTTCTTTTTATTTTTGCATACTTTCCGGAAGAATTTAAAAGAAATGGGAACAAATATTGTTAAATCATCCCAAGTTGTTAAAATGGCTGGAGAAGAATGGCGTCAAATGTCCAACGATGACAAATTATTGTACTTTGTTAGAGCCCGAAAAAATCAAGAAAACAAAAGGCTTCAACAAAATAAAATCAGATCAAATAAAGCTTCAAGGGCGAACAAAAGATTGAAATCATTTGTAGATATTACAACTAAACAAAATTATATAAAATAACAAAATTATGTAAAAATAATATCCTGTTAACAGCAAATAAAGATTTGGTCTTAGCTAGAAGAAAAAAAAACATTTAAAATAGTATATGGTAGATGTGGGCATTACAAATAAGTAGGAACATAGAGTACATATATACATATCTCACAAACGACATCAACCGCCGCATTTCGAGAAATCTTAGGTCTTGTTGTTAGTATCACGTTTTGAACAACCTGCTTTTAAGTTTCTTCGTAAATTTTTTTTTACTTTATCGCTTTAAGGCTATACAATTTAAAAGCATTTTCTGAAAACCACCAAATTCCTGAAAACAAAAATAGTATTACTTCAACTAGATTAAAATTTGTATTATAAATTACGTGCTCAGCATCATTTTAAACGCCTTAATATTAGAAAGATAAGATATTTTGATGCAATTTGTTTTTAGAAACCACGTGATTTCAAATAAAGTGATTTTCAGAACAGGTAAAAACAAATTAGAAAATTCTGTATTTAACTCGACGTGGATTAATAAACATATAGAAAATGTAACATCAGCTGATAGAGATCTTTAAATTGATAAGGTGACTATCAATATATTTACAACATATACACACACATACATGAATACTCTAATCACTATTAATTCGTATACCGATGAAATGCCAGCAAAACCAGTATTCATATACACTGGTTGACAGCTAATTAGAAACGCTTCTATTAAAAAAAACATACTCAATTTTTTTTTATAAATCAAAGTAAATATTAATTTATTTCATAATATTTTAATTAAATATAGTCAATATTAAACAAATATAAAGTTAAACTTGAAATACTTTTCACGCTTAAAAATATTTTGCGAACTTATTTTATTTTGTTCATTATATCTGCGACACCTAATTAGAAACGATTTCACATTATTAGATAAAAAAGAATTATATTAAGCTATTTTACTTACTTTTTGTTAATACTTTGTTGCAAAGCGCATTTTCTTTATAACTGCTTCACATCGGTTCCGCATTGATACTATTAGACGTCGATATCGCTCTACAGGTATTGCCCCCTACGCTTTTTTTACTTCATCAAAAAGAGCCGCCATATTTGTGATATTTTTGTCACTAATTGCTCTTTTTGCGTCAACCCATATATGTTCTATAGCGTTTAAGTCGAGACTGGACGATGGCCCCTCCACAACATTGATAGAATTACCATGAAAGAATTTTTTGTCAACCTGGCCCTGTGCTTCGGATCGTTATCCTGCTGAAATTGCCATGTTACAGGCTAATTTTCGTCAGCCCATGGGAGTATCACATTATTTAAGATTTGTACATATTATTCCTTATTTGAAATCCCATCAATTTTGTGAATTGGGCCAACGCCATTCCAGGAAAAACATGCCCACACCATAATTGATCCTCCGCCATGCTTCACTACTCGTGAAACGTTGCGAGGATGACATTCTTGGTCTTAACATACTCTGAGCATCAAGACCAAGGCGATTAATGTTTTTTTCGTCGCTCCAGAGCACATATTTCCATTCGCTGGCACTCCAGTTCCAATGGGACTTGGCAAAATCCATATGTCGTTTTCTTTGAATTTTGGTCAGAAGTGGCTTCTTTCGTGATGCTCTTCCATGTAGCTCTGCTTCCACCAAACGACGTGCAATAGTCCGCTTAGACACCGTGACATTTAAATTTCCCTGAATATCCCGTTAAATGTCCGCTGATGTTTTTTTTTATCCAGATTTGGAGATTCGTGTTATTAGTCGGTCGGTACGCGCTGATGTTTTTCTGGGTCTCTTCTTGCGTGGAAAGTTGGCTATAGTCTAATCTTTTTAATATGATGGAGGGCATTAAATACCATTTTTTGGAACACTCCAGACTTACAAAGTTCGAAAATTGCGCTCCGTTTTTCAGGAGTACAACTTTTTGCTTTTTTCATCATAAATCTTAAGAATTATAATTAATTAATTAATTAAATTTATCAGAAAAGCTTTAAAATAAATTTACTTACCGTAAAAAGATATAACATTTATTTAAAAAGCTTTAAACAAATAAAATTTGTATAAAATATTGCGCGTTTCTAATTAGGTGTCGCACGTATTTATGATTTTACTAAACGATATGTACACAACTTTGTGAAATTTTAACGTATTTTAAAATTAAAAACAAGAAAACTGAGTTCATATGATGACAAAAAGAGTGATGAATAAAATATAATAATTTTAAACAAAAAGTATTACGGTAAATTTGCAAAAACTTCAATAATGATTACCAAGCTCTAATATAAAAACTGCGTTTCTAATTAGCTGTCAACCAGTGTACATATGTAGGTGTATTGTGTATACATAGGTATTTTTTTAAATTTAACCCCACCTGAAAAACATGCATTAAAATGCTAACATTACAAGTTAACCATTATTAATATGTCTGCTGCTGATCTAAGTTAAAGGAATGATGGACCAAAGACATTCTATACTTAACATAGGTATAATCTTGCTGGGCAGAGAAACCAGCTCCTGGGAATGATTATTACCTCCACCACAATTGCAATTGTCCACACAATCTCCCGATCTAAAACCGATAGAGTATAAATACAATATAACAAGTAACACATAAGTTTCTTCTTCATTTCATACCTATTATCCTACTAGATAATTAAAAGTAAGTTTTTTCCGCTTTTTATTTTTCTATATTATAACTTTTTTTTATTTTTCAAATAAACAACTACAATATTAAAAACATATACCTAGGAAACATTATATTTCAAGGCTTATAGATTTTACGGAATTTTCGAAAATCTACTGACTGTAATAATTATCGCAATATGAGTGACACTGTAATTTTGATTTCTCTGAAGATTTTAAAATTTTTTTTCCTTCTTGGAGACACATTATAGATATTAAGCCATCGTTATGCAGAATAGTAGTTTTCTCTCCTTTTGTATAAACAGTTACATACATATGTATTCTTAAATAAATAAAAAAAACCATATTTTGTTAATATATGTATATATTTTTAGACAACGAACTCTGATATCCAAATAAATTTTTTTCGAAATCGCCCTTTTTACGATAACTTTTCGAGGTTTTGTTAGCAAAATGGAAAACAACAACAATTGTCACATCCGTTGTTCGAGGATCTCAAAATTTTACTGGTTTGAACTTGATATTTAACACCAACAGTTTAATAAATATAGCCTATAGTGCTTACTTTGGTCTTTTATAACACGTGAGAGCAAATTAATTTTTTTTTTCATTTCGGTCATAGATTTGAGTAACTTTTATTTCAACTCGATTTGTTTGCCCAAAACAATCTTAAAGCCGCCAACCAAAGAGCTTTCAATAGCCGCCGTTAATTATTTACGGTGATAACATCGCAATTCATACCAAAATATATAGTCGGCAGAAAAATTTGCACTGAAAAAAATTTACTTGAATAATAATTAATTTTAAACTTTTTTACTTCTTCTATCTTATAAGAATTTGGCATAAGATTGTACAAAATACTGCAATGTATAGCGTTCGTAGAAAATTGTAAATAGTTTTAAAATACGCTACTTTGCAGTATAATGTAGTCAAAATATATTTATTTTGAGGATTGAGGTGTGGCTCAAGGAGTTGGTTGTAATGTTGCAATACAGTTAAAAGATCATACCTTATTAAAGTAATCCCAGAGACAAAAAAAAAAATTTCTTCGATAACTAATCCAAAATAAATTTATGTATAACTAGCTTTTTTATTGAAGTGTGTAATTATTTTTTAGAACACCCTTTAGAATACAACTCTGATTATTTTATTTTCTTTCTAAACAAAGAGAAAACAAAAACGACAAGCTAAATTTGCAAACGCACACAAGCACACATTCACCATTAATTTTTTCATACATTTTTTTCTTCTCTACACCTACCTCAGATGTCTTTTATTTTAATCATGAGTTTTCTGGCATTTCTAGTAGCATCCGTATATAAAACAATGATAAAACTGAAATCTATATCTGAAATAACTTATTTTTTATAAAATTTCAAATTATTTTCCACCATTAACGGTATAAATTTCAATTTTCATATACAATTTTTACACGGGTTTGGTTTTAAGAACAAATGGAAAATTTTTCTTTGGTTTATGCTTCAAGTATATATATGGCTGTTCTCTTTACACTTCAATAATTCCGTATGTTTTGTTTCACTTTTGGGATTTTTTTCAGGAAAAATATATCACGTAACAAATGAAAGAAGTGCGGTTGCGAGCAATGCGTTGTGAACACTTTGAGAACATGACGGAAACTGAAAGCGTGGTGGAAAACAACATATAAAATAAGTATTACTTGGCCATTTTACCAAAAAAGAATGATGCCAGACTGGAAAACAATTTAAAACAGCCAACTTATAAATGAATATGTTTACATTCGATTGTGGTGAATAACTTGCTAAGAAAAACGGGCGGTAAATTTTAGCAAAAAGTTTTGGGGATGTTGAAACTACATGTTTTAGAAAATACAGAATTGTCTGCGTATTGCTTAAATATTTTAGCGAAACATGGGATCACTTCGATACGTGAATTCAATTCAGAAAGCTCGGACAAGATTATGAAAGTATTGAATTTAAATGTTGAACAAGTGAAGAAAATTAAAGATGAACTGCGCAGAATATATGGACCAAAGCGTTATATAGCTTCCGAACGTCACAAAGATATAAATCTTAACCAAACACTTTATGGCACACATATTGACAGTTTGGATCAAATGTTGTCACCAAGAGATCTGTTAAGTAACCTCTCGTTCTGGGAGATATGTGGTCCTACTGGAGTTGGAAAAACTCAATTAGCCCTTACTCTAGCTCTAAACTTCGTTACAAAACAAGTAAAATCCGTCTTATATATAGATACCAAACTGGATTTCTGTGCGAGCCGTATCAAGAGTATGCTTGAGGCACGTAAGATTGAAACCGAACTATATGCTGGAATTATGTCTTTTATAAAAGTTGAGAGAGTTTTGTCAGCTCAAGGTGTAGTGGAAATGTTGGAGGAACTTCATAAACAATTGGAGCAGAAAAACAATGATGTTTCGTCAATAAAAATGATTGTAATCGATTCCTTGCCGGCTGCTTGGTTTCTGTTGAAAGCCGATAGCAATCGCTTGTCTGGTAAATGGTTGCTCTCTCGTCTTAATCAAATAATAAATCTTATAGTTCAGAAGTATTATGTAGCAGTAATTTGTACTAACCTATCGCTAATCCCATCTCTAGAAAAAAAAACAACAGACGGTAGTAAGTATTAACTTATGTACACACATATGTATATATATAGACCCTTATTCTGTATTGATGAAAAAAAAACAAATCTTTAAACAGCTTCCATTAATACCTACAATGACAATGATATTTCGGATCTTATTGAAAATGATGACATTGAAATGGAAAGTGGGGAAAAATCGTCTTATCGACCAGCTTTGGGTAATTTTTGGTTATCCAAACCTTACGTTCGTTTATCACTAGAGTTTCCAGACAGAAATGCTAATGCTGAGTGTGAAGAGAATTCAGCTTTGCGTGTTATTAGTTTGATATCTACACGATATTCCGCCAAAGGGCTGAGCTGTTCAGTAAAATTGCAGCCTGAAGGTTTTGTGTAACAGATTACGTTGTTTTCTTCATATTGTGATACGACTTTAATACTCGCTTTCCGGGTACAATACGATCACTTAAGCCGGGGCGTTTGGGAGCTTTAACTTTTTCGGTGCTATCACTTTCTACAACAAAATATGCTGGATTTGTTATTTTGGCCGAAGTTTTATGCTGAAGAAGATAAATATATAAGGTTTGTTAATAATGTTTTATAAACAATTAATGGAAAAGTAACTAGTAAATTGTTTATACTCTATTCGATATTTTTGAGACTATAGACGTATGAAGGGTTTATTGGGCAATACTGGTTTATTAGTGTTACAATTAGTTTTGTTCATACATACATACATTATTTTGTTTATTAAAGAGTAAGTAAAACTTTTTAAATATAAAAGTCTAATTTTCATTATATGAAAGTTCAAAATGGAAAGGACATGCATGTTGTGCATCATAATTGATTTCGAATTTTTAGTTGATGGTTTTGCATTTCAGCTACTGATAAATAAATTCTATATAAATTATACAGGGAGATTAGTTTTTTGAAGTGTTTTGATGCTTCTTTTAATCCGGTATGAATACCCTTATGAATCGGGTGTTGTAAATTTTGCAACCTTTTGATGGAATAAATTACTTTTTCAATTCTAACAATTAATATTTTTCAATTCTAACAATTAAAAGATTATTTCTTTAAATTTTCCGATGCTTCTCACTCTTTTATCCATATTATAAGTTATCGGTGAATTCGAAATGTGGTTCACCATTGTAATATTAAATTTCCTATCTTTTACAAATCGTCATATGATTTCAAAAAAGCCCAAGTTACAAAAAATTCAAAATCGGATTTTTGGATGATCACAATGGGTCATATCAAAAAAAAACATGTTCCTTGGGAAATTTTACACTCCTACACAGATAAAAATAACGTCCTTATCAACAACATGCTAAAGTCCCAAAGTTTACAAAAACAATTTTTGCATTTTGCTTATATCCTTTTCGGTTCATTTCTTTGCATGTATTGTAATATGAAAAACTGAATATTTTTCTTAAAATATTAATTATTTAATAAAAATTAACCCTGATTAATTTTGATTTACAAAGTTTTTCATACTTCTCCTGAAAAATGTTTTCAATGTAACTTCAAGCTTCAAGGAAACGCTTACGACATACATACATATGTATTTTCTGTGAGCATTTTAGATTTTGGCCCATAATTAACTTTGAATATTAAATTTCATAAAAATAAAACTATACAGACGAAGGCCGAACTAATATAACTATACGCGGTAAATACATAACGTCATTTATTGGGACTCTGGTTCTTTTGAGTACGTATTTATGTAGTTACCTGTTCACTTGAAATCTGCTTATTTACATCTGGAAATTCCTTGGCTTCAACCAAATCTGAATCGTGAGCATATTTACATTTATTACCAAATCTACATCGGCCTTTACGATTGTTCCAACAAATTTTACGACCGTTTTTCTGCAACAAATGGTTTTCAGACTCGACCATCTTTACATGCTTCTGTAATTTATCAATTTCTAATTTTTCCGCTTCCAAAAACGGGTTGTTGAAAACATCTCCTGTTGGCTTAGATGATCTTCTACTAAGTAATACATTGGCACTTGGAAGTAGTAGTATTGGAGATGGCTTCGCAATTGCGGAACTGGCAAAAAAAAAACATTCTAATAAATATGTATGTGTCTATGTATTGAACTAATTGACGTGAAAGGCAACCTGTTTTTTGCTGATTCGTTTACATCTGCATTGTCACTATCTCCTTCTTCAGTGCTAGACGATGATGTCGTGTCATAATCTGCAACTAATGACAACATAATAATATGCAGGTTGTTTTTCTATTTTGTTGTAATTAAAGCGTTTGTAGTTTCCGCTGAATTTTCTTTGTTTACGTTTTTAATCAAATTAATAGCAATGAAACTAGTGTTGGTAAACTGATTTTTAGACGTGGGCGTTGCCAGACTAAGCCACTAATTATTTTTACACCGGCAGGGGGTTTTGACGATAAAATTCGGACGGAATTCTTTATCTACTTAAAAGTAATTATGAAATTGATAAATAAGATAATACAGTAGAGTCCCGATGTTTCGTAATAGCAATGGACCTGGAATTTTTTACATATTACAGGGGTTTTCGATATAACTAGTTTGCGATTTAGGGAGAGTTTTTCGAATATATTTAATATGTAGAATAAAAGAAAACAACAACATGTTTAAAAAGAAAAGCAATTCTTTATTTAGCTTTAATCAAAATAAAAAGTAAATGTATATTAAAGTTTAAAAAAAATTTTATAATTTGTTGTTGCTTAAGGCTTTTCTCTCGCAACAACAACATCCATTGGATTTTCTACATTTATTGAAGAATTAAGAAGTGGAATATTACTCTGTCGCCACGGGCTAAACCGTAAAACTATGGCCAACACTAGAATCGCTCTTTCCTAACATGGGGGGGGGGGGGGGGGGAACGTTTGCCTACGGACCTTTGTGGAAGGTTTCGAAAGAACCTCCACAACCAGTCATACATGAATTTCTTAGAGTTTTGGTTGCCGTGTCAACCGAGGAATGCATTCTCCTCTACGTCTTGGAGAACAGTGGGCCCCAGTTTACACTAAGGCAATGACTGCTCCTCGGTGATATCATGGACTCTTGATTTCTATTTAACCCAACTTGGGTTGGGTGTTTTTACACGGTTCATATGATCCAAAGAACACTGGTTTAAAAAAAGATCATGCAAAAACATATTCATAAGTTTATATTTGATTAATGATTAATTCACACTTGAAGGTGGCCTAAAAGATTCATATTTCAATGAAATATAAAAATGTACTTTCTTCTTCTTCAAACAGTGTTGCTTTTATTTAATTTTATGATTTCTAAGCCATAAAAACAAAGAAACAGTTCACAAGTTTTCTTAAAATAGTTTTCTTTTAAATAAACAAGCATATTTTTAAGGAACTGAATAACTCTTTAGGAACTGTGTTATTTCAAAATCGCAAACGAACGAACGAACTGTTTTGATGCCCGTGAATTACTACTTCATTTATTCAGCTTATCCCGTATGTGTTTTTCTCTCACTTTCACTGAATTTATTTTCTTTTAACTTTTTTCTGTACATTTCCGTTTTTGGTCATTTCTCTTTTTTTAAATTAAATATGTATGTAAATTGATAAAAATTTAAATTTAAATTAAAACGAAAAACTGATCATCTGTTGCTTAAAATTTTGTTGCGAAAAATTATGCCAGAAACAATTTAAATTGTAAAAAATGTTGTCATATGAACTCAGTATCAGTCATAAGAGGTCGTCAATTGATAATTACGATTTATAGGAGATTAAACAGATTTTGTATAACAAAAAATATGTGTGAAATTATTGCGATTTATTGTGTTTACAGTTCGTTACAAACCATTGAGATTTTACTGTACACAAGTGCACTTATGCTCGACGAACATGTTCCGACATATACTTACATATCGCACCCTAAATACAAAATGGGCACAACTCAAAATACTAAAATTTTCAGGAAAGACAAAAAACTGTTTATGTTTAGTTCGTCGTGCAGAAGCAACACATTAGACATGACTGTATTTTTCCAGTTAAAGAAGATAATGATGTGAAAGAAATTATGGAAAATTTTGAGTTGTGCCCCTTTTGTATTTAGGGTGCGATATATATACTCGTACACTTACATGTACGCAATGAATGCAATCATTATATTACATTTTATCGGACAAAAAGTTTGTCTCATACAAAATGCCATTTGCATTTGCTTCTGATATTGTACTTTTAGGGTTTCTTTAAAAAATTTCAACTGACATACATAATCAGTACTTATTGAAGGACGGAAAGTTAAAAAAGCGGTTTTAAATGCACTCTACATTATTGGAAACTAGACTGCAATCGTTGAGTGACATGTTTTCTTAAGTTTCTATAAGCGTTACGTTTGTCTTCCATCAACGTTGGCCTAACCGGGACTTTATTTCTGGCAATTTTTATCGATTCGAGATACTGAAAGGCTTTTTTATACACATCGGCGTCCAAACTTGTCCTCTCGCTTTGGAGAAATTTCTTGTTTGGATGTCAAAGTCAGTTGCACATACACATATTTCAAATCAAAACCCAATTCGATTCAAATCAATACCCTTTTTGGAAACGAGTAATGGATGAATAAACTTGTTCGCATTAATCTATCACACAACCATTTAAAACAACAACTTACAATTAAATCCAATCACAACTGTCGGAGGTATGTAGACTGGGGACTGAACAGTTCGTACAGTACAAGTTAAATTCTGACATACGCATCCCTGCAATATAGAGTAAAAACAAACAGAATAGCGAAACAGTACTCCTTTTTTCCTCTGGTACAATGCACAGCATATGTAGGGTTCGACCTCTGAGAACTGGAGAAAAAGTCACCCGAACTGTCACCAACGTCCTTCTTTTAGGATAACAATAAACATACATATTTTTCTGAAGAGGCCACATGATTTGTGGCTGTTGGTGCCACATGAGAATGTTCTGTATGCGATTGCAAGTGTGTGAAGTTGTGACCCGGTTGTGCAAAATATTAAAAGGATTTGGGGTTTTTGCAAGCTGTAGAACACAGATTGTGAAATTTAAATTTATATTGTACAACTTTATTCCATTTTGTTTCTATTTTCGTTCTGATTTTAGATATTTCAGCAGAAGTTCTAGGTTTTATTATTGCATTTTATAAACGAAAGACGAATCTTTGGAATGGCAAAAATCGCCTGCAATACGAGCAGCAACAACCCAGGACATTTTAAAAACATTCCGGCATGTTCTGCTGAAAATCACGTGTTTTCAAATCACCAAATTCTTGACCAAAAAAATAGTATTACTTCAAATAGATTAAAACTTTGTATTAGAAAGTATGTGTTCAGTATCATTTTAAACATCTTAGTGAAAAAGCTGCAAGAAGAGGCCCGTTTGAGGCAATTTGTAGTTAGAAATCACGTGATTTCAAATAAAGTGGTTTTCAGAACAGACCTGATTGTCAGTAAAATATGCCTATACAAACAAACGTCTGAAATATCAATTTTTGTTTTGCAAAGTCGTGTTTCTATTCTTGTCATTAACTCGTAATTTATATATATTTGGTAATATCTGAAAATAGTGAATTGCCACCAGAAGATATATCTAACAGTTGAGATGATTTTAAGAAAACCTTGTGATTGTTGGACGATAAATTTGCCTGCCAACGAAATTTTGTCACATCGTATGACTGCCAGCTTGTTATAGGCAAAAATTGACACATCCGTTATCTGACATCGCGGCAAGGCTTGAAGCATTTAAGCCCTTGCCACATAGAATCCGTCATACCTTATCCGTCACCGTCACGTCCACTGACAACTTAGCTAAAATACAGGTTTTGTTATGACCTTTGACACATAAGGTACGTCAACTTCAGCACAAAACATTAAAGTTGGGCAACTTTTAACGATCAAAAATAAAGATTTTATATGCGTTAACAACTTACTCATTGTGCCAAACTAATCCGTTGTTGCGTTAATGTCAGTTAAAAAAGGCAACGAATAACGCATGACGGATTCTATGGGTCCCGGTCTTTATAGTGTGACACTCCATGTGTTTGTTTAGAAATATTTTTCTGACAAGAGCAAGTATTAATTTAAGAACATGAGAGCAAAAGAGAAGCCTATAATGCGTGGCCTATAATGTTACAAAGGCGGCGACTGCCAAAAGCCTGATAATATTGTTGTGTGTGTGTGTGTGTGTGTGTGACAATGGACAGACAACGCTTTTTCTGACAATATTGTAAGACGAAAATAGCCAATTCACACGGTTACTTTTAGGCATATTTTAAAATCTGACAAACATACTTGTAAAGCGAATCCATTTTGTAAAAGTTCCGCGTCATACAAGGACTAGCTGTACCTTGTATTTAAGCAATTAAGCAACCTTTTTCCTGTTCTTTTTTGCTTCTCATTTTGAGTATTTTAACAAATAAGGTAAGCGATTTTTCTTGTATAGGATCCACGCAAGTCTGTAAAACCGTAAGCTTCCATATACGAGTATGTACACACCGACATACATACATACATATGTATGTATGTGTATATGTACGTGTGTAGGTAAGCGAATCGTATTCATGTACATACATCAAGTTAATTTAACATTGTTTGCATTGGCTTCAAAATGAGAAACTATACAAACAATAGAACGGTTTGTTACCAACATTTTAAGCTCAAAACTATTTCTTTGTGCTCAAGACTTAAGAAAATGAGAAAATTATTTACAACCCAACCGTGGAAAGATTTTCTGTCTTATCACGGCACAACAAATGCTGTTATTGTTGTTGGTGTTGTTCAAATATCAGCAGCGGCATTTGTAGCGGCACCAGTAACAGTGACAACAACAAAAATTAATCTACATATATTTTGGGGTTGTCTCTACAGAAACTCTTCATTCTTTGTACATCTTTGTAATAATCAAGAGCTCAATCGATTTAAACGAACAATTTCAAAAATCGCATTGAAAGTGAAAATCCTGCCAAAAAGTGAACAGTGAAACGAGAGTGTTTATCAAGCGCGTGTACAGTGTGTCAAAAGTGAAGATTTCATTCAAAAAAAAAAAATTGACTAACTAAAAAAAGCAAAATAGCGAAAAAAGGCCCAAAGAATGTCGGAAAAAATTAAGATATCGGAGAGCAATGGCGTTGATCTAACAACTATGGCTCCCATGAAAGTGGCGGTTATAGGGGCAGGCTTGGTGGGTTTAGCTAAAAAAAAAAACAACTATTTTATGGTCAGCCACGGCCTACGTGTGAAATTCTTTTCTATTACGCAGATATATGAAGAATATCCGAAAATTAAGACACGATACGTGCGTACGCATTAAAATAAATGATGAAATATTTAGTCAATATGGAGTCTGGAAGAAATCCAAGAAAGTCTTATTTTTGGGATACACATGGGAAAATGGCTTTCATGGTTTTTGTGGCCTCACGCATTCTTTTTCCGAAAAGTTTACCTGCTATTCTGCATCGAACTTTTGGTCCATATAATATTCTATCCTCTGTTTCCATATTGACATTTCAACGGTTTTTGTTGCTGGTGCAGTTTGCCCGAATTTTTGATACTATTTCGTTCATATTTTGTACAAAATTTTCGAACAGTGACTGCCAAACTGTTAATATTTTTTATACCATATTGACAATGACATGCATTATGTAACGATCTACTTTTATTACACCACCCGCCGACCACCCAAATGGAGCATCATTCACATATAATATTTCCGTATTAAGAAAAAGCAATTTTTATTGGCAATATTAGACCAAGAAAGTATTCCAAGAGATTCAACCACGAATCTTCAACCTTTTGTATACGTTTCTGGGAATAAAGTCAAAATAAGTCCTTATTTGAAGCATTCAAATGTTCAGTAACATGATTGGTCCGTAACAAATAAGTTTATAAGTCGTCTTTTTATCTACATACATATGTTTGTACAAGCTGTTTTTTGTGAGTTTTCCAGCTGTCTAGAAGTCGACATTTCATGGATGCCACCCAACTCATCAATAGACTAGAAAACCTGAGAAAAAAATCCTCAGATACGTACATATTTATTTTTGTAGAATTGAGAAGAACTGAAAAAAGAAAAAATTTATAATATTTTTCTGGCACTTTTTGGACCAAATTTGGTAAAATGACATTAAACGAGAATTTCTCGCGTTGCTGGACTAAAAACCATTTTTCTCTCCCAAAATAAAGTATTCAAGTATTTTTTAAACTGCGAGGTAGTGATGGACTTCGTCTACCGCGGCTCTGAAGCGAACAGTACGAACAACATCAGTACCGAAATTAAACGTAGATTAACTCTTGCCAGTCGCTGTTTCTTTGGGCTCAAGAGGCAATTGAGTAGTAGGGCCCTTAGTCTGACAACCAAGCTGACGCTGTATACCACTTTTATCATCCCTGTACTTCTCCGCGGAAGCATGAACAATATCAAAAGCGGACGAGGAAGTTCTTGGTATTTACGAGACAAAAGTTCTACGTTCAATCTTTGGCCCTGTTTGCGTTGATGGTTTCCAGAGAAGAAGATTCAATCAGGAACTGTACGGGCTGTACAGTGATATGACCCTAACGCATCCAACGGCTAGGCTATGTATAGCGCATAGAAAATACTGCTGCAGCTCGTAGAACCTTTGACTTTGAACCCGTGGGACAACGCAATAGAGGACGTCTACAGAACTGATGGCGCTCGCAAGTGGAGAGGGACCTCAACCAACTTGGTGTGCAAAATTGGAGGACGCTGGCTAAAGACCGTGCCTGCCAGCTGGAAAAGTTTGTTGGTTGAGGCCCAGGTTCACCCCGGACTGTTGCGCAAACTAAGAAGAAGTATTTCTGCAAGTAATTTGCATAAAATATGCCAACAAATCTAAAGAAAGTGAAAAGAAAAATGGACGAAAACTTGTGCCAATGTATTCACCAAGGCGACTTAATAACGGCTGAAACTGAGAGCTCAGCTGGTTACTCTCGGATGCCAATAGTTGAGAAGCTCTTATATTTTGCGGCATTTGCATTGTGATTTAAAGCCTTGTCGTTTATTGTGGTGAACTTTTCAAATTCCTTCGAAAATCTCCTTCCATTTTCGACTTTTTTTAACTTTTATATTATATCCAGTCAAACATGCGGATAACGCGTTAAGGGTTCTATGTGCCCAGACCTTTATCTATACTTGATAGATATCCGAGATCTACAATATTCAGTTGTTGCTAACGAAGACTAAATACCAGAAATACGAGTGTAACAGAATTACCGTCATGCCGTTTTGAGTAATTAGGGTTCGGTGAACATCACTGGTGAGGGGAAAAGTTTTGTGTTAAAAAATTTGTGGTAACCCGGCGCCAGCAACAGAGCATTTGAAATTGTTTATTGGGTTTGATTAACCAAATAACAAGTGCTGAGAATGTGGAAGATGCAGAGTATGAAAAAGTGAATTTTTAAATGGGACGCCGCGAAAGAGAGAACTTCGAACTCCATTCAAAAATCGCCACACATAATTTGAAAACCACAATTGCAATGCCTTAGAAATTGCCAGTTTTTATGCCTTTAAATAGTTTTACTGGTTTCTTTCAGGTCGGTTCATTAGCCGCCTTAAATTTTGCTCGCAGAGGTCACGATGTTCATCTGTATGAGTACAGAGAAGACATACGCACCGCCCAGCTGGTACAGGGACGGAGCATTAATCTAGCTCTATCGCAACGAGGTCGCAAAGCCTTGGCCGAAATTGGCCTAGAAGAACTGGTGGTGTCGACAGCGATACCCATGCGTGGACGCATGTTACATGACATTGAAGGCAACCGATCGGTGGTATTGTATGATCCCTGTACGAATCAATGTTTGTACTCCGTCGGTCGCAAGCATTTAAACGAGGTTTTATTGAATGGTAGAGGAATTGAAATGTTTCCCAGAAAACAAACACTTGAAATTTATTATATCATTTTAGCTGGAGAAAAATTTCCCAATATTCAGTATCATTTCGATCACAAGCTTAATTCAGTTAATTTGAGAGACGGACACATGACGTTCGAACAGTAAGATTTAAAAGTATATAACAGGTCTGTTCAAAAATCAAGTTGAATTTTCATATTTCGCGGGCCACGTACATACGTTCGATTACCGTCTCGCTCGTAAGTTCACAGTTGCAGCTATTTAGTTGATTTGTGAGAGGCTTGAAAGTTTAAGTAGAGTTTGAAAAAAATGGATCAGGTTTTGTGTAAAAAAGCACTTGATATGTCAACATTGGCATTCGCTGATTGTACTCGGAGTCAGAAAAACATTTACACGTCGTACAAGCGTTTGGAAGAATATGGAGAAGGTGTGAATAACGACGCAGGCGCTGGACGACTCAGCACATCAACAAGCGATGAGAATGTTGAGAACATGGGAAAAATTGTTATGGAGAATCGTGCAAATCATCGACATATTGGACCGATCATGTTTGGCAGTTTTATCGCGTATGGCAGCGGAGTTCGTTCTGAAATTGCTGAATTTTTGGCTAAAAAAGAAACCGTCGCCTGCTCGTTTTTTGTTTTTGCCAAAAAAACAAAATCGAAATCTTTCTTCAGCTTTCGTTTTCACCAGATTTGGCTCCCGTCAATTCCCGAAACTGAAGAGATCTATGAGAAGACAACGTTTTGCGACAATCGAGGAGATAAGGAATGAAACGACAATAGACCGTAACAGAACTGTTGCGAGTATGAAATAAAAAGTTAAGGCGCAAGTGTATTCCATCTCAGAGAGCCACTTTGTCCCCCCGTCACTCCAAAACAGAAATTGATGAATAAATAAATATATTTTGAGAAAAATTAAAATTTTCCTTATATTTTGAGCAGACCTCGTCCTCTCTTCAGTATTAAGTTGCATCCCTTTTTTATATTCCTATATTTGAAGCCTTTATAGAGACGGCACCTCAGCAGCTGCCGCCGATCTCATTGTCGGCTGTGATGGCGCTTTCAGTTCTGTGCGCCAACAAATGTCGAAAACTCTAGGCTTTAATTTCTCTCAGGAATACATTGAGCACGGCTATTTGGAATTGTGTATACCGGCGAAAAATGATGAATTCCAAATGCCACCCAACTATTTGCACATTTGGCCACGAGATGACTTTATGATGATCGCTTTGCCCAATCAGGATAAATCATTTACCGTGACTTTGTCGATGCCCTTTAAGGTTTTTGCTACTATAACAACACAGGAACAGCTGTTGGACTTCTTTAAAAAGTATTACAGCGACGCACTGCCGCTGATAGGCCAGGCAAGTTTGATTAAGGACTTCTTTAAATCAAAGCCCCAATATTTGGTCTCCATAAAGGTACGAGTTTGTTTCTGATTTGTTTATAAGTATGAAAAATTACTAAATATTTGTTTTGTAATTTCATCAGTGCAATCCCTATCATTACGCTGACAAAGCTTTGCTTTTAGGTGATGCTGCCCATGCCATGGTGCCCTACTACGGCCAAGGCATGAATGCCGGCATGGAAGATTGTTCCATATTCTTTTCGCTTTTGAGCCAGCCCAACATGAGTATCGAACAAGCTTTAAAACAATTCACCGAAACACGCTGGAGAGATGCCCATTCCGTATGCGATTTGGCCATGTATAATTATGTGGAGGTAAGAGAAACTGTCTCACGGCTCCATTTCACAACTGCTGCTACAAAATCTTTTCATCATTTATATGTAGATGCGCGATTTGACCAAACGTTTTACCTTTAAATGCCGCAAGCAACTAGACACCACATTATTTAAACTATTTCCCAATTTTTGGGTGCCACTGTATAACAGTGTTTCATTTTCCAGTATGCCGTACAGCAAATGTATAGCAAATCGCAAATGGCAGGATCAGGTACATTTTTGGTATTAATAGGAGATTAATTTATATTCACTGTTAATTATTGTTTGTTTCAGTTACTTGTCAAATCGTTGTATGTTGCAACAACTACCGCTGTTGTTTTCGCAGCAGGTGTATATTTTGCCTAAAGGTTTTGTTTAAGTCTTGCCGTTTTTTTTTTTTAATTTGAATAAAAAAGAAAATGAAATTTTAAAAACATAAACTTTAGATTCGGAGTTGAGGCATCTTAGCCAGCGTCTAAGTAGACGTGATAAAGTTTCGACTGGATAGTTACAGTTTTGCCGTAAAGCACTTAAATGTTAGTACAAGAACAGCCATACATAAATGTTATGGCCTGCGTCACGATATCGAAACGGAACGTTCCTTAGTAGCTTAGCAATCAAAAGCAGTTTCGGACTGCTTTGATTCACATTGACTACATTTCGGGCTAAAAGTACTCGAGTGCAGCGATTTGCTCTTTGCTTTTGGGCAAAATGTCTCCACTTTATACACTCCGTGTACGGAACACAAGTTCAAGAGATTTAAAATCATTAATCGATTCCGAACCTGTGGGACAACGCATTAGAGGACGCCCACGGGACCGATGGCGCACACAAGTGGAGAGGGACCTCAACCAAGTTGGTGTGCGAAATTGGAGGACGCTGGCTAAAGACCGTGCCTGCCAGCTGGAAAACTTTGTTGGTTGAGGCCCAGGTTCACCTGAAGAAGAAGAAGAAGAATCGATAATACTTAACCTTAAAGATTGGACTGATCTTGAGTTGTTCTACAAATTGTAGACGATTCGGGCTTAATAAGTTTTTATTTCTTTGAAGTATCGCACAAAATGTCAATGAATTTGCAAGAAGTGCACTCAGTGCATAAAACCGATTGATACCCCAAATTGGGCAAAAATGTTCAATGTCAATGTCTTTTGTTTTTGTGTTCATAAAATATATGTATGTATAGATCTATATACATATATATGTATACATACATTAATGTATGTTTGTAGGTTAAAAGATAAAAAAAAAATTGCTATAAAAAAGCCATAAAAAATGCAAATACGAAAAAGGAACCATCAATTAACAAATTCTGTTTGCAAAAATATATTGTACCTGTATGTATGTACATATGTATGTACGTACATATCGTTACCTTAATATAGAAAGGCCGTAACTGTTTTTTTTTCTTCCTGGTTTGGATCTTCCAACACATCATTGGTCCGTGATCCGACTAAAAATAACATAAATATAAGCAATTGAAAAAAGTTTTGCGACTACAAAACTTTAATTTTTATTAGGTTTTTTCTCGCTCCTAAAAGGTTAGGAAAACGTTACTTAAGGCCTTTCTATATTAAGGTATCGATATATAAATATCAACAAATAATTTACGATTGTTATTTAATATAAAACTGTGATGCTTGTGTGATCAAAGATTTAGTTTGTTTCATCAAGATTTAATCTACTAGTATCGCACCATAAACATTAATTGCATTAGACAAGAATTTTTTTGTCATTTGATAAGACTGTGCTGCAATGGGTACAACACATTAAATGGGGAAAGATAATGCAGGGAAGCTTTTATTATCCGGAATGGAATTCTAATTATTTAAAACGGGGGGGTAAATTGACAATCAGTTGGTGCATGTGCAGGTGTCTAACCTAAACGTTTGACCTATCGAAAATGGCGTATCTGAGAGATACAATATCTCTTAAGTTCTGTACGATTTATTCAAATACTTATATTTTTCTCTAAGCGTTTAGAGTTGAATATCTTAACCACAGGACCGCAACATGCTTTCTTCTTCTTCTTTTGGCGCTACAGTCCGTGGTGAACCTGGGCCTCAACGAACAAAGTTTTCCAGCTGGCAGGCACGGTCTTTAGCCAGCGTTCTCCAATTGTGCACACCAAGTTGGTTGAGGTCCCTCTCCACTTGTGTGCGCCATCGGTTCCGTGGGCGTCCTCTAATGCGTTGTCCCACAGGTTCGGAATCGAAGATTCTACGGGTCGGAGCAGTATTCTCCATGCGCTCTACATGGCCCAACCATCTTAGCCGTTGGATCCGTAGGCGCCTGGTTAGGCTCATGTCGCTGTACAACTCGTACAGTTCATGATTGAATCTTCTTCTCCAGAAACCATCAACGCAAACAGGGACGAAGATTGAACGCAGAACTTTTCTCATGCAAGATGTTTTACGCAACCAAATATTTGAATACATTTTGTAATTTTTTTCTGCTGGCTTCTACAATTTGGCTGATGGTTCGGCGGCAAGTTTTTCAGAATCGCTTAATAAACTGCTTGTATGCACGAATGTTGTTGCATATGTGACCCTGCTTAAGAAAACCCACTTAATGTGTCAAATTTCATGAATTCATTAATTTTTTGGATTTGTATGTCAGAAACCTTAAATTTTCATATGGAGTCTCAAACACAGCGGCCAGCAATTAAATATATAAAACAGGATTTTTACCCGCTTAGAGTGTTTCAACAATGAAATGGGAAGGAGAAAATTAAATTGCATTTTACTCAAAAACTTGTTTTGACACACTCGGTGGTTTTTCTTAAGCGGAGTCACCTGTAAGCAATAGATTTCAAAAGTGAATTTATAAGTAATTTTTACGCCTATTTAAAGCAAAGAAAAAAAAAATATATTATAAGGGCTCACATAAACTGAAAACACAAATTTTAATCGAAACATTAACTGCTGGCTTTTTGAGGCACATAATATTTATATGCCACATGCGTTAATTATTGAGCTAATTTTAAGAAATTTTAAGATAAAAATAATTAATTTTATGTTCACTTTGTTTTACTCCAAAACACAACACAATAAATTATTTAAATGTTGTTTAGACCACAAAAATCACTGAATTGAAAACGCTTCCCAAAAACATTCGTTTAATTTTATTTTAGTAAATATGTATTTATATGATATGAATGAAGTGCACAAATTGTATTTCCATTAAGTCAAATCAAAAAGCAAAGAATGGTCTATAAAACGGAGGACGTCGGTAAGGAAAGGGTGGTACAAATCCACCACCTCCAAGGCCAAATCCACGACCACCTCCACCAAAACCTCTACCACCACCTCGACCGCCGCCACCGAATCCTCCTCCTCTTCCACCACCTCCAAATCCACCGCCACCTCGACCACCACCACCTCCTCTCCCTGCTGTAATATCCATGCAACTTGTCCAAAGTATTAAAATTATTAACAAAACACAAATTTTCATTTTCCAAAATTATTCCTGCATGACTCGACGACGTCTTTATTTCAGGAAACTATTTTAATAACTGCATTTTCTCAAAATTCACTTCTCAAAAGTCAATATTTTGTGCAGTATTTTAAATCAATTAGAACTCTTGTATTAATTAGTTGTAAATCATCGCTGTTTGTAGATGATTTCTTATGACGAATGTACGTACATATATAAAAATCATTGGAAATTATTTATGTAGTTTCTCTCTTCGCTCTGACTCGTTAATTACAGATTGAATCTTCCATCAGAACGCTGTTGCTAAATATAATAGCGAAATTGGAAACGTTTATAACCTCAATTTAATTCAAATAGAATCCACTAAAGAGCCAAGTTAGACGATTTTGCATATTACAGGATTTTGCTTATTATCAATTAGAGTTGATATTTCCGTAGCCATAAAAAAAACCGGGAAACAAAATTTTAGTTGTTACGGAATGTTTCCAAATATTAAAATTTCGGCATAATTCCGGTAAAGCCGTATTTGAAGAGAAAAATATACTTCGATTTTGTAATTTTTTTTCGAATTTAAAAAGTTTAAAAACAATCATATTTGCGATGGCGGCCACGGCGCTTCTGTCCAAGTGCAAACGGGCTGCCATGCCCGCTTGGTTTTATATTCGCCTACAAACAGTGTAAAGGCAAAACTGCATAATGAATTTTCACTGTTTGTATATTTATTTAGTGAACTAATTAACACCAGACTGTTCACTTTGAGCCAATCGAAACAATTATTTCTTCCTCTATTGCCAAAAACTGCTGTTTGCCCTCGTTATTTGTTATTAAGATTATCACACGAATTATTCTCTGTTTCTTTTTTGCATTTAATTTTCTAAACATTTATTTCGTTTCTACACTTGCACTTGAGTCGTTTCCAACTCCATTTATACTTAAAGGCCAGAATTTCAACTATAAAACAAGCTAAGCTTAAGGCTAGGCCACCAAAGAAAATGATCCAACCAATCCGGTAGTAGTATAGATTTAGCGGGTCCACCGGATAAGAATCCTCCAGCAGCATATAGTTTTCATATTTTAAGGCGTATATGAAGCCTTCGTCCTCCCACTGCAGCCAAAGACCGCTTTGTTGAACCAACATAATGAAGATGGTCAGCGATTCGGCAAATTTTGCATGCGACTGTATGGGATAGGTAGTGAACACATTGCCGAAACAAATGTCCGATAACTTGAAAACCGGTTGTATGAGATTTTTCTGCAGTTTCGACATGAAAATCCATTGCGTGCGCGGCACGATATAGGCAAATGAACGATCGATTTTTTTGATTCTCTCGGAAACGTCCCAGGGACTTGAGACAGTCAGCAGCCTTTTTACACGTGTCAAATTTATATAACGATTATTGGTCAGCACTTCGAATATATCATTCGATACTAAGATTTCAATGTTGGCTGCCAAGGCATCATCGATGGTCCTTATGAACGGCTGAAATACCGGACGCATGTTGTACATGGTGAGATAACTGCAGTAATAGCCGGATAATATGAAGCCCATTATCATGATTAGAGCGTAGAAAAGTTGCAGGCGCAGTGATATGTTTGTTAAACTAAAGTTTGCATTCGGATTGTACATGACTATGGACAGGCTGTATAGAAGGTTTGTGCTAAATGTCCGAGACGGATGCTTCATATAAGTCATGACACAGGCCACATATAGCACGCATACGCCCAAAAACGTCCAAATATAGCGGCCAAATGGCCAAGCCACATACCAATATCGCGGCAGTTCGTCCTCAGCTGGTACCATAACGCAAGTGTTTGACCATTCCAGGGGATACGAATACTCGACATCGGCAAAACGACTGTATGTGTCACTCAACATGGAAACATTAAAGTTGCCCTTTTCAATATTTCTTTGGATATCGGACATTTTAAAATCCGCCACTTCCACCAGTTCCAGTTCATATTTCATGAAAACAGCAAAATTTTCAATTACTTTGGCATAAGACCCCACCAGCATTTCCTTCCCCCGAGCATCATACAGCTTAAATGCGTTCGGTATGTCCTTTTTATACGGTGTACGCAGTACTTCTATCATTTATAAAACTATTATTTTTCCCATGTTCAGTTGGCTAAATATTAAATTAACAACTAAATTGTCACATGTGTAAAGCATTTCCTTATATACTTCTATGTGCTTGACTGGTGCCTCTGTTCGTCTGTGTGTGTCTGTGTGCCGGGGAAGTTGATGAATGCATAAAAAGTCCTTAATTATTATTTACATTTTAAAGCATTAAAATAAAGTGGACATGAACATTGATTTTTGCATTAAAAACCAAAAAACTTCATACAAACAAAAGGCAAAGTTTTTAAGTACCAAATTATTGCTAAAGACCGTTATTGTTATTATCATGAAGGGCAGTTTTGCTATTATAAAGCAGTTAAGAGTTTAAACAGATACTTCAGTTTGGCCTAGAAAAGTATTATCCTTAAAAAAAAATATGCACAAAAATTTAGATTTCGAACATATTTTTGACCTGGTTGAAGTTTTTTCATTTGATTTTTATCCCAAAATTTGGAATTTTTAGCTCAAAAAACCAGTAAATTTTCCATTCCAAATGGACTTTTAGGTCAGCCTGTAAACACTTGTTTTGCTGCTTGGATTTGACAGCACATTCACAAAGAGTACAAACAGAAAAAGGAAAGATATTTAACACATACTACTACATATATCATATTTGGCAGCGCCAGAAAGTCTGACTTTAGGCGAATGTTTTTGTATGGACTCTCTACAAAACAACGAAAATTCTGCCGCAAATTTGGGAACTTTTGAATCAAAACATGTCATTTCCGAATCATTTATCAATTTGCAGCACGACAATTCCCATTCCAAACATTCCACGCGGTATCTAAACTGGGACAATTGCAGGATAAAATCTTCTTTATCTCAACACTGGGCAGCGGTAGCAGCACAAAACTATAGCATATTTTCGGGCATTAACGGAAAAAGGAAAGCAAAGCCTACAACTGGGATCGTTCGTTTGCCCCAAATACTCCAATCTGCCCCAATTGTTTTTTCTTTGCAGGATTGGTGCACCATTATAACTCTGTTCTGGTTGCCCCATTCGATTCAAATTTCGTTGACGCAAGATGATGAAATACGATTTTGTGGCAATAGTAGTTGTCACAGCGGTGTTACACAATTTGTCATCGTTGACCATGTCACGACTGTTCTTGTGCTATATTTTAGTTATTGTTTTTAGCTTGTGGCAAATGATTTCTTTAAAATAGGAAATTGGCGTTTGTCAAAGTTCAAAGTGCGTTTTAGAAAGACGGTTTAACGGATGGCGCCTATGGAAAAACTCTAAGAAAGTTTGAAAAAGTCGAGTTGATATTGAAAATTTAAAATAAATATTGGAACTGGTTTTAGCAGACACTCACATGCAGAACATGAACATTTCGCTTTGCAAAACTCTTCTGCGAATATCATATTAAAATTGGAACTAAATTGTACACATAAATAGCTAAAAATTAAAAATATGTATGTGAATATATGGAAACATAACGAAATAAGTAAATTAAAATTTGGACGTGTGCTGTCCACTTGAATTGCCGCATAGAACTCAATATAGCTCATTTTTGTTGCCTTACATTTGCATATAAAGCATCGACTTGATGGCCGCCCCAGAGCTGCATTTGGTTGGCTAAAACAAGGCACACGATTTTTGCTGGGGTTTCGTGAAAAATAATACTAAGCAGGTGCCAATTAATGGCCATTAATATAATTCTTGAGGATAGCAGGATTTTGCAAATACATACGCATGTTGTAAAATATTAAATTTAAATTTGCTACAATTGAACTTTTCGATCAACAGAAATAATCAACTGTCGCAGTGATGCCATCTTGCACAATTTATTAGTCCTGGTTTACAAAAACGACATAACTTTTAAAAACGCTCTCGACAATTTCCCACCCAAAGCCGTAATAAACAAACAAAAACGCCATAAGTCTACAAATCATGGGCAAAGAAGTAATCAAAATTATGGCTGCCAGGCTACACAATATTCCAGTGAAACGCTATAAAAGCCGTAAAACAAAATCTCAATTTCTTATTTTGAAAATTAAACATAGAAATATATTTGTAAGAAGGAAATTCAGAACGAATGAGTATTGAGAAGAAGAACAGTTTCTGTCATAGCTTTTATCTTTGCCGATATCTATAAAACATTCTTGTTTTCGAAAATATTTTCACCGTTTACATCTCTATCGGTACTTTTTTGAAACTTTTTTATTATAAAATAAAATAAATTTATACTTCGTTAATCCTATAACCCAATATTTTCAGTATGTGTGAGTTTTTCCGTAAAAGCTTCTTGCAAATAGAATTTTTTTTAACTTATCGAAACAAAAGGTGGAAAGCAGAATTCTTATGTGACAACATCGTCGTTATATTTTGCTTTAAAACAAGTGACAACGCTTTACGATTTATTTGTTAATATAAGGATTTTAAAGAACTTTCTTGCAAAAAAAATGTCCTTGCATAATTATACTACAACTTAATTTATTTTCGTTTTATAGCAACTCAGTTAATATTTCCCGTAAAGCAGTAGGGTATTTATTATTTGGCACAATCTTAAGTAGGCCTTTTAATACGAGATTTAATCTTGCTTTTTTGCGCACATATTTACATACAATACGTCTAGTTAAGAAAAATTACTGCTAAATTCTAGATAAATTACCTTTATAAAACATATGTTAGTTAGTACAGAGTGTGTCAAGTACAAGTATATTTTTTTTTATAATAATACATCTTGAAATTTTGTGGGCATAAAAATTATGCATATCATTATTGAGAGACTAATGATTTTATGGGAGAGGGATAGATTGCTGGAAAGTTTGAAAGGGTGGTAGCATTGGACAATTGGCGAAAATGTCGCTGAAAATGAATAAAAGCCTACTTTTCATGATCCGAAATATAATATATGTACATATATAAACATGTGGAATCTACAGCGGATGCCTTGGCAAAGACAGTTGCCCGCCTTGTGGCTGTAACTTCAAACCTGTAGTTAAAAATCGCTGTTATGATTCATAACCTCATTCGTGAGCCAGAACCATGAACTCTGCAGCAAACGTTTGAAAATCGCATAGACGGGAAGCCAAACTTTGAAGTAGTCAAATGAAAACTTGTTCCATGGAACAATGGAAATATTTGCCAATAAAGCTATTTTTATATACGGCTTAAGTTTAAGCTTTAACAATTTTATAATATTTGGGCCACCCGTTATATCTGCCGGCCTAAATATGTATGTATGTATGCAAAATATGTCCTTAAATATTAAGGCGGGCCCTAGAATTAAACAATAATTTTCTGCGAGCGAACATGATTTAAGGACATATCTTCAATTTAAAGCTAAAAGTTAAGGAAATTACTTAACCTTAAAAAGTGTGTGCCAGCTGTTCGAAGTAATTTAATTACGAGTACATGCAAATACTTGCATCTGCCCTGGCCTCAGTAGAGATATAGAAAATTTTAAAATATAGAAGTTATTTCCTTCGGACTTAGGGATTGGACTTCCACGCCCAAGAGAGGGCGTGATCTTTAACTTACCTGTAAGCTAAAGGCCGCCCTTATGCCGTAAATAAATACGTCGTCGTGTGTTGTTTTTTAGTTTTGCACGCACTATAATTAAGAAATTATAAACACATAAGAAACTTGCAAAAGCTAAATACACACAAACGTACACTTCTAAGCATTTATGCACATACATACATACGAGGTCTGCTCAAAAAAGCTGAATTTTAAAATTTCGATTGCCCCGTCTCGTTCACAGTTTCAGCTTTTTGGCAAGTTTAGTTTATTTGTGAGCGACATAAAAGTTTGTGTGTTCGGTATTTTCGAGCTGTTGAAAGGACTGGATTAAAGAATTAATTGATTTTTGACGAACATGTGTAAATGTTTCAGGCTATTGAGGTAGAATATCGTCATATTACATAAAACTCAAAATCGAAGACTTCTTTCTACAGGAAGTTTATTCCAGTGCGGCTGAAGAAAGAATTTTTCCTGTAATGCGACCACAAAGGGATGATTAACGATAAAAAACATTGTGCGTAAAAATGTGCAGGTTCCGGGAACAAGGTCCTTGATTTCATTCGAACAAAATCCATTGTAGTATCGATAGAACAATGTAACGCATCCCACACTGCAACGATGCTCAAGAGAGTCTTTTGAGTTGGATGCCCTGCTGTCCCCTCACCTATACACGATCTAGGATCTCCCAATTATACCAGCGCAGACAAGAGAGTTGTGTTCCATTTTCGGACGGATGTAGGTGGTATAAATAGTAGGGAAACACAGATGGGAGAAGTAATTCCTGCACCGTTCTCGAAAAATGTTGACTTTAAATAATTGATCGCGGAATTAAATAATAAAAGTTTATTATTCAGTACATTAACGAAAGAGTTATTTAATTTTCAAATCCCATGGTGATTTTTGGTCCAAACTGTATTTACATACTGCTAATATTAAAGTTTTGCTTAACTTAATATTTTTTTTTTTTCGTTTTATTTACAATCTATCCAAAGATAATAAGTAAATTTTATAAAATAAGTAATAAGAAAATAACATTCATTGTTGAACTCCAATAAGAACTCAAATATAAATTTTTCACATAAGGATTTTTCCGTCTATAGCGACGATATGTTTACAACAGGGATGGCATTGAAAACTTTAAAATGGTACCAAATAGCTTGAAGGATTGTACTTTTATCACCTTGATTGTACTAAGAAACATTTTTTTAAATTTATATTATTTTTATTACATACATTTATTACGAATATAACAAAGAAATTACGTTAAGTTTCTTTTGTACTATAATATAACAAAAAAAAATCATTTAGTATTGAACATGTATTAGCTATTTACACAGAAAGAAAATTAAGGTACGCACGGCCTTTTATTGCATCGTTTTGATAATAAACTTAATATATTTACATATATCGTAACAATTGCAATTTTGTGAGTTCAGTAAATCTTTTGTTTGGATTAAGGCGCAAAGAGTTGCAGTTTGTAGTCTGTTTCTGTTTTTCGTTTTAACTACATTTTGGTAAAAAAAAAAGATTCTTTCCGCTTTTGCTGATGAATATGGAACATGCATTGCCTCATTTTTAATTCCTAAATTGTACTAAATATGCCATTGGTGTACCATTGTAGCTTTCGAGTTTGAATAGTACCAAAAAGAGTACAATTGTGGCAATTTTGCAATCCCTGGTTTACAATATTAGTATTAACGGAGGCTGTCTACATGTGTATGTATGTATGTATGTAGATCAATCTCATATAACAAATAAGATATAGTTGTGTGAATTCGTACATTTGCATATGCATCGTAGGTGCATACCAATGTATCTACACATGCATGCAAATTTTTATATATGTATATATATGATCATACATACACAAATATGAAGTGGTGGAACTATTATTTAATATCTACCGGTTTTTAAAATACAAATCAAGAGTGTAGGAATCACTTTTAATTTGTTGTTGGTAAACAAGAAGAGAGCAACGATAGAGCATAAAGAGCATAATTTTCATAAACAATATTTTAAAGGTTTATTATATACATATGTATGTACATACCTTCTTGCATATAGAAATAAACAAAGTATTTTGGTATGTGCAAGGCCAATAACTTTTAAGTTTTCATTATCACGGTTCTCTGCTTACATATTGAATTGATGTAGGTACGTAAGTGTTACCCCGGCTCTACATCATACATTTTTGTTATTCTTTATTTTTTTCGTTTTTGGTTTCTCTGTATTAATTTTGTTATTGTTTTAATTATTTCTTCTGCTTTGATCTATTATTTTGCTTGCAATCTGCTTATAGCCCTTCAACGAACCATTCGGTTGTTTTCTTTGGTTTATTGAATTCGTTAGTGTTATTATTGTGATGTTGTTATTATTGTTTGTTTTGGTTTTTGAAAATGTTATCAGTGTCGTAGACACTGCTTTTATAGTGACACAATCTGCGTTAAAAACCGCTAGTTTGCTGGATGGATAAATCAGCAACTGAAATAAATGATCTCAACTATTCACGGCATTTGTTTTAGAAATTAATTCGTAAAAAATTTTGCAAATAAATCATTCTTTGATACCCAAATCGCGGGAATGATCGCAAGACTAACTATTTTTGCGACTTTTACTTTTATAGGCAGAAATCCGGGATTGATTGCCGGATTTACAATTTTTGCGACTTTTATTTTTATACCCACAATTCCGGGAATGATAACAAGATTTACTATTATATCATGGCGACAGCACAAATGATAAACGTTTTTTACTCACTACTCGCAAATATGAAATTAGTTCGTTATAGCAACTTATAAGATAACATGCACTCACATGTTCTTCTACCGTTCGTTCGAAGACGTGTAACAGACCTTAATTATCTGTAAGATTTTTAAAATATTACGTTGTACTAAAACTTATCTCTCAGCTTAAAAAAGGATGCGGATGTATTGTATTTAACAAAATAAAAAATGTGGAATATCGTGAAATAGTCACACGCATTCACTTCTGAAAATTACAAAAGTTATGCAGGTAAAATATATGTACTTATATACATGCATATTTTTATAATGTCGAATTGTGAGGAAAAACTATATGTGTTTATTCAAAATGTCTAAGCATTTTGGCAGTAAAATTATTGTCTGTAAAGCAAAAAATTATGCATCAGCAGAATTGAAATGCTCAGTTAATTAAATTATTGCTAAAAATTCAAAACATGCATATTTTTATAATGTCGAATTGTGAGGACAAACTATATGTGTTTATTCAAAATATCGAAGCATTTTGGCAATAAAATTATTGTCTGTAAAGCAAAAAATTATGCATCAGCAGAATTGAAATGCGCTGTTAATTAAATTATTGCTAAAAATTCAAAACTAAGGAAGAAACTTTTAAGAAGTAAGTAAGTTAACAATATGCTATAGGCTTTCAAAAAGTAGAAAAATTATATAAAAAAGTTTGTGTCATTTTCAACATGTACAATAGTCAAACGAAGCTTGTTTAAGTGATGAACTAAGTATATTATAGAGCCACATTATATATATATATACATATATACGTAACATACTTTAAACCCACAAATAGTTACGTGCAGATTTTCGCACAAAAACACTTGAGACATGCTCCTGTGTATATTTCCTTCCAAATGTAATTGGTTTATCACTTTGAGAAAAACGCTGCAACGCCAACACTGATGAGTATTAGTAGTTTTTACTAGACTGTTACTGAATGCATACGTTTGTAGTGGTGTGCTATTTCTTGGCGTTCGCGGTAGTCGTCAGTCAGTTGTTCGTCACATGTTCGACTCGTAAGACTTAAAAAAGCCGCCTAGACAGCTGTTGTGTGTTTTTGAAATACTTATTCTCAAATATTTTTGCTAATTACAAATTAATTGTCTTGCTCGAAAAGAATGTGTTAGAATTCTAAAAACAATTAAAAGAAAAAAACATATCGTTTGCTTGATGTGAGAAACACTTAACGGTATTAACGGTGGTTTTTCAAAACTGGCAAAGGATTGCAAAGGGAAAGATTTAGACTACTGTTACACAGAAAGTGAAGTGAAGTGAAGTGTCGCTATTTTTGCAATTAAGAAAAAGAGAGATTGTTAAATAAAGAAGAAAAAGGAAATTTCTGCAAATAAAATTTAAAGAATAATTAAGAAAACGTGTTCACAGTGGTAATAAATTTTGAATAGTTACAAAGTTAAATAAAAAAAAAGTCGAATTTTTCACTACCTACATACATACTGTATGTGTATATGTATGCATGTACTTTCGTGGCATACACATGTATGTATGTAAGTATGTTTGTACACAGGTTCATGAACGTTAGAAAATTAATAGTTTAAATTCTCCAGGCTTCAAAAAAGAAAACAAATACCTAGTTACTTATTTACATCTAAAGTTTTAAAATTAAGAGCAAAGAAAAAAACCCACTTAAAAATCACTTTTTTGTTAAATAATAAAACAAAAACAAGTTCTTACATTGTTTACGTGTCGCCGCCAGAAGAACATCCCAGAACTTTTGTTAAAAATTGTTAAATTTATTGGTTAAAGGTAAAAAGAGTTTCTATAAGAAAAAAATTTTATAAAAACAACTTTTTAATTACATAAATTCCTATAGGATTTAATTTTAAATTTCTTATTTTTAAGTTCCTTTTAATCTTTTCCAAAATAGTTTTGCATTAGTCATTGCCAAGAGAGAAATTATTTTATTTTTTATTTTATTTTATTTGCCTCGTGCTCTGTTGTCTTCTTATTTTGTTGTTGTTTGTTTTTCAAAATAAAAAAATGCCGGAGTACAATAACAAAAACCAGACACATTTGAAGTTTAGTTGTTTGGGTTTCGGTTGGTCTTCGGTTGCAAGTTGTTATTGTTTTACTTTCTTACCCTTGTTATCGTTTTTGTTGTTGCCAAATTTTTTTCGTTTTTTGCGTTTTGCACATCGGCATCAATAATCAAAACCCCAATGAAAAGCAATGGCCAAATCACAAGGCCGATTACTAAGACGCCGAGGTCTGCTCGCTGGAACTGTAAACAAAATGTGATTGGGAAACTTGGATGAAAGAATTCGATTTGCGAAATTTGTTGGCTTGTAATGTTTTAATTTGTACAATAGTTGAAATTTTGGTTAAATAAAAAAATAGTAGTTTCTTTATGGCGGAAGAAAGTTAATAAACACAGTGTGTTTTCGCAATGCGTTTGCCCACCCTGCGAACATTGGGCAGTACGTAGAGTAACTGCAACTAAAGGTTCAGGTAGACTTGACTTAGCCACGGCGTTGCCAAATGGGCAGATTTTTATGCATTTTGCAGTTTTGAAGTTTTTTGTTTTAAAAAAATCTGTTTTTATGTTTTTTCAATATTTCTTCAATATATTCTTTAACTTTTTTATTTCTGAAGTCTTATATTTGTGAAACAACGTACGGACGTTTTTTTATTATATATTTGTTTTGTAACCCTGAGTTGGGTTTTTCTACATTTAGTCTAACTTTGTGGTTTTCAAATATAAAACATATAATACTTTTCTTTTAAGCCATCTTGCAGCTCTTCTTTGCTTTTAGTCAAATATTTTATATAATTATTTAAATTAAATTTAAATATTATTATTTGGATTTATGGCAGTTTAACTATAGTAAATTATAACTAAATAAAAATACATATTCTGTGCAGTTTTTTTTTCAAATTTACAGATTTTGTAAAAAAAAATTGTGGCAACGCTGCTTAGTAATAACGGCGTGTCCAGGAGCATATTTTGCGATCGATTATTGCCGTCATAACCATAAACGGCTGATATTTGTTTTCATAACTAATATCAGTGTTGCCGAACTTAAAAAACTACACAGATTTTATAGTAATTTTTTTCTAAAGAAGAAAATTGATGATTATTATGTATCTAAATTTAATAAATCTTGAAGTTTAATTTTTTTTTGGGAGCGGTATTCAGGGGCCGACTCCCACATATGCCGTGCATTGTACTAGAACTTGGTTGGGGAGGAGGAAACAAGGAGTAGTGTTTCGCTATTTATTTGTTTTTATATTGCAGGGATTGTCAGAATTTTAACTGATGCTGCCCTTCGACAATGCACAGTCAAACGTCAGTTAACAAAACATTCCGTGTATTTGTGTTTTTTGTTAGTGTTTTTGTTTGAAAAAATCTACGACCTGTGGACTGTTGATCGAATATTATACCAACTCATCCAATGAGGCAGCACTTTCGACAATTTTTTCCCTATTGAAAAATGTTTTTTTTAAAGCTTGTATAGGGTGTTTTTTTTAGAGGTATAGAACTTCGAATTGAAATAAAACACAAGAAAATCGTTTTAATGTCCATCAATTTGGCTTTATTGGAAGGATAATTTTATGCCATTAATGTTTAAATATGATTTCGGGCATGTGGCCGCCGCGGCTGGCTCGAATAAAGCCAATTCTACAGGTCCAATTTTTGATGGACAAAAGTTGATGGACAAAGCTCCAATTGCTGTGCACGGTGGCGAATCGATTCATTCGGGTCCTCTTTAACACTTTGCTCTACAGCGGCAATTGTTTCTTCGGTGCGCACTGTTCGACGTCTCTGCGGATGCGTATTATCACATAGAGTAAACGTAGTACGAAAACGATCCATGGTTAACCGAATTAATTGCTCTGATGACCATAAAATGGACGGAGCTTGCGGTAAACTTCGCGAACTGAACCATTATTTTCGAAATAAATTTGCACGATTTGCAAGCGTTGTTCTTTTGTCAACCTGTTCATGATGAAATGGCAAACCAAACTAAATATTAATCACTTGACAGCTGACAAAATGGCCGCCAGTTAAAAAAGTGATGCCATCTTAAAGTTCTATACCTCAATAAAAAACACCCTATACATATTCTCAATATTATTGCTCCTACAACGATATGAGTACAGATTACTGCATTGATTGTTGTAAATTTTATTCGCCCTATTCCATAAGCTGCATAATACTTGAAAAAACTATGGCACAAATTATGCATCCATTTATTTCGAAGTTCGAAGTTGTGTACACAAACAAATTTGTGTCCAGACAGAACTGATCTACGGTTACAATTACGAATCGTTATACTGAATCATAAATCGAAATCAAATTTTATAAACAACTTCTGAAAATTTGAGAAAATTTTTAAAATATTAAAAAAGTAGATTCATAATTTGCGGAATTAGATGATAATCATTTGGCTGGAGACTTATCCCATCTGATTTCGCTTAATGAGAAAAATAATTATGATAACCGATTCACAGATGATCGATTCATATTATTTTGAAGCAAAATTACACAAAAATAATCGAAAAAGTTTTTAAACGGCAACACTGAAAACTCAATGCATTTTTATGGCTCCGGCGTTGTGGGTATAGCAGAAATAATCGATAACATTGCTACCCATAAGGTTGGGTCGAATAGCTGTTTTCTGTGAATGTGGTTATGTTCAGTCTAATTGAACCTTTTTATTAAAAACCTATTAGATCTGTCTGCCACAATTTTATAAGTAAAATAAAAGTGTAAGAAAACAAAACTGGGTATTCTGGAACCTTAGACAAGTCCTCTTCAATTTGGTCGCTGCAACAAAATTGAAATAAAATCAAAAAAATATGAAAAAAAATTAACAAAATGGTTTGAAGATTTACAAAGTATTTTTATTCTCCGCAGAAATTACGAAAAACACTTTAGAAACTTTATTTGATTTCCTAATATTTTATGCGAACAGTCTGGTTTATAGCCGTCGCAAATGTTTGTTGCCTGCAGCACTGAAGTACTGAGAACACAAAATGAAATTTAGAAAAGATAAAAAACTTCCAGGTCTTATCAAATTGTGTTAAAGTGACACATGCAAGAAACATTTTCGATGGCTGTAATACATTTGGCAAAGAATCGCATCGCAAATGGTTCATGTCAGGCGAAATTGTATGTTTTGCAGCAAATACTTTAAATCTCCAAAAGAAAATGGAATTTTTTAAAGACCTAAAGAAAAACATGTCGTTAGCGAGTTTAAGTCATCCACTAATTTTACTTCGTCTGGACAATTCGGCTCCAGCAGTTTTCCAACATAAATTTCACACAATTTAGAAATGCGGCTGAGACTTCGATGTTGTCTTGTCTTTATGATAAAATTTTAAAACATAATATTTGGCCAAACTGTTGAAGCCTTTATAAATAATAAATTTGACCTTTAAAGAATTAAAAGCAAACAATTAAATTATGTTTAACACCTGTTAATATTCCTTCCAATCTACATATTCTGATGTGAATACAGATTGTTTCGTTCCAGCTAAAACTCATAATATGGATTTCACTTGACTCTTGTTAAACATGTTTCAGAAACCAGATCGCAACTTAATAATAATAGACCGTAGTGTTTTTTCTCCCAATTTTAAATCAGTTTCTATTTAAAATGGACATAAATATTGTTCGTTAATTAGTCCACTTTTTCTAAAAATGCCAAAACATTTAAAATGCTGATTTAATCATTATGATAGAAAATAAAATTAAAATTTAGAGACAAGTATTTTTAGAATAACGTAAAAGTACAATATAAAACTACTATTGCGTTGGCTTGAACGTTAAAAAATCTGTACAATTTTCTATTGTATCTTTGACGCCATTGACGACCAAACCTGGAAAACATTATGGTGAGAAATGGTCACTTTTCTTATATATTCAAGGGCAATTCTCTAAATCAATCTGATGGTCTTTTTTCCATCAGCGAAAATCTTGATGTCCTGTCAGTTACTTGTAATGTCACATAAAGCCGATAGTTATTAAAAGATTCTCCCTAAAAACAGCTAATCATCACTTTTGACAAGTGATAGTGTCAAGAACTCAAAATTGTTGAGTCGATATTTAAAATTGAAAAATATAATATTTGTAATGAAACGATACCCCATGATTAATGATTTTAAATGTGTGGCTAAAACTTTGCTTCAATGGACCCATAGAATTAATCATATACATATTATTAATATATCCTGGGGACAATCATATTGTTGTTATAAATAATCATGTTATTGTTGCGTGTTATGATTAATAATTCTACCACTTTGGGAATAAAGTTTTCTCAACACTTTTTTCTCAAGATCGTTCTCTCTATGGTCGATTTTAGTGCAGCATCTTTCCAGTTGTTTTCTATTTCCTCGAAGTAATAAGATTTCCTAAGACGTTGGAGGCAAACATTTGTTTGAGTTAAATTCATAAATTATGTAGTAGAAAGCGGTGGCTTAGAGCGCACAAATCTATAGTCTACTTTATGGGGTAGCAGTTCCTGAACTTTTGTCATACTCACAACACAATTGTGCACATTCGAGTATTGTCCCGACTATACAACAGCCTTTTCTTAGCTGCTGCAAATGATAATTTTTGGCTGAAGTCCACATTCAATCTGGCCCAAATACTCTGAGTATTATTAACTATTTTATAATTTTTAAAGTAATCGATGTACAACCTGTTTTAATTGCACTTTGGTCGCTGGGTTGTCTGCTATTGCTATACATCCTTGTTTCGTCCTTAGCTGTAAAATGACTCAAATCGTGTTCGGTTCGCGCCTCAACTTTTTACTAGTGCGTGGCACGTTTCTTTACGTGTTAAAACGAAATTTTGTTCATTCGTTTACTTCGTCTATCAAAAAATAAGATGTGTCCTATTTGCATAAGTCCGTTTGCTTTAGGATAACCTTGTTATTGAAAAACATATAATAAAAAAATAATATCTAAGAAAAGTACATATAATATACTTGCACAGATCAAAAATATTTATCTTTATAATTAAGTATTTACTTTGTGTGTCGGTCTGTTCACGTTGCGGTACTAAATGTATCGAGAAATAAAACATATTTTATTTTGGAAAATTTTATTCCGAATGTTATTAAACATCAGGCATTCATATTGATAATACACAACAATAGCATGATGTTATTTTATTTTTTGAATTCATATTTGCTAATTTAACAAACATTTCCTTTAAACTCATTTCGTCCAACATACGAGTACTTGTACTTGGTACGATATTTAACTAATAAAAATAGGCAGCCCTAAAACTCGCTGTTAGTCGAATAAATGTTATTGTGCTGAATTAACTTTTATTGTACATAAAGAAATATGCTTTAATTTTAATTTAAGAAAATAAAATCCGTTCTACTACTAATACACAAAATTCTACTGCTAATACACATTACCAAGACAAAGTGAAGTTGTGCAACTGGGGTTGCCTTGGAGTGTTCCTAACTGCGGCCCTCTGTTTTCTCGATTAGCGTAAGAGTTTGTTTGTGCCTGAACAAAGCCTGAACCGAAGTAATTGGCAGAACGGTTGTCAACAAGATATAGGAAGGCTGGTAACATGTATCCTGGGATTGGTCACTGATTCAGGTGCCTATTTCGACTAAAGCGTTCTAGTTGTGGCTTAAACCTTAAGTCACAGGAAGGAGCATTGGTAATTCCGCATGATGCTGAAACATGGCTCTATATTTGGGGACGCAAATGTTGTTGCAAGACCTTTCGTATTAAGGAACTAGCGGATGTGGCGTTCTTTTTTGATGACAATTATACCAGTTGTGGTACCTAATCTTCCTCAAATGTTTAGAGAATTGCTGACAGATTGTGAACTTGATTTGCATTAGAATCTGCCTAACCCCATGTGATCTACCAGGCTGTTATAGGTGGCAACTACTTGTGATGTGTGGGGACGGGTTCGACAGCTCGGGCTATGTAATGCCTTCTGGTAGTAATTCTCCAGACAATAAAAGGAGTACGGGGCACCACCTACATCCGCATGTAGAACAGAAACCTGTTGCTAGACAAGAGCAACACGAGGATATTTGCAGCACCAGACGTAGACCACTACTTTAGTAACTACCAAAGTCCCTTGCAGTATTTATAAAGCTTAAATCACAACCAGAATGCTTGACCTAAAGTGGACACTTCAAACCTGTGACAATCACCAGGATCCCAGTGTCAAGTTCATTCCCGTTCTGCCAACAAATTTATGGTGAAGGTTTCTGAAGAACAAGCACGACGGATGTCGGATGTCAGGAACTTCCTAGAGGAAAATTGTTGTCTAGAAGTATTAAATATGCCGCACTCGGTAGTGAGAGGTTTGTGATGTAACCGTGTCTAATGTACGACAAGAAATTGCTGTGAATATCAGATCGCAGTCAAACCCTGTCAAAATGACCCGACGTCAGATTATGCTGTCATTGCAGATACTCATGTATGCATTTTTTTCACCTTCTGTTCGACCACATGCGCAACAGAGATAGTCTCAATAAAATTCCGATGAATTTTTATATGTATATGTCTATATTTTATTAAAGGTATAAACTAATTTGCTATGAACGATTTTAATTCCAATAGATACTAAGATCCCAAAAAAAAAAAAAAAACTCTAAAAGTGAAAGCGGCGTAACCAATTTTGATCCCTTTTTCATTCCAACCCGAAGCGTATATTAATGAGATTGTGTGTGTGTTCGTTCACTATGTCCGTACACTCGTTTTTAAAAACTTCTTTAGCACCAAGAAATAATAAACATTTACTGTGTGTATGTAAAATGATTTTAAAAAATTATTTAACTGCAAACGTAAACAAACACATTCTTTCGTTTCGTTACTAAAATTTGTTTTCTTTTGCAGATGTTGTTCTATTGTGATGATTTGCATTTCGATGAATTGTATAATTTTTGCATGTTTTGTTTTATTTTCAATTCGAACGCAATTAATTGTGTGAATAATATCTTTTAATTTGGATGTGAAATGTGTACATACATACATATATGTACATATGTGTGTATATATAGAAGTATGTAGAGACGTATGTACATACATATGCACATGTTTTGTTTACGAATACATTTATCCACATTAGGGTGTCCCTTAAATGTGCAAACTATGATTTCTTTTCGTTTCGTAGTTCGGCGCCCTGTTGCAAAAGAATCAGCAACATACTCTGGCGCAAGTCCACTGCAATAAAACTACATTATTTCTTTTAAATCTTTAATTCAGACTTTCTACACTTAAAGAAAAGATGGCATGAAAAATTTTTTTTGAACTTGAACAGTGCTGTCAACTCAAATTTATTTTAGTAAGTGCTGGGTGTGTTTTTTTATAATTTGCATTGCATCCTTTTCAAACAAGAGCCTAAAGAGTTCCAGGAATCAGAAGGGAAACTTGTATTAGCAAACAAAGAATTTAGTGAATCCATTAAGTGACACATGTCTAACGATGTTTGTTTGTTTGGTTGTCATCAAAAATGCTGAATGAATAATAGAGGGAGGTTTGAACCAAAACCCTCCTTCGCACACCTATTATTGTTGATCTATTGTTCTGCACCTTACCTTCAGGGGTTTGATATGTGAAAGAACCGGACCAGCTCCTTCAACAACAAAAGTGTTAGTAAGTCATGAAGTAGCCTGTATCTCTCGGGTCTTAGATGTTCCATTGACCATAGAATCTGCAAGTATTTGTTTTGGATATAAACTTTCCTGGCACAATGTCCTGTGCCTGCCCTAGACAGTGTTTTTAAGCTTTTCGTATCCAGTTTTACTGCAAGCTTCGCCCGCCCTCCTGTCATAAAAACTCAGAAACTGTTTGCAATGTACAAAAGCATCAGCTTCGTTTCAATATATCCTTTTATGAGACTTTTCTTGAAGCCAAAAGATAGAGTGGCTTTAGTAAGAATCTCCTGACTTCCCTTTTCTTTGGTAGTTGATGTGTTTGCCATCTCTTTAACACAGATCAGAGTAATCTGTTTCAGAGGCGCTGGTCTGCTCAGCCCGTTGTGACACTTCACTATAGTTCTGGATGTGAAATTTCCACTGCCTGACTATCCAAAAGTATTTTAATCCTCACTCAAACTTTGCTTGTTTTATATTAAAAACAAAAAAGAAACAAGATTTGTGTATCTGTTTATCTTGAAGACCGAAATTTTTGGATAATTGAGGCCTCAAAATGGTTGAGGTGCATCAATCATAATCAATTAAACTATAACCGGCAACATACATTAAGCAGAAATTAACATTAAACACGTATCGTTCGCTTTCCATTCCGTGTAGGCTCTGAGTGATGCTGTGATTTGTGACTTATTCGTATAGTTACAAATCTAAATTGGGCAATCTTTGGGGCCAGATCACATCACCTGCACGTGGAATGGCATTAATTAAGCCTCCATTTACAATTAGCGAAGAAACGTCTGTGTTTAGAATAGTTTACCTTTAGTTACCAGCTCAGTAGAATTTTGTATGGCTGCAGGTTGCAACGTGATCTCTACGAAAGCCCGAATTCTTATAAGCTTTATATCCGTTATATATAATTTGACAGGTGGAGGAGGATCATCTCGAAGGCCGCTTTCAATAGTCAAAGTTCACATCCCCTTATTGCAAGACCCTGTACATTATAACTACGTAATTTAATTTAAGTGATTAATTAAATACACTATAATAAACTAGAGATGAGTTGTTTCATCAACAATTGCGAAATACAATAAAATATAACGCGATCAAGCCTTTCATATAAAAATGACATCACTTTTGGCCTTAGAGAGCAAGACGTGAAAGTGGGATAGTGTGAAAGCAAAATGTTATGTAAATGACTAACAATACGTTAAGAGATTTAGTGTCCCACAAGACTTCAGTATTTTTAGAATTTTTTTTTTTACCGATAAGATCTTTCTTTCACATACATGGCTGAGAAGTCGTCATTGGTGGTATTCATCTTCGTTGTACACAGCTCCTAAATTTAGAATCTATTTCTTAATGCAATTTTGTGCTATTAAATTTTGGTGTCATCGACCGCATGAAACTGCTCAGCTGCTGCCTCAAGAGTTGCTGCTCTTTTTTTTTTTTGGCACAAACCAAACTGCTTAAGCTGGCCCCATAAAAACTAATCCAGAGGCGTTAAATCGTAAGTAGGAGGGGGCTAGTGAACAGGAACACTTTTGGAAATAAAGTTGCCAACAACTTGAGTTTGCAATACAACGATAAAGCAAGTTGCGTGTGCCGCGTGGGAACCAAATGGCATTGATATTTATTTGAATATTTTTTGGAAACAAAAATTCAAAGCCGCACGGCTCGATAGGGCTACCCATTCACCGTAATTGCAGCTTCCTGTTCATTTCGAATGAAATGAGTACCGATAATGCCGCCCACATGCAAACCCTACCAAACAGTCAATTTTAATGGCTATATTGATAATTGTCCTCCATTTAGCCAGAAATGAGCTGCATCGCTAAATACATTTTTTTTAAATACAAATTTACATATTCGTTCAGTTTCAAAAGATTCCAAACAGCAAAAGTTCGCGGCAAACGATGGTCGTTTAGCATCAATTCTTGCACGAGCGATATATTATAGGCAAGTTAGCCAATATCCCCACGTAAAATCTTCCAAAGACAGATGCCAACATGTTGAGAACGACGACAAATCGACATTAATAATTCTTTGTCTTGTTGGTGGTTTTAAATGGAGAAAATTGAGTACAAAAACGATCAATAATTGTACGAATTTCTTGCTCAATATGGCGATTATGACTGTAAAATGGATGTGGTTGGCTCTATAAAGTTCCCCAATAATATGATTAGATTGGATATATCGACGCTAATTGAAATTTCTATGGAAGGTTTTATAATTTATCAGGTAAATTGAGTAAAACTTTTTTTTTTATCACTTTTGGAACGCTTATAGTTTATACTACAACTAAATATGAAAACAAGGAAAAATGGGGCTTATGTTTGGAATAATACTGGATAACCAATTTTAATTCACGTTAAAAAGTCCAGAGCGATGTGATAATCGTTCATTCGTTCTACTACTTATTAGGGGGAATTTAAAAGGAGCAAAATTTTATTCGAAAAGTTGTCACATTTAAGACAAAAATCGTATAGCCATTCAAATGTCACCTGTTGTATCCAAAATCGTCGAAATATGTAAGTTTTGTTAGTTAATTACAAACAAATTACAAATGATTTGTCACCATCAAGCCAACAAGGATTTTGTTATCGATGAAGGTAGTTCTCATGCAGCTAAATGCAATTCCTCACACATACATACATATGTATGTATATGCGCAGTATAATATTAAAGCCCTCTTAACTTTCTACTTCTAGACTACATTTTTCAACTTTTTTCAATGTTCTTTCCGAGATCGTATATATGTATGTATGTATGTATGAAGCCTTTTTGTTTATTTCAACTTTTACTTTTGCTGATAAGTATTATTTTTGTTGTAACCGACTCCTAAAGAGTAATTTTTTTTATTTTATTGATCGCTTTCGAACATCTTTCTCTCGTACTTATGTATGTAGACAGTCGTACGCTCATACGTTCTGTTCGCAAGAACTTTAGAAAAGCAAATTATCAACTGGAAAGTTTTTATTTCACTTGTTTTCGCTACAGAAAACATACTATTAAAAAATATATGTATATGCATGTGTGTAAATACATACAAGTATTTGATATGTGGGTAAAACAATGGGTAAAGAAAAACCTACTAGAGAAACGAGTCTAAAAAAAAAAAACAACTGCGGAGCAGTTAATATCTTATAGCAATATACGGTACCGAACCGACCTAAATTGAAGTTCATAAACAAGATTAATATTAATTAGGTAAAAACTTGTGGTGTGGAAGGGGACTTCTGTTAGGTTTTATGAGTTTCGAAAGGAAATCATAAAACAAAAATGAATAGTTTAAAAAAATGGGCATAATAATTAATGCAATGATTAAAACTCAACCAAGCAAAAGTTTTACAACTGCATCCGATTCGCTTGTCTTGTTTGGCAAACTGATAAACTTACCCACCTTAATTTATCTGTACGATTTTCTTATATCTAAGCGACTCCTTTTACCTTTCTCGCCTTAAAAGGTCGTACAAATTTGCAATCACGGTGACTTATATGACTTATATTTATAAAATGTCCTTGTATGGGTGTTTTCCTTCAGAGGGTGAAACGAAGATATGTTTGCAAAAAATATTGTAGGTTACACTGGTCTTCTCTTTTTTGTAAACTTCCTAAATTTTCACACCTCTAGCCGGGAACATGCAATGGGTGTTTTTTTTTTAGAGATCCACAACTTTGAGTTGGCAACACGGCGTTGTTTGACAGCTCATTTAACACCTGTTGGCTACTTTTTGTGTATTTTCGTTTGACATTTTATTATACACTAGAGCAACATTTGAAAATTGTCGATCTCTTTTTTTAATCAAAATAATAGTTCGTTAAACTGTCGAAATACGATTATATCCAAAGAAAAATGCTGTTTCGTGGGCTTTATAGGCTTGCAGAATCACTAGTCCATATGTTTTCAAAAACTATGATCAGTCAGAATGCTAGTGTCAATTGAGAACGTTGGTTGGTATAGGGGCATGATGGGACATTTTTTTCTATCTCTATAATCTGGCATTCAGAATTCATTTATTCAAAGGAACTTTTGAAGAAAGAATCATTTCACGTAAAGCATGAACCAAGTAATTGTTTAAAAAAGTAGAAATGTAGTAAAAGCTTTTTCGAGCCGCAAATGGTCAAATACGGAGGTTTCAGTTTTGGCTTTCAGACAGTACCAATAACAACAACGTCATGGTAAGTCCAATGTTAGTGTTTGACGAGGATTTGGGGCTGGTGGCACTCTTAGGCCTTAAGTCTTTGAGAAGGACGTTGACCAGGTAATCAACGTCACCGACAAAGACTTATCAATTTTTTTTTGGCCTTGTGATATTCTCAAAGAACCGCGCTGCATGCAGTCATATCCAATCTTTCGTGTACGAGACTGTATACCGATACTTGTGGATTTTCTTGAGTCAAATGTCGATGCAGCAATGCCGCAAACTACAGTGGTGCCCGCATTTTATTGCTTCAAACTAATTTTATAAAATTTATGCAAAAGAATCTTTGAAAATTGAAGATTTCGTTGAATGGGCACCAACCACGCAACTAAGTCATTGCTAGATCTTTCAAAGGAGTGAAACATGTCGCGTTTACACAGTTTGTGTCTCTGACAAAAGCGCTTAGTGAGCGACCCTTTTACAACATTTAAATATATTCAAAGAGGGCTTTTCTGTACGCTGTGCCCGTAGGCAAATTAAAACCGATCTCTTAGAAAAACTTGAGCCTAGACATTTATTATTTTCTGTATGTCTTTAAAAGTCCCGAACCACTTACATTTGATAACCCATTAATTGTCTACTATTGGAGTGAATAAATAAGCGCCACTTGAACATTGTGTCATTTTTGTACCAAAACCAGCCGGTTGATTTGTTTTCCAATCACCAGAGTCAATCTATTGTAGGGTGTGAATCATTTCGTTAACGATAAGACAAATGGAAAAGAAAGAAAAAACAAATACAGACAACTTAAATAATTGATCTACGGAAATGCAAAACAAAACGAGACACACAAAATTAATACGCAGATGTTGAAAATAAAAACAAAATAAAAACATATATGTGAAGAATTGTTCTCGAAAAGAAACAAATGTTTGCATAGAATATTACATCATAAATATTATTTTATAATTAAATCGAAGAGTGACTGGACTGATCGCGGCGCATTGTACAGCAGCGCTAAGGGACACACACGTAACAGATACTTGCCAGCAATGTTGCCAATTAGGCGTTTTTATTGTTCAGTGATATCGATGGCTTAATATAAAACGAGAGTATCACCGATTTTTTTTTAATTACACAGTAGAAAGAAGAAAAACGCTTTCTTCAAACTACGTTTCTTAGGCCACTGAAGCCCTTATGGCGCTATATATTTTGTTATCAAAAGGTTACTGAAGTTATCGATAAGAAAAAAATATAAAAGTTTCCAAATTAAAATTAACATTTCCAGCACTAAAAATGTTCATTAATGCACGATTTATGGTCAAATTAAGCGATTTACTGCCTTTTGCGGTTTCTTATGAACGAAAAGTTGACAGCACTTGAAAAAATAAATAGTTTGCTTACATTTCTTATCGCTTGCTTGTTTCTTTCTATCAATTAATGCAGCAATTAATGAAAGAAAAATATAGTGTCAGCTCTCATAACATATTTGTTCTCTGGCCGAATATTTTCTTAAGTCCCTAGTCCATAAATCACAGCAGCCCTCAACATCAACATGAACCCAAATCACCGTCAGTATGATTTTGTGCGCCATACGGCGGGATAAATACTACTCAACCATTTTGTGTCGGACATGCTATTCCATATTAAATGGCATTCATGATCAAACATTTACAGATAGGAAGCGCCTAATGAAATACCGTGTATTTGCTTGCAACGTTTGCAATAATGCATAAAAACCTTTCACAATTTTCGGAAAATTACTGGCAGAAGAGATAGAACAGATCTAATGAAGAGGCAGTTTGTTCTGCTTTGGCTGTGAAATGCGTTAAAATTTTCCTTGCCAATTTTCATATGTCATAATTTTACTCTTAAATATGAAATTAATGAATAATCAGATATAAAAATCGAGATGATCTCAGGACGAAAAAATTTAACTTAAGCAATAAGATAGACAAACACAGGGTATGAAAAGCAAAGCTGGCCACCCATTTAGTGAAGTTTACAAGAAAATAAGTATAAATAGTAAAAAGTAAATAATGCCGCAGTCTTTCTCTGACTGAGCGAAGTATGTTTTTAATTAACTATGAAATTGAGGCGGAGAACAGAACGCTAATGAGGAGGAAGCTTGTCGAGATCCGAAATCAGTGGCATTCTTTTATAATTTTTTTTGTAGTCCTTGTAGCTGTATGTTGCTTTTTAAAATATTAAACATAAATGTAACTTATTTTTGAATTGCCGCTTAATTTTGCGTCAGCACAATTTGATTCTGATTTTCAATTATTTATTTTGGGCAAAAATTTTCAGTAGTGCTTTACAAATTTTATCCCAATATTCTCATAATTATTATTAATCTGCCTTTTCATACATTTCGTTGGCACATGTGAAGGACACTTTAAAATTTCATCACAAATGCGGTACAAGAAACAAATTAACAAATCACAACTTTCCGATAGAAAACATTTACACACTCGCATAACAAATTAAACCGATTAGATAACAAATTAATATTTATTTCTTTTCCTATTTCAGGTGCAAAAGAAAGACAATAAAAACAAGAAAAACAAGAAACAAAAAAAAAACGCAATATATATTTTTGTAAAAATAAAAAGTACTTCCCTTGCTCGATATTTTTAACGATAAATTAAAAAAAAAAACATCGAAAGAGGAATCAAAAATAAAAAATTGCTAAACAAAAAGAAATTTGAAGAAGAAAAAAAAAAAAACAAAGAATTACAAACAAAATGGTCAATAGCAATAAAACGCAAAGAGCAAAGAAGCTGCAGCGACAACAACTTGTTGCAGACAGAGAAAAAAACCAAAAGACAGCAGCTGGTAGGGAACAACAAATGGCACACAAGAACACCAAAAACGGTCAACCTCAACAAATATCAGCGGCAAAAAGACAGCAACCAAAACAACAACAACAACCAAACGAGCAGCAAAAAGGCGAAGCTGCAACAAAGTCACAAAATACAAAATATCAAACTGATAACAACAATAGCAGCACTAAAACTAAAAGTCAACAACTACAACAACCACTTAGCCGCCACCAGTCATATAACAACAGTTACAACAGCAACAACAACAACAACAACAACAATAACAACATCAACGATAGAAAACATGACAGTATTAATGCCAACAATGTCAACAACAACAACAATAACATTCAAGAAAATAATAACACTAATGCAAAATTGCAACACAATAACAACCTGAACACTAAAAAATCCCAGACAGAGCCACAACCAACGCAAGTCCACAACCTGGCCAACAATAGCAGCCAACTGCAACAACAAACATGGGCCAACTCTAACAACTCTCACAACACCATTGCCACAAGTTTACGCAGTTCACATCGCACTTATGCCCAAACCCTGAGCAACACTAAAGAAGTACAACGGAGCTGCTCTATTAGTTCAGACTGCAAAGATAACGGTTCTCTTGCCGTTGAGCAATCAAAACCCAACACAACAGTAGAACGTTCAACATCAACATACCCCCCTCCATCCATCAACAACGAAAATCAAATTCACGATATTTTGACGTCTGTGCTAGTGAAATCATGTGCCCAATGCTTGAAACCTACCGGCTTCACCAGAATTGCTTCGAATTCTATTTGCGGCATGTACGTTGCCCTGGAGCCCACCAACGTCGATAAATATATTAAAAACAATAACAGCAACAACAATAATAATAATTATGGTAAACAATACTACAAATCGAAATCGTATGTTGCTACGTCGCGTCGCTCATCCATTGGCGAAATGTCGCAGACTGGTGGCAGCAAGTCGCGTGGTCGCCGAAATTACTATCGCTCCCATAGCGATCGCCGCAATTCGTTCGATCGCCTTTTTATCGAACGTAACAGAAATTTTACAACGACGGAACCACCAGCCAGACCCGTCTTGGCAGCTTCAAGTATAAATGCCGTTATTGTCGATAACCGAGAAATTGTGATATTGCAAAATGTGGGTAAAGGACGCACAAAGTATCCAATAATGCAGGTGAGTGCATCTGGTAGGCCTTATTTTAACAACTATTTATAAAGATCTAAGTTTAAATAAAGTTCGTATAGAACACGCGTCTACAGTTCGAAAACTTTGTGGCTTTTGGAATGAATTTGAATATAAATTAAATGATAATTCGTTGAATTTTGGTATTTTATTGTGCGTTTGGGGCGTGCGATCATGCCAAGTTGAAATTACAAACGGATATATCTTCTGAACTATAAGAAGCGAACGATCCATCTGTTTATTAAAGTAAAGCTTATAAAAAGGCATTTCTAACGATGCATCAAGCTCTTCGAATTGTGGGCTCCAAATAGGTCGCTTAGGGGGAAAAAGAATTGTATGGCCAACTTTTCAATATCCCCAAAAATTATTTATAAAAAAACAGAGAAAAAACTTCACACACATAACTTTGACGGTACAGAGAGAGCATCCCTATAGCCGTAAGTTTCAAAGCTGATGGTGAAAAAAAAAACGGAAGAAAAGTGTGAAAAGAGAATTTATGACATCATTCCACTATTCCCTAAAATTTTTCTATACAAGCGTCACCGATAGATTCATGTTCTCGGCAGTAGTTTGTATTGTTTAGCCACAACTTGATTTATCTCGGGGACTTTTTTTCGCTGCTTTCCCGTACTGCCCGAGATTGCTTTGAATAGAGCTGCAATTAGCGAAAATCATCATTTGTTTACAAGTGTCAGTTTATCTGGAAATTGATATTAATGTAAAAAGTACAAACACAATTTCGAATCATTTGCTTGAAATAAATAATTTATTGAAAAAAGCTTAATTATAGTTGTTTATTGAGAATTTGTTTCAAAAACGTGCATTGGATAATTTAGTAATAACTAAATATGACTTTAAATGATTTATGATTTATTTCACTAATAAAATAATATATAAATGTTTGTAAAGAAAAAGCTGTTCAAATACATAAATTGATTGTTAATCTGAGTTCAATTGCAAACAAATGTTTAGTCAAATGCCTTTCGTTAGCGCTTTCTTCTATTAAATTTAAATAAAATACGGCCCATTAATTTGCTTGAACGCTCTCTCGATGCTACGACGAGATGTCGTCATGTAAATATTCCACGCGACTTCGCTGGGTTGCATCTGTAATCGGCAATTTTCCCTGATTCTGGAGCATAAGTGGGGATAAATGTGTTCGATGGCATGGACTATGTTGACTTTCGGGACGCTGTGGCTTATAGAGGGGGAAAAAACGCACGATATTAATTGACAGCTCACATAATCTTTCAGTGACAAGGCCATGCTGCAAAATAGGTACCTGGCGCCGTCATGTCCCCATTACGTTCAATTCAATCCACAAGAAATTGGTACCTATGGCGCTCGCTGATGTGGTTTTAAAGCCTGGACAACCGTGTTTTAAAATCCATCCATACCATCCAACCTAAAATTCATATGGCCTTCTTCGCTCTTTTTGCATTGTTTTATGTTCGCCAGTTTCGTTTAATGAAATGGATCGCATCACAAAAGAACTCATATTTTAATAAAACAGTTCTATAGTATTTTATTCGTCCGCGGTTACTATATGCAGCTGACTGAACAAATGACTACCAGGAGCTGCAACAGTATGACCGCTATCAAGTCTGGGAGTTCCTATTGGCATTAATTAGTCTCTTTCTCTATAAAATATGGCACCACATACTCGGCACAACTCTCGACTGCTATGAGAAGCAGGAAAAGCTCGAATTCAAAGCAGACTTGAATAAATATAATTTTGGGAGGAATAAAAACCGAAGCTCAAATAACTCTACATCACGAACAAAACAAAAAGAATAACTAAAAGGTGCGAAATTGCCCCACCCAAAAGGGTTAAGGGTTGAACTTTTAGCTTTTGGCAGCCTATCTCTAGACCAGTCAAAAGCAAGACCAAAATCTCTTAAAATAATTACTCCCAAAAGTGTTTCGGAACACACCGTTTACAACAGAGTCTCTCATTCTACTCTCACAGAAACCTTCTTATGCCAGGAGTCGTCATCGTTGGCAAATCAGCTCGGTAGCAAAACGTTTGCGCTTATTTAATCGTGTCGACAATGATATAAGATTTTAAAACTAATTTATTAATTTTCCGGGACTTGCATCATATTTTCACTCAGGCTCTAAATTTTGTGAATCCAGCATTTCTAAAACTTGCAGAAAAAGATCCTCATGCAACGCTACAACACTCCCAAGCCAGTTCTTTGAGGTCCTGTACTTTTACCTATAAAAATTGAGAATCATGTAGTCGACTTTTATCACTTGGCACTTGTCTTGGAGCGTTCCATACAATTGCCATCTATTCAAATATATTAGAAAAACGTCATCTATACATAAACTAGAAATGTATTCTATTCCTTAACCCCTCTCGCCACTAGACTTTTGAATAACAAAAAGTTATCAGGCCAGTTATCATTTTTTTTTTGTTCACTTCACTGCAATTTCTTTTATATTTATTTTAGAATTTAATTACTTTCTTGTTATTTTTCCAAGAATATTGATAAGACATAATATTGAAATATTGAAATTTTTAAATTCAATTGATAAATGAAAACAATAAATTTCTTCGAGAGGAGAAATCCACCTCCCTCGACTGTCAAATTGTTCTCGAACAATGAAAATAAATATAGAAATTGACAAAATCGCATGAATCGAATTCCAGTCAATAGCTGACTTTTTTCATTCCTTAGAAACGTCCTCCACTCCACCACTGGAAAACAATGTTACATCGTTGCTAACAGCTAGAAAAAGGGGCTTTGGAAAGCAGCCTTCAGTTATGCCAATCGGCATCAGCAGTTCTATATTTATTTCCACTTTTTGATTGAAAAGAGTCTCTGTTGATAACCAAATACTTCAGCTTATCAAACCAGGTTTATTTAAAGTTAAACAACAGTCTATTGTTTTAAGAAACGTGACGTCAATTAATAATGCAAATATTATTTTAATTATGAAAACATTTCTCTTCTTCTTCTGAAGTAATCAATTGTTGTGGGCGTAAATTTGGCAAACGTCGATAAAATTCAGAAAAACTTAAGTCGTATTTAGCCTGAACTAAATGCGCACATTGTATGATTTTTAAAATAAGATTGAGCGTAGAGATCGTAAGGGGTTCTTTGGTTGGAACGGCAATCAAAACTCGGCTATGCAGGTGCTTCTAAAACTCAAATCAAATCAAACGTCAATTGATTGATTGAGTCAATTGAAACGTCATTCTCCTGGTAAATTACTGGTGGCCACTCAATAAGATTTCTCAATTCGGGCTCTATGTATCGTGGTATCGTCTGCCTGAATCCAACTGTAGGCAATATTCCTAACAATACTTTCCTACAGACATTAGAGTTTCTGCACTTTAGTAGGCGGTAGCCGGACCACTAAGCAAATGCCATTTTTTCTTTTGTCAACTCAAGCCAAATGAAACAAATCCAAATATGTTTATTCTTATGCGTCAAGAACAATAGCGCATATCGGAACTTTTGATGCGTTTTTTTTTAATGTTTCTAGGGCTTTGAAAAAGGTTCACTACAAAAAGCAGAAAATCTTGTGCAGAACTGGAATTAATATGATGTTAAACGCAATCATTATGGCATGAATAAAATTAAAAGTTAATTTATGTATGTCCGAACTAAAAATTTGAAATTTTAATTAAAAAATAAAAGTGGTTCGAACTTGTCTTTTTTTTTAATTTTGTGACTGACTAAAGTTCTTAATTATTATTTAGCGGAATGATTTTGATTTACATAAAAACTATTTGTTTTAAAAATATTTGTTTTAACCCTTAAGCGATTATTTTTATATTTCTTTTGGCAAAACTCGAGTTTATTTCTCAACGAAATTTTGTAATAAAAAAGATTTTAAATAATAATAAATAAAAAATTATTTCCATTAATATTTTTGAAATTTTATTGTTGTTGACGTGTAGCGCTCAAATCGGCTAATTCAGTATATTTATATTTTGTATAAAAATTATGGTTTTTTTAAATCCTCAAAAACATCTATTCTCTTTCCATAGTATTGACGCTAAATGTGTCATACTGGCTGCAATTTATGGACGCATAAAAGCCTGCGGAGTCCGCCCATCTTGCGGCTGAAACGTAGTGGGTTTTGGTCATGCATTTGGCATAGGAATGAACAAATTAGCTGGTGTAGTGCCACGGTATGCCACTATATGCGTAACACAGATTAGGTCGTATTCTACTAAAAATAATAGACAGAACATTAAAATTGTGTTTGAGAAATTTTTTTTACAAATAACAGAAAGTGTAATAAATCAAATCCCTGGGTAGAGCCATGAAATGCCACTGTAAATAAAATAAAGGTTATGAAAACTGAGTTTATAAACATTTTTTCAAATGAAGTAAAATCAAATTTTAGTCATTCATATGACAAATTTCTGAGAGTGATTTCGGCCAAAATAGGCTGATGGGGTGGAAGCGTGCAGTACGACTATATTCAGTGTAAAAATTATGCCGCATTCTCCCGCAAATAATAAAAAGAACGTCCAAATGAAGTTTAAGAAATTTTTTACGTAGGAATTAAAATGCCAAATTGTGGCCAAATTTAAAGCCACTAAACTGGTTACTTAAAAGCAACTTCTTCTTCATTGAAAGTGTAACGAATACATTCTGCATACGAGTATTATTGACATGAAAAAGGTCCTGAATAAATGATAGTTGCAACAAAAACAAACCAAAAGAAAATGTTAAAAATCTAAAAAAGTACTGCAAACAAATTTACACTCAAATTATGCACACAGCTGTTAACACAAATCGGCAACACTGTTGAAATGAAGCTGCTGGCAAAAACAAAAGAAAGTAAAAATCGATATAAAAGAAAACAATAACAAAGTCCACAAGACTGTTGACCATTCGCATGAGAGCAGGAATGCCAACACGTTGGCTTGAATGTTTGAGTAGGAACCAGCGTGACCCTTGTAGCATTTTCACCGCTAAATTTAGCAATTGCTATTTATTTATAGCAGTGCATTTTTCATTTTGCATTTAGCATTTATTTTAGCATTTTTAAATAATTCTTTTGGCAGAATTTAGCATATTTTAATATTAACGTTTTTACACATTTAAAAAAAAAAAATCTGATTGTTTCCCATATTATATGTTGCCATTAAAATAATGACACAAATCATGGCAACCATAAAAGTAATAAGTCAAGGTAAATTCACTAAAAAAAAAAGCTTAAACGCAATGATGCTGACCACCCAACTTTGCTATTATCAGAGCTGTACATCTACTTCTTATATACCTCTCTTTCCAAATTGTTTTAAGGTCAGAGTCTTTTGATCCTTTGATTTTTTTTTGTGCTCACACCGTATTTTAATTACAGTTTTTAAACAAATTTCAAGACAATAAAAGCCATTATCCATTTAGAAGTGGAAGTTAGACTAACATGTCGAAATTTTATGGCACAATTAATAAAGGGTGGTTAAATTTCAAGGGCCGATGTTGATTTTGAATAAAACACAAACTATTTAGGAAATTATTGTAATTTTATTTTATTATGATGTATTGGTAACAAAAATATCGGCCAAATGGGCGCCGCGACCTCGGCGGCACACCTCCATCCGATGGTCCAAATTTTCGATGACGCTGAGGCATAATGGAGGTTCTATGCCGTTAATGTGCCGAATTATCTGATCCTTTAGGTCTTGAATTGTTGCTGGCTTATCGACGTACACCTTTTCTTTCAAATAACCCCAAAGAAAAAAGTCCAACGGTGTCAAATCACATGATCTTGGCGGCCAATTGACATCGCCATTACGTGAGATAACACGGCCATTGAATTTGTTGCGCAAAAGAGCCATTGTTTCGTTAGCTGTGTGGCAAGTGGCACCGTCCTGCTGAAACCACATATCGTCCACATCCATATCTTCCAATTCGGGTCATAAAAAGTTCGTTATCATCTCACGATAGCGAACACCATTCACAGTAACTGCCTGACCGGCCTCATTTTGGAAAAAATACGGCCCGATGATGCCGCCAGCCCATAAACCGCACCAAACAGTCACTCTTTGTGGGTGCATTGGTTTTTCGACAATCACTCTTGGATTCTCATTCGCCCAAATGCGGCAATTCTGTTTATTGACGAATCCACTGAGGTGAAAATGTGCCTCGTCACTGAAGATGATTTTCTTCGAAGTGCACGATATGCATTTTGATTTGAACTCCCATTTTCATAATAAGTCTGGATAACTTTAACACGTTGTTGGATTGTGTATCTCTCCATGGTTCAAATTGAGTAACTCTGAAATGGAGAAATGTCAAATAAAATTCGGAAAAAAACTTGGCGTTTAGGTGTGGTTCACATTCAACATCGGCCCATACAATTTAACCACCCTTTATCTCAAAAATTGTATATATAAAATATATTTTAAGATATTTGTATTGTATGAGGATAGAAAATAAAAATGAATGAATGAATGAATGAATGAATGAAACATCAGGTAATAATGATAGACATGGTTAATTTAGAAATTGGTAATCGGCATAAATACAGCATTAAAGGTTGAATAACAAATGAAAATTTAGGTGCTGCCACTCTGTTGTCTAAAAACTCGATGAAGTATTTATTAGTTACTGAACTGTTTATGAATACGCTTTTTTACTAAACGCTTAATAAACCGAAACTGTTTAGCAACTAGTTTGTGCTTGATATGTTTAGTAAGGATTTCTTATGAACGCCACTATTAATGTTTTATTTTGATTTAATTTTTTTTTTGTCTGGATTTTAGAGCAATAGAGAAAATAACAAAATGCAGATGCTGTCGTTTTGTGTTTTTGACGTTTATTTATGAATTGTATTGCAAACTTCACTAGTCGTTTGCTTTTTTTTATACATACATATGTATGTACTTATGTGTTGTTTTTTTGATTTTTGTGTTCAAAACATACATTCATACATACATACATTCATACATACATACATTTATACATACATACATTCATACATACACACATACATACTTACCTAGAACCCAAAAATTGTTGTCAATACTCTTTCAATTGTTTTGCTAGAGAAATTAAAACACTTGTGTTTTCTTTAATTTATTAACTTTTCGTTTTATTGGTCTACGTAAAACTTATTTAACTTTTTGTTTCATGTGTGTTCACACATACTGTTGCACCCCGCCTATGCCAATCGCCGGCTTAACACAGAGGTAATCAATCGAAAGACACAGTTGATACAGCCGGTTGGTCGGTGCTAAAACAAACGAAAAAAATTATAATTTTTTGTTTAATTATTTGCAAAATTTTACTACATAAATAAATATGTATTTGTAAAATTTATAGAAGCGCTCATTTATCATGTAGCATATGAAACGCTGTCACAGACTATGGCCGAAGTGGCATAAAGATCACCGCGTATTCTACTAAAGATGTTTAAACGGCATTTGCAAGTGAACACTTCACAAACGATTGAAAGTAGAATTTTGCTAATGCCAAATCCCTATGAGGGATTTTAGCCGCAGTCGCCATTGGGTTTCTATGTCCCATATTAAAGATTCTACCAAAAATATTAGACGCTATTCCTAAAAAAAAATAAAGATTGTCAAAAATATTTGTCCCGCTATCCTCCTTCGTTCTCCTGGCGATCATACGTTAAAGAAGTGCAAATTTTATATGATAGTTGACTCCTTCGGATACACTCCTAAAGTATATATTTTATTGATAATTACATACTAATTTTGCTTGGTTCTGCTGGAGTTAATAGCCAGCAAAATTTCGAATTATAGAAATTCTTATTGCTTAATTTCCGGAGCAGTATTAAAGATTCTGATCATAAGTTCCGCTAGACAGAGATAAAGTTTACCAATTCCATCAACTTTAATCCCCACTTTCTGGGAAATGTAGTTATTTCAGACTTTAGTGTACTTTGACTTTAATCCTTTAGTTCTTAACTTTCGCTGAGCGGATTTCTTATTATGTAGAGTTCGGGCACGGCTGCCTTCCAAATAATTCGAATTTCTTTCAAGTATTTTGCCAGCAGTAGTTTGTCAAAGGCCACTAAAATTGAAAGCTATGACGTAGACTGCACACAATTTTAAAGTGGTTTTATTTTAAAGAAATTAAAAAGACACAAAAGAAAAAATATTTGTAAAGAAAAACGAAAGAATTGCAAACTGGACAAAAAAAAAATTTGAAACATTATGAGTATATCAGCAATTGAAAGGTAAAACTTGATGTCTTGGGTCCAAAGTTAAGAAAGAGTTGGCAATATAAAACTGCAATCATAGAAGAGAAAGTGCTCCTCTTGCAGCTGCAGCCAAACCTCTAGGAAATTCCTACCTGACCGCCATCAAAATTTGTGCCCAAAGACTGATGCCTGGCTTGCAGTTCTGTTGTCTTGCAAAAGATGCTCGTTTTCCTAGGGAACGCGAATGGTTGAGGTCATCGCCTGAATTAAGTCCTTAAGATCCGGTTGTCGTTTGGAAGTTTGAGCAAACGAGCAAGGAATTTGTGTTATAAACCGCATGGTTCGCTTGTGGAATGTGGTCCATCATCAGATTAGCCCCATCATGGCAGGGACGGATCTAAATCAGTTTCACAATCTCATTTCTGTGGGCATTTTACATTTTTGAAATTGGCGCCATGGGAAGCTTCACATACATATCTGATGCCTACTAACAAAAGAAGCAAACAACAACTGTGCAGTGTTGATTTTTTAGGTGCTGTTTAAATTAAAACTTGTTTTGTTATTATCCTAAATTACATAAGTCACCCTCGCATAAACTGCACATGAAACGGTAGGCCAGTTGATTGCACACCCGCGACGGCAACTCCGGCTTAGAAAAAGCTTACAAAAAGCTGTGCTGACAATGGGGGACGAACCTCTAAAGTGGCTTAATTGTGCAGCCTAAAAGTATGCCTTCATTTACAGAGACACTTGTGTGTTTTGTCTCTTGTGAAACCTGCGTTTTGGTGGCAGTACGTGCACCTCGCCTCATTATCAACTTTGTTGTTTATTCTTACATTTAATTTGTTCTTTTGACAAATTAAAACCGGCTGCAAATAAATAAATCTTATCAATTTTTTAATAAATCATTTGATAATGCGTTTTTATTTTAATTTAATGGCTCTGTTGTTGTTTTTAACCTGTACAAAATGTTATTCTCTGCAACTTTGTTTTAAGAATGTTCATTAATGAAAGAAATAAAATTGAACAGTTTATAAATAGAAAATAAAAATTGTCTTCCAGCGCAGACCGACCGTATTATTTTTTTTAATTTCTAATTTCAATAAAAATTATTCTTGAAGGCCATGGTTGCGTTTTATAAAAAAAACATAAATTTATTATTTTAAGATTAAAGAAAACTTTGATGCAACACATGTCGACTTTATTTTTTCGCGTTAAACAATCTCAAATCCGCATACATAATTTGTTTTTCTTTAATAAAAAATAAAATCAAAATTATAATAAAAACTCAAAATCATACTCACAGATAAATGGCATGGACAAGTATTTAAACTTTAATATTTAATTCTTTTTAATGATCAAAGATCAAGGTTTCGTTGGTGTATTCTCTGTTTGTTTGTTTCTTTTTTTTTTTTTTTTTTTTTTTTTGAGATAAAATCATTTTTACGAAAAACCAGCATCAATTATTAAACTTGTTGTAATACAACTTATGGTTGTTCAAATCAGTCAAAAATATCAAACAAATCAGTCAGAAATGTCAAAATTTTGAGACATCATTTAAATGCCGTATAACGCATTTAAGGAAATATTTTAGCTTTTTGAAACTGAATTTGTACGTAGAAAAATTATCTTCAATAATACCAGTTTCATTTTGTACATCATTTACATACCAATGTACAGGTACTTACATACATACATGCATTATGAGCATAAAGCTGGACATTTTTTTTTTTTTTTTTTTTTTGGTAATAAAAGACATTTGACATGAATATATATAATATAAAATAATATAAAAAACCATTCACTCTCTCACTTTTTCGAAATGCAAATGTATTCATATTGCTTTCATATTAGATTAATTGCATCACAAAGTTTATTTAAGGATCGAACAAAATATTAATGTTTTGAAACCCGTCAAAATTCGAATTAAATAAAAAAATGTTGCAACATTGTCAGTAAAAGAGTTTCTGAAAATATCTTGGCACTGTGTGAACTGCCAATATTTGTCTGACCACGTTGTCAATGTCACTGTAAGACAACATTATTGTCAGACATTTGACAACCGTGTGAACAGTTCTTCTTTGCTATTGACAGTTGTTAGTTGCCAGACATTTTAGATTAATTTTTTATTGTCAGCTGGATTTACTTCACGATGACACCATTGTCAGAGAAATATTTCTACTGGCAACACTGGTCGTACGTATAATGGCACTGGCCACTTTCACTTCAGAAACTTATTGTTGTCATTATGTATGGAATAAAATACCGTGCAAATGCTTTCCGTGGCTTCGCAGCTGGATGACATATTCGCATAGATTTGCGGCTTAACGAAATCTGCCAAGAATAAATAAGTCTCAAAAGCTCAAATCACTCGATATTGGTGGACAATTCACATTATGTTCAAGGGAGATGCCCAAGCACTCGAAATGGTTGTGCCACCAACGATATGTCGTGCACGTAACGTCGTGTAGTCGCTGGTATCCACATCAAGCCGATCTGATCAAAAGAATTTGACAGTCCATAACGCTCGCTGTTGAATATTCCTGAATTGAAGGAAAGTTTTGACATCGACAAATTTTTTTTTAGAAAATATTTCTATAGGAAAACTATTTTGTATAAAGAAAATTTTTATATCGAAAAATTTTGTATAGAAAAATTTTTAAATCGAAAAATTTATTACAGAAAGTTTTTCATATTGAGAAAACTTTTGATATCAAATAACTTTTTATAAGAAATTTCTGATCTGAAAAAATATTTTTTATAAAATTTTCTACAAAAAATTTCTCATCTGATACCCAAAGTTTTTTTATATTGTAAATATGTATTTGCTATCAAAAACTTGGCGAAAATTTTATTATTGCAAATTTTTGATATTAAAAATTTGTTTATCGGAAATATTTTTGATATCGAAAATTTGCTTACGGTAAATTTTTGGTATCGAAGATCTCCCATATAGAAAATTTTTTATTGACACTTTTTTATCCAAAATTCCTTTATTGTAAATTTTTCATTCCTATTTTTTTATTATACATTTTTTATATCGAAAACTTTTTTATTGTAAATTTTTTAAACAGAAAATTTATGTATCGAAAATATTTTTGTTATCAAAAGTTTTTTATATCGAAAATATTTTTTTTTATTCTAAATTTTTTATATCGATTTTTTTTTTAATTATTTTTTATTTTTTTATTATAAATATTTTTTTATTTATTTTTATTATAAATAATTTTTTTTTTCATTATATTAATGCCGGAAAACTAATTTATTGTTAATTTTTTATATCTATATCGAAAATTTTTTTTGGCAATTTTTTATCGGAAGTTCTTTTATTGCAAATTTTTTATATCGGAAATTTGTTTTATAAAATATTTATATCAAAACTTGTTTATATTTTTTGGACATTTTTTATCGAACATTTCTGTATTATAAATGTTTAATATGGAAAATTTTTTAGTGTAAATTTATCATAATAAAAATATTGTTTATAAAAAAGTTTTGATATGAAATATTTCTATTTTCTTAAATAAAGTTTTTAAATGAAATATCTTGATTAAGTTTTTTTTACATAAAAAGGACTTGGTAGACAATTTTTGATATCTATAAATATTTTATACAAAATTTTTGACAACGAAAATTTTGTATGGAAAAATATTTTATACAAAAATTTGTCATATGCTACAAATTAAAAAAAAAAAAACATTTTGTAAAATTTGTCATATTAAACAGTTTCTGATAGACACTTTTTGACATCGAAAAATCTTTTGTAGACAATTTTTAATGTTGAAAATTTTGTACAGAACATTTCGCATCAATCATTTATATAATTTTTTATAGAAACTGTTTTTGACAAGAACAATTTTTTTGCGTACAACATTTTTTATAGAATAAATATTTTCCGGGAAAATATTTTATATAGAAAATTTTTGATTCAAAAATATTTGAATAGAACCATTTTGATGAAGAAAATTTATTGTTATAGAAAATGTTAGATGCTAAAGAACATTTTTTAATATCAAACCCATTTTGTTTCACAGAATTTTGAATAAATTTTCTTTTGGAAAATTTGTGTTAATAGTTGCTCTTCAATTTGAGTTGAATTGTTAAATACTCATAAATTATTACTGTTCATTAAATTTATGAAATCGTTGTTATTTATGAATTGTTGTTATTTTTTTTAACTTACAAAACTATTATCTCTCTAAATTTTAATATTTAATTAAACATAAATTTTTAACGATATTGGCCTTTAACAAAAACATCAACATTTACAGAAAAAAAGAAGAAGACAAAAGCAAAAACCAACATCAGCAGCTATAACAACAACAACCACAACAACATGTTGAAGTCAGCACCATTTTTGATTGAGATGCAACGCTGCCGTCTTGTTTTCATTATTTTTCTTCAGTTGATCTTTTTTTTTCTCAGTTGCCTTTGGATTTGTCAAGGCTGGCATCACGGCGTGTTTGTGACACAGTACAAGAACGCACCTTATTTTCGATATTTTTTCTCCGTTTTATGCTCTTCACTATTTATTGGCAAGGGTTTCGTTTTCTTCTTGTTCTTCTTCTGCATCATCTTTTAAAGATGTTCTATTAAATTGTTGGAAAGAAAAAAAAAATAATTTAACACATCAGGTTTTTTATTGTTAAATTCATTGAATTTATTTGACATTTATAAATATAAATAATTTATTTCTCGTTATAAAGTTGGACATTGTTTTGAAAACGAGGGCCGCTGTAATATGTATATAAAAGATTTAAACAAACTAATTTGCAATTCTGAAATTCTGTTTTGAAATTCTAAATTTATGGCAAAATGTTAGATTTGGTTTTAAAGCTCTATTTTTTTATAATTTTTCTATTTTCTTCCGCCACAAAAAATGCAAAAAGTGATGCAACAGTTTTGCATTTGACATCTGACAGTGATGCCAATTATTTTATAGGTGATGCTTTAGCAGAAGTTCAACTTTAATAAAGCGGCACGAACTTAACCGGTTTGTGATTTAAAATACCTGCCAAAAGCACAGATAAAAAGAAAATTTGTATATTTGATGTAAATAGTTATCCATCCTGTAATAGCAGGACATCAGTGCCGCCTTTTAATTTACTGCTATAACACAACTACTCGCTCGTATGTATAACGAAGTCAGTAAAAAAAACAAGTTGATATTAATCTTTTTCAAAAAATAGTCATTTGTCCCCATCAAAGCAATCCACCCGGAAAAAACCACCTTTTCCAGTTTTTTTTTCAATCAACGAAGGACTTCTGATGGGCACTTTTGGAATGCTTTTGAGTTCTCTCAAGGATTCGATTTTTACTATTTCAATCGACTCAAAACGCCCTTTTTTCAATATTGAGATGAGGGAAAGTCGTAATAGGCCAAATCTGGTGGATTACGGTGTGGTTCTTGGCCAAGAACAACACCTTTCACATGCTACGGTTTCAGCAAGTTTTAGCACGAACTTCCCTGCCACACGATTCATGTCAGGAGCCAACCGATATGTTGACATTCTGAGCAGCTTCTCTAATAGTGATTAGACGATTTGCTATAACAACTTTTCATTCTTTTTTCTTTCTCAAAATGTTGATCGGTTGTGGATGTGCTGGGGCGTCCACAGCGAGCGTCGTCATTCACCTCTTCTAGACCTTCTTTGCAAACATTTTCCTCACTCGCAGTACAATCATCGTATGTCACTGTTCACACTTTAAGTGCTTTGGAGCTGTTAGTTCCGTTTGTTACACAAAACATGATGCAAATTATTTGAGTCAAAACTGTTACGCCTCCCACAATCAAACTAAGCCAGCTTAGGCGAAACTGTGAACATGTGATCGATAGGAGGTTACCAACAAAAACAAAATCCATAGTCGAATAAACGGCAGTACGCAAGTTTTGAAAATTCATCTTATTTTTTAAAGCTGCAAGTCGTTAAGCTTGTGCAGCATCGTGGCTTTGCAAAACTGGTAATGTCCGAAGGACCATAAAACTTTAAAACGCTCTATTGGCGTCTGGTGTCTGATTATTGCTGCTTCACTCTAAGTGGCAATGGAGGAATTTATTATCCATGTATTGTCCATGTATTGTCTTGCAAATTCATTCATGGTCGGGCTTGAAGGACCATTACCTTAAGTTTATATCTAGTTTTTTGTTTGTATTAATTTTTAAATGTGAATTTATATGTTTATTTACTGAAGTGAACACCCCTCGCTTATTCTACAATTGAAATACTTAAATCTAGTGTTTGATCAAAAAAAAAAACGTTTATAGTTTTGTATACTTTTTTTAAATTGTAATTTTGTTTGAATTTTTTTTTGCTTTTTTCTCTTTTATTTATCTTTGTTTTTGGTTTTAGTTCGCTTGAAGTCATTGAACTTTTTTAAAGCAAATTTACGTAACTTTGCTGATAAATTGAATGTAATTTTTTTTTGTACGGTTTTTTTATATTTTCATTTTGTTACTTTTATATTTTCATATTACATGTAGTTTTTCTTGTTGTTGCTTGTATTTGTGTTTGTTTTTGTTGGTATTGTTAACACCGCCGACATTTGCGAGCGTAGTGTGTGTGTGTGTTTATAAGGCACCTACTAACGATTGTACACTGAAAGAAACACTAATGCGATAAGGAAGTTGGGAAATAAAGCAATATTTTTAGGTGACAATTTTGCTTTGTAAAGCCGCTGGTATTTGCAAAACAAATGCAACGGATCTTGTATTTTCGATTTTTGTGAAAATGCTTTGCTTTCACTCGTTTTGGCAAACAAAGTTTTCTTGTGAACTGTAAAGGCGTAGGCAGAGGATTAACTTTACTTTTATTATTCCGTCAAATGGGCAGTTTTAAACGAGCAGCTTTAACCATATTTAAAGATTAACGATCTTTCGAGGAATTCGAGAAAACTTCTACATCCGAATTATGGAACGAATTTACAAATTCTATTCACAATCTATTGGAAAACTGTGAAAACTTGTGATGCACATCTTTATTTCGATTTGGTTGGGGTTTTGCTTTTAATCGTCTTCGACCTGGATGTCGCCTTGTATTTAGTTTCGTGAGAATGTGAGACCAAGAAACATGTGATAAAATATGACATTTGTATTCATTCTGCATTTTTAAATAGATTGAGTGGGTGTTCACGATTTCAAAATTAAGGCAAACGATTAAAAAATTAAAATAAATTTATTTACACATTCATACTAGTATTTATAGGCGTGAATAGATTTAGTTCTTTTGGTTCTCCTTTATACATGTGATTGCAGCTGGAGCGAAACCGATCGCCAAATATCCAGCATTGGCGGTTGTTGGCAGCTTTTATTATTACAGTTAAAATGATTTCAGAATAAAACAACGTATTTAAAACGTTTTCAGTAACTTTTAATTTAGCAGATAATAATCGGTGGATTTGCCATTTCGTCGTCATCGCAAATATTTACCATTTTGGATTTCAAGTTCTCTGTATAGCAAAACTTGGAAAACACAACAGAGTTGATTTTTTTTTTGTAACCACTTTATAAGTGAAACAGGCGTCTATTAAAACTATTTCATTGAAGTGATTTTGATTTACATCAGTTTATATTATGGGAAACAGCGGACACGTGGAGCTGACAAATTTACTTTTATGACTGTCTTCATATTATATAATGTACGTCTTGCTGAACAGATAGTCTTAACCAATTGCTCCTAGACATTACATTCGGGGAAAAGGTTTAGTTTCGGTGTATTCCAAACTTGAGGACTCTGCTTTCTAGGGTGCAGACGAGAATGGGTTTGTTAGCTGTGGCGCTAACCAAAACTAAGGGCAGTTCCTATATGACTTGGCTGGTCTAAGCTTCCGCCATAGTTTGTGGCTTCGAGATGAAAGATATATCCTGATATTGGTCATATGGCTGAGGAGGGTGCGCTTAACTAAAAATGTGTTGTTGTGGTTTAATCCTTAAATTACAGAAAGGGTTTTGGTAATTCCAAATGCCTTGTTTTTCGCCTACTCAAATGTCCCCGAGATGCTCTTGTTTGGCAAACAATTTCTGTTTTCGTAAGGAACGGCCTTGAATCATAAAGCTAGTGGTATCTAATACCTCACAGCAAGAAGTTCGCATATAACTTTAATTCAAACCTTCACCAAAGGTTAGTTGGCAGCATGCCTCATGGAATACCTTGAAAGAAGGTTCCTAGTGTTGTTCACTTGGCTGAGTTTTCTACCCGAATTGAAATGTTCTAATTGTGCTCTAAACCTAAAATCGCAGAAAGGAACTTTGGTAACTCCATATGATATCGATGTAGTAGGTGGAACAGTAAGGAACTGCATAGTGGGCAACAGTGTATAAGTTTTGTTAAAGCCTGGGGATTCTTACGAATTTCTGGCTAACGTATCAGGTGCCTTACTTAACCTCCTCAACTGTCCAGGGAATTACTAAGAACTGGGATTAAATTAGCCAGAATTCTTCAGCGAGGGGCTTGTCATATGAGTCGTTTTTCGCATATCATAAGAAATTGTCATCTGTGCATTTATAGCCAGCAACACACATGATTGCGATGGTGAACCGTTGTCCCAGTGCAGCCGTAGAATTGAATCCATTATAAGGTTAGGCTGTCATGGCAGCTGCAGATTTGAATCCATTACACAGCTTTGAAGTTAAGGCATGTGCATTGGTAGGTCTTTTTATTAGGCCACGAACTGCTAAACCATTTGCCCTTTCGATTATTCTTCGATTTGGAACTATTTGATGCTCGAAAGAAAAAGATTTGAATGTTCTTTTTACGCCGACCACTGCTCAGGATAGGACGCCTACTGATTTGAGTGCATCTCGGAAAATTGGTTATCAGGCAAATAAGCAAAGGGGGGTTACAACATGTGTTGAACTTTATCCTGATATTGTTGTAAATGTCGGTGTCAACCGCGGGCATTGTGACACCAATATTGACAGCAACTCTGTCTTAATAAATGCGACTTTATGGTGATAAATTTTTGAGTTGAATCGAGGAAGTTATTCTTAAGAGCTTCATAACTCCTCCATTCACCGCAACTTAGAAAAGTTGTGGTGGAAACACCAAATTACTAAAAATTAAGGTTAGATTATTAAAATACTGAGTTCTAAATGTTGTTGTTTGTTAATTTTTATGTATAAAAAGTGGGATTTTGAATGTTTTACGATCGAACTTTAGCGTTCGTCAGTAGCTTGAAGTTGAAACAGCAGATTTGGAGACCATTTATGAAGATTATTCTTTTATCAAGTTCTTCTTCCGACATTTCGTTCAGCTAATTTGATGTTAATGAGTTTTTGTTATGTAAAATGCAGGCAAATGTTAACATTCGACATCGTAAAACAGGCCTTAAATTACTACTAAAACGTTATATCAAAATGATATAACATTCCGTTAAAATTATCGAATATATAACGACCCCAACGTAATAGCGATTCAGTTTTGAATTGATATCGATTTCGAAAAAAATTTTGTTGCTAGAGAGAGAGAGAGAGATGGGGGGGGGGGGGGGGAATTTATAATTTTTTTCATTTGGCAAGACTAACAAAATAGCGAAAGAAAAATAAAACTTTGTTAACAGTCGTTCACACTAACCTGAGTTGGAGGCGGTTGAACAGCTACTTGTAAGCGGCCAGTGAATCGGCCTTGAATTAATCGCTATATAAATGAGAAAGCAAATTACCTTAACTTTTTGCCACGTCATGGAAGGAAGGAATTACCAGCTCTGTCCCAAAAATAAGGCGAATTTTCAAGTTTTGTCAAAATATATATATTTATTAATCAATTTCTGTTATGTTCCAATTAAAAGTACTCCCCCTCTTATATAACACAATTGTGTCAGTGTTTTTGCCAATCTTCACAGCAGTTCTGAAATGATTTTTTTTTTGGTATGTCCTTGAGCATTCTCAGCAATTGGGTTCTTATCTCCTCAATCGTCGCAAAGCGCCGTCTTTTCAATCTTGGCAGAAGGAAAGTCAAATCTGATGAATACGGCAGAGGAGTTGATCCAAAACTTACGATCATGCGACACATTTTTTTTTAAAATTCAGCAATTTTGCCATGAACTTTGCTGCCACAAACTTTAGGTCCAACATTTTCGCAAAAAAATTGCCTGAAATGAGCCTCTAATACTCAGTCGACAATTCTCCACAGCAATTTTCTTTACTTTCTTGTTAACGAGCTGCATCCTGGGCAAGACAAGCCTCATCAGTCCCAGCTTCTTGGCCCTTTGGCGAAATACTAATACCGTTTGTAAACATTTTTCTTATACAGAGAAACTGTTGCCAACAGCTCTTTTTTTTCCAAATTTTTACACGAAATTCTATGCAAATTCTTTAATCCCCTTTTTTCGACAGCAGCCAATTGACGAACACGCACAACATTTTTAACTTTTATGCCCCTCACAAATAAACTAAAATATGCTAAACAGCTGAAACCGTGAACACATGTATGTATGTATGAATGTATATATTGAAGACGACCGCTGCCCCACATTAAGAAAACGAGAATCGAATGTATGTAGGCTGTGAAATTTTCAAAATTGCCATTATTTTGACGGTTCACTGTCGGCGGCAAGACAGTAGTGAAACATTTTTACGAAATGCAACCCTGATCAAATGAAAGACTATTATTGCTGTAAAAAGTTTGCAAAAATTATAAAGTCTGTCAAATGGCTTGTCGCATTATTTGCCATTTACTGCATATTTTCCAGACACTTATTACTTGAGTTGCAGTCCAGTCTTAAAACGTCTGAAGAGCCCTAAGGCCGTACATACATATAAAATATTTGTCGTCCGTGTTGTGGCCGTCTATGGAATCACAACTTTTATGTTGAAATATTCAAAATACTCGCGCCAGCTCCGTTTATTTTTTTTTCGGTGTTTTCAGAAGCAAAAAATTTAAGTTTAAAAAATTAAATATAAATTGCATTCGAGTGCACCTTTCAAAAATTTTGTCTGTATGTGTGTTTTTTTTTCTGTCTACAGTATCTGGCTGTTGTTGTTGCTGTTGTTGTTGGTGGTGTTGGTTGGTTTCTTTCTGTACTTCTTGACTGAGTTTCTAGACTTGCTGAACAATAAGGTTTGTACTGGTATTTGTGCCCCAAACTTTTTTGCTTATAAATAAATTTATAGCTGCAACTCTATAAAGTATTTGAAAATATAGTTTTTCAACTTTTGGATCAAAGTAGAACAGTGTGGCAGGAGTTAAAGAGTTATAGAAAACTTAATAAACTTTTTAGTTATCGAGTGGAGCTTGGCCGCAAGCAGCAAATATTATTAGTTTTCACAGTCTGGCATTATTATTTTTTTTTTTTTTTGTGGGTAACTAGACGCATTAGACTCTCCGTCGTTACTATATATATAGGAGTCAGGAAATGGGCTGTTCTTTAAGCTCTTTTGTAATACTGAGCATAATCTTAATCTTAGTTCAGGCTTAAGCGGTTCTAAGCCTGGCTCAAAATTTGCGCGCAAAAAAATGTAAACAAAAATTTAGTTATTTGTTTATTTTGTTAAGCCATTTCATTTTTTTTAATGATAATTTTTCTTATTCTCAATTGATGATGCTCTGTATATATATATATATATATATATATATTCGAAACAAAAACTTTACTCGTCAAAAGTCTCAGTGCCCTAAAGGCATTTTTGCGACAGGCTGCAATTGAACATTCAAATGTTGTACTTTGCCTTTATCAACTGACGTTAAGCCAACAACGGATTATAGGTGGGCTCGATGTGCCCCAGCCTTTATATCTATATGCATAAATGTATGTAACAATAACAAAATAAAAAAATTACTTCAAACCTCATAATATTCTTATTATAGTGCAATATTTACATTAGAGGCACTTCTATATTTTTACACAAAAAATTTCTTTAGACTTAATTTAAAAATTGCTATTCCATTTGTGGTTTTTCTGTAGCCAGATCCACATCTAGAGGTGCGCAGATTTTGCTGATACCTGGTATTAAATATTCTGTGATTTTGTACCGAGTCTATCGCATTAGGATACTATCTTTTGCAAGGTTCCATATACCGGGAAAACTCTAATAAGCGGACACTCGCCGTTCCGGCACTTTTGTCCGGTTATAACTTATTTTTTTACACACATTTGATTAGATCAGTGGTAAACTAGTCTATCGCGATTGACTCAGATTTGACTGCTTTAATTTAGACCGGTTACCACCTGGAACGAATGGCTTCTCTGTTGCTATTGACCTGCTTTGCGGCCTGTGTTTTGCCAATATTGAATCTTAATGAAATGAAAAGAAATGCCACAAAATGTTTTGCTAAAAACACACAAACAAATTTAACCTTTTCGCAATTTTATGTAAAACTTATTTATAATCTCCATTTTTTGTTTAATTAATAACATACATATATGTTTTATATGGCATTTTGTGGCTCTAAAGCAGCCAACACGCTTGCAGGGGAAATTTTAAAATTGCTCTTAGCAGGGGAATCACAAAATTCGAATTGTATTTACACAAAACTTGAAACACAGTTAAAAAAAATATACACAATTAAATACAAGTCGCGAATTCATTTTTAAAACAAACTCAGCGCCTCTGTACGCTTATGAGGGATACTTGGAGCTAAATTTGGAGTATGAAAGCTGTTGGGTGAATTATATATGTATGTATATATTAAATACCTTCAAAGCCTTATTTTGCAACGTTTGAAGGGTTTTCGAAACTGTTGTATTTTTATATGCACAAAATTATTGCCAAATGACTTTCAAGTAAACGACTGATACTTTTCGTTACTGTATCAGCTTCAACTCCTTTTAGAGCTGGTATTTCATTTTGTCTAAAATACCCAGCGCTGGAGCTATTTTCTTTCTCGCAATTAACAATATGTGTTTAAGTCCCAAGAAAGATTATTTTCTATGCAGGTGAGAAGGCATGACATCTAAACATTATTAATGCGGTTTTCTCAGCATTTAAAACTAATTTATTTAAACTGGCAAACTCAAATGTTAAACAAATATCTCTTTCCATTTCTGTTTTCAAGGTCATGTCATGCGTAAAAATATATATATGTATTTTGCCGCTCAAATTCAGATTCGCTATATCAGTTCAATAAATAAAAAACAAAAGAGGTCCTAAGCCTAATCTCTCTCCTGTCTCCCACCGGAAAATAGCGTTGGCGAAAAAAGTATTTGCAATAGTTTATCGAGGAAAATCTTATGAATACTATTTTCCTAATTCAATGATATTATTATTTATAAATTAACGGCATAAAACTATTTTTTCTCTTTTTTAATTTTTTTTTTTTTTTTTTGGCTTGGAATTTTGTAAAACGTTAATATTTTTTTTTTGGTTCAATTTAATTATGTGGGCAGTTTTTGGCGTTTTTAGTATTCAATCACGGTATTTAGACACAAATATTAAATACATTTTATCGATAATCAACAATTTGTCTACTTAATGAAAAAAATCGTTTAAATGAAAATCGAATAAATTGCTGTTTTCATTTAATAAATACGTTTTTGTCAAGAGAGATAAAAAATTGAAAAATGTCGAATATTTTGCAATATAAAAATTTCAAAAATTGTTAATAAACATGTTTTATATTTTATATTTAGTTTTTGGGCCTTATTAATTAGCAATATAAATTGCATTTTTACTTTGTTTTACGGCAGCAAAAAATGCTGAAAAACTTTGTCGATTAGCCAAGACACACTTAAAATTAGTGGAGACACTTGGTGTTCAGTAAGAGAGCATATATTGCATGGCCTCTAAAAGGGGGAAAAAGAAACCGCGGAATATGTCTTTAGGAAGGTTTGTTGCCAACGCTTGCAACTGGATACCAGAATGAATGGCGTTGACAACATTTAACATCATGACATCTTGCAAATAGACGTTTTTTTTTCTCAACATGTTCTGCCTTAAGCTCTTTGATACTAGTCCAATATCTTTCTATTTCTATTTCATCAAAAATACAGTTATTTCGATTATAGTCCCCTAATATGATATAAACTTCTGATCAACCATAAATTTTTAACAAGAAAGTAGTTGCGGAGATCTAAATGCGGATAGTGAGTTGGATGCCACAACAGTTCGTAGTCAAGTTCATGGATTGTGGATCCTAGAGATCCCACAAATGTGCTACTGTATGTTAAAATACTTCTTCTTCGTTAGAATAAGTCGTGTTTGTGTAAAATCAATATTGATCTTGTCCAAAATTTCTGTTTACTCGTTTAACTACATTCGTTGTGTTCATCCCAAAATACTGTCCCCATGGCCCAATATAAGCAATCTTGGTACTTCACCGTACCGCTACCTTTTGCATATTCAAAATATTTATACAAAATGGGATGTACACGCTCGTTTGCGGTGCCTCAAAAACTCAGCTGCTTGCGATGCACTCTCATCGATGCAATTGATCATTGATTTTTTGGACATCTGCTGGCATTTTTAAACTATTGAAATTGATGATACAGAGTTCTCAGACATTTTAGTAAACGGGACGGGTGTTGGATTTAAAATTTCAGTTGTGGAAAAAGGCTTTTCATTTGGCGCAGGTAGATGTTGGCGGCCGCTGAACGCCAAGTTGTTTTGTTGGGGTCTGTGAAATCTGTTGTTTATTATTCAATTCACTATCAAAGTGAGTGCTGATAGATGACATCCATTTTGACCGCAAAATCATCTTCAGCGATGTGATGCATTTTTGGAAAATTGCACTCATCAGGTGCCGTTTGGTGCGGCATCATTGGACTGGACTTTCTTGAAACCGCTAACGGCAAGCGCTACAGATTGTGGGTAATCGATTTCAAATGGAACGATATGGACGTTTAGACAACAAATGTTACCAGCAGAATGGTGCTACGGGAACAACACATGACCATTGTGCAGGATCGATTTGAGAGTTTGAATGTGTGTCGCAAAGGTGACGTGGATTGGCCAACGAAATAGTGCTGTTTAACTACATTATAATTTTTCTTGTAGGTTTTACTGTCCTCACCCGTCTATGCCAATAAGCCGCAGTCGATCGATGCTGTTGCTCAACTCAGAGTTATTAAGAATTTGACAACTCCGACTCGTGCTGCCTTAAAAAGCTGTGTGTATCGTTCATATGAACGATGTTATATTAAATATGGACTTGTTTGAGTAATATCTATCCGCCCCTATTGAAAAACTCTTTTTGAAGTCACGGCACTGCCTCGTACTTAACGCAGTTAAGCCTTTATATTTAATTACTTTTCTCCCCCCGCCATTAGGAAAAAAATACTCCTTTTAAATAAAAACCATATGTTTCTGACTCGTGTTATTCCAGGAAAAAAATCCTAAGATCCTGCTAAATTTCTTGCGGCAAATTTACACAATCCTTCAACTTAATTTTCTATATTCGACATAAAGAAACCCACAAATAAAGTGTTGTAAGAGTCAGTTTTCTTATCGGACTTAAGTTAATTAAGCATTTAATACAGTGACAGATAAATTTAGTTCATTTTACTTAAAACAACTTCTTCAAAGTATCACAAATTTTATTCAAGGCTGTTGCTGTTCGTTCAAGTTGTTTATATTAAGAAAAAAATATTTTCTTGTTTTACGATTTTCAGATGAAAGAAACAAAACTTAAAAACACTTGTGTCATAATTTATAATCAATTTAATTTTTAATAACAGACTTTTAACACACTTTAAAACGTATCTCCACTTTACAACAAACACAAAAAGTTGTTTCATTAAAAACAAAAAAATGTTGAAAAGAAAAAAGTTATTAAAACAAAAAAAGAAAAATAAAACAACTTTTTTACTTACTATATTGGTTACTAATAGATTAGTTCCAGGTAATTTATCTCTTTTAGCCACGGCTACTTCCAGTTTTTGTGTAAGTGATTATGAAACCAACGAACGAAAAAGGGAAGCCAACGTCGGCGCTTCGATTCGTTTGAATCAGTTATTCTGCCAGTTCGCGGAAAATATTAGGTTTCGTGTAAATGATTTTCAACTGTAGAAATATGGATCCTACGGCGGCAGCTTGACGATTTTACAAACAATCAGGGCACTCTGCTTTCCCGGTAATAGAGAAGAAGGGGTCCCTCGGTTGGCACGGCCAGCAAAAGGAAGTTCCAACTAAAATCAGTTGGCAGAACGGGGACCGATGCGCCCTCAGAATGCCTTTTGGGGCGTTCTGGATCGGTCATTAGTTGAGGAGCCTATCCTGGGCTGAAACGTTCTGGTGGTGCCTTAAACCTAAAAACGCAAGAGGAAGAAAATTCTTCGAGGTGCTGTTGTCTTGCGACACATCTGTTTTTAAGCAAGGAACTAGTTTGAAGGGAGTGTAAAGGCGAGTCCGGTTAAGGCCTGATGTTCCTTGAGCATTTCGGGCTACCATCTCAGGAGCCTTGTCTTCTCTTACCTTCAGGGGACTTGTAAAACAGAACGGATTAGGTAGCCCGAGCTCTTTAGCAGCGGGTATATGATTTGTGCCGTGCAGCATATAATAAGAATTTGCCAACTATCTGAGCCTTGCAAGCCACATGGGGGCGTTATTGAACTGCCGCCCAGTTCACTCATATACAGTTAGTCTAGTGTCAGCTAAGACTGTTATAGAATCAATTCTGAAATCTCTAGGAATTTGGGGCAGCTTTTGTGCTGGCAACCTTTTCCGACGCCAGGGCACTCTATTCTTCGTGATATAGAGGGAAAGGTCCCTCGTTTGGCACGTCAAAGCTCTAGGAAGTTAATGTATGATTTGGACTAAACATGTTCTTCACCAAAACTCAACTGACAGAACGGGTACCAACAGCCCTCAAGGATGCTGCTTGGCTCCGTGGCAAAGAGTTTGATTTATGTAAAGTGACCATATTTTTCAAGAAGTTGTTGCCATCTGTGTGAGCCTTATAAGCCACATGAGGCAGTGATGAGCCGCCGACCAGTTCACTGCAGTGGGATTGGTCCACCGCCAGATCAGGCTGCAAGGCTGTAAGAATTTGATGTGCCTTCTTGTGCACATATGCGGTTGTGAATTCCTGCTTAAAGTTTGAAACAAATAATATTACAAAAATTTGTAATATCAATATAAATTTAATTAAAAGTTTAATTCAACCAAATAACACTTATTGTTATTTGAAGATTCAATAAATAATGAAATAAGGAAAAAGTCGACTTGCGTTGCCTAAAGATTTTTCTCAAAACAATTTTATGTCCTTATATCTGTGATATTGTCGGGTATTTCGAATTCGTCTTGAACTTAATGTTCGTTTTCTTTTCTTAACGTGCGTTTACGGTTAAAGTTCTGGCAAATTGCAGAGGCACACTTGTGCCAGCCATTTCGTGTTAATTTCAACCAATTTATTCAAATGGCCTTTTAAGTTGTAACATTAACTTTTCAAACAGCAAAATTTTATAATGTTAATTAAATAATACCACCAGTTACAGCCAATTAAAAGCAAGAAAAAATACTCATTTGCATTTAAATGAAAAACTGCAATATGTTGTTAATAGAAAAAGTGTTGTTTTTTTTGTTTTTTCTTAAATCTCCGTTTTGTTTTTATTTGCATTCCAAAACCTCTTTCAGATTGGAATGGTAAAATAAAAACGAGAATATTTTTTCTTTTAACAAATATTTTGTGTAATACTTTCATTTTGAAATCCGTTTTAACTATGACTTGAGTTGATTTGTGAGAAATATTTCAACAGCCCACAGGCTGGGTTCCCAAACAGGTTTGATGGCAAAAACACTTGTTCTTAAATGGTATCAAACTTGATTGATACCACAATAACAAAACGATATACACATACACATACACATACACTTTCTCTTGTGTTGTGTCTGTTTGCAAAGAGGGAGTGTTGGCAACATGTGGCCAAACGGATGCTAAGAAATTATTAATTGTACTCGTGACCCAGAACCAGGATGGAGGAGCGATGGCTCCATTTCGCCGAACAGCACAAATTCATATAAAGTTCGAAATTGTTAAATTTTGCAATAAAGTTTTAATTAAATCAAATAACTGAGTTTATTTTATTACTTCAAAGTTAATATAAATAATACATAAAATTAAAACCGAAATACTTGTTTATATCTGCTTTTTGGGTGTTTTCTAGCTGCATATAAGCCGACTTTTCTCAGAGGATCGTTAGTACACAATCTATATATATAAAACAGAATGTGTGTTTATTTTGTTTGTTTTTACCTTATTGGACCAGACCAGAACTCTGGACCGATCTTTCTGAAATCTTTACAACATTTAACTCGAAACTCTGGATTGAATTATAGGCTACTTTTTTCAGCCACGCCCACTTTTACGTGTATATTTGTTTGTTTTTACCTTATTGGACCAGGCCAGAACTCTGGACCGATATTTCTAAAAATTTTACAACATTTAACTCGAAACTCTGGATTGAATTATAGGCTACTTTTTTCAGCCACGCCCACTTTTACCTGTTTATTTGTTTGTTTGTTTGTTTTTACCTTATTGGACCAGACCAGAACTCTGGACCGATATTTCTAAAATCTTTACAACATTTAACTCGAAACTCTGGATTGAATTATAGGCTACTTTTTTCAGCCACGCCCACTTTTACGCCAACTTGGGCATTTGCGGACGAATTTTCAAAATTATTTTTGCATATGGAATATCGAGCAATACCCCTATACTAAATACGAAGACCATATATTGAAAGGGGGGGACCCTTACCGTAATATCGAGCAATACACCTATACTAAATACGAAGACCATATATTGAAAAGGGGGGACCCTTACCATAATATCGAGCACTACCCTTATACTAAATACGAAGACCATATATTGAAAAGGTGGGATCCATCCTAATATTCATATGGATTTTTTCGAAAATTTCTTCAAATTACAATAGTTTTAATATATTTGAAAAGAGCACTATCGATACTTTAGTTAAGTTTTTTCGAATTTCGCTTATTTTTGCGATAAAATCAATATTTGCGGAGATACAGCCACTTTTCTAAAAAAGTTTAATAGGGAAGTGATATTTTTATTATAAAAATGAATACTGATAGACTTGGATCCATCCTAATATTCATATGGATTTTTTCAAAAATTTCTTCAAATTACAATAGTTTTAATATATTTCAAAAGAGCACTATCGATACTTTAGTTAAGTTTTTTCGAATTTCGCTTATTTTTGCGATAAAATCAATATTTGCGGAGATACAGCCACTTTTCTAAAAAAGTTTAATAGGGAACTAATATATTTATTATAAAAATGAATACTGATAGACTTGGATCCATCCTAATTTTTATATGGATTTTTTAAAAGAGGCGACTCTTACCATAATATCGAGCAATACCCCTATACTAAATACGAAGACCATGTATTGGAAAGGGGGGACCCTTACCATAATATCGAGCAATACCCCTATACTAAATACGAAAACCATGTATTGAAAAGGGGGGACCCTTACCATAATATCGAGCAATACCCCTATACTAAATACGAAGACCATATATTGAAAAGGGGGGACCCTTACCATAATATCGAGCAATACCCCTATACTAAATACGAAGACCATGTATTGAAAAGGGGGGACCTTTACCATAATATCGAGCAATACCCCTATACTAAATACGAAGACCATATATTGAAAAGGGGGGACCCTTACCATAATATCGAGCAATACCCCTATACTAAATACGAAGACCATATATTGAAAAGGGGGGACCCTTACCATAATATCGAGCAATACCCCTATACTAAATACGAAGACCATATATTGAAAAGGGGGGACCCTTACCATAATATCGAGCAATACCCCTATACTAAATACGAAGACCATATATTGAAAAGGGGGGACCCTTACCATAATATCGAGCAATACCCCTATACTAAATACGAAGACCATATATTGAAAAGGGGGGACCCTTACCATAATATCGAGCAATACCCCTATACTAAATACGAAGACCATGTATTGAAAAGGGGGGACCCTTACCATAATATCGAGCACTACCCTTATACTAAATACGAACACCATATATTGAAAAGGGGGGATCCATCCTAATATTCATATTGATTTTTTCAAAAATTTCTTCAAATTACAATAGTTTTAATATATTTGAAAAGAGCACTATCGATACTTTAGTTAAGTTTTTTCGAATTTCGCTTATTTTTGCGATAAAATCAATATTTGCGGAGATACAGCCACTTTTCTAAAAAAGTTTAATAGGGAACTAATATTTTTATTATAAAAATGAATACTGATAGACTTGGATCCATCCTAATTTTTATATGGATTTTTTAAAAGAGGCGACTCTTACCATAATATCGAGCAATACCCCTATACTAAATACGAAGACCATATATTGAAAAGGGGGGACCCTTACCATAATATCGAGCAATACCCCTATACTAAATACGAAGACCATATATTGAAAAGGGGGGACCCTTACCATAATATCGAGCAATACCCCTATACTAAATACGAAGACCATATATTGAAAAGGGGGGACCCTTACCATAATATCGAGCAATACCCCTATACTAAATACGAAGACCATATATTGAAAAGGGGGGACCCTTACCATAATATCGAGCAATACCCCTATACTAAATACGAAGACCATATATTGAAAAGGGGGGACCCTTACCATAATATCGAGCAATACCCCTATACTAAATACGAAGACCATATATTGAAAAGGGGGGACCCTTACCATAATATCGAGCAATACCCCTATACTAAATACGAAGACCATGTATTGAAAAGGGGGGACCCTTACCATAATATCGAGCACTACCCTTATACTAAATACGAACACCATATATTGAAAAGGGGGGATCCATCCTAATATTCATATTGATCTTTTCAAAAATTTCTTCAAATTACAATAGTTTTAATATATTTGAAAAGAGCACTATCGATACTTTAGTTAAGTTTTTTCGAATTTCGCTTATTTTTGCGATAAAATCAATATTTGCGGAGATACAGCCACTTTTCTAAAAAAGTTTAATAGGGAACTAATATTTTTATTATAAAAATGAATACTGATAGACTTGGATCCATCCTAATTTTTATATGGATTTTTTAAAAGAGGCGACTCTTACCATAATATCGAGCAATACCCCTATACTAAATACGAAGACCATATATTGAAAAGGGGGACCCTTACCATAATATCGAGCAATACCCCTATACTAAATACGAAGACCATATATTGAAAAGGGGGGACCCTTACCATAATATCGAGCAATACCCCTATACTAAATACGAAGACCATATATTGAAAAGGGGGGACCCTTACCATAATATCGAGCAATACCCCTATACTAAATACGAAGACCATGTATTGAAAAGGGGGGACCCTTACCATAATATCGAGCACTACCCTTATACTAAATACGAACACCATATATTGAAAAGGGGGGATCCATCCTAATATTCATATTGATTTTTTCAAAAATTTCTTCAAATTACAATAGTTTTAATATATTTGAAAAGAGCACTATCGATACTTTAGTTAAGTTTTTTCGAATTTCGCTTATTTTTGCGATAAAATCAATATTTGCGGAGATACAGCCACTTTTCTAAAAAAGTTTAATAGGGAACTAATATTTTTATTATAAAAATGAATACTGATAGACTTGGATCCATCCTAATTTTTATATGGATTTTTTAAAAGAGGCGACTCTTACCATAATATCGAGCAATACCCCTATACTAAATACGAAAACCATGTATTGAAAAGGGGGGACCCTTACCATAATATCGAGCAATACCCCTATACTAAATACGAAGACCATATATTGAAAAGGGGGGACCCTTACCATAATATCGAGCAATACCCCTATACTAAATACGAAGACCATGTATTGAAAAGGGGGGACCTTTACCATAATATCGAGCAATACCCCTATACTAAATACGAAGACCATATATTGAAAAGGGGGGACCCTTACCATAATATCGAGCAATACCCCTATACTAAATACGAAGACCATATATTGAAAAGGGGGGACCCTTACCATAATATCGAGCAATACCCCTATACTAAATACGAAGACCATATATTGAAAAGGGTGGACCCTTACCATAATATCGAGCAATACCCCTATACTAAATACGAAGACCATGTATTGAAAAGGGGGGACCCTTACCATAATATCGAGCAATACCCCTATACTAAATACGAAGACCATATATTGAAAAGGGGGGACCCTTACCATAATATCGAGCAATACCCCTATACTAAATACGAAGACCATGTATTGGAAAGGGGGGACCCTTACCATAATATCGAGCAATACCCCTATACTAAATACGAAAACCATGTATTGAAAAGGGAGGACCCTTACCATAATATCGAGCAATACCCCTATACTAAATACGAAGACCATATATTGAAAAGGGGGGACCCTTACCATAATATCGAGCAATACCCCTATACTAAATACGAAGACCATGTATTGAAAAGGGGGGACCTTTACCATAATATCGAGCAATACCCCTATACTAAATACGAAGACCATATATTGAAAAGGGGGGACCCTTACCATAATATCGAGCAATACCCCTATACTAAATACGAAGACCATATATTGAAAAGGGGGGACCCTTACCATAATATCGAGCAATACCCCTATACTAAATACGAAGACCATATATTGAAAAGGGGGGACCCTTACCATAATATCGAGCACTACCCTTATACTAAATACGAAGACCATATATTGAAAAGGGGGGATCCATCCTAATATTTATATGGATTTTTTCAACAATTTCTTCAAATTACAATAGTTTTAATATATTTGAAAAGAGCACTATCGATACTTTAGTTAAGTTTTTTCGAATTTCGCTTATTTTTGCGATAAAATCAATATTTGCGGAGATACAGCCACTTTTCTAAAAAAGTTTAATAGGGAACTAATATTTTTATTATAAAAATGAATACTGATAGACTTGGATCCATCCTAATTTTTATATGGATTTTTTAAAAGAGGCGACTCTTACCATAATATCGAGCAATACCCCTATACTAAATACGAAGACCATATATTGAAAAGGGGGGACCCTTACCATAATATCGAGCAATACCCCTATACTAAATACGAAGACCATATATTGAAAAGGGGGGACCCTTACCATAATATCGAGCAATACCCCTATACTAAATACGAAGACCATATATTGAAAAGGGGGGACCCTTACCATAATATCGAGCAATACCCCTATACTAAATACGAAGACCATATATTGAAAAGGGGGGACCCTTACCATAATATCGAGCAATACCCCTATACTAAATACGAAGACCATATATTGAAAAGGGGGGACCCTTACCATAATATCGAGCAATACCCCTATACTAAATACGAAGACCATATATTGAAAAGGGGGGACCCTTACCATAATATCGAGCAATACCCCTATACTAAATACGAAGACCATGTATTGAAAAGGGGGGACCCTTACCATAATATCGAGCACTACCCTTATACTAAATACGAACACCATATATTGAAAAGGGGGGATCCATCCTAATATTCATATTGATTTTTTCAAAAATTTCTTCAAATTACAATAGTTTTAATATATTTGAAAAGAGCACTATCGATACTTTAGTTAAGTTTTTTCGAATTTCGCTTATTTTTGCGATAAAATCAATATTTGCGGAGATACAGCCACTTTTCTAAAAAAGTTTAATAGGGAACTAATATTTTTATTATAAAAATGAATACTGATAGACTTGGATCCATCCTAATTTTTATATGGATTTTTTAAAAGAGGCGACTCTTACCATAATATCGAGCAATACCCCTATACTAAATACGAAGACCATATATTGAAAAGGGGGGACCCTTACCATAATATCGAGCAATACCCCTATACTAAATACGAAGACCATATATTGAAAAGGGGGGACCCTTACCATAATATCGAGCAATACCCCTATACTAAATACGAAGACCATATATTGAAAAGGGGGGACCCTTACCATAATATCGAGCAATACCCCTATACTAAATACGAAGACCATGTATTGAAAAGGGGGGACCCTTACCATAATATCGAGCACTACCCTTATACTAAATACGAACACCATATATTGAAAAGGGGGGATCCATCCTAATATTCATATTGATTTTTTCAAAAATTTCTTCAAATTACAATAGTTTTAATATATTTGAAAAGAGCACTATCGATACTTTAGTTAAGTTTTTTCGAATTTCGCTTATTTTTGCGATAAAATCAATATTTGCTGAGATACAGCCACTTTTCTAAAAAAGTTTAATAGGGAAGTAATATATTTATTATAAAAATGAATACTGATAGACTTGGATCCATCCTAATATTTATATGGATTTTTTCAAAAATTTCTTCAAATTACAATAGTTTTAATATATTTGAAAAGAGCACTATCGATACTTTAGTTAAGTTTTTTCGAATTTCGCTTATTTTTGCGATAAAATCAATATTTGCGGAGATACAGCCACTTTTCTAAAAAAGTTTAATAGGGAACTAATATATTTATTATAAAAATGAATACTGATAGACTTGGATCTATCCTAATATTCATATGGATTTTTTCAAAAATTTCTTCAAATTACAATAGTTTTAATATATTTGAAAAGAGCACTATCGATACTTTAGTTAAGTTTTTTCGAATTTCGCTTATTTTTGCGATAAAATCAATATTTGCGGAGATACAGCCACTTTTCTAAAAAAGTTTAATAGGGAACTAATATTTTTATTATAAAAATGAATACTGATAGACTTGGATCCATCCTAATTTTTATATGGATTTTTTAAAAGAGGCGACTCTTACCATAATATCGAGCAATACCCCTATACTAAATACGAAGACCATATATTGAAAAGGGGGGACCCTTACCATAATATCGAGCAATACCCCTATACTAAATACGAAGACCATATATTGAAAAGGGGGGACCCTTACCATAATATCGAGCAATACCCCTATACTAAATACGAAGACCATGTATTGAAAAAAGGGGACCCTTACCATAATATCGAGCAATACCCCTATACTAAATACGAAGACCATGTATTGAAAAGGGGGGACCTTTACCATAATATCGAGCAATACCCCTATACTAAATACGAAGACCATATATTGAAAAGGGGGGACCCTTACCATAATATCGAGCAATACCCCTATAAAAAATACGAAGACCATATATTGAAAAGGGGGGACCCTTACCATAATATCGAGCAATACCCCTATACTAAATACGAAGACCATATATTGAAAAGGGGGGACCCTTACCATAATATCGAGCACTACCCTTATACTAAATACGAAGACCATATATTGAAAAGGGGGGATCCATCCTAATATTTATATGGATTTTTTCAACAATTTCTTCAAATTACAATAGTTTTAATATATTTGAAAAGAGCACTATCGATACTTTAGTTAAGTTTTTTCGAATTTCGCTTATTTTTGCGATAAAATCAATATTTGCGGAGAAACAGCCACTTTTCTAAAAAAGTTTAATAGGGAACTAATATATTTATTATAAAAATGAATACTGATAGACTTGGATCCATCCTAATATTCATATGGATTTTTTCAAAAATTTCTTCAAATTACAATAGTTTTAATATATTTGAAAAGAGCACTATCGATACTTTAGTTAAGTTTTTTCGAATTTCGCTTATTTTTGCGATAAAATCAATATTTGCGGAGATACAGCCACTTTTCTAAAAAAGTTTAATAGGGAACTAATATTTTTATTATAAAAATGAATACTGATAGACTTGGATCCATCCTAATTTTTATATGGATTTTTTAAAAGAGGCGACTCTTACCATAATATCGAGCAATACCCCTATACTAAATACGAAGACCATATATTGAAAAGGGACCCTTACCATAATATCAAGCACTACCCTTATACTAAATACGAAGACCATATATTGAAAAGGGGGGATCCATCCTAATATTTATATGGATTTTTTCAAAAATTTCTTCAAATTACAATAGTTTTAATATATTTGAAAAGAGCACTATCGATACTTTAGTTAAGTTTTTTCGAATTTCGCTTATTTTTGCGATAAAATCAATATATGCGGAGATACAGCCACTTTTCTAAAAAAGTTTAATAGGGAACTAATATTTTTATTATAAAAATGAATACTGATAGACTTGGATCCATCCTAATATTTATATGGATTTTTTCAAAAATTTCTTCAAATTACAATAGTTTTAATATATTTGAAAAGAGCACTATCGATACTTTAATTAAGTTTTTTCGAATTTCGCTTATTTTTGCGATAAAATCAATATTTGCGGAGATACAGCCACTTTTCTAAAAAAGTTTAATAGGGAAGTAATATTTTTATTATAAAAATGAATACTGATAGACTTGGATCCATCCTAATATTCATATGGTTTTTTTCAAAAATTTCTTCAAATTACAATAGTTTTAATATATTTGAAAAGAGCACTATCGATACTTTAGTTAAGTTTTTTCGAATTTCGCTTATTTTTGCGATAAAATCAATATATGCGGAGATACAGCCACTTTTCTAAAAAAGTTTAATAGGGAACTAATATTTTTATTATAAAAATGAATACTGATAGACTTGGATCCATCCTAATATTTATATGGATTTTTTCAAAAATTTCTTCAAATTACAATAGTTTTAATATATTTGAAAAGAGCACTATCGATACTTTAGTTAAGTTTTTTCGAATTTCGCTTATTTTTGCGATAAAATCAATATTTGCGGAGATACAGCCACTTTTCTAAAAAAGTTTAATAGGGAACTAATATATTTATTATAAAAATGAATACTGATAGACTTGGATCCATCCTAATTTTTATATGGATTTTTTAAAAGGGGCGACCCTTACCATAATATCGAGCAATACCCCTATACTAAATACGATGACCATGTATTGAAGAGGTGGGACCCTTACCATAATATCGAGCAATACCCCTATACTAAATACGAAGACCATATATTGAAAAGGGGGGACCCTTACCATAATATCGAGCAATACCCCTATACAAAATACGAAGACCATATATTGAAAAGGGGGGACCCTTACCATAATATCGAGCAATACCCCTATACTAAATACGAAGACCATATATTGAAAAGGGGGGACCCTTACCATAATATCGAGCAATACCCCTATACTAAATACGAAGACCATATATTGAAAAGGGGGGACCCTTACCATAATATCGAGCAATACCCCTATACTAAATACGAAGACCATATATTGAAAAGGGGGGACCCTTACCATAATATCGAGCAATACCCCTATACTAAATACGAAGACCATATATTGAAAAGGGGGGACCCTTACCATAATATCGAGCAATACCCCTATACTAAATACGAAGACCATATATTGAAAAGGGGGGACCCTTACCATAATATCGAGCAATACCCCTATACTAAATACGAAGACCATATATTGAAAAGGGGGGACCCTTACCATAATATCGAGCAATACCCCTATACTAAATACGAAGACCATATATTGAAAAGGGGGGACCCTTACCATAATATCGAGCAATACCCCTATACTAAATACGAAGACCATATATTGAAAAGGGGGGACCCTTACCATAATATCGAGCAATACCCCTATACTAAATACGAAGACCATATATTGAAAAGGGGGGACCCTTACCATAATATCGAGCACTACCCTTATACTAAATACGAAGACCATATATTGAAAAGGGGGGATCCATCCTAATATTTATATGGATTTTTTCAACAATTTCTTCAAATTACAATAGTTTTAATATATTTGAAAAGAGCACTATCGATACTTTAGTTAAGTTTTTTCGAATTTCGCTTATTTTTGCGATAAAATCAATATTTGCGGAGATACAGCCACTTTTCTAAAAAAGTTTAATAGGGAAGTAATATTTTTATTATAAAAATTAATACTGATAGACTTGGATCCATCCTAATATTCATATGGATTTTTTCAAAAATTTCTTCAAATTACAATAGTTTTAATATATTTGAAAAGAGCACTATCGATACTTTAGTTAAGTTTTTTCGAATTTCGCTTATTTTTGCGATAAAATCAATATTTGCGGAGATACAGCCACTTTTCTAAAAAAGTTTAATAGGGAACTAATATATTTATTATAAAAATGAATACTGATAGACTTGGATCCATCCTAATTTTTATATGGATTTTTTAAAAGAGGCGACTCTTACCATAATATCGAGCAATACCCCTATACTAAATACGAAGACCATATATTGAAAAGGGTGGACCCTTACCATAATATCGAGCAATACCCCTATACTAAATACGAAGACCATGTATTGAAAAGGGGGGACCCTTACCATAATATCGAGCAATACCCCTATACTAAATACGAAGACCATATATTGAAAAGGGGGGACCCTTACCATAATATCGAGCAATACCCCTATACTAAATACGAAGACCATGTATTGGAAAGGGGGGACCCTTACCATAATATCGAGCAATACCCCTATACTAAATACGAAGACCATATATTGAAAAGGGGGGACCCTTACCATAATATCGAGCAATACCCCTATACTAAATACGAAAACCATGTATTGAAAAGGGGGGACCCTTACCATAATATCGAGCAATACCCCTATACTAAATACGAAGACCATGTATTGAAAAGGGGGGACCCTTACCATAATATCGAGCAATACCCCTATACTAAATACGAAGACCATGTATTGAAAAGGGGGGACCTTTACCATAATATCGAGCAATACCCCTATACTAAATACGAAGACCATATATTGAAAAGGGGGGACCCTTACCATAATATCGAGCAATACCCCTATACTAAATACGAAGACCATATATTGAAAAGGGGGGACCCTTACCATAATATCGAGAAATACCCCTATACTAAATACGAAGACCATGTATTGAAAAGGGGGGACCCTTACCATAATATCGAGCACTACCCTTATACTAAATACGAACACCATATATTGAAAAGGGGGGATCCATCCTAATATTCATATTGATTTTTTCAAAAATTTCTTCAAATTACAATAGTTTTAATATATTTGAAAAGAGCACTATCGATACTTTAGTTAAGTTTTTTCGAATTTCCCTTATTTTTGCGATAAAATCAATATATGCGGAGATACAGCTACTTTTCTAAAAAAGTTTAATAGGGAACTAATATTTTTATTATAAAAATGAATACTGATAGACTTGGATCCATCCTAATATTCATATGGATTTTTTCAAAAATTTCTTCAAATTACAATAGTTTTAATATATTTGAAAAGAGCACTATCGATACTTTAGTTAAGTTTTTTCGAATTTCGCTTATTTTTGCGATAAAATCAATATTTGCGGAGATACAGCCACTTTTCTAAAAAAGTTTAATAGGGAAGTAATATTTTTATTATAAAAATGAATACTGATAGACTTGGATCCATCCTAATATTCATATGGATTTTTTCAAAAATTTCTTCAAATTACAATAGTTTTAATATATTTGAAAAGAGCACTATCGATACTTTAGTTAAGTTTTTTCGAATTTCGCTTATTTTGCGATAAAATCAATATTTGCGGAGATACAGCCACTTTTCTAAAAAAGTTTAATAGGGAACTAATATATTTATTATAAAAATGAATACTGATAGACTTGGATCCATCCTAATTTTTATATGGATTTTTTAAAAGGGGCGACCCTTACCATAATATCGAGCAATACCCCTATACTAAATACGATGACCATGTATTGAAAAGGGGGGACCCTTACCATAATATCGAGCAATACCCCTATACTAAATACGAAGACCATATATTGAAAAGGGGGGACCCTTACCATAATATCGAGCAATACCCCTATACTAAATACGAAGACCATATATTGAAAAGGGGGGACCCTTACCATAATATCGAGCAATACCCCTATACTAAATACGAAGACCATATATTGAAAAGGGGGGACCCTTACCATAATATCGAGCAATACCCCTATACTAAATACGAAGACCATATATTGAAAAGGGGGGACCCTTACCATAATATCGAGCAATACCCCTATACTAAATACGAAGACCATATATTGAAAAGGGGGGACCCTTACCATAATATCGAGCAATACCCCTATACTAAATACGAAGACCATATATTGAAAAGGGGGACCCTTACCATAATATCGAGCAATACCCCTATACTAAATACGAAGACCATATATTGAAAAGGGGGGACCCTTACCATAATATCGAGCAATACCCCTATACTAAATACGAAGACCATATATTGAAAAGGGGGGACCCTTACCATAATATCGAGCAATACCCCTATACTAAATACGAAGACCATATATTGAAAAGGGGGGACCCTTACCATAATATCGAGCAATACCCCTATACTAAATACGAAGACCATATATTGAAAAGGGGGGATCCATCCTAATATTTATATGGATTTTTTCAACAATTTCTTCAAATTACAATAGTTTTAATATATTTGAAAAGAGCACTATCGATACTTTAGTTAAGTTTTTTCGAATTTCGCTTATTTTTGCGATAAAATCAATATTTGCGGAGATACAGCCACTTTTCTAAAAAAGTTTAATAGGGAAGTAATATTTTTATTATAAAAATGAATACTGATAGACTTGGATCCATCCTAATTTTTATATGGATTTTTTAAAAGGGGCGACCCTTACCATAATATCGAGCAATACCCCTATACTAAATACGAAGACCATATATTGAAAAGGGGGGACCCTTACCATAATATCGAGCAATACCCCTATACTAAACACGAAGACCATATATTGAAAAGGGGGGACCCTTACCATAATATCGAGCAATACCCCTATACTAAATACGAAGACCATATATTGAAAAGGGGGGACCCTTACCATAATATCGAGCAATACCCCTATACTAAACACGAAGACCATATATTGAAAAGGGGGGACCCTTACCATAATATCGAGCAATACCCCTATACTAAACACGAAGACCATATATTGAAAAGGGGGGACCCTTACCATAATATCGAGCAATACCCCTATACTAAACACGAAGACCATATATTGAAAAGGGAAGACCCTTACCATAATATCGAGCAATACCCCTATACTAAACACGAAGACCATAAATTGAAAGGGGGGACCCTTACCATAATATCGAGCAATACCCCTATACTAAATACGAAGACCATATATTGAAAAGGGGGAACCCTTACCATAATATCGAGCAATACCCCTATACTAAATACGAAGACCATATATTGAAAAGGGGGGACCCTTACCATAATATCGAGCAATACCCCTATACTAAATACGAAGACCATATATTGAAAAGGGGGGACCCTTACCATAATATCGAGCAATACCCCTATACTAAACACGAAGACCATATATTGAAAAGGGGGGACCCTTACCATAATATCGAGCAATACCCCTATACTAAATACGAAGACCATATATTGAAAAGGGGGACCCTTACCATAATATCGAGCAATACCCCTATACTAAACACGAAGACCATATATTGAAAAGGGGGGACCCTTACCATAATATCGAGCAATACCCCTATACTAAATACGAAGACCACATATTGAAAAGGGGGGACCCTTACCATAATATCGAGCAATACCCCTATACTGAATACGAAGACCATATATTGAAAAGGGGGGACCCTTACCATAATATCGAGCAATACCCCTATACTAAATACGAAGACCATATATTGAAAAGGGGGGACCCTTACCATAATATCGAGCAATACCCCTATACTAAACACGAAGACCATATATTGAAAAGGGGGGACCCTTACCATAATATCGAGCAATACCCCTATACTAAATACGAAGACCATATATTGAAAAGGGGGGACCCTTACCATAATATCGAGCAATACCCCTATACTAAATACGAAGACCATATATTGAAAAGGGGGGACCCTTACCATAATATCGAGCAATACCCCTATACTAAACACGAAGACCATATATTGAAAAGGGGGGACCCTTACCATAATATCGAGCAATACCCCTATACTAAATACGAAGACCATATATTGAAAAGGGGGGACCCTTACCATAATATCGAGCAATACCTCTATAAAAAATACGAAGACCATATATTGAAAAGGGGGGACCCTTACCATAATATCGAGCAATACCCCTATACTGAATACGAAGACCATATATTGAAAAGGGGGGACCCTTACCATAATATCGAGCAATACCCCTATACTAAATACGAAGACCACATATTGAAAAGGGGGGACCCTTACCATAATATCGAGCAATACCCCTATACTAAATACGAAGACCATATATTGAAAAGGGGGGACCCTTACCATAATATCGAGCAATACCCCTATACTAAACACGAAGACCATATATTGAAAAGGGGGGACCCTTACCATAATATCGAGCAATACCCCTATACTAAATACGAAGACCACATATTGAAAAGGGGGGACCCTTACCATAATATCGAGCAATACCCCTATACTGAATACGAAGACCATATATTGAAGAGGGGGGACCCTTACCATAATATCGAGCAATACCCCTATACTAAATACGAAGACCATATATTGAAAAGGGGGGACCCTTACCATAATATCGAGCAATACCCCTATACTAAACACGAAGACCATATATTGAAAAGGGGGGACCCTTACCATAATATCGAGCAATACCCCTATACTAAATACGAAGACCATATATTGAAAAGGGGGGACCCTTACCATAATATCGAGCAATACCCCTATACTAAATACGAAGACCATATATTGAAAAGGGGGGACCCTTACCATAATATCGAGCAATACCTCTATAAAAAATACGAAGACCATATATTGAAAAGGGGGGACCCTTACCATAATATCGAGCAATACCCCTATACTGAATACGAAGACCATATATTGAAAAGGGGGGACCCTTACCATAATATCGAGCAATACCCCTATACTAAATACGAAGACCACATATTGAAAAGGGGGGACCCTTACCATAATATCGAGCAATACCCCTATACTAAATACGAAGACCATATATTGAAAAGGGGGGACCCTTACCATAATATCGAGCAATACCCCTATACTAAATACGAAGACCACATATTGAAAAGGGGGGACCCTTACCATAATATCGAGCAATACCCCTATACTAAATACGAAGACCACATATTGAAAAGGGGGGACCCTTACCATAATATCGAGCAATACCCCTATACTAAATACGAAGACCACATATTGAAAAGGGGGGACCCTTACCATAATATCGAGCAATACCCCTATACTGAATACGAAGACCATATATTGAAAAGGGGGGACCCTTACCATAATATCGAGCAATACCCCTATACTAAATACGAAGACCATATATTGAAAAGGGGGGACCCTTACCATAATATCGAGCAATACCCCTATACTAAACACGAAGACCATATATTGAAAAGGGGGGACCCTTACCATAATATCGAGCAATACCCCTATACTAAATACGAAGACCATATATTGAAAAGGGGGGACCCTTACCATAATATCGAGCAATACCCCTATACTAAACACGAAGACCATATATTGAAAAGGGTGGACCCTTACCATAATATCGAGCAATACCCCTATACTAAATACGAAGACCATATATTGAAAAGGGGGGACCCTTACCATAATATCGAGCAATACCCCTATAAAAAATACGAAGACCATATATTGAAAAGGGGGGACCCTTACCATAATATCGAGCAATACCCCTATACTAAATACGAAGACCATATATTGAAAAGGGGGGACCCTTACCATAATATCGAGCAATACCCCTATAAAAAATACGAAGACCATATATTGAAAAGGGGGGACCCTTACCATAATATCGAGCAATACCCCTATAAAAAATACGAAGACCATATATTGAAAAGGGGGGACCCTTACCATAATATCGAGCAATACCCCTATACTAAATACGAAGACCATATATTGAAAAGGGAGGACCCTTACCATAATATCGAGCAATACCCCTATACTAAATACGAAGACCATATATTGAAAAGGGGGGACCCTTACCATAATATCGAGCAATACCCCTATACTAAATACGAAGACCATATATTGAAAAGGGGGGACCCTTACCATAATATCGAGCAATACCCCTATACTAAATACGAAGACCATATATTGAAAAGGGAGGACCCTTACCATAATATCGAGCAATACCCCTATACTAAATACGAAGACCATATATTGAAAAGGGGGGACCCTTACCATAATATCGAGCAATACCCCTATACTAAATACGAAGACCATATATTGAAAAGGGGGGACCCTTACCATAATATCGAGCAATACCCCTATACTAAACACGAAGACCATATATTGAAAAGGGTGGACCCTTACCATAATATCGAGCAATACCCCTATACTAAATACGAAGACCATATATTGAAAAGGGGGGACCCTTACCATAATATCGAGCAATACCCCTATAAAAAATACGAAGACCATATATTGAAAAGGGGGGACCCTTACCATAATATCGAGCAATACCCCTATACTAAATACGAAGACCATATATTGAAAAGGGGGGACCCTTACCATAATATCGAGCAATACCCCTATACTAAATACGAAGACCATATATTGAAAAGGGGGGACCCTTACCATAATATCGAGCAATACCCCTATAAAAAATACGAAGACCATATATTGAAAAGGGGGGACCCTTACCATAATATCGAGCAATACCCCTATACTAAACACGAAGACCATATATTGAAAAGGGGGGACCCTTACCATAATATCGAGCAATACCCCTATACTAAATACGAAGACCATATATTGAAAAGGGGGGACCCTTACCATAATATCGAGCAATACCCCTATACTAAATACGAATACCATATATTGAAAAGGGGGGACCCTTACCATAATATCGAGCAATACCCCTATACTAAATACGAAGACCATATATTGAAAAGGGGGGACCCTTACCATAATATCGAGCAATACCCCTATACTAAATACGAAGACCATATATTGAAAAGGGGGGACCCTTACCATAATATCGAGCACTACCCTTATACTAAATACGAAGACCATATATTGAAAAGGGGGGATCCATCCTAATATTTATATGGATTTTTTCAACAATTTCTTCAAATTACAATAGTTTTAATATATTTGAAAAGAGCACTATCGATACTTTAGTTAAGTTTTTTCGAATTTCGCTTATTTTTGCGATAAAATCAATATTTGCGGAGATACAGCCACTTTTCTAAAAAAGTTTAATAGGGAACTAATATATTTATTATAAAAATGAATACTGATAGACTTGGATCTATCCTAATATTCATATGGATTTTTTCAAAAATTTCTTCAAATTACAATAGTTTTAATATATTTGAAAAGAGCACTATCGATACTTTAGTTAAGTTTTTTCGAATTTCGCTTATTTTTGCGATAAAATCAATATTTGCTGAGATACAGCCACTTTTCTAAAAAAGTTTATTAGGGAAGTAATATATTTATTATAAAAATGAATACTGATAGACTTGGATCCATCCTAATATTTATATGGATTTTTTCAAAAATTTCTTCAAATTACAATAGTTTTAATATATTTGAAAAGAGCACTATCGATACTTTAGTTAAGTTTTTTCGAATTTCGCTTATTTTTGCGATAAAATCAATATTTGCGGAGATACAGCCACTTTTCTAAAAAAGTTTAATAGGGAAGTAATATATTTATTATAAAAATGAATACTGATAGACTTGGATCCATCCTAATATTCATATGGATTTTTTCAAAAATTTCTTCAAATTACAATAGTTTTAATATATTTGAAAAGAGCACTATCGATACTTTAGTTAAGTTTTTTCGAATTTCGCTTATTTTTGCGATAAAATCAATATTTGCGGAGATACAGCCACTTTTCTAAAAAAGTTTAATAGGGGAGTAATATATTTATTATAAAAATGAATACTGATAGACTTGGATCCATCCTAATATTCATATGGATTTTTTCAAAAATTTCTTCAAATTACAATAGTTTTAATATATTTGAAAAGAGCACTATCGATACTTTAGTTAAGTTTTTTCGAATTTCGCTTATTTTTGCGATAAAATCAATATTTGCGGAGATACAGCCACTTTTCTAAAAAAGTTTAATAGGGAACTAATATATTTATTATAAAAATGAATACTGATAGACTTGGATCCATCCTAATATTTATATGGATTTTTTCAAAAATTTCTTCAAATTACAATAGTTTTAATATATTTGAAAAGAGCACTATCGATACTTTAGTTAAGTTTTTTCGAATTTCGCTTATTTTTGCGATAAAATCAATATTTGCGGAGATACAGCCACTTTTCTAAAAAAGTTTAATAGGGAAGTAATATATTTATTATAAAAATGAATACTGATAGACTTGGATCCATCCTAATTTTTATATGGATTTTTTAAAAGGGGCGACCCTTACCATAATATCGAGCAATACCCCTATACTAAATACGAAGACCATATATTGAAAAGGGGGGACCCTTACCATAATATCGAGCAATACCCCTATACTAAATACGAAGACCATATATTGAAAAGGGGGGGACCCTTACCATAATATCGAGCAATACCCCTATACTAAACACGAAGACCATATATTGAAAAGGGGGGACCCTTACCATAATATCGAGCAATACCCCTATACTAAATACGAAGACCATATATTGAAAAGGGGGGACCCTTACCATAATATCGAGCAATACCCCTATACTAAAAACGAAGACCATATATTGAAAAGGGGGGACCCTTACCATAATATCGAGCAATACCCCTATACTAAACACGAAGACCATATATTGAAAAGGGAAGACCCTTACCATAATATCGAGCAATACCCCTATACTAAACACGAAGACCATATATTGAAAGGGGGACCCTTACCATAATATCGAGCAATACCCCTATACTAAATACGAAGACCATATATTGAAAAGGGGGAACCCTTACCATAATATCGAGCAATACCCCTATACTAAATACGAAGACCATATATTGAAAAGGGGGGACCCTTACCATAATATCGAGCAATACCCCTATACTAAATACGAAGACCATATATTGAAAAGGGGGGACCCTTACCATAATATCGAGCAATACCCCTATACTAAACACGAAGACCATATATTGAAAAGGGGGGACCCTTACCATAATATCGAGCAATACCCCTATACTAAATACGAAGACCATATATTGAAAAGGGGGGACCCTTACCATAATATCGAGCAATACCCCTATACTAAACACGAAGACCATATATTGAAAAGGGGGGACCCTTACCATAATATCGAGCAATACCCCTATACTAAATACGAAGACCATATATTGAAAAGGGGGGACCCTTACCATAATATCGAGCAATACCCCTATACTGAATACGAAGACCATATATTGAAAAGGGGGGGACCCTTACCATAATATCGAGCAATACCCCTATACTAAATACGAAGACCATATATTGAAAAGGGGGGACCCTTACCATAATATCGAGCAATACCCCTATACTAAATACGAAGACCATATATTGAAAAGGGGGGACCCTTACCATAATATCGAGCAATACCCCTATACTAAATACGAAGACCATATATTGAAAAGGGGGGACCCTTACCATAATATCGAGCAATACCCCTATACTAAATACGAAGACCATATATTGAAAAGGGGGGACCCTTACCATAATATCGAGCAATACCCCTATACTAAACACGAAGACCATATATTGAAAAGGGGGGACCCTTACCATAATATCGAGCAATACCCCTATACTAAATACGAAGACCATATATTGAAAAGGGGGGACCCTTACCATAATATCGAGCAATACCCCTATAAAAAATACGAAGACCATATATTGAAAAGGGGGGACCCTTACCATAATATCGAGCAATACCCCTATACTAAATACGAAGACCATATATTGAAAAGGGGGGACCCTTACCATAATATCGAGCAATACCCCTATACTAAATACGAAGACCATATATTGAAAAGGGGGGACCCTTACCATAATATCGAGCAATACCCCTATACTAAATGCGAAGACCATATATTGAAAAGGGGGGACCCTTACCATAATATCGAGCAATACCCCTATACTAAACACGAAGACCATATATTGAAAAGGGGGGACCCTTACCATAATATCGAGCAATACCCCTATACTAAATACGAAGACCATATATTGAAAAGGGGGGACCCTTACCATAATATCGAGCAATACCCCTATACTAAACACGAAGACCATATATTGAAAAGGGGGGACCCTTACCATAATATCGAGCAATACCCCTATACTAAATACGAAGACCATATATTGAAAAGGGGGGACCCTTACCATAATATCGAGCAATACCCCTATACTAAACACGAAGACCATATATTGAAAAGGGGGGACCCTTACCATAATATCGAGCAATACCCCTATACTAAACACGAAGACCATATATTGAAAAGGGGGGACCCTTACCATAATATCGAGCAATACCCCTATACTAAATACGAAGACCATATATTGAAAAGGGGGGACCCTTACCATAATATCGAGCAATACCCCTATACTAAACACGAAGACCATATATTGAAAAGGGGGGACCCTTACCATAATATCGAGCAATACCCCTATACTAAATACGAAGACCATATATTGAAAAGGGGGGACCCTTACCATAATATCGAGCACTACCCTTATACTAAATACGAAGACCATATATTGAAAAGGGGGGATCCATCCTAATATTTATATGGATTTTTTCAAAAATTTCTTCAAATTACAATAGTTTTAATATATTTGAAAAGAGCACTATCGATACTTTAGTTAAGTTTTTTCGAATTTCGCTTATTTTTGCGATAAAATCAATATTTGCTGAGATACAGCCACTTTTCTAAAAAAGTTTAATAGGGAAGTAATATATTTATTATAAAAATGAATACTGATAGACTTGGATCCATCCTAATATTTATATGGATTTTTTCAAAAATTTCTTCAAATTACAATAGTTTTAATATATTTGAAAAGAGCACTATCGATACTTTAGTTAAGTTTTTTCGAATTTCGCTTATTTTTGCGATAAAATCAATATTTGCGAAGATACAGCCACTTTTCTAAAAAAGTTTAATAGGGAACTAATATATTTATTATAAAAATGAATACTGATAGACTTGGATCCATCCTAATATTTATATGGATTTTTTCAAAAATTTCTTCAAATTACAATAGTTTTAATATATTTGAAAAGAGCACTATCGATACTTTAGTTAAGTTTTTTCGAATTTCGCTTATTTTTGCGATAAAATCAATATTTGCGAAGATACAGCCACTTTTCTAAAAAAGTTTAATAGGGAACTAATATATTTATTATAAAAATGAATACTGATAGACTTGGATCCATCCTAATATTCATATGGATTTTTTCAAAAATTTCTTCAAATTACAATAGTTTTAATATATTTGAAAAGAGCACTATCGATACTTTAGTTAAGTTTTTTCGAATTTCGCTTATTTTTGCGATATAATCAATATTTGCGGAGATACAGCCACTTTTCTAAAAAAGTTTAATAGGGGAGTAATATATTTATTATAAAAATGAATACTGATAGACTTGGATCCATCCTAATATTCATATGGATTTTTTCAAAAATTTCTTCAAATTACAATAGTTTTAATATATTTGAAAAGAGCACTATACTATCGATACTTTAGTTAAGTTTTTTCGAATTTCGCTTATTTTTGCGATAAAATCAATATTTGCGGAGATACAGCCACTTTTCTAAAAAAGTTTAATAGGGAACTAATATATTTATTATAAAAATGAATACTGATAGACTTGGATCCATCCTAATATTTATATGGATTTTTTCAAAAATTTCTTCAAATTACAATAGTTTTAATATATTTGAAAAGAGCACTATCGATACTTTAGTTAAGTTTTTTCGAATTTCGCTTATTTTTGCGATAAAATCAATATTTGCGGAGATACAGCCACTTTTCTAAAAAAGTTTAATAGGGAAGTAATATTTTTATTATAAAAATGAATACTGATAGACTTGGATCCATCCTAATTTTTATATGGATTTTTTAAAAGGGGCGACCCTTACCATAATATCGAGCAATACCCCTATACTAAATACGAAGACCATATATTGAAAAGGGGGGACCCTTACCATAATATCGAGCAATACCCCTATACTAAATACGAAGACCATATATTGAAAAGGGGGGACCCTTACCATAATATCGAGCAATACCCCTATACTAAATACGAAGACCATATATTGAAAAGGGGGGACCCTTACCATAATATCGAGCAATACCCCTATACTAAATACGAAGACCATATATTGAAAAGGGGGGACCCTTACCATAATATCGAGCAATACCCCTATACTAAACACGATGACCATATATTGAAAAGGGGGACCCTTACCATAATATCGAGCAATACCCCTATACTAAATACGAAGACCATATATTGAAAAGGGGGGACCCTTACCATAATATCGAGCAATACCCCTATAAAAAATACGAAGACCATATATTGAAAAGGGGGGACCCTTACCATAATATCGAGCAATACCCCTATACTAAATACGAAGACCATATATTGAAAAGGGGGGACCCTTACCATAATATCGAGCAATACCCCTATAAAAAATACGAAGACCATATATTGAAGAGGGGGGACCCTTACCATAATATCGAGCAATACCCCTATACTAAACACGAAGACCATATATTGAAAAGGGGGGACCCTTACCATAATATCGAGCAATACCCCTATACTAAATACGAAGACCATATATTGAAAAGGGGGGACCCTTACCATAATATCGAGCAATACCCCTATACTAAATACGAAGACCATATATTGAAAAGGGGGGACCCTTACCATAATATCGAGCAATACCCCTATACTAAATACGAAGACCATATATTGAAAAGGGGGGACCCTTACCATAATATCGAGCAATACCCCTATACTAAATACGAAGACCATATATTGAAAAGGGGGGACCCTTACCATAATATCGAGCACTACCCTTATACTAAATACGAAGACCATATATTGAAAAGGGGGGATCCATCCTAATATTTATATGGATTTTTTCAAAAATTTCTTCAAATTACAATAGTTTTAATATATTTGAAAAGAGCACTATCGATACTTTAGTTAAGTTTTTTCGAATTTCGCTTATTTTTGCGATAAAATCAATATTTGCGGAGATACAGCCACTTTTCTAAAAAAGTTTAATAGGGAACTAATATATTTATTATAAAAATGAATACTGATAGACTTGGATCTATCCTAATATTCATATGGATTTTTTCAAAAATTTCTTCAAATTACAATAGTTTTAATATATTTGAAAAGAGCACTATCGATACTTTAGTTAAGTTTTTTCGAATTTCGCTTATTTTTGCGATAAAATCAATATTTGCTGAGATACAGCCACTTTTCTAAAAAAGTTTAATAGGGAAGTAATATATTTATTATAAAAATGAATACTGATAGACTTGGATCCATCCTAATATTTATATGGATTTTTTCAAAAATTTCTTCAAATTACAATAGTTTTAATATATTTGAAAAGAGCACTATCGATACTTTAGTTAAGTTTTTTCGAATTTCGCTTATTTTTGCGATAAAATCAATATTTGCGGAGATACAGCCACTTTTCTAAAAAAGTTTAATAGGGAACTAATATATTTATTATAAAAATGAATACTGATAGACTTGGATCCATCCTAATATTCATATGGATTTATTCAAAAATTTCTTCAAATTACAATAGTTTTAATATATTTGAAAAGAGCACTATCGATACTTTAGTTAAGTTTTTTCGAATTTCGCTTATTTTTGCGATAAAATCAATATTTGCGGAGATACAGCCACTTTTCTAAAAAAGTTTAATAGGGGAGTAATATATTTATTATAAAAATGAATACTGATAGACTTGGATCCATCCTAATATTCATATGGATTTTTTCAAAAATTTCTTCAAATTACAATAGTTTTAATATATTTGTAAAGAGCACTATCGATACTTTAGTTAAGTTTTTTCGAATTTCGCTTATTTTTGCGATAAAATCAATATTTGCGGAGATACAGCCACTTTTCTAAAAAAGTTTAATAGGGAACTAATATATTTATTATAAAAATGAATACTGATAGACTTGGATCTATCCTAATATTCATATGGATTTTTTCAAAAATTTCTTCAAATTACAATAGTTTTAATATATTTGAAAAGAGCACTATCGATACTTTAGTTAAGTTTTTTCGAATTTCGCTTATTTTTGCGATAAAATCAATATTTGCGGAGATACAGCCACTTTTCTAAAAAAGTTTAATAGGGAAGTAATATTTTTATTATAAAAATGAATACTGATAGACTTGGATCCATCCTAATATTCATATGGATTTTTTCAAAAATTTCTTCAAATTACAATAGTTTTAATATATTTGAAAAGAGCACTATCGATACTTTCGTTAAGTTTTTTCGAATTTCGCTTATTTTTGCGATAAAATCAATATTTGCGGAGATACAGCCACTTTTCTAAAAAAGTTTAATAGGGAAGTAATATTTTTATTATAAAAATGAATACTGATAGACTTGGATCCATCCTAATTTTTATATGGATTTTTTAAAAGGGGCGACCCTTACCATAATATCGAGCAATACCCCTATACTAAATACGAAGACCATATATTGAAAAGGGGGGACCCTTACCATAATATCGAGCAATACCCCTATACTAAATACGAAGACCATATATTGAAAAGGGGGGACCCTTACCATAATATCGAGCAATACCCCTATACTAAATACGAAGACCATATATTGAAAAGGGGGGACCCTTACCATAATATCGAGCAATACCCCTATACTAAATACGAAGACCATATATTGAAAAGGGGGGACCCTTACCATAATATCGAGCAATACCCCTATACTAAATACGAAGACCATATATTGAAAAGGGGGGACCCTTACCATAATATCGAGCAATACCCCTATACTAAATACGAAGACCATATATTGAAAAGGGGGGACCCTTACCATAATATCGAGCAATACCCCTATACTAAATACGAAGACCATATATTGAAAAGGGGGGACCCTTACCATAATATCGAGCACTACCCTTATACTAAATACGAAGACCATGTATTGAAAAGGGGGGACCCTTACCATAATATCGAGCAATACCCCTATACTAAATACGAAGACCATATATTGAAAAGGGGGGACCCTTACCATAATATCGAGCAATACCCCTATACTAAATACGAAGACCATATATTGAAAAGGGGGGACCCTTACCATAATATCGAGCAATACCCCTATACTAAATACGAAGACCATATATTGAAAAGGGGGGACCCTTACCATAATATCGAGCAATACCCCTATACTAAATACGAAGACCATATATTGAAAAGGGGGGACCCTTACCATAATATCGAGCAATACCCCTATACTAAATACGAAGACCATATATTGAAAAGGGGGGACCCTTACCATAATATCGAGCAATACCCCTATACTAAATACGAAGACCATATATTGAAAAGGGGGGACCCTTACCATAATATCGAGCACTACCCTTATACTAAATACGAAGACCATGTATTGAAAAGGGGGGACCCTTACCATAATATCGAGCAATACCCCTATACTAAATACGAAGACCATATATTGAAAAGGGGGGACCCTTACCATAATATCGAGCAATACCCCTATACTAAATACGAAGACCATATATTGAAAAGGGGGGACCCTTACCATAATATCGAGCAATACCCCTATACTAAATACGAAGACCATATATTGAAAAGGGGGGACCCTTACCATAATATCGAGCAATACCCCTATACTAAATACGAAGACCATATATTGAAAAGGGGGGACCCTTACCATAATATCGAGCAACACCCCTATACTAAATACGAAGACCATATATTGAAAAGGGGGGACCCTTACCATAATATCGAGCAATACCCCTATACTAAATACGAAGACCATATATTGAAAAGGGGGGACCCTTACCATAATATCGAGCACTACCCTTATACTAAATACGAAGACCATGTATTGAAAAGGGGGGACCCTTACCATAATATCGAGCAATACCCCTATACTAAACACGAAGACCATATATTGAAAAGGGGGGACCCTTACCATAATATCGAGCAATACCCCTATACTAAATACGAAGACCATATATTGAAAAGGGGTGACCCTTACCATAATATCGAGCAATACCCCTATACTAAATACGAAGACCATATATTGAAAAGGGGGGACCCTTACCATAATATCGAGCAATACCCCTATACTAAATACGAAGACCATATATTGAAAAGGGGGGACCCTTACCATAATATCGAGCAATACCCCTATACTAAATACGAAGACCATATATTGAAAAGGGGGGACCCTTACCATAATATCGAGCAATACCCCTATACTAAATACGAAGACCATATATTGAAAAGGGGGGACCCTTACCATAATATCGAGCAATACCCCTATACTAAATACGAAGACCATATATTGAAAAGGGGGGACCCTTACCATAATATCGAGCAATACCCCTATACTAAATACGAAGACCATATATTGAAAAGGGGGGACCCTTACCATAATATCGAGCAATACCCCTATACTAAATACGAAGACCATATATTGAAAAGGGGGGACCCTTACCATAATATCGAGCAATACCCCTATACTAAATACGAAGACCATATATTGAAAAGGGGGGACCCTTACCATAATATCGAGCAATACCCCTGCACTAAATACGAAGACCATATATTGAAAAGGGGGGACCCTTACCATAATATCGAGCAATACCCCTATACTAAATACGAAGACCATATATTGAAAAGGGGGGACCCTTACCATAATATCGAGCAATACCCCTATACTAAATACGAAGACCATATATTGAAAAGGGGGGACCCTTACCATAATATCGAGCAATACCCCTATACTAAATACGAAGACCATATATTGAAAAGGGGGGACCCTTACCATAATATCGAGCAATACCCCTATACTAAATACGAAGACCATATATTGAAAAGGGGGGACCCTTACCATAATATCGAGCAATACCCCTATACTAAATACGAAGACCATATATTGAAAAGGGGGGACCCTTACCATAATATCGAGCAATACCCCTATACTAAATACGAAGACCATATATTGAAAAGGGGGGGACCCTTACCATAATATCGAGCAATACCCCTATACTAAATACGAAGACCATATATTGAAAAGGGGGGACCCTTACCATAATATCGAGCAATACCCCTATACTAAATACGAAGACCATATATTGAAAAGGGGGGACCCTTACCATAATATCGAGCAATACCCCTATACTAAATACGAAGACCATATATTGAAAAGGGGGGACCCTTACCATAATATCGAGCAATACCCCTATACTAAATACGAAGACCATATATTGAAAAGGGGGGACCCTTACCATAATATCGAGCAATACCCCTATACTAAATACGAAGACCATATATTGAAAAGGGGGGACCCTTACCATAATATCGAGCAATACCCCTATACTAAATACGAAGACCATATATTGAAAAGGGGGGACCCTTACCATAATATCGAGCAATACCCCTATACTAAATACGAAGACCATATATTGAAAAGGGGGGACCCTTACCATAATATCGAGCAATACCCCTATACTAAATACGAAGACCATATATTGAAAAGGGGGGACCCTTACCATAATATCGAGCAATACCCCTATACTAAATACGAAGACCATATATTGAAAAGGGGGGACCCTTACCATAATATCGAGCAATACCCCTATACTAAATACGAAGACCATATATTGAAAAGGGGGGACCCTTACCATAATATCGAGCAATACCCCTATACTAAATACGAAGACCATATATTGAAAAGAGGGGACCCTTACCATAATATCGAGCAATACCCCTATACTAAATACGAAGACCATATATTGAAAAGGGGGGACCCTTACCATAATATCGAGCAATACCCCTATACTAAATACGAAGACCATATATTGAAAAGGGGGGACCCTTACCATAATATCGAGCACTACCCTTATACTAAATACGAAGACCATATATTGAAAAGGGGGGATCCATCCTAATATTTATATGGATTTTTTCAACAATTTCTTCAAATTACAATAGTTTTAATATATTTGAAAAGAGCACTATCGATACTTTAGTTAAGTTTTTTCGAATTTCGCTTATTTTTGCGATAAAATCAATATTTGCGGAGATACAGCCACTTTTCTAAAAAAGTTTAATAGGGAACTAATATATTTATTATAAAAATGAATACTGATAGACTTGGATCTATCCTAATATTCATATGGATTTTTTCAAAAATTTCTTCAAATTACAATAGTTTTAATATATTTGAAAAGAGCACTATCGATACTTTAGTTAAGTTTTTTCGAATTTCGCTTATTTTTGCGATAAAATCAATATTTGCTGAGATACAGCCACTTTTCTAAAAAAGTTTAATAGGGAAGTAATATATTTATTATAAAAATGAATACTGATAGACTTGGATCCATCCTAATATTTATATGGATTTTTTCAAAAATTTCTTCAAATTACAATAGTTTTAATATATTTGAAAAGAGCACTATCGATACTTTAGTTAAGTTTTTTCGAATTTCGCTTATTTTTGCGATAAAATCAATATTTGCGGAGATACAGCCACTTTTCTAAAAAAGTTTAATAGGGAACTAATATATTTATTATAAAAATGAATACTGATAGACTTGGATCCATCCTAATATTCATATGGATTTTTTCAAAAATTTCTTCAAATTACAATAGTTTTAATATATTTGAAAAGAGCACTATCGATACTTTAGTTAAGTTTTTTCGAATTTCGCTTATTTTTGCGATAAAATCAATATTTGCGGAGATACAGCCACTTTTCTAAAAAAGTTTAATAGGGAAGTAATATTTTTATTATAAAAATGAATACTGATAGACTTGGATCCATCCTAATATTTATATGGATTTTTTCAAAAATTTCTTCAAATTACAATAGTTTTAATATATTTGAAAAGAGCACTATCGATACTTTAGTTAAGTTTTTTCGAATTTCGCTTATTTTTGCGATAAAATCAATATTTGCGGAGATACAGCCACTTTTCTAAAAAAGTTTAATAGGGAAGTAATATATTTATTATAAAAATGAATACTGATAGACTTGGATCCATCCTAATATTCATATGGATTTTTTCAAAAATTTCTTCAAATTACAATAGTTTTAATATATTTGAAAAGAGCACTATCGATACTTTAGTTAAGTTTTTTCGAATTTCGCTTATTTTTGCGATAAAATCAATATTTGCGGAGATACAGCCACTTTTCTAAAAAAGTTTAATAGGGAACTAATATATTTATTATAAAAATGAATACTGATAGACTTGGATCCATCCTAATATTTATATGGATTTTTTCAAAAATTTCTTCAAATTACAATAGTTTTAATATATTTGAAAAGAGCACTATCGATACTTTAGTTAAGTTTTTTCGAATTTCGCTTATTTTTGCGATAAAATCAATATTTGCGGAGATACAGCCACTTTTCTAAAAAAGTTTAATAGGGAACTAATATATTTATTATAAAAATGAATACTGATAGACTTGGATCCATCCTAATATTTATATGGATTTTTTCAAAAATTTCTTCAAATTACAATAGTTTTAATATATTTGAAAAGAGCACTATCGATACTTTAGTTAAGTTTTTTCGAATTTCGCTTATTTTTGCGATAAAATCAATATTTGCGGAGATACAGCCACTTTTCTAAAAAAGTTTAATAGGGAAGTAATATTTTTATTATAAAAATGAATACTGATAGACTTGGATCCATCCTAATTTTTATATGGATTTTTTAAAAGGGGCGACCCTTACCATAATATCGAGCAATACCCCTATACTAAATACGAAGACCATATATTGAAAAGGGGGGACCCTTACCATAATATCGAGCAATACCCCTATACTAAATACGAAGACCATATATTGAAGAGGGGGGACCCTTACCATAATATCGAGCAATACCCCTATACTAAACACGAAGACCATATATTGAAAAGGGGGGACCCTTACCATAATATCGAGCAATACCCCTATACTAAATACGAAGACCATATATTGAAAAGGGGGGACCCTTACCATAATATCGAGCAATACCCCTATACTAAACACGAAGACCATATATTGAAAAGGGGGGACCCTTACCATAATATCGAGCAATACCCCTATACTAAACACGAAGACCATATATTGAAAAGGGGGGACCCTTACCATAATATCGAGCAATACCCCTATACTAAATACGAAGACCATATATTGAAAAGGGGGAACCCTTACCATAATATCGAGCAATACCCCTATACTAAATACGAAGACCATATATTGAAAAGGGGGGACCCTTACCATAATATCGAGCAATACCCCTATACTAAATACGAAGACCATATATTGAAAAGGGGGGACCCTTACCATAATATCGAGCAATACCCCTATACTAAACACGAAGACCATATATTGAAAAGGGGGGACCCTTACCATAATATCGAGCAATACCCCTATACTAAATACGAAGACCATATATTGAAAAGGGGGGACCCTTACCATAATATCGAGCAATACCCCTATACTAAACACGAAGACCATATATTGAAAAGGGGGGACCCTTACCATAATATCGAGCAATACCCCTATACTAAATACGAAGACCATATATTGAAAAGGGGGGACCCTTACCATAATATCGAGCAATACCCCTATACTGAATACGAAGACCATATATTGAAAAGGGGGGACCCTTACCATAATATCGAGCAATACCCCTATACTAAATACGAAGACCATGTATTGAAAAGGGGGGACCCTTACCATAATATCGAGCAATACCCCTATACTAAATACGAAGACCATATATTGAAAAGGGGGGACCCTTACCATAATATCGAGCAATACCCCTATACTAAACACGAAGACCATATATTGAAAAGGGGGGACCCTTACCATAATATCGAGCAATACCCCTATACTAAATACGAAGACCATATATTGAAAAGGGGGGACCCTTACCATAATATCGAGCAATACCCCTATAAAAAATACGAAGACCATATATTGAAAAGGGGGGACCCTTACCATAATATCGAGCAATACCCCTATACTAAATACGAAGACCATATATTGAAAAGGGGGGACCCTTACCATAATATCGAGCAATACCCCTATACTAAATACGAAGACACTATATTTAAAAGGGGGGATCCATCCTAATATTTATATGGATTTTTCCAAAAATTTCTTCAAATTATAATAGTTTTAATATATTTGAAAAGAGCACTATCGATACTTTAGTTAAGTTTTTTCGAATTTCGCTTATTTTTGCGATAAAATCAATATTTGCGGAGATACAGCCACTTTTCTAAAAAAGTTTAATAGGGAAGTAATATTTTTATTATAAAAATGAATACTGATAGACTTGGATCCATCCTAATATTTATATGGATTTTTTCAAAAATTTCTTCAAATTACAATAGTTTTAATATATTTGAAAAGAGCACTATCGATACTTTAGTTAAGTTTTTTCGAATTTTGCTTATTTTTGCGATAAAATCAATATTTGCGGAGATACAGCCACTTTTCTAAAAAAGTTTAATAGGGAAGTAATATTTTTATTATAAAAATGAATACTGATAGACTTGGATCCATCCTAATATTCATATGGATTTTTTCAAAAATTTCTTTAAATTACAATAGTTTTAATATATTTGAAAAGAGCACTATCGATACTTTAGTTAAGTTTTTTCGAATTTCGCTTATTTTTGCGATAAAATCAATATTTGCGGAGATACAGCCACTTTTCTAAAAAAGTTTAATAGGGAAGTAATATATTTATTATAAAAATGAATACTGATAGACTTGGATCCATCCTAATATTTATATGGATTTTTTCAAAAATTTCTTCAAATTACAATAGTTTTAATATATTTGAAAAGAGCACTATGGATACTTTAGTTAAGTTTTTTCGAATTTCGCTTATTTTTGCGATAAAATCAATATTTGCGGAGATACAGCCACTTTTCTAAAAAAGTTTAATAGGGAACTAATATATTTATTATAAAAATGAATACTGATAGACTTGGATCCATCCTAATATTTATATGGATTTTTTCAAAAATTTCTTCAAATTACAATAGTTTTAATATATTTGAAAAGAGCACTATCGATACTTTAGTTAAGTTTTTTCGAATTTCGCTTATTTTTGCGATAAAATCAATATTTGCGGAGATACAGCCACTTTTCTAAAAAAGTTTAATAGGGAAGTAATATATTTATTATAAAAATGAATACTGATAGACTTGGATCCATCCTAATATTTATATGGATTTTTTCAAAAATTTCTTCAAATTACAATAGTTTTAATATATTTGAAAAGAGCACTATCGATACTTTAGTGAAGTTTTTTCGAATTTCGCTTATTTTTGCGATAAAATCAATATTTGCGGAGATACAGCCACTTTTCTAAAAAAGTTTAATAGGGAGTAATATTTTTATTATAAAAATGAATACTGATAGACTTGGATCCATCCTAATATTTATATGGATTTTTTCAAAAATTTCTTCAAATTACAATAGTTTTAATATATTTGAAAAGAGCACTATCGATACTTTAGTTAAGTTTTTTCGAATTTCGCTTATTTTTGCGATAAAATCAATATTTGCGGAGATACAGCCACTTTTCTAAAAAAGTTTAATAGGGAAGTAATATATTTATTATAAAAATGAATACTGATAGACTTGGATCCATCCTAATATTCATATGGATTTTTTCAAAAATTTCTTCAAATTACAATAGTTTTAATATATTTGAAAAGAGCACTATCGATACTTTAGTTAAGTTTTTTCGAATTTCGCTTATTTTGCGATAAAATCAATATTTGCGGAGATACAGCCACTTTTCTAAAAAAGTTTAATAGGGAAGTACTATTTTTATTATAAAAATGAATACTGATAGACTTGGATCCATCCTAATTTTTATATGGATTTTTTAAAAGGGGCGACCCTTACCATAATATCGAGCAATACCCCTATACTAAATACGAAGACCATATATTGAAAAGGGGGGACCCTTACCATAATATCGAGCAATACCCCTATACTAAATACGAAGACCATGTATTGAAAAGGGGGGACCCTTACCATAATATCGAGCAATACCTCTATACTAAATACGAAGACCATGTATTGAAAAGGGGGGACCCTTACCATAATATCGAGCAATACCCTTATATTAAATACGAAGACCATATATTGAAAAGGGGGGACCCTTACCATAATATCGAGCAATACCCTTATATTAAATACGAAGACCATATACTGAAAAGGGGGGACCCTTACCATAATATCGAGCAATACCCTTATATTAAATACGAAGACCATATATTGAAAAGGGGGGACCCTTACCATAATATCGAGCAATACCCTTATATTAAATACGAAGACCATATATTGAAAAGGGGGGACCCTTACCATAATATCGAGCAATACCCCTATACTGAATACGAAGACCATATATTGAAAAGGGGGGACCCTTACCATAATATCGAGCAATACCCCTATACTAAATACGAAGACCATATATTGAAAAGGGGGGACCCTTACCATAATATCGAGCAATACCCCTATACTAAACACGAAGACCATATATTGAAAAGGGGGGACCCTTACCATAATATCGAGCAATACCCCTATACTAAATACGAAGACCATATATTGAAAAGGGGGGATCCTTACCATAATATCGAGCAATACCCCTATACTAAATACGAAGACCATATATTGAAAAGGGGGGACCCTTACCATAATATCGAGCAATACCCCTATACCAAACACGAAGACCATATATTGAAAAGGGGGGACCCTTACCATAATATCGAGCAATACCCCTATACTAAATACGAAGACCATATATTGAAAAGGGGGGACCCTTACCATAATATCGAGCAATACCCCTATAAAAAATACGAAGACCTTATATTGAAAAGGGGGGACCCTTACCATAATATCGAGCAATACCCCTATACTAAATACGAAGTCCATATATTGAAAAGGGGGGACCCTTACCATAATATCGAGCAATACCCCTATACTAAATACGAAGACCATATATTGAAAAGGGGGGATCCATCCTAATATTTATATGGATTTTTCCAAAAATTTCTTCAAATTACAATAGTTTTAATATATTTGAAAAGAGCACTATCGATACTTTAGTTAAGTTTTTTCGAATTTCGCTTATTTTTGCGATAAAATCAAGATTTGCGGAGATACAGCCACTTTTCTAAAAAAGTTTAATAGGGAAGTAATATTTTTATTATAAAAATGAATACTGATAGACTTGGATCCATCCTAATATTTATATGGATTTTTTCAAAAATTTCTTCAAATTACAATAGTTTTAATATATTTGAAAAGAGCACTATCGATACTTTAGTTAAGTTTTTTCGAATTTCGCTTATTTTTGCGATAAAATCAATATTTGCGGAGATACAGCCACTTTTCTAAAAAAGTTTAATAGGGAAGTAATATTTTTATTATAAAAATGAATACTGATAGACTTGGATCCATCCTAATATTCATATGGATTTTTTCAAAAATTTCTTCAAATTACAATAGTTTTAATATATTTGAAAAGAGCACTATCGATACTTTAGTTAAGTTTTTTCGAATTTCGCTTATTTTTGCGATAAAATCAATATTTGCGGAGATACAGCCACTTTTCTAAAAAAGTTTAATAGGGAAGTAATATATTTATTATAAAAATGAATACTGATAGACTTGGATCCATCCTAATATTTATATGGATTTTTTCAAAAATTTCTTCAAATTACAATAGTTTTAATATATTTGAAAAGAGCACTATCGATACTTTAGTGAAGTTTTTTCGAATTTCGCTTATTTTTGCGATAAAATCAATATTTGCGGAGATACAGCCACTTTTCTAAAAAAGTTTAATAGGGAAGTAATATTTTTATTATAAAAATGAATACTGATAGACTTGGATCCATCCTAATATTTATATGGATTTTTTCAAAAATTTCTTCAAATTACAATAGTTTTAATATATTTGAAAAGAGCACTATCGATACTTTAGTGAAGTTTTTTCGAATTTCGCTTATTTTTGCGATAAAATCAATATTTGCGGAGATACAGCCACTTTTCTAAAAAAGTTTAATAGGGAAGTAATATTTTTATTATAAAAATGAATACTGATAGACTTGGATCCATCCTAATATTTATATGGATTTTTTCAAAAATTTCTTCAAATTACAATAGTTTTAATATATTTGAAAAGAGCACTATCGATACTTTAGTTAAGTTTTTTCGAATTTCGCTTATTTTTGCGATAAAATCAATATTTGCGGAGATACAGCCACTTTTCTAAAAAAGTTTAATAGGGAAGTAATATATTTATTATAAAAATGAATACTGATAGACTTGGATCCATCCTAATATTTATATGGATTTTTTCAAAAATTTCTTCAAATTACAATAGTTTTAATATATTTGAATAGAGCACTATCGATACTTTAGTTAAGTTTTTTCGAATTTCGCTTATTTTGCGATAAAATCAATATTTGCGGAGATACAGCCACTTTTCTAAAAAAGTTTAATAGGGAAGTAATATTTTTATTATAAAAATGAATACTGATAGACTTGGATCCATCCTAATTTTTATATGGATTTTTTAAAAGGGGCGACCCTTACCATAATATCGAGCAATACCCCTATACTAAATACGAAGACCATATATTGAAAAGGGGGGACCCTTACCATAATATCGAGCAATACCCCTATACTAAATACGAAGACCATGTATTGAAAAGGGGGGACCCTTACCATAATATCGAGCAATACCTCTATACTAAATACGAAGACCATGTATTGAAAAGGGGGGACCCTTACCATAATATCGAGCAATACCCCTATACTAAATACGAAGACCATATATTGAAAAGGGGGGACCCTTACCATAATATCGAGCAATACCCCTATACTAAATACGAAGACCATATATTGAAAAGGGGGACCCTTACCATAATATCGAGCAATACCCCTATACTAAATACGAAGACCATATATTGAAAAGGGAGGACCCTTACCATAATATCGAGCAATACCCCTATACTAAATACGAAGACCATATATTGAAAAGGGGGGACCCTTACCATAATATCGAGCAATACCTCTATACTAAATACGAAGACCATATATTGAAAAGGGGGGACCCTTACCATAATATCGAGCAATACCCCTATACTAAATACGAAGACCATATATTGAAAAGGGGGGACCCTTACCATAATATCGAGCAATACCCCTATACTAAATACGAAGACCATATATTGAAAAGGGGGGACCCTTACCATAATATCGAGCAATACCCCTATACTAAATACGAAGACCATATATTGAAAAGGGGGGACCCTTACCATAATATCGAGCAATACCCCTATACTAAATACGAAGACCATATATTGAAAAGGGGGGACCCTTACCATAATATCGAGCAATACCCCTATACTAAATACGAAGACCATATATTGAAAAGGGGGGACCCTTACCATAATATCGAGCAATACCCCTATACTAAAAACGAAGACCATATATTGAAAAGGGGGGACCCTTACCATAATATCGAGCAATACCCCTATACTAAATACGAAGACCATATATTGAAAAGGGGGGACCCTTACCATAATATCGAGCAATACCCCTATACTAAATACGAAGACCATATATTGAAAAGGGGGGACCCTTACCATAATATCGAGCAATACCCCTATACTAAATACGAAGACCATATATTGAAAAGGGGGGACCCTTACCATAATATCGAGCAATACCCCTATACTAAATACGAAGACCATATATTGAAAAGGGGGGACCCTTACCATAATATCGAGCAATACCCCTATACTAAATACGAAGACCATATATTGAAAAGGGGGGACCCTTACCATAATATCGAGCAATACCCCTATACTAAATACGAAGACCATATATTGAAAAGGGGGGACCCTTACCATAATATCGAGCAATACTCCTATACTAAATACGAAGACCATATATTGAAAAGGGGGGACCCTTACCATAATATCGAGCACTACCCCTATACTAAAAACGAAGACCATATATTGAATAGGGGGGGACCCTTACCATAATATCGAGCAATACCCCTATACTAAATACGAAGACCATATATTGAAAAGGGGGGACCCTTACCATAATATCGAGCAATACCCCTATACTAAATACGAAGACCATATATTGAAAAGGGGGGACCCTTACCATAATATCGAGCAATACCCCTATACTAAAAACGAAGACCATATATTGAAAAGGGGGGACCCTTACCATAATATCGAGCACTACCCCTATACTAAATACGAAGACCATATATTGAAAAGGGGGGACCCTTACCATAATATCGAGCAATACCCCTATACTAAATACGAAGACCATATATTGAAAAGGGGGGACCCTTACCATAATATCGAGCAATACCCCTATACTAAATACGAAGACCATGTATTGAAAAGGGGGGACCCTTACCATAATATCGAGCAATACCCCTATACTAAATACGAAGACCATATATTGAAAAGGGGCGACCCTTACCATAATATCGAGCAATACCCCTATACTAAATACGAAGACCATATATTGAAAAGGGGGGGACCCTTACCATAATATCGAGCAATACCCCTATACTAAATACGAAGACCATGTATTGAAAAGGGGGGACCCTTACCATAATATCGAGCAATACCCCTATACTAAATACGAAGACCATGTATTGAAAAGGGGGGACCCTTACCATAATATCGAGCAATACCCCTATACTAAATACGAAGACCATATATTGAAAAGGGGGGACCCTTACCATAATATCGAGCAATACCCCTATACTAAATACGAAGACCATATATTGAAAAGGGGGGACCCTTACCATAATATCGAGCAATACCCCTATACTAAATACGAAGGCCATGTATTGAAAAGGGGGGACCCTTACCATAATATCGAGCAATACCCCTATACTAAATACGAAGACCATGTATTGAAAAGGGGGGACCCTTACCATAATATCGAGCAATACCCCTATACTAAATACGAAGACCATATATTGAAAAGGGGGGACCCTTACCATAATATCGAGCAATACCCCTATACTAAATACGAAGACCATATATTGAAAAGGGGGGACCCTTACCATAATATCGAGCAATACCCCTATACTAAATACGAAGACCATATATTGAAAAGGGGGGACCCTTACCATAATATCGAGCAATACCCCTATACTAAATACGAAGACCATATATTGAAAAGGGGGGACCCTTACCATAATAGCGAGCACTACCCTTATACTAAATACGAAGACCATATATTGAAAAGGGGGGTCTATCCTAATATTTATATGGATTTTTTCAACAATTTCTTCAAATTACAATAGTTTTAATATATTTGAAAAGAGCACTATCGATACTTTAGTTAAGTTTTTCGAATTTCGCTTATTTTTGCGATAAAATCAATATTTGCGGAGATACAGCCACTTTTCTAAAAAAGTTTAATAGGGAAGTAATATTTTTATTATAAAAATGAATACTGATAGACTTGGATCCATCCTAATATTCATATGGATTTTTTCAAAAATTTCTTCAAATTACAATAGTTTTAATATATTTGAAAAGAGCACTATCGATACTTTAGTTAAGTTTTTTCGAATTTCGCTTATTTTTGCGATAAAATCAATATTTGCGGAGATACAGCCACTTTTCTAAAAAAGTTTAATAGGGAAGTAATATTTTTATTATAAAAATGAATACTGATAGACTTGGATCCATCCTAATATTTATATGGATTTTTTCAAAAATTTCTTCAAATTACAATAGTTTTAATATATTTGAAAAGAGCACTATCGATACTTTAGTTAAGTTTTTTCGAATTTCGCTTATTTTTGCGATAAAATCAATATTTGCGGAGATACAGCCACTTTTCTAAAAAAGTTTAATAGGGAAGTAATATTTTTATTATAAAAATGAATACTGATAGACTTGGATCCATCCTAATATTTATACGGATTTTTTCAAAAATTTCTTCAAATTACAATAGTTTTAATATATTTGAAAAGAGCACTATCGATACTTTAGTTAAGTTTTTTCGAATTTCGCTTATTTTTGCGATAAAATCAATATTTGCGGAGATACAGCCACTTTTCTAAAAAAGTTTAATAGGGAAGTAATATTTTTATTATAAAAATGAATACTGATAGACTTGGATCCATCCTAATATTCATATGGATTTTTTCAAAAATTTCTTCAAATTACAATAGTTTTAATATATTTGAAAAGAGCACTATCGATACTTTAGTTAAGTTTTTTCGAATTTCGCTTATTTTTGCGATAAAATCAATATTTGCGGAGATACAGCCACTTTTCTAAAAAGGTTTAATAGGGAAGTAATATTTTTATTATAAAAATGAATACTGATAGACTTGGATCCATCCTAATTTTTATATGGATTTTTTAAAAGGGGCGACCCTTACCATAATATCGAGCAATACCCCTATACTAAATACGAAGACCATATATTGAAAAGGGGGGACCCTTACCATAATATCGAGCAATACCCCTATACTAAATACGAAGACCATGTATTGAAAAGGGGGGACCCTTACCATAATATCGAGCAATACCCCTATACTAAATACGAAGACCATATATTGAAAAGGGGGGACCCTTACCATAATATCGAGCAATACCCCTATACTAAATACGAAGACCATATATTGAAAAGGGGGGACCCTTACCATAATATCGAGCAATACCCCTATACTAAATACGAAGACCATATATTGAAAAGGGGGGACCCTTACCATAATATCGAGCAATACTCCTATACTAAATACGAAGACCATATATTGAAAAGGGGGGACACTTACCATAATATCGAGCAATACCCCTATACTAAATACGAAGACCATATATTGAAAAGGGGGGACCCTTACCATAATATCGAGCAATACCCCTATACTAAATACGAAGACCATATATTGAAAAGGGGGGACCCTTACCATAATATCGAGCAATACCCCTATACTAAATACGAAGACCATATATTGAAAAGGGGGGACACTTACCATAATATCGAGCAATACCCCTATACTAAATACGAAGACCATATATTGAAAAGGGGGGACCCTTACCATAATATCGAGCACTACCCCTATACTAAAAACGAAGACCATATATTGAAAAGGGGGGACCCTTACCATAATATCGAGCAATACCCCTATACTAAATACGAAGACCATATATTGAAAAGGGGGGACCCTTACCATAATATCGAGCAATACCCCTATACTAAATACGAAGACCATATATTGAAAAGGGGGGACCCTTACCATAATATCGAGCAATACCCCTATACTAAAAACGAAGACCATATATTGAAAAGGGGGGACCCTTACCATAATATCGAGCACTACCCCTATACTAAATACGAAGACCATATATTGAAAAGGGGGGACCCTTACCATAATATCGAGCAATACCCCTATACTAAATACGAAGACCATATATTGAAAAGGGGGGACCCTTACCATAATATCGAGCAATACCCCTATACTAAATACGAAGACCATATATTGAAAAGGGGGGACCCTTACCATAATATCGAGCAATACCCCTATACTAAATACGAAGACCATATATTGAAAAGGGGGGACCCTTACCATAATATCGAGCAATACCCCTATACTAAATACGAAGACCATATATTGAAAAGGGGGGACCCTTACCATAATATCGAGCAATACCCCTATACTAAATACGAAGACCATATATTGAAAAGGGGGGACCCTTACCATAATATCGAGCACTACCCTTATACTAAATACGAAGACCATATATTGAAAAGGGGGGATCCATCCTAATATTTATATGGATTTTTTCAACAATTTCTTCAAATTACAATAGTTTTAATATATTTGAAAAGAGCACTATCGATACTCTAGTTAAGTTTTTTCGAATTTCGCTTATTTTTGCGATAAAATCAATATTTGCGGAGATACAGCCACTTTTCTAAAAAAGTTTAATAGGGAAGTAATATTTTTATTATAAAAATGAATACTGATAGACTTGGATCCATCCTAATATTCATATGGATTTTTTCAAAAATTTCTTCAAATTACAATAGTTTTAATATATTTGAAAAGAGCACTATCGATACTTTAGTTAAGTTTTTTCGAATTTCGCTTATTTTTGCGATAAAATCAATATTTGCGGAGATACAGCCACTTTTCTAAAAAAGTTTAATAGGGAAGTAATATTTTTATTATAAAAATGAATACTGATAGACTTGGATCCATCCTAATATTCATATGGATTTTTTAAAAAATTTCTTCAAATTACAATAGTTTTAATATATTTGAAAAGAGCACTATCGATACTTTAGTTAAGTTTTTTCGAATTTCGCTTATTTTTGCGATAAAATCAATATTTGCGGAGATACAGCCACTTTTCTAAAAAGGTTTAATAGGGAAGTAATATTTTTATTATAAAAATGAATACTGATAGACTTGGATCCATCCTAATTTTTATATGGATTTTTTAAAAGGGGCGACCCTTACCATAATATCGAGCAATACCCCTATACTAAATACGAAGACCATATATTGAAAAGGGGGGACCCTTACCATAATATCGAGCAATACCCCTATACTAAATACGAAGACCATATATTGAAAAGGGGGGACCCTTACCATAATATCGAGCAATACCCCTATACTAAAAACGAAGACCATATATTGAAAAGGGGGGACCCTTACCATAATATCGAGCACTACCCCTATACTAAATACGAAGACCATATATTGAAAAGGGGGGACCCTTACCATAATATCGAGCAATACCCCTATACTAAATACGAAGACCATATATTGAAAAGGGGGGACCCTTACCATAATATCGAGCAATACCCCTATACTAAATACGAAGACCATATATTGAAAAGGGGGGACCCTTACCATAATATCGAGCAATACCCCTATACTAAATACGAAGACCATATATTGAAAAGGGGGGACCCTTACCATAATATCGAGCAATACCCCTATACTAAATACGAAGACCATATATTGAAAAGGGGGGACCCTTACCATAATATCGAGCACTACCCTTATACTAAATACGAAGACCATGTATTGAAAAGGGGGGACCCTTACCATAATATCGAGCAATACCCCTATACTAAACACGGAGACCATATATTGAAAAGGGGGACCCTTACCATAATATCGAGCAATACCCCTATACTAAATACGAAGACCATATATTGAAAAGGGGTGACCCTTACCATAATATCGAGCAATACCCCTATACTAAATACGAAGACCATATATTGAAAAGGGGGGACCCTTACCATAATATCGAGCAATACCCCTATACTAAATACGAAGACCATATATTGAAAAGGGGGGACCCTTACCATAATATCGAGCAATACCCCTATACTAAATACGAAGACCATATATTGAAAAGGGGGGACCCTTACCATAATATCGAGCAATACCCCTATACTAAATACGAAGACCATATATTGAAAAGGGGGGACCCTTACCATAATATCGAGCAATACCCCTATACTAAATACGAAGACCATATATTGAAAAGGGGGGACCCTTACCATAATATCGAGCAATACCCCTATACTAAATACGAAGACCATATATTGAAAAGGGGGGACCCTTACCATAATATCGAGCAATACCCCTATACTAAATACGAAGACCATATATTGAAAAGGGGGGACCCTTACCATAATATCGAGCAATACCCCTATACTAAATACGAAGACCATATATTGAAAAGGGGGGACCCTTACCATAATATCGAGCAATACCCCTATACTAAATACGAAGACCATATATTGAAAAGGGGGGACCCTTACCATAATATCGAGCAATACCCCTATACTAAATACGAAGACCATATATTGAAAAGGGGGGACCCTTACCATAATATCGAGCAATACCCCTATACTAAATACGAAGACCATATATTGAAAAGGGGGGACCCTTACCATAATATCGAGCACTACCCTTATACTAAATACGAAGACCATGTATTGAAAAGGGGGGACCCTTACCATAATATCGAGCAATACCCCTATACTAAACACGAAGACCATATATTGAAAAGGGGGGACCCTTACCATAATATCGAGCAATACCCCTATACTAAATACGAAGACCATATATTGAAAAGGGGTGACCCTTACCATAATATCGAGCAATACCCCTATACTAAATACGAAGACCATATATTGAAAAGGGGGGACCCTTACCATAATATTGAGCAATACCCCTATACTAAATACGAAGACCATATATTGAAAAGGGGGGACCCTTACCATAATATCGAGCAATACCCCTATACTAAATACGAAGACCATATATTGAAAAGGGGGGACCCTTACCATAATATCGAGCAATACCCCTATACTAAATACGAAGACCATATATTGAAAAGGGGGGACCCTTACCATAATATCGAGCAATACCCCTATACTAAATACGAAGACCATATATTGAAAAGGGGGGACCCTTACCATAATATCGAGCAATACCCCTATACTAAATACGAAGACCATATATTGAAAAGGGGGGACCCTTACCATAATATCGAGCAATACCCCTATACTAAATACGAAGACCATATATTGAAAAGGGGGGACCCTTACCATAATATCGAGCAATACCCCTGCACTAAATACGAAGACCATATATTGAAAAGGGGGGACCCTTACCATAATATCGAGCAATACCCCTATACTAAATACGAAGACCATATATTGAAAAGGGGGGACCCTTACCATAATATCGAGCAATACCCCTGCACTAAATACGAAGACCATATATTGAAAAGGGGGGACCCTTACCATAATATCGAGCAATACCCCTATACTAAATACGAAGACCATATATTGAAAAGGGGGGACCCTTACCATAATATCGAGCAATACCCCTATACTAAATACGAAGACCATATATTGAAAAGGGGGGACCCTTACCATAATATCGAGCAATACCCCTATACTAAATACGAAGACCATATATTGAAAAGGGGGGACCCTTACCATAATATCGAGCAATACCCCTATACTAAATACGAAGACCATATATTGAAAAGGGGGGACCCTTACCATAATATCGAGCAATACCCCTATACTAAATACGAAGACCATATATTGAAAAGGGGGGACCCTTACCATAATATCGAGCACTACCCTTATACTAAATACGAAGACCATATATTGAAAAGGGGGGATCCATCCTAATATTTATATGGATTTTTTCAACAATTTCTTCAAATTACAATAGTTTTAATATATTTGAAAAGAGCACTATCGATACTTTAGTTAAGTTTTTTCGAATTTCGCTTATTTTTGCGATAAAATCAATATTTGCGGAGATACAGCCACTTTTCTAAAAAAGTTTAATAGGGAAGTAATATTTTTATTATAAAAATGAATACTGATAGACTTGGATCCATCCTAATATTCATTTGGATTTTTTCAAAAATTTCTTCAAATTACAATAGTTTTAATATATTTGAAAAGAGCACTATCGATACTTTAGTTAAGTTTTTTCGAATTTCGCTTATTTTTGCGATAAAATCAATATTTGCGGAGATACAGCCACTTTTCTAAAAAAGTTTAATAGGGAAGTAATATTTTTATTATAAAAATGAATACTGATAGACTTGGATCCATCCTAATATTCATTTGGATTTTTTCAAAAATTTCTTCAAATTACAATAGTTTTAATATATTTGAAAAGAGCACTATCGATACTTTAGTTAAGTTTTTTCGAATTTCGCTTATTTTTGCGATAAAATCAATATTTGCGGAGATACAGCCACTTTTCTAAAAAAGTTTAATAGGGAAGTAATATTTTTATTATAAAAATGAATACTGATAGACTTGGATCCATCCTAATATTTATATGGATTTTTTCAAAAATTTCTTCAAATTACAATAGTTTTAATATATTTGAAAAGAGCACTATCGATACTTTAGTTAAGTTTTTTCGAATTTCGCTTATTTTTGCGATAAAATCAATATTTGCGGAGATACAGCCACTTTTCTAAAAAAGTTTAATAGGGAACTAATATATTTATTATAAAAATGAATACTGATAGACTTGGATCCATCCTAATATTTATATGGATTTTTTCAAAAATTTCTTCAAATTACAATAGATTTAATATATTTGAAAAGAGCACTATCGATACTTTAGTTAAGTTTTTTCGAATTTCGCTTATTTTTGCGATAAAATCAATATTTGCGGAGATACAGCCACTTTTCTAAAAAAGTTTAATAGGGAAGTAATATTTTTATTATAAAAATGAATACTGATAGACTTGGATCCATCCTAATATTTATATGGATTTTTTAAAAGGGGCGACCCTTACCATAATATCGAGCAATACCCCTATACTAAATACGAAGACCATATATTGAAAAGGGGGGACCCTTACCATAATATCGAGCAATACCCCTATACTAAATACGAAGACCATGTATTGAAAAGGGGGGACCCTTACCATAATATCGAGCAATACCCCTATACTAAATACGAAGACCATGTATTGAAAAGGGGGGACCCTTACCATAATATCGAGCAATACCCCTATACTAAACACGAAGACCATATATTGAAAAGGGGGGACCCTTACCATAATATCGAGCAATACCCCTATACTAAATACGAAGACCATATATTGAAAAGGGGTGACCCTTACCATAATATCGAGCAATACCCCTATACTAAATACGAAGACCATATATTGAAAAGGGGGGACCCTTACCATAATATCGAGCAATACCCCTATACTAAATACGAAGACCATATATTGAAAAGGGGGGACCCTTACCATAATATCGAGCAATACCCCTATACTAAATACGAAGACCATATATTGAAAAGGGGGGACCCTTACCATAATATCGAGCAATACCCCTATACTAAATACGAAGACCATATATTGAAAAGGGGGGACCCTTACCATAATATCGAGCAATACCCCTATACTAAATACGAAGACCATATATTGAAAAGGGGGGACCCTTACCATAATATCGAGCAATACCCCTATACTAAATACGAAGACCATGTATTGAAAAGGGGGGACCCTTACCATAATATCGAGCAATACCCCTATACTAAATACGAAGACCATGTATTGAAAAGGGGGGACCCTTACCATAATATCGAGCAATACCCCTATACTAAACACGAAGACCATATATTGAAAAGGGGGGACCCTTACCATAATATCGAGCAATACCCCTATACTAAATACGAAGACCATATATTGAAAAGGGGTGACCCTTACCATAATATCGAGCAATACCCCTATACTAAATACGAAGACCATATATTGAAAAGGGGGGACCCTTACCATAATATCGAGCAATACCCCTATACTAAATACGAAGACCATATATTGAAAAGGGGGGACCCTTACCATAATATCGAGCAATACCCCTATACTAAATACGAAGACCATATATTGAAAAGGGGGGACCCTTACCATAATATCGAGCAATACCCCTATACTAAATACGAAGACCATATATTGAAAAGGGGGGACCCTTACCATAATATCGAGCAATACCCCTATACTAAATACGAAGACCATATATTGAAAAGGGGGGACCCTTACCATAATATCGAGCAATACCCCTATACTAAATACGAAGACCATATATTGAAAAGGGGGGATCCATCCTAATATTTATATGGATTTTTTCAACAATTTCTTCAAATTACAATAGTTTTAATATATTTGAAAAGAGCACTATCGATACTTTAGTTAAGTTTTTTCGAATTTCGCTTATTTTTGCGATAAAATCAATATTTGCGGAGATACAGCCACTTTTCTAAAAAAGTTTAATAGGGAAGTAATATTTTTATTATAAAAATGAATACTGATAGACTTGGATCCATCCTAATATTCATTTGGATTTTTTCAAAAATTTCTTCAAATTACAATAGTTTTAATATATTTGAAAAGAGCACTATCGATACTTTAGTTAAGTTTTTTCGAATTTCGCTTATTTTTGCGATAAAATCAATATTTGCGGAGATACAGCCACTTTTCTAAAAAAGTTTAATAGGGAAGTAATATTTTTATTATAAAAATGAATACTGATAGACTTGGATCCATCCTAATATTCATTTGGATTTTTTCAAAAATTTCTTCAAATTACAATAGTTTTAATATATTTGAAAAGAGCACTATCGATACTTTAGTTAAGTTTTTTCGAATTTCGCTTATTTTTGCGATAAAATCAATATTTGCGGAGATACAGCCACTTTTCTAAAAAAGTTTAATAGGGAAGTAATATTTTTATTATAAAAATGAATACTGATAGACTTGGATCCATCCTAATATTTATATGGATTTTTTCAAAAATTTCTTCAAATTACAATAGTTTTAATATATTTGAAAAGAGCACTATCGATACTTTAGTTAAGTTTTTTCGAATTTCGCTTATTTTTGCGATAAAATCAATATTTGCGGAGATACAGCCACTTTTCTAAAAAAGTTTAATAGGGAACTAATATATTTATTATAAAAATGAATACTGATAGACTTGGATCCATCCTAATATTTATATGGATTTTTTCAAAAATTTCTTCAAATTACAATAGATTTAATATATTTGAAAAGAGCACTATCGATACTTTAGTTAAGTTTTTTCGAATTTCGCTTATTTTTGCGATAAAATCAATATTTGCGGAGATACAGCCACTTTTCTAAAAAAGTTTAATAGGGAAGTAATATTTTTATTATAAAAATGAATACTGATAGACTTGGATCCATCCTAATATTTATATGGATTTTTTAAAAGGGGCGACCCTTACCATAATATCGAGCAATACCCCTATACTAAATACGAAGACCATATATTGAAAAGGGGGGACCCTTACCATAATATCGAGCAATACCCCTATACTAAATACGAAGACCATGTATTGAAAAGGGGGGACCCTTACCATAATATCGAGCAATACCCCTATACTAAATACGAAGACCATGTATTGAAAAGGGGGGACCCTTACCATAATATCGAGCAATACCCCTATACTAAACACGAAGACCATATATTGAAAAGGGGGGACCCTTACCATAATATCGAGCAATACCCCTATACTAAATACGAAGACCATATATTGAAAAGGGGTGACCCTTACCATAATATCGAGCAATACCCCTATACTAAATACGAAGACCATATATTGAAAAGGGGGGACCCTTACCATAATATCGAGCAATACCCCTATACTAAATACGAAGACCATATATTGAAAAGGGGGGACCCTTACCATAATATCGAGCAATACCCCTATACTAAATACGAAGACCATATATTGAAAAGGGGGGACCCTTACCATAATATCGAGCAATACCCCTATACTAAATACGAAGACCATATATTGAAAAGGGGGGACCCTTACCATAATATCGAGCAATACCCCTATACTAAATACGAAGACCATATATTGAAAAGGGGGGACCCTTACCATAATATCGAGCAATACCCCTATACTAAATACGAAGACCATGTATTGAAAAGGGGGGACCCTTACCATAATATCGAGCAATACCCCTATACTAAATACGAAGACCATGTATTGAAAAGGGGGGACCCTTACCATAATATCGAGCAATACCCCTATACTAAACACGAAGACCATATATTGAAAAGGGGGGACCCTTACCATAATATCGAGCAATACCCCTATACTAAATACGAAGACCATATATTGAAAAGGGGTGACCCTTACCATAATATCGAGCAATACCCCTATACTAAATACGAAGACCATATATTGAAAAGGGGGGACCCTTACCATAATATCGAGCAATACCCCTATACTAAATACGAAGACCATATATTGAAAAGGGGGGACCCTTACCATAATATCGAGCAATACCCCTATACTAAATACGAAGACCATATATTGAAAAGGGGGGACCCTTACCATAATATCGAGCAATACCCCTATACTAAATACGAAGACCATATATTGAAAAGGGGGGACCCTTACCATAATATCGAGCAATACCCCTATACTAAATACGAAGACCATATATTGAAAAGGGGGGACCCTTACCATAATATCGAGCAATACCCCTATACTAAATACGAAGACCATATATTGAAAAGGGGGGACCCTTACCATAATATCGAGCAATACCCCTATACTAAATACGAAGACCATATATTGAAAAGGGGGGACCCTTACCATAATATCGAGCAATACCCCTATACTAAATACGAAGACCATATATTGAAAAGGGGGGACCCTTACCATAATATCGAGCAATACCCCTATACTAAATACGAAGACCATATATTGAAAAGGGGGGACCCTTACCATAATATCGAGCAATACCCCTATACTAAATACGAAGACCATATATTGAAAAGGGGGGACCCTTACCATAATATCGAGCAATACCCCTATACTAAATACGAAGACCATATATTGAAAAGGGGGGACCCTTACCATAATATCGAGCAATACCCCTATACTAAATACGAAGACCATATATTGAAAAGGGGTGACCCTTACCATAATATCGAGCAATACCCCTATACTAAATACGAAGACCATATATTGAAAAGGGGGGACCCTTACCATAATATCGAGCAATACCCCTATACTAAATACGAAGACCATATATTGAAAAGGGGGGACCCTTACCATAATATCGAGCAATACCCCTATACTAAATACGAAGACCATATATTGAAAAGGGGGGACCCTTACCATAATATCGAGCAATACCCCTATACTAAATACGAAGACCATATATTGAAAAGGGGGGACCCTTACCATAATATCGAGCAATACCCCTATACTAAATACGAAGACCATATATTGAAAAGGGGGGACCCTTACCATAATATCGAGCAATACCCCTATACTAAATACGAAGACCATATATTGAAAAGGGGGGACCCTTACCATAATATCGAGCAATACCCCTATACTAAATACGAAGACCATATATTGAAAAGGGGGGACCCTTACCATAATATCGAGCAATACCCCTATACTAAATACGAAGACCATATATTGAAAAGGGGGGACCCTTACCATAATATCGAGCAATACCCCTATACTAAATACGAAGACCATATATTGAAAAGGGGGGATCCATCCTAATATTTATATGGATTTTTGTTTTTTGCGATAAAATTTTTATTTTTTTGCGATAAAATCAATATTTGCGGAGATACAGCCACTTTTCTAAAAAAGTTTAATAGGGAAGTAATATTTTTATTATAAAAATGAATACTGATAGACTTGGATCCATCCTAATATTCATATGGATTTTTCCAAAAATTTCTTCAAATTACAATAGTTTTAATATATTTGAAAAGAGCACTATCGATACTTTAGTTAAGTTTTTTCGAATTTCGCTTATTTTTGCGATAAAATCAATATTTGCGGAGATACAGCCACTTTCTAAAAAAGTTTAATAGGGAACTAATATATTTATTATAAAAATGAATACTGATAGACTTGGATCCATCCTAATATTTATATGGATTTTTTCAAAAATTTCTTCAAATTACAATAGTTTTAATATATTTGAAAAGAGCACTATCGATACTTTAGTTAAGTTTTTTCGAATTTCGCTTATTTTTGCGATAAAATCAATATTTGCGGAGATACAGCCACTTTTCTAAAAAAGTTTAATAGCGAACTAATATATTTATTATAAAAATGAATACTGATAGACTTGGATCCATCCTAATATTTATATGGATTTTTTCAAAAATTTCTTCAAATTACAATAGTTTTAATATATTTGAAAAGAGCACTATCGATACTTTAGTTAAGTTTTTTCGAATTTCGCTTATTTTTGCGATAAAATCAATATTTGCGGAGATACAGCCACTTTTCTAAAAAAGTTTAATAGGGAAGTAATATTTTTATTATAAAAATGAATACTGATAAACTTGGATCCATCCTAATATTCATATGGATTTTTCCAAAAATTTCTTCAAATTACAATAGTTTTAATATATTTGAAAAGAGCACTATCGATACTTTAGTTAAGTTTTTTCGAATTTCGCTTATTTTTGCGATAAAATCAATATTTGCGGAGATACAGCCACTTTTCTAAAAAAGTTTAATAGGGAAGTAATATTTTTATTATAAAAATGAATACTGATAGACTTGGATCCATCCTAATATTTATATGGATTTTTTCAAAAATGTCTTCAAATTACAATAGTTTTAATATATTTGAAAAGAGCACTATCGATACTTTAGTTAAGTTTTTTCGAATTTCGCTTATTTTTGCGATAAAATCAATATTTGCAGAGATACAGCCACTTTTCTAAAAAAGTTTAATAGGGAAGTAATATTTTTATTATAAAAATGAATACTGATAGACTTGGATCCATCCTAATATTTATATGGATTTTTTCAAAAATTTCTTCAAATTACAATAGTTTTAATATATTTGAAAAGAGCACTATCGATACTTTAGTTAAGTTTTTTCGAATTTCGCTTATTTTTGCGATAAAATCAATATTTGCGGAGATACAGCCACTTTTCTAAAAAAGTTTAATAGGGAAGTAATATTTTTATTATAAAAATGAATACTGATAGACTTGGATCCATCCTAATATTTATATGGATTTTTTCAAAAATTTCTTCAAATTACAATAGTTTTAATATATTTGAAAAGAGCACTATCGATACTTTAGTTAAGTTTTTTCGAATTTCGCTTATTTTTGCGATAAAATCAATATTTGCGGAGATACAGCCACTTTTCTAAAAAAGTTTAATAGGGAACTAATATATTTATTATAAAAATGAATACTGATAGACTTGGATCCATCCTAATATTCATATGGATTTTTTCAAAAATTTCTTCAAATTACAATAGTTTTAATATATTTGAAAAGAGCACTATCGATACTTTAGTTAAGTTTTTTCGAATTTCGCTTATTTTTGCGATAAAATCAATATTTGCGGAGATACAGCCACTTTTCTAAAAAAGTTTAATAGGGAAGTAATATTTTTATTATAAAAATGAATACTGATAGACTTGGATCCATCCTAATTTTTATATGGATTTTTTAAAAGGGGCGACCCTTACCATAATATCGAGCAATACCCCTATACTAAATACGAAGACCATATATTGAAAAGGGGGGGACCCTTACCATAATATCGAGCAATACCCCTATACTAAATACGAAGACCATATATTGAAAAGGGGGGACCCTTACCATAATATCGAGCAATACCCCTATACTAAATACGAAGACCATATATTGAAAAGGGGGGACCCTTACCATAATATCGAGCAATACCCCTATACTAAATACGAAGACCATATATTGAAAAGGGGGGACCCTTACCATAATATCGAGCAATACCCCTATACTAAATACGAAGACCATATATTGAAAAGGGGGGACCCTTACCATAATATCGAGCAATACCCCTATACTAAATACGAAGACCATATATTGAAAAGGGGGGACCCTTACCATAATATCGAGCAATACCCCTATACTAAATACGAAGACCATATATTGAAAAGGGGTGACCCTTACCATAATATCGAGCAATACCCCTATACTAAATACGAAGACCATATATTGAAAAGGGGGGACCCTTACCATAATATCGAGCAATACCCCTATACTAAATACGAAGACCATATATTGAAAAGGGGGGACCCTTACCATAATATCGAGCAATACCCCTATACTAAATACGAAGACCATATATTGAAAAGGGGGGACCCTTACCATAATATCGAGCAATACCCCTATACTAAATACGAAGACCATATATTGAAAAGGGGGGACCCTTACCATAATATCGAGCAATACCCCTATACTAAATACGAAGACCATATATTGAAAAGAGGGGACCCTTACCATAATATCGAGCAATACCCCTATACTAAATACGAAGACCATATATTGAATAGGGGGGACCCTTACCATAATATCGAGCAATACCCCTATACTAAATACGAAGACCATATATTGAAAAGGGGGGACCCTTACCATAATATCGAGCACTACCCTTATACTAAATACGAAGACCATATATTGAAAAGGGGGGATCCATCCTAATATTTATATGGATTTTTTCAACAATTTCTTCAAATTACAATAGTTTTAATATATTTGAAAAGAGCACTATCGATACTTTAGTTAAGTTTTTTCGAATTTCGCTTATTTTTGCGATAAAATCAATATTTGCGGAGATACAGCCACTTTTCTAAAAAAGTTTAATAGGGAACTAATATATTTATTATAAAAATGAATACTGATAGACTTGGATCTATCCTAATATTCATATGGATTTTTTCAAAAATTTCTTCAAATTACAATAGTTTTAATATATTTGAAAAGAGCACTATCGATACTTTAGTTAAGTTTTTTCGAATTTCGCTTATTTTTGCGATAAAATCAATATTTGCTGAGATACAGCCACTTTTCTAAAAAAGTTTAATAGGGAAGTAATATATTTATTATAAAAATGAATACTGATAGACTTGGATCCATCCTAATATTTATATGGATTTTTTCAAAAATTTCTTCAAATTACAATAGTTTTAATATATTTGAAAAGAGCACTATCGATACTTTAGTTAAGTTTTTTCGAATTTCGCTTATTTTTGCGATAAAATCAATATTTGCGGAGATACAGCCACTTTTCTAAAAAAGTTTAATAGGGAACTAATATATTTATTATAAAAATGAATACTGATAGACTTGGATCCATCCTAATATTCATATGGATTTTTTCAAAAATTTCTTCAAATTACAATAGTTTTAATATATTTGAAAAGAGCACTATCGATACTTTAGTTAAGTTTTTTCGAATTTCGCTTATTTTTGCGATAAAATCAATATTTGCGGAGATACAGCCACTTTTCTAAAAAAGTTTAATAGGGAAGTAATATTTTTATTATAAAAATGAATACTGATAGACTTGGATCCATCCTAATATTTATATGGATTTTTTCAAAAATTTCTTCAAATTACAATAGTTTTAATATATTTGAAAAGAGCACTATCGATACTTTAGTTAAGTTTTTTCGAATTTCGCTTATTTTTGCGATAAAATCAATATTTGCGGAGATACAGCCACTTTTCTAAAAAAGTTTAATAGGGAAGTAATATATTTATTATAAAAATGAATACTGATAGACTTGGATCCATCCTAATATTCATATGGATTTTTTCAAAAATTTCTTCAAATTACAATAGTTTTAATATATTTGAAAAGAGCACTATCGATACTTTAGTTAAGTTTTTTCGAATTTCGCTTATTTTTGCGATAAAATCAATATTTGCGGAGATACAGCCACTTTTCTAAAAAAGTTTAATAGGGAACTAATATATTTATTATAAAAATGAATACTGATAGACTTGGATCCATCCTAATATTTATATGGATTTTTTAAAAAATTTCTTCAAATTACAATAGTTTTAATATATTTGAAAAGAGCACTATCGATACTTTAGTTAAGTTTTTTCGAATTTCGCTTATTTTTGCGATAAAATCAATATTTGCGGAGATACAGCCACTTTTCTAAAAAAGTTTAATAGGGAACTAATATATTTATTATAAAAATGAATACTGATAGACTTGGATCCATCCTAATATTTATATGGATTTTTTCAAAAATTTCTTCAAATTACAATAGTTTTAATATATTTGAAAAGAGCACTATCGATGCTTTAGTTAAGTTTTTTCGAATTTCGCTTATTTTTGCGATAAAATCAATATTTGCGGAGATACAGCCACTTTTCTAAAAAAGTTTAATAGGGAAGTAATATTTTTATTATAAAAATGAATACTGATAGACTTGGATCCATCCTAATTTTTATATGGATTTTTTAAAAGGGGCGACCCTTACCATAATATCGAGCAATACCCCTATACTAAATACGAAGACCATATATTGAAAAGGGGGGACCCTTACCATAATATCGAGCAATACCCCTATACTAAATACGAAGACCATATATTGAAGAGGGGGGACCCTTACCATAATATCGAGCAATACCCCTATACTAAACACGAAGACCATATATTGAAAAGGGGGGACCCTTACCATAATATCGAGCAATACCCCTATACTAAATACGAAGACCATATATTGAAAAGGGGGGACCCTTACCATAATATCGAGCAATACCCCTATACTAAACACGAAGACCATATATTGAAAAGGGGGGACCCTTACCATAATATCGAGCAATACCCCTATACTAAACACGAAGACCATATATTGAAAAGGGGGGACCCTTACCATAATATCGAGCAATACCCCTATACTAAATACGAAGACCATATATTGAAAAGGGGGAACCCTTACCATAATATCGAGCAATACCCCTATACTAAACACGAAGACCATATATTGAAAAGGGGGGACCCTTACCATAATATCGAGCAATACCCCTATACTAAATACGAAGACCATATATTGAAAAGGGGGGACCCTTACCATAATATCGAGCAATACCCCTATACTGAATACGAAGACCATATATTGAAAAGGGGGGACCCTTACCATAATATCGAGCAATACCCCTATACTAAATACGAAGACCATATATTGAAAAGGGGGGACCCTTACCATAATATCGAGCAATACCCCTATACTAAATACGAAGACCATATATTGAAAAGGGGGGACCCTTACCATAATATCGAGCAATACCCCTATACTAAACACGAAGACCATATATTGAAAAGGGGGGACCCTTACCATAATATCGAGCAATACCCCTATACTAAATACGAAGACCATATATTGAAAAGGGGGGACCCTTACCATAATATCGAGCAATACCCCTATAAAAAATACGAAGACCATATATTGAAAAGGGGGGACCCTTACCATAATATCGAGCAATACCCCTATACTAAATACGAAGACCATATATTGAAAAGGGGGGACCCTTACCATAATATCGAGCAATACCCCTATACTAAATACGAAGACACTATATTTAAAAGGGGGGATCCATCCTAATATTTATATGGATTTTTCCAAAAATTTCTTCAAATTATAATAGTTTTAATATATTTGAAAAGAGCACTATCGATACTTTAGTTAAGTTTTTTCGAATTTCGCTTATTTTTGCGATAAAATCAATATTTGCGGAGATACAGCCACTTTTCTAAAAAAGTTTAATAGGGAAGTAATATTTTTATTATAAAAATGAATACTGATAGACTTGGATCCATCCTAATATTTATATGGATTTTTTCAAAAATTTCTTCAAATTACAATAGTTTTAATATATTTGAAAAGAGCACTATCGATACTTTAGTTAAGTTTTTTCGAATTTTGCTTATTTTTGCGATAAAATCAATATTTGCGGAGATACAGCCACTTTTCTAAAAAAGTTTAATAGGGAAGTAATATTTTTATTATAAAAATGGATACTGATAGACTTGGATCCATCCTAATATTCATATGGATTTTTTCAAAAATTTCTTCAAATTACAATAGTTTTAATATATTTGAAAAGAGCACTATCGATACTTTAGTTAAGTTTTTTCGAATTTCGCTTATTTTTGCGATAAAATCAATATTTGCGGAGATACAGCCACTTTTCTAAAAAAGTTTAATAGGGAAGTAATATATTTATTATAAAAATGAATACTGATAGACTTGGATCCATCCTAATATTTATATGGATTTTTTCAAAAATTTCTTCAAATTACAATAGTTTTAATATATTTGAAAAGAGCACTATGGATACTTTAGTTAAGTTTTTTCGAATTTCGCTTATTTTTGCGATAAAATCAATATTTGCGGAGATACAGCCACTTTTCTAAAAAAGTTTAATAGGGAACTAATATATTTATTATAAAAATGAATACTGATAGACTTGGATCCATCCTAATATTTATATGGATTTTTTCAAAAATTTCTTCAAATTACAATAGTTTTAATATATTTGAAAAGAGCACTATCGATACTTTGGTTAAGTTTTTTCGAATTTCGCTTATTTTTGCGATAAAATCAATATTTGCGGAGATACAGCCACTTTTCTAAAAAAGTTTAATAGGGAAGTAATATATTTATTATAAAAATGAATACTGATAGACTTGGATCCATCCTAATATTTATATGGATTTTTTCAAAAATTTCTTCAAATTACAATAGTTTTAATATATTTGAAAAGAGCACTATCGATACTTTAGTGAAGTTTTTTCGAATTTCGCTTATTTTTGCGATAAAATCAATATTTGCGGAGATACAGCCACTTTTCTAAAAAAGTTTAATAGGGAAGTAATATTTTTATTATAAAAATGAATACTGATAGACTTGGATCCATCCTAATATTTATATGGATTTTTTCAAAAATTTCTTCAAATTACAATAGTTTTAATATATTTGAAAAGAGCACTATCGATACTTTAGTTAAGTTTTTTCGAATTTCGCTTATTTTTGCGATAAAATCAATATTTGCGGAGATACAGCCACTTTTCTAAAAAAGTTTAATAGGGAAGTAATATATTTATTATAAAAATGAATACTGATAGACTTGGATCCATTCTAATATTCATATGGATTTTTTCAAAAATTTCTTCAAATTACAATAGTTTTAATATATTTGAAAAGAGCACTATCGATACTTTAGTTAAGTTTTTTCGAATTTCGCTTATTTTGCGATAAAATCAATATTTGCGGAGATACAGCCACTTTTCTAAAAAAGTTTAATAGGGAAGTACTATTTTTATTATAAAAATGAATACTGATAGACTTGGATCCATCCTAATTTTTATATGGATTTTTTAAAAGGGGCGACCCTTACCATAATATCGAGCAATACCCCTATACTAAATACGAAGACCATATATTGAAAAGGGGGGACCCTTACCATAATATCGAGCAATACCCCTATACTAAATACGAAGACCATGTATTGAAAAGGGGGGACCCTTACCATAATATCGAGCAATACCTCTATACTAAATACGAAGACCATGTATTGAAAAGGGGGGACCCTTACCATAATATCGAGCAATACCCTTATATTAAATACGAAGACCATATATTGAAAAGGGGGGACCCTTACCATAATATCGAGCAATACCCTTATATTAAATACGAAGACCATATATTGAAAAGGGGGGACCCTTACCATAATATCGAGCAATACCCTTATATTAAATACGAAGACCATATATTGAAAAGGGGGGACCCTTACCATAATATCGAGCAATACCCCTATACTGAATACGAAGACCATATATTGAAAAGGGGGGACCCTTACCATAATATCGAGCAATACCCCTATACTAAATACAAAGACCATATATTGAAAAGGGGGGACCCTTACCATAATATCGAGCAATACCCCTATACTAAACACGAAGACCATATATTGAAAAGGGGGGACCCTTACCATAATATCGAGCAATACCCCTATACTAAATACGAAGACCATATATTGAAAAGGGGGGATCCTTACCATAATATCGAGCAATACCCCTATACTAAATACGAAGACCATATATTGAAAAGGGGGGACCCTTACCATAATATCGAGCAATACCCCTATACCAAACACGAAGACCATATATTGAAAAGGGGGGACCCTTACCATAATATCGAGCAATACCCCTATACTAAATACGAAGACCATATATTGAAAAGGGGGGACCCTTACCATAATATCGAGCAATACCCCTATAAAAAATACGAAGACCTTATATTGAAAAGGGGGGACCCTTACCATAATATCGAGCAATACCCCTATACTAAATACGAAGACCATATATTGAAAAGGGGGGATCCATCCTAATATTTATATGGATTTTTCCAAAAATTTCTTCAAATTACAATAGTTTTAATATATTTGAAAAGAGCACTATCGATACTTTAGTTAAGTTTTTTCGAATTTCGCTTATTTTTGCGATAAAATCAAGATTTGCGGAGATACAGCCACTTTTCTAAAAAAGTTTAATAGGGAAGTAATATTTTTATTATAAAAATGAATACTGATAGACTTGGATCCATCCTAATTTTTATATGGATTTTTTCAAAAATTTCTTCAAATTACAATAGTTTTAATATATTTGAAAAGAGCACTATCGATACTTTAGTTAAGTTTTTTCGAATTTCGCTTATTTTTGCGATAAAATCAATATTTGCGGAGATACAGCCACTTTTCTAAAAAAGTTTAATAGGGAAGTAATATTTTTATTATAAAAATGAATACTGATAGACTTGGATCCATCCTAATATTCATATGGATTTTTTCAAAAATTTCTTCAAATTACAATAGTTTTAATATATTTGAAAAGAGCACTATCGATACTTTAGTTAAGTTTTTTCGAATTTCGCTTATTTTTGCGATAAAATCAATATTTGCGGAGATACAGCCACTTTTCTAAAAAAGTTTAATAGGGAAGTAATATATTTATTATAAAAATGAATACTGATAGACTTGGATCCATCCTAATATTTATATGGATTTTTTCAAAAATTTCTTCAAATTACAATAGTTTTAATATATTTGAAAAGAGCACTATGGATACTTTAGTTAAGTTTTTTCGAATTTCGCTTATTTTTGCGATAAAATCAATATTTGCGGAGATACAGCCACTTTTCTAAAAAAGTTTAATAGGGAACTAATATATTTATTATAAAAATGAATACTGATAGACTTGGATCCATCCTAATATTTATATGGATTTTTTCAAAAATTTCTTCAAATTACAATAGTTTTAATATATTTGAAAAGAGCACTATCGATACTTTAGTTAAGTTTTTTCGAATTTCGCTTATTTTTGCGATAAAATCAATATTTGCGGAGATACAGCCACTTTTCTAAAAAAGTTTAATAGGGAAGTAATATATTTATTATAAAAATGAATACTGATAGACTTGGATCCATCCTAATATTTATATGGATTTTTTCAAAAATTTCTTCAAATTACAATAGTTTTAATATATTTGAAAAGAGCACTATCGATACTTTAGTGAAGTTTTTTCGAATTTCGCTTATTTTTGCGATAAAATCAATATTTGCGGAGATACAGCCACTTTTCTAAAAAAGTTTAATAGGGAAGTAATATTTTTATTATAAAAATGAATACTGATAGACTTGGATCCATCCTAATATTTATATGGATTTTTTCAAAAATTTCTTCAAATTACAATAGTTTTAATATATTTGAAAAGAGCACTATCGATACTTTAGTTAAGTTTTTTCGAATTTCGCTTATTTTTGCGATAAAATCAATATTTGCGGAGATACAGCCACTTTTCTAAAAAAGTTTAATAGGGAAGTAATATATTTATTATAAAAATGAATACTGATAGACTTGGATCCATCCTAATATTTATATGGATTTTTTCAAAAATTTCTTCAAATTACAATAGTTTTAATATATTTGAATAGAGCACTATCGATACTTTAGTTAAGTTTTTTCGAATTTCGCTTATTTTGCGATAAAATCAATATTTGCGGAGATACAGCCACTTTTCTAAAAAAGTTTAATAGGGAAGTAATATTTTTATTATAAAAATGAATACTGATAGACTTGGATCCATCCTAATTTTTATATGGATTTTTTAAAAGGGGCGACCCTTACCATAATATCGAGCAATACCCCTATACTAAATACGAAGACCATATATTGAAAAGGGGGGACCCTTACCATAATATCGAGCAATACCCCTATACTAAATACGAAGACCATGTATTGAAAAGGGGGGACCCTTACCATAATATCGAGCAATACCTCTATACTAAATACGAAGACCATGTATTGAAAAGGGGGGACCCTTACCATAATATCGAGCAATACCCCTATACTAAATACGAAGACCATATATTGAAAAGGGGGGACCCTTACCATAATATCGAGCAATACCCCTATACTAAATACGAAGACCATATATTGAAAAGGGGGACCCTTACCATAATATCGAGCAATACCCCTATACTAAATACGAAGACCATATATTGAAAAGGGAGGACCCTTACCATAATATCGAGCAATACCCCTATACTAAATACGAAGACCATATATTGAAAAGGGGGGACCCTTACCATAATATCGAGCAATACCCCTATACTAAATACGAAGACCATATATTGAAAAGGGGGGACCCTTACCATAATATCGAGCAATACCCCTATACTAAATACGAAGACCATATATTGAAAAGGGGGGACCCTTACCATAATATCGAGCAATACCCCTATACTAAATACGAAGACCATATATTGAAAAGGGGGGACCCTTACCATAATATCGAGCAATACCCCTATACTAAATACGAAGACCATATATTGAAAAGGGGGGACCCTTACCATAATATCGAGCAATACCCCTATACTAAATACGAAGACCATATATTGAAAAGGGGGGACCCTTACCATAATATCGAGCAATACCCCTATACTAAATACGAAGACCATATATTGAAAAGGGGGGACCCTTACCATAATATCGAGCAATACCCCTATACTAAATACGAAGACCATATATTGAAAAGGGGGGACCCTTACCATAATATCGAGCAATACCCCTATACTAAATACGAAGACCATATATTGAAAAGGGGGGACCCTTACCATAATATCGAGCAATACCCCTATACTAAATACGAAGACCATATATTGAAAAGGGGGGACCCTTACCATAATATCGAGCAATACCCCTATACTAAATACGAAGACCATATATTGAAAAGGGGGGACCCTTACCATAATATCGAGCAATACCCCTATACTAAAAACGAAGACCATATATTGAAAAGGGGGGATCCATCCTAATATTTATATGGATTTTTCCAAAAATTTCTTCAAATTACAATAGTTTTAATATATTTGAAAAGAGCACTATCGATACTTTAGTTAAGTTTTTTTGAATTTCGCTTATTTTTGCGATAAAATCAATATTTGCGGAGATACAGCCACTTTTCTAAAAAAGTTTAATAGGGAAGTAATATTTTTATTATAAAAATGAATACTGATAGACTTGGATCCATCCTAATATTTATATGGATTTTTTCAAAAATTTCTTCAAATTACAATAGTTTTAATATATTTGAAAAGAGCACTATCGATACTTTAGTTAAGTTTTTTCGAATTTCGCTTATTTTTGCGATAAATCAATATTTGCGGAGATACAGCCACTTTTCTAAAAAAGTTTAATAGGGAAGTAATATTTTTATTATAAAAATGAATACTGATAGACTTGGATCCATCCTAATATTCATATGGATTTTTTCAAAAATTTCTTCAAATTACAATAGTTTTAATATATTTGAAAAGAGCACTATCGATACTTTAGTTAAGTTTTTTCGAATTTCGCTTATTTTTGCGATAAAATCAATATTTGCGGAGATACAGCCACTTTTCTAAAAAAGTTTAATAGGGAAGTAATATATTTATTATAAAAATGAATACTGATAGACTTGGATCCATCCTAATATTTATATGGATTTTTTCAAAAATTTCTTCAAATTACAATAGTTTTAATATATTTGAAAAGAGCACTATGGATACTTTAGTTAAGTTTTTTCGAATTTCGCTTATTTTTGCGATAAAATCAATATATGCGGAGATACAGCCACTTTTCTAAAAAAGTTTAATAGGGAACTAATATATTTATTATAAAAATGAATACTGATAGACTTGGATCCATCCTAATATTTATATGGATTTTTTCAAAAATTTCTTCAAATTACAATAGTTTTAATATATTTGAAAAGAGCACTATCGATACTTTAGTTAAGTTTTTTCGAATTTCGCTTATTTTTGCGATAAAATCAATATTTGCGGAGATACAGCCACTTTTCTAAAAAAGTTTAATAGGGAAGTAATATATTTATTATAAAAATGAATACTGATAGACTTGGATCCATCCTAATATTTATATGGATTTTTTCAAAAATTTCTTCAAATTACAATAGTTTTAATATATTTGAAAAGAGCACTATCGATACTTTAGTTAAGTTTTTTCGAATTTCGCTTATTTTGCGATAAAATCAATATTTGCGGAGATACAGCCACTTTTCTAAAAAAGTTTAATAGGGAAGTAATATTTTTATTATAAAAATGAATACTGATAGACTTGGATCCATCCTAATTTTTATATGGATTTTTTAAAAGGGGCGACCCTTACCATAATATCGAGCAATACCCCTATACTAAATACGAAGACCATATATTGAAAAGGGGGGACCCTTACCATAATATCGAGCAATACCCCTATACTAAATACGAAGACCATGTATTGAAAAGGGGGGACCCTTACCATAATATCGAGCAATACCTCTATACTAAATACGAAGACCATGTATTGAAAAGGGGGGACCCTTACCATAATATCGAGCAATACCCCTATACTAAATACGAAGACCATATATTGAAAAGGGGGGACCCTTACCATAATATCGAGCAATACCCCTATACTAAATACGAAGACCATATATTGAAAAGGGGGACCCTTACCATAATATCGAGCAATACCCCTATACTAAATACGAAGACCATATATTGAAAAGGGAGGACCCTTACCATAATATCGAGCAATACCCCTATACTAAATACGAAGACCATATATTGAAAAGGGGGGACCCTTACCATAATATCGAGCAATACCCCTATACTAAATACGAAGACCATATATTGAAAAGGGGGGACCCTTACCATAATATCGAGCAATACCCCTATACTAAATACGAAGACCATATATTGAAAAGGGGGGACCCTTACCATAATATCGAGCAATACCCCTATACTAAATACGAAGACCATATATTGAAAAGGGGGGACCCTTACCATAATATCGAGCAATACCCCTATACTAAATACGAAGACCATATATTGAAAAGGGGGGACCCTTACCATAATATCGAGCAATACCCCTATACTAAAAACGAAGACCATATATTGAAAAGGGGGGACCCTTACCATAATATCGAGCAATACCCCTATACTAAATACGAAGACCATATATTGAAAAGGGAGTACCCTTACCATAATATCGAGCAATACCCCTATACTAAATACGAAGACCATATATTGAAAAGGGGGGACCCTTACCATAATATCGAGCAATACCCCTATACTAAAAACGAAGACCATATATTGAAAAGGGGGGACCCTTACCATAATATCGAGCAATACCCCTATACTAAATACGAAGACCATATATTGAAAAGGGGGGACCCTTACCATAATATCGAGCAATACCCCTATACTAAATACGAAGACCATATATTGAAAAGGGGGGACCCTTACCATAATATCGAGCAATACCCCTATACTAAATACGAAGACCATATATTGAAAAGGGGGGACCCTTACCATAATATCGAGCAATACCCCTATACTAAATACGAAGACCATATATTGAAAAGGGGGGACCCTTACCATAATATCGAGCAATACCCCTATACTAAATACGAAGACCATATATTGAAAAGGGGGGACCCTTACCATAATATCGAGCAATACCCCTATACTAAATACGAAGACCATATATTGAAAAGGGGGGACCCTTACCATAATATCGAGCAATACCCCTATACTAAATACGAAGACCATATATTGAAAAGGGGGGACCCTTACCATAATATCGAGCACTACCCCTATACTAAAAACGAAGACCATATATTGAATAGGGGGGGACCCTTACCATAATATCGAGCAATACCCCTATACTAAATACGAAGACCATATATTGAAAAGGGGGGACCCTTACCATAATATCGAGCAATACCCCTATACTAAATACGAAGACCATATATTGAAAAGGGGGGACCCTTACCATAATATCGAGCAATACCCCTATACTAAATACGAAGACCATGTATTGAAAAGGGGGGACCCTTACCATAATATCGAGCAATACCCCTATACTAAATACGAAGACCATGTATTGAAAAGGGGGGACCCTTACCATAATATCGAGCAATACCCCTATACTAAATACGAAGACCATATATTGAAAAGGGGCGACCCTTACCATAATATCGAGCAATACCCCTATACTAAATACGAAGACCATATATTGAAAAGGGGGGACCCTTACCATAATATCGAGCAATACCCCTATACTAAATACGAAGACCATGTATTGAAAAGGGGGGACCCTTACCATAATATCGAGCAATACCCCTATACTAAATACGAAGACCATGTATTGAAAAGGGGGGACCCTTACCATAATATCGAGCAATACCCCTATACTAAATACGAAGACCATATATTGAAAAGGGGGGACCCTTACCATAATATCGAGCAATACCCCTATACTAAATACGAAGACCATATATTGAAAAGGGGGGACCCTTACCATAATATCGAGCAATACCCCTATACTAAATACGAAGACCATGTATTGAAAAGGGGGGACCCTTACCATAATATCGAGCAATACCCCTATACTAAATACGAAGACCATGTATTGAAAAGGGGGGACCCTTACCATAATATCGAGCAATACCCCTATACTAAATACGAAGACCATATATTGAAAAGGGGGGACCCTTACCATAATATCGAGCAATACTCCTATACTAAATACGAAGACCATATATTGAAAAGGGGGGACCCTTACCATAATATCGAGCAATACCCCTATACTAAATACGAAGACCATATATTGAAAAGGGGGGACCCTTACCATAATATCGAGCAATACCCCTATACTAAATACGAAGACCATATATTGAAAAGGGGGGACCCTTACCATAATATCGAGCAATACCCCTATACTAAATACGAAGACCATATATTGAAAAGGGGGGACCCTTACCATAATATCGAGCAATACCCCTATACTAAATACGAAGACCATATATTGAAAAGGGGGGACCCTTACCATAATATCGAGCACTACCCCTATACTAAAAACGAAGACCATATATTGAAAAGGGGGGACCCTTACCATAATATCGAGCAATACCCCTATACTAAATACGAAGACCATATATTGAAAAGGGGGGACCCTTACCATAATATCGAGCAATACCCCTATACTAAAAACGAAGACCATATATTGAAAAGGGGGGACCCTTACCATAATATCGAGCACTACCCCTATACTAAATACGAAGACCATATATTGAAAAGGGGGGACCCTTACCATAATATCGAGCAATACCCCTATACTAAATACGAAGACCATATATTGAAAAGGGGGGACCCTTACCATAATATCGAGCACTACCCCTATACTAAAAACGAAGACCATATATTGAAAAGGGGGGACCCTTACCATAATATCGAGCAATACCCCTATACTAAATACGAAGACCATATATTGAAAAGGGGGGACCCTTACCATAATATCGAGCAATACCCCTATACTAAATACGAAGACCATATATTGAAAAGGGGGGACCCTTACCATAATATCGAGCACTACCCCTATACTAAAAACGAAGACCATATATTGAAAAGGGGGGACCCTTACCATAATATCGAGCAATACCCCTATACTAAATACGAAGACCATATATTGAAAAGGGGGGACCCTTACCATAATATCGAGCAATACCCCTATACTAAATACGAAGACCATATATTGAAAAGGGGGGACCCTTACCATAATATCGAGCACTACCCCTATACTAAAAACGAAGACCATATATTGAAAAGGGGGGACCCTTACCATAATATCGAGCAATACCCCTATACTAAATACGAAGACCATATATTGAAAAGGGGGGACCCTTACCATAATATCGAGCAATACCCCTATACTAAAAACGAAGACCATATATTGAAAAGGGGGGACCCTTACCATAATATCGAGCACTACCCCTATACTAAATACGAAGACCATATATTGAAAAGGGGGGACCCTTACCATAATATCGAGCAATACCCCTATACTAAATACGAAGACCATATATTGAAAAGGGGGGACCCTTACCATAATATCGAGCAATACCCCTATACTAAATACGAAGACCATATATTGAAAAGGGGGGACCCTTACCATAATATCGAGCAATACCCCTATACTAAATACGAAGACCATATATTGAAAAGGGGGGACCCTTACCATAATATCGAGCAATACCCCTATACTAAATACGAAGACCATATATTGAAAAGGGGGGACCCTTACCATAATATCGAGCACTACCCTTATACTAAATACGAAGACCATATATTGAAAAGGGGGGATCCATCCTAATATTTATATGGATTTTTTCAACAATTTCTTCAAATTACAATAGTTTTAATATATTTGAAAAGAGCACTATCGATACTTTAGTGAAGTTTTTTCGAATTTCGCTTATTTTTGCGATAAAATCAATATTTGCGGAGATACAGCCACTTTTCTAAAAAAGTTTAATAGGGAAGTAATATTTTTATTATAAAAATGAATACTGATAGACTTGGATCCATCCTAATATTTATATGGATTTTTTCAAAAATTTCTTCAAATTACAATAGTTTTAATATATTTGAAAAGAGCACTATCGATACTTTAGTTAAGTTTTTTCGAATTTCGCTTATTTTTGCGATAAAATCAATATTTGCGGAGATACAGCCACTTTTCTAAAAAAGTTTAATAGGGAAGTAATATATTTATTATAAAAATGAATACTGATAGACTTGGATCCATCCTAATATTTATATGGATTTTTTCAAAAATTTCTTCAAATTACAATAGTTTTAATATATTTGAATAGAGCACTATCGATACTTTAGTTAAGTTTTTTCGAATTTCGCTTATTTTGCGATAAAATCAATATTTGCGGAGATACAGCCACTTTTCTAAAAAAGTTTAATAGGGAAGTAATATTTTTATTATAAAAATGAATACTGATAGACTTGGATCCATCCTAATTTTTATATGGATTTTTTAAAAGGGGCGACCCTTACCATAATATCGAGCAATACCCCTATACTAAATACGAAGACCATATATTGAAAAGGGGGGACCCTTACCATAATATCGAGCAATACCCCTATACTAAATACGAAGACCATGTATTGAAAAGGGGGGACCCTTACCATAATATCGAGCAATACCTCTATACTAAATACGAAGACCATGTATTGAAAAGAGGGGACCCTTACCATAATATCGAGCAATACCCCTATACTAAATACGAAGACCATATATTGAAAAGGGGGGACCCTTACCATAATATCGAGCAATACCCCTATACTAAATACGAAGACCATATATTGAAAAGCGGGACCCTTACCATAATATCGAGCAATACCCCTATACTAAATACGAAGACCATATATTGAAAAGGGAGGACCCTTACCATAATATCGAGCAATACCCCTATACTAAATACGAATACCATATATTGAAAAGGGGGGACCCTTACCATAATATCGAGCAATACCCCTATACTAAATACGAAGACCATATATTGAAAAGGGGGGACCCTTACCATAATATCGAGCAATACCCCTATACTAAATACGAAGACCATATATTGAAAAGGGGGGACCCTTACCATAATATCGAGCAATACCCCTATACTAAATACGAAGACCATATATTGAAAAGGGGGGACCCTTACCATAATATCGAGCAATACCCCTATACTAAATACGAAGACCATATATTGAAAAGGGGGGACCCTTACCATAATATCGAGCAATACCCCTATACTAAATACGAAGACCATATATTGAAAAGGGGGGACCCTTACCATAATATCGAGCAATACCCCTATACTAAATACGAAGACCATATATTGAAAAGGGGGGACCCTTACCATAATATCGAGCAATACCCCTATACTAAATACGAAGACCATATATTGAAAAGGGGGGACCCTTACCATAATATCGAGCAATACCCCTATACTAAATACGAAGACCATATATTGAAAAGGGGGGACCCTTACCATAATATCGAGCAATACCCCTATACTAAATACGAAGACCATATATTGAAAAGGGGGGACCCTTACCATAATATCGAGCAATACCCCTATACTAAATACGAAGACCATATATTGAAAAGGGGGGACCCTTACCATAATATCGAGCAATACCCCTATACTAAAAACGAAGACCATATATTGAAAAGGGGGGATCCATCCTAATATTTATATGGATTTTTCCAAAAATTTCTTCAAATTACAATAGTTTTAATATATTTGAAAAGAGCACTATCGATACTTTAGTTAAGTTTTTTCGAATTTCGCTTATTTTTGCGATAAAATCAATATTTGCGGAGATACAGCCACTTTTCTAAAAAAGTTTAATAGGGAAGTAATATTTTTATTATAAAAATGAATACTGATAGACTTGGATCCATCCTAATATTTATATGGATTTTTTCAACAATTTCTTCAAATTACAATAGTTTTAATATATTTGAAAAGAGCACTATCGATACTTTAGTGAAGTTTTTTCGAATTTCGCTTATTTTTGCGATAAAATCAATATTTGCGGAGATACAGCCACTTTTCTAAAAAAGTTTAATAGGGAAGTAATATTTTTATTATAAAAATGAATACTGATAGACTTGGATCCATCCTAATATTTATATGGATTTTTTCAAAAATTTCTTCAAATTACAATAGTTTTAATATATTTGAAAAGAGCACTATCGATACTTTAGTTAAGTTTTTTCGAATTTCGCTTATTTTTGCGATAAAATCAATATTTGCGGAGATACAGCCACTTTTCTAAAAAAGTTTAATAGGGAAGTAATATATTTATTATAAAAATGAATACTGATAGACTTGGATCCATCCTAATATTTATATGGATTTTTTCAAAAATTTCTTCAAATTACAATAGTTTTAATATATTTGAATAGAGCACTATCGATACTTTAGTTAAGTTTTTTCGAATTTCGCTTATTTTGCGATAAAATCAATATTTGCGGAGATACAGCCACTTTTCTAAAAAAGTTTAATAGGGAAGTAATATTTTTATTATAAAAATGAATACTGATAGACTTGGATCCATCCTAATTTTTATATGGATTTTTTAAAAGGGGCGACCCTTACCATAATATCGAGCAATACCCCTATACTAAATACGAAGACCATATATTGAAAAGGGGGGACCCTTACCATAATATCGAGCAATACCCCTATACTAAATACGAAGACCATGTATTGAAAAGGGGGGACCCTTACCATAATATCGAGCAATACCTCTATACTAAATACGAAGACCATGTATTGAAAAGGGGGGACCCTTACCATAATATCGAGCAATACCCCTATACTAAATACGAAGACCATATATTGAAAAGGGGGGACCCTTACCATAATATCGAGCAATACCCCTATACTAAATACGAAGACCATATATTGAAAAGCGGGACCCTTACCATAATATCGAGCAATACCCCTATACTAAATACGAAGACCATATATTGAAAAGGGAGGACCCTTACCATAATATCGAGCAATACCCCTATACTAAATACGAATACCATATATTGAAAAGGGGGGACCCTTACCATAATATCGAGCAATACCCCTATACTAAATACGAAGACCATATATTGAAAAGGGGGGACCCTTACCATAATATCGAGCAATACCCCTATACTAAATACGAAGACCATATATTGAAAAGGGGGGACCCTTACCATAATATCGAGCAATACCCCTATACTAAATACGAAGACCATATATTGAAAAGGGGGGACCCTTACCATAATATCGAGCAATACCCCTATACTAAATACGAAGACCATATATTGAAAAGGGGGGACCCTTACCATAATATCGAGCAATACCCCTATACTAAATACGAAGACCATATATTGAAAAGGGGGGACCCTTACCATAATATCGAGCAATACCCCTATACTAAATACGAAGACCATATATTGAAAAGGGGGGACCCTTACCATAATATCGAGCAATACCCCTATACTAAATACGAAGACCATATATTGAAAAGGGGGGACCCTTACCATAATATCGAGCAATACCCCTATACTAAATACGAAGACCATATATTGAAAAGGGGGGACCCTTACCATAATATCGAGCAATACCCCTATACTAAATACGAAGACCATATATTGAAAAGGGGGGACCCTTACCATAATATCGAGCAATACCCCTATACTAAATACGAAGACCATATATTGAAAAGGGGGGACCCTTACCATAATATCGAGCAATACCCCTATACTAAAAACGAAGACCATATATTGAAAAGGGGGGATCCATCCTAATATTTATATGGATTTTTCCAAAAATTTCTTCAAATTACAATAGTTTTAATATATTTGAAAAGAGCACTATCGATACTTTAGTTAAGTTTTTTCGAATTTCGCTTATTTTTGCGATAAAATCAATATTTGCGGAGATACAGCCACTTTTCTAAAAAAGTTTAATAGGGAAGTAATATTTTTATTATAAAAATGAATACTGATAGACTTGGATCCATCCTAATATTTATATGGATTTTTTCAAAAATTTCTTCAAATTACAATAGTTTTAATATATTTGAAAAGAGCACTATCGATACTTTAGTTAAGTTTTTTCGAATTTCGCTTATTTTTGCGATAAATCAATATTTGCGGAGATACAGCCACTTTTCTAAAAAAGTTTAATAGGGAAGTAATATTTTTATTATAAAAATGAATACTGATAGACTTGGATCCATCCTAATATTCATATGGATTTTTTCAAAAATTTCTTCAAATTACAATAGTTTTAATATATTTGAAAAGAGCACTATCGATACTTTAGTTAAGTTTTTTCGAATTTCGCTTATTTTTGCGATAAAATCAATATTTGCGGAGATACAGCCACTTTTCTAAAAAAGTTTAATAGGGAAGTAATATATTTATTATAAAAATGAATACTGATAGACTTGGATCCATCCTAATATTTATATGGATTTTTTCAAAAATTTCTTCAAATTACAATAGTTTTAATATATTTGAAAAGAGCACTATGGATACTTTAGTTAAGTTTTTTCGAATTTCGCTTATTTTTGCGATAAAATCAATATATGCGGAGATACAGCCACTTTTCTAAAAAAGTTTAATAGGGAACTAATATATTTATTATAAAAATGAATACTGATAGACTTGGATCCATCCTAATATTTATATGGATTTTTTCAAAAATTTCTTCAAATTACAATAGTTTTAATATATTTGAAAAGAGCACTATCGATACTTTAGTTAAGTTTTTTCGAATTTCGCTTATTTTTGCGATAAAATCAATATTTGCGGAGATACAGCCACTTTTCTAAAAAAGTTTAATAGGGAAGTAATATATTTATTATAAAAATGAATACTGATAGACTTGGATCCATCCTAATATTTATATGGATTTTTTCAAAAATTTCTTCAAATTACAATAGTTTTAATATATTTGAAAAGAGCACTATCGATACTTTAGTGAAGTTTTTTCGAATTTCGCTTATTTTTGCGATAAAATCAATATTTGCGGAGATACAGCCACTTTTCTAAAAAAGTTTAATAGGGAAGTAATATTTTTATTATAAAAATGAATACTGATAGACTTGGATCCATCCTAATATTTATATGGATTTTTTCAAAAATTTCTTCAAATTACAATAGTTTTAATATATTTGAAAAGAGCACTATCGATACTTTAGTTAAGTTTTTTCGAATTTCGCTTATTTTTGCGATAAAATCAATATTTGCGGAGATACAGCCACTTTTCTAAAAAAGTTTAATAGGGAAGTAATATATTTATTATAAAAATGAATACTGATAGACTTGGATCCATCCTAATATTTATATGGATTTTTTCAAAAATTTCTTCAAATTACAATAGTTTTAATATATTTGAATAGAGCATTATCGATACTTTAGTTAAGTTTTTTCGAATTTCGCTTATTTTGCGATAAAATCAATATTTGCGGAGATACAGCCACTTTTCTAAAAAAGTTTAATAGGGAAGTAATATTTTTATTATAAAAATGAATACTGATAGACTTGGATCCATCCTAATTTTTATATGGATTTTTTAAAAGGGGCGACCCTTACCATAATATCGAGCAATACCCCTATACTAAATACGAAGACCATATATTGAAAAGGGGGGACCCTTACCATAATATCGAGCAATACCCCTATACTAAATACGAAGACCATGTATTGAAAAGGGGGGACCCTTACCATAATATCGAGCAATACCTCTATACTAAATACGAAGACCATGTATTGAAAAGGGGGGACCCTTACCATAATATCGAGCAATACCCCTATACTAAATACGAAGACCATATATTGAAAAGGGGGGACCCTTACCATAATATCGAGCAATACCCCTATACTAAATACGAAGACCATATATTGAAAAGGGGGACCCTTACCATAATATCGAGCAATACCCCTATACTAAATACGAAGACCATATATTGAAAAGGGAGGACCCTTACCATAATATCGAGCAATACCCCTATACTAAATACGAAGACCATATATTGAAAAGGGGGGACCCTTACCATAATATCGAGCAATACCCCTATACTAAATACGAAGACCATATATTGAAAAGGGGGGACCCTTACCATAATATCGAGCAATACCCCTATACTAAATACGAAGACCATATATTGAAAAGGGGGGACCCTTACCATAATATCGAGCAATACCCCTATACTAAATACGAAGACCATATATTGAAAAGGGGGGACCCTTACCATAATATCGAGCAATACCCCTATACTAAATACGAAGACCATATATTGAAAAGGGGGGACCCTTACCATAATATCGAGCAATACCCCTATACTAAATACGAAGACCATATATTGAAAAGGGGGGACCCTTACCATAATATCGAGCAATACCCCTATACTAAATACGAAGACCATATATTGAAAAGGGGGGACCCTTACCATAATATCGAGCAATACCCCTATACTAAATACGAAGACCATATATTGAAAAGGGGGGACCCTTACCATAATATCGAGCAATACCCCTATACTAAAAACGAAGACCATATATTGAAAAGGGGGGATCCATCCTAATATTTATATGGATTTTTCCAAAAATTTCTTCAAATTACAATAGTTTTAATATATTTGAAAAGAGCACTATCGATACTTTAGTTAAGTTTTTTCGAATTTCGCTTATTTTTGCGATAAAATCAATATTTGCGGAGATACAGCCACTTTTCTAAAAAAGTTTAATAGGGAAGTAATATTTTTATTATAAAAATGAATACTGATAGACTTGGATCCATCCTAATATTTATATGGATTTTTTCAAAAATTTCTTCAAATTACAATAGTTTTAATATATTTGAAAAGAGCACTATCGATACTTTAGTTAAGTTTTTTCGAATTTCGCTTATTTTTGCGATAAATCAATATTTGCGGAGATACAGCCACTTTTCTAAAAAAGTTTAATAGGGAAGTAATATTTTTATTATAAAAATGAATACTGATAGACTTGGATCCATCCTAATATTCATATGGATTTTTTCAAAAATTTCTTCAAATTACAATAGTTTTAATATATTTGAAAAGAGCACTATCGATACTTTAGTTAAGTTTTTTCGAATTTCGCTTATTTTTGCGATAAAATCAATATTTGCGGAGATACAGCCACTTTTCTAAAAAAGTTTAATAGGGAAGTAATATATTTATTATAAAAATGAATACTGATAGACTTGGATCCATCCTAATATTTATATGGATTTTTTCAAAAATTTCTTCAAATTACAATAGTTTTAATATATTTGAAAAGAGCACTATGGATACTTTAGTTAAGTTTTTTCGAATTTCGCTTATTTTTGCGATAAAATCAATATATGCGGAGATACAGCCACTTTTCTAAAAAAGTTTAATAGGGAACTAATATATTTATTATAAAAATGAATACTGATAGACTTGGATCCATCCTAATATTTATATGGATTTTTTCAAAAATTTCTTCAAATTACAATAGTTTTAATATATTTGAAAAGAGCACTATCGATACTTTAGTTAAGTTTTTTCGAATTTCGCTTATTTTTGCGATAAAATCAATATTTGCGGAGATACAGCCACTTTTCTAAAAAAGTTTAATAGGGAAGTAATATATTTATTATAAAAATGAATACTGATAGACTTGGATCCATCCTAATATTTATATGGATTTTTTCAAAAATTTCTTCAAATTACAATAGTTTTAATATATTTGAAAAGAGCACTATCGATACTTTAGTTAAGTTTTTTCGAATTTCGCTTATTTTGCGATAAAATCAATATTTGCGGAGATACAGCCACTTTTCTAAAAAAGTTTAATAGGGAAGTAATATTTTTATTATAAAAATGAATACTGATAGACTTGGATCCATCCTAATTTTTATATGGATTTTTTAAAAGGGGCGACCCTTACCATAATATCGAGCAATACCCCTATACTAAATACGAAGACCATATATTGAAAAGGGGGGACCCTTACCATAATATCGAGCAATACCCCTATACTAAATACGAAGACCATGTATTGAAAAGGGGGGACCCTTACCATAATATCGAGCAATACCTCTATACTAAATACGAAGACCATGTATTGAAAAGGGGGGACCCTTACCATAATATCGAGCAATACCCCTATACTAAATACGAATACCATATATTGAAAAGGGGGGACCCTTACCATAATATCGAGCAATACCCCTATACTAAATACGAAGACCATATATTGAAAAGGGGGACCCTTACCATAATATCGAGCAATACCCCTATACTAAATACGAAGACCATATATTGAAAAGGGAGGACCCTTACCATAATATCGAGCAATACCCCTATACTAAATACGAAGACCATATATTGAAAAGGGGGGACCCTTACCATAATATCGAGCAATACCCCTATACTAAATACGAAGACCATATATTGAAAAGGGGGGACCCTTACCATAATATCGAGCAATACCCCTATACTAAATACGAAGACCATATATTGAAAAGGGGGGACCCTTACCATAATATCGAGCAATACCCCTATACTAAATACGAAGACCATATATTGAAAAGGGGGGACCCTTACCATAATATCGAGCAATACCCCTATACTAAATACGAAGACCATATATTGAAAAGGGGGGACCCTTACCATAATATCGAGCAATACCCCTATACTAAAAACGAAGACCATATATTGAAAAGGGGGGACCCTTACCATAATATCGAGCAATACCCCTATACTAAATACGAAGACCATATATTGAAAAGGGGGGACCCTTACCATAATATCGAGCAATACCCCTATACTAAATACGAAGACCATATATTGAAAAGGGGGGACCATTACCATAATATCGAGCAATACCCCTATACTAAAAACGAAGACCATATATTGAAAAGGGGGGACCCTTACCATAATATCGAGCAATACCCCTATACTAAATACGAAGACCATATATTGAAAAGGGGGGACCCTTACCATAATATCGAGCAATACCCCTATACTAAATACGAAGACCATATATTGAAAAGGGGGGACCCTTACCATAATATCGAGCAATACCCCTATACTAAATACGAAGACCATATATTGAAAAGGGGGGACCCTTACCATAATATCGAGCAATACCCCTATACTAAATACGAAGACCATATATTGAAAAGGGGGGACCCTTACCATAATATCGAGCAATACCCCTATACTAAATACGAAGACCATATATTGAAAAGGGGGGACCCTTACCATAATATCGAGCAATACCCCTATACTAAATACGAAGACCATATATTGAAAAGGGGGGACCCTTACCATAATATCGAGCAATACCCCTATACTAAATACGAAGACCATATATTGAAAAGGGGGGACCCTTACCATAATATCGAGCACTACCCCTATACTAAAAACGAAGACCATATATTGAATAGGGGGGGACCCTTACCATAATATCGAGCAATACCCCTATACTAAATACGAAGACCATATATTGAAAAGGGGGGACCCTTACCATAATATCGAGCAATACCCCTATACTAAATACGAAGACCATATATTGAAAAGGGGGGACCCTTACCATAATATCGAGCAATACCCCTATACTAAAAACGAAGACCATATATTGAAAAGGGGGGACCCTTACCATAATATCGAGCACTACCCCTATACTAAATACGAAGACCATATATTGAAAAGGGGGGACCCTTACCATAATATCGAGCAATACCCCTATACTAAATACGAAGACCATATATTGAAAAGGGGGGACCCTTACCATAATATCGAGCAATACCCCTATACTAAATACGAAGACCATGTATTGAAAAGGGGGGACCCTTACCATAATATCGAGCAATACCCCTATACTAAATACGAAGACCATATATTGAAAAGGGGCGACCCTTACCATAATATCGAGCAATACCCCTATACTAAATACGAAGACCATATATTGAAAAGGGGGGGACCCTTACCATAATATCGAGCAATACCCCTATACTAAATACGAAGACCATGTATTGAAAAGGGGGGACCCTTACCATAATATCGAGCAATACCCCTATACTAAATACGAAGACCATGTATTGAAAAGGGGGGACCCTTACCATAATATCGAGCAATACCCCTATACTAAATACGAAGACCATATATTGAAAAGGGGGGACCCTTACCATAATATCGAGCAATACCCCTATACTAAATACGAAGACCATATATTGAAAAGGGGGGACCCTTACCATAATATCGAGCAATACCCCTATACTAAATACGAAGACCATGTATTGAAAAGGGGGGACCCTTACCATAATATCGAGCAATACCCCTATACTAAATACGAAGACCATGTATTGAAAAGGGGGGACCCTTACCATAATATCGAGCAATACCCCTATACTAAATACGAAGACCATATATTGAAAAGGGGGGACCCTTACCATAATATCGAGCAATACTCCTATACTAAATACGAAGACCATATATTGAAAAGGGGGGACCCTTACCATAATATCGAGCAATACTCCTATACTAAATACGAAGACCATATATTGAAAAGGGGGGACCCTTACCATAATATCGAGCAATACCCCTATACTAAATACGAAGACCATATATTGAAAAGGGGGGACCCTTACCATAATATCGAGCAATACCCCTATACTAAATACGAAGACCATATATTGAAAAGGGGGGACCCTTACCATAATATCGAGCAATACCCCTATACTAAATACGAAGACCATATATTGAAAAGGGGGGACCCTTACCATAATATCGAGCACTACCCCTATACTAAAAACGAAGACCATATATTGAAAAGGGGGGACCCTTACCATAATATCGAGCAATACCCCTATACTAAATACGAAGACCATATATTGAAAAGGGGGGACCCTTACCATAATATCGAGCAATACCCCTATACTAAATACGAAGACCATATATTGAAAAGGGGGGACCCTTACCATAATATCGAGCAATACCCCTATACTAAATACGAAGACCATATATTGAAAAGGGGGGACCCTTACCATAATATCGAGCAATACCCCTATACTAAATACGAAGACCATATATTGAAAAGGGGGGACCCTTACCATAATATCGAGCACTACCCCTATACTAAAAACGAAGACCATATATTGAAAAGGGGGGACCCTTACCATAATATCGAGCAATACCCCTATACTAAATACGAAGACCATATATTGAAAAGGGGGGACCCTTACCATAATATCGAGCAATACCCCTATACTAAAAACGAAGACCATATATTGAAAAGGGGGGACCCTTACCATAATATCGAGCACTACCCCTATACTAAATACGAAGACCATATATTGAAAAGGGGGGACCCTTACCATAATATCGAGCAATACCCCTATACTAAATACGAAGACCATATATTGAAAAGGGGGGACCCTTACCATAATATCGAGCACTACCCCTATACTAAAAACGAAGACCATATATTGAAAAGGGGGGACCCTTACCATAATATCGAGCAATACCCCTATACTAAATACGAAGACCATATATTGAAAAGGGGGGACCCTTACCATAATATCGAGCAATACCCCTATACTAAATACGAAGACCATATATTGAAAAGGGGGGACCCTTACCATAATATCGAGCACTACCCCTATACTAAAAACGAAGACCATATATTGAAAAGGGGGACCCTTACCATAATATCGAGCAATACCCCTATACTAAATACGAAGACCATATATTGAAAAGGGGGGACCCTTACCATAATATCGAGCAATACCCCTATACTAAATACGAAGACCATATATTGAAAAGGGGGGACCCTTACCATAATATCGAGCACTACCCCTATACTAAAAACGAAGACCATATATTGAAAAGGGGGGACCCTTACCATAATATCGAGCAATACCCCTATACTAAATACGAAGACCATATATTGAAAAGGGGGGACCCTTACCATAATATCGAGCAATACCCCTATACTAAATACGAAGACCATATATTGAAAAGGGGGACCCTTACCATAATATCGAGCAATACCCCTATACTAAATACGAAGACCATATATTGAAAAGGGAGGACCCTTACCATAATATCGAGCAATACCCCTATACTAAATACGAAGACCATATATTGAAAAGGGGGGACCCTTACCATAATATCGAGCAATACCCCTATACTAAATACGAAGACCATATATTGAAAAGGGGGGACCCTTACCATAATATCGAGCAATACCCCTATACTAAATACGAAGACCATATATTGAAAAGGGGGGACCCTTACCATAATATCGAGCAATACCCCTATACTAAATACGAAGACCATATATTGAAAAGGGGGGACCCTTACCATAATATCGAGCAATACCCCTATACTAAATACGAAGACCATATATTGAAAAGGGGGGACCCTTACCATAATATCGAGCAATACCCCTATACTAAATACGAAGACCATATATTGAAAAGGGGGGACCCTTACCATAATATCGAGCAATACCCCTATACTAAATACGAAGACCATATATTGAAAAGGGGGGACCCTTACCATAATATCGAGCAATACCCCTATACTAAATACGAAGACCATATATTGAAAAGGGGGGACCCTTACCATAATATCGAGCAATACCCCTATACTAAATACGAAGACCATATATTGAAAAGGGGGGACCCTTACCATAATATCGAGCAATACCCCTATACTAAATACGAAGACCATATATTGAAAAGGGGGGACCCTTACCATAATATCGAGCAATACCCCTATACTAAATACGAAGACCATATATTGAAAAGGGGGGACCCTTACCATAATATCGAGCAATACCCCTATACTAAAAACGAAGACCATATATTGAAAAGGGGGGATCCATCCTAATATTTATATGGATTTTTTCAAAAATTTCTTCAAATTACAATAGTTTTAATATATTTGAAAAGAGCACTATCGATACTTTAGTTAAGTTTTTTCGAATTTCGCTTATTTTTGCGATAAAATCAATATTTGCGGAGATACAGCCACTTTTCTAAAAAAGTTTAATAGGGAAGTAATATTTTTATTATAAAAATGAATACTGATAGACTTGGATCCATCCTAATATTTATATGGATTTTTTCAAAAATTTCTTCAAATTACAATAGTTTTAATATATTTGAAAAGAGCACTATCGATACTTTAGTTAAGTTTTTTCGAATTTCGCTTATTTTTGCGATAAATCAATATTTGCGGAGATACAGCCACTTTTCTAAAAAAGTTTAATAGGGAAGTAATATTTTTATTATAAAAATGAATACTGATAGACTTGGATCCATCCTAATATTCATATGGATTTTTTCAAAAATTTCTTCAAATTACAATAGTTTTAATATATTTGAAAAGAGCACTATCGATTCTTTAGTTAAGTTTTTTCGAATTTCGCTTATTTTTGCGATAAAATCAATATTTGCGGAGATACAGCCACTTTTCTAAAAAAGTTTAATAGGGAAGTAATATATTTATTATAAAAATGAATACTGATAGACTTGGATCCATCCTAATATTTATATGGATTTTTTCAAAAATTTCTTCAAATTACAATAGTTTTAATATATTTGAAAAGAGCACTATGGATACTTTAGTTAAGTTTTTTCGAATTTCGCTTATTTTTGCGATAAAATCAATATATGCGGAGATACAGCCACTTTTCTAAAAAAGTTTAATAGGGAACTAATATATTTATTATAAAAATGAATACTGATAGACTTGGATCCATCCTAATATTTATATGGATTTTTTCAAAAATTTCTTCAAATTACAATAGTTTTAATATATTTGAAAAGAGCACTATCGATACTTTAGTTAAGTTTTTTCGAATTTCGCTTATTTTTGCGATAAAATCAATATTTGCGGAGATACAGCCACTTTTCTAAAAAAGTTTAATAGGGAAGTAATATATTTATTATAAAAATGAATACTGATAGACTTGGATCCATCCTAATATTTATATGGATTTTTTCAAAAATTTCTTCAAATTACAATAGTTTTAATATATTTGAAAAGAGCACTATCGATACTTTAGTGAAGTTTTTTCGAATTTCGCTTATTTTTGCGATAAAATCAATATTTGCGGAGATACAGCCACTTTTCTAAAAAAGTTTAATAGGGAAGTAATATTTTTATTATAAAAATGAATACTGATAGACTTGGATCCATCCTAATATTTATATGGATTTTTTCAAAAATTTCTTCAAATTACAATAGTTTTAATATATTTGAAAAGAGCACTATCGATACTTTAGTTAAGTTTTTTCGAATTTCGCTTATTTTTGCGATAAAATCAATATTTGCGGAGATACAGCCACTTTTCTAAAAAAGTTTAATAGGGAAGTAATATTTTTATTATAAAAATGAATACTGATAGACTTGGATCCATCCTAATATTCATATGGATTTTTCCAAAAATTTCTTCAAATTACAATAGTTTTAATATATTTGAAAAGAGCACTATCGATACTTTAGTTAAGTTTTTTCGAATTTCGCTTATTTTTGCGATAAAATCAATATTTGCGGAGATACAGCCACTTTTCTAAAAAAGTTTAATAGGGAAGTAATATTTTTATTATAAAAATGAATACTGATAGACTTGGATCCATCCTAATATTTATATGGATTTTTTCAAAAATGTCTTCAAATTACAATAGTTTTAATATATTTGAAACGAGCACTATCGATACTTTAGTTAAGTTTTTTCGAATTTCGCTTATTTTTGCGATAAAATCAATATTTGCGGAGATACAGCCACTTTTCTAAAAAAGTTTAATAGGGAAGTAATATTTTTATTATAAAAATGAATACTGATAGACTTGGATCCATCCTAATATTTATATGGATTTTTTCAAAAATTTCTTCAAATTACAATAGTTTTAATATATTTGAAAAGAGCACTATCGATACTTTAGTTAAGTTTTTTCGAATTTCGCTTATTTTTGCGATAAAATCAATATTTGCGGAGATACAGCCACTTTTCTAAAAAAGTTTAATAGGGAAGTAATATTTTTATTATAAAAATGAATACTGATAGACTTGGATCCATCCTAATATTTATATGGATTTTTTCAAAAATTTCTTCAAATTACAATAGTTTTAATATATTTGAAAAGAGCACTATCGATACTTTAGTTAAGTTTTTTCGAATTTCGCTTATTTTTGCGATAAAATCAATATTTGCGGAGATACAGCCACTTTTCTAAAAAAGTTTAATAGGGAACTAATATATTTATTATAAAAATGAATACTGATAGACTTGGATCCATCCTAATATTCATATGGATTTTTTCAAAAATTTCTTCAAATTACAATAGTTTTAATATATTTGAAAAGAGCACTATCGATACTTTAGTTAAGTTTTTTCGAATTTCGCTTATTTTTGCGATAAAATCAATATTTGCGGAGATACAGCCACTTTTCTAAAAAAGTTTAATAGGGAAGTAATATTTTTATTATAAAAATGAATACTGATAGACTTGGATCCATCCTAATTTTTATATGGATTTTTTAAAAGGGGCGACCCTTACCATAATATCGAGCAATACCCCTATACTAAATACGAAGACCATATATTGAAAAGGGGGGGACCCTTACCATAATATCGAGCAATACCCCTATACTAAATACGAAGACCATATATTGAAAAGGGGGGACCCTTACCATAATATCGAGCAATACCCCTATACTAAATACGAAGACCATATATTGAAAAGGGGGGACCCTTACCATAATATCGAGCAATACCCCTATACTAAATACGAAGACCATATATTGAAAAGGGGGACCCTTACCATAATATCGAGCAATACCCCTATACTAAATACGAAGACCATATATTGAAAAGGGGGGACCCTTACCATAATATCGAGCAATACCCCTATACTAAATACGAAGACCATATATTGAAAAGGGGGGACCCTTACCATAATATCGAGCAATACCCCTATACTAAATACGAAGACCATATATTGAAAAGGGGGGACCCTTACCATAATATCGAGCAATACCCCTATACTAAATACGAAGACCATATATTGAAAAGGGGGGACCCTTACCATAATATCGAGCAATACCCCTATACTAAATACGAAGACCATATATTGAAAAGGGGGGACCCTTACCATAATATCGAGCAATACCCCTATACTAAATACGAAGACCATATATTGAAAAGGGGGGACCCTTACCATAATATCGAGCAATACCCCTATACTAAATACGAAGACCATATATTGAAAAGGGGGGACCCTTACCATAATATCGAGCAATACCCCTATACTAAATACGAAGACCATATATTGAAAAGAGGGGACCCTTACCATAATATCGAGCAATACCCCTATACTAAATACGAAGACCATATATTGAAAAGGGGGGACCCTTACCATAATATCGAGCAATACCCCTATACTAAATACGAAGACCATATATTGAAAAGGGGGGACCCTTACCATAATATCGAGCACTACCCTTATACTAAATACGAAGACCATATATTGAAAAGGGGGGATCCATCCTAATATTTATATGGATTTTTTCAACAATTTCTTCAAATTACAATAGTTTTAATATATTTGAAAAGAGCACTATCGATACTTTAGTGAAGTTTTTTCGAATTTCGCTTATTTTTGCGATAAAATCAATATTTGCGGAGATACAGCCACTTTTCTAAAAAAGTTTAATAGGGAAGTAATATTTTTATTATAAAAATGAATACTGATAGACTTGGATCCATCCTAATATTTATATGGATTTTTTCAAAAATTTCTTCAAATTACAATAGTTTTAATATATTTGAATAGAGCACTATCGATACTTTAGTTAAGTTTTTTCGAATTTCGCTTATTTTGCGATAAAATCAATATTTGCGGAGATACAGCCACTTTTCTAAAAAAGTTTAATAGGGAAGTAATATTTTTATTATAAAAATGAATACTGATAGACTTGGATCCATCCTAATTTTTATATGGATTTTTTAAAAGGGGCGACCCTTACCATAATATCGAGCAATACCCCTATACTAAATACGAAGACCATATATTGAAAAGGGGGGACCCTTACCATAATATCGAGCAATACCCCTATACTAAATACGAAGACCATGTATTGAAAAGGGGGGACCCTTACCATAATATCGAGCAATACCTCTATACTAAATACGAAGACCATGTATTGAAAAGGGGGGACCCTTACCATAATATCGAGCAATACCCCTATACTAAATACGAAGACCATATATTGAAAAGGGGGGACCCTTACCATAATATCGAGCAATACCCCTATACTAAATACGAAGACCATATATTGAAAAGGGGGACCCTTACCATAATATCGAGCAATACCCCTATACTAAATACGAAGACCATATATTGAAAAGGGAGGACCCTTACCATAATATCGAGCAATACCCCTATACTAAATACGAAGACCATATATTGAAAAGGGGGGACCCTCACCATAATATCGAGCAATACCCCTATACTAAATACGAAGACCATATATTGAAAAGGGGGGACCCTTACCATAATATCGAGCAATACCCCTATACTAAATACGAAGACCATATATTGAAAAGGGGGGACCCTTACCATAATATCGAGCAATACTCCTATACTAAATACGAAGACCATATATTGAAAAGGGGGGACCCTTACCATAATATCGAGCAATACCCCTATACTAAATACGAAGACCATATATTGAAAAGGGGGGACCCTTACCATAATATCGAGCAATACCCCTATACTAAATACGAAGACCATATATTGAAAAGGGGGGACCCTTACCATAATATCGAGCAATACCCCTATACTAAATACGAAGACCATATATTGAAAAGGGGGGACCCTTACCATAATATCGAGCAATACCCCTATACTAAATACGAAGACCATATATTGAAAAGGGGGGACCCTTACCATAATATCGAGCACTACCCCTATACTAAAAACGAAGACCATATATTGAAAAGGGGGGACCCTTACCATAATATCGAGCAATACCCCTATACTAAATACGAAGACCATATATTGAAAAGGGGGGACCCTTACCATAATATCGAGCAATACCCCTATACTAAAAACGAAGACCATATATTGAAAAGGGGGGACCCTTACCATAATATCGAGCACTACCCCTATACTAAATACGAAGACCATATATTGAAAAGGGGGGACCCTTACCATAATATCGAGCAATACCCCTATACTAAATACGAAGACCATATATTGAAAAGGGGGGACCCTTACCATAATATCGAGCACTACCCCTATACTAAAAACGAAGACCATATATTGAAAAGGGGGGACCCTTACCATAATATCGAGCAATACCCCTATACTAAATACGAAGACCATATATTGAAAAGGGGGGACCCTTACCATAATATCGAGCAATACCCCTATACTAAATACGAAGACCATATATTGAAAAGGGGGGACCCTTACCATAATATCGAGCACTACCCCTATACTAAAAACGAAGACCATATATTGAAAAGGGGGGACCCTTACCATAATATCGAGCAATACCCCTATACTAAATACGAAGACCATATATTGAAAAGGGGGGACCCTTACCATAATATCGAGCAATACCCCTATACTAAATACGAAGACCATATATTGAAAAGGGGGGACCCTTACCATAATATCGAGCACTATCCCTATACTAAAAACGAAGACCATATATTGAAAAGGGGGGACCCTTACCATAATATCGAGCAATACCCCTATACTAAATACGTAGACCATATATTGAAAAGGGGGGACCCTTACCATAATATCGAGCAATACCCCTATACTAAAAACGAAGACCATATATTGAAAAGGGGGGACCCTTACCATAATATCGAGCACTACCCCTATACTAAATACGAAGACCATATATTGAAAAGGGGGGACCCTTACCATAATATCGAGCAATACCCCTATACTAAATACGAAGACCATATATTGAAAAGGGGGGACCCTTACCATAATATCGAGCAATACCCCTATACTAAATACGAAGACCATATATTGAAAAGGGGGGACCCTTACCATAATATCGAGCAATACCCCTATACTAAATACGAAGACCATATATTGAAAAGGGGGGACCCTTACCATAATATCGAGCAATACCCCTATACTAAATACGAAGACCATATATTGAAAAGGGGGGACCCTTACCATAATATCGAGCAATACCCCTATACTAAATACGAAGACCATATATTGAAAAGGGGGGACCCTTACCATAATATCGAGCAATACCCCTATACTAAATACGAAGACCATATATTGAAAAGAGGGGACCCTTACCATAATATCGAGCAATACCCCTATACTAAATACGAAGACCATATATTGAAAAGGGGGGACCCTTACCATAATATCGAGCAATACCCCTATACTAAATACGAAGACCATATATTGAAAAGGGGGGACCCTTACCATAATATCGAGCACTACCCTTATACTAAATACGAAGACCATATATTGAAAAGGGGGGATCCATCCTAATATTTATATGGATTTTTTCAACAATTTCTTCAAATTACAATAGTTTTAATATATTTGAAAAGAGCACTATCGATACTTTAGTGAAGTTTTTTCGAATTTCGCTTATTTTTGCGATAAAATCAATATTTGCGGAGATACAGCCACTTTTCTAAAAAAGTTTAATAGGGAAGTAATATTTTTATTATAAAAATGAATACTGATAGACTTGGATCCATCCTAATATTTATATGGATTTTTTCAAAAATTTCTTCAAATTACAATAGTTTTAATATATTTGAATAGAGCACTATCGATACTTTAGTTAAGTTTTTTCGAATTTCGCTTATTTTGCGATAAAATCAATATTTGCGGAGATACAGCCACTTTTCTAAAAAAGTTTAATAGGGAAGTAATATTTTTATTATAAAAATGAATACTGATAGACTTGGATCCATCCTAATTTTTATATGGATTTTTTAAAAGGGGCGACCCTTACCATAATATCGAGCAATACCCCTATACTAAATACGAAGACCATATATTGAAAAGGGGGGACCCTTACCATAATATCGAGCAATACCCCTATACTAAATACGAAGACCATGTATTGAAAAGGGGGGACCCTTACCATAATATCGAGCAATACCTCTATACTAAATACGAAGACCATGTATTGAAAAGGGGGGACCCTTACCATAATATCGAGCAATACCCCTATACTAAATACGAAGACCATATATTGAAAAGGGGGGACCCTTACCATAATATCGAGCAATACCCCTATACTAAATACGAAGACCATATATTGAAAAGGGGGACCCTTACCATAATATCGAGCAATACCCCTATACTAAATACGAAGACCATATATTGAAAAGGGAGGACCCTTACCATAATATCGAGCAATACCCCTATACTAAATACGAAGACCATATATTGAAAAGGGGGGACCCTTACCATAATATCGAGCAATACCCCTATACTAAATACGAAGACCATATATTGAAAAGGGGGGACCCTTACCATAATATCGAGCAATACCCCTATACTAAATACGAAGACCATATATTGAAAAGGGGGGACCCTTACCATAATATCGAGCAATACTCCTATACTAAATACGAAGACCATATATTGAAAAGGGGGGACCCTTACCATAATATCGAGCAATACCCCTATACTAAATACGAAGACCATATATTGAAAAGGGGGGACCCTTACCATAATATCGAGCAATACCCCTATACTAAATACGAAGACCATATATTGAAAAGGGGGGACCCTTACCATAATATCGAGCAATACCCCTATACTAAATACGAAGACCATATATTGAAAAGGGGGGACCCTTACCATAATATCGAGCAATACCCCTATACTAAATACGAAGACCATATATTGAAAAGGGGGGACCCTTACCATAATATCGAGCACTACCCCTATACTAAAAACGAAGACCATATATTGAAAAGGGGGGACCCTTACCATAATATCGAGCAATACCCCTATACTAAATACGAAGACCATATATTGAAAAGGGGGGACCCTTACCATAATATCGAGCAATACCCCTATACTAAAAACGAAGACCATATATTGAAAAGGGGGGACCCTTACCATAATATCGAGCACTACCCCTATACTAAATACGAAGACCATATATTGAAAAGGGGGGACCCTTACCATAATATCGAGCAATACCCCTATACTAAATACGAAGACCATATATTGAAAAGGGGGGACCCTTACCATAATATCGAGCACTACCCCTATACTAAAAACGAAGACCATATATTGAAAAGGGGGGACCCTTACCATAATATCGAGCAATACCCCTATACTAAATACGAAGACCATATATTGAAAAGGGGGGACCCTTACCATAATATCGAGCAATACCCCTATACTAAATACGAAGACCATATATTGAAAAGGGGGGACCCTTACCATAATATCGAGCACTACCCCTATACTAAAAACGAAGACCATATATTGAAAAGGGGGGACCCTTACCATAATATCGAGCAATACCCCTATACTAAATACGAAGACCATATATTGAAAAGGGGGGACCCTTACCATAATATCGAGCAATACCCCTATACTAAATACGAAGACCATATATTGAAAAGGGGGGACCCTTACCATAATATCGAGCACTATCCCTATACTAAAAACGAAGACCATATATTGAAAAGGGGGGACCCTTACCATAATATCGAGCAATACCCCTATACTAAATACGAAGACCATATATTGAAAAGGGGGGACCCTTACCATAATATCGAGCAATACCCCTATACTAAAAACGAAGACCATATATTGAAAAGGGGGGACCCTTACCATAATATCGAGCACTACCCCTATACTAAATACGAAGACCATATATTGAAAAGGGGGGACCCTTACCATAATATCGAGCAATACCCCTATACTAAATACGAAGACCATATATTGAAAAGGGGGGACCCTTACCATAATATCGAGCAATACCCCTATACTAAATACGAAGACCATATATTGAAAAGGGGGGACCCTTACCATAATATCGAGCAATACCCCTATACTAAATATGAAGACCATATATTGAAAAGGGGGGACCCTTACCATAATATCGAGCAATACCCCTATACTAAATACGAAGACCATATATTGAAAAGGGGGGACCCTTACCATAATATCGAGCAATACCCCTATACTAAATACGAAGACCATATATTGAAAAGGGGGGACCCTTACCATAATATCGAGCACTACCCTTATACTAAATACGAAGACCATATATTGAAAAGGGGGGATCCATCCTAATATTTATATGGATTTTTTCAACAATTTCTTCAAATTACAATAGTTTTAATATATTTGAAAAGAGCACTATCGATACTCTAGTTAAGTTTTTTCGAATTTCGCTTATTTTTGCGATAAAATCAATATTTGCGGAGATACAGCCACTTTTCTAAAAAAGTTTAATAGGGAAGTAATATTTTTATTATAAAAATGAATACTGATAGACTTGGATCCATCCTAATATTCATATGGATTTTTTCAAAAATTTCTTCAAATTACAATAGTTTTAATATATTTGAAAAGAGCACTATCGATACTTTAGTTAAGTTTTTTCGAATTTCGCTTATTTTTGCGATAAAATCAATATTTGCGGAGATACAGCCACTTTTCTAAAAAAGTTTAATAGGGAAGTAATATTTTTATTATAAAAATGAATACTGATAGACTTGGATCCATCCTAATATTCATATGGATTTTTTAAAAAATTTCTTCAAATTACAATAGTTTTAATATATTTGAAAAGAGCACTATCGATACTTTAGTTAAGTTTTTTCGAATTTCGCTTATTTTTGCGATAAAATCAATATTTGCGGAGATACAGCCACTTTTCTAAAAAGGTTTAATAGGGAAGTAATATTTTTATTATAAAAATGAATACTGATAGACTTGGATCCATCCTAATTTTTATATGGATTTTTTAAAAGGGGCGACCCTTACCATAATATCGAGCAATACCCCTATACTAAATACGAAGACCATATATTGAAAAGGGGGGATCCTTACCATAATATCGAGCAATACCCCTATACTAAATACGAAGACCATATATTGAAAAGGGGGGACCCTTACCATAATATCGAGCAATACCCCTATACTAAAAACGAAGACCATATATTGAAAAGGGGGGACCCTTACCATAATATCGAGCAATACCCCTATACTAAATACGAAGACCATATATTGAAAAGGGGGACCCTTACCATAATATCGAGCACTACCCTTATACTAAATACGAAGACCATATATTGAAAAGGGGGGATCCATCCTAATATTTATATGGATTTTTTCAACAATTTCTTCAAATTACAATAGTTTTAATATATTTGAAAAGAGCACTATCGATACTCTAGTTAAGTTTTTTCGAATTTCGCTTATTTTTGCGATAAAATCAATATTTGCGGAGATACAGCCACTTTTCTAAAAAAGTTTAATAGGGAAGTAATATTTTTATTATAAAAATGAATACTGATAGACTTGGATCCATCCTAATATTCATATGGATTTTTTCAAAAATTTCTTCAAATTACAATAGTTTTAATATATTTGAAAAGAGCACTATCGATACTTTAGTTAAGTTTTTTCGAATTTCGCTTATTTTTGCGATAAAATCAATATTTGCGGAGATACAGCCACTTTTCTAAAAAAGTTTAATAGGGAAGTAATATTTTTATTATAAAAATGAATACTGATAGACTTGGATCCATCCTAATATTTATATGGATTTTTTCAAAAATTTCTTCAAATTACAATAGTTTTAATATATTTGAAAAGAGCACTATCGATACTTTAGTTAAGTTTTTTCGAATTTCGCTTATTTTTGCGATAAAATCAATATTTGCGGAGATACAGCCACTTTTCTAAAAAAGTTTAATAGGGAAGTAATATTTTTATTATAAAAATGAATACTGATAGACTTGGATCCATCCTAATATTCATATGGATTTTTTCAAAAATTTCTTCAAATTACAATAGTTTTAATATATTTGAAAAGAGCACTATCGATACTTTAGTTAAGTTTTTTCGAATTTCGCTTATTTTTGCGATAAAATCAATATTTGCGGAGATACAGCCACTTTTCTAAAAAAGTTTAATAGGGAAGTAATATTTTTATTATAAAAATGAATACTGATAGACTTGGATCCATCCTAATTTTTATATGGATTTTTTAAAAGGGGCGACCCTTACCATAATATCGAGCAATACCCCTATACTAAATACGAAGACCATATATTGAAAAGGGGGGACCCTTACCATAATATCGAGCAATACCCCTATACTAAATACGAAGACCATGTATTGAAAAGGGGGGACCCTTACCATAATATCGAGCAATACCCCTATACTAAATACGAAGACCATGTATTGAAAAGGGGGGACCCTTACCATAATATCGAGCAATACCCCTATACTAAATACGAAGACCATATATTGAAAAGGGGGGACCCTTACCATAATATCGAGCAATACCCCTATACTAAATACGAAGACCATATATTGAAAAGGGGGACCCTTACCATAATATCGAGCAATACCCCTATACTAAATACGAAGACCATATATTGAAAAGGGGGGACCCTTACCATAATATCGACCAATACCCCTATACTAAATACGAAGACCATATATTGAAAAGGGGGGACCCTTACCATAATATCGAGCAATACCCCTATACTAAATACGAAGACCATATATTGAAAAGGGGGGACCCTTACCATAATATCGAGCAATACCCCTATACTAAATACGAAGACCATATATTGAAAAGGGGGCACCCTTACCATAATATCGAGCAATACCCCTATACTAAATACGAAGACCATATATTGAAAAGGGGGGACCCTTACCATAATATCGAGCAATACCCCTATACTAAATACGAAGACCATATATTGAAAAGGGGGGACCCTTACCATAATATCGAGCAATACCCCTATACTAAATACGAAGACCATATATTGAAAAGGGGGGACCCTTACCATAATATCGAGCAATACCCCTATACTAAATACGAAGACCATATATTGAAAAGGGGGGACCCTTACCATAATATCGAGCAATACCCCTATACTAAATACGAAGACCATATATTGAAAAGGGGGGACCCTTACCATAATATCGAGCAATACCCCTATACTAAATACGAAGACCATATATTGAAAAGGGGGGACCCTTACCATAATATCGAGCACTACCCCTATACTAAAAACGAAGACCATATATTGAAAAGGGGGGACCCTTACCATAATATCGAGCAATACCCCTATACTAAATACGAAGACCATATATTGAAAAGGGGGGACCCTTACCATAATATCGAGCAATACCCCTATACTAAATACGAAGACCATATATTGAAAAGGGGGGACCCTTACCATAATATCGAGCAATACCCCTATACTAAATACGAAGACCATATATTGAAAAGGGGGGACCCTTACCATAATATCGAGCAATACCCCTATACTAAATACGAAGACCATATATTGAAAAGGGGGGACCCTTACCATAATATCGAGCAATACCCCTATACTAAATACGAAGACCATATATTGAAAAGGGGGGACCCTTACCATAATATCGAGCAATACCCCTATACTAAATACGAAGACCATATATTGAAAAGGGGGGACCCTTACCATAATATCGAGCACTACCCCTATACTAAAAACGAAGACCATATATTGAAAAGGGGGGACCCTTACCATAATATCGAGCAATACCCCTATACTAAATACGAAGACCATATATTGAAAAGGGGGGACCCTTACCATAATATCGAGCAATACCCCTATACTAAATACGAAGACCATATATTGAAAAGGGGGGACCCTTACCATAATATCGAGCACTACCCCTATACTAAATACGAAGACCATATATTGAAAAGGGGGGACCCTTACCATAATATCGAGCAATACCCCTATACTAAATACGAAGACCATATATTGAAAAGGGGGGACCCTTACCATAATATCGAGCAATACCCCTATACTAAATACGAAGACCATATATTGAAAAGGGGGGACCCTTACCATAATATCGAGCAATACCCCTATACTAAATACGAAGACCATATATTGAAAAGGGGGGACCCTTACCATAATATCGAGCAATACCCCTATACTAAATACGAAGACCATATATTGAAAAGGGGGGACCCTTACCATAATATCGAGCAATACCCCTATACTAAATACGAAGACCATATATTGAAAAGGGGGGACCCTTACCATAATATCGAGCAATACCCCTATACTAAATACGAAGACCATATATTGAAAAGGGGGGACCCTTACCATAATATCGAGCACTACCCTTATACTAAATACGAAGACCATATATTGAAAAGGGGGGATCCATCCTAATATTTATATGGATTTTTTCAACAATTTCTTCAAATTACAATAGTTTTAATATATTTGAAAAGAGCACTATCGATACTTTAGTTAAGTTTTTTCGAATTTCGCTTATTTTTGCGATAAAATCAATATTTGCGGAGATACAGCCACTTTTCTAAAAAAGTTTAATAGGGAAGTAATATTTTTATTATAAAAATGAATACTGATAGACTTGGATCCATCCTAATATTCATATGGATTTTTTCAAAAATTTCTTCAAATTACAATAGTTTTAATATATTTGAAAAGAGCACTATCGATACTTTAGTTAAGTTTTTTCGAATTTCGCTTATTTTTGCGATAAAATCAATATTTGCGGAGATACAGCCACTTTTCTAAAAAAGTTTAATAGGGAAGTAATATTTTTATTATAAAAATGAATACTGATAGACTTGGATCCATCCTAATATTCATATGGATTTTTTCAAAAATTTCTTCAAATTACAATAGTTTTAATATATTTGAAAAGAGCACTATCGATACTTTAGTTAAGTTTTTTCGAACTTCGCTTATTTTTGCGATAAAATCAATATTTGCGGAGATACAGCCACTTTTCTAAAAAAGTTTAATAGGGAAGTAATATTTTTATTATAAAAATGAATACTGATAGACTTGGATCCATCCTAATATTTATATGGATTTTTTCAAAAATTTCTTCAAATTACAATAGTTTTAATATATTTGAAAAGAGCACTATCGATACTTTAGTTAAGTTTTTTCGAATTTCGCTTATTTTGCGATAAAATCAATATTTGCGGAGATACAGCCACTTTTCTAAAAAAGTTTAATAGGGAAGTAATATTTTTATTATAAAAATGAATACTGATAGACTTGGATCCATCCTAATATTTATATGGATTTTTTCAAAAATTTCTTCAAATTACAATAGTTTTAATATATTTGAAAAGAGCACTATCGATACTTTAGTTAAGTTTTTTCGAATTTCGCTAATTTTTGCGATAAAATCAATATTTGCGGAGATACAGCCACTTTTCTAAAAAAGTTTAATAGGGAACTAATATATTTATTATAAAAATGAATACTGATAGACTTGGATCCATCCTAATATTCATATGGATTTTTTCAAAAATTTCTTCAAATTACAATAGTTTTAATATATTTGAAAAGAGCACTATCGATACTTTTGTTAAGTTTTTTCGAATTTCGCTTATTTTTGCGATAAAATCAATATTTGCGGAGATACAGCCACTTTTCTAAAAAAGTTAATAGGGAAGTAATATTTTTATTATAAAAATGAATACTGATAGACTTGGATCCATCCTAATATTCATATGGATTTTTTCAAAAATTTCTTCAAATTACAATAGTTTTAATATATTTGAAAAGAGCACTATCGATACTTTCGTTAAGTTTTTTCGAATTTCGCTTATTTTTGCGATAAAATCAATATTTGCGGAGATACAGCCACTTTTCTAAAAAAGTTTAATAGGGAAGTAATATTTTTATTATAAAAATGAATACTGATAGACTTGGATCCATCCTAATTTTTATATGGATTTTTTAAAAGGGGCGACCCTTACCATAATATCGAGCAATACCCCTATACTAAATACGAAGACCATATATTGAAGAGGGGGGACCCTTACCATAATATCGAGCAATACCCCTATACTAAATACGAAGACCATATATTGAAAAGGGGGGACCCTTACCATAATATCGAGCAATACCCCTATACTAAATAGGAAGACCATATATTGAAAAGGGGGGACCCTTACCATAATATCGAGCAATACCCCTATACTAAACACGAAGACCATATATTGAAAAGGGGGGACCCTTACCATAATATCGAGCAATACCCCTATACTAAATACGAAGACCATATATTGAAAAGGGGGAACCCTTACCATAATATCGAGCAATACCCCTATACTAAATACGAAGACCATATATTGAAAAGGGGGGACCCTTACCATAATATCAAGCAATACCCCTATACTAAATACGAAGACCATATATTGAAAAGGGGGGACCCTTACCATAATATCGAGCAATACCCCTATACTAAATAGGAAGACCATATATTGAAAAGGGGGGACCCTTACCATAATATCGAGCAATACCCCTATACTAAACACGAAGACCATATATTGAAAAGGGGGGACCCTTACCATAATATCGAGCAATACCCCTATACTAAATACGAAGACCATATATTGAAAAGGGGGAACCCTTACCATAATATCGAGCAATACCCCTATACTAAATACGAAGACCATATATTGAAAAGAGGGGACCCTTACCATAATATCGAGCAATACCCCTATACTAAATACGAAGACCATATATTGAAAAGGGGGGACCCTTACCATAATATCGAGCACTACCCTTATACTAAATACGAAGACCATATATTGAAAAGGGGGGACCCTTACCATAATATCAAGCAATACCCCTATACTAAATACGAAGACCATATATTGAAAAGGGGGGACCCTTACCATAATATCGAGCAATACCCCTATACTAAATAGGAAGACCATATATTGAAAAGGGGGGACCCTTACCATAATATCGAGCAATACCCCTATACTAAACACGAAGACCATATATTGAAAAGGGGGGACCCTTACCATAATATCGAGCAATACCCCTATACTAAATACGAAGACCATATATTGAAAAGGGGGAACCCTTACCATAATATCGAGCAATACCCCTATACTAAATACGAAGACCATATATTGAAAAGGGGGGACCCTTACCATAATATCGAGCAATACCCCTATACTAAATACGAAGACCATATATTGAAAAGGGGGGACCCTTACCATAATATCGAGCACTACCCTTATACTAAATACGAAGACCATATATTGAAAAGGGGGGATCCATCCTAATATTTATATGGATTTTTTCAACAATTTCTTCAAATTACAATAGTTTTAATATATTTGAAAAGAGCACTATCGATACTTTAGTTAAGTTTTTTCGAATTTCGCTTATTTTTGCGATAAAATCAATATTTGCGGAGATACAGCCACTTTTCTAAAAAAGTTTAATAGGGAAGTAATATTTTTATTATAAAAATGAATACTGATAGACTTGGATCCATCCTAATATTCATATGGATTTTTTCAAAAATTTCTTCAAATTACAATAGTTTTAATATATTTGAAAAGAGCACTATCGATACTTTAGTTAAGTTTTTTCGAATTTCGCTTATTTTTGCGATAAAATCAATATTTGCGGAGATACAGCCACTTTTCTAAAAAAGTTTAATAGGGAAGTAATATTTTTATTATAAAAATGAATACTGATAGACTTGGATCCATCCTAATATTTATATGGATTTTTTCAAAAATTTCTTCAAATTACAATAGTTTTAATATATTTGAAAAGAGCACTATCGATACTTTAGTTGAGTTTTTTCGAATTTCGCTTATTTTTGCGATAAAATCAATATTTGCGGAGATACAGCCACTTTTCTAAAAAAGTTTAATAGGGAACTAATATATTTATTATAAAAATGAATACTGATAGACTTGGATCCATCCTAATATTCATATGGATTTTTTCAAAAATTTCTTCAAATTACAATAGTTTTAATATATTTGAAAAGAGCACTATCGATACTTTAGTTAAGTTTTTTCGAATTTCGCTTATTTTTGCGATAAAATCAATATTTGCGGAGATACAGCCACTTTTCTAAAAAAGTTTAATAGGGAAGTAATATTTTTATTATAAAAATTAATACTGATAGACTTGGATCCATCCTAATATTTATATGGATTTTTTCAAAAATTTCTTCAAATTACAATAGTTTTAATATATTTGAAAAGAGCACTATCGATACTTTAGTTGAGTTTTTTCGAATTTCGCTTATTTTTGCGATAAAATCAATATTTGCGGAGATACAGCCACTTTTCTAAAAAGTTTAATAGGGAACTAATATATTTATTATAAAAATGAATACTGATAGACTTGGATCCATCCTAATATTCATATGGATTTTTTCAAAAATTTCTTCAAATTACAATAGTTTTAATATATTTGAAAAGAGCACTATCGATACTTTCGTTAAGTTTTTTCGAATTTCGCTTATTTTTGCGATAAAATCAATATTTGCGGAGATACAGCCACTTTTCTAAAAAAGTTTAATAGGGAAGTTATATTTTTATTATAAAAATGAATACTGATAGACTTGGATCCATCCTAATTTTTATATGGATTTTTTAAAAGGGGCGACCCTTACCATAATATCGAGCAATACCCCTATACTAAATACGAAGACCATATATTGAAAAGGGGGGACCCTTACCATAATATCGAGCAATAACCCTATACTAAATACGAAGACCATATATTGAAAAGGGGGGACCCTTACCATAATATCGAGCAATACCCCTATACTAAATACGAAGACCATATATTGAAAAGGGGGGACCCTTACCATAATATCGAGCAATACCCCTATACTAAATACGAAGACCATATATTGAAAAGGGGGGACCCTTACCATAATATCGAGCAATACCCCTATACTAAATACGAAGACCATATATTGAAAAGGGGGGACCCTTACCATAATATCGAGCAATACCCCTATACTAAACACGAAGACCATATATTGAAAAGGGGGGACCCTTACCATAATATCGAGCAATAGCCCTATACTAAACACGAAGACCATATATTGAAAAGGGGGGACCCTTACCATAATATCGAGCAATACCCCTATACTAAATACGAAGACCATATATTGAAAAGGGGGGACCCTTACCATAATATCGAGCAATACCCCTATACTAAATACGAAGACCATATATTGAAAAGGGGGGACCCTTACCATAATATCGAGCAATACCCCTATACTAAATACGAAGACCATATATTGAATAGGGGGGGACCCTTACCATAATATCGAGCAATACCCCTATACTAAATACGAAGACCATATATTGAAAAGGGGGGACCCTTACCATAATATCGAGCACTACCCCTATACTCAAAACGAAGACCATATATTGAATAGGGGGGGACCCTTACCATAATATCGAGCAATACCCCTATACTAAATACGAAGACCATATATTGAAAAGGGGGGACCCTTACCATAATATCGAGCAATACCCCTATACTAAATACGAAGACCATATATTGAAAAGGGGGGACCCTTACCATAATATCGAGCAATACCCCTATACTAAAAACGAAGACCATATATTGAAAAGGGGGGACCCTTACCATAATATCGAGCACTACCCCTATACTAAATACGAAGACCATATATTGAAAAGGGGGGACCCTTACCATAATATCGAGCAATACCCCTATACTAAATACGAAGACCATATATTGAAAAGGGGGGACCCTTACCATAATATCGAGCAATACCCCTATACTAAATACGAAGACCATATATTGAAAAGGGGGGACCCTTACCATAATATCGAGCAATACCCCTATACTAAATACGAAGACCATATATTGAAAAGGGGGGACCCTTACCATAATATCGAGCAATACCCCTATACTAAATACGAAGACCATATATTGAAAAGGGGGGACCCTTACCATAATATCGAGCAATACCCCTATACTAAATACGAAGACCATATATTGAAAAGGGGGGACCCTTACCATAATAGCGAGCACTACCCTTATACTAAATACGAAGACCATATATTGAAAAGGGGGGGTCTATCCTAATATTTATATGGATTTTTTCAACAATTTCTTCAAATTACAATAGTTTTAATATATTTGAAAAGAGCACTATCGATACTTTAGTTAAATTTTCGAATTTCGCTTATTTTTGCGATAAAATCAATATTTGCGGAGATACAGCCACTTTTCTAAAAAAGTTTAATAGGGAAGTAATATTTTTATTATAAAAATGAATACTGATAGACTTGGATCCATCCTAATATTCATATGGATTTTTTCAAAAATTTCTTCAAATTACAATAGTTTTAATATATTTGAAAAGAGCACTATCGATACTCTAGTTAAGTTTTTTCGAATTTCGCTTATTTTTGCGATAAAATCAATATTTGCGGAGATACAGCCACTTTTCTAAAAAAGTTTAATAGGGAAGTAATATTTTTATTATAAAAATGAATACTGATAGACTTGGATCCATCCTAATATTTATATGGATTTTTTCAAAAATTTCTTCAAATTACAATAGTTTTAATATATTTGAAAAGAGCACTATCGATACTTTAGTTAAGTTTTTTCGAATTTCGCTTATTTTTGCGATAAAATCAATATTTGCGGAGATACAGCCACTTTTCTAAAAAAGTTTAATAGGGAAGTAATATTTTTATTATAAAAATGAATACTGATAGACTTGGATCCATCCTAATATTCATATGGATTTTTTCAAAAATTTCTTCAAATTACAATAGTTTTAATATATTTGAAAAGAGCACTATCGATACTTTAGTTAAGTTTTTTCGAATTTCGCTTATTTTTGCGATAAAATCAATATTTGCGGAGATACAGCCACTTTTCTAAAAAAGTTTAATAGGGAAGTAATATTTTTATTATAAAAATGAATACTGATAGACTTGGATCCATCCTAATATTCATATGGATTTTTTCAAAAATTTCTTCAAATTACAATAGTTTTAATATATTTGAAAAGAGCACTATCGATACTTTAGTTAAGTTTTTTCGAATTTCGCTTATTTTTGCGATAAAATCAATATTTGCGGAGATACAGCCACTTTTCTAAAAAAGTTTAATAGGGAAGTAATATTTTTATTATAAAAATGAATACTGATAGACTTGGATCCATCCTAATTTTTATATGGATTTTTTAAAAGGGGCGACCCTTACCATAATATCGAGCAATACCCCTATACTAAATACGAAGACCATATATTGAAAAGGGGGGACCCTTACCATAATATCGAGCAATACCCCTATACTAAATACGAAGACCATATATTGAAAAGGGGGGACCCTTACCATAATATCGAGCAATACCCCTATACTAAATACGAAGACCATATATTGAAAAGGGGGGACCCTTACCATAATATCGAGCAATACCCCTATACTAAATACGAAGACCATATATTGAAAAGGGGGGACCCTTACCATAATATCGAGCAATACCCCTATACTAAATACGAAGACCATATATTGAAAAGGGGGGACCCTTACCATAATATCGAGCAATACCCCTATACTAAATACGAAGACCATATATTGAAAAGGGGGGACCCTTACCATAATATCGAGCAATACCCCTATACTAAATACGAAGACCATATATTGAAAAGGGGGGACCCTTACCATAATATCGAGCAATACCCCTATACTAAATACGAAGACCATATATTGAAAAGGGGGGACCCTTACCATAATATCGAGCAATACCCCTATACTAAATACGAAGACCATATATTGAAAAGGGGGGACCCTTACCATAATATCGAGCAATACCCCTATACTAAATACGAAGACCATATATTGAAAAGGGGGGACCCTTACCATAATATCGAGCAATACCCCTATACTAAATACGAAGACCATATATTGAAAAGGGGGGACCCTTACCATAATATCGAGCACTACCCTTATACTAAATACGAAGACCATATATTGAAAAGGGGGGATCCATCCTAATATTTATATGGATTTTTTCAACAATTTCTTCAAATTACAATAGTTTTAATATATTTGAAAAGAGCACTATCGATACTCTAGTTAAGTTTTTTCGAATTTCGCTTATTTTTGCGATAAAATCAATATTTGCGGAGATACAGCCACTTTTCTAAAAAAGTTTAATAGGGAAGTAATATTTTTATTATAAAAATGAATACTGATAGACTTGGATCCATCCTAATATTCATATGGATTTTTTCAAAAATTTCTTCAAATTACAATAGTTTTAATATATTTGAAAAGAGCACTATCGATACTTTAGTTAAGTTTTTTCGAATTTCGCTTATTTTTGCGATAAAATCAATATTTGCGGAGATACAGCCACTTTTCTAAAAAAGTTTAATAGGGAAGTAATATTTTTATTATAAAAATGAATACTGATAGACTTGGATCCATCCTAATATTTATATGGATTTTTTCAAAAATTTCTTCAAATTACAATAGTTTTAATATATTTGAAAAGAGCACTATCGATACTTTAGTTAAGTTTTTTCGAATTTCGCTTATTTTTGCGATAAAATCAATATTTGCGGAGATACAGCCACTTTTCTAAAAAAGTTTAATAGGGAAGTAATATTTTTATTATAAAAATGAATACTGATAGACTTGGATCCATCCTAATATTCATATGGATTTTTTCAAAAATTTCTTCAAATTACAATAGTTTTAATATATTTGAAAAGAGCACTATCGATACTTTAGTTAAGTTTTTTCGAATTTCGCTTATTTTTGCGATAAAATCAATATTTGCGGAGATACAGCCACTTTTCTAAAAAAGTTTAATAGGGAAGTAATATTTTTATTATAAAAATGAATACTGATAGACTTGGATCCATCCTAATATTCATATGGATTTTTTCAAAAATTTCTTCAAATTACAATAGTTTTAATATATTTGAAAAGAGCACTATCGATACTTTAGTTAAGTTTTTTCGAATTTCGCTTATTTTTGCGATAAAATCAATATTTGCGGAGATACAGCCACTTTTCTAAAAAAGTTTAATAGGGAAGTAATATTTTTATTATAAAAATGAATACTGATAGACTTGGATCCATCCTAATATTCATATGGATTTTTTCAAAAATTTCTTCAAATTACAATAGTTTTAATATATTTGAAAAGAGCACTATCGATACTTTAGTTAAGTTTCTTCGAATTTCGCTTATTTTTGCGATAAAATCAATATTTGCGGAGATACAGCCACTTTTCTAAAAAAGTTTAATAGGGAAGTAATATTTTTATTATAAAAATGAATACTGATAGACTTGGATCCATCCTAATTTTTATATGGATTTTTTAAAAGGGGCGACCCTTACCATAATATCGAGCAATACCCCTATACTAAATACGAAGACCATATATTGAAAAGGGGGGACCCTTACCATAATATCGAGCAATACCCCTATACTAAATACGAAGACCATGTATTGAAAAGGGGGGACCCTTACCATAATATCGAGCAATACCCCTATACTAAATACGAAGACCATGTATTGAAAAGGGGGGACCCTTACCATAATATCGAGCAATACCCCTATACTAAATACGAAGACCATATATTGAAAAGGGGGGACCCTTACCATAATATCGAGCAATACCCCTATACTAAATACGAAGACCATATATTGAAAAGGGGGACCCTTACCATAATATCGAGCAATACCCCTATACTAAATACGAAGACCATATATTGAAAAGGGGGGACCCTTACCATAATATCGAGCAATACCCCTATACTAAATACGAAGACCATATATTGAAAAGGGGGGACCCTTACCATAATATCGAGCAATACCCCTATACTAAATACGAAGACCATATATTGAAAAGGGGGGACCCTTACCATAATATCGAGCAATACCCCTATACTAAATACGAAGACCATATATTGAAAAGGGGGGACCCTTACCATAATATCGAGCAATACCCCTATACTAAATACGAAGACCATATATTGAAAAGGGGGGACCCTTACCATAATATCGAGCAATACCCCTATACTAAATACGAAGACCATATATTGAAAAGGGGGGACCCTTACCATAATATCGAGCAATACCCCTATACTAAATACGAATACCATATATTGAAAAGGGGGGACCCTTACCATAATATCGAGCAATACCCCTATACTAAATACGAAGACCATATATTGAAAAGGGGGGACCCTTACCATAATATCGAGCAATACCCCTATACTAAATACGAAGACCATATATTGAAAAGGGGGGACCCTTACCATAATATCGAGCACTACCCCTATACTAAAAACGAAGACCATATATTGAAAAGGGGGGACCCTTACCATAATATCGAGCAATACCCCTATACTAAATACGAAGACCATATATTGAAAAGGGGGGACCCTTACCATAATATCGAGCAATACCCCTATACTAAATACGAAGACCATATATTGAAAAGGGGGGACCCTTACCATAATATCGAGCAATACCCCTATACTAAAAACGAAGACCATATATTGAAAAGGGGGGACCCTTACCATAATATCGAGCACTAGCCCTATACTAAATACGAAGACCATATATTGAAAAGGGGGGACCCTTACCATAATATCGAGCAATACCCCTATACTAAATACGAAGACCATATATTGAAAAGGGGGGACCCTTACCATAATATCGAGCAATACCCCTATACTAAATACGAAGACCATATATTGAAAAGGGGGGACCCTTACCATAATATCGAGCAATACCCCTATACTAAATACGAAGACCATATATTGAAAAGGGGGGACCCTTACCATAATATCGAGCAATACCCCTATACTAAATACGAAGACCATATATTGAAAAGGGGGGACCCTTACCATAATATCGAGCAATACCCCTATACTAAATACGAAGACCATATATTGAAAAGGGGGGACCCTTACCATAATTTCGAGCAATACCCCTATACTAAATACGAAGACCATATATTGAAAAGGGGGGACCCTTACCATAATATCGAGCACTACCCTTATACTAAATACGAAGACCATATATTGAAAAGGGGGGATCCATCCTAATATTTATATGGATTTTTTCAACAATTTCTTCAAATTACAATAGTTTTAATATATTTGAAAAGAGCACTATCGATACTTTAGTTAAGTTTTTTCGAATTTCGCTTATTTTTGCGATAAAATCAATATTTGCGGAGATACAGCCACTTTTCTAAAAAAGTTTAATAGGGAAGTAATATTTTTATTATAAAAATGAATACTGATAGACTTGGATCCATCCTAATATTCATATGGATTTTTTCAAAAATTTCTTCAAATTACAATAGTTTTAATATATTTGAAAAGAGCACTATCGATACTTTAGTTAAGTTTTTTCGAATTTCGCTTATTTTTGCGATAAAATCAATATTTGCGGAGATACAGCCACTTTTCTAAAAAAGTTTAATAGGGAAGTAATATTTTTATTATAAAAATGAATACTGATAGACTTGGATCCATCCTAATATTCATATGGATTTTTTCAAAAATTTCTTCAAATTACAATAGTTTTAATATATTTGAAAAGAGCACTATCGATACTTTAGTTAAGTTTTTTCGAATTTCGCTTATTTTTGCGATAAAATCAATATTTGCGGAGATACAGCCACTTTTCTAAAAAAGTTTAATAGGGAAGTAATATTTTTATTATAAAAATGAATACTGATAGACTTGGATCCATCCTAATATTTATATGGATTTTTTCAACAATTTCTTCAAATTACAATAGTTTTAATATATTTGAAAAGAGCACTATCGATACTTTAGTTAAGTTTTTTCGAATTTCGCTTATTTTTGCGATAAAATCAATATTTGCGGAGATACAGCCACTTTTCTAAAAAAGTTTAATAGGGAAGTAATATTTTTATTATAAAAATGAATACTGATAGACTTGGATCCATCCTAATATTCATATGGATTTTTTCAAAAATTTCTTCAAATTACAATAGTTTTAATATATTTGAAAAGAGCACTATCGATACTTTAGTTAAGTTTTTTCGAATTTCGCTTATTTTTGCGATAAAATCAATATTTGCGGAGATACAGCCACTTTTCTAAAAAAGTTTAATAGGGAAGTAATATTTTTATTATAAAAATGAATACTGATAGACTTGGATCCATCCTAATATTCATATGGATTTTTTCAAAAATTTCTTCAAATTACAATAGTTTTAATATATTTGAAAAGAGCACTATCGATACTTTAGTTAAGTTTTTTCGAATTTCGCTTATTTTTGCGATAAAATCAATATTTGCGGAGATACAGCCACTTTTCTAAAAAAGTTTAATAGGGAAGTAATATTTTTATTATAAAAATGAATACTGATAGACTTGGATCCATCCTAATATTTATATGGATTTTTTCAAAAATTTCTTCAAATTACAATAGTTTTAATATATTTGAAAAGAGCACTATCGATACTTTAGTTAAGTTTTTTCGAATTTCGCTTATTTTTGCGATAAAATCAATATTTGCGGAGATACAGCCACTTTTCTAAAAAAGTTTAATAGGGAAGTAATATTTTTATTATAAAAATGAATACTGATAGACTTGGATCCATCCTAATATTCATATGGATTTTTTCAAAAATTTCTTCAAATTACAATAGTTTTAATATATTTGAAAAGAGCACTATCGATACTTTAGTTAAGTTTTTTCGAATTTCGCTTATTTTTGCGATAAAATCAATATTTGCGGAGATACAGCCACTTTTCTAAAAAAGTTTAATAGGGAAGTAATATTTTTATTATAAAAATGAATACTGATAGACTTGGATCCATCCTAATATTCATATGGATTTTTTCAAAAATTTCTTCAAATTACAATAGTTTTAATATATTTGAAAAGAGCACTATCGATACTTTCGTTAAGTTTTTTCGAATTTCGCTTATTTTTGCGATAAAATCAATATTTGCGGAGATACAGCCACTTTTCTAAAAAAGTTTAATAGGGAAGTAATATTTTTATTATAAAAATGAATACTGATAGACTTGGATCCATCCTAATATTCATATGGATTTTTTCAAAAATTTCTTCAAATTACAATAGTTTTAATATATTTGAAAAGAGCACTATCGATACTTTAGTTAAGTTTTTTCGAATTTCGCTTATTTTTGCGATAAAATCAATATTTGCGGAGATACAGCCACTTTTCTAAAAAAGTTTAATAGGGAAGTAATATTTTTATTATAAAAATGAATACTGATAGACTTGGATCCATCCTAATATTCATATGGATTTTTTCAAAAATTTCTTCAAATTACAATAGTTTTAATATATTTGAAAAGAGCACTATCGATACTTTAGTTAAGTTTTTTCGAATTTCGCTTATTTTTGCGATAAAATCAATATTTGCGGAGATACAGCCACTTTTCTAAAAAAGTTTAATAGGGAAGTAATATTTTTATTATAAAAATGAATACTGATAGACTTGGATCCATCCTAATATTCATATGGATTTTTTCAAAAATTTCTTCAAATTACAATAGTTTTAATATATTTGAAAAGAGCACTATCGATACTTTAGTTAAGTTTTTTCGAATTTCGCTTATTTTTGCGATAAAATCAATATTTGCGGAGATACAGCCACTTTTCTAAAAAAGTTTAATAGGGAAGTAATATTTTTATTATAAAAATGAATACTGATAGACTTGGATCCATCCTAATATTCATATGGATTTTTTCAAAAATTTCTTCAAATTACAATAGTTTTAATATATTTGAAAAGAGCACTATCGATACTTTCGTTAAGTTTTTTCGAATTTCGCTTATTTTTGCGATAAAATCAATATTTGCGGAGATACAGCCACTTTTCTAAAAAAGTTTAATAGGGAAGTAATATTTTTATTATAAAAATGAATACTGATAGACTTGGATCCATCCTAATTTTTATATGGATTTTTTAAAAGGGGCGACCCTTACCATAATATCGAGCAATACCCCTATACTAAATACGAAGACCATATATTGAAAAGGGGGGACCCTTACCATAATATCGAGCAATACCCCTATACTAAATACGAAGACCATATATTGAAAAGGGGGGACCCTTACCATAATATCGAGCAATACCCCTATACTAAATACGAAGACCATATATTGAAAAGGGGGGACCCTTACCATAATATCGAGCAATACCCCTATACTAAATACGAAGACCATATATTGAAAAGGGGGGACCCTTACCATAATATCGAGCAATACCCCTATACTAAATACGAAGACCATATATTGAAAAGGGGGGACCCTTACCATAATATCGAGCAATACCCCTATACTAAATACGAAGACCATATATTGAAAAGGGGGGACCCTTACCATAATATCGAGCAATACCCCTATACTAAACACGAAGACCATATATTGAAAAGGGGGGACCCTTACCATAATATCGAGCAATACCCCTATACTAAATACGAAGACCATATATTGAAAAGGGGGGACCCTTACCATAATATCGAGCAATACCCCTATACTAAATACGAAGACCATATATTGAAAAGGGGGGACCCTTACCATAATATCGAGCAATACCCCTATACTAAATACGAAGACCATATATTGAAAAGGGGGGACCCTTACCATAATATCGAGCAATACCCCTATACTAAATACGAAGACCATATATTGAAAAGGGGGGACCCTTACCATAATATCGAGCAATACCCCTATACTAAATACGAAGACCATATATTGAAAAGGGGGGACCCTTACCATAATATCGAGCAATACCCCTATACTAAATACGAAGACCATATATTGAAAAGGGGGGACCCTTACCATAATATCGAGCAATACCCCTATACTAAACACGAAGACCATATATTGAAAAGGGGGGACCCTTACCATAATATCGAGCAATACCCCTATACTAAATACGAAGACCATATATTGAAAAGGGGGGACCCTTACCATAATATCGAGCAATACCCCTATACTAAATACGAAGACCATATATTGAAAAGGGGGGACCCTTACCATAATATCGAGCAATACCCCTATACTAAATACGAAGACCATATATTGAAAAGGGGGGACCCTTACCATAATATCGAGCAATACCCCTATACTAAATACGAAGACCATATATTGAAAAGGGGGGACCCTTACCATAATATCGAGCAATACCCCTATACTAAATACGAAGACCATATATTGAAAAGGGGGACCCTTACCATAATATCGAGCAATACCCCTATACTAAATACGAAGACCATATATTGAAAAGGGGGGACCCTTACCATAATATCGAGCAATACCCCTATACTAAATACGAAGACCATATATTGAAAAGGGGGGACCCTTACCATAATATCGAGCAATACCCCTATACTAAATACGAAGACCATATATTGAAAAGGGGGGACCCTTACCATAATATCGAGCAATACCCCTATACTAAATACGAAGACCATATATTGAAAAGGGGGGACCCTTACCATAATATCGAGCAATACCCCTATACTAAATACGAAGACCATATATTGAAAAGGGGGGACCCTTACCATAATATCGAGCAATACCCCTATACTAAATACGAAGACCATATATTGAAAAGGGGGGACCCTTACCATAATATCGAGCAATACCCCTATACTATATACGAAGACCATATATTGAAAAGGGGGGACCCTTACCATAATATCGAGCAATACCCCTATACTAAATACGAAGACCATATATTGAAAAGGGGGGACCCTTACCATAATATCGAGCAATACCCCTATACTAAATACGAAGACCATATATTGAAAAGGGGGGACCCTTACCATAATATCGAGCACTACCCCTATACTAAATACGAAGACCATATATTGAAAAGGGGGGACCCTTACCATAATATCGAGCAATACGCCTATACTAAATACGAACACCATATATTGAAAAGGGGGGACCCTTACCATAATATCGAGCAATACCCCTATACTAAATACGAAGACCATATATTGAAAAGGGGGGACCCTTACCATAATATCGAGCAATACCCCTATACTAAATACGAAGACCATATATTGAAAAGGGGGGACCCTTACCATAATATCGAGCAATACCCCTATACTAAATACGAAGACCATATATTGAAAAGGGGGGACCCTTACCATAATATCGAGCAATACCCCTATACTAAATACGAAGACCATATATTGAAAAGGGGGGACCCTTACCATAATATCGAGCAATACCCCTATACTAAATACGAAGACCATATATTGAAAAGGGGGGACCCTTACCATAATATCGAGCAATACCCCTATACTAAACACGAAGACCATATATTGAAAAGGGGGGACCCTTACCATAATATCGAGCAATACCCCTATACTAAATACGAAGACCATATATTGAAAAGGGGGGACCCTTACCATAATATCGAGCAATACCCCTATACTAAATACGAAGACCATATATTGAAAAGGGGGGACCCTTACCATAATATCGAGCAATACCCCTATACTAAATACGAAGACCATATATTGAAAAGGGGGGACCCTTACCATAATATCGAGCAATACCCCTATACTAAATACGAAGACCATATATTGAAAAGGGGGGACCCTTACCATAATATCGAGCAATACCCCTATACTAAATACGAAGACCATATATTGAAAAGGGGGGACCCTTACCATAATATCGAGCAATACCCCTATACTAAATACGAAGACCATATATTGAAAAGGGGGGACCCTTACCATAATATCGAGCAATACCCCTATACTAAATACGAAGACCATATATTGAAAAGGGGGGACCCTTACCATAATATCGAGCAATACCCCTATACTAAATACGAAGACCATATATTGAAAAGGGGGACCCTTACCATAATATCGAGCAATACCCCTATACTAAATACGAAGACCATATATTGAAAAGGGGGGACCCTTACCATAATATCGAGCAATACCCCTATACTAAATACGAAGACCATATATTGAAAAGGGGGGACCCTTACCATAATATCGAGCAATACCCCTATACTAAATACGAAGACCATATATTGAAAAGGGGGGACCCTTACCATAATATCGAGCAATACCCCTATACTAAACACGAAGACCATATATTGAAAAGGGGGGACCCTTACCATAATATCGAGCAATACCCCTATACTAAATACGAAGACCATATATTGAAAAGGGGGGACCCTTACCATAATATCGAGCAATACCCCTATACTAAATACGAAGACCATATATTGAAAAGGGGGGACCCTTACCATAATATCGAGCAATACCCCTATACTGAATACGAAGACCATATATTGAAAAGGGGGGACCCTTACCATAATATCGAGCAATACCCCTATACTAAATACGAAGACCATATATTGAAAAGGGGGGATCCATCCTAATATTCATATGGATTTTTTCAAAAATTTCTTCAAATTACAATAGTTTTAATATATTTGAAAAGAGCACTATCGATACTTTAGTTAAGTTTTTTCGAATTTCGCTTATTTTTGCGATAAAATCAATATTTGCGGAGATACAGCCACTTTTCTAAAAAAGTTTAATAGGGAAGTAATATTTTTATTATAAAAATGAATACTGATAGACTTGGATCCATCCTAATATTCATATGGATTTTTTCAAAAATTTCTTCAAATTACAATAGTTTTAATATATTTGAAAAGAGCACTATCGATACTTTCGTTAAGTTTTTTCGAATTTCGCTTATTTTTGCGATAAAATCAATATTTGCGGAGATACAGCCACTTTTCTAAAAAAGTTTAATAGGGAACTAATATATTTATTATAAAAATGAATACTGATAGACTTGGATCCATCCTAATTTTTATATGGATTTTTTAAAAGGGGCGACCCTTACCATAATATCGAGCAATACCCCTATACTAAATACGAAGACCATATATTGAAAAGGGGGAACCCTTACCATAATATCGAGCAATACCCCTATACTAAATACGAAGACCATATATTGAAAAGGGGGGACCCTTACCATAATATCGAGCAATACCCCTATACTAAATACGAAGACCATATATTGAAAAGGGGGGACCCTTACCATAATATCGAGCAATACCCCTATACTAAATACGAAGACCATATATTGAAAAGGGGGGACCCTTACCATAATATCGAGCAATACCCCTATACTAAATACGAAGACCATATATTGAAAAGGGGGGACCCTTACCATAATATCGAGCAATACCCCTATACTAAACACGAAGACCATATATTGAAAAGGGGGGACCCTTACCATAATATCGAGCAATACCCCTATTCTAAATACGAAGACCATATATTGAAAAGGGGGGACCCTTACCATAATATCGAGCAATACCCCTATACTGAATACGAAGACCATATATTGAAAAGGGGGGACCCTTACCATAATATCGAGCAATACCCCTATACTAAATACGAAGACCATATATTGAAAAGGGGGGATCCATCCTCATATTCATATGGATTTTTTCAAAAATTTCTTCAAATTACAATAGTTTTAATATATTTGAAAAGAGCACTATCGATACTTTAGTTAAGTTTTTTCGAATTTCGCTTATTTTTGCGATAAAATCAATATTTGCGGAGATACAGCCACTTTTCTAAAAAAGTTTAATAGGGAAGTAATATTTTTATTATAAAAATGAATACTGATAGACTTGGATCCATCCTAATATTCATATGGATTTTTTCAAAAATTTCTTCAAATTACAATAGTTTTAATATATTTGAAAAGAGCACTATCGATACTTTCGTTAAGTTTTTTCGAATTTCGCTTATTTTTGCGATAAAATCAATATTTGCGGAGATACAGCCACTTTTCTAAAAAAGTTTAATAGGGAACTAATATATTTATTATAAAAATGAATACTGATAGACTTGGATCCATCCTAATATTTATATGGATTTTTTCAAAAATTTCTTCAAATTACAATAGTTTTAATATATTTGAAAAGAGCACTATCGATACTTTAGTTGAGTTTTTTCGAATTTCGCTTATTTTTGCGATAAAATCAATATTTGCGGAGATACAGCCACTTTTCTAAAAAAGTTTAATAGGGAACTAATATATTTATTATAAAAATGAATACTGATAGACTTGGATCCATCCTAATATTCATATGGATTTTTTCAAAAATTTCTTCAAATTACAATAGTTTTAATATATTTGAAAAGAGCACTATCGATACTTTAGTTAAGTTTTTTCGAATTTCGCTTATTTTTGCGATAAAATCAATATTTGCGGAGATACAGCCACTTTTCTAAAAAAGTTTAATAGGGAAGTAATATTTTTATTATAAAAATGAATACTGATAGACTTGGATCCATCCTAATATTCATATGGATTTTTTCAAAAATTTCTTCAAATTACAATAGTTTTAATATATTTGAAAAGAGCACTATCGATACTTTCGTTAAGTTTTTTCGAATTTCGCTTATTTTTGCGATAAAATCAATATTTGCGGAGATACAGCCACTTTTCTAAAAAAGTTTAATAGGGAAGTAATATTTTTATTATAAAAATGAATACTGATAGACTTGGATCCATCCTAATTTTTATATGGATTTTTTAAAAGGGGCGACCCTTACCATAATATCGAGCAATACCCCTATACTAAATACGAAGACCATATATTGAAAAGGGGTGACCCTTACCATAATATCGAGCAATACCCCTATACTAAATACGAAGACCATATATTGAAAAGGGGGGACCCTTACCATAATATCGAGCAATACCCCTATACTAAATACGAAGACCATATATTGAAAAGGGGGGACCCTTACCATAATATCGAGCAATACCCCTATACTAAATACGAAGACCATATATTGAAAAGGGGGGACCCTTACCATAATATCGAGCAATACCCCTATACTAAATACGAAGACCATATATTGAAAAGGGGGGACCCTTACCATAATATCGAGCAATACCCCTATACTAAACACGAAGACCATATATTGAAAAGGGGGGACCCTTACCATAATATCGAGCAATACCCCTATACTAAATACGAAGACCATATATTGAAAAGGGGGAACCCTTACCATAATATCGAGCAATACCCCTATACTAAATACGAAGACCATATATTGAAAAGGGGGGGCCCTTACCATAATATCGAGCAATACCCCTATACTAAATACGAAGACCATATATTGAAAAGGGGGGACCCTTACCATAATATCGAGCAATACCCCTATACTAAACACGAAGACCATATATTGAAAAGGGGGGACCCTTACCATAATATCGAGCAATACCCCTATACTAAATACGAAGACCATATATTGAAAAGGGGGGACCCTTACCATAATATCGAGCAATACCCCTATACTAAACACGAAGACCATATATTGAAAAGGGGGGACCCTTACCATAATATCGAGCAATACCCCTATTCTAAATACGAAGACCATATATTGAAAAGGGGGGACCCTTACCATAATATCGAGCAATAACCCTATACTGAATACGAAGACCATATATTGAAAAGGGGGGACCCTTACCATAATATCGAGCAATACCCCTATACTAAATACGAAGACCATATATTGAAAAGGGGGGACCCTTACCATAATATCGAGCAATACCCCTATACTAAACACGAAGACCATATATTGAAAAGGGGGGACCCTTACCATAATATCGAGCAATACCCCTATACTAAATACGAAGACCATATATTGAAAAGGGGGGACCCTTACCATAATATCGAGCAATACCCCTATACTAAACACGAAGACCATATATTGAAAAGGGGGGACCCTTACCATAATATCGAGCAATACCCCTATACTAAATACGAAGACCATATATTGAAAAGGGGGGACCCTTACCATAATATCGAGCAATACCCCTATACTAAATACGAAGACCATATATTGAAAAGGGGGGACCCTTACCATAATATCGAGCAATACCCCTATACTGAATACGAAGACCATATATTGAAAAGGGGGGACCCTTACCATAATATCGAGCAATACCCCTATACTAAATACGAAGACCATATATTGAAAAGGGGGGATCCATCCTAATATTCATATGGATTTTTTCAAAAATTTCTTCAAATTACAATAGTTTTAATATATTTGAAAAGAGCACTATCGATACTTTCGTTAAGTTTTTTCGAATTTCGCTTATTTTTGCGATAAAATCAATATTTGCGGAGATACAGCCACTTTTCTAAAAAAGTTTAATAGGGAACTAATATATTTATTATAAAAATGAATACTGATAGACTTGGATCCATCCTAATTTTTATATGGATTTTTTAAAAGGGGCGACCCTTACCATAATATCGAGCAATACCCCTATACTAAATACGAAGACCATATATTGAAAAGGGGGAACCCTTACCATAATATCGAGCAATACCCCTATACTAAATACGAAGACCATATATTGAAAAGGGGGGACCCTTACCATAATATCGAGCAATACCCCTATACTAAATACGAAGACCATATATTGAAAAGGGGGGACCCTTACCATAATATCGAGCAATACCCCTATACTAAATACGAAGACCATATATTGAAAAGGGGGGACCCTTACCATAATATCGAGCAATACCCCTATACTAAATACGAAGACCATATATTGAAAAGGGGGGACCCTTACCATAATATCGAGCAATAACCCTATACTAAATACGAAGACCATATATTGAAAAGGGGGGACCCTTACCATAATATCGAGCAATACCCCTATACTAAACACGAAGACCATATATTGAAAAGGGGGGACCCTTACCATAATATCGAGCAATACCCCTATACTGAATACGGAGACCATATATTGAAAAGGGGGGACCCTTACCATAATATCGAGCAATACCCCTATACTAAATACGAAGACCATATATTGAAAAGGGGGGACCCTTACCATAATATCGAGCAATACCCCTATACTAAACACGAAGACCATATATTGAAAAGGGGGGACCCTTACCATAATATCGAGCAATACCCCTATACTAAATACGAACACCATATATTGAAAAGGGGGGACCCTTACCATAATATCGAGCAATACCCCTATACTAAACACGAAGACCATATATTGAAAAGGGGGGACCCTTACCATAATATCGAGCAATACCCCTATACTAAATACGAAGACCATATATTGAAAAGGGGGGACCCTTACCATAATATCGAGCAATACCCCTATACTGAATACGAAGACCATATATTGAAAAGGGGGGACCCTTACCATAATATCGAGCAATACCCCTATACTAAATACGAAGACCATATATTGAAAAGGGGGGATCCATCCTAATATTTATATGGATTTTTCCAAAAATTTCTTCAAATTACAATAGTTTTAATATATTTGAAAAGAGCACTATCGATACTTTAGTTAAGTTTTTTCGAATTTCGCTTATTTTTGCGATAAAATCAATATTTGCGGAGATACAGCCACTTTTCTAAAAAAGTTTAATAGGGAAGTAATATTTTTATTATAAAAATGAATACTGATAGACTTGGATCCATCCTAATATTTATATGGATTTTTTCAAAAATTTCTTCAAATTACAATAGTTTTAATATATTTGAAAAGAGCACTATCGATACTTTAGTTAAGTTTTTTCGAATTTCGCTTATTTTTGCGATAAAATCAATATTTGCGGAGATACAGCCACTTTTCTAAAAAAGTTTAATAGGGAAGTAATATTTTTATTATAAAAATGAATACTGATAGACTTGGATCCATCCTAATATTTATATGGATTTTTTCAAAAATTTCTTCAAATTACAATAGTTTTAATATATTTGAAAAGAGCACTATCGATACTTTAGTTAAGTTTTTTCGAATTTCGCTTATTTTTGCGATAAAATCAATATTTGCGGAGATACAGCCACTTTTCTAAAAAAGTTTAATAGGGAAGTAATATTTTTATTATAAAAATGAATACTGATAGACTTGGATCCATCCTAATATTTATATGGATTTTTTCAAAAATTTCTTCAAATTACAATAGTTTTAATATATTTGAAAAGAGCACTATCGATACTTTAGTTAAGTTTTTTCGAATTTCGCTTATTTTTGCGATAAAATCAATATTTGCGGAGATACAGCCACTTTTCTAAAAAAGTTTAATAGGGAAGTAATATTTTTATTATAAAAATGAATACTGATAGACTTGGATCCATCCTAATATTTATATGGATTTTTTCAAAAATTTCTTCAAATTACAATAGTTTTAATATATTTGAAAAGAGCACTATCGATACTTTAGTTAAGTTTTTTCGAATTTCGCTTATTTTTGCGATAAAATCAATATTTGCGGAGATACAGCCACTTTTCTAAAAAAGTTTAATAGGGAAGTAATATTTTTATTATAAAAATGAATACTGATAGACTTGGATCCATCCTAATATTTATATGGATTTTTTCAAAAATTTCTTCAAATTACAATAGTTTTAATATATTTGAAAAGAGCACTATCGATACTTTAGTTAAGTTTTTTCGAATTTCGCTTATTTTTGCGATAAAATCAATATTTGCGGAGATACAGCCACTTTTCTAAAAAAGTTTAATAGGAAAGTAATATATTTATTATAAAAATGAATACTTATAGACTTGGATCCATCCTAATATTCATATGGATTTTTTCAAAAATTTCTTCAAATTACAATAGTTTTAATATATTTGAAAAGAGCACTATCGATACTTTAGTTAAGTTTTTTCGAATTTCGCTTATTTTTGCGATAAAATCAATATTTGCGGAGATACAGCCACTTTTCTAAAAAAGTTTAATAGGGAAGTAATATTTTTATTATAAAAATGAATACTGATAGACTTGGATCCATCCTAATATTCATATGGATTTTTTCAAAAATTTCTTCAAATTACAATAGTTTTAATATATTTGAAAAGAGCACTATCGATACTTTAGTTAAGTTTTTTCGAATTTCGCTTATTTTTGCGATAAAATCAATATTTGCGGAGATACAGCCACTTTTCTAAAAAAGTTTAATAGGGAAGTAATATTTTTATTATAAAAATGAATACTGATAGACTTGGATCCATCCTAATATTCATATGGATTTTTGCAAAAATTTCTTCAAATTACAATAGTTTTAATATATTTGAAAAGAGCACTATCGAAACTTTCGTTAAGTTTTTTCGAATTTCGCTTATTTTTGCGATAAAATCAATATTTGCGGAGATACAGCCACTTTTCTAAAAAAGTTTAATAGGGAAGTAATATTTTTATTATAAAAATGAATACTGATAGACTTGGATCCATCCTAATATTTATATGGATTTTTTCAAAAATTTCTTCAAATTACAATAGTTTTAATATATTTGAAAAGAGCACTATCGATACTTTAGTTAAGTTTTTTCGAATTTCGCTTATTTTTGCGATAAAATCAATATTTGCGGAGATACAGCCACTTTTCTAAAAAAGTTTAATAGGGAAGTAATATTTTTATTATAAAAATGAATACTGATAGACTTGGATCCATCCTAATTTTTATATGGATTTTTTAAAAGGGGCGACCCTTACCATAATATCGAGCAATACCCCTATACTAAATACGAAGACCATATATTGAAAAGGGGGAACCCTTACCATAATATCGAGCAATACCCCTATACTAAATACGAAGACCATATATTGAAAAGGGGGGACCCTTACCATAATATCGAGCAATACCCCTATACTAAACACGAAGACCATATATTGAAAAGGGGGACCCTTACCATAATATCGAGCAATACCCCTATACTAAACACGAAGACCATATATTGAAAAGGGGGGACCCTTACCATAATATCGAGCAATACCCCTATACTAAATACGAAGACCATATATTGAAAAGGGGGGACCCTTACCATAATATCGAGCAATACCCCTATACTAAACACGAAGACCATATATTGAAAAGGGGGGACCCTTACCATAATATCGAGCAATACCCCTATACTAAATACGAAGACCATATATTGAAAAGGGGGGACCCTTACCATAATATCGAGCAATACCCCTATACTAAACACGAAGACCATATATTGAAAAGGGGGGACCCTTACCATAATATCGAGCAATACCCCTATACTAAATACGAAGACCATATATTGAAAAGGGGGGACCCTTACCATAATATCGAGCAATACCCCTATACTAAACACGAAGACCATATATTGAAAAGGGGGGACCCTTACCATAATATCGAGCAATACCCCTATACTAAATACGAACACCATATATTGAAAAGGGGGGACCCTTACCATAATATCGAGCAATACCCCTATACTAAATACGAAGACCATATATTGAAAAGGGGGGACCCTTACCATAATATCGAGCAATACCCCTATACTAAATACGAAGACCATATATTGAAAAGGGGGGACCCTTACCATAATATCGAGCAATACCCCTATACTAAACACGAAGACCATATATTGAAAAGGGGGGACCCTTACCATAATATCGAGCAATACCCCTATACTAAATACGAACACCATATATTGAAAAGGGGGGACCCTTACCATAATATCGAGCAATACCCCTATACTAAACACGAAGACCATATATTGAAAAGGGGGGACCCTTACCATAATATCGAGCAATACCCCTATACTAAATACGAAGACCATATATTGAAAAGGGGGGACCCTTACCATAATATCGAGCAATACCCCTATACTAAATACGAAGACCATATATTGAAAAGGGGGGACCCTTACCATAATATCGAGCAATACCCCTATACTGAATACGAAGACCATATATTGAAAAGGGGGGACCCTTACCATAATATCGAGCAATACCCCTATACTAAATACGAAGACCATATATTGAAAAGGGGGGATCCATCCTAATATTTATATGGATTTTTCCAAAAATTTCTTCAAATTACAATAGTTTTAATATATTTGAAAAGAGCACTATCGATACTTTAGTTAAGTTTTTTCGAATTTCGCTTATTTTTGCGATAAAATCAATATTTGCGGAGATACAGCCACTTTTCTAAAAAAGTTTAATAGGGAAGTAATATTTTTATTATAAAAATGAATACTGATAGACTTGGATCCATCCTAATATTTATATGGATTTTTTCAAAAATTTCTTCAAATTACAATAGTTTTAATATATTTGAAAAGAGCACTATCGATACTTTAGTTAAGTTTTTTCGAATTTCGCTTATTTTTGCGATAAAATCAATATTTGCGGAGATACAGCCACTTTTCTAAAAAAGTTTAATAGGGAAGTAATATTTTTATTATAAAAATGAATACTGATAGACTTGGATCCATCCTAATATTCATATGGATTTTTTCAAAAATTTCTTCAAATTACAATAGTTTTAATATATTTGAAAAGAGCACTATCGATACTTTAGTTAAGTTTTTTCGAATTTCGCTTATTTTTGCGATAAAATCAATATTTGCGGAGATACAGCCACTTTTCTAAAAAAGTTTAATAGGGAAGTAATATATTTATTATAAAAATGAATACTGATAGACTTGGATCCATCCTAATATTTATATGGATTTTTTAAAAAATTTCTTCAAATTACAATAGTTTTAATATATTTGAAAAGAGCACTATGGATACTTTAGTTAAGTTTTTTCGAATTTCGCTTATTTTTGCGATAAAATCAATATTTGCGGAGATACAGCCACTTTTCTAAAAAAGTTTAATAGGGAACTAATATATTTATTATAAAAATGAATACTGATAGACTTGGATCCATCCTAATATTTATATGGATTTTTTCAAAAATTTCTTCAAATTACAATAGTTTTAATATATTTGAAAAGAGCACTATCGATACTTTAGTTAAGTTTTTTCGAATTTCGCTTATTTTTGCGATAAAATCAATATTTGCGGAGATACAGCCACTTTTCTAAAAAAGTTTAATAGGGAAGTAATATTTTTATTATAAAAATGAATACTGATAGACTTGGATCCATCCTAATATTCATATGGATTTTTTCAAAAATTTCTTCAAATTACAATAGTTTTAATATATTTGAAAAGAGCACTATCGATACTTTCGTTAAGTTTTTTCGAATTTCGCTTATTTTTGCGATAAAATCAATATTTGCGGAGATACAGCCACTTTTCTAAAAAAGTTTAATAGGGAAGTAATATTTTTATTATAAAAATGAATACTGATAGACTTGGATCCATCCTAATATTTATATGGATTTTTTAAAAGGGGCGACCCTTACCATAATATCGAGCAATACCCCTATACTAAATACGAAGACCATATATTGAAAAGGGGGAACCCTTACCATAATATCGAGCAATACCCCTATACTAAATACGAAGACCATATATTGAAAAGGGGGGACCCTTACCATAATATCGAGCAATACCCCTATAAAAAATACGAAGACCATATATTGAAAAGGGGGGACCCTTACCATAATATCGAGCAATACCCCTATACTAAATACGAAGACCATATATTGAAAAGGGGGGACCCTTACCATAATATCGAGCAATACCCCTATAAAAAATACGAAGACCATATATTGAAAAGGGGGGACCCTTACCATAATATCGAGCAATACCCCTATACTAAACACGAAGACCATATATTGAAAAGGGGGGACCCTTACCATAATATCGAGCAATACCCCTATACTAAATACGAAGACCATATATTGAAAAGGGGGGACCCTTACCATAATATCGAGCAATACCCCTATACTAAATACGAATACCATATATTGAAAAGGGGGGACCCTTACCATAATATCGAGCAATACCCCTATACTAAATACGAAGACCATATATTGAAAAGGGGGGACCCTTACCATAATATCGAGCAATACCCCTATACTAAATACGAAGACCATATATTGAAAAGGGGGGACCCTTACCATAATATCGAGCACTACCCTTATACTAAATACGAAGACCATATATTGAAAAGGGGGGATCCATCCTAATATTTATATGGATTTTTTCAACAATTTCTTCAAATTACAATAGTTTTAATATATTTGAAAAGAGCACTATCGATACTTTAGTTAAGTTTTTTCGAATTTCGCTTATTTTTGCGATAAAATCAATATTTGCGGAGATACAGCCACTTTTCTAAAAAAGTTTAATAGGGAACTAATATATTTATTATAAAAATGAATACTGATAGACTTGGATCTATCCTAATATTCATATGGATTTTTTCAAAAATTTCTTCAAATTACAATAGTTTTAATATATTTGAAAAGAGCACTATCGATACTTTAGTTAAGTTTTTTCGAATTTCGCTTATTTTTGCGATAAAATCAATATTTGCGGAGATACAGCCACTTTTCTAAAAAAGTTTAATAGGGAAGTAATATATTTATTATAAAAATGAATACTGATAGACTTGGATCCATCCTAATATTTATATGGATTTTTTCAAAAATTTCTTCAAATTACAATAGTTTTAATATATTTGAAAAGAGCACTATCGATGCTTTAGTTAAGTTTTTTCGAATTTCGCTTATTTTTGCGATAAAATCAATATTTGCGGAGATACAGCCACTTTTCTAAAAAAGTTTAATAGGGAACTAATATATTTATTATAAAAATGAATACTGATAGACTTGGATCCATCCTAATATTTATATGGATTTTTTCAAAAATTTCTTCAAATTACAATAGTTTTAATATATTTGAAAAGAGCACTATCGATACTTTAGTTAAGTTTTTTCGAATTTCGCTTATTTTTGCGATAAAATCAATATTTGCGGAGATACAGCCACTTTTCTAAAAAAGTTTAATAGGGAAGTAATATATTTATTATAAAAATGAATACTGATAGACTTGGATCCATCCTAATATTCATATGGATTTTTTCAAAAATTTCTTCAAATTACAATAGTTTTAATATATTTGAAAAGAGCACTATCGATACTTTAGTTAAGTTTTTTCGAATTTCGCTTATTTTTGCGATAAAATCAATATTTGCGGAGATACAGCCACTTTTCTAAAAAAGTTTAATAGGGGAGTAATATATTTATTATAAAAATGAATACTGATAGACTTGGATCCATCCTAATATTTATATGGATTTTTTCAAAAATTTCTTCAAATTACAATAGTTTTAATATATTTGAAAAGAGCACTATCGATACTTTAGTTAAGTTTTTTCGAATTTCGCTTATTTTTGCGATAAAATCAATATTTGCGGAGATACAGCCACTTTTCTAAAAAAGTTTAATAGGGAAGTAATATATTTATTATAAAAATGAATACTGATAGACTTGGATCCATCCTAATATTTATATGGATTTTTTCAAAAATTTCTTCAAATTACAATAGTTTTAATATATTTGAAAAGAGCACTATCGATACTTTAGTTAAGTTTTTTCGAATTTCGCTTATTTTTGCGATAAAATCAATATTTGCGGAGATACAGCCACTTTTCTAAAAAAGTTTAATAGGGAACTAATATATTTATTATAAAAATGAATACTGATAGACTTGGATCCATCCTAATATTCATATGGATTTTTTCAAAAATTTCTTCAAATTACAATAGTTTTAATATATTTGAAAAGAGCACTATCGATACTTTAGTTAAGTTTTTTCGAATTTCGCTTATTTTTGCGATAAAATCAATATTTGCGGAGATACAGCCACTTTTCTAAAAAAGTTTAATAGGGGAGTAATATATTTATTATAAAAATGAATACTGATAGACTTGGATCCATCCTAATATTCATATGGATTTTTTCAAAAATTTCTTCAAATTACAATAGTTTTAATATATTTGAAAAGAGCACTATCGATACTTTAGTTAAGTTTTTTCGAATTTCGCTTATTTTTGCGATAAAATCAATATTTGCGGAGATACAGCCACTTTTCTAAAAAAGTTTAATAGGGAACTAATATATTTATTATAAAAATGAATACTGATAGACTTGGATCCATCCTAATTTTTATATGGATTTTTTAAAAGGGGCGACCCTTACCATAATATCGAGCAATACCCCTATACTAAATACGAAGACCATATATTGAAAAGGGGGGACCCTTACCATAATATCGAGCAATACCCCTATACTAAATACGAAGACCATATATTGAAAAGGGGGGACCCTTACCATAATATCGAGCAATACCCCTATAAAAAATACGAAGACCATATATTGAAAAGGGGGGACCCTTACCATAATATCGAGCAATACCCCTATACTAAACACGAAGACCATATATTGAAAAGGGGGGACCCTTACCATAATATCGAGCAATACCCCTATACTAAATACGAAGACCATATATTGAAAAGGGGGGACCCTTACCATAATATCGAGCAATACCCCTATAAAAAATACGAAGACCATATATTGAAAAGGGGGGACCCTTACCATAATATCGAGCAATACCCCTATACTAAATACGAAGACCATATATTGAAAAGGGGGGACCCTTACCATAATATCGAGCAATACCCCTATAAAAAATACGAAGACCATATATTGAAAAGGGGGGACCCTTACCATAATATCGAGCAATACCCCTATACTAAACACGAAGACCATATATTGAAAAGGGGGGACCCTTACCATAATATCGAGCAATACCCCTATACTAAATACGAAGACCATATATTGAAAAGGGGGGACCCTTACCATAATATCGAGCAATACCCCTATACTAAATACGAATACCATATATTGAAAAGGGGGGACCCTTACCATAATATCGAGCAATACCCCTATACTAAATACGAAGACCATATATTGAAAAGGGGGGACCCTTACCATAATATCGAGCAATACCCCTATACTAAATACGAAGACCATATATTGAAAAGGGGGGACCCTTACCATAATATCGAGCACTACCCTTATACTAAATACGAAGACCATATATTGAAAAGGGGGGATCCATCCTAATATTTATATGGATTTTTTCAACAATTTCTTCAAATTACAATAGTTTTAATATATTTGAAAAGAGCACTATCGATACTTTAGTTAAGTTTTTTCGAATTTCGCTTATTTTTGCGATAAAATCAATATTTGCGGAGATACAGCCACTTTTCTAAAAAAGTTTAATAGGGAAGTAATATATTTATTATAAAAATGAATACTGATAGACTTGGATCCATCCTAATATTTATATGGATTTTTTCAAAAATTTCTTCAAATTACAATAGTTTTAATATATTTGAAAAGAGCACTATCGATACTTTAGTTAAGTTTTTTCGAATTTCGCTTATTTTTGCGATAAAATCAATATTTGCGGAGATACAGCCACTTTTCTAAAAAAGTTTAATAGGGAACTAATATATTTATTATAAAAATGAATACTGATAGACTTGGATCCATCCTAATATTCATATGGATTTTTTCAAAAATTTCTTCAAATTACAATAGTTTTAATATATTTGAAAAGAGCACTATCGATACTTTAGTTAAGTTTTTTCGAATTTCGCTTATTTTTGCGATAAAATCAATATTTGCGGAGATACAGCCACTTTTCTAAAAAAGTTTAATAGGGGAGTAATATATTTATTATAAAAATGAATACTGATAGACTTGGATCCATCCTAATATTCATATGGATTTTTTCAAAAATTTCTTCAAATTACAATAGTTTTAATATATTTGAAAAGAGCACTATCGATACTTTAGTTAAGTTTTTTCGAATTTCGCTTATTTTTGCGATAAAATCAATATTTGCGGAGATACAGCCACTTTTCTAAAAAAGTTTAATAGGGAACTAATATATTTATTATAAAAATGAATACTGATAGACTTGGATCCATCCTAATATTTATATGGATTTTTTCAAAAATTTCTTCAAATTACAATAGTTTTAATATATTTGAAAAGAGCACTATCGATACTTTAGTTAAGTTTTTTCGAATTTCGCTTATTTTTGCGATAAAATCAATATTTGCGGAGATACAGCCACTTTTCTAAAAAAGTTTAATAGGGAAGTAATATATTTATTATAAAAATGAATACTGATAGACTTGGATCCATCCTAATTTTTATATGGATTTTTTAAAAGGGGCGACCCTTACCATAATATCGAGCAATACCCCTATACTAAATACGAAGACCATATATTGAAAAGGGGGGACCCTTACCATAATATCGAGCAATACCCCTATACTAAATACGAAGACCATATATTGAAAAGGGGGGACCCTTACCATAATATCGAGCAATACCCCTATACTAAACACGAAGACCATATATTGAAAAGGGGGGACCCTTACCATAATATCGAGCAATACCCCTATACTAAATACGAAGACCATATATTGAAAAGGGGGGACCCTTACCATAATATCGAGCAATACCCCTATACTAAAAACGAAGACCATATATTGAAAAGGGGGGACCCTTACCATAATATCGAGCAATACCCCTATACTAAACACGAAGACCATATATTGAAAAGGGAAGACCCTTACCATAATATCGAGCAATACCCCTATACTAAACACGAAGACCATATATTGAAAGGGGGACCCTTACCATAATATCGAGCAATACCCCTATACTAAATACGAAGACCATATATTGAAAAGGGGGAACCCTTACCATAATATCGAGCAATACCCCTATACTAAATACGAAGACCATATATTGAAAAGGGGGGACCCTTACCATAATATCGAGCAATACCCCTATACTAAATACGAAGACCATATATTGAAAAGGGGGGACCCTTACCATAATATCGAGCAATACCCCTATACTAAACACGAAGACCATATATTGAAAAGGGGGGACCCTTACCATAATATCGAGCAATACCCCTATACTAAATACGAAGACCATATATTGAAAAGGGGGGACCCTTACCATAATATCGAGCAATACCCCTATACTAAACACGAAGACCATATATTGAAAAGGGGGGACCCTTACCATAATATCGAGCAATACCCCTATACTAAATACGAAGACCATATATTGAAAAGGGGGGACCCTTACCATAATATCGAGCAATACCCCTATACTGAATACGAAGACCATATATTGAAAAGGGGGGGACCCTTACCATAATATCGAGCAATACCCCTATACTAAATACGAAGACCATATATTGAAAAGGGGGGACCCTTACCATAATATCGAGCAATACCCCTATACTAAATACGAAGACCATATATTGAAAAGGGGGGACCCTTACCATAATATCGAGCAATACCCCTATACTAAATACGAAGACCATATATTGAAAAGGGGGGACCCTTACCATAATATCGAGCAATACCCCTATACTAAATACGAAGACCATATATTGAAAAGGGGGGACCCTTACCATAATATCGAGCAATACCCCTATACTAAACACGAAGACCATATATTGAAAAGGGGGGACCCTTACCATAATATCGAGCAATACCCCTATACTAAATACGAAGACCATATATTGAAAAGGGGGGACCCTTACCATAATATCGAGCAATACCCCTATAAAAAATACGAAGACCATATATTGAAAAGGGGGGACCCTTACCATAATATCGAGCAATACCCCTATACTAAATACGAAGACCATATATTGAAAAGGGGGGACCCTTACCATAATATCGAGCAATACCCCTATACTAAATACGAAGACCATATATTGAAAAGGGGGGACCCTTACCATAATATCGAGCAATACCCCTATACTAAACACGAAGACCATATATTGAAAAGGGGGGACCCTTACCATAATATCGAGCAATACCCCTATACTAAATACGAAGACCATATATTGAAAAGGGGGGACCCTTACCATAATATCGAGCAATACCCCTATACTAAATACGAAGACCATATATTGAAAAGGGGGGACCCTTACCATAATATCGAGCACTACCCTTATACTAAATACGAAGACCATATATTGAAAAGGGGGGATCCATCCTAATATTTATATGGATTTTTTCAAAAATTTCTTCAAATTACAATAGTTTTAATATATTTGAAAAGAGCACTATCGATACTTTAGTTAAGTTTTTTCGAATTTCGCTTATTTTTGCGATAAAATCAATATTTGCTGAGATACAGCCACTTTTCTAAAAAAGTTTAATAGGGAAGTAATATATTTATTATAAAAATGAATACTGATAGACTTGGATCCATCCTAATATTTATATGGATTTTTTCAAAAATTTCTTCAAATTACAATAGTTTTAATATATTTGAAAAGAGCACTATCGATACTTTAGTTAAGTTTTTTCGAATTTCGCTTATTTTTGCGATAAAATCAATATTTGCGAAGATACAGCCACTTTTCTAAAAAAGTTTAATAGGGAACTAATATATTTATTATAAAAATGAATACTGATAGACTTGGATCCATCCTAATATTTATATGGATTTTTTCAAAAATTTCTTCAAATTACAATAGTTTTAATATATTTGAAAAGAGCACTATCGATACTTTAGTTAAGTTTTTTCGAATTTCGCTTATTTTTGCGATAAAATCAATATTTGCGAAGATACAGCCACTTTTCTAAAAAAGTTTAATAGGGAACTAATATATTTATTATAAAAATGAATACTGATAGACTTGGATCCATCCTAATATTCATATGGATTTTTTCAAAAATTTCTTCAAATTACAATAGTTTTAATATATTTGAAAAGAGCACTATCGATACTTTAGTTAAGTTTTTTCGAATTTCGCTTATTTTTGCGATAAAATCAATATTTGCGGAGATACAGCCACTTTTCTAAAAAAGTTTAATAGGGGAGTAATATATTTATTATAAAAATGAATACTGATAGACTTGGATCCATCCTAATATTCATATGGATTTTTTCAAAAATTTCTTCAAATTACAATAGTTTTAATATATTTGAAAAGAGCACTATACTATCGATACTTTAGTTAAGTTTTTTCGAATTTCGCTTATTTTTGCGATAAAATCAATATTTGCGGAGATACAGCCACTTTTCTAAAAAAGTTTAATAGGGAACTAATATATTTATTATAAAAATGAATACTGATAGACTTGGATCCATCCTAATATTTATATGGATTTTTTCAAAAATTTCTTCAAATTACAATAGTTTTAATATATTTGAAAAGAGCACTATCGATACTTTAGTTAAGTTTTTTCGAATTTCGCTTATTTTTGCGATAAAATCAATATTTGCGGAGATACAGCCACTTTTCTAAAAAAGTTTAATAGGGAAGTAATATTTTTATTATAAAAATGAATACTGATAGACTTGGATCCATCCTAATTTTTATATGGATTTTTTAAAAGGGGCGACCCTTACCATAATATCGAGCAATACCCCTATACTAAATACGAAGACCATATATTGAAAAGGGGGGACCCTTACCATAATATCGAGCAATACCCCTATACTAAATACGAAGACCATATATTGAAAAGGGGGGACCCTTACCATAATATCGAGCAATACCCCTATACTAAATACGAAGACCATATATTGAAAAGGGGGGACCCTTACCATAATATCGAGCAATACCCCTATACTAAATACGAAGACCATATATTGAAAAGGGGGGACCCTTACCATAATATCGAGCAATACCCCTATACTAAACACGATGACCATATATTGAAAAGGGGGACCCTTACCATAATATCGAGCAATACCCCTATACTAAATACGAAGACCATATATTGAAAAGGGGGGACCCTCACCATAATATCGAGCAATACCCCTATAAAAAATACGAAGACCATATATTGAAAAGGGGGGACCCTTACCATAATATCGAGCAATACCCCTATACTAAATACGAAGACCATATATTGAAAAGGGGGGACCCTTACCATAATATCGAGCAATACCCCTATAAAAAATACGAAGACCATATATTGAAGAGGGGGGACCCTTACCATAATATCGAGCAATACCCCTATACTAAATACGAAGACCATATATTGAAAAGGGGGGACCCTTACCATAATATCGAGCAATACCCCTATACTAAATACGAAGACCATATATTGAAAAGGGGGGACCCTTACCATAATATCGAGCAATACCCCTATACTAAATACGAAGACCATATATTGAAAAGGGGGGACCCTTACCATAATATCGAGCAATACCCCTATACTAAATACGAAGACCATATATTGAAAAGGGGGGACCCTTACCATAATATCGAGCAATACCCCTATACTAAACACGATGACCATATATTGAAAAGGGGGACCCTTACCATAATATCGAGCAATACCCCTATACTAAATACGAAGACCATATATTGAAAAGGGGGGACCCTCACCATAATATCGAGCAATACCCCTATAAAAAATACGAAGACCATATATTGAAAAGGGGGGACCCTTACCATAATATCGAGCAATACCCCTATACTAAATACGAAGACCATATATTGAAAAGGGGGGACCCTTACCATAATATCGAGCAATACCCCTATAAAAAATACGAAGACCATATATTGAAGAGGGGGGACCCTTACCATAATATCGAGCAATACCCCTATACTAAACACGAAGACCATATATTGAAAAGGGGGGACCCTTACCATAATATCGAGCAATACCCCTATACTAAATACGAAGACCATATATTGAAAAGGGGGGACCCTTACCATAATATCGAGCAATACCCCTATACTAAATACGAAGACCATATATTGAAAAGGGGGGACCCTTACCATAATATCGAGCAATACCCCTATACTAAACACGAAGACCATATATTGAAAAGGGGGGACCCTTACCATAATATCGAGCAATACCCCTATACTAAATACGAAGACCATATATTGAAAAGGGGGGACCCTTACCATAATATCGAGCAATACCCCTATACTAAATACGAAGACCATATATTGAAAAGGGGGGACCCTTACCATAATATCGAGCACTACCCTTATACTAAATACGAAGACCATATATTGAAAAGGGGGGATCCATCCTAATATTTATATGGATTTTTTCAAAAATTTCTTCAAATTACAATAGTTTTAATATATTTGAAAAGAGCACTATCGATACTTTAGTTAAGTTTTTTCGAATTTCGCTTATTTTTGCGATAAAATCAATATTTGCGGAGATACAGCCACTTTTCTAAAAAAGTTTAATAGGGAACTAATATATTTATTATAAAAATGAATACTGATAGACTTGGATCTATCCTAATATTCATATGGATTTTTTCAAAAATTTCTTCAAATTACAATAGTTTTAATATATTTGAAAAGAGCACTATCGATACTTTAGTTAAGTTTTTTCGAATTTCGCTTATTTTTGCGATAAAATCAATATTTGCGGAGATACAGCCACTTTTCTAAAAAAGTTTAATAGGGGAGTAATATATTTATTATAAAAATGAATACTGATAGACTTGGATCCATCCTAATATTCATATGGATTTTTTCAAAAATTTCTTCAAATTACAATAGTTTTAATATATTTGAAAAGAGCACTATACTATCGATACTTTAGTTAAGTTTTTTCGAATTTCGCTTATTTTTGCGATAAAATCAATATTTGCGGAGATACAGCCACTTTTCTAAAAAAGTTTAATAGGGAACTAATATATTTATTATAAAAATGAATACTGATAGACTTGGATCCATCCTAATATTTATATGGATTTTTTCAAAAATTTCTTCAAATTACAATAGTTTTAATATATTTGAAAAGAGCACTATCGATACTTTAGTTAAGTTTTTTCGAATTTCGCTTATTTTTGCGATAAAATCAATATTTGCGGAGATACAGCCACTTTTCTAAAAAAGTTTAATAGGGAAGTAATATTTTTATTATAAAAATGAATACTGATAGACTTGGATCCATCCTAATTTTTATATGGATTTTTTAAAAGGGGCGACCCTTACCATAATATCGAGCAATACCCCTATACTAAATACGAAGACCATATATTGAAAAGGGGGGACCCTTACCATAATATCGAGCAATACCCCTATACTAAATACGAAGACCATATATTGAAAAGGGGGGACCCTTACCATAATATCGAGCAATACCCCTATACTAAATACGAAGACCATATATTGAAAAGGGGGGACCCTTACCATAATATCGAGCAATACCCCTATACTAAATACGAAGACCATATATTGAAAAGGGGGGACCCTTACCATAATATCGAGCAATACCCCTATACTAAACACGATGACCATATATTGAAAAGGGGGACCCTTACCATAATATCGAGCAATACCCCTATACTAAATACGAAGACCATATATTGAAAAGGGGGGACCCTTACCATAATATCGAGCAATACCCCTATAAAAAATACGAAGACCATATATTGAAAAGGGGGGACCCTTACCATAATATCGAGCAATACCCCTATACTAAATACGAAGACCATATATTGAAAAGGGGGGACCCTTACCATAATATCGAGCAATACCCCTATAAAAAATACGAAGACCATATATTGAAGAGGGGGGACCCTTACCATAATATCGAGCAATACCCCTATACTAAACACGAAGACCATATATTGAAAAGGGGGGACCCTTACCATAATATCGAGCAATACCCCTATACTAAATACGAAGACCATATATTGAAAAGGGGGGACCCTTACCATAATATCGAGCAATACCCCTATACTAAATACGAAGACCATATATTGAAAAGGGGGGACCCTTACCATAATATCGAGCAATACCCCTATACTAAACACGAAGACCATATATTGAAAAGGGGGGACCCTTACCATAATATCGAGCAATACCCCTATACTAAATACGAAGACCATATATTGAAAAGGGGGGACCCTTACCATAATATCGAGCAATACCCCTATACTAAATACGAAGACCATATATTGAAAAGGGGGGACCCTTACCATAATATCGAGCACTACCCTTATACTAAATACGAAGACCATATATTGAAAAGGGGGGATCCATCCTAATATTTATATGGATTTTTTCAAAAATTTCTTCAAATTACAATAGTTTTAATATATTTGAAAAGAGCACTATCGATACTTTAGTTAAGTTTTTTCGAATTTCGCTTATTTTTGCGATAAAATCAATATTTGCGGAGATACAGCCACTTTTCTAAAAAAGTTTAATAGGGAACTAATATATTTATTATAAAAATGAATACTGATAGACTTGGATCTATCCTAATATTCATATGGATTTTTTCAAAAATTTCTTCAAATTACAATAGTTTTAATATATTTGAAAAGAGCACTATCGATACTTTAGTTAAGTTTTTTCGAATTTCGCTTATTTTTGCGATAAAATCAATATTTGCTGAGATACAGCCACTTTTCTAAAAAAGTTTAATAGGGAAGTAATATATTTATTATAAAAATGAATACTGATAGACTTGGATCCATCCTAATATTTATATGGATTTTTTCAAAAATTTCTTCAAATTACAATAGTTTTAATATATTTGAAAAGAGCACTATCGATACTTTAGTTAAGTTTTTTCGAATTTCGCTTATTTTTGCGATAAAATCAATATTTGCGGAGATACAGCCACTTTTCTAAAAAAGTTTAATAGGGAACTAATATATTTATTATAAAAATGAATACTGATAGACTTGGATCCATCCTAATATTCATATGGATTTATTCAAAAATTTCTTCAAATTACAATAGTTTTAATATATTTGAAAAGAGCACTATCGATACTTTAGTTAAGTTTTTTCGAATTTCGCTTATTTTTGCGATAAAATCAATATTTGCGGAGATACAGCCACTTTTCTAAAAAAGTTTAATAGGGGAGTAATATATTTATTATAAAAATGAATACTGATAGACTTGGATCCATCCTAATATTCATATGGATTTTTTCAAAAATTTCTTCAAATTACAATAGTTTTAATATATTTGAAAAGAGCACTATCGATACTTTAGTTAAGTTTTTTCGAATTTCGCTTATTTTTGCGATAAAATCAATATTTGCGGAGATACAGCCACTTTTCTAAAAAAGTTTAATAGGGAACTAATATATTTATTATAAAAATGAATACTGATAGACTTGGATCTATCCTAATATTCATATGGATTTTTTCAAAAATTTCTTCAAATTACAATAGTTTTAATATATTTGAAAAGAGCACTATCGATACTTTAGTTAAGTTTTTTCGAATTTCGCTTATTTTTGCGATAAAATCAATATTTGCGGAGATACAGCCACTTTTCTAAAAAAGTTTAATAGGGAAGTAATATTTTTATTATAAAAATGAATACTGATAGACTTGGATCCATCCTAATATTCATATGGATTTTTTCAAAAATTTCTTCAAATTACAATAGTTTTAATATATTTGAAAAGAGCACTATCGATACTTTCGTTAAGTTTTTTCGAATTTCGCTTATTTTTGCGATAAAATCAATATTTGCGGAGATACAGCCACTTTTCTAAAAAAGTTTAATAGGGAAGTAATATTTTTATTATAAAAATGAATACTGATAGACTTGGATCCATCCTAATTTTTATATGGATTTTTTAAAAGGGGCGACCCTTACCATAATATCGAGCAATACCCCTATACTAAATACGAAGACCATATATTGAAAAGGGGGGACCCTTACCATAATATCGAGCAATACCCCTATACTAAATACGAAGACCATATATTGAAAAGGGGGGACCCTTACCATAATATCGAGCAATACCCCTATACTAAATACGAAGACCATATATTGAAAAGGGGGGACCCTTACCATAATATCGAGCAATACCCCTATACTAAATACGAAGACCATATATTGAAAAGGGGGGACCCTTACCATAATATCGAGCAATACCCCTATACTAAATACGAAGACCATATATTGAAAAGGGGGGACCCTTACCATAATATCGAGCAATACCCCTATACTAAATACGAAGACCATATATTGAAAAGGGGGGACCCTTACCATAATATCGAGCACTACCCTTATACTAAATACGAAGACCATGTATTGAAAAGGGGGGACCCTTACCATAATATCGAGCAATACCCCTATACTAAATACGAAGACCATATATTGAAAAGGGGGGACCCTTACCATAATATCGAGCAATACCCCTATACTAAATACGAAGACCATATATTGAAAAGGGGGGACCCTTACCATAATATCGAGCAATACCCCTATACTAAATACGAAGACCATATATTGAAAAGGGGGGACCCTTACCATAATATCGAGCAATACCCCTATACTAAATACGAAGACCATATATTGAAAAGGGGGGACCCTTACCATAATATCGAGCAATACCCCTATACTAAATACGAAGACCATATATTGAAAAGGGGGGACCCTTACCATAATATCGAGCAATACCCCTATACTAAATACGAAGACCATATATTGAAAAGGGGGGACCCTTACCATAATATCGAGCAATACCCCTATACTAAATACGAAGACCATATATTGAAAAGGGGGGACCCTTACCATAATATCGAGCAACACCCCTATACTAAATACGAAGACCATATATTGAAAAGGGGGGACCCTTACCATAATATCGACCCTTACCATAATACCCCTATACTAAATACGAAGACCATATATTGAAAAGGGGGGACCCTTACCATAATATCGAGCACTACCCTTATACTAAATACGAAGACCATGTATTGAAAAGGGGGGACCCTTACCATAATATCGAGCAATACCCCTATACTAAACACGAAGACCATATATTGAAAAGGGGGGACCCTTACCATAATATCGAGCAATACCCCTATACTAAATACGAAGACCATATATTGAAAAGGGGTGACCCTTACCATAATATCGAGCAATACCCCTATACTAAATACGAAGACCATATATTGAAAAGGGGGGACCCTTACCATAATATCGAGCAATACCCCTATACTAAATACGAAGACCATATATTGAAAAGGGGGGACCCTTACCATAATATCGAGCAATACCCCTATACTAAATACGAAGACCATATATTGAAAAGGGGGGACCCTTACCATAATATCGAGCAATACCCCTATACTAAATACGAAGACCATATATTGAAAAGGGGGGACCCTTACCATAATATCGAGCAATACCCCTATACTAAATACGAAGACCATATATTGAAAAGGGGGGACCCTTACCATAATATCGAGCAATACCCCTATACTAAATACGAAGACCATATATTGAAAAGGGGGGACCCTTACCATAATATCGAGCAATACCCCTATAGTAAATACGAAGACCATATATTGAAAAGGGGGGACCCTTACCATAATATCGAGCAATACCCCTATACTAAATACGAAGACCATATATTGAAAAGGGGGGACCCTTACCATAATATCGAGCAATACCCCTGCACTAAATACGAAGACCATATATTGAAAAGGGGGGACCCTTACCATAATATCGAGCAATACCCCTATACTAAATACGAAGACCATATATTGAAAAGGGGGGACCCTTACCATAATATCGAGCAATACCCCTATACTAAATACGAAGACCATATATTGAAAAGGGGGGACCCTTACCATAATATCGAGCAATACCCCTATACTAAATACGAAGACCATATATTGAAAAGGGGGGACCCTTACCATAATATCGAGCAATACCCCTATACTAAATACGAAGACCATATATTGAAAAGGGGGGACCCTTACCATAATATCGAGCAATACCCCTATACTAAATACGAAGACCATATATTGAAAAGGGGGGACCCTTACCATAATATCGAGCAATACCCCTATACTAAATACGAAGACCATATATTGAAAAGGGGGGACCCTTACCATAATATCGAGCAATACCCCTATACTAAATACGAAGACCATATATTGAAAAGGGGGGACCCTTACCATAATATCGAGCAATACCCCTATACTAAATACGAAGACCATATATTGAAAAGGGGGGACCCTTACCATAATATCGAGCAATACCCCTATACTAAATACGAAGACCATATATTGAAAAGGGGGGACCCTTACCATAATATCGAGCAATACCCCTATACTAAATACGAAGACCATATATTGAAAAGGGGGGACCCTTACCATAATATCGAGCAATACCCCTATACTAAATACGAAGACCATATATTGAAAAGGGGGGACCCTTACCATAATATCGAGCAATACCCCTGCACTAAATACGAAGACCATATATTGAAAAGGGGGGACCCTTACCATAATATCGAGCAATACCCCTATACTAAATACGAAGACCATATATTGAAAAGGGGGGACCCTTACCATAATATCGAGCAATACCCCTATACTAAATACGAAGACCATATATTGAAAAGGGGGGACCCTTACCATAATATCGAGCAATACCCCTATACTAAATACGAAGACCATATATTGAAAAGGGGGGACCCTTACCATAATATCGAGCAATACCCCTATACTAAATACGAAGACCATATATTGAAAAGGGGGGACCCTTACCATAATATCGAGCAATACCCCTATACTAAATACGAAGACCATATATTGAAAAGGGGGGACCCTTACCATAATATCGAGCAATACCCCTGCACTAAATACGAAGACCATATATTGAAAAGGGGGGACCCTTACCATAATATCGAGCAATACCCCTATACTAAATACGAAGACCATATATTGAAAAGGGGGGACCCTTACCATAATATCGAGCAATACCCCTATACTAAATACGAAGACCATATATTGAAAAGGGGGGACCCTTACCATAATATCGAGCAATACCCCTATACTAAATACGAAGACCATATATTGAAAAGGGGGGACCCTTACCATAATATCGAGCAATACCCCTATACTAAATACGAAGACCATATATTGAAAAGGGGGGACCCTTACCATAATATCGAGCACTACCCTTATACTAAATACGAAGACCATATATTGAAAAGGGGGGATCCATCCTAATATTTATATGGATTTTTTCAACAATTTCTTCAAATTACAATAGTTTTAATATATTTGAAAAGAGCACTATCGATACTTTAGTTAAGTTTTTTCGAATTTCGCTTATTTTTGCGATAAAATCAATATTTGCGGAGATACAGCCACTTTTCTAAAAAAGTTTAATAGGGAAGTAATATTTTTATTATAAAAATGAATACTGATAGACTTGGATCCATCCTAATATTCATTTGGATTTTTTCAAAAATTTCTTCAAATTACAATAGTTTTAATATATTTGAAAAGAGCACTATCGATACTTTAGTTAAGTTTTTTCGAATTTCGCTTATTTTTGCGATAAAATCAATATTTGCGGAGATACAGCCACTTTTCTAAAAAAGTTTAATAGGGAAGTAATATTTTTATTATAAAAATGAATACTGATAGACTTGGATCCATCCTAATATTCATTTGGATTTTTTCAAAAATTTCTTCAAATTACAATAGTTTTAATATATTTGAAAAGAGCACTATCGATACTTTAGTTAAGTTTTTTCGAATTTCGCTTATTTTTGCGATAAAATCAATATTTGCGGAGATACAGCCACTTTTCTAAAAAAGTTTAATAGGGAAGTAATATTTTTATTATAAAAATGAATACTGATAGACTTGGATCCATCCTAATATTTATATGGATTTTTTCAAAAATTTCTTCAAATTACAATAGTTTTAATATATTTGAAAAGAGCACTATCGATACTTTAGTTAAGTTTTTTCGAATTTCGCTTATTTTTGCGATAAAATCAATATTTGCGGAGATACAGCCACTTTTCTAAAAAAGTTTAATAGGGAACTAATATATTTATTATAAAAATGAATACTGATAGACTTGGATCCATCCTAATATTTATATGGATTTTTTCAAAAATTTCTTCAAATTACAATAGATTTAATATATTTGAAAAGAGCACTATCGATACTTTAGTTAAGTTTTTTCGAATTTCGCTTATTTTTGCGATAAAATCAATATTTGCGGAGATACAGCCACTTTTCTAAAAAAGTTTAATAGGGAAGTAATATTTTTATTATAAAAATGAATACTGATAGACTTGGATCCATCCTAATATTTATATGGATTTTTTAAAAGGGGCGACCCTTACCATAATATCGAGCAATACCCCTATACTAAATACGAAGACCATATATTGAAAAGGGGGGACCCTTACCATAATATCGAGCAATACCCCTATACTAAATACGAAGACCATGTATTGAAAAGGGGGGACCCTTACCATAATATCGAGCAATACCCCTATACTAAATACGAAGACCATGTATTGAAAAGGGGGGACCCTTACCATAATATCGAGCAATACCCCTATACTAAACACGAAGACCATATATTGAAAAGGGGGGACCCTTACCATAATATCGAGCAATACCCCTATACTAAATACGAAGACCATATATTGAAAAGGGGTGACCCTTACCATAATATCGAGCAATACCCCTATACTAAATACGAAGACCATATATTGAAAAGGGGGGACCCTTACCATAATATCGAGCAATACCCCTATACTAAATACGAAGACCATATATTGAAAAGGGGGGACCCTTACCATAATATCGAGCAATACCCCTATACTAAATACGAAGACCATATATTGAAAAGGGGGGACCCTTACCATAATATCGAGCAATACCCCTATACTAAATACGAAGACCATATATTGAAAAGGGGGGACCCTTACCATAATATCGAGCAATACCCCTATACTAAATACGAAGACCATATATTGAAAAGGGGGGACCCTTACCATAATATCGAGCAATACCCCTATACTAAATACGAAGACCATATATTGAAAAGGGGGGACCCTTACCATAATATCGAGCAATACCCCTATACTAAATACGAAGACCATATATTGAAAAGGGGGGATCCATCCTAATATTTATATGGATTTTTGTTTTTTGCGATAAAATTTTTATTTTTTTGCGATAAAATCAATATTTGCGGAGATACAGCCACTTTTCTAAAAAAGTTTAATAGGGAAGTAATATTTTTATTATAAAAATGAATACTGATAGACTTGGATCCATCCTAATATTCATATGGATTTTTCCAAAAATTTCTTCAAATTACAATAGTTTTAATATATTTGAAAAGAGCACTATCGATACTTTAGTTAAGTTTTTTTCGAATTTCGCTTATTTTTGCGATAAAATCAATATTTGCGGAGATACAGCCACTTTCTAAAAAAGTTTAATAGGGAACTAATATATTTATTATAAAAATGAATACTGATAGACTTGGATCCATCCTAATATTTATATGGATTTTTTCAAAAATTTCTTCAAATTACAATAGTTTTAATATATTTGAAAAGAGCACTATCGATACTTTAGTTAAGTTTTTTCGAATTTCGCTTATTTTTGCGATAAAATCAATATTTGCGGAGATACAGCCACTTTTCTAAAAAAGTTTAATAGCGAACTAATATATTTATTATAAAAATGAATACTGATAGACTTGGATCCATCCTAATATTTATATGGATTTTTTCAAAAATTTCTTCAAATTACAATAGTTTTAATATATTTGAAAAGAGCACTATCGATACTTTAGTTAAGTTTTTTCGAATTTCGCTTATTTTTGCGATAAAATCAATATTTGCGGAGATACAGCCACTTTTCTAAAAAAGTTTAATAGGGAAGTAATATTTTTATTATAAAAATGAATACTGATAGACTTGGATCCATCCTAATATTCATATGGATTTTTCCAAAAATTTCTTCAAATTACAATAGTTTTAATATATTTGAAAAGAGCACTATCGATACTTTAGTTAAGTTTTTTCGAATTTCGCTTATTTTTGCGATAAAATCAATATTTGCGGAGATACAGCCACTTTTCTAAAAAAGTTTAATAGGGAAGTAATATTTTTATTATAAAAATGAATACTGATAGACTTGGATCCATCCTAATATTTATATGGATTTTTTCAAAAATGTCTTCAAATTACAATAGTTTTAATATATTTGAAAAGAGCACTATCGATACTTTAGTTAAGTTTTTTCGAATTTCGCTTATTTTTGCGATAAAATCAATATTTGCGGAGATACAGCCACTTTTCTAAAAAAGTTTAATAGGGAAGTAATATTTTTATTATAAAAATGAATACTGATAGACTTGGATCCATCCTAATATTTATATGGATTTTTTCAAAAATGTCTTCAAATTACAATAGTTTTAATATATTTGAAAAGAGCACTATCGATACTTTAGTTAAGTTTTTTCGAATTTCGCTTATTTTTGCGATAAAATCAATATTTGCGGAGATACAGCCACTTTTCTAAAAAAGTTTAATAGGGAAGTAATATTTTTATTATAAAAATGAATACTGATAGACTTGGATCCATCCTAATTTTTATATGGATTTTTTAAAAGGGGCGACCCTTACCATAATATCGAGCAATACCCCTATACTAAATACGAAGACCATATATTGAAAAGGGGGGGACCCTTACCATAATATCGAGCAATACCCCTATACTAAATACGAAGACCATATATTGAAAAGGGGGGACCCTTACCATAATATCGAGCAATACCCCTATACTAAATACGAAGACCATATATTGAAAAGGGGGGACCCTTACCATAATATCGAGCAATACCCCTATACTAAATACGAAGACCATATATTGAAAAGGGGGGACCCTTACCATAATATCGAGCAATACCCCTATACTAAATACGAAGACCATATATTGAAAAGGGGGGACCCTTACCATAATATCGAGCAATACCCCTATACTAAATACGAAGACCATATATTGAAAAGGGGGGACCCTTACCATAATATCGAGCAATACCCCTATACTAAATACGAAGACCATATATTGAAAAGGGGGGACCCTTACCATAATATCGAGCAATACCCCTATACTAAATACGAAGACCATATATTGAAAAGGGGGGACCCTTACCATAATATCGAGCAATACCCCTATACTAAATACGAAGACCATATATTGAAAAGGGGGGACCCTTACCATAATATCGAGCAATACCCCTATACTAAATACGAAGACCATATATTGAAAAGGGGGGACCCTTACCATAATATCGAGCAATACCCCTATACTAAATACGAAGACCATATATTGAAAAGGGGGGACCCTTACCATAATATCGAGCAATACCCCTATACTAAATACGAAGACCATATATTGAAAAGAGGGGACCCTTACCATAATATCGAGCAATACCCCTATACTAAATACGAAGACCATATATTGAAAAGGGGGGACCCTTACCATAATATCGAGCAATACCCCTATACTAAATACGAAGACCATATATTGAAAAGGGGGGACCCTTACCATAATATCGAGCACTACCCTTATACTAAATACGAAGACCATATATTGAAAAGGGGGGATCCATCCTAATATTTATATGGATTTTTTCAACAATTTCTTCAAATTACAATAGTTTTAATATATTTGAAAAGAGCACTATCGATACTTTAGTTAAGTTTTTTCGAATTTCGCTTATTTTTGCGATAAAATCAATATTTGCGGAGATACAGCCACTTTTCTAAAAAAGTTTAATAGGGAACTAATATATTTATTATAAAAATGAATACTGATAGACTTGGATCTATCCTAATATTCATATGGATTTTTTCAAAAATTTCTTCAAATTACAATAGTTTTAATATATTTGAAAAGAGCACTATCGATACTTTAGTTAAGTTTTTTCGAATTTCGCTTATTTTTGCGATAAAATCAATATTTGCTGAGATACAGCCACTTTTCTAAAAAAGTTTAATAGGGAAGTAATATATTTATTATAAAAATGAATACTGATAGACTTGGATCCATCCTAATATTTATATGGATTTTTTCAAAAATTTCTTCAAATTACAATAGTTTTAATATATTTGAAAAGAGCACTATCGATACTTTAGTTAAGTTTTTTCGAATTTCGCTTATTTTTGCGATAAAATCAATATTTGCGGAGATACAGCCACTTTTCTAAAAAAGTTTAATAGGGAACTAATATATTTATTATAAAAATGAATACTGATAGACTTGGATCCATCCTAATATTCATATGGATTTTTTCAAAAATTTCTTCAAATTACAATAGTTTTAATATATTTGAAAAGAGCACTATCGATACTTTAGTTAAGTTTTTTCGAATTTCGCTTATTTTTGCGATAAAATCAATATTTGCGGAGATACAGCCACTTTTCTAAAAAAGTTTAATAGGGAAGTAATATTTTTATTATAAAAATGAATACTGATAGACTTGGATCCATCCTAATATTTATATGGATTTTTTCAAAAATTTCTTCAAATTACAATAGTTTTAATATATTTGAAAAGAGCACTATCGATACTTTAGTTAAGTTTTTTCGAATTTCGCTTATTTTTGCGATAAAATCAATATTTGCGGAGATACAGCCACTTTTCTAAAAAAGTTTAATAGGGAAGTAATATATTTATTATAAAAATGAATACTGATAGACTTGGATCCATCCTAATATTCATATGGATTTTTTCAAAAATTTCTTCAAATTACAATAGTTTTAATATATTTGAAAAGAGCACTATCGATACTTTAGTTAAGTTTTTTCGAATTTCGCTTATTTTTGCGATAAAATCAATATTTGCGGAGATACAGCCACTTTTCTAAAAAAGTTTAATAGGGAACTAATATATTTATTATAAAAATGAATACTGATAGACTTGGATCCATCCTAATATTTATATGGATTTTTTCAAAAATTTCTTCAAATTACAATAGTTTTAATATATTTGAAAAGAGCACTATCGATACTTTAGTTAAGTTTTTTCGAATTTCGCTTATTTTTGCGATAAAATCAATATTTGCGGAGATACAGCCACTTTTCTAAAAAAGTTTAATAGGGAACTAATATATTTATTATAAAAATGAATACTGATAGACTTGGATCCATCCTAATATTTATATGGATTTTTTCAAAAATTTCTTCAAATTACAATAGTTTTAATATATTTGAAAAGAGCACTATCGATACTTTAGTTAAGTTTTTTCGAATTTCGCTTATTTTTGCGATAAAATCAATATTTGCGGAGATACAGCCACTTTTCTAAAAAAGTTTAATAGGGAAGTAATATTTTTATTATAAAAATGAATACTGATAGACTTGGATCCATCCTAATTTTTATATGGATTTTTTAAAAGGGGCGACCCTTACCATAATATCGAGCAATACCCCTATACTAAATACGAAGACCATATATTGAAAAGGGGGGACCCTTACCATAATATCGAGCAATACCCCTATACTAAATACGAAGACCATATATTGAAGAGGGGGGACCCTTACCATAATATCGAGCAATACCCCTATACTAAACACGAAGACCATATATTGAAAAGGGGGGACCCTTACCATAATATCGAGCAATACCCCTATACTAAATACGAAGACCATATATTGAAAAGGGGGGACCCTTACCATAATATCGAGCAATACCCCTATACTAAACACGAAGACCATATATTGAAAAGGGGGGACCCTTACCATAATATCGAGCAATACCCCTATACTAAACACGAAGACCATATATTGAAAAGGGGGGACCCTTACCATAATATCGAGCAATACCCCTATACTAAATACGAAGACCATATATTGAAAAGGGGGAACCCTTACCATAATATCGAGCAATACCCCTATACTAAATACGAAGACCATATATTGAAAAGGGGGGGCCCCCTTACCATAATATCGAGCAATACCCCTATACTAAATACGAAGACCATATATTGAAAAGGGGGGACCCTTACCATAATATCGAGCAATACCCCTATACTAAACACGAAGACCATATATTGAAAAGGGGGGACCCTTACCATAATATCGAGCAATACCCCTATACTAAATACGAAGACCATATATTGAAAAGGGGGGACCCTTACCATAATATCGAGCAATACCCCTATACTAAACACGAAGACCATATATTGAAAAGGGGGGACCCTTACCATAATATCGAGCAATACCCCTATACTAAATACGAAGACCATATATTGAAAAGGGGGGACCCTTACCATAATATCGAGCAATACCCCTATACTGAATACGAAGACCATATATTGAAAAGGGGGGACCCTTACCATAATATCGAGCAATACCCCTATACTAAATACGAAGACCATATATTGAAAAGGGGGGACCCTTACCATAATATCGAGCAATACCCCTATACTAAATACGAAGACCATATATTGAAAAGGGGGGACCCTTACCATAATATCGAGCAATACCCCTATACTAAACACGAAGACCATATATTGAAAAGGGGGGACCCTTACCATAATATCGAGCAATACCCCTATACTAAATACGAAGACCATATATTGAAAAGGGGGGACCCTTACCATAATATCGAGCAATACCCCTATACTAAATACGAAGACCATATATTGAAAAGGGGGGACCCTTACCATAATATCGAGCAATACCCCTATACTAAACACGAAGACCATATATTGAAAAGGGGGGACCCTTACCATAATATCGAGCAATACCCCTATACTAAATACGAAGACCATATATTGAAAAGGGGGGACCCTTACCATAATATCGAGCAATACCCCTATAAAAAATACGAAGACCATATATTGAAAAGGGGGGACCCTTACCATAATATCGAGCAATACCCCTATACTAAATACGAAGACCATATATTGAAAAGGGGGGACCCTTACCATAATATCGAGCAATACCCCTATACTAAATACGAAGACACTATATTTAAAAGGGGGGATCCATCCTAATATTTATATGGATTTTTCCAAAAATTTCTTCAAATTATAATAGTTTTAATATATTTGAAAAGAGCACTATCGATACTTTAGTTAAGTTTTTTCGAATTTCGCTTATTTTTGCGATAAAATCAATATTTGCGGAGATACAGCCACTTTTCTAAAAAAGTTTAATAGGGAAGTAATATTTTTATTATAAAAATGAATACTGATAGACTTGGATCCATCCTAATATTTATATGGATTTTTCCAAAAATTTCTTCAAATTATAATAGTTTTAATATATTTGAAAAGAGCACTATCGATACTTTAGTTAAGTTTTTTCGAATTTCGCTTATTTTTGCGATAAAATCAATATTTGCGGAGATACAGCCACTTTTCTAAAAAAGTTTAATAGGGAAGTAATATTTTTATTATAAAAATGAATACTGATAGACTTGGATCCATCCTAATATTTATATGGATTTTTTCAAAAATTTCTTCAAATTACAATAGTTTTAATATATTTGAAAAGAGCACTATCGATACTTTAGTTAAGTTTTTTCGAATTTTGCTTATTTTTGCGATAAAATCAATATTTGCGGAGATACAGCCACTTTTCTAAAAAAGTTTAATAGGGAAGTAATATTTTTATTATAAAAATGAATACTGATAGACTTGGATCCATCCTAATATTCATATGGATTTTTTCAAAAATTTCTTCAAATTACAATAGTTTTAATATATTTGAAAAGAGCACTATCGATACTTTAGTTAAGTTTTTTCGAATTTCGCTTATTTTTGCGATAAAATCAATATTTGCGGAGATACAGCCACTTTTCTAAAAAAGTTTAATAGGGAAGTAATATATTTATTATAAAAATGAATACTGATAGACTTGGATCCATCCTAATATTTATATGGATTTTTTCAAAAATTTCTTCAAATTACAATAGTTTTAATATATTTGAAAAGAGCACTATGGATACTTTAGTTAAGTTTTTTCGAATTTCGCTTATTTTTGCGATAAAATCAATATTTGCGGAGATACAGCCACTTTTCTAAAAAAGTTTAATAGGGAACTAATATATTTATTATAAAAATGAATACTGATAGACTTGGATCCATCCTAATATTTATATGGATTTTTTCAAAAATTTCTTCAAATTACAATAGTTTTAATATATTTGAAAAGAGCACTATCGATACTTTAGTTAAGTTTTTTCGAATTTCGCTTATTTTTGCGATAAAATCAATATTTGCGGAGATACAGCCACTTTTCTAAAAAAGTTTAATAGGGAAGTAATATATTTATTATAAAAATGAATACTGATAGACTTGGATCCATCCTAATATTTATATGGATTTTTTCAAAAATTTCTTCAAATTACAATAGTTTTAATATATTTGAAAAGAGCACTATCGATACTTTAGTGAAGTTTTTTCGAATTTCGCTTATTTTTGCGATAAAATCAATATTTGCGGAGATACAGCCACTTTTCTAAAAAAGTTTAATAGGGAAGTAATATTTTTATTATAAAAATGAATACTGATAGACTTGGATCCATCCTAATATTTATATGGATTTTTTCAAAAATTTCTTCAAATTACAATAGTTTTAATATATTTGAAAAGAGCACTATCGATACTTTAGTTAAGTTTTTTCGAATTTCGCTTATTTTTGCGATAAAATCAATATTTGCGGAGATACAGCCACTTTTCTAAAAAAGTTTAATAGGGAAGTAATATATTTATTATAAAAATGAATACTGATAGACTTGGATCCATCCTAATATTCATATGGATTTTTTCAAAAATTTCTTCAAATTACAATAGTTTTAATATATTTGAAAAGAGCACTATCGATACTTTAGTTAAGTTTTTTCGAATTTCGCTTATTTTGCGATAAAATCAATATTTGCGGAGATACAGCCACTTTTCTAAAAAAGTTTAATAGGGAAGTACTATTTTTATTATAAAAATGAATACTGATAGACTTGGATCCATCCTAATTTTTATATGGATTTTTTAAAAGGGGCGACCCTTACCATAATATCGAGCAATACCCCTATACTAAATACGAAGACCATATATTGAAAAGGGGGGACCCTTACCATAATATCGAGCAATACCCCTATACTAAATACGAAGACCATGTATTGAAAAGGGGGGACCCTTACCATAATATCGAGCAATACCTCTATACTAAATACGAAGACCATGTATTGAAAAGGGGGGACCCTTACCATAATATCGAGCAATACCCTTATATTAAATACGAAGACCATATATTGAAAAGGGGGGACCCTTACCATAATATCGAGCAATACCCTTATATTAAATACGAAGACCATATACTGAAAAGGGGGGACCCTTACCATAATATCGAGCAATACCCTTATATTAAATACGAAGACCATATATTGAAAAGGGGGGACCCTTACCATAATATCGAGCAATACCCTTATATTAAATACGAAGACCATATATTGAAAAGGGGGGACCCTTACCATAATATCGAGCAATACCCCTATACTGAATACGAAGACCATATATTGAAAAGGGGGGACCCTTACCATAATATCGAGCAATACCCCTATACTAAATACGAAGACCATATATTGAAAAGGGGGGACCCTTACCATAATATCGAGCAATACCCCTATACTAAACACGAAGACCATATATTGAAAAGGGGGGACCCTTACCATAATATCGAGCAATACCCCTATACTAAATACGAAGACCATATATTGAAAAGGGGGGATCCTTACCATAATATCGAGCAATACCCCTATACTAAATACGAAGACCATATATTGAAAAGGGGGGACCCTTACCATAATATCGAGCAATACCCCTATACCAAACACGAAGACCATATATTGAAAAGGGGGGACCCTTACCATAATATCGAGCAATACCCCTATACTAAATACGAAGACCATATATTGAAAAGGGGGGACCCTTACCATAATATCGAGCAATACCCCTATAAAAAATACGAAGACCTTATATTGAAAAGGGGGGACCCTTACCATAATATCGAGCAATACCCCTATACTAAATACGAAGACCATATATTGAAAAGGGGGGACCCTTACCATAATATCGAGCAATACCCCTATACTAAATACGAAGACCATATATTGAAAAGGGGGGATCCATCCTAATATTTATATGGATTTTTCCAAAAATTTCTTCAAATTACAATAGTTTTAATATATTTGAAAAGAGCACTATCGATACTTTAGTTAAGTTTTTTCGAATTTCGCTTATTTTTGCGATAAAATCAAGATTTGCGGAGATACAGCCACTTTTCTAAAAAAGTTTAATAGGGAAGTAATATTTTTATTATAAAAATGAATACTGATAGACTTGGATCCATCCTAATATTTATATGGATTTTTTCAAAAATTTCTTCAAATTACAATAGTTTTAATATATTTGAAAAGAGCACTATCGATACTTTAGTTAAGTTTTTTCGAATTTCGCTTATTTTTGCGATAAAATCAATATTTGCGGAGATACAGCCACTTTTCTAAAAAAGTTTAATAGGGAAGTAATATTTTTATTATAAAAATGAATACTGATAGACTTGGATCCATCCTAATATTCATATGGATTTTTTCAAAAATTTCTTCAAATTACAATAGTTTTAATATATTTGAAAAGAGCACTATCGATACTTTAGTTAAGTTTTTTCGAATTTCGCTTATTTTTGCGATAAAATCAATATTTGCGGAGATACAGCCACTTTTCTAAAAAAGTTTAATAGGGAAGTAATATATTTATTATAAAAATGAATACTGATAGACTTGGATCCATCCTAATATTTATATGGATTTTTTCAAAAATTTCTTCAAATTACAATAGTTTTAATATATTTGAAAAGAGCACTATGGATCCTTTAGTTAAGTTTTTTCGAATTTCGCTTATTTTTGCGATAAAATCAATATTTGCGGAGATACAGCCACTTTTCTAAAAAAGTTTAATAGGGAACTAATATATTTATTATAAAAATGAATACTGATAGACTTGGATCCATCCTAATATTTATATGGATTTTTTCAAAAATTTCTTCAAATTACAATAGTTTTAATATATTTGAAAAGAGCACTATCGATACTTTAGTTAAGTTTTTTCGAATTTCGCTTATTTTTGCGATAAAATCAATATTTGCGGAGATACAGCCACTTTTCTAAAAAAGTTTAATAGGGAAGTAATATATTTATTATAAAAATGAATACTGATAGACTTGGATCCATCCTAATATTTATATGGATTTTTTCAAAAATTTCTTCAAATTACAATAGTTTTAATATATTTGAAAAGAGCACTATCGATACTTTAGTGAAGTTTTTTCGAATTTCGCTTATTTTTGCGATAAAATCAATATTTGCGGAGATACAGCCACTTTTCTAAAAAAGTTTAATAGGGAAGTAATATTTTTATTATAAAAATGAATACTGATAGACTTGGATCCATCCTAATATTTATATGGATTTTTTCAAAAATTTCTTCAAATTACAATAGTTTTAATATATTTGAAAAGAGCACTATCGATACTTTAGTTAAGTTTTTTCGAATTTCGCTTATTTTTGCGATAAAATCAATATTTGCGGAGATACAGCCACTTTTCTAAAAAAGTTTAATAGGGAAGTAATATATTTATTATAAAAATGAATACTGATAGACTTGGATCCATCCTAATATTTATATGGATTTTTTCAAAAATTTCTTCAAATTACAATAGTTTTAATATATTTGAATAGAGCACTATCGATACTTTAGTTAAGTTTTTTCGAATTTCGCTTATTTTGCGATAAAATCAATATTTGCGGAGATACAGCCACTTTTCTAAAAAAGTTTAATAGGGAAGTAATATTTTTATTATAAAAATGAATACTGATAGACTTGGATCCATCCTAATTTTTATATGGATTTTTTAAAAGGGGCGACCCTTACCATAATATCGAGCAATACCCCTATACTAAATACGAAGACCATATATTGAAAAGGGGGGACCCTTACCATAATATCGAGCAATACCCCTATACTAAATACGAAGACCATGTATTGAAAAGGGGGGACCCTTACCATAATATCGAGCAATACCTCTATACTAAATACGAAGACCATGTATTGAAAAGGGGGGACCCTTACCATAATATCGAGCAATACCCCTATACTAAATACGAAGACCATATATTGAAAAGGGGGGACCCTTACCATAATATCGAGCAATACCCCTATACTAAATACGAAGACCATATATTGAAAAGGGGGACCCTTACCATAATATCGAGCAATACCCCTATACTAAATACGAAGACCATATATTGAAAAGGGAGGACCCTTACCATAATATCGAGCAATACCCCTATACTAAATACGAAGACCATATATTGAAAAGGGGGGACCCTTACCATAATATCGAGCAATACCTCTATACTAAATACGAAGACCATATATTGAAAAGGGGGGACCCTTACCATAATATCGAGCAATACCCCTATACTAAATACGAAGACCATATATTGAAAAGGGGGGACCCTTACCATAATATCGAGCAATACCCCTATACTAAATACGAAGACCATATATTGAAAAGGGGGGACCCTTACCATAATATCGAGCAATACCCCTATACTAAATACGAAGACCATATATTGAAAAGGGGGGACCCTTACCATAATATCGAGCAATACCCCTATACTAAATACGAAGACCATATATTGAAAAGGGGGACCCTTACCATAATATCGAGCAATACCCCTATACTAAATACGAAGACCATATATTGAAAAGGGGGGACCCTTACCATAATATCGAGCAATACCCCTATACTAAAAACGAAGACCATATATTGAAAAGGGGGGACCCTTACCATAATATCGAGCAATACCCCTATACTAAATACGAAGACCATATATTGAAAAGGGGGGACCCTTACCATAATATCGAGCAATACCCCTATACTAAATACGAAGACCATATATTGAAAAGGGGGGACCCTTACCATAATATCGAGCAATACCCCTATACTAAATACGAAGACCATATATTGAAAAGGGGGGACCCTTACCATAATATCGAGCAATACCCCTATACTAAATACGAAGACCATATATTGAAAAGGGGGGACCCTTACCATAATATCGAGCAATACCCCTATACTAAATACGAAGACCATATATTGAAAAGGGGGGACCCTTACCATAATATCGAGCAATACCCCTATACTAAATACGAAGACCATATATTGAAAAGGGGGGACCCTTACCATAATATCGAGCAATACCCCTATACTAAATACGAAGACCATATATTGAAAAGGGGGGACCCTTACCATAATATCGAGCACTACCCCTATACTAAAAACGAAGACCATATATTGAATAGGGGGGGACCCTTACCATAATATCGAGCAATACCCCTATACTAAATACGAAGACCATATATTGAAAAGGGGGGACCCTTACCATAATATCGAGCAATACCCCTATACTAAATACGAAGACCATATATTGAAAAGGGGGGACCCTTACCATAATATCGAGCAATACCCCTATACTAAAAACGAAGACCATATATTGAAAAGGGGGGACCCTTACCATAATATCGAGCACTACCCCTATACTAAATACGAAGACCATATATTGAAAAGGGGGGACCCTTACCATAATATCGAGCAATACCCCTATACTAAATACGAAGACCATATATTGAAAAGGGGGGACCCTTACCATAATATCGAGCAATACCCCTATACTAAATACGAAGACCATGTATTGAAAAGGGGGGACCCTTACCATAATATCGAGCAATACCCCTATACTAAATACGAAGACCATATATTGAAAAGGGGCGACCTTTACCATAATATCGAGCAATACCCCTATACTAAATACGAAGACCATATATTGAAAAGGGGGGGACCCTTACCATAATATCGAGCAATACCCCTATACTAAATACGAAGACCATGTATTGAAAAGGGGGGACCCTTACCATAATATCGAGCAATACCCCTATACTAAATACGAAGACCATGTATTGAAAAGGGGGGACCCTTACCATAATATCGAGCAATACCCCTATACTAAATACGAAGACCATATATTGAAAAGGGGGGACCCTTACCATAATATCGAGCAATACCCCTATACTAAATACGAAGACCATATATTGAAAAGGGGGGACCCTTACCATAATATCGAGCAATACCCCTATACTAAATACGAAGGCCATGTATTGAAAAGGGGGGACCCTTACCGTAATATCGAGCAATACCCCTATACTAAATACGAAGACCATGTATTGAAAAGGGGGGACCCTTACCATAATATCGAGCAATACCCCTATACTAAATACGAAGACCATATATTGAAAAGGGGGGACCCTTACCATAATATCGAGCAATACCCCTATACTAAATACGAAGACCATATATTGAAAAGGGGGGACCCTTACCATAATATCGAGCAATATCCCTATACTAAATACGAAGACCATATATTGAAAAGGGGGGACCCTTACCATAATATCGAGCAATACCCCTATACTAAATACGAAGACCATATATTGAAAAGGGGGGACCCTTACCATAATAGCGAGCACTACCCTTATACTAAATACGAAGACCATATATTGAAAAGGGGGGTCTATCCTAATATTTATATGGATTTTTTCAACAATTTCTTCAAATTACAATAGTTTTAATATATTTGAAAAGAGCACTATCGATACTTTAGTTAAGTTTTTCGAATTTCGCTTATTTTTGCGATAAAATCAATATTTGCGGAGATACAGCCACTTTTCTAAAAAAGTTTAATAGGGAAGTAATATTTTTATTATAAAAATGAATACTGATAGACTTGGATCCATCCTAATATTCATATGGATTTTTTCAAAAATTTCTTCAAATTACAATAGTTTTAATATATTTGAAAAGAGCACTATCGATACTTTAGTTAAGTTTTTTCGAATTTCGCTTATTTTTGCGATAAAATCAATATTTGCGGAGATACAGCCACTTTTCTAAAAAAGTTTAATAGGGAAGTAATATTTTTATTATAAAAATGAATACTGATAGACTTGGATCCATCCTAATATTTATATGGATTTTTTCAAAAATTTCTTCAAATTACAATAGTTTTAATATATTTGAAAAGAGCACTATCGATACTTTAGTTAAGTTTTTTCGAATTTCGCTTATTTTTGCGATAAAATCAATATTTGCGGAGATACAGCCACTTTTCTAAAAAAGTTTAATAGGGAAGTAATATTTTTATTATAAAAATGAATACTGATAGACTTGGATCCATCCTAATATTTATACGGATTTTTTCAAAAATTTCTTCAAATTACAATAGTTTTAATATATTTGAAAAGAGCACTATCGATACTTTAGTTAAGTTTTTTCGAATTTCGCTTATTTTTGCGATAAAATCAATATTTGCGGAGATACAGCCACTTTTCTAAAAAAGTTTAATAGGAAAGTAATATTTTTATTATAAAAATGAATACTGATAGACTTGGATCCATCCTAATATTCATATGGATTTTTTCAAAAATTTCTTCAAATTACAATAGTTTTAATATATTTGAAAAGAGCACTATCGATACTTTAGTTAAGTTTTTTCGAATTTCGCTTATTTTTGCGATAAAATCAATATTTGCGGAGATACAGCCACTTTTCTAAAAAGGTTTAATAGGGAAGTAATATTTTTATTATAAAAATGAATACTGATAGACTTGGATCCATCCTAATTTTTATATGGATTTTTTAAAAGGGGCGACCCTTACCATAATATCGAGCAATACCCCTATACTAAATACGAAGACCATATATTGAAAAGGGGGGACCCTTACCATAATATCGAGCAATACCCCTATACTAAATACGAAGACCATGTATTGAAAAGGGGGGACCCTTACCATAATATCGAGCAATACCCCTATACTAAATACGAAGACCATATATTGAAAAGGGGGGACCCTTACCATAATATCGAGCAATACCCCTATACTAAATACGAAGACCATATATTGAAAAGGGGGGACCCTTACCATAATATCGAGCAATACCCCTATACTAAATACGAAGACCATATATTGAAAAGGGGGGACCCTTACCATAATATCGAGCAATACTCCTATACTAAATACGAAGACCATATATTGAAAAGGGGGGACACTTACCATAATATCGAGCAATACCCCTATACTAAATACGAAGACCATATATTGAAAAGGGGGGACCCTTACCATAATATCGAGCAATACCCCTATACTAAATACGAAGACCATATATTGAAAAGGGGGGACCCTTACCATAATATCGAGCAATACCCCTATACTAAATACGAAGACCATATATTGAAAAGGGGGGACACTTACCATAATATCGAGCAATACCCCTATACTAAATACGAAGACCATATATTGAAAAGGGGGGACCCTTACCATAATATCGAGCACTACCCCTATACTAAAAACGAAGACCATATATTGAAAAGGGGGGACCCTTACCATAATATCGAGCAATACCCCTATACTAAATACGAAGACCATATATTGAAAAGGGGGGACCCTTACCATAATATCGAGCAATACCCCTATACTAAATACGAAGACCATATATTGAAAAGGGGGGACCCTTACCATAATATCGAGCAATACCCCTATACTAAAAACGAAGACCATATATTGAAAAGGGGGGACCCTTACCATAATATCGAGCACTACCCCTATACTAAATACGAAGACCATATATTGAAAAGGGGGGACCCTTACCATAATATCGAGCAATACCCCTATACTAAATACGAAGACCATATATTGAAAAGGGGGGACCCTTACCATAATATCGAGCAATACCCCTATACTAAATACGAAGACCATATATTGAAAAGGGGGGACCCTTACCATAATATCGAGCAATACCCCTATACTAAATACGAAGACCATATATTGAAAAGGGGGGACCCTTACCATAATATCGAGCAATACCCCTATACTAAATACGAAGACCATATATTGAAAAGGGGGGACCCTTACCATAATATCGAGCAATACCCCTATACTAAATACGAAGACCATATATTGAAAAGGGGGGACCCTTACCATAATATCGAGCACTACCCTTATACTAAATACGAAGACCATATATTGAAAAGGGGGGATCCATCCTAATATTTATATGGATTTTTTCAACAATTTCTTCAAATTACAATAGTTTTAATATATTTGAAAAGAGCACTATCGATACTCTAGTTAAGTTTTTTCGAATTTCGCTTATTTTTGCGATAAAATCAATATTTGCGGAGATACAGCCACTTTTCTAAAAAAGTTTAATAGGGAAGTAATATTTTTATTATAAAAATGAATACTGATAGACTTGGATCCATCCTAATATTCATATGGATTTTTTCAAAAATTTCTTCAAATTACAATAGTTTTAATATATTTGAAAAGAGCACTATCGATACTTTAGTTAAGTTTTTTCGAATTTCGCTTATTTTTGCGATAAAATCAATATTTGCGGAGATACAGCCACTTTTCTAAAAAAGTTTAATAGGGAAGTAATATTTTTATTATAAAAATGAATACTGATAGACTTGGATCCATCCTAATATTCATATGGATTTTTTAAAAAATTTCTTCAAATTACAATAGTTTTAATATATTTGAAAAGAGCACTATCGATACTTTAGTTAAGTTTTTTCGAATTTCGCTTATTTTTGCGATAAAATCAATATTTGCGGAGATACAGCCACTTTTCTAAAAAGGTTTAATAGGGAAGTAATATTTTTATTATAAAAATGAATACTGATAGACTTGGATCCATCCTAATTTTTATATGGATTTTTTAAAAGGGGCGACCCTTACCATAATATCGAGCAATACCCCTATACTAAATACGAAGACCATATATTGAAAAGGGGGGACCCTTACCATAATATCGAGCAATACCCCTATACTAAATACGAAGACCATATATTGAAAAGGGGGGACCCTTACCATAATATCGAGCAATACCCCTATACTAAATACGAAGACCATATATTGAAAAGGGGGGACCCTTACCATAATATCGAGCACTACCCTTATACTAAATACGAAGACCATGTATTGAAAAGGGGGGACCCTTACCATAATATCGAGCAATACCCCTATACTAAACACGGAGACCATATATTGAAAAGGGGGGACCCTTACCATAATATCGAGCAATACCCCTATACTAAATACGAAGACCATATATTGAAAAGGGGGGACCCTTACCATAATATCGAGCAATACCCCTATACTAAATACGAAGACCATATATTGAAAAGGGGGGACCCTTACCATAATATCGAGCAATACCCCTATACTAAATACGAAGACCATATATTGAAAAGGGGGGACCCTTACCATAATATCGAGCAATACCCCTATACTAAATACGAAGACCATATATTGAAAAGGGGGGACCCTTACCATAATATCGAGCAATACCCCTATACTAAATACGAAGACCATATATTGAAAAGGGGGGACCCTTACCATAATATCGAGCAATACCCCTATACTAAATACGAAGACCATATATTGAAAAGGGGGGACCCTTACCATAATATCGAGCAATACCCCTATACTAAATACGAAGACCATATATTGAAAAGGGGGGACCCTTACCATAATATCGAGCAATACCCCTATACTAAATACGAAGACCATATATTGAAAAGGGGGGACCCTTACCATAATATCGAGCAATACCCCTATACTAAATACGAAGACCATATATTGAAAAGGGGGGACCCTTACCATAATATCGAGCAATACCCCTATACTAAATACGAAGACCATATATTGAAAAGGGGGGACCCTTACCATAATATCGAGCAATACCCCTATACTAAATACGAAGACCATATATTGAAAAGGGGGGACCCTTACCATAATATCGAGCACTACCCTTATACTAAATACGAAGACCATGTATTGAAAAGGGGGGACCCTTACCATAATATCGAGCAATACCCCTATACTAAACACGAAGACCATATATTGAAAAGGGGGGACCCTTACCATAATATCGAGCAATACCCCTATACTAAATACGAAGACCATATATTGAAAATGGGTGACCCTTACCATAATATCGAGCAATACCCCTATACTAAATACGAAGACCATATATTGAAAAGGGGGGACCCTTACCATAATATCGAGCAATACCCCTATACTAAATACGAAGACCATATATTGAAAAGGGGGGACCCTTACCATAATATCGAGCAATACCCCTATACTAAATACGAAGACCATATATTGAAAAGGGGGGACCCTTACCATAATATCGAGCAATACCCCTATACTAAATACGAAGACCATATATTGAAAAGGGGGGACCCTTACCATAATATCGAGCAATACCCCTATACTAAATACGAAGACCATATATTGAAAAGGGGGGACCCTTACCATAATATCGAGCAATACCCCTATACTAAATACGAAGACCATATATTGAAAAGGGGGGACCCTTACCATAATATCGAGCAATACCCCTATACTAAATACGAAGACCATATATTGAAAAGGGGGGACCCTTACCATAATATCGAGCAATACCCCTATACTAAATACGAAGACCATATATTGAAAAGGGGGGACCCTTACCATAATATCGAGCAATACCCCTATACTAAATACGAAGACCATATATTGAAAAGGGGGGACCCTTACCATAATATCGAGCAATACCCCTATACTAAATACGAAGACCATATATTGAAAAGGGGGGACCCTTACCATAATATCGAGCAATACCCCTATACTAAATACGAAGACCATATATTGAAAAGGGGGGACCCTTACCATAATATCGGGCAATACCCCTATACTAAATACGAAGACCATATATTGAAAAGGGGGGACCCTTACCATAATATCGAGCAATACCCCTATACTAAATACGAAGACCATATATTGAAAAGGGGGGACCCTTACCATAATATCGAGCAATACCCCTATACTAAATACGAAGACCATATATTGAAAAGGGGGGACCCTTACCATAATATCGAGCAATACCCCTATACTAAATACGAAGACCATATATTGAAAAGGGGGGACCCTTACCATAATATCGAGCAATACCCCTATACTAAATACGAAGACCATATATTGAAAAGGGGGGACCCTTACCATAATATCGAGCAATACCCCTATACTAAATACGAAGACCATATATTGAAAAGGGGGGACCCTTACCATAATATCGAGCAATACCCCTATACTAAATACGAAGACCATATATTGAAAAGGGGGGACCCTTACCATAATATCGAGCAATACCCCTATACTAAATACGAAGACCATATATTGAAAAGGGGGGACCCTTACCATAATATCGAGCAATACCCCTATACTAAATACGAAGACCATATATTGAAAAGGGGGGACCCTTACCATAATATCGAGCAATACCCCTGCACTAAATACGAAGACCATATATTGAAAAGGGGGGACCCTTACCATAATATCGAGCAATACCCCTATACTAAATACGAAGACCATATATTGAAAAGGGGGGACCCTTACCATAATATCGAGCAATACCCCTATACTAAATACGAAGACCATATATTGAAAAGGGGGGACCCTTACCATAATATCGAGCAATACCCCTATACTAAATACGAAGACCATATATTGAAAAGGGGGGACCCTTACCATAATATCGAGCAATACCCCTATACTAAATACGAAGACCATATATTGAAAAGGGGGGACCCTTACCATAATATCGAGCAATACCCCTATACTAAATACGAAGACCATATATTGAAAAGGGGGGACCCTTACCATAATATCGAGCAATACCCCTGCACTAAATACGAAGACCATATATTGAAAAGGGGGGACCCTTACCATAATATCGAGCAATACCCCTATACTAAATACGAAGACCATATATTGAAAAGGGGGGACCCTTACCATAATATCGAGCAATACCCCTATACTAAATACGAAGACCATATATTGAAAAGGGGGGACCCTTACCATAATATCGAGCAATACCCCTATACTAAATACGAAGACCATATATTGAAAAGGGGGGACCCTTACCATAATATCGAGCAATACCCCTATACTAAATACGAAGACCATATATTGAAAAGGGGGGACCCTTACCATAATATCGAGCACTACCCTTATACTAAATACGAAGACCATATATTGAAAAGGGGGGATCCATCCTAATATTTATATGGATTTTTTCAACAATTTCTTCAAATTACAATAGTTTTAATATATTTGAAAAGAGCACTATCGATACTTTAGTTAAGTTTTTTCGAATTTCGCTTATTTTTGCGATAAAATCAATATTTGCGGAGATACAGCCACTTTTCTAAAAAAGCTTAATAGGGAAGTAATATTTTTATTATAAAAATGAATACTGATAGACTTGGATCCATCCTAATATTCATTTGGATTTTTTCAAAAATTTCTTCAAATTACAATAGTTTTAATATATTTGAAAAGAGCACTATCGATACTTTAGTTAAGTTTTTTCGAATTTCGCTTATTTTTGCGATAAAATCAATATTTGCGGAGATACAGCCACTTTTCTAAAAAAGTTTAATAGGGAAGTAATATTTTTATTATAAAAATGAATACTGATAGACTTGGATCCATCCTAATATTCATTTGGATTTTTTCAAAAATTTCTTCAAATTACAATAGTTTTAATATATTTGAAAAGAGCACTATCGATACTTTAGTTAAGTTTTTTCGAATTTCGCTTATTTTTGCGATAAAATCAATATTTGCGGAGATACAGCCACTTTTCTAAAAAAGTTTAATAGGGAAGTAATATTTTTATTATAAAAATGAATACTGATAGACTTGGATCCATCCTAATATTTATATGGATTTTTTAAAAAATTTCTTCAAATTACAATAGTTTTAATATATTTGAAAAGAGCACTATCGATACTTTAGTTAAGTTTTTTCGAATTTCGCTTATTTTTGCGATAAAATCAATATTTGCGGAGATACAGCCACTTTTCTAAAAAAGTTTAATAGGGAACTAATATATTTATTATAAAAATGAATACTGATAGACTTGGATCCATCCTAATATTTATATGGATTTTTTCAAAAATTTCTTCAAATTACAATAGATTTAATATATTTGAAAAGAGCACTATCGATACTTTAGTTAAGTTTTTTCGAATTTCGCTTATTTTTGCGATAAAATCAATATTTGCGGAGATACAGCCACTTTTCTAAAAAAGTTTAATAGGGAAGTAATATTTTTATTATAAAAATGAATACTGATAGACTTGGATCCATCCTAATATTTATATGGATTTTTTAAAAGGGGCGACCCTTACCATAATATCGAGCAATACCCCTATACTAAATACGAAGACCATATATTGAAAAGGGGGGACCCTTACCATAATATCGAGCAATACCCCTATACTAAATACGAAGACCATGTATTGAAAAGGGGGGACCCTTACCATAATATCGAGCAATACCCCTATACTAAATACGAAGACCATGTATTGAAAAGGGGGGACCCTTACCATAATATCGAGCAATACCCCTATACTAAATACGAAGACCATATATTGAAAAGGGGTGACCCTTACCATAATATCGAGCAATACCCCTATACTAAATACGAAGACACTATATTTAAAAGGGGGGATCCATCCTAATATTTATATGGATTTTTCCAAAAATTTCTTCAAATTATAATAGTTTTAATATATTTGAAAAGAGCACTATCGATACTTTAGTTAAGTTTTTTCGAATTTCGCTTATTTTTGCGATAAAATCAATATTTGCGGAGATACAGCCACTTTTCTAAAAAAGCTTAATAGGGAAGTAATATTTTTATTATAAAAATGAATACTGATAGACTTGGATCCATCCTAATTTTTATATGGATTTTTTAAAAGGGGCGACCCTTACCATAATATCGAGCAATACCCCTATACTAAACACGAAGACCATATATTGAAAAGGGGGGACCCTTACCATAATATCGAGCAATACCCCTATACTAAATACGAAGACCATGTATTGAAAAGGGGGGACCCTTACCATAATATCGAGCAATACCCCTATACTAAATACGAAGACCATGTATTGAAAAGGGGGGACCCTTACCATAATATCGAGCAATACCCCTATACTAAATACGAAGACCATATATTGAAAAGGGGGGACCCTTACCATAATATCGAGCAATACCCCTATACTAAATACGAAGACACTATATTTAAAAGGGGGGATCCATCCTAATATTTATATGGATTTTTCCAAAAATTTCTTCAAATTATAATAGTTTTAATATATTTGAAAAGAGCACTATCGAGACTTTAGTTAAGTTTTTTCGAATTTCGCTTATTTTTGCGATAAAATCAATATTTGCGGAGATACAGCCACTTTTCTAAAAAAGCTTAATAGGGAAGTAATATTTTTATTATAAAAATGAATACTGATAGACTTGGATCCATCCTAATTTTTATATGGATTTTTTAAAAGGGGCGACCCTTACCATAATATCGAGCAATACCCCTATACTAAACACGAAGACCATATATTGAAAAGGGGGGACCCTTACCATAATATCGAGCAATACCCCTATACTAAATACGAAGACCATATATTGAAAAGGGGTGACCCTTACCATAATATCGAGCAATACCCCTATACTAAATACGAAGACCATATATTGAAAAGGGGGGACCCTTACCATAATATCGAGCAATACCCCTATACTAAATACGAAGACCATATATTGAAAAGGGGGGACCCTTACCATAATATCGAGCAATACCCCTATACTAAATACGAAGACCATATATTGAAAAGGGGGGACCCTTACCATAATATCGAGCAATACCCCTATACTAAATACGAAGACCATATATTGAAAAGGGGGGACCCTTACCATAATATCGAGCAATACCCCTATACTAAATACGAAGACCATATATTGAAAAGGGGGGACCCTTACCATAATATCGAGCAATACCCCTATACTAAATACGAAGACCATATATTGAAAAGGGGGGACCCTTACCATAATATCGAGCAATACCCCTATACTAAATACGAAGACCATATATTGAAAAGGGGGGACCCTTACCATAATATCGAGCAATACCCCTATACTAAATACGAAGACCATATATTGAAAAGGGGGGATCCATCCTAATATTTATATGGATTTTTGTTTTTTGCGATAAAATTTTTATTTTTTTGCGATAAAATCAATATTTGCGGAGATACAGCCACTTTTCTAAAAAAGTTTAATAGGGAAGTAATATTTTTATTATAAAAATGAATACTGATAGACTTGGATCCATCCTAATATTCATATGGATTTTTCCAAAAATTTCTTCAAATTACAATAGTTTTAATATATTTGAAAAGAGCACTATCGATACTTTAGTTAAGTTTTTTCGAATTTCGCTTATTTTTGCGATAAAATCAATATTTGCGGAGATACAGCCACTTTCTAAAAAAGTTTAATAGGGAACTAATATATTTATTATAAAAATGAATACTGATAGACTTGGATCCATCCTAATATTTATATGGATTTTTTCAAAAATTTCTTCAAATTACAATAGTTTTAATATATTTGAAAAGAGCACTATCGATACTTTAGTTAAGTTTTTTCGAATTTCGCTTATTTTTGCGATAAAATCAATATTTGCGGAGATACAGCCACTTTTCTAAAAAAGTTTAATAGCGAACTAATATATTTATTATAAAAATGAATACTGATAGACTTGGATCCATCCTAATATTTATATGGATTTTTTCAAAAATTTCTTCAAATTACAATAGTTTTAATATATTTGAAAAGAGCACTATCGATACTTTAGTTAAGTTTTTTCGAATTTCGCTTATTTTTGCGATAAAATCAATATTTGCGGAGATACAGCCACTTTTCTAAAAAAGTTTAATAGGGAAGTAATATTTTTATTATAAAAATGAATACTGATAATCTTGGATCCATCCTAATATTCATATGGATTTTTCCAAAAATTTCTTCAAATTACAATAGTTTTAATATATTTGAAAAGAGCACTATCGATACTTTAGTTAAGTTTTTTCGAATTTCGCTTATTTTTGCGATAAAATCAATATTTGCGGAGATACAGCCACTTTTCTAAAAAAGTTTAATAGGGAAGTAATATTTTTATTATAAAAATGAATACTGATAGACTTGGATCCATCCTAATATTTATATGGATTTTTTCAAAAATGTCTTCAAATTACAATAGTTTTAATATATTTGAAAAGAGCACTATCGATACTTTAGTTAAGTTTTTTCGAATTTCGCTTATTTTTGCGATAAAATCAATATTTGCAGAGATACAGCCACTTTTCTAAAAAAGTTTAATAGGGAAGTAATATTTTTATTATAAAAATGAATACTGATAGACTTGGATCCATCCTAATATTTATATGGATTTTTTCAAAAATTTCTTCAAATTACAATAGTTTTAATATATTTGAAAAGAGCACTATCGATACTTTAGTTAAGTTTTTTCGAATTTCGCTTATTTTTGCGATAAAATCAATATTTGCGGAGATACAGCCACTTTTCTAAAAAAGTTTAATAGGGAAGTAATATTTTTATTATAAAAATGAATACTGATAGACTTGGATCCATCCTAATATTTATATGGATTTTTTCAAAAATTTCTTCAAATTACAATAGTTTTAATATATTTGAAAAGAGCACTATCGATACTTTAGTTAAGTTTTTTCGAATTTCGCTTATTTTTGCGATAAAATCAATATTTGCGGAGATACAGCCACTTTTCTAAAAAAGTTTAATAGGGAACTAATATATTTATTATAAAAATGAATACTGATAGACTTGGATCCATCCTAATATTCATATGGATTTTTTCAAAAATTTCTTCAAATTACAATAGTTTTAATATATTTGAAAAGAGCACTATCGATACTTTAGTTAAGTTTTTTCGAATTTCGCTTATTTTTGCGATAAAATCAATATTTGCGGAGATACAGCCACTTTTCTAAAAAAGTTTAATAGGGAAGTAATATTTTTATTATAAAAATGAATACTGATAGACTTGGATCCATCCTAATTTTTATATGGATTTTTTAAAAGGGGCGACCCTTACCATAATATCGAGCAATACCCCTATACTAAATACGAAGACCATATATTGAAAAGGGGGGGACCCTTACCATAATATCGAGCAATACCCCTATACTAAATACGAAGACCATATATTGAAAAGGGGGGACCCTTACCATAATATCGAGCAATACCCCTATACTAAATACGAAGACCATATATTGAAAAGGGGGGACCCTTACCATAATATCGAGCAATACCCCTATACTAAATACGAAGACCATATATTGAAAAGGGGGGACCCTTACCATAATATCGAGCAATACCCCTATACTAAATACGAAGACCATATATTGAAAAGGGGGGACCCTTACCATAATATCGAGCAATACCCCTATACTAAATACGAAGACCATATATTGAAAAGGGGGGACCCTTACCATAATATCGAGCAATACCCCTATACTAAATACGAAGACCATATATTGAAAAGGGGGGACCCTTACCATAATATCGAGCAATACCCCTATACTAAATACGAAGACCATATATTGAAAAGGGGGGACCCTTACCATAATATCGAGCAATACCCCTATACTAAATACGAAGACCATATATTGAAAAGGGGGGACCCTTACCATAATATCGAGCAATACCCCTATACTAAATACGAAGACCATATATTGAAAAGGGGGGACCCTTACCATAATATCGAGCAATACCCCTATACTAAATACGAAGACCATATATTGAAAAGGGGGGACCCTTACCATAATATCGAGCAATACCCCTATACTAAATACGAAGACCATATATTGAAAAGAGGGGACCCTTACCATAATATCGAGCAATACCCCTATACTAAATACGAAGACCATATATTGAAAAGGGGGGACCCTTACCATAATATCGAGCAATACCCCTATACTAAATACGAAGACCATATATTGAAAAGGGGGGACCCTTACCATAATATCGAGCACTACCCTTATACTAAATACGAAGACCATATATTGAAAAGGGGGGATCCATCCTAATATTTATATGGATTTTTTCAACAATTTCTTCAAATTACAATAGTTTTAATATATTTGAAAAGAGCACTATCGATACTTTAGTTAAGTTTTTTCGAATTTCGCTTATTTTTGCGATAAAATCAATATTTGCGGAGATACAGCCACTTTTCTAAAAAAGTTTAATAGGGAACTAATATATTTATTATAAAAATGAATACTGATAGACTTGGATCTATCCTAATATTCATATGGATTTTTTCAAAAATTTCTTCAAATTACAATAGTTTTAATATATTTGAAAAGAGCACTATCGATACTTTAGTTAAGTTTTTTCGAATTTCGCTTATTTTTGCGATAAAATCAATATTTGCTGAGATACAGCCACTTTTCTAAAAAAGTTTAATAGGGAAGTAATATATTTATTATAAAAATGAATACTGATAGACTTGGATCCATCCTAATATTTATATGGATTTTTTCAAAAATTTCTTCAAATTACAATAGTTTTAATATATTTGAAAAGAGCACTATCGATACTTTAGTTAAGTTTTTTCGAATTTCGCTTATTTTTGCGATAAAATCAATATTTGCGGAGATACAGCCACTTTTCTAAAAAAGTTTAATAGGGAACTAATATATTTATTATAAAAATGAATACTGATAGACTTGGATCCATCCTAATATTCATATGGATTTTTTCAAAAATTTCTTCAAATTACAATAGTTTTAATATATTTGAAAAGAGCACTATCGATACTTTAGTTAAGTTTTTTCGAATTTCGCTTATTTTTGCGATAAAATCAATATTTGCGGAGATACAGCCACTTTTCTAAAAAAGTTTAATAGGGAAGTAATATTTTTATTATAAAAATGAATACTGATAGACTTGGATCCATCCTAATATTTATATGGATTTTTTCAAAAATTTCTTCAAATTACAATAGTTTTAATATATTTGAAAAGAGCACTATCGATACTTTAGTTAAGTTTTTTCGAATTTCGCTTATTTTTGCGATAAAATCAATATTTGCGGAGATACAGCCACTTTTCTAAAAAAGTTTAATAGGGAAGTAATATATTTATTATAAAAATGAATACTGATAGACTTGGATCCATCCTAATATTCATATGGATTTTTTCAAAAATTTCTTCAAATTACAATAGTTTTAATATATTTGAAAAGAGCACTATCGATACTTTAGTTAAGTTTTTTCGAATTTCGCTTATTTTTGCGATAAAATCAATATTTGCGGAGATACAGCCACTTTTCTAAAAAAGTTTAATAGGGAACTAATATATTTATTATAAAAATGAATACTGATAGACTTGGATCCATCCTAATATTTATATGGATTTTTTAAAAAATTTCTTCAAATTACAATAGTTTTAATATATTTGAAAAGAGCACTATCGATACTTTAGTTAAGTTTTTTCGAATTTCGCTTATTTTTGCGATAAAATCAATATTTGCGGAGATACAGCCACTTTTCTAAAAAAGTTTAATAGGGAACTAATATATTTATTATAAAAATGAATACTGATAGACTTGGATCCATCCTAATATTTATATGGATTTTTTCAAAAATTTCTTCAAATTACAATAGTTTTAATATATTTGAAAAGAGCACTATCGATACTTTAGTTAAGTTTTTTCGAATTTCGCTTATTTTTGCGATAAAATCAATATTTGCGGAGATACAGCCACTTTTCTAAAAAAGTTTAATAGGGAAGTAATATTTTTATTATAAAAATGAATACTGATAGACTTGGATCCATCCTAATTTTTATATGGATTTTTTAAAAGGGGCGACCCTTACCATAATATCGAGCAATACCCCTATACTAAATACGAAGACCATATATTGAAAAGGGGGGACCCTTACCATAATATCGAGCAATACCCCTATACTAAATACGAAGACCATATATTGAAGAGGGGGGACCCTTACCATAATATCGAGCAATACCCCTATACTAAACACGAAGACCATATATTGAAAAGGGGGGACCCTTACCATAATATCGAGCAATACCCCTATACTAAATACGAAACCATATATTGAAAAGGGGGGACCCTTACCATAATATCGAGCAATACCCCTATACTAAACACGAAGACCATATATTGAAAAGGGGGGACCCTTACCATAATATCGAGCAATACCCCTATACTAAACACGAAGACCATATATTGAAAAGGGGGGACCCTTACCATAATATCGAGCAATACCCCTATACTAAATACGAAGACCATATATTGAAAAGGGGGAACCCTTACCATAATATCGAGCAATACCCCTATACTAAACACGAAGACCATATATTGAAAAGGGGGGACCCTTACCATAATATCGAGCAATACCCCTATACTAAATACGAAGACCATATATTGAAAAGGGGGGACCCTTACCATAATATCGAGCAATACCCCTATACTGAATACGAAGACCATATATTGAAAAGGGGGGACCCTTACCATAATATCGAGCAATACCCCTATACTGAATACGAAGACCATATATTGAAAAGGGGGGACCCTTACCATAATATCGAGCAATACCCCTATACTAAATACGAAGACCATATATTGAAAAGGGGGGACCCTTACCATAATATCGAGCAATACCCCTATACTAAACACGAAGACCATATATTGAAAAGGGGGGACCCTTACCATAATATCGAGCAATACCCCTATACTAAATACGAAGACCATATATTGAAAAGGGGGGACCCTTACCATAATATCGAGCAATACCCCTATACTAAACACGAAGACCATATATTGAAAAGGGGGGACCCTTACCATAATATCGAGCAATACCCCTATACTAAATACGAAGACCATATATTGAAAAGGGGGGACCCTTACCATAATATCGAGCAATACCCCTATAAAAAATACGAAGACCATATATTGAAAAGGGGGGACCCTTACCATAATATCGAGCAATACCCCTATACTAAATACGAAGACCATATATTGAAAAGGGGGGACCCTTACCATAATATCGAGCAATACCCCTATACTAAATACGAAGACACTATATTTAAAAGGGGGGATCCATCCTAATATTTATATGGATTTTTCCAAAAATTTCTTCAAATTATAATAGTTTTAATATATTTGAAAAGAGCACTATCGATACTTTAGTTAAGTTTTTTCGAATTTCGCTTATTTTTGCGATAAAATCAATATTTGCGGAGATACAGCCACTTTTCTAAAAAAGTTTAATAGGGAAGTAATATTTTTATTATAAAAATGAATACTGATAGACTTGGATCCATCCTAATATTTATATGGATTTTTTCAAAAATTTCTTCAAATTACAATAGTTTTAATATATTTGAAAAGAGCACTATCGATACTTTAGTTAAGTTTTTTCGAATTTTGCTTATTTTTGCGATAAAATCAATATTTGCGGAGATACAGCCACTTTTCTAAAAAAGTTTAATAGGGAAGTAATATTTTTATTATAAAAATGGATACTGATAGACTTGGATCCATCCTAATATTCATATGGATTTTTTCAAAAATTTCTTCAAATTACAATAGTTTTAATATATTTGAAAAGAGCACTATCGATACTTTAGTTAAGTTTTTTCGAATTTCGCTTATTTTTGCGATAAAATCAATATTTGCGGAGATACAGCCACTTTTCTAAAAAAGTTTAATAGGGAAGTAATATATTTATTATAAAAATGAATACTGATAGACTTGGATCCATCCTAATATTTATATGGATTTTTTCAAAAATTTCTTCAAATTACAATAGTTTTAATATATTTGAAAAGAGCACTATGGATACTTTAGTTAAGTTTTTTCGAATTTCGCTTATTTTTGCGATAAAATCAATATTTGCGGAGATACAGCCACTTTTCTAAAAAAGTTTAATAGGGAACTAATATATTTATTATAAAAATGAATACTGATAGACTTGGATCCATCCTAATATTTATATGGATTTTTTCAAAAATTTCTTCAAATTACAATAGTTTTAATATATTTGAAAAGAGCACTATCGATACTTTAGTTAAGTTTTTTCGAATTTCGCTTATTTTTGCGATAAAATCAATATTTGCGGAGATACAGCCACTTTTCTAAAAAAGTTTAATAGGGAAGTAATATTTTTATTATAAAAATGAATACTGATAGACTTGGATCCATCCTAATATTTATATGGATTTTTTAAAAAATTTCTTCAAATTACAATAGTTTTAATATATTTGAAAAGAGCACTATCGATACTTTAGTTAAGTTTTTTCGAATTTCGCTTATTTTTGCGATAAAATCAATATTTGCGGAGATACAGCCACTTTTCTAAAAAAGTTTAATAGGGAAGTAATATATTTATTATAAAAATGAATACTGATAGACTTGGATCCATCCTAATATTCATATGGATTTTTTCAAAAATTTCTTCAAATTACAATAGTTTTAATATATTTGAAAAGAGCACTATCGATACTTTAGTTAAGTTTTTTCGAATTTCGCTTATTTTTGCGATAAAATCAATATTTGCGGAGATACAGCCACTTTTCTAAAAAAGTTTAATAGGGAACTAATATATTTATTATAAAAATGAATACTGATAGACTTGGATCCATCCTAATATTTATATGGATTTTTTAAAAAATTTCTTCAAATTACAATAGTTTTAATATATTTGAAAAGAGCACTATCGATACTTTAGTTAAGTTTTTTCGAATTTCGCTTATTTTTGCGATAAAATCAATATTTGCGGAGATACAGCCACTTTTCTAAAAAAGTTTAATAGGGAACTAATATATTTATTATAAAAATGAATACTGATAGACTTGGATCCATCCTAATATTTATATGGATTTTTTCAAAAATTTCTTCAAATTACAATAGTTTTAATATATTTGAAAAGAGCACTATCGATACTTTAGTTAAGTTTTTTCGAATTTCGCTTATTTTTGCGATAAAATCAATATTTGCGGAGATACAGCCACTTTTCTAAAAAAGTTTAATAGGGAAGTAATATTTTTATTATAAAAATGAATACTGATAGACTTGGATCCATCCTAATTTTTATATGGATTTTTTAAAAGGGGCGACCCTTACCATAATATCGAGCAATACCCCTATACTAAATACGAAGACCATATATTGAAAAGGGGGGACCCTTACCATAATATCGAGCAATACCCCTATACTAAATACGAAGACCATATATTGAAGAGGGGGGACCCTTACCATAATATCGAGCAATACCCCTATACTAAACACGAAGACCATATATTGAAAAGGGGGGACCCTTACCATAATATCGAGCAATACCCCTATACTAAATACGAAGACCATATATTGAAAAGGGGGGACCCTTACCATAATATCGAGCAATACCCCTATACTAAACACGAAGACCATATATTGAAAAGGGGGGACCCTTACCATAATATCGAGCAATACCCCTATACTAAACACGAAGACCATATATTGAAAAGGGGGGACCCTTACCATAATATCGAGCAATACCCCTATACTAAATACGAAGACCATATATTGAAAAGGGGGAACCCTTACCATAATATCGAGCAATACCCCTATACTAAACACGAAGACCATATATTGAAAAGGGGGGACCCTTACCATAATATCGAGCAATACCCCTATACTAAATACGAAGACCATATATTGAAAAGGGGGACCCTTACCATAATATCGAGCAATACCCCTATACTGAATACGAAGACCATATATTGAAAAGGGGGGACCCTTACCATAATATCGAGCAATACCCCTATACTAAATACGAAGACCATATATTGAAAAGGGGGGACCCTTACCATAATATCGAGCAATATCCCTATACTAAATACGAAGACCATATATTGAAAAGGGGGGACCCTTACCATAATATCGAGCAATACCCCTATACTAAACACGAAGACCATATATTGAAAAGGGGGGACCCTTACCATAATATCGAGCAATACCCCTATACTAAATACGAAGACCATATATTGAAAAGGGGGGACCCTTACCATAATATCGAGCAATACCCCTATAAAAAATACGAAGACCATATATTGAAAAGGGGGGACCCTTACCATAATATCGAGCAATACCCCTATACTAAATACGAAGACCATATATTGAAAAGGGGGGACCCTTACCATAATATCGAGCAATACCCCTATACTAAATACGAAGACACTATATTTAAAAGGGGGGATCCATCCTAATATTTATATGGATTTTTCCAAAAATTTCTTCAAATTATAATAGTTTTAATATATTTGAAAAGAGCACTATCGATACTTTAGTTAAGTTTTTTCGAATTTCGCTTATTTTTGCGATAAAATCAATATTTGCGGAGATACAGCCACTTTTCTAAAAAAGTTTAATAGGGAAGTAATATTTTTATTATAAAAATGAATACTGATAGACTTGGATCCATCCTAATATTTATATGGATTTTTTCAAAAATTTCTTCAAATTACAATAGTTTTAATATATTTGAAAAGAGCACTATCGATACTTTAGTTAAGTTTTTTCGAATTTTGCTTATTTTTGCGATAAAATCAATATTTGCGGAGATACAGCCACTTTTCTAAAAAAGTTTAATAGGGAAGTAATATTTTTATTATAAAAATGGATACTGATAGACTTGGATCCATCCTAATATTCATATGGATTTTTTCAAAAATTTCTTCAAATTACAATAGTTTTAATATATTTGAAAAGAGCACTATCGATACTTTAGTGAAGTTTTTTCGAATTTCGCTTATTTTTGCGATAAAATCAATATTTGCGGAGATACAGCCACTTTTCTAAAAAAGTTTAATAGGGAAGTAATATTTTTATTATAAAAATGAATACTGATAGACTTGGATCCATCCTAATATTTATATGGATTTTTTCAAAAATTTCTTCAAATTACAATAGTTTTAATATATTTGAAAAGAGCACTATCGATACTTTAGTTAAGTTTTTTCGAATTTCGCTTATTTTTGCGATAAAATCAATATTTGCGGAGATACAGCCACTTTTCTAAAAAAGTTTAATAGGGAAGTAATATATTTATTATAAAAATGAATACTGATAGACTTGGATCCATCCTAATATTCATATGGATTTTTTCAAAAATTTCTTCAAATTACAATAGTTTTAATATATTTGAAAAGAGCACTATCGATACTTTAGTTAAGTTTTTTCGAATTTCGCTTATTTTGCGATAAAATCAATATTTGCGGAGATACAGCCACTTTTCTAAAAAAGTTTAATAGGGAAGTACTATTTTTATTATAAAAATGAATACTGATAGACTTGGATCCATCCTAATTTTTATATGGATTTTTTAAAAGGGGCGACCCTTACCATAATATCGAGCAATACCCCTATACTAAATACGAAGACCATATATTGAAAAGGGGGGACCCTTACCATAATATCGAGCAATACCCCTATACTAAATACGAAGACCATGTATTGAAAAGGGGGGACCCTTACCATAATATCGAGCAATACCTCTATACTAAATACGAAGACCATGTATTGAAAAGGGGGGACCCTTACCATAATATCGAGCAATACCCTTATATTAAATACGAAGACCATATATTGAAAAGGGGGGACCCTTACCATAATATCGAGCAATACCCTTATATTAAATACGAAGACCATATATTGAAAAGGGGGGACCCTTACCATAATATCGAGCAATACCCTTATATTAAATACGAAGACCATATATTGAAAAGGGGGGACCCTTACCATAATATCGAGCAATACCCCTATACTGAATACGAAGACCATATATTGAAAAGGGGGGACCCTTACCATAATATCGAGCAATACCCCTATACTAAATACAAAGACCATATATTGAAAAGGGGGGACCCTTACCATAATATCGAGCAATACCCCTATACTAAACACGAAGACCATATATTGAAAAGGGGGGACCCTTACCATAATATCGAGCAATACCCCTATACTAAATACGAAGACCATATATTGAAAAGGGGGGATCCTTACCATAATATCGAGCAATACCCCTATACTAAATACGAAGACCATATATTGAAAAGGGGGGACCCTTACCATAATATCGAGCAATACCCCTATACCAAACACGAAGACCATATATTGAAAAGGGGGGACCCTTACCATAATATCGAGCAATACCCCTATACTAAATACGAAGACCATATATTGAAAAGGGGGGACCCTTACCATAATATCGAGCAATACCCCTATAAAAAATACGAAGACCTTATATTGAAAAGGGGGGACCCTTACCATAATATCGAGCAATACCCCTATACTAAATACGAAGACCATATATTGAAAAGGGGGGACCCTTACCATAATATCGAGCAATACCCCTATACTAAATACGAAGACCATATATTGAAAAGGGGGGATCCATCCTAATATTTATATGGATTTTTCCAAAAATTTCTTCAAATTACAATAGTTTTAATATATTTGAAAAGAGCACTATCGATACTTTAGTTAAGTTTTTTCGAATTTCGCTTATTTTTGCGATAAAATCAAGATTTGCGGAGATACAGCCACTTTTCTAAAAAAGTTTAATAGGGAAGTAATATTTTTATTATAAAAATGAATACTGATAGACTTGGATCCATCCTAATATTTATATGGATTTTTTCAAAAATTTCTTCAAATTACAATAGTTTTAATATATTTGAAAAGAGCACTATCGATACTTTAGTTAAGTTTTTTCGAATTTCGCTTATTTTTGCGATAAAATCAATATTTGCGGAGATACAGCCACTTTTCTAAAAAAGTTTAATAGGGAAGTAATATTTTTATTATAAAAATGAATACTGATAGACTTGGATCCATCCTAATATTCATATGGATTTTTTCAAAAATTTCTTCAAATTACAATAATTTTAATATATTTGAAAAGAGCACTATCGATACTTTAGTTAAGTTTTTTCGAATTTCGCTTATTTTTGCGATAAAATCAATATTTGCGGAGATACAGCCACTTTTCTAAAAAAGTTTAATAGGGAAGTAATATATTTATTATAAAAATGAATACTGATAGACTTGGATCCATCCTAATATTTATATGGATTTTTTCAAAAATTTCTTCAAATTACAATAGTTTTAATATATTTGAAAAGAGCACTATGGATACTTTAGTTAAGTTTTTTCGAATTTCGCTTATTTTTGCGATAAAATCAATATTTGCGGAGATACAGCCACTTTTCTAAAAAAGTTTAATAGGGAACTAATATATTTATTATAAAAATGAATACTGATAGACTTGGATCCATCCTAATATTTATATGGATTTTTTCAAAAATTTCTTCAAATTACAATAGTTTTAATATATTTGAAAAGAGCACTATCGATACTTTAGTTAAGTTTTTTCGAATTTCGCTTATTTTTGCGATAAAATCAATATTTGCGGAGATACAGCCACTTTTCTAAAAAAGTTTAATAGGGAAGTAATATATTTATTATAAAAATGAATACTGATAGACTTGGATCCATCCTAATATTTATATGGATTTTTTCAAAAATTTCTTCAAATTACAATAGTTTTAATATATTTGAAAAGAGCACTATCGATACTTTAGTGAAGTTTTTTCGAATTTCGCTTATTTTTGCGATAAAATCAATATTTGCGGAGATACAGCCACTTTTCTAAAAAAGTTTAATAGGGAAGTAATATTTTTATTATAAAAATGAATACTGATAGACTTGGATCCATCCTAATATTTATATGGATTTTTTCAAAAATTTCTTCAAATTACAATAGTTTTAATATATTTGAAAAGAGCACTATCGATACTTTAGTTAAGTTTTTTCGAATTTCGCTTATTTTTGCGATAAAATCAATATTTGCGGAGATACAGCCACTTTTCTAAAAAAGTTTAATAGGGAAGTAATATATTTATTATAAAAATGAATACTGATAGACTTGGATCCATCCTAATATTTATATGGATTTTTTCAAAAATTTCTTCAAATTACAATAGTTTTAATATATTTGAATAGAGCACTATCGATACTTTAGTTAAGTTTTTTCGAATTTCGCTTATTTTGCGATAAAATCAATATTTGCGGAGATACAGCCACTTTTCTAAAAAAGTTTAATAGGGAAGTAATATTTTTATTATAAAAATGAATACTGATAGACTTGGATCCATCCTAATTTTTATATGGATTTTTTAAAAGGGGCGACCCTTACCATAATATCGAGCAATACCCCTATACTAAATACGAAGACCATATATTGAAAAGGGGGGACCCTTACCATAATATCGAGCAATACCCCTATACTAAATACGAAGACCATGTATTGAAAAGGGGGGACCCTTACCATAATATCGAGCAATACCTCTATACTAAATACGAAGACCATGTATTGAAAAGGGGGGACCCTTACCATAATATCGAGCAATACCCCTATACTAAATACGAAGACCATATATTGAAAAGGGGGGACCCTTACCATAATATCGAGCAATACCCCTATACTAAATACGAAGACCATATATTGAAAAGGGGGACCCTTACCATAATATCGAGCAATACCCCTATACTAAATACGAAGACCATATATTGAAAAGGGAGGACCCTTACCATAATATCGAGCAATGCCCCTATACTAAATACGAAGACCATATATTGAAAAGGGGGGACCCTTACCATAATATCGAGCAATACCCCTATACTAAATACGAAGACCATATATTGAAAAGGGGGGACCCTTACCATAATATCGAGCAATACCCCTATACTAAATACGAAGACCATATATTGAAAAGGGGGGACCCTTACCATAATATCGAGCAATACCCCTATACTAAATACGAAGACCATATATTGAAAAGGGGGGACCCTTACCATAATATCGAGCAATACCCCTATACTAAATACGAAGACCATATATTGAAAAGGGGGGACCCTTACCATAATATCGAGCAATACCCCTATACTAAATACGAAGACCATATATTGAAAAGGGGGGACCCTTACCATAATATCGAGCAGTACCCCTATACTAAATACGAAGACCATATATTGAAAAGGGGGGACCCTTACCATAATATCGAGCAATACCCCTATACTAAATACGAAGACCATATATTGAAAAGGGGGGACCCTTACCATAATATCGAGCAATACCCCTATACTAAATACGAAGACCATATATTGAAAAGGGGGGACCCTTACCATAATATCGAGCAATACCCCTATACTAAATACGAAGACCATATATTGAAAAGGGGGACCCTTACCATAATATCGAGCAATACCCCTATACTAAATACGAAGACCATATATTGAAAAGGGGGGACCCTTACCATAATATCGAGCAATACCCCTATACTAAAAACGAAGACCATATATTGAAAAGGGGGGATCCATCCTAATATTTATATGGATTTTTCCAAAAATTTCTTCAAATTACAATAGTTTTAATATATTTGAAAAGAGCACTATCGATACTTTAGTTAAGTTTTTTCGAATTTCGCTTATTTTTGCGATAAAATCAATATTTGCGGAGATACAGCCACTTTTCTAAAAAAGTTTAATAGGGAAGTAATATTTTTATTATAAAAATGAATACTGATAGACTTGGATCCATCCTAATATTTATATGGATTTTTTCAAAAATTTCTTCAAATTACAATAGTTTTAATATATTTGAAAAGAGCACTATCGATACTTTAGTTAAGTTTTTTCGAATTTCGCTTATTTTTGCGATAAATCAATATTTGCGGAGATACAGCCACTTTTCTAAAAAAGTTTAATAGGGAAGTAATATTTTTATTATAAAAATGAATACTGATAGACTTGGATCCATCCTAATATTCATATGGATTTTTTCAAAAATTTCTTCAAATTACAATAGTTTTAATATATTTGAAAAGAGCACTATCGATACTTTAGTTAAGTTTTTTCGAATTTCGCTTATTTTTGCGATAAAATCAATATTTGCGGAGATACAGCCACTTTTCTAAAAAAGTTTAATAGGGAAGTAATATATTTATTATAAAAATGAATACTGATAGACTTGGATCCATCCTAATATTTATATGGATTTTTTCAAAAATTTCTTCAAATTACAATAGTTTTAATATATTTGAAAAGAGCACTATGGATACTTTAGTTAAGTTTTTTCGAATTTCGCTTATTTTTGCGATAAAATCAATATATGCGGAGATACAGCCACTTTTCTAAAAAAGTTTAATAGGGAACTAATATATTTATTATAAAAATGAATACTGATAGACTTGGATCCATCCTAATATTTATATGGATTTTTTCAAAAATTTCTTCAAATTACAATAGTTTTAATATATTTGAAAAGAGCACTATCGATACTTTAGTTAAGTTTTTTCGAATTTCGCTTATTTTTGCGATAAAATCAATATTTGCGGAGATACAGCCACTTTTCTAAAAAAGTTTAATAGGGAAGTAATATATTTATTATAAAAATGAATACTGATAGACTTGGATCCATCCTAATATTTATATGGATTTTTTCAAAAATTTCTTCAAATTACAATAGTTTTAATATATTTGAAAAGAGCACTATCGATACTTTAGTTAAGTTTTTTCGAATTTCGCTTATTTTGCGATAAAATCAATATTTGCGGAGATACAGCCACTTTTCTAAAAAAGTTTAATAGGGAAGTAATATTTTTATTATAAAAATGAATACTGATAGACTTGGATCCATCCTAATTTTTATATGGATTTTTTAAAAGGGGCGACCCTTACCATAATATCGAGCAATACCCCTATACTAAATACGAAGACCATATATTGAAAAGGGGGGACCCTTACCATAATATCGAGCAATACCCCTATACTAAATACGAAGACCATGTATTGAAAAGGGGGGACCCTTACCATAATATCGAGCAATACCTCTATACTAAATACGAAGACCATGTATTGAAAAGGGGGGACCCTTACCATAATATCGAGCAATACCCCTATACTAAATACGAAGACCATATATTGAAAAGGGGGGACCCTTACCATAATATCGAGCAATACCCCTATACTAAATACGAAGACCATATATTGAAAAGGGGGACCCTTACCATAATATCGAGCAATACCCCTATACTAAATACGAAGACCATATATTGAAAAGGGAGGACCCTTACCATAATATCGAGCAATACCCCTATACTAAATACGAAGACCATATATTGAAAAGGGGGGACCCTTACCATAATATCGAGCAATACCCCTATACTAAATACGAAGACCATATATTGAAAAGGGGGGACCCTTACCATAATATCGAGCAATACCCCTATACTAAATACGAAGACCATATATTGAAAAGGGGGGACCCTTACCATAATATCGAGCAATACCCCTATACTAAATACGAAGACCATATATTGAAAAGGGGGGACCCTTACCATAATATCGAGCAATACCCCTATACTAAATACGAAGACCATATATTGAAAAGGGGGGACCCTTACCATAATATCGAGCAATACCCCTATACTAAATACGAAGACCATATATTGAAAAGGGGGACCCTTACCATAATATCGAGCAATACCCCTATACTAAAAACGAAGACCATATATTGAAAAGGGGGGACCCTTACCATAATATCGAGCAATACCCCTATACTAAATACGAAGACCATATATTGAAAAGGGGGGACCCTTACCATAATATCGAGCAATACCCCTATACTAAATACGAAGACCATATATTGAAAAGGGGGGACCCTTACCATAATATCGAGCAATACCCCTATACTAAAAACGAAGACCATATATTGAAAAGGGGGGACCCTTACCATAATATCGAGCAATACCCCTATACTAAATACGAAGACCATATATTGAAAAGGGGGGACCCTTACCATAATATCGAGCAATACCCCTATACTAAAAACGAAGACCATATATTGAAAAGGGGGGACCCTTACCATAATATCGAGCAATACCCCTATACTAAATACGAAGACCATATATTGAAAAGGGGGGACCCTTACCATAATATCGAGCAATACCACTATACTAAATACGAAGACCATATATTGAAAAGGGGGGACCCTTACCATAATATCGAGCAATACCCCTATACTAAATACGAAGACCATATATTGAAAAGGGGGGACCCTTACCATAATATCGAGCAATACCCCTATACTAAATACGAAGACCATATATTGAAAAGGGGGGACCCTTACCATAATATCGAGCAATACCCCTATACTAAATACGAAGACCATATATTGAAAAGGGGGGACCCTTACCATAATATCGAGCAATACCCCTATACTAAATACGAAGACCATATATTGAAAAGGGGGGACCCTTACCATAATATCGAGCAATACCCCTATACTAAATACGAAGACCATATATTGAAAAGGGGGGACCCTTACCATAATATCGAGCACTACCCCTATACTAAAAACGAAGACCATATATTGAATAGGGGGGGACCCTTACCATAATATCGAGCAATACCCCTATACTAAATACGAAGACCATATATTGAAAAGGGGGGACCCTTACCATAATATCGAGCAATACCCCTATACTAAATACGAAGACCATATATTGAAAAGGGGGGACCCTTACCATAATATCGAGCAATACCCCTATACTAAAAACGAAGACCATATATTGAAAAGGGGGGACCCTTACCATAATATCGAGCACTACCCCTATACTAAATACGAAGACCATATATTGAAAAGGGGGGACCCTTACCATAATATCGAGCAATACCCCTATACTAAATACGAAGACCATATATTGAAAAGGGGGGACCCTTACCATAATATCGAGCAATACCCCTATACTAAATACGAAGACCATGTATTGAAAAGGGGGGACCCTTACCATAATATCGAGCAATACCCCTATACTAAATACGAAGACCATATATTGAAAAGGGGCGACCCTTACCATAATATCGAGCAATACCCCTATACTAAAAACGAAGACCATATATTGAAAAGGGGGGACCCTTACCATAATATCGAGCACTACCCCTATACTAAATACGAAGACCATATATTGAAAAGGGGGGACCCTTACCATAATATCGAGCAATACCCCTATACTAAATACGAAGACCATATATTGAAAAGGGGGGACCCTTACCATAATATCGAGCACTACCCCTATACTAAAAACGAAGACCATATATTGAAAAGGGGGGACCCTTACCATAATATCGAGCAATACCCCTATACTAAATACGAAGACCATATATTGAAAAGGGGGGACCCTTACCATAATATCGAGCAATACCCCTATACTAAATACGAAGACCATATATTGAAAAGGGGGGACCCTTACCATAATATCGAGCACTACCCCTATACTAAATACGAAGACCATATATTGAAAAGGGGGGACCCTTACCATAATATCGAGCAATACCCCTATACTAAATACGAAGACCATATATTGAAAAGGGGGGACCCTTACCATAATATCGAGCACTACCCCTATACTAAAAACGAAGACCATATATTGAAAAGGGGGGACCCTTACCATAATATCGAGCAATACCCCTATACTAAATACGAAGACCATATATTGAAAAGGGGGGACCCTTACCATAATATCGAGCAATACCCCTATACTAAAAACGAAGACCATATATTGAAAAGGGGGGACCCTTACCATAATATCGAGCACTACCCCTATACTAAATACGAAGACCATATATTGAAAAGGGGGGACCCTTACCATAATATCGAGCAATACCCCTATACTAAATACGAAGACCATATATTGAAAAGGGGGGACCCTTACCATAATATCGAGCAATACCCCTATACTAAATACGAAGACCATATATTGAAAAGGGGGGACCCTTACCATAATATCGAGCAATACCCCTATACTAAATACGAAGACCATATATTGAAAAGGGGGGACCCTTACCATAATATCGAGCAATACCCCTATACTAAATACGAAGACCATATATTGAAAAGGGGGGACCCTTACCATAATATCGAGCAATACCCCTATACTAAATACGAAGACCATATATTGAAAAGGGGGGACCCTTACCATAATATCGAGCACTACCCTTATACTAAATACGAAGACCATATATTGAAAAGGGGGGATCCATCCTAATATTTATATGGATTTTTTCAACAATTTCTTCAAATTACAATAGTTTTAATATATTTGAAAAGAGCACTATCGATACTTTAGTGAAGTTTTTTCGAATTTCGCTTATTTTTGCGATAAAATCAATATTTGCGGAGATACAGCCACTTTTCTAAAAAAGTTTAATAGGGAAGTAATATTTTTATTATAAAAATGAATACTGATAGACTTGGATCCATCCTAATATTTATATGGATTTTTTCAAAAATTTCTTCAAATTACAATAGTTTTAATATATTTGAAAAGAGCACTATCGATACTTTAGTTAAGTTTTTTCGAATTTCGCTTATTTTTGCGATAAAATCAATATTTGCGGAGATACAGCCACTTTTCTAAAAAAGTTTAATAGGGAAGTAATATATTTATTATAAAAATGAATACTGATAGACTTGGATCCATCCTAATATTTATATGGATTTTTTCAAAAATTTCTTCAAATTACAATAGTTTTAATATATTTGAATAGAGCACTATCGATACTTTAGTTAAGTTTTTTCGAATTTCGCTTATTTTGCGATAAAATCAATATTTGCGGAGATACAGCCACTTTTCTAAAAAAGTTTAATAGGGAAGTAATATTTTTATTATAAAAATGAATACTGATAGACTTGGATCCATCCTAATTTTTATATGGATTTTTTAAAAGGGGCGACCCTTACCATAATATCGAGCAATACCCCTATACTAAATACGAAGACCATATATTGAAAAGGGGGGACCCTTACCATAATATCGAGCAATACCCCTATACTAAATACGAAGACCATGTATTGAAAAGGGGGGACCCTTACCATAATATCGAGCAATACCTCTATACTAAATACGAAGACCATGTATTGAAAAGGGGGGACCCTTACCATAATATCGAGCAATACCCCTATACTAAATACGAAGACCATATATTGAAAAGGGGGGACCCTTACCATAATATCGAGCAATACCCCTATACTAAATACGAAGACCATATATTGAAAAGGGGGACCCTTACCATAATATCGAGCAATACCCCTATACTAAATACGAAGACCATATATTGAAAAGGGAGGACCCTTACCATAATATCGAGCAATACCCCTATACTAAATACGAAGACCATATATTGAAAAGGGGGGACCCTTACCATAATATCGAGCAATACCCCTATACTAAATACGAAGACCATATATTGAAAAGGGGGGACCCTTACCATAATATCGAGCAATACCCCTATACTAAATACGAAGACCATATATTGAAAAGGGGGGACCCTTACCATAATATCGAGCAATACCCCTATACTAAATACGAAGACCATATATTGAAAAGGGGGGACCCTTACCATAATATCGAGCAATACCCCTATACTAAATACGAAGACCATATATTGAAAAGGGGGGACCCTTACCATAATATCGAGCAATACCCCTATACTAAATACGAAGACCATATATTGAAAAGGGGGGACCCTTACCATAATATCGAGCAATACCCCTATACTAAATACGAAGACCATATATTGAAAAGGGGGGACCCTTACCATAATATCGAGCAATACCCCTATACTAAATACGAAGACCATATATTGAAAAGGGGGGACCCTTACCATAATATCGAGCAATACCCCTATACTAAATACGAAGACCATATATTGAAAAGGGGGGACCCTTACCATAATATCGAGCAATACCCCTATACTAAATACGAAGACCATATATTGAAAAGGGGGGACCCTTACCATAATATCGAGCAATACCCCTATACTAAATACGAAGACCATATATTGAAAAGGGGGGACCCTTACCATAATATCGAGCAATACCCCTATACTAAAAACGAAGACCATATATTGAAAAGGGGGGATCCATCCTAATATTTATATGGATTTTTCCAAAAATTTCTTCAAATTACAATAGTTTTAATATATTTGAAAAGAGCACTATCGATACTTTAGTTAAGTTTTTTCGAATTTCGCTTATTTTTGCGATAAAATCAATATTTGCGGAGATACAGCCACTTTTCTAAAAAAGTTTAATAGGGAAGTAATATTTTTATTATAAAAATGAATACTGATAGACTTGGATCCATCCTAATATTTATATGGATTTTTTCAAAAATTTCTTCAAATTACAATAGTTTTAATATATTTGAAAAGAGCACTATCGATACTTTAGTTAAGTTTTTTCGAATTTCGCTTATTTTTGCGATAAATCAATATTTGCGGAGATACAGCCACTTTTCTAAAAAAGTTTAATAGGGAAGTAATATTTTTATTATAAAAATGAATACTGATAGACTTGGATCCATCCTAATATTCATATGGATTTTTTCAAAAATTTCTTCAAATTACAATAGTTTTAATATATTTGAAAAGAGCACTATCGATACTTTAGTTAAGTTTTTTCGAATTTCGCTTATTTTTGCGATAAAATCAATATTTGCGGAGATACAGCCACTTTTCTAAAAAAGTTTAATAGGGAAGTAATATATTTATTATAAAAATGAATACTGATAGACTTGGATCCATCCTAATATTTATATGGATTTTTTCAAAAATTTCTTCAAATTACAATAGTTTTAATATATTTGAAAAGAGCACTATGGATACTTTAGTTAAGTTTTTTCGAATTTCGCTTATTTTTGCGATAAAATCAATATATGCGGAGATACAGCCACTTTTCTAAAAAAGTTTAATAGGGAACTAATATATTTATTATAAAAATGAATACTGATAGACTTGGATCCATCCTAATATTTATATGGATTTTTTCAAAAATTTCTTCAAATTACAATAGTTTTAATATATTTGAAAAGAGCACTATCGATACTTTAGTTAAGTTTTTTCGAATTTCGCTTATTTTTGCGATAAAATCAATATTTGCGGAGATACAGCCACTTTTCTAAAAAAGTTTAATAGGGAAGTAATATATTTATTATAAAAATGAATACTGATAGACTTGGATCCATCCTAATATTTATATGGATTTTTTCAAAAATTTCTTCAAATTACAATAGTTTTAATATATTTGAAAAGAGCACTATCGATACTTTAGTGAAGTTTTTTCGAATTTCGCTTATTTTTGCGATAAAATCAATATTTGCGGAGATACAGCCACTTTTCTAAAAAAGTTTAATAGGGAAGTAATATTTTTATTATAAAAATGAATACTGATAGACTTGGATCCATCCTAATATTTATATGGATTTTTTCAAAAATTTCTTCAAATTACAATAGTTTTAATATATTTGAAAAGAGCACTATCGATACTTTAGTTAAGTTTTTTCGAATTTCGCTTATTTTTGCGATAAAATCAATATTTGCGGAGATACAGCCACTTTTCTAAAAAAGTTTAATAGGGAAGTAATATATTTATTATAAAAATGAATACTGATAGACTTGGATCCATCCTAATATTTATATGGATTTTTTCAAAAATTTCTTCAAATTACAATAGTTTTAATATATTTGAATAGAGCATTATCGATACTTTAGTTAAGTTTTTTCGAATTTCGCTTATTTTGCGATAAAATCAATATTTGCGGAGATACAGCCACTTTTCTAAAAAAGTTTAATAGGGAAGTAATATTTTTATTATAAAAATGAATACTGATAGACTTGGATCCATCCTAATTTTTATATGGATTTTTTAAAAGGGGCGACCCTTACCATAATATCGAGCAATACCCCTATACTAAATACGAAGACCATATATTGAAAAGGGGGGACCCTTACCATAATATCGAGCAATACCCCTATACTAAATACGAAGACCATGTATTGAAAAGGGGGGACCCTTACCATAATATCGAGCAATACCTCTATACTAAATACGAAGACCATGTATTGAAAAGGGGGGACCCTTACCATAATATCGAGCAATACCCCTATACTAAATACGAAGACCATATATTGAAAAGGGGGGACCCTTACCATAATATCGAGCAATACCCCTATACTAAATACGAAGACCATATATTGAAAAGGGGGACCCTTACCATAATATCGAGCAATACCCCTATACTAAATACGAAGACCATATATTGAAAAGGGGGGACCCTTACCATAATATCGAGCAATACCCCTATACTAAATACGAAGACCATATATTGAAAAGGGGGGACCCTTACCATAATATCGAGCAATACCCCTATACTAAATACGAAGACCATATATTGAAAAGGGGGGACCCTTACCATAATATCGAGCAATACCCCTATACTAAATACGAAGACCATATATTGAAAAGGGGGGACCCTTACCATAATATCGAGCAATACCCCTATACTAAATACGAAGACCATATATTGAAAAGGGGGGACCCTTACCATAATATCGAGCAATACCCCTATACTAAATACGAAGACCATATATTGAAAAGGGGGGACCCTTACCATAATATCGAGCAATACCCCTATACTAAATACGAAGACCATATATTGAAAAGGGGGGACCCTTACCATAATATCGAGCAATACCCCTATACTAAATACGAAGACCATATATTGAAAAGGGGGGACCCTTACCATAATATCGAGCAATACCCCTATACTAAATACGAAGACCATATATTGAAAAGGGGGGACCCTTACCATAATATCGAGCAATACCCCTATACTAAATACGAAGACCATATATTGAAAAGGGGGGACCCTTACCATAATATCGAGCAATACCCCTATACTAAATACGAAGACCATATATTGAAAAGGGGGGACCCTTACCATAATATCGAGCAATGCCCCTATACTAAATACGAAGACCATATATTGAAAAGGGGGGACCCTTACCATAATATCGAGCAATACCCCTATACTAAATACGAAGACCATATATTGAAAAGGGGGGACCCTTACCATAATATCGAGCAATACCCCTATACTAAAAACGAAGACCATATATTGAAAAGGGGGGATCCATCCTAATATTTATATGGATTTTTCCAAAAATTTCTTCAAATTACAATAGTTTTAATATATTTGAAAAGAGCACTATCGATACTTTAGTTAAGTTTTTTCGAATTTCGCTTATTTTTGCGATAAAATCAATATTTGCGGAGATACAGCCACTTTTCTAAAAAAGTTTAATAGGGAAGTAATATATTTATTATAAAAATGAATACTGATAGACTTGGATCCATCCTAATATTTATATGGATTTTTTCAAAAATTTCTTCAAATTACAATAGTTTTAATATATTTGAAAAGAGCACTATGGATACTTTAGTTAAGTTTTTTCGAATTTCGCTTATTTTTGCGATAAAATCAATATATGCGGAGATACAGCCACTTTTCTAAAAAAGTTTAATAGGGAACTAATATATTTATTATAAAAATGAATACTGATAGACTTGGACCATCCTAATATTTATATGGATTTTTTCAAAAATTTCTTCAAATTACAATAGTTTTAATATATTTGAAAAGAGCACTATCGATACTTTAGTTAAGTTTTTTCGAATTTCGCTTATTTTTGCGATAAAATCAATATTTGCGGAGATACAGCCACTTTTCTAAAAAAGTTTAATAGGGAAGTAATATATTTATTATAAAAATGAATACTGATAGACTTGGATCCATCCTAATATTTATATGGATTTTTTCAAAAATTTCTTCAAATTACAATAGTTTTAATATATTTGAAAAGAGCACTATCGATACTTTAGTTAAGTTTTTTCGAATTTCGCTTATTTTGCGATAAAATCAATATTTGCGGAGATACAGCCACTTTTCTAAAAAAGTTTAATAGGGAAGTAATATTTTTATTATAAAAATGAATACTGATAGACTTGGATCCATCCTAATTTTTATATGGATTTTTTAAAAGGGGCGACCCTTACCATAATATCGAGCAATACCCCTATACTAAACGAAGACCATATATTGAAAAGGGGGGACCCTTACCATAATATCGAGCAATACCCCTATACTAAATACGAAGACCATGTATTGAAAAGGGGGGACCCTTACCATAATATCGAGCAATACCTCTATACTAAATACGAAGACCATGTATTGAAAAGGGGGGACCCTTACCATAATATCGAGCAATACCCCTATACTAAATACGAATACCATATATTGAAAAGGGGGGACCCTTACCATAATATCGAGCAATACCCCTATACTAAATACGAAGACCATATATTGAAAAGGGGGACCCTTACCATAATATCGAGCAATACCCCTATACTAAATACGAAGACCATATATTGAAAAGGGAGGACCCTTACCATAATATCGAGCAATACCCCTATACTAAATACGAAGACCATATATTGAAAAGGGGGGACCCTTACCATAATATCGAGCAATACCCCTATACTAAATACGAAGACCATATATTGAAAAGGGGGGACCCTTACCATAATATCGAGCAATACCCCTATACTAAATACGAAGACCATATATTGAAAAGGGGGGACCCTTACCATAATATCGAGCAATACCCCTATACTAAATACGAAGACCATATATTGAAAAGGGGGGACCCTTACCATAATATCGAGCAATACCCCTATACTAAATACGAAGACCATATATTGAAAAGGGGGGACCCTTACCATAATATCGAGCAATACCCCTATACTAAAAACGAAGACCATATATTGAAAAGGGGGGACCCTTACCATAATATCGAGCAATACCCCTATACTAAATACGAAGACCATATATTGAAAAGGGGGGACCCTTACCATAATATCGAGCAATACCCCTATACTAAATACGAAGACCATATATTGAAAAGGGGGGACCATTACCATAATATCGAGCAATACCCCTATACTAAAAACGAAGACCATATATTGAAAAGGGGGGACCCTTACCATAATATCGAGCAATACCCCTATACTAAATACGAAGACCATATATTGAAAAGGGGGGACCCTTACCATAATATCGAGCAATACCCCTATACTAAATACGAAGACCATATATTGAAAAGGGGGGACCCTTACCATAATATCGAGCAATACCCCTATACTAAATACGAAGACCATATATTGAAAAGGGGGGACCCTTACCATAATATCGAGCAATACCCCTATACTAAATACGAAGACCATATATTGAAAAGGGGGGACCCTTACCATAATATCGAGCAATACCCCTATACTAAATACGAAGACCATATATTGAAAAGGGGGGACCCTTACCATAATATCGAGCAATACCCCTATACTAAATACGAAGACCATATATTGAAAAGGGGGGACCCTTACCATAATATCGAGCAATACCCCTATACTAAATACGAAGACCATATATTGAAAAGGGGGGACCCTTACCATAATATCGAGCACTACCCCTATACTAAAAACGAAGACCATATATTGAATAGGGGGGGACCCTTACCATAATATCGAGCAATACCCCTATACTAAATACGAAGACCATATATTGAAAAGGGGGGACCCTTACCATAATATCGAGCAATACCCCTATACTAAATACGAAGACCATATATTGAAAAGGGGGGACCCTTACCATAATATCGAGCAATACCCCTATACTAAAAACGAAGACCATATATTGAAAAGGGGGGACCCTTACCATAATATCGAGCACTACCCCTATACTAAATACGAAGACCATATATTGAAAAGGGGGGACCCTTACCATAATATCGAGCAATACCCCTATACTAAATACGAAGACCATATATTGAAAAGGGGGGACCCTTACCATAATATCGAGCAATACCCCTATACTAAATACGAAGACCATGTATTGAAAAGGGGGGACCCTTACCATAATATCGAGCAATACCCCTATACTAAATACGAAGACCATATATTGAAAAGGGGCGACCCTTACCATAATATCGAGCAATACCCCTATACTAAATACGAAGACCATATATTGAAAAGGGGGGGACCCTTACCATAATATCGAGCAATACCCCTATACTAAATACGAAGACCATGTATTGAAAAGGGGGGACCCTTACCATAATATCGAGCAATACCCCTATACTAAATACGAAGACCATGTATTGAAAAGGGGGGACCCTTACCATAATATCGAGCAATACCCCTATACTAAATACGAAGACCATATATTGAAAAGGGGGGACCCTTACCATAATATCGAGCAATACCCCTATACTAAATACGAAGACCATATATTGAAAAGGGGGGACCCTTACCATAATATCGAGCAATACCCCTATACTAAATACGAAGACCATGTATTGAAAAGGGGGGACCCTTACCATAATATCGAGCAATACCCCTATACTAAATACGAAGACCATGTATTGAAAAGGGGGGACCCTTACCATAATATCGAGCAATACCCCTATACTAAATACGAAGACCATATATTGAAAAGGGGGGACCCTTACCATAATATCGAGCAATACTCCTATACTAAATACGAAGACCATATATTGAAAAGGGGGGACCCTTACCATAATATCGAGCAATACTCCTATACTAAATACGAAGACCATATATTGAAAAGGGGGGACCCTTACCATAATATCGAGCAATACCCCTATACTAAATACGAAGACCATATATTGAAAAGGGGGGACCCTTACCATAATATCGAGCAATACCCCTATACTAAATACGAAGACCATATATTGAAAAGGGGGGACCCTTACCATAATATCGAGCAATACCCCTATACTAAATACGAAGACCATATATTGAAAAGGGGGGACCCTTACCATAATATCGAGCACTACCCCTATACTAAAAACGAAGACCATATATTGAAAAGGGGGGACCCTTACCATAATATCGAGCAATACCCCTATACTAAATACGAAGACCATATATTGAAAAGGGGGGACCCTTACCATAATATCGAGCAATACCCCTATACTAAATACGAAGACCATATATTGAAAAGGGGGGACCCTTACCATAATATCGAGCAATACCCCTATACTAAATACGAAGACCATATATTGAAAAGGGGGGACCCTTACCATAATATCGAGCAATACCCCTATACTAAATACGAAGACCATATATTGAAAAGGGGGGACCCTTACCATAATATCGAGCACTACCCCTATACTAAAAACGAAGACCATATATTGAAAAGGGGGGACCCTTACCATAATATCGAGCAATACCCCTATACTAAATACGAAGACCATATATTGAAAAGGGGGGACCCTTACCATAATATCGAGCAATACCCCTATACTAAAAACGAAGACCATATATTGAAAAGGGGGGACCCTTACCATAATATCGAGCACTACCCCTATACTAAATACGAAGACCATATATTGAAAAGGGGGGACCCTTACCATAATATCGAGCAATACCCCTATACTAAATACGAAGACCATATATTGAAAAGGGGGGACCCTTACCATAATATCGAGCACTACCCCTATACTAAAAACGAAGACCATATATTGAAAAGGGGGGACCCTTACCATAATATCGAGCAATACCCCTATACTAAATACGAAGACCATATATTGAAAAGGGGGGACCCTTACCATAATATCGAGCAATACCCCTATACTAAATACGAAGACCATATATTGAAAAGGGGGGACCCTTACCATAATATCGAGCACTACCCCTATACTAAAAACGAAGACCATATATTGAAAAGGGGGGACCCTTACCATAATATCGAGCAATACCCCTATACTAAATACGAAGACCATATATTGAAAAGGGGGGACCCTTACCATAATATCGAGCAATACCCCTATACTAAATACGAAGACCATATATTGAAAAGGGGGGACCCTTACCATAATATCGAGCACTACCCCTATACTAAAAACGAAGACCATATATTGAAAAGGGGGGACCCTTACCATAATATCGAGCAATACCCCTATACTAAATACGAAGACCATATATTGAAAAGGGGGGACCCTTACCATAATATCGAGCAATACCCCTATACTAAAAACGAAGACCATATATTGAAAAGGGGGGACCCTTACCATAATATCGAGCACTACCCCTATACTAAATACGAAGACCATATATTGAAAAGGGGGGACCCTTACCATAATATCGAGCAATACCCCTATACTAAATACGAAGACCATATATTGAAAAGGGGGGACCCTTACCATAATATCGAGCAATACCCCTATACTAAATACGAAGACCATATATTGAAAAGGGGGGACCTTACCATAATATCGAGCAATACCCCTATACTAAATACGAAGACCATATATTGAAAAGGGGGGACCCTTACCATAATATCGAGCAATACCCCTATACTAAATACGAAGACCATATATTGAAAAGGGGGGACCCTTACCATAATATCGAGCAATACCCCTATACTAAATACGAAGACCATATATTGAAAAGGGGGGACCCTTACCATAATATCGAGCACTACCCTTATACTAAATACGAAGACCATATATTGAAAAGGGGGGATCCATCCTAATATTTATATGGATTTTTTCAACAATTTCTTCAAATTACAATAGTTTTAATATATTTGAAAAGAGCACTATCGATACTCTAGTTAAGTTTTTTCGAATTTCGCTTATTTTTGCGATAAAATCAATATTTGCGGAGATACAGCCACTTTTCTAAAAAAGTTTAATAGGGAAGTAATATTTTTATTATAAAAATGAATACTGATAGACTTGGATCCATCCTAATTTTTATATGGATTTTTTAAAAAGGGCGACCCTTACCATAATATCGAGCAATACCCCTATACTAAATACGAAGACCATATATTGAAAAGGGGGGACCCTTACCATAATATCGAGCAATACCCCTATACTAAATACGAAGACCATGTATTGAAAAGGGGGGACCCTTACCATAATATCGAGCAATACCTCTATACTAAATACGAAGACCATGTATTGAAAAGGGGGGACCCTTACCATAATATCGAGCAATACCCCTATACTAAATACGAAGACCATATATTGAAAAGGGGGGACCCTTACCATAATATCGAGCAATACCCCTATACTAAATACGAAGACCATATATTGAAAAGGGGGACCCTTACCATAATATCGAGCAATACCCCTATACTAAATACGAAGACCATATATTGAAAAGGGAGGACCCTTACCATAATATCGAGCAATACCCCTATACTAAATACGAAGACCATATATTGAAAAGGGGGGACCCTTACCATAATATCGAGCAATACCCCTATACTAAATACGAAGACTATATAGTGAAAAGGGGGGACCCTTACCATAATATCGAGCAATACCCCTATACTAAATACGAAGACCATATATTGAAAAGGGGGGACCCTTACCATAATATCGAGCAATACCCCTATACTAAATACGAAGACCATATATTGAAAAGGGGGGACCCTTACCATAATATCGAGCAATACCCCTATACTAAATACGCAGACCATATATTGAAAAGGGGGGACCCTTACCATAATATCGAGCAATACCCCTATACTAAATACGAAGACCATATATTGAAAAGGGGGGACCCTTACCATAATATCGAGCAATACCCCTATACTAAATACGAAGACCATATATTGAAAAGGGGGGACCCTTACCATAATATCGAGCAATACCCCTATACTAAATACGAAGACCATATATTGAAAAGGGGGGACCCTTACCATAATATCGAGCAATACCCCTATACTAAATACGAAGACCATATATTGAAAAGGGGGGACCCTTACCATAATATCGAGCAATACCCCTATACTAAATACGAAGACCATATATTGAAAAGGGGGGACCCTTACCATAATATCGAGCAATACCCCTATACTAAATACGAAGACCATATATTGAAAAGGGGGGACCCTTACCATAATATCGAGCAATACCCCTATACTAAAAACGAAGACCATATATTGAAAAGGGGGGATCCATCCTAATATTTATATGGATTTTTCCAAAAATTTCTTCAAATTACAATAGTTTTAATATATTTGAAAAGAGCACTATCGATACTTTAGTTAAGTTTTTTCGAATTTCGCTTATTTTTGCGATAAAATCAATATTTGCGGAGATACAGCCACTTTTCTAAAAAAGTTTAATAGGGAAGTAATATTTTTATTATAAAAATGAATACTGATAGACTTGGATCCATCCTAATATTTATATGGATTTTTTCAAAAATTTCTTCAAATTACAATAGTTTTAATATATTTGAAAAGAGCACTATCGATACTTTAGTTAAGTTTTTTCGAATTTCGCTTATTTTTGCGATAAATCAATATTTGCGGAGATACAGCCACTTTTCTAAAAAAGTTTAATAGGGAAGTAATATTTTTATTATAAAAATGAATACTGATAGACTTGGATCCATCCTAATATTCATATGGATTTTTTCAAAAATTTCTTCAAATTACAATAGTTTTAATATATTTGAAAAGAGCACTATCGATACTTTAGTTAAGTTTTTTCGAATTTCGCTTATTTTTGCGATAAAATCAATATTTGCGGAGATACAGCCACTTTTCTAAAAAAGTTTAATAGGGAAGTAATATATTTATTATAAAAATGAATACTGATAGACTTGGATCCATCCTAATATTTATATGGATTTTTTCAAAAATTTCTTCAAATTACAATAGTTTTAATATATTTGAAAAGAGCACTATGGATACTTTAGTTAAGTTTTTTCGAATTTCGCTTATTTTTGCGATAAAATCAATATATGCGGAGATACAGCCACTTTTCTAAAAAAGTTTAATAGGGAACTAATATATTTATTATAAAAATGAATACTGATAGACTTGGATCCATCCTAATATTTATATGGATTTTTTCAAAAATTTCTTCAAATTACAATAGTTTTAATATATTTGAAAAGAGCACTATCGATACTTTAGTTAAGTTTTTTCGAATTTCGCTTATTTTTGCGATAAAATCAATATTTGCGGAGATACAGCCACTTTTCTAAAAAAGTTTAATAGGGAAGTAATATATTTATTATAAAAATGAATACTGATAGACTTGGATCCATCCTAATATTTATATGGATTTTTTCAAAAATTTCTTCAAATTACAATAGTTTTAATATATTTGAAAAGAGCACTATCGATACTTTAGTGAAGTTTTTTCGAATTTCGCTTATTTTTGCGATAAAATCAATATTTGCGGAGATACAGCCACTTTTCTAAAAAAGTTTAATAGGGAAGTAATATTTTTATTATAAAAATGAATACTGATAGACTTGGATCCATCCTAATATTTATATGGATTTTTTCAAAAATTTCTTCAAATTACAATAGTTTTAATATATTTGAAAAGAGCACTATCGATACTTTAGTTAAGTTTTTTCGAATTTCGCTTATTTTTGCGATAAAATCAATATTTGCGGAGATACAGCCACTTTTCTAAAAAAGTTTAATAGGGAAGTAATATTTTTATTATAAAAATGAATACTGATAGACTTGGATCCATCCTAATATTCATATGGATTTTTCCAAAAATTTCTTCAAATTACAATAGTTTTAATATATTTGAAAAGAGCACTATCGATACTTTAGTTAAGTTTTTTCGAATTTCGCTTATTTTTGCGATAAAATCAATATTTGCGGAGATACAGCCACTTTTCTAAAAAAGTTTAATAGGGAAGTAATATTTTTATTATAAAAATGAATACTGATAGCCTTGGATCCATCCTAATATTTATATGGATTTTTTCAAAAATGTCTTCAAATTACAATAGTTTTAATATATTTGAAAAGAGCACTATCGATACTTTAGTTAAGTTTTTTCGAATTTCGCTTATTTTTGCGATAAAATCAATATTTGCGGAGATACAGCCACTTTTCTAAAAAAGTTTAATAGGGAAGTAATATTTTTATTATAAAAATGAATACTGATAGACTTGGATCCATCCTAATATTTATATGGATTTTTTCAAAAATTTCTTCAAATTACAATAGTTTTAATATATTTGAAAAGAGCACTATCGATACTTTAGTTAAGTTTTTTCGAATTTCGCTTATTTTTGCGATAAAATCAATATTTGCGGAGATACAGCCACTTTTCTAAAAAAGTTTAATAGGGAAGTAATATTTTTATTATAAAAATGAATACTGATAGACTTGGATCCATCCTAATATTTATATGGATTTTTTCAAAAATTTCTTCAAATTACAATAGTTTTAATATATTTGAAAAGAGCACTATCGATACTTTAGTTAAGTTTTTTCGAATTTCGCTTATTTTTGCGATAAAATCAATATTTGCGGAGATACAGCCACTTTTCTAAAAAAGTTTAATAGGGAACTAATATATTTATTATAAAAATGAATACTGATAGACTTGGATCCATCCTAATATTCATATGGATTTTTTCAAAAATTTCTTCAAATTACAATAGTTTTAATATATTTGAAAAGAGCACTATCGATACTTTAGTTAAGTTTTTTCGAATTTCGCTTATTTTTGCGATAAAATCAATATTTGCGGAGATACAGCCACTTTTCTAAAAAAGTTTAATAGGGAAGTAATATTTTTATTATAAAAATGAATACTGATAGACTTGGATCCATCCTAATTTTTATATGGATTTTTTAAAAGGGGCGACCCTTACCATAATATCGAGCAATACCCCTATACTAAATACGAAGACCATATATTGAAAAGGGGGGGACCCTTACCATAATATCGAGCAATACCCCTATACTAAATACGAAGACCATATATTGAAAAGGGGGGACCCTTACCATAATATCGAGCAATACCCCTATACTAAATACGAAGACCATATATTGAAAAGGGGGGACCCTTACCATAATATCGAGCAATACCCCTATACTAAATACGAAGACCATATATTGAAAAGGGGGACCCTTACCATAATATCGAGCAATACCCCTATACTAAATACGAAGACCATATATTGAAAAGGGGGGACCCTTACCATAATATCGAGCAATACCCCTATACTAAATACGAAGACCATATATTGAAAAGGGGGGACCCTTACCATAATATCGAGCAATACCCCTATACTAAATACGAAGACCATATATTGAAAAGGGGGGACCCTTACCATAATATCGAGCAATACCCCTATACTAAATACGAAGACCATATATTGAAAAGGGGGGACCCTTACCATAATATCGAGCAATACCCCTATACTAAATACGAAGACCATATATTGAAAAGGGGGGACCCTTACCATAATATCGAGCAATACCCCTATACTAAATACGAAGACCATATATTGAAAAGGGGGGACCCTTACCATAATATCGAGCAATACCCCTATACTAAATACGAAGACCATATATTGAAAAGGGGGGACCCTTACCATAATATCGAGCAATACCCCTATACTAAATACGAAGACCATATATTGAAAAGAGGGGACCCTTACCATAATATCGAGCAATACCCCTATACTAAATACGAAGACCATATATTGAAAAGGGGGGACCCTTACCATAATATCGAGCAATACCCCTATACTAAATACGAAGACCATATATTGAAAAGGGGGGACCCTTACCATAATATCGAGCACTACCCTTATACTAAATACGAAGACCATATATTGAAAAGGGGGGATCCATCCTAATATTTATATGGATTTTTTCAACAATTTCTTCAAATTACAATAGTTTTAATATATTTGAAAAGAGCACTATCGATACTTTAGTTAAGTTTTTTCGAATTTCGCTTATTTTTGCGATAAAATCAATATTTGCGGAGATACAGCCACTTTTCTAAAAAAGTTTAATAGGGAAGTAATATATTTATTATAAAAATGAATACTGATAGACTTGGATCCATCCTAATATTTATATGGATTTTTTCAAAAATTTCTTCAAATTACAATAGTTTTAATATATTTGAAAAGAGCACTATCGATACTTTAGTGAAGTTTTTTCGAATTTCGCTTATTTTTGCGATAAAATCAATATTTGCGGAGATACAGCCACTTTTCTAAAAAAGTTTAATAGGGAAGTAATATTTTTATTATAAAAATGAATACTGATAGACTTGGATCCATCCTAATATTTATATGGATTTTTTCAAAAATTTCTTCAAATTACAATAGTTTTAATATATTTGAAAAGAGCACTATCGATACTTTAGTTAAGTTTTTTCGAATTTCGCTTATTTTTGCGATAAAATCAATATTTGCGGAGATACAGCCACTTTTCTAAAAAAGTTTAATAGGGAAGTAATATTTTTATTATAAAAATGAATACTGATAGACTTGGATCCATCCTAATATTCATATGGATTTTTCCAAAAATTTCTTCAAATTACAATAGTTTTAATATATTTGAAAAGAGCACTATCGATACTTTAGTTAAGTTTTTTCGAATTTCGCTTATTTTTGCGATAAAATCAATATTTGCGGAGATACAGCCACTTTTCTAAAAAAGTTTAATAGGGAAGTAATATTTTTATTATAAAAATGAATACTGATAGCCTTGGATCCATCCTAATATTTATATGGATTTTTTCAAAAATGTCTTCAAATTACAATAGTTTTAATATATTTGAAAAGAGCACTATCGATACTTTAGTTAAGTTTTTTCGAATTTCGCTTATTTTTGCGATAAAATCAATATTTGCGGAGATACAGCCACTTTTCTAAAAAAGTTTAATAGGGAAGTAATATTTTTATTATAAAAATGAATACTGATAGACTTGGATCCATCCTAATATTTATATGGATTTTTTCAAAAATTTCTTCAAATTACAATAGTTTTAATATATTTGAAAAGAGCACTATCGATACTTTAGTTAAGTTTTTTCGAATTTCGCTTATTTTTGCGATAAAATCAATATTTGCGGAGATACAGCCACTTTTCTAAAAAAGTTTAATAGGGAAGTAATATTTTTATTATAAAAATGAATACTGATAGACTTGGATCCATCCTAATATTTATATGGATTTTTTCAAAAATTTCTTCAAATTACAATAGTTTTAATATATTTGAAAAGAGCACTATCGATACTTTAGTTAAGTTTTTTCGAATTTCGCTTATTTTTGCGATAAAATCAATATTTGCGGAGATACAGCCACTTTTCTAAAAAAGTTTAATAGGGAACTAATATATTTATTATAAAAATGAATACTGATAGACTTGGATCCATCCTAATATTCATATGGATTTTTTCAAAAATTTCTTCAAATTACAATAGTTTTAATATATTTGAAAAGAGCACTATCGATACTTTAGTTAAGTTTTTTCGAATTTCGCTTATTTTTGCGATAAAATCAATATTTGCGGAGATACAGCCACTTTTCTAAAAAAGTTTAATAGGGAAGTAATATTTTTATTATAAAAATGAATACTGATAGACTTGGATCCATCCTAATTTTTATATGGATTTTTTAAAAGGGGCGACCCTTACCATAATATCGAGCAATACCCCTATACTAAATACGAAGACCATATATTGAAAAGGGGGGGACCCTTACCATAATATCGAGCAATACCCCTATACTAAATACGAAGACCATATATTGAAAAGGGGGGACCCTTACCATAATATCGAGCAATACCCCTATACTAAATACGAAGACCATATATTGAAAAGGGGGGACCCTTACCATAATATCGAGCAATACCCCTATACTAAATACGAAGACCATATATTGAAAAGGGGGACCCTTACCATAATATCGAGCAATACCCCTATACTAGATACGAAGACCATATATTGAAAAGGGGGGACCCTTACCATAATATCGAGCAATACCCCTATACTAAATACGAAGACCATATATTGAAAAGGGGGGACCCTTACCATAATATCGAGCAATACCCCTATACTAAATACGAAGACCATATATTGAAAAGGGGGGACCCTTACCATAATATCGAGCAATACCCCTATACTAAATACGAAGACCATATATTGAAAAGGGGGGACCCTTACCATAATATCGAGCAATACCCCTATACTAAATACGAAGACCATATATTGAAAAGGGGGGACCCTTACCATAATATCGAGCAATACCCCTATACTAAATACGAAGACCATATATTGAAAAGGGGGGACCCTTACCATAATATCGAGCAATACCCCTATACTAAATACGAAGACCATATATTGAAAAGGGGGGACCCTTACCATAATATCGAGCAATACCCCTATACTAAATACGAAGACCATATATTGAAAAGAGGGGACCCTTACCATAATATCGAGCAATACCCCTATACTAAATACGAAGACCATATATTGAAAAGGGGGGACCCTTACCATAATATCGAGCAATACCCCTATACTAAATACGAAGACCATATATTGAAAAGGGGGGACCCTTACCATAATATCGAGCACTACCCTTATACTAAATACGAAGACCATATATTGAAAAGGGGGGATCCATCCTAATATTTATATGGATTTTTTCAACAATTTCTTCAAATTACAATAGTTTTAATATATTTGAAAAGAGCACTATCGATACTTTAGTGAAGTTTTTTCGAATTTCGCTTATTTTTGCGATAAAATCAATATTTGCGGAGATACAGCCACTTTTCTAAAAAAGTTTAATAGGGAAGTAATATTTTTATTATAAAAATGAATACTGATAGACTTGGATCCATCCTAATATTTATATGGATTTTTTCAAAAATTTCTTCAAATTACAATAGTTTTAATATATTTGAATAGAGCACTATCGATACTTTAGTTAAGTTTTTTCGAATTTCGCTTATTTTGCGATAAAATCAATATTTGCGGAGATACAGCCACTTTTCTAAAAAAGTTTAATAGGGAAGTAATATTTTTATTATAAAAATGAATACTGATAGACTTGGATCCATCCTAATTTTTATATGGATTTTTTAAAAGGGGCGACCCTTACCATAATATCGAGCAATACCCCTATACTAAATACGAAGACCATATATTGAAAAGGGGGGACCCTTACCATAATATCGAGCAATACCCCTATACTAAATACGAAGACCATGTATTGAAAAGGGGGGACCCTTACCATAATATCGAGCAATACCTCTATACTAAATACGAAGACCATGTATTGAAAAGGGGGGACCCTTACCATAATATCGAGCAATACCCCTATACTAAATACGAAGACCATATATTGAAAAGGGGGGACCCTTACCATAATATCGAGCAATACCCCTATACTAAATACGAAGACCATATATTGAAAAGGGGGACCCTTACCATAATATCGAGCAATACCCCTATACTAAATACGAAGACCATATATTGAAAAGGGAGGACCCTTACCATAATATCGAGCAATACCCCTATACTAAATACGAAGACCATATATTGAAAAGGGGGGACCCTTACCATAATATCGAGCAATACCCCTATACTAAATACGAAGACCATATATTGAAAAGGGGGGACCCTTACCATAATATCGAGCAATACCCCTATACTAAATACGAAGACCATATATTGAAAAGGGGGGACCCTTACCATAATATCGAGCAATACTCCTATACTAAATACGAAGACCATATATTGAAAAGGGGGGACCCTTACCATAATATCGAGCAATACCCCTATACTAAATACGAAGACCATATATTGAAAAGGGGGAACCCTTACCATAATATCGAGCAATACCCCTATACTAAATACGAAGACCATATATTGAAAAGGGGGGACCCTTACCATAATATCGAGCAATACCCATATACTAAATACGAAGCCCATATATTGAAAAGGGGGGACCCTTACCATAATATCGAGCAATACCCCTATACTAAATACGAAGACCATATATTGAAAAGGGGGGACCCTTACCATAATATCGAGCACTACCCCTATACTAAAAACGAAGACCATATATTGAAAAGGGGGGACCCTTACCATAATATCGAGCAATACCCCTATACTAAATACGAAGACCATATATTGAAAAGGGGGGACCCTTACCATAATATCGAGCAATACCCCTATACTAAAAACGAAGACCATATATTGAAAAGGGGGGACCCTTACCATAATATCGAGCACTACCCCTATACTAAATACGAAGACCATATATTGAAAAGGGGGGACCCTTACCATAATATCGAGCAATACCCCTATACTAAATACGAAGACCATATATTGAAAAGGGGGGACCCTTACCATAATATCGAGCACTACCCCTATACTAAAAACGAAGACCATATATTGAAAAGGGGGGACCCTTACCATAATATCGAGCAATACCCCTATACTAAATACGAAGACCATATATTGAAAAGGGGGGACCCTTACCATAATATCGAGCAATACCCCTATACTAAATACGAAGACCATATATTGAAAAGGGGGGACCCTTACCATAATATCGAGCACTACCCCTATACTAAAAACGAAGACCATATATTGAAAAGGGGGGACCCTTACCATAATATCGAGCAATACCCTTATACTAAATACGAAGACCATATATTGAAAAGGGGGGACCCTTACCATAATATCGAGCAATACCCCTATACTAAATACGAAGACCATATATTGAAAAGGGGGGACCCTTACCCTAATATCGAGCACTACCCCTATACTAAAAACGAAGACCATATATTGAAAAGGGGGGACCCTTACCATAATATCGAGCAATACCCCTATACTAAATACGAAGACCATATATTGAAAAGGGGGGACCCTTACCATAATATCGAGCAATACCCCTATACTAAAAACGAAGACCATATATTGAAAAGGGGGGACCCTTACCATAATATCGAGCACTACCCCTATACTAAATACGAAGACCATATATTGAAAAGGGGGGACCCTTACCATAATATCGAGCAATACCCCTATACTAAATACGAAGACCATATATTGAAAAGGGGGGACCCTTACCATAATATCGAGCAATACCCCTATACTAAATACGAAGACCATATATTGAAAAGGGGGGACCCTTACCATAATATCGAGCAATACCCCTATACTAAATATGAAGACCATATATTGAAAAGGGGGGACCCTTACCATAATATCGAGCAATACCCCTATACTAAATACGAAGACCATATATTGAAAAGGGGGGACCCTTACCATAATATCGAGCAATACCCCTATACTAAATACGAAGACCATATATTGAAAAGGGGGGACCCTTACCATAATATCGAGCACTACCCTTATACTAAATACGAAGACCATATATTGAAAAGGGGGGATCCATCCTAATATTTATATGGATTTTTTCAACAATTTCTTCAAATTACAATAGTTTTAATATATTTGAAAAGAGCACTATCGATACTCTAGTTAAGTTTTTTCGAATTTCGCTTATTTTTGCGATAAAATCAATATTTGCGGAGATACAGCCACTTTTCTAAAAAAGTTTAATAGGGAAGTAATATTTTTATTATAAAAATGAATACTGATAGACTTGGATCCATCCTAATATTCATATGGATTTTTTCAAAAATTTCTTCAAATTACAATAGTTTTAATATATTTGAAAAGAGCACTATCGATACTTTAGTTAAGTTTTTTCGAATTTCGCTTATTTTTGCGATAAAATCAATATTTGCGGAGATACAGCCACTTTTCTAAAAAAGTTTAATAGGGAAGTAATATTTTTATTATAAAAATGAATACTGATAGACTTGGATCCATCCTAATATTCATATGGATTTTTTAAAAAATTTCTTCAAATTACAATAGTTTTAATATATTTGAAAAGAGCACTATCGATACTTTAGTTAAGTTTTTTCGAATTTCGCTTATTTTTGCGATAAAATCAATATTTGCGGAGATACAGCCACTTTTCTAAAAAGGTTTAATAGGGAAGTAATATTTTTATTATAAAAATGTATACTGATAGACTTGGATCCATCCTAATTTTTATATGGATTTTTTAAAAGGGGCGACCCTTACCATAATATCGAGCAATACCCCTATACTAAATACGAAGACCATATATTGAAAAGGGGGGATCCTTACCATAATATCGAGCAATACCCCTATACTAAATACGAAGACCATATATTGAAAAGGGGGGACCCTTACCATAATATCGAGCAATACCCCTATACTAAAAACGAAGACCATATATTGAAAAGGGGGGACCCTTACCATAATATCGAGCACTACCCCTATACTAAATACGAAGACCATATATTGAAAAGGGGGGACCCTTACCATAATATCGAGCAATACCCCTATACTAAATACGAAGACCATATATTGAAAAGGGGGGACCCTTACCATAATATCGAGCAATACCCCTATACTAAATACGAAGACCATATATTGAAAAGGGGGGACCCTTACCATAATATCGAGCAATACCCCTATACTAAATACGAAGACCATATATTGAAAAGGGGGGACCCTTACCATAATATCGAGCAATACCCCTATACTAAATACGAAGACCATATATTGAAAAGGGGGGACCCTTACCATAATATCGAGCAATACCCCTATACTAAATACGAAGACCATATATTGAAAAGGGGGGACCCTTACCATAATATCGAGCACTACCCTTATACTAAATACGAAGACCATATATTGAAAAGGGGGGATCCATCCTAATATTTATATGGATTTTTTCAACAATTTCTTCAAATTACAATAGTTTTAATATATTTGAAAAGAGCACTATCGATACTCTAGTTAAGTTTTTTCGAATTTCGCTTATTTTTGCGATAAAATCAATATTTGCGGAGATACAGCCACTTTTCTAAAAAAGTTTAATAGGGAAGTAATATTTTTATTATAAAAATGAATACTGATAGACTTGGATCCATCCTAATATTCATATGGATTTTTTCAAAAATTTCTTCAAATTACAATAGTTTTAATATATTTGAAAAGAGCACTATCGATACTTTAGTTAAGTTTTTTCGAATTTCGCTTATTTTTGCGATAAAATCAATATTTGCGGAGATACAGCCACTTTTCTAAAAAAGTTTAATAGGGAAGTAATATTTTTATTATAAAAATGAATACTGATAGACTTGGATCCATCCTAATATTTATATGGATTTTTTCAAAAATTTCTTCAAATTACAATAGTTTTAATATATTTGAAAAGAGCACTATCGATACTTTAGTTAAGTTTTTTCGAATTTCGCTTATTTTTGCGATAAAATCAATATTTGCGGAGATACAGCCACTTTTCTAAAAAAGTTTAATAGGGAAGTAATATTTTTATTATAAAAATGAATACTGATAGACTTGGATCCATCCTAATATTCATATGGATTTTTTCAAAAATTTCTTCAAATTACAATAGTTTTAATATATTTGAAAAGAGCACTATCGATACTTTAGTTAAGTTTTTTCGAATTTCGCTTATTTTTGCGATAAAATCAATATTTGCGGAGATACAGCCACTTTTCTAAAAAAGTTTAATAGGGAAGTAATATTTTTATTATAAAAATGAATACTGATAGACTTGGATCCATCCTAATTTTTATATGGATTTTTTAAAAGGGGCGACCCTTACCATAATATCGAGCAATACCCCTATACTAAATACGAAGACCATATATTGAAAAGGGGGGACCCTTACCATAATATCGAGCAATACCCCTATACTAAATACGAAGACCATGTATTGAAAAGGGGGGACCCTTACCATAATATCGAGCAATACCCCTATACTAAATACGAAGACCATGTATTGAAAAGGGGGGACCCTTACCATAATATCGAGCAATACCCCTATACTAAATACGAAGACCATATATTGAAAAGGGGGGACCCTTACCATAATATCGAGCAATACCCCTATACTAAATACGAAGACCATATATTGAAAAGGGGGACCCTTACCGTAATATCGAGCAATACCCCTATACTAAATACGAAGACCATATATTGAAAAGGGGGGACCCTTACCATAATATCGACCAATACCCCTATACTAAATACGAAGACCATATATTGAAAAGGGGGGACCCTTACCATAATATCGAGCAATACCCCTATACTAAATACGAAGACCATATATTGAAAAGGGGTGACCCTTACCATAATATCGAGCACTACCCCTATACTAAAAACGAAGACCATATATTGAAAAGGGGGGACCCTTACCATAATATCGAGCACTACCCCTATACTAAAAACGAAGACCATATATTGAAAAGGGGGGACCCTTACCATAATATCGAGCAATACCCCTATACTAAATACGAAGACCATATATTGAAAAGGGGGGACCCTTACCATAATATCGAGCAATACCCCTATACTAAATACGAAGACCATATATTGAAAAGGGGGGACCCTTACCATAATATCGAGCACTACCCCTATACTAAATACGAAGACCATATATTGAAAAGGGGGGACCCTTACCATAATATCGAGCAATACCCCTATACTAAATACGAAGACCATATATTGAAAAGGGGGGACCCTTACCATAATATCGAGCAATACCCCTATACTAAATACGAAGACCATATATTGAAAAGGGGGGACCCTTACCATAATATCGAGCAATACCCCTATACTAAATACGAAGACCATATATTGAAAAGGGGGGACCCTTACCATAATATCGAGCAATACCCCTATACTAAATACGAAGACCATATATTGAAAAGGGGGGACCCTTACCATAATATCGAGCAATACCCCTATACTAAATACGAAGACCATATATTGAAAAGGGGGGACCCTTACCATAATATCGAGCAATACCCCTATACTAAATACGAAGACCATATATTGAAAAGGGGGGACCCTTACCATAATATCGAGCAATACCCCTATACTAAATACGAAGACCATATATTGAAAAGGGGGGACCCTTACCATAATATCGAGCAATACCCCTATACTAAATACGAAGACCATATATTGAAAAGGGGGGACCCTTACCATAATATCGAGCAATACCCCTATACTAAATAGGAAGACCATATATTGAAAAGGGGGGACCCTTACCATAATATCGAGCAATACCCCTATACTAAACACGAAGACCATATATTGAAAAGGGGGGACCCTTACCATAATATCGAGCAATACCCCTATACTAAATACGAAGACCATATATTGAAAAGGGGGAACCCTTACCATAATATCGAGCAATACCCCTATACTAAATACGAAGACCATATATTGAAAAGAGGGGACCCTTACCATAATATCGAGCAATACCCCTATACTAAATACGAAGACCATATATTGAAAAGGGGGGACCCTTACCATAATATCGAGCACTACCCTTATACTAAATACGAAGACCATATATTGAAAAGGGGGGATCCATCCTAATATTTATATGGATTTTTTCAACAATTTCTTCAAATTACAATAGTTTTAATATATTTGAAAAGAGCACTATCGATACTTTAGTTAAGTTTTTTCGAATTTCGCTTATTTTTGCGATAAAATCAATATTTGCGGAGATACAGCCACTTTTCTAAAAAAGTTTAATAGGGAAGTAATATTTTTATTATAAAAATGAATACTGATAGACTTGGATCCATCCTAATATTCATATGGATTTTTTCAAAAATTTCTTCAAATTACAATAGTTTTAATATATTTGAAAAGAGCACTATCGATACTTTAGTTAAGTTTTTTCGAATTTCGCTTATTTTTGCGATAAAATCAATATTTGCGGAGATACAGCCACTTTTCTAAAAAAGTTTAATAGGGAAGTAATATTTTTATTATAAAAATGAATACTGATAGACTTGGATCCATCCTAATATTTATATGGATTTTTTCAAAAATTTCTTCAAATTACAATAGTTTTAATATATTTGAAAAGAGCACTATCGATACTTTAGTTGAGTTTTTTCGAATTTCGATTATTTTTGCGATAAAATCAATATTTGCGGAGATACAGCCACTTTTCTAAAAAAGTTTAATAGGGAACTAATATATTTATTATAAAAATGAATACTGATAGACTTGGATCCATCCTAATATTCATATGGATTTTTTCAAAAATTTCTTCAAATTACAATAGTTTTAATATATTTGAAAAGAGCACTATCGATACTTTAGTTAAGTTTTTTCGAATTTCGCTTATTTTTGCGATAAAATCAATATTTGCGGAGATACAGCCACTTTTCTAAAAAAGTTTAATAGGGAAGTAATATTTTTATTATAAAAATGAATACTGATAGACTTGGATCCATCCTAATATTCATATGGATTTTTTCAAAAATTTCTTCAAATTACAATAGTTTTAATATATTTGAAAAGAGCACTATCGATACTTTCGTTAAGTTTTTTCGAATTTCGCTTATTTTTGCGATAAAATCAATATTTGCGGAGATACAGCCACTTTTCTAAAAAAGTTTAATAGGGAAGTTATATTTTTATTATAAAAATGAATACTGATAGACTTGGATCCATCCTAATTTTTATATGGATTTTTTAAAAGGGGCGACCCTTACCATAATATCGAGCAATACCCCTATACTAAATACGAAGACCATATATTGAAAAGGGGGGACCCTTACCATAATATCGAGCAATACCCCTATACTAAATACGAAGACCATATATTGAAAAGGGGGGACCCTTACCATAATATCGAGCAATACCCCTATACTAAATACGAAGACCATATATTGAAAAGGGGGGACCCTTACCATAATATCGAGCAATACCCCTATACTAAATACGAAGACCATATATTGAAAAGGGGGGACCCTTACCATAATATCGAGCAATACCCCTATACTAAATACGAAGACCATATATTGAAAAGGGGGGACCCTTACCATTATATCGAGCAATACCCCTATACTAAACACGAAGACCATATATTGAAAAGGGGGGACCCTTACCATAATATCGAGCAATACCCCTATACTAAATACGAAGACCATATATTGAAAAGGGGGAACCCTTACCATAATATCGAGCAATACCCCTATACTAAATACGAAGACCATATATTGAAAAGGGGGGGCCCTTACCATAATATCGAGCAATACCCCTATACTAAATACGAAGACCATATATTGAAAAGGGGGGACCCTTACCATAATATCGAGCAATACCCCTATACTAAATACGAAGACCATATATTGAAAAGGGGGGACCCTTACCATAATATCGAGCAATACCCCTATACTAAATACGAAGACCATATATTGAAAAGGGGGGACCCTTACCATAATATCGAGCAATACCCCTATACTAAATACGAAGACCATATATTGAAAAGGTGGGACCCTTACCATAATATCGAGCAATACCCCTATACTAAAAACGAAGACCATATATTGAAAAGGGGGGACCCTTACCATAATATCGAGCACTACCCCTATACTAAATACGAAGACCATATATTGAAAAGGGGGGACCCTTACCATAATATCGAGCAATACCCCTATACTAAATACGAAGACCATATATTGAAAAGGGGGGACCCTTACCATAATATCGAGCAATACCCCTATACTAAATACGAAGACCATATATTGAAAAGGGGGGACCCTTACCATAATATCGAGCAATACCCCTATACTAAATACGAAGACCATATATTGAAAAGGGGGGACCCTTACCATAATATCGAGCAATACCCCTATACTAAATACGAAGACCATATATTGAAAAGGGGGGACCCTTACCATAATATCGAGCAATACCCCTATACTAAATACGAAGACCATATATTGAAAAGGGGGGACCCTTACCATAATATCGAGCAATACCCCTATACTAAATACGAAGACCATATATTGAAAAGGGAGGACCCTTACCATAATATCGAGCACTACCCTTATACTAAATACGAAGACCATATATTGAAAAGGGGGGATCCATCCTAATATTTATATGGATTTTTTCAACAATTTCTTCAAATTACAATAGTTTTAATATATTTGAAAAGAGCACTATCGATACTTTAGTTAAGTTTTTTCGAATTTCGCTTATTTTTGCGATAAAATCAATATTTGCGGAGATACAGCCACTTTTCTAAAAAAGTTTAATAGGGAAGTAATATTTTTATTATAAAAATGAATACTGATAGACTTGGATCCATCCTAATATTCATATGGATTTTTTCAAAAATTTCTTCAAATTACAATAATTTTAATATATTTGAAAAGAGCACTATCGATACTTTAGTTAAGTTTTTTCGAATTTCGCTTATTTTTGCGATAAAATCAATATTTGCGGAGATACAGCCACTTTTCTAAAAAAGTTTAATAGGGAAGTAATATTTTTATTATAAAAATGAATACTGATAGACTTGGATCCATCCTAATATTCATATGGATTTTTTCAAAAATTTCTTCAAATTACAATAGTTTTAATATATTTGAAAAGAGCACTATCGATACTTTAGTTAAGTTTTTTCGAACTTCGCTTATTTTTGCGATAAAATCAATATTTGCGGAGATACAGCCACTTTTCTAAAAAAGTTTAATAGGGAAGTAATATTTTTATTATAAAAATGAATACTGATAGACTTGGATCCATCCTAATATTTATATGGATTTTTTCAAAAATTTCTTCAAATTACAATAGTTTTAATATATTTGAAAAGAGCACTATCGATACTTTAGTTAAGTTTTTTCGAATTTCGCTTATTTTGCGATAAAATCAATATTTGCGGAGATACAGCCACTTTTCTAAAAAAGTTTAATAGGGAAGTAATATTTTTATTATAAAAATGAATACTGATAGACTTGGATCCATCCTAATATTTATATGGATTTTTTCAAAAATTTCTTCAAATTACAATAGTTTTAATATATTTGAAAAGAGCACTATCGATACTTTAGTTAAGTTTTTTCGAATTTCGCTAATTTTTGCGATAAAATCAATATTTGCGGAGATACAGCCACTTTTCTAAAAAAGTTTAATAGGGAACTAATATATTTATTATAAAAATGAATACTGATAGACTTGGATCCATCCTAATATTTATATGGATTTTTTCAAAAATTTCTTCAAATTACAATAGTTTTAATATATTTGAAAAGAGCACTATCGATACTTTAGTTAAGTTTTTTCGAATTTCGCTTATTTTGCGATAAAATCAATATTTGCGGAGATACAGCCACTTTTCTAAAAAAGTTTAATAGGGAAGTAATATTTTTATTATAAAAATGAATACTGATAGACTTGGATCCATCCTAATATTTATATGGATTTTTTCAAAAATTTCTTCAAATTACAATAGTTTTAATATATTTGAAAAGAGCACTATCGATACTTTAGTTAAGTTTTTTCGAATTTCGCTTATTTTTGCGATAAAATCAATATTTGCGGAGATACAGCCACTTTTCTAAAAAAGTTTAATAGGGAAGTAATATTTTTATTATAAAAATGAATACTGATAGACTTGGATCCATCCTAATATTCATATGGATTTTTTCAAAAATTTCTTCAAATTACAATAGTTTTAATATATTTGAAAAGAGCACTATCGATACTTTCGTTAAGTTTTTTCGAATTTCGCTTATTTTTGCGATAAAATCAATATTTGCGGAGATACAGCCACTTTTCTAAAAAAGTTTAATAGGGAAGTAATATTTTTATTATAAAAATGAATACTGATAGACTTGGATCCATCCTAATTTTTATATGGATTTTTTAAAAGGGGCGACCCTTACCATAATATCGAGCAATACCCCTATACTAAATACGAAGACCATATATTGAAGAGGGGGGACCCTTACCATAATATCGAGCAATACCCCTATACTAAATACGAAGACCATATATTGAAAAGGGGGGACCCTTACCATAATATCGAGCAATACCCCTATACTAAATACGAAGACCATATATTGAAAAGGGGGGACCCTTACCATAATATCAAGCAATACCCCTATACTAAATACGAAGACCATATATTGAAAAGGGGGGACCCTTACCATAATATCGAGCAATACCCCTATACTAAATAGGAAGACCATATATTGAAAAGGGGGGACCCTTACCATAATATCGAGCAATACCCCTATACTAAACACGAAGACCATATATTGAAAAGGGGGGACCCTTACCATAATATCGAGCAATACCCCTATACTAAATACGAAGACCATATATTGAAAAGGGGGAACCCTTACCATAATATCGAGCAATACCCCTATACTAAATACGAAGACCATATATTGAAAAGGGGGGACCCTTACCATAATATCGAGCAATACCCCTATACTAAATACGAAGACCATATATTGAAAAGGGGGACCCTTACCATAATATCGAGCACTACCCTTATACTAAATACGAAGACCATATATTGAAAAGGGGGGATCCATCCTAATATTTATATGGATTTTTTCAACAATTTCTTCAAATTACAATAGTTTTAATATATTTGAAAAGAGCACTATCGATACTTTAGTTAAGTTTTTTCGAATTTCGCTTATTTTTGCGATAAAATCAATATTTGCGGAGATACAGCCACTTTTCTAAAAAAGTTTAATAGGGAAGTAATATTTTTATTATAAAAATGAATACTGATAGACTTGGATCCATCCTAATATTCATATGGATTTTTTCAAAAATTTCTTCAAATTACAATAGTTTTAATATATTTGAAAAGAGCACTATCGATACTTTAGTTAAGTTTTTTCGAATTTCGCTTATTTTTGCGATAAAATCAATATTTGCGGAGATACAGCCACTTTTCTAAAAAAGTTTAATAGGGAAGTAATATTTTTATTATAAAAATGAATACTGATAGACTTGGATCCATCCTAATATTTATATGGATTTTTTCAAAAATTTCTTCAAATTACAATAGTTTTAATATATTTGAAAAGAGCACTATCGATACTTTAGTTGAGTTTTTTCGAATTTCGCTTATTTTTGCGATAAAATCAATATTTGCGGAGATACAGCCACTTTTCTAAAAAAGTTTAATAGGGAACTAATATATTTATTATAAAAATGAATACTGATAGACTTGGATCCATCCTAATATTCATATGGATTTTTTCAAAAATTTCTTCAAATTACAATAGTTTTAATATATTTGAAAAGAGCACTATCGATACTTTAGTTAAGTTTTTTCGAATTTCGCTTATTTTTGCGATAAAATCAATATTTGCGGAGATACAGCCACTTTTCTAAAAAAGTTTAATAGGGAAGTAATATTTTTATTATAAAAATGAATACTGATAGACTTGGATCCATCCTAATATTTATATGGATTTTTTCAAAAATTTCTTCAAATTACAATAGTTTTAATATATTTGAAAAGAGCACTATCGATACTTTAGTTGAGTTTTTTCGAATTTCGCTTATTTTTGCGATAAAATCAATATTTGCGGAGATACAGCCACTTTTCTAAAAAAGTTTAATAGGGAACTAATATATTTATTATAAAAATGAATACTGATAGACTTGGATCCATCCTAATATTCATATGGATTTTTTCAAAAATTTCTTCAAATTACAATAGTTTTAATATATTTGAAAAGAGCACTATCGATACTTTCGTTAAGTTTTTTCGAATTTCGCTTATTTTTGCGATAAAATCAATATTTGCGGAGATACAGCCACTTTTCTAAAAAAGTTTAATAGGGAAGTTATATTTTTATTATAAAAATGAATACTGATAGACTTGGATCCATCCTAATTTTTATATGGATTTTTTAAAAGGGGCGACCCTTACCATAATATCGAGCAATACCCCTATACTAAATACGAAGACCATATATTGAAAAGGGGGGACCCTTACCATAATATCGAGCAATAACCCTATACTAAATACGAAGACCATATATTGAAAAGGGGGGACCCTTACCATAATATCGAGCAATACCCCTATACTAAATACGAAGACCATATATTGAAAAGGGGGGACCCTTACCATAATATCGAGCAATACCCCTATACTAAATACGAAGACCATATATTGAAAAGGGGGGACCCTTACCATAATATCGAGCAATACCCCTATACTAAATACGAAGACCATATATTGAAAAGGGGGGACCCTTACCATAATATCGAGCAATACCCCTATACTAAATACGAAGACCATATATTGAAAAGGGGGGACCCTTACCATAATATCGAGCAATACCCCTATACTAAATACGAAGACCATATATTGAAAAGGGGGAACCCTTACCATAATATCGAGCAATACCCCTATACTAAATACGAAGACCATATATTGAAAAGGGGGGGCCCTTACCATAATATCGAGCAATACCCCTATACTAAATACGAAGACCATATATTGAAAAGGGGGGACCCTTACCATAATATCGAGCAATACCCCTATACTAAATACGAAGACCATATATTGAAAAGGGGGGACCCTTACCATAATATCGAGCAATACCCCTATACTAAATACGAAGACCATATATTGAAAAGGGGGGACCCTTACCATAATATCGAGCAATACCCCTATACTAAATACGAAGACCATATATTGAATAGGGGGGGACCCTTACCATAATATCGAGCAATACCCCTATACTAAATACGAAGACCATATATTGAAAAGGGGGGACCCTTACCATAATATCGAGCACTACCCCTATACTCAAAACGAAGACCATATATTGAATAGGGGGGGACCCTTACCATAATATCGAGCAATACCCCTATACTAAATACGAAGACCATATATTGAAAAGGGGGGACCCTTACCATAATATCGAGCAATACCCCTATACTAAATACGAAGACCATATATTGAAAAGGGGGGACCCTTACCATAATATCGAGCAATACCCCTATACTAAAAACGAAGACCATATATTGAAAAGGGGGGACCCTTACCATAATATCGAGCACTACCCCTATACTAAATACGAAGACCATATATTGAAAAGGGGGGACCCTTACCATAATATCGAGCAATACCCCTATACTAAATACGAAGACCATATATTGAAAAGGGGGGACCCTTACCATAATATCGAGCAATACCCCTATACTAAATACGAAGACCATATATTGAAAAGGGGGGACCCTTACCATAATATCGAGCAATACCCCTATACTAAATACGAAGACCATATATTGAAAAGGGGGGACCCTTACCATAATATCGAGCAATACCCCTATACTAAATACGAAGACCATATATTGAAAAGGGGGGACCCTTACCATAATATCGAGCAATACCCCTATACTAAATACGAAGACCATATATTGAAAAGGGGGGACCCTTACCATAATAGCGAGCACTACCCTTATACTAAATACGAAGACCATATATTGAAAAGGGGGGGGTCTATCCTAATATTTATATGGATTTTTTCAACAATTTCTTCAAATTACAATAGTTTTAATATATTTGAAAAGAGCACTATCGATACTTTAGTTAAGTTTTTTCGAATTTCGCTTATTTTTGCGATAAAATCAATATTTGCGGAGATACAGCCACTTTTCTAAAAAAGTTTAATAGGGAAGTAATATTTTTATTATAAAAATGAATACTGATAGACTTGGATCCATCCTAATATTCATATGGATTTTTTCAAAAATTTCTTCAAATTACAATAGTTTTAATATATTTGAAAAGAGCACTATCGATACTTTAGTTAAGTTTTTTCGAATTTCGCTTATTTTTGCGATAAAATCAATATTTGCGGAGATACAGCCACTTTTCTAAAAAAGTTTAATAGGGAAGTAATATTTTTATTATAAAAATGAATACTGATAGACTTGGATCCATCCTAATATTTATATGGATTTTTTCAAAAATTTCTTCAAATTACAATAGTTTTAATATATTTGAAAAGAGCACTATCGATACTTTAGTTAAGTTTTTTCGAATTTCGCTTATTTTTGCGATAAAATCAATATTTGCGGAGATACAGCCACTTTTCTAAAAAAGTTTAATAGGGAAGTAATATTTTTATTATAAAAATGAATACTGATAGACTTGGATCCATCCTAATATTCATATGGATTTTTTCAAAAATTTCTTCAAATTACAATAGTTTTAATATATTTGAAAAGAGCACTATCGATACTTTAGTTAAGTTTTTTCGAATTTCGCTTATTTTTGCGATAAAATCAATATTTGCGGAGATACAGCCACTTTTCTAAAAAAGTTTAATAGGGAAGTAATATTTTTATTATAAAAATGAATACTGATAGACTTGGATCCATCCTAATATTCATATGGATTTTTTCAAAAATTTCTTCAAATTACAATAGTTTTAATATATTTGAAAAGAGCACTATCGATACTTTAGTTAAGTTTTTTCGAATTTCGCTTATTTTTGCGATAAAATCAATATTTGCGGAGATACAGCCACTTTTCTAAAAAAGTTTAATAGGGAAGTTATATTTTTATTATAAAAATGAATACTGATAGACTTGGATCCATCCTAATTTTTATATGGATTTTTTAAAAGGGGCGACCCTTACCATAATATCGAGCAATACCCCTATACTAAATACGAAGACCATATATTGAAAAGGGGGGACCCTTACCATAATATCGAGCAATACCCCTATACTAAATACGAAGACCATATATTGAAAAGGGGGGACCCTTACCATAATATCGAGCAATACCCCTATACTAAATACGAAGACCATATATTGAAAAGGGGGGACCCTTACCATAATATCGAGCAATACCCCTATACTAAATACGAAGACCATATATTGAAAAGGGGGGACCCTTACCATAATATCGAGCAATACCCCTATACTAAATACGAAGACCATATATTGAAAAGGGGGGACCCTTACCATAATATCGAGCAATACCCCTATACTAAATACGAAGACCATATATTGAAAAGGGGGGACCCTTACCATAATATCGAGCAATACCCCTATACTAAATACGAAGACCATATATTGAAAAGGGGGGACCCTTACCATAATATCGAGCAATACCCCTATACTAAATACGAAGACCATATATTGAAAAGGGGGGACCCTTACCATAATATCGAGCAATACCCCTATACTAAATACGAAGACCATATATTGAAAAGGGGGGACCCTTACCATAATATCGAGCAATACCCCTATACTAAATACGAAGACCATATATTGAAAAGGGGGGACCCTTACCATAATATCGAGCAATACCCCTATACTAAATACGAAGACCATATATTGAAAAGGGGGGACCCTCACCATAATATCGAGCACTACCCTTATACTAAATACGAAGACCATATATTGAAAAGGGGGGATCCATCCTAATATTTATATGGATTTTTTCAACAATTTCTTCAAATTACAATAGTTTTAATATATTTGAAAAGAGCACTATCGATACTCTAGTTAAGTTTTTTCGAATTTCGCTTATTTTTGCGATAAAATCAATATTTGCGGAGATACAGCCACTTTTCTAAAAAAGTTTAATAGGGAAGTAATATTTTTATTATAAAAATGAATACTGATAGACTTGGATCCATCCTAATATTCATATGGATTTTTTCAAAAATTTCTTCAAATTACAATAGTTTTAATATATTTGAAAAGAGCACTATCGATACTTTAGTTAAGTTTTTTCGAATTTCGCTTATTTTTGCGATAAAATCAATATTTGCGGAGATACAGCCACTTTTCTAAAAAAGTTTAATAGGGAAGTAATATTTTTATTATAAAAATGAATACTGATAGACTTGGATCCATCCTAATATTTATATGGATTTTTTCAAAAATTTCTTCAAATTACAATAGTTTTAATATATTTGAAAAGAGCACTATCGATACTTTAGTTAAGTTTTTTCGAATTTCGCTTATTTTTGCGATAAAATCAATATTTGCGGAGATACAGCCACTTTTCTAAAAAAGTTTAATAGGGAAGTAATATTTTTATTATAAAAATGAATACTGATAGACTTGGATCCATCCTAATATTCATATGGATTTTTTCAAAAATTTCTTCAAATTACAATAGTTTTAATATATTTGAAAAGAGCACTATCGATACTTTAGTTAAGTTTTTTCGAATTTCGCTTATTTTTGCGATAAAATCAATATTTGCGGAGATACAGCCACTTTTCTAAAAAAGTTTAATAGGGAAGTAATATTTTTATTATAAAAATGAATACTGATAGACTTGGATCCATCCTAATATTCATATGGATTTTTTCAAAAATTTCTTCAAATTACAATAGTTTTAATATATTTGAAAAGAGCACTATCGATACTTTAGTTAAGTTTCTTCGAATTTCGCTTATTTTTGCGATAAAATCAATATTTGCGGAGATACAGCCACTTTTCTAAAAAAGTTTAATAGGGAAGTAATATTTTTATTATAAAAATGAATACTGATAGACTTGGATCCATCCTAATATTCATATGGATTTTTTCAAAAATTTCTTCAAATTACAATAGTTTTAATATATTTGAAAAGAGCACTATCGATACTTTAGTTAAGTTTCTTCGAATTTCGCTTATTTTTGCGATAAAATCAATATTTGCGGAGATACAGCCACTTTTCTAAAAAAGTTTAATAGGGAAGTAATATTTTTATTATAAAAATGAATACTGATAGACTTGGATCCATCCTAATTTTTATATGGATTTTTTAAAAGGGGCGACCCTTACCATAATATCGAGCAATACCCCTATACTAAATACGAAGACCATATATTGAAAAGGGGGGACCCTTACCATAATATCGAGCAATACCCCTATACTAAATACGAAGACCATGTATTGAAAAGGGGGGACCCTTACCATAATATCGAGCAATACCCCTATACTAAATACGAAGACCATGTATTGAAAAGGGGGGACCCTTACCATAATATCGAGCAATACCCCTATACTAAATACGAAGACCATATATTGAAAAGGGGGGACCCTTACCATAATATCGAGCAATACCCCTATACTAAATACGAAGACCATATATTGAAAAGGGGGACCCTTACCATAATATCGAGCAATACCCCTATACTAAATACGAAGACCATATATTGAAAAGGGGGGACCCTTACCATAATATCGAGCAATACCCCTATACTAAATACGAAGACCATATATTGAAAAGGGGGGACCCTTACCATAATATCGAGCAATACCCCTATACTAAATACGAAGACCATATATTGAAAAGGGGGGACCCTTACCATAATATCGAGCAATACCCCTATACTAAATACGAAGACCATATATTGAAAAGGGGGGACCCTTACCATAATATCGAGCAATACCCCTATACTAAATACGAAGACCATATATTGAAAAGGGGGGACCCTTACCATAATATCGAGCAATACCCCTATACTAAATACGAAGACCATATATTGAAAAGGGGGGACCCTTACCATAATATCGAGCAATACCCCTATACTAAATACGAATACCATATATTGAAAAGGGGGGACCCTTACCATAATATCGAGCAATACCCCTATACTAAATACGAAGACCATATATTGAAAAGGGGGGACCCTTACCATAATATCGAGCAATACCCCTATACTAAATACGAAGACCATATATTGAAAAGGGGGGACCCTTACCATAATATCGAGCACTACCCCTATACTAAAAACGAAGACCATATATTGAAAAGGGGGGACCCTTACCATAATATCGAGCAATACCCCTATACTAAATACGAAGACCATATATTGAAAAGGGGGGACCCTTACCATAATATCGAGCAATACCCCTATACTAAATACGAAGACCATATATTGAAAAGGGGGGACCCTTACCATAATATCGAGCAATACCCCTATACTAAAAACGAAGACCATATATTGAAAAGGGGGGACCCTTACCATAATATCGAGCACTACCCCTATACTAAATACGAAGACCATATATTGAAAAGGGGGGACCCTTACCATAATATCGAGCAATACCCCTATACTAAATACGAAGACCATATATTTAAAAGGGGGGACCCTTACCATAATATCGAGCAATACCCCTATACTAAATACGAAGACCATATATTGAAAAGGGGGGACCCTTACCATAATATCGAGCAATACCCCTATACTAAATACGAAGACCATATATTGAAAAGGGGGGACCCTTACCATAATATCGAGCAATACCCCTATACTAAATACGAAGACCATATATTGAAAAGGGGGGACCCTTACCATAATATCGAGCAATACCCCTATACTAAATACGAAGACCATATATTGAAAAGGGGGGACCCTTACCATAATTTCGAGCAATACCCCTATACTAAATACGAAGACCATATATTGAAAAGGGGGGACCCTTACCATAATATCGAGCACTACCCTTATACTAAATACGAAGACCATATATTGAAAAGGGGGGATCCATCCTAATATTTATATGGATTTTTTCAACAATTTCTTCAAATTACAATAGTTTTAATATATTTGAAAAGAGCACTATCGATACTCTAGTTAAGTTTTTTCGAATTTCGCTTATTTTTGCGATAAAATCAATATTTGCGGAGATACAGCCACTTTTCTAAAAAAGTTTAATAGGGAAGTAATATTTTTATTATAAAAATGAATACTGATAGACTTGGATCCATCCTAATATTCATATGGATTTTTTTAAAAATTTCTTCAAATTACAATAGTTTTAATATATTTGAAAAGAGCACTATCGATACTTTAGTTAAGTTTTTTCGAATTTCGCTTATTTTTGCGATAAAATCAATATTTGCGGAGATACAGCCACTTTTCTAAAAAAGTTTAATAGGGAAGTAATATTTTTATTATAAAAATGAATACTGATAGACTTGGATCCATCCTAATATTTATATGGATTTTTTCAAAAATTTCTTCAAATTACAATAGTTTTAATATATTTGAAAAGAGCACTATCGATACTTTAGTTAAGTTTTTTCGAATTTCGCTTATTTTTGCGATAAAATCAATATTTGCGGAGATACAGCCACTTTTCTAAAAAAGTTTAATAGGGAAGTAATATTTTTATTATAAAAATGAATACTGATAGACTTGGATCCATCCTAATATTCATATGGATTTTTTCAAAAATTTCTTCAAATTACAATAGTTTTAATATATTTGAAAAGAGCACTATCGATACTTTAGTTAAGTTTTTTCGAATTTCGCTTATTTTTGCGATAAAATCAATATTTGCGGAGATACAGCCACTTTTCTAAAAAAGTTTAATAGGGAAGTAATATTTTTATTATAAAAATGAATACTGATAGACTTGGATCCATCCTAATATTCATATGGATTTTTTCAAAAATTTCTTCAAATTACAATAGTTTTAATATATTTGAAAAGAGCACTATCGATACTTTAGTTAAGTTTTTTCGAATTTCGCTTATTTTTGCGATAAAATCAATATTTGCGGAGATACAGCCACTTTTCTAAAAAAGTTTAATAGGGAAGTAATATTTTTATTATAAAAATGAATACTGATAGACTTGGATCCATCCTAATATTCATATGGATTTTTTCAAAAATTTCTTCAAATTACAATAGTTTTAATATATTTGAAAAGAGCACTATCGATACTTTAGTTAAGTTTCTTCGAATTTCGCTTATTTTTGCGATAAAATCAATATTTGCGGAGATACAGCCACTTTTCTAAAAAAGTTTAATAGGGAAGTAATATTTTTATTATAAAAATGAATACTGATAGACTTGGATCCATCCTAATTTTTATATGGATTTTTTAAAAGGGGCGACCCTTACCATAATATCGAGCAATACCCCTATACTAAATACGAAGACCATATATTGAAAAGGGGGGACCCTTACCATAATATCGAGCAATACCCCTATACTAAATACGAAGACCATGTATTGAAAAGGGGGGACCCTTACCATAATATCGAGCAATACCCCTATACTAAATACGAAGACCATATATTGAAAAGGGGGGACCCTTACCACAATATCGAGCAATACCCCTATACTAAATACGAAGACCATATATTGAAAAGGGGGGACCCTTACCATAATATCGAGCAATACCCCTATACTAAATACGAAGACCATATATTGAAAAGGGGGGACCCTTACCATAATATCGAGCAATACCCCTATACTAAATACGAAGACCATATATTGAAAAGGGGGGACCCTTACCATAATATCGAGCAATACCCCTATACTAAATACGAAGACCATATATTGAAAAGGGGGGACCCTTACCATAATATCGAGCAATACCCCTATACTAAATACGAATACCATATATTGAAAAGGGGGGACCCTTACCATAATATCGAGCAATACCCCTATACTAAATACGAAGACCATATATTGAAAAGGGGGGACCCTTACCATAATATCGAGCAATACCCCTATACTAAATACGAAGACCATATATTGAAAAGGGGGGACCCTTACCATAATATCGAGCACTACCCCTATACTAAAAACGAAGACCATATATTGAAAAGGGGGGACCCTTACCATAATATCGAGCAATACCCCTATACTAAATACGAAGACCATATATTGAAAAGGGGGGACCCTTACCATAATATCGAGCAATACCCCTATACTAAATACGAAGACCATATATTGAAAAGGGGGGACCCTTACCATAATATCGAGCAATACCCCTATACTAAAAACGAAGACCATATATTGAAAAGGGGGGACCCTTACCATAATATCGAGCACTACCCCTATACTAAATACGAAGACCATATATTGAAAAGGGGGGACCCTTACCATAATATCGAGCAATACCCCTATACTAAATACGAAGACCATATATTGAAAAGGGGGGACCCTTACCATAATATCGAGCAATACCCCTATACTAAATACGAAGACCATATATTGAAAAGGGGGGACCCTTACCATAATATCGAGCAATACCCCTATACTAAATACGAAGACCATATATTGAAAAGGGGGGACCCTTACCATAATATCGAGCAATACCCCTATACTAAATACGAAGACCATATATTGAAAAGGGGGGACCCTTACCATAATATCGAGCAATACCCCTATACTAAATACGAAGACCATATATTGAAAAGGGGGGACCCTTACCATAATTTCGAGCAATACCCCTATACTAAATACGAAGACCATATATTGAAAAGGGGGGACCCTTACCATAATATCGAGCACTACCCTTATACTAAATACGAAGACCATATATTGAAAAGGGGGGATCCATCCTAATATTTATATGGATTTTTTCAACAATTTCTTCAAATTACAATAGTTTTAATATATTTGAAAAGAGCACTATCGATACTTTAGTTAAGTTTTTTCGAATTTCGCTTATTTTTGCGATAAAATCAATATTTGCGGAGATACAGCCACTTTTCTAAAAAAGTTTAATAGGGAAGTAATATTTTTATTATAAAAATGAATACTGATAGACTTGGATCCATCCTAATATTCATATGGATTTTTTCAAAAATTTCTTCAAATTACAATAGTTTTAATATATTTGAAAAGAGCACTATCGATACTTTAGTTAAGTTTTTTCGAATTTCGCTTATTTTTGCGATAAAATCAATATTTGCGGAGATACAGCCACTTTTCTAAAAAAGTTTAATAGGGAAGTAATATTTTTATTATAAAAATGAATACTGATAGACTTCGATCCATCCTAATATTCATATGGATTTTTTCAAAAATTTCTTCAAATTACAATAGTTTTAATATATTTGAAAAGAGCACTATCGATACTTTAGTTAAGTTTTTTCGAATTTCGCTTATTTTTGCGATAAAATCAATATTTGCGGAGATACAGCCACTTTTCTAAAAAAGTTTAATAGGGAAGTAATATTTTTATTATAAAAATGAATACTGATAGACTTGGATCCATCCTAATATTTATATGGATTTTTTCAACAATTTCTTCAAATTACAATAGTTTTAATATATTTGAAAAGAGCACTATCGATACTTTAGTTAAGTTTTTTCGAATTTCGCTTATTTTTGCGATAAAATCAATATTTGCGGAGATACAGCCACTTTTCTAAAAAAGTTTAATAGGGAAGTAATATTTTTATTATAAAAATGAATACTGATAGACTTGGATCCATCCTAATATTCATATGGATTTTTTCAAAAATTTCTTCAAATTACAATAGTTTTAATATATTTGAAAAGAGCACTATCGATACTTTAGTTAAGTTTTTTCGAATTTCGCTTATTTTTGCGATAAAATCAATATTTGCGGAGATACAGCCACTTTTCTAAAAAAGTTTAATAGGGAAGTAATATTTTTATTATAAAAATGAATACTGATAGACTTGGATCCATCCTAATATTCATATGGATTTTTTCAAAAATTTCTTCAAATTACAATAGTTTTAATATATTTGAAAAGAGCACTATCGATACTTTAGTTAAGTTTTTTCGAATTTCGCTTATTTTTGCGATAAAATCAATATTTGCGGAGATACAGCCACTTTTCTAAAAAAGTTTAATAGGGAAGTAATATTTTTATTATAAAAATGAATACTGATAGACTTGGATCCATCCTAATATTTATATGGATTTTTTCAAAAATTTCTTCAAATTACAATAGTTTTAATATATTTGAAAAGAGCACTATCGATACTTTAGTTAAGTTTTTTCGAATTTCGCTTATTTTTGCGATAAAATCAATATTTGCGGAGATACAGCCACTTTTCTAAAAAAGTTTAATAGGGAAGTAATATTTTTATTATAAAAATGAATACTGATAGACTTGGATCCATCCTAATATTCATATGGATTTTTTCAAAAATTTCTTCAAATTACAATAGTTTTAATATATTTGAAAAGAGCACTATCGATACTTTAGTTAAGTTTTTTCGAATTTCGCTTATTTTTGCGATAAAATCAATATTTGCGGAGATACAGCCACTTTTCTAAAAAAGTTTAATAGGGAAGTAATATTTTTATTATAAAAATGAATACTGATAGACTTGGATCCATCCTAATATTCATATGGATTTTTTCAAAAATTTCTTCAAATTACAATAGTTTTAATATATTTGAAAAGAGCACTATCGATACTTTAGTTAAGTTTTTTCGAATTTCGCTTATTTTTGCGATAAAATCAATATTTGCGGAGATACAGCCACTTTTCTAAAAAAGTTTAATAGGGAAGTAATATTTTTATTATAAAAATGAATACTGATAGACTTGGATCCATCCTAATATTCATATGGATTTTTTCAAAAATTTCTTCAAATTACAATAGTTTTAATATATTTGAAAAGAGCACTATCGATACTTTAGTTAAGTTTTTTCGAATTTCGCTTATTTTTGCGATAAAATCAATATTTGCGGAGATACAGCCACTTTTCTAAAAAAGTTTAATAGGGAAGTAATATTTTTATTATAAAAATGAATACTGATAGACTTGGATCCATCCTAATATTCATATGGATTTTTTCAAAAATTTCTTCAAATTACAATAGTTTTAATATATTTGAAAAGAGCACTATCGATACTTTAGTTAAGTTTTTTCGAATTTCGCTTATTTTTGAGATAAAATCAATATTTGCGGAGATACAGCCACTTTTCTAAAAAAGTTTAATAGGGAAGTAATATTTTTATTATAAAAATGAATACTGATAGACTTGGATCCATCCTAATATTCATATGGATTTTTTCAAAAATTTCTTCAAATTACAATAGTTTTAATATATTTGAAAAGAGCACTATCGATACTTTCGTTAAGTTTTTTCGAATTTCGCTTATTTTTGCGATAAAATCAATATTTGCGGAGATACAGCCACTTTTCTAAAAAAGTTTAATAGGGAAGTAATATTTTTATTATAAAAATGAATACTGATAGACTTGGATCCATCCTAATATTCATATGGATTTTTTCAAAAATTTCTTCAAATTACAATAGTTTTAATATATTTGAAAAGAGCACTATCGATACTTTAGTTAAGTTTTTTCGAATTTCGCTTATTTTTGCGATAAAATCAATATTTGCGGAGATACAGCCACTTTTCTAAAAAAGTTTAATAGGGAAGTAATATTTTTATTATAAAAATGAATACTGATAGACTTGGATCCATCCTAATATTCATATGGATTTTTTCAAAAATTTCTTCAAATTACAATAGTTTTAATATATTTGAAAAGAGCACTATCGATACTTTAGTTAAGTTTTTTCGAATTTCGCTTATTTTTGCGATAAAATCAATATTTGCGGAGATACAGCCACTTTTCTAAAAAAGTTTAATAGGGAAGTAATATTTTTATTATAAAAATGAATACTGATAGACTTGGATCCATCCTAATATTCATATGGATTTTTTCAAAAATTTCTTCAAATTACAATAGTTTTAATATATTTGAAAAGAGCACTATCGATACTTTCGTTAAGTTTTTTCGAATTTCGCTTATTTTTGCGATAAAATCAATATTTGCGGAGATACAGCCACTTTTCTAAAAAAGTTTAATAGGGAAGTAATATTTTTATTATAAAAATGAATACTGATAGACTTGGATCCATCCTAATTTTTATATGGATTTTTTAAAAGGGGCGACCCTTACCATAATATCGAGCAATACCCCTATACTAAATACGAAGACCATATATTGAAAAGGGGGGACCCTTACCATAATATCGAGCAATACCCCTATACTAAATACGAAGACCATATATTGAAAAGGGGGGACCCTTACCATAATATCGAGCAATACCCCTATACTAAATACGAAGACCATATATTGAAAAGGGGGGACCCTTACCATAATATCGAGCAATACCCCTATACTAAATACGAAGACCATATATTGAAAAGGGGGGACCCTTACCATAATATCGAGCAATACCCCTATACTAAATACGAAGACCATATATTGAAAAGGGGGGACCCTTACCATAATATCGAGCAATACCCCTATACTAAATACGAAGACCATATATTGAAAAGGGGGGACCCTTACCATAATATCGAGCAATACCCCTATACTAAATACGAAGACCATATATTGAAAAGGGGGGACCCTTACCATAATATCGAGCAATACCCCTATACTAAACACGAAGACCATATATTGAAAAGGGGGGACCCTTACCATAATATCGAGCAATACCCCTATACTAAATACGAAGACCATATATTGAAAAGGGGGGACCCTTACCATAATATCGAGCAATACCCCTATACTAAATACGAAGACCATATATTGAAAAGGGGGGACCCTTACCATAATATCGAGCAATACCCCTATACTAAATACGAAGACCATATATTGAAAAGGGGGGACCCTTACCATAATATCGAGCAATACCCCTATACTAAATACGAAGACCATATATTGAAAAGGGGGGACCCTTACCATAATATCGAGCAATACCCCTATACTAAATACGAAGACCATATATTGAAAAGGGGGGACCCTTACCATAATATCGAGCAATACCCCTATACTAAATACGAAGACCATATATTGAAAAGGGGGGACCCTTACCATAATATCGAGCAATACCCCTATACTAAATACGAAGACCATATATTGAAAAGGGGGGACCCTTACCATAATATCGAGCAATACCCCTATACTAAATACGAAGACCATATATTGAAAAGGGGGGACCCTTACCATAATATCGAGCAATACCCCTATACTAAATACGAAAACCATATATTGAAAAGGGGGGACCCTTACCATAATATCGAGCAATACCCCTATACTAAATACGAAGACCATATATTGAAAAGGGGGGACCCTTACCATAATATCGAGCAATACCCCTATACTAAATACGAAGACCATATATTGAAAAGGGGGGACCCTTACCATAATATCGAGCAATACCCCTATACTAAATACGAAGACCATATATTGAAAAGGGGGGACCCTTACCATAATATCGAGCAATACCCCTATACTAAACACGAAGACCATATATTGAAAAGGGGGGACCCTTACCATAATATCGAGCAATACCCCTATACTAAATACGAAGACCATATATTGAAAAGGGGGGACCCTTACCATAATATCGAGCAATACCCCTATACTAAATACGAAGACCATATATTGAAAAGGGGGGACCCTTACCATAATATCGAGCAATACCCCTATACTGAATACGAAGACCATATATTGAAAAGGGGGGACCCTTACCATAATATCGAGCAATACCCCTATACTAAATACGAAGACCATATATTGAAAAGGGGGGATCCATCCTAATATTCATATGGATTTTTTCAAAAATTTCTTCAAATTACAATAGTTTTAATATATTTGAAAAGAGCACTATCGATACTTTAGTTAAGTTTTTTCGAATTTCGCTTATTTTTGCGATAAAATCAATATTTGCGGAGATACAGCCACTTTTCTAAAAAAGTTTAATAGGGAAGTAATATTTTTATTATAAAAATGAATACTGATAGACTTGGATCCATCCTAATATTCATATGGATTTTTTCAAAAATTTCTTCAAATTACAATAGTTTTAATATATTTGAAAAGAGCACTATCGATACTTTCGTTAAGTTTTTTCGAATTTCGCTTATTTTTGCGATAAAATCAATATTTGCGGAGATACAGCCACTTTTCTAAAAAAGTTTAATAGGGAACTAATATATTTATTATAAAAATGAATACTGATAGACTTGGATCCATCCTAATTTTTATATGGATTTTTTAAAAGGGGCGACCCTTACCATAATATCGAGCAATACCCCTATACTAAATACGAAGACCATATATTGAAAAGGGGGAACCCTTACCATAATATCGAGCAATACCCCTATACTAAATACGAAGACCATATATTGAAAAGGGGGGACCCTTACCATAATATCGAGCAATACCCCTATACTAAATACGAAGACCATATATTGAAAAGGGGGGACCCTTACCATAATATCGAGCAATACCCCTATACTAAATACGAAGACCATATATTGAAAAGGGGGGACCCTTACCATAATATCGAGCAATACCCCTATACTAAATACGAAGACCATATATTGAAAAGGGGGGACCCTTACCATAATATCGAGCAATACCCCTATACTAAACACGAAGACCATATATTGAAAAGGGGGGACCCTTACCATAATATCGAGCAATACCCCTATTCTAAATACGAAGACCATATATTGAAAAGGGGGGACCCTTACCATAATATCGAGCAATACCCCTATACTGAATACGAAGACCATATATTGAAAAGGGGGGACCCTTACCATAATATCGAGCAATACCCCTATACTAAATACGAAGACCATATATTGAAAAGGGGGGATCCATCCTAATATTCATATGGATTTTTTCAAAAATTTCTTCAAATTACAATAGTTTTAATATATTTGAAAAGAGCACTATCGATACTTTAGTTAAGTTTTTTCGAATTTCGCTTATTTTTGCGATAAAATCAATATTTGCGGAGATACAGCCACTTTTCTAAAAAAGTTTAATAGGGAAGTAATATTTTTATTATAAAAATGAATACTGATAGACTTGGATCCATCCTAATATTCATATGGATTTTTTCAAAAATTTCTTCAAATTACAATAGTTTTAATATATTTGAAAAGAGCACTATCGATACTTTCGTTAAGTTTTTTCGAATTTCGCTTATTTTTGCGATAAAATCAATATTTGCGGAGATACAGCCACTTTTCTAAAAAAGTTTAATAGGGAACTAATATATTTATTATAAAAATGAATACTGATAGACTTGGATCCATCCTAATATTTATATGGATTTTTTCAAAAATTTCTTCAAATTACAATAGTTTTAATATATTTGAAAAGAGCACTATCGATACTTTAGTTGAGTTTTTTCGAATTTCGCTTATTTTTGCGATAAAATCAATATTTGCGGAGATACAGCCACTTTTCTAAAAAAGTTTAATAGGGAACTAATATATTTATTATAAAAATGAATACTGATAGACTTGGATCCATCCTAATATTCATATGGATTTTTTCAAAAATTTCTTCAAATTACAATAGTTTTAATATATTTGAAAAGAGCACTATCGATACTTTAGTTAAGTTTTTTCGAATTTCGCTTATTTTTGCGATAAAATCAATATTTGCGGAGATACAGCCACTTTTCTAAAAAAGTTTAATAGGGAAGTAATATTTTTATTATAAAAATGAATACTGATAGACTTGGATCCATCCTAATATTCATATGGATTTTTTCAAAAATTTCTTCAAATTACAATAGTTTTAATATATTTGAAAAGAGCACTATCGATACTTTCGTTAAGTTTTTTCGAATTTCGCTTATTTTTGCGATAAAATCAATATTTGCGGAGATACAGCCACTTTTCTAAAAAAGTTTAATAGGGAAGTAATATTTTTATTATAAAAATGAATACTGATAGACTTGGATCCATCCTAATTTTTATATGGATTTTTTAAAAGGGGCGACCCTTACCATAATATCGAGCAATACCCCTATACTAAATACGAAGACCATATATTGAAAAGGGGTGACCCTTACCATAATATCGAGCAATACCCCTATACTAAATACGAAGACCATATATTGAAAAGGGGGGACCCTTACCATAATATCGAGCAATACCCCTATACTAAATACGAAGACCATATATTGAAAAGGGGGGACCCTTACCATAATATCGAGCAATACCCCTATACTAAATACGAAGACCATATATTGAAAAGGGGGGACCCTTACCATAATATCGAGCAATACCCCTATACTAAATACGAAGACCATATATTGAAAAGGGGGGACCCTTACCATAATATCGAGCAATACCCCTATACTAAACACGAAGACCATATATTGAAAAGGGGGGACCCTTACCATAATATCGAGCAATACCCCTATACTAAATACGAAGACCATATATTGAAAAGGGGGAACCCTTACCATAATATCGAGCAATACCCCTATACTAAATACGAAGACCATATATTGAAAAGGGGGGGCCCTTACCATAATATCGAGCAATACCCCTATACTAAATACGAAGACCATATATTGAAAAGGGGGGACCCTTACCATAATATCGAGCAATACCCCTATACTAAACACGAAGACCATATATTGAAAAGGGGGGACCCTTACCATAATATCGAGCAATACCCCTATACTAAATACGAAGACCATATATTGAAAAGGGGGGACCCTTACCATAATATCGAGCAATACCCCTATACTAAACACGAAGACCATATATTGAAAAGGGGGGACCCTTACCATAATATCGAGCAATACCCCTATTCTAAATACGAAGACCATATATTGAAAAGGGGGGACCCTTACCATAATATCGAGCAATACCCCTATACTGAATACGAAGACCATATATTGAAAAGGGGGGACCCTTACCATAATATCGAGCAATACCCCTATACTAAATACGAAGACCATATATTGAAAAGGGGGGACCCTTACCATAATATCGAGCAATACCCCTATACTAAACACGAAGACCATATATTGAAAAGGGGGGACCCTTACCATAATATCGAGCAATACCCCTATACTAAATACGAAGACCATATATTGAAAAGGGGGGACCCTTACCATAATATCGAGCAATACCCCTATACTAAACACGAAGACCATATATTGAAAAGGGGGGACCCTTACCATAATATCGAGCAATACCCCTATACTAAATACGAAGACCATATATTGAAAAGGGGGGACCCTTACCATAATATCGAGCAATACCCCTATACTAAATACGAAGACCATATATTGGAAAAGGGGGACCCTTACCATAATATCGAGCAATACCCCTATACTGAATACGAAGTCCATATATTGAAAAGGGGGGACCCTTACCATAATATCGAGCAATACCCCTATACTAAATACGAAGACCATATATTGAAAAGGGGGGATCCATCCTAATATTCATATGGATTTTTTCAAAAATTTCTTCAAATTACAATAGTTTTAATATATTTGAAAAGAGCACTATCGATACTTTCGTTAAGTTTTTTCGAATTTCGCTTATTTTTGCGATAAAATCAATATTTGCGGAGATACAGCCACTTTTCTAAAAAAGTTTAATAGGGAACTAATATATTTATTATAAAAATGAATACTGATAGACTTGGATCCATCCTAATTTTTATATGGATTTTTTAAAAGGGGCGACCCTTACCATAATATCGAGCAATACCCCTATACTAAATACGAAGACCATATATTGAAAAGGGGGAACCCTTACCATAATATCGAGCAATACCCCTATACTAAATACGAAGACCATATATTGAAAAGGGGGGACCCTTACCATAATATCGAGCAATACCCCTATACTAAATACGAAGACCATATATTGAAAAGGGGGGACCCTTACCATAATATCGAGCAATACCCCTATACTAAATACGAAGACCATATATTGAAAAGGGGGGACCCTTACCATAATATCGAGCAATACCCCTATACTAAATACGAAGACCATATATTGAAAAGGGGGAACCCTTACCATAATATCGAGCAATACCCCTATACTAAATACGAAGACCATATATTGAAAAGGGGGGACCCTTACCATAATATCGAGCAATACCCCTATACTGAATACGAAGACCATATATTGAAAAGGGGGGACCCTTACCATAATATCGAGCAATACCCCTATACTAAACACGAAGACCATATATTGAAAAGGGGGGACCCTTACCATAATATCGAGCAATACCCCTATACTAAATACGAACACCATATATTGAAAAGGGGGGACCCTTACCATAATATCGAGCAATACCCCTATACTAAACACGAAGACCATATATTGAAAAGGGGGGACCCTTACCATAATATCGAGCAATACCCCTATACTAAATACGAAGACCATATATTGAAAAGGGGGGACCCTTACCATAATATCGAGCAATACCCCTATACTGAATACGAAGACCATATATTGAAAAGGGGGGACCCTTACCATAATATCGAGCAATACCCCTATACTAAATACGAAGACCATATATTGAAAAGGGGGGATCCATCCTAATATTTATATGGATTTTTCCAAAAATTTCTTCAAATTACAATAGTTTTAATATATTTGAAAAGAGCACTATCGATACTTTAGTTAAGTTTTTTCGAATTTCGCTTATTTTTGCGATAAAATCAATATTTGCGGAGATACAGCCACTTTTCTAAAAAAGTTTAATAGAGAAGTAATATTTTTATTATAAAAATGAATACTGATAGACTTGGATCCATCCTAATATTTACACTGGTTGACAGCTAATTAGAAACGCTTCTATTGAAAAAAACATACTCAATTTTTTTTTATAAAACAAAGTAAATATTCATTTATTTCATAATATTTTAATTAAATATAGTCAATATTAAACAAATATAAAGTAAAACTTGAAATACTTTTCACTCTTAAAAATATTTTGCGAACTTATGTTATTTTGTTAATTATATCTGCGACACCTAATTAGAAACGATTTCGCATTATTAGATAAAAAAGAATTATTTTAAGCTATTTTACTTATTTTTTGTCAATACTTTGTTGCAAAGCCCTTTTGCTTTATAACTGCCTCAAATCTGTTCCGCATTGACACTATTAGACGTCGATATCGCTCTACAGGTATTGCCCCATACGCTTTTTTTACTTCATCAAAAAGAGCCGCCATATTTGTGATATTTTTGTCACTAATGGCTCTTTTTGCGTCCCCCCATATATGTTCTATAGCGTTTAAGTCGAGACTGGACGATGGCCCCTCCACAACATTGATAGAATTACCATGAAAGAATTTTTTGTCAACCTTGCCGTGTGCTTCGGATCGTTATCCTGCTGAAATTGCCATGTTACAGGCTAATTTTCGTCAGCCCATGGGAGTATCCCATTATTTAAGATTTGTACATATTATTCCTTATTTGAAATCCCATCAATTTTGTGAATTGGGCCAACGCCATTCCATGAAAAACATGCCCACACTATAATTGATCCTCCGCCATGCTTCACTACTCGTGAAACGTAGCGAGGATTACATTATTGGTCTAACATACCTCAGAGCATCAAGACCAAGGCGATTCATGTTTTTTTCATTGCTTCAGAGCACATATTTCCATTCGCTGGCACTCCAGTTCCAATGGGACTTGGCAAAATCCATATGTCGTTTTCTTTGAATTTTGGTCAGAAGTGGCTTCTTTCGTGATGCTCTTCCATGTAGCTCTGCTTCCACCAAACGACGTGCAATAGTCCGCTTAGACACCGTGACATTTAAATTTCCCTGAATATCCCGTTAAATGTCCGCTGATGTCTTTTTTGATTCAGATTTGGAGATTCGTGTTATTAGTCGGTCGGTATGCGCTGATGTTTTTCTGGGTCTCTTCTTGCGTGGAAAGTTGGCTATAGTCTAATTTTTTTAATATGATGGAGGGCATTAAATACCATTTTTTGGAACACTCCAGACTTACAAAGTTCAAAAATTGCGCTCCGTTTTTCAGGACTACAACTTTTTGCTTTTTTCATCATAAATCTTAAGAATTATTTATCCTTATTTATCAGAAAAGCTTTAAATTAAATTTACTTACCGTAAAAATATATAACATTTATTTAAAAAGCTTTAAACAAATAAAATTTGTATAAAAAATTGCGCGTTTCTAATTAGGTGTCGCACGTATTTATGATTTTACTAAACGATATGTAAGCAACTTTCTGAAATTTTAACGTATTTTAAAATTAAAAACAAGAAAACTGAGTTCATATGATGACAAAAAGAGTGATGAATAAAATACAATAATTTTAAACAAAAAGTATTACGGTAAATTTGCAAAAACTTCAATAATGATTACCAAGCTCTAATATAAAAACTGCGTTTCTAATTAGCTGTCAACCAGTGTATATGGATTTTTTCAAAAATTTCTTCAAATTACAATAGTTTTAATATATTTGAAAAGAGCACTATCGATACTTTAGTTAAGTTTTTTCGAATTTCGCTTATTTTTGCGATAAAATCAATATTTGCGGAGATACAGCCACTTTTCTAAAAAAGTTTAATAGGGAAGTAATATTTTTATTATAAAAATGAATACTGATAGACTTGGATCCATCCTAATATTTATATGGATTTTTTCAAAAATTTCTTCAAATTACAATAGTTTTAATATATTTGAAAAGAGCACTATCGATACTTTAGTTAAGTTTTTTCGAATTTCGCTTATTTTTGCGATAAAATCAATATTTGCGGAGATACAGCCACTTTTCTAAAAAAGTTTAATAGGGAAGTAATATTTTTATTATAAAAATGAATACTGATAGACTTGGATCCATCCTAATATTTATATGGATTTTTTCAAAAATTTCTTCAAATTACAATAGTTTTAATATATTTGAAAAGAGCACTATCGATACTTTAGTTAAGTTTTTTCGAATTTCGCTTATTTTTGCGATAAAATCAATATTTGCGGAGATACAGCCACTTTTCTAAAAAAGTTTAATAGGGAAGTAATATTTTTATTATAAAAATGAATACTGATAGACTTGGATCCATCCTAATATTTATATGGATTTTTTCAAAAATTTCTTCAAATTACAATAGTTTTAATATATTTGAAAAGAGCACTATCGATACTTTAGTTAAGTTTTTTCGAATTTCGCTTATTTTTGCGATAAAATCAATATTTGCGGAGATACAGCCACTTTTCTAAAAAAGTTTAATAGGGAAGTAATATTTTTATTATAAAAATGAATACTGATAGACTTGGATCCATCCTAATATTTATATGGATTTTTTCAAAAATTTCTTCAAATTACAATAGTTTTAATATATTTGAAAAGAGCACTATCGATACTTTAGTTAAGTTTTTTCGAATTTCGCTTATTTTTGCGATAAAATCAATATTTGCGGAGATACAGCCACTTTTCTAAAAAAGTTTAATAGGAAAGTAATATATTTATTATAAAAATGAATACTTATAGACTTGGATCCATCCTAATATTCATATGGATTTTTTCAAAAATTTCTTCAAATTACAATAGTTTTAATATATTTGAAAAGAGCACTATCGATACTTTAGTTAAGTTTTTTCGAATTTCGCTTATTTTTGCGATAAAATCAATATTTGCGGAGATACAGCCACTTTTCTAAAAAAGTTTAATAGGGAAGTAATATTTTTATTATAAAAATGAATACTGATAGACTTGGATCCATCCTAATATTCATATGGATTTTTTCAAAAATTTCTTCAAATTACAATAGTTTTAATATATTTGAAAAGAGCACTATCGATACTTTAGTTAAGTTTTTTCGAATTTCGCTTATTTTTGCGATAAAATCAATATTTGCGGAGATACAGCCACTTTTCTAAAAAAGTTTAATAGGGAAGTAATATTTTTATTATAAAAATGAATACTGATAGACTTGGATCCATCCTAATATTCATATGGATTTTTGCAAAAATTTCTTCAAATTACAATAGTTTTAATATATTTGAAAAGAGCACTATCGAAACTTTCGTTAAGTTTTTTCGAATTTCGCTTATTTTTGCGATAAAATCAATATTTGCGGAGATACAGCCACTTTTCTAAAAAAGTTTAATAGGGAAGTAATATTTTTATTATAAAAATGAATACTGATAGACTTGGATCCATCCTAATTTTTATATGGATTTTTTAAAAGGGGCGACCCTTACCATAATATCGAGCAATACCCCTATACTAAATACGAAGACCATATATTGAAAAGGGGGAACCCTTACCATAATATCGAGCAATACCCCTATACTAAATACGAAGACCATATATTGAAAAGGGGGGACCCTTACCATAATATCGAGCAATACCCCTATACTAAACACGAAGACCATATATTGAAAAGGGGGACCCTTACCATAATATCGAGCAATACCCCTATACTAAACACGAAGACCATATATTGAAAAGGGGGGACCCTTACCATAATATCGAGCAATACCCCTATACTAAATACGAAGACCATATATTGAAAAGGGGGGACCCTTACCATAATATCGAGCAATACCCCTATACTAAACACGAAGACCATATATTGAAAAGGGGGGACCCTTACCATAATATCGAGCAATACCCCTATACTAAATACGAAGACCATATATTGAAAAGGGGGGACCCTTACCATAATATCGAGCAATACCCCTATACTAAACACGAAGACCATATATTGAAAAGGGGGGACCCTTACCATAATATCGAGCAATACCCCTATACTAAATACGAAGACCATATATTGAAAAGGGGGGACCCTTACCATAATATCGAGCAATACCCCTATACTAAACACGAAGACCATATATTGAAAAGGGGGGACCCTTACCATAATATCGAGCAATACCCCTATACTAAATACGAACACCATATATTGAAAAGGGGGGACCCTTACCATAATATCGAGCAATACCCCTATACTAAATACGAAGACCATATATTGAAAAGGGGGGACCCTTACCATAATATCGAGCAATACCCCTATACTAAATACGAAGACCATATATTGAAAAGGGGGGACCCTTACCATAATATCGAGCAATACCCCTATACTAAACACGAAGACCATATATTGAAAAGGGGGGACCCTTACCATAATATCGAGCAATACCCCTATACTGAATACGAAGACCATATATTGAAAAGGGGGGACCCTTACCATAATATCGAGCAATACCCCTATACTAAATACGAAGACCATATATTGAAAAGGGGGAACCCTTACCATAATATCGAGCAATACCCCTATACTAAATACGAAGACCATATATTGAAAAGGGGGGACCCTTACCATAATATCGAGCAATACCCCTATACTAAATACGAAGACCATATATTGAAAAGGGGGGACCCTTACCATAATATCGAGCAATACCCCTATACTAAATACGAAGACCATATATTGAAAAGGGGGGACCCTTACCATAATATCGAGCAATACCCCTATACTGAATACGAAGACCATATATTGAAAAGGGGGGACCCTTACCATAATATCGAGCAATACCCCTATACTAAATACGAAGACCATATATTGAAAAGGGGGGATCCATCCTAATATTTATATGGATTTTTCCAAAAATTTCTTCAAATTACAATAGTTTTAATATATTTGAAAAGAGCACTATCGATACTTTAGTTAAGTTTTTTCGAATTTCGCTTATTTTTGCGATAAAATCAATATTTGCGGAGATACAGCCACTTTTCTAAAAAAGTTTAATAGGGAAGTAATATTTTTATTATAAAAATGAATACTGATAGACTTGGATCCATCCTAATATTTATATGGATTTTTTCAAAAATTTCTTCAAATTACAATAGTTTTAATATATTTGAAAAGAGCACTATCGATACTTTAGTTAAGTTTTTTCGAATTTCGCTTATTTTTGCGATAAAATCAATATTTGCGGAGATACAGCCACTTTTCTAAAAAAGTTTAATAGGGAAGTAATATTTTTATTATAAAAATGAATACTGATAGACTTGGATCCATCCTAATATTCATATGGATTTTTTCAAAAATTTCTTCAAATTACAATAGTTTTAATATATTTGAAAAGAGCACTATCGATACTTTAGTTAAGTTTTTTCGAATTTCGCTTATTTTTGCGATAAAATCAATATTTGCGGAGATACAGCCACTTTTCTAAAAAAGTTTAATAGGGAAGTAATATATTTATTATAAAAATGAATACTGATAGACTTGGATCCATCCTAATATTTATATGGATTTTTTCAAAAATTTCTTCAAATTACAATAGTTTTAATATATTTGAAAAGAGCACTATGGATACTTTAGTTAAGTTTTTTCGAATTTCGCTTATTTTTGCGATAAAATCAATATTTGCGGAGATACAGCCACTTTTCTAAAAAAGTTTAATAGGGAACTAATATATTTATTATAAAAATGAATACTGATAGACTTGGATCCATCCTAATATTTATATGGATTTTTTCAAAAATTTCTTCAAATTACAATAGTTTTAATATATTTGAAAAGAGCACTATCGATACTTTAGTTAAGTTTTTTCGAATTTCGCTTATTTTTGCGATAAAATCAATATTTGCGGAGATACAGCCACTTTTCTAAAAAAGTTTAATAGGGAAGTAATATTTTTATTATAAAAATGAATACTGATAGACTTGGATCCATCCTAATATTCATATGGATTTTTTCAAAAATTTCTTCAAATTACAATAGTTTTAATATATTTGAAAAGAGCACTATCGATACTTTCGTTAAGTTTTTTCGAATTTCGCTTATTTTTGCGATAAAATCAATATTTGCGGAGATACAGCCACTTTTCTAAAAAAGTTTAATAGGGAAGTAATATTTTTATTATAAAAATGAATACTGATAGACTTGGATCCATCCTAATATTTATATGGATTTTTTAAAAGGGGCGACCCTTACCATAATATCGAGCAATACCCCTATACTAAATACGAAGACCATATATTGAAAAGGGGGAACCCTTACCATAATATCGAGCAATACCCCTATACTAAATACGAAGACCATATATTGAAAAGGGGGGACCCTTACCATAATATCGAGCAATACCCCTATACTAAATACGAAGACCATATATTGAAAAGGGGGGACCCTTACCATAATATCGAGCAATACCCCTATACTAAATACGAAGACCATATATTGAAAAGGGGGAACCCTTACCATAATATCGAGCAATACCCCTATACTAAATACGAAGACCATATATTGAAAAGGGGGGACCCTTACCATAATATCGAGCAATACCCCTATACTAAATACGAAGACCATATATTGAAAAGGGGGAACCCTTACCATAATATCGAGCAATACCCCTATACTAAATACGAAGACCATATATTGAAAAGGGGGGACCCTTACCATAATATCGAGCAATACCCCTATACTAAATACGAACACCATATATTGAAAAGGGGGGACCCTTACCATAATATCGAGCAATACCCCTATACTGAATACGAAGACCATATATTGAAAAGGGGGGACCCTTACCATAATATCGAGCAATACCCCTATACTAAATACGAAGACCATATATTGAAAAGGGGGGATCCATCCTAATATTTATATGGATTTTTCCAAAAATTTCTTCAAATTACAATAGTTTTAATATATTTGAAAAGAGCACTATCGATACTTTAGTTAAGTTTTTTCGAATTTCGCTTATTTTTGCGATAAAATCAATATTTGCGGAGATACAGCCACTTTTCTAAAAAAGTTTAATAGGGAAGTAATATTTTTATTATAAAAATGAATACTGATAGACTTGGATCCATCCTAATATTTATATGGATTTTTTCAAAAATTTCTTCAAATTACAATAGTTTTAATATATTTGAAAAGAGCACTATCGATACTTTAGTTAAGTTTTTTCGAATTTCGCTTATTTTTGCGATAAAATCAATATTTGCGGAGATACAGCCACTTTTCTAAAAAAGTTTAATAGGGAAGTAATATTTTTATTATAAAAATGAATACTGATAGACTTGGATCCATCCTAATATTTATATGGATTTTTTCAAAAATTTCTTCAAATTACAATAGTTTTAATATATTTGAAAAGAGCACTATCGAAACTTTCGTTAAGTTTTTTCGAATTTCGCTTATTTTTGCGATAAAATCAATATTTGCGGAGATACAGCCACTTTTCTAAAAAAGTTTAATAGGGAAGTAATATTTTTATTATAAAAATGAATACTGATAGACTTGGATCCATCCTAATTTTTATATGGATTTTTTAAAAGGGGCGACCCTTACCATAATATCGAGCAATACCCCTATACTAAATACGAAGACCATATATTGAAAAGGGGGGACCCTTACCATAATATCGAGCAATACCCCTATACTAAATACGAAGACCATATATTGAAAAGGGGGAACCCTTACCATAATATCGAGCAATACCCCTATACTAAATACGAAGACCATATATTGAAAAGGGGGGACCCTTACCATAATATCGAGCAATACCCCTATACTAAATACGAAGACCATATATTGAAAAGGGGGAACCCTTACCATAATATCGAGCAATACCCCTATACTAAATACGAAGACCATATATTGAAAAGGGGGGACCCTTACCATAATATCGAGCAATACCCCTATACTAAATACGAAGACCATATATTGAAAAGGGGGAACCCTTACCATAATATCGAGCAATACCCCTATAGTAAATACGAAGACCATATATTGAAAAGGGGGGACCCTTACCATAATATCGAGCAATACCCCTATACTAAATACGAAGACCATATATTGAAAAGGGGGGACCCTTACCATAATATCGAGCAATACCCCTATACTGAATACGAAGACCATATATTGAAAAGGGGGGACCCTTACCATAATATCGAGCAATACCCCTATACTAAATACGAAGACCATATATTGAAAAGGGGGGATCCATCCTAATATTTATATGGATTTTTCCAAAAATTTCTTCAAATTACAATAGTTTTAATATATTTGAAAAGAGCACTATCGATACTTTAGTTAAGTTTTTTCGAATTTCGCTTATTTTTGCGATAAAATCAATATTTGCGGAGATACAGCCACTTTTCTAAAAAAGTTTAATAGGGAAGTAATATTTTTATTATAAAAATGAATACTGATAGACTTGGATCCATCCTAATATTTATATGGATTTTTTCAAAAATTTCTTCAAATTACAATAGTTTTAATATATTTGAAAAGAGCACTATCGATACTTTAGTTAAGTTTTTTCGAATTTCGCTTATTTTTGCGATAAAATCAATATTTGCGGAGATACAGCCACTTTTCTAAAAAAGTTTAATAGGGAAGTAATATTTTTATTATAAAAATGAATACTGATAGACTTGGATCCATCCTAATATTCATATGGATTTTTTCAAAAATTTCTTCAAATTACAATAGTTTTAATATATTTGAAAAGAGCACTATCGATACTTTAGTTAAGTTTTTTCGAATTTCGCTTATTTTTGCGATAAAATCAATATTTGCGGAGATACAGCCACTTTTCTAAAAAAGTTTAATAGGGAAGTAATATTTTTATTATAAAAATGAATACTGATAGACTTGGATCCATCCTAATATTCATATGGATTTTTTCAAAAATTTCTTCAAATTACAATAGTTTTAATATATTTGAAAAGAGCACTATCGACTCTCGTTAAGTTTTTTCGAATTTCGCTTATTTTTGCGATAAAATCAATATTTGCGGAGATACAGCCACTTTTCTAAAAAAGTTTAATAGGGAAGTAATATTTTTATTATAAAAATGAATACTGATAGACTTGGATCCATCCTAATATTTATATGGATTTTTTCAAAAATTTCTTCAAATTACAATAGTTTTAATATATTTGAAAAGAGCACTATCGATACTTTAGTTAAGTTTTTTCGAATTTCGCTTATTTTTGCGATAAAATCAATATTTGCGGAGATACAGCCACTTTTCTAAAAAAGTTTAATAGGGAAGTAATATTTTTATTATAAAAATGAATACTGATAGACTTGGATCCATCCTAATTTTTATATGGATTTTTTAAAAGGGGCGACCCTTACCATAATATCGAGCAATACCCCTATACTAAATACGAAGACCATATATTGAAAAGGGGGGACCCTTACCATAATATCGAGCAATACCCCTATACTAAACACGAAGACCATATATTGAAAAGGGGGGACCCTTACCATAATATCGAGCAATACCCCTATACTAAATACGAAGACCATATATTGAAAAGGGGGGACCCTTACCATAATATCGAGCAATACCCCTATACTAAACACGAAGACCATATATTGAAAAGGGGGGACCCTTACCATAATATCGAGCAATACCCCTATACTAAATACGAACACCATATATTGAAAAGGGGGGACCCTTACCATAATATCGAGCAATACCCCTATACTAAACACGAAGACCATATATTGAAAAGGGGGGACCCTTACCATAATATCGAGCAATACCCCTATACTAAATACGAAGACCATATATTGAAAAGGGGGGACCCTTACCATAATATCGAGCAATACCCCTATACTAAATACGAAGACCATATATTGAAAAGGGGGGACCCTTACCATAATATCGAGCAATACCCCTATACTAAATACGAAGACCATATACTAAATACGAAGACCATATATTGAAAAGGGGGGACCCTTACCATAATATCGAGCAATACCCCTATACTGAATACGAAGACCATATATTGAAAAGGGGGGACCCTTACCATAATATCGAGCAATACCCCTATACTAAATACGAAGACCATATATTGAAAAGGGGGGACCCTTACCATAATATCGAGCAATACCCCTATACTAAATACGAAGACCATATACTAAATACGAAGACCATATATTGAAAAGGGGGGACCCTTACCATAATATCGAGCAATACCCCTATACTAAATACGAAGACCATATATTGAAAAGGGGGGACCCTTACCATAATATCGAGCAATACCCCTATACTAAATACGAAGACCATATACTAAACACGAAGACCATATATTGAAAAGGGGGGACCCTTACCATAATATCGAGCAATACCCCTATACTAAATACGAAGACCATATATTGAAAAGGGGGGACCCTTACCATAATATCGAGCAATACCCCTATACTAAATACGAAGACCATATACTAAATACGAAGACCATATATTGAAAAGGGGGGACCCTTACCATAATATCGAGCAATACCCCTATACTAAACACGAAGACCATATATTGAAAAGGGGGGACCCTTACCATAATATCGAGCAATACCCCTATACTAAATACGAAGACCATATATTGAAAAGGGGGGACCCTTACCATAATATCGAGCAATACCCCTATACTAAATACGAAGACCATATACTAAATACGAAGACCATATATTGAAAAGGGGGGACCCTTACCATAATATCGAGCAATACCCCTATACTAAATACGAAGACCATATATTGAAAAGGGGGGACCCTTACCATAATATCGAGCAATACCCCTATACTAAATACGAAGACCATATATTGAAAAGGGGGGACCCTTACCATAATATCGAGCAATACCCCTATACTAAATACGAAGACCATATATTGAAAAGGGGGGACCCTTACCATAATATCGAGCAATACCCCTATACTAAATACGAAGACCATATATTGAAAAGGGGGGACCCTTACCATAATATCGAGCAATACCCCTATACTAAACACGAAGACCATATATTGAAAAGGGGGGACCCTTACCATAATATCGAGCAATACCCCTATTCTAAATACGAAGACCATATATTGAAAAGGGGGGACCCTTACCATAATATCGAGCAATACCCCTATACTGAATACGAAGACCATATATTGAAAAGGGGGGACCCTTACCATAATATCGAGCAATACCCCTATACTAAATACGAAGACCATATATTGAAAAGGGGGGACCCTTACCATAATATCGAGCAATACCCCTATACTAAATACGAAGACCATATATTGAAAAGGGGGGACCCTTATCATAATATCGAGCAATACCCCTATACTGAATACGAAGACCATATATTGAAAAGGGGGGACCCTTACCATAATATCGAGCAATACCCCTATACTAAATACGAAGACCATATATTGAAAAGGGGGGATCCATCCTAATATTTATATGGATTTTTCCAAAAATTTCTTCAAATTACAATAGTTTTAATATATTTGAAAAGAGCACTATCGATACTTTAGTTAAGTTTTTTCGAATTTCGCTTATTTTTGCGATAAAATCAATATTTGCGGAGATACAGCCACTTTTCTAAAAAAGTTTAATAGGGAAGTAATATTTTTATTATAAAAATGAATACTGATAGACTTGGATCCATCCTAATATTTATATGGATTTTTTCAAAAATTTCTTCAAATTACAATAGTTTAAATATATTTGAAAAGAGCACTATCGATACTTTAGTTAAGTTTTTTCGAATTTCGCTTATTTTTGCGATAAAATCAATATTTGCGGAGATACAGCCACTTTTCTAAAAAAGTTTAATAGGGAAGTAATATTTTTATTATAAAAATGAATACTGATAGACTTGGATCCATCCTAATATTCATATGGATTTTTTCAAAAATTTCTTCAAATTACAATAGTTTTAATATATTTGAAAAGAGCACTATCGATACTTTAGTTAAGTTTTTTCGAATTTCGCTTATTTTTGCGATAAAATCAATATTTGCGGAGATACAGCCACTTTTCTAAAAAAGTTTAATAGGGAAGTAATATATTTATTATAAAAATGAATACTGATAGACTTGGATCCATCCTAATATTTATATGGATTTTTTCAAAAATTTCTTCAAATTACAATAGTTTTAATATATTTGAAAAGAGCACTATGGATACTTTAGTTAAGTTTTTTCGAATTTCGCTTATTTTTGCGATAAAATCAATATTTGCGGAGATACAGCCACTTTTCTAAAAAAGTTTAATAGGGAACTAATATATTTATTATAAAAATGAATACTGATAGACTTGGATCCATCCTAATATTTATATGGATTTTTTCAAAAATTTCTTCAAATTACAATAGTTTTAATATATTTGAAAAGAGCACTATCGATACTTTAGTTAAGTTTTTTCGAATTTCGCTTATTTTTGCGATAAAATCAATATTTGCGGAGATACAGCCACTTTTCTAAAAAAGTTTAATAGGGAAGTAATATTTTTATTATAAAAATGAATACTGATAGACTTGGATCCATCCTAATATTCATATGGATTTTTTCAAAAATTTCTTCAAATTACAATAGTTTTAATATATTTGAAAAGAGCACTATCGATACTTTCGTTAAGTTTTTTCGAATTTCGCTTATTTTTGCGATAAAATCAATATTTGCGGAGATACAGCCACTTTTCTAAAAAAGTTTAATAGGGAAGTAATATTTTTATTATAAAAATGAATACTGATAGACTTGGATCCATCCTAATTTTTATATGGATTTTTTAAAAGGGGCGACCCTTACCATAATATCGAGCAATACCCCTATACTAAATACGAAGACCATATATTGAAAAGGGGGAACCCTTACCATAATATCGAGCAATACCCCTATACTAAATACGAAGACCATATATTGAAAAGGGGGGACCCTTACCATAATATCGAGCAATACCCCTATACTAAATACGAAGACCATATATTGAAAAGGGGGGACCCTTACCATAATATCGAGCAATACCCCTATACTAAACACGAAGACCATATATTGAAAAGGGGGGACCCTTACCATAATATCGAGCAATACCCCTATACTAAATACGAAGACCATATATTGAAAAGGGGGGACCCTTACCATAATATCGAGCAATACCCCTATACTGAATACGAAGACCATATATTGAAAAGGGGGGACCCTTACCATAATATCGAGCAATACCCCTATTCTAAATACGAAGACCATATATTGAAAAGGGGGGACCCTTACCATAATATCGAGCAATACCCCTATACTAAATACGAAGACCATATATTGAAAAGGGGGGACCCTTACCATAATATCGAGCAATACCCCTATACTAAATACGAAGACCATATATTGAAAAGGGGGGACCCTTACCATAATATCGAGCAATACCCCTATACTAAACACGAAGACCATATATTGAAAAGGGGGGACCCTTACCATAATATCGAGCAATACCCCTATTCTAAATACGAAGACCATATATTGAAAAGGGGGGACCCTTACCATAATATCGAGCAATACCCCTATACTGAATACGAAGACCATATATTGAAAAGGGGGGACCCTTACCATAATATCGAGCAATACCCCTATACTAAATACGAAGACCATATATTGAAAAGGGGGGACCCTTACCATAATATCGAGCAATACCCCTATACTAAACACGAAGACCATATATTGAAAAGGGGGGACCCTTACCATAATATCGAGCAATACCCCTATACTAAATACGAACACCATATATTGAAAAGGGGGGACCCTTACCATAATATCGAGCAATACCCCTATACTAAACACGAAGACCATATATTGAAAAGGGGGGACCCTTACCATAATATCGAGCAATACCCCTATACTAAATACGAAGACCATATATTGAAAAGGGGGGACCCTTACCATAATATCGAGCAATACCCCTATACTAAATACGAAGACCATATATTGAAAAGGGGGGACCCTTACCATAATATCGAGCAATACCCCTATACTAAATACGAAGACCATATATTGAAAAGGGGGGACCCTTACCATAATATCGAGCAATACCCCTATACTAAACACGAAGACCATATATTGAAAAGGGGGGACCCTTATCATAATATCGAGCAATACCCCTATACTAAATACGAACACCATATATTGAAAAGGGGGGACCCTTACCATAATATCGAGCAATACCCCTATACTAAACACGAAGACCATATATTGAAAAGGGGGGACCCTTACCATAATATCGAGCAATACCCCTATACTAAATACGAAGACCATATATTGAAAAGGGGGGACCCTTACCATAATATCGAGCAATACCCCTATACTAAATACGAAGACCATATATTGAAAAGGGGGGACCCTTACCATAATATCGAGCAATACCCCTATACTAAATACGAAGACCATATATTGAAAAGGGGGGATCCATCCTAATATTTATATGGATTTTTCCAAAAATTTCTTCAAATTACAATAGTTTTAATATATTTGAAAAGAGCACTATCGATACTTTAGTTAAGTTTTTTCGAATTTCGCTTATTTTTGCGATAAAATCAATATTTGCGGAGATACAGCCACTTTTCTAAAAAAGTTTAATAGAGAAGTAATATTTTTATTATAAAAATGAATACTGATAGACTTGGATCCATCCTAATATTTATATGGATTTTTTCAAAAATTTCGTCAAATTACAATAGTTTTAATATATTTGAAAAGAGCACTATCGATACTTTAGTTAAGTTTTTTCGAATTTCGCTTATTTTTGCGATAAAATCAATATTTGCGGAGATTCAGCCACTTTTCTAAAAAAGTTTAATAGGGAAGTAATATTTTTATTATAAAAATGAATACTGATAGACTTGGATCCATCCTAATATTCATATGGATTTTTTCAAAAATTTCTTCAAATTACAATAGTTTTAATATATTTGAAAAGAGCACTATCGATACTTTAGTTAAGTTTTTTCGAATTTCGCTTATTTTTGCGATAAAATCAATATTTGCGGAGATACAGCCACTTTTCTAAAAAAGTTTAATAGGGAAGTAATATATTTATTATAAAAATGAATACTGATAGACTTGGATCCATCCTAATATTTATATGGATTTTTTCAAAAATTTCTTTAAATTACAATAGTTTTAATATATTTGAAAAGAGCACTATGGATACTTTAGTTAAGTTTTTTCGAATTTCGCTTATTTTTGCGATAAAATCAATATTTGCGGAGATACAGCCACTTTTCTAAAAAAGTTTAATAGGGAACTAATATATTTATTATAAAAATGAATACTGATAGACTTGGATCCATCCTAATATTTATATGGATTTTTTCAAAAATTTCTTCAAATTACAATAGTTTTAATATATTTGAAAAGAGCACTATCGATACTTTAGTTAAGTTTTTTCGAATTTCGCTTATTTTTGCGATAAAATCAATATTTGCGGAGATACAGCCACTTTTCTAAAAAAGTTTAATAGGGAAGTAATATATTTATTATAAAAATGAATACTGACAGACTTGGATCCATCCTAATATTTATATGGATTTTTTCAAAAATTTCTTCAAATTACAATAGTTTTAATATATTTGAAAAGAGCAGTATCGATACTTTAGTTAAGTTTTTTCGAATTTCGCTTATTTTTGCGATAAAATCAATATTTGCGGAGATACAGCCACTTTTCTAAAAAAGTTTAATAGGGAAGTAATATTTTTATTATAAAAATGAATACTGATAGACTTGGATCCATCCTAATATTCATATGGATTTTTTCAAAAATTTCTTCAAATTACAATAGTTTTAATATATTTGAAAAGAGCACTATCGATACTTTAGTTAAGTTTTTTCGAATTTCGCTTATTTTTGCGATAAAATCAATATTTGCGGAGATACAGCCACTTTTCTAAAAAAGTTTAATAGGGAAGTAATATTTTTATTATAAAAATGAATACTGATAGACTTGGATCCATCCTAATTTTTATATGGATTTTTTCAAAAATTTCTTCAAATTACAATAGTTTTAATATATTTGAAAAGAGCACTATCGATACTTTAGTTAAGTTTTTTCGAATTTCGCTTATTTTGCGATAAAATCAATATTTGCGGAGATACAGCCACTTTTCTAAAAAAGTTTAATAGGGAAGTAATATATTTATTATAAAAATGAATACTGATAGACTTGGATCCATCCTAATATTTATATGGATTTTTTTAAAAATTTCTTCAAATTACAATAGTTTTAATATATTTGAAAAGAGCACTATCGATACTTTAGTTAAGTTTTTTCGAATTTCGCTTATTTTGCGATAAAATCAATATTTGCGGAGATACAGCCACTTTTCTAAAAAAGTTTAATAGGGAAGTAATATTTTTATTATAAAAATGAATACTGATAGACTTGGATCCATCCTAATTTTTATATGGATTTTTTAAAAGGGGCGACCCTTACCATAATATCGAGCAATACCCCTATACTAAATACGAAGACCATGTATTGAAAAGGGGGGACCCTTACCATAATATCGAGCAATACCCCTATACTAAATACGAAGACCATGTATTGAAAAGGGGGGACCCTTACCATAATATCGAGCAATACCCCTATACTAAATACGAAGACCATATATTGAAAAGGGGGGACCCTTACCATAATATCGAGCAATACCCCTATACTAAATACGAAGACCATATATTGAAAAGGGGGACCCTTACCATAATATCGAGCAATACCCCTATACTAAATACGAAGACCATATATTGAAAAGGGGGGACCCTTACCATAATATCGAGCAATACCCCTATACTAAATACGAAGACCATATATTGAAAAGGGGGGACCCTTACCATAATATCGAGCAATACCCCTATACTAAATACGAAGACCATATATTGAAAAGGGGGGACCCTTACCATAATATCGAGCAATACCCCTATACTAAATACGAAGACCATATATTGAATAGGGGGGACCCTTACCATAATATCGAGCAATACCCCTATACTAAATACGAAGACCATATATTGAAAAGGGGGGACCCTTACCATAATATCGAGCAATACCCCTATACTAAATACGAAGACCATATATTGAAAAGGGGGGACCCTTACCATAATATCGAGCAATACCCCTATACTAAATACGAAGACCATATATTGAAAAGGGGGGACCCTTACCATAATATCGAGCAATACCCCTATACTAAATACGAAGACCATATATTGAAAAGGGGGGACCCTTACCATAATATCGAGCAATACCCCTATACTAAATACGAAGACCATATATTGAAAAGGGGGGACCCTTACCATAATATCGAGCAATACCCCTATACTAAATACGAAGACCATATATTGAAAAGGGGGGACCCTTACCATAATATCGAGCAATACCCCTATACTAAATACGAAGACCATATATTGAAAAGGGGGGACCCTTACCATAATATCGAGCAATACCCCTATACTAAATACGAAGACCATATATTGAAAAGGGGGGACCCTTACCATAATATCGAGCAATACCCCTATACTAAATACGAAGACCATATATTGAAAAGGGGGGACCCTTACCATAATATCGAGCAATACCCCTATACTAAATACGAAGACCATATATTGAAAAGGGGGGACCCTTACCATAATATCGAGCAATACCCCTATACTAAATACGAAGACCATATATTGAAAAGGGGGGACCCTTACCATAATATCGAGCAATACCCCTATACTAAATACGAAGACCATATATTGAAAAGGGGGGACCCTTACCATAATATCGAGCAATACCCCTATACTAAATACGAAGACCATATATTGAAAAGGGGGGACCCTTACCATAATATCGAGCAATACCCCTATACTAAATACGAAGACCATATATTGAAAAGGGGGGACCCTTACCATAATATCGAGCAATACCCCTATACTAAATACGAAGACCATATATTGAATAGGGGGGACCCTTACCATAATATCGAGCAATACCCCTATACTAAATACGAAGACCATATATTGAAAAGGGGGGACCCTTACCATAATATCGAGCACTACCCCTATACTAAAAACGAAGACCATATATTGAAAAGGGGGGACCCTTACCATAATATCGAGCAATACCCCTATACTAAATACGAAGACCATATATTGAAAAGGGGGGACCCTTACCATAATATCGAGCAATACCCCTATACTAAATACGAAGACCATATATTGAAAAGGGGGGACCCTTACCATAATATCGAGCAATACCCCTATACTAAATACGAAGACCATATATTGAAAAGGGGGGACCCTTACCATAATATCGAGCAATACCCCTATACTAAATACGAAGACCATATATTGAAAAGGGGGGACCCTTACCATAATATCGAGCAATACCCCTATACTAAATACGAAGACCATATATTGAAAAGGGGGGACCCTTACCATAATATCGAGCAATACCCCTATACTAAATACGAAGACCATATATTGAAAAGGGGGGACCCTTACCATAATATCGAGCAATACCCCTATACTAAACACGAAGACCATATATTGCAAAGGGGGGACCCTTACCATAATATCGAGCATTACCCCTATACTAAATACGAAGACCATATATTGAAAAGGGGGGACCCTTACCATAATATCGAGCAATACCCCTATACTAAACACGAAGACCATATATTGAAAAGGGGGGACCCTTACCATAATATCGAGCAATACCCCTATACTAAATACGAAGACCATATATTGAAAAGGGGGGACCCTTACCATAATATCGAGCAATACCCCTATACTAAATACGAAGACCATATATTGAAAAGGGGGGACCCTTACCATAATATCGAGCAATACCCCTATACTAAATACGAAGACCATATATTGAAAAGGGGGGACCCTTACCATAATATCGAGCAATACCCCTATACTAAATACGAAGACCATATATTGAAAAGGGGGGACCCTTACCATAATATCGAGCACTACCCTTATACTAAATACGAAGACCATATATTGAAAAGGGGGGACCCTTACCATAATATCGAGCAATACCCCTATACTAAATACGAAGACCATATATTGAAAAGGGATGACCCTTACCATAATATCGAGCAATACCCCTATACTAAATACGAAGACCATATATTGAAAAGGGGGACCCTTACCATAATATCGAGCAATACCCCTATACTAAATACGAAGACCATATATTGAAAAGGGGGGACCCTTACCATAATATCGAGCAATACCCCTATACTAAATACGAAGACCATATATTGAAAAGGGGGGACCCTTACCATAATATCGAGCACTACCCTTATACTAAATACGAAGACCATATATTGAAAAGGGGGGATCCATCCTAATATTTATATGGATTTTTTCAACAATTTCTTCAAATTACAATAGTTTTAATATATTTGAAAAGAGCACTATCGATACTTTAGTTAAGTTTTTTCGAATTTCGCTTATTTTTGCGATAAAATCAATATTTGCGGAGATACAGCCACTTTTCTAAAAAAGTTTAATAGGGAAGTAATATTTTTATTATAAAAATGAATACTGATAGACTTGGATCCATCCTAATATTCATATGGATTTTTTCAAAAATTTCTTCAAATTACAATAGTTTTAATATATTTGAAAAGAGCACTATCGATACTTTAGTTAAGTTTTTTCGAATTTCGCTTATTTTTGCGATAAAATCAATATTTGCGGAGATACAGCCACTTTTCTAAAAAAGTTTAATAGGGAAGTAATATTTTTATTATAAAAATGAATACTGATAGACTTGGATCCATCCTAATTTTTATATGGATTTTTTAAAAGGGGCGACCCTTACCATAATATCGAGCAATACCCCTATACTAAATACGAAGACCATATATTGAAAAGGGGGGACCCTTACCATAATATCGAGCAATACCCCTATACTAAATACGAAGACCATGTATTGAAAAGGGGGGACCCTTACCATAATATCGAGCAATACCCCTATACTAAATACGAAGACCATGTATTGAAAAGGGGGGACCCTTACCATAATATCGAGCAATACCCCTATACTAAATACGAAGACCATATATTGAAAAGGGGGGACCCTTACCATAATATCGAGCAATACCCCTATACTAAATACGAAGACCATATATTGAAAAGGGGGACCCTTACCATAATATCGAGCAATACCCCTATACTAAATACGAAGACCATATATTGAATAGGGGGGACCCTTACCATAATATCGAGCAATACCCCTATACTAAATACGAAGACCATATATTGAAAAGGGGGGACCCTTACCATAATATCGAGCACTACCCTTATACTAAATACGAAGACCATATATTGAAAAGGGGGGATCCATCCTAATATTTATATGGATTTTTTCAACAATTTCTTCAAATTACAATAGTTTTAATATATTTGAAAAGAGCACTATCGATACTTTAGTTAAGTTTTTTCGAATTTCGCTTATTTTTGCGATAAAATCAATATTTGCGGAGATACAGCCACTTTTCTAAAAAAGTTTAATAGGGAAGTAATATTTTTATTATAAAAATGAATACTGATAGACTTGGATCCATCCTAATATTCATATGGATTTTTTCAAAAATTTCTTCAAATTACAATAGTTTTAATATATTTGAAAAGAGCACTATCGATACTTTAGTTAAGTTTTTTCGAATTTCGCTTATTTTTGCGATAAAATCAATATTTGCGGAGATACAGCCACTTTTCTAAAAAAGTTTAATAGGGAAGTAATATTTTTATTATAAAAATGAATACTGATAGACTTGGATCCATCCTAATTTTTATATGGATTTTTTAAAAGGGGCGACCCTTACCATAATATCGAGCAATACCCCTATACTAAATACGAAGACCATATATTGAAAAGGGGGGACCCTTACCATAATATCGAGCAATACCCCTATACTAAATACGAAGACCATGTATTGAAAAGGGGGGACCCTTACCATAATATCGAGCAATACCCCTATACTAAATACGAAGACCATGTATTGAAAAGGGGGGACCCTTACCATAATATCGAGCAATACCCCTATACTAAATACGAAGACCATATATTGAAAAGGGGGGACCCTTACCATAATATCGAGCAATACCCCTATACTAAATACGAAGACCATATATTGAAAAGGGGGACCCTTACCATAATATCGAGCAATACCCCTATACTAAATACGAACACCATATATTGAATAGGGGGGACCCTTACCATAATATCGAGCAATACCCCTATACTAAATACGAAGACCATATATTGAAAAGGGGGGACCCTTACCATAATATCGAGCACTACCCCTATACTAAAAACGAAGACCATATATTGAAAAGGGTGGACCCTTACCATAATATCGAGCAATACCCCTATACTAAATACGAAGACCATATATTGAAAAGGGGGGACCCTTACCATAATATCGAGCAATACCCCTATACTAAATACGAAGACCATATATTGAAAAGGGGGGACCCTTACCATAATATCGAGCAATACCCCTATACTAAATACGAAGACCATATATTGAAAAGGGGGGACCCTTACCATAATATCGAGCAATACCCCTATACTAAATACGAAGACCATATATTGAAAAGGGGGGACCCTTACCATAATATCGAGCAATACCCCTATACTAAATACGAAGACCATATATTGAAAAGGGGGGACCCTTACCATAATATCGAGCAATACCCCTATACTAAATACGAAGACCATATATTGAAAAGGGGGGACCCTTACCATAATATCGAGCAATACCCCTATACTAAATACGAAGACCATATATTGAAAAGGGGGGACCCTTACCATAATATCGAGCAATACCCCTATACTAAATACGAAGACCATATATTGAAAAGGGGGGACCCTTACCATAATATCGAGCAATACCCCTATACTAAATACGAAGACCATATATTGAAAAGGGGGGACCCTTACCATAATATCGAGCAATACCCCTATACTAAATACGAAGACCATATATTGAAAAGGGGGGACCCTTACCATAATATCGAGCAATACCCCTATACTAAATACGAAGACCATATATTGAAAAGGGGGGACCCTTACCATAATATCGAGCAATACCCCTATACTAAATACGAAGACCATATATTGAAAAGGGGGGACCCTTACCATAATATCGAGCAATACCCCTATACTAAATACGAAGACCATATATTGAATAGGGGGGACCCTTACCATAATATCGAGCAATACCCCTATACTAAATACGAAGACCATATATTGAAAAGGGGGGACCCTTACCATAATATCGAGCACTACCCCTATACTAAAAACGAAGACCATATATTGAAAAGGGGGGACCCTTACCATAATATCGAGCAATACCCCTATACTAAATACGAAGACCATATATTGAAAAGGGGGGACCCTTACCATAATATCGAGCAATACCCCTATACTAAATACGAAGACCATATATTGAAAAGGGGGACCCTTACCATAATATCGAGCAATACCCCTATACTAAATACGAAGACCATATATTGAAAAGGGGGGATCCATCCTAATATTCATATGGATTTTTTCAAAAATTTCTTCAAATTACAATAGTTTTAATATATTTGAAAAGAGCACTATCGATACTTTAGTTAAGTTTTTTCGAATTTCGCTTATTTTTGCGATAAAATCAATATTTGCGGAGATACAGCCACTTTTCTAAAAAAGTTGAATAGGGAAGTAATATTTTTATTATAAAAATGAATACTGATAGACTTGGATCCATCCTAATATTCATATGGATTTTTTCAAAAATTTCTTCAAATTACAATAGTTTTAATATATTTGAAAAGAGCACTATCGATACTTTCGTTAAGTTTTTTCGAATTTCGCTTATTTTTGCGATAAAATCAATATTTGCGGAGATACAGCCACTTTTCTAAAAAAGTTTAATAGGGAAGTAATATTTTTATTATAAAAATGAATACTGATAGACTTGGATCCATCCTAATTTTTATATGGATTTTTTAAAAGGGGCGACCCTTACCATAATATCGAGCAATACCCCTATACTAAATACGAAGACCATATATTGAAAAGGGGGGACCCTTACCATAATATCGAGCAATACCCCTATACTAAATACGAAGACCATATATTGAAAAGGGGGGACCCTTACCATAATATCGAGCAATACCCCTATACTAAATACGAAGACCATATATTGAAAAGGGGGGACCCTTACCATTATATCGAGCAATACCCCTATACTAAATACGAAGACCATATATTGAAAAGGGGGGACCCTTACCATAATATCGAGCAATACCCCTATACTAAATACGAAGACCATATATTGAAAAGGGGGGACCCTTTCCATAATATCGAGCAATACCCCTATACTAAACACGAAGACCATATATTGAAAAGGGGGGACCCTTACCATAATATCGAGCATTACCCCTATACTAAATACGAAGACCATATATTGAAAAGGGGGGACCCTTACCATAATATCGAGCAATACCCCTATACTAAACACGAAGACCATATATTGAAAAGGGGGGACCCTTACCATAATATCGAGCAATACCCCTATACTAAATACGAAGACCATATATTGAAAAGGGGGGACCCTTCCCATAATATCGAGCAATACCCCTATACTAAATACGAAGACCATATATTGAAAAGGGGGGACCCTTACCATAATATCGAGCAATACCCCTATACTAAATACGAAGACCATATATTGAAAAGGGGGGACCCTTACCATAATATCGAGCACTACCCTTATACTAAATACGAAGACCATATATTGAAAAGGGGGGACCCTTACCATAATATCGAGCAATACCCCTATACTAAATACGAAGACCATATATTGAACAGGGGGGACCCTTACCATAATATCGAGCAATACCCCTATACTAAATACGAAGACCATATATTGAAAAGGGGGACCCTTACCATAATATCGAGCAATACCCCTATACTAAATACGAAGACCATATATTGAAAAGGGGGACCCTTACCATAATATCGAGCAATACCCCTATACTAAATACGAAGACCATATATTGAAAAGGGGGGACCCTTACCATAATATCGAGCACTACCCTTATACTAAATACGAAGACCATATATTGAAAAGGGGGATCCATCCTAATATTTATATGGATTTTTTCAACAATTTCTTCAAATTACAATAGTTTTAATATATTTGAAAAGAGCACTATCGATACTTTAGTTAAGTTTTTTCGAATTTCGCTTATTTTTGCGATAAAATCAATATTTGCGGAGATACAGCCACTTTTCTAAAAAAGTTTAATAGGGAAGTAATATTTTTATTATAAAAATGAATACTGATAGACTTGGATCCATCCTAATATTCATATGGATTTTTTCAAAAATTTCTTCAAATTACAATAGTTTTAATATATTTGAAAAGAGCACTATCGATACTTTAGTTAAGTTTTTTCGAATTTCGCTTATTTTTGCGATAAAATCAATATTTGCGGAGATACAGCCACTTTTCTAAAAAAGTTTAATAGGGAAGTAATATTTTTATTATAAAAATGAATACTGATAGACTTGGATCCATCCTAATATTTATATGGATTTTTTCAACAATTTCTTCAAATTACAATAGTTTTAATATATTTGAAAAGAGCACTATCGATACTTTAGTTAAGTTTTTTCGAATTTCGCTTATTTTTGCGATAAAATCAATATTTGCGGAGATACAGCCACTTTTCTAAAAAAGTTTAATAGGGAAGTAATATTTTTATTATAAAAATGAATACTGATAGACTTGGATCCATCCTAATTTTTATATGGATTTTTAAAAGGGGCGACCCTTACCATAATATCGAGCAATACCCCTATACTAAATACGAAGACCATATATTGAAAAGGGGGGACCCTTACCATAATATCGAGCAATACCCCTATACTAAATACGAAGACCATGTATTGAAAAGGGGGGACCCTTACCATAATATCGAGCAATACCCCTATACTAAATACGAAGACCATGTATTGAAAAGGGGGGACCCTTACCATAATATCGAGCAATACCCCTATACTAAATACGAAGACCATATATTGAAAAGGGGGGACCCTTACCATAATATCGAGCAATACCCCTATACTAAATACGAAGACCATATATTGAAAAGGGGGACCCTTACCATAATATCGAGCAATACCCCTATACTAAATACGAAGACCATATATTGAATAGGGGGGACCCTTACCATAATATCGAGCAATACCCCTATACTAAATACGAAGACCATATATTGAAAAGGGGGGACCCTTACCATAATATCGAGCAATACCCCTATACTAAATACGAAGACCATATATTGAAAAGGGGGGACCCTTACCATAATATCGAGCAATACCCCTATACTAAATACGAAGTACATATATTGAAAAGGGCGGACCCTTACCATAATATCGAGCAATACCCCTATACTAAATACGAAGACCATATATTGAAAAGGGGGGACCCTTACCATAATATCGAGCAATACCCCTATACTAAATACGAAGACCATATATTGAAAAGGGGGGACCCTTACCATAATATCGAGCAATACCCCTATACTAAATACGAAGACCATATATTGAAAAGGGGGGACCCTTACCATAATATCGAGCAATACCCCTATACTAAATACGAAGACCATATATTGAAAAGCGGGGACCCTTACCATAATATCGAGCAATACCCCTATACTAAATACGAAGACCATATATTGAAAAGGGGGGACCCTTACCATAATATCGAGCAATACCCCTATACTAAATACGAAGACCATATATTGAAAAGGGGGGACCCTTACCATAATATCGAGCAATACCCCTATACTAAATACGAAGACCATATATTGAAAAGGGGGGACCCTTACCATAATATCGAGCAATACCCCTATACTAAATACGAAGACCATATATTGAAAAGGGGGGACCCTTACCATAATATCGAGCACTACCCTTATACTAAATACGAAGACCATATATTGAAAAGGGGGGATCCATCCTAATATTTATATGGATTTTTTCAACAATTTCTTCAAATTACAATAGTTTTAATATATTTGAAAAGAGCACTATCGATACTTTAGTTAAGTTTTTTCGAATTTCGCTTATTTTTGCGATAAAATCAATATTTGCGGAGATACAGCCACTTTTCTAAAAAAGTTTAATAGGGAAGTAATATTTTTATTATAAAAATGAATACTGATAGACTTGGATCCATCCTAATATTCATATGGATTTTTTCAAAAATTTCTTCAAATTACAATAGTTTTAATATATTTGAAAAGAGCACTATCGATACTTTAGTTAAGTTTTTTCGAATTTCGCTAATTTTTGCGATAAAATCAATATTTGCGGAGATACAGCCACTTTTCTAAAAAAGTTTAATAGGGAAGTAATATATTTATTATAAAAATGAATACTGATAGACTTGGATCCATCCTAATATTTATATGGATTTTTTCAAAAATTTCTTCAAATTACAATAGTTTTAATATATTTGAAAAGAGCACTATCGATACTTTAGTTAAGTTTTTTCGAATTTCGCTTATTTTTGCGATAAAATCAATATTTGCGGAGATACAGCCACTTTTCTAAAAAAGTTTAATAGGGAAGTAATATTTTTATTATAAAAATGAATACTGATAGACTTGGATCCATCCTAATATTCATATGGATTTTTTCAAAAATTTCTTCAAATTACAATAGTTTTAATATATTTGAAAAGAGCACTATCGATACTTTAGTTAAGTTTTTTCGAATTTCGCTTATTTTTGCGATAAAATCAATATTTGCGGAGATACAGCCACTTTTCTAAAAAAGTTTAATAGGGAAGTAATATTTTTATTATAAAAATGAATACTGATAGACTTGGATCCATCCTAATATTTATATGGATTTTTTCAAAAATTTCTTCAAATTACAATAGTTTTAATATATTTGAAAAGAGCACTATCGATACTTTAGTTAAGTTTTTTCGAATTTCGCTTATTTTTGCGATAAAATCAATATTTGCGGAGATACAGCCACTTTTCTAAAAAAGTTTAATAGGGAAGTAATATTTTTATTATAAAAATGAATACTGATAGACTTGGATCCATCCTAATATTCATATGGATTTTTTCAAAAATTTCTTCAAATTACAATAGTTTTAATATATTTGAAAAGAGCACTATCGATACTTTAGTTAAGTTTTTTCGAATTTCGCTTATTTTTGCGATAAAATCAATATTTGCGGAGATACAGCCACTTTTCTAAAAAAGTTTAATAGGGAAGTAATATTTTTATTATAAAAATGAATACTGATAGACTTGGATCCATCCTAATATTCATATGGATTTTTTCAAAAATTTCTTCAAATTACAATAGTTTTAATATATTTGAAAAGAGCACTATCGATACTTTAGTTAAGTTTTTTCGAATTTCGCTTATTTTTGCGATAAAATCAATATTTGCGGAGATACAGCCACTTTTCTAAAAAGGTTTAATAGGGAAGTAATATTTTTATTATAAAAATGAATACTGATAGACTTGGATCCATCCTAATATTTATATGGATTTTTTCAAAAATTTCTTCAAATTACAATAGTTTTAATATATTTGAAAAGAGCACTATCGATACTTTAGTTAAGTTTTTTCGAATTTCGCTTATTTTTGCGATAAAATCAATATTTGCGGAGATACAGCCACTTTTCTAAAAAAGTTTAATAGGGAAGTAATATTTTTATTATAAAAATGAATACTGATAGACTTGGATCCATCCTAATATTCATATGGATTTTTTCAAAAATTTCTTCAAATTACAATAGTTTTAATATATTTGAAAAGAGCACTATCGATACTTTAGTTAAGTTTTTTCGAATTTCGCTTATTTTTGCGATAAAATCAATATTTGCGGAGATACAGCCACTTTTCTAAAAAAGTTTAATAGGGAAGTAATATTTTTATTATAAAAATGAATACTGATAGACTTGGATCCATCCTAATTTTTATATGGATTTTTTAAAAGGGGCGACCCTTACCATAATATCGAGCAATACCCCTATACTAAATACGAAGACCATATATTGAAAAGGGGGGACCCTTACCATAATATCGAGCAATACCCCTATACTAAATACGAAGACCATGTATTGAAAAGGGGGGACCCTTACCATAATATCGAGCAATACCCCTATACTAAATACGAAGACCATGTATTGAAAAGGGGGGACCCTTACCATAATATCGAGCAATACCCCTATACTAAATACGAAGACCATATATTGAAAAGGGGGGACCCTTACCATAATATCGAGCAATACCCCTATACTAAATACGAAGACCATATATTGAAAAGGGGGGACCCTTACCATAATATCGTGCAATACCCCTATACTAAATACGAAGACCATATATTGAAAAGGGGGGACCCTTACCATAATATCGAGCAATGCCCCTATACTAAATACGAAGACCATATATTGAAAAGGGGGGACCCTTACCATAATATCGAGCAATACCCCTATACTAAATACGAAGACCATGTATTGAAAAGGGGGGACCCTTACCATAATATCGAGCAATACCCCTATACTAAATACGAAGACCATATATTGAAAAGGGGGACCCTTACCATAATATCGAGCAATACCCCTATACTAAATACGAAGACCATATATTGAAAAGGGGGGACCCTTACCATAATATCGAGCAATACCCCTATACTAAATACGAAGACCATATATTGAAAAGGGGGGACCCTTACCATAATATCGAGCAATACCCCTATACTAAATACGAAGACCATATATTGAAAAGGGGGACCCTTACCATAATATCGAGCAATACCCCTTTACTAAATACGAAGACCATATATTGAAAAGGGGGGACCCTTACCATAATATCGAGCAATACCCCTATACTAAATACGAAGACCATATATTGAAAAGGGGGGACCCTTACCATAATATCGAGCAATACCCCTATACTAAATACGAAGACCATATATTGAAAAGGGGGGACCCTTACCATAATATCGAGCAATACCCCTATACTAAATACGAAGACCATATATTGAAAAGGGGGGACCCTTACCATAATATCGAGCAATACCCCTATACTAAATACGAAGACCATATATTGAAAAGGGGGGACCCTTACCATAATATCGAGCAATACCCCTATACTAAATACGAAGACCATATATTGAAAAGGGGGGACCCTTACCATAATATCGAGCAATACCCCTATACTAAATACGAAGACCATATATTGAAAAGGGGGGACCCTTACCATAATATCAAGCAATACCCCTATACTAAATACGAAGACCATATATTGAAAAGGGGGCACCCTTACCATAATATCGAGCACTACCCCTATACTAAAAACGAAGACCATATATTGAAAAGGGGGGACCCTTACCATAATATCGAGCAATACCCCTATACTAAATACGAAGACCATATATTGAAAAGGGGGGACCCTTACCATAATATCGAGCAATACCCCTATACTAAAAACGAAGACCATATATTGAAAAGGGGGGACCCTTACCATAATATCGAGCAATACCCCTATACTAAATACGAAGACCATATATTGAAAAGGGGGGACCCTTACCATAATATCGAGCAATACCCCTATACTAAATACGAAGACCATATATTGAAAAGGGGGGACCCTTACCATAATATCGAGCAATACCCCTATACTAAATACGAAGACCATATATTGAAAAGGGGGGACCCTTACCATAATATCGAGCAATACCCCTATACTAAAAACGAAGACCATATATTGAAAAGGGGGGACCCTTACCATAATATCGAGCAATACCCCTATACTAAATACGAAGACCATATATTGAAAAGGGGGGACCCTTACCATAATATCGAGCAATACCCCTATACTAAATACGAAGACCATATATTGAAAAGGGGGGACCCTTACCATAATATCGAGCAATACCCCTATACTAAATACGAAGACCATATATTGAAAAGGGGGGACCCTTACCATAATATCGAGCACTACCCTTATACTAAATACGAAGACCATATATTGAAAAGGGGGGATCCATCCTAATATTTATATGGATTTTTTCAACAATTTCTTCAAATTACAATAGTTTTAATATATTTGAAAAGAGCACTATCGATACTTTAGTTAAGTTTTTTCGAATTTCGCTTATTTTTGCGATAAAATCAATATTTGCGGAGATACAGCCACTTTTCTAAAAAAGTTTAATAGGGAAGTAATATTTTTATTATAAAAATGAATACTGATAGACTTGGATCCATCCTAATATTTATATGGATTTTTTCAAAAATTTCTTCAAATTACAATAGTTTTAATATATTTGAAAAGAGCACTATCGATACTTTAGTTAAGTTTTATCGAATTTCGCTTATTTTTGCGATAAAATCAATATTTGCGGAGATACAGCCACTTTTCTAAAAAAGTTTAATAGGGAAGTAATATTTTTATTATAAAAATGAATACTGATAGACTTGGATCCATCCTAATATTCATATGGATTTTTTCAAAAATTTCTTCAAATTACAATAGTTTTAATATATTTGAAAAGAGCACTATCGATACTTTAGTTAAGTTTTTTCGAATTTCGCTTATTTTTGCGATAAAATCAATATTTGCGGAGATACAGCCACTTTTCTAAAAAAGTTCAATAGGGAAGTAATATTTTTATTATAAAAATGAATACTGATAGACTTGGATCCATCCTAATATTTATATGGATTTTTTCAAAAATTTCTTCAAATTACAATAGTTTTAATATATTTGAAAAGAGCACTATCGATACTTTAGTTAAGTTTTTTCGAATTTCGCTTATTTTTGCGATAAAATCAATATTTGCGGAGATACAGCCACTTTTCTAAAAAAGTTTAATAGGGAAGTAATATTTTTATTATAAAAATGAATACTGATAGACTTGGATCCATCCTAATATTTATATGGATTTTTTCAAAAATTTCTTCAAATTACAATAGTTTTAATATATTTGAAAAGAGCACTATCGATACTTTAGTTAAGTTTTTTCGAATTTCGCTTATTTTTGCGATAAAATCAATATTTGCGGAGATACAGCCACTTTTCTAAAAAAGTTTAATAGGGAAGTAATATTTTTATTATAAAAATGAATACTGATAGACTTGGATCCATCCTAATATTTATATGGATTTTTTCAAAAATTTCTTCAAATTACAATAGTTTTAATATATTTGAAAAGAGCACTATCGATACTTTAGTTAAGTTTTTTCGAATTTCGCTTATTTTTGCGATAAAATCAATATTTGCGGAGATACAGCCACTTTTCTAAAAAAGTTTAATAGGGAAGTAATATTTTTATTATAAAAATGAATACTGATAGACTTGGATCCATCCTAATATTTATATGGATTTTTTCAAAAATTTCTTCAAATTACAATAGTTTTAATATATTTGAAAAGAGCACTATCGATACTTTAGTTAAGTTTTTTCGAATTTCGCTTATTTTTGCGATAAAATCAATATTTGCGGAGATACAGCCACTTTTCTAAAAAAGTTTAATAGGGAAGTAATATTTTTATTATAAAAATGAATACTGATAGACTTGGATCCATCCTAATATTCATATGGATTTTTTCAAAAATTTCTTCAAATTACAATAGTTTTAATATATTTGAAAAGAGCACTATCGATACTTTAGTTAAGGTTTTTCGAATTTCGCTTATTTTTGCGATAAAATCAATATTTGCGGAGATACAGCCACTTTTCTAAAAAAGTTTAATAGGGAAGTAATATTTTTATTATAAAAATGAATACTGATAGACTTGGATCCATCCTAATATTTATATGGATTTTTTCAAAAATTTCTTCAAATTACAATAGTTTTAATATATTTGAAAAGAGCACTATCGATACTTTAGTTAAGTTTTTTCGAATTTCGCTTATTTTTGCGATAAAATCAATATTTGCGGAGATACAGCCACTTTTCTAAAAAAGTTTAATAGGGAAGTAATATTTTTATTATAAAAATGAATACTGATAGACTTGGATCCATCCTAATATTTATATGGATTTTTTCAAAAATTTCTTCAAATTACAATAGTTTTAATATATTTGAAAAGAGCACTATCGATACTTTAGTTAAGTTTTTTCGAATTTCGCTTATTTTTGCGATAAAATCAATATTTGCGGAGATACAGCCACTTTTCTAAAAAAGTTTAATAGGGAAGTAATATTTTTATTATAAAAATGAATACTGATAGACTTGGATCCATCCTAATATTCATATGGATTTTTTCAAAAATTTCTTCAAATTACAATAGTTTTAATATATTTGAAAAGAGCACTATCGATACTTTCGTTAAGTTTTTTCGAATTTCGCTTATTTTTGCGATAAAATCAATATTTGCGGAGATACAGCCACTTTTCTAAAAAAGTTTAATAGGGAAGTAATATTTTTATTATAAAAATGAATACTGATAGACTTGGATCCATCCTAATTTTTATATGGATTTTTTAAAAGGGGCGACCCTTACCATATTATCGAGCAATACCCCTATACTAAATACGAAGACCATATATTGAAAAGGGGGGACCCTTACCATAATATCGAGCAATACCCCTATACTAAATACGAAGACCATATATTGAAAAGGGGGGACCCTTACCATAATATCGAGCAATACCCCTATACTAAATACGAAGACCATATATTGAAAAGGGGGGACCCTTACCATAATATCGAGCAATACCCCTATACTAAATACGAAGACCATATATTGAAAAGGGGGGACCCTTACCATAATATCGAGCAATACCCCTATACTAAACACGAAGACCATATATTGAAAAGGGGGATCCATCCTAATATTTATATGGATTTTTTCAACAATTTCTTCAAATTACAATAGTTTTAATATATTTGAAAAGAGCACTATCGATACTTTAGTTAAGTTTTTTCGAATTTCGCTTATTTTTGCGATAAAATCAATATTTGCGGAGATACAGCCACTTTTCTAAAAAAGTTTAATAGGGAAGTAATATTTTTATTATAAAAATGAATACTGATAGACTTGGATCCATCCTAATTTTTATATGGATTTTTTAAAAGGGGCGACCCTTACCATAATATCGAGCAATACCCCTATACTAAATACGAAGACCATATATTGAAAAGGTGGGACCCTTACCATAATATCGAGCAATACCCCTATACTAAATACGAAGACCATATATTGAAAAGGGGGGACCCTTACCATAATATCGAGCAATACCCCTATACTAAACACGAAGACCATATATTGAAAAGGGGGGATCCATCCTAATATTTATATGGATTTTTTCAACAATTTCTTCAAATTACAATAGTTTTAATATATTTGAAAAGAGCACTATCGATACTTTAGTTAAGTTTTTTCGAATTTCGCTTATTTTTGCGATAAAATCAATATTTGCGGAGATACAGCCACTTTTCTAAAAAAGTTTAATAGGGAAGTAATATTTTTATTATAAAAATGAATACTGATAGACTTGGATCCATCCTAATATTCATATGGATTTTTTCAAAAATTTCTTCAAATTACAATAGTTTTAATATATTTGAAAAGAGCACTATCGATACTTTAGTTAAGTTTTTTCGAATTTCGCTTATTTTTGCGATAAAATCAATATTTGCGGAGATACAGCCACTTTTCTAAAAAAGTTTAATAGGGAAGTAATATTTTTATTATAAAAATGAATACTGATAGACTTGGATCCATCCTAATATTTATATGGATTTTTTCAAAAATTTCTTCAAATTACAATAGTTTTAATATATTTGAAAAGAGCACTATCGATACTTTAGTTAAGTTTTTTCGAATTTCGCTTATTTTTGCGATAAAATCAATATTTGCGGAGATACAGCCACTTTTCTAAAAAAGTTTAATAGGGAAGTAATATTTTTATTATAAAAATGAATACTGATAGACTTGGATCCATCCTAATATTTATATGGATTTTTTCAAAAATTTCTTCAAATTACAATAGTTTTAATATATTTGAAAAGAGCACTATCGATACTTTAGTTAAGTTTTTTCGAATTTCGCTTATTTTTGCGATAAAATCAATATTTGCGGAGATACAGCCACTTTTCTAAAAAAGTTTAATAGGGAACTAATATATTTATTATAAAAATGAATACTGATAGACTTGGATCCATCCTAATATTCATATGGATTTTTTCAAAAATTTCTTCAAATTACAATAGTTTTAATATATTTGAAAAGAGCACTATCGATACTTTAGTTAAGTTTTTTCGAATTTCGCTTATTTTTGCGATAAAATCAATATTTGCGGAGATACAGCCACTTTTCTAAAAAAGTTTAATAGGGAAGTAATATTTTTATTATAAAAATGAATACTGATAGACTTGGATCCATCCTAATATTCATATGGATTTTTTCAAAAATTTCTTCAAATTACAATAGTTTTAATATATTTGAAAAGAGCACTATCGATACTTTCGTTAAGTTTTTTCGAATTTCGCTTATTTTTGCGATAAAATCAATATTTGCGGAGATACAGCCACTTTTCTAAAAAAGTTTAATAGGGAAGTAATATTTTTATTATAAAAATGAATACTGATAGACTTGGATCCATCCTAATTTTTATATGGATTTTTTAAAAGGGGCGACCCTTACCATAATATCGAGCAATACCCCTATACTAAATACGAAGACCATATATTGAAAAGGGGGGACCCTTACCATAATATCGAGCAATACCCCTATACTAAATACGAAGACCATATATTGAAAAGGGGGGACCCTTACCATAATATCGAGCAATACCCCTATACTAAATACGGAGACCATATATTGAAAAGGGGGGACCCTTACCATAATATCGAGCAATACCCCTATACTAAATACGAAGACCATATATTGAAAAGGGGGGACCCTTACCATAATATCGAGCAATACCCCTATACTAAACACGAAGACCATATATTGAAAAGGGGGGACCCTTACCATAATATCGAGCAATACCCCTATTCTAAATACGAAGACCATATATTGAAAAGGGGGGACCCTTACCATAATATCGAGCAATACCCCTATACTGAATACGAAGACCATATATTGAAAAGGGGGGACCCTTACCATAATATCGAGCAATACCCCTATACTAAATACGAAGACCATATATTGAAAAGGGGGGACCCTTACCATAATATCGAGCAATACCCCTATACTAAACACGAAGACCATATATTGAAAAGGGGGGACCCTTACCATAATATCGAGCAATACCCCTATACTAAATACGAAGACCATATATTGAAAAGGGGGGACCCTTACCATAATATCGAGCAATACCCCTATACTAAATACGAAGACCATATATTGAAAAGGGGGGACCCTTACCATAATATCGAGCAATACCCCTATACTAAATACGAAGACCATATATTGAAAAGGGGGGACCCTTACCATAATATCGAGCAATACCCCTATACTGAATACGAAGACCATATATTGAAAAGGGGGGACCCTTACCATAATATCGAGCAATACCCCTATACTAAATACGAAGACCATATATTGAAAAGGGGGGATCCATCCTAATATTCATATGGATTTTTTCAAAAATTTCTTCGAATTACAATAGTTTTAATATATTTGAAAAGAGCACTATCGATACTTTAGTTAAGTTTTTTCGAATTTCGCTTATTTTTGCGATAAAATCAATATTTGCGGAGATACAGCCACTTTTCTAAAAAAGTTTAATAGGGAAGTAATATTTTTATTATAAAAATGAATACTGATAGACTTGGATCCATCCTAATATTCATATGGATTTTTTCAAAAATTTCTTCAAATTACAATAGTTTTAATATATTTGAAAAGAGCACTATCGATACTTTCGTTAAGTTTTTTCGAATTTCGCTTATTTTTGCGATAAAATCAATATTTGCGGAGATACAGCCACTTTTCTAAAAAAGTTTAATAGGGAAGTAATATTTTTATTATAAAAATGAATACTGATAGACTTGGATCCATCCTAATTTTTATATGGATTTTTTAAAAGGGGCGACCCTTACCATAATATCGAGCAATACCCCTATACTAAATACGAAGACCATATATTGAAAAGGGGGGACCCTTACCATAATATCGAGCAATACCCCTATACTAAATACGAAGACCATATATTGAAAAGGGGGGACCCTTACCATAATATCGAGCAATACCCCTATACTAAATACGAAGACCATATATTGAAAAGGGGGGACCCTTACCATAATATCGAGCAATACCCCTATACTAAATACGAAGACCATATATTGAAAAGGGGGGACCCTTACCATAATATCGAGCAATACCCCTATACTAAATACGGAGACCATATATTGAAAAGGGGGGACCCTTACCATAATATCGAGCAATACCCCTATACTAAATACGAAGACCATATATTGAAAAGGGGGGACCCTTACCATAATATCGAGCAATACCCCTATACTAAATACGAAGACCATATATTGAAAAGGGGGGACCCTTACCATAATATCGAGCAATACCCCTATACTAAATACGAAGACCATATATTGAAAAGGGGGGACCCTTACCATAATATCGAGCAATACCCCTATACTAAATACGAAGACCATATATTGAAAAGGGGGGACCCTTACCATAATATCGAGCAATACCCCTATACTAAACACGAAGACCATATATTGAAAAGGGGGGACCCTTACCATAATATCGAGCATTACCCCTATACTAAATACGAAGACCATATATTGAAAAGGGGGGACCCTTACCATAATATCGAGCAATACCCCTATACTAAACACGAAGACCATATATTGAAAAGGGGGGACCCTTACCATAATATCGAGCAATACCCCTATACTAAACACGAAGACCATATATTGAAAAGGGGGGACCCTTACCATAATATCGAGCAATAGCCCTATACTAAACACGAAGACCATATATTGAAAAGGGGGGACCCTTACCATAATATCGAGCAATACCCCTATACTAAATACGAAGACCATATATTGAAAAGGGGGGACCCTTACCATAATATCGAGCAATACCCCTATACTAAACACGAAGACCATATATTGAAAAGGGGGGATCCATCCTAATATTCATATGGATTTTTTCAAAAATTTCTTCAAATTACAATAGTTTTAATATATTTGAAAAGAGCACTATCGATACTTTCGTTAAGTTTTTTCGAATTTCGCTTATTTTTGCGATAAAATCAATATTTGCGGAGATACAGCCACTTTTCTAAAAAAGTTTAATAGGGAAGTAATATTTTTATTATAAAAATGAATACTGATAGACTTGGATCCATCCTAATTTTTATATGGATTTTTTAAAAGGGGCGACCCTTACCATAATATCGAGCAATACCCCTATACTAAATACGAAGACCATATATTGAAAAGGGGGGACCCTTACCATAATATCGAGCAATACCCCTATACTAAATACGAAGACCATATATTGAAAAGGGGGGACCCTTACCATAATATCGAGCAATACCCCTATACTAAATACGAAGACCATATATTGAAAAGGGGGGACCCTTACCATAATATCGAGCAATACCCCTATACTAAACACGAAGACCATATATTGAAGAGGGGGGACCCTTACCATAATATCGAGCAATACCCCTATACTAAATACGAAGACCATATATTGAAAAGGGGGAACCCTTACCATAATATCGAGCAATACCCCTATACTAAATACGAAGACCATATATTGAAAAGGGGGGACCCTTACCATAATATCGAGCAATACCCCTATACTAAACACGAAGACCATATATTGAAAAGGGGGAACCCTTACCATAATATCGAGCAATACCCCTATACTAAATACGAAGAGCATATATTGAAAAGGGGGGACCCTTACCATAATATCGAGCAATACCCCTATACTAAATACGAAGACCATATATTGAAAAGGGGGAACCCTTACCATAATATCGAGCAATACCCCTATACTAAATACGAAGACCATATATTGAAAAGGGGGGACCCTTACCATAATATCGAGCAATACCCCTATACTAAACACGAAGACCATATATTGAAAAGGGGGAACCCTTACCATAATATCGAGCAATACCCCTATACTAAATACGAAGACCATATATTGAAAAGGGGGAACCCTTACCATAATATCGAGCAATACCCCTATACTAAATACGAAGACCATATATTGAAAAGGGGGGACCCTTACCATAATATCGAGCAATACCCCTATACTAAACACGAAGACCATATATTGAAAAGGGGGGACCCTTACCATAATATCGAGCAATACCCCTATACTAAATACGAAGACCATATATTGAAAAGGGGGGACCCTTACCATAATATCGAGCAATACCCCTATACTAAACACGAAGACCATATATTGAAAAGGGGGGATCCATCCTAATATTCATATGGATTTTTTCAAAAATTTCTTCAAATTACAATAGTTTTAATATATTTGAAAAGAGCACTATCGATACTTTAGTTAAGTTTTTTCGAATTTCGCTTATTTTTGCGATAAAATCAATATTTGCGGAGATACAGCCACTTTTCTAAAAAAGTTTAATAGGGAAGTAATATTTTTATTATAAAAATGAATACTGATAGACTTGGATCCATCCTAATTTTTATATGGATTTTTTAAAAGGGGCGACCCTTACCATAATATCGAGCAATACCCCTATACTAAATACGAAGACCATATATTGAAAAGGGGGGACCCTTACCATAATATCGAGCAATACCCCTATACTAAATACGGAGACCATATATTGAAAAGGGGGGACCCTTACCATAATATCGAGCAATACCCCTATACTAAATACGAAGACCATATATTGAAAAGGGGGGACCCTTACCATAATATCGAGCAATACCCCTATACTAAACACGAAGACCATATATTGAAGAGGGGGGACCCTTACCATAATATCGAGCAATACCCCTATACTAAATACGAAGACCATATATTGAAAAGGGGGAACCCTTACCATAATATCGAGCAATACCCCTATACTAAATACGAAGACCATATATTGAAAAGGGGGGACCCTTACCATAATATCGAGCAATACCCCTATACTAAACACGAAGACCATATATTGAAAAGGGGGAACCCTTACCATAATATCGAGCAATACCCCTATACTAAATACGAAGAGCATATATTGAAAAGGGGGGACCCTTACCATAATATCGAGCAATACCCCTATACTAAATACGAAGACCATATATTGAAAAGGGGGAACCCTTACCATAATATCGAGCAATACCCCTATACTAAATACGAAGACCATATATTGAAAAGGGGGGACCCTTACCATAATATCGAGCAATACCCCTATACTAAACACGAAGACCATATATTGAAAAGGGGGAACCCTTACCATAATATCGAGCAATACCCCTATACTAAATACGAAGACCATATATTGAAAAGGGGGAACCCTTACCATAATATCGAGCAATACCCCTATACTAAATACGAAGACCATATATTGAAAAGGGGGGACCCTTACCATAATATCGAGCAATACCCCTATACTAAACACGAAGACCATATATTGAAAAGGGGGGACCCTTACCATAATATCGAGCAATACCCCTATACTAAATACGAAGACCATATATTGAAAAGGGGGAACCCTTACCATAATATCGAGCAATACCCCTATACTAAATACGAAGACCATATATTGAAAAGGGGGGACCCTTACCATAATATCGAGCAATACCCCTATACTAAATACGAAGACCATATATTGAAAAGGGGGAACCCTTACCATAATATCGAGCAATACCCCTATACTAAATACGAAGACCATATATTGAAAAGGGGGGACCCTTACCATAATATCGAGCAATACCCCTATACTAAATACGAAGACCATATATTGAAAAGGGGGGACCCTTACCATAATATCGAGCAATACCCCTATACTAAATACGAAGACCATATATTGAAAAGGGGGAACCCTTACCATAATATCGAGCAATACCCCTATACTAAATACGAAGACCATATATTGAAAAGGGGGGACCCTTACCATAATATCGAGCAATACCCCTATACTAAACACGAAGACCATATATTGAAAAGGGGGAACCCTTACCATAATATCGAGCAATACCCCTATACTAAATACGAAGACCATATATTGAAAAGGGGGGACCCTTACCATAATATCGAGCAATACCCCTATACTAAACACGAAGACCATATATTGAAAAGGGGGGACCCTTACCATAATATCGAGCAATACCCCTATACTAAATACGAAGACCATATATTGAAAAGGGGGGACCCTTACCATAATATCGAGCAATACCCCTATACTAAACACGAAGACCATATATTGAAAAGGGGGGATCCATCCTAATATTCATATGGATTTTTTCAAAAATTTCTTCAAATTACAATAGTTTTAATATATTTGAAAAGAGCACTATCGATACTTTAGTTAAGTTTTTTCGAATTTCGCTTATTTTTGCGATAAAATCAATATTTGCGGAGATACAGCCACTTTTCTAAAAAAGTTTAATAGGGAAGTAATATTTTTATTATAAAAATGAATACTGATAGACTTGGATCCATCCTAATTTTTATATGGATTTTTTAAAAGGGGCGACCCTTACCATAATATCGAGCAATACCCCTATACTAAATACGAAGACCATATATTGAAAAGGGGGGACCCTTACCATAATATCGAGCAATACCCCTATACTAAATACGAAGACCATATATTGAAAAGGGGGGACCCTTACCATAATATCGAGCAATACCCCTATACTAAATACGAAGACCATATATTGAAAAGGGGGGACCCTTACCATAATATCGAGCAATACCCCTATACTAAACACGAAGACCATATATTGAAGAGGGGGGACCCTTACCATAATATCGAGCAATACCCCTATACTAAATACGAAGACCATATATTGAAAAGGGGGAACCCTTACCATAATATCGAGCAATACCCCTATACTAAATACGAAGACCATATATTGAAAAGGGGGGACCCTTACCATAATATCGAGCAATACCCCTATACTAAATACGAAGACCATATATTGAAAAGGGGGGACCCTTACCATAATATCGAGCAATACCCCTATAAAAAATACGAAGACCATATATTGAAAAGGGGGGACCCTTACCATAATATCGAGCAATACCCCTATACTAAATACGAAGACCATATATTGAAAAGGGGGAACCCTTACCATAATATCGAGCAATACCCCTATACTAAATACGAAGACCATATATTGAAAAGGGGGGACCCTTACCATAATATCGAGCAATACCCCTATACTAAATACGAAGACCATATATTGAAAAGGGGGGACTCTTACCATAATATCGAGCAATACCCCTATACTAAACACGAAGACCATATATTGAAAAGGGGGGACCCTTACCATAATATCGAGCAATACCCCTATACTAAATACGAAGACCATATATTGAAAAGGGGGAACCCTTACCATAATATCGAGCAATACCCCTATACTAAACACGAAGACCATATATTGAAAAGGGGGGACCCTTACCATAATATCGAGCAATACCCCTATACTAAATACGAAGACCATATATTGAAAAGGGGGGACCCTTACCATAATATCGAGCAATACCCCTATACTAAATACGAAGACCATATATTGAAAAGGGGGGACCCTTACCATAATATCGAGCAATACCCCTATACTAAATACGAAGACCATATATTGAAAAGGGGGGACCCTTACCATAATATCGAGCAATACCCCTATACTAAACACGAAGACCATATATTGAAAAGGGGGGACCCTTACCATAATATCGAGCAATACCCCTATACTAAATACGAAGACCATATATTGAAAAGGGGGAACCCTTACCATAATATCGAGCAATACCCCTATACTAAACACGAAGACCATATATTGAAAAGGGGGGACCCTTACCATAATATCGAGCAATACCCCTATACTAAATACGAAGACCATATATTGAAAAGGGGGGACCCTTACCATAATATCGAGCAATACCCCTATACTAAACACGAAGACCATATATTGAAAAGGGGGGACCCTTACCATAATATCGAGCAATACCCCTATACTAAATACGAAGACCATATATTGAAAAGGGGGGACCCTTACCATAATATCGAGCAATACCCCTATACTAAATACGAAGACCATATATTGAAAAGGGGGGACCCTTACCATAATATCGAGCAATACCCCTATACTAAACACGAAGACCATATATTGAAAAGGGGGACCCTTACCATAATATCGAGCAATACCCCTATACTAAATACGAAGACCATATATTGAAAAGGGGGGACCCTTACCATAATATCGAGCAATACCCCTATACTAAATACGAAGACCATATATTGAAAAGGGGGGACCCTTACCATAATATCGAGCAATACCCCTATACTAAATACGAAGACCATATATTGAAAAGGGGGGACCCTTACCATAATATCGAGCAATACCCCTATACTAAATACGAAGACCATATATTGAAAAGGGGGGACCCTTACCATAATATCGAGCAATACCCCTATACTAAATACGAAGACCATATATTGAAAAGGGGGGACCCTTACCATAATATCGAGCAATACCCCTATACTAAATACGAAGACCATATATTGAAAAGGGGGGACCCTTACCATAATATCGAGCAATACCCCTATACTAAACACGAAGACCATATATTGAAAAGGGGGGACCCTTACCATAATATCGAGCAATACCCCTATACTAAATACGAAGACCATATATTGAAAAGGGGGAACCCTTACCATAATATCGAGCAATACCCCTATACTAAACACGAAGACCATATATTGAAAAGGGGGGACCCTTACCATAATATCGAGCAATACCCCTATACTAAATACGAAGACCATATATTGAAAAGGGGGGACCCTTACCATAATATCGAGCAATACCCCTATACTAAACACGAAGACCATATATTGAAAAGGGGGGACCCTTACCATAATATCGAGCAATACCCCTATACTAAATACGAAGACCATATATTGAAAAGGGGGACCCTTACCATAATATCGAGCAATACCCCTATACTAAATACGAAGACCATATATTGAAAAGGGGGGACCCTTACCATAATATCGAGCAATACCCCTATACTGAATACGAAGACCATATATTGAAAAGGGGGGACCCTTACCATAATATCGAGCAATACCCCTATACTAAATACGAAGACCATATATTGAAAAGGGGGGATCCATCCTAATATTTATATGGATTTTTCCAAAAATTTCTTCAAATTACAATAGTTTTAATATATTTGAAAAGAGCACTATCGATACTTTAGTTAAGTTTTTTCGAATTTCGCTTATTTTTGCGATAAAATCAATATTTGCGGAGATACAGCCACTTTTCTAAAAAAGTTTAATAGGGAAGTAATATTTTTATTATAAAAATGAATACTGATAGACTTGGATCCATCCTAATATTTATATGGATTTTTTCAAAAATTTCTTCAAATTACAATAGTTTTAATATATTTGAAAAGAGCACTATCGATACTTTAGTTAAGTTTTTTCGAATTTCGCTTATTTTTGCGATAAAATCAATATTTGCGGAGATACAGCCACTTTTCTAAAAAAGTTTAATAGGGAAGTAATATTTTTATTATAAAAATGAATACTGATAGACTTGGATCCATCCTAATATTCATATGGATTTTTTCAAAAATTTCTTCAAATTACAATAGTTTTAATATATTTGAAAAGAGCACTATCGATACTTTAGTTAAGTTTTTTCGAATTTCGCTTATTTTTGCGATAAAATCAATATTTGCTGAGATACAGCCACTTTTCTAAAAAAGTTTAATAGGGAAGTAATATATTTATTATAAAAATGAATACTGATAGACTTGGATCCATCCTAATATTCATATGGATTTTTTCAAAAATTTCTTCAAATTACAATAGTTTTAATATATTTGAAAAGAGCACTATGGATACTTTAGTTAAGTTTTTTCGAATTTCGCTTATTTTTGCGATAAAATCAATATTTGCGGAGATACAGCCACTTTTCTAAAAAAGTTTAATAGGGAAGTAATATATTTATTATAAAAATGAATACTGATAGACTTGGATCCATCCTAATATTTATATGGATTTTTTCAAAAATTTCTTCAAATTACAATAGTTTTAATATATTTGAAAAGAGCACTATCGATACTTTAGTTAAGTTTTTTCGAATTTCGCTTATTTTTGCGATAAAATCAATATTTGCGGAGATACAGCCACTTTTCTAAAAAAGTTTAATAGGGAAGTAATATATTTATTATAAAAATGAATACTGATAGACTTGGATCCATCCTAATATTTATATGGATTTTTTCAAAAATTTCTTCAAATTACAATAGTTTTAATATATTTGAAAAGAGCACTATCGATACTTTAGTTAAGTTTTTTCGAATTTCGCTTATTTTTGCGATAAAATCAATATTTGCGGAGATACAGCCACTTTTCTAAAAAAGTTTAATAGGGAAGTAATATTTTTATTATAAAAATGAATACTGATAGACTTGGATCCATCCTAATATTCATATGGATTTTTTCAAAAATTTCTTCAAATTACAATAGTTTTAATATATTTGAAAAGAGCACTATCGATACTTTAGTTAAGTTTTTTCGAATTTCGCTTATTTTGCGATAAAATCAATATTTGCGGAGATACAGCCACTTTTCTAAAAAAGTTTAATAGGGAAGTAATATTTTTATTATAAAAATGAATACTGATAGACTTGGATCCATCCTAATTTTTATATGGATTTTTTAAAAGGGGCGACCCTTACCATAATATCGAGCAATACCCCTATACTAAATACGAAGACCATATATTGAAAAGGGGGGACCCTTACCATAATATCGAGCAATACCCCTATACTAAATACGAAGACCATATATTGAAAAGGGGGGACCCTTACCATAATATCGAGCAATACCCCTATACTAAATACGAAGACCATATATTGAAAAGGGGGGACCCTTACCATAATATCGAGCAATACCCCTATACTAAATACGAAGACCATATATTGAAAAGGGGGGACCCTTACCATAATATCGAGCACTACCCCTATACTAAAAACGAAGACCATATATTGAAAAGGGGGGACCCTTATCATAATATCGAGCAATACCCCTATACTAAATACGAAGACCATATATTGAAAAGGGGGGACCCTTACCATAATATCGAGCACTACCCCTATACTACATACGAAGACCATATATTGAAAAGGGGGGACCCTTACCATAATATCGAGCAATACCCCTATACTAAATACGAAGACCATATATTGAAAAGGGGGGACCCTTACCATAATATCGAGCACTACCCCTATACTAAATACGAAGACCATATATTGAAAAGGGGGGACCCTTACCATAATATCGAGCAATACCCCTATACTAAATACGAAGACCATATATTGAAAAGGGGGGACCCTTACCATAATATCGAGCAATACCCCTATACTAAATACGAAGACCATATATTGAAAAGGGGGGACCCTTACCATAATATCGAGCAATACCCCTATACTAAATACGAAGACCATATATTGAAAAGGGGGGACCCTTACCATAATATCGAGCAATACCCCTATACTAAATACGAAGACCATATATTGAAAAGGGGGGACCCTTACCATAATATCGAGCAATACCCCTATACTAAATACGAAGACCATATATTGAAAAGGGGGGACCCTTACCATAATATCGAGCAATACCCCTATACTAAATACGAAGACCATATATTGAAAAGGGGGGACCCTTACCATAATATCGAGCAATACCCCTATACTAAATACGAAGACCATATATTGAAAAGGGGGGACCCTTACCATAATATCGAGCAATACCCCTATACTAAATACGAAGACCATATATTGAAAAGGGGGGACCCTTACCATAATATCGAGCACTACCCCTATACTAAATACGAAGACCATATATTGAAAAGGGGGGACCCTTACCATAATATCGAGCAATACCCCTATACTAAATACGAAGACCATATATTGAAAAGGGGGGACCCTTACCATAATATCGAGCAATACCCCTATACTAAATACGAAGACCATATATTGAAAAGGGGGGACCCTTACCATAATATCGAGCACTACCCCTATACTAAAAACGAAGACCATATATTGAAAAGGGGGGACCCTTATCATAATATCGAGCAATACCCCTATACTAAATACGAAGACCATATATTGAAAAGGGGGGACCCTTACCATAATATCGAGCACTACCCCTATACTAAATACGAAGACCATATATTGAAAAGGGGGGACCCTTACCATAATATCGAGCACTACCCCTATACTAAATACGAAGACCATATATTGAAAAGGGGGGACCCTTACCATAATATCGAGCAATACCCCTATACTAAATACGAAGACCATATATTGAAAAGGGGGGACCCTTACCATAATATCGAGCAATACCCCTATACTAAATACGAAGACCATATATTGAAAAGGGGGGACCCTTACCATAATATCGAGCACTACCCCTATACTAAAAACGAAGACCATATATTGAAAAGGGGGGACCCTTACCATAATATCGAGCAATACCCCTATACTAAATACGAAGACCATATATTGAAAAGGGGGGACCCTTACCATAATATCGAGCAATACCCCTATACTAAATACGAAGACCATATATTGAAAAGGGGGGACCCTTACCATAATATCGAGCAATACCCCTATACTAAATACGAAGACCATATATTGAAAAGGGGGGACCCTTACCATAATATCGAGCACTACCCCTATACTAAATACGAAGACCATATATTGAAAAGGGGGGACCCTTACCATAATATCGAGCAATACCCCTATACTAAATACGAAGACCATATATTGAAAAGGGGGGACCCTTACCATAATATCGAGCACTACCCTTATACTAAATACGAAGACCATATATTGAAAAGGGGGGACCCTTACCATAATATCGAGCAATACCCCTATACTAAATACGAAGACCATATATTGAAAAGGGGGGACCCTTACCATAATATCGAGCACTACCCTTATACTAAATACGAAGACCATATATTGAAAAGGGGGATCCATCCTAATATTTATATGGATTTTTTCAACAATTTCTTCAAATTACAATAGTTTTAATATATTTGAAAAGAGCACTATCGATACTTTAGTTAAGTTTTTTCGAATTTCGCTTATTTTTGCGATAAAATCAATATTTGCGGAGATACAGCCACTTTTCTAAAAAAGTTTAATAGGGAAGTAATATTTTTATTATAAAAATGAATACTGATAGACTTGGATCCATCCTAATATTTATATGGATTTTTTCAAAAATTTCTTCAAATTACAATAGTTTTAATATATTTGAAAAGAGCACTATCGATACTTTAGTTAAGTTTTTTCGAATTTCGCTTATTTTTGCGATAAAATCAATATTTGCGGAGATACAGCCACTTTTCTAAAAAAGTTTAATAGGGAAGTAATATTTTTATTATAAAAATGAATACTGATAGACTTGGATCCATCCTAATATTTATATGGATTTTTTCAAAAATTTCTTCAAATTACAATAGTTTTAATATATTTGAAAAGAGCACTATCGATACTTTAGTTAAGTTTTTTCGAATTTCGCTTATTTTTGCGATAAAATCAATATTTGCGGAGATACAGCCACTTTTCTAAAAAAGTTTAATAGGGAAGTAATATTTTTATTATAAAAATGAATACTGATAGACTTGGATCCATCCTAATATTCATATGGATTTTTTCAAAAATTTCTTCAAATTACAATAGTTTTAATATATTTGAAAAGAGCACTATCGATACTTTAGTTAAGTTTTTTCGAATTTCGCTTATTTTTGCGATAAAATCAATATTTGCGGAGATACAGCCACTTTTCTAAAAAAGTTTAATAGGGAAGTAATATTTTTATTATAAAAATGAATACTGATAGACTTGGATCCATCCTAATATTCATATGGATTTTTTCAAAAATTTCTTCAAATTACAATAGTTTTAATATATTTGAAAAGAGCACTATCGATACTTTAGTTAAGTTTTTTCGAATTTCGCTTATTTTTGCGATAAAATCAATATTTGCGGAGATACAGCCACTTTTCTAAAAAGGTTTAATAGGGAAGTAATATTTTTATTATAAAAATGAATACTGATAGACTTGGATCCATCCTAATATTTATATGGATTTTTTCAAAAATTTCTTCAAATTACAATAGTTTTAATATATTTGAAAAGAGCACTATCGATACTTTAGTTAAGTTTTTTCGAATTTCGTTTATTTTTGCGATAAAATCAATATTTGCGGAGATACAGCCACTTTTCTAAAAAAGTTTAATAGGGAAGTAATATTTTTATTATAAAAATGAATACTGATAGACTTGGATCCATCCTAATATTCATATGGATTTTTTCAAAAATTTCTTCAAATTACAATAGTTTTAATATATTTGAAAAGAGCACTATCGATACTTTAGTTAAGTTTTTTCGAATTTCGCTTATTTTTGCGATAAAATCAATATTTGCGGAGATACAGCCACTTTTCTAAAAAAGTTTAATAGGGAAGTAATATTTTTATTATAAAAATGAATACTGATAGACTTGGATCCATCCTAATTTTTATATGGATTTTTTAAAAGGGGCGACCCTTACCATAATATCGAGCAATACCCCTATACTAAATACGAAGACCATATATTGAAAAGGGGGGACCCTTACCATAATATCGAGCAAAACCCCTATACTAAATACGAAGACCATGTATTGAAAAGGGGGGACCCTTACCATAATATCGAGCAATACCCCTATACTAAATACGAAGACCATGTATTGAAAAGGGGGGACCCTTACCATAATATCGAGCAATACCCCTATACTAAATACGAAGACCATATATTGAAAAGGGGGGACCCTTACCATAATATCGAGCAATACCCCTATACTAAATACGAAGACCATATATTGAAAAGGGGGACCCTTACCATAATATCGAGCAATACCCCTATACTAAATACGAAGACCATATATTGAAAAGGGGGGACCCTTACCATAATATCGAGCAATACCCCTATACTAAATACGAAGACCATATATTGAAAAAGGGGGACCCTTACCATAATATCGAGCAATACCCCTATACTAAATACGAAGACCATATATTGAAAAGGGGGGACCCTTACCATAATATCGAGCAATACCCCTATACTAAATACGAAGACCATATATTGAAAAGGGGGGACCCTTACCATAATATCGAGCAATACCCCTATACTAAATACGAAGACCATATATTGAAAAGGGGGGACCCTTACCATAATATCGAGCAATACCCCTATACTAAATACGAAGACCATATATTGAAAAGGGGGGACCCTTACCATAATATCGAGCAATACCCCTATACTAAATACGAAGACCATATATTGAAAAGGGGGGACCCTTACCATAATATCGAGCAATACCCCTATACTAAATACGAAGACCATATATTGAAAAGGGGGACCCTTACCATAATATCGAGCAATACCCCTATACTAAATACGAAGACCATATATTGAAAAGGGGGGACCCTTACCATAATATCGAGCAATACCCCTATACTAAATACGAAGACCATATATTGAAAAGGGGGGACCCTTACCATAATATCGAGCAATACCCCTATACTAAATACGAAGACCATATATTGAAAAGGGGGGACCCTTACCATAATATCGAGCAATACCCCTATACTAAATACGAAGACCATATATTGAAAAGGGGGGACCCTTACCATAATATCGAGCAATACCCCTATACTAAATACGAAGACCATATATTGAAAAGGGGGGACCCTTACCATAATATCGAGCAATACCCCTATACTAAACACGAAGACCATATATTGAAAAGGGGGAACCCTTACCATAATATCGAGCACTACCCCTATACTAAATACGAAGACCATATATTGAAAAGGGGGGACCCTTACCATAATATCGAGCAATACCCCTATACTAAATACGAAGACCATATATTGAAAAGGGGGGACCCTTACCATAATATCGAGCACTACCCTTATACTAAATACGAAGACCATATATTGAAAAGGGGGGACCCTTACCATAATATCGAGCAATACCCCTATACTAAATACGAAGACCATATATTGAAAAGGGGGGACCCTTACCATAATATCGAGCACTACCCTTATACTAAATACGAAGACCATATATTGAAAAGGGGGATCCATCCTAATATTTATATGGATTTTTTCAACAATTTCTTCAAATTACAATAGTTTTAATATATTTGTAAAGAGCACTATCGATACTTTAGTTAAGTTTTTTCGAATTTCGCTTATTTTTGCGATAAAATCAATATTTGCGGAGATACAGCCACTTTTCTAAAAAAGTTTAATAGGGAAGTAATATTTTTATTATAAAAATGAATACTGATAGACTTGGATCCATCCTAATATTTATATGGATTTTTTCAAAAATTTCTTCAAATTACAATAGTTTTAATATATTTGAAAAGAGCACTATCGATACTTTAGTTAAGTTTTTTCGAATTTCGCTTATTTTTGCGATAAAATCAATATTTGCGGAGATACAGCCACTTTTCTAAAAAAGTTTAATAGGGAAGTAATATTTTTATTATAAAAATGAATACTGATAGACTTGGATCCATCCTAATATTTATATGGATTTTTTCAAAAATTTCTTCAAATTACAATAGTTTTAATATATTTGAAAAGAGCACTATCGATACTTTAGTTAAGTTTTTTCGAATTTCGCTTATTTTTGCGATAAAATCAATATTTGCGGAGATACAGCCACTTTTCTAAAAAAGTTTAATAGGGAAGTAATATTTTTATTATAAAAATGAATACTGATAGACTTGGATCCATCCTAATATTCATATGGATTTTTTCAAAAATTTCTTCAAATTACAATAGTTTTAATATATTTGAAAAGAGCACTATCGATACTTTAGTTAAGTTTTTTCGAATTTCGCTTATTTTTGCGATAAAATCAATATTTGCGGAGATACAGCCACTTTTCTAAAAAAGTTTAATAGGGAAGTAATATTTTTATTATAAAAATGAATACTGATAGACTTGGATCCATCCTAATATTCATATGGATTTTTTCAAAAATTTCTTCAAATTACAATAGTTTTAATATATTTGAAAAGAGCACTATCGATACTTTAGTTAAGTTTTTTCGAATTTCGCTTATTTTTGCGATAAAATCAATATTTGCGGAGATACAGCCACTTTTCTAAAAAGGTTTAATAGGGAAGTAATATTTTTATTATAAAAATGAATACTGATAGACTTGGATCCATCCTAATATTTATATGGATTTTTTCAAAAATTTCTTCAAATTACAATAGTTTTAATATATTTGAAAAGAGCACTATCGATACTTTAGTTAAGTTTTTTCGAATTTCGTTTATTTTTGCGATAAAATCAATATTTGCGGAGATACAGCCACTTTTCTAAAAAAGTTTAATAGGGAAGTAATATTTTTATTATAAAAATGAATACTGATAGACTTGGATCCATCCTAATATTCATATGGATTTTTTCAAAAATTTCTTCAAATTACAATAGTTTTAATATATTTGAAAAGAGCACTATCGATACTTTAGTTAAAATTTTTCGAATTTCGCTTATTTTTGCGATAAACTCAATATTTGCGGAGATACAGCCACTTTTCTAAAAAAGTTTAATAGGGAAGTAATATTTTTATTATAAAAATGAATACTGATAGACTTGGATCCATCCTAATTTTTATATGGATTTTTTAAAAGGGGCGACCCTTACCATAATATCGAGCAATACCCCTATACTAAATACGAAGACCATATATTGAAAAGGGGGGACCCTTACCATAATATCGAGCAATACCCCTATACTAAATACGAAGACCATGTATTGAAAAGGGGGGACCCTTACCATAATATCGAGCAATACCCCTATACTAAATACGAAGACCATGTATTGAAAAGGGGGGACCCTTACCATAATATCGAGCAATACCCCTATACTAAATACGAAGACCATATATTGAAAAGGGGGACCCTTACCATAATATCGAGCAATACCCCTATACTAAATACGAAGACCATATATTGAAAAGGGGGACCCTTACCATAATATCGAGCAATACCCCTATACTAAATACGAAGACCATATATTGAAAAGGGGGGACCCTTACCATAATATCGAGCAATACCCCTATACTAAATACGAAGACCATATATTGAAAAGGGGGGACCCTTACCATAATATCGAGCAATACCCCTATACTAAATACGAAGACCATATATTGAAAAGGGGGGACCCTTACCATAATATCGAGCAATACCCCTATACTAAATACGAAGACCATATATTGAAAAGGGGGGACCCTTACCATAATATCGAGCAATACCCCTATACTAAATACGAAGACCATATATTGAAAAGGGGGGACCCTTACCATAATATCGAGCAATACCCCTATACTAAATACGAAGACCATATATTGAAAAGGGGGGACCCTTACCATAATATCGAGCAATACCCCTATACTAAATACGAAGACCATATATTGAAAAGGGGGGACCCTTACCATAATATCGAGCAATACCCCTATACTAAATACGAAGACCATATATTGAAAAGGGGGGACCCTTACCATAATATCGAGCAATACCCCTATACTAAATACGAAGACCATATATTGAAAAGGGGGGACCCTTACCATAATATCGAGCAATACCCCTATACTAAATACGAAGACCATATATTGAAAAGGGGGGACCCTTACCATAATATCGAGCAATACCCCTATACTAAATACGAAGACCATATATTGAAAAGGGGGGACCCTTACCATAATATCGAGCAATACCCCTATACTAAATACGAAGACCATATATTGAAAAGGGGGGACCCTTACCATAATATCGAGCAATACCCCTATACTAAATACGAAGACCATATATTGAAAAGGGGGGACCCTTACCATAATATCGAGCAATACCCCTATACTAAATACGAAGACCATATATTGAAAAGGGGGGACCCTTACCATAATATCGAGCAATACCCCTATACTAAATACGAAGACCATATATTGAAAAGGGGGGACCCTTACCATAATATCGAGCAATACCCCTATACTAAATACGAAGACCATATATTGAAAAGGGGGGACCCTTACCATAATATCGAGCAATACCCCTATACTAAATACGAAGACCATATATTGAAAAGGGGGGACCCTTACCATAATATCGAGCAATACCCCTATACTAAATACGAAGACCATATATTGAAAAGGGGGGACCCTTACCATAATATCGAGCAATACCCCTATACTAAATACGAAGACCATATATTGAAAAGGGGGGACCCTTACCATAATATCGAGCACTACCCCTATACTAAAAACGAAGACCATATATTGAAAAGGGGGGACCCTTACCATAATATCGAGCAATACCCCTATACTAAATACGAAGACCATATATTGAAAAGGGGGGACCCTTACCATAATATCGAGCAATACCCCTATACTAAATACGAAGACCATATATTGAAAAGGGGGGACCCTTACCATAATATCGAGCAATACCCCTATACTAAAAACGAAGACCATATATTGAAAAGGGGGGACCCTTACCATAATATCGAGCACTACCCCTATACTAAATACGAAGACCATATATTGAAAAGGGGGGACCCTTACCATAATATCGAGCAATACCCCTATACTAAATACGAAGACCATATATTGAAAAGGGGGGACCCTTACCATAATATCGAGCAATACCCCTATACTAAATACGAAGACCATATATTGAAAAGGGGGGACCCTTACCATAATATCGAGCAATACCCCTATACTAAATACGAAGACCATATATTGAAAAGGGGGGACCCTTACCATAATATCGAGCAATACCCCTATACTAAATACGAAGACCATATATTGAAAAGGGTCTTTACCAAAGGGTCTCCTTACCATAATATCGAGCAATACCCCTATACTAAACACGAAGACCATATATTGAAAAGGGGGGACCCTTACCATAATATCGAGCATTACCCCTATACTAAATACGAAGACCATATATTGAAAAGGGGGGACCCTTACCATAATATCGAGCAATACTTCTATACTAAACACGAAGACCATATATTGAAAAGGGGGGACCCTTACCATAATATCGAGCAATACCCCTATACTAAACACGAAGACCATATATTGAAAAGGGGGGACCCTTACCATAATATCGAGCAATACCCCTATACTAAACACGAAGACCATATATTGAAAAGGGGGGACCCTTACCATAATATCGAGCAATACCCCTATACTAAATACGAAGACCATATATTGAAAAGGGGGGACCCTTACCATAATATCGAGCAATACCCCTATACTAAACACGAAGACCATATATTGAAAAGGGGGGATCCATCCTAATATTCATATGGATTTTTTCAAAAATTTCTTCAAATTACAATAGTTTTAATATATTTGAAAAGAGCACTATCGATACTTTAGTTAAGTTTTTTCGAATTTCGCTTATTTTGCGATAAAATCAATATTTGCGGAGATACAGCCACTTTTCTAAAAAAGTTTAATAGGGAAGTAATATTTTTATTATAAAAATGAATACTGATAGACTTGGATCCATCCTAATTTTTATATGGATTTTTTAAAAGGAGCGACCCTTACCATAATATCGAGCAATACCCCTATACTAAATACGAAGACCATATATTGAAAAGGGGGGACCCTTACCATAATATCGAGCAATACCCCTATACTAAATACGAAGACCATATATTGAAAAGGGGGGACCCTTACCATAATATCGAGCAATACCCCTATACTAAATACGAAGACCATATATTGAAAAGGGGGGACCCTTACCATAATATCGAGCAATACCCCTATACTAAACACGAAGACCATATATTGAAGAGGGGGGACCCTTACCATAATATCGAGCAATACCCCTATACTAAATACGAAGACCATATATTGAAAAGGGGGAACCCTTACCATAATATCGAGCAATACCCCTATACTAAATACGAAGACCATATATTGAAAAGGGGGGACCCTTACCATAATATCGAGCAATACCCCTATACTAAACACGAAGACCATATATTGAAAAGGGGGAACCCTTACCATAATATCGAGCAATACCCCTATACTAAATACGAAGAGCATATATTGAAAAGGGGGGACCCTTACCATAATATCGAGCAATACCCCTATACTAAATACGAAGACCATATATTGAAAAGGGGGAACCCTTACCATAATATCGAGCAATACCCCTATACTAAATACGAAGACCATATATTGAAAAGGGGGGACCCTTACCATAATATCGAGCAATACCCCTATACTAAACACGAAGACCATATATTGAAAAGGGGGAACCCTTACCATAATATCGAGCAATACCCCTATACTAAATACGAAGACCATATATTGAAAAGGGGGGACCCTTACCATAATATCGAGCAATACCCCTATACTAAATACGAAGACCATATATTGAAAAGGGGGAACCCTTACCATAATATCGAGCAATACCCCTATACTAAATACGAAGACCATATATTGAAAAGGGGGGACCCTTACCATAATATCGAGCAATACCCCTATACTAAACACGAAGACCATATATTGAAAAGGGGGGACCCTTACCATAATATCGAGCAATACCCCTATACTAAATACGAAGACCATATATTGAAAAGGGGGAACCCTTACCATAATATCGAGCAATACCCCTATACTAAATACGAAGACCATATATTGAAAAGGGGGGACCCTTACCATAATATCGAGCAATACCCCTATACTAAATACGAAGACCATATATTGAAAAGGGGGAACCCTTACCATAATATCGAGCAATACCCCTATACTAAATACGAAGACCATATATTGAAAAGGGGGGACCCTTACCATAATATCGAGCAATACCCCTATACTAAATACGAAGACCATATATTGAAAAGGGGGGACCCTTACCATAATATCGAGCAATACCCCTATACTAAATACGAAGACCATATATTGAAAAGGGGGAACCCTTACCATAATATCGAGCAATACCCCTATACTAAACACGAAGACCATATATTGAAAAGGGGGAACCCTTACCATAATATCGAGCAATACCCCTATACTAAATACGAAGACCATATATTGAAAAGGGGGGACCCTTACCATAATATCGAGCAATACCCCTATACTAAATACGAAGACCATATATTGAAAAGGGGGAACCCTTACCATAATATCGAGCAATACCCCTATACTAAATACGAAGACCATATATTGAAAAGGGGGGACCCTTACCATAATATCGAGCAATACCCCTATACTAAATACGAAGACCATATATTGAAAAGGGGGGACCCTTACCATAATATCGAGCAATACCCCTATACTAAATACGAAGACCATATATTGAAAAGGGGGGACCCTTACCATAATATCGAGCAATACCCCTATACTAAATACGAAGACCATATATTGAAAAGGGGGAACCCTTACCATAATATCGAGCAATACCCCTATACTAAACACGAAGACCATATATTGAAAAGGGGGGACCCTTACCATAATATCGAGCAATACCCCTATACTAAATACGAAGACCATATATTGAAAAGGGGGAACCCTTACCATAATATCGAGCAATACCCCTATACTAAATACGAAGACCATATATTGAAAAGGGGGGACCCTTACCATAATATCGAGCAATACCCCTATACTAAATACGAAGACCATATATTGAAAAGGGGGGACCCTTACCATAATATCGAGCAATACCCCTATACTAAATACGAAGACCATATATTGAAAAGGGGGATCCATCCTAATATTTATATGGATTTTTCCAAAAATTTCTTCAAATTACAATAGTTTTAATATATTTGAAAAGAGCACTATCGATACTTTAGTTAAGTTTTTTCGAATTTCGCTTATTTTTGCGATAAAATCAATATTTGCGGAGATACAGCCACTTTTCTAAAAAAGTTTAATAGGGAAGTAATATTTTTATTATAAAAATGAATACTGATAGACTTGGATCCATCCTAATATTTATATGGATTTTTTCAAAAATTTCTTCAAATTACAATAGTTTTAATATATTTGAAAAGAGCACTATCGATACTTTAGTTAAGTTTTTTCGAATTTCGTTTATTTTTGCGATAAAATCAATATTTGCGGAGATACAGCCACTTTTCTAAAAAAGTTTAATAGGGAAGTAATATTTTTATTATAAAAATGAATACTGATAGACTTGGATCCATCCTAATATTCATATGGATTTTTTCAAAAATTTCTTCAAATTACAATAGTTTTAATATATTTGAAAAGAGCACTATCGATACTTTAGTTAAGTTTTTTCGAATTTCGCTTATTTTTGCGATAAAATCAATATTTGCGGAGATACAGCCACTTTTCTAAAAAAGTTTAATAGGGAAGTAATATATTTATTATAAAAATGAATACTGATAGACTTGGATCCATCCTAATATTTATATGGATTTTTTCAAAAATTTCTTCAAATTACAATAGTTTTAATATATTTGAAAAGAGCACTATGGATACTTTAGTTAAGTTTTTTCGAATTTCGCTTATTTTTGCGATAAAATCAATATTTGCGGAGATACAGCCACTTTTCTAAAAAAGTTTAATAGGGAAGTAATATATTTATTATAAAAATGAATACTGATAGACTTGGATCCATCCTAATATTTATATGGATTTTTTCAAAAATTTCTTCAAATTACAATAGTTTTAATATATTTGAAAAGAGCACTATCGATACTTTAGTTAAGTTTTTTCGAATTTCGCTTATTTTTGCGATAAAATCAATATTTGCGGAGATACAGCCACTTTTCTAAAAAAGTTTAATAGGGAAGTAATATATTTATTATAAAAATGAATACTGATAGACTTGGATCCATCCTAATATTTATATGGATTTTTTCAAAAATTTCTTCAAATTACAATAGTTTTAATATATTTGAAAAGAGCACTATCGATACTTTAGTTAAGTTTTTTCGAATTTCGCTTATTTTTGCGATAAAATCAATATTTGCGGAGATACAGCCACTTTTCTAAAAAAGTTTAATAGGGAAGTAATATTTTTATTATAAAAATGAATACTGATAGACTTGGATCCATCCTAATATTCATATGGATTTTTTCAAAAATTTCTTCAAATTACAATAGTTTTAATATATTTGAAAAGAGCACTATCGATACTTTAGTTAAGTTTTTTCGAATTTCGCTTATTTTGCGATAAAATCAATATTTGCGGAGATACAGCCACTTTTCTAAAAAAGTTTAATAGGGAAGTAATATTTTTATTATAAAAATGAATACTGATAGACTTGGATCCATCCTAATTTTTATATGGATTTTTTAAAAGGGGCGACCCTTACCATAATATCGAGCAATACCCCTATACTAAATACGAAGACCATATATTGAAAGGGGGGACCCTTACCATAATATCGAGCAATACCCCTATACTAAATACGAAGACCATATATTGAAAAGGGGGGACCCTTACCATAATATCGAGCAATACCCCTATACTAAATACGAAGACCATATATTGAAAAGGGGGGACCCTTACCATAATATCGAGCAATACCCCTATACTAAATACGAAGACCATATATTGAAAAGGGGGGACCCTTACCATAATATCGAGCACTACCCCTATACTAAAAACGAAGACCATATATTGAAAAGGGGGGACCCTTACCATAATATCGAGCAATACCCCTATACTAAATACGAAGACCATATATTGAAAAGGGGGGACCCTTACCATAATATCGAGCAATACCCCTATACTAAATACGAAGACCATATATTGAAAAGGGGGACCCTTACCATAATATCGAGCAATACCCCTATACTAAAAACGAAGACCATATATTGAAAAGGGGGGACCCTTACCATAATATCGAGCACTACCCCTATACTAAATACGAAGACCATATATTGAAAAGGGGGGACCCTTACCATAATATCGAGCAATACCCCTATACTAAATACGAAGACAATATATTGAAAAGGGGGGACCCTTACCATAATATCGAGCAATACCCCTATACTAAATACGAAGACCATATATTGAAAAGGGGGACCCTTACCATAATATCGAGCAATACCCCTATACTAAATACGAAGACCATATATTGAAAAGGGGGGACCCTTACCATAATATCGAGCAATACCCCTATACTAAATACGAAGACCATATATTGAAAAGGGGGGACCCTTACCATAATATCGAGCAATACCCCTATACTAAATACGAAGATCATATATTGAAAAGGGGGGACCCTTACCATAATATCGAGCACTACCCTTATACTAAATACGAAGACCATATATTGAAAAGGGGGATCCATCCTAATATTTATATGGATTTTTTCAACAATTTCTTCAAATTACAATAGTTTTAATATATTTGAAAAGAGCACTATCGATACTTTAGTTAAGTTTTTTCGAATTTCGCTTATTTTTGCGATAAAATCAATATTTGCGGAGATACAGCCACTTTTCTAAAAAAGTTTAATAGGGAAGTAATATTTTTATTATAAAAATGAATACTGATAGACTTGGATCCATCCTAATATTCATATGGATTTTTTCAAAAATTTCTTCAAATTACAATAGTTTTAATATATTTGAAAAGAGCACTATCGATACTTTAGTTAAGTTTTTTCGAATTTCGCTTATTTTTGCGATAAAATCAATATTTGCGGAGATACAGCCACTTTTCTAAAAAAGTTTAATAGGGAAGTAATATTTTTATTATAAAAATGAATACTGATAGACTTGGATCCATCCTAATATTCATATGGATTTTTTCAAAAATTTCTTCAAATTACAATAGTTTTAATATATTTGAAAAGAGCACTATCGATACTTTAGTTAAGTTTTTTCGAATTTCGCTTATTTTTGCGATAAAATCAATATTTGCGGAGATACAGCCACTTTTCTAAAAAGGTTTAATAGGGAAGTAATATTTTTATTATAAAAATGAATACTGATAGACTTGGATCCATCCTAATATTTATATGGATTTTTTCAAAAATTTCTTCAAATTACAATAGTTTTAATATATTTGAAAAGAGCACTATCGATACTTTAGTTAAGTTTTTTCGAATTTCGCTTATTTTTGCGATAAAATCAATATTTGCGGAGATACAGCCACTTTTCTAAAAAAGTTTAATAGGGAAGTAATATTTTTATTATAAAAATGAATACTGATAGACTTGGATCCATCCTAATATTCATATGGATTTTTTCAAAAATTTCTTCAAATTACAATAGTTTTAATATATTTGAAAAGAGCACTATCGATACTTTAGTTAAAATTTTTCGAATTTCGCTTATTTTTGCGATAAAATCAATATTTGCGGAGATACAGCCACTTTTCTAAAAAAGTTTAATAGGGAAGTAATATTTTTATTATAAAAATGAATACTGATAGACTTGGATCCATCCTAATATTCATATGGATTTTTTCAAAAATTTCTTCAAATTACAATAGTTTTAATATATTTGAAAAGAGCACTATCGATACTTTAGTTAAGTTTTTTCGAATTTCGCTTATTTTTGCGATAAAATCAATATTTGCGGAGATACAGCCACTTTTCTAAAAAGGTTTAATAGGGAAGTAATATTTTTATTATAAAAATGAATACTGATAGACTTGGATCCATCCTAATATTTATATGGATTTTTTCAAAAATTTCTTCAAATTACAATAGTTTTAATATATTTGAAAAGAGCACTATCGATACTTTAGTTAAGTTTTTTCGAATTTCGCTTATTTTTGCGATAAAATCAATATTTGCGGAGATACAGCCACTTTTCTAAAAAAGTTTAATAGGGAAGTAATATTTTTATTATAAAAATGAATACTGATAGACTTGGATCCATCCTAATATTCATATGGATTTTTTCAAAAATTTCTTCAAATTACAATAGTTTTAATATATTTGAAAAGAGCACTATCGATACTTTAGTTAAGTTTTTTCGAATTTCGCTTATTTTTGCGATAAAATCAATATTTGCGGAGATACAGCCACTTTTCTAAAAAAGTTTAATAGGGAAGTAATATTTTTATTATAAAAATGAATACTGATAGACTTGGATCCATCCTAATTTTTATATGGATTTTTTCAAAAATTTCTTCAAATTACAATAGTTTTAATATATTTGAAAAGAGCACTATCGATACTTTAGTTAAGTTTTTTCGAATTTCGCTTATTTTTGCGATAAAATCAATATTTGCGGAGATACAGCCACTTTTCTAAAAAAGTTTAATAGGGAAGTAATATTTTTATTATAAAAATGAATACTGATAGACTTGGATCCATCCTAATATTCATATGGATTTTTTCAAAAATTTCTTCAAATTACAATAGTTTTAATATATTTGAAAAGAGCACTATCGATACTTTAGTTAAGTTTTTTCGAATTTCGCTTATTTTTGCGATAAAATCAATATTTGCGGAGATACAGCCACTTTTCTAAAAAAGTTTAATAGGGAAGTAATATTTTTATTATAAAAATGAATACTGATAGACTTGGATCCATCCTAATATTCATATGGATTTTTTCAAAAATTTCTTCAAATTACAATAGTTTTAATATATTTGAAAAGAGCACTATCGATACTTTAGTTAAGTTTTTTCGAATTTCGCTTATTTTTGCGATAAAATCAATATTTGCGGAGATACAGCCACTTTTCTAAAAAGGTTTAATAGGGAAGTAATATTTTTATTATAAAAATGAATACTGATAGACTTGGATCCATCCTAATATTTATATGGATTTTTTCAAAAATTTCTTCAAATTACAATAGTTTTAATATATTTGAAAAGAGCACTATCGATACTTTAGTTAAGTTTTTTCGAATTTCGCTTATTTTTGCGATAAAATCAATATTTGCGGAGATACAGCCACTTTTCTAAAAAAGTTTAATAGGGAAGTAATATTTTTATTATAAAAATGAATACTGATAGACTTGGATCCATCCTAATATTCATATGGATTTTTTCAAAAATTTCTTCAAATTACAATAGTTTTAATATATTTGAAAAGAGCACTATCGATACTTTAGTTAAGTTTTTTCGAATTTCGCTTATTTTTGCGATAAAATCAATATTTGCGGAGATACAGCCACTTTTCTAAAAAAGTTTAATAGGGAAGTAATATTTTTATTATAAAAATGAATACTGATAGACTTGGATCCATCCTAATTTTTATATGGATTTTTTAAAAGGGGCGACCCTTACCATAATATCGAGCAATACCCCTATACTAAATACGAAGACCATATATTGAAAAGGGGGGACCCTTACCATAATATCGAGCAATACCCCTATACTAAATACGAAGACCATGTATTGAAAAGGGGGGACCCTTACCATAATATCGAGCAATACCCCTATACTAAATACGAAGACCATGTATTGAAAAGGGGGGACCCTTACCATAATATCGAGCAATACCCCTATACTAAATACGAAGACCATATATTGAAAAGGGGGGACCCTTACCATAATATCGAGCAATACCCCTATACTAAATACGAAGACCATATATTGAAAAGGGGGACCCTTACCATAATATCGAGCAATACCCCTATACTAAATACGAAGACCATATATTGAAAAGGGGGGACCCTTACCATAATATCGAGCAATACCCCTATACTAAATACGAAGACCATATATTGAAAAGGGGGACCCTTACCATAATATCGAGCAATACCCCTATACTAAATACGAAGACCATATATTGAAAAGGGGGGACCCTTACCATAATATCGAGCAATACCCCTATACTAAATACGAAGACCATATATTGAAAAGGGGGGACCCTTACCATAATATCGAGCACTACCCCTATACTAAAAACGAAGACCATATATTGAAAAGGGGGGACCCTTACCATAATATCGAGCAATACCCCTATACTAAATACGAAGACCATATATTGAAAAGGGGGGACCCTTACCATAATATCGAGCAATACCCCTATACTAAATACGAAGACCATATATTGAAAAGGGGGGACCCTTACCATAATATCGAGCACTACCCCTATACTAAATACGAAGACCATATATTGAAAAGGGGGGACCCTTACCATAATATCGAGCAATACCCCTATACTAAATACGAAGACCATATATTGAAAAGGGGGGACCCTTACCATAATATCGAGCAATACCCCTATACTAAATACGAAGACCATATATTGAAAAGGGGGGACCCTTACCATAATATCGAGCAATACCCCTATACTAAATACGAAGACCATATATTGAAAAGGGGGGACCCTTACCATAATATCGAGCAATACCCCTATACTAAATACGAAGACCATATATTGAAAAGGGGGGACCCTTACCATAATATCGAGCAATACCCCTATACTAAATACGAAGACCATATATTGAAAAGGGGGGACCCTTACCATAATATCGAGCACTACCCTTATACTAAATACGAAGACCATATATTGAAAAGGGGGGATCCATCCTAATATTTATATGGATTTTTTCAACAATTTCTTCAAATTACAATAGTTTTAATATATTTGAAAAGAGCACTATCGATACTTTAGTTAAGTTTTTTCGAATTTCGCTTATTTTTGCGATAAAATCAATATTTGCGGAGATACAGCCACTTTTCTAAAAAAGTTTAATAGGGAAGTAATATTTTTATTATAAAAATGAATACTGATAGACTTGGATCCATCCTAATATTCATATGGATTTTTTCAAAAATTTCTTCAAATTACAATAGTTTTAATATATTTGAAAAGAGCACTATCGATACTTTAGTTAAGTTTTTTCGAATTTCGCTTATTTTTGCGATAAAATCAATATTTGCGGAGATACAGCCACTTTTCTAAAAAAGTTTAATAGGGAAGTAATATTTTTATTATAAAAATGAATACTGATAGACTTGGATCCATCCTAATATTTATATGGATTTTTTCAAAAATTTCTTCAAATTACAATAGTTTTAATATATTTGAAAAGAGCACTATCGATACTTTAGTTAAGTTTTTTCGAATTTCGCTTATTTTTGCGATAAAATCAATATTTGCGGAGATACAGCCACTTTTCTAAAAAAGTTTAATAGGGAAGTAATATTTTTATTATAAAAATGAATACTGATAGACTTGGATCCATCCTAATATTCATATGGATTTTTTCAAAAATTTCTTCAAATTACAATAGTTTTAATATATTTGAAAAGAGCACTATCGATACTTTAGTTAAGTTTTTTCGAATTTCGCTTATTTTTGCGATAAAATCAATATTTGCGGAGATACAGCCACTTTTCTAAAAAAGTTTAATAGGGAAGTAATATTTTTATTATAAAAATGAATACTGATAGACTTGGATCCATCCTAATATTTATATGGATTTTTTCAAAAATTTCTTCAAATTACAATAGTTTTAATATATTTGAAAAGAGCACTATCGATACTTTAGTTAAGTTTTTTCGAATTTCGCTTATTTTTGCGATAAAATCAATATTTGCGGAGATACAGCCACTTTTCTAAAAAAGTTTAATAGGGAAGTAATATTTTTATTATAAAAATGAATACTGATAGACTTGGATCCATCCTAATATTCATATGGATTTTTTCAAAAATTTCTTCAAATTACAATAGTTTTAATATATTTGAAAAGAGCACTATCGATACTTTAGTTAAGTTTTTTCGAATTTCGCTTATTTTTGCGATAAAATCAATATTTGCGGAGATACAGCCACTTTTCTAAAAAAGTTTAATAGGGAAGTAATATTTTTATTATAAAAATGAATACTGATAGACTTGGATCCATCCTAATATTTATATGGATTTTTTCAAAAATTTCTTCAAATTACAATAGTTTTAATATATTTGAAAAGAGCACTATCGATACTTTAGTTAAGTTTTTTCGAATTTCGCTTATTTTTGCGATAAAATCAATATTTGCGGAGATACAGCCACTTTTCTAAAAAAGTTTAATAGGGAAGTAATATTTTTATTATAAAAATGAATACTGATAGACTTGGATCCATCCTAATATTCATATGGATTTTTTCAAAAATTTCTTCAAATTACAATAGTTTTAATATATTTGAAAAGAGCACTATCGATACTTTAGTTAAGTTTTTTCGAATTTCGCTTATTTTTGCGATAAAATCAATATTTGCGGAGATACAGCCACTTTTCTAAAAAAGTTTAATAGGGAAGTAATATTTTTATTATAAAAATGAATACTGATAGACTTGGATCCATCCTAATATTTATATGGATTTTTTCAAAAATTTCTTCAAATTACAATAGTTTTAATATATTTGAAAAGAGCACTATCGATACTTTAGTTAAGTTTTTTCGAATTTCGCTTATTTTTGCGATAAAATCAATATTTGCGGAGATACAGCCACTTTTCTAAAAAAGTTTAATAGGGAAGTAATATTTTTATTATAAAAATGAATACTGATAGACTTGGATCCATCCTAATATTCATATGGATTTTTTCAAAAATTTCTTCAAATTACAATAGTTTTAATATATTTGAAAAGAGCACTATCGATACTTTAGTTAAGTTTTTTCGAATTTCGCTTATTTTTGCGATAAAATCAATATTTGCGGAGATACAGCCACTTTTCTAAAAAAGTTTAATAGGGAAGTAATATTTTTATTATAAAAATGAATACTGATAGACTTGGATCCATCCTAATATTCATATGGATTTTTTCAAAAATTTCTTCAAATTACAATAGTTTTAATATATTTGAAAAGAGCACTATCGATACTTTAGTTAAGTTTTTTCGAATTTCGCTAATATTTTTATTATAAAAATGAATACTGATAGACTTGGATCCATCCTAATATTTATATGGATTTTTTCAAAAATTTCTTCAAATTACAATAGTTTTAATATATTTGAAAAGAGCACTATCGATACTTTAGTTAAGTTTTTTCGAATTTCGCTTATTTTTGCGATAAAATCAATATTTGCGGAGATACAGCCACTTTTCTAAAAAAGTTTAATAGGGAAGTAATATTTTTATTATAAAAATGAATACTGATAGACTTGGATCCATCCTAATATTTATATGGATTTTTTCAAAAATTTCTTCAAATTACAATAGTTTTAATATATTTGAAAAGAGCACTATCGATACTTTAGTTAAGTTTTTTCGAATTTCGCTTATTTTTGCGATAAAATCAATATTTGCGGAGATACAGCCACTTTTCTAAAAAAGTTTAATAAGGAACTAATATATTTATTATAAAAATGAATACTGATAGACTTGGATCCATCCTAATATTCATATGGATTTTTTCAAAAATTTCTTCAAATTACAATAGTTTTAATATATTTGAAAAGAGCACTATCGATACTTTAGTTAAGTTTTTTCGAATTTCGCTTATTTTTGCGATAAAATCAATATTTGCGGAGATACAGCCACTTTTCTAAAAAAGTTTAATAGGGAAGTAATATTTTTATTATAAAAATGAATACTGATAGACTTGGATCCATCCTAATATTCATATGGATTTTTTCAAAAATTTCTTCAAATTACAATAGTTTTAATATATTTGAAAAGAGCACTATCGATACTTTCGTTAAGTTTTTTCGAATTTCGCTTATTTTTGCGATAAAATCAATATTTGCGGAGATACAGCCACTTTTCTAAAAAAGTTTAATAGGGAAGTAAAATTTTTATTATAAAAATGAATACTGATAGACTTGGATCCATCCTAATTTTTATATGGATTTTTTAAAAGGGGCGACCCTTACCATAATATCGAGCAATACCCCTATACTAAATACGAAGACCATATATTGAAAAGGGGGGACCCTTACCATAATATCGAGCAATACCCCTATACTAAATACGAAGACCATATATTGAAAAGGGGGGACCCTTACCATAATATCGAGCAATACCCCTATACTAAAAACGAAGACCATATATTGAAAAGGGGGGACCCTTACCATAATATCGAGCACTACCCCTATACTAAATACGAAGACCATATATTGAAAAGGGGGGACCCTTACCATAATATCGAGCAATACCCCTATACTAAATACGAAGACCATATATTGAAAAGGGGGAACCCTTACCATAATATCGAGCAATACCCCTATACTAAATACGAAGACCATATATTGAAAAGGGGGGACCCTTACCATAATATCGAGCAATACCCCTATACTAAATACGAAGACCATATATTGAAAAGGGGGGACCCTTACCATAATATCGAGCAATACCCCTATACTAAACACGAAGACCATATATTGAAAAGGGGGGACCCTTACCATAATATCGAGCAATACCCCTATACTAAATACGAAGACCATATATTGAAAAGGGGGGACCCTTACCATAATATCGAGCAATACCCCTATACTAAACACGAAGACCATATATTGAAAAGGGGGGACCCTTACCATAATATCGAGCAATACCCCTATTCTAAATACGAAGACCATATATTGAAAAGGGGGGACCCTTACCATAATATCGAGCAATACCCCTATACTAAATACGAAGACCATATATTGAAAAGGGGGGACCCTTACCATAATATCGAGCAATACCCCTATACTAAACACGAAGACCATATATTGAAAAGGGGGGACCCTTACCATAATATCGAGCAATACCCCTATACTAAATACGAAGACCATATATTGAAAAGGGGGGACCCTTACCATAATATCGAGCAATACCCCTATACTAAATACGAAGACCATATATTGAAAAGGGGGGACCCTTACATTAATATCGAGCAATACCCCTATACTGAATACGAAGACCATATATTGAAAAGGGGGGACCCTTACCATAATATCGAGCAATACCCCTATACTAAATACGAAGACCATATATTGAAAAGGGGGGACCCTTACCATAATATCGAGCAATACCCCTATAAAAAATACGAAGACCATATATTGAAAAGGGGGGACCCTTACCATAATATCGAGCAATACCCCTATACTAAATACGAAGACCATATATTGAAAAGGGGGGACCCTTACCATAATATCGAGCAATACCCCTATTCTAAATACGAAGACCATATATTGAAAAGGGGGGACCCTTACCATAATATCGAGCAATACCCCTATACTAAATACGAAGACCATATATTGAAAAGGGGGGACCCTTACCATAATATCGAGCAATACCCCTATACTAAATACGAAGACCATATATTGAAAAGGGGGGACCCTTACCATAATATCGAGCAATACCCCTATACTAAACACGAAGACCATATATTGAAAAGGGGGGACCCTTACCATAATATCGAGCAATACCCCTATACTAAATACGAAGACCATATATTGAAAAGGGGGGACCCTTACCATAATATCGAGCAATACCCCTATACTAAACACGAAGACCATATATTGAAAAGGGGGGACCCTTACCATAATATCGAGCAATACCCCTATTCTAAATACGAAGACCATATATTGAAAAGGGGGGACCCTTACCATAATATCGAGCAATACCCCTATACTAAATACGAAGACCATATATTGAAAAGGGGGGACCCTTACCATAATATCGAGCAATACCCCTATACTAAACACGAAGACCATATATTGAAAAGGGGGGACCCTTACCATAATATCGAGCAATACCCCTATACTAAATACGAAGACCATATATTGAAAAGGGGGGACCCTTACCATAATATCGAGCAATACCCCTATACTAAATACGAAGACCATATATTGAAAAGGGGGGACCCTTACATTAATATCGAGCAATACCCCTATACTGAATACGAAGACCATATATTGAAAAGGGGGGACCCTTACCATAATATCGAGCAATACCCCTATACTGAATACGAAGACCATATATTGAAAAGGGGGGACCCTTACCATAATATCGAGCAATACCCCTATACTAAATACGAAGACCATATATTGAAAAGGGGGGATCCATCCTAATATTTATATGGATTTTTCCAAAAATTTCTTCAAATTACAATAGTTTTAATATATTTGAAAAGAGCACTATCGATACTTTAGTTAAGTTTTTTCGAATTTCGCTTATTTTTGCGATAAAATCAATATTTGCGGAGATACAGCCACTTTTCTAAAAAAGTTTAATAGGGAAGTAATATTTTTATTATAAAAATGAATACTGATAGACTTGGATCCATCCTAATATTTATATGGATTTTTTCAAAAATTTCTTCAAATTACAATAGTTTTAATATATTTGAAAAGAGCACTATCGATACTTTAGTTAAGTTTTTTCGAATTTCGCTTATTTTTGCGATAAAATCAATATTTGCGGAGATACAGCCACTTTTCTAAAAAAGTTTAATAGGGAAGTAATATTTTTATTATAAAAATGAATACTGATAGACTTGGATCCATCCTAATATTCATATGGATTTTTTCAAAAATTTCTTCAAATTACAATAGTTTTAATATATTTGAAAAGAGCACTATCGATACTTTCGTTAAGTTTTTTCGAATTTCGCTTATTTTTGCGATAAAATCAATATTTGCGGAGATACAGCCACTTTTCTAAAAAAGTTTAATAGGGAAGTTGTTACCGCCACTCATAAATCGCTAATATGACATTACTGTTACCGCCACTCATAAATAGCTAATATGACATTACTGTTACCGCCACTCATAAATCGCTAATATGACATTACTGTTATCGATATGTAGAGAGATGAGCATGGCAAATGTTCAATTATTCCTTTTAATTTTCCACGCGGTATAATTATGAGGCCATATTTAATCGAGACCACATACATAGGTATATAAAACACCTACATAGATTGAAGATATTCATTCGTTCAGGTCATAAGGATTACGAAGCTTCGCTTGGAGTAGCCATACATAAAAGTTAGTATATCAGCAGTTTAGTATGTAAGTTTGTATAAGTTTGTATATAAATTGTAAATTTATTTATAATTTTAGGAATTTTAACATATTAAAGCGTAAGAATAAAGAATTAAAGTTTTCTAAAATTCTTACACTTGTTGTGTTTAAAATCCACATTGGCTATCTTGAGCTTGGGCCGCTTTACCCGCAACAGAAGTAATATTTTTATTATAAAAATGAATACTGATAGACTTGGATCCATCCTAATTTTTATATGGATTTTTTAAAAGGGACGACCCTTACCATAATATCGAGCAATACCCCTATACTAAATACGAAGACCATATATTGAAAAGGGGGACCCTTACCATAATATCGAGCAATACCCCTATACTAAATACGAAGACCATATATTGAAAAGGGGGGACCCTTACCATAATATCGAGCAATACCCCTATACTAAATACGAAGACCATATATTGAAAAGGGGGGACCCTTACCATAATATCGAGCAATACCCCTATACTAAATACGAAGACCATATATTGAAAAGGGGGGACCCTTACCATAATATCGAGCAATACCCCTATACTAAATACGAAGACCATATATTGAAAAGGGGGGACCCTTACCATAATATCGAGCAATACCCCTATACTAAACACGAAGACCATATATTGAAAAGGGGGGACCCTTACCATAATATCGAGCAATACCCCTATACTAAATACGAAGACCATATATTGAAAAGGGGGAACCCTTACCATAATATCGAGCAATACCCCTATACTAAATACGAAGACCATATATTGAAAAGGGGGGACCCTTACCATAATATCGAGCAATACCCCTATACTAAATACGAAGACCATATATTGAAAAGGGGGGACCCTTACCATAATATCGAGCAATACCCCTATACTAAACACGAAGACCATATATTGAAAAGGGGGGACCCTTACCATAATATCGAGCAATACCCCTATACTAAATACGAAGACCATATATTGAAAAGGGGGGACCCTTACCATAATATCGAGCAATACCCCTATACTAAACACGAAGACCATATATTGAAAAGGCGGGACCCTTACCATAATATCGAGCAATACCCCTATTCTAAATACGAAGACCATATATTGAAAAGGGGGGACCCTTACCATAATATCGAGCAATACCCCTATACTGAATACGAAGACCATATATTGAAAAGGGGGGACCCTTACCATAATATCGAGCAATACCCCTATACTAAATACGAAGACCATATATTGAAAAGGGGGGACCCTTACCATAATATCGAGCAATACCCCTATACTAAATACGAAGACCATATATTGAAAAGGGGGGACCCTTACCATAATATCGAGCAATACCCCTATACTAAACACGAAGACCATATATTGAAAAGGGGGGACCCTTACCATAATATCGAGCAATACCCCTATACTAAATACGAAGACCATATATTGAAAAGGGGGGACCCTTACCATAATATCGAGCAATACCCCTATACTAAATACGAAGACCATATATTGAAAAGGGGGGACCCTTACCATAATATCGAGCAATACCCCTATACTCAATACGAAGACCATATATTGAAAAGGGGGGACCCTTACCATAATATCGAGCAATACCCCTATACTAAATACGAAGACCATATATTGAAAAGGGGGGATCCATCCTAATATTTATATGGATTTTTCCAAAAATTTCTTCAAATTACAATAGTTTTAATATATTTGAAAAGAGCACTATCGATACTTTAGTTAAGTTTTTTCGAATTTCGCTTATTTTTGCGATAAAATCAATATTTGCGGAGATACAGCCACTTTTCTAAAAAAGTTTAATAGGGAAGTAATATTTTTATTATAAAAATGAATACTGATAGACTTGGATCCATCCTAATATTTATATGGATTTTTTCAAAAATTTCTTCAAATTACAATAGTTTTAATATATTTGAAAAGAGCACTATCGATACTTTAGTTAAGTTTTTTCGAATTTCGCTTATTTTTGCGATAAAATCAATATTTGCGGAGATACAGCCACTTTTCTAAAAAAGTTTAATAGGGAAGTAATATTTTTATTATAAAAATGAATACTGATAGACTTGGATCCATCCTAATATTCATATGGATTTTTTCAAAAATTTCTTCAAATTACAATAGTTTTAATATATTTGAAAAGAGCACTATCGATACTTTAGTTAAGTTTTTTCGAATTTCGCTTATTTTTGCGATAAAATCAATATTTGCGGAGATACAGCCACTTTTCTAAAAAAGTTTAATAGGGAAGTAATATATTTATTATAAAAATGAATACTGATAGACTTGGATCCATCCTAATATTTATATGGATTTTTTCAAAAATTTCTTCAAATTACAATAGTTTTAATATATTTGAAAAGAGCACTATCGATACTTTAGTTAAGTTTTTTCGAATTTCGCTTATTTTTGCGATAAAATCAATATTTGCGGAGATACAGCCACTTTTCTAAAAAAGTTTAATAGGGAAGTAATATTTTTATTATAAAAATGAATACTGATAGACTTGGATCCATCCTAATATTCATATGGATTTTTTCAAAAATTTCTTCAAATTACAATAGTTTTAATATATTTGAAAAGAGCACTATCGATACTTTAGTTAAGTTTTTTCGAATTTCGCTTATTTTGCGATAAAATCAATATTTGCGGAGATACAGCCACTTTTCTAAAAAAGTTTAATAGGGAAGTAATATTTTTATTATAAAAATGAATACTGATAGACTTGGATCCATCCTAATATTCATATGGATTTTTTCAAAAATTTCTTCAAATTACAATAGTTTTAATATATTTGAAAAGAGCACTATCGATACTTTAGTTAAGTTTTTTCGAATTTCGCTTATTTTGCGATAAAATCAATATTTGCGGAGATACAGCCACTTTTCTAAAAAAGTTTAATAGGGAAGTAATATTTTTATTATAAAAATGAATACTGATAGACTTGGATCCATCCTAATTTTTATATGGATTTTTTAAAAGGGGCGACCCTTACCATAATATCGAGCAATACCCCTATACTGAATACGAAGACCATATATTGAAAAGGGGGGATCCATCCTAATATTTATATGGATTTTTCCAAAAATTTCTTCAAATTACAATAGTTTTAATATATTTGAAAAGAGCACTATCGATACTTTAGTTAAGTTTTTTCGAATTTCGCTTATTTTGCGATAAAATCAATATTTGCGGAGATACAGCCACTTTTCTAAAAAAGTTTAATAGGGAAGTAATATTTTTATTATAAAAATGAATACTGATAGACTTGGATCCATCCTAATTTTTATATGGATTTTTTAAAAGGGGCGACCCTTACCATAATATCGAGCAATACCCCTATACTAAATACGAAGACCATATATTGAAAAGGGGGGATCCATCCTAATATTTATATGGATTTTTCCAAAAATTTCTTCAAATTACAATAGTTTTAATATATTTGAAAAGAGCACTATCGATACTTTAGTTAAGTTTTTTCGAATTTCGCTTATTTTTGCGATAAAATCAATATTTGCGGAGATACAGCCAATTTTCTAAAAAAGTTTAATAGGGAAGTAATATTTTTATTATAAAAATGAATACTGATAGACTTGGATCCATCCTAATATTTATATGGATTTTTTCAAAAATTTCTTCAAATTACAATAGTTTTAATATATTTGAAAAGAGCACTATCGATACTTTAGTTAAGTTTTTTCGAATTTCGCTTATTTTTGCGATAAAATCAATATTTGCGGAGATACAGCCACTTTTGTAAAAAAGTTTAATAGGGAAGTAATATTTTTATTATAAAAATGAATACTGATAGACTTGGATCCATCCTAATATTTATATGGATTTTTTCAAAAATTTCTTCAAATTACAATAGTTTTAATATATTTGAAAAGAGCACTATCGATACTTTAGTTAAGTTTTTTCGAATTTCGCTTATTTTTGCGATAAAATCAATATTTGCGGAGATACAGCCACTTTTCTAAAAAAGTTTAATAGGGAAGTAATATTTTTATTATAAAAATGAATACTGATAGACTTGGATCCATCCTAATATTTATATGGATTTTTTCAAAAATTTCTTCAAATTACAATAGTTTTAATATATTTGAAAAGAGCACTATCGATACTTTAGTTAAGTTTTTTCGAATTTCGCTTATTTTTGCGATAAAATCAATATTTGCGGAGATACAGCCACTTTTCTAAAAAAGTTTAATAGGGAAGTAATATATTTATTATAAAAATGAATACTGATAGACTTGGATCCATCCTAATATTTATATGGATTTTTTCAAAAATTTCTTCAAATTACAATAGTTTTAATATATTTGAAAAGAGCACTATGGATACTTTAGTTAAGTTTTTTCGAATTTCGCTTATTTTTGCGATAAAATCAATATTTGCGGAGATACAGCCACTTTTCTAAAAAAGTTTAATAGGGAACTAATATATTTATTATAAAAATGAATACTGATAGACTTGGATCCATCCTAATATTTATATGGATTTTTTCAAAAATTTCTTCAAATTACAATAGTTTTAGTATATTTGAAAAGAGCACTATCGATACTTTAGTTAAGTTTTTTCGAATTTCGCTTATTTTTGCGATAAAATCAATATTTGCGGAGATACAGCCACTTTTCTAAAAAAGTTTAATAGGGAAGTAATATATTTATTATAAAAATGAATACTGATAGACTTGGATCCATCCTAATATTTATATGGATTTTTTCAAAAATTTCTTCAAATTACAATAGTTTTAATATATTTGAAAAGAGCACTATGGATACTTTAGTTAAGTTTTTTCGAATTTCGCTTATTTTTGCGATAAAATCAATATTTGCGGAGATACAGCCACTTTTCTAAAAAAGTTTAATAGGGAACTAATATATTTATTATAAAAATGAATACTGATAGACTTGGATCCATCCTAATATTTATATGGATTTTTTCAAAAATTTCTTCAAATTACAATAGTTTTAATATATTTGAAAAGAGCACTATCGATACTTTAGTTAAGTTTTTTCGAATTTCGCTTATTTTTGCGATAAAATCAATATTTGCGGAGATACAGCCACTTTTCTAAAAAAGTTTAATAGGGAAGTAATATATTTATTATAAAAATGAATACTGATAGACTTGGATCCATCCTAATTTTTATATGGATTTTTTAAAAGGGGCGACCCTTACCATAATATCGAGCAATACCCCTATACTAAATACGAAGACCATATATTGAAAAGGGGGACCCTTACCATAATATCGAGCAATACCCCTATACTAAATACGAAGACCATATATTGAAAAGGGGGGACCCTTACCATAATATCGAGCAATACCCCTATACTAAATACGAAGACCATATATTGAAAAGGGTGGACCCTTACCATAATATCGAGCAATACCCCTATACTAAATACGAAGACCATATATTGAAAAGGGGGGACCCTTACCATAATATCGAGCAATACCCCTATACTAAATACGAAGACCATATATTGAAAAGGGGGACCCTTACCATAATATCGAGCAATACCCCTATACTAAATACGAAGACCATATATTGAAAAGGGGGGACCCTTACCATAATATCGAGCAATACCCCTATACTAAATACGAAGACCATATATTGAAAAGGGGGGACCCTTACCATAATATCGAGCACTACCCCTATACTAAAAACGAAGACCATATATTGAAAAGGGGGGACCCTTACCATAATATCGAGCAATACCCCTATACTAAATACGAAGACCATATATTGAAAAGGGGGGACCCTTACCATAATATCGAGCAATACCCCTATACTAAATACGAAGACCATATATTGAAAAGGGGGGACCCTTACCATAATATCGAGCAATACCCCTATACTAAAAACGAAGACCATATATTGAAAAGGGGGGACCCTTACCATAATATCGAGCACTACCCCTATACTAAATACGAAGACCATATATTGAAAAGGGGGGACCCTTACCATAATATCGAGCAATACCCCTATACTAAATACGAAGACCATATATTGAAAAGGGGGGACCCTTACCATAATATCGAGCAATACCCCTATACTAAATACGAAGACCATATATTGAAAAGGGGGGACCCTTACCATAATATCGAGCAATACCCCTATACTAAATACGAAGACCATATATTGAAAAGGGGGGACCCTTACCATAATATCGAGCAATACCCCTATACTAAATACGAAGACCATATATTGAAAAGGGGGGACCCTTACCATAATATCGAGCAATACCCCTATACTAAATACGAAGACCATATATTGAAAAGGGGGAACCCTTACCATAATATCGAGCACTACCCTTATACTAAATACGAAGACCATATATTGAAAAGGGGGGATCCATCCTAATATTTATATGGATTTTTTCAACAATTTCTTCAAATTACAATAGTTTTAATATATTTGAAAAGAGCACTATCGATACTTTAGTTAAGTTTTTTCGAATTTCGCTTATTTTTGCGATAAAATCAATATTTGCGGAGATACAGCCACTTTTCTAAAAAAGTTTAATAGGGAAGTAATATTTTTATTATAAAAATTAATACTGATAGACTTGGATCCATCCTAATATTCATATGGATTTTTTCAAAAATTTCTTCAAATTACAATAGTTTTAATATATTTGAAAAGAGCACTATCGATACTTTAGTTAAGTTTTTTCGAATTTCGCTTATTTTTGCGATAAAATCAATATTTGCGGAGATACAGCCACTTTTCTAAAAAAGTTTAATAGGGAAGTATTATTTTTATTATAAAAATGAATACTGATAGACTTGGATCCATCCTAATATTCATATGGATTTTTTCAAAAATTTCTTCAAATTACAATAGTTTTAATATATTTGAAAAGAGCACTATCGATACTTTAGTTAAGTTTTTTCGAATTTCGCTTATTTTTGCGATAAAATCAATATTTGCGGAGATACAGCCACTTTTCTAAAAAGGTTTAATAGGGAAGTAATATTTTTATTATAAAAATGAATACTGATAGACTTGGATCCATCCTAATTTTTATATGGATTTTTTAAAAGGGGCGACCCTTACCATAATATCGAGCAATACCCCTATACTAAATACGAAGACCATATATTGAAAAGGGGGGACCCTTACCATAATATCGAGCAATACCCCTATACTAAATACGAAGACCATGTATTGAAAAGGGGGGACCCTTACCATAATATCGAGCAATACCCCTATACTAAATACGAAGACCATATATTGAAAAGGGGGGACCCTTACCATAATATCGAGCAATACCCCTATACTAAATACGAAGACCATATATTGAAAAGGGGGGACCCTTACCATAATATCGAGCAATACCCCTATACTAAATACGAAGACCATATATTGAAAAGGGGGGACCCTTACCATAATATCGAGCAATACCCCTATACTAAATACGAAGACCATATATTGAAAAGGGGGGACCCTTACCATAATATCGAGCAATACCCCTATACTAAATACGAAGACCATATATTGAAAAGGGGGGACCCTTACCATAATATCGAGCAATACCCCTATACTAAATACGAAGACCATATATTGAAAAGGGGGGACCCTTACCATAATATCGAGCAATACCCCTATACTAAATACGAAGACCATATATTGAAAAGGGGGGACCCTTACCATAATATCGAGCAATACCCCTATACTAAATACGAAGACCATATATTGAAAAGGGGGGACCCTTACCATAATATCGAGCAATACCCCTATACTAAATACGAAGACCATATATTGAAAAGGGGGGACCCTTACCATAATATCGAGCAATACCCCTATACTAAATACGAAGACCATATATTGAAAAGGGGGGACCCTTACCATAATATCGAGCAATACCCCTATACTAAACACGAAGACCATATATTGAAAAGGGGGGACCCTTACCATAATATCGAGCAATACCCCTATACTAAATACGAAGACCATATATTGAAAAGGGGGGACCCTTACCATAATATCGAGCAATACCCCTATACTAAATACGAAGACCATATATTGAAAAGGGGGGACCCTTACCATAATATCGAGCAATACCCCTATACTAAACACGAAGACCATATATTGAAAAGGGGGGACCCTTACCATAATATCGAGCAATACCCCTATACTAAATACGAAGACCATATATTGAAAAGGGGGGACCCTTACCATAATATCGAGCAATACCCCTATACTAAATACGAAGACCATATATTGAAAAGGGGGGACCCTTACCATAATATCGAGCAATACCCCTATACTAAATACGAAGACCATATATTGAAAAGGGGGGACCCTTACCATAATATCGAGCAATACCCCTATACTAAATACGAAGACCATATATTGAAAAGGGGGGACCCTTACCATAATATCGAGCAATACCCCTATACTAAATACGAAGACCATATATTGAAAAGGGGGGACCCTTACCATAATATCGAGCAATACCCCTATACTAAACACGAAGACCATATATTGAAAAGGGGGGACCCTTACCATAATATCGAGCAATACCCCTATACTAAATACGAAGACCATATATTGAAAAGAGGGGACCCTTACCATAATATCGAGCAATACCCCTATACTAAATACGAAGACCATATATTGAAAAGGGGGGACCCTTACCATAATATCGAGCAATACCCCTATACTAAATACGAAGACCATATATTGAAAAGGGGGGACCCTTACCATAATATCGAGCAATACCCCTATACTAAATACGAAGACCATATATTGAAAAGGGGGGACCCTTACCATAATATCGAGCAATACCCCTATACTAAATACGAAGACCATATATTGAAAAGGGGGGACCCTTACCATAATATCGAGCAATACCCCTATACTAAATACGAAGACCATATATTGAAAAGGGGGGACCCTTACCATAATATCGAGCAATACCCCTATACTAAATACGAAGACCATATATTGAAAAGGGGGGACCCTTACCATAATATCGAGCAATACCCCTATACTAAATACGAAGACCATATATTGAAAAGGGGGGACCCTTACCATAATATCGAGCAATACCCCTATACTAAATACGAAGACCATATATTGAAAAGGGGGGACCCTTACCATAATATCGAGCAATACCCCTATACTAAATACGAAGACCATATATTGAAAAGGGGGGACCCTTACCATAATATCGAGCAATACCCCTATACTAAATACGAAGACCATATATTGAAAAGGGGGGACCCTTACCATAATATCGAGCAATACCCCTATACTAAATACGAAGACCATATATTGAAAAGGGGGGACCCTTACCATAATATCGAGCAATACCCCTATACTAAATACGAAGACCATATATTGAAAAGGGGGGACCCTTACCATAATATCGAGCAATACCCCTATACTAAATACGAAGACCATATATTGAAAAGGGGGGACCCTTACCATAATATCGAGCAATACCCCTATACTAAATACGAAGACCATATATTGAAAAGGGGGGACCCTTACCATAATATCGAGCAATACCCCTATACTAAATACGAAGACCATATATTGAAAAGGGGGGACCCTTACCATAATATCGAGCAATACCCCTATACTAAATACGAAGACCATATATTGAAAAGGGGGGACCCTTACCATAATATCGAGCAATACCCCTATACTAAATACGAAGACCATATATTGAAAAGGGGGGACCCTTACCATAATATCGAGCAATACCCCTATACTAAATACGAAGACCATATATTGAAAAGAGGGGACCCTTACCATAATATCGAGCAATACCCCTATACTAAATACGAAGACCATATATTGAAAAGGGGGGACCCTTACCATAATATCGAGCAATACCCCTATACTAAATACGAAGACCATATATTGAAAAGGGGGGACCCTTACCATAATATCGAGCAATACCCCTATACTAAATACGAAGACCATATATTGAAAAGGGGGGACCCTTACCATAATATCGAGCAATACCCCTATACTAAATACGAAGACCATATATTGAAAAGGGGGGACCCTTACCATAATATCGAGCAATACCCCTATACTAAATACGAAGACCATATATTGAAAAGGGGGGACCCTTACCATAATATCGAGCAATACCCCTATACTAAATACGAAGACCATATATTGAAAAGGGGGGACCCTTACCATAATATCGAGCAATACCCCTATACTAAATACGAAGACCATATATTGAAAAGGGGGGACCCTTACCATAATATCGAGCAATACCCCTATACTAAATACGAAGACCATATATTGAAAAGGGGGGACCCTTACCATAATATCGAGCAATACCCCTATACTAAATACGAAGACCATATATTGAAAAGGGGGGACCCTTACCATAATATCGAGCAATACCCCTATACTAAATACGAAGACCATATATTGAAAAGGGGGGACCCTTACCATAATATCGAGCAATACCCCTATACTAAATACGAAGACCATATATTGAAAAGGGGGGACCCTTACCATAATATCGAGCAATACCCCTATACTAAATACGAAGACCATATATTGAAAAGAGGGGACCCTTACCATAATATCGAGCAATACCCCTATACTAAATACGAAGACCATATATTGAAAAGGGGGGACCCTTACCATAATATCGAGCAATACCCCTATACTAAATACGAAGACCATATATTGAAAAGGGGGGACCCTTACCATAATATCGAGCAATACCCCTATACTAAATACGAAGACCATATATTGAAAAGGGGGGACCCTTACCATAATATCGAGCAATACCCCTATACTAAATACGAAGACCATATATTGAAAAGGGGGGACCCTTACCATAATATCGAGCAATACCCCTATACTAAACACGAAGACCATATATTGAAAAGGGGGGACCCTTACCATAATATCGAGCAATACCCCTATACTAAATACGAAGACCATATATTGAAAAGAGGGGACCCTTACCATAATATCGAGCAATACCCCTATACTAAATACGAAGACCATATATTGAAAAGGGGGGACCCTTACCATAATATCGAGCAATACCCCTATACTAAATACGAAGACCATATATTGAAAAGGGGGGACCCTTACCATAATATCGAGCAATACCCCTATACTAAATACGAAGACCATATATTGAAAAGGGGGGACCCTTACCATAATATCGAGCAATACCCCTATACTAAATACGAAGACCATATATTGAAAAGGGGGGACCCTTACCATAATATCGAGCAATACCCCTATACTAAATACGAAGACCATATATTGAAAAGGGGGGACCCTTACCATAATATCGAGCAATACCCCTATACTAAATACGAAGACCATATATTGAAAAGGGGGGACCCTTACCATAATATCGAGCAATACCCCTATACTAAATACGAAGACCATATATTGAAAAGGGGGGACCCTTACCATAATATCGAGCAATACCCCTATACTAAATACGAAGACCATATATTGAAAAGGGGGGACCCTTACCATAATATCGAGCAATACCCCTATACTAAATACGAAGACCATATATTGAAAAGGGGGGACCCTTACCATAATATCGAGCAATACCCCTATACTAAATACGAAGACCATATATTGAAAAGGGGGGACCCTTACCATAATATCGAGCAATACCCCTATACTAAATACGAAGACCATATATTGAAAAGGGGGGACCCTTACCATAATATCGAGCAATACCCCTATACTAAATACGAAGACCATATATTGAAAAGGGGGGACCCTTACCATAATATCGAGCAATACCCCTATACTAAATACGAAGACCATATATTGAAAAGGGGGGACCCTTACCATAATATCGAGCAATACCCCTATACTAAATACGAAGACCATATATTGAAAAGGGGGGACCCTTACCATAATATCGAGCAATACCCCTATACTAAATACGAAGACCATATATTGAAAAGGGGGGACCCTTACCATAATATCGAGCAATACCCCTATACTAAATACGAAGACCATATATTGAAAAGGGGGGACCCTTACCATAATATCGAGCAATACCCCTATACTAAATACGAAGACCATATATTGAAAAGGGGGGACCCTTACCATAATATCGAGCAATACCCCTATACTAAATACGAAGACCATATATTGAAAAGAGGGGACCCTTACCATAATATCGAGCAATACCCCTATACTAAATACGAAGACCATATATTGAAAAGGGGGGACCCTTACCATAATATCGAGCAATACCCCTATACTAAATACGAAGACCATATATTGAAAAGGGGGGACCCTTACCATAATATCGAGCAATACCCCTATACTAAATACGAAGACCATATATTGAAAAGGGGGGACCCTTACCATAATATCGAGCAATACCCCTATACTAAATACGAAGACCATATATTGAAAAGGGGGGACCCTTACCATAATATCGAGCAATACCCCTATACTAAACACGAAGACCATATATTGAAAAGGGGGGACCCTTACCATAATATCGAGCAATACCCCTATACTAAATACGAAGACCATATATTGAAAAGGGGGGACCCTTACCATAATATCGAGCAATACCCCTATACTAAATACGAAGACCATATATTGAAAAGGGGGGACCCTTACCATAATATCGAGCAATACCCCTATACTAAATACGAAGACCATATATTGAAAAGGGGGGACCCTTACCATAATATAATTTTTCTTTTATAAATTCAGCCAGCTGAATAGCGTCTTGGCTGATTAGCCCAGATCAAGGCCGGTAGTTTACTATTACTAATTCCCCTTAAGCTATATCTATAGTTTCGCTTAACCACAACAAAAAACCAAGGGCCTGCCAAAGGCGCATATTAAAATCAATTTGTGAGAAGGGAGGTACGAGTATAAGCGTGTCCGCAGTCTAATAGAATTCTGAATAGATCAGTAAGCAAATCAAAAATTCAACTCACTGTAAAAGCCCTTGTTTATTCCTGGGTCGAAAAACTTACCTGAAAAGAGACAAAATTTGAAAAATTTATTAATAAAAGAAAGTGGTTTACACGAGAAAAACATTTTATAATATGTGGTTGTTTTTGTGATGAGTGATCCCTTTCCTTTCTTTCATTTTAATTGAAACCTTTAACTATTAACAGTAGATATGAATTATAATGAGCTGGACCAATAATCTGTATAGATTCACTAGTCACAACTCGACACTCCTCACAGTAATGCCGTAGTGCATAATATTGCTGGCTTATCGTGCTGTGTTTTGATGACACCAAATACATACATACATCCTTTTAAACGGTAAAATGTCTTGTCACTGACAATATATATATTTACTGCGTGCCAACAGCTGATCTTTATACTGCTCATGGAGGTAAATTTAGGCCTGAATTCAAGTTTGCCGATTTCAATTACTGCATTCGAACCAAAATCCTAGTACAGAGTTCGCCAGGTTAGTCTAAGTGAGAGATTGTAGCCTGTTAATCTCTCACGCAACTGCCGTGAACAAATTTATTAGTCATGATACTCCATACACACTTTTCACTGCAGATATACAAGATATATCTAAAGCAATACCCCTATACTAAACACGAAGACCATATATTGAAAAGGGGGGACCCTTACCATAATATCGAGCAATACCCCTATACTAAATACGAAGACCATATATTGAAAAGGGGGGACCCTTACCATAATATCGAGCAATACCCCTATACTAAACACGAAGACCATATATTGAAAAGGGGGGACCCTTACCATAATATCGAGCAATACCCCTATACTAAACACGAAGACCATATATTGAAAAGGGGGGACCCTTACCATAATATCGAGCAATACCCCTATACTAAACACGAAGACCATATATTGAAAAGGGGGGACCCTTACCATAATATCGAGCAATACCCCTATACTAAACACGAAGACCATATATTGAAAAGGGGGGACCCTTACCATAATATCGAGCAATACCCCTATACTAAACACGAAGACCATATATTGAAAAGGGGGGACCCTTACCATAATATCGAGCAATACCCCTATACTAAATACGAAGACCATATATTGAAAAGGGGGGACCCTTACCATAATATCGAGCAATACCCCTATACTAAACACGAAGACCATATATTGAAAAGGGGGGACCCTTACCATAATATCGAGCAATACCCCTATACTAAATACGAAGACCATATATTGAAAAGGGGGGACCCTTACCATAATATCGAGCAATACCCCTATACTAAACACGAAGACCATATATTGAAAAGGGGGGACCCTTACCATAATATCGAGCAATACCCCTATACTAAACACGAAGACCATATATTGAAAAGGGGGGACCCTTACCATAATATCGAGCAATACCCCTATACTAAATACGAAGACCATATATTGAAAAGGGGGGACCCTTACCATAATATCGAGCAATACCCCTATACTAAACACGAAGACCATATATTGAAAAGGGGGGACCCTTACCATAATATCGAGCAATACCCCTATACTAAATACGAAGACCATATATTGAAAAGGGGGGACCCTTACCATAATATCGAGCAATACCCCTATACTAAACACGAAGACCATATATTGAAAAGGGGGGACCCTTACCATAATATCGAGCAATACCCCTATACTAAATACGAAGACCATATATTGAAAAGGGGGGACCCTTACCATAATATCGAGCAATACCCCTATACTAAACACGAAGACCATATATTGAAAAGGGGGGACCCTTACCATAATATCGAGCAATACCCCTATACTAAATACGAAGACCATATATTGAAAAGGGGGGACCCTTACCATAATATCGAGCAATACCCCTATACTAAATACGAAGACCATATATTGAAAAGGGGGGACCCTTACCATAATATCGAGCAATACCCCTATACTAAATACGAAGACCATATATTGAAAAGGGGGGACCCTTACCATAATATCGAGCAATACCCCTATACTAAATACGAAGACCATATATTGAAAAGGGGGGACCCTTACCATAATATCGAGCAATACCCCTATCCTAACCACGAAGACCATATATTGAAAAGGGGGGACCCTTACCATAATATCGAGCAATACCCCTATACTAAATACGAAGACCATATATTGAAAAGGGGGGACCCTTACCATAATATCGAGCAATACCCCTATACTAAATACGAAGACCATATATTGAAAAGGGGGGACCCTTACCATAATATCGAGCAATACCCCTATACTAAACACGAAGACCATATATTGAAAAGGGGGAACCCTTACCATAATATCGAGCAATACCCCTATACTAAATACGAAGACCATATATTGAAAAGGGGGGACCCTTACCATAATATCGAGCAATACCCCTATACTAAATACGAAGACCATATATTGAAAAGGGGGGACCCTTACCATAATATCGAGCAATACCCCTATACTAAATACGAAGACCATATATTGAAAAGGGGGGACCCTTACCATAATATCGAGCAATACCCCTATACTAAATACGAAGACCATATATTGAAAAGGGGGGACCCTTACCATAATATCGAGCAATACCCCTATACTAAATACGAAGACCATATATTGAAAAGGGGGGACCCTTACCATAATATCGAGCAATACCCCTATACTAAATACGAAGACCATATATTGAAAAGGGGGGACCCTTACCATAATATCGAGCAATACCCCTATACTAAATACGAAGACCATATAGAGAAAAGGGGGGACCCTTACCATAATATCGAGCAATACCCCTATACTAAATACGAAGACCATATATTGAAAAGGGGGGACCCTTACCATAATATCGAGCAATACCCCTATACTAAACACGAAGACCATATATTGAAAAGGGGGAACCCTTACCATAATATCGAGCAATACCCCTATACTAAACACGAAGACCATATATTGAAAAGGGGGAACCCTTACCATAATATCGAGCAATACCCCTATACTAAATACGAAGACCATATATTGAAAAGTTTTCCTGGGTCGAAAAACTTACCTGAAAAGAGACAAAATTTGAAAAATTTATTAATAAAAGAAGGTGGTTTACACGAGAAAAATATTTTATAATATGTGGTTGTTTTTGTGATGAGTGATCCCTTTCCTTTCTTTCATTTTAATTGAAACCTTTAACTATTAACAGTAGATATGAATTATAATGAGCTGGACCAATAATCTGTATAGATTCACTAGTCACAACTCGACACTCCTCACAGTAATGCCGTAGTGCATAATATTGCTGGCTTATCGTGCTGTGTTTTGATGACACCAAATACATACATACATCCTTTTAAACGGTAAAATGTCTTGTCACTGACAATATATATATTTACTGCGTGCCAACAGCTGATCTTTATACTGCTCATGGAGGTAAATTTAGGCCTGAATTCAAGTTTGCCGATTTCAATTACTGCATTCGAACCAAAATCCTAGTACAGAGTTCGCCAGGTTAGTCTAAGTGAGAGATTGTAGCCTGTTAATCTCTCACGCAACTGCCGTGAACAAATTTATTAGTCATGATACTCCATACACACTTTTCACTGCAGATATACAAGATATATCTAAAGCAATACCCCTATACTAAACACGAAGACCATATATTGAAAAGGGGGGACCCTTACCATAATATCGAGCAATACCCCTATACTAAATACGAAGACCATATATTGAAAAGGGGGGACCCTTACCATAATATCGAGCAATACCCCTATACTAAACACGAAGACCATATATTGAAAAGGGGGGACCCTTACCATAATATCGAGCAATACCCCTATACTAAACACGAAGACCATATATTGAAAAGGGGGGACCCTTACCATAATATCGAGCAATACCCCTATACTAAACACGAAGACCATATATTGAAAAGGGGGGACCCTTACCATAATATCGAGCAATACCCCTATACTAAACACGAAGACCATATATTGAAAAGGGGGGACCCTTACCATAATATCGAGCAATACCCCTATACTAAACACGAAGACCATATATTGAAAAGGGGGACCCTTACCATAATATCGAGCAATACCCCTATACTAAATACGAAGACCATATATTGAAAAGGGGGGACCCTTACCATAATATCGAGCAATACCCCTATACTAAACACGAAGACCATATATTGAAAAGGGGGGACCCTTACCATAATATCGAGCAATACCCCTATACTAAATACGAAGACCATATATTGAAAAGGGGGGACCCTTACCATAATATCGAGCAATACCCCTATACTAAACACGAAGACCATATATTGAAAAGGGGGGACCCTTACCATAATATCGAGCAATACCCCTATACTAAACACGAAGACCATATATTGAAAAGGGGGGACCCTTACCATAATATCGAGCAATACCCCTATACTAAATACGAAGACCATATATTGAAAAGGGGGGACCCTTACCATAATATCGAGCAATACCCCTATACTAAACACGAAGACCATATATTGAAAAGGGGGGACCCTTACCATAATATCGAGCAATACCCCTATACTAAATACGAAGACCATATATTGAAAAGGGGGAACCCTTACCATAATATCGAGCAATACCCCTATACTAAATACGAAGACCATATATTGAAAAGGGGGGACCCTTACCATAATATCGAGCAATACCCCTATACTAAATACGAAGACCATATATTGAAAAGGGGGAACCCTTACCATAATATCGAGCAATACCCCTATACTAAATACGAAGACCATATATTGAAAAGGGGGAACCCTTACCATAATATCGAGCAATACCCCTATACTAAATACGAAGACCATATATTGAAAAGGGGGGACCCTTACCATAATATCGAGCAATACCCCTATACTAAATACGAAGACCATATATTGAAAAGGGGGGACCCTTACCATAATATCGAGCAATACCCCTATACTAAATACGAAGACCATATATTGAAAAGGGGGGACCCTTACCATAATATCGAGCAATACCCCTATACTAAACACGAAGACCATATATTGAAAAGGGGGGACCCTTACCATAATATCGAGCAATACCCCTATACTAAATACGAAGACCATATATTGAAAAGGGGGGACCCTTACCATAATATCGAGCAATACCCCTATACTAAACACGAAGACCATATATTGAAAAGGGGGGACCCTTACCATAATATCGAGCAATACCCCTATACTAAATACGAAGACCATATATTGAAAAGGGGGAACCCTTACCATAATATCGAGCAATACCCCTATACTAAATACGAAGACCATATATTGAAAAGGGGGGACCCTTACCATAATATCGAGCAATACCCCTATACTAAACACGAAGACCATATATTGAAAAGGGGGGACCCTTACCATAATATCGAGCAATACCCCTATACTAAACACGAAGACCATATATTGAAAAGGGGGGACCCTTACCATAATATCGAGCAATACCCCTATACTAAATACGAAGACCATATATTGAAAAGGGGGGACCCTTACCATAATATCGAGCAATACCCCTATACTAAATACGAAGACCATATATTGAAAAGGGGGGACCCTTACCAAAATATCGAGCAATACCCCTATACTAAATACGAAGACCATATATTGAAAAGGGGGGACCCTTACCATAATATCGAGCAATACCCCTATACTAAATACGAAGACCATATATTGAAAAGGGGGGACCCTTACCATAATATCGAGCAATACCCCTATACTAAATACGAAGACCATATATTGAAAAGGGGGGACCCTTACCATAATATCGAGCAATACCCCTATACTAAACACGAAGACCATATATTGAAAAGGGGGAACCCTTACCATAATATCGAGCAATACCCCTATACTAAATACGAAGACCATATATTGAAAAGGGGGGACCCTTACCATAATATCGAGCAATACCCCTATACTAAATACGAAGACCATATATTGAAAAGGGGGGACCCTTACCATAATATCGAGCAATACCCCTATACTAAATACGAAGACCATATATTGAAAAGGGGGGACCCTTACCATAATATCGAGCAATACCCCTATACTAAATACGAAGACCATATATTGAAAAGGGGGGACCCTTACCATAATATCGAGCAATACCCCTATACTAAATACGAAGACCATATATTGAAAAGGGGGGACCCTTACCATAATATCGAGCAATACCCCTATACTAAATACGAAGACCATATATTGAAAAGGGGGGACCCTTACCATAATATCGAGCAATACCCCTATACTAAATACGAAGACCATATAGAGAAAAGGGGGGACCCTTACCATAATATCGAGCAATACCCCTATACTAAATACGAAGACCATATATTGAAAAGGGGGGACCCTTACCATAATATCGAGCAATACCCCTATACTAAATACGAAGACCATATATTGAAAAGGGGGGACCCTTACCATAATATCGAGCAATACCCCTATACTAAATACGAAGACCATATATTGAAAAGGGGGAACCCTTACCATAATATCGAGCAATACCCCTATACTAAATACGAAGACCATATATTGAAAAGGGGGGACCCTTACCATAATATCGAGCAATACCCCTATACTAAATACGAAGACCATATATTGAAAAGGGGGGACCCTTACCATAATATCGAGCAATACCCCTATACTAAATACGAAGACCATATATTGAAAAGGGGGGACCCTTACCATAATATCGAGCAATACCCCTATACTAAATACGAAGACCATATATTGAAAAGGGGGAACCCTTACCATAATATCGAGCAATACCCCTATACTAAATACGAAGACCATATATTGAAAAGGGGGGACCCTTACCATAATATCGAGCAATACCCCTATACTAAATACGAAGACCATATATTGAAAAGGGGGGACCCTTACCATAATATCGAGCAATACCCCTATACTAAATACGAAGACCATATATTGAAAAGGGGGAACCCTTACCATAATATCGAGCAATACCCCTATACTAAACACGAAGACCATATATTGAAAAGGGGGAACCCTTACCATAATATCGAGCAATACCCCTATACTAAATACGAAGACCATATATTGAAAAGGGGGGACCCTTACCATAATATCGAGCAATACCCCTATACTAAATACGAAGACCATATATTGAAAAGGGGGGACCCTTACCATAATATCGAGCAATACCCCTATACTAAATACGAAGACCATATATTGAAAAGGGGGGACCCTTACCATAATATCGAGCAATACCCCTATACTAAATACGAAGACCATATATTGAAAAGGGGGGACCCTTACCATAATATCGAGCAATACCCCTATACTAAATACGAAGACCATATATTGAAAAGGGGGGACCCTTACCATAATATCGAGCAATACCCCTATACTAAACACGAAGACCATATATTGAAAAGGGGGAACCCTTACCATAATATCGAGCAATACCCCTATACTAAATACGAAGACCATATATTGAAAAGGGGGGACCCTTACCATAATATCGAGCAATACCCCTATACTAAATACGAAGACCATATATTGAAAAGGGGGGACCCTTACCATAATATCGAGCAATACCCCTATACTAAACACGAAGACCATATATTGAAAAGGGGGACCCTTACCATAATATCGAGCAATACCCCTATACTAAATACGAAGACCATATATTGAAAAGGGGGGACCCTTACCATAATATCGAGCAATACCCCTATACTAAATACGAAGACCATATATTGAAAAGGGGGGACCCTTACCATAATATCGAGCAATACCCCTATACTAAATACGAAGACCATATATTGAAAAGGGGGAACCCTTACCATAATATCGAGCAATACCCCTATACTAAATACGAAGACCATATATTGAAAAGGGGGGACCCTTACCATAATATCGAGCAATACCCCTATACTAAATACGAAGACCATATATTGAAAAGGGGGAACCCTTACCATAATATCGAGCAATACCCCTATACTAAATACGAAGACCATATATTGAAAAGGGGGAACCCTTACCATAATATCGAGCAATACCCCTATACTAAATACGAAGACCATATATTGAAAAGGGGGGACCCTTACCATAATATCGAGCAATACCCCTATACTAAATACGAAGACCATATATTGAAAAGGGGGGACCCTTACCATAATATCGAGCAATACCCCTATACTAAATACGAAGACCATATATTGAAAAGGGGGGACCCTTACCATAATATCGAGCAATACCCCTATACTAAATACGAAGACCATATATTGAAAAGGGGGAACCCTTACCATAATATCGAGCAATACCCCTATACTAAATACGAAGACCATATATTGAAAAGGGGGGACCCTTACCATAATATCGAGCAATACCCCTATACTAAATACGAAGACCATATATTGAAAAGGGGGGACCCTTACCATAATATCGAGCAATACCCCTATACTAAATACGAAGACCATATATTGAAAAGGGGGGACCCTTACCATAATATCGAGCAATACCCCTATACTAAACACGAAGACCATATATTGAAAAGGGGGGACCCTTACCATAATATCGAGCAATACCCCTATACTAAATACGAAGACCATATATTGAAAAGGGGGGACCCTTACCATAATATCGAGCAATACCCCTATACTAAACACGAAGACCATATATTGAAAAGGGGGGACCCTTACCATAATATCGAGCAATACCCCTATTCTAAATACGAAGACCATATATTGAAAAGGGGGGACCCTTACCATAATATCGAGCAATACCCCTATACTGAATACGAAGACCATATATTGAAAAGGGGGGACCCTTACCATAATATCGAGCAATACCCCTATACTAAATACGAAGACCATATATTGAAAAGGGGGGACCCTTACCATAATATCGAGCAATACCCCTATACTAAATACGAAGACCATATATTGAAAAGGGGGGACCCTTACCATAATATCGAGCAATACCCCTATACTAAATACGAAGACCATATATTGAAAAGGGGGGACCCTTACCATAATATCGAGCAATACCCCTATACTAAATACGAAGACCATATATTGAAAAGGGGGGACCCTTACCATAATATCGAGCAATACCCCTATACTGAATACGAAGACCATATATTGAAAAGGGGGGACCCTTACCATAATATCGAGCAATACCCCTATACTAAATACGAAGACCATATATTGAAAAGGGGGGACCCTTACCATAATATCGAGCAATACCCCTATACTAAATACGAAGACCATATATTGAAAAGGGGGGACCCTTACCATAATATCGAGCAATACCCCTATACTAAATACGAAGACCATATATTGAAAAGGGGGGACCCTTACCATAATATCGAGCAATACCCCTATACTGAATACGAAGACCATATATTGAAAAGGGGGCACCCTTACCATAATATCGAGCAATACCCCTATACTAAATACGAAGACCATATATTGAAAAGGGGGGATCCATCCTAATATTTATATGGATTTTTCCAAAAATTTCTTCAAATTACAATAGTTTTAATATATTTGAAAAGAGCACTATCGATACTTTAGTTAAGTTTTTTCGAATTTCGCTTATTTTTGCGATAAAATCAATATTTGCGGAGATACAGCCACTTTTCTAAAAAAGTTTAATAGGGAAGTAATATTTTTATTATAAAAATGAATACTGATAGACTTGGATCCATCCTAATATTTATATGGATTTTTTCAAAAATTTCTTCAAATTACAATAGTTTTAATATATTTGAAAAGAGCACTATCGATACTTTAGTTAAGTTTTTTCGAATTTCGCTTATTTTTGCGATAAAATCAATATTTGCGGAGATACAGCCACTTTTCTAAAAAAGTTTAATAGGGAAGTAATATTTTTATTATAAAAATGAATACTGATAGACTTGGATCCATCCTAATATTTATATGGATTTTTTCAAAAATTTCTTCAAATTACAATAGTTTTAATATATTTGAAAAGAGCACTATCGATACTTTAGTTAAGTTTTTTCGAATTTCGCTTATTTTTGCGATAAAATCAATATTTGCGGAGATACAGCCACTTTTCTAAAAAAGTTTAATAGGGAAGTAATATTTTTATTATAAAAATGAATACTGATAGACTTGGATCCATCCTAATATTCATATGGATTTTTTCAAAAATTTCTTCAAATTACAATAGTTTTAATATATTTGAAAAGAGCACTATCGATACTTTAGTTAAGTTTTTTCGAATTTCGCTTATTTTTGCGATAAAATCAATATTTGCGGAGATACAGCCACTTTTCTAAAAAAGTTTAATAGGGAAGTAATATTTTTATTATAAAAATGAATACTGATAGACTTGGATCCATCCTAATATTTATATGGATTTTTTCAAAAATTTCTTCAAATTACAATAGTTTTAATATATTTGAAAAGAGCACTATCGATACTTTAGTTAAGTTTTTTCGAATTTCGCTTATTTTTGCGATAAAATCAATATTTGCGGAGATACAGCCACTTTTCTAAAAAAGTTTAATAGGGAAGTAATATTTTTATTATAAAAATGAATACTGATAGACTTGGATCCATCCTAATATTCATATGGATTTTTTCAAAAATTTCTTCAAATTACAATAGTTTTAATATATTTGAAAAGAGCACTATCGATACTTTAGTTAAGTTTTTTCGAATTTCGCTTATTTTTGCGATAAAATCAATATTTGCGGAGATACAGCCACTTTTCTAAAAAAGTTTAATAGGGAAGTAATATTTTTATTATAAAAATGAATACTGATAGACTTGGATCCATCCTAATATTTATATGGATTTTTTCAAAAATTTCTTCAAATTACAATAGTTTTAATATATTTGAAAAGAGCACTATCGATACTTTAGTTAAGTTTTTTCGAATTTCGCTTATTTTTGCGATAAAATCAATATTTGCGGAGATACAGCCACTTTTCTAAAAAAGTTTAATAGGGAAGTAATATTTTTATTATAAAAATGAATACTGATAGACTTGGATCCATCCTAATATTCATATGGATTTTTTCAAAAATTTCTTCAAATTACAATAGTTTTAATATATTTGAAAAGAGCACTATCGATACTTTAGTTAAGTTTTTTCGAATTTCGCTTATTTTTGCGATAAAATCAATATTTGCGGAGATACAGCCACTTTTCTAAAAAAGTTTAATAGGGAAGTAATATTTTTATTATAAAAATGAATACTGATAGACTTGGATCCATCCTAATATTTATATGGATTTTTTCAAAAATTTCTTCAAATTACAATAGTTTTAATATATTTGAAAAGAGCACTATCGATACTTTAGTTAAGTTTTTTCGAATTTCGCTTATTTTTGCGATAAAATCAATATTTGCGGAGATACAGCCACTTTTCTAAAAAAGTTTAATAGGGAAGTAATATTTTTATTATAAAAATGAATACTGATAGACTTGGATCCATCCTAATATTCATATGGATTTTTTCAAAAATTTCTTCAAATTACAATAGTTTTAATATATTTGAAAAGAGCACTATCGATACTTTAGTTAAGTTTTTTCGAATTTCGCTTATTTTTGCGATAAAATCAATATTTGCGGAGATACAGCCACTTTTCTAAAAAAGTTTAATAGGGAAGTAATATTTTTATTATAAAAATGAATACTGATAGACTTGGATCCATCCTAATATTCATATGGATTTTTTCAAAAATTTCTTCAAATTACAATAGTTTTAATATATTTGAAAAGAGCACTATCGATACTTTAGTTAAGTTTTTTCGAATTTCGCTTATTTTTGCGATAAAATCAATATTTGCGGAGATACAGCCACTTTTCTAAAAAAGTTTAATAGGGAAGTAATATTTTTATTATAAAAATGAATACTGATAGACTTGGATCCATCCTAATATTCATATGGATTTTTTCAAAAATTTCTTCAAATTACAATAGTTTTAATATATTTGAAAAGAGCACTATCGATACTTTAGTTAAGTTTTTTCGAATTTCGCTTATTTTTGCGATAAAATCAATATTTGCGGAGATACAGCCACTTTTCTAAAAAAGTTTAATAGGGAAGTAATATTTTTATTATAAAAATGAATACTGATAGACTTGGATCCATCCTAATATTCATATGGATTTTTTCAAAAATTTCTTCAAATTACAATAGTTTTAATATATTTGAAAAGAGCACTATCGATACTTTAGTTAAGTTTTTTCGAATTTCGCTTATTTTTGCGATAAAATCAATATTTGCGGAGATACAGCCACTTTTCTAAAAAAGTTTAATAGGGAAGTAATATTTTTATTATAAAAATGAATACTGATAGACTTGGATCCATCCTAATATTCATATGGATTTTTTCAAAAATTTCTTCAAATTACAATAGTTTTAATATATTTGAAAAGAGCACTATCGATACTTTAGTTAAGTTTTTTCGAATTTCGCTTATTTTTGCGATAAAATCAATATTTGCGGAGATACAGCCACTTTTCTAAAAAAGTTTAATAGGGAAGTAATATTTTTATTATAAAAATGAATACTGATAGACTTGGATCCATCCTAATATTCATATGGATTTTTTCAAAAATTTCTTCAAATTACAATAGTTTTAATATATTTGAAAAGAGCACTATCGATACTTTAGTTAAGTTTTTTCGAATTTCGCTTATTTTTGCGATAAAATCAATATTTGCGGAGATACAGCCACTTTTCTAAAAAAGTTTAATAGGGAACTAATATATTTATTATAAAAATGAATACTGATAGACTTGGATCCATCCTAATATTCATATGGATTTTTTCAAAAATTTCTTCAAATTACAATAGTTTTAATATATTTGAAAAGAGCACTATCGATACTTTAGTTAAGTTTTTTCGAATTTCGCTTATTTTGCGATAAAATCAATATTTGCGGAGATACAGCCACTTTTCTAAAAAAGTTTAATAGGGAAGTAATATTTTTATTATAAAAATGAATTCTGATAGACTTGGATCCATCCTAATTTTTATATGGATTTTTTAAAAGGGGCGACCCTTACCATAATATCGAGCAATACCCCTATACTAAATACGAAGACCATATATAGAAAAGGGGGGACCCTTACCATAATATCGAGCAATACCCCTATACTAAATACGAAGACCATGTATTGAAAAGGGGGGACCCTTACCATAATATCGAGCAATACCCCTATACTAAATACGAAGACCATGTATTGAAAAGGGGGGACCCTTACCATAATATCGAGCAATACCCCTATACTAAATACGAAGACCATATATTGAAAAGGGGGAACCCTTACCATAATATCGAGCAATACCCCTATACTAAATACGAAGACCATATATTGAAAAGGGGGACCCTTACCATAATATCGAGCAATACCCCTATACTAAATACGAAGACCATATATTGAAAAGGGGGGACCCTTACCATAATATCGAGCAATACCCCTATACTAAATACGAAGACCATATATTGAAAAGGGGGGACCCTTACCATAATATCGAGCAATACCCCTATACTAAATACGAAGACCATATATTGAAAAGGGGGGACCCTTACCATAATATCGAGCAATACCCCTATACTAAATACGAAGACCATATATTGAAAAGGGGGGACCCTTACCATAATATCGAGCAATACCCCTATACTAAATACGAAGACCATATATTGAAAAGGGGGGACCCTTACCATAATATCAAGCAATACCCCTATACTAAATACGAAGACCATATATTGAAAAGGGGGGACCCTTACCATAACATCGAGCAATACCCCTATACTAAATACGAAGACCATATATTGAAAAGGGGGGACCCTTACCATAATATCGAGCAATACCCCTATACTAAATACGAAGACCATATATTGAAAAGGGGGGACCCTTACCATAATATCGAGCAATACCCCTATACTAAATACGAAGACCATATATTGAAAAGGGGGGACCCTTACCATAATATCGAGCAATACCCCTATACTAAATACGAAGACCATATATTGAAAAGGGGGGACCCTTACCATAATATCGAGCAATACCCCTATACTAAATACGAAGACCATATATTGAAAAGGGGGGACCCTTACCATAATATCGAGCAATACCCCTATACTAAATACGAAGACCATATATTGAAAAGGGAGGACCCTTACCATAATATCGAGCAATACCCCTATACTAAATACGAAGACCATATATTGAAAAGGGGGGACCCTTACCATAATATCGAGCAATACCCCTATACTAAATACGAAGACCATATATTGAAAAGGGGGGACCCTTACCATAATATCGAGCAATACCCCTATACTAAATACGAAGACCATATATTGAAAAGGGGGACCCTTACCATAATATCGAGCAATACCCCTATACTAAATACGAAGACCATATATTGAAAAGGGGGACCCTTACCATAATATCGAGCAATACCCCTATACTAAAAACGAAGACCATATATTGAAAAGGGGGGACCCTTACCATAATATCGAGCACTACCCCTATACTAAATACGAAGACCATATATTGAAAAGGGGGGACCCTTACCATAATATCGAGCCATACCCCTATACTAAATACGAAGACCATATATTGAAAAGGGGGGACCCTTACCATAATATCGAGCAATACCCCTATACTAAATACGAAGACCATATATTGAAAAGGGGGGACCCTTACCATAATATCGAGCAATACCCCTATACTAAATACGAAGACCATATATTGAAAAGGGGGGACCCTTACCATAATATCGAGCAATACCCCTATACTAAATACGAAGACCATATATTGAAAAGGGGGGACCCTTACCATAATATCGAGCAATACCCCTATACTAAATACGAAGACCATATATTGAAAAGGGGGGACCCTTACCATAATATCGAGCACTACCCTTATACTAAATACGAAGACCATATATTGAAAAGGGGGGATCCATCCTAATATTCATATGGATTTTTTCAAAAATTTCTTCAAATTACAATAGTTTTAATATATTTGAAAAGAGCACTATCGATACTTTAGTTAAGTTTTTTCGAATTTCGCTTATTTTTGCGATAAAATCAATATTTGCGGAGATACAGCCACTTTTCTAAAAAAGTTTAATAGGGAAGTAATATTTTTATTATAAAAATGAATACTGATAGACTTGGATCTATCCTAATATTCATATGGATTTTTTCAAAAATTTCTTCAAATTACAATAGTTTTAATATATTTGAAAAGAGCACTATCGATACTTTAGTTAAGTTTTTTCGAATTTCGCTTATTTTTGCGATAAAATCAAAATTTGCGGAGATACAGCCACTTTTCTAAAAAAGTTTAATAGGCAACTAATATATTTATTATAAAAATGAATACTTATAGACTTGGATCCATCCTAATATTCATATGGATTTTTTCAAAAATTTCTTCAAATTACAATAGTTTTAATATATTTGAAAAGAGCACTATCGATACTTTAGTTAAGTTTTTTCGAATTTCGCTTATTTTTGCGATAAAATCAATATTTGCGGAGATACAGCCACTTTTCTAAAAAAGTTTAATAGGGAAGTAATATTTTTATTATAAAAATGAATACTGATAGACTTGGATCCATCCTAATATTCATATGGATTTTTTCAAAAATTTCTTCAAATTACAATAGTTTTAATATATTTGAAAAGAGCACTATCGATACTTTAGTTAAGTTTTTTCGAATTTCGCTTATTTTTGCGATAAAATCAATATTTGCGGAGATACAGCCACTTTTCTAAAAAGGTTTAATAGGGAAGTAATATTTTTATTATAAAAATGAATACTGATAGACTTGGATCCATCCTAATTTTTATATGGATTTTTTAAAAGGGGCGACCCTTACCATAATATCGAGCAATACCCCTATACTAAATACGAAGACCATATATTGAAAAGGGGGGACCCTTACCATAATATCGAGCAATACCCCTATACTAAATACGAAGACCATGTATTGAAAAGGGGGGACCCTTACCATAATATCGAGCACTACCCTTATACTAAATACGAAGACCATATATTGAAAAGGGGGGATCCATCCTAATATTCATATGGATTTTTTCAAAAATTTCTTCAAATTACAATAGTTTTAATATATTTGAAAAGAGCACTATCGATACTTTAGTTAAGTTTTTTCGAATTTCGCTTATTTTTGCGATAAAATCAATATTTGCGGAGATACAGCCACTTTTCTAAAAAAGTTTAATAGGGAAGTAATATTTTTATTATAAAAATGAATACTGATAGACTTGGATCCATCCTAATATTCATATGGATTTTTTCAAAAATTTCTTCAAATTACAATAGTTTTAATATATTTGAAAAGAGCACTATCGATACTTTAGTTAAGTTTTTTCGAATTTCGCTTATTTTTGCGATAAAATCAATATTTGCGGAGATACAGCCACTTTTCTAAAAAAGTTTAATAGGGAAGTAATATTTTTATTATAAAAATGAATACTTATAGACTTGGATCCATCCTAATATTCATATGGATTTTTTCAAAAATTTCTTCAAATTACAATAGTTTTAATATATTTGAAAAGAGCACTATCGATACTTTAGTTAAGTTTTTTCGAATTTCGCTTATTTTTGCGATAAAATCAAAATTTGCGTAGATACAGCCACTTTTCTAAAAAAGTTTAATAGGCAACTAATATATTTATTATAAAAATGAATACTTATAGACTTGGATCCATCCTAATATTCATATGGATTTTTTCAAAAATTTCTTCAAATTACAATAGTTTTAATATATTTGAAAAGAGCACTATCGATACTTTAGTTAAGTTTTTTCGAATTTCGCTTATTTTTGCGATAAAATCAATATTTGCGGAGATACAGCCACTTTTCTAAAAAAGTTTAATAGGGAAGTAATATTTTTATTATAAAAATGAATACTGATAGACTTGGATCCATCCTAATATTCATATGGATTTTTTCAAAAATTTCTTCAAATTACAATAGTTTTAATATATTTGAAAAGAGCACTATCGATACTTTAGTTAAGTTTTTTCGAATTTCGCTTATTTTTGCGATAAAATCAATATTTGCGGAGATACAGCCACTTTTCTAAAAAGGTTTAATAGGGAAGTAATATTTTTATTATAAAAATGAATACTAATAGACTTGGATCCATCCTAATTTTTATATGGATTTTTTAAAAGGGGCGACCCTTACCATAATATCGAGCAATACCCCTATACTAAATACGAAGACCATATATTGAAAAGGGGGGACCCTTACCATAATATCGAGCACTACCCTTATACTAAATACGAAGACCATATATTGAAAAGGGGGGATCCATCCTAATATTTATATGGATTTTTTCAACAATTTCTTCAAATTACAATAGTTTTAATATATTTGAAAAGAGCACTATCGATACTTTAGTTAAGTTTTTTCGAATTTCGCTTATTTTTGCGATAAAATCAATATTTGCGGAGATACAGCCACTTTTCTAAAAAAGTTTAATAGGGAAGTAATATTTTTATTATAAAAATGAATACTGATAGACTTGGATCCATCCTAATAATCATATGGATTTTTTCAAAAATTTCTTCAAATTACAATAGTTTTAATATATTTGAAAAGAGCACTATCGATACTTTAGTTAAGTTTTTTCGAATTTCGCTTATTTTTGCGATAAAATCAATATTTGCGGAGATACAGCCACTTTTCTAAAAAAGTTTAATAGGGAAGTAATATTTTTATTATAAAAATGAATACTGATAGACTTGGATCCATCCTAATATTTATATGGATTTTTTCAAAAATTTCTTCAAATTACAATAGTTTTAATATATTTGAAAAGAGCACTATCGATACTTTAGTTAAGTTTTTTCGAATTTCGCTTATTTTTGCGATAAAATCAATATTTGCGGAGATACAGCCACTTTTCTAAAAAAGTTTAATAGGGAAGTAATATTTTTATTATAAAAATGAATACTGATAGACTTGGATCCATCCTAATATTCATATGGATTTTTTCAAAAATTTCTTCAAATTACAATAGTTTTAATATATTTGAAAAGAGCACTATCGATACTTTAGTTAAGTTTTTTCGAATTTCGCTTATTTTTGCGATAAAATCAATATTTGCGGAGATACAGCCACTTTTCTAAAAAAGTTTAATAGGGAAGTAATATTTTTATTATAAAAATGAATACTGATAGACTTGGATCCATCCTAATTTTTATATGGATTTTTTAAAAGGGGCGACCCTTACCATAATATCGAGCAATACCCCTATACTAAATACGAAGACCATATATTGAAAAGGGGGGACCCTTACCATAATATCGAGCAATACCCCTATACTAAATACGAAGACCATGTATTGAAAAGGGGGGACCCTTACCATAATATCGAGCAATACCCCTATACTAAATACGAAGACCATATATTGAAAAGGGGGGACCCTTACCATAATATCGAGCAATACCCCTATACTAAATACGAAGACCATATATTGAAAAGGGGGACCCTTACCATAATATCGAGCAATACCCCTATACTAAATACGAAGACCATATATTGAAAAGGGGGGACCCTTACCATAATATCGAGCAATACCCCTATACTAAATACGAAGACCATATATTGAAAAGGGGCGACCCTTACCATAATATCGAGCAATACCCCTATACTAAATACGAAGACCATATATTGAAAAGGGGGGACCCTTACCATAATATCGAGCAATACCCCTATACTAAATACGAAGACCATGTATTGAAAAGGGGGGACCCTTACCATAATATCGAGCAATACCCCTATACTAAATACGAAGACCATATATTGAAAAGGGGGGACCCTTACCATAATATCGAGCAATACCCCTATACTAAATACGAAGACCATATATTGAAAAGGGGGACCCTTACCATAATATCGAGCAATACCCCTATACTAAATACGAAGACCATATATTGAAAAGGGGGGACCCTTACCATAATATCGAGCAATACCCCTATACTAAATACGAAGACCATATATTGAAAAGGGGGGACCCTTACCATAATATCGAGCAATACCCCTATACTAAATACGAAGACCATATATTGAAAAGGGGGGACCCTTACCATAATATCGAGCAATACCCCTATACTAAATACGAAGACCATATATTGAAAAGGGGGGACCCTTACCATAATATCGAGCAATACCCCTATACTAAATACGAAGACCATATATTGAAAAGGGGGGACCCTTACCATAATATCGAGCAATACCCCTATACTAAATACGAAGACCATATATTGAAAAGGGGGGACCCTTACCATAATATCGAGCAATACCCCTATACTAAATACGAAGACCATATATTGAAAAGGGGGGACCCTTACCATAATATCGAGCACTACCCCTATACTAAAAACGAAGACCATATATTGAAAAGGGGGGACCCTTACCATAATATCGAGCAATACCCCTATACTAAATACGAAGACCATATATTGAAAAGGGGGGACCCTTACCATAATATCGAGCAATACCCCTATACTAAATACGAAGACCATATATTGAAAAGGGGGGACCCTTACCATAATATCGAGCAATACCCCTATACTAAATACGAAGACCATATATTGAAAAGGGGGGACCCTTACCATAATATCGAGCAATACCCCTATACTAAATACGAAGACCATATATTGAAAAGGGGGGACCCTTACCATAATATCGAGCAATACCCCTATACTAAATACGAAGACCATATATTGAAAAGGGGGGACCCTTACCATAATATCGAGCAATACCCCTATACTAAATACGAAGACCATATATTGAAAAGGGGGGACCCTTACCATAATATCGAGCAATACCCCTATACTAAATACGAAGACCATATATTGAAAAGGGGGGACCCTTACCATAATATCGAGCAATACCCCTATACTAAATACGAAGACCATATATTGAAAAGGGGGGACCCTTACCATAATATCGAGCAATACCCCTATACTAAATACGAAGACCATATATTGAAAAGGGGGGACCCTTACCATAATATCGAGCAATACCCCTATACTAAATACGAAGACCATATATTGAAAAGGGGGGACCCTTACCATAATATCGAGCAATACCCCTATACTAAATACGAAGACCATATATTGAAAAGGGGGGACCCTTACCATAATATCGAGCAATACCCCTATACTAAATACGAAGACCATATATTGAAAAGGGGGGACCCTTACCATAATATCGAGCAATACCCCTATACTAAATACGAAGACCATATATTGAAAAGGGGGGACCCTTACCATAATATCGAGCAATACCCCTATACTAAATACGAAGACCATGTATTGAAAAGGGGGGACCCTTACCATAATATCGAGCAATACCCCTATACTAAATACGAAGACCATATATTGAAAAGGGGGGACCCTTACCATAATATCGAGCAATACCCCTATACTAAATACGAAGACCATATATTGAAAAGGGGGACCCTTACCATAATATCGAGCAATACCCCTATACTAAATACGAAGACCATATATTGAAAAGGGGGGACCCTTACCATAATATCGAGCAATACCCCTATACTAAATACGAAGACCATATATTGAAAAGGGGGGACCCTTACCATAATATCGAGCAATACCCCTATACTAAATACGAAGACCATATATTGAAAAGGGGGGACCCTTACCATAATATCGAGCAATACCCCTATACTAAATACGAAGACCATATATTGAAAAGGGGGGACCCTTACCATAATATCGAGCAATACCCCTATACTAAATACGAAGACCATATATTGAAAAGGGGGGACCCTTACCATAATATCGAGCAATACCCCTATACTAAATACGAAGACCATATATTGAAAAGGGGGGACCCTTACCATAATATCGAGCAATACCCCTATACTAAATACGAAGACCATATATTGAAAAGGGGGGACCCTTACCATAATATCGAGCACTACCCCTATACTAAAAACGAAGACCATATATTGAAAAGGGGGGACCCTTACCATAATATCGAGCAATACCCCTATACTAAATACGAAGACCATATATTGAAAAGGGGGGACCCTTACCATAATATCGAGCAATACCCCTATACTAAATACGAAGACCATATATTGAAAAGGGGGGACCCTTACCATAATATCGAGCAATACCCCTATACTAAAAACGAAGACCATATATTGAAAAGGGGGGACCCTTACCATAATATCGAGCACTACCCTTATACTAAATACGAAGACCATATATTGAAAAGGGGGGATCCATCCTAATATTTATATGGATTTTTTCAACAATTTCTTCAAATTACAATAGTTTTAATATATTTGAAAAGAGCACTATCGATACTTTAGTTAAGTTTTTTCGAATTTCGCTTATTTTTGCGATAAAATCAATATTTGCGGAGATACAGCCACTTTTCTAAAAAAGTTTAATAGGGAAGTAATATTTTTATTATAAAAATGAATACTGATAGACTTGGATTCATCCTAATATTCATATGGATTTTTTCAAAAATTTCTTCAAATTACAATAGTTTTAATATATTTGAAAAGAGCACTATCGATACTTTAGTTAAGTTTTTTCGAATTTCGCTTATTTTTGCGATAAAATCAATATTTGCGGAGATACAGCCACTTTTCTAAAAAAGTTTAATAGGAAAGTAATATTTTTATTATAAAAATGAATACTGATAGACTTGGATCCATCCTAATATTCATATGGATTTTTTCAAAAATTTCTTCAAATTACAATAGTTTTAATATATTTGAAAAGAGCACTATCGATACTTTAGTTAAGTTTTTTCGAATTTCGCTTATTTTTGCGATAAAATCAATATTTGCGGAGATACAGCCACTTTTCTAAAAAAGTTTAATAGGGAAGTAATATTTTTATTATAAAAATGAATACTGATAGACTTGGATCCATCCTAATATTCATATGGATTTTTTCAAAAATTTCTTCAAATTACAATAGTTTTAATATATTTGAAAAGAGCACTATCGATACTTTAGTTAAGTTTTTTCGAATTTCGCTTATTTTTGCGATAAAATCAATATTTGCGGAGATACAGCCACTTTTCTAAAAAGGTTTAATAGGGAAGTAATATTTTTATTATAAAAATGAATACTGATAGACTTGGATCCATCCTAATATTCATATGGATTTTTTCAAAAATTTCTTCAAATTACAATAGTTTTAATATATTTGAAAAGAGCACTATCGATACTTTAGTTAAGTTTTTTCGAATTTCGCTTATTTTTGCGATAAAATCAATATTTGCGGAGATACAGCCACTTTTCTAAAAAAGTTTAATAGGGAAGTAATATTTTTATTATAAAAATGAATACTGATAGACTTGGATCCATCCTAATATTTATATGGATTTTTTCAAAAATTTCTTCAAATTACAATAGTTTTAATATATTTGAAAAGAGCACTATCGATACTTTAGTTAAGTTTTTTCGAATTTCGCTTATTTTTGCGATAAAATCAATATTTGCGGAGATACAGCCACTTTTCTAAAAAAGTTTAATAGGAAAGTAATATTTTTATTATAAAAATGAATACTGATAGACTTGGATCCATCCTAATATTCATATGGATTTTTTCAAAAATTTCTTCAAATTACAATAGTTTTAATATATTTGAAAAGAGCACTATCGATACTTTAGTTAAGTTTTTTCGAATTTCGCTTATTTTTGCGATAAAATCAATATTTGCGGAGATACAGCCACTTTTCTAAAAAAGTTTAATAGGGAAGTAATATTTTTATTATAAAAATGAATACTGATAGACTTGGATCCATCCTAATATTCATATGGATTTTTTCAAAAATTTCTTCAAATTACAATAGTTTTAATATATTTGAAAAGAGCACTATCGATACTTTAGTTAAGTTTTTTCGAATTTCGCTTATTTTTGCGATAAAATCAATATTTGCGGAGATACAGCCACTTTTCTAAAAAGGTTTAATAGGGAAGTAATATTTTTATTATAAAAATGAATACTGATAGACTTGGATCCATCCTAATATTTATATGGATTTTTTCAAAAATTTCTTCAAATTACAATAGTTTTAATATATTTGAAAAGAGCACTATCGATACTTTAGTTAAGTTTTTTCGAATTTCGCTTATTTTTGCGATAAAATCAATATTTGCGGAGATACAGCCACTTTTCTAAAAAAGTTTAATAGGAAAGTAATATTTTTATTATAAAAATGAATACTGATAGACTTGGATCCATCCTAATATTCATATGGATTTTTTCAAAAATTTCTTCAAATTACAATAGTTTTAATATATTTGAAAAGAGCACTATCGATACTTTAGTTAAGTTTTTTCGAATTTCGCTTATTTTTGCGATAAAATCAATATTTGCGGAGATACAGCCACTTTTCTAAAAAAGTTTAATAGGGAACTAATATATTTATTATAAAAATGAATACTGATAGACTTGGATCCATCCTAATTCTTATATGGATTTTTTAAAAGGGGCGACCCTTACCATAATATCGAGCAATACCCCTATACTAAATACGATGACCATATATTGAAAAGGGGGGACCCTTACCATAATATCGAGCAATACGCCTATACTAAATACGAAGACCATATATTGAAAAGGGGGGACCCTTACCATAATATCGAGCAATACCCCTATACAAAATACGAAGACCATATATTGAAAAGGGGGGACCCTTACCATAATATCGAGCAATACCCCTATACTAAATACGAAGACCATATATTGAAAAGGGGGGACCCTTACCATAATATCGAGCAATACCCCTATACTAAATACGAAGACCATATATTGAAAAGGGGGGACCCTTACCATAATATCGAGCAATACCCCTATACTAAATACGAAGACCATATATTGAAAAGAGGGGACCCTTACCATAATATCGAGCAATACCCTTATACTAAATACGAAGACCATATATTGAAAAGGGGGGACCCTTACCATAATATCGAGCAATACGCCTATACTAAATACGAAGACCATATATTGAAAAGGGGGGACCCTTACCATAATATCGAGCAATACCCCTATACAAAATACGAAGACCATATATTGAAAAGGGGGGACCCTTACCATAATATCGAGCAATACCCCTATACTAAATACGAAGACCATATATTGAAAAGGGGGGACCCTTACCATAATATCGAGCAATACCCCTATACTAAATACGAAGACCATATATTGAAAAGGGGGGACCCTTACCATAATATCGAGCAATACCCCTATACTAAATACGAAGACCATATATTGAAAAGGGGGGACCCTTACCATAATATCGAGCAATACCCCTATACTAAATACGAAGACCATATATTGAAAAGGGGGGACCCTTACCATAATATCGAGCGATACCCCTATACTAAATACGAAGACCATATATTGAAAAGAGGGGACCCTTACCATAATATCGAGCAATACCCCTATACTAAATACGAAGACCATATATTGAAAAGAGGGGACCCTTACCATAATATCGAGCAATACCCTTATACTAAATACGAAGACCATATATTGAAAAGGGGGGACCCTTACCATAATATCGAGCAATACCCCTATACTAAATACGAAGACCATATATTGAAAAGGGGGGACCCTTACCATAATATCGAGCAATACCCCTATACTAAATACGAAGACCATATATTGAAAAGGGGGGACCCTTACCATAATATCGAGCAATACCCCTATACTAAATACGAAGACCATATATTGAAAAGGGGGGACCCTTACCATAATATCGAGCAATACCCCTATACTAAATACGAAGACCATATATTGAAAAGGGGGGACCCTTACCATAATATCGAGCAATACCCCTATACTAAATACGAAGACCATATATTGAAAAGGGGGGACCCTTACCATAATATCGAGCAATACCCCTATACTAAATACGAAGACCATATATTGAAAAGGGGGGACCCTTACCATAATATCGAGCAATACCCCTATACTAAACACGAAGACCATATATTGAAAAGGGGGGACCCTTACCATAATATCGAGCAATACCCCTATACTAAATACGAAGACCATATATTGAAAAGGGGGGACCCTTACCATAATATCGAGCAATACCCCTATACTAAATACGAAGACCATATATTGAAAAGGGGGGACCCTTACCATAATATCGAGCAATACCCCTATACTAAATACGAAGACCATATATTGAAAAGGGGGGACCCTTACCATAATATCGAGCAATACCCCTATACTAAATACGAAGACCATGTATTGAAAAGGGGGGACCCTTACCATAATATCGAGCAATACCCCTATACTAAATACGAAGACCATATATTGAAAAGGGGGGACCCTTACCATAATATCGAGCAATACCCCTATACTAAATACGAAGACCATATATTGAAAAGGGGGGACCCTTACCATAATATCGAGCAATACCCCTATACTAAATACGAAGACCATATATTGAAAAGGGGGGACCCTTACCATAATATCGAGCAATACCCCTATACTAAATACGAAGACCATATATTGAAAAGGGGGGATCCATCCTAATATTTATATGGATTTTTTCAAAAATTTCTTCAAATTACAATAGTTTTAATATATTTGAAAAGAGCACTATCGATACTTTAGTTAAGTTTTTTCGAATTTCGCTTATTTTTGCGATAAAATCAATATTTGCGGAGATACAGCCACTTTTCTAAAAAAGTTTAATAGGGAAGTAATATATTTATTATAAAAATGAATACTGATAGACTTGGATCCATCCTAATATTTATATGGATTTTTTCAAAAATTTCTTCAAATTACAATAGTTTTAATATATTTGAAAAGAGCACTATCGATACTTTATTTAAGTTTTTTCGAATTTCGCTTATTTTTGCGATAAAATCAATATTTGCGGAGATACAGCCACTTTTCTAAAGTTTAATAGGAAAGTAATATTTTTATTATAAAAATGAATACTGATAGACTTGGATCCATCCTAATATTCATATGGATTTTTTCAAAAATTTCTTCAAATTACAATAGTTTTAATATATTTGAAAAGAGCACTATCGATACTTTAGTTAAGTTTTTTCGAATTTCGCTTATTTTTGCGATAAAATCAATATTTGCGGAGATACAGCCACTTTTCTAAAAAAGTTTAATAGGGAAGTAATATATTTATTATAAAAATGAATACTGATAGACTTGGATCCATCCTAATATTTATATGGATTTTTTCAAAAATTTCTTCAAAGTACAATAGTTTTAATATATTTGAAAAGAGCACTATCGATACTTTAGTTAAGTTTTTTCGAATTTCGCTTATTTTTGCGATAAAATCAATATTTGCGGAGATACAGCCACTTTTCTAAAAAAGTTTAATAGGGAAGTAATATTTTTATTATAAAAATGAATACTGATAGACTTGGATCCATCCTAATATTCATATGGATTTTTTCAAAAATTTCTTCAAATTACAATAGTTTTAATATATTTGAAAAGAGCACTATCGATACTTTAGTTAAGTTTTTTCGAATTTCGCTTATTTTTGCGATAAAATCAATATTTGCGGAGATACAGCCACTTTTCTAAAAAAGTTTAATAGGGAACTAATATATTTATTATAAAAATGAATACTGATAGACTTGGATCCATCCTAATATTTATATGGATTTTTTCAAAAATTTCTTCAAATTACAATAGTTTTAATATATTTGAAAAGAGCACTATCGATACTTTAGTTAAGTTTTTTCGAATTTCGCTTATTTTTGCGATAAAATCAATATTTGCGGAGATACAGCCACTTTTCTAAAAAAGTTTAATAGGGAAGTAATATTTTTATTATAAAAATGAATACTGATAGACTTGGATCCATCCTAATATTTATATGGATTTTTTTCAAAAATTTCTTCAAATTACAATAGTTTTAATATATTTGAAAAGAGCACTATCGATACTTTAGTTAAGTTATTTCGAATTTCGCTTATTTTTGCGATAAAATCAATATTTGCGGAGATACAGCCACTTTTCTAAAAAAGTTTAATAGGGAACTAATATATTTATTATAAAAATGAATACTGATAGACTTGGATCCATCCTAATATTTATATGGATTTTTTCAAAAATTTCTTCAAAGTACAATAGTTTTAATATATTTGAAAAGAGCACTATCGATACTTTAGTTAAGTTTTTTCGAATTTCGCTTATTTTTGCGATAAAATCAATATTTGCGGAGATACAGCCACTTTTCTAAAAAAGTTTAATAGGGAAGTAATATTTTTATTATAAAAATGAATACTGATAGACTTGGATCCATCCTAATTTTTATATGGATTTTTTAAAAGGGGCGACCCTTACCATAATATCGAGCAATACCCCTATACTAAATACGAAGACCATGTATTGAAAAGGGGGGACCCTTACCATAATATCGAGCAATACCCCTATACTAAATACGAAGACCATATATTGAAAAGGGGGGACCCTTACCATAATATCGAGCAATACCCCTATACTAAATACGAAGACCATGTATTGAAAAGGGGGGACCCTTACCATAATATCGAGCAATACCCCTATACTAAATACGAAGACCATGTATTGAAAAGGGGGGACCCTTACCATAATATCGAGCAATACCCCTATACTAAATACGAAGACCATATATTGAAAAGGGGGGATCCATCCTAATATTTATATGGATTTTTGTTTTTTGCGATAAAATTTTTATTTTTTTGCGATAAAATCAATATTTGCGGAGATACAGCCACTTTTCTAAAAAAGTTTAATAGGGAACTAATATATTTATTATAAAAATGAATACTGATAGACTTGGATCCATCCTAATATTCATATGGATTTTTTCAAAAATTTCTTCAAATTACAATAGTTTTAATATATTTGAAAAGAGCACTATCGATACTTTAGTTAAGTTTTTTCGAATTTCGCTTATTTTTGCGATAAAATCAATATTTGCGGAGATACAGCCACTTTTCTAAAAAAGTTTAATAGGGAAGTAATATTTTTATTATAAAAATGAATACTGATAGACTTGGATCCATCCTAATTTTTATATGGATTTTTTAAAAGGGGCGACCCTTACCATAATATCGAGCAATACCCCTATACTAAATACGAAGACCATGTATTGAAAAGGGGGGACCCTTACCATAATATCGAGCAATACCCCTATACTAAATACGAAGACCATATATTGAAAAGGGGGGACCCTTACCATAATATCGAGCAATACCCCTATACTAAATACGAAGACCATGTATTGAAAAGGGGGGACCCTTACCATAATATCGAGCAATACCCCTATACTAAATACGAAGACCATGTATTGAAAAGGGGGGACCCTTACCATAATATCGAGCAATACCCCTATACTAAATACGAAGACCATATATTGAAAAGGGGGGATCCATCCTAATATTTATATGGATTTTTGTTTTTTGCGATAAAATTTTTATTTTTTTGCGATAAAATCAATATTTGCGGAGATACAGCCACTTTTCTAAAAAAGTTTAATAGGGAAGTAATATTTTTATTATAAAAATGAATACTGATAGACTTGCATCCATCCTAATTTTTATATGGATTTTTTAAAAGGGGCGACCCTTACCATAATATCGAGCAATACCCCTATACTAAATACGAAGACCATATATTGAAAAGGGGGGACCCTTACCATAATATCGAGCAATACCCTTATACTAAATACGAAGACCATGTATTGAAAAGGGGGGACCCTTACCATAATATCGAGCAATACCCCTATACTAAATACGAAGACCATATATTGAAAAGGGGGGACCCTTACCATAATATCGAGCAATACCCCTATACTAAATACGAAGACCATATATTGAAAAGGGGGGACCCTTACCATAATATCGAGCAATACCCCTATACTAAATACGAAGACCATATATTGAAAAGGGGGGACCCTTACCATAATATCGAGCAATACCCCTATACTAAATACGAAGACCATATATTGAAAAGGGGGGATCCATCCTAATATTTATATGGATTTTTGTTTTTTGCGATAAAATTTTTATTTTTTTGCGATAAAATCAATATTTGCGGAGATACAGCCACTTTTCTAAAAAAGTTTAATAGGGAAGTAATATTTTTATTATAAAAATGAATACTGATAGACTTGGATCCATCCTAATATTCATATGGATTTTTCCAAAAATTTCTTCAAATTACAATAGTTTTAATATATTTGAAAAGAGCACTATCGATACTTTAGTTAAGTTTTTTCGAATTTCGCTTATTTTTGCGATAAAATCAATATTTGCGGAGATACAGCCACTTTTCTAAAAAAGTTTAATAGGGAAGTAATATTTTTATTATAAAAATGAATACTGATAGACTTGGATCCATCCTAATATTTATATGGATTTTTTCAAAAATTTCTTCAAATTACAATAGTTTTAATATATTTGAAAAGAGCACTATCGATACTTTAGTTAAGTGTTTTCGAATTTCGCTTATTTTTGCGATAAAATCAATATTTGCGGAGATACAGCCACTTTTCTAAAAAAGTTTAATAGGGAACTAATATATTTATTATAAAAATGAATACTGATAGACTTGGATCCATCCTAATATTTATATGGATTTTTTCAAAAATTTCTTCAAATTACAATAGTTTTAATATATTTGAAAAGAGCACTATCGATACTTTAGTTAAGTTTTTTCGAATTTCGCTTATTTTTGCGATAAAATCAATATTTGCGGAGATACAGCCACTTTTCTAAAAAAGTTTAATAGGGAAGTAATATTTTTATTATAAAAATGAATACTGATAGACTTGGATCCATCCTAATATTCATATGGATTTTTCCAAAAATTTCTTCAAATTACAATAGTTTTAATATATTTGAAAAGAGCACTATCGATACTTTAGTTAAGTTTTTTCGAATTTCGCTTATTTTTGCGATAAAATCAATATTTGCGGAGATACAGCCACTTTTCTAAAAAAGTTTAATAGGGAAGTAATATATTTATTATAAAAATGAATACTGATAGACTTGGATCCATCCTAATATTTATATGGATTTTTTCAAAAATTTCTTCAAATTACAATAGTTTTAATATATTTGAAAAGAGCACTATCGATACTTTAGTTAAGTTTTTTCGAATTTCGCTTATTTTTGCGATAAAATCAATATTTGCGGAGATACAGCCACTTTTCTAAAAAAGTTTAATAGGGAAGTAATATATTTATTATAAAAATGAATACTGATAGACTTGGATCCATCCTAATATTTATATGGATTTTTTCAAAAATTTCTTCAAATTACAATAGTTTTAATATATTTGAAAAGAGCACTATCGATACTTTAGTTAAGTTTTTTCGAATTTCGCTTATTTTTGCGATAAAATCAATATTTGCGGAGATACAGCCACTTTTCTAAAAAAGTTTAATAGGAAAGTAATATATTTATTATAAAAATGAATACTGATAGACTTGGATCCATCCTAATATTTATATGGATTTTTTCAAAAATTTCTTCAAATTACAATAGTTTTAATATATTTGAAAAGAGCACTATCGATACTTTAGTTAAGTTTTTTCGAATTTCGCTTATTTTTGCGATAAAATCAATATTTGCGGATATACAGCCACTTTTCTAAAAAAGTTTAATAGGGAAGTAATATATTTATTATAAAAATGAATACTGATAGACTTGGATCCATCCTAATATTTATATGGATTTTTTCAAAAATTTCTTCAAATTACAATAGTTTTAATATATTTGAAAAGAGCACTATCGATACTTTAGTTAAGTTTTTTCGAATTTCGCTTATTTTTGCGATAAAATCAATATTTGCGGAGATACAGCCACTTTTCTAAAAAAGTTTAATAGGAAAGTAATATATTTATTATAAAAATGAATACTGATAGACTTGGATCCATCCTAATATTTATATTGATTTTTTCAAAAATTTCTTCAAATTACAATAGTTTTAATATATTTGAAAAGAGCACTATCGATACTTTAGTTAAGTTTTTTCGAATTTCGCTTATTTTTGCGATAAAATCAATATTTGCGGAGATACAGCCACTTTTCTAAAAAAGTTTAATAGGGAAGTAATATATTTATTATAAAAATGAATACTGATAGACTTGGATCCATCCTAATATTTATATGGATTTTTTCAAAAATTTCTTCAAATTACAATAGTTTTAATATATTTGAAAAGAGCACTATCGATACTTTAGTTAAGTTTTTTCGAATTTCGCTTATTTTTGCGATAAAATCAATATTTGCGGAGATACAGCCACTTTTCTAAAAAAGTTTAATAGGAAAGTAATATATTTATTATAAAAATGAATACTGATAGACTTGGATCCATCCTAATATTCATATGGATTTTTCCAAAAATTTCTTCAAATTACAATAGTTTTAATATATTTGAAAAGAGCACTATCGATACTTTAGTTAAGTTTTTTCGAATTTCGCTTATTTTTGCGATAAAATCAATATTTGCGGAGATACAGCCACTTTTCTAAAAAAGTTTAATAGGGAAGTAATATATTTATTATAAAAATGAATACTGATAGACTTGGATCCATCCTAATATTTATATGGATTTTTTCAAAAATTTCTTCAAATTACAATAGTTTTAATATATTTGAAAAGAGCACTATCGATACTTTAGTTAAGTTTTTTCGAATTTCGCTTATTTTTGCGATAAAATCAATATTTGCGGAGATACAGCCACTTTTCTAAAAAAGTTTAATAGGGAAGTAATATATTTATTATAAAAATGAATACTGATAGACTTGGATCCATCCTAATATTTATATGGATTTTTTCAAAAATTTCTTCAAATTACAATAGTTTTAATATATTTGAAAAGAGCACTATCGATACTTTAGTTAAGTTTTTTCGAATTTCGCTTATTTTTGCGATAAAATCAATATTTGCGGAGATACAGCCACTTTTCTAAAAAAGTTTAATAGGGAAGTAATATATTTATTATAAAAATGAATACTGATAGACTTGGATCCATCCTAATATTTATATGGATTTTTTCAAAAATTTCTTCAAATTACAATAGTTTTAATATATTTGAAAAGAGCACTATCGATACTTTATTTAAGTTTTTTCGAATTTCGCTTATTTTTGCGATAAAATCAATATTTGCGGAGATACAGCCACTTTTCTAAAGTTTAATAGGAAAGTAATATTTTTATTATAAAAATGAATACTGATAGACTTGGATCCATCCTAATATTCATATGGATTTTTTCAAAAATTTCTTCAAATTACAATAGTTTTAATATATTTGAAAAGAGCACTATCGATACTTTAGTTAAGTTTTTTCGAATTTCGCTTATTTTTGCGATAAAATCAATATTTGCGGAGATACAGCCACTTTTCTAAAAAAGTTTAATAGGGAAGTAATATATTTATTATAAAAATGAATACTGATAGACTTGGATCCATCCTAATATTTATATGGATTTTTTCAAAAATTTCTTCAAATTACAATAGTTTTAATATATTTGAAAAGAGCACTATCGATACTTTATTTAAGTTTTTTCGAATTTCGCTTATTTTTGCGATAAAATCAATATTTGCGGAGATACAGCCACTTTTCTAAAGTTTAATAGGAAAGTAATATTTTTATTATAAAAATGAATACTGATAGACTTGGATCCATCCTAATATTCATATGGATTTTTTCAAAAATTTCTTCAAATTACAATAGTTTTAATATATTTGAAAAGAGCACTATCGATACTTTAGTTAAGTTTTTTCGAATTTCGCTTATTTTTGCGATAAAATCAATATTTGCGGAGATACAGCCACTTTTCTAAAAAAGTTTAATAGGGAAGTAATATATTTATTATAAAAATGAATACTGATAGACTTGGATCCATCCTAATATTTATATGGATTTTTTCAAAAATTTCTTCAAATTACAATAGTTTTAATATATTTGAAAAGAGCACTATCGATACTTTAGTTAAGTTTTTTCGAATTTCGCTTATTTTTGCGATAAAATCAATATTTGCGGAGATACAGCCACTTTTCTAAAAAAGTTTAATAGGGAAGTAATATATTTATTATAAAAATGAATACTGATAGACTTGGATCCATCCTAATATTTATATGGATTTTTTCAAAAATTTCTTCAAATTACAATAGTTTTAATATATTTGAAAAGAGCACTATCGATACTTTATTTAAGTTTTTTCGAATTTCGCTTATTTTTGCGATAAAATCAATATTTGCGGAGATACAGCCACTTTTCTAAAGTTTAATAGGAAAGTAATATTTTTATTATAAAAATGAATACTGATAGACTTGGATCCATCCTAATATTCATATGGATTTTTTCAAAAATTTCTTCAAATTACAATAGTTTTAATATATTTGAAAAGAGCACTATCGATACTTTAGTTAAGTTTTTTCGAATTTCGCTTATTTTTGCGATAAAATCAATATTTGCGGAGATACAGCCACTTTTCTAAAAAAGTTTAATAGGGAAGTAATATATTTATTATAAAAATGAATACTGATAGACTTGGATCCATCCTAATATTTATATGGATTTTTTCAAAAATTTCTTCAAATTACAATAGTTTTAATATATTTGAAAAGAGCACTATCGATACTTTAGTTAAGTTTTTTCGAATTTCGCTTATTTTTGCGATAAAATCAATATTTGCGGAGATACAGCCACTTTTCTAAAAAAGTTTAATAGGAAAGTAATATATTTATTATAAAAATGAATACTGATAGACTTGGATCCATCCTAATATTTATATTGATTTTTTCAAAAATTTCTTCAAATTACAATAGTTTTAATATATTTGAAAAGAGCACTATCGATACTTTAGTTAAGTTTTTTCGAATTTCGCTTATTTTTGCGATAAAATCAATATTTGCGGAGATACAGCCACTTTTCTAAAAAAGTTTAATAGGGAAGTAATATATTTATTATAAAAATGAATACTGATAGACTTGGATCCATCCTAATATTTATATGGATTTTTTCAAAAATTTCTTCAAATTACAATAGTTTTAATATATTTGAAAAGAGCACTATCGATACTTTAGTTAAGTTTTTTCGAATTTCGCTTATTTTTGCGATAAAATCAATATTTGCGGAGATACAGCCACTGTTCTAAAAAAGTTTAATAGGGAAGTAATATTTTTATTATAAAAATGAATACTGATAGACTTGGATCCATCCTAATATTTATATGGATTTTTTCAAAAATTTCTTCAAATTACAATAGTTTTAATGTATTTGAAAAGAGCACTATCGGTACTTTAGTTAAGTTTTTTCGAATTTCGCTTATTTTTGCGATAAAATCAATATTTGCGGAGATACAGCCACTTTTCTAAAAAAGTTTAATAGGGAAGTAATATTTTTATTATAAAAATGAATACTGATAGACTTGGATCCATCCTAATATTTATATGGATTTTTTCAAAAATTTCTTCAAATTACAATAGTTTTAATATATTTGAAAAGAGCACTATCGATACTTTAGTTAAGTTTTTTCGAATTTCGCTTATTTTTGCGATAAAATCAATATTTGCGGAGATACAGCCACTTTTCTAAAAAGTTTAATAGGGAAGTAATATTTTTATTATAAAAATGAATACTGATAGACTTGGATCCATCCTAATATTTATATGGATTTTTTCAAAAATTTCTTCAAATTACAATAGTTTTAATATATTTGAAAAGAGCACTATCGATACTTTAGTTAAGTTTTTTCGAATTTCGCTTATTTTTGCGATAAAATCAATATTTGCGGAGATACAGCCACTTTTCTAAAAAAGTTTAATAGGGAAGTAATATTTTTATTATAAAAATGAATACTGATAGACTTGGATCCATCCTAATATTTATATGGATTTTTTCAAAAATTTCTTCAAATTACAATAGTTTTAATATATTTGAAAAGAGCACTATCGATACTTTAGTTAAGTTTTTTCGAATTTCGCTTATTTTTGCGATAAAATCAATATTTGCGGAGATACAGCCACTTTTCTAAAAAAGTTTAATAGGGAACTAATATATTTATTATAAAAATGAATACTGATAGACTTGGATCCATCCTAATATTTATATGGATTTTTTCAAAAATTTCTTCAAATTACAATAGTTTTAATATATTTGAAAAGAGCACTATCGATACTTTAGTTAAGTTTTTTCGAATTTCGCTTATTTTTGCGATAAAATCAATATTTGCGGAGATACAGCCACTTTTCTAAAAAAGTTTAATAGGGAAGTAATATTTTTATTATAAAAATGAATACTGATAGACTTGGATCCATCCTAATATTCATATGGATTTTTTCAAAAATTTCTTCAAATTACAATAGTTTTAATATATTTGAAAAGAGCACTATCGATACTTTAGTTAAGTTTTTTCGAATTTCGCTTATTTTTGCGATAAAATCAATATTTGCGGAGATACAGCCACTTTTCTAAAAAAGTTTAATAGGGAAGTAATATTTTTATTATAAAAATGAATACTGATAGACTTGGATCCATCCTAATTTTTATATGGATTTTTTAAAAGGTGCGACCCTTACCATAATATCGAGCAATACCCCTATACTAAATACGAAGACCATATATTGAAAGGGGGGGACCCTTACCATAATATCGAGCAATACCCCTATACTAAATACGAAGACCATGTATTGAAAAGGGGGGACCCTTACCATAATATCGAGCAATACCCCTATACTAAACACGAAGACCATATATTGAAAAGGGGGGACCCTTACCATAATATCGAGCAATACCCCTATACTAAATACGAAGACCATATATTGAAAAGGGGGGACCCTTACCATAATATCGAGCAATACCCCTATACTAAATACGAAGACCATATATTGAAAAGGGGGGACCCTTACCATAATACCGAGCACTACCCTTATACTAAATACGAAGACCATATATTGAAAAGGGGGGATCCATCCTAATATTTATATGGATTTTTTCAAAAATTTCTTCAAATTACAATAGTTTTAATATATTTTATCCCAATAATTGATTAACAAATAATTTTGTTCTTTACGGACCGATTTTCAATATAATTTCTGCATATGGAAAAGGTCTCTAGTTTTTTTTTAAATTGGGAGGGGGAGGGTGTCCCAATAATTGATTAATAAATAATTTTGTTCTTTACGGACCGATTTTCAATATAATTTTTGCATATGGAAAAGGTCTCTAGTTTTTTTTTTTGAAATTGGGAGGGGGAGAGTGTTCCAATAATTGATTAATAAATAATTTTGTTCTTTACGGACCGATTTTCAACATAATTTCTGCATATGGAAAAGGTCTCTAGTTTTTTTTTGAAATTGGGAGGGGGAGGGTGTCCCAATAATTGATTAATAAATAATTTTGTTATTTGTGGATCAATTTTAAAAACTAAAGTATTTTTACTTACGGGCTTTTACTAATTAATTAATTATTAAAAGGGGGGGGGGGGGGGGGGTACGAAATATTGGATATGGTACGATACTTTGTTATTTGTGAACCAATTTTCAAAGTCCATTTGCAAATGGAAGAAGTTCACTTACATTCTTTTTAGGGTGGGTGAATACCAAGCTGAATGTTTGAACGCATTTTTCAAAGGCTTTCCGGACCACTGCCGAAAATAGTACCAGCTGGCGAGTATTATAGCACCTACGGAGTGTCGGCGTATACTTGTCTATAGATGCTTTTTGTTTGTCTTCTAGCTGTCTACTCACGATATGCCGATATGTGTTGGAGTACCGTCAGTAGCCCATGGGGAGTACAAAGTCGAATGTTTGAATGTGTTTTTCAACGGTTTGCAAGTCTACTGACGAGTAGGGTAACAGCTACGAAATGTCGCTCTATAAATACAAGTAGACAGCTGGAAAACCCACAAAAAACAAGTATGTACATACATATATATATATATATTTAATGGTTTATACAGAAAAAAAACCACATGTATTTGAAATGAGGGCTAAAACAATTTCGTAGAGAATATTTGAATTACAGCTCATTTCAAATTCACTTCTATTTCTATAAATATGTCCATTTGTTTTTGTATTAAGTAAATTTTAAAAAGTTCAGAATGGATTTTGATTTCTATGTTCTCAACCTTCTAATAAAACAGTAAATTAGTCCATCGTTTGCAGAAGTCTTTGCGGTTGTTTCTGAATTTTTTTTCATTTAAATTTGTTTAGTCTACTGAAATCGGGAGTTTTTCTACTAAAATCTGTTTTGAAATTTTTTAAGTTTTATGAATAATCAAAACCGGTTTTCACTTTATTTAAGCCAAAATTGTATCAAACGTTTTCCTAAAGATTATTTGTTTATGGAGGTTAAATCAGACCGAAACCACTTCCTTACCGGCATATTTAAAATTTGATCCATTAGTTCAAAAAACCAGAGACTAGATTTAATTAATAATTTTAAAGTTACTAAATTATTCATATATAAATTTGATTATTTCTTTTCAGGTAAGTCCAGTTAACATTTAAATTCGAATTGCTATTTTCGCAGTAAGTTGAGAAATCAAAGTTTTATTTGAAATAAAAGAAAATAAGTAAAAGACATTAAACAAATAAATTAAATTTATTAAACATAAAAATTAAAGAATTGGATTTTGTCAAGGCCACCGAAACGTTGAAATGATTTTTCAATAAGGCCGAGTAAATGTTGTCTGAAGTAGCATTTAAAAGACTCATGTACGCCGTGGCTACTTACAGAGGCACGGATCCGTATGGTTCAATTTGCCAGGACTCTGCACCACAAATCCCGCAAAACTACAGGAATGCCATCAGTTGCGTAGAATTTAAAGATATCGATCGATTCGGCTATTTAAGAAAACTCGCTAAAAAAAGTTTGGCAGGTTCGAATCGCACGAAACCCATTTAACGTCATTTGTATGTGAGAGAACTATATCCTCGAACCGTGGCGTCCGATGTTTGACACGTAGCGCCCTCCCTCCAAAACCAAACTTCTTCAATTTAAGCCAAAATAAGTCTGTTATCACCGTTTCTTAATGGAAAGTACTTGTCCTCGGCAAATAATTAACTATTTCGGTTTCATACTTTCGGCGCAACGCGCTCCAATCTTAATCTAGCGAACACTTAAAAGTCTATTCGACAAAACACTGATGTTACTTATTATAACTGTAAAGTCCAAACCTATAGGAGCATAAAAAGGACAAACTCTCTAAAACTCTACGTACAACTTCAAGGCAATGTTTAAATCAAACAATTATATATTACAGGCCTGGGAATTAAGTGCATTGCATTGTGGGTGATCCAACTCTATTGAGTCACTGGATCGTCGTCGCAGCCTGAGGTGCGTTACACTGTTTTATCGTTATTAGAATGGATTTTTTTCTGATGTGATGAGATCAGGGATCTTGTTTCCGAATCCAAAGTATTTTGGCTTAGTACACCTTTATCGTCCACAGATGGATGCAGTAGATTGGCAAGTGAATCGTACAACGCGGACGTATTTCTTGTCTCTTAGAATATACGAAGATTCAAATCAAACGTTCGGAAAAACACGGCTCCCTCTTGCCTCCTCCCCATAATATATTGGCATGTTCCTAGTATTGGTACAATGCCCTGCATATATAGGGGTAAAGCCGTGAGTACTGATTCAAAGGAAAATAATATAGAAAGCGCTTAATGAAATACCCTTTACGCACATATCATATACCATATCATATAAATTGCTTCCCTTTCGTGCCCTCATTTATTGTGAAGCAAACATTTACCTTAAAACAAGCAGCATGATTTTTAAAATTACTTTTGCTTTTTAAATGTCAAAAGCATCTTCATTTAAATAAACAACAAATATGATCATTATGATGATGAGACTCGTCTTTAAAAATGTGGTTAAAAGCAAAAAAAAAAAAAAAACGACGATGCCTCAAAACATTTTTAAGGTGAATTGCCGTCTGTGTTCAAGTGTTTAAGTCTAATTTTAATGTTCTTTATTGTGTTTAATTTTAAATACCAAATCAAGTGCTATGAATTCTCTGCTCTGATCGAACAAATAATCACTTTTGTAAATAGAAGTTCATTTTAATGAAAATCAGACTTTGTGATAAACAGAACTTTGCAAAGAATTGCATTGAAAATGTTTGGTTGTATCGCTGCAGCGGCGGTGGTTCCGCTGGTTATTAGGCGTCTTTTTTCAGAGATCTTCAATATTTTAGGTATAAAAAGATCAGATTTGAATATCCTAAAATCTAATTTTGCAATAAAAAAAAAACGTAGTGAATTGCTTTTTCAGAAATTCGAATTGTTCACATTTTATCACTTGTTCCAATTGTTGAACTTTAAGGTTGTTCCAATTTCAATTTTTACCTCTTCAAAGTAGCTCCCCTCAGATACAGTACAACGATGGCACAGTTCCGATATGCACTTTTTGACATTTCCTTAAACTCTGTCAGCGATTATTTGGTGTCTTCATTCCGATGAAAAGGGAAAAAGTTGGTTGTAGGTAGTGGATGTTACAATCATAGAACCGTTTTTTTTTTTTTTTTGTCAAAATTAGATGAAAAGGCCCAAAATAAGTGATCGCAATGGCAACAACCTCTACCATTTCTTCCTCTCAGAAACGAAGTAAACAGGTTAAATAGCTGAAACTGTGAACCTGCGAATATATGCGAGAAGAGTGTAACAACATTCTAAAAAATACAACAATAATCGAATGTACATACAATTGCGCGAGAAATATCCCAACTCAGATCGCCACATGGCGTGGTGGTGAGCCGTTGTCAAGTTCACACGTTCGATTTGGTGTCCACCATGGCCACCGTCCGCATCCTGTAAAACACACCAAGCACAGAATAGTCCAACACCATACAACATATTTATTGCATGTGTCCTCTTAACCCACCAGACCGGCAAGGAATCACCAACACTCGATCATCTGCGCACTCAAATGTTTGTCCGTTTGCGGCTGGTTTTTATTTAAAAAAAAACAAAAAAAAACAAGAAACACAAAAAATAATTTTAAATATCGGTGCATCACTATTTATTATTTGCTTGTTTTTGTTTTATGTGCGCTGTTGCCGACGTTATTTGTTTTTTTTTTCGTTTTGTTTATTGAATTCATTATCAAAATCTTTAACTGCATTTTAATCAGCTGCTTGGTGCGATCAGCATTATAACGGTAAATGTTAATGAACTCTATCTATGCGATGATGAAAACACTGACGATCGATGTCATGTGAGCTTTTTAAACTGTTCAGTGGTGGTGGATCAGTTTTGCAAAAACAAAAACAAAAATGAAAGAAAATTATGTCGATGATTTTAATCAGCAGCATGACAACATGCCAGCAACGACTGCCGCCACTGCCAGCAATAATATTAACAACAACGGCAACGACAGACAACATTAAAGGCAAACGTCAAGCACGTTTAACGTTCAATATAAAAAGCAAAATGGCAAAAAATAGAAAACAGATGATGTCGCTGTTTGTTGGAGGTGGTGGTGGTGGCGGTGGCGGTTGTGTGATGACGGTGCTGATATGATTGACATTTATGTTGGGTGGGCGTTTGTTTAATAACCTACAAAATGGTTACAACTTGGTTTAGCATTTTATTTTTGCTAGTTTCGTACATATATTTATTTTGCACTTAACCAGCAGTTTTTATTAAAACTTTTGTTTTATGGCTGATTTTTACAAAATTTTAAACTTCAGACTAAACATTCTGTAGCAATAAAACAAACAAACAACCAAAAAGGTTATTGTACGTTGGTTTATAAATGCTAAATTGTTTACTATGAAAATGCTTTAGACAGTATTTTATTTTTATATAAATTATTAACAGTTTTTTTTTTTTTTTTTAATTTATGTGCATCCGGGTACAAGTTAGTGGTGATTACGAGGATCTGATATATATTTTGATTTAAATGTGTTTGAACAAGAGAAGATGAAACAATTTTCAGCCATTAAAATCTTTAAATTTCTTTGGAAATCTGGCGTAACTAAATTGAAGCGTCAGCAGGCGTTGCCACATGGCAAATGTTCTGTCTCTATGCGTCAATTGCCAGCCCATGACTTATCAAGCGTAGACCACAAGATACATCAGAAATACACGTTTAATATTATTGTATAAAATCCAACAAAAGTGTTTTTTTGCTCATACATATTTGGAGAAAAAATGCCAGCAATGTTTTGCTTAAAATTTAAGTTGAAAAAAACTTGTGCATCAAATTGTTTTATTGCAAAAAAAAAATTTACTGTTTTGATGCAAAATTGTTGCTTGAATGAGCCGATTCTTTCATAGTTTCGCATTCAAACAATCTATTAACTCATTCAGCAAATTCCGTTACTAAAAGCGATAAGCAGAAAATTTTGTTCAACATATTTTCATTTTTGGCAATTAATTGCCTAGAAATATGTCAAACAATTTCATTTATCAATGTTGAAAGCAATTTCGAAGGAAGCATTTGAATTTGGCACTCCTTTGCCATATATGTAGTACATATTTCATAAAACTCGCTTTAACTACTCGTACAACCGCCATTACGCTGTTGTTCTTGCAGATTCATTTATTGTTAAAAATCAATCATAAATTAAAATTGGGTCTAACAAAGCCTTGATTTTTTAAAACTCTATATAATTAAGTTGCTTTAAAAAAAGTTACTATTCATTTTCATACAACAATCAGATTCATTGGAATTATTTGCTGCTTTATAGTTTGAAGAATATTAATATACTATTTCTAAAACATATCAAGGCGACTTGTTATTATTATTATTTTATTTATTACAATACACACATACATACAAACATATCCGTACATAATAGTATTAAAAATATAATTAATGGTTTAAGAAAAAAGTTCAATAAAATAATGACTTGAAAAAATTACGGCATATTGTGCAACTACAACAACAAAACAAACAAATAAAATATTTCATTCATAAACTTTGAAAAAAAAAAATAGCAACATTTAAATGATTGATTAAAAGTTAATTATAGAAATTGTATATGGAATTGCTGTGGCTCCCATGGAAAACCGCACAAAACAAAATCGCCGCAAAAACAAAAATTACTCAATAGTATTTATTTAAATTTCCGAATTTTGGTAAAAATCTAGTAATTCAGATAATTGCCCGAATCAAAGGGAGGATTGTTATTTAGTTCCACGAGTTGTATTTCAAATTTCAGCGAATCCAAAAAAAATCGACTAATAACGAAGAGCTTAAAACTGGTGCTTGTGGAAGAGTGTCACCTTTTCACATATTTTGCGAAATTATCCAGGACTTAAAAGGGTCACCGAAACGGATTGATATGTACACGAGTATGTTCGACTGGGACTATATTTTGAAACCAGGTGCCCGGTGTTATACCAGATACATGCCTGCCTTGGAATTTGTATTGGGTTTCGCCTGCTTTGTTTTTTTTTTTTTAATAGTCAGGCCTCTGTCGGCGGATTGTGATATTGATTTTCAACAGCCCAGCTACCATTGTGGTTTAATCTATAAGTGGAATAATTCCACTTGGTGAAATAATCAACGCCTCACCACCGCCGCCTTTGACTCTTACCAGGCACAAACAGGTGGCAACTTTTTTTGTGATATGTGAAAGGGGCACATAACACAAACAACTTGATCGAAAAGTCGGACTGTCTGATACCTCCTGCTAGTAATTTCCTCAATAGTGGGGGAAGTGGAATGAACCTGAGGCGGCAGCATGAAAATTCGCCTCCATCTAGTTCTTACGAATAACAGCAATCTCTTGCAAGACAGCAGCAACACGCAGACATTTGAATCACCGAAAAAAGATGTCTATTAGAAACACAAAAGACGCGTTGGTCCCCATTCGGGTAGTTAACTTTTGGGGGAACGTCCTAGAATTTTGGTTGCCGCGTCAACTGAGGAAACCCTTCTGCTTTGTACACAGGTAACTAGAGTACCCCAGTTTGTAACTCTATACCCAATGTTTGGAAGATAAAACCTGCTCCCCTGACGGCTCCAGTTGGCCTGGGAAGACCTGAAATGTTGGTTTCTTTTACGATTACTTTCCGATATCTTGCAGTTTATTCCGTATCTTTAGCCTTCGAGAAATCATTCAAATTTCAAATTATCCTAATTAATTATGTTTATTTTTTAATTTATTTAATATTTTTTTTCGATTTGGAAATTTTCATTACAAATGTTTGCAAAAATATATTCCGGAAGAAATTTTCCAAAAGAAAACGAAATATTGAATAAAATAAAGTTAATTTTTGATAAAAAATTTTATTAATTATTGGAAAACGTTTTCCCACAAATCATTTTAATTATTAAACGTTTTCAGCCTTAAGCGTTTTATTTTTTAAAACGTTTACATTTTCAAACGTTTGTATTTCTAAACGTTTCTATTTCTAAACGTTTCATTTTTAAATGTTTAAATTTTGTAACGTTTTAATTTTGCACCGTTTTAATTTTATAACGTTTTAATTTTGCAACGTTTTAATTTGTAAACGTTTTAATTTTTAAACGTTTTATTTTTTAAGCGTTTCCATTTTTAAAAGTTTTATATTTTAATTGTTTTAATTTTAAAACGTTTTAATTTTTATAGAGTTTCATGCTCAAATCTTTCAGTCCGTCTGTCAACGTTTTTAGTCTTGAGCGTTTTTATTTTTAAACATTTATATTTTTAAAAATGTTCATTTATTAAACCTTTTCTTTTTTTATATGTTTTTATTTTTCAAAGTTTTTGTTTTATATTTTTATTTTTTTTGCGTTTTTAAACGTTTTCATTTTTAAACGGTTTTATTTCCGAACTTTTCCATTTTAGAGAGTTTCTTTTCTAAACATTTTCATTTTTAAATATTTCCATTTGTAAACGTTTTCATTTTCCAACCTTTTAATATTTAAACGTTTTCATTTTCAAACGTTTTCATTTTTACCTGCTTCTACTTCAAAACGTTTTCTTATCGCAACGTTTTAATTTCGAAATATTTTCATGTCCAAACGTTTGACTTTTAAATGTTTTCATTGTTAAACAAAACCCAATGAAAAATGCGCTAAAAAGAGTGTTTAAATGATTTTTTGTTCAATTTATAATAAAACAGCTAAACAAGTATCAACGTGGGCATCTGTTAAAGATTCCTCTACCAGAATCCGGCAACGAGACCTTGTTATTTTAAGAAGTCCTAATTTCAAAACCACAAATACTCAAGAAACAATTCGCCATTAGAGTTACTCAGCCCGAATGGCTCTCAATATTTAATTATTAAATTAATTCCATTAAAATTCATTCGACAAGAACAAAACTCATACACATATTTTGAACTTAATTAAAGTTGGTGAAAATGCAACTAAAGCAATAATTAATTAAATAAAACCAACAATTGAAAACTTTAACAAATTTTTTTCGTTTGTTTTTTGTGTTGCCAAAGTTTCACTTTGTCTGTGAAAACCAAAAACTGCAAGTACTCACAGAAATTTTCTTGTTAGAAAATCACGAAACTTAAAATTCAAACATTCAACCTGCTTTACAAAAGTCATTAAGATACTTCAGAAATTCCTTTAGCTCTTTGATTGGCAATATTTTGTTTCTGTTTTTGTTTTTGTTTTCCGTCTTGTAAATTCGTGGCGGGCTGGTTGAGACAATCTTTGAACCAGCAACACCAGTCAGCCAGTCAGCCAGTCGGGCATGCGTATTGTCTTCTTCCACAGCCCCAAATTGGTTAGTTTTTTCCTTCACAAAACACCATCATTATCTTCGTGAACTGTGCAGAGCTGGTGGTTTTGTGTTAAATAATCCTAAATTAAAGAAACATATCGGCACATTCGTACAACTCTCATGCATGTCTGTTCATAAAGATATCTACCACATGTATGTATGTGTGTATGAATGTATGTAATAAAAGCGAGTAAATAAACTTTATTATTGTAAGAAACCCAAAGAAAAAAAAAACAAACTAAACACGTAGAAAAAATGAGGTTGAGAGACTGCCTTCAGCAAGGTCGTTTTGGTTGCTTTTTCATTAAGGTTTTTAATATGAAGTCGAAAAGTAACTACAAGTAACATTTTATGTTGTATCACGCTAAATAATCTAGTATTTAAAACTGAAACTGTGTACATACATATATCTAATGCAGCAGAGATGGAAAAGAGTGCTTTCTGAACAAGAATTTAAATATACTGAGACTGCCGCAAGTCGGCGATCAGGAGTAAAATGAATGAATGGAGTAGTTGAAACCTGAAAACGCAATATGTTGATCTGGGCCATGAAAGCTCCGAGTGCCAACCAAAACATTTCTCATTGAGCGCTTCCTATTTGTTTTTGTACTCTTGAAAGCTCGTGTTATTGTTCCTTTTATGAATGGAATACGGCATGGCGCAAATGTCGGCCGTGAGTTTGCTGTTTGGCGCCCTTCGGAAATATCCAATTTTCCATATATTTGGCCAATGGTTTGGTTAATGTGGCCTTTGAGGATCAACCGCTGTAAATGTTGGCTAATTCGCATACACCTGCCACTTAAAGCCAACGCAGAAGATAATGGTTCACACCAACTCTGGTAATGTGGTACCGCGCATGACGCTGTTGTCCATATCATTCAACTTGGATAGAAAAAAGTTGGTAATCGACTATAGCTCTGGCCGAAGACTATGATAAACCGACAATTACCGTTCTCAAAGAAATTTGATGACATCTATATGGATATCAGATCCATATCAAATAGTAATTAACAAAATTTTTATTTCTTATTTCTAAATATGCTGGTTATTTTCATTCATTAGGGGCTTTATTTTTTGCGGCTAAAAAGTTTGTTTACCTCTTTTTTATTCAGATTGGATTGGTTTCAAATCACTAAAATATTTTTCTTGCGGACATAAATACTCTTCTGGCTATTTGGTGAAAATTAAAGACTAGTTGTAACTGCCTGGGCACTCTGCTTTCCCGGTTGTAGAGGAGAAGGGCTTCCCGGTGTACACAACTCTAGAAATCTTATGTATAACTTCGGTTATGCAGGTTCCTCCAAAATCTTCATTTGACCGAACAGTGACCTTCGTGCCGTTGGAAAGTTTTTAGCGTCCCTTGTTTTTCGTCTCCATATCGATGTTGGTTTATTGCTTTTTAAACAAACTGACTGCAAACATTAATTCCTCTGGACAGGACGACTATAGCGACTGTAAAATGGGTGAAGCGCATGAAATGTTACCCGAACAAATGAGCCATTTTGAGGGAACTATTTTATTATGTGTTCGAATCACTGAACGTCAAGGTTCGGAAGTGCCGTTTGGAAAGCGATGTAGAAATTTAAAAAAAAAAAATATTCCTAATTTAAGAATTATCTGTTTAAGATAAACTTTCTTTTACTCGTAATACAATTCTTTTTTTCTGCTAAAACAAATTCTTTTAAGTTTCTGATTTGTGATCTGAAACACAAGAAGTCCATGCAAAATCATGCTTTCAATTTCAGTATAAAAATTTAAGAATTTTTCAAAGCGCTGGTTTCTTTTGTTAAAGTTTCTAATTCAATCCATTGAAACTGGAATTCACTTCTGCACTTCACGGATGTTGTACTCGTATCAAATATTTTGCTTTTACCAATTTTATCATTATCATTGTGTTTTTTTTTCTTGTTTCTTTTAATTTTAATTGGCTCCAACTAATGTGATCTTTATTGTTCTAACAACTTAAATTATTTTGATTGTTAAATCCATGAAAAGCAGGAAAAAACACCGAAACGCTGAACACCCTTTGGAACATGTTGTCAGTCTCGCAGATCGTGGTTTCAGCGTTTTTGCTTAATTGCATGAATAAACTGAAATAAATATTAAAGAGCGAAATAAAAAATCAAATCAAAATAATTGTTTAAGTTAAATTTTACGTTTATTTTATTTTTCTATTTGTTGTTGTATGGCGTGCAAAAATTTTGTTGGATTTACTTTTTGTTCGTTCGTTTTATTATTGTAGTTGTTGTTTTTGTTTATTTTTGTTCGCAAATTTGGTGTTCTAAAGAATTATTAAGTGTAACAATCAGCAACAATAACGAATTCTCTTCTACCATGGTAAATCAACAAATTAATTACTCTAGATATATAAAAAAAAAACGTTAAATTTGCTTGCGTGTTTATTTGTCTGTTTTATATTCGAATTACAAAATTTAAAAGGAATTTCAAGAACACTTTTGAGGTTTTAGTTTATGGTAAAAAATCAAAAATCAAAAATCAGAAATGGAAACGGATTTTAATGGTGGAAATAAAATTCAAGTTAACTTAATAAATAATTGATTTGAGGAACGTTGGAAAATTGTTTAAAAATTAGATCTAGAATAAAATTAGACACGTTCTATTTTTAGTCGATTACGTGCCAATAAAGGTTTGTCTGCTAAGAATACTTTTTCCATTCGAAAAAGAAAATTGCTGCTATTGCCTTTTTAAACATTCGTATATGGATTGTTAATTGTGGCAAGTTTTGCCATCTTAATCGTTTGCAATAATTAATCGATTAAATAGCTGAATATTTTTTTTCATTTGAGTAACTTGATGCTGTTTTTGAAACTCTTAGCTGGGCTTGATAAAGTATATTTTTCGATGATTATTCGAATACTCGCACCCAATACAATATGAATTAATCGAATAATTTGCTACTTTACAAAACATGTTTAAGTGCACAACTTTAGCATACAAAATTTATTTATATATTTTGACTTTTAAATAAGAGTTATTCGTTTAGTCGAATGAAAATAAACTAATTAATCGATTAATATATTTTTTAATTATTCGAATAGAAAATCAATAACCGATAGATAAACGAAGTGATAAATTTTCACATTTAAAACACAACTTTAAGCGAATGATGTTATAAAAATATATATCTATATTTTGATTTTTAAATTTAAAATATTCGATTGTTGCAACTAAAACCGATCATTTGACCAAATCACTTGTTTTACGATAACTGCTAAAAAAGTTTTGTAAAATAGTTGATTAATTTTCATTTTTACAAAGCAACTTAAGCGATAATAATCGATTAATAAATCGAATATTTGTTTGATTATTCGAATATAAAACGGATAAGTTAATTGAATCGGTTTTTGAAAAGCATTATTAAGGTGGTTTTATTATAAAAACCAGTTATTGGACTCTTAAATTTTAGTTACACGATTATTCGAGTAAAAAATTTTTACTTAAGGGAATGTTCTTTAACTCTTGTTCGATTATTCGATGAAACCCTATTAATTATTGGAAGAATTTTTTAAATTTCGAAGAAAATACAGATCGATATTTTTAACACTATTGTGTTTAAAAATGCGCCGCTCTGTGCTGCAGAAAAACTTCATAATCCGGTCCAAAAGAAAAAGAAAAATTCTGATTTATTTTTGCTGCTTTTTGTTCCGTAAATCGATTACAAAACCGATAAACTTTTCCAATAAGTTTCACATTCTAAAGCTTAAACTTAACAACTAAGTATAATATTTTCTTCGATTAATCGCAATATATTTCGATTTGTTTAAATTTTAGGTTTTTAAGGTGGAAAAATTAATCGCTCAATTTCCTTATTCGATTTGTCTCAAATGTGCAGACAAATACAATATTTATCATTTAGTTTTTTTTATTTAATCGCCTAAATTTTATTTTTCAGAAGCAAACTTTTAATTAAAATTGCATTTTATTCGATTAATCGAAACTTTAATCGATGAAGTAATTGAATAATTTGCGCAGCGTAAACGCAAAATTGCCCAGCAGATTTAAATGAAGAAATGGTTAGACATTCTAGTTAGAGACTTAATCGATTAATCGATCGAATAACTTTCGCAGCGTAAACGAAAGCTTCGATATATTATTTAGAAATTTCAATTGATTAATCGAGTAACTTTCACCGAGTAAATGCAAAATTTGCGGATAGACTTTATTTATTACAATTGTCGATATATTGTATTATTTAGAAATTTAATCGAATAATTAATTGAATAATTTGCGCAGCGTAAACGCAAAATTGCCCAGCAGATTTAAATGAAGAAATGGTTAGACATTCTAGTTAGAGACTTAATCGATTAATCCATCGAATAACTTTCGAAGCGTATATGAAAAATTGGCCAGCATATCTAAAATTAATAAACATACAGACATTTTAGTTACAGACTTAACCAAATAATTAATCGAGTAACTTTCGCAGCGTAAACGAAAGTTTCGATATATTATTTAGAAATTTCAATTAATTAATCGAGTAACTTTCACCGAGTAAATGCAAAATTTGCAGATAGACTTTATTTATTACAATTGTCGATATATTGTATTATTTAGAAATTTAATCGAATAATTAATCGAATAAACTTGCAAGTAGACTTAAATGATTAAAAGTCTAGATAATTCAGAGATAAAAAATAACAAAATTTCACTTTATTTACCATAAATGAGTGTTTAAACCCAATTCTAACTTCCTTTTAGGAGCTCCTGTTCTGGTGGTTAATTGTAATTTTAGAATTTTTATTTTTATCACTTCAAAAATCACTAATTTTAAATAAATATGAATCTTGTCTGCCGTAAAGCGTAAGAACATTTGAAAGCAAAAAAAAAAAACTATTTGACTGATTGCAACACATTTTCTGCCGGGCAACAATTTGAAAAGATTTGCATAGTTTTTCTTAAATATCGTTGCATTATTGCTTTAATTGAATTGTCTGTTAAAACCCGTCATAAATTATACTCTCTTAAGGGTTTCGATAAACATAATTGGTTTCTTTGGCCCTAAAGCATCATCCATCATTATTTTATTTTCCTTAACAAAAACTTCTGTTTTTAAAGAAGCGGCGGCAAAAAAATTGATTTAAAGTATTGCAAAAGCAGAAATAAAATACCCCAGCTAAAAATTTTCAAACAGCAATTCTGCTTTGTGGCAACTTATTCTGACTGGGAGCACCAAATAATATATATGAATCTTTTTCTGGCCTGAAAAACATTAATTTCATTTAAAGAGAAAGTTTTTGTAGTTCATAATATTCTATAAAAATTTTCGCTTTAATGTTGGCCTACAATTTTCTCAACATATAAGGAATAGCTAAACAAAACGTGCATATTTTATATATCATCACTTGGGAAAACTATTTTGGTTAAAAAGATTTTAGGAAAAAAAGTGTACAATCAATAAAAATTCTCGTATAATTCTATTGCACACAAAGTTCGGAAAAGAAAAATAGAAGGTTTAAAAATAGCACGTTTTGTTCTGCGACTCCTTATAGTGCGTAAGTCATAAACTGTCGGCGTCCCGTACGACGAAAGCCAAAACATAATTACAAAATGTCTGCCACGCCATAGTGCAAATGTTGGTATTTTTGAATACTTTTGGTCTGTGATGAACTGCTGGCCTGAGTCATCAGTATGCATTTTTGCAACAACTAGTAATTTGTATCTGGTGAACTGCAATATCTTTGCAGCAAAAAATGTTTATCAAATTTATTTACGAAATATATTAAAAAATTATCTAAATCAAAGATTTGCACTATAGGAAAACAGAAGGCACAACTTTTAGCACGGAAATCCCACTTCATAATGTGGACTGTACAAATCAATGGAACCAATTAATGGAAAACGGAGGGGTTTTTATGGCAAAAGAGAACCTCATAATTCAGTAAGAAGTGGGTGGTTAAAGGAAGACAGAGTTGTAATCCTGCAAAGCGAAAAAACCTGACATTATATTATTCCCACAACTGGGCGTTAACTGTTTTTATATAAATATTTTTCTCTTTAGAACCAGCATTTAAGTGTCGACCCCTACATATGCAGTGCTTTGTACCAGAACTTTGTTAAGGGGAAGGGTAGATAACGAGTAAGGTTTTGCTATCTCTGTTTTTATTCCATGTTGCATGGTGGGATCAGAGTGTCATAATTTAACTGAAGTTTTTTATCACAAGCTACAGATGACTATGGCCAATTTGTTGTAATTCATGTTCACTTGATAGGACTCACGCCCTCAACAGCGTCTCCAAAGCATCGGCGGTCGGTGAGAATGATTTTTCGTGACTTTCGAATAGCATATTTTTGATATTGTCATACAACTCGTAATTGTAAACTTTGTTGATTGAAACTCGAACGTAAGATGAATTTAATAATGGGGAATGTGTCACGATTCAACGCCACAGTTCACGATAAGAAAACCAAGATGTCTCTCCAACAGATGCGCTGTATTCGAGCTAAATTGTATTTTGATTTCCTGAAATGTATGAATGTGTCATCATTTCATTTTCAGCTGAACGGTGCAGCGCGTGGCAAGTAATCAATTCTGTAAGCAGTTAAGTTCGCATGCGAAACTGTTAATGGGCCGCCTGTATTCGGCGATATCAGTCCGATATCTAATCAATTCTTTGAGATTATGCGAAATTACAGTTTTGCGAATAAAACAGCTTAAGCGCATCACTGGAGATGTGGGTATATTTTCTATAGTTTCCTTAAACAAAATCGGTTGGATTAACCGTGTTCTTGTTGATCGATGTTACCATAATATTACAAAAAACCTTTAAAGGAACTCTAATAACAATTTTATTAACTACTGGGATATGCGGTTTGGCCTTTTTCTATCCGTCCATCTGCCTGCCAGCCAGCCTTCTTCACTTTCAGTGTGCGGGGCTGCTGTTGCCGCTTCTGTGCATCATATCAAATTTTTATGATCGTGACAAACATTTCAAATGTTTGTCATTATAATGTGTCTTTAAGAAGAGCTTAAAACAGTTGTTTAGTTAATGTGATTTTCTGTGTGTTTTCCTATTGTTGTTGCCAACTGCAATTTTTTGAAAGTAAATCGTATTTTGGGGGCTTTTAATTGTCTTGGGTTTTTTTTTTGTTTTTTTGTTTTTTGCTTTTGTTAAGGCGGCTGCACAGTTTTTTTTTTTTTGTTTTCTTGGCATACGAGTACAATCTGTGATTTCTTGTTAGATCTTTATTACAAAATGTCTTACAGTTTGTCTGTCCCTAAAGTCGGCTTTTCAGCTTGTTGGCTTTCTTGTGTGTAGGTTGGTTGTATTCCGCTTGGATGTTTTTATTATTATCGTTGTGCCGCTTTTGTCAAACACTTTAGACAGAAACGTATCGATTTCTGTTAAGATGCTGAATAAAGAAGCCGAAGAAAAAAAGCAACATAGAAAATTTGAATGGTTTTTGACATGAAATGTTTTTCATTATTTCATCATTGTCGCATGTGTGGATGGTTGGTTAAACAAATGGTTGCATGGTTTTTAATTCTTTTTCGATTTTTTGTTTCGCTTTGATTGAAGTTTGTTGAGTCAAAGCAAAAATGTGATACGATTTTTGAAAATTGATTGATTTGTCTTCAAATGAAAAACTAAGATTTACAACTCTTTGCTGACAATTGCAGAAAACAACAAATAAAAATACATATTTATAAAAATACAAGAAAATAGACAAATTGAAATTGCACAAAAATATGGTTTCTGGCTTAAATTTATAACATTCGAAGCTCGAATAACACTGGACGACACGAAAACTTATTCTCATTTTAGGATTACGGCTTATGAAATACAAATAAACAAACAAAACTGGGGTTTTGGGTTATATTTTTGGATTTCAGGTCTGTTAAGAAAAGGAGGTGAATTTTCATTTTTCTCCAAAAATATTTATGTACTGAAATGTATTTTGAGAAAATACAATCAAATTGTTATGCTGAACAAACACTTTCTATCAAATCATTCGCTGAGTCAGCAAAATTTTTGTTTGAATACGGATCTGCAAAGATGTTGGTTGTATAGACATAAAACATTAGAGCTGGAATCACAAAATAATTTAACTGAATTTTTTTTTAAATATATTTTCTAAAAGAAATTTTCCTTATATTGTTTTTTTGTACAAGCAATTATGTTTTAAAATTTATAAACGATAACAATTGAAGATGAACTTGTAAACAAAAACTTGTCTATAATAATAATATAAAATAGTGGCCAGAATTGTGATTAAAATGATAATACAATGTTTGCAGTAATAACGCACATTGTTGTACTGTAAATAATAATGTTGCCGTAACAATGTTTCTCCAGGTTCAATTATGTTGCAAAAACTGTTAAGCTTTTGGTCGCCATTGAAATTCGTTGTATTTTCATTGGAATTTGTTAAGATATTATTTATCTGGGAAAAGTCAAAATTAACGTTCGTCATTAAACACATTTTTAATTAATTTAATGTTAAATAAACTAAAGTCGACTTTTTTTCATTCATTATCCAATATTCGTTTGATCCTTAATTTTCTTTCAAAAATTAAGATATTTTTTTTTTTTGCAAAAAATGGCCCTGTAAAAAATACCGTAAAAAATCTTGAAATTAAATTTATCCATCCTGTTTGTTTTCGTTAAACAATAAAACGCTTATAGCGCTTTATTTAATGTTTGTTTTCAAAAGTTTACAGCCCGTCAACAAAGACTTATTTTATAATTTCTGCTGCTGCAAGTATTTTTCTTCAGTTATTTTGTTCGCAGTATTTAACTTGTTCTCCTTAAAAAAACATTCTAAGAATATGCGACGTGTTCATTTTTCAGCTTAAAAATTTTTTCTTTATTTTGCGTTTTTATTTGTAAAAGTAGATCAACTAGTCAAAAAAAAAAAAATTAAAAATAATTATAATTAAGCAAGTTATGTTTTTTCTTGATCTTTTTCGAATTGCCTGCTCAGTAATTGGGTGTGGTGGTTGTTGATGGTGATTACTTTGACTAAAAATATAAAAAATACCTAAATAAAAATACTTAAAAATACTTATTTCAACATATGACTGACTGGTAGATTATTTTCAGATAAAATAAAATAGAAATATTTGTAGCAACAAAGTACACAATTAAAATTAATAATTCTCATAAAAAAATGTGCTGCTGAATAAGACGTTTTTAAGTCACGGTCAACACAGGGAATTATTTGTGGAAATATTTGGTTTTGCGAACCTAAAAATGTTTTTTTTTATAGCAAAAACATGGAAAAAAACAAAAAAAGCTTTAAAAGCTTTGTAGAAATAAATACTTTCCAAAAGCTTTAAAGTTGTGCCTAACTTTTGTTAAGCCCATAAAAATATGCAATAGGAAATCAAGGCTACTTACCAAATTGTGTACATTCATCTCTGTCTCTCTCTGTCTCTCTCTCTCTCTCTCTCTCTCTCTCACTCTCTTTCAGTTTGCTTAAGTAGGGATCTTAGTCACCTCAAACTCTAGCACTTAACCAGCTGCTAAAACAGTCGTTACACAAGAACATTGCTCAAGGAAAGATTAGCTGACCTCTAAAAGTACAGCAATTTTCTGATTTTTTTAAGATTCGCACAGAATATAAACAACTTTTTAAATTTTGCGGAGCCCATTGATTCCATTTGACTTCAAGTCTGCATTTTCTATAAACTTTTCATCTTTCAAAGTCTTTCAACTTTATCGATTAACTGGGCTATCAAGGCCACTATAATAAGAAGTTGTACAATATTATGCATTAAATAAAGTGAAGACATTTCGCACTTTTATTATATTCTTCTGTTTTCGGGGAATTTTGAAAAATGTTTAAAAAATCGTATCTTTTATATGAATATAATATATATGAATGTAGGTGTATACTTTTTACGTTTGAAAGCAAAAGTGTTTCATTTATTTCTAATCCACTAGGCCCATAATGGGACCTCCTCTTCGGGCATGTGGAATAGGTAGAAATGCGCGATTTCGCATCTTTGACAACAACTTGGCATTTTGCTGACCACGAGTTAGTAAATTTGGCTTCGTCAGTTAAAATCAGCCCATCCGGGAGTTAAAGTATAAATTAAAAATCTCTTAATAACCCTTAACAGCAGCCCATAATAAAATAGCCTTTAATATATACGGCATCGTTGGGCTAAATTTAAATGCAAAAATCTCAAATCAAAAATGAAACAGCCTTTAATACATGCGGCGGCATCGTTAGGCCTCTCGAACGAACGAAAGCCCTCAATTTTTTGGGCAATTTGACAATTTATTTGCAGAAATTTGTCGACATTCTCAAATGCAAAAATTTAGAAAATAATTCATTTACCATAATAAAGCTTTAAATGGCGAAAACCATTTTCAAAGCTTTTGCAAGCACAAGTTGGGGTTTTTAATTGTATAGTTTTTTTTTTTTTTGTATAAAAAATTTTTTAGTTTCTCCAAACTTTTTTAGGAATTTAATAATTTTTTAAAAGCTCCAAAGCCGAAATTGTTTGTAATAAAGCTTTTGGCTTCTGCTAAGCTTTACGCATACATACATATGTGTATATATGCTTGAAATCTCTTTTCAAACGCTTTCAGAACTCCACTTTCGCAACTTGCAGGTTAGCCAAAGTTATGACGCTGTTTGTGTTTTAGTTTGCAGCTTTTTTCTCCAACGTTGGTGTCTCTGCTCCGGAGTGCATTGGCATGGTTTATGATGTTTAAATTTATTACATACATACATTTGTATACAATTTAAATTCTTGTTTTTTTTTTTGTTTTTGTTTTTTTGTTTTAATCGAAATCGTTTACTTTTATACAATATAAAAATAATACACTATAATATGCATCTAGTTTCTTGCACAAACGTGTGAATGTTTGTTTGCTTTTGGCTGTTGTCGTTGTTGTTGTTGCTGCCGCTGTTGCTTAGTTTTGTCTGTTTTGAAAAGTGAATGTCCACCAAAAGTCCTTGAAACTTTAAACCAATCTTACCAGTTTATATACGAGTACTTACAATACACACATACACACACACACACACACACATGTGTACATGTGTTCGTACTATATGAATGGTGTCGGTGTGTAGTTTGTTGTTGTACGTTTGTTTGCTGGGGCACTAGTATCATAATCAAACTAAAGTGTCTGAATTTGTGTAAGCTTTTGTAAAGTATTAAAGTTTTAGATATTTGCTTGTTGTTGTTGTTGCTATTGCTGTTGCTGTTGCTGGTGCGGTTGCAATTACAGTTTAATGCACCAAACGACCACCGCAACAAAAACAACAACAACAACAATAAAAACATCACCTCTAACAAACAGAACATTAAAAGAGTTATTTTTCAAAACTTTAATAAAGATATACAGTGTTGTCAACTCGCTGAGTTTCGCAGAATTCCAGAGTTGGTGGGCGATGCGATTTTTTTTTTTTTAATTTCGGTGCGTTTTTGATGGCACCACAGTAAATTCGACACCACTTTTTGTTTCAGTGTGAGAAAAAAATCTTTGTACAATAAATTACATCTGTTTCAATAACATTTCATACAAAAGTGCACCATTTTTACAATCAATAAAAACGATCGGTCTTGTGGTTGTCGATAATTTGTATTCTGTAAATATGAAATTTACAGTCCCCTTTAGATTTTCATAGCAGTTTTTGTTTGTAGTAAAAATTCGTCGCTGTGTAAACTATTAAAATTTGTTTTTATTATAAATATTTTCATATAAGTATAAATTCCGAAATATTTATGCATTTAAAAAAACTTTGTCTAGTAGAAATAAATACCAGCAAATTTGTTTAGTTTTTTGTTTTTGTTAAGTTTTATTTTTTTTTTTCTAACAAACCTGAGCTGTAAAATACTGTTTTATTGTTATATTTTTAAGAAAAAAATATTATTCATTTTATGTAAAATTAATTCAATTAAAATTTTAAGTGCTATTCCTTTAAATGGAGCGCTTTTTCTTGATTTTTGAAGTTGGCAACGCTGTTTGTATCTGTCTTATAGAAGGTGATTTCTTAAGGAAAGCTTTCCTAGCGCTGCCTATACGAAAATTAATATATAAAACAAAATGTGTGTGAGACGTTCTGGAAACTTTGCACTTGTTGGAAAGGTCCCATCCGGCTACACTGTTTGACAAGAATTAGGCTAAATTTGACCGATGGCGCGTCTTACGTTGGTTTTGAGGTTCAGTGTCGTCGATGGCTTATCTGCTGAGATCTGTAATGTGCGAAACGCTTCCGAACAAAACGTACAATTTCGGTGGCCTTGTACGATTGCCAGGCTCTCATAGCGCTCGCATCCAATATTCAGTGTAACGTGAGCTGTCTGGCCTACAGCATCATCCTGTTAAAATCACTGGTTGGTGTCCACGTCGCACAGTGGCACCCGTAGAGCAAACGAGGTTGCAAAAATCAAAATTTTCATGTGCGCCTGCGAAATTTTAAATGAATCCATCTTATAGTAAACTTTTCAACGATCTCAAATATGCTACTCTTAACAATATCAGATTTTTAGTTTAGAAGACATAACTGTTCAAAGTTAACCAATTTTCGGATTTAAAAAAAACACACAATTTTTAGGTAGTTTGATCCGATTTCAGGTGTAATATCACGAAAACTAGGCAACGAATAGTATTTTTTTTTGTTTTTAGTGATTGATGTGCTTATTAAATGTATAACAATAAAAAAAATTGTGCTGTTTGCTTTGTGTTTCTCTAGGTAAATCAGTATTTAAAAACTATCCATTTTTTCACTATTCTTCAACTTTGACGGAAAATAAAAAAAATTTACCTTTTTTTACCTCCGCCATATTTTCAAAATATGTTCTTTAACTAGTCTTTTACATAACTCAAAAGGTTTTATCTGCCTTTACGTGCCTATTTGGCTTCTACAGGTAAAAAACGTTAAAAAGACATGGTTGCAGAAATTGTATGGCGGGCATCCCTTACATGCCTTGACTGACAGTTACTTTGATGTAATAGTTTGAAAATTGCATTTTGAGTCAGTTGTCTACCTGAGAGCCTCTGGCGAAAAATTTGGTCCTAATATTCCGTTACAGACACAAGATGCACAAAAAACTACTCATTGAAATAAGCAGGTACGCACCTCACTTAAAAATTATTTTTGGCGTACATATGGTGAAGAACAATACTGACTTATGGTACAGGTAGGCACAAATCTCATTTGGCTACGTGCATAATATCAAAACTGTATAATTCAGCCCAAATGCATATGTATGCATGTAACAGGTACATTTGTAGACATGGTAGCATAGGCCTATATATTGCAAAACAAGCTTAATGCCTGCATTAGTCTACGACTGAAAGTTGGCGAAACAAGTATTGAAAACATGGCGTTGAACAATTTAAAACTATTTGAACTGTTTAGAAAGTCAATTACACCAACGTGTTTCGCGGAAGCTGCTTTAGAAGAACTCGATAGCTTATACGGAAATATTGAGAGAAGCAAAAGTATAAAAAATAATCTTTGTATGATACATGCCAAAATTAAGACAAAATGGGTGAAATGCAATCGAACCATTAACATCTTCAACTCCAAATACGAGGACTGGCTTAATGAAGACACCATCCTGGATATATTGGCAGTAGATAAACCCTCCACATCAACCAGAGGAGAAAAAGGAAGGCCAAAAAAAAGTATGGAGGAGTGTTCAATTTTCACAAGAAAGAGGAAACTTGCCGATGCCACCAATGACTTGACCACGAAGGATTTATCGGATGCGCTGTCTATTAAATACATAAAGGATAGTGAACGAGTTAGGTCGCAGATTACAAAATCTGTTGCTGATGCAAGCCCACTGCGACTAAAAAGGATTAAGGAAAGCATTCCCACTCCCACAAACGCACATATTAAAAAGTATAGTTCCGAAGAAGCCTTGGCTCTGTTTTTGGACTTAGAACTTTCCAAAGAGAAATATGAGATACTACGGGCATCTTTAATGCGACACGGGGCTGACCTTTTCCCCGGATACAAGCATATTACGCAAGCCAAAATAAATTCACGACCATTGCGTACGGAGTTTACGGAAGTCTCTGCGAAAGCCAATCTGCAGGATCTTATGGACCATACAGCAAAACGGTTGTTGGAAAGTCTTCCTGAAAATGAGGTGGAAATTCTTCCTCAGAAACTAACATTGATCAGCAAATGGGGCTGCGATGGATCATCCGGACAAAGCGTTTATAAGCAAAGGATATCTTCCGATGACACTACAATATCTGACGGAAATATGTTTATGGCATCTGTTGTTCCATTGCGGCTAAAATCTGATGTTTCCCTACACTGGAAAAATCATCGACCGTCATCAGTGCATTATTGCCGACCAATAATGTTTCAGTTTGCAAAGGAATCGGCAGAACTCATAAGGACCACGGTGAAGGACATTGAAGAACAAATAAGCAAGATTAAGCATACAAAATTGCAAATTGGAGAAGGAAAATATATTGAATGTAGTTACGAGTTCCACCTGACCATGGTTGACGGAAAAGTCGTAAACGAACTGACAGGAACAACCTCAACATTGACATGCCCGATTTGCAAAAAGAGTCAGAAGAACTTCGGTAATTTAAACGATTCTACAAACGAGGAGAATTACGAATATGGAATGTCACCATTGCACGCAAGGATAAGGTGTATGGAGTTCTTGCTAAAACTGGCGTATACCCTACCACAACAAGATGAAAACATCGATGAAAATACATCAATTAAGGATAAGGAAAAGATCAGAAAGAAGCAAATAAAGAATGCTTTTTGGAAACAACTTGGACTAAAAGTAGACTGCCCCAAGTGTGGATACGGTAACTCAAACGATGGAAACACTTCAAGGAGATTTTTTGCAAATGATGAGGCAGTAACTAGAATCACTGGAATTGACAATGAAATCGTCAAAAGATTGGGAACGATCTTGAATGTTTTAAACTGCCAAGAAAGTGTTAATTCTACAAAATTTGGAGAATATGCATCGGAAACTGCATCTCTTTTAGCAAAAATTTATCCACAGAAGAAGTTGACCCCGACCGTCCATAAAATATTGGCGCATGGCAAAGATATAATTGAGTACCAGTCTTTGCCAATTGGAGAGCTTTCTGAAGAAGCGCAGGAGTCTCTTAACAAATTTTACAAAAAATATAGATTGCAGAACACGTTCAAAGCATCAAGGGTGAGGCAAAATGAGGACCTCTTCAACATGTTAGCAGCATCTTCCGATCCACTTATTTCTTCCCTGCGGCATGTGAAGACACGAAAAGAACTACAATGGAATTATACTTTAGAAATGATTAGTCTTTTAGATATACCTTCTGTTACGAATTGTGATGAATATTTTACAGAAAATTCAAAAAATTAATTGAAAAAAAATTTTTTTGTTACCAAAACTTGGATTTTTTCACAAATTTTAACTTTGAAAACCCATAAGTAAGCACCTATAAGGTGTAGCGTCCACTCCAACCGCTCATTTTATAGGTTGAACAATTATCTATGACATGCAATTTAAATTATTCGATTATCTTGTTCGGTTCAAAAGATATGATTTTTGCAACGAAAAAAGTCAAATGGCGCCACTGTGCGTCGGCCATTGCACGCCCAAAGAAATTGTTAACCATATCAAACTTAGCGCTCGCCTTCTCGTTCTGGAAAAAAAAACTCCATGTGGATTGCCAACTTTCCAAAATCAAAAATTCTTTTTGTTGACACACCCATTCATTTCAAAGTGTTCCTTCTCAGTAATTATATCTTCGTGATGATAATTTAGGTGCACGATCCCACTGTTTAGTGAGCACAGGTCTTTGCACGTGATCGTTTAGTTTGTGCCTTGGGTCAATTGGATGTTGTATTAATGTTGGTTCAGCTACTTTGCGGCAAATCATGCGGTTCGTCATCGATGGGTGTTGATGCATTGTTTGCTAATCCAGAGGATTCACCTTTATTCACCACACCAGGAAGATCGCCTGTAAAGGGGTCAACCACATGGAATGTTGTGTGAACAGAAATCCATTTTGATTAAATAATTTTGTCATATGTATGTGTTTTTGTGCATCGTGACGCCGCCCAGAAGCATATTTTGCTTGTCGTGTTGCAAACTGCGGCAATCGGTTCCCTACGGTTTGTTGGTTGTGGGGGCAGCCAAAACTCTAGGAAGTTTCTCTATGACTTTGGACTTTGTTTATGCAGATCCTTTCGAAACCTCTACCAAAGTTTATATGGCATGCTGGGCCTGGGTCCCACATATTCCATCGATGGATGCGGCTGTTGGCCATTTGGTTGAGGTGTCTTTCCTCCTCTGAAACTTTATGCTTGTGAGTTTGGTAATTCCTGGTAATAACGAGGGGCCGGACAAGTTATTGAGGATCTAAAACTGACCAGATGCCAGTTGGTGGATGATGAAGGCGTGATTTCGCCTTATCGGCTCTCGAGGGATTAGATAGTCTGAACTCTCGTGCAAGCCCTCACGCATTGTAATGTGTGTCTCCTGTGGCATATCACACAAAGTTGCCAACTGTGTGTACCTTAGAAACCACTTGAAGCCAGTGATTCTTAACCGTGAAATTGATGAGATCACGCCGTCAGGGCGTCTCAATCCGTTTACGGTGTGTTGGGAAAAAGGGAAACACATGGCAGCCAGTTCGGCAGGTGTAGATGCAACAACATTATGGCTGCCAAAAGCTAGAAAACTTTATTGAGGGACTCTGTATGACTGTAAAAACCTTAGAAGAAAGTATTTCTATTTGAAGTTTCTAAAGATGTTTCAGCTTTTAATTCTATGGGAACTTTTACTTTAAGTTTGCACTCCTTTGGATATCTGCACATGGGCTTTTTTGTTTGTCTATTTGTTTTATAACAAAAAGACAGACACACAAAAAGATACTAGTCTAGAATTTGATAGTTGATTTTCTATACATACGTCGTTATAGTTATTTCTTTTTGTTATTGCTTTTTGGTGCAGCAAAAAGCCAAACATTTGTTTGTTGCAATTGTTGCTGGTGTACATGGTTTTAGTTAACTTCTTTGAAAGCAGCCACAATCACTTGAACTCCCCAAACAAAATGCAGAAAAACACTTCAACAAACAAAATTTTGAAAGCTCTCAAATCTTTAACAAGAAACAAAAAAAAAAGGAAAAAAACGACAAAATCTATGAATTGTTGGTGGTTGCATGCAAAACTGCTGACGACCGGCCATGCTACGGATTTTTGAATCAAAAATGGAATGTTGGCTTTTTTCTTCTAACTTTTCTGAGTAAATGTCGTTTGAAGCCTTAAATCCATTGAAAACTAAACGTTTGGAAGAAAAGGCGTTATGTTTTTTGTTTTCATTCTTGAACAAAAACGTTTCTGAAAACAACCTTCAAAAAGGCGTGCGTTCTTTTTTTCGCATACAATTAAAAGGTTTTTGATATACTGAAGCTTAAAGAGCTTTTTTTATGATATTTACAGCGAATGTCTTAGAATTTTTCAATACAAACTGTTTGCTGTTAGTGCGCTACGCGAATGTTCTTGTCACTGGGAGCACTAATCAAGTGAGCGGCTTAATTGAAGCGTAAAATTCTTGGGCTTAAATGTTGATGACGAAAAGTTCAGTGAATCTACTTTTAGAGCTACAAATGTGCTCTGTAATGCTTTAATCTTGCTTCGACTGGTTGAGTTAGTGGGAAAAAATGGGATAAGAAAATGGCGCTTTAGATCGTTCGTAAGATCTGCAGCTCCCGGCTGGGTAGAAGGAATCAGAAAGCCTAAATTTTCTAGAAAGGAACCTGTTATCATCCGTCAAATAAGACTCCGGTTTCTGAACAATTTGGGCAATTGTGCTGATTATTAACTCTTCTGGTAAGATCTTGTTGAGCGATCCCGGACTGTCAGGTACAAAAATTTGCCACCTGTGAGAACCTTACAAGGCAACACAAGAGAGCGGTAAGGTACCATTTTGCTACTTCACTCGCAAGTTTGACCTTCAATGGCTGAACGTTGAAGTAACAGAATTAGATCTTAGTCCTTAAGCGAATCTAATGGTGTGTTGGTATAACAGTTTAGGGCGCAACTATTGTTCCAAAATACTCACTGTAACGAAATAAGAGTTGCCGTATTGGGAACCACCTTCTTTGCCTTCATAAGTCATCGGCATTATCATTTTTGTTACATTTACTTTGACCACTTGTTATAATCTTGTTCTTGTTTCCAATCTGTCTCCTTTTGTGTCATGTCTATATTACAGTTTGATGTTGTTGTTGTCGTTGTTGTTGCTGTTGTCGCTGCCGTTTCTGCTGCCAATTTATTGAACATGATGCTGTTTCTTGTGGTCAAACAACAAACAAACAATTCACCAGCCAAATCGAAAATCAAACCAACGCCCTACTTTCAAAAATTTTGCTGTTGGTTCGGTTGAAAATTAATAGTTCTTTTACATTCTACATTCATATGATCTCTTGTTGTTGTTGTTGTTATTGTTGTTGTTAATAAACGGCCACAACAACTCAAACTTGCTGTAATTGTTGCTGTTGTAAGACAACAGATATCAATTAATTTCAAAGTGTTTGTTGCTTTCAATATTTTATTCAATTCTTTTTCTCTCTCTCTCTCTCTCTCTCTTTTCATTATTAATTTTTTTCAAGACAAGGTCGTTCCAAAAAGATTTTCTAGATTATGAATGGCAAGTTGGACAATTGTAATTGGACTGCCTGCATGCAATTTAAGCATAAGAAAAAGGTTCTATGGCACCATATTTGGCTAGAAATAAAATCAACAAAAAAAAAACTACAAACGAATGGAAATAATTTAATGATTAATATAAAAATAATTACAGTGATTAAATGTTTTTGATTTGTTGCAAATTGCACCCAAAATCGTTTGGGACTATTTTAGAAAAAAAAAACATCCTTCAATCTAAATTTTGAAATGATTGTGGTGGTTTTTAATACCTTTCACTTTATTAAAGTCCAACCAAGCACACTTTAATTTTATATATGTATCTCTGTTCCCACCATCGTCACCAGCTGTTACATCAGCCGCGGTCTTATATAACCTGATGATGATGATGATCGTTATGAACCGACTCATCTTGGACTTTCAAACGACATTTTCTTGCGAATTATTTGGAAACAGAAAAAGAAACACAAAAATTTATTAGGCTGAACAAATAAATAATTTTGGACAAGAAAAAGAGGAAAGAAATACATAAATAATACGAACACCGAACAATATTTTAACGGCCTTAACAATTCTTGCAAAAATTTTAAGCACTAAAAGTGCCCACCAAAGACACACAAACAAAAAAAGTAAAAGAAATAAAACCAATATTGGAGAGAGAGGAATACACGGTCCGGTCTCTTTCCCTTTGAACTCCTTTTCAGGCCACACAATCAGAAAAAATTACACTCAGTTTGAGAATTAGTTACTAATTTTGTCACCAGCTGACTGACCTCATCTCACTGTCAACAAGAGCTGCTCTCTCCCTGTGTGGCATACAAACTTTACACAGGCTGCATTCTTTGAACATGTTGGGGCCGATCATGATCAAACATGCAATCAGAATCCAAAATGGTATCAGAACATGAGCTCTTTACCGACTCGCCTTCACCCAGTTCTTCGGGTGGTCTTTGAACTTCAAATTTTTGTCTGAAGTTTCAGCCATCATCAATCCATCCTGAGAGGGTTTTATAATCTCCCGCATGGCTAAAAGATCTCTAGTTGTAAATGCCATCTCATTTGAAAAACGGGTGCAGCTGCAGTTCCCCCCTCCCAAAAATATATACTTTTTTGGCACACTTTACTTTTACTTTTGTCAAAGTAAAACGTGTCTAATCGTACACTTGCCTTGATATAGTGTGTTTTGTATGTTCTACTGTTCGTTTTTTGATCTCCTGGGGAACAGGTTTTGTCTTGGTGCATTCCAAGCTGCGGCATTCTGTTTTACTTAATAGCTTATCACTTTTTCTCTCTCTCTTTCTCAAGAAGACACGAGTCAAACTACATACATATATAAAATATTTCCTTCCGCCAAAACTTGTGTTCGAAACAATTGCCTCAATTCAGTTTAAGTCTTCTGGTGAAGATGCTATTTATGTCCACTTTAATTTTGGCTATACAGTGAACTGGCGAAAACATGAACTAATTTTCACTAAGGGTGTTCACGTTTTCACATTTGGTCACGTTTGCGATTGTGAAAATTTTAGAACACCTCCAAATAACAACATCAAACAAATAACTCAATATTAAATTTAAAATTGTTGAAAATTTTACATTTTTTCACTTTACAAATATAAAAGAAGACTTTTATATATCTACGAAATAAACAAGACAACGGAAATGTATATAACAGGTGGCGCAAAAGTAATCCTCCTATTAGAAAATGCTATAAATTTTGCAGAACGCGGAATATTGGTGACTATTTATTTGACTAATAATCGGTCGGTGACTTTGGCACAACGTGAATTTCGTCGCAGATTTCCTAGCCGTCCAACGCCTACTGGTGAAACACTGCGACGTTTAGCCGCTCGCCTCGAAGAGACTGGCACAACACGAGATGCTGCCAGGCGTGGCAGACCCCGGAGTAGCCGTTCTGCAGAGAATATTGCTGCTGTAGCTGAGGATGTCATGGAAGCGCCGTCGACATCGACCAGACGACGTGCCACGCAAATGGGTGTCAGTCGACGGTCTTTACAGCGAATTTTGGTACAACATTTGAAGATGTTTCCGTACAAAGTCCAGACGGTGCATCAGCTGTTAGCTGCTGACCGCCAATCGCGTCTAGCATACGCTCAAGCCATCCTTAATCACCACCAAGAGGAAGATGATTTTTCATCAAAAATAATCATGAGTGATGAGGCCCATTTCCATCTTAGCGGGTACGTAAATAAGCAAAATTTACGCTTATGGGGCACTGAAAACCCGCGTGTAACCCACGTAGAGCCATTACACCCGCTCAAAGTCACTGTGTGGTGTGCTGTTTTCGCTGGAGGAGTCATCGGACCTTTTTTCTTCGAAGACGTCGCGGGCCAAACGGTTACTGTGAATGGTGAGCGCTACAGAGCAATGATCAACGAGTTCTTTTTGCCGCAACTTGATGAATTGGGATTGGAAAACATGTGGTTCCAACCGGATGGTGCAACGGCACACACTGCACGTGCCACAACCGATATGCTGAAGGATGCATTTCCCGGGCGCCTAATCTCCCGTTTTGGCGATTTGCACTAGCCAGCAAGATCGCCTGATTTAACCGCTCCAGACTTCTTTTTGTGGGGCTTTTTGAAGTCGCGGGTTTATGTCAACAAGCCTCAGACTCTTGCAGCTCTTAAAGACAATATCCGTCAACAATGTGAGGACCTCTCGCCGGAAGTTTTAGACAAAGTGATGGATAATGCCATAAAAAGGGCTCAAATGACAATCAACTGTGGCGGCGGCCATTTACATGACATCATATTCTCGACTTGTGTAAAAAAAATTAAAAGACCAAATAAAAATAATCGACAAGAAGAATCAAAGTTTTTAATTTTTTTTTTTTAAATTACAGCCAAAAAACATCGGAAGGTTATTTTTGCGCCACCTTGTATATGCACTTTCATACATAATTATTTTTTGTAACTCTTAGCAACTGAATCAAAATTGTTGAACTTAAATGAAAAAACAAACAAATTAATCATATTTTGAATCCTATTAGTTTCTACACAAAGAAATCTTCTTTCGGTATATGTTTTGTTTTAGCAGTTTTCTTTCTGACTTCTTAAAACGCTTATTCCGTTTCGTCAACCTTTTCATTTTCAGACCATTTTAAGAAGGATTTATTTAACGCTTCTACTGCTTCCTTGTATTTCGGCACCTTTAGATGCAGTATCAATTTCGAAAATTTCACACATCAGTTCAAGGAATAAAAAGTCAGAACACTTTGTTCACGTTTGACAGCTTTCAGGCTTTGTTCACGTTTTCGCGAGTCCACTGTAGTTGTAGAAAAGAGTTAACAGCACATGCCCGCAACCCAATTCATTCGCCAATAGTATAAAATTACACATTTCAAAACTTGAAATCAAATCACTCTTTAAACTCGCGAGTAGCCGTCAACTGAGTGCCAAGTGTTGCCGTTTTAAACTTCCAAACAAATTAAAGGAAACGTGTTTGCAACAATGTTGCTGCTCGCGTACTTGTTTCAAAAAGTTGTAAATACAATGTTCAAGACAAGAAAAAAAAAAACAAAATTTTTATTAAAATGTCTACAGATATTCGTCGATGTGTGGCGTGTTATAAGTTTGTTTTGTTTTGCTTAAAGGCTTTAAATATGTTATTAACTAAATTGTTGGGCATTACAATTTAACAATTTAAACAAAATCAATAAGGAAAGAAATTTAAACGCAAATCTTTTAACAAAACACTCGGGAATTAATGACCCTGCCAGCAATTGGCATAGAATTTATTAATAATCACTTGCTGAGCATTTGGCGTACGTACATACGTTTGGAATATTGAGGCAGGTCTTGTTGTGCTCACACGGTAAACAAAAAATTCATGGGAATTTCTCCAATCTGGTTAACATATGTTCAGCGCTAAGGAATTTAAGTTAAAATAAATATTCAAGAAAAAAAAAAAAAATTTGTATCTTCTTGCGAAGGGGTGGCAATCAATTGCGTTGGAAACTATGACTCATAATGAGTTCTAAATAATTTTCGCAGAGAGTTGTTTTAGAGGAGTCAACACACACCCTTTTTATGTGACATTTACCGGCATATATTTTTTTTATTATAAATTTCATGTTTTTTTTTTTGAGTGCAATTTTTAGAACAATTCTTAACATTAAAGGAGTGCAAAAATATTTACAGGCTCGCAAAGCTTTATCTCTTCTCCTTTAAAAGAAAGCCACAAACTTGCCTGCAGCTTCGAGATTGCAAATTGCAATATACCTGCCTCCCTCCCACCAACATAATGGTTATACAATATATGTATGTATGTTGCTGTAAAAGTTGCTTGCAATTTCTAGCAAATATTCCAAATCGGTTGGAGTTTCAAAAAAAAAAAAAAACATTCTCGGAAATTCAAGTTTCAAAACAAACCTTTTCTTAATAAATCCCAAAAAAAAAAGAAAAATCTTAGAAAACTACTCTGGACAGAAAACACTGTCACATCCACTCGAGCTGGAGATGCGCACTGATTGATGTTGCTCTCAAAGCGCTCTCTACTTTTCTAATAGCCATTGAATAGAGTGAAATCTCTTTTGTCTTTGGCCTCCGTTACTTTCAGCGACGTCATAAATACTTCCGGCAATTAAAAATTACAATCCCTTTAAGCAACATATTGTAGTCTGCAAATGCGTATTTAAATTTTGCCAGGCATGTATAGTGGAATTTTACATTTGCTATAGCTTCACTGGCTTCAATATATCGCACCCTAATTACAAAAGGGGCACAACTCAAAATACTAAAATTTGGAGGAGAGACAAAAAACTGTTTATGTTTAGTTCGTCGTGCAGAAGCAACACATTCGACATGACTGTATTTTTCCAGTTAAAGAAGATTGTGATGTGAAAGAAATTTTTGCAGTAGTTAGAGAGAGATGTGTATTCTGAATTAATTTATGGAAAAAAGTTCAGTTTTGGACAATTTTGAGTTGCGCCCCTTTTGTATTTAGGCTGCGATATGTATATACTTTTACTGAAAGTCTCATAACATGATAAATAACAAAAAAATGTTTTCAAAACATTTACCAATTACTCTTTACTTTATTTTCCAAAACAAAATATGTAGTATTTAAAGTAATTAAATAAAATATAAAAAATAAAGAATTTAATACACTTGCAAAAGCATAAGGCAACTACATAAATTAACTCAAGTGATAACGTTGCCAAAGCTTTTCTGTGTTGTCCCAATTGTGGGCATATATTCTTTATAGGGTTAAGAACTGGACTTTGTGCAGGCTTGCCTGAAACTTTTATCCAGACAAGCAATTGAAGACTATTTTTTTCATGTGTTTGGGGTCTCCGTTCTGTTGGAAAATAACTTTATCCTTAGGGTAGGTGCTGCGGCAAATAAGTTTGAATATTTGGGGTCTAGTCTTCTTTGTTTCTAATTCCATTTACTCTAACAATCAATCCTCAAACGCCACCAACTGAAACAACCTGAACCATCCAATTTACTACGCCATATTTGACTGTTTGCTTCAGTAAGTAATTTCGTAATTTCGTGAGGTCTGCTCCAGATGTTCCCTTCCATCAGACTAAAATCGTTTGTTTTAATTAACGAAGCCAGAAGAGAAAAATATGCACAATCCTCAACATCACTAAAACTATTTACAGCTAAAATTATATCCAGAACTATTATTTTCAGCTCATTTTACCCGGTTTCGGCTGGCATCACTTCTATTCCTTATACCAAACTACACATTTCTATTCGTTTAGCTGCGCCTGCGCTTACTTTTCTTTCTCTTTGCCCACTTATTTTGCGCATATTATCACAAGAATTTTGCCCAATAAATATTAGTGTCTATTTCACTTCCTGCAGAGTTCTATCTATCAAAATTATCAGGATATTTAGTCCATTTGCAACTACTTGTACAGTTTTGTTTCCATACTCTGCCGTATTTGATGCACCTAAAATCAACTACGCACAGAACGTATTTACATTATGCAATATTGTCAGATCTTATAGTGTTGTAAAATTTTACAATAATGTTAAATCGTACAGTGTTGTTGCCAGCTCTTTCCAAATTTCAAGATCTTACATTATTGTAAGATCTGATAGTGTAGTGACAGTGAAGAACTGCTGCCAGAAACTCAGACAATTGCCAGACAATAATGTTATATAATTTCGGATTATTGTAACGCCAAAATTGCCCCATTTGTTGTAAGATTGCCGAGCAACTAAAAGCATTCTTATACATGTACATTGTGTTGCCAAGAGAAACAGCTGTCATTGTTGGTTGCCCTTAATTTAAACACTTCTGGCAAGAAAAAATTAAATTAAAATGATGTCATGATTGTTGTTTGGGCTGACAATGGCCTTCCTGAGAAACAGTTCATAGTTCATACAGTTTTAAAGCGCTTTTAGTCATATTTTACTACATAACAATATAGTAAGATCTGACAATCGTCGTACATAGATGTCTGTGAGAGCATAATTAGTTTATCGATTTTATGACTCCAATACTGGGCGTTTCCGGAAAGTTTTGTACCATGAAATTTGTGCCAGGATTTTCAAAGTTGTCGAAATAGTCGAGAGTTGGTAATAGAAGTTCGAGTGTTTATTTTTTTTTATTTTTCCAAATAATTTCTAAATGTCATGTGTAGCAACTGTTCCATCTCTGGTTTTCGTACATAACGGATGTTTCGCTTTTCTGTTTGTTTGTATTGTTGTTGCACTCTTACATGACGAGAGATAAATATATACTCAGGAATTAGATTGCGGACAAATGTTTCACTGGCTCGATTCGTTACTTTTCAGCATTTTGAAACTAAATTTGGATTTATGAATGAATGCCATTATGAGGTATAAAATGCCCAGGGTGCTGTACACTTCAACGTAGTATTTATGGATTTGTTCAAACTTTTGTCGCATGATTTGACAGCATGTTTTCGTGTTATCTACATACATATGTATGTATGTTTGTATATTCTTTTGTTGTTGCTGGCACTGGCACTGGTGCTGTTGTTGTTATCTGTTCTGTTTTCGGTGAATGAATGACGTACTAGATGCAAATTTCTACTACAAAAAGCTCCCAGATGTACATCTATCTGTTCATAAACTATTTGTTATTGTTGTATGCAAATATTTCAACCTTTTTCATTGATTTTTTTTTATAAATTTTTTTTTTGTTTGTTTTTGGTGTCAAATGACGTCAAAACCCACCATCGTAATTTTAAGCCACGCACAACAACAAGTGTTGAATAATTTTTGGTTTTTATTTTTTTTGGATGAACTTTTTGTCTTTTGTTTTTTGTTTTCGGTAAGTGCTACCAGAAGAGGAGGTAAAGGTCGGTGTTTTGTTGAAATTTGGCATAGAAAGCTGAGTCGGCGGCGTCAGCCTGCTGAAAAAATGGCAAACAAAGGAACATTTTATTCTTCTATTCTATTTTATCCCTAGCAAATGAACTTGAAGGTGTCAAATTTATACAGTTTTTATGTATGTAATTCAAATAAGTTTGAGTGTTAGTGTGAATAAGTCTGTTTGGCCTACAAAAGGAAAGAGAAACTATTGCTAAAGCAAAAACTTTCATGTAAAATTGAGTCACTAGAATGGTAAAGATTCATGTTTCAAATACATACATTCTTCTCCATCGAGACTATATTTTCTGTGGCAGTTTTTATTAAATGCAACACATCCAGCTTTAATAACACCATTTCGCAATGTTCGAAATCAAGTGAATCAATTGCGAAGTTTCGAACATTTTCGAACATGCTGGAGAAACGAAAGATTTAAATAGCTTAAAAAATGTTTAAGGATTTTAAGCTGTTCGTTATTACAACCCTCTAGTAATTAAATGGAATATCTTAAATGCGTTTGTACAAACATTAAATGGGCGTTCAAATCTCATATAATTTTATTATTAAACTCGAAATTTCGTGTAGAACAAATGTAACAACTTTGCTTTCTTTAATGTGTGGATTTAATTTTTTAAGCTGCAGTTAAATTGGTTAATTTCAGAAATTCGAAATTAAGTTCAAATTTTCGAAAATAATGCTACAAGTACAATTTATTAGTAAAGATTTCCATAAAACTAAAAAAAAAAAAATCATGGCAATTATAGATATTCCAACAATTCCGACAATTTTTGGCAAAATATAATTTGAGAATTGAGAAAAAAGGCGCAGTTACAGTTTAAGTTCTCAAAAATAAATGCCACCGAAATTCCCTATTTAGTCCGTACTGTTGGTATGGCCTTTTTAAGAAGCTAATTTACCCGAACGAACAGCGCGGAAAGTAGAAAAAAAAACTACTACTGCCAGGTTAAATTTTTCAATCAACATTTGAACTGATGCGGAATTGAAGATGGAGTTTGGAGCGAAGGAACAAAATTAAATTTTGACAGGAAAATTGATTGCCCAAAAAGCCAAGATTTCCACGTTCGTTTTGCAAAGAAGACTTGTAAGCAGGACGACGGTAACATTATGGTTTGTAGTAGATCCCACATATCGCATAGAAAATACAATGAACGCAATGCGATACAGAAACATTTTCAAGAAATCCTTTTGCTTTCAGAAAATCTAAACCTACTCTAACCTGACTTCTAAATCTTAAGTTGTCAAAAGAAACTTTTAGGAATAGAAACGTTCTACTGTATCTTGAAACATGCCAAAACCAATATCCAGTGTGCCACGCAGAATGAAGAAAGTGGCACAAAATAATGGCGGTTATACGGGCTTTTAATCCATTTTATATATTCTAAAATAATATCTGTAAAATTAGTAAAATTTCCGATATCAACTTTCTAATATTATTGCAAAGTAATTACCTATTATTATGAGCTCTTAATTAAAAGATGACTACGAGTATTTTGTTAATTAAAATTTTTTTTTGTGGCCATAATGAATAAATTATTGTGGAATTTTTTTTTAGTTTCTCTATCTCATTAGAACTACTTCGTTTTACTCAAGAAAAGTAGAAAGTGTACCTGTTATTTTGATCACGATGCGTATAAAAGTTTACAGGAAAAAATTTTAATTTTAATCTTAAAATCGACTTTAAAAAGTCTCTAATGTGTGAAAAAACACAATTTAGAATTCGAGTGTTGAAATTATGCGTCAGTTGGTTTCTTTTGTCAGCGACCAGCTCTATGCAGGCAATACTATGGAGTGGTGAGGTTTAAAATTGCCCTGGCAAGTTATATATTAATGGTTTGTTTTAAGGAATTTGAAGTTTTCTTCTTATTAGGCAACTTGCACTAGCAGGTCAAACAGGTATTACTTCGAAAAAATAGCCTTTAGAATGACTATTTTGTTATCATTGTTTCGGTGCGACCGTTTCTTTTGTAAAAGGGTATTAATATATTAACTGTGAGGTGCTGGGCAAAATTCATCTTGGGATCAAGAATGTCACCCGATTATATTTTGTTCATATTATATACATAAACTAATATTCGTCGGCCGAACCATAATCACGTTTGCGTTTTCTTGGAAAATAAATAGCTTTAGATTTTTCTCATCTAATAAAATCATTCCGATTGATTTTGGTTGAGAAAAGTTGTTTTTAAAAAATTTGTTTATTTTAATTAGCGAAAACCAATTTATTTTGTTGGAGCGACGTTATTTGATTCGATAAAATCCATAATTTTACTCTTATTATTGGACCTCTTGGGGGCAGGCTTTCGGTTGACGATTATCACTCCGTCAGGGAACTCTGCAATAGAGGGGTTGGCACGGCAACCAAATTTCTATGAAGTTCATGCATGATCTCGCTTAAACATTTTCTTCTGATGGTTTCATCAAGGTTCGGTTGACAGAACGGGGACGAGCAAGCCCCAATATGCCTTTTTCGGCAATCTGAGGTTGGTTGTAGGTTGGGGAGCCTTTCTTGGCTAAAGCGTTCCTGGCTGTGGCTTAAACCTAAGAACGCTGGAAGAGGCTGATCCTTTTTCGTTATCCGATCCGTTATGGAAGCAATTAGATAGTAGAGAATCTACAGAAGAGCTGATTAAGGCCTGATGTTCTATAAAGATTTCGGGCCAACACTTGTCTGTGGAATTACTAGAATTGCAATCCACGTCAGATAAGTCCATAAGGACTGAGTGAAATGAGGATTCTGTTATTTAGGTTCTTTGGAGCCTATATAAATGCTTAAAATAATAGATACCCGACAAAGATTTGCAAAAAATTAAATATTATTTGTATTCTCCTAAATAATAAGTTTTATTGTTAATGAAAAGAACTATCCGCAGAAAAGAAAAAAACAATTAAGGTCTTTAGCAGATTTTTTGTTGCCGAAGAAACTAATAAAACTAAGCAGTAAAAGTTATTGTATCAGAAATCTTATCAGAATTTATGTGATTGTATAAACATTTTGTCCAACATTTCTCGTTACCAGCTTTTGACGAGCCCCTCATGGATTGTTACTCTTCTTAAGTGTAAATTTATGCCTTAATCACAAAGTAGATATTATTATTATACGTGTTAACAATTATTTGTTTGTTGTACTTTCTTCTTGCAGGTATGTTAAAAAAATATCTCCTAAAAATTTACTACATTGCGCTTGCTCGGCCAAAATAGGGCCAGCTGATGTTGTATGTGGACTCGTAAGTATGTACAATATATGAGAATCAGTTGCCGAAAATAGTTCATGGTAAGAGAGCATAAAATATGAACACGTGTTGAACGCTTACCACAGCTGGGAATAACCTAAATAATAGACATTTCTTTCGCTGGCGCCAATGAATTTTGAGGAAAAGGGAGAAGAAATGTGGGGAAAAAGAGAAACACACCAAAATGTGCTAAAAGAACAAAAAGGTCACCATTTAACCTTAATTGCCGCCTAAGGGCAGTATTTTTATTAGGCAAAGTTGCGTGTTAATGGAAAATTTTTTTTGTGGCAGACATATTTTGTGTTGGGATGAGTTTCTTCGCAAAATCCTTGAAAAATTTGTTTTCTTATTTTACAGTACTGCATATGGCTTAGGAAGGAATTTCTAGCCCATAACGTTATAAAAGTCTTTGTACTTCTTCCAAAAAAAAAAAAAAAATAACGAAAAACGGTCCAAATATGTTGCAGCTAATGGATTTTTTTGTGAAAATAATATATGAGTGAACAATTGACCCACGTCATTAGAATAAAAGTAGAAATACCATATCAATCAGCTGTGATGCATTTAGACATCATTCGTGAGTAGTAGCATATTCTTATCTTAGTTTCATTCAGTACTGCTTATCAATAACTCCAGCTTGTGTTGCATTATCTTTCGCTTTTTTTTAAACTAAAATTACTCACACTTTTCAGAGGACCCGGGATCTTATATCGAAAATTAGGTTTTTGACAGGAATGACCAGCTGCCGCCCGCATTTGAATAAAATCAGTTAGAACATCTAAATGACAAAAGTGACAAACTTACAATGTCTGCTATTCACTAGTGGCTCACCTGACGATCTCGGGTAAAGTTTTAAAGCCTCTATATTACAATTGCCTGGTTCCAAGTTACAGGCTTGTTTGTGTTATTTCTTCTTGCAAATTTAAGCCTTTAAATTTCGAACTTATTTCTAAGAATCTTGGGCCATATTAAAGATGGCGCTTGTGACACAGGCCCCTAAAATAAAAAGTAGAAAATCTGGGCTCAAAGTTAATAAATTTGGTGAAGGTCTGGAATGCAAAATAGGTTAGATGGAGATAGAGAAATTGCTGTACAATATCGAACCTTGTTATGACAAAGTATCATGTTATTCATATAGTTTTCACACAATTTGTATCGTTTTAGTTTATAACAGGTTTCAGTTCGTACAACCCTCCTTAAGCAGTCGAAAACCTTAAACCTTATTCAAATTTTCACTTGAATCTTCCGCAGCTTTTGGTGCTTTGGAGTTGTTTGAGTTGGGGGGAAAAATAATACGCAATTGTTGTTGATGATATTCTCGTGCCATTCAAACTAGTCCTTAAATGTTTATTGCTGTGCTGTGCTTTGTTTTTTTTGCTCTCTTGTAAACCTGTTTTTTCTCCTCATTTCGTCATTACAGAATTCTTGCTGTTTCATGTGAGATTTCAAATGAAACGTAAAATATCTTTACACCCAGCATAACGCTTACGCAACTGGATATGGCCCACTTAAAATATTCTACGTAGGAGCAACAAATAGATTTTTTAGTCAGACCTGTAAAACCATATTGTGATTATAAAACAGTTCAATTTCCGTTCTCTCACCACTGTTTCAGGCATACGAGTACGTCTTTACGGATGGTGCGGACAGAGAGCGAAAAGAGGAGCCTGGCAAATAATACGCATTTTAAAAAGAACTAAAAATATTTCTGTATCCATCCATTCATGTCTTTAGCGAACCAGAAACGAGTGGGTGTTTGCATTAGTTTCAGTTTCTAAAAATAGCACTTCAATCTTTCACTCTTATTCATAATAATAAAAGTATTCTTTGATAAACATCAGTCCTATTCGTAGTGTGTTTCAGCTTTTTTACCACTCAACAAGTAGAATTTTATAACGCCCACGCAATCGGATGAAGTATGATTTTCAACTCACTTCCTTCGAATGCTGAGTACCTCTGTTTTTATTTACACTTCTCTTTTTAAATTTTTTGGTCGTGGGCTCATTTTTTGGGTTTCTTGGGCGCTGTTAAAGCAAAGATAATTTACAGGCACATGTGCAATACCTTCACATACTTATATATTTATGTTTGTTTTGCGGGCTGGCCGCTATTAAGTTGCGTTCTATTAAAGCGCCTCACATGAAATTTAATGGATTCTGATGTGGAGGTCATCGATGTCGTTTTAAGCCACCCAACCCACCCATCATCTACAATTTACGTTCTTTTTGTCTGGAAAACCAGCAACATGTTGTTGGGCTTTTCTATTTAACGAAAATTTCATTTGCACCAAATTGTCATCTGTTCATCGAACACACCAGCGTCATGCAATTACACATACGACCAGAGAATTTTACCCACGCATTTCTTTATCTTATAACATGAATAGTATTAATTTTTTAATCCCTTAAGTGCGGTTTAGTCAGTCGAAAGTTAAGAGCAGGAAACTGGCCCCAGTCCAACTTCTCAAAGGACCTATAAGTTTTCGAATTGTTTGCTGCTTCTTCAGCCAAATGACTGGTGCCGTATTAATGTCAGGAAACACGTGAGACACTTCTTCGATCGCAGAGTGCAACGGAACAATACCGACAACGAGTAGCATCGAAATGTTCTTCCTGCATAAAATGCAAGTGGTGTGAGTGAGTATTAAGTTTAACGCCAAGGAAGTGCTGTAATCTGGGCAGAGGAGTCTGGTCTGGCACACTACTCCGCTTTCTTATAATCACGAAAACTTAGGTACCACAAATGATATATTGTGACAGGGTGTTTTTCCTAGTTTGGCAAGTGTTGACATCTGTTTAAATTCGCTGTATGACCGACCTACAAATCCAAATTAACGTCACGAATCAGTCGAAGCACAAAAGAGCTTTTCAATATGATTGTTTAAAATTGAAAGCTTAATCAGCTCATGACAGAAGGTTATACGGCTTTTGTACCGATTTAATATAGGCAATAGAACCTCTTTCAATTCATGTGTATTCCAGAACGGGACATTATGGTTAGTGTTAAGTTGCTTCACGATATATCGCTGAACACAATATGATCATGAAGATCCAGGTATCTTAAATTATTTCCAAGGAAAGTTCTCTCATAAAAACCTGTGAAACGATCGAAGAGTTGAAAAATGTGTGATAGTGATGAAGAAGGAAAAAGAGCCTGGTTACTGTCAGCCTAGGACTGAGGTCCATCGTTTTCAATGAAAGGTTTCCATATTTTAACGATTTCCACATCAAGCAAAGTTTTTGGCCTTATCAGGCAGGCGAGCGTTAACAGCCCATCCAAACCAATATTTTGTTTAAATTATTAATCAGATTTAATTTAAACTGCCTTGAAATTGAACAGCGCGTAATAGAAACCAAAAAGCAAACGTTGCTTTTGGCCTTTCTTTATATATTTTTTTTAAAAATATTTTATTTCATATTTTATTTTTATACCTGTTATTGCAATGGCTGGAAAACAAAACTAAATTCAATTTCATATTTCTTCAATCGCCGCTTCTGTTTCCACAACATGCCAAACAAATTCCAGCTTTTAAACAAACTTCTTATTGTGCTGTAAAATGCTACTCCTTCAATTCTCTAGAATATTATTACGTACCAAAGGACCTCATTTGTGTGGCGCCAGTCAACAAGAAAAATAGAAAATAGAAAACCGTAAGCAAAGGCACAATATTGAGACAAAATAGAAACACAAAAAGGCAGCAGTTGCCACCAAGATCCGTGCGATAAGAGCTTTTTCTACAAACTCAACTCAGCACGGATGTAGGCAGAAGGAAACCCCTTCAATGGACAAAATTTTCTTTTTGGAAAGCTGCCCCCTTTAAGTGAACATTAAGAAGATATTTGGTTACCAAGGCACTTGTATGTTCTGACAGACATTTACAATTATACAACCAACCACTTGTATTCTTTCGCTCATTTTGTCTGCCATTCACCGATAAAGTAAAGCAGCAGCTAATGCCTGCCTGTTCTCTCCCTGCCACTTACAATTAAAATTAACAATCTCTTCGTCATCAATATATTGTAATCATTCATCCATTTTGCCATTCATACAAATAGTTTTATCCACATTTTGTACTTATCGTGTGGTTTTCTTCGACTACTGGCAACCGTTCCGTCACACATACTCGTACATTCTCCTCCCACACACACACACACACACACACACACACACACACACACACAGACTCAACGGCAGGGAAAATTCTCTGCTGCCGTCTCTTTTGGTTTTTCCTTTTTTGTTTTTCATATTTCTATTTGTATCCACCATATGGTCGGTTAATATGCTTGGCGTCATTTTGATTTAATTCTTCTTTTCTTGCCAATTAGTTGGTCCTGGAAATTGTGAGTGAGGCAAAATAATAGGAGTGCAAAGTGATGAGAATTTAATCCTTTGACGGACACGAAGAAATGCGACTGGCGCATTGAGTCAAGGCACACACTGTGTACAGGGTGACATGCTAAAGGGTTACCATTGCCCTGTTTCCGAATCACAACTTGATAATTTCTAGGTCTTAAGGATTAGGAATGCTCTAGCGTTTCTCTTTGAAGTTAATAAAGTAAAGATTTAAATGAAATATTTTTATGGCCTTAACTGAAGATAAAGTCCTACCACCGGCTACAAATTATTCGGCATCGTGCGGTATCAGCACTTATTTGAAAGCCATGCAGAATTTAGTTTTGTGAGGTGCCCTTAATTTGAGATTTTGTAACCGTTACAATACGGTCACACGACCCATTAACTCATATATTTTTGCTTGTTGTCCGACAACAGTTTTCTTTTCGGAATAAATTACCGTATTTGTGTTCGGATATTGTGACATCAATATTAAAAAAAAAAGTTAAATGTTTTACAATTGTGGTTTTGTGATCATATAAGAGTATCTTGTTGAAAGCAGGGATGGTAAAATCAACACAAGTGGATTGTTTTCTTTTGTTCACCCGTACAAATGTATCAGACATACATACATATATATTTTTATCAGATGTGAATAATGGATTTGCAAAGTGCACTCGAAGAAGGAAATTTTTGGGCAATTTCAAAGTTCATTTCAACGTCCCCTGTATCGGCTAAAAATCATTGTATAATTCACAAATCGTGTTCAAACACCGGTGATTGTCCACAATCAGCACATTTTGCTGCATTGAATGTTGCATTTTAAAAAATTGTAAGTGTCGCATAAAATGCAAAAGAAAACGAGGTATATTGTAACAATCATGGGATTCGCCGTTGTGTAAAAAAAAATATCCGAGTAATTCCAGAAATATTGTCTTCACAAAATTTATAATTTCCCTCCTAAATTTGCCATATTAGAAAATTGTTAATAGATGCAAGTCAGAATAACTCTGTTCAGCTGGAGGAGTATTTTGGAAGCCTTTCAATTGAAGGATTTAACTGAATAGGATAATAAAACTTGACGTTCACATATTCAATACTTTCTCATACAATGTAGAAAAAATATAAAATTCCTGGTATGGAAATAGTTGCAGCCAATATAGGAACAATATTTCATGCTGTATAAGCATTGGAATAATCTGAATAACGTCGAGGTATATTCGCTAATCCTAAAAAATTTTGTGCAAAAATGTTAAATTAAGAAAGTGACTTTTTAATAATTTTTTGCTTAAAGTTAATCCTACATATGACTCAAGGATATCAATGAAGAAATCCAGCTGTAATAGCAAAGACAGAGATATAACGCGATCGTGGCGATATGTTTGTTTCACTAACTCAGTAGCAGTATAGAGACGATGGAGGCGGTTTCACCCCTTGGAGTTGGAGTAAGTTTCGTGCCTAACTTTCGTTTGTGATTCTTTAATTTGACCTGACATTAATACCGTTTTTTATGTAATATTTGTCGATTCATGTCAAGGGATTTCCAACTTGTTTGGAGCTCGTTACCAAATTTAGTGCGTCACTGCTAAATTTCTGTGCATTTGCTTGACTTGACGCTTCAATGCCGGTATAAAATAATTCTAACGGTACTGAAACACTTATTTTGTGTTCTCTCTTTTTGGGGTCCTCTGTGCCAGAAGGCTGTTGTATAGCAGGAATAATTAATGCTGTGATCGTGTTGGTGTTGGCGCTGGCGCTGGTGCTGGTCGTAATGATAATGATGACATCGTCGCCATTTACGCGGCAGGATATTAATTGATGTGCTGGCGTCGTTACGAAAAAAACATATTGTCTGTTAAAGAAGTTTGCCGTTCTCCTTATTGAGTTTGTTGTTTTATTATTCTTGTGTTTTTTGTTTGTTTTTTCGCAACATATTTTGCAAATTTAATATTATAATCAATACATGCATGAATGAATCAGTGACTGAATTGATGGTAAGTTTTTTTCTTCTGTTTTTTTGTCTATTGTATCAAGCGGGCATTCCGCCTGCCTGACAGCTTGTGACTGGAAAATGCGTGTGTGGGTTGTTTGCTGTTAACGTGATTGTGATTACACAACAGTCATATCCCCCGGTTCACGCCACTAACTAAAACAAACTGTATTTTAATAATTTTTGTTCATTCCGAAATGAACATTGTTAAAACCATATCGAAAAAATAACGAAAATAAAAAACAATGTTAGCAAAGAAATATCAAATACGTATTTGGTTTTGTGGAGTTGAACACACACACACACACACACACTCCAAAAAAAAGCCCACATAAATCATGGATTATTGCCAATCAAATGAAATTCAATATTTTCAGCATTTTTTTTATTTGTTTTAGTTTTTCTTTTTATGATTTCCAAATATTTAGTTTGAATTTTTTGTATGTATGTTGGCAGTTAATTACTTTTTTTTCATTTGAGTTAAACCTTCTAAAAAAAAACAACAAAAATATTATTGTTACTTTCAAATTTTGTTGTTGCAGCAGCGTTTTGTTGGTAATAATGAAAACAACAACAACAGCAACAGCAGCAGCAACAAAAATAAAATACAATATAATAAAAAGATTTAAAAGTTTTTCCAACTACATTATCAAATTGGTTCATGGCAATTCATGTCTAAAAGACCTGTAAAACGAAAAAGCGAATAAAATTAAATAAGAGACTTGTACTGCGTTGCCACCACCACCTCGTACTTACTCGTATCGCGATAACAGCAACTTTAAGACTCTGAAATGCGTGTCTGGTGTAATAAGAATTGTCTTACTATTAAGTCGTTTCTACACAGAAGAAAAGAAGAAACTAGACAGATTTTTGTTTGTACGCGCGACCAGCACAAAAGAACAGCGCACGCTAAGAAACCAAATTGTGATATAGAGGGAATGACAGTTCACCGAATTTGGGTACGCAGGTGTGTGTACCCGTCTATCAATACTTTAAGAAGTTTTTTCAAGCTGTAGCATATTTGGCTCGCGTTTTAATACTTTTGGTATGTCTTTGAGCTCTCTCAGCTCTTCGGTTTTTATGCTTTCAACTGTCAGAAAATGCAGTTGTTTTATGGGTCTGTTTAAGCTCGGCAACAGGAAAAGGTCACAGTGAACCCAATGCTATGGCTGAGGAATTATTATTTTTGATGTTTTTGGCTCAAAAATTTGCGAACAACCACTGACTTATGAACAGCTGGCTTATCATGATCTTGGCATGAACTTCGCTGTCATGGTCTTCATGGCCAAAATTTACGAAAAAAATTGCATGGCATAACCCAACCGATATGCTGACATGCTCAGCAAAGCTCCAGGACAATTTTCTTCACTTTGTCAGCAGTTTTCATTTGCCAGATCTTCTCAACCTTCTTTGAAACGCTTGTACCTCTAGTTAACAAATTCCTGACTTAGAGTGCAATCGCCGCATGACACTATTAACATCTTAAGCGATTTTGAGCACTTAATTGCATTTTTGACAAACAATTTTATGCAAATTCATTTAAATCATCCATTTTCGAGAGCAGAAAATCGCCGAGCACGCAAAACCTTTCGGAGTTTCATGCCTCAGGTAAACAAACTAAACCTGCTAAATAGTTGAAACTTTGACCAGGAATTCGAGACGAGTATACCGCGAAATTGCTTAAATTTTTTAAACAGACCTCGTAGATTCTACCGCCCCCAGTTCAAGCAAGTTTCTTCGGCCAGGTTGCTCATACTCTTTCCAACTAAGCGCATTTTCTTTTTGTATTTGCCTGCTCTAAAACCTGCGGCTTATTCCTTAACGTTGTGCCTTCTAGTCTGTGCCAATTTGTTCTTTCCCCATTCGCTATACTTCCTCTTGCGTTTTGTGTCTCATAAATCTTTTTGCATTTTAAGTTTCATGTTTTAGTCAATCTCTTTTTGGTATCCTAAAATTACATTTTTTTGTTGTCTTTTGTAATATCACATGAACTGTTACAGCAAGAAAAAAAAACATCAACTCAAGAACTGGTGGTGGTTCCACAAGTTTTGTTTATACATATTTATTTCTCATTTTATTATTTATTTATTATTTTTTTTTTTTGTTAAGTTGTCTAAAATGCCATTCTAAATAATTTTTATTTGATTTGCATTTGAAGTAAATCCGTTGCTTATATTTTTTAAAGAACAATGTTGTTTTTAAGACGTTTGCCCTTGAAGGTGGCTGATGGCGTATATCTTGTAAACTGTCACAACGAAAAAAAAAACATTTTTATTTATGAAAAAAATTATTTTTTACATAATTAAGTATGTTTTTTCAAAAGAGTGGTCCAAACGAAGCGAAACGCACGTTGTTAATTGTGAAAAAAGCAAAAAGCTTTCAGTGAATTATATTAATATTTTTTTTTTATTATGATAGAAAGATCGATCTATGACGACAATTATATGTGAAAAATAATATTGGCCGAATATTCGCCACGGCTTCGGTAACCGATAGTCCATATGTTCAATGACTCTGAGACATAATTGAGGTTAAATGATGTTAAATGACGTTAAATTGTTCTTGGTTTGTTGACGTACACGTTTTCCTTTAAATATCCCCAAAGAAAGAAGTCCGACGGTGTCAAATCACATGATCATGGCGGCCAATTAACATCGCCGTGACGTGATTTAACACGGACATTGAATTTCTCGTGCAAAACAGCCACTGTTTCGTTGACTGTGTGACAAGTGGCACCATGTTGTTCAAACCACATACCGTCCAGGTCCATATATTCAATTTCTGGTCACAAGAAGTCCGCTTTAATCTCGCGATGGGGTACACCATTCACGGCGACTGCTTTCGAAGAAGTACAGCCCGATGACGCCGCCAATCCATAAAAGCACCAAACAGTCACTTTTTGTGGATGCATCGGCTTTTCAGCAATCATTTGTGGATTTCCATTTGCCCTAATGTGGCAATTCTACCGATTGTGGACACATGTGGTGCATTATGCCGATCAAAGAAATCACGAAGATCACGAAATCTATTGTGATTTGAACAACCATTTTCGTAAAAGGCTTCAATAATTTTAACGCGCTACTCTAAATGGTTGAATTTGTCAAACACTGAAACTTGACTTGACGTTAAGGTGTGACTCAAAGTTAAGATCTTGCATTAAGGTTGGACCAATCTTTATATATCTCTATACATAATATATAAAAAAAACAATACATTAGACGCAATCTGAATCAATTTATAAGACTGATCTTTTCCGCCGCACTTCCTACCGTCATTCTTATGAGAACAGTTATTCTGCTAAAATGGATGAAATGACATGGTGTTCATCCGACAGTCCCGTTTAAGGTCAATTCGTGACACGAAAACTCGCTAATACATCACCACAACTCCGCGAACGGACAAGTATGAAGTTCGTTTTTGTAAAATATTCCTGAAGTGGCGAAAATAAAAATTTTACCCTGTTGGAGTTGTTTGAAAATTGTTGACATTAAAACAGAAGAAAAGTAATCGGCTGCTCCCTCAATTCCACCTGCGTCATTATTCGTCTTGGTACCGCAACTATATCGAATCTTTGTCATATTTCTACAAAACTCAAAATGAGAAAAATGCGTTGAAGGTTTTCCTATTGTTTGAAATAGTTCTAGACCACAGAGACATCTTTATACGTAGAATTGCCAACGTAAAAGATGGGATCATATTTTACATATTAAAATCGGAATTTTGAAATTTTTAATTATGACTAACTTGCGGCAAAGGCAATATAATAAATAAAGACGATATGTACTCGTCGATCGATCCTGTCAAAGACTCTGGGCGCTTCTGCTCATATGAAGTCACTGAAATTTTTATCAAAAAAATTATTATATGTATTTTTTTATAAATATTTTTTTATAAATATTTTTTCGGACTCTATAGAAGTTGTTGTTCGCTTATTGATTAATTTTTTTCAATATATACAGTACGAGCTTGACTTGCGCATTCGAAGGGAAATGTGGTGGGTTTGCTTTTGGTGAAAAGTTGCGATAAACTTGAACTAAAACGTTAATATTACAACAAAGTTTTTAGGACACACTATTTAACTGAATTTCATTAATATATTTTAATTTTACTTAAAAAAGCGCTGTTTCTGCGTTATAACAACAACATTTAAGAAATTCAAATAAATAAAAAGTATCAGCCCTCACATGGGGAAAATATTTTTAAGAAGGGTCGTTCGTCGTGCTGACGTTTCGGAACAAATAACTGCTGACAGAAAATTTGTTTAAACTTAATCATTTATAGAGGCTATTTCTTGAAAAAAATTTTTGTTTAAATCTAAAAGAAAAATGCCTGTGTTGTGTTAATCGGGGTGTGGCAAAAATCGGTGGTTGCGCTAAACGACCTCGCACTCGCGAAAATAACTTGAGGCTTGAGGAGAACAATCTTAATAGGAGTATAAAACACATGTATTTGCTTTGTTGTATTTGTTCAACGAATTATCTGGTTTCTTTAAAAAAACCTTTTCCGCAAAATTGTTGTTTGAAGCCGCGAATTCCGCATTCAAACAATTTATCACATGATTCAGCGAATTCTGTTATTGAATGCGATGTTTTGCTGTGTGCAGACAACCAAAACGCTTTGCAGTTTTGTGGTTTGTTTTTGTGAAAGAAATAACCCTTTACTTTGAAAATCGTGGACTCTTTGAGAGAAAAGGTGTTAAAGGTTGTGTATCATCGACGCGATGACACAGCAGCGGCATCGGCAAGTTGTAGCTCCTGTATTTGGATGATATCACATCCGGTGGGTACTACGGAGAATATTGCCATAGTAGTCAAAATTGCTGATGAAGACAGTCACCAGTCGATTCGTCGTTGATGAACATGAACAAACATTTAAAAAAAAACATTTATCGCTTGTCCAAATGATATCAAACGTTAACGTTCGCCAGGTCAAAAAGTTTGATCTGAAAATTATATAAGAGCTGTGTAAGAAACTGCGACTAGTCGCAAACTGTGGCTCAAAATGTTGGGGAACATTAATATACGATATCGTGGGACAGGCGATTAAAAATTCGGGATTGTTGTTGATAATTGGAATGGAAAGCTTTTTTGCTGGTTTTTCAACTCCTCGGGCTATAGTGTGGCAAACAATTTTTAGAATTTCTTACAATTTAAAACCATTGAGCGGAAAACCAGAACTGGAAACAGGTCCACAAATGACGAATTTATTATTATGCATGGCCTTTTTTTAGCTCGATCTTAAGTGCTTTTTTTTATGTTACAAAACCGACATCTTTTTATTTAAATCTAGCGAAAAGTGACAGAGTTGTTTCCTAAATGTCTTTTCACTTTTCTCAAAAATAAAACCAACAGAAAGTACATTATATTTCTCTCAGTGTTTTTCTTTGTGTTTTTTTTTTTGGTTTTTGCTCTTTCTAAACACGCAACTTAATTTCAAACGCATATTTTGATCGCCACCTCGAAATAATTAAATTTAAAACGTATTTCACTTTCAAAATTCTCGTGGCGTACGTGAATTTTTTATTCTGGCCAATAGTTTTGTCAAGTCATCTCTACCAAATAAAGCAAATTTCAACAAAAAAAAAAAAATAAAACACGTTCACAGAGTATCTAAAAGCAATTAATTTTCATATAAATTTTCCACGACAATTTTAATTATTACCACCACAACAACAAGAAGCAGAAGAACAACTAAAGTCACAACTGGTCAATTAACGATAAAAATATTTTGCACACAAACTGAACTTATGGAATTGAAAAACGAAAAATTAATGAATTCAGCCTTTAAAACGGATTAACCTTAACAGTGATCACAACATTGAAGACTGACTGACTATCGCTTGCCCCAGCATAATCTGGTAATTGATGGCCGAACTGATGGTAATTTTTCAGTGCTTCAACTATTTCTTTTATATGTTTAACCAGTTAACGACAAAATATTTAATTATGAGTGCTAAGAACTTCAAAAAAGTTTTAAGTTTATAAAAATACGCTCTTAAATGGTATGAGCTGCTAATTGTACAAAAAGGAGAGCAAGGTTTTGGGTATTTTTGGAATAAAACCCACAAATGAATGACAGAAAATAGCGATGGAAGAGGAATGCTTAGGCAAATTTACATTTTCAAATGTGGGACGGCGGTTCTGTAAGGTTCGTACCGAAATTGCTATTTAGGTCACGTTTAATTGATTTAATTGACGGCCAAGGATACTTTGGGATGTCTTGCATGAGGGATGCTGGTGTTGGTGGTTCCCAACAGCGCAGGAAAGGGCTTTGGTAGATATGGAGTGGGGGTTTACGGTCGGTGATCCAAATGTCCTGTTGTCGGCCAATATATTTCTGTTCTTGGCAAGGAACTAGAAGTTGGGGAATGCACAGGCGATTTGAAGATTTCAGGGTACCAACTCAGGTACCTCGTCTTCTTTTTCCCTCTATGAAATAACTGGGATAAAGGATTAGAAAGTTTAAGCTCTAGAGCAAGGAGTTTATGTTTGGCAACGCTTCACATATCTTGCGAAGTTGCCACCTCCTGGGGCGATGGTCAGACGTTTTTCAAATTCGCATTAGATCGTAGTAGCAGGTGCTGACGTAAATCAATTTTACAATCTGTTGCCCTATATTCATATTCCAATTATTTCTATCTGTCTTAAGAAAAAAAACTCTTTTTACAATCATTTTATCTTGCAATAAGGATTTATAATTGTTATTTAGGATTTTATAATTGTTATCATTTAAATTCCTATTCGAATTCAGTCCATATAAACATGTTTGATAAAATTCTAATAATTGTTGTTTTCTATTAGTGAAAATTGGCTTTTAAGATTTAATTTAATTTAATTTGTTGCTTTTATAAATCCCAATCCAATTAATTGAAATCACTTGTATATTTCGTTTAATTATTTCTGATTTAATCCCACAATTGTAAAACGATACTACTAATCTAAAGCGCTGTCATTAACGTTTAATACTTAAATGTGCAATAAATAATAAACAAAAGTTAAATAAATGTATTTAATATATTTCAATTTAGATTAAAAAAAAACACAGAAAACATTCACGAATTTCTTATCTTCAATACAGGACGTTTTTATTACGGCTACAGAACTTTAAACTAGAGAAAGTTTTTAGGGCATGAATAATTTCACTCCATTAACATATAAATTTAACTTCGGTTAACTTGAGATTAAGGCGCAATTTGGAACTTATCAAACCCTACACTTCGGTTATACATGTTCCGCCGAAAGTTTCCTCAAGGTTAATTAGCAGAGAGAGGTCTAACATGCCTCTGCGATGTCTTAAAAAAAGGGAACCCGGTGTTGGTCATTTGGTTGAGGTGCCTAACCTGGTTGATTTAAACGCTGTGTTTGGGCTTTAAACCTAAAATCGTAAAAAGGGGCTTTAGTAGATGCTAATATCCCCGCGGTGCTGTGGTTTCTTGCAACAGATTGTTCTTATTCTAGTGAAGAAATGGTGGGGCGGTGATGAACCTTTTAGAAGTTCTGCTGGGGAATTGATCCACCATTAAATTAGGTCATAATGACGGGTGCTAAAGTATATCAATTTCATAATCTGCACCGTTCATGTTCTATATGGGCGTGTTTTTTGCCTTGCAATAGGACATTGGTTTTGTAATGCATCGGATAGTGAGGAACATTGGGCGTTTCAATTTATCAGATTTGTGATTTCTCAACTAACTCGGGAATTGCTTACATTACAGCCCAAGCTATTCACGCAATATTTTATAGTAATTGTCGACTGTGGTAAGCCGTTGACTTATTACAAAAGTCAAGTGGATAAATAGGTTTGTTAGGAAGAAGAATCTTGACAGGTACTAATCGGCACAAGAGCGAATGGTGAAAAAGAAACTTACAGTTGAGTTGAGGAGTTTGGGATGGCGGCATCGCCTGTCAATGTTTTTCTAAGCACTACATTAAATAGACCGATTGCTACCGAGTTCTTTCAAACCGAATACGATGACAACGAAAAATGGCGTTTGCGGAACGGATCTACTTGTCGCACAGTTGATGATGGTGACGGTTTAATTTTTCAAGAATTTTTCACGAAAGGTTTTCTTTTAAAACACCCCCCGCCCCGTTCCTAACTAGTTCCTGCCATGGATCACATTCAGCCAGATTCATTTGTCATAGACGAAAAGGTACATTAAAAGGATAATAACAAAGTTTTTGGTCGTCATCCATGAAACCAAATTCTAATAAAGACGTAAGTTTTAGCATTGCAAGTTGTGATCCTCGTACCACTTTATTTATTGTACCTTCGTTTGCAAAAAGCAACATATTTGCTTTAAGTTTGTTATAATTGTTTGCCTTTTAAATGACTAAATAAAATAAAACTTGAAACTGTACTCTGGTTTTGGCTTTAAAGGAAATCCAACCTCTTTAAACGCACGTTGGGGTCAAAATCTGTTCACCAAATCCGTTGAAATTCATTAATTTTAACTGGTTGGTGTGTGTCATTTCGAAATATTCTGTAATAAATTTATTTTCAAAGTAGAAAAAAGAAACAAACAACAAATTTTTTAAATAAAAACTACTTTAGCCGGTTAAGAAACAATACCAACAACGCCTTAACGTCAGCGAACAAAATCAAAGTCTTGTCAGTTGTTGACTTTAGTTACATGCTCTCATTTTCCAGCAAAACTTGTCTAAAGACAATTTGCGAAAGGATTTTTATTAGCGATCCATTTGAGGTGTTCCTTGTTTAAAAAGAAATAAGAAGGAACGATGATTTTCTGCTGTTTTCTTAATTGTTGGTGAAAACACGCGACAAAAGACAAAAGTTGGCAGGGATTCTGTGGATCTGCCAGTAAGCACAGGATTAAGATAAGGACCTGGAATATACGTGAAGAAAACGATTGTTGAGGCTATGAAATTGTTATGCTGAGAAATCAGATTAGAGTCTCCAGTGGGGCTGGTAGTTAGTGGCCCCTTTTACTGTCCAGTGCATTCTGAGGAGTTCTTTTTACCCTACGACTGAGTTCACCGAAAAAACAACAACATATTTAATGCTACAAACTTTGTTGCGCACAGTCTTTATTACTGTTACTTTTCAAAACAGACTCGCTTCGATCGATTTGACCATAAAAAGAACGTCAACAACGTTGGCCATTAGGTTTATTTATTTTTGGTCGTACGCTGGTTGTTTCTTTTTTGTGCGTGTTTGTGTTTTGACCAGCTCTTTTTTTGGCTAAAAACTTTTTTTTTTTACACAGAAAACTATGAACAGACAACCACTACGAGTGTCGGCTGGACGTTGGTTGATTGGAGCTGCCATGGCTTTGAAGGAATGATTTTTAAGCGGAGATAAATAACATAATTAGTAATGAAGATTTTAGTCACGGTTGTAAAAAAAAACACATAACTTCCTTGACTTGCCAACTAAAGGGTCTTTCGTTAAGCGTTTTCTTTAAAAATTTCGATGAGAAAGTCCGAAGACTTTATTGCATTGTCAGTCTTTTCAGGATGGATTGTTGAAGCCGGTAAAAGTGTAAAATCACTACCATTTTTTATAAGGAACTTTGTAAAACTCTCTGCTGTTGAAGTGATGCCAAAGGAATGTGTCAGATCTGGAACTTAATGTTTCTAACGTCAAGATTTCAAGGCCCCTTAAGTGTCAAAACGACTTCATTCGCAAAACAGAAACCCATTGTGGTGGGTGTCTCTGGGCATCGAATAGTTTAAAAAAGTCCATATGTTCAGAACCTGAAGTTTCGTTGGGAGCCAGAATTTAAATGACAACTTAAGAGGCTCCGCAATAGTGGATCTGTAGGAAAGTGCAGGTTTGCAAAAAATGGTTTTCCAAAAGGCTGGTGCGAAAAGTTATGTGTGTACCTGACTCCTCTTTTTCCTCGTCCAAACAACATACAGTCTTTTTATCGGGTTGTTTGTGTGATCGCACAAATCTCCCTATAAAGGAGATCGTCTAATAGTGAGGAGTTTCTTAATTTCATTGAACACTTTCACTTAAAAAAATATATGTACATAGACATATAACTGACAAACTTGTTCTCCCATTAAGTCCTATATAGACTATTTGTACTACTGGTTGGACAGTTGAAGGAAATAAAACCAAATCGGTAGCAAGTTTCTAGAAAAACGTGGTGCCATATTCTGCAAGTTTTTCTAATCTTATTTTGTATTAAAGATTTGTGACATGTGAAAATCTTCAGGGAATGAGAAAAGATAAAACTTTGCCTTCACTAACGTTCTTGTATATGTTCCGGTTGTTGAAACTGGCTTGTACGAAACTAGTGAGACATTTCAATTGGGTATTTATTACGAAAGTCATTCATGACATATGAAGAGAGTTAAAAACACAAGGCCAACAAACTGTCGTTCATATGTTTCCACTAGTATTTGTATTCAAGTAAAAAGATTACGTTTAAAGAATAATTTTGACATGTGAAAATGTTCAAGGATTAAAAAAGGAAAAAGCCCACGAACTTTCCATTCGTTAACATTTTTGTATTAGACAGGGTATTTGGGGTCGAGTGGAAAAGAGTGCGAAAGTCGTATATTTACGAAAGAATTTATGGCATGTGAAACTCTTTAAGAATTAAACAAACAAAAAAATAAAAAGAGTACAAACTTTCCCCTCATTAACGTTCTTGTATATAGACTGTTATTACCATTATTTTGGTAGTAGAGAGAAATTAATATTTAAACAAATGCAAAGAAAAAAAAATTATACCAAATCGGTGGCAAATTTCTGTTCTACAATATTTTAGGACTGAAAAAAGACCGACAAACTTTTCGCTCAGCAACGTTCCTGTGTATGGACTGTTACCATCGTGGATTACGGAGTTTTAGTGAAGGAGGAAAGAGTATGAAAGTTGTATATGAACGAAAGAATCTGCGACATGTGTAAATTTTCAAGGACAAGGAAAAAAAGACGTACAAACGTTGTCACTCTCAACGTTCCTGTGTTTGGACTGTTTCCAACACCGATTAAGGTAGTTGAGGCCGAGTTTAGTATTTAAGCGCGTGCACAGGAAGAAAGAGTACGAAAGTGAAGAATTTGCTGCATGTGAAAATCTTCAAAGACTAAGGAAAAGAAAAAGTTAACTTACTTTCCCCTCATCAAGGTTCCTTTATACAATCAGTTTGCAACCTTCGGGTCTACTCCTTAGTCCCGAAGTTCGTGGCATATTTAAACAAAGAATACGAAATCGATAAAAATTTCATAAAAAATATGCGCCATATTTTTGCAGTTATAATCGAGAAATAATCCTGTAAAAGAATTACTTTCAATAACATTTGGCGCATTGGTGGTTCCTTTACGTTAAGCGGGGAGGCAGGTTGTGTGTTTTTGCCAAATTGTTTTCTTTTTTTTTCTATCAAACCAACTTTTGTAATAGTTTTCAAATATTTTTTATTGTTCTGACAGAAATCAATCGAAGAGTTTTTCCCTTTTTTTTTATTGCTAAATTCGTTTCTGTTAAACCTCAAAATGACTCGTTTTAATATGTAAATGCCAAAAAATACACTAAATCGCTAAAGTTTTATGAATTCATGTACGTTTGGTTTTTTTAACATGAATTTTAGCTAAAAGTTTATTCAATAAAAAATCGTATCTGCCGCGTTTCGGTTTTTTCTTGTCTTGTTGTTGGCATTTTAACGTCTTTTTGTAGTTTCTTTTTTTTTACTACTTTTTGCGGCAAATAGAACGAATGTACTACAAAAGATTGAAAATCGAAAGCAAGGTCTTTTGTATATTGTTGTTGTGTTAAATATTTATTAAAAAAAAAAACAACACACACCGAAAAAAGAACTGAAAATGTAGCAACAACAATATTGAAATTAAACTAACAAGTTGTTTATGAGTTCGTTTTGTGAACAATTGTTTGAGTTTTTCGTTTTTGTTTCTGAGAGAAAAAAAAACACAACAACTTAAAAGTATTTAAGAAAAATAATAAAATTAAAGAATTAAATGTTTGTTGTTGGGTGTTCGGTGTGCGGTGTTCGGTTTCGGCATGTGATGTTGTTGTCTGTTAGCGCATAAACCTTTTGTTGGTTGTATCAGTTTAATACTGTTCTCTTGCCAACTCGCATACAAGTCAAGTGTTGTTTGATGTTGAACTCGGGCTTTCGAGGGGTCTTCGAAAAGGCCTTAGCGAAAGTTGCAGTTCGATATAAATTTGTTTTTTACACGGCCTCTTTTTTTTTTTTTGTTTTTTCATCAGCAAATGCAGGGGAATTTAAGGTAACACAATCTTGAGAAGCCCTGCCACATTGTGAACCAGAAAACCTCTTGTGCAAGTCATAACTAAGAAACTGTTTTAAAATGTTCAGTTTTGAAGCAGACATTTTTACATCTTTACGTTTGATATCTCGCTTAAGACGAACCTCTGCTTTAGTTACGATATATAATATATACACATATAGTCATTTGACCGGGTTTAGTCGCACAGGTCCAATGTTACCTTGTCATCACAATGAGTTTTCCTGACAAACTGTTTTTTTTTTGCAAAATTTCGAAATATGTGAATATAAATATTTTTTGATTCAACGTCCAAAGTTGGAACAAAAGCAAAAAATTGTTCTTGTTGGCATTAAATATAATTGTTGGTTCAGTTAAAACTCTTTGTAGGCCCACAATCAAACAAAAGTTGTGCTGATTCAACGAATTGTTGGAAGGAAAACAGTTGAAAAAAGTTTTTTATTCGGGAAATTATTTGTTGTCAAAAATATTTGAGTTCACCTCAATTGACATGCATAATTGTGTTCTAATCAGCTAAAACAGATACTTATATGATTTTGGTTAGATTTTGCTTATTAAATAGACCCAAAAACTAGTTCTTCTTCTTCTTCTTCTTCTTCTTCTTTTGGCGCTACAGTCCGTGGTGAACCTGGGCCTCAACCAACAAAGTTTTCCAGCTGGCACGGTCTTTAGCCAGCGTTCTCCAATTGTGCACACCAAGTTGGTTAAGGTCCCTCTCCACTTGTGTGCGCCATCGGTTCCGTGGGCGTCCTCTACTGCATTGTCCCACAGGTTCGGAATCCAAGAAAAACTAGTTACTCCATTTCATTCTTGAAATTTATTTGCTGCCAGGCAAAATGCACTTCTGTTGACACTGCCCTTTTTTCCCGGATATTGTATGTTAATCTACAGAATTCCTCTTTGATTCTTGTTCAGTTTCCATTAAGTCGATCTGACCTAATAGTTGTCAAAACCAGGGCGTTAGCGGCTCGTTATAGCCCTCTTTGATTTAACAGATATCGTTTGTTGTTTTTTCTATAATATTAACAAATCTTTTCTGGAAAAGTCTGTACTACCATGAAAACAATTGACACAGTTCAGAAACAAGGTCATGTGAAGTCTATTGATAGTTTCGGCCTGGCCATTCAGTAGGCAGTCAAGCCCCTAATAAAGTTTTCGGACTCTTACTCAATACGGCTCATTAATACAAAATTTTGCAAACGTTCCGCAGTCAAACATTCATCGAGGAACTCTAATGAAATCACTACCAAGTACTTCCGCCTACAAACATTTTTAACGGATTCTTTTTGCGAGTTTGGTTTCAACGCACGTCAAAAGGTTTCGCCCAAGACACAGATCTAAATATAACATCCCTCTGGACGTTCTTATAGCCTGACTCCCCTCCGCCTATAATTCCTTCATCAGCGTATGCGTTTATCCCTGAAGTTATGATGGCTAAACCACAAGAGTTACATCTAACCAGAAGACCACATTGACATCTGAAAACGTTATTAAATTATATGGGCAGAATACCTGAAGAGATTCACTTGCTCGTACGATCAGTTTGCCCACACAATTTCCATGGATTCAGATATTTGCTCAGTTGAACTAACCCAAAAAACAATCCCAATTACACGATACCGTTTCACAATGCAGTCTTAGTTTTAGGTGAGTTGATAAGAGTAACGATGTGGATAGAGTATTGAACAATATGAAATGGAATTGGTAATCTCCTAGAGCAAGGAACAAGATGAAAGAAAATTTTCCAAATCAAGGCCAAATTTGGAGCTGAAAATGGAAGGTCGGTTAACCGATCTCGAACGTTAGTAACCAGCCAGCCTTCGAAACAGCAAAAGAGTGGAAAATTTAGTTTTTTTCCATTGAGCTGATCTTGTGACGGCTGTTTGGAAAATCAAAAGAAATAAGAATCAACGACAACTTCTCCATCCAATAGAAAGAAATTGGAATTAAATTATAACCTATTGAATATTTTCTTAATAGAGTCTTATTGGTTAAACTTTAGACAAAATATTAAAATATGAATTGAATATATAGGAGGCGTGTTACGAAATACAAAATAGACTGGTTTCGAAATGAAACGGCTGTTGGCTGTTGTCACTGTGTGTTGCTTCTTAGAAACTCAAATGGTCTAAAATGACAAACACTGGCAGCAACACAAACAGCAACTAGCAACACCAACTCTTAAGAAAAGTCTTAACAGATTTTTTTATTTCTTAATCTAACTTTAAAACATGTTCAGGGTTGGACAAATCAATAAATTCTATCCTTCCAGCAAAAAATATTGAAAGATACTGTTTCGTTTAGAGAAGCTCTACGCGGAAAAGGAACTGTTGTGAACCTGATTATTTCATTTGATGCTTGGTACCAGCCACTGGTTGTCCAGTTCAGACACTGAAACTTGAAAGCGAGCAGCCAAATCCTGGTACCTGGACTTGGCTGCTCCCCTTCAACGGCGAAAAGGAAGTGTTGTGAACCTGATTATTTCATCTGATGTTTGATACCAGCCACTGGTTGTCGAGTTCAGACACTGAAACTTGAAAGCGAACAGCCAAATCCAGGTACCTTCAACGGGGAAAAGGAACTGTTGTGAACCTGATTATTTCATCAGATGTTTGATACCAGCCACTGCTTGTCCAGTTCAGACACTGAAACTTGAAAGCGAGCAGCCAAATCCAGGTACCTTCAACGGGGAAAAGGAACTGTTGTGAACCTGATTATTTCATCTGATGTTTGATACCAGCCACTGCTTGTCCAGTTCAGACACTGAAACTTGAAAGCGAGCAGCCAAATCCAGGTACCTTCAACGGGGAAAAGGAACTGTTATGAACCTGATTATTTCATCTGATGTTTGATACCAGCCACTGGTTGTCCAGTTCAGACACTGAAACTTGAAAGCGAGCAGCCAAATCCTGGTACCTTCAACGGGTAAAAGGAACTGTTGTGAACCTGATTATTTCATCTGATGTTTGATACCAGCCACTGGTTGTCCAGTTCAGACACTGAAACTTGAAAGCGAGCAGCCAAATCCAGGTACCTTCAACGGGGAAAAGGAACTGTTGTGAACCTGATTATTTCATCTGATGTTTGATACCAGCCACTGGTTGTCCAGTTCAGACACTGAAACTTGAAAGCGAGCAGCCAAATCCAGGTACCTTCAACGGGGAAAAGGAACTGTTGTGAACCTGATTATTTCATCTGATGTTTGATACCAGCCACTGGTTGTCCAGTTCAGACACTGAAACTTGAAAGCGAGCAGCCAAATCCTGGTACCTGTATACAAATTCATCTTAAAAAACCGAAGACAGACATTTGAAAACGTTTAAAGGCGGGAAAATAAGTTATCTGTTACCTAATAAAAGGTTTTGTTGTACCAACTTGTATCAGGTGCCGTTTATAGTCACTGTACAAGTGAAAAACCTATTCCAGTATTTGGGAGTCCATTTCGATGGGTCTTTAACATGGCTACCGCCATATTGAGGCAAAAATAGCAGCTATTATAGGTTGGTTCCGAGCTCAACTCCAGCTATCGAGTATAAAGTTGTACTGCTTAAATCCATCGAGAAACCTATTGGCTCATATGTCATCCAGCTGTTTGTGGTACTGCCTGCGCTTCGAACAGCCAGAAACTACAAAGAATACAGTCTAAGCTATTGCGACTCATCGTCTGCTCTTCGAGCAGAGAATAACCAACGTCACTTAAGTAGTTTCCGCTATTCCTAACCTATTTTTAGGTATCTAGCTGAAGATTTGAATACTTATATTGTAGTATCATTTCGTCACATAATGGCAGCAATAGACATTTTTAGCGACCAAACAATATCTCATACTCGCTTTGTTTTAATGAAATGTAAAGATAGGAAGCGCTCAATGAACAACTCTTTAGATTTGCTATTACGCTACATCTCTAGCGAAAGGATTACTGGTGGTGGTGGTCTTCGATTAAAATCTGCTACTTCAAGATATCAAAAATAGCTGAAGCTCCTCTACGAATTGTGGCATCTAGTCTTTGACAGATCTGTTTCAGTTCAACAACCCCAGAAATCATTGTTGCCCTTCAGCCGCGGAAGCATCGCTCCTTTACAACACATGTGTACTCCAGTGCAGCAATTCCTACATCCCATCTCTGCTGTTTTACGGTCGGTTGACTTTGTGCCTGGTCGGTGCCAGCATTTAGTTGTGTACTCGTACGAGTATTAGTTTCTTGAAATCTTAAAATGTAACTTTTAGAATTGCTTTGATTAAATTTAACGTTGGTAAAATATTTTTTCTTTCAATATTTTTGCCTGTTTGTCAATTTGCTGTTGGGTTTTTCTTTTACCATTTTTGAAGTAAGTCTAAATGGCTGGTTGTTTTCTTTTGTTGTTGCTGTTCGATTGTCGCTTGGTTGGTCGTTTGGTCGTTAAAATTACACTTTAGGGTGTTAGCGCTATTTAACTTTTAGTCTATAACTATTTTATGCATATTAAAATGTTTAAAAAAAAAATAACTTGGATTAAAATAATTTAAACGTTGTGGACATTTAAGGTAACAACATTTCAATAAAGAAAAATAAAAATCTAAATTGCTGCAACCAGACCAATAATTACAACAACTTGAGCAACGACAACAAACAACCTAAAATCAAAAGAATGTTGTTTCTTGCAAAGGTTGTTTATATTTAGATTAAAATTTATTACCAAACACAAAAAAAAACTTGATCCAATTATAATTAATAATTATAAAACAAGTATTAATTGCTCGCTAAAGCGCTTTAAAAATTTCAATTGCACAATTAGGCGCTTTCGTTGTGTAAGCAAATTTATCGTTCAGTTTTGCATTAGGAAAAATATATGAAAACAAATTATACGTTTTTAATTTCGCAAGAAATTTCAAAGACATTTGCTGGAAAAATTCAGTTTGATCTTTTATTTAAAAATAAAAAGTTTCGTTAAGTTTTCTAGTTGCAGGAAAACCATAGAAAGAAAATAATTTTATTATTTTTGCTATTTATACTTTCGTTACTTTCGGTACGTATCAAGTTATAAGACTAAGGCTTCGTTAAGTTTCTCCTTTTTGTTTTCTTTTTAAATATATCAAGTAAAATGTAAGTAACAGAACAATGTAATTTTTTTTAAATTGAAATTGAAAAACACAAAGTTTCGTTAAGTTTTTTAAGTTGAGCAAAAGCATAAAAAAGAGAATCATATTAACTTTGTATTTTATACGAGTATTTGCAACTTTGTTATATTCCTAATAAAGACATTGTCTGCTTTACGATTTGTGTCATAAGACTGAAGCTTCGTTAAGTTTGTATGCTTTGTTAGTTTTTTCAAGAAATTTGCTTGTAATTTTAATTCTTTAGAAATATAAATAATATGTAATAAAAGTCTTATAATAGTTTGAAAATTGAAAATAAATAATGGGTTGAAAATCAAAAAGTTTCGTTAAGTTTTTTAGTTTAAGCGGAAGCCTAAAAAAGTAAAAAGCATCGCTTGGCTAATGATTTGTCTTGCCTTTAATCAAAAAGTTACCTTCGTTAAGCTTCAGGTTGTAAAATTGAAGCTTCGTTAAATTTGCCTTTTTGGTTTTTTAAAGAAAGTTATTTGTAGTTTTAATTCTTTCAGAATATAAATAACAGACAAAGAAGTGTTAACATAGTTTAATAACTGAAAACGAATTAAGGGTTGACAAACACAAAGTTTCGTTAAGTTTTTTAACTTGAAAAATGCAAAAATTTTAAATATGTACTTTAAAAGACTATTTGAAACGTTATACTTTTCACAGACATTACCTTGGATTTAATTCAAGTTATATGACTTAAGCTTCGTTAAGTTTGTCTTTTTGTTTTGTTGTTTAAGTAATTTAACTGTAATTTTAAGTCTATTGAAAGAAAAAGTTTTAATAAAAATTACTTTAAAACTAATCAAAATCATCGTTGAAAACACACAAAGTTTCGTTAAGTTTTTGAATTTGAGCAAAAGCAGAAAAAATAATAATTTTGCTTTTTAGAACCAATAACTGGTTTTGCACACGTCTTAAATTTCAAGCTACAAGACTTAATTCAAGGGACCCATGAACGAATAGTGTTTTGCAACGATTCAGGAGATACAAATTAAATCGCTGAGAGAGCAAGACAGAAATTGATGAATAAATAAATATTTTTTAGGAAAAATTAAAACTCACCTCTTTTTTTTGAATAATAATCAATAAATTAATATACAATTTTCAACAGTTTTGTAAAGCGTACATATAATTGGCGTTATCGCGTTATATCTTTTAAAGTTTATAACGGCGCCATCAATCATTTTTGTTTTAGCTGTTGGGGCACTTTTTCGCCAAAACTCAACAAGCAGCTGGGATGGATCTCTTCTTAGAGCCACCCATCAAGTTTCGTGAAGAAGAAAGAAATTGCAGCAACTTTTTTGTTTGCTAAATATATTTTTGTGCAAGTGAGAGAGTGTGTCAATATGTAACACCAACAGTTTTGCTGATTTGCTGTGATTTTGTTTAAATCCTCTTGTTGTTGCTGACAGACACCGGCAAAAAAAAAAACAGAAAAAACAAAAAAATAATTAAATAAACTAGTTTTTTGTTTTTGGTTAAAAATAATTTTATTAAGGCGAAAAAAAGAAAGCATTCCATTCGATTTTATTACGTTTTGTTGTTTCTTTTTGTTCAGTCGGTTTGTTTTCAGTCTGACTGAGAGAAAGAAGAAAAGAAATTTTAAATGCATTAAGCAATAAATTAATTGTAAATTAAAATAAATAATAAACAAAATAAAACAACAATATTATCGAAAAGAAAATGAATAGAATATGTATGAGAAATGAGCTGAAATAAATGAAATTGAAAGAAGCCCTCGCCAAACACAAACGACAAACTCACTTGTATGAATACTCGTACATACATACATACATACATCGATACATATTTATATGTACGCCTGTATACTTATGTAAATGAAAGCAAAAAAAAAAATAAAATAAACAAAATTATAAATAATGAAATAGGCAGACTTTTAAATAAACTGACTTAGCAACTGAGGACAGAAAGCAGAATTTTTGGTTTAAAGTCAAGCAGCTTTAAAGAATGAAATCTTAAACTTGTTTGTACCACAATAAAATGTTAACATTCGCATCGTACCAGCAATAGTATAAAGTATTGAGTGCAAAGGAGGTTAAGATATCTGGCAGTGGATCAAATCCACTTGAGTGAACTGGGTGACAATTCACTAGCGCTTGTAAAGCCACACAAATGGCAAACTATCTAATGCTATCTAATCTCTTTTGCTTTATACTTTTCCCCAGTAGGAGAGAAATGACTAGGCTGCTGAGTTGGTAGCCCGAAATACACAAAGGAACATCAGGCCTTAAACCAGCTCGCCTGACATTCCCCTCAATCTAGTTCCTTGCATAAAACAGACCTGTCGCAAGGCAACAGCAGATTCTATTCTTCCTGCGCCTTTAGGTTTAAACCACAACCAGGATGTTTCAGCCAGGATGTTTCCAGCCAAGCCAAAAGGCTTTCTTCCGAAATCGTTTTCATTTGTTTCCGAAGAACATGCCTAAACGAAGTCATACCTGAACTTTCTAGATTTTGGGTTGCCGTTTTAACCGAGTAACACTTTCTCCTCTGCAAAGGAAGGACGTGGCATATGGGATGAAAAAAAATAATTTCAATTGCATCGCATAAAATTATTGATTTATTTGTTAGGCATGTTTCCGCAATAAGCAAAAAGGGGGAGAGAACAACTATATAGAAAGGGTTTTCCATGGTGAGAATAACAATTGCAACATTTCACTCATTGCATAAAATCACAGATTTATTTGTTGGTGAGCGAAAAACTATAGAGCAGTGACAGGCTGGTGACTTTAATTGGCATCTATAGCCATTAGTCGGCCACAAGGTGGACGGGTATGACTGCGACATGTCTATTACAAGTTTGACAAATTTTAGTTTGATTAGGTTTATCAATTCATTCTCTTACAAGCTGCCTTAAAAAAAACTAAACCAAATCTGATTGTACTTACACATGTGTAAGTATGTGTGTATGTATTTTTCAGCAACCACAAAATAAATTTTAACGTGCAAAACTATTTTATTATATAGTACATCTATATGTGTGTGCTGTTGTTGCTGTTGCTGTTGCTGTTGCTGTTATTGTAGCTTTTTGCCATGTCGTTAATAGTAAAAGAAAAGATAAAAGTAAAATTTTATACTTAATAAAGAAGAGTAAAAGCAAATGGGGAAAAATTTATAAAAGAAATTTCTAAAAAGATTACAAGAGCTGGCTGGCTGGCTGGCTGATGCTCTCTCTCTCCCTCGCTCTCTGTACTTGTTAGTCTCTCTTTCCCGCAAACTCGTGAGTATGTGACTTAACATTTATATAGAATTCGATAACATGTATTTAACATAGAATGAGCAACAACCACTCAAGCGGTAGTTTTTTAAACAACTTTTGAAAAAATTGTAATTGAGTATTTTTGTGCCAAAAGAAACCAAAAAAAAAAAAAAATCGAACAAAAAGCTTTTAGTGTCTAAGAGAAATACAACGTTGTACAAATTTGTAAGTATTTTTACTGCATACAATATGTTTTTAGTTGTTGTTGTTGCTGTTTTTTTAAAGCAAATGTGAAGGTGCTTGTAGTAGCAGTTGTTGTTGCTATTAAATATTGCAAGCAAAATATCGATGAAATAGTAGATAGAAACAAAAAAGTCGCAAGCAAAACTTAAACAGCCACAAGTTGTAGCCACATTTTGCAAGTTTCGTTCGCGGGCCCCGGTGGTGGGGGGGTTCTGCTATACAGCCATATAGAGTAGCAGCCTGGTCGATTATATTTGTTGTTAAGGGGTTTTTAGAGGGGTGACGTGGGGTGGCGTGGCGGTAATTGTTGTACACGACGGCTGCGGTATGGCAGGCTGCTGGCGGGCTGACTGACTGGCATGCCATGCCATCGTGGTATGCATTGCACTCAATTAATGTTTAGACTCGTGCAATTTCTGATTACCTTTTACACCAGTCGTTCAACGAATGTGACCGCGTATAACAGTGTGTTTTTCACTTATAACGGGCCAGCAAACAATCCAACATAAAACAATAACAAAATCTCTCTTTTCGCTAAAGAAGAAAAAAAAAAACACAAAAAATTAGACTACATATAGAAAAGAAAAATATCAACAAAATAAAGTTTTTTTACGTACGCTACTGTTACTCTTTTATTTTTATATTTATTGTATGTGCTGTTGCTTCTTCTGCTTTTAACAATTTTTGCAGCTCAATTAAAGTTTGTGTAAAATATATTATGGATGGTTTTTTTTTTAGTTTTTGTTTTTGCTTTTGCCACAAACACAACTTTAATGAATTTTTAAGAAAATTTCTATACAAAAACTATTTTCAAATCAATTTATTGTAATTTCTTTGTCGTTTGTTTTTCTCCAAAAATAAATTTTTTGTGACCTTGAGATACTTGATTTTTGTTTGCAGTCCCAACTTTAGTTCCAGGTTTTTTTTCGCTGCAACATATGTTTGCTTTTTAGAGCTGCTGCTAACAACCCCTGCCCTTTCCCAAAAACTTATTATTTTCGGCTCTCTTTCTCAACAGATGTTTGTTTTCTTAGATATAAATAATAAACTTTCTTTGTTGTCAAATATGTACAATACATACATATGTAGTTTTTATTTGAGTATTATTTATATTAAATTCCCCGAAAACAAAAATTTAATTTGATGTGTAATTAAACAGCAATAAAAATGTGTGCGTGTGTGTGTGTGTGTGTATGTCTGTTTGTTTCTTTCTTTCTTTTCAATTAGACAGCAGAGTTCGTTGGAAGAAATAGTGCAAATCTTCCTTCTGACAATCTTTTAACATTTTAATGAAACAAACATTAGACGTAAATTAATTTTTAATTTCATAATAATTTATCAGTTAATTTTGATTTTGTTTTGTTTTGTTTTTATTATCAATTCTGTGTTTCCTGTCTACTAAGAAAAAAGAACACAATTATTTAAAAAGAAGCAGCATCAGACAAACGTTCATATGAAATTGGAACAAAATTTAGAGTCGAAAAATGCAGAGGTGAGTTTTTTGTTTGATTATGAAACAATTTGTTTTTGTTGGGAACCACATCCCACATCATGAGCCACATCATGATGTTTTCAACTAGAGGAGAAAACAATGAGTTAGTAACTTGACTAATATTCCCCCCCCCCCCCCCCCCTTCCCCTACCCCTTAAATTTTAGAATTTTCGTTTATTGGCTTTTAAATTGACTGACCAAAAAAAAAAAACTGGCAGAACGTCAGCTCTTGCCTTTGTGGCCGCCTACTCAGACGGTGGACCAACGCCACTTGGCGAACTCACCCTCATGTGGTCTATCAGGCACCCATAGGTGGCAACTTCTTGTGTTATGTGGTATCCTGCTAGTAATTCCATGGACCATAATAAAGAAAAACTAAGCACCTGAGTTGGTAGGCCGAAATCTTCAAGCAACATCGCCTGAACAGTCTCCACCATTTAGTTGCTTACGAAGAACAGAATCGGTTGCAAGACAACAGCACCGCAAGGGCCTTTAAATCTCCAAAATAGTTAATTTTCTTTGCCGGTGGCTACTAAAGCTGTTTCCTGCGTTTTTAGGTTTAAAACACAGAACAATAACCGACAGACGGCGTGAAGACATACCAAAGGAAACAACGAATTTAATGTTTCGTTATGGAAAAATATATTCACTTCAGTTGCAACCAAAAATTTATCGATAAACTGCTGAACAAAAACTAAAATTTGACAGTAAACTAAAAAAATTTGACAGGGAAGAAAACACCTTAAATTCCTCTTTACAATTAAAAAAAACTTATTTGTAATCAGTGTTGCCGTTGTAAGATTTCAAAACCGGGCACAAAAAGGTGATTTTAAGCCAAAAGAGAAAAGAGCGGGCAGTTCCATTAAACCAACAGTTTCGTTTTATTTACAATTAAATCGATTAATTGCGAATCGCGGCGATCTGACCCACAAATATAGTAGTAGTAGTTTTGCAACTCTTTTCGGTTTACTGGAAAAACAACAGCGTTACCTGAAAACCTTAAATCAAAATATTTTTAAGATTGCTTTCTGAAATAACGAATATTGAATATCATGTTCACTATGACTTTCCTGCGGCTAAGAACAACCTTTACATTTTGTAAATGCTACGATTATATATATTTTCCCATAAGTTCTTCAGTTTTATAGTTTTTGATCGAAGTTTGAGACAGGTTTTCATGCTTTTCTTTAAGCTGCTCCTGTTTTTCATATAAAATTAAAAAAAAAAAACAGAAATTGTGGCAAACATTTTTCCTTAACATTAAAATTTCTGATACTTAAATAGGCCTCTTATTGATTTTGTCTTCTTTTTCTTTTTTCGCAGGTATGTTTCCTATTTTGTTTATAAAATCTCTGAAGTAAGTACTACTATTATTATAATTTATTTACATATTATAAAATATAAAAATTAGAGGGTTCGGTCGGGGCAAATATTTCGACCCAAAGTTTTCGAACAAATTTACAAATTCATAGAGACTTTATTTGTCGTTTTTTTTTCTTGTTCTGCTGTTTGATAATATCAGTTAAAAGTGTAAAAAAATATTAAATTTATATTCACCAGCTGGCGCTGCATCTACAAAAAGTGAGGATTTTGTTTTGAAAACTATGCGGGGGAGGACATCGCCGTCAATGCCGAGTGCTACTAATTGTTTGATAATCGGCTTTCATTTGGCTCAAACTGAGTGATATAGACTTAGGCGACAAGTGGTTGTAGCAGGATGGGGCTACACGATACACATTCTGTAGGAACGTTTTGAGGTTATGATTGTGCTCCGCAGAGGAGACGAGAGTTGGCCATCAGCATCGTGCGCTAGCCTTTCTTTGCCTAAAATAGCAGGTCAAATTCAGGAGAAACTGTGCAGCAGAGCCATTGAGTCATTGCAAATGGTACCAAATGTTATATTCCATAAACACTATGTCATACAGGAGTCTTTTAAAAAACCATTTAATTAATAACTAATTTTTGTTTAATTTCCCCTCAACATTCCTCCTCCACCCTTGTTGGAAAACCCAGTACAACTCTTGTTAGAACTCTTGACGTATGATTAATATTTTAGAAAACTGTTACGGGCACCTGTTCGAAAGTCTTTATTTTTACAGGTTACAGTTGGTTCCTAGAGTGGCTTGAAAACTATTGATTTGAGTCGAAGGTTTTATATACATATATTTTCTCTTCTATATAAATTTATATATGTACATGTATTTACATATATAAAGCGTTTCATTTCACAAACACGTCACTTGGTTTTTAATTCTTTCGTTTCAAGTTTTAGAAAAGAAATAAGAAAATTCCTTCCACACAAAAACTTATGCAGATCTTACTGTGACAAATACAGCATTTTCTTATATAAATTATAGAAACGATACAAAAAACAAACACACAAAAAATCACTTGAAAAAAAAACATGTTAGTGGCAGATGTTGGTTGAGAAATTCCTCACGTATCGACATTTATTTCTAACTCCGTTTTGTAGTGCCTGCCTTTTCTCTTATTTTACATTTTTCCACTGTTGTGTGGTGTCAGCTTCAACAGAAAAATCGACGCATTGTCACGATTCGACAACGAAAACATTGGTAACAAGCCTAAATAAGGATTTGTGTCAAACAAGCGACGTTGAAAAAGGCAAAACAGCAACGCGAGCCAAACAAAAATAGAATCATTTTAAGATTCAGAACATGATTTAATGATGTTGAAGAAAGAATTGTTTGCTTTTCACTTAAAATGACATATAAACTCACTTTATTAAAATGTTAGCAAAAAGATGTGCAGGTTGAGAAAAACGAAACGTAATTTGAAGGCAAAATTAAAATGAAAAGAAGTGTGCGGGAATCGAAGCTACAACCTCAAGACTGTTGTTTAGACATCTCTGCCAGATCATTCAACTTTTGTGAGCTGAAGGACTTGGAACTTGGATTGCAGTTCATCATCGTCAAAAATATTTTCCAATCGTGCAGTGCTTCGTGATATGGAGGCACATTGAAATTCGCACGAATGAAAATCAAGTCTATCGTGCGTGAACGGTTTCTCTCCCGTGGAACCTCTCTCGGCTGACATTGAACACTTCCAGAAGCGAAATAAAATTGTTTCTTAAAGAAACTTAAGCTCAACATTTGACTTGTTTTGTTTTTTTTTTTTTTTGGTAATTTGAAGTTCTCTTTAACTCTCTATACGACACGTACTGGCTATATTTGCTATTCCTTCCTAAACTGCCCCCGGTTATAGAGGTTCGGTCAAAACAAGCATAAAAGTTTCAGCCAACAATTTTTCATCTTGAATATAAAATACACTTTCATGCCCTCCTCTCTCTCTTCCACCCTCCGTATGGTTGACATTAATATGAATGACGCATTGAAAAATAATTTAATCGAAAAATGGATGTCCATAAATAAGTAACAATTTCAAAAGGAAAGGAAAACAAAACTTTTTTGTTCTCGGAAAACAAACAAACGAAAGTTTTTTGTAATTTCAACTGTATGGAATAATATTTGGAAAGGGTCAACATTGCAGGAGGCTCTAAAGAAAAAACTTTATTTAAATAACTATAGTGTTAACTTCTATTTTAATTATTTTGTTAAAGTTTTTGAAAGTTCTGAAACTACTCTTGTGTAATTTTATCCTAAAACTATGCTGTCAAATGTTTTTGCTCTCAAAATAGAATTGGGTGTGAAGGACCCTATAAAAGATGTACCACGACATGGTTATTTATCAATTTAAAGTACTAGAAAGTACAAGCATGACGAAATGACACACCAACCAGAACAAGAAAACTAACATTGGTTTGTTTTGGGCCAATAGTCAGGGTAATACCCCCACATATGCAATGCATTGTAGCAGAACTGCAAAATTAGATTATGGTTAAGAGGAAGGAGGGAATCTTCCTAAATTGTAAGAGAGACAGATAGTTTTTGTCTGCAGGTGGAACGCAAGGCTGAAGAAAGAATTCTCTCCGCAATGCGTTGTGCGATTCACTGGTCTATCAACTACATGGAGCGCGGGATGTCGGCCACAAGAAGTCTGACCTCATCAGAGCAAAAACTACTTTGAAAACAATGGAACAGTGGAACGCACTCCACACTGCAACGATGCCAATAAAGTTGAGTATCGCATTGTCACCGATAAGGTTGTTCGCCCTCTGCTGCACAAGGAATAACGCAAAAAGTAAGACTGAATAATCGGCCCAATCATGAGAGTTGTATTTTATTTGTGGTCGTTTGTAGGTGGTATAAACATTAAGGAAATCGCATGCAGTTGGCAACACAACTTGAAAATTAAATAATTAAAATTTTGTGACATAAATCCTTCAGCTAAATCGAAAAGCAACTTTGTCCAAAAATCATAAATTCAATAATTCTCTGTTATTTCGTGACATCATAAAAGAAAAGAAATTTTCTTGAATAGAGCAAAAGAATTCCTTAAGGCTCAAGTGGAAATAGATTTAATTACAAATTCGCTTAAGGAATTTTGTTCCCATACAAAAACAAGTTGTCTTTAGTTTTTGAAAATTCGCAGGTTATTCAACTAAAATTATTGACACACCAAAAATATTACACAACAACAAAAAAAAAAGACACCTGTTTTAATAACCTCTCCCTGTCACCTTCTAAACCCCAAATGTGTCACGTTAAATAGGAATTCCAAAGTTTTCATCAGCTGTCAAAGGGTATAAACGGTTATGAAAACATACACAGAGCCTAATATATTTGCTTATATTACAGCGGCAAACCCACATTTTTTCATTGATGTTACAAAAAAAAAAAGAAAAACTAAAGGAGAAAATTTACATTTTGTGCGCAAAGTAAGACAAATTTTATTTACCATAAAGATAAAAGGAACTTAATGCTCATCATTGTCAGGTTAAACTGTGAAATGGCCTGTTGCACACTCACACAAAAACATGCGCACAGGTGCTCACACACGCACACACAATACGTTGGAGTACCTCGGAAGGATGTTTGTGTTTAATAAACACACTGCAACCTGTTGCATGTAAATTCAGTTCAGCACGTTTTTTATTATTAATGTTATTCTTTTGCCAGTTCTTTTTTTTTTGTTTTTGTCATTTCAAAGAACAAGATGTGGGAGGCTGCCTGCATATTAAGTGGCAAAGAAATAGCCATCCATGTACTGGTGCCAACATACTAAAGAAGCGTAAAGAGTCGGGGTATTACGACAGCAAAATGTTTGAGGTGAAGCAAGGAAAAAAATGGTTTAAACTGGGCGTCATAACAGACATTTAAAAATATGTCAGTTTAGGCATGAAGTTGTTTAACTTCTGATGTGGCAAAATAAACTGAATAAACTGTCTGCCTGGCAACTTTCTATGCCCTCGAACAACACAGCGTAAGGCGAGGTAACTATTCCTTTTAAGGTTCCAGAAGCAGGGCAGTGTTCTGCTGTCTAAAGTATGTCAAATCGACAAGAAATTGTGCACTTTGCTCCGATTCTTCAGGACAGATGAAGGTAAAGAAGGGGGGGGGGGGGGACACCTTGCGTTTTCACAAGTACGAACCTCTGCCTGGTAGAAAATTTGCCACTGCATTCTGCATTGCATTGCATTCTGAATTGTGAACATTTAATGTTTCATCGTATTTTATGTGGCTCTTAAAAAGACTGCGATTAGACAGACTGTCAAACGAAAAATATTTGAGACAATAATTTCGAAATGTTTTCTTACTCTGAACTGAATTTACAGTTTTGCTGCCTGCTGAACTCATTAATAAAACATCATTCATTTACACGCTCAGAAAACATCATTAAATATAAATTATTGTCAGTAAAAGTCATCAAAACGACGTTGGTAATAAAATTGAATGCAATTCTCTGCTATTTTGTTAATTTATTATTTATTTGCTTGTTTGTTTGTTTGTTTGTTTGTTGCATTTGAGGTGTTTAATATATAAATATGTACATATGTAAGAGGTGTGTGTGTGTGTGTTTGTGGCCATAATACCTTGTACTGATTGCATAAATTCAAGCACATTTATTTATTGTTTGGAATGATAACGACCAACAACAAAACAACCAATCAACCAGCGATCCAACCAACCAGCCACCATCGCCAATAACAGTTTCGCTGAATGAGAACCTACTGCACCATTATACTATTATTTATTTCCAATACACATTCTTCTTTTTTTTTTTTTTTTGAATTGTGCTTAGAACCAGCCTGCTTAGAACACTAAATACTGTAAAGTAGAATAGAATTCTCAAGACACACCTTGTGTTACGGTATGAGTTCCATAAACGTTGTTGGCCAGATTCTAAGTGAAGGTTAATCCTTTCGAAATTTAAATGGCAAAATAATTTGTAACAAATTTACAACTTATTTTTTATTTCAGAAGGGGGAAAATGGAGTTAATTACAGAGTTTATTTATATGTATCATCTGAAATATGAGGTTTTGTAGGGACGGAGGGCGGGTGAGTAGACTATTAAGTTGGAGCAAGGAAACAAAACGGCCACTTTTGCTTAGAGTTGAGTAACTACATTAAGTTCTACAACTAATACGAGATTTACTTGCTGATATTTTTTGTGAATAACGAACGTTGCGTCGACCCGTGTAGCAGTGACGTATTCCTCTTTAAAAGTGCAAGAGTGCAGGAACTGTCTAATCCTCACTTAGGGTGTCACTTGACAGAAAGGAATCTGGATATTCTTCATAGATTTCAGGCATTTTCCTCGACTGGCCAGAGATTAATTGCAAACAGGGCTCCCGAGAAGGGATCGTAAGATTTGTGTGCGATCAGAAAAAAATAACGAAGACGGTGGGGAGTCATCTTATGAATTTCGTGTGGCCCTGAATTAAATCGTCGTAATAGCAGCTGGTGTAAATGAATCCCTCCATCTTCAATATACCACCCACTAGAAGTCACTCTTGTTTGTCATGGAAAGACTCACTCAGCAGCCACGTGTTCCAATACTTTTTCAGCTGCAGTCCTCCACTTTTCGAGGACAAATTGCACCTACCTTATGCTTTTATATACTCGTAAAGCTCTTTTGTGGACCTGCCATCGCGCAGCTCTGCTTTGCTTGAGTTAAAATTGTACTCTTGCATACACTACTTCTTTTTACTTTTGCCTTTAGAGTGTAAGACCCTTCATAACGTTGAGTACCTGGCTTTTGTCACTTATGTGCTTACACCTTGACTGTCAATTTAAGCTTTTGTGCCGCTAACAATGTTTGTATTCGGCTTTTGCCCAGCCGGGAATTCGCTTCATTGATTTGGAGTCACTCATTTGGAGCAATGCAATGGAAAGGCAGCTCTCTGTTCAAACACCATAAACTTTCTTTAGCTGGGCATTCCATCTTCTGGGCACACAAATTAACGTGTTAATTTAGGAACATTTCCCAGTGAAATTCTACTCTTGAAAATAGCCGGAAGATTTATTGCAAATTTATTTAAATAAGTTGATATCAACTTGTCATAATACTTGTAAGAGCATCAGCTTAAATAAGCGCAGCGCCACAACAATGCAACATTGCAAAAGTCAAGTGGTGTTTACACTTTGTAATTGTGTTGAAAAAGTATAAAACTATTGTTTAAGGCGTTTATCAGTCATGGCACCCATTTGTCATTCGCGGGGGCGCGTGGGGCGTTTGGAAACGAAAGCTTGTTTGTCTTTGAATTTATAAGAAGCATGAACGGAAGAAAAAGGAAACAAACAGAAGTATCTTTTTTTTCCTCTACGCAAATATGTACCTGGAAGCAGCTGCAACAACTGAACAAACAGCGAACCAACGTCAACTATTGTGTACGGCCCGTTCAACACTTTCCACCATTGACGTGTTTTGTTTGACTGCATTTTATTTGTTTTTTTTTTTAAATATTTTTAAGCAGCGACACAAGTAAATGCATAATTTTGCGTTCGTGAATAAATTAACCGCAACAATCGCAATAGTTTCACCAGCACATGTAATATTTATTTCTTTTTCGCATTTTCCTGGGCCTGTGTTTTTTAAGCAGCCATAATGTAATTAGTTCGGTTCGATTCGGTTCGTTTCTCCAAACTTGACTTGATTGCGTTTTAAAAATTCTAATAATTAGATCGATCGATTTTTTGTCGTTGTTTTTCTCCTATTGCATTCTTTTTAAAATTTCTGTTTTATTCCGTTTTTTCCAGCTGCTTTGCATTGCAAATTAGTCGCTAAATGTCACATTTAAAGTTGTTTGCGTTCGTTTTGTTCGCTTTTAGGAAACTTATCACACCAAAAGCCCCAATAGTTTTGCAAAATTTGTGTCTAACAAATTTATAGACAAGTTTTAGGCTAAAATTGTAGGCAGTGCGAAACACTCACGAAGGAAATTTTGCCAGTCATTTTACTTTTCCAAAAACAAAACGTTGTAATAAACTAAATGAACAGAAATTGGAACGAATAGACAGAAACCAGCATGTCGTCCACTTTAGAGTAGCCGCCAGTTTAGCTCTACTGTTGAAGCTACATGTGCCGTATTGGCTGTCATTTCTTTAGACCGCACCAAGGACTGATATGGCGTTTTACAACACGACCAAACTGCTAAACATGTTCCTCTTACTATCGCCTTGCCAAGAACGCTATCCCTCCCAAGCACTGAATAAATCTGTATCTCTTGAATCATTAGATCTGATCTGCCGTTGTGTGTGATGGGTAAGTCGGTGTCTGCCGATATCACGTCATAGCAACAAGGAAACGTGGCACTGTCCGTGATACTGTGCAGAATAATTCAAATAGTACGATTTTATTTTGTTCACAAGAACTCAGCCAACTGCAGGCCGCAATTTCATGAATACTGCATCGTAACTCGGGCAAGCAAGGATAGAAAGTTCAACTATGCCGGGATCTGAAGGTTAAAGGTATAGACAATGAGGGAGATGAATTCAGCTGCAAAGTGATGAGAAATTTTCAGGATAAAAAATCACGTTTCCGAATGAGATCCCATTCCGAATGAACGGGTACATCAATAAACTAATTTGGCCATCTTACAACGACCCCAAACTACATAAGAGCCAATTGGTCACTCAATGCATCGCGAGGAGGAGGACCACTGATCCATATTTCATCATAGCGAATAGCGATGCCTGTAAGTGGTTCATTGCCAACTTGCTTTGTGGTTTTAATGAGATGGAGGACTTTGCCATCCATAATGAATATTCCATAGGAGCGGTCTTAGGGTGTCCATTCCATTCAATCGGCTGCTGAGATCGAATTTTTCTCTTCAAAATAAAATCCCAAAACAGTCGATGAAATGAAAAGGGGCCAACAAGATAAATTAAAGCAAAAGAACAGGAGCAACGTTCACACAATATAACTCTAATACCCACCGTTACGGCAAATATATTATTGTTTCCGCAACAATATAAAAGAAATAATATATTTTCTTTACTTTTCCACACGTTAGACATGGGGAGATGGAGAGAGTGGAAAATGGCATTTTAAACTAAGTGTTAAATGAATAATACGGGGCGTCTGACCCAGAACGTCCCTTTTTTATTGTGACCATCGTTGATGTATTATGGTGCTCGTTTCCTTCAAGGAACTGGTGCAGGCTCCTTCAATAGTTCTGTTAGATAATTCTGTTTACCCAGCATATAGTCCTAGTTGGTAATCAAGTGTTCCATTGACAAGTGTCTGGGGTTTGGATATGTCATTCACGAATAATGTCAGCCGTGACAGTCCACCACAGTGCATTTAGGATTTTCCTATACGAGTTTCGCCCCTGGGCCCAAAATTTTTAGTTTTTTGGATTGAATAAGACCACCAGCCCATTAAAAAAAAAATAGATAAAATTTTGCCCTGCACAATTCTATGTTCTTGTTTGCAATCAATTATGATCAACTCAGCGCCTGTGTGCTGCTGTCCAGCCCGCTTTTTTCAAAGCTGAAGCGCTTAAAGCTTATTTTGTAATTTCAGCTTAAACAAAACTTAATGATAGCGTCAATGCCGTCTGTCCCTGTTCTCTTAAGAGATCTGTGCAATCTCCTTCCCACAGCTGAAAAATTCGTTTCAATTGTTGCAAGCCGAACAAAACATTTGTTGCTTCGATCAATAATATCAATTAAAATCTGCAGCAAAACTAATTCTTCACGGTTTAACCTTATGACTGTATATCTGTAGAGCACAAGATTTTATAGAAATTCCTGTTACAAAAAAAAAGTTAATAATTAGTTTGCCAGATCTTTGAAAGATTTTACACTTGAACGTATAAATAATTATATTAATTTTCAATTGCAATTAAAAATCTAAAACAATTGCGATCGGCAAAAAGAAAAACAAATATTTCAAATAATAAAAATAAATATGGAAAACTAATCAATTTTTATTACAAAATTTTTGTTTGCACTATCAGAGAAAATGATTGTTTTAATTGCCCACTCACATTTTGTAATGAAAAATTTCATGAATTTAACAGAATTTGGAAGGAGAAAAAACCTGAACACGAAACCTTCTGGGTAATCCAATATTGGAACTAAACGATAGAGTTTCAGAATTGATTGAAACCGAACGCACACAAAACAGAACACAAATTAGATTGTAATATATAATAATAAAACAATTTATTTGCCTAAAGGCTTTTTCGTTTGTAATTGTCATGTTGCCAGGTAACTGCCTTAATGTAAAACGTGTGTTATTCAATATGATAAGCAATAAATTGAATTCTTATAACAAGATTTCTCCGCTGTCTCATGGGCTCTGGTGTCTCACAGTATAATTGTTTTTTCGGTGAAAAAAAAAAAAACAAAACAAAACAACAAATTAGTAACAACAATAAAAATGAACGAATATGGGGTTTTTATGCCGCACAACGCGAAAAACATTTACGCGTACAATTCTTTGTAAAAGTGACACCAAAATGGTACAGTTGGTTTCATGGGTGTGAACGTTCAAAAATAAACGTTCAAATTCTGCCTAAAATAAGAATATAAAAATCTAAAGTCAAATAAAATTTTATATACGAGTAAATCAAAAATGATTCATGAAGACACCAGCATTCGTTTTTAATACGAAGTTGTCGTTATAATTTTGTTAAGCACTGTTGTAAATTTTGAAATACGGAAATAAGGTTTTGACAGCAAAAGCTTAAGTTTTCCACTACTAATTCAAGTTATCGATAACTACGTGTTCTACAAAAATCCAAAGTTATCGATAACTAAGGTTTTCGATAACGAAAATTTTCTATAGAAAAACTATATTTTATACATATAACGAAAGTTTTATATAGAAAACCTATAATTATAAGTTTTTTATACAAAAACTACAATTATCGACAATGGGAGTTTTGCAGAGAAAAACTATAATTATCGGCAATAAAAGTTTAATAAAAGTTTTCTATAGCAAAACTATATTTATTACTGACGATGGCTTTTTGTAGAATTATTGTAGTTATCGATAACGCAATTTTTTTATATAAAAACTACAATTATCGAATAGAAGTTTTGTTTCTATGGGAAAACTATATTTATTACTAACGAAAATTTTATGTATAAAAACTATAATTATCGATAACGCAATTTAAAAAAACTACAATTATCGATAATGGTATAGAAAAACTATATATATTAATGACGATAGTTTTCTGTAAAAAAAATTGTAATTATCGATGATGAAAGTTTGCTATAGAAAAGCCATAATTATCGATAACGCAATTTAAAAAACAAACTACAATTATCGATTATAATTTTTGTATAGAAAAATTTTAATGATCGAAGGTGGAAGTTTTCTATAGAGAAACTTGGTTTATCGTAAAAGAAAGTTTTCGATAACGAATGTTTTCTGTGGCAAAACTATAGTTATCGATAAAGTGAGTCTAAAGAAAGTTTTCTAGAGAAAAACTTTTGCTATCGATAAAGAAAGTTGAACGAAACTTTTCTATAGAAAACTATAAATATGTTTTACTTAAAATTTTCTATCGATAATGAGCGTTTTGAATAGCAAACTATAGTTATCGATAATGCAAGTAATGAAAAAAAGTCTATAGCAATCGCTAGCGAACGTTTTCCATAGAAAACTATAGTTATCATGCGACAAAAGTTTTCGACAACGAACAAAACTATAGTTATCGGTTAAGGAAAAACTGTAATTATCAATTCCGATAGTTTTTCAGAGAACACTGTAGTTGGGTTTAAAGAAAGTTTTCCAAGTTCTGAAAATAACAGAATGCTATTTGTACACGTCTTTTATTAACCGCTCGCGATGATGCCTTAAGGTTCCATGACCCGCCCATGGGGATCAGTTGCCACGCAGACACGCAGTCGTTCTTTAGAGAATTCCCCGCCATGTATTAGATGCACTTTTAACACATTTTGCTACAAATTTTCCTTGTTATTTCTGCAATTTTTCAACATTCTCCGGGGTATTGTTTAGTTTATTAAAATACAAGTTGCAGCTCAAACACTGTACAAGCGAACACTCTTGCATTCAGGATCTTTCTTTTCTCTCATTTTCTTGCTTCTCGTGTTCAAAACTTATTTTATTCATTCAGACAAATTGGATGCACTGCGTTCAAGCTCATAAACAATACTCAGTCGTATACATTTTCACACCATTTAAAGTGTTAATAACCTTTTTTTTTTAGTTTAAGTTTTTTTTTTTGCATTTTTCATTTCAACAAACAAAAACGCGCAGTAGAAATTGTAATATAATTAATTAAAATAATTAAAATTACAAAAAAAGAAGAAGAAGAAGAAAAGAAAAATGTAAGCTGGAGAATTAAAACGGACGCAAACGTACAAACTGTATTATGCGAAGACATCCCAGCAAACAGTTGATAGAGTGCTGCAGAAACAAATTGTTTTTATGCTCCTACAATTGTTCTCTTCAATTACTTTAGAGATCTGATGTGATGAATGTGTAGTAAATGATTTTGGAATTTTCGTCGGCAGTAGTTACTGATGCCAAGTTATCAGCAACACGTCTAAATGATAAAACTTTCAATCTAACTGAGTGTCAGTGTGTGTAAATGAGACGACGCCCAGCCAAACGAGGTCCACAAAACGTTACAGCCTAGTGTGGTTTTTAGGCCGCTGACGTTATGGGTCTCTGCTAGGTTTTTGCATAATGATAACCGATTTATTTTGGGCTACTATTAAAAGACTTGGACCTAGACGAAGTGTTGCTTTTGCAGGATGCCCCTACCTGCCACACAATGTGATACAAGTATGATTTAAGGGTATGTTGAGGTGTCGTTAATTCGGCACTAAGTTGATGAGATTTGACTTCACTAAACTATTTCTTGCCATGGCCAATAAACCGCCACCGGCCAATGACTGCAAAGTTAACTTAAGCGAGGCTATTGCCCCAATTTCAGCCGGATCTGTACGGCAGAGTCTTTGAAAATTGCAGCACTTAGATCCTTGTCACCGTAAGCGGTCGAGGCAGGTACTCCAGCATGAGTCCTTAGCTAATAGCTCATATATAGTTTGTTACATGCCAAACATCTACCCGGCCTTCACTAAAAAGTTCTTTTTGCAAATTTCTATCTCTGGCGCGAAGTTTTTCAGTGAAGTGAATATAAAAATTAATTTTACTTTCTAGTCTTTTAAGAAGTTAATGGCTCTTTAGTTTTTAAATGTCCAGCTGAAACTAAAGTTGTGGTGCAAAATTCTTAATGCTTAAATATATTTAGCGCTGTTCTAGCCAAAATTGCCTACCAGTAATTTACGCAAGTGCCGAATTTGTTTTTCATCGATTTCACTTTTTATAGTTGGATGTTTGGATTTTACGGCTTTCAAATATTGGGTCTATTAAATTATTGGGTGTGTTAATTTATATGTCTGAATCTTTAGACAAAATATGTTTTCAATTTTATTTGAAATATTATTTGGAAAAGTTTTTGTGTTTTTGGTTTTTATTTATTTCAAGAATTGTTCACAATTAATTAATTGCAAGAAACCATACATCCATATTTGACCTTGAGCAAGCATTAGATCAAAAACTCTGCTATCAACTATTTTAAATTTTTATGTGTCCAGCTCTGCCTTGTAGGCGACTCCTGAGATGTTAAAATTTGAAATAAATCAAATTATTGGACAGTCTTCTAGCAAACTTTTAATGTAACTCAAAAGTACCATAATTTCGGCTCTTTCGTTCTTTCTTTCACAACTTTAATGGAATTTCATTTCGAATTAATGAATGTAAACCTTAAAAGCCAAATGCCTGAGTTTTTGTTTGTTGGGTTAGCTGTTATTTGTACGAGTATGTTTCACTTTGTATGCGCGCATACGAATCTGTTTCACATGCAAATGACTGGGGTTTTTAAACACATTCCTGCTTTCTTCGCGCATAGAAATTTGCTTACTAAGTTGCATGAAACCCCCGGGGGGGGGGGGGATTGGAAATCAACTTTAATCTTAAATTATTTGAAAGCAAATTTAAATTGAAAAATTCGTTTAAACCAGCAAAACAAAAGACACAACGAGGCGTGAAGAATTAAAATTGTAATCTTGAGATTACAACACTTTAAAGTCGAATGATGTGATGAGTTTTCATCGCTTTTAAGGTGCGAAAATTGAATTTGAATGGTGACACATGACAGCAATAGTCGGGGGCCGGCAAAACTGAAGGTTAACGAACCTGCGGCAAAATGCTAAATAGTCTATTTAGAAGAAAAATCTAAATAATCGGCAGTTAAAAAAAGCAAAAATAAAACCGATAATTTCTCCATGTTTCGTCAATCGTTTGGTTTAATTTTGATCATCAACAGGAGCTTTTATGGTATTGGACAGAGTACTGGCCACAAGTTATTGGCCCCAAACCCTCTACAAACAGATCTGGATTATTTCATTCAAATTTTCCATTTCATTCAGGTAAAATTGCGGTTATATTACTTTAATTATGTGATCAATCAATAATATATATTAGGCCTCTATGGCAGATGCTGATGTAATGCAATTTTACAATCTGTTACATCTTTCCATAGTATGAGCTATTCCGCGCTAACGGCTTTCGACGACAAACTCAGCCCCACATTCTGCACGAAAAGCCTTCTTTTACAACTGCTTTTGGTTAATAAGCAGCCCAAAAACGAACATTTTTCCCTGCATAAAATTACTTTTAATACAAAAAAAAAAAAACTGTTTCCTAAATGATGTCGGCGAAACGAATGAATATTTGGCTGGCGCAAAATCATTCGGCTGTTTTACTTTAGTCATTATGACCAGCTCAAATTGTTCTTCTTCGTTGCAGGCAACATTGTAAACTCGGGGCGTTTCGCACCATTTTCTATGTGTTGTAAAATTGTTGAGGCGCAAAATTTCTTCAATAAACATACGAAATTCTAAATTTGGTACGTTTTTTCCCCATATTGCAGCGTTTTGAAATTTCGCAGTTGACAACGCTTCTCTATAATAATGCGGTCCATTGCGTATTGGCGTTATGGCGTCATGCGTCGATTCGGAACATCATTTCTTAGGTCAATTTACTATGAGAATATGCAAAAAAAAAACAGGTGGGAACAATGATCCCTCTCCCCCCAATCGCCCCATCCACTCTGAAATATGAAGCCAACGTTAAAATCTCGTAACCATTTGGCAGATTATTTGTAGACTATTGCATTGATAAAAATAGTATTACAATAATTTGAAGTCATTCAGAAAAAAATATAAAAATATAAAATTATAGAAAATTCTTGTATAAAAAATGAATTTATATTAAAATTCTCTTTTTTCACCTCACAATTGGCCAACTTCATTTATGCAACATTTAAAAGCAATTAAAATTATACAACACAATTACTGCGACTTGTATATCAGTTTTTCGTTTTCTGTAGCCTCAATGATAAAGAATATTCAACAAAAAATATATTTGGTTTTCTTTTTTTTTTCTTTGTTACTGACTTGAGTTGGCAGATGACTGACTGGCTGACTGACTAACTGACTGACTGTGACTGGCTGACTGGGCAATGCCACATGCAACAACGAAAACAATCGGTCAAAAATCATGCAACCACCGAACAAACCGCCGACTAAACCAACCAACTAATCAGGCATTCATTCAAACCAAAAGCCACACAGTCCGGCAAACACCAACACGCAGCCACGAATGTTTCAGTCAGTCAGTAGTTATAGTTAAATTTTGCCGCCAGTTGCTAAAAGCAGCACTCGAAAGCCAAGTTAATACAAAATGAACTTGCCAGCAAGAAAAACTAAACTGAAATAAAATAAGAAATAAAATAAAAGCGAAAAAATTCAATATCCTGTTACAAAACACTGAAAACCGTATAATGGAAAAGAACTTGACCCCAGAACAGCCAGAATACCAGTAACTATCAATAATATTACGAATATTACGAAAAGAAAAAAAAAATCTTCATTGTTGTTGCTATTACTTTGTTGCCTTGTAGTTATTGCTGTTGTTGTTGTTGTTGTTGACATTTTGCAAAAAGAAATACCACGAATTTTATTATTATTGCACTTAAGGTTGGTTTTCCACCCTCTATATCACTGAACTTTATTCTATTTAAGCAGCCAAAGTTGCCAGATGCGAGCATTCAAAAAAAAAAACAATCACATTTTACAAATTGTTGGAAAAGCCTGTTAATTAAATTAAGTTAAAGGCTATTTCACATTATGTGATTGGCCTTGATGGCCAAAAAATTGTCTAATAAACACAAACTTTTTCTCGATCCTTTTTTTAAGGGTTCCGCATTTTCTCATCTACATATATATGTATATATAGAAAGTGGACTCGGACTCTCGAATGAGTTGTAGGCTAGTTTTTTTCAACCATGCCCGCTATTACGCCTTTTTTTCAAATTATTTTACTCCTTCCACATACTTTTCATTAGATTTCATAATATAAACGAGTATAAATTCGCCATTTGTGGACCAATTTTCAAAATTCTTTTTGAAGGCCATGTGAACCGAACCATATTGCATAAAATGCAATCGAAACGAACCCAAGTGGAACGATTGAAAATTGAAATACATTGAGCAAATGTGTTTAAAACAGGTCAAGTGAACTTCTTCAATCAGATGCGGGGGGCAAGAAGCGGCCAATTCTATAGGAAAATTTACGAAAAGGTTTGAATGCAAAAGTGTTACAAGGCTTAAATATTGTGCAGAAATATATGTCTTAGTTTTACAGGAAACTTTCAGTCTTGCAAAAGCTCAATAATAAACAAACATGTTGGAAATTTATCAAAACTCTAAATAACTTCATAGAATTTCATATGTGAGACAGAAACTTGGAAGGTCTATTATGACTCCCTTCGAACAAAAACAAAATGTACAATATAATATGGAAGGGAAAGAAAACACAGACAAAGAAGATACTAGAGATAAACTTATATTTCCCTTAAGAAGATACCTTGTCGACCTCACAGCATTCCGCAACCAGTTCTAGGGCCACTGACGAACCCTACAACGTTCTCTAGTTTACAGTTAAAAAGTTTTACATTTCACCGAGAAAACACTGGCCTAGTCAATTGAGTCTACTACGATGTACACTTGCGCAACGGAGCAAAATGTGCTCTTCACACTCCACGAAAGTCTGCCGTGCATTCTTTCCATCGAACAGTTCTGGCACTGAGAAGGCGTTGGCCGGATGTTACTTCTATTGCTTTCATGTCTTAATTCATTTAAAATTGGCCAGATAGGGTATCCATCTAATTACTACTCTGCCAGAATAGGGTCCTAGTTATTAGTCACAAATAGAGTTTCTGGTGAACGTTGCCGATCTAACTCCTTCAAAGTAGGACACTGCCTAGTCAGCTCTTAGACAGTCCTATTTCATTTGATCCCAGATAGTTTAAGATTTGACTCTTTGTAGATAGTTCTAAATATATCAGACTGTGCTGATATTGTTGACCGCTGCCTTAACAGGACAGGGACCCTAGCTAATAACCCTAAATAGAGTTTCTTGTGAAAGTGGCCGATCTAATACTCCCAGTGCAAAACTTTGCCTTGTCAGTTCGTAGGCAATCCTGTTGCATTTGATCCAACATAACCTAACATTTGACTCTCTGTCCCTAGCACCTAAGAAGTGCAACTCTTTCATCGCTCAGTATACCCCTTCCAAACTCTTGAGTAATGCCTGACTACAGGCATGCGTACAGAATAGCCTTTTAACCCCTAACAATGCTTCGTGGTTTTCTTTTTTGTAATGTCAGCAGTTCGCGTTGCATAAAGTAACAGCGCAGAAGCTAAAAGCAGTTACAATACTGTCAAACTCTCCTGGTACTTGTTGCCTCGATCGAATACACCGTTCGGAGATACATTATTTTGAAATAACATCGATTCACTTGTCAAGTAATCGATTCACCAAAAATATGCGACTGAAGGAGTAACAAGGTTCATAGCAGACCTGTTGCAATTCATGGTCCTGCCTGGTCGTGTTTTGATTTTTATTATTCATTACACTGAAATTGCTAGTTCTTCTACCAGTTTTTCTGAGTGTGGCCCCAGTGCCAGTCAAATAGTGTTCAAACATTATAACAAATTGACTGACTAACGGATCTATGGAAGCAGAAGAAACACAAGCCGATCGGGTTGAGTGGCAAGTTGTGGCCAGCTGATGGCGTTGGTATTTTAAAGGTAGAAAAGCAAAAAAAAACCTTCTGACTGCTTAAGCGAAATAACATTGTTAAAAGTAGATACTCGCATAAACAGATGTAAAAATGTGCGAGTGGTTGATACAGTAAAAAAACAAAATAAATCCAAAAAAAAAAAAAACAGTAATGACCTTCGCCGACACTCACTCAAAAAATAAAACAGTTCTTATACGAGTACACACTTGCGAACATACGCGTAGCAACTTACATTGAGAATCAGAATTTCACACATACAGCAAAAAAGTTCGTTTGTGTCTGCTGACTTATTTATTTTGAATCGTAGCTGCTGTTTTACAACAATAAATTAATTGTTTTTTTTTTTGTTTTTGTTTTGGAGCAAAAACAGTGGTAGTCATAATATGGACATCTTATAGGGAGGGAGGGTCATTGCTTCAAAGAAATGCTTAAGTTATCTTGCATTATGTCCTATGAGTTGGAGTGGATGTCCCTTTGAACATTGTCACGTGGCGGTGATTGAATGATGTGATGAGATTTATGGTTGTATTAAACCGCGGGTCCGTGCCACTAAACCACAAATCTCAGCACGTCTTAACTGTACAATGTAATCGGTTGAATTCAGTCCTCAAGGAACAACTTCAACCCGACTTGCTTATATATTCCTTACGAAAAACCGACATCTGTTGCAAGACAACAGTACCTCGAGGTCATTCGGATCACCGAACGAAGACCACTACATCCAGTATCTATCAAAGCACAAGCAAAGTGAACCAGTTTACTGTACGGCGTGGCAGGATTGGTGCCGTGAGTTAAGGGGACGTGGCGGATACAATCTAGTACAACCATAATCACATACATAAAAGCTTACGCCCTTTTTCAAATCTTGTTCATAAGGCTTGAAGCTTTGTACTTCTTTGTATTGACGGTCCCAGTTCTCTTATGATTGATACAACTCTGTTAGCATATATGACACTCTTCAACATATCGCGTTAAAAACATTCGAATGTAACGAAATAATATTTAGAATTAAAGTACTTGGGAGTGCTATAGGAAATGATTGCCGACAACAAGCGGTTTCTTTCTTTAAAATCTGAATATTTGATCTCTAAGTTGGTAATTCTAAATCGCTCATGGAAGCCTCACGGTTTTATATTGTTTCCAAACAATTAAGTTTTACAAAGTCTTCAAACTAGAAACGCATCTCTCATCACTAGTCCAGTTTCTCTAATTTGAAATCAGGACTTGCAGACGTTATAAAGCAGCATAAGACTAGTGCTTGTATCAAAGGGGGCTATCTGAGTCTACCAGCGAATCTAAGCTGGCCCAGCATAAAAAGGTCTGCTACACATCTCGACACTCTCCATCCTCCTTAGCTGTAGCAATAAATCGTTAGCTAGTAAAACGGTTTCACCAGCTGATGCTGTTACTTGGCACCAAAAAGCACTGACACTTTCCTCTAAATCTCAAACATTTTACACACCATCAGCGTAGTTGTGAAAATGTGAAATGTGGCTCTTTATCTCCTCCTTCCGCTGCCGTCCAAATTCCATACCATTCCTTTTTGACTGGGATAGGCTTCAACTGGCGTCTCCTTCATATTGAAAACAGAGATTTTGGCACTAGTGCTGTCTTAGAGGGCGAGGGAGAGGCACAACATGCAGATGTCAGTGTTGTATCATAAATCCCCGCACTGAAAACTTAATTCATAGAATTACTCGTGTCATGGCGCTGTGCGGTAGCACAAAACTACCAAACAAAAACTGCTAGTTGCAATTATTTTCGCCACAACTGTTTAAGCAACACAACAATTGCACAAACATTTATAGCAAAATGCCTATTTACAAATAAACAACTACCAACACTCGCACACAAAGACAGAACACCAATGATGAAGGTCAGTTAGTAAGTCATTCAGTCATTGAGTTAGTAAGACAAACCCCAATATAAATTGCATATACGAGTACAACAACAACAACAACAACAATAATAACAACAACAACAAAAACAAAAGCTCACAATCCAATTCAATTTTCAATGTAATGCAATTGTTTGTTGCTGTTGTTGTGCTTTATTTCATTTATTGCATAAATAAGTAGTAAAAAAACAAGAACAAAAACAACAACAACAACAACTGCAAAGCAACCAAAACGAACAAGAGCAAGAGCACTTACTATAAACCAACAACAAAAACAATAACAACATAAAGTTCTCGCTTATGTCAAGTTAGAACAACAAACTTAAATTAAGAAATGACGTTTGCAACACATTCATATTTACATATGGAAATACATACATACAATATATATATATATATTCACACACCTACACACACACATATATATATATAGATGTACATCATCTTATTAAAGAATTAAATTAATTCGAGCTTTAAGGAGCAAATAGTTTTCTTTCTTCAAGAAGGAAGAATACATTCTTTCATATGAGGGGTTAAAGCGCAGCTGCTTATATTTGCTCTGTTTCGGATGTTCGGAAACAGTTCAGGAGTAAAACTTTTGCTTTGGACATTTCGCCAGCATTTTGCAAAAACGGAATACTTGCCCTGGCCGAGTTTTGTTCCTGCACAATAGCGATGTTATTTGCTACGAAGTCGCCTGGTGACGGGTGCAATATCCCATTTTTCATAATGTTTAAAGTTTATGTTTTTAGCTCCTACTTTTCTGGCTATTTTCTTGAAGGCAATGCCCACTTGTTCCCATTCCAAGTGCCGTCATTGTACTCACTTTACCTCGATCTAAAAAAATTGCCACTCCCATACTACGTGTCGACACTGTTTGAACAGGCTCTTTGCATTTTGCTGGATCTGCACCTAGAGATACCTGAAAATTGAATTGAAATTAGTTTTTTAATATTAATGTTAAGGCTGGATTTTCGATTTTTAAGAGGGCACAGAATAGGGGCTAAAGTGCTGCCTGTATGTGATCTGTAAACTTCAATTTTGGATCAAACATAACACCAAGATATTTTACATTTTATCCCCATATTATAAGATTTTTATACATAATTATATTGGCCTTTAGAAAAACGAAAAGTTAAAAAACTGTGGCCTATTGGGGTAAATGATATACGAAAATTGTAGATTAATCTTTTTGAAAACTAGACCTTCGTGCCAAACTGAGTCGAAAGTAGCTTTAACATCCAACAGGATCATGCCTGTGGGTTTTTGTTGATTAAAGTTCGTTTTAACTAAATTAAATGGATTAGATAACAAATCTATTGCAATAGAGGCCACGCTTTCTACTCTCTATTACTCTATTACCTTGACCAGTGTCCTAGACAGCTGAGCAACAAGGGCAGATGTGAAAGCGATTTACATGGGTACCTGCCAGTGTGGCCTAACCCCACGGTGATCCTATCACCCGTTGGAAACAATGCGTCCTCCAGCGCCCCCAAGCATGGCAGACTGCCACACTTGAGTACCAATTCAATCACATGCCACTTGGAACATGATTTCCCCCTTGGTTTGGAGCGGAGCCTACCTAAAACTCCTTCCGTTCTATGGGTCACGGCACCGGTTGCAATGCAACTCCACATTCGAGTCCATTTTGAACTCTCGCCGCGATTTGGGTATCAACCATAACCACCACGTGGCTCCCCGAAGGGCCTCACCATAGCCGGGCAGGAGCCAGTACTGGGGCTCCCGGCTCCCGTGGTACCAGAAATTATCCTCTGGTCAGACCTCGTAGCCCTAAAGGACTACTACCAGTTTTAAGCTCCAAATAGCTCCAGGGACTGGTTCCCCCACGCAACACTAAAACCTCAACTAAATCAACCTCAGCTAACCACGAAAGCCATCATTCCTTCTACTAAAAACTTCGCGCGCAAATACGCCCAAACCCAACGTCACCTAAGGCCCTACTATAATCCCAAACACCACTTTCCCTAGAAATCCCCATGTCCTCTAAACTCCTAATGTCATTATAATACGAACACTCAGTCAATATGTGCGATACGTCCTCCAAACCCAGCAACAAGGGCAGTAGAATTGGAAAGTCAAACCCCTTTAAGTTAAACAATTCTCAATAAACTCACTTTACCATTACGCCATCCTGTCCCTCTCTAAAGCTGATATACGAATGTATGTTGCTGAAGAGCAACACGTGAATAGATATTTGCGTCTCCGGAAAACCGAGTTACTGGCACCATAAACGCAATCATAAAAGTTTTTTTCCAGTGATTTAAGCTTGAAACCGCAGTTGGGGCAGCTGGTGGTCTTTTTGCCATTTAATTTTTGGTACCTTAAGTAACGGCGCTGCTCTGTACTCTGCTTCCGAGGAAGCAAAGTGATGTTGCTTCACAAGGCTGGTCACAGTTATAAAACTGGATATTTATAATCTAACATCAGTTTTTGCTGAGAAATCGGTGGGACCAGCACCCTCATCGTTAGGATTTATCAACGCTTTCTACTTGCACACAAAGTTGCAACCACTGCCAGAATATTTCGAGAATTTACACTGAAAGCTTCCAATACCTGCTTTCCTACAATAGTTAGCCTTTGCTCTTCCTCCGTTCACTTCAGAGTGCAATATCAAACGAGAAAACAGATTTCCCTGTGCGCATGTGTTTCCTGGAAAAACCAGGGCGCACTATTTGCAGAGAATTTAAAAATTTTATTTTGAGTGTGAGGAAGAAATTTTGCGCTTTTTCTAAGTCTTAAAAGTTTTTAATAATAAAAATTAAGTCTTTCTCTCTACGGCACCACTCGACATCAAACTTAAGTTAAAAGAAGCAATTAATAAAGTGCCATAAATGTGGAAAACGTGATGTCATAAGTGTTGCCAAATTGGGCATTATTTCAAACCCAACCAGGGATGGAATATTCCTATGCACTGTTGACGTTAATAAATTACATTGCAAATTATTTATGTATGTGTTTAAAGTACAAATAATTCGCATATGTACGAATTACTATTCACCGATGACAGAGCGGGAAAGCCGCCGAATGCATTTTGCATACATGATTTTTTTTGTTGTTCTTTCGTTAATGGCCTTGAAGGCATCTTTTTGCATCTTGTAGTTGTTTCAGTTGAAATAACCAACATTCTGAAAACAAACATCATTAATTTGTTACCTTAAAGAACATAAAAAAAAATAACAAAAAGAATATTAATAAAAGGGGGGCATCTACTTTCAATTTTTTATTCATTTTTTATTTGTTGCTGTTGATGTTTTTTAAGTGGTTCGTGTTATTTTTATTGTTTTAAAATTTGTCAAACATCAATTTACGATGTAGAAACGTTGCTGGAATATTGTGTTCGGTTTATTTATAGAATAAAGGAATTTCAACGTAATTATACAATAATACGCCAGATTTGATCAAAAAGGCCAAAAATCCCACATACACAAAAATAATAAGAAATCGACATGATTTAAGGCCAAAAAGTCCATGTTGTTGTAATATTTTAGTTGGTAGTTGTTAAACTTTGTAGCCCTTCTCACCCAAATTGAGGTTTTGCACTATTGTTACCTCTTGCGAAACGATATGCATGTATGTGTATAAGTCTTGAACTAAATGGAAGTCCCTAAACCCTATTAGGAGTGAAATATGAAGTTGATACACGTCAGTTGCAGTGATGGCCTTATTTGACGGCAGCAAATTCAACAGAGCGAACTGGTCTTACAACACCACCACCACCACCACCACCAGCTTGCGACTTTTGAGATACACACAGGTGACAATTACTTGGACTTGCTGATACAAACTCCATCTTGAGAGCTCCATTCTGTCTCATATTCCCTGGACAGTGTAGGAAATCAAAGTACCTTGGTTGGTAGCCCAAAATCCGTAAAGGAAATCTGTGGACTCACCTGATGTTAACCACCATATATGTATGTATGTACCTGCCTAGGAAAACACATATTTGCTGCGTTTTCTCTATTGTGATAGAGCTCTCTTGGGAATGACGGTGGAGTGGGTTGCCTTAGACTCTAAGGGACAGCGTTCATGTTTATGGAACGTTTGGCTTTTCATTGTCCTAAGGGTGATGGTCTTAAATTTAACTGGTACACTGTTAATAGCCCTCTCGGCAGAACACAACCTTCATTTCCATGAAACAGTTGTGTACGCTTTATATGTACATCTATTCATGCGATTTGCCAGAATATCCTGCATAAGTGACGGCAAATTGCATAGAAAAAGCTTGAGTAGTAGGACCGCTATCAACTCGCAACTTTCGCCAGCCCCATTTGAAAGACTTGTAAATGAGCCTTTATATCTTGACTCCAAAGCTACTTCTCAAATGCTCATTACACTTAAAATTAGCACTTCAAATCGGGGTTTTAATGGTATCTCCCTCCAATTGGTCGTAAAATAAAATTCGTAGATACGACATTGTTTCGAACGCACTTAATTGAACCTAAAACTTGGTCTAAGTATTTGCGTTTACATAAGAAATGATAATTAAAGTCAACTTGAAACTAAAAATAAAAAAAAGTGCAAATTAAACAGAATAGAATTGATTTAAATTAATTAACATTTTTTTGTTTTTTTTTTTTTTGCTTTTTTTGGTAAGAAAAAAAGTTCAACGAAACTCCAAACTCATTAAAATTCTGTCTTGACGCGGTTTAAGGCTTGAAAGTGTTTTTTTTCTACCGGTGACGCAGTTTTAAGCCTTTTCTTTTGCAATTCCAATTCTTATTCAAATGTAGACTTGCTCTAAATAAGAAGTAAAACAAAAAGTTTTCTATAACATAATCCATAAAATAATCTTATATTTAAGTGAAATAGATGAAAAAAAAAGTGAAAAAATAAAAATTTCGTAATATTTTATTATGATGTATTTTAAAAATTTTAAATATGGCCGTTTGTTATGGGTCTTCTATGCCTGTCTGCATGTCGCCAGCAGGCTTTAAAATATGTACGAAGATACATAAATCGTAAATGTGTTTTATGTAAAGCGTAAATCCAAGTTGCTAAACAAGGTGTTCAATCAGTGAATGTAAATGTACATACATATAGTGAGCTGACATCTTAATGATATTTAATGATTATTATGTAGCCTTAATTAGATGATCGTCTATGTAGTTGCGGTTCTAGCAGGATACTCCTACGTACCATACAATGGGCGACACGATGCACATTCTACATGAACGATTTCAGGAAATGGCTATTTCTCACAGCCATGATTATGCAAGACCTGTTCTTGTGGAGTTTCCTAAAGTTGCAGATCCCTGCCAATAAGACACAATCGACCGATGCCCTTAAAATCAATGTAAGCGTGTCTATCGCTCAAACTCAGCCGGATCTATGCGGCAGAGTAATTGGAATGGGTCTGCTCAAGAAATCGCGGCATACTACACTTGAACCAGTTTATATTCCATATATGAGTTTTTGTTGTTTGGCCTTCGAGAGCTGGCCTCTCACTCGCACTGGTTGACTGATTTGCCTCGGCTAATTGTAGATCATTTCAGGAATTTCATGTTGAGCCACGCCTTGGTAGGCACAGCTCGCACAAAGTTAATCACGGACACAGTTAAGACAGTCTGTTAACTCTATCAGGGGTACAGGGTCTTCGTTACCCCCACCCATCCTGCGCAGTTATAACTTCGAAATTTACTTTGCCAATTACAACCTGATAAAAAATAATAAATTAATAATTTTCAGTATTCCATTTAGGGCTGTAAACTAGATTTTTAAGGTGAGCAGTAATTTTGCTGCCTTTTCTAGTGCTAATATTTGTATTCATTGCTGGGTTCACAGGAGCTTTCAGAGGCCACAGTAGGGCAGGTGGTTTCTAAGTATTCGTAATGTCATCATCTGATGTCAGGTGTCTTCCTCAATTATGATTGGAAGTTTGTAGTTCAGATCATTCAACAGCATGTGATCGGTATGAAATATAGAAATGGGGTAACGCTCTAACTCGTCTAATTGTAGCTCTCCGTTGTTTGGAATAATATCAAACATTTTATTAAAATAATAATTATTGGGAATAGTTTTTTTTCACAATTCTTTCAATAGATCTTGTTATTTCTTATTTAAATTCTATAATATTGAAGCAATTTTTTCTAAAATCGGGATGTTTTTGTTGGAGTCTATTAAAAGAATTTTCGAACATCGACGAAGACGATTATTAATTGTAAAAAGAAAAATTTATAAAAATAAAAATGTTTTAAGCAGTGCTGCCAAAAAAGCTAATTGTGTGAATGGACTTCCCTCAAACACATTTTTTTATGGGTCTTATGCCTTGTTTTATATATCCTACAATTGCTGAAAATGAAATCCATAAAAACACCTCTTGGACCCTTAGTCGCATGACAAAAGCTCTTAAGATTCTGTCTTCTCAATACTCTACGTCTGTGGCAAGTTTGCAATAAACTCGGTGTGCGCCTCTGTCAATTATTTTTCTTTTAATACATGAATTTATTGCTTTTTTATGCATTCCACATTCCACTTAATTTCACATGTTTTTTTCGTATTACTGTATTTTTTTTATAACATTTTAATTTCATTTCATTTAAAAAAACATTAACACTATTTAACACAAATGTCTAATCTACAGAAACCTTTCATTAATATTTTAAAATTATACAGAGAGCAGAAAGAAACAAAAAAGAAATAAATAAAAACGCAAGAATACAGCTTTTAATTATTGTTTATTAACTAAATTAACAACAATAGCAACAACAGCGCCAATATGTGAAAAGTTTTGAATTTCATATTTTCGTTGTTTTCTTTTAATGAACATTAACTTAAAACATCGACATGCATTTCTTTTTGTTTTATTATTATTTTATTTTTTTATTGTTTGCAAAATTATTATATTTTCGCATTTAAGACTCAAAAGAAAAATGATGTTTTATTTATTTTTTTTTATGTATATAATTTCTGTGTTATCGTAAATTAAATTTGTTTTTGTTTGTTTCTTTCTAATTAATTAATGTTTATTTCGTCTATTTTTGTTTCTCTCTCATCTGCTCACAGGTAAGCAGACGTCGTAGTCGGCCAAAAGTATGCGCAGATGGACGGACAGACGCCATGACAGACATTCAGAGATTCATTCACTTGTGTGATTGTGAGTAGCTAAAAACATTTTTCTGTTGTTGTCGTTGTTGTGGCTGATATTGTTTTGAAATAAAATTGAAAAAAGAAGAAAATTTAACACGAAAAACAAATCAAATAATACGTTGCTCATTGCAAACGCATCAAAACAACCAATTATTTTTACTAAAACTAGTGTTTTTTTTTTTTTTTGTTGAATATTTTGACAATTTTACGATTACGAAAATTGGTCTAGACTCGTTTATTTCTTATGTAAATACTAGAAATTGAAAATATACACACACGTACGTCAAGTTAGTATTTTTCCCAAAGTTTTTTTGCTGCAAAGGAATACCGAAACGAGGCCGTCCCGCTTTTTCATAAAAATTTCTTCGATATCAAAAATTTGTCATAAGTGTTAATTCAAGTCAACAATAGAACTCAGTTGGCCTTAACTGGAAATGATTTAAATAAGGCGAGTTTCTAGCGGGTAAACTCGCTAGTACAGGAAAAAAACTCGGCAAAATCCCAAGTGCTTATGGCGCGATGTGTGGACTACCATTGAGTGGAGGTTTCCGCAGTGCCATTTATTCTCTTTTCTTTGCTTCCCGAGGCTGTGAATGCCTCGAAGGCTCAATCCTACAGTGCTCTAATTACCGGGTGGATACAATGCGTCCACTAATGCCCTTCGTCAGACTGCCATACAAGGACCCCAATTGGTCAATCATTTAGATCCTGATCTCCCTCTCAGCTTACAGCGGAGCTACCTAAAACTACCTTACCTTACCTATATATGGTCACTCCACAGCGAGATCAACTTGAGCCTAGATTTCGTCCCCCCCTAATGTTATAACAAGTATCCTAATTCCCTTGCCCAACTCGAGAGTAACCCTAGACTATTTTTGTGATGCTATTCAATGATTTGTCCAGCTATATATAAACGCTTAGGAACAAAGATTCTGGGGTATCGTAACTCACATGGTACCAGAGGTATAGCTTAGGAGGAGATGCCTCGCGATTTACCTCGCTATCCCAATATAACCTAATCAAATGGTGTGCCAACTCTATTTGGTGAAAGGCTCAACACCGTCCCCCTTGTGGCTTACCAGGCACCCATACATAAGTGGCAACTTGTTGTGATATGCAAAAACGATACATAACACAAACCCTTTGATCGAGAGTTCGTGTTAACTAATCCATTCTGTCAGGCTTCTCCCGGAATAAAAGCACCAAAATAGACGAGTATTATTATGAGTATCTACCAGCGCACCTTAATGTATTTTTAGGGTTGAACCACAGCCATAACGTTTCAGTCAAGATAGGCACTTCAACCTATGACCAACACCAGGATTCCTCTATCAAGGTTCCGGAAGCAACTGCACAATCGCAGTCATACAGGAATTTTCTAGTTTTGGTTGGCTTGTCAACCGAGCAACTTCTTTTCCTCTATACCCGGGAATGTCAGGTGCCCCAGAATAAAATGAGGCAAAACCTGCTCCCTGGTTATGAAAATTTTTGAGAAGAGGAATTAAATATCCTGAACAGTTGTAGCGCTTGCAAGCCAGATGGGGCCGTTGACAATCTCACCTTTCGGCAATGGTCCACTGTTAGATTAAGCTTCGATTGCAGGTACTCAAAATATTATCATATTCTGAACGACCACATGGGCAGCTGAATAAGTCCCCATAAAATTTGCCTGAAAGTGAGACGAAACACGATCGCAAATACTGCATAGAATTTACATATTGTATAAGAATTGACATTTCAAAACGCGCCGTAGCTCTAATGAAAACCCATTACTTCTGAAAAACGTTGGCGGAAAATGAGACTTTAATGCCGAATTTGCAAAGAACTGCAAAACTATAACGCTAAGATCCATCTATTGGGAATATATGTATGTACATATATTATTAGAAATGGATGGTGGGTGACGCAGCTGACGAAAACAAAAAATATCTCTCTCAACCAACTTAAAAAATCGATTAAACAAAAAAAAAAACTCTGCTTCTCTCACTCACTGCAACAAACTAATGATTTATAAAAAATAAAATAAAAAGCTGAATAAAACAAAATATGTGTTTTTTTCACAACAGGATGTTATTATTGACAAACTAGTAATTTAGAAAGAAGATAAATAATTCCATCATTCATTTCTGAAACTGCCGTCTCTGTTTTTTTCTACAAATTTCCACAGAAATAATGAAATTAACTTTGCATCAAATTAAAGAAAAAAATATTGCAAAATTTTGTTAAAAGTAAAGAGTTGTTGTAATACAATCAAACATTCATCACTACTTAATAAATTTACATAAAAATACAAAGACGACAGTCGAAATTGACGAAAACTACGCTTAAACTTCTGCCATAAAGTACGAAAAAAGCGATTGTGTCAGCTTGTCTAATTTGATTGTTTGTCTGTCTGTCTCTCTCTCTCTGTGTTGGACTATCTGTCTCTGGTGAATCTAATAATGTCCGTCTGAACGAGCAACCGTTAATCTTCTTTTTAGCGAGTGTTGCAATAAGAGGTGTAGGATTTAAGAAACTCAATATTATGCAAATAGAATGATTGAAGATTGTTTGCTCTGTGCAAATAAAGTCCGCTTTAAAAACTATAATACCCCCAGTTGATACGATTACTAGATCGATGTCGATGGCTTAGTGACATTATTTTCATTCAGATCTTCCCAACTCTTAATTTAAATAAGTTAAGATCTAAGAGCAGAATATCATCGAAATTTCTTGTCTTTCGTTTGAAAAACTTATCGCTGCCATTATGTGCGAATTATAATGAAATTTCCAGGGCTCGGATGCACAAATCAGGCTGAGTGGGGAGTAGGTTATGTGGGTTGTGACGGCCACTTGTGATTTATGCATGAATTGACCCTGCTCTCAGATTGCTCGTTTAGAATGTTTGATGTGGCATAGGCTGTGCTACAAGTAGAGCTGTTCTTTTCTATCGGATTGTTGGTTACAGGCCAACAGAAGTGGGTAGTCGTCGGTGGGTCAAAATCGCTTGGGCCGGTAGTCAACAATCCAGGCACAGCAGTGACTTTTTCGGGTTGCAATGGATTGTTGTTGTCCTAAAGCCGACAGGCCTGTTCGTTGAAATACCCAGTCATGCAGAAAAAGTATTTAATCACCGCAGATGGTGATAACCATCCAGGATGCTGCCACCAGTCATCTAGGCGGGACTTTAATGGGGACCGCAGAATGTGCGAAGTGTTATTTTGATAAAATACTCTCTCTTCATTTGCTTGCGTGACAGACCAGGCCCGGTAGTTGTTCTAATTTGAATACAACTCTGGCGTAATATGACCAATATCAACTGTCCAGGTTCGGAATCAGTCCGTACGATGATTTTGCTATTTCGTTTATAAAAAAAAAAACACATATATTTTCAAAGATTGTCAGTCATTGCTGATTAATGTCTAACACTTGCTGTTGCGTTACCCTATTTGAAAGTGCGAAATTAATGTTGGGGTCTAACTGTCGTAATCATGGTCTACGAGTTTTATTTTTCAAAAATCAGTTGGTTTGTTGCTATTTTCAGTTTGCATCTTCTATTGCTGTTTGTTGTTTGGTACGTTTTCATTTTTAATTGCCAAATAAATCACTGACAACTGCAACAACAACAGCAGCACCAGCAGCGAGAAAAATCCGTTTTTGTTTCTGCTCGTATTTTAAAGATTCACACTCAGTCTAAATGAAAATTCACTTTCACAACTTAATAGAAAAAATAGAGAAGAAACAGCAACAACAACAACAACAACAACAACAACAACAACAACTGTTGAAAACTTGTTGCAACTGCTGGTACAAATGTCTACTTAAAATACCAGCAACTAGTCCATAGTCCGTCCGTCTGTCTGCCTGCCTGCCTGTCAGTCAGTCAGTTAGTTAATCCGCCACTTAGTCAACTATAGAGTTCGTTTCACGAAATGTCATTTAACTTTTTATTAACTTGTTTTACAGAAGGTGAAGTGGAAGAAGTAGAAGTGTTTTTTTTTTTGTTTTGTTTGCAAAGAAGATGCAGCCGCTTCTTTTGCTTTTTAGCGATTTTTTGTTTTTGCTTTTTACTTTAGGCTGGTTTGTTCAAGTTTTATTAACAACACGCAGGCTCAAGTGACTTTAAAGCCAAGCTCGCGTTTAAACTGAAGCGCAGGTTGGTCGCTCGGTCGGCTGGTTAGTTGGTTGTTTGGTTTTGTTGTTGGCTTAAGTGCATCATCGTTGCAACTTTATTCCTTGTTTTATTGTGCCTTTTTAAACTTGTCTTTAATCTTTAGATTCCATCTGGCTATTTCGTTTTTTTTCTCTTCTGCTTCTTATTTCACTCTTTCAGCAATTTGGTTATTTTTAACTTAATAAATTGTTGTTGTTATTATTGTTGTTGTTTTGCATTACATTACTTTGTTGGTTGGAAAATGTCAACGTAATATTATTAAACAATTTATGTCTGTAATAATCCGTGCAAAGGTTTTGTTTTTTGTGGTTGCTCGAATGATAATTTTTCCTTGTCGTTGTTGTTGTTGTTATTGTTGTTTGTATAATTTTTTTATGGGCTTTAGTTGCTCGACACCACCAATCAACCTCAACAGCTCACACAGTTTGCATTTTGATATGAAATTTGCTTTGTCTTACGATGTCTTCGTATTAAATTTTTGTGTGTATTCTTCACAAGGGTCAAGGTGGGGGTTTCTGGCTCTTAAACGAAAATGTTTTCATTTATATTATATAATTTTTTTCGTTTTTATTCTACACCAAAAAAAGACCAAAACGTGCTCGTAAAGGATGGGGAAATAGGGTCATTAATTTGTTAGTAAAGTGCTCAAGAAAAAACAATAGAAACAAAATGGCATTGAAGTTGAAATGCAGTGGCGACTTGAAAAGGGGGGAGCTTTTTGTCTTATCGTAATACTTTGATAAAAAATACAATTAAAATTTTTTTTTAAAAGAAAAAACTTAGAAATCAAAGTCTTTGAACTTGCGTAGCAATTATTAACATTTCTTTGAGTGTAGAATGACTTGTGCTTAGAGGTATTTGTTGTTTTTATTTACAAAATAACAGTTATGTGTGTTTAACGACATTTTATTACATTTTTCTAATTTCTTTAAATTTTTTTCTCTGTGTACTAATCATCGTTTTTTTTTTCAAACACAAATCTTATCATTCACTTTCATTGAGAGTTTTCTGTGTTATTTATTGTTTCTATACAGGTTTACATTTGAATTTGTGAATGAATGCATTAAGTGATGCAATTCTAATGACTTATATTTATTTATTTTTATGTTTTTCTTCTAAACCCACCGGGGACAAAAGAGACGCCAAGAAATGAATTACAATCTCAAACCGGAGTTCAAAATGTGCTTAACGGTTTCTAATGACACTTTTTACAGACATCAATAAACAAAATTATATATCAATTATTAATATACAATTAATTTTTCGTCTTTCTTTCCCTGCTGCTGCAAAAGCCATCACATCTGGCTAAATTAATTTCATAGTAATTTTAGGCATTTGTAATTTTCAGCTGTCGAATATTTGTTAAACTAAAAAACAAAAACACACAGCAGCTTAATTTAAGCTCAAAACTCCTTTCACTTTTGTTTTCGTTGGCCGTTTGTTTTTACTATTTCTGGCAGTCTACAGTCTACAGAACTGAATGGCGGCTTAAATTTTAAAAAACCAGAAAAAAAAACATAAAAATGCCAGCAGCAATCAAGTTGAACATATTAACGATATAACGCAAAGTAATTTTTGAATTATGGATAAGTGTTAGAATTGAGATATTAAAGCCTAAATTGAACTGTGCAAATTCTTTACAAGCAATTTTATTGCGAAATTTTGCGAAAGACTTTTAGCAACATGTTGCTCTAATTCGATGGCAACAGCGACAACAAAATATCATTTTCTGGCAAAATACGAGGACAGTTTAAACAATGCGGTGATTTTGTTACATTTCCACGCTACATGTTTATGTTAACAATTATGTACGTTGATATGACAAATAAGTTGATTGTCTGCACGACAGCTTTAACTGATAAAACAAGACAAAAATATTATAGGAATGACACTTTGTTATTGTAATCCGGTAGATAATTGCACGGCATACACTTTTTAAATAAGATTTGCGGTCATATCGCCACTACTAGTCACTTCGTCCATTCAATCGCTCTAATTCTTTACTACTTTTGCCCATAAATCGGTTCGTGTACCGTAAATTTTTCCAAAATTTTAACGTAGTGCTCTAAAAAGTAATCCAGAGGATCGGGTTTCCATTTCCAAGCAGAAAAACTTCGGCAAAGAAAATTGTCACCAAATTGATTTTGCAATAAATTGATTGTCAAGGGCGTGTTAAGGCAAGTTTCGACATCTGGCTGGAATCAAAAGTCGTGCAGCATAGCGTTGGCCTTTTAGCGTAATGGCAACTTCTTGCTCCCTTCTTTTTTAATAAAATATGAACCGATAAAGACGCCAGCATGCATTTTCAATTTCAATAGATGTATTGGTGATAGAATAACGGCTTTGAGGATTGTCTTCGCTCCAATCACGGCAATTTTGCTTATTGGCGCAGCCATTTACCAGCAACCAGAAATTACCTTCATCATGTTGGCCGTAAAAGCAGCGAAGTGCTCTATGAACTACGAAAATTTCCACAATTTGCAAGCGTTATCTTGGCGTTAAACGATTCCGGTTGACTTGCCCAATCTTACATTCTCACCTGTCAAACTATAGTTATCGATATAGAAAGTTCTTGTGCAGTTCAAAACACAAACGATACATTTGGCGTCTTTCTATTATACATGTATGTATGTAAATCTGCTGCTTAAAAATCGGTCAGTATCTTTCAACAGTCTTATTTTCAATTTATTTGAAATTTATGTATTCGGCTGCACTTTAAAATTTAAATGCATTTTTAAATAAAATGTTTATTTTAATTGCAAAAACATACATTGGCAGTCATTAAATATAGTTTTATGCTCCTTTGCTATCAAAACTAATTGATGTAAAGGCTGCACAAGTGCTTTTCTTTCCAAATACGAGCAGTTTTAATATTTAGCAGTCGCCGCAACGCAGTCGATTGACGTCAGAGTATTAATTTTAATTCATAAATGTATACTTTTTTTTTATGGTTCTTGTTGTTGCAGCTAACTTTCATACCGAAATCGTGCTGAAAACCGTTTGTAGGAACAACAAGAACCACAACAACAACAACCAAAAACACATACACTACGCATGAATGAATGTTTGAAAATAAAAAAAAAAAAAAATTTTTAGGGCCAAAAACGGTCAGACAGACGTCCAGTCTTACAAGCGAAATAAGCAGCAATCACAACAACAGCAACAATAAAATTGCCAGCTTAAAACATAATATAACAACAACAATAAGCACTTCACTAATTTATTTATGATCTTGTTTTTGGCTTCAATATTCAATTGCAACGAACAACAACAACCACAACAACAACAACGAAATGCAACAGCTGTTATAACAAATAATAAAAATTAAAAATGATAAACAATAAACTAATGAAAGCCCAGTAAAACAAACTACTTAGTTATAGCACTTTAAACGTAAAATACACTGAGAAAAATACGTACAAGATTTATTGGCTCAACCGATTGCCAAGGCAACATATTTTGCGAATTATTATCAAGACACTCGAGAACATGTTTCTTTATTAGGCTCTGCTTAATAAGAAATACAAACAATTTGAATACAATAATTTTGGCTGCCTGAATTGAACTTGATACAAAAAGCATTAATAAAAGTTTCCCTTCACCAGAAGTTGGCTAAAGCAAAACAACTCTTAAAGGTTTCTGGTCCCTGCTCCACTGCTAGCGAAAAGCAATTCCGTTTCTAATATGTAAAAACGATTTGCTCTCAAAACCGCACTTCGCTCATGAAATTGTCCATCTCAAATTGGCTCATGTGCGGCTGTATATGGTCGATAACTTCACATATTTCATATTTGCGATTGATCGAGGGACAGTGGCAAGGAATTTATTTCATCGTAACGCCAGGAAAAAAAGTTTTAGTGTAATAAATTACCATATAACGACTAGTCAGGGAGTCAGAAAACTTTACTCGCAAAACAACGTTACTTGTGTGGTATGCGACGCCGTTTCTTACAATTTCGGAGTCCCTCAGTTGGCACGGCAACCAAATCTCTGTGAAGTTCACGTATGACTTTGGCCCTCATGGCAGGTGCTGGCATAAAGTCAATACCAAATGTGTGGAAATGTTTAATTCGAAAGATCGAAGGGAAATGAAGGTAACTGGGGTTTCTCTCAATACTATGGGCTACAATAGTTTTTCCGGGGGGAACTGAAACTTTCCGCCAGCTTCACAATTGCTAACCGAGCAGGAGTTTTACCACTGCATTTTCATAATTTTGAGAGCCTTGCAGAAGCGTTTGTCATTCCATTGCTTTCAGTTTTCAAACACTTTGAGAAACTGAAGCAGAATTCGAAAAAACGGAGTAAAAATAAACGCCAAGTCAAAGCGTAATATATTTGTAACTAGGCCTGCAACAGGTTTCCAATATTGTTTAACCCTGAAATGGACGAAAAAGAAATAATGGAAGTGCCCAAATGTTAATCTGATTAGTTTCCTTACGGCAAGAAGCAAGAGCTAAATCCAGGTTACTTGCGCCATAACAGTTAAACGAAGATACAATGAAAACAATTTTCCACTTTATTTTCTTTCCGTGTAGTCTTTGTTAAATGAAATTATTTCTATTTTGATTTATTTGTTTTAAACATGAGGTGTTTAAAACCATGAGTGCTTTGCAACTCAATACGTTTATCAATTTAAACTAAAACAATAACAACAACAACAACAAAGTGATTTATAAACTTATAAAAATTTTCGAGATTTCGAAGCGCAAAAAAAATTAATTCGAAAACGAAAGAAAAAAATACTGAAACATGTAAGAAATGTTTTCTACGTCAATAGTTTAAATGGTATCGTATTATAATTCAAAATGTTCAAATTATGGCTCAAAACGATCGCATGCAACTGCAGTTACACAATGATGATAACTTTTTATTGTGTGTTAATTTCTCCGGAGGCACATTGCGGTGGTCAGTTGCAATGAAAGATTGCCTGCATTCACGTTGTTGGCTGAAGAAAATTGCTATTGCAAAACATTTCTAATTGGCAGACGCTGGTCGCTTCACGAATTCGAATGTTAATAGTTTGAATACATTTTTAAGATTTGATAGCAAAAGTTTGAAACGAAATCATTTATATCGGTTTTATTCACATACTGCACTCTGTTTTCGGTGATATAGGGAGAAAGGGGAGAGGGTGTTGGTAAAGAAAATTGTATGAAGTTCCTGTCTGACTTTTGTTCGTCCAAAAACTTACCAACGATTATTTGGCAAATGGAAGGGAAGGAGCATCCCCCCCAAAGGATGTGATCCTGTTATTGATAATTTGGTTAAGGTGCCACCTACTTTGCCTGCAACACCCTAAACGTGATTTAAATGTAAATTTACTGGAAATGGAGCTTTGGCAATTCCGCATAAAGAGATGTGGTACAAAGTTCGAAAACGCCAGCCAGGGCAAACAGATACCGGTTTTAGTAAGAAACTAAATGGTAACTGGATTGTTAAGGATAGATGATCCCTGCCACTCCGGGCTACTGACTCCGTGGCCTTGACTTCTTCAACTGTACAGGATGTTGTTGACAGGAGGGATTGGACAGCCACTGCTATCGAGCAAGGGGTTGTGCAAAGAGTCAGCATAACACAAGAAGTTGCCATGTTTGTTGGCCAGGTAAGCCACATGGGGCGGTGGTGACGCGTTGGTCCACTATCATATAAGGCTGACGCAAAGCCATTTCAACATCTGTCTGCTGGATATTGGAAACTATTTCTGCAAAACTTTGTGGAAAAACATTTCAATCAGAGTTTAGTCGTCGGATATGTTTTTGTCATTATAAAACATGTCCGAAAAGCCCGAATGGTGAACAACCGCCGGCAGTGGATTCAGGCCGGTATCATTAACTGGCGGAAAATCAAAAATTATTACAAAATTAATTTATAAATGGAGTTGGTTTTAAATGTTTGCTCTTTTATCGCAAACTATATAAAATTTAAGTGTCTTTTGAAATGTAATTTGCTGACATTTATGATCAGTAGACTCTGGCACATCATGGTCGACGCTATCAAATTATTCATATTCACTTTGAAAATAACTCAAGTTGATGATCTTGGGATTTTTATTGGTCTGCCGATTTAGTTTTTAAAGTGAAATTTTTGTTGCGATTTCATACAATGACTCGAAAAAGTGGCCCAAAATGAAATGGGGTTCGTTAAGACCAGCCGCAGTGGCCACATGCCCGAAATCTTTTTCAAAACTAAACAGTCAGCAACTTTTTACGGACACAAAATTAGGATTTAATTAATTTAAACAAGTTTTGCTTGTATTTACAAATTATTTTCAAATATTCTCAGTAAAATAGTCGGTTGAATCAAGGAAATGTTTGTCTGACGGGGCGAAACAATAAACAAAACCGCTGAATCAACACAACAGAAATTCTGGGCTTTTGCTTCACATGAACCAGCAATTATTTGCCCCGAAATTTTTTCAAATTCAGCATTAACAGGCCATTCGAAAGAAAATTTCACTTGAAACATTGTCGTGCTGAGCAAAAACTTCCTCGAAAAAGAAGCAATACTTTTTCTGATGGTATTTTAAAAACAACAACTTCCTCGCAAAAAGCTTTAAAATAACAAGAATTGTTTGTAGCTTTAAAGCCCATAGCCTAATTTGCTAGTGCTTTAATTCTATGCTTTGCTACAATTTTAATTATAACAAATTTTTTAAATAAACAAAAATAAAATAAATATTTATAGTTTCCAAATCTACGGGCTTTTCACGACATTAAAAACTTAAATATACTCGTATTATTTAAATTTCTTCTAGCACTAGATTTTTGTTGTTTTTGCAGGGAAGAATATTAAAATGTTAGAAACTTAGACGAGTCTTCTTAGCGTTTCCTAAGACTATTGTTAACGATTTGCTTTATTTGCTCTTTTAATAACAAGTCAACAATCGCTTTAAGTTTTCTGAACAATTGTTTTTATTTAAACTTCAGAACAAACAAAACATGGGCTATTTTTAAATCAGATTATTTCTTTTTTTTTGTATCTAAAACGCTTTCAAAAGTTGGGAATTTTTTTATGGCTTTAACTGGAGTGTGTAGTTTTGTGAGGGTATTACGAAAATGTATCAAAACAAGAAATAACAAGACTGAAAGTATTTGCATAAATCCGGTTTGCCACCAAATAGTCAAGTCAGTCAAACAGTCGTCAGACGGCCGGCCAATCAGCGATTTAATAAACAAAGAACTATAATTTAACAGCTACAATATTTGTGTCTGCACTCAATCTTACGAGTATGTGTGTATGTATGTGTCAAGTTTGAAGAGCAAAAATTGTTTAAAGCGTTTTTATTAAAGAAATAAATATATGTATGTATCTTGATTTTGTATGAAACTACATTAAGAGGTGTTTTTTTTTTCTTAAACTGGCTAGAACTATTCAGCCAACCATCAAATAAAACGTATTTCAATAAGTGATTTCTATTTTGCAATTTAAATGATATATAGTATAGGAAATAGTGTGCTAATGTGAACCAACTTCACTTGGTGAACGTGTCAAGGGCTCAGCACCGCCCCCATGTGTCTTAGCGGGTACACAACGACAGCGATTTCTTGTGATAGGAGCCTTCTAATCCCATCTGCCAGTAATTATCCAAACAGTAAAAGTAATACGAGGTACCTGAAAACTCCCCACTATCTGGTTCCTTACGAAGAACATAAATCTGTTGCCAGACAGACGCACCACGAGGAGTCAGACATTTCAGCTAATGTAGGCAGCTGCATCTGTGTCCAACACCAGCACCCCAGGGATACGTTGATAGACGTTCTTGCCAATTGGCCTTTGGCGAAGGTTTCGGAAGAATCTGTCTAGCCGCAATCAAACATTAACTTTCCAGAGTCTTGGTTGTCGTATAAGCAAATTGCTCTAGTAGTTTGGAATATATCAGGTAAAAGCCTGTTCTACGGGTGGACCAAACAAACAAACAAAACAAAAGAAAAAAAATAGTAACCGCTAAATCGTAGGTTTCACCATTGACGGTCCCAAACACTCAAAATATGGTTCTTGAATCATATACGGACTAATTTCGATAATTATATGTATTTTCTTTAAGCATCCATTCACTCATGGATGAACTTCAACGTTCAAGATAACTGTTTCCGACTGCTTTAGAACCCACTCACCAAATACATTGCAATATGTAGCCAAATTTAACATTTTAGCTCCGGAGTCAGTTGTATTTTACTGATGCCATCGTAAAATTAACCAAGTTGTGGCCTGCCAACGGCCGAGTTCCTGTGAGTGATTCTCTTACACTTACTCTTACGAACAGCGACGATAACCTGGACAGATGTAGCATTTCATGGTGTTGCGGTCTTTGCAAATTTATCCACCCCACACTGTGTATGGGCATAACCTGAGAAACGTTGCCTAGTGTTAAGGTAACGTGATTCGTCACTGAATAAATCATAGCCAATTCAACATACATACATATGAAAACCTCCAATAATATGACCGCCTCCAGGTGTCAAAATTCGGACTTCCTTTTTAAAGATCCTGTACTAGTATATTTCGCTTCTCGATGCCTTCCCTTGGGGCAGGATAAGTTTTGGGCTCCGTTTAGTTTTTGATCGTGCCTAAAATTATTTCATGATCTACTCTGCCAATTGTCTGGAATAAAATTTGGTTATTTCAATTTGGCAATTTTCTACGGTGTATTAAAGAATTTTTAAGTTGTTTAAGTTTGTTTTATTGTTGTTAATTTTGAAAGACTTGTGCAAGATTTACGGCTGCGTATTTACGAGCAGAAACACCCAAATGACATCGTGTGGGCAGTTTTTGTAATTAAACAAAAATTTTGCTTAAACTTTTTCAAACACAAAATTAATAAACTGCATAATTATATAATTTTTGTCCAATAAATTGTCATTGTTGTTGTCACATGTTTTAATTGTCCAAGTCTGCTTTTTGTCATAGTTTGCTATATATCAGCCAAAGGCGTAATTTGATGTTGCTGTTGTTGCTACTGCCACTGTTTCGAAGTGGACAAAAAGCACAACAAGAAAAACGAAAGAAACACGTAAAACATGTCAATTGAACTTGTCCCATTAGTGTGCCAAACGTCAGTTATTGACACATACAAAATAATTTTGTTGGGATTGTTGCTGTTGTTGTTGTTGTTATTGTTGTTGTTATTGTTATCGGCGAAAACGTGAAACTAAAACTGCAATTCAATAAACGTTGTAATTCACCTCATTTTCGTTTCAAGTTTTTGGTTGAGTTTTCATTTTGTCCGCACCAAACAAATGTTAATTAAGAAAATAGTTGTTGCTGTTATTGTTGTCATAATTGTTGCTGTTGCTGTCAACGTTTTTTTTTTTGTTTGTTTGTTAGTGTTTGTCGTCTCACAATCAGACAAAATACGCGTAATCGGAAGCGACGTGCTTAGATTTTTATTAAACGAAAGTGCCTGCATTCAGTCTATAGAAAGAAAGTGAAATCGCCGCACGACACACATTCAGCCCGATTCAAATGAAAAACTCACACTCATATTAAGACGTACGCAAACGTACAGACTTGACTGCTATTTGGGACGGACTACGTACTGCTCTTCAAAAGCTAAAACGGGCACAAATGCACACTTGACTTGCACTTCAGCGTTCGTTCAATTTGGCTTTTATTTAAATGAAAAAAAAAAAAAAATAAACCGGGCAAAATTGTGAATGAGTTTGAAATATGTAAGAGAAAAAAAAATTAAATATGAAATCAAAAATAGTTTGTTACAAAATCGTCAAATGAATATAATAATTTAATGAGGCCTTAAATAATTTGTAATGTAGGTAAGAAAAAAAGAGCAAAAAAGTGTGTGATTGGTTTCTAAATTGTTGAATGATGAAAGAAAGAAAATTGTAGTTTGCACTGACATTTAAAATAGGTAAGTAAATTTTTGGGGCCGACTGCCTTTGGCAGCTGTTGAGAACAAAAATTTAAAACATTGCCCAGCCGCAGCCGGTTTAATTTTGTTTGCTTGGACCAGCAGTCAAGTGAGGATCACCTCTCATGCAGTACATTGTCCTGGCTGTAGGAAAATAGCAACGCGGAAATACTCCTTCATCGTGAGTATTGAGCAAAATCTTTGTTGGGTTTGAATCTTTAATTCCTTTTCAGAAAGTTGGAGTGTATGAAATCTCCTTTTTCCCTTCTCTTTCCGATTACCACACGGCACACAAATCAAGATTGAAGTGATTGTAATTGTAAGGGTTGGCTGCCAGCCTAAGGAATTGTTGTACAGCAATACAGACGGAATAACAGAGTTAAATGTTTGCATAAAAAGCCACGCCTCTTAATGGGTGGCAACTTATGATATTGTCTTGGTACTAGAGTAATTTTTATATGCGTGATAAAACTTCACTGAAGAAATAAAGCTGGTGGGTGGTCTTAATTTTAAGATTCGATTTTAAAGCGTTTGTCTGGTAACTTGAGCCAAACAGCCATTTGCTCATTACAATCTCATTTGTATCGGTAGTTGATGTACTGAGGTATCCAGGGAGAGCGTCATGTTCATTCTCATATACTCGTGCTTCCCTGAAAAGCTGGTACCACTTTTAAATATTTTTCTAACTCAAAGTGCAATCGTCGTGTGCCACTTTTAACATTTCAAGTGCTTTTGAGCATTTAATTTCATTTTTTTACAACAAATTTCATGTAAATTCTTTGATCCACTTTTTTCGACAGCTTCTTACTCTTTAATGCCTCTCACACCTCAACTCAACATTCTGTGGAAACTCTAAAAATATATACAATATGTTTGAGACTAGTATGCCAACATAAAAAAACGTTACTCATCCCTGCAGACAGATAAGAAATAGAGTAGGAGAAGGCAGAGAATCCATTCCGGATTAATTTCTAATTCTTTTTATTTCGTTTCAAAAAGCAAAATATATTATACTGGCGCTTACAAGTTAAGCTGCGTGACTCTAGATACGCCCTAATTACATTTTCCATTGCTTTAATTGCACAGAGCAAATTGCAAATGTGCCTCAGCCTTTTCGGAAATTGTAGTGACTAAATTGTATATTGGCAGCGATAAAACATTGTTTGCAACAACCATTTCTGTTGGCAGACTAAACATGTTAATGTTACCAGGGCAATAGTTTCACAAATTACTTTTTCTTTGTCTGCATAAGAAATGAAAAAGGTTTTTGCAAAAGTCATCAGCAGCTTGTTACAAGACAAAATTCAGCTGCCGGACGGACCTTGGGCAGGGATTTTTTAAAATAAATTTTGCTTACACTCAAAATATGAATCGAAATATAACTGATACTTTTGAGGTAACCAAATAAAGATTGAATATAATTATTCCAATATCGAAGAGTTTAATCTCGTATTTTGCTATTTCAGCAAAAAAAAAAGGGCGACCTATTGATTTCATTTGATTTGCGAACGGGATCTGGGGGTGCTCTGTGACATGACTGATTATTTTGGCTTGAGAGAAAAAAGAAAAAAATCATAAACAAACTGTTATTTTCTAATCGTTTTCAATGAAAATCATAATTTTTGCGAGTTTTGCTTTTAATTAATTTCTCTGTTTTTATTTGTTTATTCTTCATCCCAGTGACTCGTCATAAGTTGACTGACCATAAAACTGTAATATTTTCTTCAACAGATGAGTTGAGAAATTTCATTCAAATTTTTTTGGCCTCACATTTATTTCGACATTAAAAAGTCAAAATTCTGACAAAAAAAAAATTGTATGAAAATATTTTTCTCGTGTTGCCTGTCAGTAGATGTTTGTTTCTGTCGTTGTTGTTGTTGTGGTGTTTCTTTGCTGGTTTCTTTAACCCCTCTTATTGCAGCGTTTGTTATTTGTTACTTGCAAACCAGCCACAAATTAAGGTTATCAAGAGTTATTTCGCTTGATATCAGGCGTGAGTTTTGCCACGAAAAGGAAATGAAACCCTTTAGTGGACGATATTTTGAAAGCGCTTGTCGTCACCGAAAATCAGTTGATAGATGGCAGCTGGAAATGTGTAAATTTTTTAAGAAGATAAGTTTTTATTTTAATTATAACAAGTATTTTTGTTCCTTAATGAAGGAAATTAACATTTCAAAGCGGTGTGTTAAAATGCCATCCCTCCCTGCAGGGGATTAGTTTAGCACATGTCACACATCCGTTTCCGCTTAACCAAATTGCGCCGACGAATAACCAACTCATTATACAACAATTATTCAACAAACTTTATGTATGACTGTGTTTTGTTTTCAAAAAATTTAAAATGCAAAAAAAAAAAACAACCTTAAATCGTGTTCGTTTATCACATTTTTTTCTGCCAACACTAAATTCATATTTTTCAGATATTTAATTATAAAATTATAATTTTTTTGCATTATTTTCAACAATAACTTTTTATTGAAGTTGTTTTTTGTTAAACATTTTTTTTTTTTTTTGTGAAATTTAAAACTATTTTAAATTCATTAACTACTTTTGAGTGATTGAAAAAGTTGTACGAAAACAATAAAAAAGGCCAAAACTAATCGCGTCATATGGTTGATTAAATAATGAAAAAACGCTATTAAACTGTTATTATTTTATATATTTTATTGTTTTAATTTACCAAAAAATAAAAAGTAATAACATCGCGTGTTTGATTCAGTTTTCAGATTTTTTCAAGTCGGCTATTTACATAAATGACGCCTAAGAACGAGGCCGGTTCACATTCACTAGAACTTAAGTTATTCAGTTCTCTTAAAACTATTGCCGTGAAATTTTCTTAAATTCCGTTTTAAAGCTGGGTTCTAATCACGGAGAAATTTTATTGCAAAAATTTCCGCTTTGGTATCATTGACAGTCAGTCAGCTGGAGTGATGACACTCGAAAAATCTAAAATTACACGATTTATTATAGGATGTGAGAAAATAATTTATTTAGAGGCCCAAAAATGTATATAGTTCGGGTGAAATTTTGTTGGCATTTCGTCGAGATCATGGCCACTGGTTGCTCTTAAGCCCGACCAATTGGTGTGGTCATCTGGCTTGTATAGTGCAACTGCTAATTACAGCTTTTGGTGCCCACGTGAGTCCAATAAAGTTTAACGGACATAAAACGTAATCGAACGCCTCCTGGTCAGTCTAAGTTCAGTCATAATTATTTATCTGAGATGGCCGCCGGCAATGGCTTATTTTATAGTAAGTGAAACACAACTTTTATTCCCGGAACTGATGAGTATAAACGAAAGAATCTGGATTTTATTTGCATTAAGGAAATGTTACAAATCTAATAGATTTTCCTTAAAACTGCGATGCATGTTTTCGTATTCGATAGGGAAGCGGTGATTGCAGCCCTGTATTCGTGGCACCTCCACGAAATTATTATTGTGTAAAATAGGCTTCTGTCAAATTTTTAAGGTTTCTTCTTTTAAGTTTTTTTGCCATTCCTTTTTATTGTAGCGCCTGCAAATTCTAAAGTTTCACAACAAAATTTGAATTTAGACAAACATCTAGACACCTAAAAGCTTTAGTTTAAAGACGCGGCTGCTGATCTGTCAGATGTCTTCTGGACTTATGCGTTATCTGCCAGCCACACAGCCAAAATCAAAGCTAAACATCCACGACGGCTGATGAATTTCTGAAACCTTTTTGGCTAATTTTTTTATGCAGGAACTGAATGAATTCCCCGGAAAACACAGTTTTTCTTGTGTACCCTTCTCAGACTTTGGCACTTTGCTTGCTGGGGTACATAAATAGGAGGAAAGGTTGCAAGGTTGACACGGAAATCAAAACTGTAAGACCTTCCTGTATGACTGCGGTTGTGTAAGTCCTTAAGAAGCCTCCACCAAAGAAGAATTGGCAGCAGAACATGTCCCCGGGAACGTATTAAAAGAGAGAAACTTACTGGTGCTGGTCCTTGGCTGAAGCGGGTTTTAAGTCTACAAATGCTACAAAAAGGACTGTGTTTTCTGATTTATGATCTATGCCCCTATTTTCGGGGATTCAAATATTTCCGAATCGTTGTAGTTTTGCCACAGATTCCTGTTTTTCTTAGGGAACTAGATTCTGGGGAATATATAGAGTCGAGCCTGGTTAAGGTCTGATGTTTCCTTGGAATTTTTTTCGGCTTTGTCCATTTTTGTCCAAGATTCCGAGCAACGGGTTAGTGACATGTGCCGCTTTTTGCATCCCCAGGTGACCGGTGGTGACAAGTTGTTAAGTTCATCTGTATCTGTGGAATTTGTAGCAGTTGCAACAAAATTTTATGAGTATTAGTGGATCCTACCACAATCGCTTTAAAAATAGGAAATTATATTATCTCCTTTGTAGCGAAAGTTTGGGGGCAAAACCTCTATTACTCTTCCGAGCAAAACTTTATTGTGAATATCTGGGAAATAAAAATATCTATTTTGAACTCTTTGGAAATAAAAGTTTGTTTTATACTCGCGAAAATGTTAAATTTATTTATGGGAGTTTTTAGATTCTAGAAAATTTACTGGGGTCTAGTTCCTACAACCAAATCATCTTGTGTGATATGTATCGTATCGCAATTTAAAATATAGTAAATCTTCTTTGAGCTGGAACAGCTGACTTGGGAATAAGTAACATTATTATGTCCACAATCAGGCCTCTGGCCAGGCTCGTATATATTCGGTTTCACCTATCGTCGCCAGCAAACACGATCCGTTCATCTGTACGCCTTAAGGCGCAAACGTTAAAGGTTTAAGACACGAACGCATCTTGCGTTTGAACTCCTTGTGTCTTCAATGAAAGCTAAACTCAACCTCTTCTCCGGTGGTAAATTATAAAATAGCGTAAATTGGTCGATGAAATCTTAAAATTACTTTGTTTTCAATAGCGTGACTTTGACGAAATGAAAATTAATTGGAAAAAATTAATTAAGAAGAGATCCGTGCTGTTAATTTCAACAACGTGATGAGATTGTGCCTATTATTATTAATAGATGTTTATAAATTTGTTTTCTATAGAAATGTTGTTCGTTTGTAACCAAAAGTACCCTATGGTTTAAGGTATGTAATTTAGTTCAGTTCCCTTAACATTATTTTGACTTTGTAACCCTTTCGGAGGGGAAGGGCATCTAATTAATTATAGAGTTTGGTTCGTATAGTGTTGGGAAAAATCTTTCAACAATAAACAATCAAATCGGTTCCAAAAAGGCATAAAATCATTTAAACAAAAAATATTCCGGTTTGAAGAGTTTAAATTAGAAGAAATTGTGAAAATTGTGAAAATTGTACCGTAAAATAAGTCATAAGCCTTGAGTTGCTGCAGGCCATTCTTTGTTATTTAATCGTTTAGCATAACCGAAGAAAAACACTTTTAACATTAAACAAAGTTAGTTTAACTCTATTTTGCTGCGATTGTCCAATAGTTCAATAAAGTTGAAAAATATTAATGTTGAACCCTGAAGATGATCAACGATGTTGATCGAAATATTGGGAAATTAATGAAAATTAAGAAAACTCATTGTAATTTTTAATTATTTGCGCCAGAACTGAACTTAAAGGCATACAAAATAATAAGAAACATAAAAGTTCAACAATTAAACGAATTTTTAGAGAATACGGATGTAGTTTAAAAAAGGCCACTGCTATTCAATCAGAAAACTTTAATTTAGATACGTGTTTAAAATGTTTAAGTTTGAAGAATTTAATTTGGAAAAAGTTGCGAAAGTCAATCGTGCAGTTGATTCTCATTATAGCTGGTGTTAGTCGAAACAACGGGCATTATTTTTATCTGTTTTTACCAATTTTTACATTTTAAACGTTTGACTGACTCGTATGTTTGAAGCTTTCGAAAAAGACATTAAACCTTGAACACTGTTATTTGTACTTTATTTTTTCAATTGCGCTTCGACAATATCTTAATAAATTGCGGGAATTTTCTATTCTACGATGTTTTCAAACTACTGCAGATATTCCTTTAACCTGTAATCACATTAAAAAAAAGATATTGTAAAAGTCGCTCTAGCAATTGCAGTCTATAGTAGTGAGTATTCGTCTTAACGACGAACATAGATTTCATTCTTTTTTTTTACCACTTGAAATTCTTTGCTGTTTTTTTTACTTTATTTTTTTTATTTTTGTTATATATTATTATTATTTTTTTCAGATTTCGAAAATTGTTTAATTTAATCAGATTATTAGATACATTCAAATCAATCATAAATCCTTGTAGTAATTTGTAAATCGTTTGGCCAATAGATCAATAAGGCTGAGAAGTTGATCCCCAGGACCCACAACTCGTCAATCCAAAAGCCTAAATTTTCACTCTGAAATCATGTTCCACGAAATTTAATTAGTTGTTTGTAGCGCACCAAGTGGTCAATCTATACCAAACATCACTTTCTTATTCATTTTAGCGATCATTTCATTTCAAATGACTTCCAACTTGTCAGGCGGAGTGCAATCTTTCAACGGCAACAACTCTGGAATTCAAATGAAAGCAGATCTCAATAAAAATGATGCTTTATTTAATTATATTTTATATTTGTTTAGTTTATTCACTTTTTCTAAAGTATTTGCCAGCAACAAGAAACTGATTATAACTGACACCGATAAATATTCATGGATGTTTGTGTGTTTGTGGGAATGGTTGTATTTAACGTGATTGTTATTAGTGACTCTTTTCAAATAATTTACGTTCTGTTGTGTTGAGTGCCCCAAAGAGAGCCATCAGTGACGTATTAGATATTTCGTATAATGACATGTTGATGGTAAAGAGAAGCAACTCCATTAACCAGCCATCCGAAGTGAGCGAAACAGAGTTAATGTTGGCTTAAATCTGTTTAATATTGATTTTGTTTTATAATTTTTTCATTTTAAATTAATATGATTTTGTGATAAAACAAACAGTTAAACATTAAACAGTTAAAACTCATGTGATTTAAATTTTTTTGTTAAAAAAAATTATTTCATGTGGAAATGTAATCAAACATTTCCGTCCATTTCCGACCTCAAAAATTTTTTTAAAAATTTATACAAAATGAAACATTTTTACACTAATTATGGAAAATAAGGTCATTAAATGATCACAGTTTTCGGCGTTGCAATGATGGGCTCGACGCAAAAACGCAGCCGCCACAAAAACCGCACCCAACAGCGACTGTTTAAGGATGCATTGCTATCTGGTGGGCTTTGTATGGGTTGGCCCACATGCAATAATTCTGTTTGTTAACAATGCGTCTCTGCGCTTTATATAATTTCTTCGGCCAACTTGAGATATTCTTCCAATTAATAAATCTTTGTTCTTTGGATGTGCTGCTCAAACGAGTAATTTGTCACGATACTCGTACTTTGCTTCAGTAGTTGCATAGCAAATAAGGGATTAGACAGACGCCGCCAAACACAGTGTGGCCCCACAAAAAAAATCCCTTTTATTTAAACCAGCGACCAGAAACACAGACAACCCCTGATACAAGATACTGTGGCGATTTTACACCAAATGCGGCATCCTAATTCTCGATTTGGCGACTCGTCGACTTATAAAATAGTTGACGTCATTTGATGTCACATAAATTTGTTGTCAAAATCGTTAAATAAATACGAAACTATTTTTTAAATACATGTCTTTAAAACTTTTTGTGATTTCCGATCCACGATTGAATGCTTATGGGACACCATGAGCAAGATTACGTCCTATCGCGTGGAAGGATTATTTACTGATCATATTTTAGTCGATTTTAATCAGTTTTGGCCAAGACCGGCAGTTACGAACTATTTTTAAGAATTTACTGTGGTTGCGCATTATCATACCAGCATGGTGATTCCAGCTTATAGTGGCGCTGTTGACAGCGTCTACAATAAGAAACTTTTCCAAAGCTCTTATTCGAAAAAGAACACGGCTATACCATTAATCAAAACTTTTATCACCAGTCATAGACTTTATGGGCCACAATAATAATACCAGTCAGTTTTTATTAAACGTACACGTGTTTGAATCGCTTATCTGCAAAAGATATATAGTATAGTCATGTCTGCCTACATTGAGGAAAGTAAACAGTTTTTGAGGTTATCTGCTATATTTTTTTATTTACAGTTCCAGACGAAAAAGAAGTGTAAAAGTTGCAATATTTACCTAAAAAATATTGACAAATATTTTGTTATTAAATTTTATTCTTAATTAAAAATGCAATTAGCAATAATGCCATAATATAATTAATAGTGGTTCGTTTGGATGTGAGTTGTTATATGGTTATATAAGGCCAAGACCCAAGTCAAATGTCATACTTTAAAAATTTTAGTGGTTTTCGCAACTATATAATTTAAGAAGTTTGCACTTAAAATATGGCCATGTCATGCAATTTTCTGTAAACTCAATACATTTTGCTTAGCCCGTTTTCAGTTCTTCTTAGTCCTATATCTAATAATGCAAACCTATTGCTTCTACTTGGAATGAAGGGCACAGGAAATACAGTTTAGTTTAGGACAGCAAAGGATTCCTGGGGCCATATTATTCTGCATATAATAACACATTCACATTTATGTGTAAACTTATTTGCACCGCAAAAGAATGCGGATATTGTGCTGAGCTGCGATACCAGGCCTAACAGAGTCTGCCGTGGTGAGCATCCAAAAAATTAATAATAATTAAATTGAAAGTGAACGAATTCAGAGTATAAATTAATTCATTCCATTCACACCTGTGTGCAGAGATGAAAAAATGATTGCTCCTGCAAGTAACAAGGATTCTGAAAACCCTCCCATTAGGCGTCTATTTCAATGACAATCTCTTCGTTTGAGTCAAACGCTCTCACCATCCAGCATATATATATATATATATTCAAATCAGTATCAGTTTTACGCCAATTAAGGAATTTTTGTTATGGCTACTAGACCAGTGCGCAGACGTGCGTTGTCCTAATGAAACGAAAAAATTTCCTTGGCGGGATAAGGCCATTTTTGCTTGAAATAAATATAATCTATTCAAAAACCTCGTTATATATTTTGCCTTCTTTAATGCCAGTTCATGCCAAAAAGTAATCAATCAATACCTTTTTGTTATGTTGCTCGGCATATAACACCCCTGCTGGAGAGTTCGGGCTACCTAATCCCTTTTGCCATGTACAGTAAAAGGAAAACAAGGCATGTAGGCCGAAATCCTCAAGGAATATCAGGCTTTAACCAACTCGGCTGCACATTGCCCGTTCTCTAAGTCGTTATGAAAAACAAAACCCTATGGGAAGACAACTGCATCTTAAGAACACTTGCGTCAACGAGCATAGATTTCTACCTCAGCATAACTACAGCCATTACGTTGCAGCCAAGTTAGGCCCCTGAACCTTTCACCAATACCAGGATAACCTAAAGCAATCCAGATGCAAGTTGGTGCCCTTTTTGCCAATTGGCCTTTAATGAAGATTGCGGAGGAACCGTATGTGCATTTACTTATACGTACCGTGTATTTACTTAAACATTGTTTGCCGCACAGCACATCGCTGTTGCTCACATTAAAAATATTTGCACTGTGTTTTAAGAAAAAACATGCGTTGCTCATAAGAACCGTTTCTCGCTTTAGTGTTTACAATAGGAGTATTTTTTTTTGTATCAATTTGTTCATTGAATTTTGAAGATAATTGAATCCAGTTTTAACACTTTTTTAGACGCCTCGGAAGCCAGCACACGTTTTAATCATAAACCAAAAAATTTGTGTGACTTTGATATCGAAAACAATTTCGATAATTTAAAATAAAATATTTGCAAATAAAAAATTTTAGCACATGCAACTAAAATGAAATGTACGTGAGACACCACTCTGAACGTTCTAAATCATTTATTGAATTTTAATTAATCAGGTGTATGATTCGGTTTCGTTTCTCAAAGTTTCGCTTCAAAAAAGAAGAAAAAAGTTGACAACCGGTTGTTTAAGACCATTTTTTTCGTTTATTCTTTTCAACTTAATTAAGTTTGATTTAATATTTTAGTAATAAAAAAGTAAAGAAGAAAAAAATTATGTAGTTAAAGTTTAATTATGCCAAACACAATTCAACCACCGTCGCCGCCGCCGCCGTCACCGTCATGCCGCAAGCCGCAATAAGACACAAAATATCTGACACATTAATTAAACCACATTTTATGTTAATTTGTTTGTTTTTTTTTTGCTTTTCTTAATTAAAATATTTGTTTATGTCTTACTTTTTTGTTTTTTTTGTTTAGTTAATTATATATTAAAAAGCTTAAATGGAAAACGCTTAAGAAATGAAATAAAGAAACATACGAGAGCATTTGCATGTTTCAGTAGACGAGATAAAATACGTTGATTTGATTATTTAATTGTGTTTGAATTGTAATTACTGCGTATAATTTGTAATTAAAAGCATATTTTAAATTGAAAGTAAAAGTTAAAAATCCAAAGCAAATGTTTATTTTTTTTGTTTAGTTAAAAGCAGCTCGAAAGATAAAAGAAGCGAGTTGGTCGTAAAGATCGTATTGCAGTTCGGTAACCAACTGCAAGTGAATTTTATTCCACATGCACAAGTGTAAATACTTATTATAAAGGGTTTGTTAATAAGGGCGTTTAGGGCAAACTGTGAGATATTAAAGAAATCGCTTTCTATTTGACCCAGGCAGGTGTCACGGGCCGAGTAGTATAATTTTTAGGGAATCTGCTAGCTAAAGGCGAGCAACGGCATCGGTTGTGGATACCTTAAGGGCATCCGCTGCTACCGGCTTATTGGCATAGATTTCTGACCTCAAGAAACCCCACAAGAGAAAGTCCGGTGGCATCAAAACGCCCGATCCTCGTGACCAATTCACGTCACCTCTGCGTTAGATAAACATTCACTCAAATCGTTAATGCAGAATATGTTAATGAACAGAGAAAAACTTTGCGGACTCTTGCCTGTTAAAGATAGAATTTAAGTTTTGACCAACATTTTGGTAAAAATATAAAAGCCAACAAAAAGTCACTAATTTAATTAAAAAAATATTTAATTTAAATAAAAATTTTAATTTTATCAATGTTTGGCACATTTAAAAATTAATATCTTATATATATTTGATTTATATATTTCTAAACCGAAAAAAGTTGTAACTTGTCCGATATTTTTTTTTTTTTAAATTCAAATATTTTCACTAGTTTTTTTTAGCTAAAAAAAAAATTTAAAACTTAAAATTTAACAGAATATGTTTGGCATTAAAAATGGTTTCAACGATTTTAACTTTGCTCAGTTTTTTAGATTTAAAAATAAACTTTACAGTTTTTGATCAAAAAGACAATGAAATTAAAATTCGGCCAGCCGGTATTTTAAATTCAAGAATAGAGTTTTAAATATCCCGCAGAAGTTGCCAGCAGCATAGAAAATTGTTTCCGCAGAACAGTGGGCCAAAGAAAATAACTTGAATTGTCCTTAAGAGAAGCTCTGTCGCCAGAAAGAGAGCTTCAATTCATTTCTTTTATGTCTGTGCTTTATTTCTTTATTTGGTTTACAGTTAAATATAATCCGCATGAATGTGCCTGCGCTCGATTCGAATTTATTTTTAGCGAAATTTTTTTTTCGCCGAAATAATTCTAAAAATATCAAAATTTCATTACAAAAATAGCTGAAATGCATTCGCTTAATTTATTGCAAAATTGTTTAACGTTGTTGGCGTTCTTTTCGTCTTACGATATTTCATTTTAAAAATAAATTCACACTATTTACACGTTAGAAATTTGCTATTTATTTCATGGCAGTTGTTGTTGCTTTCTTTTTGCACGAAAAGGATGATACTTTTTGAAAAAAACTCAAAAATTAAGAACAAAATCATAAAATCTTTCCACACACTATATAAATATTGATTTTTTAAAACAAATTCAACGAGACAAGTATTTGAAAGAAATAACATGAGGTGAACGGGCTTGCTGGCCTCGGCAAAGTTTACAGCGTGCAGAATGTTTGTGAATCTGCTTTCCACAACATGTAAAGCGTGGGCGTGGGAGTCAAGGTTGCAAGATCTAGTCATTTCCCCTCAAACATGGTGATTTTTTCTGATGGAAAACTGAAGATAATCTGCACATCAAGACCAAAACAACGCCTCAACACACCGATCAAGACATCGCACTTGTTTACCGTTTGAAAATCACTTGCTCTGCTTAGTTCGGTCACTGTTTTATTTGTAACACATAATAATCATTCCGTTAATAAATTTAATAAGCATTCCCTGCCCAGTTAGACCTTTAAGCAAACTTATCAATTTCCAACATGAAATCTTGTTAATTTAATGTGCAATAGCAACAGTTCCATCCTGTTTTAAAGTATAAATTTGCCTACAGGAACCTACACATTAAATTAAAATTAAGGAACAGATTGTGAAACTGGTTATATCAGCACCTGCCAATTTAACTTGATGAACTCATCAAAGGGTCCCCCTTTTTGTCTTTCCAAGCTTGCACAGCCGGCTGCATCTTTTGCTGCCTGGAAGCGGCATACAGCGCAAACTACTTGCTCCAATTTGTCACCACACAGTGAGAGAAGTCATAGCTGGTAGCCCGAAATCTTCAAGGCATAGCAGGACTTAAACATGTCTTCTGTAGATTTCCCACCATCTAGTTGTTTACGAAGAATAGCAATATGACGAGGAGACACCTAAATACCAATTGCCCCTTAAGTGTTGCAGAATTGCTGCTGTATTTCGACAATAAGTCCGGCTCGAGGAGTTTGCAGATCATCTAGGGGGTCAAAATTGAGACTGGTGTGTTATGGGCGCCTTCTACAGCTAAAAACATAGTCGGAGCCAGAAATCTTGTCTTATTCTTATATATAGATCTAACAGTTTTTCCAGGTGCTGTTCCCTTGCAACAGATACCTGCCCAAGCAAGCAACTCGGCTGAAACTTTTTGGTTGTGTCTTATACCTGAAATCCGAAACCAAACTAAAAAAAAAGCAACTGCCAGCTATCAAATCGGCAGTCAAACAAAACGGTGTTGCCAAGCCAGTATTATGAATCTGGAAAAAGCAATCTGTAGTGGCAACACTACACATTATAAGCCAATAAATAATAGTGTTAACGCATTTGTGTTTTTGCATGCAACTACACAAAAATTTTACAAATTTTTTTATTCAACTTGAACACGAACATGAATATGAAGGTTGGCACACATTGAATTCATGTGTTTCGTACAATATCCACTTAAAGACTTGTAATTGCCTGCTATTATTGCTTATTAATCCGTCATCATCATTATCATGTTGTTGTTGTTGTTGTTGTTGTCTACACGTCTGGTGACACCCTTACATGAATGTTTGCCGTTTTGTTTTTGCGTTCTTCTTTTTTTTATGTATAAAGAATTCTTCCGCCTTTCAGACATTTACCTTCAAAATTAAATGAAGACAACGACGACAACAACGACTGCAAGTGAAACAAACCCCTAAATTAATGAATAAATAAATTTATTTTTACTCCCAATTTCGTACAAGAATATAAATGCTGTGACTAATAGTATAAAAAATTTGGTGTCTGATTATTTTCCTCTTCGAAGATTTTGTGCCAATTAATAAGAAAAAAATTGTGTTTTTGTTTTGAAATTTATAAATATGAAACGCCAACCTTTTTTCTTGTTTCTGTTCAGATTTATTTATGCACATTTAATATGTTAAAAAAATAATAAAAATATTTGCAAAAAAAGTGAAGAGTGAGTGGATACGTTTGTTTTATATGGTTATTATGACAAATTACAAGCACAGTGGAGCGACCTGGAAACTGTTTTGCTGATAAAAGACAGGCAAAACTGTTCGCAAAAGAATTCTGTTTCTTGACCTTCAGAATTGGAGTCTAAGGTATTGCCAATAGATCTTGGGTTAGATGTAGAAAGACGCATCCATGACCTTTCACATACAGCTAAGCACTTAATAGGCCCTATAACTCGTTTTATATCAAGATGTAGATATAACGCAAACCCCAGGAATTGCATATAAAATATTAATGACATACGGGAATTCAGTGAAGCATCACACTCAAAGCGTTCGGATCGCACCAGCGCTCGCTCCCCGCATGAGCTTTAAAACCATTTATATCTACGATTCTGACACAATATCAATTGGTATTTGATGGAGTAGACTTAACTGCTCTGTACTCTTATTATTCTAAATAGTTGGCGTTTGCTTAAATTTTTCTTTTCATTTAGGCCACCCTACTGAATCGGTGCTAAAAACTGCAGTAATTCGATACTATACAGTTTAGCCTGAGATCTCAATAGGCTTCCCTACCGTTATAAACCTGCACCTTTTGTTTGAGTAAAACCAGGAAACTATTTAAATGAATTACAGTTATTCCTATAAGGGAAACTATGGCTTTACCGCCACAGCCGCCTGAATACCGCGAATGTTTCCTTAAACGCTTCCTTTATTTATATATCAATAAAAGAACCACAATATCTAAACGCGTAATCATGTAAATCAAACATTATGATATCCAGGAGCACATCCGCACTGTGCAGTTCTTCTCGAATGCAATTTTATTACCTTAAAATTCATAACCCAAAACAAAAAGTTTTCGGCACATTCCAACACAAGGTCCTTTAATATATCAGCAGAAAACTAGTTTTTTCAGATAAAGTTGCATATATACATACATATATAGTATATTGGCTTTAAAAACTTGTGGCTCGTTTACATAGACCTGCGTTTTAAGGAAACCGCACAGACACACATCGAACCCAGTCAAATTGCCAGTTCATATCCACTTCCACTTGAAATGATGGCGTTTTAAAAGCGATCTTGTAAAGTTTTCATTGCGGCAAGAGGATCATCCTGTTGAAACTACTTCCTTGTCTTTCGTATTCATGTCATCCAATTCAGGCCAAAAACCAAGAACAGTTGGCGTGATCGAGGCTAATGATACGGTCATCATTATGCCGAAATAATTATAGATGGATGAAAATGGGTTACCAGCAAAAAATCCACACCAAACAGCGATATTTGTTCCTTTACAAATTGAGGCCAAGTTGGCACCAGCTGCTGTAAGGCCCATTCAGCGTACACATGTATGTATAGTTTTGCGTGTGATAGCTCCTCTTCAGGCTCTAATCACGCCACCAACGACCGTCATGAAATCAAACTTCCACAATTTCATCGCTTTCAATTTTCAAAGCAAAAAAATATTTTTTACGCAAATAAAATGCGGACTATTTTGGGTTGTTTTTTTTAATATTTTGAAAGAAGATTCACTAATATGGGATCTATTCAAAGTTTTATATCAAATGTGTTTATTTTGTCACTTATCACGAGTGATTAAAGTCACAGCCATCTCAAATCAACTCTTTCTAGGGTGAGACTTACATCGCTGCAACATCTGTAGTATTACGAGAATGAGTGTTATTTGAGAAAGCAGTTCGCGTTCGCTTTAGGGAACTTTTATATGAGAGACCTGCACAGTCCACAACTTTGCTTAAAGGACATGCATATTCATGTCTTTGAGTTTCTTTCAATTCGATAGTAGTCAAATCGTTGCTGATAGTTAAGACTAAGACTAAGTTAATATGTTTTGTAACAGATATTTTGATTTCTCATAACGCGCCAACTTGTTAGACCTAATTGTTGCTCAGGTGGCCGGCAAAAGCCTTATTTGATGATGGCCAACAAAACTAAAAGTTTGTGCAGCAAATTTGTTTTGCTGTAAAGAGAAGTTCAAAGTGGGGAACTTTCCCAATTATCGCGTTCGACTAAACTTCGACAGTGCAGGCCAAATGTTCGATTGAACGAAAACATTTGAATTCTTTTGACAGCGCCCAGCACCACTTTATTTGTTCAAATGTTTTATTGTCTCTCGGCGTATTTATTTACATTTGAAATTTTTCGAAGGTGGCTGAACTTAATTTCAAAATTACTTGTATTTTATTTGAAGAACATACAATTTTAATTCAATGTTTGAAGAATACTGAATGCACGTTGATCGTTTGTAAAAAGTGTGTTCTATTGGCTCTAACGACAAGTAACCGTTAATTTGGAAATTTCTCAGGTATCAGGTGCCTGCTCAGAAAATCTTTAAGTTAATAATAAAGCTGTAGCCACAAATATCGTCGAGCCCACAGCCCTGTACGGCTTCTTGGAATATAAACAAATACAAAAATACAGCAAAAAAGTTCAGTTATTTTTCAAAAAGAATTCAATTATCTGATATGATATTATTTTTGATTTTAATTAGAATGTTGTTTAAATATAACCACTAATCAAATCAATATTTTAATTGATTCCATTAACACTTACAGCTGGAAAGCAATTCAATTATAAAATAAAAATGATTTGAGTTCCCATTTCATATTAAATTTAAATAAACGAACACAAAACTGCAAAACTTTTCCACTTATCTAGGAAAACACCCAGAGGTATCTTTGTACCACAACCCCCCCCCCCCCACCAAAAAAAAATTCACCTGTACCCTGTCTATATTTCAGTTATAAGTTCATTCTCTGGCAAATTATTCAGCGATATTTTTATCAGGAAACATTAGAACATTTTTTTGGTAAGGACTCATTATTGTCACACTTTCTGATATTTTTGTCGGTTCCTGCCAGTCAAAATTTAATTAACACAATAATTAAGATCCGAGAAAGAAATAGTGGAATTTTAAAATGCGTTTTACCATCCCCTGTATCGAGTGGTCCACAAAACTAGGGACATATTTCACAATTTAAGGGCTTGAGATTGTGTAGCACAGAAACAAATTTGTGAGTGGCAAGAAATGCAATAAAATTCGGTAAATTGCGCCGATAGTGGGGCCTTGGTAGGTAGTAGGTAGTTTTCTTGCGAACAAATTCATCTTATTAATCCTTACGTGTAATTAGAAATGTGGCTCATTGCACCATTAGGCCGACAACTGGGTCTTGTGTCTTCCGAGTGACTGACACCTCAGGCCGGCCTTATCACGTTCAATATTAACTTAAGCAACAACGACTCTGTATAACTAATCTTTGAAATTACTACAATAATATCTTTAATTTATGATCAATAATTAATTTTTAATAATTATTACAATCAAATAATTTATTACAATAATTAATACTTTTTTTCTCTTCGTTTACAGGTACGTTTTTTTTAATCTCTTTGCAATTTGTTATTGTTGGAAGCGTAAGTTTCACTTTTGAAATTTTATTTATTCGTTCGAACAAACATTATGATTAAGTGATAAATTCTTTAACGTCAAATAGGGTCGTATTTTTGTTTCTGTTTGTTTTTGTTGTTCTTTTCAAATGTCGATTAGTAATTTGAATTGGTTGTACTCATTTTGGTTTCTAGTCTTTGAGGGCGAGTGCTCGTTTCTATTAATTCAATTTTTTTAAAATAAATTATCTCTACAAGAGTATTTGCTACTGCAAATGCAATAAATATATTTTTATTATATCATGATATTTTTGAATAGAATGGAAATTACAAAAAAAGTAATGCACAATAACTGAAAAAGGCAATATCCTCCTTGTGTCCCCCAAAATTTTATACCCGTCGGCTTAAGGATTAATGTTGCATAAAGGAAAACCACTCGTGAACGTTCGAGATGCTGAAATTAGGCCTAAATATTAATTTTGAGACCCATTTTAATCTTCACAGCTTTTGGATGATAATAAACCATGAATTGGTAATAAATGAAAATTTTCCGATTCAGCATAAAAATGTTCTGGATTCATAAAAAATATTGTTGGCAATTCAATAGAAAAACAAAATTCAATCACATTGAATCAAAATTTTTATTTATCCATTTAAAATTTGTTTGTTTATTGACAAAAATTATAATGAATATGGCATAATAATGTAAAATAAAGTCAGTCATAGGCAGGACTTGGGCATACAAATAAGAACGTAAAGAATATTGTAAAATGCAAACGTTTTAATAAATCAATAAAAAAAACCGTAAACAAGTGAAATTTCCGTTTTTGGGGGGAGTACAGGCAAAAAAAATTACTGTTTTGAGGCGTTTAGAGTCTAGTGGGGTCACGTCACCCCTGCGATAGACAACCATACCCGTAAATCGTACGTTGTATGGCACGTAGCCCCATCCTGATAGTACCATATGACTTGTAAACCCATATCGTTCAATGTGCGTCAAATTAAATCGGATATCGTCAATCGGTAGCGCTGGCCGTTGACGACCTCAACAATGTCCTATTCAAAAAAAATGTGGCTCCATCACGCCAGCAAGGCAAAACCAGCACCAAACAGTAACTTTTTTGATGCATTTGCCACCCGGCGAACCTTGTTTGGGTTGGTGCCGTTGGGGTCGTCTTTCAAATGCCCTGAAAGTCAGTTTTATCGGTTGGACGTGCTACTCAATCGCGTGACTTGTCATGCTGCCTTGGCATCAACAAACGAAGTGATCGTCTGGAATTTGGCCACCAATCGTTGGACAGCCGACCATGAAGTGCCAACGCGTCTGTCGTAAAATGGAGGCACGAAGTTTGAACTAATGAAAACTGTTATAAATAATAAAGTTTCATCATTTGCTTGATCGGGAACTCCTCATGTTGCTTTGGCATCAGTAACTGATTAATGACAGGAATCTACAAAGTTTCTTGCAATATACATACAATTATTGTTATTTATTGTTCATTATTATTATTGTTCTAAAGGAAATCTTAAAGTTTTAAAAAATAACCACTAAAAAAAAGGGGGAAAAACAAATTGGAAAATGAGAAAACGGCCGTCTTGGATCTCTGCACATGAATTGACAACTTGCTCATATTTGGACGATGGCAATATGTTTGCTGGGACAAAACACTATCTACATTAAACAGAAAGTAAGAAAGTACTATATTGTTTTCTGTTATGATTGATAAGATAAAAACTTTTTCTGCTGGAAAAAGAAAAAACGATGAAACAAATAATTGCAAAGTGCAAAAGTAGAAGAGCAGGAAAAATAAATCAATTTCTGTTTGTTCAAAGTTTTGATTGAAAAAGTGCACATAAGAGTTAAATTTTTGTTTAAGTTCATTTTATCAGATTTTGTCAACTATTTGCACTTTGTCGTTTGTGGGAATGGTGGAGGCTGCAGCGCGCAAACATCACATCATAACTTTAGCATTGTTCCTTGCAACAGGGTGGGTGGGTCATTCTAAAACAGCGTTTTCATTTCGCTATTATCGACTGGGCGGGGAAAATGTTCACTATAGTTGAATATGTTCGCGTTATTATCATTTATGTGATTGTTTGTAGACGTGTTTTCATTTAAGATAAAAAAATTAGTTTTATTATATTTTTAAATTCACTTACTGGCATTTCGAGGACATTGAAGAAAGTCATATGATCTACAGAATTCATTTCTAAATGCTTAGAAACAACAATTCTATACTTTTTATTTTAAGCAAAACCTTTTGCTGCATTTATTCTTGTCTTTACTTTAAAAACAGATGTTTACAATCGCAATATCGGTGTTAGTCGGTAACTTTGATCGACGCTTCAGTTGCCGATAAGAAGCGGCATATTTTTCAAACATTTATTGGTCGGTGCGGTCACGGTACCGTGGCGTCACAAAACATTTTTATCGGTCAAAGCCGGCATGATTCTGCGATTAGATACGATTTTACACTTTTGACCAGGGTTGTATTTTTACGGAATGCATTTAAAGCAGTCAACTATTTCATAGCGGGTAGTCTGTCGTTGTTGAAAAAGTGCTGAAGAGTCGCATCTAAAAGAATGAAATAACGGTTCCGAGCCGGGCAACTGGCATTGCCCATATGGCTGATAACTCTGTCACGAACGATGTAACAAATTCTCGAAACCGATGATTATACAAATTCATGCCAACAACAACTGACAAAATGAATTCTGTTATTTTGCTTCTGCAGTGCTCAGCGTTGCCACTGCGAATTCCGTAAAATACTGAACCGCCACTTCGAACTATCAAAACAGTTGCGAACAGTTTGACAGCTCATTTTTGTTCGACGATTAAGGCGTCGCAATAAAAATGAGTCTCATCAAACAAAATGTTGTTTATTTTCCCCGAAATCGGCATCTTTAGTGCAAAACGTTTTCCGCATATAAATCCAGCCATATTGGCCTGCGGTGGCATAATATCAACTGATGTTTAGTATTTGGGACAGAAAGACTTAAATGAAAAGACGAGGCCCAACTGTTGCCCGGCAGGCGCTCTATCGGTTGTGCCATCAATTATCTTGTATGCAGTTTTGACCCAATTTTGAATAATCATTTATTATGAGTTAATTATCTGATATTCGGTATTTGAGGCATATTCGTATTACAAAATTTCATTTAACCACAAATCTCCGTCTTTCGTTTGTAATTAAATATGTATTAAGAAATTGTATTTCAATACTGTAGAGTTTTGCGATGTTTGAATACAAACCATTTGAAGTCTCATCAAATAACAATAACAAGCAAATAACAACAAAAAGAAAAACGGTTAACAAACAGTTAGCAACAAATAAACTACATATTATGGCCAACAACTGCATAAATAATTACAAAATAAGCATTTTAGTGTATTTTATTACATTTTTGTGTTATTATTTCTTATTATTGTGCTGTGAATTATTATGAAATTTTCTTAAATTTTTTTTTTACTTTTCGTATTTTTAATTCATGAAGTTATAACACCTTTCGAAAAGTAAGTTTAGAAAACAACACAAACCAACAGTTTCATCAAGTCGTCGTCGATTCCTGATTATTAGCAACGATTTAATAGAGTATTTTAAGAAATTTTAGAGTGGCTGCAAAGTGTTTCCTTTTCTGCCAAAGAAGAACAATTGGAAAATGAATAATACAGGATGGCTTCATTCAAGAACTGGCGGCGGCTTAAACGGGCGTAAACAGTTTGCAGAAGAATACGATTCAGAAACGCTTGAAGTCGACCATTCGCCGACGAAAACTTGGGTTAACTTCCCGGTAGTCAGTTGGGAAACCCAGCAGCTGGAAGAAAACGAACGTAGTAGACATTGATGTGTGTTTCCTGATAGGAATTACCACAATAACCAGCTTCGAATTAAACTCAAACACATCACAGATTAGTGTCAATTTTGGGTTTTTTAAGAACGACTTTGGCCGTCCGCGCGCTATAGATAAATGATTACCCTGACACGTACGAAATGTACTTCCAACAAGCTGAGCGGCAGCCAACGCATGCGCTATTGCAGGCACATTCTTATTCGTAAGCGTGGCCTTCTCAATATTTGACTCTGTTGGAGATTTTTCTGTAGGGTCTTCTGAAGTCTTAGATCTATAAGAGGAGACTGCAACACACCATAACGGCCTTCAAGGTCAACTTATAACATGCAGTCGATTCCATTCCAGCCCATTTAACATTTCCACTCTGGACGCTGGTTCAGCACATTAACGGGTCACCCAAACGAATCTAACATTTTTCACACACTGCGTGTTTTACAGAAGTTTAGAAACGGCCAGCGCTTAAAGCAAAATTCAAATTCCATTGCAGTCAGTTGAGGTGCTGGGTAGGGAAAGCATTTGTACTTTGTTCAGTTTACCGTCCAGGGGAACCGCATATGCTGCTGTGCGACTGCGTATTCAGTGACTATTTTAATAAAAGTTCTCTTAGTTTTCTCCCTGGTTTGGTAGTTGTTGTGGCGGCCTAAGATCTTTACGTTTCGTCACCGTACCTCATATTTTTCTATTTTAATTTTTATACAAACTGAGTGATGGACAAATAATTGTCACACGGCGGAGCACAAACAATTTTGGCCTGTCCAGTTCCTGGCGCCGGTTGAAACTCAACACGGAGTAGTAATCTTTTATTTGTTACCAATAAGACCGCAAGAATATTGTTCTTTACTGTTTAGGGTGCGACCCTGGGCGGAACCCAATGGCGCTCAATAACCATATCGCAGGGAGATATTAAGTAAAACTCAGTGTGGCGTTGTGTTGTCACCCGGTGCCGCGATTGCCAAAAGTTTTACATAGGCTGCGCTCTAGGCTAAGGGGCTGATCCTTCTTTAAATGGCATGTAAACGAGTTGGTGCTCATTCATGGCAGTTTTTCATGTCCGTTGGGGGGTGCAATAAACAGGGCAAACCTCCTGCCAGTGCCATCATTGTTGGGTGTCAAAATCGAATAGAAAATCGAAGCACTAGTTTTATATATATTTAGAATTTGAACAATTCCAGCCATAAAACTTGACTCCCCACACTGATGGAATATCTCTGGTGGTCCGTCAGTTATTCCTGATTTTCTTTTATCATTATCACGATATTTATGTTTTCAGTGTAACCAAAAAGTTTAAAAGCATGACCTTGTATTATTTGACAGCTATTTTAAGTAGCACGAGTATTTTATTTAAAAATAATTATATCTGCTGAAAAAGATACTTAAAATTCTTTTCCGTAAATTAAAAAAAAAAAAACGAACAAACAAAAATGAAAGTGAGTCGTCTACACGTGCGCGCTTTGCGAAGGTGCGGAAATAGTTTTTGTCCATGTTTATTTATCTACAAATTGTTTTCTTTTGTTGCTCTTGTTGTTGTTGTTGTTGTTGTTTGGCATCATTATTTTCGCAGTACATTTTAAGCACTTTTTGTTGCTCATATATTGTTGTTGTTTTTTTGTTGCTTGTGTATGTTTTTAAATTTAAGTTTGTTTTTAAATTATTTGAGTAGTTTTTTCGTTTTGTTTCTTCTATTTCATTTTTGCCTGTTAAACCTAAATGCAAATTGGACAGCCAATCGATTTTTATAGGCGTTCGGTCGTTCGGTCGTTGGGTTTATTTGTTGATGCTTTTTGTTGTGTTTGTTGTTTGTTTATGTTTTCGAATTAATCTTGACCCGGTATGAAACGTGACCGCTCTTCTTATTGTCTGTGTGCACATTGAAATAATTTAATTACTTTTATTAGTTGCCGTTTTATTTTTCTATTTTTAGTAATTTTTTTTTTTTTTTTTTTGTCTATTAAAACGTGAAACGTCAAACAAAATGTTCTTCAAACATTTCTATTTTTGGCTGGAAGAGCATTTGTTTGCAGTCACAGTGCGTGCATCTGTTGACAGGACACAATAAAACCAGATACAGCCGTCAGAGCAGAGCCGAATGCGTGTTAAAACAAAATTATATTGAATACAAAATTATATTTCCTAAACTGTCATTTTCCTGAAAAAGTTGACGCTCCAGCAAATGTGTTCGTTGTTTCAGCAAAAACTGTTTCTTCAATAAAAAATATTTTGATATAAAACAATAAATCCGTTAAATGCATGAAATCCGTTTAACAGCCACAACTTCTTCGTCGAATGGATAAAATTCTTCAATTAAATTAATTGCTGAAAACTTTTATTTAACAACTGAAAACTTTTCAGTAATTTTATCCATAGTTTTTTGTTTGTTTTGATAATGGAATGGAGGTTTTCTTAAATTGATTCAAAATAAGTTTTTAGTCATACGAAAAATTTTTCAATGTTCAAATTTAAAAGAAAAATTTACAATATGAAAATGAATATTTGTAGGCAGTTTAAAAATTAGTATTTTGCTCTACATCGGTCTAGTTGTACGAGTATAATGCTGTAACAAAATAAATACATTTCTGAACTATTTTTATTGATTTCGTTTGCGTTTCGAAATTGACATGCAAATCATGCACCGTAATTAAAATTCGTTATAGTTTTATTATTTTGTTTTGTCAGCAACAAAATCAATACGGCCAGGAAAAAAAAAGACTGAAAACCCCGACCGACATACATACCTGCACATAATTTAAGTTATAAAGTTTTTTTTTCTCTTTTATATAGAAATTATACAGCGGTCCGCATAATTGCGCTCTAAATGTGTATAATTTTTATACACAAATACATATTTTTCGTTTATTAAAAGTAAAAATTTTCGTTATCTTTAGGCACAAGTGAATGGTTGTTGTTGTTGTATAAGTTTTTTCGGCTTATTAAAATGCCAATCATGAAATTTTGCCAAGAGGCACCATAAAAATGATGACTTATATAAACTGCAGCAACGGAAAACAATAAAAAAAAAAATATATATATATAGAAACCAAATGAAAACGAAACTTGTTATGCCTTCGTTTATATAGAAAACACTGTAGGAAGTGCTTTAAATAACCGATCTAAAATCTTCATACACAAAAGACAATAAAAGGGCTATTTCAGCTTAAGTGGTTTATAACTTCGCTAACTGAACGAGCTTCTTGATCGATTCTGTAGACTTTCGCAAAACAGTAAGTGTAATATTTTGCTGGAATATTTTTATTTTATTATTGAGTCTTGTTGGTTTCTGTTTCTTTGTTTTGCAAAGAGGGACGGTAGGGATTCAACACTGCGTCTTGATGTTCGTCGTTAACGCACGAAAGTCATTAGTGCTGCATAACCGCTGCTCCCAACAGCCTAATTTCCTAAAAGGATCAACGTATATGAGATTGTCCACGGTGATGTATTCCAAACTGGAACACTATAATTTGCAGAGTATAGACGGAGCAGTCAAAACTATAGCAAGTCCCTGTATGACTTCGGTGGTACAGCTTCTTTCTAGACCTTTACCAAAGGTCAAATGCCAACACGAGAATCAAGTGGCCTGCCAGCTAGAGCTTCTCATATTTAATTACTTTTTTCAACAATCCTTTTCATCACCGGCAGATTTTGCCTCGGTTTATTCTGGGACATCTTACAGTTCGGGGCTTAAAGCAGAAGTGATTTCTCGATGGACACGACAACCAAAACTCTAGCAAGTTTCGCTATGACTGGGGTTGGGGAAGTTTCTTGCGAAATTTTGTCAAATGGGTGTCCTAGTATCCTTGTTTTGGGCCATATATTGAGGTGTTTACCTTGACTCAACCTAAAAACGCAGGAAAGGGCTATGGTGGATACTGCAGTCTACATTCAGTGATCCAAATATCTTCGAGCTCATGCAACAGATTTCTATTTTTCATAAGTAACTAGATGATGTATAATATGAAGCGAGAGTCTAGATTGATGTTCCTTTGTGATTTCGGATCACCAGCTCAGTTGTCTCGTCTTTCTTTATTGTCCAGGGTCTTGCTGACAAGTGGGAAGAAGTTGCCACGAGGACAGCTTTGAACCTGTGACAAGCTCACCCCGTGCATTTGGTTCACCAACAGGTTAGGCCATAATGCCAGTTACTGATGTTAATCAATTTCACAATCTGTATGTGACATTGGTGGGGCCAAGTCATTTAAGGGTACTAGTAATGCAGTTTCTTATCTAGTCCTCTCCAAAGATATTTGAAGGTCTAAAGACGATACCGCTAGTACTTACATTATCAGAAATGGCCAAATCTTTTTCTCCATCCAATTCAGGTTGTAGCCGCAGTTATAATGCAAAACCCGTGGTCTTATATCCAGCATGATTCACATTCCATGTTGATAATCTGATCCCTATTCGTACAAACAACCTCAGGTCGGGGACTAACTAATAGGTTTTGCTAACTATACAATCCGCTCGCCATAAAGTCATCCAAGTAAAACCTGACTTTTTGAAACTTGTCAGATTGTTGACGTTTAAGAATGTCGAAATTTAAGATCAAAATATTATTTATATTGTAGTTTAAAACGTTTTCATTGTTCTTAATTTAAAACCAGACAGCAAGCAGAATATAAGGGGATCCGCCAAATTAGAAACTAAATTTATACAATTGTTATTAAAACTAAACTTTTTTTATCTAGACCTTTGCGGCGGGAAATCCCAATAACAAAAAGTCATTGATATTTTGCGATGTTGACACAACGAGCTGACGTTCAATTAAATTATTTTCTTTCTCATTTAATTTAGAACAACAAATTTATACTTAAAGGCAAATGCAACTAAAGTTTCCAATTTTATAATTTTATGCGCATGTTTGGCAGTGAAAATGGAGATTGCACTCTTTGTTTATACTCATCGCCATTGTGCTGCTCCTTATGCGTTAAATTTAAAAGTTTTTTGAGTTTTAGTGTATCTGAAGACTTGAACCAGATTTTAGCTTCTTCTAAACCGTTTGAACCTTGTGATTACTTTTTCATTGTACTATTTCATTCCGAAGCGAAATGTTAAATGTGCTTTCATGTCACAGTTTTTAGCGAAAATACATAATATTTTTTTGTTAAAAAGAAAAATCATCAAATCAATTGCACAACAATTGCATATTTTGTCTATTTTTGATATTCATTGAATTTGCCACTTGCAAACTCCATCACTTTTGATGTTTGATTTTTTTTCGAATTTTAATTTTTTTTTTTTTTTTAACTTAAAGAAACAAAATCATGACAAGGCGTGGATTAAAAATTGTGTTCATAAAGGCAGTTAATAGGCAACAACAACAAAAAAGGCAAACAAATGGTCAGAGCAAACAAAACAATAGTACAATTTGAAGCACCCAACATCAAGTCAAAATAATGAACACAAGAAATTTAAATTGTAATCGTATACACTTTGTACATAATTATATTACTTTTTGTTTTGTGTATTAACAAAACAACAACAACAACAACAACTTATATACAGACATAAATATGTGCATATCATTCAATTGTTCAGTCTTACATATTTTGGTTGTACCAAAAGAGCACAACAACAACGCCGAGAAACAGTGTGTGGTGGTGGTGCTACTAAATGAACATAAATACTTACATACCTAAATATGTATGTACTCGTGTATACGACTGTGTAAAGAATGATTGAAAAGCGAAACAAACTTTTACAGCTGTTATTTTCGATGCGGGCTTGTTGCTTGCACTTTAGGCTCTATTTCGAAAACGTTCTGCCGAAGTACAATTTTACTGCAGATCGTAAATGAAGAGAGGAAAGAGGCAGCACATCTTCTCTACATCGAAAACGTTCTGTCGAAGTACAATTTTACTGCAGATCGTAAATGCTGCCTCTTTCGAAATATTCAGTTGTCATCATATCAATGCCTGTCCCACGATATCGAATGTTAACATTCGTTATCATATGGAATAACAGAAATTGGATTAAAAGCGAATTAGTTGAAGTAATGCCTACATGTCGTAGTTTATCAATGCGAGCGATAAATCGGCTTCTCGAAACAAATTTCAATAAATTTATCTAAATAAAATTAATAAAACTTTGAAAACAATCGGCGATATATAATTTCAAGTACGCTGCAGTGTTCGACTAGGGGCCAATGTGTATGATAACTTCAGTTGATTGGTTGATTTTTAGTTGAATATATTATTTAATGTACTAAAATATAAACGAATAATCTACCGTTAACGTTAGATCACTGACGACCGCCGATTCTACATACATATATATTTTTTCGTTATAAAAAACTGATTTTATTTAATCTCTTCCGTTTAAAATTAAAAAAAAAAACTTCTTTGTATTTTGAAAAATTTGATCGAAAGTTTTTTATTTCTTATAATTCTCATTGGCTTTTTTAGGACAACTGAATATAAAGTTGAAGGTTGAAACATATTTTTTGCAAGGTTTTCAAGTTCAAGGGTAGCACCTACGAGATGACTTTCTCACAGAAACAGCAGACAAATATTTTATGATTTGATCAGGTTATTAGATGGCAGGAGTACAAGTCCAATGCGAACTGCAAAATTTTAACTAGTTGTTCAAGTCGGGACCACCTGAAAATCTAGTCTAATCATATATATGTATATTGAGTCGCCATCTGATGCTCTTGTTTATTTATTTATTAGAGGAATCGGTTTTAACATTCCCACTATTTAACTATGAGTTACAAAAACAGTATTTTATAAAACCAATTGGTTCAACAATTTAGATATAAAGAAAGATTTCTCTTCACTACATTATGACTCTCTGAGATATGTCAATAAAGACATGACAAAGACAAGAACTATACAGAAGGATAGTATTTTAATGACAAGAGTTCAAAATTTGCGGTTTGGTCTTAGGGGAACGTTTGCAGTTTTGTTGACTAAGCTGGAGCTCAAAATTAAAATCACAACGAATCAGATTGAGAATAATATCAAAGCAAGTTTACTATGATACGGCGACCCAACATACGACTTCCAGCCAAGACCACGAAGGCAGAAAATTAAAAATTGTTTTAGCACCAATTCAATACTGTTGATATGAATAGAATAACTAGAATTTCTCGGTTTGCTAAAATGGGGATCTAGAAATTCATAGGACCGCTCTTTCATGAATCCTAGTAACCAGTGGGGTCACGAAAGTTGGTCCAACAGTCTGCCGGGTGCGCATATTTAAAATAACGGTATCAATATAATAGAAAATATAATATATTATAATAACTGAAAAGTGATATTTGTTTGCATCTCTTAATATTGAATTCCAATAAACTAAATTTTTATTTAACCCCAATCGTTTGTGTCCGTTGATTTTTTGCGAACACTGTTTTTGCCACACTGGCAAACTGATACATAAACTCTGTTTTCAACATTTTGTGGCTTACAGAAGTAGAAAACAGAATGCGACTAGTACCACTGCTGTAAGAGAGTTATGCGATTGCGCGCATTTATTAGGTCATGGTCGCAATACAAACAGAAACAACATAAAAAACAATAAACAGAAAATGATATTCAAAGATAAAGAAACTAAAGAAGAAGAAACAAAAACCCCAAGAAATATACATACATATGTATGTATGAAAACGATATTATGGTTCACTCAGTCATCAGAGACTGAGAGCCACTGACACAGCGACGAACCCCATGCAACTGGCTGATATACATATAGTCTTTTTTCTTTTTTAATCATTACAACTATTACGGTTTGTTGGAGTGACAACAACGAAAATAAGAAATCTTTACGTTCATAAGTTGTTTGAAGCTGCTTGTACAATAAATAATGAGAAGAAAAAGTAGTAACTTTTGTGTATTTTATGTTTAAAACACCAGCTTAACAAAGTGCATATATTTATAATTTACCATAAACTGTGGTAAAAAGCTGTGTTATATTTACCAGGGTGTAACAGTTTTCAATTTTGGCAGCAGACTGGTTTTTGTTGTTTAAGAAATTAAAATATACGAAAAGCGTATTGAAAGCTCCAACCAAACGATGCTCCGAGGTGGAAGTAGCAATATTGGTGAAAGGCCAACAGGAACATCTAGAAAGGGATGTTCTATCCATATGACGCAAATCTATATAACACAGGCTGCGTAATATTTAAGTAAAAATTGTTATTAAAAGCTTGAAGTCTGAATAATAGGAAAGGAAATTAACGAAGTGAATTTATAAAGCTCTGATCTCGTCTGAAGAGCATATTTCAAGGCCAGTTACACCCTGCACTTAATGCCTAAATGCAGAAGTGCAGTTATCAACGTTGCAGGACACAAATTCTTGATCTGGAAATTAGTGCGGCGTTCGCTGGACACATTTTCAATGTCTATAAAGAAGAAATCAAAGAACTCGAATATTTAAGGCGATGCAAGAGTAACTTCTTTTTATATGAACTGCATGAGAAGAAGTTTGTCTTACACCTTCTCAAAACAGACTTTAAGGTACCAACCCAAGAAAGATGTATTCTAGTTTGGATCCGTAAAGAAGTATTCAAATGTCTGACTTTTTAAAACGCTGTAAAAAGAACTGAACTCCTTTGTATGTAGTATGTGCGACACCATCTCAACATGTCGAAACATTTTAACGACTCTTCAGACACCGAAAATAGAATACAACTCTCATGTACCTTAAAGACTGTCCTGGGTTTATATGACAATGCGCAGAACAAGCCGAAGAAACTTCCGGCAGATGGGAGAGTACTAAACTATATTGACTACTTCGAACTTTCTTTTAGATTCGGTTGTATTACACTGTTCCATTGTTAACACAATGATTTATTATTGCAAAATAAAGACGGCTCCTTCTCGACAAGACGTTCCTCCGTTAGTATTGAATTGCGCAACACATTAAGACGAAAAACTTTTTTAAACGGAAAATTGAAATTGAATGCCCACGATTACTACTACCTCTCAGCTCCTTCCCAGAACTTATTTCCTTGTTCTGCTGTGTCAAGAATATTCCAAAACTTTATTAGATTTCTTCTTCACATACGAATAATAACTTTGAACCCGTATAAACACATTTTGTTGAAGGAAATAAAAGGGCTTTGAACTGAGATACTTCTTTGCCATTTATTAAATCATTATTAATGGTCGGTATGACACTAAGAACTTTTTTAGATTTCTCTTCTAAAAAAAACAGTCGCAAACTGATGGCAAACGCCATCTCACATACCAACTTGTGTATCAGGTTCTGTAACTAGTTAATTGATTTTTCTAGTTTATGGCCAACACCATTTGACATTTAATTGAAAAAGACTCAATTTTTTTTTTGGAGGATTCTGCTGCCATTTAACTACAATTTGTTATAAATATTCGTTGTCGTCGTTATTACATGCTGTTTAATATTTGGCAAACTGGCGGAAGACAAAATAACTGAACACAATAATCTTATCAAAAGTTTCCAGCAACAATTCAACCGATCTCGCATGACAGCATGTTATCAATCGAGTGTCTTCTTCTCAAAGTATTTTTTCTCGTCTTTGTTTTTTTTAGAAACTGATAATATTCCAAGAATTCATGAAAAAAAATGAAATAACTTGCGCCCAGTGAGGTGAGAAAAACGTATCATTAGGAAGTTGGTGTTCATGTACAAAACAATAGAATTTTACCCCTATTTCTTGTTAAATCAATAACTTACCGACATGTTTGATTAACAGAATTATAAAAAAAAATCTTAAAACGAACATAAAACAATTTAGTTGCTTGGAAAAAAATAATAATATAATAAACACAGATAACGTGTCTGCTTTCAAGCTGAAAGAGTTCAAAAGCATCATCGGGCGGCATATTGTCTCGTCCACCACACACACCCCATCGCCCCCTAAAGGTATATAACATTTAATAACACGTGCAAATGATAAAATTCTTTTGTCAAAATGGGATTCTGTTCTGCGCTATACAGAGACAAAGTGCTAGAAGTGCCGACGCACAGTGGCGCCATTTGACTTTTTTCGTTGCAAAAATCATATCTTTTGAACCGAACAAGATAATCGAATAATTTAAATTGCATGTCATAGATAATTGTTCAACCTATAAAATGAGCGGTTGGAGTGGACGCTACACCTTATAGGTGCTTACTTATGGGTTTTCAAAGTTAAAATTTGTGAAAAAATCCAAGTTTTGGTAACAAAAAAATTTTTGTTAAGAATTTTATATTTTTTTGTAGTTCTTTTGTAAGCTTTTCATGTTTTAAGATATTACCTAAAAAATTACAACAAAAGAGTTTTTTTTTAAATGATTTTTTCAATTTTCTGTAAAATATTCATTTTCTTGGTAAGACAAAGTATGTCTAAAATACAAATCATTTCTAAACTCTAATTTTTTTCTAACTCATCTATTTTATGGTAACAAAATCAAATTATTTTTACCAATCTTATATTTCTTAGTTCTTTTGAAAGCTTTTTCTGTTTTAAAGTTATTAGCCAACAAATTAAACAAATTTTTTTTCAATTAATTTTTTGAATTTTCTGTAAAATATTCATCACAATTCGTAACAGAAGGTATATCTAAAAGACTAATCATTTCTAAAGTATAATTCCATTGTAGTTCTTTTCGTGTCTTCACATGCCGCAGGGAAGAAATAAGTGGATCGGAAGATGCTGCTAACATGTTGAAGAGGTCCTCATTTTGCCTCACCCTTGATGCTTTGAACGTGTTCTGCAATCTATATTTTTTGTAAAATTTGTTAAGAGACTCCTGCGCTTCTTCAGAAAGCTCTCCAATTGGCAAAGACTGGTACTCAATTATATCTTTGCCATGCGCCAATATTTTATGGACGGTCGGGGTCAACTTCTTCTGTGGATAAATTTTTGCTAAAAGAGATGCAGTTTCCGATGCATATTCTCCAAATTTTGTAGAATTAACACTTTCTTGGCAGTTTAAAACATTCAAGATCGTTCCCAATCTTTTGACGATTTCATTGTCAATTCCAGTGATTCTAGTTACTGCCTCATCATTTGCAAAAAATCTCCTTGAAGTGTTTCCATCGTTTGAGTTACCGTATCCACACTTGGGGCAGTCTACTTTTAGTCCAAGTTGTTTCCAAAAAGCATTCTTTATTTGCTTCTTTCTGATCTTTTCCTTATCCTTAATTGATGTATTTTCATCGATGTTTTCATCTTGTTGTGGTAGGGTATACGCCAGTTTTAGCAAGAACTCCATACACCTTATCCTTGCGTGCAATGGTGACATTCCATATTCGTAATTCTCCTCGTTTGTAGAATCGTTTAAATTACCGAAGTTCTTCTGACTCTTTTTGCAAATCGGGCATGTCAATGTTGAGGTTGTTCCTGTCAGTTCGTTTACGACTTTTCCGTCAACCATGGTCAGGTGGAACTCGTAACTACATTCAATATATTTTCCTTCTCCAATTTGCAATTTTGTATGCTTAATCTTGCTTATTTGTTCTTCAATGTCCTTCACCGTGGTCCTTATGAGTTCTGCCGATTCCTTTGCAAACTGAAACATTATTGGTCGGCAATAATGCACTGATGACGGTCGATGATTTTTCCAGTGTAGGGAAACATCAGATTTTAGCCGCAATGGAACAACAGATGCCATAAACATATTTCCGTCAGATATTGTAGTGTCATCGGAAGATATCCTTTGCTTATAAACGCTTTGTCCGGATGATCCATCGCAGCCCCATTTGCTGATCAATGTTAGTTTCTGAGGAAGAATTTCCACCTCATTTTCAGGAAGACTTTCCAACAACCGTTTTGCTGTATGGTCCATAAGATCCTGCAGATTGGCTTTCGCAGAGACTTCCGTAAACTCCGTACGCAATGGTCGTGAATTTATTTTGGCTTGCGTAATATGCTTGTATCCGGGGAAAAGGTCAGCCCCGTGTCGCATTAAAGATGCCCGTAGTATCTCATATTTCTCTTTGGAAAGTTCTAAGTCCAAAAACAGAGCCAAGGCTTCTTCGGAACTATACTTTTTAATATGTGCGTTTGTGGGAGTGGGAATGCTTTCCTTAATCCTTTTTAGTCGCAGTGGGCTTGCATCAGCAACAGATTTTGTAATCTGCGACCTAACTCGTTCACTATCCTTTATGTATTTAATAGACAGCGCATCCGATAAATCCTTCGTGGTCAAGTCATTGGTGGCATCGGCAAGTTTCCTCTTTCTTGTGAAAATTGAACACTCCTCCATACTTTTTTTTGGCCTTCCTTTTTCTCCTCTGGTTGATGTGGAGGGTTTATCTACTGCCAATATATCCAGGATGGTGTCTTCATTAAGCCAGTCCTCGTATTTGGAGTTGAAGATGTTAATGGTTCGATTGCATTTCACCCATTTTGTCTTAATTTTGGCATGTATCATACAAAGATTATTTTTTATACTTTTGCTTCTCTCAATATTTCCGTATAAGCTATCGAGTTCTTCTAAAGCAGCTTCCGCGAAACACGTTGGTGTAATTGACTTTCTAAACAGTTCAAATAGTTTTAAATTGTTCAACGCCATGTTTTCAATACTTGTTTCGCCAACTTTCAGTCGTAGACTAATGCAGGCATTAAGCTTGTTTTGCAATATATAGGCCTATGCTACCATGTCTACAAATGTACCTGTTACATGCATACATATGCATTTGGGCTGAATTATACAGTTTTGATATTATGCACGTAGCCAAATGAGATTTGTGCCTACCTGTACCATAAGTCAGTATTGTTCTTCACCATATGTACGCCAAAAATAATTTTTAAGTGAGGTGCGTACCTGCTTATTTCAATGAGTAGTTTTTTGTGCATCTTGTGTCTGTAACGGAATATTAGGACCAAATTTTTCGCCAGAGGCTCTCAGGTAGACAACTGACTCAAAATGCAATTTTCAAACTATTACATCAAAGTAACTGTCAGTCAAGGCATGTAAGGGATGCCCGCCATACAATTTCTGCAACCATGTCTTTTTAACGTTTTTTACCTGTAGAAGCCAAATAGGCACGTAAAGGCAGATAAAACCTTTTGAGTTATGTAAAAGACTAGTTAAAGAACATATTTTGAAAATATGGCGGAGGTAAAAAAAGGTAAATTTTTTTTATTTTCCGTCAAAGTTGAAGAATAGTGAAAAAATGGATAGTTTTTAAATACTGATTTACCTAGAGAAACACAAAGCAAACAGCACAATTTTTTTTATTGTTATACATTTAATAAGCACATCAATCACTAAAAACAAAAAAAAATACTATTCGTTGCCTAGTTTTCGTGATATTACACCTGAAATCGGATCAAACTACCTAAAAATTGTGTGTTTTTTTTAAATCCGAAAATTGGTTAACTTTGAACAGTTATGTCTTCTAAACTAAAAATCTGATATTGTTAAGAGTAGCATATTTGAGATCGTTGAAAAGTTTACTATAAGATGGATTCATTTAAAATTTCGCAGGCGCACATGAAAATTTTGATTTTTGCAACCTCGTTTGCTCTACGGGTGCCACTGTGCGACGTCAACATCGATGCGAGTAGTCGCTTTCGCATCACTTGTAAAATCTCGGCCATTTGCAGATTACAATTTCTTTCTTGCCTTAACTTACACCTGAACCCACATAAATTCCAAGCGATCCAGGTGCTGAAGCTATATGGCCCTGACAACTGAAGGGGTGCTGAATCAGTTGTGAGCAGATCTTAATTTTAATATAAAAAAATGATCTTCAGCGAGGCAATCTATTCTCAAAATTGTCAAATTTCAAGCGATGCGAAATCCAAAAGCATTTAATGTGTCCCTAGAAAAACTTTTACTAGTGTGGCTTTTGGGCTGGCCCCGTAACGTAACGTTGAATGATTGAAAAATGTATTTTTTGTCTAAATTTGTTCAAATTTTAACATCTGCTACACATCGCTACATGTCCCACAGGTCACGCTACGTTGCACTACGTTCGACTTCTTCCCGTTAGGTTTTCCTAAGTCACAGGTCGATGCTAATAATGCACAAACCAAACCGGTCCTCGAAACCCACATTACACATGTCATCGTGCACTCGTCATCCAGAAAACTGCCAAGGACAATTGAAGGGCTCACATGAATGTAGCACATCTTTTATATTTATAAAAGACCCTTTACACGCCAAACAAAACCTGTAAAGATTAATATTCATATTTCTCTAGAATAAAAATAAATAAAATAAATAAAAATAACAACTTAATGAAATAATAATTATAATAACAGCTACACATTAATAAAACTGAAAAGAAAAAAATTGTGAATAGAAATAAGAAATGATCTTGATAGAAAAATCCTACTGCATATTTTGTAAGTTAAATCAGCCACTGGGTGAAACTGTTAATGAGTCAGTAAGTCAGTCAGTCAGCCAGCCAGTGAGCCAGCAGACAAACACCTAAAACTGTCAATGCATTTGACATGTGATGGCCTGACAATAAAGTTTGTTCAAATAGTTGAAATTAGTCAAGCTAAATGCGAGCATCTAGTAGCAACAACTCAAAATGACAACAATAATAATAAAAACAACAAGCATTTCAGAAACGTAACATAAACTATGAATAAAAACTGTTTCAATTTTTAACAACAATTGCAATAATAAAATAACAACAATAAAATTCGCAAGTACCAAAAAAAAAAACAGAAAAAACAGTCATGTTGCTGGAACACAGTGGGACAAGCGATGGCAGAAAAAAATCCTTTCGTCACGAAATTCGAGTGAACAAAATTTGTCGGCAACGAAATTACTGGATAAATTTTGCGCCATTAGAAATCAGAAAATCAAAAATAGGCCGATTCACCATTTAAGGGCTTTAGTTTTGTGCAGAAAAATTCCATTGCAACTACAAATTCTTTTCAAACTTCGTAGGCAGCAAATAAATTTGCTTGAATTCGTTCATAAAATGAAAGTCAGGTAATTGTCGGAAATATTTGCTGTGAAAATACAGCAAAATCGCGCTTTACTATGAAGTAACTAAAACCCAGTCAGTTCATATTTTGCAGAATTGTTGACATTTCATAATCGCATGAAATGTCATCTCCTTCGGACCGTTCGTGATGACGCCACACTTCCAAGTTTACGTGGTAATAACTTAGAAAACTTTTAAGGGTCTTTTTTTTTGGTTAATCGAAAAACTATGGGTTGAGTTGAAACGACAAGCTTCTCTGTGTTAGTAAAACGAACATATGGGGACATATTCAACAAGTTTGATACAACTTCCCAGGAGACTTGTCTTAAGCTTTTTTTGTCTATGCTTCGAAAAGTAGATGCAGTCCTTTAAAATGAGTAAAACATAAAAACCTTTCGACAAGTGAATTTCTCAAAATTCAAAGAAGTAGAACATCTGTTTTTCCAATTTCAACCAACAAGAAATTATCGCGAGTGTTTATACCAAAAGAAATCGGTGTTTTCTTTTTTAGTCTTCGATAAGAGTTTTTCCATTTTCTCTCCACTGTATCAAGATGATTAGAAACCGAACAGACAGTGTTTGAAGTGTAAAATAGTAAAAAAAAAAATTACGTTTTTGCTTTTGATTTCTTCACAATACAAGTGATCAGACACCAACACAATGTTGGACGCTACAAGCATGTGCATGCACTTGCTTGCACCGAACACACTTAAACACGCTATTGCTAACAGAAGCAACAGCATTAACAACAACAACAACGACACCAGTAAAAACATTATTAAAATCCCCTACAATAAAACCCACAACAACAACAACAACCGTTTTAATAATAAACATTATTGAAAGCGCATAAGTATACCCAAATACAAACGAACGCACACAAATACAAATGAATAAAATTTAAGCTCAAGCCTGGCCAAAAACCCCCTCTCACACGATAATTGTACAACTACAATTAAAATGCTACTAAAACAACAGCAGCGTAAAACTAAAGCAGCAACACTTGGAAAACAATAACAACTTTTTTTACAATCTGCATGTAAAGTGCAACAACTTGTGGTAGAAAAGCAACAAAAAAATACCAAGAAAAAAATAACTGGTTGCAACTTTTGTTTTTTTTTCATCTTCTAAAATTTTTCGATATTTCTTTGATTTTTTCCAGTTTATATTTTTTCTCATTTTGAATTTTTGGTATTACAAGTCAAGTTTTTGCTTTTGTTGTTGTTGGTTTTAGTAAACAACCAATTTAGTTTAGTGCTATTGTTGTCTTTATACTCGTAATGTTGTAGTTTGTGGTTAAGTTTGTGTTTGGCTTTAAATACATTTGTGTGTGTGTGTGTGTGTGTGTGTGTGTGTGTAAATTGTGGTAGAAAAAGGGAAAGGCAAAAATTTTATACATTATTTAAACGAAAAATCTACCAAAAAAAAAACTTTAATAACAATAAATGGCTTAAATATTTTTGCTGTTAATTACGTTTGTTAATTATACATATACACAGAAATTTTAAGTTTGGGAATAATAAAACACTTTTAAATGGATATCAAGGCAATTCTGCAACGAAGTTGTTAAAGTGTCAGGACACCAGATTTGTTTGAAAGCAACCCAGTCAGCGCGTTCGAGTTCTACATCTTGCCTCAGCACGAATAATGGACGAAACTAAATGAATATTTTGTTGGTATAAAATAGTGCCCTAGTATTTTCTAATAAAAGCTTGCAAGCCGTTTTTTCCCGGACGCATTTCTAAAACACTTTTGTTCCAAACAAGATCAAAATTAAAGGCTATTATTTCAATACGCGCATCGCGTGCATGGGAAATCATCAACAATTTTTATTTGATTGCTATTCTTCTATAAAATGAAAATACATAAAATAAAATCCGTACCGGATTCCTTTGCATGATTGCAGCGTGTAAATCAGTCTGAATTTGGCCAAGAGCATGGAGTTACTACTTTGGGAGTCGCTGTGACTGAAGCAAAGTGCACCAGAAAATGGTAAATGGGATCCAATGGAGACCAAAAATCGCATCGAAGCCATCCAAGTTCAGGCCAAAAAAGTTGATAATCAACGACATACGAGTACAACACTGAACGTGGTGGGATTGGCAACGTCATTCTCTGAGAAATATGGACCGATGTCCGACGATAGCTTTGGTTTTGTTCTTGCAAAAATAAGTCAGTTTGCAAATACTGCAAGGCCCATTCACCGACTAATCGTCACTGTATGGGACAGTTTGGCTTCAGCACACTGGTTCAGCTTAATTTTGTGCAAGTACAAACCCCCTACGCGACACTTAAAAGACCAAGCTGTGGCTTGCGCAAGACAGAATTCTGCTGACCACTGCTGAATCAATTGTATAGGGTTGTCCTGCACAGTGTAACGGATAGCGGTGGTGTTTGCGTTATACAGCTGTTGGTTCCTTGTTAACTAAACAAGAGGACTCACCACAATGCGAACAATTCTTTCGGTAGCACGATTTTGTGATTAGCACCAGCAGATTTGCCTAAAAAGGCCGAGTTAATGGCGGGCGATTTGACAGCTTTAGCTTGACATTTTATGGAAAATTTATGCTTTTCAAATGCTGTTCTTTCAAAATGTTTGTTTTAAACAAAATATGTTTTAAGTTTTTCATTTAATACATCCTCATAAGTATTTGCTGGCTTGCGATACTATTTCGCCAATTTGCTCGGAATTTAGAAAACTGGACAGGACTCCATAGAAGAAGTTTTGTTTATTATCTATTTGTATTCTTAATTTTTGAAACGACAGATAAAGAAAAACCACACTAACAACTTATTTTCCTTTTACTCTTTTTAGGTAAGAACTGTTTGCGCGCAACTTTTCTCTAACTGTAAGTATAATTTTGAAAATAAATCTACTACGTCTCTGAGTGAAGATTTGGGGTTTTATACAAAGAATACTATTAAAAATTTTGACAAGCAATTGTTAAAGAAAACTGAAAGTTTATTTTAGGAGGCTTATATTTTCCTTTAATTTTTTAAATAAAATAAATTTATTGATTAAAAAAGATAGACAATAAACTCACGATAACGCCAACACACCATTTCGTCAACGCCTCAAAAAGTGACCATTTTTTTTATTGATATTGCCAGCCCTAAAACATCAACCAATCCACAAAACAACACTAGTGGCAGAATCTATATAATTGAGTATTTTAGCGTTAACCATAATTAACACACGTATATAACTACTTCTGAGTTTGGGGCTGCCTTGTAAATATATCCTACAGACAGGTTTAAAACTGTGAAGGGATTGTGGAATTGATTTACGTCAGTACCTGCCTTCCGGCCTTATCTGATGGTTGGCCAACCCCACTGAAGTGAACTGGTCAATAACTCACTTGCAAGGCTCACACGGACGTCAAATTTTTGAAAAATATGTTTAAGCAAACCCCTTTGCTGGAGAGCTCAGGCCATCTAATCGTACTGCCAGCATTCCCTAGACAGTTAAAGGGAGACAAAGCTGCCGAGTTGGTAGCTCGAAATCCAACTTGCCGTACATTCCCCATTATATAGATGATGAACAACAAAACAACTTCAACCCACCCATAGTACCAATAATACATTGATTCCAGATTTGGACATTAACACACATCAACAATCTGATATCAAGAGCGCCCTATATGTACATACGTTTGAGGTTGGTCTGAAAAAATGTTCCTAATCACACAAAAATACCATGAATATTGGACGATATTAATTTTGCCGTCAGGTTCCGACAAATCCATGAAGTTTAAGAAAATTTAAATACAATTATTTGAAAAATAAATTAAAATCATTAAATGTTAATGAATCAGAATTGTATAATCATTTACCTTCAATTTAATATGGTTTCATATTTAAAACTAAATGATTTTCCCCAATAGTCTTTATTCAAATGTAGAAAATGTAAAATTAAGTTTTCTTGGAAGTTGTTTGGTTATTGAAGCTACTTTTGGTGCCCAAATCACTTCCACTTGAAATGACCTTGAACTCACTCCTTCAGAATCTCCAAACTGCGTGCCGGTAATGCCATATTCATAAATATTATCCAAATTAGACCCAAAAAAGTTGATAATAGTCGACATACAACGATTGCCATTGACAGCGATGGCCTGGACGTTCTTATTGAAATATGAATCGATGATACCTGTGGCCAAAACTTGTACCAAACAGTGTCTGTTTCGACATGCGTCTCAGTTTCGACAAATTATTTGTGCACGTCCCCACTCGTCAATATGATTATTTTATGAAGTCTAAAATGAGTTTTCAACTGCTTCAGGACCCATTTAGTGAACATATGTGACTGTCTACGATATTTTTCCTTTGGCTCCTGAGGTCATTTGGATATTTCACGGTCTTCTACCTATGAGCGATGTTTTCACCAGCTTTCCCTGTACTTAACTGAACCAATACGCGCAAACTCACCCGCCCCAAATACTGAAAATAGTCCTACTCATGGGATGAGCATGGCTGGCGTAAAAAGTGGTCTTAGTGTCCGTTCTCGAACAGTATACCAGTCACTTTAAACACTATATGTATATCTCATGATAATTTAAATTAAGCAGCACCGACTGACCAAATCGCAAGCTGTTCCCCAAGTGTAAAACGCTCGGAGGCCTCTGCTGAAGGTCATGGTGATTAGATGCTAAGGAACTAAAGAGTATGCGATTAAGATTTAAGGCTATTGAAAATACAATACGATGGCGCTGCAATTCGATAGTTTTTTGTGATGCTATCGATATTATCGATGGTCTAGAGTTCTTGAAAATTTAACAACTGCGCATTTTTTTATATAAAATCTTAATTTTGTTTTCATTCTGTAAATTAAATAATATTTGTATTTTTTATTTAATTTGCTTTTAACATTAACGTTTGATGTTGAAAAAAAAAATCGAAACTAATTTATTTATTTCCCCATTTCTACATGCAATTATTTTTGTATTGAAAATGTTTTGCAGGCGGCGAAGTTTCGGGTCTTTTATTTAAAAGCCGCGGTCCGCAAATCTTTATTGAATTTTTTTATTTGACTTTTACTTTTTAAATAAAGTGTTTTTCGTCGATAGTATCGCTAACGAAAAAAACTGTCGATAGTTCGCTTAAAATGAAACTACTATCGATAGTTCTACAGCTCTAGTATACGAACGTTAACGTTCGAGGTAATGAATTAGGCTATTAATGTCTATTGCATAACAAGAATGGAAGATGTACCACGGGAAGCGTTTACACACATACATATCAGGTACACACGTGCATATATATACATATGTCTATAAAATTTGTATTTGTACTACATACATTTAGTTGTTTCGGAATTTTGTGTGTTTCTGTCCCCTTTCTCACTCCTATTATTTCTCCATGCCGTTTTGCTACTCTTAGAGATAAGTATAAAAAAGTGAAGGTGTTGTTATTACCTAAATGTGAACGTGCATACATACATACATATATACGTGCATGCAGTACTGTGCATAACAAAAGTAACAAATTGCTTGAAAACTAAAAAATTCTTTTATAAATATATCTAACAAGACAGAAATGTTGTCTTGTATTCAGTATATTTCAAAAAAAAATATATTATTCTTATATGAAACTTTAGTTACAAGTTGATCAGTATTCCAAAAGACATAATTTTTTCTGTATTTTATAAACACAGGAGCGGACAACAAAAGCAACATATCAATTCTTGGTGTAAAACTGTAGTTTTGTAGTACATCGGAACATGTACGAGGCATGAAACCTTGTTCCCATTCCTATTGCAATAATTAAAAGAGTTCCACTCTGTTCTTAAAGCTTTTTGCGGCGGCACTTCTTTTTTAGTCATACATATTTTCAATAGGATTCAAGTCGGGAGACTGTGCCAGATAACGTGTAGGACCTGAATCCTATTATGCCTCAAGACATCGCACCGGGTGGTAGGTTTTACCTTGGTGTATATCAAACTGGACCACTTTGCTTTGCGTGATATAGAGTGAAAGGAGTGCCTCGGTTGACACGGCATTTAAAACCTTAGGAAACTCATGAATAAAGCCGGTTATGCACATTCTTCCGACTGTTATTCTTTGGTAGCAGTGGTGTTTTTCTTGGTCTGTAACTGTTTAGCTTATTTTCTGTTGCAAGTGTTTTAGCTGTGCTGTGTCGTTAACATTTAAGCCTATAGCTGCCAGAACCCTTTTTTGGGTATGCAAACGTCTCCTCTTCACAACCACGAACAATTTCTCTATCCTTGCGTGATGTACTTAGTTTTTCGTGGTTACATTGTTCATAGATTTATGTAAATTTCTTTACCAGCCTCTGAACAATGGTTCTATTAATATTGTATTTTTGGCGATTAAAAATGTTCTTCTTCCCCATTCCTTTTCGCCTAAAATGTTTAAATGTTGGCAATAAACTAATTTTTAAATTGCATTCTTGCCTTCTAAGTTGTGCATTTCAAAATGTTTGTTATTGGAAAAGTATAATACATAAGAATGTATGCACATATATCTGTTTCTTTTGCTATTTCACATATTGTTTGTTGCTTTTGTTCTGCACTGTACACAATCACATGCATATGTATGTATGTATGTATGTATGTTTGTATGTATGTATGTACGTGTACAAATGCTTATCAGCAAGTGCGTCAACTAACCGATCAGTCAGTTGTTGAGGCGTTTGAAGCAGCTCTATGCATTTTTTATGACATATGCATATATATACATACATACATACATACATACATACATACATACATACATAAATACATACATACATACTTAGTTGTTGTTTTCGATAATTCAAATGTTAAGCAGATAAGTATGTCTGCATGTAGGTAATTATAAAAAAATGTAAAACAAATTATTTTGCGGTTTGTATGTACGTACGTATGTATGTACACACGTATGTACATACTTAGTTGTTTTTTGCTTTTCTTGTTGTTGTTTGCCAGCAAACACTCAACAAAAGTTGTTATATGTACATACATACATACATATGTACATGCATATGTATGTATATTGTAAATATGTATACGCGTATGTATGTATGTTTGTATCAATGTAGATATTGTCTGTTCGGATTGAAACGAATGTATCCACATTTTCGACTTATACAAATCTACTCGAAATTTCTGTAAAATTCTACAAAGCTACAACAATAACAAAACCCACTCACAGCAACAACGAAATAAAATGAAGAAAAATTAAAAAAAAAACAAACAAACAACAACTTGTTTAGCGTGAAGAGCATTAAAGCTGAAACGCTCTCTGTCGTTGTCTCCCTCTCTATTAATTCTTGCTGTTATTAACAGAGTCAGCCTGTGAATGATGAGTTCTTATCACAGAAATGTGAGCAACAGTGTGTTCCTACACACACACACACACACACAAACATATATTTATAAGTGTCGTGTACGTGATGAAAAATGCATACGAAAACAAGTCATCAGCAGCAGTGTGTGGAAGACGTTGCAAATTTACATACATACATACAACAATAAAAATACATCCATCTGTAAAATCCAATAACCAAATAATTTCTGGTATGCATGTACATATGTGGGCTTGAGGAACAGTGTGACGTCATTAAATGATAACAAAGTATGCGAAGATAAAGCAAAATGATTTAAAAAAAAAAAAAAACAGAAAAGCATTGCAGGCATATGGAATAGAATAGAATAAAGTAAAAGTTGTCATTAACAATGTGTGAGTGACGAGAGATGGTGAGAGCGCGAGACAGAGAGAGAGAGAGAGAGAGATAGCGTACACTCGATTTAATACTTGTTTCTTGAGTGAGTCGAAGATATTTGGCTATATTGAATTGGGTTGTAGCGATTCAAAAGCTTTTTCTGGTAGCTTGTGTATTTTTCGATTTTTTTTTGTTTCTGAATTGTTGTTTGTTTTTGTAGCTGCTAAATGAGTAGAAGTAGTTGTCTTTCGTTTACTTTAACTCAACTGCCATTAAGCTCAACAATTGAATTTTAGTACGATTTAATACTTACAACGTGACGGTTTATAGTAACTCTGGAGTCTGTGCTGTTTTAATTAAATATAGACTGACTTAATATTTAATACAGAAAAGAAACATACTATTTCACAAATAATTGTAATTAAAGAAGTTCAACAAAAAAAACAAGAGTTTTTATAAAAGAAAACTTATTAAAAAAATATTCTTTTTTTGATTATTTTTCTTTAGTTTTTGTTTGAATTGAAAAAAAAAAATATTAACAAATTTGTATTTTTCATATAAAAGAAGTCTTTGAAAATAGAAACTTTTCTCTTTACTACTGCAATTGGCGTGTGTGTTAATGAAAACTTCGCAAAAAAAAAAAAAAAGTGCAGCAAATAGAAAAAGAAGAAATTTGCAAATAAAAAAGAACGCAAGAAAGCCCACAAAAGAAAAATTGATAAAAGAGAAAGATTAATTAAATTAATTAAAATCAAAGAAGAAAAAATAAAAGTAGAAAAAAAGGAATTAAAATTATTTTCAACCACGCCCCTGGTGTTTAAAATAAAACGTCAATAGAACCCCCACCTTGCAACACTCGACGACAACATCGACATTTGTTTCTTGTAACTACATACTCGTACATATATAAATATTTGTTTTACGAAATTTTCAGTAGTGTTGCAGTCATTGTTGTTGTTGTTATTGTTGTTTAAAATAATTTCTTCTTCATCTTCTGTAGCCACACACATCATACAGACAAACAAACAAACAAACAAACATACGTAAAAAAACAGCAAAGAAGAATACAACAAAACCATAAAGAAAAAATTTGTTAAAATATATTTTGAAAAGTTTTCTTCATTCTGTGTCGTCCGTCTGTCGTCTCGCGGTGTGTGACGTTTTATTGCAACAAAACAAAAAAAAGGCAGCATAAGAAGTCAACCAGCCAGCAAAGCAACCTGTATGTGCAACCAGCCCCTTATGCCAATGTTTTAAAATACGGAATCCACAATAATCTTAACGGTTGGTCTATGAATTTTTTCTTCTTTCTATATGAATTTATTTATAAAATAAAATTAATATAAAACAAAATACTTTTATTCACATCTATCGCGCTCTCTCTCTCTCTCTTTTTTATTAATTTTCAATAGAAAACTTAAAAGAAAAAAAGTAATAAAAATCATAATGATTTCAAACGTGTTTGTGTTTAAACAGAAAATTAAATGAAAATTAAAGAAAAAAATAAAACTTATTTTCACTTTTCTTTTCCATCATGTGCTTTAAAAAAAATGAAAGCGTTTGTTTAAAGTTGTTGTATTGCGTTGTTGTCGTTGTTTCTGAAACGTTTTTGGTACAAAAATTCGCTGGCTTGATTGGGGTAAAATTGGTATTTTTCTGGTGATTGGCCATCGTTTCCATTAAACATATTGTTCAATATGTTAACAAAAGAAATAGTTAAGGCGTACTATAAATAATTTATAATCTATATGTGGACATTTTAAATAATTTTTGACCTTTTTTTTGGTTTTTTGGGCAATTTTTTATTTAACTTCAGTCGAGCTCAAGTTCAAATTAGTTGAATGGAAAAATTTGTCAAGCTGTTTTTGATTCGTTGTAAATTTGCATTGTTCGCATTGTTTTAAATTGCACAATTAAACGAACTAAATACAAGTGGCAAAAGATAAAAAATAATTTTTCAATTAGAAATACGGCTTTCGGAATTGAATTGTAATGCTGACATATGGCAGAATAATGAACGAATCAAAATAATTTATGCGAATAAACAGAACTACATACATACATATATGAATAAACTAAACCGAAATGTAAATTAAATAAAAATGATTAATTGAAATACACCAGTAATTTCTTTAAAATTTTGTGCATAAAATTTAACAAAAAAAAAGCTAGAGATAAAATTCAAAAATATCTATAGACTTGATTAAAATTTAACAAATTCGGTATAACTTTTCCCGGCATATAAAAAAATTTGGGATCGATGAAGAGAAAGTTTTTGATTATAAAAAGAAAAAATGCATACAAAATTAAATATAATAAACAAAAACAAAAATTTGCAAAAACTACACAGTTTTACTAATTAATTTATTAAATAATGTTTAATTTAAAAAATAATGTTTCTAGCAGGAAAGACAATTTTTATAATGCAATGGCGGCATTGGTATTGTTTTTTTTTACAAATAAATAAAACTTTAGTCTTACTTTGAAGTGAATTGCGTAATAGTCAGATGATGCTTCGAATTTTTCTGATAACAAGTGTTTTGTGTTCGAAATGTGAACCCCAGAAGAATCAAATTTATATACAAGATAAATTAAAAATTTTCTATATCAGCCATAAGCAAACAGATGGCGCAACTTTAAACAGCTACAGATTCGACGAAGGCCCACTACAAAATAGCAACTCGTAAAATTGAAGCAAAAAAATTAATAGATACCTTTTATTTTTAATGGCAAAGAAAATGTTATATTTCAGTCAAAATTTCATATACATTTAAATGAGTATCAGGAAGAAAACAACTCCAAGTCCAATTATACGAAAAAATTAAACTGGACGTCCACTATATCAAACTTTTGGATATTCTTGGATCAGACTCTGCATCTCGAACGTATTTAAATTAAACTGCTTCATTGTTGATAAATCTATGGAAACTTTTGTTAAAAATTCACCATAATCTTTTTCTTCTTCCAAACTTTGCAATTTTTGTGTAATTGTGAACTCTGCGAATGTTTTCGCAACTTAAATATTTTGTGCCTAAATGACGAAGTTTTTAAGACCGCACGAGCGGGTAAGAAACATTGTTACAACGGAATTCACTTCTGAATGAGATATACCGAAAGGAAATAATTAAAAAAATTATAATAATATTGCACTTATTATTAGCCGTTTTTGGCAAAAGTTGCAAAAAATTTGATTATCGAGCTCGCGCTAAATCCGCCAAAGTTGGTTAAAGTTCAGCGCAAATTGCTGGCTGTAAAAAAACTCATTACAAATTCAATATCTAATATAAAGAAAATCAACACTGGTAACACTGTTGTTTACATTTACATTTCAATTAGAACAATTCTTGTGTGCTTTCTTTTTCACCCAACTATCGTGGCAAAAGCAGTGCATATGCATGAACACTGTTGAAGAAGGAGTTTAATTGACGGCAAGTTTGACCCATTTAAGAATTATCTACGACAGTTTTGTAACACAATTATTTATTAATCTATCACAAAACAATTTCTCTCTTCTTTTAATATGCGAGAATAAGAAATTTTTAAAAGCTTGTACAAAAATATATAATTTATCCAACGATTAACGATCCAAAAACAAATTTCAGTATTTCATCTTTTGGTAAACGCGCGGCTCTATTTTCATTTAACTTTTTGAAATTTTGATAGAGGTTTTGAAAAACAAATCTTGTGTGCCGTAGTAATTTCACAAATATTAAGGCCTTGGCCATATAAAGTACACGCGAGTTATCAACATTTTTGGCAATTAACAAAAAGAAAAGAATCTCAAGAACGTTCTGAATTTGAAAATTGCTCTTAATTAATGCTGGAATGCTATTTATCCCTGAAACAATTAACGTCGTCGAATCGACGAACACCTTGAAAGAGTTATTCACATCTTAGTTATGATTTGTTATTTTAGTACAATTTGTTTTAATTTGGGTTAAATATTTACTTTAATTCTATATATAATTTTTTTTAAGTCTTAAAAATTAAACACAAATATTTTATAATATCTAAAGTAAATTTATTAAGGAAATGAACTATTACTTTAAATTTGTCTTCCTCTCCCAGTTGTTGCCTTCAGATGCTAAAAACTTGTGCCAGCACTTTTCATTTTCATTTAATATTTTTAAAGAAAACTTTCAATGAAAAACGTTGCCAGCCGCAATTAAATACTATTTGTTAGTTTCGAATGGTAATCACTTTCAAAATACGCAATAAATATTATGTTTTTTTTTCTTTTAAAGTTTTTGGTGACTTGACATTGACTTTTGTGACGCACTGCCTAATGATTATGAAATGTTATTGAGTTGAAATCTTAACTGAAAAAATAGATTATAAGCGAAATTCGATTATTTTAAAATTAGATTTTTGTAAGTAAAAAGCCAAAGATAACATTGTTTACACTATCACGATTCTGCCACATTAATGTTCTTGGCAACGCTGGTTTTCGCTTCTGAATAGGAAGCTGAGATGGCGTGTTATTATCGCCAATATGATTTAGTGGAACACGAAAACGTTTATAATACCAACAACATCTTTAAATGATATTGTAATAAATCAGTTGTATTATAATGCAGCGCACGATTGAAAGTTATTTAAAGCATTTGATTTTGCAGCTCTTGTAGCCACAAAGAAATGTACAACATTTTAACAAATTACTTGGTTTACGTCTTGACATTCTCACACGCTTAGAAACGAAGTGAAAGAATATTTAGTGTTCTACATTTTCGTTCTACTTTTTAATAGATTACAACATGAAATCCTGCAAAGCGTAGTAGTAGTTAAATTCATATATCCCAGCCAATATGACATTTGCTCTGTGGGAACAGCGCAATTTTAAAAATTCGTTCATTCTATTCAACCCTTCAAATTACTTATATGCTCAAAATTATACCATATAAACGGAAAACCTAAACCAACCAAAAGCATTAGTTAATCAACATTATTACAATGTTAATTTACCATTGTTAGCAGTTGATGCGGTCTGAGAAATTAAAGCTGTCGTAATATAAAACCAAAGATAATAAAAACTTATAATAATAAAAGAAAAGAAAAAACGGGAAACTTCTATAAGATGTACTTTTACATGTGCAGATTATCAAAATTCAAAGATGACACTTTATATGACAAATACGAAACTTGATCACTCGGTGTTACTTAATTTATTTGCCCACAATAACCACATTTTGTTGCATCGCAAAAAGGGGCCGTACACGTTCTAGCTTCATTTTTTTAATAGTACAATCTTGGAGCTTTCGTTTCATAACAGAAGCAGGTGCCTAAAAAAAGATTATATTTATTTTACTTAAATTTTCATCAATTTGTGTTCTTTTTTTTATAAATATAAATCTCGTGCTTCTAATATTTTTAGTCAAACTCTCCCTTTTAATTTGTGCAGGGATGTATTTTTTAGTACGCCTGCATCGCTTGATACTGTGATTTAATTTTTAAAGGAAATCTTGTCAATATCGGTTTTTTCGATTTCACTTTAGGATAAATGCATATATAGAGACTTCTAAATGTCTGGGTTTTAGGGCAACTAAATTTTTCAAACACTTTTGAAAATCGACGACAAAACAGTTTTAGTCGATCTTTTGTAGGATCTGTATAAAAGAATGAGAGAGAGAGAGAGTGAGAAAAAGAGATTTTCTTAAGGCTTGGAATTTTATGGTTGGTACTAAAAGAATTAAGTGGAAAATGCAAGAAAATAAACTAAATCAGATATGATTTAAATAAATTTTATATACAATTAAACTCAGTTTGATGTACATATTTTTAAATCATGCCATGTGACATCTCTCAAAATCTTCTTTAATTCATAATAGATTAGAGAAAAACCAAGTCGAATTTTCTTTAAACTATTACGAAATCCGTAATAAGCATTAAATTTTTTTTTTGTTTGTTAATATTAATTATTGGAAACTTTTTCCTTTAACTCCATTTCCCGTAAAAATGATTGCCAGTAGTAGTTGAATGTTATTGGCAATCTCTATCAGTCTCTTAAGTCTAGGAAGGGTCAACTTCCGGTCCGGAATTTGTATAGTTGCTGTCGAAGACGATTGTACGTTCGGGATTTTTTGACGAACGTTGATTTGAGGTGCTGACAATGAGGACTCTTATAATAAAGGCAACCGAATGTCAAGTTGAGTGCTTGAACGTATTTTTCAAAAAATTTCAACTCTGCCAGTGAGTGGGGGGCACCTAAAAACGTCGCCATAAACACAAGAAACAAAACATAATAACACGTATTAAAAAATTTATTATTTTCTAATTTTAAAATTATTTTTTTTCTTTTAAAAGTTAGTTTGGATAGTGGGAAAAGTTTGTTGAAATCATTTTGTTCTTTCTATAGTTTGGAGCGGCCTGGCTGCCGCGAAGCACCTCTCCCACACATTTGCACTACAGACTTGCATATCAATTTGCTTTTCCATGTACTTCGAGCTAATGCTCTTCTTTAACCGCATTACATCAGTTTAAATATTTCATCTGCCATATCATGCTTTTTATTTCGATAGTATTGAGCGGCCTGGCTGCCGCGAAACAGCTGTCCCCCCTCAGTTATTTTGTATCAAAGGTCTATATGTATTTGTTGTTGTCCCTTTGCTTTCAGTTTCTCATTTTATATTTTGTGTCGATAGTATTGAGCGGCCTGGCTGCCGCGAAACAGCTGTCTCCCCTTTTTGGTACCGATCTGTATATCATTTCGATTTTCCATTTAAAATTAACACTTTGTTCTTCAGCTCATGTTTTGCCTCTGTATTAATGTCGGTCTGGCTGTCGCGAAACCTACGCATCTGGATTTCATTATTTTCTGCCACCCTCCATTTGCCTTGAGTGCCCATCTCTGTTCTTTTTGAAATTCAACAACCAAATTTTTCTTATCACTTAAAGCCGCAAAGGAAGGCATCCAAGTATTTCTATTTTTGGAAGCTCAACGGCATCGAGAAAAGATTCACCACAAATTTGTCTCTCAAACACGACAGAAGCAAACGCCACTTTGTGATAAACTTTGAACGTTGGCTGTTAAACAAAGTTGTGCCTAAAATTGAGTTTAAATAATTAAATATTCAATACGAAAGAAAGCGAAACAACTTTCAAATGCTGCCTGTAGGTGTTTTTGTGCGACGCTTTTTATGAAAAGTGAAAATATTTCTGGTCCAATTCCAATTAAATTGTTATTGCCTATAATTTCATAAATTCTTTAATTAAAATCGAAATTTCTAAACACACACATACACACACACAACTGAGAGACTGTTCAATTATAATTATGTCAGCAAAGTACATACATACATATTTTGGAAGCCCCAACATGTGTCTTCAATTATTTGAATTTAAAATAATTTTTTCGATGCAAGTGACGGGCAGGGCAACAATGTTTATAATTTAATAATAATAAAAAAAATCCGCAAAGAAACAAGACCAACAACAAGATAATAAGAATTGTTCTTCTTTTTATTTAAGTGTCAAATCGTGGATTATCTTAAATATTTCTTTAATGACATTTTCTATTTAAAAATTTCTGTGTGAGTGCAAGTGTGTGTGTGCGGGCCTGCGGATTGTAAATGTTTGTATTGTGTGTGAGCAACTGCTCTTTGGTCTGGCATTGTGTTGTTTGTTGAATGCTGGTGACAGACAGCTTGAATAAATTTTTAATTTAAAGAGATATTTTTTTTTATAAACATATAATAAAAAAGAAATAAAAATTTGTTTTAAATGTTTGTTGTTAAGCAGCAAAATTTTACAAAATTTATTTGAACGTACAAAAATTTAAGGCATTTTTTAGGCAACTGTGAAACCAGCATTTCGGAAATGACTTTGCCAGCGATACATGTATTGTACATATGTAGTATGTATGTATGTAGGCCTATAAAACCTTTTCCACCAACGTTTGACTTTGCTAAGAAAAGGTTCTAAGCACATACATATTTTGTATCTAGTTTGTGTTACAGCGTTTTTTTAATCAAGAGCAACGAAATCGCTCAAAAGATGTGGCACAAAATAAAGAAAATGGATGCGCGATTTGTGAGAAACTGAATTCTTTATTTTTTTTCTTATGAACAGGAACCCCCGGTAGTGGAAGAAAGTAAGACAGATAGAGAGAGAGAGAGAGAGAACAGCTACTGACAAAAACTGAGTTTGAAAATTAAAGGGTGTTACCATACAATAAATCAAACTGCAACAAACAAGACTCCTAAAGAAAATTAGAAATTAGGAAAAAAAAACAAAAACTTGATTTTAACTTGCCACAAAACATTTTCGTTGTTTTCGCAAAAATGATTCTTGAATATATAAAAGTTGTTACTGAGTATTTTTTTTCATAAAAATAATAGGATATAGAAGAAAAAAGCCATTGAATGCCGAATTTTATTTACAAAACATTCCACAACAATCGTAATTGAATCTACGAAGAACAAACATGTTTTTTCTGTGCAGTTTTCACGAAAATATTTTTATATAACTAAAAAAAAAAAATATGTTGAAAATTATTAAAGCATTTTCGTTTGTAGTTATCATTGTCTTTCTTAAAACAATTCAGTACCGGCGCAATATCGGCGGTATAGACAGCGAGAAAGTCCTTTTTATAAATGAAGAAAACCAACAAAAAATATTTGTACAAATTTATTTATAATTGTTTTCATGTCACGTGTGAAGGATGTGTACGATGATCCTTAATTTTATGCAACACTCACTTTAACAATGATCGGCCCAAATTGGCTGGTTCTTTATTAGTTTTGTTTCATGAACACCATGTGACAAGTTACAGAACTGGTACGCAAATGTTAATTGAGAAATACTTCAAAAAGGCTTATGTTTGGGTTTTCAAAATATTAAAATTGTATCCGTTAACCGTGATTATCTTTATTATCCATATATTTTTTTTTAATTTTAAAACATAAGAAGTCAAAAAGAACTGGACAAATTTATTACACGATTATTGGGTGAAACCGATTATTCAGGCTGCGGATGCGGAACGGATAATTGACAAGATACCGTAATTTAATTGCTCAAGGCCATGCTATTCTTTTTAAAGCCATCGTTTAATTGTTATTTCTTTGCAAATAAGGTGTCTAGTGCATGCGTCTGCATGCTCGCTTTAAAGTGATGGTAGAAACGTTAGAAAAACTCAAATTTAAGGACTTATTTTACTGCACTTTTATTTTTAATTATAATGCCATCACACGGATCGGTACAAGTTCTATCGGAACAATTTTGAACTATGTCTATTTCGCACTGGCTCTGGATGAAGTTTCACGAATATTTGGATATATTCTGATAGCTGCTGAGCATGTTATACGTTGGTCCAGCTTTAAATTGTCTTGATTTCATTTATCTGTAATTAGTGCTCATGGTTGATTCGTTGTTGCCCACAAGCGAGCAGATTTTAACCAATTCTTCTTAACTTATAGAGATACGCCAGTAAATTGGATGTCTTGTCCCGCCACCCGAAATATGAACATGAAATGTAGTACTATGTTGTCTTTCAACACCTTTCAAAACCTTTTCAGAAAGGTTAATGGCCGGAACGGGAATCAAATGTCTCTGATGAGCGTTCCTGCTGTCGTTGAAATCTAAATCGGAGACACAAATCGTTTGTTAATCCTGATGATGGAGGCGCTATAATGGCCTCGTTATAAGGAAGTCTATTCCAAAGTGCTGGAGTGGGCTAGTTGAAGTCCTTGAAGACTTTGCTCCACCATTCTCACCTGCCCTCATTTCCGAGGTGCAACCAGCTTTTTAGAAAAAGCCAAGATCGTTATGTACAAAATTATCTGATTATGTCACTGGGACAATGAATCATTCATAATACCGTTGAAGGGAAAAGCCATTCGAATTATAAAAACGATCCCTACACATCTGCCAGTCTCTGGCTGCTTGCTGCCAATTCGTCATTACCACTTTTGTTTAATTGGGCTTGATTAAAATTACTTTGTTTACGCGTTCGTATGTTTGTTTACCTTCAAAAATGTATTTTGTAATTTATTATTGCACCACTATTTATTTAAAGTTTACATTCATATATTATTTCTTTATTGTGATATATTTCTGGTTTTCTTTTTTTTTAAATTTATTTATTCATGTACATTTAAGCCTTTTTTTGCAGAAAAATATTAAAATCAAATTACAGAAATAAACAACTTTTTTTGATGATTTTTTAAGCGGCAAAGGTTTGATTATCGTGTCAAATTGAATAATTCCTGTGCATTCCTGCACTACGAGTCTTCTTAGAATTTGTTTTTGCAATTAAATCAACACTTGAAGGGTTTGTTTTTCTGAATTTGAATTCCTGACATTTTTGTGAAGAGTAAAGAAGTTGTAGGAAGAACAAAAGTGTGCTGTGATAACATCTTATTTTTTAAAGTAAAGGCTTTAATATGTCCTCTGTGGCAGTTAATTTTTTGCCCCACTGTACTCACACCAATTAGCTCAACTAATCGTCTTTCTTATATCTAATTTATATACTCTTTAATGCAATCTATGCAATTATAGTATTTAAAAAAAAAAAAAACGCAAAAAATACATAAATTATGTTTGCCAAAAATTAAATATTTTATTTAATTTTGTCATTTTATTAAATGGTTTTTTCTTGTTGTTTTGACGTAAACACACAAGAAAAATGTATTTTATCCATTTGAAAATGTTTAGCTCTTCTTTGTTTATAAATAATTACGAGAGAAATTTACAAAAATAAAAAGAAAAAAAGCACAAATAAATAAATTTATGGTCAATGATTTTCCAAAAAAAGAAAAACTGAAATTGAGCAAAACGAGTTGCGGTTAATCATCGCAAGTGGTTGTGACAAAATTTCAAAAATATTGAAAACAAAAATGCTTTTACATAAGTTCAACAAAAAAAAAAACAAATAAAAAAAGGCCATCAAAAGATTAACGTGGCGTAATTTAAAAAATGTGTTAAAGACACACTAAAGTCGACAATAAATTTTAAGTTGCGACTTATTAAATTAAATGGGCTTCTCGGCTTATTATGAAACACACGTGATGGCCAAACAGCTGGAGTGTAACTAATGGTCCTACGCGCCCGGCAGCGCTACAAGTTTGCCTACATTAGAAAGTCAACTGAAAGAAAAATCGAATGGAAAGTACAAGGAAAAAATTTGAGTTATTATTATCTTGCACAGGTTTTGCTTTGGTGTATTCTAAACCGGGCCAATCTGCTTTCTGCGGTATAGAGGAGAAATGGTTGGTCCGTGGCATGGCAACCAAAACTCTAGAAAGTGCGGTTTGGCAAACTCTTGCCTTGAAAGCGGAATACCGCAGTTGGTCGTTGGTTGAAACGTGCCGACTCTAGTTCAAGCCTAAACAATTCAGCAACTTAGAGTTGATTCACCGGCAGAATAGGCCATAATGTCAGCTGCTGCTTTAAATCAATTCAACCATCTTCTTTGCAAATCAAAATAAGTGCAACCCCAAAATGCTGAAACTTGCCGATTTAACTGTTTTTTCTCCTCATTTTTCTAACTCTGACATCTTGATGCGCTGAATCATTGCCGATTTGCTTCAAAGTTCTTTCCAGAAACGTCTTCCTTAAAGTGTCCGATTAAAAATTGAATTGATATCAACCTTTCTTTGCATTTTTCTTCATTAATTTGTGCACCCTTAAACGCTAAATTGGCATCACTTGTGTTTTCTCTTGCCGCAACAGACACTTTTGCAATTGTTTTCGTTTAACTGAAATGTGAATTAATATCAATTTAAGTTGTTTGTTCAATAGAATTTCATCTAATACGTGCTGCTAATTAATTAAAATGTTTGTAGACATTTAAACTTGAAGAGAAAATACGTCCAGTATAATCCGAAAATGATCACAAACAGCAAATAGTAATTCTTCGCTCGGGACAAGGTTTTCGTTTTGGGCGGCAAAATAAATTCAGTTTAAACCGGTGACAATTTGTAGACATTTTAGCAAATTGAAAGTGCAAACAGATGCATTTGAAATTTACGCAAAACAATGAAAAATAATAATCGAAAAAAATTAATTTTGAAGGATGCAATAATTATATATTTAAACTGATCTCGCAGACGGCGAGCAAAATTGGTGGCAAAATTGTATTTTTAGGACCAAAGTGTGTGACAACTTTATGTTCATGCATTTCAATGGTTTAAAAACAAGAGTTAAATTGAGATATTTCTAACTAACAGGAAAAGCCCTTAAACCGGGTTAATTGCACCAGCTTTTACAAGATTCTCCAACATGCAAAGAAACACCAATTTCGAAATATTTTTGAGGCAAAACTACTCTGTTTTCTGTAACCAGACATATGGTTAATACTAAGAATGTATTATCGTTTTCCATATTGAGTTTTAGCCATTCTAGATATTGCAAAAAATGATGTTTTTGACATTTTAAAAAATCTATTTATTGGCCTTCGGGGAGCGCTTACAACAAAGAATAAATAAATAAGTAAATAAATTGTCATGATCATACACATGTTGAACTCATTTACCTGCAATAAGAATATGGTTATGGAATACAACAACTATTGTTATTATGTACAATATTCTCGTTAAGGCCTTGGTCAGCATTTTTTTTACTAACATTTTAAAATTTTGCTATTAAAAAAATAAACGTTTCATTAAAAGTTTTGAAGAAAAATATCCCGAAAATAATAAATTTCGTTTATTTTGTTTTAACGTTTTCATATGTTGTCTTATTATTATTCCTTTTTAGAGTTGTCTGTGTTGCATTGGCCAGAAGTGGGCTTTATGCGCTCGTTGTAGGGCACAAGTGAACGACACGTCTAGAGAATTTTTATTGAATGGACGAACGTTACTAAAAATTAGTTCTCCACCAAAGGGGGGTCCTCTATAATCGTTCTGATTGAAAGCTGCTAAATCGTGTAACGTGTGGTGATGCTTTGGGTTCGATAACCGCCTAATAAATACTCAATTACGCAGTTGTCAACCAAACCAGCTGGCGGTCTGCCGGCGCCCGTTGAAATCCGCTTTACAATTGCTCTTGAACCTAAAAAGTTCTACTTTTGCGCTTTCCTCCAATCTTTTATTACTTCTTTTGTTTTCTGATAGTTTGTTTTTTTATTCTGGCATAAATAATTGTGTCATCTCTCGTTATGGATAACAGAGTTGGGAGTTTGTCACACTGTGCCGAATAATGCAATATTTAGTTTCGTGAGAGATTCCCAGAGAATTTAAGCAGCATAATTTATAATTATTATTATCAACAAATATTGTATGATATTGATTAAATTTTATTCTATATAAAAAAGTTTAATTATTCCTAAAATAATAAAAACTAGAGAAAACAAATTATGTAATAATGTGTTCTGAATTCAATGCTAATAGTCAGCCAGTCAGTCATATGTGACTTAATTAAGTCTCATTCAGTTCGTATTGTTTGTTGATATTATTTATTTATTTTCTTTGCGTGTACGAGCAAAACATATTTAAAAATAAAATTTTATAATTTGAAATGATTTTCAAAAAAAATATATTGCTATAGAAACGAACATTTAAATAGATTTATAACAAAAACTCATAAATTATTTTTATGTATTTCTATTATTGTCTTAGTCATTAAAAGCACCGCGTCACTGTGTCCACATACATGTACAGGTGTTTCAGATGGCAACAAAATGTTCTTTCAACTCTTTATTAATTTTCTTATACAATTTGACTTTAGAGGTGGCAAACAGTTGAACAATATGGACGGTTGGCGATTTGAAAAAAAAACCAGAGACGGAAGCTGCAAATTCAGAAAAAAGATAGATCAAGCAGCAAAAAAAAAATGTAGAAAAAAAATGGAAAAAATCATCAACTACTTCATAATTTATAAAAAAAAGGGCAAAACAAACTGGTGCTTAAAAAAAGATTCTAATCGCACATTTGCTTAATAAATTTAAATGATTTTTTCCTTTTTTTATGCTAAATAGAAAAAAAGTGTTGGGAATTAATTGTGGCATTTAATCAAAACTTAAGTGCTCTTTCGTCACACATCCAAATCTAATTTTCCGTAGTTCTTAAGTTGTTAGTACACATTTTCGCTCTCTAGGCCCAGCCTGGCAGTAATTTACATATTTTTAGTTTTTAATAAATATCTGTTATTTTTGGAAAAAATTGCCACTCGTGAACAGTCATTCATGATTCCTTGTTTTTTCTTTGCTTAGGACACTTTTTGCTAATTGTATTTAAGGTTTTTTTCGAATCGTTTTTCGGCCATTTATCTGTCTTATTTTCTTTCTTCTTTTGTTTTGTATTTTTCGAGTCCTTTAGTCGAGTAGTATTTTGAATTTTTTCAAGTCAAGGCTTGCATTGTTTTATCTGTTATTTTCATTTTAAATCGAACGTTCTTAGAGCCATAAGTTTCGTTAGTGGGACAGCTCTTTTGAATTCCAAAAAAAAACTGCTCGAGTAGAAGTCATCAAGATGATTTTTGGAAAAGTCATCTTTCAAATCCCAGCTGTGCAAGAGAACCTAAAAATATTTAATCGCATGTAATTCTCTGCGTATCTACAAAATTTTAATTGTTGTTATTCCATCAAGAACTAGAGAAAAGATATAAATAGAAAAACACCTTCACGCCGTCGATTTTCGGATTCGGTTCCTTGGGAAGTCACAAATTATCATATTATACAACGCCAAATACTTATATAAGTATGGCCGGCTCCTTTTATCGCAATTTGTTTTCTTGTTCCCAGGGATATTATGCAGCCCACACTTCATGGGTACTCTCAGGCAACCACTTAGAGTGGAGTGTCCTCATTAATCGCTAAAACTCACTCGTTTGCTACCCTGTGCTTAAATCATGCAAGTGATGTCAACATAGACTTTAAGCCACCGGCACAAAAACGATAGTTCTAATACCTAAATGTTCGGATCTGTGTATGGAGGTGCTAATAAGAGGTAAGATGCAGGGAAAGTTATTCTTTTTCGACTGGGAAGATGTGTTCAATTTATCATCAAGACGATTTTTTAGCCGAAACAAATGTGCCTCGAAATCGATTTCGCTATCACAAGAAATTGGCTAAAACAACTGTCAATTTATTGCATTGCAAGTAGCATTTTGTTACCGATAAATTGACTTTCTATTGGTTGGAAACTCAAAATCACTGAATCGATTATTTTTCATCGAATTTTTCAGAAACAATCACTAAAGCCACTGAAGGTGTCTGAGAAATTAGCATAAATCCCAGCTGGCCGCAATTATAATTGTTCGTTTGAAAATATTGCGCTGCTCCCATTCTCTTCGCACTTTAAGACAATTTTTCGGCTCACGTTGAGCTCACACTGTAGTGCTTTATTTGGCAAATGAACTCACGCAAACGATTAAATCGTCAAGAAATTCGCAAGGCTAAAAATTTTATACAACATAATCAGAATAAAACACTCGTATTTGCTTTATTTAATCTATTTCAAGCTGCCCAAGATTGCGAGAACTGGTAATAGGACTGATTAAATTACAATAAAAAATTAAAAAATTAAAAATAACTTGATTAAAATGTATTTTTTTATCTAAAATGTTGTTTTCTAAACAAACAAACTTTTCAAACCAGGGATGGCAAAATGCTAACACTACTGCCATGTTTGCCTGGACGTGTTCCGTTTTCTGTTGGTCCATAGAACAAATTTTGTACTTAATGATTCAATATTAATGAGTGATAAATGAAATAATGTAGTTTTGCTGCAATTAATCAAGACAAGAGTTTTTTAGGACCTAAATAATGCTGTTTCAAAATTCGTTGTGCCATCCCCTGCATCGGCGCTGATTGTCGACAAAAAACGTTGCATATTTTGCAATTTGATTGAGCGACATTGTGTACAAAATGTTTGCACAGATTGTCGCATTTGCAACAGGAAATGCGACAAAAATCGGTACAAGATCTCTTACTATCGGTCTAAGAATGGAAATCGATTGATAGAAATACAGTTTTTGGCATTTTTAGCGCAGTATCAGCCGTGGCGTTAAATATATTTACGACTAAAATTGTCCCAATTCAAACTATTCGCTGAAAGCTTTTCCCTCTTTAATTCTGCGCCCCGTCAAAGGCATTCTTTCCCTCAACATTAAACTGTTTTGCCGAAATGATTGATTCTGTAACTATTTTCACTGTTTAGCATGAGTTTTTATTTCTTCTCAATATTTTAAATCGTAATTTTATGACATGCATTATAGTATATTTCATTTGAGTATGATTTGACAAATGGCAAATGATTTGTTAATTATATTTTATTTTGTATTCATATTCAGACCCGTCTAAACTTTACATTTCAATTGTTTAAAGCCACGTTAAGGTATAATTTTAGCTGCAGTATAATTAAATTAAAACCAGTTGTAGGTGGGTTTTTTTCACTATTAAAAAATCAAACCGAATTTAAACAACAATAATTTCATTAAAAATATACATCTTTTTATTTTCACATTTTAATGGCAAATTTTTATCGCAAATTTAATATCTCTATCACACGTTTGGCTTAAAACAAAAAACCGTTTTTGTTTGCATTAAAAGAAAAAAATTCAACAAAAATCGCCCATTAATACTTAAAAAAATTCAATAAATTTCAATTAAAAGGCAAAATGTGACAACTTCTAGACAGAAAGAAAACAGTTAGAAAGGAAACAATTGTCGTTTGTTCAGTGGTTTGGCACAAAAAAACAAAAAACCAAAAAAAAAAAAATGCCAACAAAAATTGTTTTATTATAATAATTTTTATCAAAAACAAAAAACAAAAAAAAAAAGAAGTGCAAAAATTACATAAGCCTTTAAATTCATTAACTGTTTGTGGCAAAGTAAAATAAATTATACAATATAAATGTTTTTTTTTCATTTTAAAAATGAAAATTAAAAAAGTAAAAGTATAAATGAGGCGCTCATATTTCATTTCGTCACTTTCGAACTTCTCAGAGGTGTTGTGTTGTTTTGAACATGAAACTTTGTGAACAATTTGGAGGATTAAATGTATCAAACAGGCTGTAGGATATTTTCAAACTAAGTCGTGCAAGTTTTCTTTCTGATGTCATTTCAGCAAGTCAAGACCTAAAGTTCTTAATATATATATTCTACGGATTATATATAATTAAAGTGTCATCTTAACTGCCAGCGGACGTGACTACACCTGCATTTTTTTCTACAGGAGAAGCAAAAACGTTGAAAAAAAACCCCTAAAAAAAATTATAAAAGTATTCTTGGCAATTCTTTTTCTTGAAATTCACCCATAATCTGGATACTTATTTATATTTTATCTCAAAACTTGCTTGAACACGTACTCGTAGTTTGATAAAAAAAAAACCCTATAAAATAAATCATGAAATCGTATTTGAATTTAGGCGTAGATACGTGTGTTAACGTTTGAGGTGACGATATATTTATTTATAGGCTAAATACACATATATAGAAACGGCTAAAGCCTATCGCTTTCTACAACTTGGCTGTGTTGTAACTACTATCAACACTCAACTGGTCAGACTTGATGTATATAATCGTCACTGATGATGAAGATGCTAATTGCAATACCAGTCAAGGGGTCAAAAAATTAAATTCACAAACACAATACAAATCTTAAGGCAAGTGCGTAAAGAATATTTGACGGCAGGATTTGTGTACATGTGATAAATTGCTTCCGACTGCCCGTCTAATACGTATGTAAGTAAATATTATTGATTATAGTTACATATTTGTGGCCATAGCGCCGTCTCCAGGCCAGCTACAATGTAAATACCATTCATGTCTTACTAATCAATCAATGATCTGTATATCCATCACCAAACTCTTATTTCAGTAAAAGTCAATGTTTTAATAAATTTGCTTAATATTTTGACATGCAAACTTAGTTTTGTGCTATAACGATTAGAAACCCCTTTAGAAATACCTCTTGCCAACCCTGAGCACTCATTCACTTCTAGTACTAATGGCTGGCTTTTTTTTATATAGTTTTTATCGTCTTGAAACAAAGTTATTTGTTTTGATTTAATCAGTAAGCGCAGGGCTTTTCTCAGCACCTCAGCACCTCTGCCATATGCATCGGTTATCTCGCATTTGTCTTGCTTGGGGCGACATACAAAATTGTTCAAAACACATGCAAATGCAGTTGTCGTAGGATTTTATGTGCTAATTTCCGGCGGGACAAAGAAAAAAATCAACAAAAGTATCTAAAGCCTGAGTGCTCTTATCTGGTGATTTTTTCTTTCGTTAATTGTCTGGCTTCTGTCCGGATTTAAAAGCCTCTTAATTGTCACACTAATCTAACTTGGTTAAACAATTATTAGTCTCTTTTTTTATAATTTTTCCGTTAATAATATGAAGAATATGTTTTTTTAACTGCAAAATTCTCAGTCTTCAGTCATGCCAAAAGCTCCACTTTTAGCAAAGTTTGTTCAGAGTTAATTTATAGGTTTTGGAATTCACAAACAACAAAATCTTTATAACGTTATCGCTTCAAATAAAAATTAATATATAAAATAATCTAAATGATTATATGTAAATCAAAACGTTGGGCCGTGATTGTTGCTGTTATTGCAACGTTTTAAAGCCTGAATTTTTATCTTTTACCAAGAACCAGAAGGAGCACATTTTGCCCTGCAAAATTCGTTTTTCTTAACAACTTTAAAGTTTTTGGCTTAAAAAAAACTAAATTACTTCTATTTTCTTGTTTAATATTTACATATTTATAAGAATCATTCTAAAAACTGTATGATTTAGAAAGTCTGGCCTTTGTTACGAATCCATAATTGTGTGAATATCTACGAGTTTGTTGACTTTTCGTGTACTTGGTGTTTCCACCCAGTCACCGGACTAGAGATGAGATGTTTCTGTAATTTGTGCCGTTGTTATAGGATGTCGCATGATGCAACTTATAAAACCAGCTTTACTTTTGAATATAGTTGTAAAAAAAAGCTAAATGTAACTTTAATGCCGACTATAAGTTCACAAAACTTGTCAACTGCTGTTTGAATTTAAATTGTTTTCGAAGAGATTTTATCGCGTTTGTGGGCTCTCAATCCCCAAGGCCATGCAGCAGCGAACAGCTTGTCACCTACTGCATCAGTCTGGAACTGGTACAAATCTTTGATTTCAATCTCCCCTTCTCATATGAAGTGATGCACAATGGACCCTGAATGTTCTGTGAACTGTTTCGCCTCACCACCAATTTATTTATTACGATACAAGTATTTTTTCTTTAACTATAATCAGCAGTTAGAAATTTGCATTTCTAATTTTTATTAAAGAAAAGAATACATTTTTTAAACAAACATTGAAAGAACGGAGAATAGAAACCTGCTTGAAACACTGTTTATGTTATATAACAATTTGCATGAAGAACTTTTTGAAACTTAAAATTTGCGAAAAATATTCAAGTTTAATTTTTAGTGCAAATTGACGAGCACGTGTTTGCCTTTTCAATATTTAACTTTCTTTGTTTAACAACCTTCTTTTGTTTTTTCCCTGTTTGTTGTTTTCATTTAGCCACGAAATTAAACATCAGCATTTGAAAATTGGTTTTATCGTTTAATAAACAGTCAACAAATTTAATTCTTTTTAATTCTTAATTTAAACTGTTCAGAAACAAACAGATTTGTTAAAAGAATTGAAGTTTGCATTGACTGTCGCAACAATTTTTGCTCTTCTGAAAAATTTACACTTTTAGCGATATTTACACAGCCAAGACACAAACCCACAACGTCAAGTGCATATACATATATATTTTTAAGAAACATTAAACAAGTGATCTATGATTGGCATCAGTAGCTGATGGCGGTCAAAACCACTGGCGAACTAGTCAATGGCTGCTTCCCATGACAACATTTTGTCGCATCACGGGTTTCGAGCGTATGACATTGAATTTTATAAACAACTGAGAAACTAGATGCAGGTGATAAGATTGATAGAGCAAAGTCCTTTATTCAAGGACATTAATGCTTAAGCGATTCAACGCAACACCTCGCCATTCTGTAACTGTTGCAAGGAGGGTGACCAGCCATCATCATAAATCAACAACTCACCTCTTCTTTCTTCCTAATTTTAAGTTTGCAGCCAAGGTAGAGACACCTCTCCCATAATCGGTCCAGTATATGTTATACAAAAAGCGTCTTCCGTTCCGCTCGTTCTGGTGCCCTTTCTGTCAATCAACTTTCGATGAAGATTGCAGCCGTTCTTGCAAGTCTGGGCCCGAAGTATTGGTACACTTCTCTGCCCTAGCGGACACACAGCCCTGGTTTTGTGTGTTGGAAGTGCGTTTTGTGATTTTGCCACTTGTTTTAGGAATCTAAAATTAATAAAAATGTTCATCCCGGCTACAATGTTTCAAGTTATTGAATACTGTTTTTTTTTTGTCAGATTTCGCTGAAATATAAACTCGGGTGTTAAGATAAATAAATTTTGTTTCTGCAATAATTTTCTTGCCATCGTTATCTTACAATAATATCCATTACAACTTACGTTACGTCGTTGAAACATTATGGCAACACTGTCACGTTCGAAATGTCACGTATCGAGCCAAATTATTCAATGCACACACAAGCCTGGAACTGATACCAATGGCTTTTTAAAGTAACACGGTTACGTAATATTCTCAAGGCAGTTGCACTTTTTTTCTCCTTTTTTTTTAAAGGACGCCACCAAAGAAACTCTCAACTTTTGTCATCTTTTCGAATCGCCACTTCTGTTGGTATTTTTTCTTATTAAACACTACAGCTGCTTTCTAGAGCAAAAAAGCTGTGAAAAATATATTTAACTTTTCTTTCTTCATTTCAAACGCTACATATATTTTGCACGTCACGTTCGCCACTTTGCAAGTAACCATATCCAAAGAGCACCAGTAATTCACATACATACATGTGTTTATATTTTGCGTTGTGTTGACAAATGACAAATTTTTTTTAATAAAAACAAGCGTTAATTTGGAAATAAAAAAGTTAAATCTGCTCTCAATTAAATTCTTTTACACTAATGCGTTATTTTATAGAAAACAAAAATAGAACTACACATTTATGTATGTTCATGTGTATGTACATATGTATAAATAAAGATATTTTCATATCGTTACCTTAATGTGGAAATGCTCTAAACCAGTTTTTTTTTTGACATATTTTATTGCAATATTTTTTTAATTTAACAAAATTTGTTTAAAAAGAAATCCTACCTTTTGCAAGAAATCGGTTACGGCCTTTCTATATTAAGGTAGCGATATGTGTGTAGGTAGTCATAAATTTATTGAATTTAAAAACATCTTTTTTGTTAATCTGATGTCAACGTTAATTTTTGACAACCCAAAATTAAGAGAATGAAAAACTGAACTTTGACACCAGGTCCGCGCCGTCCATCCTTTCGTGCGTGCATCCTTCTGTAGGACTCACTGCCAGCAATTATCTGTTCGTTTGCTTGTCTGTTAGCAATTTTCGTGAAAAATATGTTTTTGAAAAGTCACTCGTAATACGTGCGTGCACGTGTCTTCTCTGACTGCCAGTCACTTCATCCGACCACATTGATATTTTGTTGTTTCTGTATGACTGAGTAACATTTTATTGTTGTCATTGCAGCTTTCATCATTAATTTGTTGTTTCTTTGATAACAACAACAGCAACAACAAAGCGCTGTTGTTTATATCATAGTTTTTGTATTGTATAAAAAAAGAAGAAAAAAAAGAAAACGAGAAACACATTTTGGTATGTTGGTTGTTTCTTTAGCTTAAATTTCTTTGACTATAAAAATTAAGGAAAATAATTAACAAATTATGTACATGTGTAGGTATGTATGTGCGTGTGTACGTATTGCTGTATGTGGGGGCACACACGTCCGCCACTGTTTAAGAAACACATGTGTGTTGTTTTCTGTCTACTAGTATAATAATTTTTGTGTTTATTTAGTAATTATTTCGTGTGGTTTCTTTAGCAAATAATTGAGTTTCCCCCCCCCCCCCCCCTTCCTCTTCCCGTTGTCAGTAAATTCTTGCAGTCATTGTGATTGTGCAAATAAAACAAAGTATAAAAAAACTAAAGAAAAAAAAAAAAACAAAACAAAACAAAAGGCATAATTTAATATGAAATTAAATATTAAGTGGCAGTCTAGAATCAGTGAACTGGTTCTGGCTGGTCCTTCGAACCATAAAATTGGTTGCCAAATCATGTGTGCGCTTGAAGCCAATTTATGGCTCGTTCCAAACAACAATTCCTTTTTTAAATTTTAGTGGCCAACCATTAAAAATTAATTTTCTCTCGTTTATTGTTTGACTTCATAAAAATTTCTCACATTATTCTGCCATTCTAAAATTTTCAACCAACAATAGTTTTAATGTTTTTCTTGTTTTTGTTTCAAATATGCAGATAATGCCAACTTTTGCTTTATTTTGCCTCAATTAAAATGCCTGGCCGTACAAAAAATTTTAATATAGTTCATGAGGTTCGCATATTCTTGGCGCTCTTACGCCAATGTTTAAGTTATTCAAAATCACACGTTGAAGTTCAATCCCCGGGTCTCTGGATCGGGCTCTATAAAATGTACAAGTCACTAAATACGTTCTAAATTTTGTTTTAATTTAATTTTATGCATCATTTACTTAACTTTTAGAAATTTGAATTCTTTGCACTCGCAAAAACATATATTTTCTTGCAATTATTTGCACTTTGCCTCATAGAAATTCTGCTCGTGTTTCTTCGCCAAAAAGATTATTTGTGTTGACGGCACCAAAACACAAAAATATTAAATGTATTTATTTCTATAGATCATAATAAATAAAAAAAAAATGCATATTCTTCTGTATTGGTGCCTCATGGCAGCATTAGACGTCGTCTAATGCATCAATTTAAGAAATATTTCACAGCCAATAAACAAAAAAATGTTTGTAATCGAAGATATTCGGTTGTACTTTAAATGGAATTTTGGGAAATTATACAGCTTTTTCTTAGTAATGACATTACAAAATCGTGGCGTGATCGAAAAGCCAATAAGTTGCGTAGCGACCGCGAAACAGGCAACAGTCCCCCTCAGCTTAAAAAATTGTCAGATTTACTTTGCTGCAGTTCGGTGAAAATCTTATTCAATTATTTTATACTGACTTCCTTTCTTAATGGGTGAAAAACCAAATCCGAATGCTTCAGTTGTGGGTGCGTCAACAGTATTTTTAAATATTCTGGCATTTAAATCAAGCCTTTAGCGAAAACACTTTTTCCTAAGAATTCTATGTTCTTTACTTTTGGCCGCTGAGAAATTTTTTTCCGGTTTCCAGAAAATGTTTGAACAAAATTTTGCAATTTAACAAATTCTGAAAATAGCAAAGAAAATTTTGTCTGTTCAAAGTTTTCTTCTAGCAGACACAAAAGCCGTTCAGTGGCTTTCATTCAACAAGTTTTGCGCTTAAGCTGGCAATTGTTTTATGTGCTCTTTCATTTTTATCAAATTCATTTTTAATTACAGAGTTTCACAATGTGTTTTATGGGAAATTTTAGCAAAGTCACACATGTTTCTTAAAGTAACAGACACCGAATACAGTGTTGATGATAATTATAAAGCCAAGTTTGAAATTCAATCATAAACATAAAATAAATTGCAAAGAAGATAGAAAATCGTCACGATTTTCCTAGATATAAAAACAAGCCCCGCAAAGCAAAAGTTCTCCCAGTTAATGGCACCAGCTGGGGCCAGCTAATGCTCAATTGATGATATATTTCAAGTCCTGACTGTTTCGTTATATTTATGTTTTATGAAAAAATTGATAGAGAAAAGAAATCATTTCAATTAAATAATTGACTTAAATTTCATAAAATCTGCATCTTAATAATTAAATATTTTTTTTTTTAACACCAGTTCGAAAATCTATAAAACGTCACAAAATTCTGATGCTATTTTTTCCTTTCACAAAATTTTTCAATCAAAAAGTAAAAGGAAAAAATGGAAACAGAATTAGGAGCGCTTGATCAAACTAAATGCTTTTTATTTTGCAATTTGAAAGTGCAAAAGTTTATGCAAATTGTCTTAAAATCCCGTGTATGTTGTCGGTTGGTCTTTTAGAGATGCCCCAATTCCAGCAGGATTGGCTCAGGGTTAACACTCACATTATACTTTTTATATACGTCGGATGTAATAGTCCATAGAAAAAAATTGTATATATCGACATTCCTAAACGTCAGCGCTCCCATTTTTAATTAAGTAGTTGAAGTTATTCCACTTTACATGTGTATTTGTCCCATCCTCCGCTTTGGTCTCACTCTCACCTCGTCATGTGATTCGACACCGTTGGACTTCTTTCTTGGGTGAAACAATTTAAGAGCTAAAGGCAACATTAGATACACTGAGTCTCAATTATGCGTCAGAGTCATTGAAAATATGGACCATCGGGTAGAGGTTTGCCCGCGAAGTCGTGGCCAGCATTTGGCCACACAATTTTCATAGATCCTTCAATCATAATAAAAAAAATATTAATATAATTCTCTGAAAACGTTTTGTTTTTTCTTTTCTTAAAATTAACATCGTCAGTTTTGGTTGGACCGCCCTGTACATCCTTTTAAACAGTTTATAAGCGAAACACATTCAAGGATTTTCTTTTTAAAGAAATACAATAAAATATTTAGTCGTAGCTTTTGCATTTCGTCTGACGATATGTACATATATTTACTTGTTGTTTTTTGAATGTGTTTTGTTTGTTATTTTATGGTCTGCAATTTCCTTTCAATTTCGTTGTCACTGAAATTGTAACAAAGATTCGTTGCGGTTGGTTGATTTGTCCAATGAAATTCTTTAAATTTGTCTCAAAATGGATTTTGTATTAAACAAAAAAAAAAAAAAACAAAAAAAAAAACACCCCAACACCAACAACAATAACAAGGAAAGAAACACAAACATACAATAAATATTTATTAAACAAGAAAATTTTATGTTATTTTAGCACCCACATTTTCTGCAAATAATAAATATAAATCTAAATTAAAATTATCAATTAGTCAATTGAAGTATCGACAATTTTAGGTGAATTGAAATAATAAAGAAATTTATTTCAAAACTGAATTAATACAATCTAAACAAAAAAACATAATTTCACATAAAAGTCTTGTTTGAAAATAAATATGTATGTAAATGTTTTCTTTTCAATAAAATGAAAAAATGGCATGAAAAATGAATCGAAAAACAAGAAAGAAAAACAAAATTTAGGGGAATTTAAAATTGAAAAAAAAACACGTTTCTAGACTTCAAAACCAGGTTGTCAGAGCTGCAACTTAAAGGGAAATTATTCAACTATTGCAAATTCGAAAACTTGAAAAAAAGTGTTGAAAGTAACATGATGTCAAATCACATGTGATTTTGAAAACGCACATGTTAGTTTTTGCCATCCGGTAAATCGTACAACTTTAGGATTCATTATTGTGATTATTTTGTGTTATATAAAAAATAAAACACCCGAAGGCAAATTATTCGGAAATATTTGACGCAACCAGCCCGCGTCCATATTTAATCGGAATATCAAAATACCTGCCAGTTTCTTTCTATGAAATTCACTCTTCTTTTTCTTTAGCTCATATTTCTTCCCGTTTGCTAATCCCATTTATTTCCTTTACTTGTTTTATAATTACAGTGCGGGACACTAGACGCACCCGATTCGTCATATCACAAACAAAGATCCAACAGAATGGACGTTTATCAAATTGACGATGGTTTTCACTCAGACGGTGGCACCGAGACCCCACCGCCATCGCCCAGCTCTGGCTCATCGATAGCCTCCACATCAGATCACGGCTCGCTGGAGAGCGTCGATACGGGTGGTACACAACGTTTGGCTGTGCTCTCGTTTGAGCAGGTACGCAAATTGCACAATGTGATGGACGAAAAGGTGGCCATACACGGACGCGGTAATTTTCCCACACTCGAGGTGACGCTGAAGGACTTGGTGAATTTGGTGAGGCGCAAACTGGAGGCCGATGTGGGTTCCGGTGGCGCCGGTGTTATAGTCAAGGATATACGCTTGAACGGCGGAGCAGCTAGTCATGTATTGGCTTCAGAGGATCAGCCTTATAATGATCTCGACTTAATTTATGCCATTGAGCTGAGCTCACCACGTCACTTTGATCGTGTCAAAACAGCGGTACTGAACACATTGCTCGATCTATTGCCCGAAGGTGTTTCCAAGCGTCGCATCATGCCGTGTGCGCTCAAGGAGGCATATGTTGGCAAGATGGTCAAAGTAAATAACAATAACGACGGCGATCGTTGGTCGCTAATATCGTTGGGCAATTCGCCCGGTCACATAAATGTCGAACTGAAATTTGTCGACACTATGCGGCGACAATTTGAGTTTTCGGTCGATTCCTTCCAAATTGTTCTCGACTCGTTGCTGCTCTTCTACGACTGTGCAGCCTTGCCCATATCGGAGAACTTTTATCCAACTGTTGTCGGCGAATCCGTCTATGGCGACTTCCAAGAGGCCTTGTATCACTTGCAAAAGAAATTGATCTCAACGCGGCAACCCGAAGAGATACGAGGCGGCGGTTTGCTCAAGTATTGCAATCTGCTGGTGCGCAACTACAAGCCAGTCGACAATCAGCGCATCAAAACCTTAGAGCGTTACATGTGCTCGCGTTTCTTTATCGATTTTCCAGACATCAACATACAGACTGTAAAACTAGAGGCCTACTTAAGAAATCATTTCTGGGGGGTTGATGAGGAACCTTTACAGTACCAGTACCTGATGCATTTACGTGAGGTGGTGGAGAACTCGACAGTGTGCCTGATGGGCCACGAAAGACGGCAGACTCTGTTGTTAATACAGTCGTTGGCTGCACAGGTGCTGTTCAAGGAGCAGCAAAAACAAGTCCAAGAACAGCATCATCATCAGCACCAGCATCAGCATCAGCAGCAACAGCATCATCACCAGCAGCAGCAACACCATCATCAACAACAACAGCAGTATCAACAACAACATCAACATTTGGTTGAACAGCACACAACCACAATGACCATGGTGAATACAACGCCGTGTCAAACACCGCAGCAGCAACAACAGCAGCAGCAGCAGCCTCACAACACACACACCATTTACTTACAACAGGTTCCACAAACGCCGCCACAAACAGCCACCATCTGCTGTGCCATGCCAGCCACAAATGCTGATCAAGCCCAGCAAACACAACAATCACAGCAACATCAGCAGCAGCAGCAGCAGCCAACGGTCGCTCAAACGGCCCAGGCCACAACGGTACCACAAACTATACAAATACAAGCTGGTCCACCCGGCCTGATTTACGCCAATGGCGTCTACTATGCACCTGTGATTCCCACAACAATTTGCACCTGCAATTCAACCTGGCTGAGTACGTGATTAGGTGTTCCAGCCGCAGCGAACGACGCATCAAACATAGCAACAACACAATCCATAGTAGCAGCAGCAGCAGCAACAACATCATATACGAAGGCAGCAACAGCAGCAGATATAATTTTAACCACAATAACGCCAGCAACATCAACAGCAGCTCCGGCCAAGTTTGTTATAGATTCCATTGTACCCTTTTCCCCCAACAACAGTTCTTCTTCGCCGCTCCTCATTAATCCCACCAATCCAACATCCCTTTTGAGTCCCAACGCATCGGCAACGTCATCATGTTGTCTGCACGACGAACGGTCCGATGACGCCCAGCCGACCATACCCACCATGGCCGGCGACTTAATTTTAACCCATGAACAACATGAATTCCATTTGGAAGGCAACATCGAAGATTTACCCCCCGTTCTGAAGCAGGCCAACGATCAGCAGGAACTTAACGGGGAATTTGCCTACTTCTATCCATACGATGGCTCCGATCCCTCTCTACTCTTAATAGGTAAAGATTTCTATATAAATGTTACACCTCAAGCGAGTTGATTTCCCCTCCCCCCCCCCCCCCCCTTCAAGTGAATGATCAGCGAGAAAACTAAATTCCAGAAGCTGGGAGAAAGCGTGTCCACTTGCGGTCTTGTCTTCTTCATTCAATTCACAAAATCACAGATATAGTTTTAAGTAAAACAGAATTCACAAATGATTCTTAATATTTTAGTGGATAAACGTAAGTGTAAATGTGTGTGTGTGTGCGCACTCCTCTTCCCCCCCCCCCCCCCCCCTTACTTCCCAATCCCCTCGGGACGACCGTGTCCCTGTCCATATTTAGTGTAAAACAGGGTTGGGAAAATGCAGTTTCTCTTTCTTCATCGGTTTGTAGCGTTTTTCTAGTCGTCAGCGAATTTTTATTCTTCAAAAAGATTTTTGTTTTTTCAATTGGAAGAAGAAAAACAAACCAAAACAAAACAGTCAGCACAGAGAGTGAAAACAAGATTTAACATTTAACATTTCTTGCAGCGCAATGATCTGGATGGACTTTAGAAAAGTTTTAAATAATATCCGCTGTTTTTCTGTTTTATTATCTGATTTCATTTACAAACCAAGTGTTGGTTTGAGAAAACTATTCGTTGTGAATCAAACAAATCGGTTGAGCATTTTTTTTGCACAGATGTGTTCTACAAAACGACCTCAAATCGTTCGATTTTAAAATGACAGTAGATGGTTTCTGGGGCAATTCATCAACTCGAAATGAAATCAATTCTCTGCCAGCTTTTCGAAGCCATTTTTCATAACATATTTTAGGGAGGCAGCCTGTGCATTCGTTTTCAAAAACTCCTTGATTCTGGAGTTCAAATCGTTTCCTAAATTGATGTCAGGTTCGTTGCTGCCAAAAGCACTTAATCGTGTTCCCGTTATTCTTCGTCCTTATTAAAACCATTTGGAAACAGAAAATGTCGAATTTCTTTTAGAAGAATCTGCACAGGGACTGCTGAATGCCACCACAAGGCTGAAGCACCAGCGATCAACGGTACTGTGTAATTTTAACTGATTTTGGCTGCACCGACAAATTTCAATCAATTAATTGAGGTTAGGTTTTGTATTATTGTGATTCCTCCACCTTTTTTTGCAGCAAATTATAAATTGTGGACATCAAATTAGTGTGACGGCAGACGCGATATGAATAAAAACTGCTTAAAAAACCACCACGTTTTTGAGGACTTTTTTCTAAATAAATTGTCAAACACTTTCCAGCATTCATTCAATTAAGGCCGGCCAAAATTTTTCTAGAAATTTTGCCAGTTCTCCAATCGTCACCTGCAAAATGTAAAACTGCATTAAAAGCGCAGCCTACTTTAGGGCAAACGTTATAAAAGCGCTCAAAAACGCTCAAACGGCATGACAAGTTCAGTAGAATTTTGTGTTTCTGGCTGCAGGGGAATTAATATACTTTTATTGCATTAATTCGATTATAAGAACAAATCCATGATTGAAGTCTTCATTCGCTGACATTTTTTCCAACGGAAACTGAATCAAATTGAAAAATTAGCCGACATAATCATTCAAAAACTGTTTATTAGAAAACGTTTCGTAAAGCAAATTTATTTATTAAATAACTTTTAAACGAACTGCGCAGGTCATAGGCCGAAATAAAGCCCCTTTTGAATATAAACAGAAGTATAACTTCCAGGTCAAACGACTTTTTCAATTAACAGATTAACGAGTTGCCTCTCTTATTCCAGCATCAAACTGAACAGCGTTTAGGTGGAGCATTTATTGTCCAGTGATATCAATTTTGACATTTCACCGTCTTTTTTCGCAGTACAAATTTGGTGGACAATAACGCAAAAGATGTATTTTGTAACGATTTTATGAATCGCCTTCCCCTCCGTTAACGAACGTTAATGTTTGTGCAAATAATTGTCTGCCAAATGACTGATCCCATTTTGCGTTATCGGGCATATTTCGCGCTCCGAGCCCTGAAAAGCATTTTTTTCCCATTCAATATTTGGTGTTAGTTTCGTTTAAATAACCAAAACCAAAAAAAAGGGTGGGTATTATTTTAAAATCCGTTTCTAAATTATGGTTTTTCAACTCCAACTGATTGTTTTTTTTTTTTTCAAACATTTTTCTTTAGCACTAAAAAAGTGTTTAATGTCTGTTTTAATGAAATATATGTTAATGTTTTGTGTTTGTGTTAAGAAAAAGCTTTTCCCAGCCCTGTATCATTTTTTTCCTACTTTTAAGCTTAAAACATATTCTTAAAAACAATGAAACTTATCGTGTTGGGCGTAGTTTAAAACGGCCTACGACAGTTTTGTACTAGATTAAAGGGCATAAGTTTACTGACTCATTGATCTATTACAAAAATTCGAATATCGCTAAGTTTTCGTTCTTTTTTTCTTAAATAATCTCAAATAAAATTATCTTATAAAGACATAAGAATTATAAACTTTAATCAAATTTAATGAATAAGCCGTTGCTTGCAAGCAAAAACTATATCTGTCTTCGGAAGTTTGATTTTCGCTTCGAAATTGAGATGTTTTTAGAGAGCGATTTTTTTAAGTTTCAATCAAGAGAACTGACAACAAAATTAATATATTTTTAATAACAGAAAGTAGAGAAAACTCAACAACATAAATATAATAAACTTCACCGTGAGCAAATATTTAAAGAAAAACAAAATAAATAAAGTGTTATTTCTTTCCATGATTATTTCGTAGAATTTAGTCAAGATATTTTTACAATAATATTCCTAATTTTCATAAAAACAAACATCAACAACAAATATGAAAAACAAATCGCGTTTGTTAAGCAGATATTTATACGTTTTAAGTAAATTTTGTTAACAAATTATTGCAAGAGAAGAAACAAGGCTCCTGCAACAGCAAATTTTGAAAAAAACATTCTAAAATACATTTAAAATTCACAAAAAAGAATATATTCAGATGATGTGTTTTAAATTGGCCGGTAACTTTTTGTCAGAATAGGGGTTTTGCAATCGCAACTCAGGCCAGCACACATTTGGTCCGTCTGAAAGTGACACTAATTTGTCGGAATGTGGCTTTAAGAGTAACGTAATTCGTAACATGAAGCCGAAATTAATATTGCAAAAGCACCAGAGACACGAAATCTTAATTGTCATGAGTTTATTTAAGAAGTGAGTATCACAAGTGATTTTAAAATCACATGCAGTGTTGATCTCACATGTGATATTGCAATCACATTTGATTTTGATATCACATGCGATATTAAAATCAGATGCGATTTTAAAATCACGCGGTTTTAAAATCACATTCGGTTCGGATCTCACTTGTGATACCGCAATGACATGCGATTTTAAAATCACATACAATTTTAAAATCACATGCGGTTTTAAAATCACATGCGGTTTTAAAATCACTTTCGGTTTTGATCTCACTTCTGATATTGCATTCACATGCGATTTTAAAATCACATGCGGTTTTAAAATCACTTTCGGTTTGGATCTCACTTCTGATATTGCATTCACATGCGATTTTAAAATCACATGCAGTGTTGATCTCACATGTGATATTGCAATCACATTTAATTTTGATATCACATGCGATATTAAAATCAGATGCTATTTTAAAATCACGCGGTTTTAAAATCACATTCGGTTCGGATCTCACTTGTGATACCGCAATGACATGCGATTTTAAAATCACATACAATTTTAAAACCACATACAATTTTAAAATCACATACAATTTTAAAATCACATACAATTTTAAAATCACATGCGGTTATAAAATCACTTTCGGTTTTGATCTCACTTCTGATATTGCATTCACATGCGATTTTAAAATCACATGCGGTTTTAAAATCATATGCGGTTTTAAAATAACTTTCGGTTTTGATCTCACTTCTGATATTGCATTCAAATGCGATTTTAAAATCACATGCAGTTTTGATTTCACATATGTATGATACTTGATACCGCATGCGCTATTGGAATCACATTCGATTTTAAAATCACTTGTGGCCTGAAATTACGTGATTTTGGCAACGCACCTTGAACTCACACAAGACGAGTCTGTTTGTTCTGCATTTTTCATGTCAGTCATTTTGTTTTTGCCTTAAAATTAACTTTTGAGCGCAGCCAACCAACAGTGGAGAATTTTTCAAATGTTTTCACGAATTTTGGCCTTGAGCAAATTTTATTTGCAGGACTCAAATATAAAGTGACTGCAGCTGGGCCTGTGTTTCACGTGTTCGTTATGACATGTTAGGGACAGTCTACATAAGCCGAATCTGATCTTAAATCGTGCGTTGTCTGTCTCACATTTTGGTGTGTCATTTATGGCGCTTGAACTGAAACTCTGGCACAAACGTTTACAAAATCGAACTTGTTCCGAAAACAAAATGTTTACACCAATTGCGCTGCTGTTTCCATAAAACAAGCGGAAATCTGCTCGTCGTCGCTTGTGTTGTGGCAACAGCTGGCAAGAGTCTGATGGGAGCGCAACACAATGACTCGACGGCACTTGAAATACACTGTTCAAAATGCAGCGCTGTTTCTCTTGATCGTTATCGAAACGGTGTTGTTTGTGTAAAAAAGTTAAATTAATTAAGAAAATGAGGGTAAATGGATGAAGCGGCAGCAGTGACGAAGGAAGAAGTCACTCTAACGAAAAAGTCTAAAAGTCTTGATAATTTTTAGTAAATGAAAGACATTAATGAAGCAAACATTTTTTTATATATAAATATATTTAAATATAGACACACATGCATATAAATATAATTAATTTTTAGAAAGATATAAAGAAAAACCATTTAACTATTAACAAAGAACTTGCAGAAGAAAACTACTTTTTTTATATATATACACACATACATACACACAAACAAACATATATAAAATTAAACAAACAAACAAACAAAAGAAAAAATTGGTTTTGAAAGATGAAGAACTCTTAGGAAATTAAGAAGGCGAAAGAAAAATATTTTGTATACATATTTCAAGATACAATAAAATATATACATAATTCCTGTGCAGTTATTAAACAAACGAAACAAAATAAAAACAACTTAAGAAAATACCATTTAAATATTTAAAATGAAAATGTAACTTAAACATAAAACAAAACAAAGCAAAACAAAACTACATACATACGAGTACATGCCTAAAATATTAAAATTATCTAAATAAATTCATGTGAAAGCAAAACCCACTTTAATATTATTTAATTTAAATTATTACGAAATAAACACTGTCTCCCCATCTCCGTATCCCTCTTTCTCTCTCTCTCCCACTCCTTCTCTCTCGCCCCCCCTCCCTTTAGAAACAATCAAAAATGGCTTTTTGGCATTTTTGGTTTTTGTAAAAAAAAAAACAATTTACTTATTAAAATTTTATTATTATTTTATTACTATTTTGGTTAAATTTAGAATATAAATATTAAATTAAAAACAAAATATATACGAAGGAATTTTCCTTCTAGTTTTAAGCTCACAAAAGATTCAAAAGGCCGCACCATGGCCCTTAAATAATATAATCAAATGATAACAGCAAGTCAAGTCTTGCATTTAAATTAAAGTTAAAAGAAAAAGAAAAAAAGTATATAAAAATTATTTTTAGAAAATATTTTCAGAAAAGAAAAAAAAAAACAAAATTGCAAAATATCTTTAAATATAAACAGATTTTATTTTGTGTTTGTTTTTATTTTTAATATTGTAATTAAAATATTGTTGAAAGAAAAGAAAGGGAGCGCAAAAACGCCTAAAATGACAAGAACAAAACAAAAATGAAAGCTGGTAAAAGCCAGACAAAATGAAGATTTGTTTGAAAAAAAAAAAAAAAAAACTTAAATCAAGGACGAGCAGGTGAAAAACGTACAAAATATTAAGATTTGTAACACAAACACTCAAACGAACACACCGGGGAGAAGCCTTCCCTGTTTGTAAAATCATAACTTTAATTAACTGGAGAGTGGGAGAGCGGGAGAGAACCAGCAGATACATTTGGATGATGGTGTTGATCATTATCATTCAAGCGATACTTTCGCGATAGTTTTTGGGCGAAAAATAAACAATCGCGAAAATACTGGAGTTCGGGTGTGGAATAACATGAACAGAATTTCTCCCTCAACCTTTTTAAAATGCTTTTATCCAAAATCGTATCAGCGATAGTTTTGCGATAATGTTAGACGAAACATGACTTTAAAATGAACAGGTTCTTTGGTATAGACCAAACAGCTTAACAGAATTTGTCTGTCAGCATTTGGAGATGGATCTCGCCCAAAATCATACCAGCGACCCTTTAACAACTGTTTTAGGCGAAAAATAATTTAAACTATAGAAATACGCCCCGCCAGCTTTTCTAACAGAATTTCTCAGCTGGCACTGGAGGAGGCATTTCTTCTAAAATCGCACAAGCGACACTTTAACGATTGTTTTATGCAAATAAAACATGAAAAAAAATAAAACATTTTGATAAAAAAAAAATGTTTCTCTAACATTTTAAAAATTTTGCAATTGAGCTAAAGGAGCCTTTTTTCACAATTTCGCAAACTTTTCCGGCTGTATTTTTTTTTCTATTTGCACAATAACAAACAATAAAATTTCACTTTCGAGGCTCTGAATTTTGTATTCTGAAACAGTTCAGGTCAAGTTTGTTTGAGTTTTAATAGATTTTTCTACTGATGTTTTGTTGGAAGTTTTAAGAAAACAAATTTTGATCGGCTCTACTTTTTTTTTGTAATTTTATTTCTTGCTGGAGCGCTTTCAGGAGTGTTTGGGAACCGTTTGTTTTTGCCCTTTCTTTTTGTTTGTAAAATCTATTTTGTTTTTCTTTTTTATCATTATAATTATTTTTTTTTAATTTTTAACACGGAAGAAAACAAGTTTTATTATTATTTTTTACTATATTTAATTATTATGTTTTTAATAGTCCTTAATTTTAATAATTACTTTGTAATATTAAAAAAAGAAGAAGATGATTTTATTTTTTGTCTACAGTTAATTAAATATAATTCAGAAATATACATACTACAACAAATACAACAAAAAACAAAAGAAAACAACAAAATGTCCCCAAAAAAATGTTAAAAATGTTAATAAAATAAAAATAAAAACTTTAAAACAAAAAAAAAATAAACCAAAAATGTCTTTTAATTTTGAAAGTTATCGGGCGTTTGATGAAATCTATGAAACCGATTTGAGCCACAAAACTAAGCGATTTCAAACCACTTATGGTTTTAAAAACACATTTGATGACTTTTTGTGGCGGTTTTTTTTTTTTTGGTTTTGTGTGATTTTAATTTGTCAAGTTGATATTTAATTGCTGCGATTTTTGTATAGTTTAAATTTTGCTTAAGAGCTGAGAAATCTGAGAAAATTTCTAGTGTCAGTTTTACCCAAGAAACTGCAAATATTTGTGAGAAAATTTCAACCAATTAGACAAAACAAGAACAGCGTAGAAGGTAGAAGGCCGCCAAACTTTTGTCAGTGTTTAAGGTCACGTTCGCCACTTCAAAATAATCGACTAGTTCGTTAAACCACTCATGTTTCTTAAATTGAAAAAATTTTCAAAACACTGAAAATGACTGAGAAATCATTAACTTTCAAATTCCTGGCGAACCGTCATGTTCTGGCCATAATTTGAGCAGCAACAGAAAACCAGTTGAAAGCAAAATTGGGGCCAGTCGGAAACCATTAACGCGAGCAATAGATCAACTGGACATCAGAAAGTTTATAAATTAGTTTTTTACTCTTCAACATAATGGCGAACGTTAATGTGCGTTAGTGGGGAACTGGCGATAAAAGAGTTCGTCTTTTTAATGCCATCTTCAAAATCATGATAAATAAGACATCCATGAGTTCATGGAGTGAATGTTGTCAATCGACAAGTTTTTATTCTACAGGCTGTTAAGCTTTTGTCGCGTTCGTGATGGTTTAACAACGAAAAGAGTGCGTCCAAATTTTTGGGAGGTTCCCCTCACAATGCAAAGTTTGTGCTTCTGCTCACATTTTTTAAATCCTTTCTGTGCTCTTGAACTGTTGTACAGTGAAGTCGCTGAAGTGCAGCCACTTCATATTTTCAGGATTCTTGATACGAGCATTTGCCAGCAATCAAATCGTCTACTTATTTACCACACGAAGTTCCTTGCCATACAACTGAACATTTTAAAAAGGATTTCTGTCGGCCTTCAACATCAGAAATGATTTCGATAATTTCTGTTTCATATATCGAGTGTTGAGCTTGACAGAAATAATGTTGGTTGTAAGTTTTTAGTCCCATCTGTTACCAGTTACTCGTACACGATCCATGCGATCAGTTCAATTTTTGACTAGTTTTTCCAACAAGAGGGGCTTGATTGTTGGCAAAAATCGGGGACTTAACACAAGCCCATCAAAAGTAGTCCAAAAGACGTTGAATCGCACGAACGAGGAGGCTACTGAGCGCAACCACTTCCGGAACGAAAGATGTGACCAAAAAAGTTATTTTCCAATAAATCGATTGGTGAACCCGCAGCATGACAAGTTGCGTCGTCTTGTCGTTTGTTGAAACCAAATGCTGGATAGCGCTGTCCAGCCATTCACGGCAACGGCAGCTTCTTGCCTATTTCGAAATAAGGGCTGATGATGCCGCCAGCGTATAAATCGCCTTAATCGGTCAATTCAAATGAATGTATTGGCTTGAGGATTGTCCGCGCAGAAAGACAATTTGCTCGTCAGCCTGTCCCAGTACTTTTTATTCAAGCTGGTGTTTTATTGAGCCTTGACTTGCCACTGAATTTATTATATTAAATTATTATAAAAATTTAAAAATATTGTTTTTAGTTGCAAATGAAATCGATACGACGTTGCATCGGCCAACAGCGATGTGAACTCACGAAGAATCGCATGGTTGTATGTTTTACATGAACATCCATCCCTGTTTTCTTCTATCCAATTTCTATGTTCGAAATTTCTGCTTTCCTTTAGGAAAATAATAAATTCTAGTTATTCTATTAACAGCGTGTGGCAATCAAGGGACCCGAACAACTTGTTCGTTGTGAGCGACTGGTCGTTAAAGAGAAAATCGACTGTACACTTGTGCGTACTAAATGCGATATATAAGTAGAAAAGGAAAATTGATTGATCGGCTGATCAGTCTCGAAACTGGAGACTTTGTATGTGTCGCGGAGAGTTTAGACATTCGAATTCTCAATAGTTCAGTTTTAAGGACCAATTCAGGCTTGATTTTGTTCCAGAAATGTTTCAATTGCAGCTTTCCTTGGGCACAGATACGAGGTCTGTTCAAAAAATTTAAAATTGAAATTGAATTGAATATTTGCAATAACCTTGACGTTGGTCCTTCGCATGTTGCCATTCTGAATTTCAAATTGTTTTAAATGTATTTATTTTGTTCCTCGAAAAAGTTATGAGAATTATTTTCAAACAGTCAAACATTTTCGATGTGAAATAAATGATAATCCAACAAAAACAACAATTTTACAAAAAAAATCAGGTTTTTGCAGGCTTTTTGTAGCTGGCAAGAATTTAAAGAAAAATTTTGCTAATCCAACGAATTATTTGAATGGAAACATTTGTCCACAAAAAGTGTAACTAAGACCAGGGGAAAGTGTCATAATTAAGTTTGTGTTGGCCAATTTTAAAAAAAATTTGTTTCTTTTGTAAGATTTTGTAAAAATATTGAAACTTAAAAAGTTTTTTGTTTTGCCGAAAAATAATTCTTTTCCACTTTTTGATCAAAATTATAGAGAAACAGATGCGGTTTAAATTTAAAGCGCAACCCGGTTCCGTTCGACTGTTGTTGTTGGCAGCTGTTTCAAGTGTTCAACTTTGAACAATTGAATTTTTGTTTGTTTGTTTTTTTAAATGGGTCGCCCAAACAGACCCACTTCGCACCTTTCGTTCGTTTTGTTTTACTTGCTGTTGCCTCTTCATGCACCTTCGACGCAAATACGAGGGAACGTGGATATTAAAAAATGCCACAAGGTTGTTGATTAAATTTACAAACAGCCAACAAAACCTAAATTATTCACTCTTTTGTTTAATTTAATTGTTTTTTTCTTGCGCAGCAAATTAAGTTAAACATAAAACGTTGTTTTTACTTCTGAATTGTTAAAAAGTTAAACAAAAAGTAAGAACTTTTTTTGCTCTTCGAATAAGAGAAAGAAATTTTTAAAAATAAAAAATATGTCAGTAGAGTTGATTTCAATTTTATTTAAGCCGCCTGGCGATTGTTTGCTAGAGGACTGCAAAAACACTCCAAAAATTTACATTTTTGTGATTGAAAAACAGCAAAATGCTGCCACTGCCCAGTTTTGTTCATTATCTGGCAATAACAAACTTTCATTCTCTCAACAATGAAACCGGGTGCTTCAGGTGTCCCCATGCGCACTTGTATTCAGGTCACCCTGTTTGCTGTTCAAATTTACTAAAAATCCATTTTATAATTATAAATAAGACTTTTCAACAAGAGTCTACAGGGCTTTTCAATTGGCGGCATTAGGCGAGGGCGCCCTGTGACCGCCGTGTTATTTAATATTCCGTTACTGACACACCAAAACACCGTGACAAGTTGTACGATTGCGCTGCACGTCCAAATGACAGAAGGTTATTATGAGAGCAGTTGCTGTAGTTTTGTGGCCGTTCGGTAAATAATAAGCCACCGCCTTTCGTGAAACGAAAGCCAGATCGGTCGGGAACATCACCACAGCCACAGAACAACAGCTGACCACCACCCCATGTGGCTTGTCAAGCACTTATAGCTGTCAACTCCTCGTGTTGTGTGGGGACGGCATATAACACAATCCTCTTGGTCGAGAGCTCGGCCTTATCTAGTACCTTTGGCCAGTAATTCCTTTACCTGAGTGGAAGGCCCCAGATCCCCAAGGAACATCAAGCCTTCACCAACGCGCCTCTACCTTCCCCACCATCTAGTTCGTTATGAAGAAAAGCAGCATCTGGAGGAAATTTGAAACACCGAACGTAAATTTCTACCGAAGACTCCTACTTAGGTTTTAAGTTAAATCCACAACCCGAACGTTTTAGCCGAAGTAGATGCCTCAACCCATGGCCAGCATCAGAATACCCGAAAGCAGCCCTGGGGACATGTTGATCCCCGTTCTGTCACTTGACTTTTGTTGAAGGATTCAGAAGAACCTGTATAAGCCAAGTCACACATGAACTTGCCAGAGTTTTGGTTGCCGTGAAAATTGAGGACCTCTTCCTCTCTATGCCCCAGAGAGATGGTTGCCTTTCGCAGAGATGACATCAAATGTCCACAAGACTTTTTCTTGTACATATTCTTGAAGCCGCTGATCTATGCCAATTAGTCGCACTCGAGCCAAGCGATGGCTCCATTTCGGCCGGATCTGTGAGCCAGAGTTATTGCAAATTGTATCACTCGCGTTCCTGTCATTGTGGGAACAGGTTGTGCAACCTGAACTGTCTGCCAGCAGATACGAATTTTGTTGCTTCTGTGATGTGAGAGATGACTGGTTTCACTCCGTCCCAACATCTGCCCCCCCTTTTTCGAAGAACCCTGTACACTTAATTTGCCAAACCGAAAATTCGCCACAAGACAATGGATGTGCAGCGGCTACAAGGAACACAATTTATGCCTGTCCAGAAAAACAGAAATTGTTGTATCCCAACAAAAATTCACTTCCTCCTTTCTAAAACAAAAAAAGAAAACAAACACCAAAAAAAAAAAACACCAAATCTTAAGACAAAAAAGTCCAAATAATAAAATATTATTTAGTACGAGTACGAAAACGATTTTCCTCAGTTGGTGATCAGTTTTATATCTGGTTAATGGCAGAAACAAAAAATTGCTGGCGAAGACTCGTAATTGAAGTCAAAACAAGAAGACAAAAACCAACAAAAAAGAAAAGATAATAATAAATCCAGCAACTCGAAAAAAAGCAAAAATAAAACGGCCAACAACAACTTATTATGACACAAACGGGGCTTCTTCAGCGGCCTCCTGCTCATCTCGTTTATTTTCTCGCGGGGCTCCAGCGCAGCGAAGCGGCAGATCTGTTATAAAAAGCAGCACAAACGATATTTTGCAACAACAACAAAAAACAAAACAACAATAAAATAGCCAAATGATGTTGTTCGGTCGTGTTTGTCTGCTCGCGATGAGTCTGTTCGTCCGCTGGTTGGGAGGCAGGCACTTTTGATTTCCAAAATGTTGTCCACTCACACTGTGGCGACTTTATTAAGGAGAGAAAATTGTGTCATGTTGGACTTGTTGATCAGTTTTTTTCTTTTTTGAGGTTTCATTCGTTTTGCCAGTGTTTGTTGTTGTTGGTGGCAAGATGATGCGCTACAGGAAAACGGCCAAAAGAAGTTTTAAATGAAACTGCAATTTTTATAAGAAACTTTTCGAAAGCTCGGAGTTGGAAAAGTGCGTTTCATAACAGCGCTACGTCACGGAAGCTGACAAAAATTTTGAAATTTCTTTTTTTGGTTGCTGGCAACTCTATAACAAAACGTACTATTTGTTAACAGAACTGCAGGGTATGACCCATAAAAGTGTTTTCTTCTGCTGCAGTTGAAACTGGGAAGACATTTTTTGTCAATGAAAAGTGTTATTTGTTAATGAATTAAAACCGGTTGTGAATATGCTCTCGGTTGTTGGACCGAAATGTAGTAGGTGTGGATCAGGTACTGACAACTCAAGTACTCGTACATGCGAGACCAACATAATATTTTGTTCATCGGAATTTGTCATTTAAAGCGTCATTAATTATGAACAATCCGAATCGCCATCATTATCATCATCACCGTACCCGAATAACCCCTGCCTGTTTTACGGACCATGCAAGTGCATCGTTAAACCAAAAGCAGAAAAGCGGCCGCAAAAAACCTCATTCAACCTCAAAAAAGAAGTATTTGTTTTTATCTCTCGTTATATCTCTGCTGCAATTGTAATACGTGCATAGTTTGCCATCTCTGCTTTAAGAGCTGCATTTATTTAATTTCCCACTTCATCGCAAAATAAGTAAAGCCTGATTTGCTCTTTTTTTTGTGAAAATTTACTGCATAATTTAAAACAATTTGCAGGTTCCCATTCATTAAAATTGAATTTTTAACTGGTTTCGTTCGGTAACAAAATCAATCTTTTGTTGACGTCTGGAGCAGCGTCTTCTAAAAACGAAGCCAACAAGTCCCCGTAAAAAGCATCTTTATATAATTTCGCTAAAACAGAAAGGAAACAAAACTGACATCGATGAAGGAAAAATATTAATGGCGACCATAATTTTGACAACTTCAGTTTTATTTGGTTTCACTTGTTGTGAAGTTTTTACGACATGAGGGACGTGTTTTCAATATTGTTGGAGCGTTGAAAGATTTTGTAATTAACGATTGACTTTCGAAACACACAAACTTTTTTCCACAAATCTTGACTGTTCACTTGCGTCTATTGCAAAACAAAATTTACTGAGGAAAAGTTGCTATAAAAATCTCTAGACTTTCATTGAATTTTGTGCGAAAGAATTCTGCGGAGGGAGTGTCAAAAAATCGAGTGCACCTTCACATTCCGTTTTCCCACTGGCTGACCTGCAATCGGCTGGAGAATCTCAGCAGAAAACGAACAGGTGGATAAAACGGCGGTTAGCGGCGGCTGAGAAATTTTATGTAGGCGTCGGTGGTGTCGGGCGTTGCCGGCCTTTGAAAATAATCGTCAGTTCAAGTAATTGCCATGTACAGGGTGGGCCAAAACTCACCATGGGGCATAAAATGTTCACTTTTTCATTGACATATTCTTTAATTCTTTCCATATTATAAAATATACACAATGGAAATGTTTTTTATCTCATTTAAGTGGCCGTGGTTTTCAGCTTCAGAATGATAGGCGGGGCTTTGTAGCATTTTCCTTAACATCTTTCAGAAATGTTGTGGCTGTAGCGCTCGAATTTCTGTAACGATGTTGTTGTTGTTGAGTTCAAAGCTTGTACACTTCCTCAAATGGTCCCAAATTACTCGACTGCTGGCAAATCTGGCGAACGTGTTGCCAACGAATCAACGACAAAAAGCAATGAACCGCCGATTTAAATAATTCTATTATTCTGGTTTTTTATTCACTGGCAAATCTTTTTTTCTTTCCAATGTTTTATACAATCCGAAAAAAATAAACATAAAAAAAATATAAATTAGTCAAAAGGTCAAATTTTTAATCATCATGATGACTTTTGGCCCACCCCGTGTTCATGTCATGAACAGGCTACATTTCTGGGTCGTAACCACATTCCAAATTTCGGGCGTATCTAGGACGGAGAAACATGCCATCAACGACGGCACGCTATCGGCTGCGAAACAGTCGACACATCAGCTGGCACTTGATAAAAAAAAATACAACTCTGATCAAATGACAAATCTTATCGTGAAAGAAAATGACTAAAAATTAAAAATAAAGTCAAATTTCTTAATTAATTTCCGTAATTTTCACAGCATTTTGCTTCTTGCGCTGCCTCACCTGCTCGTACTATTTGAGCTTCTGGCAAGCGCTCATACAAAGTATTATATTGTGAACCGCCCTTAAGTTATATGTCAAATATGTAGTATTTGTGTTTTTTTTTTTTTTTTGGTCTCTTTATATACTTATACGAGCACCTTTATGTACGAGGTCTGTTCAAAAGTAAAGTGAATTTTAATTTTTTTCAAAAACAATTGTTTATTTTTGCTTATTTCTCAACTTCTATTTCGTACTCTTCAAAGTAGTACTTCCTGGTGCCAGCGTTTTTTCTCCTTCCTTGAAGCTGTTAAGATATAAACTTTTTTGGTTTGTCCCTCAGTTTTTAGCTCTACAATCGTCGCAAAACGCTGTCCGGCATCAGCAAAAAGTTGCAAAGGGGTAAAATCTGGTGAATGCGGCGGCTGAGGTTTGATTACGGGCTTTCTTTCTTTGCTGCTGCAACATTTCCGGAAATATTTAATAGCACGATCAACCGATTTGCCGATATTTCCATAACAACAATTCTCTTCACTTTCTCAGCAGTTCCATCGATTTCTGAAAAACTTGCTCATTAGTCCATTTTTTAGACAAAATTTAAATTAAATTAATTCAAATCAATTCTTTCCGATTATCCGATCGATTATTGCCGAAGTCTTTTCAATTTTATGCTTCTCGCAAACAATCTAAACATCCTAAATGGCACCAACTGTTAAAACACGTTCGAGATGAAAAGAAAAGTAAAAAAATGCATAATCGAACGCACATGCGACGTGCTCGAAATTTTTATATTCATGTTATGGGTTGGAACAGCCCTCGCATTCGTAAGTTAAACTGGCTGTAGCTGTTTACTTAAATACATACAACAATTTCTCTTCAGTGGCTGACGGCTGAGAAAGATGTTTTTCGAAAGAAGAGAGGACTTCATGTGTACGACATAAAACTTATTCGATGCAGACCTCTAGTGCGTACAATTCATATTATATACGAATCAAACATAACGGTTTTAGCTCTCTTCGCAAGATTCTTAAACTTAATAAGTGGTTGCCATACCAACCAAAAAAAACTTTTAGCCTGTTCAACAACCATCTGGAGAGATAACGAGTACAGACTCGTACTCAGCGAGAACTACAACAACAGAAAACAAAAGAGACCACTATACGAATACGAATACGAATATTTCGCCACACATTTTGATTTTTTGTTTGTTTGTTTTGTAAATACACGGCTTCGTTCTCCAATAGAGGGGAGCTATTCAGAACGCACCAACAGAGAAAGACTCGTCACAGTGGGAAACAAACAAAACAACAATTGGAAAAAAGTACCAACAAAATAAACTGAACAATAAGCGAAACGAGCAACTTCAAAATGTAGATATGATTTGCGAAGAGACGAGCAAAAAGAATGTTAACAACAGAAGCAGTTACCAAAAGGGAAGCCGTAAAAATGGCTGAAAACAAACGGCAGAACAAATAGATATAGAAAAATTTTAAAACGGCCAGCCAGTCGTTTGGTAGCGCGCGTTTGATAAACTTGTGATTTTTTGTGAACGGGTCCGGTTCGACGGTTGTAAACGGTTGTAAAACAGCAGCAGCCAATTTAGTTGTATGAAAAAGTTACAAACTTAATGAAAACGCTACATATTCGTACATTGTACATACAGATAAAATAACAACAAGAACAACAGCAAACATAGAGACAGAAAAAGTTGTACAACAGTTTCAAGTCTCTGTAAGAAACTCAGTTTTAATTAAAGACGAATAAATGAAAAATTTTAAGGCCAAGAAAAATACAATATGAAAAAGTTTGTGGCATAAAATTGAAGATTTTGGACACAAATTACGAGTAGCTACTACAAAATACCGTTATACCTACATACATATGTGCATACATACACATACGATTTGGTGTCTGTGAGTTTCGGTGCGTGCGTGTGTGTGGTTGTGTCTACGCGTGAGTGCATGTGTGTACCTACTTATAGAAATGCCAGTTCCAGTTAAATAATAAAGAAAAAAAAAAAAGAAGAAGTAAAAAATCACTTAATGAAAATTATAAAAATTATAATCGAAAACCCGTTAAAAGAAAATTCGAATGTTTTGTTGTAAATGTTTTAAATTAGTTGTGGCATCGGCGAAAAAATAGTGTTTGGAAAAAAAAATTATAAAACAAAAAGCTGTTCCAATTGGCTGCAGAGTCTGCACTCCGCTGTATACAGATTCATTTTAGTCGCTAAACTTAAATGCTTTTTATTTTCAAATCGATTGTTTCACAAAAACAGCATAATAAATAAATTATTAAATAGATAATAATAATAAATTTATTCTGTAGAAAATCACAATTTTCTACACAAATAATTATCGTTAAAGTTATTCTCTGCAATAGTTGTTGCTTTTTTTCGTGCTAAATTTCTGCAACTCGTTTTCAAAGGTTTTTCCACTTTTATTTCTTTATTATTTTATTGTTTTGTTTTTTTTTTTTTTTTTTGTTGGATTTAAGTTTTTGTTGTCTTTTGGCATCTGAACTTTTTCGCTGTTATAAAATAATATTGTATTAAAACAACAGCAGCAGCAGCAGCAACAACAACAACAAGTAATAACTTTTGAAACAAATCTACAACAACAACAGCAACAAAACAAATAAATGTAAGTATTTATGTATGCATGTTTATAACAACAACAACAATAACGAAAAAAAAAGACAAATGACAATAAAATGCTGCAACAACAATAAAAAATAAGTTTAAAAACCCCATGAACACCATTAAACTGTTTCCTTTGTAAATTGTAAATTTATATTGGTCCGTTTTTGAGGTTATGTTTTTTAAATAATATCAAAATGTATCTTTATTTGTGTTCTTTTTTACTTTATCCTCGGAACTATTTTTTTAGATTGGAATAGCTTTTTTTTTAACTGTTTCCTTTGCAAATTTATATTTGTCCGTTTTTGAGGTTATGTTGTTTAAATAATTTCAAAATGTATCTTTATTTATGCTTTTAGATTGGAAACAAACATTGGAATTGATTTTTTTTTTGAACTGTTCCCATTGCAAATTTATATTTGTCCGTTTTTGAGGTTATGATTTTTTCAAACAGTTGCCTCGACCACATTAGAACAGATTTGTTTTTCCATTAATATGGCGTTTTTTAATAATCCAACTAATTTATTATATATTTCTACATATACGTATGTACATACAAATGTATATACGAATGTAATGCAAGCAGCTTTTAGCCGATTTTGCCCGGCATCCAAAACTAATTTTTATTTAGTGATTATTTTACTTTTGTCCATTAAGTTGCTTTTGTTTAATAGCAGCTAAAAATCGCTTTTGACGACTGTGTTCGTGACTTGAAAAACTACATAAATGTTTACCTGACCGTAACGACCCATCAACCTGCGGAAAATAGAATTTAATTTATGTGTCTGTGTTGAATAACTAAGAACGACTGTGGCCCACTGTGGTCCAGTACTTTTTTCATATTCAAAACTTTCAAGTTTAGTCGTTTATTAACAAAGAAATTTTATAAATAATTAATTGGAAAATTTTATTTTTGGGGGACAGCTAGTAGTTTCGCGGCCGCTACACGTCTCGGCAACACCTTCCCGGCAACATTTAGCAATCTCAAATGTTTGTTTTTGTTGTTGTTTTTTTTGTCTACACGAGTACTCATTTTAGCAATTATAATTTTAGTGTTAAATTTAAATCACTTAAAACCGTATTAGATGTCCGTAAGTTTATTATGACCCATCAATCTCTGGCACACATTGGTGTCACAAATAAAGCTTGTTGGTCTCGGCAAATAAACACGATATATAAAAAAAAATATTGTAAAAAATCAAGAAGCTTTTCGTACAAAAGTTTATTTTTCCCTATAAAATTTTTACCTGTTTAAGGAATTTGTAAAAACAAATGTACTTGGGCCAGCAGTTCTTTTGGTTCCTACAGAATATATTTTCGTTGTTGAAAAAGTGGACTGTTGTCGGAAAACTGTTGTTTTATGTATTCAAATAATTTATTAATTGATTCAGTGAATTCTGTTGTTGATTATGAGCAACATTTTTCCGCGTGTTTGTTTCTGTACTTTACACGTATTTTTTTTTGGATGTTTTTATCAGAATATTTATAAGCGCAAGCTTGAAAAAAGACCAGACGTTGCGCTCGTATTTTGCCATTTATGTTCTGCCGTGCCTTATTTTAAAGATATATGGACCGATGATGCAGTGGAATCAAAGTAGGTACTAATGATAACCAATTTTAGAGGTCATAAATCACACCAGCAAACAGTGTATGTATATGGCGAATCTGTTCTGATTATTTTACCAGACCAAGGGCTGTAGTTTCATGTGGCCGTAATGTGTCTTGCAACGAATCTTCCCTGAGCTGTTGCTTCTAAATTAGGCCGTTTATGTGATCATATATCACATACTGGAAAGGTACTAACAAGTGCTCGCAAAGTGATCAATTTTAAGTTTTGCTTGTCGGTAGAAACATCCATCCTGCCACAGTGATGGGAATGGAACTTGTTACTTCCTTTGAGGCACATGATCAAGTGTCTCTGTCATGCTTTGCCCAAAAACTTGTTGGCCAAATTAGCAAATGATGCAATGAAAAAAATTCAACTTTCGAGATCCAGCACCTGGATCTTCTGGCATGTGATGAATTAACCAACTTAAGCCAGTTTTGAATGAAGCCTTCCGGCTGACTAATAACAACCAATTCTAGAGAATTAAATCCTGTTTGATTTCTGAAATCATAACTTTCCCTTAGATTTTCTTGAGAATTGTTTATAGAGAAAAACACCAAAACCACTAAGAAAGTGGAAAGTATTAGAGTTTGTTTGAATTTTTTGAGTGCACCCGGTTATTTGCTAAACATCATGTGACATCAGAGCAGCAGAAACGTTTTACTCGCGTGATGTTGAAAGCAAGGCGACTTCTTAACAAGTGAAATTGAGGAAGCAGCTGGTTGATTATCTCTTCCATGTTTAGCCAATGAGTAAAATACTTAACAAACTCAAAATACTCGTACGCACGCAATTTGGTCGAGCTTTTCTGTTGCACTGTTTTCGCTTAAGCTGAAAAATATTTCAAACTGGAATAATAATTAGTCTGCCCTGATCGAATATTACGATTTATCTGAGAAACTGCAACTGCACATATTGAAAAGCATACAACAGCGAAAGAACTTTATTATATGGCAGCACCCTTTAGTTTTGCGTGGAAGGGCCCTAAAAGATTCTTTTAGGCTTAGCTTCCCTGAAAATTAGTCTGTAGTCCTTTTTTTTAGAGAAAGTAATTTATCACTATTTTACAGGCATTCCCAGTATCCACTAAAATGGAATTTCTCCAGCCAGCAGCAGTCATACACCAACCGCCCAACAACTACGCACGTGACACAGTTCAAACGCACGAAATTTCTATAAGTAACAGGAGTAATTTCCCAAACAAAAACTAAACCTTAAAAGAACACTCAACTAATATTTGACTGAACTCTTTTATACCGAAAGTAAATCAGATTTAATTTGAAAAGAGACTTGCAGTCGTAAGAAAACAGCGTTTTTAGGTTAAAGACGGCTCAAGACCGACTTTAAGTTACCCAACAACAAACAGACTCACTCTCTATATAATGAAGGCAAAAATTCGTCCAACGAATAAACTGAAAATGTAAGAATAGTAACGTTTTCTAACACTCCGGCCGACTTTTAAAATTATGTGAAGGCAAACGCGGTAGTTTAACTCAAATCCCAAGTAAATACAAAAACTAAATATGGGACAGAGTTAAACAAGAACGTGCAGTTAAAAGTAATTTGTCATTACACCGCGGCTTTCCTTCCGCACTTGTGAATATTCCAAATAAATAAGGAAAAACCTGCAAATGTTTTAAATAAATAATGGAATAAACAAGCAGTTGCTGTCCATTATAGCAACTCATCGTCGTCGATGACCAAATTAGTTCTGTTTTATTACGTTTTACGGGGGTATTTTCTACAGCGTTGCAGTTTGTGGTCGTTACAATGCGGTCCCACTACCCTGCGTAATTGGGTAAATTAAATCGTGATTTTTTCCTAAATCGCTTATTGGGAGCCAGAGTTTGCCCTTCATATTCGAAAACTGCTGTAGTCGTATATGTGTCTAATTGTTATGTTGACAGGGATGGCAAAATGATGGCACTGAAATGTTTCCCTCAATGCTAATTCCTGCCGTTTGTTCAGCACAGTGGACATGTGCTATTAACTGCTTTAATTTACATGAATGAAGGAATGCTACAATGAGGCCCAAGGAAGCAAAAATTTACCAGTCAATTTCAAAATCCATTTTACCATTCCATGTTTCGGTGTTTATATGTCGATTGTTAACCTCAAAATTGGCCTATAGTTCATAGTTTTAATGCTTGACATTGTACTGAAGAGTGTTTAAATTATGGGCCTACAGGGTTGATTATGGTTGTCCACAATTAGGGAAATTTCGGCATAGACTGCCAGATTTTTAAAACGCTATGATTGTTCACACTGTCGTCACACGCCAATAGCGGGTGTGTGAGAGATTTGCTTCATGCGAAGTTGTAAATATCGAAGCAAATGTGTCTTCAAAGAAGCTGGAAAACTCGCAGTGTTTGAGGAAAACAACCAGGTCCCTGAATTGTGTTTTGCGAACGAACAACTTGTGTTCAAAATCCGCAGTATTTTCAATTTTCTTATAATAAGGCAGGTGTGCAATAAAAAAGTTCTCAATGAGTCTTTCAAATGCATTCACTTTTTCCAACACACGATAATAGTTTAACCTTCAAAACAATAACAAATGAAAATAATAATGTTTAAATAAAAAAAAAAAAAATATACAAGGAAAAAACCTAGAGGTTATATTTACCTAAACTTTGGCCTACTTTTAGCAAAACTGTTTCGATAAAAATGAACCCTCAATTATTACGTGAGGTTATGTTAAAAAAACGGCAATAATGATTGCATTATTAATATAAACACTCGCACATACATACATACATCTGTAGTCGTATAGAGTGGGTATGAAATTCGGGCGGAAGCGTGTCTCACCTTTCAAATAAAACAAAAAACTAAAATTAGAATTCTCCCAATGGACTTTATTTGCCTGCAATTAAATTGTTATTTTCCAGTTTTTCTGAAGCTTTTGTCAAGGCTGAGTGGAACCGTGCTTGACTTTAGAAGCCATTAAGTCCATGATTGCATTTGAGGCTTGGAACCCGCGTCCAAGACGTACCTTTTATTAAGGGAATATTCTCAAAAACGTAGCGCCCACTAGGAGAACTGCATGAAAACTTTTTAGAAAAGGTTCGTAGAAAAGACTTGCATTGGCCACAATTATGGTTCGGTCATCATATGATGCCCAACGAACTTGTTATTGCCCCAAATATACAAATCGGTGCTGTCAATTACAATAAACGCGCTACTTCACGCCTCAAAATGAATAAGAATTGCACCCACGAATCTGAATTCATTTGGCAGTCATTACAGGCCATTAAACAACTGTCCACCTGAGCCCTTGCCGAAAGTCCACTTTCATATTGAGCTAAGCCGATAGAGCGCATTTCTAACTCGGATTTGCCAACAAATAGTCCCTTTTATTGAGCCAACTGTCTGCCACGCCGTGATACGTATCAATTTTTTAAGAAATAAGTGGCAGCAACTGTGTGATATTTCGATTTAAAATGCATGATGCAGCCTTTCAGCTGCAACATCTTCTGGAGGTGAATCAAATGCCATCACCGCTGCTAGTGCCTTTATACAAATTTTTTACGGTTATTCTCTTGCCTCACTCTATATGCCAAACCCTCATTATCCTTGATCAAATCAATCACAAGCCGAGCGTGTCGTCGACTTCACTTACACACGTCTCTACAACGTCTGGGAATAGAGATTTTGGTATAGACATCGAAACAGTGGCTTTTGGAAACGAAATTTTCGTCAACTGCAATTACTAGACAGGCAATTATTGTCGACCTTTTAAGTCTGAAAAACTCTTTGTAACGGCAGGATATCACACATTTAGCGAAGAGAGAGAAAAAGAGATATTTTGCGAGTTTTTGTGCTAGAGCAGCGATTGGTTGGATCTGTATTAGTTGGAGGACGTATTTGTTAAATAACTAAGATAAAGTTCAGCACAATTGGGTTGATGCTTAAGTTTCTTTCATACGAACGAGCTTGTGTTGCGTCATCAAGTGGAATCTTTATTTCCAATAAAGTGCTAAGACGCTAAAATTATAATGTTTTTTTTTTTGTAATATATTTAATTACTTCTAATTTAAGGTCCGCCAAGTTGGGCTTTAGGCGTCAGTAAAAGTTGCCTTAAGCAATTTATCAGTTATTACTAATTCAACTTTCTTAATGTGCGCCAACACACTATCACTAACCAGCAATTACTGACTGATAACCAAAGAACTTTCTTCACATTAAACCCATTAACATTGTCGTTTCGTTAATTGCATTGTGATTGCAAGTCATTGGCCACTATAAAATGATTGCGCACGAAGGAAGCGAGAAGGTTTAGAGACAACTACCTGCCTTTACCCACCACTTTTGAAAGCCTCATATTCTACATACATACTTATGTACATACTTATGTATGTATGTGGGTTAGGCCGAAGACAAGTTTTAATAATGAAAAAATGATACCAAGTTGCAATAACAACCCAAGTCGGTGAATTCCGTTGATCACATCAAACTCTGGAAAGAAAAACATGTGCAAGATTCACGTTTGCAATTAAATTTCTCGTTTTTTGTTGCTGAAATATGTTTGATATTTGACACAACAAGAACATGATTGGCAAGAGCCCATCCAAACACACGCACATGCATGCACACACACACACACCTTAATACATACAAAGATTCAGCTGGCAAAGAGTAAAAAAAGAAACCTGTATAATACTGTTTTCTTTTTGTTGTTCTCTTGTGGTTGTGGGACGTGGGCTGTGGAATGTGGTGTGTGTGCGCGTGTGTGTGTGTGTGTGCATGTTTTGTTTGTAAGACCATTTAACAACAACTTCCTGTAGTCAAGATAACGGTATAACATTTTGTTGATTGGAGTGTTTGTAGCGAAGGGAGCGTGTACGATTAGGCTTTGGCCTCTTCTTTTGACAGCATATTTTTTTTTTCTTATTTCTTTTTACGAATATGATATTTTGCTCTCCAGAATTGTACTATTTTTGGGCAGAAAAAGAAAAACAAAATTGGCATTTTGTACAAAACGCTACTGTAGTTGTTGTTGTTGCTTTACTTTGCAGCAAATGTTACTTGAAAGAAATTACTTACATGTACATACATACATACATACATACATATGTACATATCTATGCATATGTGTGTGTGTGTATGTATGTTGTTATCTTTTTTCAGCACACATTCGTACAAACATACAAATTTGTTGTTGGAAAAGCTTCAGGGACAAGTGGGAGCAACAACAACAAACAAAAAAACCAAACAAAAAAATAATGCTGCAGATAACAACAAAATCTTGTTTTTCGAGTTGTTTTTGCTGGCTGTTTTTTTTCGGTTCTTTTCGTTTGTAAAGTGTCGAATTTATCTTTAAAGTATTGATTAGTTTGGCACAAAAATAGAAAATGAAATACAATATTTTTACAAAGACACGTTTTTGATAGTCAAATACACACACACACACACACATGTGTTTAGATTGCAAAAAAAAATGAAAAAATTTGTTATCTGCAAATAGAAAAAGGACATTTAAAGCTGATAGATATTCAAGGTAAAACTAAATTGTTACTTACATAAATGTTAAATAAGTTGCAGAGAGGAAATATGTACATATTTTCATTTTCACACGAACGTATTTAACGAACGGCGGGGCTTGTTAGTTTCTATGTTTGATGGATGTACGAGGAGATGGAACGCGTATTAAATGCGAATTAAGCGAATTAATGAAAAGAAAGTTCCGTTTTCGTTAAATTTATCTTAAAAGCATCTTTAAGTTGGATTTCGTCTATAGAAATTCAATTCGCCATCTCGAAAAGCTGACTAAATCAAATCATAAGCAACTACGGATGCAGTTAGACGACTTTTAGGTTTCATTTTTAATTTATTGCTGAGAGGAAAACAAACAAATCATGATTTTTATTAGAACAATTCGAATAGTAGTTGGCTTATCATTTCATACGCATTTCGTAATCTTAAAATTAGTAAGTGCCACCCACAAACACCTTTTTTTTCCTTTTTTGTTACCTGTACATTTTATCATAAATCATATTTAATTGTGTTTTGAAACATTTATCTAAAAACCAGAACGTGAGTATGATTTTAAGAATTCAATTCATGGATCCTCCCATCAGCCATTATGACATTTATGGAATCTAACCAACAAATTCATGCACCTCTGGTGACCCTCAAAACTTTATAAAATTAGGAGCATATTGACATTTCTATATCAGAGATGGGATATGAACAAAGTATTCGTATTTAAAAGAAATTTAAACTGAGTTCGGTACGTAGCACGATCTATATCTCTGGTTATTCCATTTGCAATTTTTTGTTTGTCAAAGCAAAAACGGATGAAATAAAAACTTCCTCAAACAGTTTTGTAACTGAATATGTATTTTAATATTTGTTACAAAAATATTTCGGCGGCCATTTAAAGCTTAATTAATACATTTTGTACATTTTATATATTTGGGGAATAATAATGTGAGGGGAAAATATTGATTATATTTTATTTTATTCTCTTACAATATTTTTTAACATTTTTCTATTTATGCTTTAAATCGCTCACCTTTTGCCGCATTCTGCGCTGTTCAAAATTGATTGAGTTGTTATCCTTTGGCTGCAGTTAAACATGCAGGCGTAAAATACCGCCAACACTGGAATCATAAACCGTATAATTTTACACACACACAGTTAAAGAACAATTTCCGGCGAATAGAAAAAACTTCCACTTGTATTTAGCGTTTTGTTTTAGCAAGTGGTTGCACTTTCGTGACCGTTTGCTCAACCAACCACACAAAAGATGCGGAAGTAATTCATATGTGGCTTGGAATTAGTGTCCATTAGAAAGATGCTGGAAATTAATTTGGACACATTGAATTAAATATTTTAAATTCAAATAGGAAATATAATAGATGAAATTGAGAAAATTCTAAATGAGATTGAGTAGTTTCATCAAACAAAATAGGCAAAAGAATCGATTTTCTTAAAATTTTAATAAATATAAGAATATTTTGGCCAATTTCACAACAAGCCGATACCACTGATAAGTGGTTTCAACAAGACGCCCAGCACAGCTCACCATCAGTTTATCTTGAGGGCGATGTGTACTGAAAGTAGAGATGGAGCAATTGCTGCTATTTCTTATTGAGGAATTCATCCGTCACAAATAATAGTTCAGAGCCAGCGAGTATTGGCGAAGCCTTTGCTCATTCCAGAAAGCCTCTCACGCCTGCATTGTACTCACGACTCTGAAAATATTGATTTTCAACTTGACTTTCAACTTGATTTCTTTGATTAAAATAAACACTTAAAATTTATGTGATTATGATTAAAAAAAACACTTCATTGTTTCTCTGTTATTTGGAATTTTGTTGACATTTTTGCAAATTTTCCTATTCATTTGAAATTTTCTTAATTTTTAGCCGAAATTTCTTAACTAATTTCTATTTTCTACATTTTAACAAAAAAGAAAATTCTTTTCTTCGACGAAAAATATTTTACACATGTGATTGCAATAGGAACAACAAAAACACAAGATACATACAATTTACGCAACTTCTATCAACTCATGAACATGAGTGTGTACATGTGTGCCCCTGCACTGCGATTACAACCTTGTTGACACTACGCTGCTCATCCTTTGGTGTTGGCAACTTGGGGGAGATGATGGGGTGCTCCATGAAAAGGAGATTGGCACGATTCGTTGCCACAAAAACGCACGTGTGTGATGACAGACAACTGACAATGTCACGAATACAACTGTTTCCACGAACCTACAACTTACTGTCGTCATACTTACACTTGTAGGCGTTCAATGCGTACGACTGGCACTTTGGATGATCTATTGAAGACAATTGTGAAATAAATCCCCCCTGCCACTAAAGGAATGGCTCGTGATTAAGTTTTCCAAGGTAAAGCAAATGACTGAAAGAAATAAAAAATAAGTATTTGTTTTCGTTGACAAAATTTTGGCTTTTGTACAATAATTTGTGTAAATGTAAACGTGAAGTTGCCTTCGGAAACGTTAAAAAAAAAGCTTAAAAACGAATTTAATATATAAATTAAACTTAATTGCTTAATAAAGTGATAAAATTTCATGTTTCGCATTTGTTTGTGTGCTGAAAAACAACAACAACAAACTAAATATTTGTTCAGATGATTTCGGCCTCTGAAAGAAAATTATAGATATTATCATTTTATAGGTTTTATCAGGCAATTAAAAAATGTGCTTAAAATAATTAATTTCATTTACTTATTTTTAAAGCCAGCTGTCACATTTGAAATTGAATGTCTCTCAGTTCCTAAAAAGATTTGATTTTGAAAGTATAAAAATACTCACTCGTACGCAAAATAATATTATAGAAAAGTCATCATCAATCTCCCTTTTTATTCTCTTTCCAATCGTTTCGAATAACTTTCCGCATTGTTTATGAATATTAATGTTCGGTTTCCGTTCCTGTTTTCTCTGCTACTAAATTTACATAAAGTAGAAAAAATATTCATAAACAACACTGACTGGCAAAACTGTTTACAGTCTATTTGGGTGCACTCGTATGTGAAGTTCATACTCGTGTTCACACTTATGATTCGGTCTCGCATTCATGATCGACAAATTATTATAAAGATGTTCTCAGAGAGTATAAATTCTCTGACAACAAAATGAAACATATCGGAGTTATAAAAGAGTAGAAGTCAAACATGCAAAAACACAAATTTCTGTATTATTGATTTTTATAGCGAAGTAATTTATAAGCACAACTCCAAAATATATAATTGTTTCTGGCTATTTTTCAGTTGTTGCCAACTCTTCTGACGATTATTGACATATAGACAGCTGGAAACATATAAGAAGCAGTTTATTTTGATTTGTGTTTAACACTAATTGCGGCTTTAAAATGATTAAATTTATACTATTGTAGTTTATGGCCGTTTAAGCTCAAAATCTGTAAAAGTTAACTTGAACAGTTGTGGTGTTTGCTTCCAAAATATAAAGCTATAAATAACAGTTATTTTTGCCTTAACAAATAAGAGTTTATCGATAGATTTATTCGTTTCAAAAAGCGGTCCGATGTGGGGCGCAACTGAATCATACAATTTGCCATAAATATCATCCCTGGCGAAGCTTATGCTTAGAAATGACGATGCGAAGGTTTGTTCGCTGAGTAGGGCCTGCAGCAGTTCTGGCACAGAAAACAAATTTGCAGGATTTTGTAACAGAACAAAACTAAGCATATTCTTTTCTGCAACAAAAGTTTTGCTTGTTTTAGTAAAATTCCGTATTCACACAAAACGTTCGCCCAAGCCAAGAGTTATTTAATTGAAAATATTAAAAAAAAAACAAAACTTTTGTTCCACAAGACAACTAAACTTTTATTTTAAAACTAAATACTTTTTATGAAAAGTTTGCTTTCCACGAAATATTTTCGTTGTTTCAGTAAATCATTTTCATTGAATGTGTAAAAGCTGTTGCTAAAGTTTTTCTCAATAGGAAAATTTTGATGTGAGACAAAAAATTACTTGAATGCAAGAACCCCGTTTACAGATCCGCATGCAGCAAAAATTTCAACTGAATCCAAGAAAAACACAAATTTTCATCAATAAACATTTTCAACAACGAGATTCTCTTGTGGAAGATGGAGAGCGTCAACAGCCAAACTGTCGAACTTGGAGCGATACCAATCTATAGTGTATTAAAGAGCCTTCAGAGCATGCAGTTCTTAGAGTACGATGCAACCCCAGCTAGTCAGTGACTAGCACCCTCTTTTACACGGAGCTGAAGAATATGGACAGCCAATTTGAACAGCCCAGGAATTTTTTAAAATGCAGAACATAAATTCCTCAAATCCTCTGAGACTTCGTGATATATAAATTTAAGGGTTGAACATGTTTTACGAAACACTCTTTGAAACCCTTCCAAAAATTACCTCCATACATTCTTTATTTTTTGTTACGTTCAATTGATTGAGAACAATTTTTACGACTAATGAAAATATTATCACGCGCAATTCTACTTAGAAAACTCACACTTTTGTTATGATCCCGGTACGGGAGCACTGAAGTTCAAATTATTATCAAAAAAGAAAACTAATAATTATTCTGAGATTTTAATAGAAAAAACAAATATTTTGTACAGAAAAAGTATACGCTAAAGGCTTTAAGACGTTAAACATTAAATGTTTCTCAATATAAGAGTCTTGGCCAACAGGATCGAAAACCTCATCATCTTACGAATCGCTCTATGAGTGTCCAGGTCCGCAACTAATGCTTCGAATTCATTATCAGCTGCCACTGCGGCTTCATTCTTAGTCTTTATAAATAAAAAACATAATATTCTTTTTCTATGTGTAGAATAGAGCGAATAATTTTTCCACATTATCGTTTGTTTGTTTTATTAAAATTTTTTATTCAAATTCTTCTGCTTCTATTTGTATATAGGATTTCTGCCCCAAGAAAAAGTGCCGCCTTTTACGTGTCAGAAGTAGAAAAATATGTATCTCTGGGTCAAATTTGGTTAAAACTGAGACACCTCTGCCTCCTAATGTTGAGTACGGGATCAAACCTATTGTTCTATTTCCCAATTTTCAAGCGTCAAAATATTTCATGTCATCGATCGCACAAAATCACTTCTGTCCTCTAATTCTGTGTGTTTAATTCCAGATTTTTTTACTAATAAAATAATTTTTACTAATAAAAATTTTTTACTAATAAAGTGCAATTACACTTCAATTATACATTTAAAACAACATGATGTCTATTAAAATACTAATATTTTTGTCAAAGTAAAAAATAAAAAGACAAATTTTCACTCAATTTTAAGTTTAATTGTCTATATCAAATAGAAAAACAATTTGAGTATTAAGATATTCTAAAAAGTTTGTTTCTTAAAAAAAAAAAAAACAATTTGCGAATGAAAATGAATAAATAAAATATTATTTAATAAATTTTTATAGTTTTCTCCTTAACATTTGAGAACTACCTTAATAAAGGGGTTTTCAATAAGGGCGGGAAGATATTGAAATGGAATAGAACAAGTTTTGAATGAAATATTAACGCAACTCATTCCATTATTTGAAAGATCCATTCATATCAAATATCCGGGGTGACTTCTTACAATGACTCAGCCGCACGTATCCGGCTGAGCCCAAGCGGTGTTTACGTCGATCTTAAGGGAACCGGTTTAAGGCAATGACTTGTGCCATCGGAAAACCCTATACGAAAAAGTCTAGCGGTGTTTAATCACTTGACCGGTAGCGTTCACCGTTGGCCGGTGATGATCTCACCAATATTGTTTTCAAAAATGTGCAGATCCATAACGCTGCAGGCGCAAAATCAGCACTAAACAGTACCTTTTGCTAATGCATTGCCACCTGCTGAACTTGCTGGCAAAAGCATCAGTTTTAGCATTTGAAGATGCTGGTCAATCACTGCCACTGACACTTCGGCATCGGCATCGGCATCTGAATAATAACCAACAGATTAGATAAACGCCAACAGAATAATATGACGATCATAGGCCGCCAACATCTGCTCCCGCACAACCGTAAGACCAGTTCTTTGTGTCTTATATCTTTAGAGCAACTTGAGGGTCGTCAATTGCAAATGGCAACTTTACAGATTTCTCTGCCACACTTCATGACCAAAGATATGGCCATCACCTTGTAAGCGAAAGTTCTTTATTTCAGTGTAACTTTCCATGTTGTGTTAGCGACTGTTAAAACTGTATGAATCACAAATAAGAAAGAAAAATAACAAGTAATAAATATGCCGGCGTTGAAACCCACAAACGGCTTTCGAATGTTTTGCTATAAATAAAGTTGTTGGTTTTTTGTTTTTGTGATTTAATAGTTTTTGCAGTTTGTTTAAAGATAAATAATTAATAAACAAAATCGATTAAATGTTAGCGATACCATAAATGAACATTAAGTGTCAGATTCACCGGCGGCAAGAAAAACTACATTTCAAAATAAGTACAAAGAATTCAAACAATCGAAAAACTCAATATTTCGAAACAAATAAATTCTGTAATTAGATATTCAATCCTGGGTGCAAATTCCGGAAAAGTTAAGTTTTAATATCTAAACTACACTTTTTCTTTAGTCTTTGAAAAATATTTAAAAAGTCTAAGAATTTTAAGAGAATTCTAAACCGTGAGCAGGCCGGTGGGTACAGTGGCATCACAATCGTCTAAAAATAGCAAAATATTGAATAAATATGTGTCTATATCCAGGAGCTATTCGAATCTCTGCCCAACAGCAGCGAGTGGCAATCAAAAGAAGCGGGGCTAATAAATTCTCCTCATTTTTGAATAAGATTCTAGATGAAGGGGGGAGGAAAATTTGTGAAACTCAAAGAGAACAGAAATAACAGTGTGAGGCACAAAAAAGGAAGAAAGTGGGAATGCACCCGAAAGTTCGACCTCTTGAAGGTTTCCGGAAGAGCAGAAATTTGTGGCAACACCAAAAAGGCGAAAGTGTTCATCAGACAGTAAAACCATTAAAGTTCTTCCTACCCTTTCCAAGACAGTGTGCAAGGAAAATCGATCCAATCAGGGAGGCAAAGTTGAAGCGGTAACTGAGGCGACGGTGAAATTTTTAAAGCTTAATTTGCCTTCATAGAGGCAGACGCTGTTGAGGTTAAGGAGCCGCCACTCTTTTCCAAAGTAGCCAGAAAATAGTACAGGGATGATGTCTGACTGGTAATTATTTATAGCACTGATTCATCCGGCAAGATCCCGGTGACCAACATCAAGCAGTAAAACACCCCAACTGAGATAAAAAACTCTGAGTTCCAGAGGAGTATGCGAATGCTAAAGATTCCATCTCGCTGGCGGCCTATTTACAACCTAACGCATACGCGTTGCCGTTTGCCAGCAAAATATGAATCCAACCTTATATTAGGCCCTGAGCTGGGTTCCCTTTAAGCGAAGAAGTGTTCTTTAAAATTGATAAGACTTGTGTAGGCAGTGAGGGCATAACCGTCCCCAATAGAGAGGGCTCCAAGGTTGACGAGTTGAAGTCAAGTAACCTCTAAACAAAACACAACGAACATGTGCAGACGGTCGAAAAGAAACCAGTTGACACAAACGAAAACACGAAACAACTTGTTTCCGTCCAGTGAAAAATCCCTTTTTTTTAATAAATTTTACTTCTTCTCTCTAAAATAGAACCGACATCAACATTTTAAATTAAATGAAATTATTTAATTAAACAATCAAGAAATAACAAATTCCATGTATTTGGTTGCAATAAATTATTAAATCAATACATTGTTATTAAACTAAAACAGGTATATCGCTGTACAGAACCTGAAAGAGGGAGGAGGTGGTGACAGCAGCAGCACAACTGCTGTGAAAAATAAAAAAAAACCCAAATAATGTTGGGGAGTTGAGAGCAGCATCAGCAAAATTGGCAAAAGGAAAAGTTTAAGCAAAATGCAAATAACTTTGTGTGACGCAATTGGAAAATCTTCTTAATGAGACCTTGTAACACTTAAAACCGGAGATTTATCGTTTTGGCTGGAGGGTTGGTTAAATCTTTTATTTTCACCAAAAACCATATGACTTTTTCACATAAATATGTATGTAAGTCACCTTTAAGATGTTATATGAGTTGTAGAACTACTCTTGCACCATTCCACGAGGCATGTAAGTGGCGAACGTTTAAATTGTTGGTTGTCTTAAAATTAGCCCAACGAAACAGAATTTACTTCGACCTTTTTAAAAGGTAGACTTAAAAAAATATGAAATAATTTTTGGAAAAATATTCCCAAAGGCATCGTGGAATATCCGAATTTTTGGCTTTCAAAATGCAATAAGGAAAACTGGCAACCACCAATTCTTTGTTTGTTCTTAAAACTTTAAAATTTCATAGATCCCTGCCACAGTATCGCGCAAGCGAAATCGGATTGTTTTGCCTTTTATTAAGCTATTTTTCCACTTCTCGTAAATCGCAAGCAAATAAAGAGCAGCTGAATGGTTTCATTTTATAAGATCTTGACGGTGGCTCTGTGATATGCGACGCCGATTTGTACGAACCACATGTCAGTGATATCCAGGCAAGCAATAAAATGCAGATGTTCACTTTCCACAAATAGCAGCATTTCCAGCCGAATTAGTGAAACAAAAAACAAATCATCAATCACACCTCGACACCGCAAGGCACAAAATACAATGAAACGCTTAGCAAATTCTCTGGCAGTTTCCAAATCCCAAGTCGAATTTTGCTAATTGCTTCGCCTAAGAAACGGATTATTTAATGAAAACCCATATTAACACTCCGCGTCAGAAAATCGCTGAAAATTGCGACTATTTAGGGAAACGGTTCTATTGTAGAATGTTAAATTATTAAGATAGCGCATCTAAATTCTTTTTTTGTTGCATTAGGAACATCCCATAGTTCGTTCAACCAGATGCAGGCTTAATCGTTGGACTCGTCTTGAATATTTTAACTACTGTCAGACTTGCAGTTTTCGAATTATTGTAATTTCGAAATAGCAAATAAGTAGGAATGTTGTCAGCTCGCCCCGAATAAATTCAGCGATTGTCCTGCGAAATCATATAATGGACGCCAATTACAGGCGCAGTCCTAATAAATAAACTTGCCACAGCAACAAAAAACTCAAGTTCCCTAAATCATTGCGAAATGTCAAACGCAAAAAAATTTTACTATTTAAATGCTCACATCCAAAATATTTACAAAAAAAATTATTCCTCTGGGTATTATGGGTGTGAAGATAAATTTTAAAATCTTAATATATAATATTTATATATTTTCAAAAAAAAACGACTTTTGAATATGGGACATTCATAGGGATGACCTGAGGAGTGTTCTCCAATAATTTTTTTTCGCCCATCTGCCAAGAATTTTCATGAACTTTCTTAAACAAAGTTTTTATAGTCTTCCATTATTTTATAGAATATGTTATTAGAAATATATTATTTTGTTTTTTAATATAATTATTGCTAATTTTTTAGATTTAAATGCATTTTCAGTGCAAAATTTCAATTTCTTAGGCTTAACAGAGCCCTGCTGCTTTATTAACAGACGTATGTTAATATTGCAGGTTTGAGTCTGGGGTTAAAAATTTTAAAATTTATCTTCACACCCCTCTGGGTATTTTCTGCAGTCCGCAGCCCCTGTGTGTGTGTGGAAAGCTAATATCTCACTATCGGCACAAAGCAACCAGCGACAAGCACCGAATTTATGCAACTTATGAAAACATAAAAATTCGTATTTCGTGGCAAATTCGTAATCGGCAACACTGGTGTTATGTTATACGTTTTACGAAAACAATCAAACCAAAAAAAAAAAAGTGGGTGTTTTTAATGGCGATTTTATAAAGAAATTTTAGATGATGGGGTGATGTAAGAACAGTTTATTTCTTAAACGTGTTTTTTAATATCTTTTTAAAAAAACAAATTTCGTAATAGATATTTACTTGAGTAAAAATCTGCAAACGAGGCCTTTAGACATACAAACACATATATTTGATGGTCCTCTTAAAAAAGAAACTTCATTTAAAGGTGATGTTCCTATGAAATATTTTTTTGTAAGGAATTTTCTTAAGCCAAAATTTTGGTTTTCAAAAACTCTTAATTCCATTGAAAAAGTTTATGCAATTTTTTGGGAATAATGAGATATAGCCGAATAAATAGTGGAAATCATTGAGGATCTTTTCGTAATGATTAAAAAAGTTGTAACAATTTTGTGAATAATAATTTTTTACAAAATCGATTTTTGGAACTTAAAAATAGAACCTGTCGTTTTTGCGAAACAGCTGGGAGAAATTTTCGTTGTTTTCTCAATATACCAACCGTTATGACTTTTGATCATTGGCGTTTAATGTCAATGGGATTCCATCATTTGCCTCAGAAATCAGACGCACAAAATTTCTGCCGCAAATATTGATCACCACTTTCCTCTATTCACACAACAACTCGATTTTTGGAAATCGTTCCTATTGAAGACAATGTGGATCGTTTTCCTACCACTTTTACTCTCTTAATAAAAATTATACGGCCGCAAAAGCAGCGAAAAGTTTGTAAAAATTGATGTAGCAGAGTACACCTTATGCGCACCAACGATATTAAAATTATATCCATTAGTTTCATTACGACTTAATCTTGTGTAACTCTAAAAAGACCTGCTGCAAATTTGGCATCGTCATTACCATAAACTTTTTTGAAAAATATACTTTAAAAACTTTTTTTACAAGTTTTAAGAAGGCCGTAAATTTCTTTAATTTGTTGTTTTCCGAAAACTAATAATGAGCCAGTTGTATTGAAACCCCTACAGGGAACCAACCAAAACTGTTGAGCTTTTTTGAAACATGCGATGACGTGATCAAACATGTTTTAGAATTTAATGGAAACTTTTTGTTTCGCCTCAAACTGTTATATTCGATTCTTACTACAGCGGTAAATGCTTGTAAAACATTAAAACAGGTTGAGTTGGTCTATTAAGAGGTTATTTCGCAAATAACAAAATAAGTCCAATAAACTTTTCACAAAACAAAATGAGGTACATTTTATAGAGAAAAAGAAAGAACAAGAAAAACTTTGCCTTAAAATAAGTTTATTATCGTTGCTATTATTACTATAATATTTTGTTTGTTATAAGTGCATTTTAAAAATTAATTCGAATAAGACAAACAGGGGAAATTTATGTAAAATTACACGAAGAGTCCTATACATAAAAGGCTTGGAAAGATGTTATGTATCTATTCCATTTAACTCTTAAAGTTGCCATCATTTATTAATTCATGTATTCGCTGAAATACTACAGAATTTACTTTAAAAGTTTTAAAAATGGAATCTTAAAAGGCCGGCATATGCCTTGACCTTTTTTACCAACAACTTTTTATGATCGTCAAGCCACAATTATTTTTATTTATAGTTGGTTGTTCATTAACGTCAATATGTAACCATCTAATGGAATTCTTCTATAACGAAAATAAATTTTTACATGAATCACTGTTGCAGCAGCAGCGAAGCAACCAACCAGCACAATCGCCTTCCTGGCCTCCACTTACATATTCAGTTGTACGTAAAAATGAAAAATTATTTAATAAAATTATATATCTGGTAAGTGAGAATAAAAACAAACATCTGAGAAGCAAAGAACCCCACATAAAAGTTATTGAAATCTATTAAGATGATGCTTTTAATGATTCCAATCAATTGATTTCAGCTGAATTTTAACAGGATCTCTGTTTGAAATTTAATAAGTCAAAATAAGAAAAAGAAAACTGTAAGATTTGAACAGTAGACAAATAAAAATTGTCTTAATTAAATTCAATGCCAAGAAGATTTTGGGACTTCGAACAGGTAAATATTATAAAAATATGGCACCATATTGCCATTTTAATGATCTCAATTTTGTATGAGGCATTAATTTAGGTTTTTAGAGCTACACTTCGTGGCCATGTTGTCAAAGAAGCAATTTCGCAAGGAAGTGTGGGAGTCCAGCTCCGTCCTGCAGTATTAATGTCGGGGAACACCAAAAATACTCATAAAATTCTATTTTGTCCGACAAAGTCTAGTACCGACTTTCTTTAAACTATTTTGTCTCTTCTTAGATATTAAGATTGATGAAAATGAACAGGGCAGAACTTGGTCGTCGATATTTAGTCGGCCACAGAATGTGGCATTCAATATGAAAACGAAATAAGATTCTACAAATCTACATATTTCGTTCTAAGGTACCGAAGAAATACCGGTTACCAGAGTTCGCCATACGGCCCAATTTATTCGCTATTGCTGTATTGAGTCCAACGTTCACGAACAAGGACAACCTATTAAATACTTCGGTTTGCAGGAGAGAAACGATTATATTTCTTATGACTGCAAAAAAGAAAATAAATACAAATCTGTGTTAAAAAAAAATAATTGAGAGATCTACACGTGGACTAAACACAATATGTGTAATTACATCCAAATCGGCAACACTGAACAAAAATTGACTTAAAACCTCGCAAATGCGATTTCTATGAAGCAGCCACTGGCATCACGATGTTTTTAAATAATTAAAGAAAAAATACAAATATTTTTGCAAAAAAAAAAAAAGAGAAATCATCAAACAGTCACTCCCAGTTTAATGGAAAGATAATTGAAAAACAATTATTTCGGTAGTTTCTGTTTTCGAAATTAAATGAATAATACAACCGATTAAATTCGTACTCGTGATATGACAGCTTGTAAAATACACAGAAAAAAATTGAAGCTGTTCTCCGAGGATTCAATTACAATTTTTGTTGAATGTGATCCTATTTTTGTACAATATATATAATATTCTTAATGAGTTTTTACATTGAAACAAGGAAATTATTTCCCTTTCACTTTCAATTACATAATTCGTTGAATCGGCGAAATTTTTATGCAAATACGATAAAGGAATCTCTAAAACTTTTGATACAAAAAAGAATAGCATTTTTAATTTTGTTTTACTTAGTCATAAAACATTAGGCGTTGGATCAGAAGTTATTTAAACTGAAATTTTCTTAATCATTTTATTTTTTGTGTTTAAAAAGGAAAATTAATAATACAGTAGACTGGCGGTAAAGGAAACCCACTCGACAGAGGGAATCGACAAAATTACATACTTAAAATACATAAAAATATAAAAAATTTTTTATCGTAATTACAGTTAAAGCGTGGCATAACGAATGATATAATGTCAGACCTATTCGTTATAGTGCAAGATTCGTTATAAAGGGCTCGTTCGACAACATTTCATTTTCTGCATTTAGTGTTAACAAAATGGGTTTATTCATGAGATGTGAACAAATTATTTATAAATATTTGGCTTGTAGTTATTCAGTCTTGTTTGATATTTTGCAAAAATGTTTTGTCTGGAAGCAACTTCCAACAAAAACTTATTAAAAATTGACCCATTTGTTCGGCCTTCTTCTGGTGTAATTTTTCGCAGCTTTCTTTTAAATCGCAGCTTATTTTAAGTGACCTCGTGAAGATAAAATTTTAGCAGTCTCTTTTGGCAGTCTAACCATCAATTGCGTTCAAGCCTCCGCTACCCAACTTGTCTTAATCCTACTCCATTCATTCAATTTTTCCTCCATATCAGGGTATTCCCCATTCTATTATATTTAATGTACGTGAGGAAGATTTGGATCACATCCGAAGAAGAAGAAGCATGAACCATAACGGTAGTATAACCGTTATCTTTTTCTCTTCGTCTTTAATACATTTAATAATATATGTTTTCATATAACATTCGTTATATTGAGTGTCGAAAATGTACTTTCGCTGTATAAAATAGTTAATATTAAAAAATTACCCAATCGTTGTATTGTGAATTCGTTAAAGTGAGTATTTGTTATACGGAGCTGTGACTGTATCTCTTTTTTGTGATCTGAGTTGAGGGAATAACCTTTCCACGAGTTACCCACCCTTCCACCAGGAGACAACTGCATGTGTATTTCTCTACACATTCATACAACATAAAAGTTTGTTTCCTTTAAACAAAACTTTGTCCACTTGAAACTTTTGGCTACTCGCTCCATCAATAAGTTTCGCATTGATTTCTCTCATTCGAACCGACAGCGGAAAAAAGTGCATCACAAATTTCGCCATCGCCACACATGTGTAAATACGAGTGTGTACACACATGAATGCACACACCGGACATGACGGACATGACGGACATGCTTTCGTACATACATATTCGTATGTTTGCTTAGGTTTGCCTTACAAGCACTTCTTATTGTTTTTGACTTGGTTGCTACAACACGAAAGTAAATGAAAATATTGATGGGTTTGGTTTCAAACGGGCACTAAATCAATTTTATGTGTAAACTGTCTGTCCAGCGAAAACAAAAGATTGTTGGGTTTGATTGACAGTGGAGGGTGTAAGATTTGTGGGATTTTTCCTATAAATATTAAATAAAATTCGGAAAAACAAAATAAATTCAACCAAAAAAGTATTCCGTAATGTTTGAGATAAATTTGTTCACCTTAAATGTAGTCGTATGTAAGATTAAATTGATTTAGTTGTGGTCGTAAAGTTATTATTTACAAATCTGTAATCCTAGACAAAAACCAATCAGCCTAACAAAAGTCTTTTAATGCATTTATATTGTGCTGCTATTCTCGGACTAAGCATTCCAAAGTGTAGCACTCGACAAGAAAAAGTGTAACGTTCGGTGTTGAGGCAACATGTTATTGCTATTCATATCATCGCAATGAGGTCCAGGGGATACCAGTCCAATAAACTTTACGACCCGTCAGTCCCAGTAAGCGCCACCTTAAGTTCGTGACACCTCATGTCCACAATCGAATTTAACAATTTACCGTTTTGAAATGCATGGCACAATCTTGAATGTTATTGGGACTATTATGGTCCCAAATTGTTAAAGTTTTTCTGTTGATGGAACAATTTGTTAAAAATTTATATTAGTTTCCAACTATTCGGGTTCTTTTTCTTCAGCTTCTAGATCAGCTGAGTTTTGTGCGATTACATTTTCACATCACGAGCCGTACAGCGCCAAGAAGTTGGTGGTTAGCGAAAGACCTGGCTGACTTGGATTTCGGCCAGCAAAAACCCAAAGTTTTCTGCACATAATGCATTTTTTTTTTATTGTATGGATGAAGCTTCACCCCATTGTACGCACCACACTGCAAATATTGGCTCGATGGAACAATTATGGTGACCGTAATATAGAACCTAAAGCCCATTTTGATCAAAGAAAATTTTATAAGTTCTCCCATGTTGTTGAAGGAGTTGTCCGCTCTCAGTGGTTTTGCAAAACAGACTGAATAAATGACAGTAAATTCGACAGCTGTAGCTTCAACAATATGGCCGCCATCAACTGTCAAAGTTCGTACTTCTCTATTGAAATGCACTTCAATTAAAGAAAAAATATTTGGTGGTGACAGAGAGGGTGAGAAAGAGAGGGAGGTGGAGCTTATAGAGTTTTTGCTGTCAGGTCAAACCCCCAAACAGTTTTTCAATAGTTCAAGAACTAGTTTTTTCAAATTTTATGTTTTGAAAAAAGTTGGGTGAACATAAATTCCTGAAATTGGAACTTTTAAGGCGTGTTCAGGCGAGCCAACGGTCAGAACCTCAAATGGGCCTACAAAAAATATGTAGACGACAACCTCTAGAACCCTGTACTTTTCATATTGTTTAAGGTACCTTTACGCGGTACTACAAGTGCTTAAATTTTGTGCACAATAAAGAAAAACTAATCGTGTAGTTGGAAGGAGCGATATACGAATGCAAGACTATTCAAGGGGACGGCATCTTAGAAACCGATGGACTCTCATCAGGCCACAGCCAAGTGGCTTTTGTCAAGATTGTATAATTTCAAGCATCGGCTGTTTCATTCACTTTTTTTCTGCTCAGCCGGTTAATGATTTTATTTTAATTCCACTAATCTCACGGCATGAAAATACTTACAACAGAATCTTGGTCTGCCTCTTTTTTTAAAAGGACCGAATTTTCCTGCTCCAAAATCTAAACACTTTGTATTACCGTGTACTTTTATCCTCAATTTTATTCATTGAATTATTTGCCTTTTTAATTGAAATAGACTTTAAGTCAAGTTTATCAGCTCTCATCCATACAGACTTCATATCTAAAGGTGGATGTGTGTGTATTTAGGTTTTTATAATCAAATAGTTTAAACAATAAAATGATTGCTTTTTTAGAGACTTTCGCTTAATTTAAAGGAAATTAATACTTACTTCAAAAATACAACGATAACACGTAATTTCGAAACTCAAATACAAATGCGTCATTGGAAAAAATTTCCGACACATTTCGTTGACAAACAAACCACTTATTTTCTAAAGATTGCAGTTACTTTTCGACAGTAATCAAGATTGAAGGTGCTGTGACAGCGAAAATATTTGTATTAATAAATTTAAATTAAAAAATCACAAAATAAAGTTCGACAGAGATAAATATAAATGTAGGTATTTGAATTAGTATTTGTGAAAAATGAAAACAGTCAATAACATAATTTTACGAGAATGAAAAGCCTGCCCCACTATGTCGAACATTATTGTTCGCCAGCATTTTGGGCACCACAAAACTGATTAACAGCCGACTAACTGGCCAAATGGCGACATATCGGAAATCACAAATACACTTCAAACCATTTGTTTCTCTTTAAAATATTGGCTAACGTTAACGTTCGACACCGTGGGACATGTGACAAAATTATAAAATTTCACTAGCAGTTCGAGGAAAGTACAAAAAAAAAAATTAAAATAGATTTACTTGTGTGAGTAACATCTTGGATCTCACTGGTGTCGTGAAAAGTTCTGGAATTTTATATTTTGAATGAATATAAGGATCAGGTTCCAGCTGTTCCAGTACCCAGGGCCATCAGTTTCGTTCTCGGATGTGCCGTATGCGAGGATTCTAATTTATCTGTCAGGCAGTGAAAAGTCCTCTCGGTAAACTGTAAAACGGGCAAACGGGCAAATGGAATATGGCCTCAAAAGAACATTTTGATGAAAGAACAGTAGTATTTTGCATCTGTTTCAGATACACTTTTACTTGGTTTATTGTCATATTTATATATAATAATTATAATAATAATATAATACATATTTCAACATTAAACCAACGAACACAAAAACTGCACTTCAAGTTCTAATAAATATGAACTCGCATTTCACTTGTTTCAGACTTATTAAACTGGACTATAATTATGGGCTTGTCCCACAACGTCGAACGTTAACGTTGGCGAACATTTGAAACTACAGACAACTGATCCTCTACTCGTGAAAGAAGTAGTGCTGAAACGTTAACCGTTAACGGTGAGCGTGGCACGAAGTTGAAGAATTTCAAGTTGAAATTGTGAACGAAAGCTGCGGCATTCAGCCTGGTACAATCACGACTTGAACAAATTTCGAAAACAGCTGATAATATTATATTTACACCATTTTGTTTTCAATGTAAGTTTCGTGAGATGGGAAAAATTTTAAAAACTATCACCTTAATTTATTACTATTAATAATGAAAATGAATATTGCGCTGTTAATTTCGCTGTTAATGGTGGCAAAGAAGTTCATGGCTGGAAAACAGTATTATTCGGCAGAAGAACAATTATTACATATTAGAATTTCAAGCTGATTTCCCTTAAATTAAACGAAATGAATTACTTTGGCTATTGTCAAATTTCGATTTGATTTCTGTTGAAGTCATGAAGTTTGATTAAGTTGAACTTTCGATAGTCAGATCTGGATGCTGTTGTCAAGTTTATGTAACGATCACACTAATGATTTCCTACATGGCCCGATTCAAGCCGTTGGATTGCTTTCAATCAGCTGTCTGTAGTCAAAAGCGTTGCCGAACGTTACTAATGGGACATGCCCTGCGATTTTTGTTGTACACAAAATCCTTTCAGATATTTTAATCACATTATTTAAGTTTTATCAAGCGCCGCCTACAATAAATTTATCCATATCATATATAAAATAAATTTAATTATACGTTATACGAGTTTTAAAACTGACAATAACAAATGTGCATGTTCAAAATGAACATAATATTGTTGCCGCAATAATATTTCAAAATGCTGTTTGCTTTTCTTGTATTCTATTTACTTTTGCTGCAGGAGCTATAAATACTTATGTTTTCTGGCTTCTTGAAACCCGAACAATAAAGTGACGTTTTTTCTTTTAATGAGTTTTTTCCCACATCCGGCATTTTTTCAAAACGTTTTAATAACCAGTTTCCCAACAGACAAACACAGGAGAGAAAAAATAACGTGAGCAACACGTAAGTGCTTAATTGTGTTGTTTTTCCCATCACTTAAATTAAATAAATATTTTATTAATATTTATAACACAGGTTTGCTATCGCCGGCAAGTGATCAGCTGTTAATCAAGTAGAAAACACATTTATTAACATTTCTTCAATATTTGCTTTTAAATGCGGCAATTAAATAATCGGCTTGATTTTTACTCGAATTGATTGTTCCGAGTATTTAATTTTTTTTTCTCGTGCTGGAAACCAAAAACGGTCATTTGTTGCAAAAAACATACAATTTTTGTCGAAAAAGTTTTCAATGAAAAAAAAAAACATTGAAAATGTGGTATTTCAATTGTTGTCGTTTCCCATCTATTTGTTTAATAAATATTTTATTAATTACAAAATAACTTTGTTTGTTTCGGTTACAGAAAACAAAACAAAAAAATTGTCATTCAGAAGGTAAGAGGCAGCGCGGCAATTAGTTAATTAAATGGAAGTTTTTTTCCAAAACAAATGTAAGTTTTTTTTTAATAAAGGAAAAGGGTTATTTCTAAAATTAATTTTCCAATAGTTTGACGTCAAACCGCGACGAGACGAGCTCTTGAATATGAGTGAAAACTAATTAGAAGTTTGACCGGCAAACAACCAGGCCAATTTGTTAGGAAACGTTTTCGTGCATAAGATTGTTAATTAAACTTGAGGCCTCAATAGTTAAATGAACTTTCGATAAACAGCTGCCTTCACCAAATTAAATTTATCAAACACAAGAAAAATATTACGAGGCGCCAAGTGTCATGTTCTATTTGGCGCTAACGCAGTTGTTGCAACAGTTTACATAGTTGGTGCAACAAATTTTTGTTGTAGTTGCCATAATATTTTAGTTAAAATTGTGTTCTTGATTACGGTATCATTTGGTGTCTAGTACGTGACCCACCTTCTGCTATAATGGAAAAAAAACATATTAAAAATTTGAAAATTGCGTACATTTTCACGAGGCTGGTGGGAGAATATACCAGCTTCTTCTTCTATATACTAGAATCTGTGCAAAACTTCCAGTTCGAATTTCAATTAATTGTTTACAGTAAAGCCTTGTGTCATTTTAAATATAACTAATTTCATAATATTATTATTATTATTCATTAGTATTTATTAATAGATCATATTTTTTATATTCATTTTTAAATCAAATTGTAAATTAACATCTAAATCTACATATAAATTAAGATATGCCATTTACAAAGTTACATATTAATTATATTGTAAATGAATTTAAAAAAATATGAACTAATTAAATCCATAATATTGATAAAGTTACTGCTGCCGCTGGATAAAATTAGAATGTGATTAAAATGTATGCACTCGACAGATGCACTCGTAGTGCATGTCCCACGTTGACGTTCGTCAACATTTTGCACTACAGACAGCTTTTTGAAAGCAAACCAACTGCTTCAATCGGTACATATGGGAAATCATTACTATGATCAATAGAAAAACTTGTGGCATAATAAAGATCATCCAAATCAGTTGTTTTCCTTCAAAAAACCGACGAACGTTAACGTTCGACATCGTGAGTGTTAAACATCTGTATGTCTGTATGATTAACATATTGGTCTGCAAACGATCAGGCGAATAAGTTTTTTAATTACATATTATAAGCAAATTTTTATATATATTTTTTATATATATTTTTTATATATATTTTTTTATATATTTTTTTATATATTAATTTTTTTAATGGACTTAACAATTAAGTTGTTGAAATTAACAATAGTATTATAAATTAACAAAATAATATGAGTTGTCGTGGACTTACTCTTACGATTTTTAACGCTAATATGATGAGAATCCATCACCATAATATAATAATTTGTATCAAATAAATTATCGTGTGTTGTGAAAATAATATTGTTCGTTACAACGATTTATATAATTCAAATATACATGTTAATCACATATTTTTTGCACCTTCTAAATTACACGCTTTTTGTGTATATTTTGTTTCTGCATTCAAAAAATTTGAGAAATTTGTGAAGGTCTTCGGAAATATTTCTATTTATTTAAAAACGAACAAAAATTACTCTACATGATTAAACATTTGACTGATCCAGAAAAAACTATATTAATTCAAGTTTTTTGTGTGCGAGTTCCTTAATGAGAAGTTCCAGAGATGTGTTGGCATAAGATTCACTTGTTGAACTCTTCAATAATCAATTTTAGTAATCACAGCCTTTCAATAGGGTGTACCGAGGTCTGACAATTGGTAGTGGTCGCATTTTTCACAGGAAAGTTGTGAAATTGGCTGTCATTTGTCTAGCCGCCATATTGAACCTTTCAATACGCGCAAATTGTTGGATTAACGTCTAGAAAGAATGTCCGGAAATTCATGCAAAATAACATAAATATAAAGTAGTTCATGAAGAATGTGATTGAATATCTACTAAAATATATGTTCAAACGTTTTGACTCGAACGTACCACTGTGCCCCCCAACTGCACAACAAATTAAAAATATGTACATAATTATATTTAAATCTAAATGCTAAAGTGTTACCTCATCGCTTGTTAAGAGAAGAGAAATGAAAGCGATAATTCCGGTCTTTCCGTTTCTATGGCTTCTGCTACCAAAATTCTTGTTTAATGTTTTTAGCTGATTCCCGCCACCATTTCCTCTTTCGTCCTCCCCGCGTAATGCCATTCAATGTGTAAAATATGTAACCGATGCTTATACCTGCTTATTTAATTTAAAATGTTTAGTTTTTCATTTGTAGAATTTTGCAATCAATCTTAAATCAGATGTTTAAAAGCCAGACATCACACACAGACCAGTCAGACAATTGCATTCACAGACGTTTTATAACCTCTCGACCTCGTCATGGCTGTATTGAATAATAATGACATTTTAATGGGCTTTAAGCTGGTTGAGATTGTCAGGGGAAAACGATTAAGTAAAACAATAAATGAACCTCAAAACATCAAAAATTTAAACATTTTAAATTCAAACGACCCACAACAATGCACTCAGTTCAGTTCAGTTTCATAAATTATTTATGTGACGACCTGAAAATGTTGTATCAAAGAATAGTGATTAAGTTGGCAGTGCAGTTGACAAATTGCTTTAAAGCAAAAAAGCAACAAAAGGAAAACAAAAATACGATACAGTAATGAATTAACAATGACAAAAAACAAAACCAAATAAAGTTCACAAGTTTTTAAAAAATGCTAAAGTTTGCTGAGAGCTTTAAATGAAAACACTTCAACAATAAGTTTTAAAAGAAAAGATCAGTTTTAATTAAAAGTGATTCCATTGAAATATTTTTCTAAATGCACTAAAAACAGTCTGCTTAAAAAAATGGGTTATTTAAAAACGAAACATTTGAAAAAAACCTTTTTCAAAGGAAACGCTTCTTAGAAAAATGCTTGTAAGAAAATACATTTTGCAAAAGCCAGTGTAGAACGAATTACAGGTACAAGAAATACCGTTTAATAAAAGTACTCTTCAAAAGTACCTTTGAAAAAGTAGCTGCTGAAACACAACCTCCTGAAAATTTCTTTTAAAAAAAACCAGGTAAAAAGTGTTCTAGGGGAACACTTTTTGAAAAAGTACTTTGACAAAAATACCTTTAACAAGTATTTATCTTGAAAATTACTTTATAAAGTACTATTTTTAAATGCCTACAAACAGGATTTTTTAAAAATGTGTGTTTATAAAAAAAAGTACCTTAAAAAGAATATCTTTTTAATGTACTGTTCAGAAGTATCTTCTAAAAAATTACCTATCCAAAAAGTATTTTTTTAAAAGATACCTTTTCAAAAAGGGAATTTTTTAAGAAGCACCTTTTAAAGAAAAAGTTCTTTTTAGAAAAATTACCTTTTGAGAAATTGCACACCCTTCGGCAAAATATACGAGTATTTCAAAATCGGTATCTATTTAGTAAGTACGTTTTTGAAAGCGCCTTTTAAGAAAAAACCTCCCGAAAAAGTGCCTTTTCAAACACAACCTGCTGAAGAATTATCTATTAAATAAAGTACTCTTAAAAAGTACTTTTTAAAATACTAACTTTTGAAAAAAATATAAATTCTTCTAAAGGTACCTCTTAAAAAATTTCTCTTATAAAATGTATCTTTTAAAGAAATAGAAAAAAGTATCTCTTTTCAAGCACGTTTTAAAAAAAAGGAACTCGAGAACAAAATATCTACTTATAAAAAATGGCTTTTGAAAAAGTACTTCTTAAAAAGATACCTTTAAAATAAATAAAAATGAATTTTAAACAAAGTACCTTTTAAAGACAGTACCGTTTAGAAAAGTACCTTTAAAGAGTACTCTTTTGAAAAAAGATCTCTTTCAAAAATTAACATTTGGAAAACTCCGCCAAAAAAGTGCTATTTTAAAAAGCGCAAACGCCCTCTTTGTTTGTATGTTCTTCAGCTCCCTTGAACGACTTGCGAACTGGTTCTAAGCGTGTAACTTCATTTATTCTTTTGATTTGTTTTTGGCATTTGTTTGTTAGAATTTCATTCGTGAGTGTATGTGAAATGAAGTCATTCGTTTTTTTTTTTGTTCGCTTTTAAATTATTCCAAACGCGCTGTTCTTTTTCCAATCCATGAAATATCAACTGACTCTCAGTTTGTACCCGTGACCGCATGGCCACCTGAGCGCTAATGCCACTTATGTAGGTTAAGTAAATGTTGTTGTTGTTGTTGTGCTCTCTGTTTATGTTCTGTCCCATTCACTCACGGTTTAATTAAAATCAAAATAAAGTTTGCAAAATAATCACCACAAAAAAATACAAAATACAAAACGATGAAGTAAAATTTAACAAGAATTTCTTTGTTTATTCGCGATCACGTAATTAAAGAATGTCTTTTGTGTGTATGTAAGTATGAATGTACGAATGTATGCATGTATGTATGTATGTATGTATGTATGCATGTATGTATTCTCTGTGAGCTCATTAAGTTTTTTTCTTTTCATTTTTTCTAAAATGTGCACAAATGGCCGATATGATTCACACGTCTGCATTTAAATGACTCGTTTATCAGTAGAAATTGATAAACATTAAAAATAATTGAAACTACAACAGAAAAAGAAAAGGAATTTCCAGAATTACATACATATTTATTTCAAACTGAATTTCGTTTGATTTCCAATGTTACGAACATTTCAAATATCCCATCTGTCAGATGCGAGTATCATTAAGGAATTTATAAATCTTTTGCAGTCACTCTGGGTTTTCTGTCGTCTCACGTGCTTCGAAAGAACACTTTGTGTCAGTTTATTGCCCAGATTTATTAGAATATTTAAAACTAATTATGTCATTATTGAAGTAAATAAAGAGTTCGGTAGATATATAAGTATGTATGTATGTATATCTGTTTGCGAAGTTCATGGAGAATTTCGTGCAATTCACGGTCAGCATAATCGGCCTAGGGAGTAAGTAACTCGAGCAGCAGTTGGTCCTTCCTGCACTAATTTTATTCTTCTCCACTGAAAACCATAAACAAGAAACCCATAAATAAGAAATGTGCTTTAACACACCGGCGGCATAATTGGGGCTTAATTCTTTAGAAATGTGAAGGAGCAGCCGTTACAGGGCATTTGTTTGAACGCATTGAGCGATCGATTTATTGCAAAATCAATTTGGTCCTGTTCACTAGCCCTTTCATCCTGCGATTTAATACCTGCGAATCGCCTTTTATGAAGTTATTGGTTTATGGCAGCAATTCTTGAAGCATTCAAAGCCAATATTCCAGCCAGATTTAGTGGATAAAGTAGTCAAAAACTGGACTGATCGAATGATCGTCTAACTCGTAGCCGCAGCGAACATTATCCGCAAATCATATTTAAAAATTAAATGTCATGAAGTTATGCCCCAGATAATAGTACAAAAAAAAAACTCTTTCCAACACTATTTCCATCTTATATTATCGTTTTAAGTTCTCTAGTTACACTGAAGAAACAAGGAGTGTTAAAAGGATTCATATTCTGGATTTGCCATTTTATATAATGAAATATCGCAATTAATGTTCGTATCAATGTTGCTGAACTGATTGGAGTACAACAACTCAACTGTTGTGTTGTGTTATTGTCCATAAATGGATAGATTGTAAATAAAAAATTCATAAAAACGTAAAAAGTTCTCAAGTTCTTGAAAAAAAAGCACACGATAATAAAGTTTTTCAATGTATTTACCAAAGCAGAGGCCATTCTGTCATGTTTTTTATTTATCAGGTAAAGCAACGAACCGAATGAAAAGGAATCCAACGAACCGTCCAACCATGTTAAATTGTTTAACCTGTCATACCTGTATGAACTCATCTGTATGATGTGAATAAAAGAATAGAAAAAACCAAAAAACAAAAAAGAAAAAAGAAATCAGTATGATTATGAAGTCTTAATTAGGAAGGTGTTAATAATTTTTTAAATTGCTCTAATTAAAGTGTAGATTTGAGTTATTTTTTGATTCATCATTTTTGCTAAAATACCAGTAACACCTAAAACGAGAAATCTAATTCAATTTAAATGGATTTTTTTTTTTTTTAATTTGAAGTAGACTCACGCTTTCCTCCTATATGTATAAATTGGTGTGATTAGTAATCGGATTTTTATTTTTTTCTTACAGAAAAACCTCTTGTTTCCGCTTGGTAAGTACCTGCATAGTATTACGTAATGTACAGGGTATCCGAATAAAGGCGGATAGATGTTCGATAGGCATAAAGTATCATGTGTGCGCCGTATTAGCGCCATTCTTTCCTATTGGTCAACTATTGGTCGTTTATTCCAGACTAACATCAATATCATTCTAACAGCTGAATAATTTGAGAGAGGTTATAGGGATGAGAGCAACAAAATTTAAGTCCAAGATGCCACTTAGAACAGCTGATAATCAAAGTCCACTTCAATAACTTGACTCGAAACGATACAGTTACGGCAAAGGTTTAATTAAAGTCCCATTAAAATTTGTAATGGCAGTCTGTTAAGAACCGCCTGAAATGGGTTTCGAACGCACCAACGCAACAAACAGCGAGAATTCCGCAAAATAAACTGCTCCGCATGTGGTACAGCACAAACGAATTTTCATTTGAACTTAATTGATACTGTTAACGCTTTAACTCAACTAAACAAAGAAATTAATCACTTTTAACAGGATCATAAAAAACGTAATAAAAGCAACTTAATTGCAGATACGAATCTTTTTGAGACAAAAGTGTCAAAAACTTAATAAACATCCAATTACGGCTTAACTAAATGTTCTTTTTTTTTAAATGCAATTAATTAGTTTAGAACAAACGGGAGATTAAGATTAACTGCTTAAATGCACTAATGAAAATCAAAATAAATTTCATCTTCAATTTTAATCTTTAATCCATTTTCGCTGCTCTGTGTGTCTGGAGACTGATTTATACGGAAGGTAAAGGTTTTTTCAAACTGGTTGAAATTTCCAGTTTCACGAGAGATTTTTCAAGGATTTGCTATTCAAGTCCATCTCGATCGTCATCACGATAACAAAAATAAACTAAAGTGTTCGCCAAGACCTTCTCGTCCTTTGAGTTATTTCCAATGGAAATCGTGTTGTGGTTTGCAAATTTCAGGTTCTATCAAAAAATCAAAACCTTTTGTGCTTTAGAATCAAAGTATTGTATATCCATCTGTGAACGTGCCATATACAAAACTAAGTAATAAGATCGGATGTGTTAGACTTGTTAGACATTTTATGAGGTTTGTAAAAAGTGTATGTATGTACCAAAATATATAGAGGATAATGAGATCGCTTCGTCCGGGTCCCCATCAGACTCGAAAGTATAGAAAGAATTACTAAAAGTTTCACAAGTGCCTGCGGGTTGCTTCGAAATAGCAAGACGAGAGCAAGAATAAATAAATAGTTTTCTTCAGCTCGATAATTCATATGAGAAGGTTGTGTAGTGGCTTGTATTGGAAGACCAATGTGACCATGTACTGTTTTTAAAATGTTTAATGTAGAAGATTAAAGGTTTCGCATTATAATCATCTTCTTTTACCCCATAATGCAATATAATTTTGTAGCGAAAGCAAATTATATCGCGTATACGAAGTCTGTTTAAAAAATAAGGTAAATTTTTAAGGTTCGCGGACTACATAATTTCACTTTATTTTTTGAACAGACTTCGTATAAAATTTTTTCTTTAAAATCATTGGCTTGGTTTTCAGTATTTGATACCGATACATTTTCATGCAAATGGAACACATTTTAAACTTTAGAGCCACCGTTAATTCAGGTTTTATCAATCTAATTATTTTCTGCTCATATTTTTCATTCGATTTGAGTTGTGTTGGCGTGAAAATGAAGTTTCGGTTTTTCGATACTCCCAATAAATCTTATTAGAAATCTTTCTCACAAGGTCCAATGAAAATCTTAAGTCTTGTATAACACGAATAGTGAAAACTGGCCTTGAGTGTGAGCAACACTTTATATGTTTATTGAGAAAAATCTCAACACAAAACCATATAATAATTTCGAAAATAAAATTTCAATTGTTTTTCATATCTCAACAGAGGTATTTGCACTTTTTGTAGTTCCGAATCTGTTAACCCCCCCACCTGCACCCTTCAAAGATTGCCAAAACTCTACTTCTGATTTTGTCCTCTTTCTCCTGTTGAAACGTTTATTTTTCTTTTCAAAACGATGCATTTTCGTTTCGTTTCATCATCGTAAAACTAAAATGTTAATATTATTTTTAAGGTCGCCTCAAGTCTATTTTATAGGAATGCCCAATATCAATGTTTAGAATATCATGGCAGGGATGGAAAGTTCAGCACATTTTTTGTTTTGCGGATTTACAAAAAGAAAATCTTTAGAAATAGACAAAAATCAATAATTAGTAGCATCATGTCTTCAGTTACCGAAGTCCAGCTAAGAATATCTTAAGCTGCTGCTATTATTTTATAACAAAGTGTGAATCTTAAAACACTGAAATATGTTGTTGTTTTTCAACATTGTTGTGTTATTTGCTTAATAAAGTTTTGAAACAGACTCTTACTGCGTCGTATTTTTTGTTATTTCCTTTTGTTAATAAATAACGTTTTTATGTAAAAAATCTACGAAAATATAATACAAAATAAATAACTAATATGTTAATAAAATAACTATAGAACTAAGAAAACACAAATAAACAATATGATCCAGTCAGCAAATGACTCCACATGGTTTTTAAACATGATTAAATTCACAAACTATTTATTTTACAAATTCGCCTTAATGTGATGGAAGACGCACTAATTTCTATTCAAATATTTTGCCACAATGAGTCGTATTTCCTTTTTTGCTTTTAAGAATCTTAGCAAATATTTATTTAGTTTATTATGACTTGTTCGCGTATCTCTTAATTAAGTTCACACAACAGTTGTGATGAAATGCTTATTTATATTGTTTTCATAAGCAAAATTTTGCTTATTTGTATAATTCTTTTCCTTGGGATGGCGAAATAGTTGTGAGCGGTTGACAGTCCCAGTATTGGCAGAACGGCAGTGGGTGTATTTGGAGATTGGATTGGTTTTGTGATTTATCTGTTTAAGTGCAGACTGACTGCTTTTAATCTTTTTTGTTTTTGATTTTATATGCCTTTTATTGTTCTGTTTATTATCAACGCCATCTGTAGATTTGTGTTCTTTTCATCGTGTGCCGGCAGTTTAACAGAGTCAAACAGTAATGAAGAGGGGTTTCGTTTAAAGCCTTAAAGTGCTTGTGAAAATCTGAACATAAAAATACAATAAATTATCAATTATAGTCTCCGTAGTTACTGTGTAGCTTTTAAGGGGTTAATTTTCAATCAATACAGAATAATGATCGTGAAAATGTTTGGCAGATCATTGCAGAGTTTCAAAAATGTTCAGTAATTACGAAAAATTACTCAACGAAAACTGTTCTATTCTTGTGCGAATCTGAGGCAAAAACTTGAATTTTTTCCAGCAAAAGTTTTTGTTGATTCGTTGAGAAAAAATCATATGTTTTTCGTGGATTCAATTACAAATTTTTGTTAAATACAGACCTGTCAACGGGTTTTCCGTATTTTGTCTATTCTTATTGAAAAGGCGTTTTTACACTCAGCAACTACCGATTATTGAAACAACGACAATATTGGCTGGAAAGATAAAACTTTGTTTAAAAATCATTTCTTATATTCTTCAGCAACAAAAACTTTTTTTTTGAAATATTTGCAATTAAATATTTTGCTGAATCACCGAAATTTTTTTTTTTGGAGATTCATTGCAGATTTCACTGAATCAATCAGGACTTGCTGCAGATTAGAATATTTTTTTAATATTGTGCGTTGGATCAGCAAATATTTTTACTGAAATATTTTGAAATCCTGCAACTGAGAATAACTTGGGTGTAAAAATCTTTTGTGATAATTTCTCTGTACTGTAAATTATTTTTTTTTATCTGATTCAGTGCATATAACAGGTGGCGCAGAAATAACCTTCCGATGTTTTTTGGCTGTAATTTAAAAAAAAATGAAAAACTTTGATTCTTCTTGCGGATTATTTTTATTTGGTCTTTTAATTTTTTTTACATCAAGTCGAGAATATGATGTCATGTAAATGGCCGCCGCCACAGTTGATTGTCATTTGAGCCCTTTTTATGGCATTTTCCATCACTTTGTCCAAAACTTCCGGCGACAGGTCCTCACATTCTTGACGGATATTGCCTTTAAGAGGTGCAAGAGTCTGAGGCTTGTTGACATAAACCCGCGTCTTCAAAAAGCCCCACAAAAAGAAGTCTGGAGCGGTCAAATCAAGCGATCTTGCTGGCCAGTGCAAATCGCCAAAACGGGAGATTAGGCGCCCGGGAAATGCATCCTTCAGCATATCGGTTGTGGCACGTGCAGTGTGTGCCGTTGCACCATCCGGTTGGAACCACATGTTTTCCAATCCCAATTCATCAAGTTGCGGCAAAAAGAACTCGTTGATCATTGCTCTGTAGCGCTCACCATTCACAGTAACCGTTTGGCCCGCGACGTCTTCGAAGAAAAAAGGTCCGATGACTACTCCAGCGAAGACAGCACACCATACAGTGACTTTGAGCGGGTGTAATGGCTCTTCGTGGGTTACACGTGGATTTTCAGTGCTCCAGAAGCGTAAATTTTGCTTATTTACGTACCCGCTAAGATGGAAATGGACCTCATCACTCATGATAATTTTTGATGAAAAATCATCTTCCTCTTGGTGGTGATTAAGGATGGCTTGAGCGTATGTTAGACGCGATTGGCGGTCAGCAGCTAACAGCTGATGCACCGTCTGGACTTTGTACGGAAACATCTTCAAATCTTGTACCAAAATTCGCTGTAAAGACCGTCGACTGACACCCATTTGCGTGGCACGTCGTCTGGTCGATGTCGACGGCGCTTCCATGACATCCTCAGCTACAGCAGCAATATTCTCTGCAGAACGGCTACTCCAGGGTCTGCCACGCCTGGCAGCATCTCGTGTTGTGCCAGTCTCTTCGAGGCGAGCGGCTAAACGTCGCAGTGTTTCACCAGTAGGAGTTGGACGGCTGGAAAATCTGCCACGAAATTCACGTTGTGCCAAAGTCACCGACCGATTATTAGTCAAATAAATAGTCACCAATATTCCGCGTTCTGCAAAATTTATAGCATTTTCTAATAGGAGGATTACTTTTGCGCCACCTTGTATAAATAGAGTTTTGGTTAAAAAATAAAGCAGAACGTTATTTTCTGTTATTTACGTCCAAAAATTCTTCTTTTCAAACCTACGTTTTTTTTTTTACTGAATTAGCAATAGTTTTGTCTGACTATGGACTTAGAGAGACAGAGAGAGAGAGAGATTTCATTGAATAACCAAACACTTTTGTTCCCAAAAAAAAATGTTTATTTTCTATGAAAATTCATTGAAATCCTCTTACGAAATTCAGGTTTAACAAAAAGCGTAATTGAATAACCAAAAAAAAAGAAGAATGTTAAACTTTTCCACAAAATTTAACAGTCTTGCAAAATTTGTATTTATATCTCTTATATCTAACGGGTGTTTTGTTTTAGCTGCTTGAGAACTATCGATAACGATAACTACTGTTTGACAGCTGAGAATGTCCAGCTGTGTTCAGTAGAGTGTGTTAAGACATCACGACTCAATCGTTTTGCGCCAGAACAACGTTTCTAAATTGTGAAAATTTACTTTGAGAAAAATAAATCTGTTGGCGAAATTTATAGAGCTCTTCGCCCACCGCGATGAAGGTCATTTCTGGTTAAAGGGCCACATAAATAAGCAAATTTGCCGCAGTGGCAGCGAATACAATCCTCAATTAAATTTATTTGCTACAACATTTCGGTCTGGTGTTATTATTTTAATCTCTCCAGCTCTTAAACCCTCCACACGAAGTGGTGGAAGATAATTCCAAATCTTTAACATCTTATCAAAATTTCAGGGGACTTGAATTCATTTACTATACGAGTATTAAAAAAATCTTCTTTTTGTTGGAGTATTTAAAATTGTTACGAGTCTCTTTAAAAATGTGTCTCATTTTCCGTTGCTTTGTGCTCTCTGTGTTCTCTTTTCTCTGCTAAAATGTGTGTGTCGTTTTCTATAACTGACAGCTCAACATTGTCACAGATTACACATTTAACTTGTTCAGTTTTTTCCTATTTAAACATTTAATTATACATAGAAAAACTAATATAAATGAAACATTTTAACATTTTAGTTTTAACATTAAAAGTCTTTTCAGTTGCTTGCAGCTTAAATAAACGTTTTTCATAATTAAAAATAGTTTTTTTTTCACAATTAGATTGTTTTCTTTGTCGTTGGCACGCTATAGTTTTTCCAAATGGAAGAATGATTTGGATACTTTGAGCATTTTGAAATACATATTTAAAACAAGAAATGTCTACTTCATATCACATTGTGAATGGTTCCTTAAGTGATATTAATATCACTTTGTTTTGTAATTTTGGAAGCATATTTCTAGGAGCACTTCCAAATATAAATTCACGAATTCGCAAGCAAATTTTAACAGCATCCAATAACCGAAAACTTTGTTTGAACCTACACTAAAGATTTGGAAAAATCGAATCCTACTACTGTCAGGAGAAGAGTAATCAATATGCCATTCTTCCAAGAAAGCAGAGGTCAACAGTTTGAAATTTGCTTCCCGAGACAAACTGAACAGAAGCTTACTTTTTCCATGTTGTGTGAGTGCCCACCCCCCGGTAAGCAAGTTTTGCCGTAGGTTATTTCAAACTGTTGCCCTCTGCTGTCTTGGAAGAATGAGATTTTGATTATTCTTCTCGGGGCAGTAGTACAACAGAGGAGAAGTAGTCTCTCGGTTGAGTCGTGGCCCAAAACTCTAGGAAGTTCTAGTATGACACTTCCGAAACCGCCACCAAAACCTAATTGGCTGAACTGAGATAAGCATTCCCCTGAGGGCTGTGATAGAGGTATTCCAATGTGTGTCGTTTAGTCGACTGAAACTGTTCCATTGTGTTTTAAGCTTAGAATCACAGGAAGAGGCTTTGGTTATTACTGATGATCTGATGCCTGGCTCTATAATATGTAATAATGGCATGAGCCTTATTATTGGCTGAAGTTCCTTCAGGGTTTTTAGCCACCCACTTAGATACCTGCTCTCTGCCTCTAACGTGCGGAAAATTACTGGCTGGGAGCAGTAGATCGCCCGAGCTCTTTAGCAACTGTCACCTGTCACATGGCGCAGGGGCTGAATGATTAGCCTTCGTACCTGCCCTACCGACGAAACGATCACTCAAACTTATCATTTGACCATAAATTTGTTGCTCTCACTTGCAAGTTATTATGGCGAAAGTAGCCTGCACATGGTGCGTCTCTGCTTCACTAAGTTTTCTATTTGCTTGCATTCATTTTTAATAAAACAAAAGCCGTAGAAAAAATATAATTTATATTTATAACTTTTTATATGTCAAGCAAAAATGTTATCACACAAATTGTTTGCAGGTGGGTGGGTAGAAATTTCTGCACACAGTTCATACGAGTCGGAAAGAAATCCTTTGTTTAATTTTTGTGCGTTCGTTCATTTAAATTTATATTTACAACTAAACTTTTATATTCGTTTAGATCATCAAGGTTACCCTAAATACCCAGTCCCCGCATTCGATGTGCCTGCCATTTTTTTCTTCGGTTTTGCCCCAACAAACAATGCAATCATAATATTATCTTATCTGTCAGATGTGTAAAAGTATGACAACGTCAGAAATGCTGTTATCGTTAGACAGTTGAAAAAACAGAGATAAAACCGAAGATGGAAAACATCTTCAGACCAGCCCCTTATACAGTATGAACGATGCAGCTCCGAGCACGGCCGTTCTTAGCAGAAGCAGTAAAGCAGTTTATACTTAAGAGAAAAATAGAGAGAGGCAGCAGCAGAAAAGAAGCGAAATTTTCATTTTCAACTTGAATTGGTTTCATGATCGAACAGAATAAGTCTGCAACTTGAAAAAAAAAATCTGTATTAAATTAGCAAAGTCTTTAGTAACATCGACGGCTGTAACTGCAAAAACTCTCTAATTTTATTATTTGAGTGAAAGTTCTCTTTAATTTGGATTTTTTCCTATTTTTCTTCATGTTTTGCTTACAAAAAGTACATACGAAGTTTGACGAAAGTGTGGCATCATTGTTGAACGAATAATTGTAAATATATAAGAGCCAAAAATACCCCTATCAAAATCAAATAGAATGTATTTCACGATCACATTTGCTGATGTTCATTTCCACATCTCTAATAAAGGTTCACTTAGAAAACTTATCTTTCGCATATTTTTCCTATTTTTTAGCTCCGGCCTAATATTCGGTATTTGTTTAATGTTTAAACTTGAGTCCTTTCCTGCAATCGTTTTGTAAAATGACAAAAAAGCGATTTAGCGATTTAATAACTATCGTGAGTTTAAAAATTTACGCGCATGAAAAATCGCCAGACAGACAACACGGGCGTTAAAAATCCATTTTCCGTCAGTTGTTTTTTATTTGTTTTCCTATTAGTAGGTTGAAAAATGGACTGGGCTTCCTTTTTTTATACAGTACCATATATTTGTTAACTTTTCTTTTATTTATTCTTTTTTACTATCAGCTGATGACCTGTCACAAACACACAACTCGTTCAAAGTTAAGAAACTTTCTACCGGCAGCGCTTCAAAATGTTTTTTATGTACTTTTTAATCTAGAGTTTAAATGCGCACTAACGCGCCTTTAGTTTGCCTTGAATGTCGTCAGTTCGAGAGTAAAGTTTTTGTTTCTTATAATTTGTGAACATCTTCATTTCAAGTGAAAGGCGAAAATCTCATGCGAAATTTCTTTAAAAAATAATTTAAATATAATATTATATATGTAATAATTTAAAAATATACGTGATTTAAAGAATTTATCTTTACATACGGGAGCAAATCAAGGCGGCAATCGCAGAGTAGACTTGTACGTATTTTCTCGCAATCAAATAAGGGAAATCATTTAAGAAGTTATAAAAGAAGTTCTTTTAGGCAATATGATGCCGAAAAGCGTTCGCAGACAAACATTGGTACTATAACCTTAAAGCCCTGGCAATAGGATTTGCTTATAATGTTCCTTCCTTGGATAATATATAAATATTTCATTGGGTTTAAGCGCATGTTGAAGCTTTTGTGTGCCACGACATGCACAGACATGTCTACATACATGTGTATATACATATGGATAGATGAATAAGCACGTACATACATACATCCATTTGTTGAACGAAATTGCTGTTTTTTCCTTCACCCCAAAATTCCCCTACCAATTTACTGAAATACAATTGCTTGTTAACCAGCAGCTGAACGTTTGTGTGTTTTGATAGTCTTAAATATTTCATTGAAAACTAGCAACGCTAAAAGCACCAGTGGGAGCATATATTTCACAAAATCTCCAGGGATAAATAGATTTACGCCGTTATATATGTGGCAACAGTGTTGTCCGCTGGTTTTTTTTTGTGGTGCCATTTTAGTGATATTTGAAAATATTTTTTGATTTTTCTGGGCATCAAGTCCCTAATAAAAAATCCTAATTTGAGGTTAGAACGTTATAAATAAATACAACTCTGGCAGACAACGATGTATAGAAATTAGACATCGAATATAAGAAAGATAAGAATAGAATTCTCGTATATTTTTTTTCTCTCTGTATTTGATAAATATTGGATGCAATTACAGTGAATACACATGAACACAAATTGTGAGAAAGTTGGACATTCTTTCAAAAGCTGTAGACACTTAAAATCAAAATTGCTAATATTCTTCAATACAAAGTGTTCTAATAAGGATGGACGATTTTTAACTATTGATTACGGACGTATGGCTGCAGCTCCATCCGTCGTCGTTGTTGGCTGTCACGAATGGACGTGGCCCTAAATTGTTTTATCTAAATGCGTATTCCGTTCTATTTCATTATTTAACTGGCCCTATAATCATTCTACCGAGAGAACTACCCCCCAAGGAGAGGGTAAATTTTGTTACATCCACATGTCCAGTAAGCAACAAAACGCGATTAGGAAGTCGAGACTTTTCAATTAACATTTCCTTATATTTCATTAAACAATTTTGCAAATTATGTATAATATTTCTTTTCCAATTAACACATTCAACTTTCGTTGAATGCTGCATCTTGATTTTAAAAGGATTTAGTTGGCAACACTGCTGGCATGGATGTTTAAAGCTCAAACCGTTTTGCAGGCTTTTTGGCTGACAAGCAGAAATTATTTATGAATTATTTTGCTCCAAATGATTTCAATTCAACGCCAGGAGTTGGCATATCACCATTTGCATGCACACACACACACGTATAACTGTGTGTGTGTGTGTGTGTGATGTTGTGTGTATTTATGCGCAAAAACTATATCGTCGTCACACAAACTTCCTTTCCACAACAAATTATTACTCGCATACAACAATTTCGCGTCGTTTCGTGTCTACAATCGCAGAGAACAATGAATTTCTATTTAGTTTTCCAAATCATTCTCTGAAAAGAATTTCGTTGTGTTCAATTCCTTGTAGCCATGATGTATTTATTTGCCTTTGGCTAAAGCCTAATAATAAACAAAAAGATTCTCGTAGAAAGCAGCTGGCGTCATCATCATCGTCATCAGGACGATGCTCATGATCAGCCAACAATTTTATCTGCCTGTTTTCTTACTTTGGTTTTTGTGCAAAATGAAAATGCATTTTTTCGCTATTTTTATAACGAATAAAAAACAGCTCACAGTTAAAACGACGTAAGAAACGAACAAACTCAATCACTGAAGTAGAATTCTATGGCTGGAGGAGACGAATTGCAGTTAATTAAAATCCGGTAATTGATTATGAATGCATTCGTTCGCAATGTGGGCGGCAGTGATGGTGATTGTGTCCATAAAAATTTCTCTTTATTGAAAACATCGCTAAAGAAGTTAAATTCGGCGATTTAATGCGAAATATAAAATATACTTTTAGCAGTGACGTTAACCAGCAACCTTTGCTGCAAGATAGTCATAATATAAAATTTCTGAGTTAAATATGTAGAAATGTTCCACACCGATATACTCATCGTGTTAAGACCAAAATATTATTCTGTCTTTAACGTTGGCTGTATTAATTACTTGTACCAGTGAAACCAGGTTTCGAATATAGAACAACTATTGTCGAATTTCCAAGGATATCAATGCAAAAAAGAGTCAGACTTGTATCAAACCAGTACAAATGATACTCTTTGTTGCGAAAGAAGAAATTGTTGTAGCCATATTAATCCTTTTTCTAAAGAAAAGTTTCCATATCAACATTTATATTCTTAGAATAAATTTTAAAAATTGATTTGTTTTGAAATCGTAGTTCGTAACTCTTCGTTTTGTTTTAAAGTTATTGTTTGCTGGGCACTTTTTTATAACGTAAACTTTTTAAAAGTATTCATTTCTTTTTTAAAACCTTTTTATTTAAAAATATATATATTTTATTAAATTTGTTGTTTTATATTACTATTCTTGAAATATAATTTATTAAAGCAATCTTTTATAAAATTATCCGTTTTAAAAGTATGTTTCGAAAAACTACTAAAAAGTGCTTTCCTAAAAAGTACTTTTCTAAAAAGTACTATCCAAAAAATACTTTTGCAAACGCTATTCAATAAAAATGCACTTTTCTAAAAAGAGATTTGTTAAAAGGTACTTTTTTACGAGTGCCTGTTTTAAAAAGTACTTTTTTTCAATGGTGATGGTGAACAGAAGTTATTATTATAAAAGATAATTTCGTAAAAGAATTTTTGGAGGTTAGTTTTAACAAGTTGCCTTTTTAAAGGGTGCCTTCGGAAAAATTGTTGTTTTTTTACAAATACTTTTTCGAAGAAAAAATGTATTAAGATATATTCTCAGAAATGTCCGGCAAAGGTGGGTATTTCTTCCCTAATCAGCACATAAGCCGGGTAGCTGTAAAAATTACTACTCCTTGCCTTGGAAATACTTGCAGTTTAAACTGTTGCGTATGCGTAGTATTACGCAAAATGCAATTGTCATGCATAGTACGTATACGTATAAATTAGAGTAGTCCACGGATAATCACACCATGTTCAAATGCCTCTCACCTAAAATTCCTTTGGTTTTCCCAGTTGATCTTGCAAAACTCAACACTTTGCTAAAACTAATTTCGTTTAAGTGCCTTAAAAATTGGATTCCCGAAATAAAATTGCCCCACAATTTTCATCTGCCAGCTGCCAAGCTGCTGTCTTTCAGTAGTAAATACAACAGCACAACACTGTCAGAAATACAAAGAAGTTCAGATAAGCACATACGCCAGACGGCTCTGTGACAGGTTAAAGTAACAGTGCTGCTGATTATTTTCCTAAAATTTTATCTTGCTTGACTGCCAGCAGTTCACGATCACACTTCTAGGTTTGGCATTCATTTAATTACCTCATCGAAGTATTGAGACAAATTCACTTAAATACTTTCGCTGCTTAATTACCTAAAAATAACTATCCGTGGGTTACTGTATTTCCCTCTTATCTGTTTGCATAGTTGCAACAAGTTACACAACAAAGAAAAATAAGAAGGTATAAAGTGTACAGCTTTGCCTAAAAGTATAGTATTTTATCTAGAAGCCCTACATCACAAGCTTAGAACTTACTCTCTTTGAAGCAATTTCAAGTTGAAAAATCATTTTTATTCTCTCAATTTGAGCTGCAAGTGCTTTGAAAAACTTCTCAGTTATTTAGAGGACAAGAAGTCATCCTATTAGGGATAATTGTTGCCATTTACAACTCGGCGAAGCAGGCATTTGTCACAAAATGTACTAAAAAGTCTAAACCTTTTAAATATAGCATAAATATAAACCATTTGCGCGTGTAAGGTTTGTGGTTGTTAAATGTTTAATTCTGTTTTCTAGAACCTGAAACAATTTTTACTTGCTTTTAAGTGCTTGAGTGTGTAGTAAAGATAAACCAATTTAGCATCAGTAGAATGTATAAAGAAAAGTTTGAAAGAGAAAAAATATTCTTTAGGTCTTCAACTTTACATTGTGATATTAATTAAAAAATGCCAACAACGAAACGAGCAAACAAACTTTTTAATGGCCGCGTGTGCGTTTGTGTATCACAAATGTCCTATTTGGAGTGAAAACATTTTTTTTATCTCTTGATACAGCAAAACTCAATCTAAAGGGATAGAAAATTACACAAAATTATAACGTGAAATGAATTAAGGCAAAGGTTGGGCATATGTATAAGCAAAATTTTATTGCTGGTGTACAAAATGTGGCTGCCTTCTTTTCTCTTTTTTTTTTCTTACTTACAAAAATTTACTCCATTTACATACATACATACATACATTTTCGACAGCTTGAATAGAGAATAAAAATCACGAACCAGCAAAAAAAAAATTAAAAGAGAATTTTATAAAAAAAATTAAAAAACAACCACAACAACGCGAACGAGGATGCTATCTGAGGATAATAAATAAATTTTCAAAGCCAACAATGTATGATATAAAAAAATATAAGAGTGTTTTAACACAAAATTTTACAAGAACTCACATGTACTCATGTAGATTAACTCTCGTGTTACTCCAGGCAGGCAACAAAAAAACAACAAAACCATTTCAAAGGTTTTTTCTATAAAAACTGTAAACAAGAACAACGATGGCGTGTGTGTGTGTGTGCGCGCGTGTGTGTGTGTGTGTGTGTAGATGCATGTTAAAATGCAAACACAAATATAATGACATTGTTGTTGTTCCTGTCACTCTGCACGTTTGCTAAAGAGTGAACATTTGGTTTCTCTACTCTACTACTGCACTTTTTGCTGCATAGTTTACGGCGCTTGCAAGAAAATACTGGAGAGAAAAGGTTTGATCTTTTGTTTTGCATAAATGTCATACGAGTATTCAAAAAATAAAAAAAAATCTTCAACTTTATTTAACATGAAATAATGACAAAGAAAATCCTGTTAAATAATTTAATTATGTAAATGTATGGGAAGGAGAACAGTTTGTTAAATGAAGTAAAACAAGTTATTTTATTGAAATTTTGAGCAACAGACAAAAAACTAAAACCAAAGTAGTTGATTAAAAAAAGATGTCAGGATGGTGTACAATAGATACAATTCTTAGTAATTGTTTTTAAAATAATACTTATACATTATTATTAACTGTCTATCAACTAAAGATAATACAATGGACGTCCAACAATAAGAATTATTTAATGTCTGGGCATCTTTGTAACGCTGGAAAATTGTTATAAATGGAGTTGTTATAAAATGCAAAAGTTATCCTTCTTTTCTATAAAGTAAAACAAACAAAAATAAAAAGAAACCTGAAAAATATTAAAATTCAAATCAAAATATTAGAAATTTTTAAATCCTGCTGTTTTCCCATTGCACAAATAGTTGTCTTAGATAATCATTATGGACTGGAAAGATGTTTCACTTTCACTGTCTGTAATTTTTAACTTATATTGTAAAGAAATTTGCTTCAGTTTGATTTCTTTTACTTCAAACATTTTTTATTTGTATATCAAATATAGAACACGCGACACCAGACACTTGATATCACTATTTGATATCTACTCGTATGTATATAGGTAGGCTCAATCCGATGCTATATTTTAAGCCGACGATTATCAGATCAAAGCTTGTGGCTGGCTGCTGTTCTCAGCACTTGTTGATTTGTCACGCAAGGCTGTCACGTATTAATAAGGCCAAGCGATGTCACGTATCAATAGATGCTGCATAACAATATATGACGTTCCTAAAGTTATTTATTAGGCAAATGGCAAGCAAATAAATGCATGTGGCTTCTTTGCCAGTTTTGGTTAATGAATTTGGCGCCACACTTAAATTGCAGTGCTGCTATTCTAGACTGAAGTAAAGCCATTATTAACATGGTTCTAATCCCTAACGTGACACGTGTTATTGTAGTATGCACCTTAAGGCATAAAAATTTAATGCTTAAATAATAAAGTACAGCAGCATGGTCAGCCTTTGTCCCAGCACTTTCTCGAACGAACACTGACAAGTTCGTACCATGGGGCCAGAGTGAACTGTTCACAGATTGTAAACAGCCATCAATTAAAGATTATTTTACAGGGTTTGAATAACACCAGTGTTACCGCCACTCATAAATCGCTAATATGACATTACTGTTACCGCCACTCATAAATCGCTAATATGGCATTACTGTTACCGCCACTCATAAATCGCTGATATGACATTACTGTTATCGATATGTAGAGAGATGAGCATGGCAAAATGTTCAATTATTCCTTTTAATTTTCCACGCGGTATAATTATGAGGCCATATTTAATCGAGACCACATACATAAGTATATAAAACACCTACATAGATTTAAGATATTCATTCGTTCAGGTCATAAGGATTACGAAGCTTCGCTTGGAGTAGCCATACATAAAAGTTAGTATATCAGCAGTTTAGTATGTAAGTTTGTATAATGAATTTATAATTTTAGGAATTTTAACATATTAAAGAGTAAGAATAAAGAATTAAAGTTTTCTAAAATTCTTACACTTGTTGTGTTTATAATCTACATTGGCTATCTTGAGCTTGGGCCGCTTCACCCGCAACAACCAGTGAGGAAAAGAACTGAAGAACTACTTTGGTTTCATAAAGAAGACGCCGACGTACAAAACTTGCTACCAGAATAAGTCACTGTGTAATTGGACAAATATCTGAATCTTTGCCGGGAATATTGAGAAGAGAAAAAGCGGAAGAGTCTCTGTGAGTACCCAACATAATAAGACACCAGACTTAAGCACTTGGGCAACAGCTTGTTTGAAAGAATTCAGCGATAAACCACCCTCTCATGATTAGTGAAAATTTCTGCCTGGGTTTTCCAACTCTAGAACAATGTGGTTTTAATATTCGGTCCCAGGGCATTATAATGGCTCCCTTGTGGCCGATATGACTTTTTCAACGATCATAATTCACAATATTTTATACAATAGCGAGATAATTTCTGGGAAATTGTTTTCCTTTTATAGCTTTACTATAATATACTAATCACTTGTTCCACAATTACTTTCACTAAATCCAAGTAGCTTTTCCGGCACTCCTTCCTTACAGTTCTCAGTTTTCTGTCGGTGTTTTTGTTAAAAATATATGCAATCGTTGACGTTCAACACGGCCGGATAGGCCGTAACTCAATAAATTTCTAGCGATTTGTATACGTATTCTGCGATGGAAAAAATTATTTAGCTTTTAGCGGTGCATCTAGTGATTTTAGTGGTAAAGTTACTTTTTACAAAGATTTAAATTTAAATTAAATAAATTTACAATGACAAATAAATAGAGCGATTAATCACTAAAAATTTGGTTTGAATTTACTAACAATTTTTGGGTCTAAATGTGTTGGCAATATTTTCTGCCAACAATGAATGAAATAGTTTTGTGTTGCACGGCCAATGTAACCAGAGTAAAATTTTAAAATATTTAGTCACGAAGATAACATTTTTTGTATAAAAACTCTTTTTACCACGTAACGCAATATAATTTAGTAAGCAAAACTAAATGATAGCGCATATATGAATGATTTTCTTTAAAACCGATGATTATATTTTGAGTAGTGGTGTTTTAGAATCTTAAATATGGTCACACTGGCGCCACAAGATTGTATTAAACAACTAGTATAGACATTAAATACGAATGTATTCGTATGGGAATCGCTGCCTTAAATGTCCCAGAAGGCTAATACCCGAAAACTTATTTAAAATATGTCTTTCAGAGCAAAATATGCTCTTAAAAAATAAATGTTAAAAGACCTTAAGCTCTCAAATTGATGGCTTAGTTGCAAAAAGTATTTAAGCACCAAAAAACCAAACCATTTTACACGAAAAAGCAAAATAAATTCATTTAACAGGAGTGAGTCAAATGACCTTTCTTTTACTGCGAACTGCAGGGTTTTGTTTTGCAATTAAAGCTTGAATTTGTTAGAGCGCATCAGAGCAAAAGAATTTCAAACAATATATCAACTTTTAACACTCATACAAATTAAAAACACTTTCCAACCAACCGCTGTGTGCACGAAATTCTGTTTTTTCCACAACTTGTTAACGGAAATTCAAGTAAAATTGTTGAACCATCTCAAGTGAGAAAATATTTTTCCACCTTTTTTTTGGATAAAAACCGAAAACTATTTTAAAAAACAAGAAAAATAGGACAAACTGGTATTAAAATGAAATTTCAAGCAAAAACAGATTGTAAATATCAAAAAACAAAAAAACAAAAGGAATGAGATAAATTTAAGCAGATTTCGTGTTGCGACTAGAATGTAATTAAGAATTTTTATTTATTTATAGAAACATAAACAACATTCGTGAATCAACATGCGATTGGATACAAATTCAAATGAAGATTTCAAAGCGTTGGGCACTACGTTTTGCGTAAGTTGTGTGAAATGGAGTTGCAAGTAGATTTTCATTAAATTTAATCTTGTTTTTTTAATGCAGAAAATAAAACCTGACGATTTGGCCACCTGGGGTGGCTCTGCCAAACAAGATACAAGACTGCCAATAACTGATTACTCAACTTTAGGAGGTCCTCGCCACAACTGCAGTCCCTTTCCCATATCCCGTGACGTCAATAATCGTTTTATTTTATGGTATCAAAACATCTGCTACAATTCCATTCTCGATTGTTATATGATTTTTCCAATTTTCCAATTTGCAGGGATGGCGATATCAGCACCTTGGAAGTGGATGCCGTCACCAATACAACCGATGAGACTTTAACTGAAAGCAATATTATATCGGAGCGCATTTTAGATGTTGCCGGTAATCAATTAAAAGAAGATTTAGCCCACAACGTGAGAGGTGAGAGTGCAATGAATTTTTTAACAAGCGATAATATTTATTTAATGGCAGCTGAAACAAACACGAAAATGAAAAGTAACGCTGCAAAATAACAGGCAAATCGAATATTTGCATGACAGTTTATACCGGGGAAAACAGACATTTCCGGTACAGGTACAGTCGACAATTTGCACTGATATGTAATATAATAAAAACATTATTCTGAAAGAGATATACAGCGGCAACTCGATTATGGCTCATAGTACTACTAATTTAATTTTATAGCTTGGAAACAGCTGTTATTCACTTACTTTATTGGTTTCCTGCTGCACTGGCCTGTATCGGGCATTTTACGTACCAGTTTATACTGCGGCGTTGTACTCTTTCGACCAAATTGGGGACCGCAAAATAGGCCTCCCTCAGCAGCATTTAAGTTTTAAAACTCTTTTTAGCCTGCAGATTTTACTAATTGGACCCATACGCTGTTTATGTAGACTTCTGGTCGAATAGGCAAACTTTTGGCTCTTTTGCATATCACCGAATCTGAATTTGGAACATCGTAATTACAGTAGCGTTTTTTTATTTAAGCCATAGATTTGCCAACTCGCCTGTACAATTCCCACCATCTACTTCCTTACGAAGAACAGACATTTAGATCACTGAGCGTCTCTTCCTGCGGTTTTAGATTCAGCCAGAGCGTTTCAGCCAATGTAGACGCCTCAACCTATGACCCAACAGCAGATTGCCTTAAGGCTACCCATGGACATGCTGGTCGTCGTGCTTCCAATTGAACTCTTAGAGCGCATTTTAAGTTTTTGCTTATTTCTGGTATTAGAGATGAGTTTTGAACATAAAAGTGTTCGGAGACTTGCGAATTGAGAATTTTATGACAAATATTTTCACACAATAATTCAAATGTTCTCAATAAATCTTCTGAACACATCGTATCAGTATCAATAATGTCAGTGCCATACAACCAATTTTAGGATTTTTTGTTGCTAACAAATGCCCATTAGGAATCTTTGTCGAGCTTTTTCTGTTATTCTTCGCAGTTTTTACTTTTATTTCGAGCGGTTACAAAATCTGCCTTTCGAAACTTTCAAAATACAAATCAAACTGCAACCGCTGAATACTTGTTGCACAAAAATTGCTGAGTAGAATGTGAAAAGGAAACCACTCTGTTGTTTTTCTTTCCATGTTCATGCCCTTCTTAAAAACAATTGAATATAACGTTGAATTTTTGAACATATTGTGTTATTAAGGGGGTATCAACTCAAGAAATGACGGCATATATGCAACTATAAAACACAAAAAAACAGATGTAACTGTCGACTATCCGCAATTCAATTAATTGGCAACGTCGATTATCCGAGAAGAAAAATAGTTTCCTTTTTCTTTCTTTGCACCGATTTCAGTTTCTTTTTCCCCCATCTTTTGTATCGGAATCGGTTAATCGTTGTTACTTGGAAATGAAATTCAAATATGTAAAAGGTAGAATTTTCCATCGTAGCATGTAAATATGAATTCGAATGTAAAAAACAATTTATTGAAAATTGTTACCGTATTTTCCGGGGATACCCATTATCCAGAACGTGTGTATTAAAATTCTATGACTTTAGGGTGACTAAACACTTATATTTGCTTCGTTCTTAATGAAAATGAAACATAAGCCACGAATAAAGATTATTTACGTTTAATAAAATGATTAAAATTTTGTTTTAAAAATCAGCAATTTAAAATTTTCTCTTATATTTTAGAATGTCGTACAGGCGAGGTACGTGTCACAAAGGGCTACAATTTACCCGCCAGTTATATACTGCATACAGTGGGCCCTGCGTACAAGGAAAAATTTAAAACCGCAGCCGAAAATACTTTACATTGCTGTTACAGGTAAGTGCCTGCTGCCCTTTGGAGACATCAAACTGCCAATTTAATCCAAACATTTGCCTCCCTCTTTTTTCCAGAAACGTTTTATGTAAAGCCAAAGAACTGAATTTAAAAACTATAGCTGTGTGCAATATTAGTACCAATCAGAAAACGTTTCCAGCTGATTTAGCCGCTCATATTGCTTTAAGTATAACGCATCACTTTGTTACGAACTGAAGTGGCGAAATGGTTAATATTTTTTGGATTTTTGTTTCAGGAACTATACGACGTTATTTGGATAAATTTACAACGCAAATCGTGATATTTTGTGTTAGTCCTCATGAAAGGGGCATTTATGAGGTGTTGGCACCTCTTTACTTTCCACGTGATAACCTGGAAGAGCGTAGCGCTTTGTGGCAGCTGCCAAAAGATATTGGCGGTGAATACGGCGAGCCCCAGCATCCAGATCGTCAGATACGCATTATACGTAATCCACAGCACAGTGTTCTAATGCGCCATCAGGGTAAGTACACATGTCAGTTTAAGCACTATTTTTTCTATGGGGCAGTTGCCTCAATTAATTTTCAACAATTTTTCAACAATCTTCAAATGGAAAACACACAAGAATATGAATATTTTACGGTTATAGTTTCCTGATAAAGATTTTATATTCCTGTCGCTCCATTATTGCATCTTACACCCTTGTTTTGCCGGCAGGAAGGAAGCCAGTTTTATTTCTTATATGTAGATATTATTGTTATTCTCCTCCATGTCCATTTTATTTAAATAAAATGAATATGGTCATTTAATCTTACACTGTCACAGTTATAAAACTTGCTGCAAGTCCTTATTTAATTTTGTTTTAGACCTGCCGTCTATTGTCTGGTGCTAAATTTAAGATAAATTTATCTCATTTTCTAATATTTCGAAAAGAGCTGCAGGTGTATGAAACCATGTGCTCTTCTACTTTTGTACGAGTATAATCATTTCCCAAATATGTATAGCAAACGTTTGTAATGTAAAGTGGGATTAATGCTGGTCCCTGGAAGAAAACAGACTGTGTTCGGCTAGAGAAATGTTGTGTATGTATTTAGTGCTAAACGCAGTTTCTTCACCTTAGCGCGCTATATAAAAATCGATTTACTTTAGCCTCGTCTAAACAATACACAAAACTGTCAATATTTTTTTAATCGTCTATTTGAGAGTCTAGACGAGAGAAAAGTAAAAAAATTAATTAATTTAGTTAAAATATTTTTTTTACTTTTTAGTACTGGTTCACATACATTAACTTTTTGTTGTTCCTTAAGAAAGAAGGGGAAAGAACTACAAATTGTATACACCGCTTGTTACCGCCACTCATAAATCGCTGATATGACATTACTGTTACCGCCACTCATAAATCGCTAATATGGCATTACTGTTACCGCCACTCATAAATCGCTGATATGACATTACTGTTATCGATATGTAGAGAGATGAGCATGGCAAAATGTTCAATTATTCCTTTTAATTTTCCACGCGGTATAATTATGAGGCCATATTTAATCGAGACCACATACATAAGTATATAAAACACCTACATAGATTTAAGATATTCATTCGTTCAGGTCATAAGGATTACGAAGCTTCGCTTGGAGTAGCCATACATAAAAGTTAGTATATCAGCAGTTTAGTATGTAAGTTTGTATAATGAATTTATTTATAATTTTAGGAATTTTAACATATTAAAGCGTAAGAATAAAGAATTAAAGTTTTCTAAAATTCTTACACTTGTGTTTAAAATCCACATTGGCTATCTTGAGCTTGGGCCGCTTTACCCGCAACACCGCTATTTCATCACTCTCCCACAAAATGTAAGTTTGAGCAACAAAAGTTGAGGCGTGTGAACCGGCACTTACATTTTTTTACAATTTACAAAAAATATTTTCGTAAATTCCTTAGATAATATTATGCCATTTGTTGAAGAATTTTTTAATTGAAATATTTAAAATAGAAAAATTTGTTTCATTAACTTGAGGTCTTTCTTATAAACGTTTTAAAGTTTTAAAAATTCCAATTTTCAAATCCAAAACATGAAAAATCATTCAGCGTATTGAATTATTTCAAGACAAGAATAAGAAATAAAATGCCATCTAAAACAGTGAATTCTTCTGCGATCAAAGGAATCATTTACATTTCACCTGCTCTAAATTTTCTTTAGTTTAACCAAATAAAGCAGAGAGTTGCTGATTTCTACCCCCATTATTCGCAAAAAGAATGGCATCATACAAAACAATATATCTCTGCACATTTCAAAACTTATAGTATTATGTATCCGATTTCTGCTAAATCATAGCAATATATATAAAAAAAAATACTCTGGACATTTTGACAACCAGCCGTGATTGAAACATAAAAGAAGTCATCTGCTGTCACTTTCACCTGTTATGGATTTGATGTGACTGAACCAATTCCAGTTGAAAGCTTTTTATTTCACCTGAATGAACAAAATTACGTATAATGCATTCCAGTTAAATGTTTTCATTTCATTTCAGGAAGATCGGTCAAGAGATCTGGTGTCTATTAAGATACACAAACAAACAAATTTACTATTATTAATATTTCTCCGAAAATCTCTTGAACACCGAAATCGTACGAAATTACTTTCATTCAGAAGTGGATATTGAAACAGAAAAAAATTGTTGACAAAAAACGCTGATAATCGTATTCACGAAGTTTCTGTTTTGCACCATTCAGCTCAAACTGGGATATATTTTTCTAAAGTTCTTTATTGATGAGTATTAAATGAGGCGACTCGTTTTTTCTTCCAATAGTTCATGAGGAAAGGCTGCGATTAATGTCTTTAAGAATTGCAGGGTGCTTCCATACAATAAACTTTTTTCCTTAAACGTGAAAGGCATTTTTTGTATGTGAGTGTGTGTGTTTTTAATAAAGAAAAAAATGCGTTGACAAGGTAAAACGTTTATTGTGCGGATATTCTCTCTAACTTCTGACACTCTCTTTAAGTGCCTAAATCATATCGCTTTTGCCTGAGCTTTAGCTCTGAAATTTCAAATTGTATATAAAATATATTATTTTTAGGCGCACCTCTATAATTTATAAATAAAAGAAACCCCTTTTTTACTTGATATTTTTTTTAAATTTGTCATTCCTGTTGGTGTATGAATACGAAGCACTTTTTCGAAATCTCATGTCATCTTTGCAAAGAAAATAAGTCTTCCATTAAAAAAAACTTTTCACTTAAAGCCCACAATTGCCCACAAAACTGTAACAAAACAATACCATAAGCGAAACAGCAAATAAATAAAATATTGACAGAAGAAACAAACAAATATTGTTCATTGCGATAAGATTGCAAAGAGCCGGAGAAGAAGGCCTTCCCGCCCCCCTCCCTTTCATACCTTTTACGCCGTTCAGAACTGTTTTCCACCTTTCTGACTAATTGTTGTTGTGGTATTTTGTGTTGTCGTTGAATTGATAAGATTATACAATAATAAAAAAGACTGAAACTGCTTTAATTGAATATGAAACAAAAGTAAAAATTACACTTTATTGAATTTTGACACAACAGTTTATCTCTAAAGACGACAAGTATCGGTTTGCATTAACAAATTCTTTGCGACGCCTTAAAACCAAAAACCAAAGCTCGTTACTAATATTTTTCGCAAATTCTGTGGAATAAAAATTTAAACCTTTTTTCGCATACACTGAACGTAAAGTATAACTAATTTGAAATCAAGGAAGAAAAACAATAAATTTATATTATAAAGACATTTAGATATATATGTTTAAGTTTAAGTTTTTTATAGTTACAGTTTCACTCTATATTTTATAAACTAAAGTTGTAGTTTATTGCCTTGCGTCATATCATTGCAAGTCTAAATATCAACTTTTTTCCTCCAACTCAGCTGTAACCACCTCCTTACAGGGTGTCACGTTTCATTCTTTAACTTTACCGCATTTTTGTGACTAGAAGTTTGCACGTGAGTGCTTGCATCTCACGCTTATTTCACGTTGTTCCACCTTGTACAAAAAAAATTGAAAACAAAATAATAACCGGGTGTGTCAAGAAAACTAAATTCGCTTGAAACTGAAAACAAAGAGCGTTTTACCGTCTCTAGAAAATATGAATACAATGTTGCGTTTTAAGTCCTTTTCAAAAGCTTAAAGTCTAACTCGTACTAGTATCTACACATACATACACTAATGGGTTTTCCAATAAGAGTGATATGATTTCTTTAAAAAAAAACACACACTTATTTTCAAGAAAATTCAAAAGTTTTTTATTTAGTGTGAAATACGATCGATACAATATTAAGTTCTAAATAAAACGTCATTCAAATGGCCTTCACGACTTCTTCTGCAGGAACGAATTCGATGAACCCAATTTTCGAGCACTTTTTCCACTACATCCAGTCATATGTCATGAATGGCACGTTCAATATTGCCTTGTAAAGCTTGAAGAGAGTCTGGTTTATTTCAAAAGACCAATGACTTCAAATAACGCCACAAGAAATAGTCTAATGGTGTTAAATCACAACTTATTGGAGGCCATTCAGTATCACAAATAGCGAGCACACTTGGACGATTATTAGGACCATAAAATGGCAAAAGCGCACGAAAAGGGTACAATTGGAGCACGATTATTTTGATAATAAAACTCCATCATGAAATTGTAAACACTACTAAATACAATGAAAAACAAATGACAGGTCATGACATATAAAAAATGGCCGAAACGTCACTTCAAAATCATATCATCCCTATTGGAAACCACTTTATATTTCAAAGAAACATTCAAAATGACTTAAACGGTCTTCCGTAATCGATAAGTAAATTCAATTTTACAGCTAATTTTATATTATTTATCTTTTAAAGTTTACAAAATCAAATAAAATATTATTATACGGCAATATTTGTGATCCCAGCAACAATTGCGGTAGCACCAGGCTCAGTTTTTGTTTTGATTAATTTTCAAGGTTACCACAATCACTTCAATAGCTCTTTTGCTGTCTATTTCTGAAAAATTTCTGAAAACGCAAAAACCCAAAGCAGCAAAACATACGTAGCGAATTCAAGAACTTATTTATAAACTTTTCCTTTCATACACGTATCTTGATGTACCAGAATGTTTTCGATTGCGAACTTGCGAATATGTGTAGAACAAATTTATTGTACTTATATAAAAATAAAGTATCCTAACTTTGATCGCTTTAAGTGCATACACTTACTCCGTCTAAACGGATTAGCAAGTAATAAGATTTTTTTTGGAAACAAGACCTGCCGCTCAACAGGATTACATGTTTCCAAAATTTAATTAAAGGAGTATTCATTAAGCGCTTTGTTACACAATTCTAGTCCAAGGAATTTGTTAATTGGCCTTTATTGCCACCGCTTATGGTGTGGGATCGATGACGTCACTAGCATAAAGCGCGCAGCAAACACCGAACGTCCATCGGAGCGAGTTATAAGAGGACTGTCCAAAAATCGTTTGTTATGTTGGTACTATCGGGCCGACTGCACACGAAACAACACATCAATATCGTCGGCATAAGCGAGTAATACAGAGAATATTGATATCGTGGGTCGATCATTGCGAGCAGTAACTGCCACCTTTGAGAAAATTGAGAGAGAATCTGCCAAAGTAGCTCTGACAGTAAATGGGTATAAAACTAAGTTAATGGTATCAACGTACAAGATGGTTGAAAGAGTCGGGGAGGCAGTGGAAGTTGAAAACCACAACTTTGAAGTATTTAACGATTTTATCTACCGCGGTACTGCCAGGACGAATAATATAGGCAAGGATATAAGAAGAAGAAGAATAGATGCTTCTTTGGTCTAAGTAAGCAGTTTGAGCCACTTCTCGACAGACAGGCCACTGGTACTACCGTGTTGTTATATGGTTCAGAAGCGTGGGTAGTTGCGAAAGCAGATGAGGCAGTACTTAGAATGTTTGAGAGGAAAATTCTTCGGAAAGTCGTATGGACCAATCTGGGTCGGGCAGGAAGTGCATGGCAGGATAGATCGTTTCAAAACTGCTGAATTTTTACCAAAAAATCCTGCCTCAGCCACCGAATTCACTAAACGCTGACTAAAAAGTGCATATCAGATCTGCTTCAAGGATTGTAAAAAATACTGGCACAAGTGATTATCTGAGGGGACTACTTTTAAGAGGACGAAATCGAAATTTATGAAGAAATAAATATTTTTGGAGAATTATGAAAGTTCACCCAATTTTTTGAACAGACCTCGTTTAAGACAATGTAGTCGATTTCGCTGCGTTCCGAAACACAGACACTTTGGCTTGAGCACACCTGCAACTGGAGCTGAACGTAAGTGACCAAAGACAAGGAACGGGTCACATGCTCTTTGCTGTCATAAAGTTTAGAGATAGGAAGCTTTCTCTTCATGCCTAAAATGAAATTTACACTATAGTGTAAATTTGTCGCAGAAATTTTCATATTTTCATAAAATAAATTCTCATTTAACCCAACTTAAAGGATTTGTTTGTCCTCTTCTTACTTTCAAACTTTCCCTTAATTGTAATTTTTTCAATATCATTATAGGTTTCTCCATTATAAGTTTGATATTCCCAAGGCCGAAAATAAGACAGTATATTTCAGGCTCTTGTCACAGTTTTAATGGAAAAAGTTCATTTTGTAGTAAATTATTGTGGACATGGCGATTAGCATATTCTATTTAAATATCCTGCTAATGACAGCAATTAATGGCCAATTTTCGTTCTTACTAGAAAAATGAAAAACCAACTTGGTGCCTAAATCAATAAATAATTTCTAAATTGTAGTAATACAATTGCTTTTTAGAAGGCTCGTTTAGTAAGAGGAATAATGAATAGTCCAAAAAAGAAAAAATATCCAACAAAATCAGAATCAATCGATTTTCTGTAATGAAATTCGTTTCTCAAAACCGTTCAATCATCATTTATGACTATCAATTTAAATTTTGTATTCAATTTGCAATATCTCAGTATTATATTGAAAAAATATTGCATTGCAAAATTCAAAATTGCTTAAACTAATATAAAAGGATGTTCTATTGGCGCGGCCTATGGCCGACATATTGTTTTGGTGTCATCTGTCTAATGTGTTTAGACAGACAGATAGCTTGGATTTAATTCGCTAAAGCACCATGACAAGATTAGGACGACATCAACCCACAGGAGGTTCACTAAGCGGCAATGCATCCACAAAAAGTTTTGTTTTGTTATTGTTATTGATTCGCCCTTTTTTCAAAACGTTTGGTGTGGCCATCACCATCAACTGCGAACGCTACAGCGTAATGATACCGGATTCTTTCGACCCGTCGATGGTATTTTATTCCGTTGAGATGGCGCTACAGGCCGAACATCGGACGCCATATTATGCATGAGTAATATTTGAGGGTGACGTGAAGTGGTTACCAATATCTTGCAATTTCTTGTTTGGTTTCCTAAAGTCTAGGCAGGTCTATGCCATTGTATGCATTGCCGGAGCTGCAATCGCTTGATGCCCGGATGACCGGAGCCATTGCTAAAATTCAGACGGATCTGTGAAGCCGCGAGTCATTTAAAATGTTACATATCGGAACGTTGCCGCAATAAGGAGCCGCAACAGGCATTCGAACAATGTTACATAAATATAAAACACTTAAAAAGTTTTCTTTTTCACGAGTATAAATGTGGTGTGAAAACATACGGCAACATTTATTTCTTGCGCCTGTATGTATGCTACAGTTTTCAACGAATTAGTTACTAAACAAAATAACAACCAGCGAACAAACACTATTGGTTCATGTATTTAGTTACAATCCAAGGTCAACTTTTTGGTTGAACTCTGTTAAAGATTTTACAGGGAATGCTGCCAAAACTTGTCATGAATTTGTTATAAATATATCTTTCTAAAATCTTCTTAAATGTGCACAATTTTTACACAAAATTCTCTATGATAAAAATCTTAAGTACCTCTACAAAGGGATAACGCTTTCAAGATCTAATAGAAGTTGCAAAATAAGACACTTGCATATGCCATTCATTTCTCGAATGAACTCCCGCCCAGTTTACAAATTCCAGGCAATGCGAAGTAGGAGTCTTTTAACTTTGCAGTTCTTTCTCATTTTGGTTAAATAATTTGATATAAACTTTTTAAATTTATATTTATTAATTCATTGTTATTTATTATGTGTTATTGTTTTTATACTCACAAAATTGAGTGTCCTGATTAATGAGTGTGTAGAGTATTTGGCCAACAGTCCAGAAGTCGTGGGTTCGATTCCTATCAAAGATGGTGAAAAAAACCGTGTGCATTTTACATTCAACTAAAGAGCAATACAAAAAAAAATACACAATACACAATGATACACAAATGTCAGCACTCAATAACCCAGCAAACAATTCCATATTAATACAACAAAGAACAAAAAAGACAATGTTGGGGGGTTTTGACTGTGTATTGTCGCAGGTACGCCCACTGGACATTGAACAGTCAAAACAATATCAGTTAAGGAAGCAGCAATGCAGACCGTCTCTATTCATAGGAGATAAAAGTTGAAGACAGGTTACCTTACTGGTCATCTAGAAATCCGCCACGGTATCGGGGACTTTAAGTGTCTCAAGTGAGCAGCCATATAAATCCTATAAACTGCCTTGATAGGAAGTATAGAATTATCTTTCTCAAAAGGGTAGAGGGGGGCGGAAACCCCACAAATATCCACTACAGGCCGGAACACATAGAATCCGTCATGCGTCATCCGTCGATTGGCACAATGAGTATTTTGTTAACGCATATAAAAACTTTATGTTTGCACGAGAATCTAAATTATTGATTGCGTTGTCCCACTGGTTCAGACTCGTAGTTCTGGAACAACAACAATTAATAAATATGGATGGCCCTACTGCTGTAAATGGCATGCAAATTTCTACTCACCTGACAATCTTCCTGTCACAGAAAAATGTGTGTGGATTATGATCCGCAAATCTAGATAAACTGAACATTTGTTTATCATTTTCTTATAGTATTTGGACTCTGCTTCTTATTAACCGGAGGACATTCTTATTAACCGGAGGACACTAGTTTGGGAAAACAGGGATTGATGATTGAAAAACCCGAGATGATTGGATTTTATAAAACAGCACATGTGTTGCCCCGTGTTTTCTTTTCTTAATACGCCGTATTACATAATTATGTTAATGCGATAACAATTCCGTCATATGACGTACCGACAGAGTAGAGATGGTGTTGATTTAAGAACATTTTAAAAAAATGCTTTTGTACGTTAGAAACGAAAACATTTCCTTGCCAGCATCTTTTATATCAGTCTGTTATCAAATAACAAACTTTGAAACAAAAGCACAATAACAAAATCTTTACGATCTTATTATTCTTTTTGTTTTTACTGTTAACGCTTGAAATTTATTTGAAATTGCTACAGTGCGGTGGCTAAAGCTCATAAAGTTAATTAATTTTTGTGTTTCTTTAAAACAGGAAAAAGTTCACAAATTTGATGATGATTAATGATTCATTTCAATTTTCCTGTAAATATTTCCAAATAAAAATAAACAGAAACAAGTTTTTCAAAGACAATTAAAACAGCGGTTCTTAACAATGTTCTTAACATTGAGTGTTATTTTATCAGTGTAGTGCAGTGTTGTAATAACTTATAATTTACAGGAAAAAAATTAAGTTTTGTACTAAAGATAACCAGCTTCTTGGTTTTTACTTTATTTTTTCTAAATTTGAAGACACAGAGCGTCTTCTCCTTCAACTTTAACAAAACAATTTTTTGGGGATATCGTTGACATTTGGCACTCGTTGGGAAGTGCCTGTTGCGGGTGGGCAGCATCCGAAATGTTGTCTATTCCATTTTGCTGCTGACAGGGGTTATGTCAGCTTTGAGGATTGTGGTTTGTGGTTTCTGTGCACTGACCCGCGGCTTAAGCAGCAACTCCTAAGAAGAAGTCAGTTGCCGTCCAATAAGATGACGATGCATTCAAATCGTCCAACAGTTGTCTTCAGTAACTTTGCCATCCACCCAACTTTGTCGCTGAAAATGATTTTTTGTATGAAAATGGTCTACAGTACACAAATCATTGCCCCTGTTTGCATATTCAGATCCTTAAACAGTCACAAATCACAGTTCACCAAATTGTGTGAACCATGTTTCCGACAAATTGTGCGTTTTATAAACAAACTTACTTTAGTCAATCGCTCAATCTGCGTAAATGCCGGTCTTGGACCATGTAACAAACTACTAATCCATTTTTCTAGAGCAATTACTTGGACAACCCTAAGAACGGGGCTAGCAAATTGGTAGATCAAATATATTTAAGGACACCAGTTCGTAACTAAATCGCCCCATGACTTCATCATACATTTCCCTTCTAGGGCGGGCATATGTAGGACTTTTTTATGCACCAGGGAAAACATTAGGACTTCCGAAAACGGCATCACCAGCCCCTCAATTGTTCCTCCCTCACGCACAATCAGTTCAAGACCGTGGTTCCCGTTCTGTTAGATAACAGCTCTACAGCGTTTTAAAGCTCAGAAAGCGGAGGTACCGCCCCTATATGAAGCGTCCCAAAATAAAATTTTCTCCCTTTGAATGCCGTTTTGCCATGACGAAACCCTTAATTTGAAATGAAAACATGCGGACACAGGAACTTGAATTTATGTTTTCTCCTCTAATTTAATAAATTTGGTTCTTTTCTCTTATTTTTTGTTGTACAGTGTAAACTAACACTTGCACAAACTATTCTCTTTGCAGTCAGTTTTATTTATTGCATATATTTTCTTTTTTTAGCCGACGACGACTCCGACAATTGTCCGCACGATTTTGAAGGTGGTGGTTCAGATCTGGAATACGGTCTCTCTGACTTGAACGGCTTAAATCTAAACTCGTACAGTGGTGGCATGCAATCACAAATACAGGTAATTTTTATTTTTTTTTTGAGATGAATACACGTGTGCTTGCACACACACACACACACACACACACACACACACATACACATACATATTTAATTTCATTTTAAGATAAAACTAAATTTAAATAAAATGTCCAAGTGACATTTTTATTGACACAGATGAAACAAATGTTTGTTAAAAAATGATTATTTTGCAAAAAACCGTTTTATTTTCTTGTTTCTTCAAGGCCGACTTGGATCGCCAACATTTATTGGGCACCCGGCCCAGCAATGGCGTTTTTGAAAGTGTTGTTTCCGATGGCATTGAAGGTCTCGCACATCAAGAAAGGTGAGTTTTTTTTTCAAAGATTTCCCTTCCTTGTTTTCTGCGGCGCATTAAAATGGAAAGCGGCAACAATTATTTTGTTCCGCCATGAAATGAAATACTTGCAAATGCAAAATCTTATTTAATAACTCATTTAATCAAAACGTATTAAATTTTGCTTTATTTTGCCTTGAAAAAGCTTCTGTTTGTAGCTTTTTAAGTTGTTAATTATATTATTACAATATTAATAGTCTGTGCGCATTTACGCTTTATGGTTTTCTGAGGAGGATTAATTTCAGTTTTCACAATATTAAAAAGCGCAGTAATTGTGCTTTCAATTTCCAAACAGATGGAAAAGATTTGACATTATTTTGGCAACAAATGACTTCAAAATCTGGAAGCTTTTGTTTTGGGTTTCAAGTTGAAATGCAAGAAAAAGAAACCGCTTTAACATTGATTCCAATCACTTAAACCGTACGTAACTCTGTCATTTAGGACCTCCATAGCAAAGTACGAGTAAATCTGTTACATATATCAAGTACGTACGAGAGAGAGCAAAAGCCCGGGCGACTGACGTTGTGTCAAAATTTGTGGTCGATTTTTCAAAACATATTTTCAAGTGAAAGAGTAAAACAGTGAAAAGGTTTCTTGAACGTTTCAATAGAAAAAAGTTAGAAAAATGAACGATGGGAATTCGTGCAGCAACATGAAAGTGAAAGTTCTAGATTAATCATAAAAGTGTCCAGGACACATAAACAGTAAGTGGAGGCTAAGAAAATAACTACTAACGCCGCATTTTTTTACTCAAACAACGCCTGAATACGTTTCAGATACAAAATTTCAAAACGTTATTACACATATGATTTTGTTTTAATTTTTCCCAAACAATTTTTGGCTGCTTTAGGCTTAAAAAAGCGCTAAATTAGCCATACGCCTGTACCTTATGTTTTGACTTAATATAAAATGATTTAGTTTTTTTTCCTCAGCTCGAAGGGGTTTTATTCTACACAATTAAACTGTAAAACAAACAAAAAAAAAAAATTTTTTTTCAAACAAATATAATTTCGATAGCAATCGAATTCAGTGAATATTAAAAAATATTTTTTATGGATCGTTGCACATGGCACAGTGGCACAAAAAATGCAAAAAAAAAAAAAAAAAAAACACTGGCCCATCGCACAGAAACTGTGAATCCCAGAAATTTTTACCATTAATTACATGTTGTAAATTTTGAGCCTTACAGGTCTGTGCCGTAAACCACGTGTTTTCAAATCGCGTAATATCTGAAAACAAAAATATTTTACTTCAACTAGATTAAAACTTTTTACATATAAATTATGTGCTCAGCATCATATTTGATGCAATTTGCTTTCAGAAACCACATGATTTCAAATCAAGAGATTTTCAGAACAGACCTGGTAGCCTCTAAAGTCGATTTTTCTTAAGTAACTGACAGTTCAGGCAGCACATTTTCGCGTCAATACATTTTTTTTATTTATTCTACACGTTGCTTCATCTCAAGTTTACCTGCCACGCTTTTTGCGGCAAAATAACAATCAGCTGTTGTGTTAATCTTTTAACATGAATAATAATAGTAAGCACCGATGTCGATGACAAAGTTGTGGTTTTCAGATAAAGTCAGTCGAAACAAAACCACAAACATTTCTTTATAATTTTTGTTTATATCAAAATCTGAACTTTTTCCTTTTGAAAACGGGCCAGACAAAATGAAATTCATAATAAAATAAGTGAGTGCTTAAGCGAAAATTACGTAAATACATTCCGTTTTGTTTTAATTTGATTTGAATAAGCGAAGGCATAAATAAATAAAAAAAAACATTGACCAAAAAATAATCACCTGAGCTGTCAAGTTCACCTGGTAATGAATTCGTCCTGGCGTGCGTCTTAACTGGGCAACCTCAAATATCATCAGCTGAGCTTTCAATGTCACCCCTAATTAAGTCGGCTTGAATGTTTTAGTAAGAAATGCAAAACATCAAGGCGAATTCACTCCATGGGTCCATAGTTTCTACAAGTATCACATGAATAAAAAGTCATTTGACTTGTTTTATTGAAAACATTTATATAATTTAGCCGATTTTAAGTGAAGTGATTTTTGTTTTTGATACATGTGGACGGAATTTTGGTAAAATTTTGGCAAAACTTTTGCTTTCAATAATAAAACATAAACTTTTATAGAACTCGTTTCTGTTAAATAAGTACGAGTAATACCTCGACGACAGTTTTGTAATAGATTAAAGAGAAAAAGTTTACGTAATTTTTTTGTTTTGATATCTTTTTATTAAATTCAATAATTCGCATCTTTTATTTGTGAATTAAATTGAAAGCAGAAGTGATATTTTGTATAGTTTGTAATCTAAAATGTACTCTTATGTTCTCGTGAATTAGAATTCTAATTTTCAATTGTCTTCTTGTTGACCGAAAATATTTCAATCAGTTTCGAAATTTTATTTTCGAATGTTTTTTATCTTCAATAAATCGATTAGAAACAAAGTTTTGCCCCTAATTATGGCACTTAATATTCGTCAACATTAATTCGCAGCTGATATTATGTATGTATGTGTGTATATAGGCTTTCAGTTCTTTTGCCGGCCAGACCCACTGTGCCTTGAAAACGACCACGCGTGGTTTGTTGATTTGAAATTCTCATCACACTTTTGTTATTCTCTTTGCCCCATGTTTTTCATTGATTTGAAATGAAGATCGTGTTTTAGTAATTCACAAAATGTATTTAATTTATGAAATTCAGTAAAAAGTAAAATTTTGTTTTACAGAAATACTTTGCAAAAACAACATTTGCAAACACTTGTGGGGCAGAGTGTTTGAAAAATTGTTTAATAATAATTCGAAAATAGGCTTTCCATCATCAGAAGACAACATTTGCTGGTTTTACTGGTCGGTTTTATTTTTAGCAAAACCAATACAAAAATAAATATTTATACTCAAATTTAATATTCGTGTGCTGGCGTCCTTTTTCATTCAGCCTTTTCGTCAATGCCAATTTTAGATACATTTAAAAATTGTATTAATTTGCTGCGTTCGTATGTATGTACGTTTTATACTTGAATTGTTTGAAATCATAGTTTAAAAACACCAGCAGCTGAAGACAAACTATTGAGGTCATGAGTTCATGACGAAGGCAAAGGCAAAGGAAACGAAAAACACTTTTAACTGACGTCACTGTTTCGTTCTCTTTCCCAACACGAAAAAATGAATGCAGCACAAACTGACATGACATCGAACCGGTGATTTTAATTGGAAAAGTGTTACATACTGACGTACAACGACTGTCACGTACATGCATGCATGTGTGTCGTATGACTTTGGCTTTAAAGGACATACAAGCCTTTTGTTGCCTCTGCCACTCTGAGCAGCGGCCAGCTAAAGGAACGAGGAAACTTTTTAAGGTTGCATGTCCCAGTTGGATTTTACTTAATACAGTTAAAGCTCCGTTACAAATTACACAGTCGTTAAATGCTGTAACAGCATTTACGACTATTGTTTGCAGGTCGTTCATATTACGAGTAATTTGCAGGCTTGCGCGCGCCTGTGTAGACCACACCGAATTAATACGATACGTTTGATACCTGTTTGCTGTTGTTGTTTTCTTGCTTTTGCTTCCTTTAAATGTTAGAGGCGTCATATTTAATCGGGCTTTTTTAAGTTGCATGTGATTGATAGTTTAACAGATACAATACTTTTGCTGTCCGTCCTTCATTGCGCAATAAAAAAGCTTCGATGCGCTGTTTCTGTGAAAGCGCTCAGACTGGCAAGAATGCTAGTCATGGCCAAACACATGTGTTCCATCGAAGTGTTGCCTATGAACTTCCGTGTTTGCTTTGCTGGAAGACGTCGCATCAGCATTTAACGTACGTGAAAGCGTGTTTCGGTGGTAGGGCTTTCTTTTTGGGAACGACTTTAGGTTGTAATGAATGATACAGAAAAAGTTGCCACCAGCAGGTAAATTGTCAGTTTAGACGATTGTATGAAAACCTTCCTATTCCCATGCCTGCCAGTGATTTTATCTGCCAACAAAAATTGTCAAATTATTTTAGGGCAAAAGTCGCCCCAGGGCTTAAAGTATTCTTTCATATGTATGGACTTAGAAACATCTTTGTGACAATGGCGGCATTGTCAGGTATTTTGATTTAAACACATCTGTCAATAAGAAATGAGTTTACAAGAGCTGGCAATTATCTGGCAACAGTCTCCTTACGACTGTCAGATGTCGGACAATGTTGCTATCTGGCCGTAAGCTGCAGCGCATTTCTACTAACAATATTGTAAGATCTGGCAACCGCCTATATGTATGTATATGGTGTGATGTATTAGGCGTGGGTCCACAACATTGATCATCCCATCACTGTAATTTAAATAAAAAATTAACACATTTTTTTGTATGTTCAGGAAATTTGCACTTAGCTAAAACTTTGACATATTTGCCAACTATATTTCCGACTATATCCTGTAGTTTAGAAGAAATTAAAAAAAAAAAATTAAATCTCAATCAAGACAGACAATTTTTCCAAAATAAATATTATTTTCATAAAAAAAAAATTTGGGCATATAAACTTTTGTTTTATAAAAAAACCATTTTAACTTTTCACACTTTCCTTGATCTCCATAAATTTAATCCAACGATTTGCTTGTGTGATGAATTCATCGTTAGAATCAAATCTCTTTCCCCCTACCCCTTTACTGCTGGCTTGAAAACAAGAAATAATCTGGGGGGTCTAAATCCCGAGAACAGGGAGAACGAGAATGCAATTCGCAGCCTTTTAAAGATTTATAATGTGGACTCTATTGATTAGCCCACAGTGTGTTGTGATGGCTACACGTTTATGAAACGGCGCGCTTGAAAACCGCCAAACAGCTTCGCAAAATTTGTCACACGTTTGTGGTCGATTATGAACCCAGTGATCACTCGTAAGTTCAACACGATTTTTATGTCCATATCTACTTAAAACGGGACACGTATTTTAAGGGCTAAAGCTCTATATGTTTCCTACCATTTTCACACTCTTACAGCAACAATTTCTTTGAGTGCATGCAATATTTATTGAAAATGAAAACTTATCGAATTTCGGGACATAAATTTGGCCGCAAAGCGCTCATAGAAAAAACCAGTTGTTTTTCCTAAAGTCGTATTAAAAATACATGAGCGGATCAATAAGTTCGTGAGTTTTTGTATAAAAATCGTTTTGTTTTACTTTGAGCTGCATAAACGGGGTCCTACGTTGCGCCAATTTTCTGGATTTTCCTCAAATAACTTGCCGAGGTACGAGCTGATTCATCTGTCGAATCTATTCTCTTAAGACACAATTTAAGCCTAATTTTGCTCGACATATTTGCTGAAACTATTTTCAGAAGAAAATAACTAAAAATAATAATTTTATTCAATTTTTAAGCAGATAATTTTTCGCCAGAACGTCCAAAATGTCCGCAAAAAATAAGAACGCGCTGTTTAACCTCAAGTGCTTCGATTAATTGTTTGAGAGAAAAAAATTCTTCGGCAAATGCCTCTTCGTTGTTACTGTTGAAATTATTGTATGCAAAATGATTGGCACTTTGATAGTCACGCGTGTATGTGACTTACGACTGTCCTCAAAATAGAAAATCAATTAATGATTTATTTACTTATTTAATGTACGACCTATAATTAGTGAAAAGGGTGTTCTGTGACGAAATAACGTAGTTTTCGTTTACTTTATTTACTTATACTGTAAACACTAGTGTGTTTATTTGTAAAACGAAACCGGCCAATTTTCTGGGCATGTTTTTACCGCACTTTTATAATTATTCTAGGCAGGGGTTATGCACTACAAACCTGTATGTGGAACAGCAGCGTAATGAATCGCATTCGTCATTAATTACACCATATCGTATTTCCCCATCTTTTATGCCTTTTGCGACATCAAATAATTAAATTATGATTTAACAGCCTTCAAGTGCCAGAGCGAATTCAACACAAACCTAAAAAATTAATTCGTTATTGTAAATTCTTCTGAAGACCCAAATTTAAAAAAATTTCACAATACGTACATATACATGTATGTATGTATTTATGTATGGCTGAATGTGTGTAATATTGTTTTATATTTTGGCCATTGCAATTTTAAAAAATCGCAATTGTGGCCTTTATGGCCCCACAAAAAATAAATTTAAACATTCGCATTAAAAATGGGTTCTGTAAAACAAGAAGAAAAAACAAACAGAACATTCGCAAGAAGAAAAGCAAATAAATTATTAAAATAAATTAAAACACATGATAATTTACGCATCTCGAATTGGTTAAAAGAGCCAGGGCCGGGTATGTCAGTACTATTGAAAGTGTGTAAGAAAATTTATGGGATTGTTTTCAGACGTAGCGCTTTTCTTGAACTGGTTATAAATAAGAGTTTTGTACAATAACTGTGGCTGCAAAGTTATGAGGCAGTTATACCAGTGTTGCCAACATTTGATCACTAAAACTGTAAAATATAATTGAAAAAATATATAGCGATTAATCGCTCTTTTTATATTTTATTTTCAAATAAATTCTCCTGCAAGTTGAAAGAGAAAACACAAAATTTTTGCTTTTTGCCAATAATTCACTAAATAGTAAAAAGAAAACTAAGTTGGTAGACCGAAATCCTCGATAGACATCCAGCCTTAACGACACCAACATTTCTCCACTACCAATTCCTTATGCCAAAAAAGGAATTTGTTGTAAGGCAACAGTATATGGCGGACAGACAGCTATTTGATCAGGAACTACCAGAAGCCTCTTTCTGCTGTTTTAGGTTTATATGACAACTAGAACGTTTCAAGGTCAAGGTAGGCAGGTCAACCAAAGGACCACTACTTCTTTCAAGATATCCAGGGCCACGCTGGTGGCCGTTCTACCAATTTGGTGGGAGCGACTGAAGAACCTGCAGCAATTTCCTTCTCCTTCTCTTATTCAACAAAAACTCCCTTTTCATCTATAGATGAGAAAGCAGAGAAAACCTGCTCCCCGTTGTGGACTATTCACACACAATCATCTCATAATAAATATAAATCGATCACTTCGTTGGGGTTCTGATACGAATTCCAGTGTTGGTTTAAATGAGTTCACTCTATCGCCCCATTTTATGGTGGGTGGACTAGGGCAAGAAACTTGAGACCTTTAATACTCTCACAACGCCGAAAGAAACTAATAGTGTACCAATGAAAGCTGGAATAAGTTGGAAATGTTAAGTAAAATTATTATACGAGGGCTTCTATGGATGAGTTGTTAGATTACTCAGAGTCCAGAGAACGTACTTTTGATTCCTATTAAAGACTCTGGTGGAAAAACAATAGCAGAACATTTTTTCAAATAAAAGCAATACCAAAAAAGAGCCCAGCCCCAGAGTACTGGGCTCGAAAAAAAACTACAGAGTTTGTGAACTTACAGAAAACTTTTGCCAAACTGTGCAAAAATCGGCTTTTTACAATATATCCAAACCAATAACATAAATCTGCCTAGAAATTTTTAATTTAAGCCAGTGGCGTTCTAATCAAGTGGGGCAGAACACAGCAAATAAGCCCATTACCCAGACCCCACCGCAAAAATATAAAAAAGTTAGCCTACGGTATATTCTGCACACCAGATTTAAATCGTTAGGACTATTTATTATAGCTGCCTCAGACAACTAAATGAAACTTTCCCAGCTCTGCCTTAGATGATTTTCTTCGCAATTTCGCAACAGAATTTGCATATGGCGCTAAATTATTTCTGTTTTTTTTTTTTGCTATTTTTAATGTGAATTTATTTTATATAAAGAAATTCAAAATACATAAAGATCTAATCAAAGATGAATTCCATACCGCCTTTTTAATGGAATAATCAGATTCATTTCTTTACGAAACCTTGAAAATAAGATGCGATTTTCGGTGGGAAATTTAAGCAATGACTACATTTTCTCTGTGTGTATGTGGGTGTGGGTGTGTAAACAAATTTTACAGAGAAACAAATTGGCAGATGTTTAATAATAATAATAAAAAAATCCTATTTATCACAATTCATAAAATGCACAAATGGACGTACAAATTTGTGTGTGTGTGTGTTCAGATGTTAGTTTGTATGCATTTATGGACGTAGATATGTGTGTGTGTGTGTGTGTGTGTGTGTAAACAAATCGCTTATCGATTTTAAAAGAAACAAAATGCGGAAACTTCTGTTAAGCAAAAAAAAATTTTAACTCATTTCTTACATCTTATTCATTTTTTTTGTTCATATTTATAAGAGAAAATAAATTGTTAAAAATTATTTGTTTAACCATTTTCTTATCGTCTGTTGAATGAAATGCTGTCAGATGAAATTTTTTGCCGTAGCCGTGGCTCCGAATTCATGGCTGTGTTTTTGTATATAAATAATGATGTTATTTAAGTAAAAAACAAACTATATTTTATTCATAAATTAAGGCTAATAAACATAAATTTAAGTTAACATTTGCCAACTGTTATTATCTCCGTCAGCGTCGCTGTCGCATCATGTGTAACTTGTAATTGCAAACGGTGCACGACCTCACAAATTTTCCGGCATTTCAAAACTCAAGAAAAGTTATTATATGATAAATAATAAATAAATTTTTTATTTATTTATATTTATTTTAAAAGTTAATCACGCTTTGGCCGCACTCAAGTATTCTTTTAGGGCTCTTTCATTGTTAAAAATAAAACCCAATAAACATCAAAAACGGCCAAAAATTAATGTGACGTATTTCCTTGTGATGAATAATTTGGAATACGCTTCCAAAACAAGACAATAAAAACACAAACAAATAAATACAGACGTATGTACATATTTTAATAATAAATAAAAAATATATATCAAGTGCAGCATGGAAAACGGATACAATGTTTCGTATCTCGCGAATACTCTTGAAATTCAAAAAAAAAAAAAACAAAATATAAGTGAAACTGCCAGCGCTGCCACCTTATACACAGTTTTGTAATTCAACATCGCAATTAAATTTAAATTGTAACTTGACAGATTGTTGGAATGACCAATTGCTCACTTGGAGGCTGTTCAGACTGCGGCTTTTTGTCTTAAGACTTAAGGGAAAAAGTCAGATAATAACTGCAAGTCTGATACTGTGAAAACCGATAACAGATTCGATAACCCAGTAAAATTAACTTCATTAAATTGAATTCTGCAAATATTTTTTATATTTTTATTACGCTTGAAGTTTTTCTATCGATAACATGTTGAACACTTTCGACTTTCTTAAGGAATTTTGTCCCTATAGCTGATTCTTAGCAATATTTTCGATTGCAATATATCTGCAATGTTGCCAGTTGAAGAGTAACATCTTTTTTAATATTTTCCCCACTTAATTACCTAAAAGTTTGAAAGTTTTCTGTAGCAGCTCCACTTTCAGCATCAAAATAAGCCGTAAAGTAAGAAGACCCAAATACGAAATACTTAATAAAATTCCCTTCGTATAATGCAGGGAAAATTTTTTAAATTTGGAATAAAGTAAAACTTTTCCCCGTGAAAAATATAGAAAGAATTTTTTTACTTTCCGTCGTTTTTTTTTTTTGGGCTGTTCGAGGTAAATTTTTCTTCATTGCTTTTTGAAATGGAACATTTTTCTGACAGAACACAGATTTGGATTTGGAAAGCATAAAAACCCAAAAATGCCCTCTTCCTTTCGAATAGATATATAATTAATTTATATATTTTTCAACCAAAAGTATTTTAGAAAATAGAAACTTTGTTTTTTTTTTTACTTATTGGCCTGACTTCAAACTTTTAAGGAGTACATTTTTATACTGCACAATGTGTTAATTCGTTGGTGGTAACGCTGGTAAATAACGAAATAAATACAAAAGAGAAAGGAAATCATTTGATTTTTAATACATAAGACTGTTTAGTTACTCACAAGAGCGTACAAATCAAACAAAAACGACTGCGCTAAAACAGTGGGTTTGAAAACGAAAAACGATGACAAAAAGGAACCGTCTTGCAGTCAAGAAACAAATAAAAATTAGACTGACATTTGTTATGCTGAGGGTGGAACAAGTTGGACTAAAGTATTTTTTAAAACGCACTTGACTTTAAAGAAACTTCATTAAAGGATATTTTTGCCTAAAAAGTACTTCTCTTTTGAAGTATAATTTTGTACAAAGGGTTTTTAAAGTGTACTTTTGTAAAAAGTATGTATATTTTAAAACCACATACTGCTTTAAAATATATTAAAAAAATACTTTTATGCTGCATTTAAAATATATGTACTGGCTCCAAAAGATAACACTGAAAGGAAATGTGTTAAAATGTGTTAAATGAAAGGAAATGTGTTAAAATGTACCCTTTTCAAAAGGTCATTTTAGAAATGTAAATTTTTAAAAGGTACATTTTTAGAGGGTACTTTTTAAAAAGGTATATTTTTAAAAGCTACGTTTTTAAAAGGTACTTATTATTTCAAGGTACTTTTTTAAAGGGCAAGTTTTTTAAAGGTACTTCTTATAAAGTCTTTTAAAGGTACTTTATTAGAAGGTAATAATTTAAAAAGTACTCCTTCAAAAGTTAATTTTTATAACGATACATCTTTAAAAGGTACGTTTTAAAAATGCACTTATTTAAAAGATCCTTTTTTTTAAAAGTACTTTTTTAAAAAGTACTTTTTTAAAAGGTACTTTCTTAAAAGGTAGTCTTTTAAAAAGTACGTTTTTAAGAGGTACTTTTTATATCAAGGTACATTTTTAAAGGATAAGTTTTTTAAAGGTACTTTATTAGAAGGTAATAATTTAAAAGGTACTTTTTTTAACGATACTTCTTTAAAAGGTACGTTTTTAAAATGCACTTATTTAAAAGAAAACGTACTTTTTAAAAAGTTTTTTTAAGGGTAGTTTTTAGATTGTACTTAATTAAAAGGTACTTATTTAAAAGGTACGTTTTAAAAGGTACTTATTTAATAGGTACTTTTTTAAAACGTACGTTTTTAAAGGTACTTTTTTAAAAAGATACTTTTTTTTACAGGGTACTTTTTTAAAACGTACATTTTCAAAAGGTCCTTTTTAAAATTTACTTTTTTTAATAGGTGATTCCATATAGGCCAAATTTCAAAAGGCACTTGTTAAAAGGTCTTGATTAAACGTTAATTCTATTGAGGGTACTTTTTTAAAAGGTGTTGTCTTAGGAAGTACTTTCTCAAAAAATGCTTTTATTACAATATTACTATTTTTACAAATCCTATTTTTTAAAAGTTATATTTTTAAAGTAGTTTATTTAGGTTATTCTGTTCTGTAGTAAAAGTAGCTTTTTCCGATTGTGTAAAAAGTACTTTTTAAAAAAGTATTTTTTAAACTTACTTTTTTAAGAACTTATTTATTTTTAAAGGTACTCCTTCAGAAAGGTCAAAAGATTTTCTTAAAATTTGCTTTTTTTAATAGGTGATTCCATATAGGCCAAATTTCAAAAGGCACTTGTTAAAAGGTCCTGATTAAAAGTTAATTCTATTGAGGGTACTTTTTTAAAAGGTGTTGTCTCAGGAAGTACTTTTTCAAAAAATGCTTTTATTACAATATTACTATTTTTACAAACTCTATTTTTTAAAAGTTATATTTTTAAAGTAGTTTATTTAGGTTATTCTGTTCTGTAGTAAAAGTAGCTTTTTCCGATTGTGTAAAAAGTACTTTTTAAAAAAGTATTTTTTAAACTTACTTTTTTAAGAACTTATTTATTTTTAAAGGTATCCCTTCAGAAAGGTACTTTTATCAAAAGATTTTCTTAAAATTTGCTTTTGTTATAGCCTTATTTGTGCTCAGCAATTCATTTTGTACGGCTTAGCCCTTTTTCACTACAACGCCAAGTCCTACGACAGACATAAAACAAAAACCGCTTTCTGCCTTGTTCATTCGTCCTTTACCTGACGAACAGGTTTTTTGAATACAGTAACAGAAACTCATTATTGTGTTCATATTAAGAAATCCATGTGTTTTAATTTGAGTCTTATTTCCGGGACGCTGTCCATCAATGGGACAGCCTCAGTTGCTACATATAAGTATAATGGCATATATAATTTTGTAGGACCTCTTCCCTGTGATTACTAATTATTTTTGGTTTCGCAATTTTTCCATATAAAATCACACAAAATGTCTGTAAATTTTGCGAAATATTTTATATGAAAATCGTCAAAAGTTGTTGTGAACTGCGCCGAAATTTATAAATAAACATATTACCACAAAATAAAATGTCTCTGTGTATGAAGGTAGCGCGTCATGATTTAAGCAAAAATATGAGCTGATGACACATTGACCAAATAACGATGAAAAGATTTACGTCAAAACATAATTCTCTGCAGTGTCTTACAACAAAATACCATAAGTTTCGGGAACAACCAGCTGGCAACACTGTTTAACTCGGTGAAGAAGAGCGAGCAGAATAACAACAGCGGCGCATTTTGAAAGTATCTTGACACAAACGGATGCTCAAGTAAATTCAGTCGATAAAACGCAACGTTTGTAAATGGTCGATTTTACTTCATAGAAAACAAGTCGAAAATAAAATAGAATAAAACAAAAAACAAGTGATATTGAAAAATAAAAATAAAAAAAATAAGTATAATTTTTTTAACGCCAAAAACAAATAAACAAAACAAACTAAAAGTTCTTTTTAAAAATTTTATTAAAACACGAAAATACAAAATATCGAAATTTAACAAATTGACGTAATTTATGGAAGCAAAATAAAAGTGTACAATTTTCATGGTTGAAGAGCAAAAAGAGATTCAACACAATTAACCCACTCCCACCACTGGAAAACTTATAAAAATAAAAACAAAAGCAATTCACAATCAAAGAAAGAGAAAATTGCAAGAAAAACAGTCAAACCACCGTCTGTCTGCAGTGACTCAAAAGACAAAGACAGATTAAAGGACAGACGACTTTCAATCAATAGCAATTAACTGAAACCTTCCCAGAACCAGTTCGCCAAGACTATGACAATGGTGGAAGGCATGACCTCTATAGATTTGGGCACCAGTCCCATGCAAGAAACAACCAAAGATATTGGCGACGTTTCGCCCGAAGAGCCCGTGGAAACGCCAGAAGAAAGGTCAGTACGTGGGCAAAAAAAAAAAAAAGAAAAAGAACCCAACGCTAATTTTTTTTTTTTTTTTGCTTTTCAATATCGATTATTTGCAATCGAAACACTCACGTGTTTCGGTGTTTGTCGGTCATGACAGATCTCAGCTACTTCCGATGAAATCGCTTTCTAATTGAAATTGGTCCTATTAAATAGTTTTCGCCATTAAGGACAATGACGTCAGTGCCATTTTCTGTAAGAACACAAAAATTGACATCATTATTCGGTGGTTCGCCTGTTCGCCTGGCAGCATTTAGTCACTATATAGTTTTCTTTGTTTTTCATTAAACCGTTTTTTCTGTAGATTTATTTGGGTGCATTTTAGTTTCATAGTTATTAATTATATTGCAAGTTGTGCTCTGAATCCAAAGTCATTCCATACGACGAATATAAACAGTTGTGCTGTTTTATGTAATTTATTTCGCTGCTGCAGTTGTTAAATTATAACTGTTTGTCACGAATTAACAAAAACAAATTATTAACTTATTTTAACAATTTGCAAAAAACGTATCTGCGAGCTGCCTTTATCTCTGGTTTAAAGGAAGTTAATGACATTTACTCATACGTTTAAGCTAATTAAGAAAGAGAAAAATTACCCAAAGCACATTCCAATGACCCTGCATTTTCCATTAAGCGTTCGCCAACTTTCAATATCATCTGGCTTAAGAAGGAGCTAAAACGTGTACAAGAATTTGATTTTGAATGTCTTTTAGAGCATTTCTGTGGCGGATCCTTCTTAAGTTGGTTTTTCATTACAGCCTGTTCAGACTTTAATCAAAGTTGAGGCGTTACAAGTTCAAATTGGGTTATGAACTCTAATGTTCATGCACAAAAATTAACATTTGATTTGCTTAGTTCTTTGTTCTCCTTCAGAGAAACTCATAATTTAAAACGACATTCAGTAAAAACTTAACGCCTGTCTCACGATAACGAACCTTAAGGTTCGCCAGTACTTGGCAGGCCAACAAACTGACCGGCAGATTATTCGTATTTATGAACTTTGTTTGATCTGTTGTTCAAAAATTTGGCGCACATTAATAGTGCGGGACAGCGTATGGGGCAAAATATCACTTTGATATTTTAAGCTGTTTCCCACCCCCCCTTCCCCTGACCTTATGATGTTCAATTTTGATCTTTATTTTGTTGTTCAGGCTCTTAGTCAAAATAAAAAAGTTAATGTTTTATACTGGGATTTTTCATTCTTTCTTCAGAAATTGTTAAAAAATCCTCAGTATTATCAGATTGACGGTTAATTGAGTAATTTTGTTTTGTTCTTTTCTATTCGTTTTTAATTCCACTTAATTTTTTTTCTGCTGTGCTGAGGTCTGTGCAGTGATCTCCACACTTATTTAATCAATTCAACTCTTGTTTGCTAAATTGAGTTCATTTAAGATCCAATTTAATTACCTAATTGAGCAATTAAATATGGACGCATTTCTAAACTAGACTTTAAGGGCAATATTTTATACAATAATATGAGTAATAATTAATAACTATTATGGAGTTTCTGTTCCAAAGCATTTCGATCAGGTATGAGAAATTTCTCGTAATTGAACATCAATCAGTGATTGTGAAATATTTTCCATCAAACTTCGTTTATTGAAACTTCAAATTATTATTGGATGCTACAGCGAACTTTATTCAAATCAAGATACAAATATTGTATATATTCCAGAAGACGACCCTGTACATGTGATCACAGCAGAACTGTTTGGGTCAATCGTAGAACTGACATACCCATCCCAGTAACTTCTTTCTTTCGTTAATTCTTAACACTTAAATGAGTCATTATAATTTAATTATTAGAACGCGCAGTTAGAATTGGATTAGAATCACACACAAAAATTGCCCCAGTTCATTAAAATTTTTCTCACCATTCCCATAAATGTTGTTGTTGTTGTTATCACTTTTTTCACAGCTATTAAGTTAAAGATGTTTAATTAATAATAAGTGATTATTTGCGTGAATCTTCTGTGGGAGGATTAAATTAAAAAGAGTTGATGGTTAAACATTGATTTTATTTATGTAATTAAAACTAAAAGATGGACTGCAAATAAATGCCTACACGCAAGTATTTTATCAGTGTAACCCATTTTATGTTGCAAATTACAAGCAAAAATTTGTTCCAAAGATTTTACAAAAACTTTTTTCTATTCCACTGAACACAGTTTTTTGTGCTTAAGTGAAACCAAAACGAATTGTTTCTGTTTGTTGATTCTGTGAACTCACTTTGTATTTAGTTCTGTATTTAGGAAAAAATGTCGCTGATTCAACGAATTATTTGTTTGAAAAGTTGTAGTTACGTGAAACTATGATTTTCGTCTAAATGTCAAACATTTTCTTTGTTTCCGCAAACAATTTTTATTGAAGACGTAAAAGCTGCTGCCGAATATTATGATATAAGACAGAAATATCGTTGAATTTAGGAGATTCGTTTACGTTTACGACTGCGCAATTCAACAAAAATGGTGATTGAGGCCAAGAACTGGTTTTTCTGTATGTGTATAAAAAATATGCGCTTGATTTGAATAGAACAGCCACTAAAAATATACATTTTAGGAGTAGTTTAGCAAATTATTTATAATATATAGTTAAAAACTATAAGTTAAAACCCAGTATTGACGGAAATATGCGTGCACCATGTGTCGCCTTTTTGACTGACAATATGAAAACCATTTGGCAAGTGTTTATATTTTTGTATTTACAACAGAAATTCTAAAATGAAATGAACCAAGAACTAGTAACCGGCTCAATTTCCCAACTGAACAAATCGGGAAAACATGAATTGGCGGGCGGCCACATTCCACTAAAGAATATTGGGGCTATTTTTAGAGTTCGTCAGTTTAGAAAATGAAACGGCTCCTGCGCCAGAACTGACTGAATTTGGGCCTTTAGTTAAATGATTCGTGTTTGAGGGTATAAAACTATTCGTAACTACGATATCTTCTTCCGAAACTATAACAGAAGCATGGAGTTCCCTGGTCGCAGCAAACAAGAAGAAAGAAACTATAAAGCTGAACTAGTGTCCAGGCAATAGAGTTTCTGAAAAAGAACTGCAGCTCTTAGGGCGGATGGATTTAACTTTAGTCCCACAGTTACCATAAAAGTTCGCTCACGAAAAGGTTCCCCTAAACGAGTATAGTACAATATAGTATATTTATAGTATGGTAAAGTATACTATACCATACTATAGTATACTATAGTATAACATTGTCGGTTGCAGTCTAAGAGAGCCATAATTCTATCTGAAAGTAGCAAGTAGAAGAACTTGTTTTAAAGCTGCTCAAATTTCAGCATTAATTTATATATGAAATTTCGTTATTTTTAATATATTTCGGGTTATTTCACTCATAAATGTCATAAACGTTATCTTCGGTCGTTTACATTTTTGACAACAAGTCAAACACTTTTACGGTTTTTTGTTTTTTGTTTTTGTTTTGTTTTTGTTATAAAACCCGCAATGACGGAACTAGTACATAAAACGAACGTAAGGAATTATAAGTATCTGCAATCTGATAAAAAATAATAAGACGCAGGTAACTGACTAAATAAATAAATATAAAACAAATTAAAAAAAACTTAAGTGATAAATTACGCTGAATAAGCGCCGACTTAAAACGTTTGGTTTTATCAAATGGAATTTTAAAGTTTTAAATTTCGTTTTAATCTCATGAATATGATTAATATAGAAGAACTGAAAGTAAATAGATAAGAAAAGATGCTGGGCAGCGCTGCCACATTGAAAAATATTAACAACAAAAAACGCCAAAGTACTTCTATTTTTTTTTTTTTGCTTAAAGACACAAGTAGGAAAAGTTTTTAATCAAAAACAAAAAACTAAGTAATAAATAAATAAAAAAAAATCATTAAAATCCATAATTATTGTTATTTGATTTGATCTTTTTATTGCGCTTCAGGCAATTGATTAAATGTGATTGTTTTTCAATCTCACACAATTAATAATTGATTGTCATTCTAAAATATTCAAAAATAATCGAAATTATTTGTGTATTTTGGGACGATGAAGAATCCCACGACTGTGTTGTCTGCAGATTTAAGGAAACACATTTTGAAATGGATAAAAAGAGTCTGTAAACTCCCACAAATATCCCCCAAAAGCGCAGATTTTGTGCAATTGGACAAAGAAGCCACCAACTTTGCTGTGATTGCCATAAGGTGGCATCACCGGTTGACGCATAAATTTGTGTTTTGCAGATATTTTTTCTGATTTTATTTTTTAGCGCATTGCAGCAGCCTTTTGTTGTTTTAGTTTCTTATCGGCCACCTTTCGATTTGACAGGGCGTTAAATTCGGTGCGGCACCAGCCCTGCAAATGTCATCATTATTATCAGCGCAGCGCGTCTGATTACGCGTGTTGTCGTTTTGCATCATGTATTTATTATTCATGGCAATGATTCATTCCGTTAGATTTTATTGATTTAATTTGAATAGCAAATTTTGCTTCTGAAATACTTGATATTATTGCATTTTTCGTTTTGCCTTGACTTGACTTATTTGCGAGTTATTTATTTTTCTGTTTCAAATATTTATTGCAATTAAAAAGAAAACAAAAACAATTATTGTTTGCTAATTATAAAGTGTTATTACCGGTTTTTAATTTCATTAACTGGATCAAAATATTTCATCGCCATTCCAGCAGATTGTAACGAAAGTGCGATGCTTCTTACGGCCCGTTGAATTTCACCTGCGCAGTTGCGGATTTTCATTTCAGTGGGCTTGTGTTGGATGGAATCACACCAACAACACCAATAGGAAAAATACAATAAAATAAAATAAAAAACGCTTTCAATTAATTATGAGCGAATACGGAACATTCTGTCATTGTTATTCGCAAAGGAAAGTTGGTTGTGAAGATTTCATTTGTCTTGTAATTTCAGCACTTAAGTCATGGAATTGTTTAGGCTCATCTAAAAAATTGCTTTGTGGCAGTTTTAGAACGCTTCCCAACACTGGCGAAAAAACATCTGTTCAAGCGGCTGTCAGATCTCACATCATTGTCAATAAAAATACGCTCCTGTCCAGGTCCTATAACTGTGCGGACTATCAATTTTAGTCCTACGTAGTGGTCAGAGAAACGCCTGGTCCGTTTATTCTTATTGTAAGACATGTGACAAGTGTGAGAGCATTTCATGGTTGCCATTGTCACCTAATGGCCAGCCACTGTACACTGATTCCTTATTGGCATATGTAGTTGAATTAATGTACCTGACATTATCACAGATTTGGCCTAGAACTGTCCTACAATAAGATGACAGATAAATTTGTTATTGGACAGCGAAATTATAAGACTCTCTTATAATGTTCTAAACAGTTTAACTTCTAATGGCAACTTGTCATTGTCAGCACATGGCCAAATGCTGCCTTGTGAGATCTTGCAATAGGGACGCCCCTTCTGGAGAGTGATAAACCATAATTAGATGAAATAAATGTTTAACTTAAGAAAAGCTCATACGATTCGTTGTGATTCTGATCGTTTCGATTCCAACTTTCGTCGTTTTGATTTTGCATATCGCTCATATTTGCAACTAATTTTGTTCATTTCGTTACACTTTCCCCGTACGAGCCGCTAGTCACAACGTCGTTAAAGCGATGGCAAAATATTAAAAGCAAATAATCATGACGTGCTTGCAAATATTTGCCATTAAAACCACTGGATTACAGCAGAGGCTGACAGTTGTTCTTAATTTGCTTCGTTTTCTTCAATACAGTCGACTCTTGATAATTTGAGGTTCGCAATAATTTGAACTGTTCTCCAGGTCCCTTGAAAAATGTTCAATAAATGGAACAAAAATGTAAGGAAATTGGGTGCCCCCGCTAATTTGAAATCATTCGAATGACTTATTGACCGCCGACTCGCTATAATTTGAAATTTGTATTTAGACGATCAATAATTTGAATTATAATTTGAATTTTTTTATTGTAAAAAAAATAATTTGTACAACTTTCAGATAAAACCAAAAAAAAAAAATGTGATTTTTGTTTCTGTTTTGGAAACACACAAAAATTAAAAGCGTTTCAACGGATAGTGTCGGTTCACACACATCAACTTTTATTGCCCACCAGTTTGTGTTTCTGTAAGAAAGAAAGAGCAAGAACTACAGATTATTATTTTACTCTTGTTTTTTTTTTTTTGCAAATTAATTTTACAAAAATAGAAATAATTTTCTCCACGACGAAGCAAAAGCTGGAAAACAACATAAAGTCTTTGCGTCCGCCCAAAAATGGAATAATTATTAAAATGAGTTAAAGAAGAAGAAAATAAATAATATGAAACAGAGTAAATTATTTTTGTAGACAATTGAGTGACTGGCGGCCGTTTCTCCACTGACACAATTTGTTGTTTTCTTTAAATATTTATTGAAATTGTTTTCGAAATTACACGAATGTCGAGTAGCGACTGTTCGTTTATCGCACAGTGGAGCAATTTAATGGCCATGAAAAGTGATGAAATTATTGTAGTTGATTGGGAAATTTATGGGCATCAGCATCCGTCATGAGGACGTCCACGGCTCACCACCACCGCTAATGTGGCATCTGAAACACACAGATTTAATAATTACCGTTAATTTTAAAAACTGGGTTTTTGCCGACAACGAAATTTTTATATGCATTTCTGGCAGCTGTTGTGCCTCGCTGCCATATGGATGATGAATATTTCAGTGGCCTCAAATTTGTCTACTATATTTATGGCGATCGGCTTTAACGTTGTCGTGTACTTCGTCCTTACAGAATAATTTATAAAAAAGGCAAAATAAACGCCAACTTTATTCAACATTAACGCGGCAGTCAGCAGTCAAATTTTGGCTGCTCCTATTGGAAGGCTAAAAAGTGTAACTCTCATATTCGTAAACCGATTGCTAGAAGTCTCTATTTAATATATCTTTAAAATCGAACAGAATATGAGTCTTCATTTTACGCAGGACATGCAAAACACACTTTAACTTCAGTTTGTTATTTGGTTTCGTTAAGGCTTCATGTTAATCTAACATGGTATCATGTTGGAACCAAATGAGTTGATTCTAATATTCCTGAACATGAATTGCAAAACAGATTTTGTAAATTTTAAGATTTTGTAAATTAATTAATAATTAATTTAATGTAAATTTATTTTCCAAGAAAGTTCACAATGACTGACAATTTTTTGTCATATCTCTCTCTTTCTACACGATTTAATCATAATTTATTTCAAAACATATCAACAAATTGTCTACAATATTTATTTTATTTTTAATAAATCACTTAACTTTTTGTCTAAAAATATTATATTTTTTGTATTTGAATTTTTTTTAAAGAATTTGTGAAAACTTTATTTGATTCAGCCATTTTTAGCTTGAAATGAAATTGAAAAAAGTATAATTGTATAAGAAAAATGCTTAATAATTCTTCAAGGTCTAGACTCTGCTTTTTTTATACAGCATCATACTGCGTAAATAAATTAGAAATTTATTTTCTATAAAAAAATATGTATTAAAAAAAATTTTTAAAATATATTTTCTTTGTTAAAAAAAAATTTAAGTTTTAGCGGATTCAAACCGCTCATTCCTTTGCAGATTTGCAATCAAATAATTTGTTAACTGATTCAACAAACTCCGTTGTTGAAGATTAAAAAATTCTTTTTGATTTTTTTTTATTAAAAAAACTGATAATTTTTCCAATTTTATCTGCCACTGTCTGTCGATCCGTTCGTCACAGTTTTAAATCGATTATTTTCCCGTTTTTATTTGTTTCGATGTTCTCGTTTTAGCACCTTTTTGTTAAATTTGTGTAATAAAATGTTGAGTAAATAATTTATTTAAATATTGTTTAACATGATGTTTCGTTTTGTTTTTGTCGTCTGTTACAGATACGAACGTCTCTTGCAACGCGCTCAAATTGAAGACCTCAACGAAGTCTCCGGCATTGGCTGCCTCTACCAGAGCGGAGTCGATCGTTTGGGCAGACCCGTTATTGTCTTCTGTGGCAAATGGTTTCCAGCCCATAACATAGACTTGGAAAAAGTATGTTGAATAAATTCAAAGTAATCGCTGTTCTTAATATATTAATTTGAAACGAAAACAAAAAACTTTTCCTTTCAGGCCTTATTATATGTAATTAAATTATTGGATCCCATCGTTAAAGGCGACTACGTCATCGCTTACTTCCACACTTTAACCAGTACCAACAACTATCCGTCATTGCATTGGCTGCGCGAAGTGTACGGTGTATTGCCTTACAAGTAAGTTCGCAGCGAAGAGTTTTCTTGTTCGCCCCAAACCTGCCCATCTCTGACCAGATACATTATCAAATGCACTTATTCCGTGCAATAGCCGATTTGTCTTTAACGAAATCATTTTTCGAAACGTCATTCATGTTATTAATGTTCTACTAAAAATCCCATTTAAACGCACAAAATTTAGCTGCATATATTCTAAGAGTCGTCATCGCACTCACAAGGAATCGAGGTAACAAATTGGGCATTTGTTCACTCATGGTCAGCAATAATTTAATGTTATGGACAGTCGCCAGCAGACTAGGAAATCAAGAGTAGAAAGCGAGTGGGCCAGCGAAAGTCTTCTGATGACGTCTTCAAGCGACGACGCTGACGACTCTTGTCATAAGGGGCAATAATTGAACGTGTCTATCGATAAGCAACAATTAATTAGTTGCGTCTACCGAAGACATATTGCGAATTAATTATGTTGATGCTGATGTTTCGATTCTTCATTTTCTTTAAGCTGAAGATCCTTTTTGGCTTTCCTTTTCCATTTTATAGTTTTATTTTCTTTATATAAAATTGTTAAAACTTTTTCCTAAAGAAGTTGTTTGAAAACAAACGGAAATATTGAACTTTAATTTAAGCAGAAAAAAAAGTTCTTCAAACCTAAAGAATTAATTAATTTTCTAGATATTTCGGGCGAGGGCTCCAACTTAAACAGAAAGAAGCTGTAGCTGTGATGGCACCAGCCTTCACATAAACAAATCGTCAGCTGAAATTATAGTTTAATATATAAAATGTCACATTTTTATTTAATGAGAGTAAGAGAGGGAGAGGACGTGGGTGTGTAGTTAGACACTGGCTTTGCACTCCAACTTCCCAGCAATATTGGATTTTTTCACGTCCTACCGCCCTTCACTGTTGCTTTATTTTCGACAGCAAATTTCTTCAAATGTGGCATTTGCCCCACTAAAATTTAGTTTTTGATCAAAATTTCGCAAAAATTGCTTCAAATAGCGACCATGTGTTTTCGTTCAGTGCATTCATTAAAATTTTTTTGATGTTTTACAGATACAAGAAGAACTTGAAAGCCTTTTACATTGTTCACCCAACATTCTGGACAAAGGTACGTTTAGGCGTCAAATATTGACTCAATTAGATTTTAATCGCATCAATTTGCACAGATGATGACCTGGTGGTTCACCACTTTTATGGCGCCGGCCATCAAAGCCAAAGTTCACTCGCTACCCGGTGTTGAGCATTTATATTCAGCAATATCGAAAGATCAATTAGAGATTCCTGCATACATCACCGAATACGATATGGCCACAAATGGACTACACTATTTTACACCACAGCCCCAACTGACACCATCGTAGACTACAATCATCAGACCAGAGCCTGTATAAAAATACTAGAACAGACTCCACCAGGCGACCAGCATCAGCCAGTCCGTCAGCCAGTCAGTCACTCTAGCAAGTAGAACGTAGAATTTAAACCGCATACCAATAATTATTAACAAAAACCAATCAATGACAACAACTTAAGAGCCCATCAATATTTAAATATTAGAAAATTACCAGCAAAACCAACCAACCAACAAACAAACAAAATTAGGAAGGAAATTTCTTTTGAAAAAAAAGCTCTGCTGTATTGAAAGAGTGTAATAAAACTAAGAAGAAAACAAAAACTTAATAAAGTACCTTTTTAAGAATGTTAAAAATTAATTTAAACAAAAAACTCCACATAAAATTGTTAAATATAATATTATTAAAACAAAGAGAAACGTAAATTTAAAATGCTAATATTTAGAAATGTAGTTATTAAATTTAAAAAAAAAAGCTAAAATTTTTATTATTTTTTAAAATTTTAAAAACATGTTGAAGTTTTTGAAAAATTGTTAAAATATATTTAAAACAAAAACAAAAAATTAAGTACAGGGTAAAAAAAGTAGTCGTGTTTAGGCAACTCTGTCACAATTAGACAAAAAATAATTCGCTTGCAACAACAATAAAAACAGCTACAACAATAACACAAAAGTGAAGCAACCACCTGGTTGTTATCAGGCACTTCTTCTGCCGGGAAAACGAGTTTTTCGACACCATCATTTGTTTGCAACATTTCTCTGCAGACGCTTTCGGCAAATCCAAACTACTGCTGCCCTAAAAACGACCCCACACAAAATTAACAGATAGTTCTAAACACCCTGTATTTATTATTATTAATAATAATAATAAAATTAATAATAATGTTTTTCATTATTTTGATTAATTTGTTTCTTGAAACAAAACAAAAATAAAAAACAAATCATTGAGACCCCTTAAATTTTGTCGCAAACGAAAACTTGTCTAAGAACCAACTAAGAAAATGCTAAACGAAAATCATCCATTTGTTATCCAGGCAAATAATATAATTATATTATATAAAATGAAAACTTGTTAACTAATAAAAGTATTTAATTCCTAATGAAAACGAAGCAAAATCCTAAATCTAAATACAGTTTCTTAATTTAGCCATTAATTAAAACTTTCCAACTATTGTAAATTCAACAACAAAATCATTTAAATAGTATATTAATTCATACTTAAATACATACATACATACATATTTTATATATTCAACCAAAATCCAAGCATATTTAACAAACTAATAAATCCTTTATACTCCTACAAAATGCGTACTTATACAAATTACATTTAACTGGAAAAAAAAAAGTTTAATAAAAAAATCCCTAAAACCGTAAAATAAGATGTACCTTAATAAAATATACGCTGAACTTTCTACAAACTTAAACACAACCCTGTAAAAGTTAATACAGACGCGCAAGGAAATAGTTCGGGGTTAGAGAGTGCCACCAGTATTATTATGACGCTTTAAGTTCTTGTCGCATGTGCTTCCGAAAACTACTTTTAACATCAAATACTTCGGAAGCAATAGGATGGAGAGAAGGAAGCTAGAGATCCATGGATGCCCCCCCCCCCCGCCGGGGGGAATGAATGAAGAATGTCATGTTTGATGGCGTTGCCAATCTTTAGCTGCAGTTAAATTACGCTGACGCCCCCATCAGCTGGATACGAAATCGGTAGATCGCCTCCATATAATTTGCAGTATTTTAATTATTCCAAATTTTGAGCGTTGGCAATTTTTAGCTGCAGATCGCTGGATACGAAATCGGTAGATCGCCTCCATATAATTTGCAGTATTTTAATTATTCCAAATTTTGAGCGTTGGCAATTTTTAGCTGGAGTTAAATTATCAGCTGGATACGAAATCGGTAACGATCGGTTTGTAAATGATCAAATACAGTTACGTGCGGCTCTACCATTTTGTTATCTGGCTGTATCGTTTTATCGAACTGCTTTACCATTACCCCAGAGCTGGCAATTCAACTGCGGCAACCGACTTTGATAATCGTGCCATAAATTTAAACAAGCACACACCGTGAGGAAACTGCTTTTGTAGTCGGCTAAAAGGCATATCCTAAAGAAACGCACTTTTTAAACGGTTTTGCCTGAAATGCAACAATAGCTCGACATGTTCAAAAAATTATATTGAACTGTTCACACATCAATATTGGCAAACAATTACTATATTTATAGACATTCGCGTTTGGTTTAGCGACCGGTCATTTCTGTTCAATTACCAAAAACGAAAAGATCTGTTCTCGCATCTCGTTCAATCATTCACTGTAACCGAATTGTATGACAACAATTTGTATTGTTGGCGATTAAGCTGCATTTATGTATGTCCACAAGGTGGCAGCGCTAGAGCAAAATTACAATAATACAACAAAAACGATCAGACCTTTTTATTAAAAACGCGTGTTTTGAAATCCTCAAAAGATTTGAAAAACTTTTGAAAAATTTAATTTTGAGGATCGAGCGATTTACTTGAAGCCTGTCTTTCTAACAAATCAGCTGTTAAATCAACACTTTTAATTTTATATTTTAAAAATTTAATCAGCCAGGCAGGTACCGAAACTCACATCTCACGAGAAAATGCGATTACGATTTCAAGTCACAAAATATACTGCAAAAACTTCGCTTCAAACAGTAGAAATGGACGCATACAAACGAAATTTAATGTGTTTTTTGTTATTGTCTTAAACAAAATATATTCTTTTGATCCATTTTAATAAAAGATTTTCAATCGAAAAATATATTCCTTTTTTTTTTGATATCTTTACTTTAAAATAAGCGATTTCAGAGCGCCAGCTGTTCTTATTCCCGCAATGTTACCAGACTCTTAGACACATTTATAACAAAAAAGCACGATTTTCAGCATATGATTTGCGATTTTGGAAAAAATATATAATTGATTTGATAATTTTGTGTTTTTCAGCACATGGGCGATCAAGTGGAAATCTGTACCGTCTTTTAAAAGCGAAAAGGAATCCCTTCTTATTTTACTTGTGCACAGCTTTAACGTCAGTTTGACATTCCGCTTTAATAAAAAGCATCAGTCCACCTCAGCACATGCTTACCAGTTGAAGACGCCAAACCTGTTGCGATTGTGACCTCTAGAACTCTTATGGTGCGACTTCAATTCGCATCGCAAATGTTATGCGACAGGCCGGTATATTATGCTTGTCCTAACGTCACATTATGGAGCGAAACGTCAATAGAAGTAATTAAATATTTTTGAAATTTTTGCCCTGCGATGCCTCCTTGGGAACGCCACCATCAGCTGTCACAGAAACAAACAAAATATTTGCTATTGGAAATAGAGCGAGCATCTGACAGCTGTCAGTTTTCATGGGAGTGCTTTCAATTTCGTTTAATTTCTAAAACTTATATGTATGTATATAGTGTATATATATATATATATATATATATATATATATATCGCAGACGATAAACAAGAAATAAACTCCCACTTAATATAAGAGTTCTAAAAAGTTGAGAGCGGCTGTTTGTCCTATTATAATGCAACAGTCTTGGTTTAAATTTCGCACACGGTCGGCATGTGGTTACAATTAAAATACGGAGCGTTCTCTTGGCTGCAAAAAACGGCGAAAATTGTTACTTTGCGTACTTTTTGTTTTTTTGATAAGTTTGATACGAAAACGGCTGTCTAATTCAGGGCCGAAAAATGGGTACATCAAAAACTAATAAACAAACGGCACCAGAAGAAAATGAAATTTCTAAAAATTATTAATCAAAAGATTTTCAAGTCTCCTCGTAATATTATCGAAATCAGATGAAAGTAAGTCACGCAAAATTGACAGTTTTAAGCGCCAGTAAATGATTAATGATTAAAATATCGATCTTCGACACTTGAAGCTCATAATCGGTATTAAGATTTACTAAATTCGGGGCTAATGAAAGCGCCTACAGTAGACAATATTCCTATGAAAAAACGTTCTTATTTGGACTCTAAGAAAGGACTCAGGGACCAGCTCGACATGTCTAATCCCTTCTGTTTTATAATTCGCCAGAACGGAATGAGACGCCAAGGCACCTGAGTTGGTGCCCTTTAATCTGGCTGCCCTGATTTGGAAGCCAATTCTCATCAAATTCACAACGTGTGCGAGAGAAAAGCTAAAATTTTGAAAGAAAACTTGCTCGTGTGACCAGCACTGTCCGATGTAAACGCACTGCTGGTGGTTTTATCAATTATCTATAATACTTATATATATTCGAATTTCTTTCTGTAGTAACATGCTATATAAATATGTAACTATTTTACGTTTCTTAAAAGTTTTAGTTGACTTATTTGGTATAGAAATTTGTCTTCTGACAAAATCATGTCCACCCTGAAGAAGACTTCTAGTACTTGGACTGCTTTATTAAGGAGAGTAGAAAGATTGTCAAAGACGTGGAAAATTATACGTGTAACATCAAAATCGCTTTCCAGTACCAGTGGATTTTTACGTTGACGAAACGAAACGCCATTTTATGAACGATTTCATTCAAAATTAAAGACCTGTCAAAATGTTGGTCCAACTCGGCTTCATAAATTTTGCGAACTCCTTAAGTACCAAAGGAGTCAGCGGGGAGCGCCTTTGAGCGCAACTTTAGCTCCTCTTTGTTACTCACAAGAAGATTAATTAGCAGCGTTGCCACATGTGCAGAGTTATGCCAGGAACCCAACTGCACCGAATGACGAGTTGTTGGTCGTGAATATTCGTCGTCAAAAATAAAACACACAAATAATCCACACACTCGTCATAATTCTGCTCTTCGTCTGCCAACTGTAACAAATTTACGGACACAGACGAAAGCAACAAATTGAATATTTTTTTATTAATATTTTAATTTAGTTTTTATGCGCCGTTATTGTACTGCACACGACGTATTTATGCAGTGAATATTTACCGGCGTCATTCGTCGCAGTTGTGTTTTTAGCATTTTTCATTTTTTTAAAGCTTTTTGTTTTGAAAATCAGTTTTTACGAAAATTATTTACATTTTTCCACATTTCTTTAATATAAATTCTTTACTTTCAACTTTTTTATTTCTGAAGCCTTAATTTTATCCCATTACTCGTGAAACAGTGGCCACACCGATCAAAAGCAAAAAAGTTTTGATTTTCTAGATTGAGTCTAATTTTTGTGGTTATTAAATATGAAGCCTAAAATGCGTTCCATTTGAGCCTTCGTGTAGCTCTTCTTTGCTTTTCGCAAAAATACATTTATATTTATATATATAAAATTAAGAAAATACAGCCAATGACAGTTTATTTTAAAAACTCGGCCGCTCTACACATTTAAAGCTCTCACTTAGTCACAATTCACACTGTTCAATTGCTATTGACAAGAAAGATACACATTCCTGAAATTGAAATTGCCTTGTTGTTCACACTCAGCAATTCTTATTGCCTGTATCGTGTAAACACGTTTACACACACTCGTGCTTTTTGCCGAGTACGCGCAAGAAACTAAAACGAATTGAATGTACAACCAAGTCTGTACTCAGCTCATGTTCTGCTCACCACGATGCCAAAAAGCTAATCAGCTTAACTGACGGAATTGCCCAGTGTGAATGCCCACTTACGGACGACTCCCTACTGGAAATTTCGCATCAGCTGCTTTTCATGCGTACAATCTTTCAAGCACATTTTCGGAAAAAACTGCTGTGAAACTTTCTAACCCGTTGCTTCAATGAGAATTTCTTTTCCAAATATTTCTTTTTTACACGCCAAATTCCATTCAGAACTGCAAATTCCTAAACTAAATAAAATAAGAAAACTATAAAAACTAAACATTTTTAACAAAAACAAAATGTTTTCCTCTTCCAATCGAAACAAAACAAACCAATAAAAACGATCTTATTTAAGCACCTTTTGTACCAAAACAGCTGTTTTAAATTTAGATATTGAAGTAAAAATGTTCAAAAACTCTTTAGAGCGTTAAGTGCACCCAAATCAAGCCTGATAGATAATTATTGTAAACATTAAAGAAATTTTTAAACCTACAGACAATTGATTTTGAATATGTAGAATAGCAATTACGAAAACAAGCTTTTATAAACAAAAATTTATTAAAATAAAGAAATGCAAAAAAAAAGAAGAAATTGTTTAAAACCTTAAAGAAATAGATAAAAAATTAATTTTTGTACCTCAGGGATTCAAATTGGAATTTGTTTAAGAACAAGCCAGCAACAGCAACAAACAGAATTATACTTAATATTGTAGCTTAGCTAAATGATTCCTGATAGCGAATACAATGTCCCATCTAAAGGCAAATGAAACAAAGAAAATTCCAGACTACATATTTGCCACCAGCTCCCCCTCCCATTTATTAATAGTTAAAGACTAGTAGATAAAAATGCATAAAGTAAAAGTTTAGAATGCGACTGTGGGCTAAAGTTTTCGGGAAACTCACCACTTGATTCCTGAAAAATGACTTCCAATCAATCGGAAAGCCAATACGCCAATTTCGTCTAGAGTGGCAACAGCTTTTAGTGACCGCAAACGAACCGAAATTTATCTACCAACCTCATCAACACAACCCCCTATTCTAAACACATTTACATACAGTCACTATAATAAAGATTGTGGAAGTGATTTGTCTGACCAACCTGATTTGAGTGCACCAACCCCACAGAAGAGAACTGGTCGACGGCTCACTAACGTCTCCCCCCCCCCCGCAAACTCTTAAAAAATATGGCGACAGCATAACTCATAAGCCCATCGGACTGTTAAGGGCGGACAAGGCTATTGAGTTGGTAGCCCGATGTCTCCTAATCCCATCGGGCTGTCTAGAGCCTTCAATTTTGTAAATTGTCAGGCTGTTAAGGGCGGACAAGGCTATTGAGTTGGTAGCCCGATGTCTCCTAAACCCATCGGGCTGTCTAGAGCCTTCTATTTTGTAAATTGTCAGACTGTTAAGGGCGGACAAGGCTATTGAGTTGGTAGCCCGATGTCTCCTAAACCCATCGGGCTGTCTAGACCCTTCTATTTTGTAAATTGTCAGACTGTTAAGGGCGGACAAGGCTATTGAGTTGGTAGCCCGATATCTTCAAGGAACATGAGGCTTTAACCAACTCGCCAGTACATTTCCCGCTATCTTAGTTCATTACATAAATAAACCACAGCACCTACAAGACAAGGCCTCATCCTGCACTTTTGGGCTTAAACCACAGCCAAGAAAGGCTCCTCACCCAGAATGCCAAAAGACATCCTGGGGTCTGTTGGTTCCTGTTCTGCCAATTGTCCTCTGGTGAAGGCTTCAAAAGATACATGAACTTCCTAGAGTTTTTGTTGTCCTGCTAACCGAGGGACCTCCACTCCTCTACAGAATGCCCTGTCGTCGAAATTCTCCCCTCTACCGGAGGATACATTTAGACACATAAACATCTCCTTACGACGTAATTTACGTTAATCAGCCAGTTGCCTGTTTCTTTACGCTTCTACAACAACCAAATAACGCCCTGCTCATACTTATGTATATATCGTCAGCTGAAATGCAAAACCAGTTAACTAACATTTTTATTTTACACTAGAAACGAAATAATAACATATTATGTCATCAATCTAATAGAATTCCATTAAAATCGATGCCCAAACCTACAATCGTTACATCACTGTTTCATTTACATACTCGTATTGTAGGTAGCGAAAACAGCTGACCAAAAAAGTGTAGCCTTTTGTTCTGTATGTGATTAACTTGCATTTAAATTTGCATACAAATCTCCTCTTTTTTACAAATAAATGAATAAGACAAAATTCAAAAGCTGTCAAGTTTTATGGGCATGAACAGTGTTGCATTTTGTTAGTGCAAAATGAAGAATATCACAGTAGCATCGCTTATGCAAAAATCTACGCGCAAACTAGAATTTCTTTCTGTATAGAATAGTTTATCAAAATCCACTAGATTTGGCTACAGATCTTCTCTGAACTAGATTTGACTGCGGTGCAAATGCGTTATAATTGAATTTAAAATTTCTCACTTTTATTTAATTAGAGTTAAAAGGGGAGAGGACGACGCCCATGTTGTTGATGTGCATCATAATCTATCGAGACATGGATTTCGATTTTTTCTACTAACTAAGAGTTTTTACATTTCATCTTACCATATATTAATGCCCCTAAGCAGGATTAAAACAGTTTTATTGTTTCGCTCCTATTCCCATCCGTTCAAGGAAACGGCAGCTCCACTCAAAGCCAATAAAACTTGAGAATCCTTTAAGAAGTCGCTTGTACAATATGGCGATGGCGATGGCGATGGCGATGTCTGCTGTTAATATATTAAAGTTCCTTAAAAGAATTACGACAGGCCTGAAAACACTAGTGGACTCAGAATTTTCGTTGCTTTAGAGTTCTCAATTTTATATTTTAACACAAAAAACACACAACTCTTGAAATTGAATTTTTTTTCAAACATCTCTGTTATGAGGGAGGGAATCCATCACAAAGCAAAAGAATATTAGCAAGTGTAAACGCGTATTTTTCGTATGTTGCTTAATTTTTTTGGAAAAATAAATATATAAATTGTTAAAAAGAATCACTATATGCAGGACATTTGTTGAAAACAAATCCTTAAAAAAAAGTTTAAATTACAAAAACAAAATATGTTACAAATTTTAAGAAAAGAAAAGTGAATATTTACACTGGAAGAAACCCCAAAAATGATTGCTTAACATACAAAATCATAGTTTTTCGGATTGAAACTTTCTTTTATATGAGTCTTATCGAAGAAAAATAAATGTTTAAATTGTTCAAATATCCTTTAACTTTGTAGTATAGAAAGAATATTTTAGTATTTGTTGCTCTTTTTTGTACAGTAACGTTAATTAAGCAGATTATTAAATTTATTGAAATTGTTGATAATAAAAGCTCTCAGATCAGATGGACAAGAAAATGAGACATTTAAATACATACATATATACATACATATATAACAAAAAGCTTGCGTTAAGAAGAAATAATTAGTTATAAAAGCAAAAAAAGAAGTAAATAAAAAAAAGCATTTAATAAAAAAGCTGAAACTCGATTTTCTTTTTTAAATTTACGAGCCTGTCCCACATCGGCGAACGTTAACGTTCACAGAGATTTTGAACAGGGTAAAAGTGATTGAGGGCAATCAAAACATGAATTTGACCAAAAAGTTTTCGAAAGTTCATAAATAGTCGCGAAATCAGTTTTTCCAATGACTAGCGAACATTATTGTTCGATGTCCTGGTACAGATGATAAATACTTATGCCGATATTTGTAAAAACTAAAAACTATTTGAACATAAAATCTATTTTTAGGCTCGAGGAGGTAATTTTAGCACCCGCGTTTCTATCACTTGTACCGCAATTATTCGCAGAACTGTCGACTATTGATTGCGTGACGATTATGCGGAGTAACATCTGTGTGATGTTCACCTGGTCTACCACGGGAAGAAACAAACGCAAGATGCCTTAGAAGAAACTCACTCACCTCTAACTGACATGTTGCCACAAATTGCAATTCTCTAAGTCTGCACGGTGACGGTACGGCGGGTATTACAGTCAAACAAAAATGGTACGCAAACAAACTGCAAACAGTGTTTACATCAACTTCTAAATGTGCCCTCGTACTTAACATTGGAAACCAATGGGAGCCCATTTATATGTACTAAGTGTTTGGGTAAGTGAGATAAATTTTGGGTTGTTTCCCTTGGCCAGATTAATATGTTTATGGAACAATCAGCGAATAAATAAATATGGCAACGATACTGATGGTCTTGTACATTCCAAAAAGTGTCTGAACTTTATGTTATGCCGGTAATACGGATTTAGCGCTAATGGTGTTTCTATGCAGTTTTAGCACGAGTTCTTAACAGCTTTTTTGGGGATACTCACAGGACATTCTGCCTGTTAGAAGCACCTATAGGCATATTCAACACAGAGTAGCAGTCAATGGAACAGTCGTTTCCCCGTTTGCGTAACGTTGCTAACATTTCCATTGAAAGAGCTGGTCCAGCGTATTACGCCCTTGAAGGGAAAACGAATCCCAATATATCAGCAGCAGTGCTTCGGCGCCACACTACCACTGCTATTCATTCATTTAAGGTATATTTATGAGTGCAAGGCGCCAGTGAACTCTCTAGTACAAAAATAAAAAACTGGGCGTATTCCGAAGTACCTATTTTATTTTTTTCAACGTTTGTGAAGTGTCAATTATATCTACTGACTTTTATCACAAGATCCTAAGTTGCGTTAGAAATTCATATTCTAGTATAAAAAAATTGCAGAGAAACCAGAATTTAAAGCCAAATTCTTTAATGGAAAATTATGTTTGTTGGAAAACAACAACATAAGATTAATTCATTTAAGCAAATGGTCATGTTTTCCTATGATTTCATCTACTGTCAATAAGATTTGCTGTTCAACACATATTTGGTGGGTTATATCTCTCGTCATGCCGCACGGCCTTCATACGAATCCTTTAACCGTCACAATTTTTTCCACAAACAAATAAAAATAACTCATTATTTTGCCATTTGGAGTTTTTTCAAAATATATTTTTTACTTATAAATTATTAGGTGGCTTTTTAAACAATTTAAGAAACTCAAAACTTACAACAACAACTTAATTTTCATTAAAAACAAACAAACAAAAACAAAATTTCATTTTAATTTATAACTAATTCAGTCTGATCGGCGTTTTCAATGTATTTGTGTTTGTATTTATTAAATATTTCATTTAGACTATCAATAACATTCTGATGAATTTCATCAACATATTCGGCACTGGGATTTTGCATCTTTTTAACGTCAATGGGAGCACCAACTGGAAGTAAGAGATCATTACAAATTAAAAACGCTTCCAAGGGAATAGAAGCAAAGCAAAAACGTGATAGAAAACTAAATAGTGTGAAAAAAAATTGTTTATTTAATAGTGAAAGTTGAATAATTCATGCAGATTTTTTAATAATTATTGAAAAATCAATTAATAGAAAATTCCTGAAAATTTTATTTAATAAAAAATTTCTTGGTAAATAACCCAGTTAAAATAAAAAGGAAATAATAATCGTAATCGAGTGGTCGATGCCAATCATTTGGAAAATATAATTAAGCCTCGAGGAAAAAATCGCAATTTTTCATTAAAAATTACAGCTTCTCAGACCAAAAAGTTAATAAATATTAATAGCGGGTTTCACCCTTGGTATAAAAAGCACCCTTGTAAATCTTGTCAACATAAAACACTCACACAAATAGAAATTTACCTGATTAACAAAAAGTTTGCAATACAAGACACTTCACTTTTATTTACTACAATTTTCTTTAAATATTTTTAAATACGCAGTTAAAAAAGTTTAAATAATAATAAAATCCAAACTCTCGCATGAGAAAAAAAAACAAATAAAAATATACCCAAGTAACGAAGACATTCACCAGTTATTACAATATTTGCAAGAACTTCCCGAATTTGAAATATCTACAATTAATTATTTTAATTGATTAAGTTGATGTTGATGTATTTTGTATTTAATTAATTTTCAGTACATCAAAATTCACTGGCGCTTTGTGATGAAAAATCTTGGTAAATATCATAAAAGTTGCAAACACAACTCAAAGGGTGAATGCCACTAATATGTATTAGAATTTATTATATTTAAAATATGCCCACTGTACAACTGTTATTTTCTTTTACAGTTCACATTGAAATTCTGTCCACTACTTTAGGATGTTTCAAAGCAGCGTTAGAAACAATTTATTTTTCGAGACTTATTTATGATCAAAATGTTACATCGATGTTATGGGCACTTTTTTTGTACCAGATGTGAAACCGTAAAAGACTTGGTCCCTAGTAACGACTTTTATTTTTTTTGTTGTTGTTGAAGATCAATCATTATAACTGGAATTTCAATGAAACTGCTCATTTTAATAGTATTCGTATTATAATCTTTTAGGTTTATATAGTTTCCAAGGTTCTTAACGACTTTCTTTTTCAGACGGACAAACGCTCGCGACCCTGAAACAAGCTGCTACATAAAGCGAGGCGGCTGTAGCACGCACATACGAATACAGACATATTTATTTGTTTTAGCCATCTTAGAGCATGTTCTTACCAACTTGTACGATATGTTTTCTTTGGGGCAGAAAACCAAAGGAATACTGAAAGAAACCACGACCCAAAACAATTAGAGGTGAAACACCCGTAAGTTTCTTAACAAATGTCTGAAACTTTCGCAGCAAAGAGTCCGGTGGATTTGCCACCTGGTCAAATATATCGACTTCACCGAACGAAAAGCTGGGCACAATAGGGCATCTACAACAATCATGTTTTAAATTGGCTTTTATAACAATATACAAAAATCTCAAGTTGTAACTTACCCGGTTCTTATGGCAATTTTTACAAACCCCTTGCGATTTTTCAAAGTCAATATATAGCGGCCGGGATGAGCGTCCAATGATTCCTGAGCACCGCCCACCAGCACAGCCACCGCATTTGAGGTAAAGCCGTCCCTATTGGCCTTGTGTTTCGGGTCATTGGATTTGCTCAGATGATATGTTAATGACTCCCTGGAGCACGAAACTAGGCCCCAGAAACGCATTATTTCGCGCATGAAAGGTATACAGAAATGCATATCGAGGGTGGCAATTTTCGGCCGGACACCGGGAAACAATTCCAACCATTTGCCGATATTATTACCCATATTAATGGATATACCGGTGCTGCAAAATACAAATACAAATATGTTTAACATTAAACGCTGGCACAGAATGTGCAACAGAGACGGGAGGCGAGAGGTATATTTGTCTCTGTGAAATGTAAAATATATTTCTTGCAAAATGTATGGCAGCACAATGCAAGTCTGAGGCTGAAGCTGAGCCAAAGACTGATTCGCAAAATGCGAACATTTTTACTTTTTATAGCGCTACACGATAACAGCGTTTTTTATTTATTAAACAAAATTATAACACAAATACACAATATTAAACTTTTATGTCATTTGTTTATTATGATAACAGTAAATTGTTAACAGAATATTTTACGTTATATTACCAGAGTAGCCATTACTATTTGCAAACGAAGTTTTGATTCACTACAATTGGCAACCATGAAATCACGCCTCATCGTTGCGTTTGGACATTTTTCGTACTGCAGCCTCCGTCTCACACTCAACTTCAGCCTCAGCTGCACACTGTGTCCCAGCCGCAAAGAAGAATGGAACCACCAACAATACACACACATATTTTAGTTCACTAATATTAACTTTAGTTAAAGCTGGGTGAAAATTCCTTTAAGGCTACAGACTACTGTAATACCACAATAAAGTGTTTTTCTTAAAAATGGGAGGGGTGATTTGGAAATTTCGCGTTCTGCGTGCACTCGATTATCGTTTTTGTTTAGAGTTGTGTTTACGATGATTCTCTGGTGAAAAGCAAATAAGCTTTTGTACAGGGTGGCCCAGAAAGACCGAAGTGGTGTGAATTCCTTATAACTTTTTTATTATAATTTTTTTTTTCTTTTCTTTTCAGTATTTTGTAAAGAAGACTTGGATAATTTATAATGGAGCAATACACAATTGAACAACGTGCCCAAATTGTTGAAATTTACTTTTCAAATCAACGGTCCATTGTGTTGACTCAGCGTGCATAACGTCGTCACTTTAATGTGCGGGTTGCACCCTCTCAGTCAACAATAAACCGTCTGGTTGCAAATTATCGAGAACAAGGAGCAGTAAGGAACCTTCCTGGTCCCGGCAGACACCGAACTGTCCACACGGCTGACAATATTCAAGTGGTACAGGAGAGTATTCGGGAGGATCCAGAAACATCAACCAGGAGACGTTCGTCACAACTGGGCCTCTCAAGAACGTCGCTGCAGCGAATTTTGCACACCATAGGATTGTTTCCATACAAAATTCAACTTGTCCAAGAATTGAAACCAACAGATTACCAGCAACGACTTGACTATGCAATTTATTTTCAGCAAAAAGCACAAGAGAATCCAAATTTTATTCATAACTTAATAATGAGTGACGAAGCCCATTTTCAATTAAATGGGTTCGTTAACAAGCAAAACTGTAGGATATGGGCTACGGAAAACCCGAGAGTACTTCATCAACGACAATTGCACCCAGTTAAGTGTACCGTTTGGTGCGGTGTTTCTTCAGAAAGGATCATTGGCCCATTTTTTTTTGAAAATGAACAAGGTGTCGCCATTTCCGTCAATGGTGATCGATATCGGGCCATGTTGCAAAATTTTGTAAGGCCAGCCGTGGAAAACCATCCGCAAATATGGTTCCAACAGGATGGAGCCACAGCGCACACTACGAGGGCCACAATGACTCTTTTACGCGACATCTTTGGTGAAAGAATAATTTCTCGTAACAGCAATTTTAATTGGCCTCCGCGTTCCCCGGATTTAACCGCTCCAGACTGTTTGCTTTGGGGCTATTTAAAAGGAAAAGTTTATGTTAATAAGCCTAGGACTATTGAGGAGTTAAAAACCAATATTCGAGAAGAAATTAACAACATACCACCGGAAGTTTTGCGAAAGGTCATGGAAAATGTGTTGGAAAGAGCACATTTGTGCGAAGCAGAATATGGCCACCACTTGCGGGATAACATTTTTAATAACTAATCCAAAAATATTCCCCATAAATTTAATGTATTTAAAAAAAAAAATTAAAAAAATATCTCTTAAATAAAAAGTTATAAGCAATTCACACCACTTCGGTCTTTCTGGGCCACCCTGTAGTATCATACGTATGTATGTACATATATTTAAGTGAAACTCTTCAGGGTTCAAGAACCTGCCAGCTAGAGTTTCGATCTACACGCAGAACGCCATGCGCCATACAAATTCTCTAATCATTGGTACACTTTTTAGTTAATGAGGGCATAATCCGCCTAGTTTTGACCTTCAACGGTCACCACCCTCTCTACTCTATGAATTAACGAAAGTTGAAAAGCGGGAAATATTAGCAGCAATTTAAAGACTGTGTATTATAAGTAGTAGAAAAGAATTGAAAGGCGAAACGTGATCCTGTGGCGTCCCTGTAACGCCAACTCTACTCCTATGGTCCTAAATTTTGCATCAGATCACAATAAAAGCAAACTTTTCTCAACTATCTTATAACTTTTCTTACCTCTTTTATCGCTGGCGAAAAGCCTCGCACTTTCCTCCCTGGAATTCATTTCTTAGGGCGTTAGTTTTTATTATACTGTTGCAAATATTTCTACAAATATCGAAATAAGTTGGAATTTTTGCACTAAATAATTCATAATCTCCACATTTATTATACTAAAGATAAGGAAAGCAAGAGGTTTTTGTACTTTAGATGAGAAATAAGATTTATAACATCTAGAGGTATAACAAATACGAGTATTGATAAAAGTCTTAAAACAGCACTTTAAATAGTTTAAATAAAAACAGCTGGCAAATTGGGATGGAAGTACATATTAAAAATAAAACCATAATTCTGAAACGGACGCTACCAGTACAGAGCAACAAGCCAACAACGGCATCCCTCTTACTAAGTTCTGCCAATTGGCGAAGGTTTCGAAAGAACCTGCTTAACCGGAGTGATACCTGGTTGCCGCATCGAACGGAGTATCCCTTTCCGGCGCTACGTGCCACATAACGGAGGTACGTATACACATTTTTCTTGAACGTGTTGAGGGTATGGGTAATCCCTTCCAGATACGTTGACGACTCTCGTCTTAATTGTGATTGACGAAATGACAACACGTTCAAAATTGCAGTCAACGGCACTTCTAGTTATACAGCTATAAAGCCTCCTGCCGACCTAATTAGATATCGATCAAATACTTGAATACCTGCTTTGCATAGAGTTGGTGTCGGAAATTTTTTCCAATAAATCAAGTACTGGCTCCGCAGATTGAGTTCTACAAAATCGAAATTGATAAAGAAATCATGCTTATTTCATGCGTTCAAACATGATTGAATGTGTCTTATCAAGATTAAGCAGCGTTATCGATAGACTGCCGTATTTCTTATAATCGCTGCTTTTAAAACTGGCCCTGAATCAATAATTGGTTGTATATTTTTTTTTTAACATTTAAATCATATTAAAGAAGTGGAATGTTTAACGCATTTTTCTATTTGGCTATAAAAAAAACAATTTTGTTCTTAATTTTTTTTTTTTAGTTTCGTGCACTTCAAGACATATTGGCGGGGGGGAGAGGCAATAAATTATTTTAACAATCAGACGTTGAAAAATATTTAATAAAAATTATATGGAAATCAATATTCAATTGACTTGCAAAGAGGCTTAAGAGAAAATACATATATAAGCCAAAAATCGGGAAAGTTGGAGTGGATTTGACACAGAGCCATCAAGAACAAGAAAATTAATAATTATTTTAAGTTTCAATAAGAGCTGCGGCGAAACAATTAACTTTAAATTTATTTCTAAAAACAACTTAAATTTTAACATCCATCTGTCGTTAACATTTTTCGACTGTAGTTGAAATTGAAGTTAGTTTGAGGTTAAATCAGCTTGTATATGTATGTATGTATGTATATGTTTAGCACATTACAAGTGTGAAAATGTTGTCTTACTACTTATTAAAAATTTAATTAAAGTGACAACTCTAAGCGACTTTACATGTCAGCTGGCACTCACATCACCTTCTATGGCTCAAGTTTGTAATAAGTATGTATGTATGTATGAATGTATGAATGTATGTATATGTTAGTAAGAAATATAAAACATGAACGCGAACTCCGAAAAAAGTAATATTTTAATATAATATTTATTTTTTAATATTTTCTCATTATAAAGTAACATTAAATGGTTTTTTAATGCAAGAAGTTTTACGTTAACAAAATATTTATTCTTTGAAACGATTTGCCTGATCAACCCTGTTGTTCAATATATGTATGTATCTTAATAAAAGCAACATCAACTGTGTTAAAATACGCCTTTTCTTGTTTATAGTAGGCAAAAACCGGCTTTTTAATTAAAAGCGAGGATTTTTAATGGAAAGGAAGTCATAATTTAAATTTTTGCCCTTGAATACTCTTCCGATTTGCTATACACTCACATTTTGGTACCAATTGACTATTAGAGGGGTTTCCATTGTACCTTTTCATTCAGTTGCTAATTTTAGGTTAAATTTTAACAGCTGATCATAAAGACAATAAATTCAATTCAATAAAATTAAAAAATTGTATTAATTTTGTTGTTTTTATTTTATGTAACAAAAACGCGTAAAATTAATCAAAAAATATAGATATTTCTTCGTTGAAGACATTTTTGGTAATGAATTTGACCTTCAATTTTAATGCAGTGACTTTTCACAAGCAGTTCGTGTCATCAACTTGAAAGACAGAAATTGAACAGATGTGTCAGCTCAGTTCTACTTTAGCTAAAAAAAATGAAATAATTGGCCGCCCCCAATTTGACCCAAACAAAAATCCAAAATAAGTAAATTCAAACCCAATATATATTTCTACTTAGAAGTTGGTAACTTTACGGGAGCCGACAATTTCTTACCAATCCAAAAATTATATAAATAGCCTGTGCAATATTTCTAGAAATTTTATGGTCGAATTTTTGATTTCTGTAACCGTTTTTAACAAAATGAGCCACTGTGCGTCGACACAATACCTACTTGCGAATTTAAACGTTTTTGATAAACAGCACAAGTTTTTGCCTGGACGCTGCCACCCTATAGATTCCAGTTGAACATGTTCATAAGTAGGTAAAAGGGAGACCAAAGCTGATTTTTTTTTTTATTTTAGCCTGCCTTGTCAACAGTGTCAACAGTTCAAGAGTAAAATTTATTACTTTTGACCCGAATGTTTAACAAAAATAAAATAAAATTCATTTTAGAAATATCGCCAAGCTTAGCCCTTGTAGTAGCGAGTTTATTTGCTATGAATTCGCTCGCTATGGTTCCGAAGAAGATACGAATATTTTCGTTCCGAATAAATAAGTGAATCCAGCTTAATATAAAACTCCTTCACCTCCTTGTAAATTTCTTCAAATTATTTCATTTTGCTTTTTGCTGCAAGTCACAGTTTTGCTTAACAAGAGCTTAAAATTTTATTGCACTCAAATAATTTTCTTTTTTGTGTTGCTTGGAGTTCATTAACTTTTAGGGCACCGGTTAAACAGGTTTTTCGTTTTGTAAAATTAGATTGTATATGAATATTTACACTTAGTAAAACTCACCCTATAATACCGTGGGGAAAACTGGCCAGCAAATAATTACGAGTTGGTTCCAATTCAGCCGTTTTAATCAATTCAACAGGAAAATAATCACGTAAATGATTCGTCATAAAGTTATTGCGTAAAAACTTCCAGCTGTAATCAAGACGTAAACAACAATTAAACCACATAAAAACTTTAAACTCAATTAATTCGAACTTGTTTAACAACAAAATGTCGGAAATGCTATTACATGTACATATAGATATATGTACATATGTAGTTTATACCAACCCATTGCCATCTATTGCTGAACTGCGTCTGTGATGGTCGACATAAATGTAGGCCAAGTACGTCAAGAGTAAAGCGCGCCCCATAAAGCTTAAGTAGCACTGATGAAGACAAGAACATTTTTAGAAAATGGCCACTTCTATGGCTTGTGCAAGAGTTACCAATATGAGAGCGGACAAGATCAAAGAAATGAAGGGCAGAACCATGAAAATGTAAACATACATGCCGGCCGCCAATGTTTGTATGCGGCGGCGTGGAGGTACTTTGACCGGCGCCCATTCGATTTTCTTAATATTTTTGGATATCTCCTCCAAGATTTTCTTATTTGTCTGCTTTAAGTGCTCCACCGTGTCGTGCACATCTTCGGAAATTTCTTTTGTCAGTTCACTTAATTTAACCATTTTCTAAATGTATGTACGAGTCAATTATTAATTACAATATAAAAATAAAATTTGTTGTTTTGTTTTGTTTTTTTTTTTTTTTTTGTTTTAGTTAAAAATCACAAATACGTATAAACATAAAAATTAACAATATAAAAATAAACAACTGCAATTAAAATTCGCGTTGTGTTCGTGTTCAAGTTCTAACTACAACTGAAATTATACTCAAATGAAAATGTTCGTTTTTTCTTCTAAATTTTTTAAAAGTTGTTTAATGCCCGAATTAGCAAAATTATTCGTACTTCAATTCTGTCTACTTCACTTATACATAGTAAATATTTAAGTACGATTCTTTCAACTTTATCACAATCTTAATCTCAAATATGAACAAAAATTTTGTTCTCATTTGAAGTATAAAGTTGCCTTTTGGAAATACAATTTAATAAAATATTATTTGTTTATGACGTTGATTTCAAACTATCCACTGAGTGCCCAGCGGTAAAAAGAATTAGCACGGCTGGCTTCTAGAAGACCCACTTCTTTTGGATAGGCAATGACTGACCTCTCGGCTTTTTTCCATACTCGTATTGCGCGTAAGCCTTCCACTCTCGATTCTGAAAGGCCGTCCGCAGAATGGTTATGCAATTGCCTTACGGTGTAGGGTATCGTATAGGATTTAGCATACGATCCAATATGGCGGCAACTTTCGTTTTCTATTTCAATTAAACTTGTTAAATTTCCTTTTTTAATTTTTTTAAAACGTATTTGTTTTAAGGCAACTGCTAAAATGTTTTACGTGTTTTTCTTGATAGGTCTGCCTGCATTCGATATTTTCATATGTAATTTTCTTTTTAAAATGACATCTGATTTCTGTGGCGTTTCATTGTTGCACATAAACATAATATTTTATTCTTAGTTTTCGCTCTACCAATAAAAGCAAATATACAATGTGTATCTTATATTTTATGCGCCAGAACCGAGGCCTACCCGACATTCTTTTATCAAGGTAATAGCATCCAAAATGCCTTAGCAAGTCCTTAGTAAGAAAGCCTGCGGTTTCTTGCTGGGTATTTAAACATACATACACACAGATATGTATGTATTCATACACATTTGTAAGTAAATTTTTAAAACTGATTATTTGGTGTACCCACAGTCGTCATGTTATCTGGTCACGATAACGCACCGAATAGTGAATATTTTGACTTCTCCCATTTTTAAGTTGTAGCGGATACATACGATAATTGAAAATTCACTGTCACTATCGCTTTAACAGCGAACAAATGCATTTATTGTGCAAACAATATTTTTGCTAAAAGGCAATAGGTGCATTAGGGTGGCTCCTAAAAATTATATTTAATGAACATATTCGAAGTCTGAGCAAATTACTCGTACACAGTGTGACCATTTAAATATATCATTATTTAGTTCTATTTAGTTGTGAATTTTTAATCAAAAATTTGTTTCAGCATTTTTGGATTTTTTTGTTTTTACACCCGATTTTAAGTTGAACTTGTAAATTGGCCTCTGGTGGCTGGAACGCATTCAACATTTCCAAGGCTCAATAACACACAAAAGAGCACACAAAACTGACTGAATTATACGAGTGGAAGAGGTTTAAGAGCCGCTGGGGCTAATGGCTTCTTCGCACAGACCTGGTAGTAAAAAAATTAGCGCCAGTGGGAAAAGTTATAAAGTGTAAAGAGGCTGTCGTTGGTCTGTTTACATCACCTGCTCTTGAGCTGCTCATGTCCTCAAATCGCACAGGCTCAAAGTAACAAGAGCTGAAAAAAAGTTCTCAATTCTGGTTGGTCTGGCAAAGTAGCGCTTAACCAATATGGGAGCGACTTTTTTTTGAATGTCGATTAGCATCGATACAAGTTCTACAGTTTCTGGAAAATTCGTAAATGAAACTCTTTGCCGAATATAGTTTTTTAATAAAAATTAATGACAGTTTGAATCTCCTCCATAGTCCGTTCTCTGGACACTCGTTTATCTTTAGCCAAATTTTGTACGGATTGTGGCCTGCAAAGAGCAGGAAAATTCGTAAATGAAACTCTTTGCCGAATATAGTTTTTTAATAAAAATTAATGACAGTTTGAATCGCCTCCATAGTCCGTTCTCTGGACACTCGTTTATCTTTAGCCAAATTTTGTACGGATTGTGGCCTGCAAAGAGCAGAGTGCCAGTTCGAATGTCTCGAACTATTCTGCATACTGTGATGGGCCTTGACGATGTTGTCAACAGATCTTACCTGCCATAGACAGCTGTTACGTCGTCATCAGCATTGCATTGATAACGACCATAAAAGGGTCGTTTGGGTAAAAGATGGAAGGCTAATGTCGTTGGGATCAGAAATTGTGCACAACCAATGGTTCTTCGTTCTAAGCGTTTCTGTTTTTCTAAGTTAAGTCGTTTTTGTTGTGAAAGTTGTTGTAGTTATTATTGTCTTCGATTGAAATTGTAAAACTTTTCATATTGATTTTGCTCAATGACTTGACCTTTTTACCAACAAGCCTGCAATTTTACATTAAAATTAACAAACTGGTTGCATGTAAAGAAACCGCAACAAAATTTGCAATTCATACAAATTGAATTAATTCGTCATTATTTTAAACCGATTTGACTTTCCTTCGATGACTATTCGTCAATTTTTTTCATATTTGAACTGGTAAAAATACACTCGTCATTACATGGTTTCAATTAAATAATTTGTTTTGAATGTGTCACAATGATAAGAATTTTACAAAAAAAAAAAATTTATAAATAATTATAAAAATACAATGATAAGAATTTTACAAAAAAAAAAATTTATAAATAATTATAAAAATACGAACGTTGTACTCCAGTCTGGTTCCGCAGCTCAAGCATTTGTATATTATATATGTATGTATGTATTGTTTTGTATATTTTTGCTTACGACTAGTATTTTTTTATTTGCGAAGAACCTCTGGAATAGCAATAACAATCGAATACAATGTGCAATTAACTTAAACATTACCATTTTATAAATTATTTTAATAAAACAACAAACTGTATGATGTGTGTCTGTTCACTTTACAGTTTAATAGGTGCTACCATTAGTTCAACCAGCAATAGGATACTTTTGACATGAATTGGTTCCAATTCGAAACTACTTCTTTGACTTTTCAGTTTCACAAGGGCTTAAATCATAATAAAACAGAAAAATATGTACATATATTATTAATATCAATGAAACAGGCTTTATTGGAAAGAAAATTTTATGACATTAATTATTTTTAAATATTTACGATTTCAGTCATGTGATCGCCGCGGCTGGCGCGTCTGGAACATGCCTGTTTATCGTCCACCATTGACGGTAACATGCCAGCCCACAAATAGCACCAGACAGTAATTTTCAGTGCATGTAATGGTGCTTCGATAATCCTGCTTATTTACGTACCCATTCACACAAAAAATGGACTTCATTGGGGAACAAAATTTTGAATGGAAACTTTTGTTTGCGTAAAGCATAAAAATTAGAAGTTTCGGCGATTTTGTGCTGCCAAAAGAAGTGGATTTTAATGAATTTGCATCAAGTTTTGCATTCATTCACACTGGAAATATTGACACTGGCATACGGTGATTGTACTCGAAGTCAGAGTACAAGTGGTACAAGCTTTTCAAAGGAGGTCGAGTAGATGTGAATGGCGAAACTGGGCCTGGATAACCCAGCACATCAACAACCGATGCAAATGTAGAGAAATGAAAGAGAATCGTCGGATCACTATTAGAGAAGTAGCTGAACAAGTGGGCAAATCGGTTGGCCGTTTGCGAGAAGCAATGCGAAAAAATCGTCCGGAATTATGAAAAAACCATTCATATTTCTGTGTGTTCTTTTTTAAACGCAAAGTATGCAACACTTCTTAAGAATCAGATTAGCACTTAAAAGCCACATGAAACATTTTTCTTTAGAAAAGAAAACTACATAACATAGATACAGTGCACTCGCGCTAATATGAACTAATTAAAACCGGGCCAGTTAACTTTTGCAAGATTGTTCATTTTTGCTAATGGCATTTAATTCCCATCCACAAAACGTTTTTCCCATAAAAATAAAAGTTGCTTTTGTTAAACTTTTTAGTTATGGTTTAACGGATTTAAAATAAACAACAATTTATGTTACGTGTATTTGTTTTTGTATTTGTATTAATATCGGCAGCTTTCAATTCATAGTCACAACCATTCATCTACGTTGAGTTCGATATTCTAATTCAACTGAAATGTTGGCTTTCGTTACAGCAACTCTTTGAATGCCATGCCCCAAAGCGAAAGTGGTTTGCTTCGGTATCTACCCTTTAACATCAACCCGTATTTATAAAATATCTATCTATCTTTATTCAGTTTATTTATCTACTCGTATATTACAATTGTTGATGAATTGAAGGTTGTATTTATTTCTAATTTAGGCAGCCTTAAATTGTAACAAAAAATAAACTCATTAATAATGATTTACTTAGAAGACAATTTGCTTATTTGATTTTTTTATTCACTTTCATAAATTATGCATTCAATCGTTAATTGCTGCAGAAATTGATTCTATAAGAAATTCTAAAAACAAAAGCAATTCTAATTGTGTTCTTGTTATTGTCAAAAAACTGATAAATGCCTTAGAAACGTACATATGTATATTACTTTTGCATCACTTAAAATCACACAATGAAGGCAAAAATTGAATATTTCGATATTTTCACAGCATTTTAAATTATTTGACTTTTTCCTCAAATAGTTGAGATATCAACTTCATTCAATATGCAGACAACTCGTCACTGTCAACGTACTTCTCTGACTTAAAAATCAATAAAAAAAATTGTTTCAGTTCAAGAAACAACCTGTTTCAGTTCTATAAATGTATATATGGACATAAATATGTACTTCAAACGTGAGCAATAAACTCATTTGTACTGTTATTTTTGTCAGAGAGAAATTTATTCATAAGCGTAGCATTATTGCCGTTGCCCATTTCCAGTACCAGTTGTCAAAACATATACATACACTCGTAGTTATATAGATCGTTGCTTGGACTGGTTTTGGACCAATTTCTGCAGTTGCATTAGAAGGGGTATAAATTATTTACCCTGTTTAAAGCCCGTATATTTAAGTACTTTTTCTACAAGACAGCTATTTACACATGTTTATTATTTTCTGGTGATCGGTCACTTATCATGGCAATTGAGGCCTTAGTGTTGCTGTGCAGCAGCCACAGAATTTCCTATTCAGTGCAAATTTCAGTTATCCAGCTGTTGACAACAGATTGAAAGACAGGCAGACTGACATAACACCGTTACAAACTATATAGCGAATCCAACAGAATTCCTATTCACTCCTTCCAGTGCAAAAGTTTAAGATAAGTTATTTTGCCACAAGTGGATACTAATCCGATGTTAAGCAATTAAAACTTTAAATATTTTGCGATTATTGTTTTTTAAGGGCTTAAAAATATACCTTTAATTTAGTTGTGACTTTAGATCTCTTGTTTTGTACTACAGAAACAAAATTAATGAATGAAGAAAAAAACAAAAATATTATAAAGTTATTATAACAATAATAAATTGTTAGCGAAAGACTATTAAGTGAATTTATTATGTTTTTTTTTTTTTTTTGCTATAAAATACAATATTTAAATCTGCAACAATTTATAGAGAAAATCGGAATAACATCAAAAACATATACATACATATGCACGTATTTGACGCTGCATAATAAAACTCACCCAGGGTGTCAAAACAAGTTTTTGAGTAAAACGCAATTATTTTTAAGAAGAAGACCATACACACATACATACATATGTATGTATGTACGTAATGGGAAAGGAATCTTTTAGTTTTCGCATATCATTCCTTTAACTTTTACGTTTATACATTTTTTAATCTTTTTCCAGACTATAAAATGTAGAAAATGTAAATTCTTTTTATACTAATTATGGAATATGATGTCACTTTTTCAGCTTCGCATTGATGGACTAATTTTACTGTATTTTCGAAAATGTAGCCACTCAAATTTTGCGCGACTTTTATCCCAAAAGACTGGCAGCAAAAGGAATTCGTATTTAAATATACATACATACATATAGTATATTCGATGGTAATATGGTATGGTATGGTTTTCAGGTATGCTATGTATGAGGTATAATCGTTTTAAAACTTACAAAATAATTTCACTTTCTTTCTCAATGCCAATTGTTGTTTTGAAAAAGTGTCATAAAAAACGTGTGACAGACTTGCGCCCTTTCTTGTCCCGAAAACTAAGAGAATATTAAGATATACTAAAACGATTGGCTAAAAAATGCTCCATATTTACACACATACATACATATGTATGTATGTTAAATAGAAGGAAAATTGATATTTTAACATTGATAATATTATGGCACTGCAGAATAATATTTAATTATTCAAAATGTTCATTCAACGAACTGTACAAGTATATATTTATAAAATGTATGCAATGTTATGTAGGCCACCGCAGACAATTTTGAAACCCCGGTTAAATTGATCATACGCCTAGTGTTTCTTTTTTACTTTCTTTAGGACTAGCTTAATCCGTTGTGCTTTGCTGCTGCTTTTCCACAGTCCAAGTTAATATTTGTGAAAATTAGTTAAATTGAATAAAATAAAGTGAAACGAGCCCCAACTCTTAAAAAGACATTTGTCAGAAGAAAACTTAATTTGGTAGCCAATAATCTAAGATTTCGTTGTTGTTGTGTAATAACAAACTAATTGAATTTTGAATATTTGAAATAAGTCAAACAAGATATAGGCTATATAAAAATTTACATACACATATACATACATATTTAACAAATTTATGAAAAACAGGAGTAAAAACGCAACAAAAAGTTGTGAAAAGAAGTTCGCAAATGACTACACTTCCAGGAAACCTACAAACTTTGGAGCTGTAGGACTTTAAAAATTGGGATTTCGATTTATGACATCAAGAAATCGTATTCGTATGAGTAATATTTTCTAAAAAGACGTAGTATGTACATACATATGTATGTCGCTACTACGAAGCAGTACACACACCATAATCAGTCAAAGAATGTGCTTTGAACACAAATACGTCCTTTTGAACTTTAGTTGTCAGTGCCTCTAATGAAAATAACCAAGTAACGCCGGTTACGATATGCAAATGTTAGATTTTACACAATGTATTGCAATACATATTTAAATAATATTGATATATTATTCTTATTTGTGTCTGTATCCAGGAAAAAGCAGTTGAAGCTATACTTTCTCTTTTGACTTGTCATAAATTCAAATAATACGCGCAAGTGTGATAGAGTGAACGCAAAATGTTATGTAACAGATATGACGGTAATTGCGTATTAACGCCACCGCAGCTACAGGTTTGATGTTCATCAAATGTGGACAATCTAACCTAAAACCTTGGCAACAAATCATAAAGTAATAAACTTCAAAATCAAAACACTTTTAATTGGAATTACGTGGAACTTTTGCTGCGGTGGCGTTGATACTTAAGTACATACCAATATGACATCTCAATAATTTTTACACATTTTTTTAAACGATAAGTTTTTTCATTAGATCAAATTTGCTATATGGTTACCTTATAGAAATCCAAAAACTTTAATATAATTTTTGCCTTCTCCATTTTGTTCTCGTCTAGATACTAAATGTTAAATTGGGTGGTTAAATTGTATGGGCCGATGTTGAATGTGAACCACACCTAAACGCCAATTTTTTTTTGCCGAATTTTATTTGACATTTCTCTATTTCAGACTTACTCAATTTGAACCATGGAGAGATACACAATCCAACAACGTGTTAAAGTTATCCAGACTTATAATGAAAATGGGAGTTCAAATCAAAATGCATATCGTGCACTTCGTAATTTTTTTGGTCAATTTCATCGTCCAAATGTGCGTACAATCGCAAAAATCGTGGAAAAATTCGAGCAAACCGGGTCTGTAGAAGATGTGAGAACACCAGTGCATGCTCGTACAGCTCGTACTGCAGAAAATATTGCTGCTGTTCGCGAGTGTGGCTGAAGAGCCGTCCACCTCAACTCGTCGTCGTTCCCAACAATTGCACCTCTCACGCTCGTCGTTGATGAACATTATGCATAAAGACTTGCATTTACACGCTTACAAGGTACAATTGGCTCAAGAACTAAAACCTCTTGACCATTCCAAACGTCGTGAATGGGCAGAATGGTGGCAAGAAATGGCAACAGTGGATGATCAATTTTCGAAGAAAATCATCTTCAGTGATGAGGCACATTTTCACCTCAGTGGATTCGTCAATAAACAGTATTGCCGCATTTGGGCGAATGAGAATCCAAGAGTGATTGTCGAAAAACCAATGCACCCACAAAGAGTGACTGTTTGGTGCGGTTTGTGGGCTGGCGGCATCATCGGGCCGTATTTTTTCCAAAATGAGGCCGGTCAGGTGTTCGCTATCGTGAGATGATAACGAACTTTTTATGGCCCGAATTGCAAGATATGGATGTGGACGATATGTGGTTTCAGCAGGACGGTGCCACTTGCCACACAGCTAACGAAACAATGGCTCTTTTGCGCAACAAATTCCATGGCCGTGTTATCTCACGTAATGGCGATGTTAATTGGCCGCCAAGATCATGTGATTTGACACCGTTGGACTTTTTTCTTTGGGGTTATTTGAAAGAAAAGGTGTACGTCGATAAGCCAGCAACAATTCAAGACCTAAAGGATCAGATAATTCGGCACATTAACGGCATAGAACCTCCATTATGCCTCAGCGTCATCGAAAATTTGGACCATCGGATGGAGGTGTGCCGCCGAGGTCGCGGCGCCCATTTGGCCGATATTTTGTTCCATACATAATTGAGTAATACCAATACATCATAATAAAATAAAATTACAATAATTTCCTAAATAGTTTGTGTTTTATTCAAAATCAACATCGGCCCTTGAAATTTAACCACCCATTTTAATAAATTTAAGTGACAAATGTTTTCAATAGGCAGCATAGTCGCCATCTTATATTTTTCATTGGACTTAAAGTATGATGGTGGAAAAACGAGGTATAATCATGATTTGATACAGCAATTGCTTTCCCACAAAATCTTAGGAATATCCTAGAGAAAATGGCACCAAAATTGAATTGCTTTATTTCAATGCAACATATTCTTCTAAATATACTTACATATGTATCTATGTATGTATGTACATACATACACATCTGTGTTGCACGAACACTAACACAACCGCTTTCTCTTTATCTCTTTAATATTGACAATAATAGCCTGGCTGCGCTTATTCATAACTTTTATTTTTGTCAGTGTCTCACTTAAGCGTATTGTGGAGCGTGTAATAACAGCGGTTTGGCAGCACTTAAAATCACACATGTTGTTGTTTACAAATCAAAAGTTTTAAAACAAAAGTGTTTTGCTTGAATTTCCAATTCTAAAACTAATAAATGTTAAAAACTAAACTGTATTGTTTTTAATTACGCAAATGGCAACAGAGGAGCATAAACGTTTGGCTGATATAATCAAATCATGTCACGATTCTCTACGTTTTTTAACAAGACAGTGTGGAGTAGAAAAGGCCTGGCAGGAACATATCAAAGACACCGAACGCCTAAAAGAATATGCTGCAGCCATGCACCAACTGGCCAATATTTGGGAAGAAAACTCAACAAACGAAGATTTAATGGCTAAAAGTCGAATAAAATGGACAATGGAATATTGTACATCATACTTCTTCTCCGAACGCATTTATTTGGAAAAAAGACTTAGGGAGCAGAGATTATTAGACTCTTGGGACGACTTTGATTGTTCACAATGCCAATATCTCGAATATGTTCCTGAGAAAATAAAAGTGCTCGACGTTGGTAGTTGTTTTAATCCATTTGGTAATATTGATCATTTTGAAGTGACCGCGATAGATTTGTGTCCCGCTACAAATGAAGTTCTAAGAGGTGATTTCTTAAAAATTTGCGTTGAAGATATAGAGAACGGCAAATCTTTCAAATTATATAACGAGGAGGTGATTGCTTTGCCAAAAATGTACTTTGAATGTGTGGTGTTTAGTTTGCTTTTGGAATACATACCTAATTCAAAATTAAGGCTGGAATGCTGTCAAAAAGCTTACGACTTACTAAAATATGAAGGCATTTTAGTTATTATAACTCCAGATTCTCAGCATGTTGGCAAAAATGCTGCTACAATGAAGAATTGGCGTTACACTTTAGGCACCATTGGGTTTACAAGAATACGTTTCGAAAAATTACCCCATATAACGTGTATGGTATTTCGGAAAGCCTGCGATTCTAGAGTGGCAAAACGATGGTCTCAACTACATAAGGAAACTAACATGAGCTTAACAATCGATATACCGCAGGATAACAAATCTTGCGAGCACACAAGCTAGTTAGTCTAAAGTGCATGTTTGTATAAAAAAAATTGGATTCTATAAAAATCAGAGAAATTAAAGGACGAATGAATTATATTTGATTACATTGCTTAGAAATCGAATTCCAATCGAATATGTTTTTCCAAAAAAAGGTTTTTGTTAACTTCATACTGTCCTAATTTATATATGTAAGTATTTCAAATCAATTTATTAAACTTTAAATAGACGTTGGTCTAATATAAATACATATACATACTTCCATATTCTGGAACAGCCTTATGTTCATATTAAAGCCATGCGAAGCTACATTTTATACAAGTTGTGGTAACCACTGTCTATACACATGTATGTACTTTTATATAAGTTGCTGTTGTTACTTTTTAAGTTGATGGAATATGAACAATAAATGGACGATGAGAGTTATGTACTGCTGTTTCTCTGGTTTCGTCCAAAAGGCACAATGGACGTGAATAGCTACACCATACATAAGTAATGCAAAAAATATTTACCAGTTCATGTGATAAGTTGTCTTTAGCTTTTTGTTTTTTCACTTAATCCTGAAACACTGGTAATTTCATTCGTTTTTTCATATTTTTTATATACTATGAATTAATAAAGCTAAGCACCAAAGATTAATAGAAGTTACTTCTAAAAACTTTAGACATTAAAAATAGGCAAAGAAGGAAATTAAACTTGTTTTCTGTGCGAGCTTGATAAAAAGACATCTAAACATCAAACAAAAGGAGAAAAATTTCAGTTCATTTGAAATAGTTACATCAGTAATATTATTATTTTATTAACAATTCAGCCACAAATATAATTAATAAATATAAGATGTGCACATTTTATTTCACTATGGGACGTTTTCAGTTATCGTTTCTAATTGTAAATTTAATCTTTTTGGCAATTCTGCGTAAAAACACAAAGTAAAATCTAACTTATTTTAAGTTTGCTTCAGGCAAAATTTTTTGAATACGTTTTCGCTTAGCCCTATCCCCAAATTCAATGGAATGCGCACGTTTGCAGTGATTAAACATATTCGACTTGGACTTAAAAGTCTCTGGGCAATAAGAACATTTATACAAGTCCACTCCAGTATGGATAGCCATATGCTCCTTTAAAACAAGAAATACAAAAATAAATCAATTTCACTGATCAGAAGTGAACTGATGAAAAGGAAACTCGAAACTCACTCTTAATAAGGTGGGCACTTTAAAGGATTTCTCGCACACCGAACACTGATATTTCTTTTCCAAGTTGTGTTTGAATCGCACATGTTTCACTTTGGCCACTCTGTTTGTGGACACAAAGCCACAAATTTCGCAAACATTCTGTTTATTGTCGTTACTGCTGTGCATTGTACGCATGTGCGCCGACAGATTCGCCTTGCCCGTATACCATTTATTGCAAAGTTCGCACTGTATTTGTGGGTTGGGCTTTTTGATGCCATGCACAATCTTCTTATGTTTGGCGAGTGTGTTGGGAGTAGAAACTATTTTGCCGCATTGATCACACATACAGGCTTTTGCCGGATCATGATGATAACGATGTTCTTTTAAGCGACGTCTGGATGGATATCTGCAAAGGAGAACAAAAATGCGATAACTATGACATGTAAGAAAATTTAAATGCATTTGTAAATATATATTTTATGGAATATGTGTGCATGTACATTATTTTTAGTATACTAATATTATGGACTGATTTAGTTTGGGAATAAACTCTTAAACTAAAGATATATACTCGTACATACATGCATTTATGTACATACATATGTTTATGAACATAAGCAGCAAAGATTAGCCCCAAATTTTGATATAAGAGGCGGTTAATATTGAAAAACATTTTTTCTTCAACTCTTAGAAGGAAAATTTTGTAAATTCTTTTATGCCGTATTCTTTTAAACAGCGCTAAACACAAACTTTCATATGCAATATGATTGAAATTGAAGTAAATGTGTTGGGAATCAGTTTTTATGGCATTGCGCAAGGCTAAAGCGACCGACCACAAAAGTCTCAAAACACATTTTCACATTATTTTTATATATAAATATATACTAGATATTGTAATTTAGTTAGGCGATTCACATAGTGTCATAAAGTCCTAAATCTAGTACTTTGTTATTTATCAAAAGGCGTTATTCTGAATAGATCGGTTTGGATTTTGTAATCTTCTTCTTCTATTTTATACAATGTTCTATTCGCAAGAAAACTTTATCGATATTTTGCTCAAACATGTTATGTAGAGAGAAACCTAAAATGGAATTTTCGCAAAACATATTTTATTTTAGTTATGACGATGTTGCAATATATAAATGAAATGCGCTGGCCAGTAATCTTTACAAATTCAAATAACCAATAAGATGTACGACTTTTGTGTTCTCATTAAAATCAAAATATTCTCTTTTATAAAATGAACTAAACAAAATTTTCATGTGAAAAATAGCAAAATAATTTTGTATTAAAGTCATAAAAAAAATTTAATATGCGAAGAAAAATCCTTTTATCGCTGTTGCAAATGGATTGTAAATGAGATATAAGAAACACGCTAATAGACATGGAAGAATGTTGATTCTACATGTTTAGGAAGAAGCTTATTTTGTTAAGTTCTGCTATTTGTTTAATGTTTAAGTTCGATAAAGCTTTCTAATCTATTCGAACGCGATTATTGAAATAAAAATGTTTTGTTATCAAAGGCTTTATTAAATTATGAACCGGCAGTAAATTAGCGTTAAAACTGAACTACCAGCATGTAAATTCAACATAAGACAGGGTTATTTTTAAAAAATTGTCTGCATATATAAATATATCAATATAAATCAATTCGGCAACGGCCTGTTATACGTTACTATAAAATTAAGCAAAACCATAAAATAATAGAATATTTGTACAAAAATCCTGAATCTGCATATTTTATTTCATAGTTGAATTTTTGAGTTATGACTATATTAAATTAAATTGAAATAATTCACAAAAGAGTAATAAAAAAAAAAAAAAAAGCTGAAACAAATTCTCAGTTGTTAACGTTTTCAATATCCGGTAATAGTTTATGGGCACGATCCCTTTTAGTTCTGTTTTCAAATTCAATTGGATGCGATCGTTTGCAGTGATTAAACATATTCGACTTGGACTTAAAAGTCTCTGGGCAATAAGAACATTTATACAAGTCCACTCCAGTATGGATAGCCATATGCTCCTTTAAAAGAAGAAATACAAAAATAAATCAATTTCACTGATCAGAGGTGAACTGATGAAAAGGAAACTCGAAACTCACTCTTAATAAGGTGGGCACTTTAAAGGATTTCTCGCACACCGAACACTGATATTTCTTTTCCAAGTTGTGTTTGAATCGCACATGTTTCACTTTGGCCACTCTGTTTGTGGACACAAAGCCACAAATTTCGCAAACATTCTGTTTATTGTCGTTACTGCTGTGCATTGTACGCATGTGCGCCGACAGATTCGCCTTGCCCGTATACCATTTATTGCAAAGTTCGCACTGTATTTGAGGGTTGGGTTTTTTGATGCCATGCACAACCTTTTTATGCGCAGCCAGTGTATTAAGGGTAAAAACAATTTTGCCGCATTGATCGCACATGTAGGCTTTTGCGGGATTATGGTGATGACGATGCTGCGTCAAGCGTCGCCTGGACGGGTACCTGCAAACACGAAGAAAAAACACATTTACATTCTGGTGGTCTTAGAATATGAAGAATTTTTAACGGCTCCTTCAAAATCCGCTAGTTTAAATACAAAGTTTGTGGATGATGATTCATATGAAGAAAAACTGGGCATTTTTTACAGCAGTTTTATTTTTTTTTTTTGTATTTCATGATGGAATGAATTTTCATGTGAAAAAATGCTGATGGGATTAATAACAAGAATAATGCAATCAGAATTGAAGCCAGTGTTTGAGATATTATAGTGGTTAGTTTTTCCATATAAAGGATTATTGCCAATTGTTTAAAAAATTATTACTCAGCAGCCAAAAATTGAGTTAAAAATCCTTTTGACTCGCCAGTGAATTGAAATAAAGGAAGTCGTTAAAAACAAAGCGGTTGATAGAAAAGACAAACTTTTAAATTTCAGATTTAAGATGTAGCCGTAGAACAGAGACAATTTTAGTAGGAGCCCACTAATATTCTTCAAAATTTATGCATGTATGTATGTCTTAAAATTTAATTAGAAGTTGCTTAATACTCCAAATGGAGCAGGCCAGAAGCGGGGCTAAATTTCACCCTTCACCTGCTTTAAGAAATGGCGTTCAAATGAATTTTCGAGCGGCATCGTTCCTGCAGGATTATACAATAACAAAATTTTATTACAAGCCTTCCAACAAACAATTCAAAGAATCCTTTTCTGGTTTTAAATTTAGCTTTTCTGACATAATCAACAAAAATAATTTCCAGAAAAACCAGATCCTCCACTACAATTTTTTGATTCGGAACTTTTCTATCTAGCCCGACGAGCTCCGATACTTTCTGGCATTCAGAGAAACAATTCTGTGGAATTGAGAGATCTTTGATGCCCTTTTCACGACAAAAAGTAGGCACTCATCACATCCATCTCGTTAATGAACCCGAGGTATATTTAACCTTGGAAATACATTTACAGTCTCACTTTGATTCTGTTTAAAGAAGTAATCTTTAATTAATAATAAATTTATTTAATATTCTCTCCAATTTCAACATAAACCCTTAATACGTGTCAATAAAATATATAATTCTTATTAATTTCTTGAATATTTTTCTTTAGGCGGTTTAGTGCGATCAGCCATCCACTCGGCTCGATGAAAACGTCTACGATGAGTGAACCAGTTCGCTTTCGACTTGAATGTTCGTCCGCAATTCGCACACGTGTAGAGTGGTTCACCCGTGTGTGTGGCCATGTGTTCCTGCAAAGCACAATAAAAGATGTGGGTAACACACATTGAAAATAGCGCAAAATTTTACTTTTACCCACCTTAATGTCCTGCGGTCTCTTAAACGCTTTGCCGCACAGATTGCATTTATGTTTGCGCACCACTCTGTGCATATTGAATATGTGCTTTTTTAAAGCTCTCGGTGTGGTCGACACAAAGCCACAGGTGGCGCAACGCTGTTCGATATCCGCGCTCTGGTGTATATTGCGGATATGTTCCTGTGCTCGCAATTTCGACAGATACCATTTCTTACAGAATGGGCACTGTTCGGGAATTTTTTCGGCTTTAGATTCGTCGGAATGAAAATTTCGATCGTGAGACTTTAAACAACTTTTGTTTTTGAACGTTTTGCCGCATTTATCGCAAATGCAAAAGTTTTGCGAGTAATGGGAGCTTGTATGGGCAATCAAAAGTTTCTCGGTGGGAAATCTAAAATATTTAAGAAATGAATTCGTTTTGTAGTGGAAAGTTTAAAAAATTCAACGAAGTGGTTTTAATAATTAAAAACAAAATCAAATCGTTTGAGTCCGGGCAATTGAAAGAAAATAAAACTTTTGGCAGTCTGTTTATATGTATGTATGTGTTAGAACATTTTTAATACTTATGTAGATATTCTGATTACTTAAGTTTATACAAATTCACTGGGAGCGAATGTTCCTCTTGGCATATATGTACATATTTCCGATCCGGGGACAAATTTAGCCCGCCCAAGCTCTAATTTCAGCCAAAGGATTAACAAATCCTATTATAATTTGAATTATAAAATCCATTGTTGCAAAAAAATTATCTATTCTGGTTACATTTGCACCTTATTTTATTTTGTTTCTTTTTTTCTTTTCAATGAGAAATAAATTTTTCATGAGTAAAATATATAATATACTAAAATAAGAAAAGCGTAAAATAAAAGAAAATAAGTTTAAAAAATAAACAAAAAAATAAATTAATATTATATAATACATAATAATAATGATAAGAAGAAAAACATTTGGAAAAAGTAATTTCATATTATAACCTTATCTTGAGAAAAAGTGATAGATTGATTCCGCGTTACTAACTAATCGCAAATTTCCAAAGACGGATTTCGTACATAAAATATTGCCTAACAGAAATTAAACTATAATACCCAAACAAAATGTATCTTCAGATCTCGAGAAACCTAATCGGTATAAGAGTACACGAATTTAGGCAAAAATGTAAAGTTGAAGTAGATGCAAATCTTTCCATGTATCTACATATATGTATATCGAATAATGCCATATAAGGAACATGATGGGTAAAGTGTGAAGTTTGCGCTTGCGTGAGGCGTCGCATCTAGCAAATAATTCACTTTCCTAATCTAGAATTGGCATTAAATTAGTTTTAGCAAGAAGTGTCCTTGCAGTCTTGGTTTTTTTTGGCCAATTTAGCTGCAAACATATTTGGCATCTGGTCACATTGTACTACAAAAGTTTGCCAACTTATTTCAAATTTCTTTGAAAAAAGAATCCAAGTGTAGTTCTCTTCATGCAAGCATTTGGCTTATGCTTCTTTGCCTCCGAAGAGAAGCGGTACTGCAAGCACTGCCCTCTACGCGAGAACAACAAATAAAAAGTTCAGAAATATGGAAAATATTTTATAAAATTTATTATGGTCTCTTAAAAATCAGTTTCTTGAATATTTCTCTTTAGGCGGCTTAGTGCGATCGGCTATCCATTCGGCGCGATGAAACCGCCGGCGGTGATGAAACATATTCGCTTTCGATTTGAACGTTTTGCCACAATTTACGCAGGTATACAGCGGTTCGCCTGTATGTGTTGCCATGTGTTCCTGTGCAATAAAAAACATACGAATAAAAATTACACATACTTAAGCCGTAAATATTCGTTAGTTGTACCAACCTTTATGTCCTGCGGCCTCTTGAAGGCTTTTTCACACAAATTACATTTATGTCGACGAACGACATCATGGTTAAAGAGAATGTGTCTCTTAAGAGCTTTCGCTGTGGTCGACACGAAACCACACGTGGGGCACCGATGTTCGATATCGTTATCTGTGTGCATATTACGTATATGTGATTGGACGCTCCATCTGGTCGAATACCATTTGCTACAGAATGGACACTGTTCTGGAATTTTTTCTGGTTTCGGTTCATTGGAATGTTCTTTTTGGTCATGAAATTTCAAACGAACATTATTTTTAAAAGTTTTGCCGCATTTGTCGCAAATAAACATACGCTGAGGATTGTGCGTATTATTATGGGCACTCAAGCCTTTTTCGGTTGGAAATCTAAAATATTAAGAACACGAAATACAAAAAAGTTGATTGCAATGCTGTGGTGAAAGTTGATAGACAGGAGGCTTAGTTCTATCTCTTATTGCCTCTTAATGTGGCATAAAAAAATGTTTTAATTGATTTTGATAACGTTCGTTTAAAAATAATTATTCAACAAAGAAAAGGGAGTAAAAATAATGAAACCAGAACCAAAGCATTAATTACGGAAGAGGAATAAAATGAAGTTAAGAAATGATAAAAGCACAGCGCAAAATATGTATCGTTTACGATTTCACGAGGAGTGTTTTTAGTTTATTGTAGCAAAACATAAACAAAATAAATGTATTTTGAAATGTGTCTCATAACTTTAATTCTCATAAAGTTCATCATTACGTACATGTTTATTCAAAAGAGAAAAGAAAATCAAAGAAAAAGAAAAAGAAGACGCGTGGAAAGAAAACAGAAAAGGAGAACAATAAAAATAACGTAAATACGGTTTAACTTTTTGACAGCATTTTTGTAACAAAAATACTTTTCAAAAACCTTAGAGATGATGTACGTACATAGTTTTTTTGAAAATCTTTTTCAATTAATTGACTCTTAAAAACAAAAGGAAATAATCGACTAATTAAATTTATTGTTTATGAATCATTGTTATTGATTCAATTAACTAATACTTTGATTTCACCGAATAACTAGTTTAATACAGCTCTTTAAAAGAAATATGTTTTCAAATATTGTTGTTGCATAACAATTATGTCTGCTCCAACCATGTATATTGTTCTTGTAAGCATAAGAAATCCCTAGTTTACAAATTTGTGATTCCGTTGATACCGTATATATATATATATTCCACAATTTCCAGAAAATTTCTTAATTATATAAAACTGCATAAAATTTTCAAACATTCAGTTTTTCTTTCCATGCATTTCAAAACACAATGAGAATTATTCAAGGAAAATATTCTAATAACATTCCTTTAAAGAAGAATCTAAATATTATGAAATTTCCTCCCTATTTAAAAAGAGAGAACAAAAGTTTGTTGTGTGCATTTTTAGGTTTACATGACTTGATCCTCCAGTACGTCCGAGTATTAGCAAACTAAAATTATTAAACAGCTGGGCAAAAAACTAATGAAACAGCTGAGCGTTGCGACTGTACAGAATTTACAAAGCACGCGACTACTCCAAGCTGTTGCTGTAATCAAGGCGAAATTATCCAGTCGTCGCAAAATGGAGGAAAATAATAAAAAATACAGACAAAAGTGAATTGAACAGAAAATAAGCGACTGTTTCTATTAAAATTACCTAAATCAATGAGAAAAGATTTGAAGTTTAGAGGAAAAGAAGATGAAGCTAAAAAATAATCACCGGAGCTGTTAAGTTCACCGTCTTACTTGTAATTATTGTATAAAAATGTAACAAACTTCAATATTGCTGGCAATGGTTGCTTTAAAATACAGCTCTGTTGTGATGAGAATACCTCGTTTTCTAAATTTGTATAGGACTGTGTACTGTGCATTTTTTAGACTCGTCAATAAGTTCTTCTTCAATGATTTGTATCATTTATTCATCGGCTGACAATTACTTGTCAAAAGCACAAAATGCATTCACAAAGTCAACATTAACCAAAACCTAGATGAGCTTTCTTTGGCGGCGCTACTACTACCTTTAGAAAATAAACGATTACCATCCGCTTGTCATTCGTATTTTTCCCCAACAACAACAACAAATACAACTTTGTTCTTACACGATACGATCTACTTTCTACAGATATTTTCTTCAGGTTTTGACATATTACAATATTTCTTACTGCAGTATTGAGTTTTATAATAATATTTTAATATTCAAAAGTAAGACCCTGAATGCTGCTGCAAAAATTATCAGAAAATTCTATTTTCTCCTACAACTGATTCCTCTTTTGACAGTTCGGATTTTTATAAAAATCAAATTTTTGAAAACTTCTTAAAAAGCAGATGGTACCGGTTAAGTATTTTCATAAAAAATTATTAGGAGTCCTGGTCCCAGGTATTAGTTAAACAAAATTTGGGAGGAAAACCCTGTTGCTATTCTGGGACAGTTGTGAAGCTTTACGTGTATGTATTTTCCTTCACTTCAATCAGCAGCCACTAGCACCCACCCACTTCATAAATATTCTAGTTCTATTGGCTGCAAATCTTGTTACTAAAGACTTCCATTTGACTGACTTGACTTATCACTGAAGTGAAGTAATAAAATAAAGAAACATGTACCTAAATGTTTTCATATATTTTTAACAAAATAATATATAATACATAAATACAATATTTTAATATTATTTTAAATTCCTTCTAGATATGGTTATGAAACTTTTCGAAAAACTTTCATTATGAATGTTTGTTTTGAGTCCAGCACGTCTTAATATATTTGAAGGCGGCTTAAACATCAAGAAAATGTTTTTATATGTAACATGTATTGTATGGGAGCACCCTTTAACTTTAAACATAACTTAAATTTAGTTATAATATTGGGAAATCGACAACTGCCGGCAAAAAAAAAAACACAAAGACAAAACAGGTAGAAGAGAAAAAAAATCTATTTTAATTTTTCGCATCCGTTCAATCCGTCATTTGCTTCATGACGCGCAACCGTTTCTTCCGTTTCTCAAATTCCGTAGCATGCAAACGTTTGCAGTGATTATACATATTAGATCTGGACTTGAAAGTACTCGGACAATAAGGACAATCATACAAATCCACTCCAGTATGCGTAGCCATGTGTTCCTACAAAACCGAAAATGTGGCATTAAAAAGTTTGTGAATTAATTAAAGTTTTGCACAAAACGAAACTCACTTTTAAGACCTGCTGAAATTTGAAGATTCTCTCGCACACGGTGCACTGATATATCTTTGCCGCATTGTGTTTCAGGCGCTTGTGTTTCATTTTCGCAGTCTTTGTGGTCGAAACAAAACCGCAAATTTCACAAACATTCCGCTTATCTTCGTTTGCGTTGTGCATATTTCGTATGTGTTGTTGCAAATTGTCGTTGCCCGTATACCAGTTTCTGCAAATTCCGCATTGCAATGGCATCTTGACGGGTTTCACGCCATGTACTTTTTTCTTGTGCTGAATCATCGTATTATTCGTATAGACAATTTTGCCACATTGGTCGCACATTATCGCTCTGGCTGGATTGTGATGAAGTCGGTGAGCGGTTAAGTATTTTTGACATGAATATCTGTTTTGAATTATACATATACAATAACATTTTTTTTTTGCATTATTCAGATACGACAGAACAAGTTTTCTTTTATATAGTACATATAAATTTTAGTATAGAACTTCGATTTTATGCCTTAATATTATGAATATTGACGAAGGGCCAATCCTAATACATGTCGAAGGCATTTTGCACGAACAACAACCGATTAAAAGCGAACTAAAACCAATCTAAGCGCAATATGTGGGATCTGCTTTATGCGAGCGATAGACGAGCTTGGGAAAAGAAAGTTCATAAATTGTGTCTGTACAGGTTTTTTGATAATCGACATAGTGGGACAGTAGTTAGGGGGCTTCAATCTAGTGCAGACTTCGCAACTAAGATTTTTATTTAAAAATAGAAAAACAACAACCTGTTATTTGAGCTACATTTAAAGCACAGCGCCCTCTATTAAGTTTCAAAACAGCTGCCAAAATTTGCCTTTAACTATATATCAGATTTCTTTAGAGTTATTATTAGAAGTTAAAATCGCTGATTGAGTCAGGATACCTGAATTTTGCTTTCAGGTGTGAAAACACATTGAAGGCTTAAAAAGAAATATGGTGAATTTTTTAACTCACCATACAGCATTCAGAACCAGTGTTTATATTATAAATCGCTGCCATATATGTATGTATGTATATGTATATATTTACATATATAAAAATCTCAAATTTTACAATTTAAAGCCTGTTCCATGATTTCTTTTGTATTGTTAAGGGGTGTAGAAAAGATTTGATCTGTTTAAAGTTGTTTTAGACGATAGGAAAAGTTGTCAAACTTGTCAAATTTGTATGTAGAAGACAAAATACGGATAAAAAGTTTAGTAAAACTCTTACACTTCACTAGATCAGAGATGGAATTTTATAGAAATAAATAAAAATAATTACAGAAAAACATTGTGCACTATTTGTTGCATTTTCAAACATCTGATTTCATTTCACTTTGTTTTGGTTTTTTATGAAAATTATGAACGTAAAAATACTGCGTGGTCAAATTTTTACTCTCATGTTTAAAACACGTGTAGAATTTCATAATATTTTTTCATTGATTTTTCATATGTACGGACATACGAGTACAGACATACATAAAATAGACTTATGAAGTCCTTCGACAGTCGAGATCGAAAAACAGGCTTTATTAAGCAAACCCTTCCAAAAATAATGTGGCCGGGTTAGACGAAAACTATCACTGGGGACGTTAAATTCCTGCAACCGATTTAATTTAAAGAATAATATTATACGTATATTTGCTGCCAAAGTGATTTTCTTGCCAAATTTCGTAGTAGAAAAGTGAGTCGTTTGTTTATGCCTTATAATTCACAAGTTTTAAGAACGAATCAAATTCTGCAATTGAATATTATGTCTGTGCGCGAATGTCTGCTGGCCGAAAAATTAGTCATTTAGTTGAGGAAATTCAGTGTATCAGAACAAATTAAAAGCATAAAAAACTTTGAACTATGAAAATGTATTTCCTTTATTGCCTTCTTTATAAACAGAAATTAGTTTCTTGAATATTTCTCTTTAGGCGGCTTAGTGCGATCGGCTATCCATTCGGTGCGATGAAACCGTCTGCGATGATGAAACATATTCGCTTTCGATTTGAACGTTTTGCCACAATTTACACAAGTATACAGCGGTTCGCCTGTATGAGTGGCCATGTGTTCCTATAAAGCAAAAAAATAAAAAATAATTTTGAACGGAAATTATTAACCGCAAGGAATAATAGTATTTACCCACCTTGATATCCTGCGGCCTTTTGAAGGCCTTTTCACACAAATTACATTTATGTTTACGCACAATATCGTGATTATACAGAATGTGTTTCTTAAGAGCTTTCGCCGTGGTCGATACAAAACCGCATCTGGGACAACGATGTTCGACATCGCTGTTTGTGTGCATGTTGCGAATATGTTCGTATGCGCTCGACTTGGACGAGTACCATTTTTTGCAAAATGGGCACTGCTCTGGTATTTTCTGAGGTTTCGGTTCATTGGAATGATCATATCTATGATGTAATTTTAAGCGACATTTGTCTTTGAACGTTTTGCCGCACTTGTCGCAAATCACCATATGCTGTGGATTGTGTGTATTTTCGTGGACGCTTAAGCGTTTCGCGGTCGGAAATCTAAAATATTAAGAATGCAGAAAGAGAATACAATTTGCAAAATGTGCTTTACTTTTCATTTTCTTGTTTTTCTTTTCTAGCTTACATATACATATGTAATGTATATGTACATATATATGTATGTATTTCGAAAACTAGTGTTTTTTTTTGTTTGTTTTGAAGGTGCGCAGTTTGGATGCGAAACCAATTTTACAAAACTTTTAAGTCATATTTACAAAACTATATGTAAATATTTGTACATATGTATATAGACACGAGTATGTGCTTTAGTAGAGGTGATGCAGTTCACACTGGCCTGGATGACACTATGCCAAAACCAAGGTTTGGTGTTAATTCTTATAAAGCCAAGAAAAGCGCCAAACGCGACTTGAAACATAGATTCAAATTGAAAATCAACTATTAAATGAAACACTTTAAGGGTTTTGAAATCACCACAGTTAAAATTTCTGTTTTGGTTTCACTTGTGTAACAATATTAATTTTTTTTTTGGAAATTCTTCCATAACGAACTTGTCTGAAAAAAAAATTGTTCTGTTTTTTGTGTAGGTTGACTATAAGTGGCACAAATTTCAGCGATATATATTTCTTTGCACAGTTTTTGTATTAAGAAAATTCCAAAACTAACTAAATTAAGAAAATATCTGACAGTGTATTTACGTCTACTCAACAAGGTGACAGCACTACGGCAGATAATGGTTTTTCGCTACTCCTATACTCGTCAATACAAACATTAATGCGTTTAAAGATTTTAGACAAGCACAACAATTTTTGTTAAATGGAAATTTGTTTTCGCCCTGTTGCCCTTCAGTTCACTACTAGTTTCAACTCACCACTAGTTTTTTGTATAATTTTGTGATAATCCAAGTAAAAAAATCATTTCCCGGCAATATGCCGAAACCTTTCACTAGCCGAAAGAGTTAATGTAGCGGCAAGCTACAATATGGGTGCTACGGACGTCGACATACGAGTATATATGTAAGTCGTTATGTATTTCGAATAGCATATATTATTTTAAAGGCTTTAAAGTCATCTATTGCACATACATACATATATGGTATGTATGTACATATAAATATATATAAAACGGCATGTAAGTTTGTCTGGTTGTAGCTTATAGGAGACCAGATCTTCCTAAACTACTTTTTTTCAACCACAACCACAACCACTTTTATTAATTATGTTGCTCTTTCCACTTAGGTTTTAACAGGCCCCAATAAAGAAACGATCACAAAGCGAAAAGCGTATCGATCACCCAAACCAAACCAGCAAAACGAAACTAACAAAATTAAACTTTGCACAAAAAATGATGAAACTTAACAATTTAACAGGAAAAGCCTCTAGGTAGAGATTTGTGTTACCTCAAGGATGTCATAAGGTGTGGAAAACGGGCGAGGTAGGTGGAGGAATATCCAAAACCAACTAATAGTTATAGGGGTTTGTTAGATTTGCCCACATGTAATCCCTTAACGAGTACTTTTGCTTGAAACAAGTATAAAATAACACATCCTATCAAAATTTTGGTGTCGGTAAGGAATGTTGTTCTCGTAACACACACCAATTTAAATTCCTCACATAATGACATCGAAATGACTTTGAGGCGAATGAAACATATTTGTACACAATTTTTGCTTCATTCAAATTTAAAGAAAAATACTTTATATTTATGAAAATTGTCTTTTATTTAAAACTTATATTAATTAAAATGCATAAATTATATACAATTCAAAAACAACATTTTAAATACAAATAAATTGGATATTAAGCACAAACGCAAAATACTAATATTAAAAGTCTATGCGAATCATGGACTCTCTTCTGGGTTTTCCGCTATGAAAACGCCTCTTGTGGTGATAATAGTTGGAATTGGACTTGAATGTTGCCTGGCATTCCGCACACTGATACAAAGCCACGCCAGTGTGTGTAGCAATGTGTTCCTTAAAATAAAGAAATAAAATCGTTTTAAATAAAATGAATTTTTTTTTTTTTTTAAATTTATTAAAATCTTTTTACTTTCAAATCTAAAGGCCTCTTAAACGCTTTCTCGCACAAAGAACACTTGTGGTTTCTTTCCTTTTCGTGTCGAAAAATCTCATGAACGCGCAACCCCTTCGCCGTTGTCGAGACGTGGTTACAAATTTTGCAACGATGTTCCTGGTCGCTGTTGTCGTGTATGTTTTGCATGTGCGCCCTGAGCCCTTTGTGACCCCTCAAAACTTTGTAACACACTGGACACGCTTGAGGTTCTTTATCCTTTTTGGGGTTGCCGGAATGATGGTATTCGATGTGCTTTTTAAGAGCAAATTTACTTTTAAACGTTATGCCGCAAATATCGCACATGCAAGTGCAGATTGTACTGTGAACGCTTAAGTGGGACGAGAGCTTTTGTTTGGTGGCGTATCTAAAAGCAAACAAAGTTAACGCAGCATAAAAAATATTGATTGATATAGTGATATTTACAGAACACAGAGATTTCGGTCCCATGAACATCGTTTGTAGACACTTTTGTTTATTTTATTTTTATTTATTTTATTTTTTGGTTTAAAGTTTAAAGCGCTAAAAAAATTTAGTTCAAAATTTGATCTTTTTTTTTTGGTAAATATTGTACATAAATACATACATGTTTACATTGTTTCGGGAATATATGTATATGAATTGCTGTTCAGACGTTATTTTATACGTATGAACGTTAATCTCATATTTCACATGATTCATTTTTTTCAGTTCTCTTTCAAGACTTTTACACGTATTGCTGGTGAAAATTTACAAAAAATGACTTCACACATCAAGAAAAAAAAATCTGCTCCTGTTTTCACGAAGCGTAAATTGTAACACTCAATGATTAGTATTAATGAAAAAATTCGTTGGCTAAAGATCGAATAGGCAGACATTCAAACGAATGGATATGAAATCTAGAACTTGAGAACCCTACGATTTTTTTCCGACCATTTTGACTAACAAACACATTAAGAATTGTTTCGGCTTAAAGATATTCCTGCTTATGGATTTTAGACCTAATAAAATTATCTTATTATATTTCCCGTAATAAATTTCAATTCAATTGAAATTCAATTGGTTCTGTTTTCTTCTTTACATGAGTCTTTTGTTTTGACGGTAAAATATTGTTACTTTTAATGTAAAAAAAAGGCGAAATCAAAACCAATAGCAGGTGGTCTTGACAGATGCTTGCATTTTGATCTAGTTAGTTTGTCAAAACTCGTTGTTAATGAATTTACACGTTATTTCGAAAATTTAACATTGTTTTTGGAAAAGCTTTTATTTTCTTAAATTATCTAATTTAGCATTCATTGTTCATGCGCAACTTATTTTAACAAGGCATTTTTTTACAGCGACTATGACTTCGTCCTAAACGCGATAATAATCTGAAGAAGGTAAAACTTCGATTGCAATTCCGATTCATAGGATTCGTAATCAAAAGCACAGCAAATAATTTGTTTGACAGGCCAGTTAAATTCCGATTTCAAAACACCGCTGTTGAAAAATCTTTGAAGAGTTTGTTTTACAAAATCCTAGTACATATTTGTATTTGACATACATAAATTCATTTCAGCAAACTAAAATTCGTTAAGTTGTAATAGATTTTTTCTCTAATTCTTATCACAACTAGTTCAAGGAGGATTCCGTCAATTTTCGGTTTCCAGTTTAACAATATTATCGGCTGAAATAGCTCGATCTGCATCAGAACAGCTAAACGCCAAATCCGTTAAACATCCTTCGTCGGGAATTTTTTTTGAGGCCGATCTAATTATTTTTAAATAATTTGGATGCGTAGTGGTCGCCTGTTGTTTATATGCCGCATATTCCGCCTTGTGTACAGTCTTAAAATGCTTGTACACAGTTGGATTATGAGAAAAGGTGGCGGGGCAATGCAGACAAGCATAGAGAGCTCCGCCCGTATGCGTTGTCATATGTTCCTATGTAATAAAACAAAACATTTTTCAATTAGAACCTCAACAGACTTGAATAAAGAGTGGCAACTTACTTTTAAGCGCTGAGGCCTATTAAAAGACTTTTCGCACATACTGCACTTGAATTTATCGTTAACCTTGTGATTCAAATGTAGATGGCTCTTAAGGGCGCGCAGGGTAACCAAAACTTTATTACAAATATTACAACGGTGTTCTTGGCCCGTGTTATCGTGCGCGTTTCGTATGTGCAACCTCAAACCCGTTACAGTGGTATACCAATTTTTACAAATGGGGCATTGCTGCGGTTCAGGTTTATAATTAGAATGTGCGGATCGTTCATGCTTTTGCACGTTAGCCTTATTTTTAAACGTTTTCCCACACTTCTCACATACCTGAGCTAGACTAGCGTCATGAGTGCGCATGTGTAAGTTAAACTTTGACTTTGTTGGAAAGCTGAAAATGAAATAATGATGCTTGTTTGTAAAATTGTTTCGAAACAATAGCGGGAAAATAAATTAGAATTTCCCTGACCCTAAGTGGCATTCAAGGCGAAACTAAGAACACATTCAATGATCCAATTCAAAGTTCCGCTATGCGAATCGAACTCAATCTGAATCTCCTTTAATTCGAACGTTTCGTTGTCTGCCATTTTACAGACGAGTATAATATGTAAATATATCAGACAAAAACATAATTAAATGTCAAGCAAAAGCAAAGCACGTAAAAACATTAGCCGGCAACATCCCCGAACCCAAAGTATTGGAGATTTTTAAAAAGAAAGTAGTTTTTTTTTAATGATTAACAAAAAAAAAACAGAAGGAACTGTTTGTTCGTCTTTTCGACAAATACATACATACATATTATTCCTGCCACTGCGCAGGACTGCTCAAATATGAGAAGAAGATGAAACTACTTCTTTTGGATTCTTGCAGATGAGTGGGAGGCTAAATAATTTTTTGTTTCGTTCCACCCACCTGAAAAGGCCTCAGTCTAGTACGAAAAAAGCTAAGTGTTGACGTCAGTAGTCTCATTGTACCGGATCACTTTTGTACAGTAAAACATTTCATAACTGACGTGGTATTTTGATCCCCTTTTTATGAGAGAGGTACACATTCTATTATTTTAACTTTGGATCTAAGGTCTACCGGTTTTCAAACAGTTAATGAATGCAAACAGTTGCATCTCTTTAAGTAGCCTTTTTCACGGAAGTTAATGCCAGAAAGAAAATATTAAAGAGTTCGCTTGGGCCCGGTCAGCAACAAAATTCATTGCAAACGAAGCTTTTTATCTGCGGTACCACGTACGTTACGACCGTTACAGATTTACTTTGTATATTAATATGCCAATTCTTTTCAGGACAAGCTTAAATATGTATCTTACTGTTGAGAGGAACTTTACTGGCTATTTATCCGGATAGCCTGTCATTTCGTAGTCATCGACGAACAGTTCGAGCAGATGCAACTCATCCAATGTCGGCTGAAAGTTGTCTGGACGATGCGTTTTTGTTGGCGAAAATAATAATCAAATTCTTTGTTGAGTCTTCCTCTGGTTTCAAAGCATTTTTAGCAACAACAGTCATCTTATCCAGATCCATACATGAGTATTTGGCAATTGATCGCAAACTTTTCGCTTCTATTCTTTCAATGCAGATTTATTTAGTTTTAAATAAGTTCAATAAGATAATAAATTAAATAACTAACTTTTTCTAAAAAGTATTAATATCACTAGAAGCAAAATATTTAAAACTAAATTATGTTTTTTTTATTTGTTGACCAAACAAAATACGCGCTTTAACACGAAAAGTAAATGAAAACAAAATCTAACGGAATTTTTGCTACTTTAATCTTAGTAAATCAGTGCTACCACATCAGATATTGTTATTTATGTATAAGTTGCCACCTTAAATTTGAAGAACAAACAAACAAAACGTTGTCACAGAACGAATAAATAAATAGGTACTTATTATTTTGGATGCACATGTGAATATCCAGGGAGGAGGCAAAATTTTCATTAATAATACAGTGCCAAAGTTGTTCCACATTATTTTTGTTTACTTCCATAATAGGGGCATCAAATCATATACTTTTCAATGAGAAGAACTAAAAACAAAGGATTTCCACTTTTAGTTCGACACGGGTTACCATATTGGCGAAGAAGTCCGGTCCACTAGTTAGTCTGCCAGAGAAAACTCTTGAGTTTTATGAAAAAACGCCCCTAGAGAAGTTACTACGTTCTGTATAGAACAAAAACGAGTAACACTATATCAAATCCCATTTAAACTCGTATTAAGAAAGAAACATTATTATTATTTTGCAACATATTAAAACTGATCCAACAAACTGGGATTTCTTTCGATTTCAATAGTAACACTTTTATCGGCTGAAATAACAATGTGTGATGAAATAACAAGATTTTCATTCGAACAGCTAATGGACGAATCCGTTGTACGTTTCTTGGTGCGTTTTTCTTCTGAAGCCGCTTTCGCTATTTTCAGAATATTTGGATTTGCAGCGCGCTGTTTATATGCCGCATATTCTGCCTGGTGTACGGTCTGTAAGTGCTTGTACACATTTGAACTGTGAGAAAAGGTGGTGGGACAAAGGGGACAAGCATAAAGTGCTTCACCCGTGTGCACAGAAATATGTTCCTATAAAACAAAAGTTAACAGTTAGGGCCCCAAAAAAAAACAAACAAAATTCTTGACAATTGCATTTCACTTACTTTTAAATGGCGAGTCCTATTGAAAGCCTTCTCACACAGATGACATTTGTATCTTTCTTTAAACTTATGATTCAGAAGTATATGACTCTTGAGAGCTCGTGGCGTTGCCGAAACTTTGTTACAAATATTACAACGATGCTCTTTGCCCGCACTATCGTGTATATTTCTCATGTGTAACCTCAAACCTGCCACTGTGGTATACCAGGCATTACAAATCGAGCACTGTTGAGGTTCAGGCTTGATATTTGAATGTGCGGATTTTTCATGTCTCACCGCGTTTTCCTTATTTTTAAAAGACTTTCCACATTTAGAACATATCTGAGCTAAAGTGGGATCATGAATTCGCATATGATGGCGAAACTTTTTCTTAGTTGAAAAGCTGAAAATGAAATAATATTGTTTTCGTAAAGTAGTTTCTCAGCAAAATATTGAAAAAACAGAAAGTTATTTTTCTGGCCCTAAATGACTGCTGGATGGAATTAGTGAGAGCCTTAACAGCAACAACAATTCAATGGTTTCTTTTTTATCTAAATTAAACATTTTGAAATTATTACATTTCAAAGGTGTACAAAATTACCCGAAAAATATTCTTCTTAAGCATAATTTTTAGTGGCAGACTACAGATTTCTGTCTTGCTAACAAATTTTTGCACAAGAGGGAAAAAAAGGAGTAACGACACGGATAGAGCTGAATACCTCTTCTTTAGTGATCTTGAAAATACACTACATTAAGGCAAAAATATTCTCTAATGTAACACATGCAGTGAGTTAAAAAAGTTAAGGAACGGGTCATGGCTTTTTATAAAGCTGGTTTAAAAATATTGTTTGACAGTTTTCGTGTTATTAGTAGTAATAGCTTGAATCCAATTTTTAAGTAGCAATTTAACAGAAAAGTTTTTTTTAATATCTGTTTATATTATTCGACCTTCTCCGAAAAGCTGGTACCTCTTGTAATCAATTTTCTGTCCCGAGTCCCATCACCGTATGCCACTGTTAACATTTGAACTGGGCTGAACTGGCTGACTCGTTAGACACATGTTGGAGACGAGTGAAAAAAGAAGAGAAAAAAAACACAATCGAATGTGCGTATCCAGCAAAATTTAGAGAATCACATTTTTTTTTTAATCCACCTCTTAAACAATCAAATACAACTACGAAACTTTATGTTCACGTTTTTTGACGACTTTAGCAAAAGGTTTAGCGACTTTAGCCCCAATATATGACAATTTAGTCTATTTACTATCTGACAGCTACAGAAAAGCTTAAGTACAAACTGCGACCCTTTATGTAACTCTTAAACATGTGAAGACATTAGTAACTTTAAAGTATTAAAATCACGTTGTCCTGCGTTTTCCAGCTGCCTTGTCTTGTCTTTGATGTTATTCTACACGTTAATAATATTTCTCAAACACAAAAACACTTATTAGGCTTTTGTGTAAAAAATAAATTTGCCTTTATTGAACAAAATATGATATGATACAGGCTCGTTCGGAAAATCACACGTGTTATTAAAACCGCTTGTCTGGTATATCGGTGTTCTGTAAATTCCACTCTGTTTGCGTTTTCAAAGCAAACAGCTGTTTCCTTTATTTTTATGGTTTTCAAATCGCAACTACAAATAACATTTTTGGAACAAGAAAAGGGCCCCTTGAAATTTTTTTAAGTTTAAAGATTTTTTTTTTTAAATAAAACAACTAATTAATTACACAAAAAGTTAATAAGCAAAACATTGAGTGATTTATTTAGTTTTGTAAGTTAATTTATTATAGCGTTTACCACCGAAAATTCGAGAAAAAGGGATTTGAAAAAGTTGTTGGTGCAGCAGAACGTTTTAAATCGCAACATTTTATGCACAAAACACCTTTCATGTGATTTCAAATGCCCTTTAAAAAATGTAATTTTCAGAACAGCCCAGATGATAAAGATTTTAGTGATACATGAAATAAGATTACAAAATTATATGAAATTAAAGTAAACATATTGCAATATAATTTTCTTAGAGTTCAAGCTCAACTATTTCAAAAAAATCGAATTCGATTCGGCGTCATTATCAGCGGAAATAACAATATGAGAAGAAATAACAAGTTCCTCATTCCAGCAACTCATCGACGAATCCGTTAAGCGTTTTTTGCTACGAATTTTTGCCGAAGCCAGTTTAGCTATTTTTAATACATTTGGAGGAGCGTCTTGTAGTTTATATGCCGCATATTCTCGTTTGTGAACATTTTTGAAATGCTTGTACCAATTCGAGTTATGGGAAAAAGTCACCGGACAGTGAGGACACGCGTAAAGAGCTTCACCCGTATGTGTTGCCATATGTTCCTATATAATGATATAAAATTACCAAATAAAAACTAAACAGCTGTCAAGCGTGTGTTGGACTTACTTTTAAATACAGAGCCCTATTAAAAGTCTTTTCACACCTGCTACACTTGTATTTATCTTTACATCTGTGATTTAAATGGATATGCCTCTTTAGGGCCTTTAGTGTAGTCGAAACGTGTTCACAGACATTGCAACGATGCTCTTGGCCCGAGGTATCGTGTGTGTTTCGCATGTGATGCCTCAGACCAGCTATTGTGGTGTACCAGGTACTACAAATGCTACACTGTTGAGGTTCAGGTTTATAATTCGAATGTGCGTTTCTTTCATGTTTTTGGGCGTTCGCCTTATTTTTAAATGACTTTCCACATTTAGTACATATTTGAATTAGTTTAGGATCATGAGTGATCATGTGAATGCGAAACTTTTTCCTAGTTGGAAAGCTGAAAATGAAATAACATTGATTTTGAATAGAACAAGATTCTAAGCAGTGAAGGGTCAAATAGCGGACTATAATTTCTCTAACCTTAAGTGGCTCCAGTGTAGACGAGAAAAAAGTAATTTGCGTTCGAAAAATTGTTCAAGTGCTGAATTGCAAATAAATTTTAAAAGCCTGGTTAAGGAAATTGTATAATTTCTCTAAACATATAGTTCACACCGAAATGGCAACACCGACGAACGAGTACCAGTCTTGTCAACAAGTCACACATGCGAAATTATTTAGTTCACTAAAAATAATGTTTTTTAGTAAAACTCAAGAGAATGTACTAGACTGCGATAAACTTACAAGATGAAGGGTGAGGAAATCTAATTGAAATGACAAAAATAATATTAAAATCGCATTTAAGACTTTAATTAACAATAAAAGCGGTACTTGCTCTTCCGTTTAGCAAATGTAAATTTCAGTTTAAAACACATCGAGGCAAATTCAACGCAGCTAAACTCGCCAATAGTATTTTGTTTTTGAAAAATCATTGCGCGATGTAAATGAAAACATTATTCTCCTCGTTCGGTTCGTATTTTGATAAAAAAAATGTACCCTAAATGTTTGAAATTATGATTAAAATGTAAAAAAAAATCAGCTGTGCAGTCAATTTTACCACTTATGAATTCCTCTTGGTCTAGATGTGAGGTGTGGTACTGTGGCAAAGAAATAAATATTATTGTACATTAGTCATTTAGACTGGGGGAGGAGCTTTTATCTTGGCGCATTTCTAAGAAAATGCATGACTTCCGAAACCTCCACAAAAGATTAATTGGCAGAACGGTGACCAACGTGCGACTGACATGCTTTGTAAAGAGCAATTCAGATTATAATACTAATATTTGTAACTGCAAATGATTTATAGGTTCAAAGTGGGTCCTCCAGACGGGTATGAAAACTGTAGACTTCTGGAAGAACAAATCCAAATCAGCTGATAGAGAGATGTGTATATAATAGAAAACCACACACCCATTGCACGCAGCGTTACCATGTTTGTTTTTTTTTTAATTCAAGTGAAAAATGTACATAAATAAGTTAAAATATCTATTCGAATTGGTTTGTATTATTTTAATTTAAAAAAAAAATCAACATATCTAAATATGTAGATCTCTTTGGTCATATGACACCTCGTCAGTATGTTTTTACCAATATTTTCTTAATGAGAATTAAAAATATACAAACGTAACAAACTTAAAATTTTATTTGAAAAGACAGCAAGCAAATTTTTACTCGATTTCGAAACTATTAAATGGACGTGGTCGGTGATTTAAATGTGATCTATAAAAATAAATTCGGTATTTAAACAGAACTTAAGTTTAAGAACCGTTTAATTTTTAAGTTAAAAACTGGCCATAAGTCAGCGTTTACATAAAGAACGGTACAATTGTTTTTAATTTTTGGATGTATCAGCACTCCAGTTCTTTGCATGACGAGTAACGGCACCACTTAAAACTTTAAAAAAATGTGCAAAAGACAATGAACAACAAACAATCTGGCCATAATATGGCAACATCAGTAGTTAATATACGAGTAGTTGAATGAATTCATAGCAAAAGAATAGGAATAGGAATAGAAGCGGTCTCTGATAATGACGTAAAGCAGTTTTATTTCGAAAAATCTTTAAATATTTCCTACACACACGCACACATACATACATATTTGTTTATTTAACTAAAACTAAATAATAAACCCAGCTAATGAAATTTGATATTTTCTAAAGCATCTGAAAAAGGAGTTACGAGTATAGAAAAATATTTTCGAGCAAAATATTTCATAAATATGAAATTTTGGATCCACATTAAAAAAAATAATAACTAGATATTTAAAAAACAATATGGTTTGCATAATTTTTATTTCGACTTGCTCAATAAATTTGAATCGGTCTCGATATCGCAACTAGCAGTTTCCTCAGCCGAAATAAATGTATGAGATGATGATGAGTCCGTTAAACTCTTTTTGATACGAATTGTTTCTGAAGTCAGTTTGGCTAATTTTAAAATATTTGAGCCAGACTCTCGTTGTTTATAGGCAACGTATTCTGTCCTGTGCACATTTTGATAATGTTTGTACCAATTCGAATTATGGGAAAAAGTCACGGGACAGTGGGGACAGGCATAAAGAGCTTCACCCGTATGTGCTGCCATATGTTCCTATGCAATGAAATAAGATTATCTAATAAGATCTGCACAAGTTTGAGGCATGTGATGCACTTACTTTCAAATACAGTCCCCTATTAAATGTCTTTTCACACATTCTACACTTGTATTTATCTTTACATTTGTGATTTAAATGGATGTGCCTCTTAAGGGCCGCATGAGTAGTCGAAACGTGATCACAGACATTGCAACGATGCTCTTGGCCCGAGGTATCGTGTGTGTTTCGCATGTGATGCCTCAGACCAGCTATTGTGGTGTACCAGGTACTACAAATGCTACACTGTTGAGGTTCAGGTTTATAATTCGAATGTGCGTTTCTTTCATGTTTTTGGGCGTTCGCCTTATTTTTAAATGATTTTCCACATTTAGTACATATTTGAATTAGTTTAGGATCATGAGTGATCATGTGAAGGCGAAACTTTTTCCTAGTTGGAAAGCTGAAAATGAAATAACATTGATTTTATATAGAACAAGACTCTATACACTGAACAGAAGAGAGAAAAATAAGAATATAATTTCTCTAACCTTAAGTGGCGCCATACTGATACATACAATTTACACTAAAATGGCAGCACTGAAAAACTCTAGAATGAAATTCAGAATCGGGTTTGTGACTAGTAAAAACTTAAATAAACCATTATAATGTAACGACATACGAACGTATTTCTTTGTTTATTTTGAAAACTAATCGTAAATATGAAATCGGTATTCTTTTAATACTTCGCATCAAATGTACATATTTGTTAAACTAAAACTCAAGTCTTTGGCATTTAAGATTTTAGTACTTGTCAAAAATGCAAATAGTACGTCCAGGTGTCATAGTGTAAAATCAAAATTTTAAGTAAACAACAAATAATATGCCAAGTGTCTGGACAGCCCATTAAACTTTATCATTTTTATACATTTTTCCAAGCTATACGCTTTTTCATTTAAACAGTGTTGCATTAAAATGTATGTCGTTCAAAACATGCCAAAAACCTGATGTAATTTTGTTTCGGTTTAAATAGAAATTACTGTATTACTGCAGCAAAGTTCAGCCGCAGCTTCTATAGTTCTGAAGTTCTGTATTTTCTATTTAGTATATTTTCCATTGGATTTGAGATGTGACAGTGTGACTACGAAATGTAATGATACGTTAAATTTTCTAACATTCGCAATAAATCCCATTAGATTTCTTTCACAAAAAATTCAAAGTCGTAATGAATTCAAAAAAAAATAATGAAACTTTTAATTTAATCGTTACAGTTTTCGAAAACAGCTAAGAAGAAGAAATTGTTTATCCCCTTTCAAAAATAATAATACTTTACTTTCGTTTAAGCTGTTAATTGCCTCTTATACATTAAATATTTAGAACTCTTCAAAGATGTGGTGTCAAAAAATATATAATATAATAATAACTGAACAAATTCTCACTTTTGCCCTCATCACTGGCAAAAGTTTTCAAATCTAAATACACATTTGACATATTGTAAACATATGACAATAAATTTTTGGCAAGAACGACTATTGACAATTTTTTATGTCGATTAAATGTGACTGTGACTGTGATGACAGCTCTCGGAATAAGAAGGTTTACAAAATTAAGCAGCAATTTCGACTATTATCTGGTAAAGATATCAAATAAAATAGAAACGTGTCCATCGAATATTTACGTCGATTTGGGGTTTAACCTACAGAAAAACAAAGCAAGAAAATTGGGCCATGTCCTCAATATAGAGTTTTAGACAGAAATAATTAATAAAATTTATAAGAAAACAAAAATATTTAGCAGCCTTGGCAAATATTTATAATTTTTTATTATGAACATATTTATGTATTTAAATCTCTTTCAATATGCGTTTCAACTCTTACAGTGCATTTACACTAAAGCGAAATCAATGTAGTTCGAGCCAATTGTAGTACATTTTCACAAGATTTTCCATTAGAAGATTTTGGCAAAATCTTGTCAAATCTACTCGTTGCCACGAGATGCAACTATGATTTTCTTCATTGGGGCTAACAAAATACAGCACCGCCCAAATAAAAGTTGACAGTTTGTTAGAAAAAAATTGAACAGTGCCACACTTTCAGTTTGTACAAAATGTATTGTATTTATTTAATTAACATATTTATAACAAAAAGAGCGTAACTTTTATAAAAGATCTGCAAGTTACATACATATTATGTATGTATCTGTGAACATTTTACAAAACGTCTTCTGTCTAGTAAATCAACAACTTTTCAGTAGAGCGCAAAAGCTGTTAAAGTGACTAACAAAAGTTAATGACAGAAATTTTATTGTTGGATATTATACACAAATACTTAATGAACATTTTGCGATCTGTTTTTTCTACTTCTAAAAGCAATAGTGTTCTTTAAAACAACAACAACGAAAACTAAGATATTTTAAACAAACGAAAATCAAAGTCTGTTGGTACAAAACATTTTGCCCCAACGAAGGCTGGTATAACCAGCTGATTAAAAAATTAATTTCTTCCAGACAAGTGGTAAGTTTTTCAAACTTTACTTCTGGCATAATGACGACTTCTTTTCAAAGCAGCTGTTTTGTCGAAAGGGAATTGTTAAGAACGTGCTTGATCTAAATGGACACAAGCTGTCAATTTTTTGATTGAATTTTCAAATTATTTTCAATTTTGTGAAAAAAGTTGTTTTGTCAAATTGAAATTGGCGATTGTATATCCTGCGTTCTAGGGATCGTAGAAAGAAACGCATTAAAATGTTATCTATATGTACTATAAAAATCGGGAAAAATTGTCGAGAAATGTTCGAGAGAAGCCATTTTGGCAAATATATGATTTGGTTAAGAAATGAAATATTGACAAATTTCAGAAAACAACGATGTAAACGATATAGATTTTGCTTTAAGACTTTTACTCAAATCCAGCAGATTTCGCTTTGCCCCATTAGAAACAAAATTAAAGAACTCAAACTAACGAAATTGTTCGACCGGAGTTCGTTTAACTGCTCTGCTAAATAATAGAAACTATTTAAGGATGGCTAAAATTAGTAGTTTAAACGAATAAGTTATTCGTAATTTTTATTTCAACTTTTCCAATAAATTTGAATTAGTTTCGTTTTCAAAATTAAAATTTTTCTCAGCCGTAATAACTATATGGGATGAAATAACAAGATCTTCATTCGAACGGTTGGCTGATGAGTCCGCTAAACTCTTTTTGATACGATTTTTTTCTGAAGCCATTTTAGCTATTTTTAAAATATTTGGAGGGGCGTCTTGTTGTTTATATGCAGCGTATTCTGCCTTGTGAACATTTTGAAAATGCTTGTACACGTTAACGTGGTGAGCAAAGGTCGTGGGGCAATGGGGGCAAGCATAAAGAGCTTCACCCGTGTGCGTAGCCATATGTTCCTATATAATAAAACAAAAATCAATGAAATAAAACCTTAACAAGCTTGAAGAGTGTGTGAAACTTACTTTCAAATTTAGGCCCATTTTAAAAGACTTATCACACATTGTGCACTTGTATTTATCTTTGCATTCATGATTTGTATAGATATGCCTCTTTAGGGCTTTTGGTGTAGTCGAAATGTGATCACAGACATTGCAACGATGCTCTTGGCCCGAGGTATCGTGTGTGTTTCGCATGTGATGCCTCAGACCAGCTATTGTGGTGTACCAGGTACTACAAATGCTACACTGTTGCGGTTCAGGTTTATAATTCGAATGTGCGTTTCTTTCGTGTTTTTGGGCGTTCGCCTTATTTTTAAATGATTTTCCACATTTAGCACATATTTGAATTAGTTTAGGATCATGTGTACGCATGTGAACGCGAAATTTTTTTTTAGTTGGAAAGCTGAAAATGAAACAATATTAGCTTTTAGATGATAACGGCAAAGAATATTTATTCTCTAACCCTAAGTGGCCGAACAGGGCAGAATTAATGGACATTAGCAGCTTACAGAACATAATAATCGGTCAAAAGACACAGTGAACTTGAGGAATATGCTGTTTATTTTAATATTCTTGAATTTGAATCAGACGAATTTGATCAGTTTTATGGAGACTCATTTTGTCACGCTTGTCGGTCGCCTCGTGTCGTAATTACTAAGGCTCGAATTAATCTTTGGAAGCTTAGACAAAGTGCTGGTTACATCTGTTCGCATGTCAGCTGCGAAACAGATGACATTCTCTAAGTTTACAGGCTTGTGTTTAGGAACATTTGCTTAAGCTTTTTGGCAGGCTGCCGTATTATTGGCGAATTTATAATCATGCGTTATATCTCAAGAGGAGACCTCTTTTTAATCACTAAAAGTTCATACTTTAACTCATGTTAACCACATGTGTAAAATGCTACTTTACGAAAATATGGTTAAGCAATTTGAAAACGTTTTTAAGAAATATGTATGTATATAGATGTGGTGGTGCTAAAAACTGTTTCAGCTTGATATTCGTAACTGCTCGAAAATAGACTTTTAGTCCCTAATTAGAAGCAAAAGTTGTATATATAGAGATATATTTATCTTTAGATTTTATTGCACTCTATTGCAGGCCAAACGGTGTGGCCGTCAAAAATTGCGAACTTAATAACGAGGAATTTTTTTCAATTTCCGAAGTAATATTGTTATCGGTTGAACCACAAATAAGGTCTTCATTGGAACAGCTGTTCGACGTTTCCATAAAACGTCTTTTGGTGCGCAGTTTATTTGCTGAGCCCGATTTAGCTTGTTTTATTATGTTTGGCGGCATAGCTTGTTGTTTATAGGCCGCATATTCTGCCTTGTGTAAGCGCTGACGATGTTTGTACATATTTGCGCTGGATGAAAAGGTCATGGGGCAATTAGGACAAGTATATAGAGCTTCACCCGTATGCACCGAAATATGTTCCTAAGTAGCAACAAAATAAAATGCATCATTTTAAGCCCGCAACAGATCTGAGGAATATGTTGAACTTACTCTTAAATCCTGACCCCTTTTAAAAGCCTTTTCACACATATTACACTTGAATTTCTTTTCACATTTGTGATTCAAATAGATATGCCTTTTGAGGGCGCGTTGTGTAGTCGAAACTTTATTACAAATATTGCAACGATGCTCATGGCCCATATCATCGTGCATATTTTTCATGTGGGTCTTCAAACCTGATACATTACGATACCATGTATTACAAATGGTACACTGTTGAGGTTCTGGTTTAACCTCGGAATGTTCGGACTCCTCATGTTTTTTCATGTTGTAATTATTCTTAAACGTTTTGCCACACTTATCGCATATTTGACGTTTTGTAGGATCGTGACTGTGCATGTGTTCACGCAATTTTGTTTCAGACGGTAATCTGAAAATGAAATAATATTGTTTTTGTAAAGTTGTGTCTTGACAATATCGAGAAAGAGTAGAATTTCGGTGACCCTTAAGTGGCTGGATATGATGAAGATGAGACAAAATATAAAATTCGCAACATAACGCTCTTAAATATTGGCAAAAAGTAAATTCAAAAAAAAAAAAATGCTATCATCAGATGAAATTGTTGGTTCTGAGTTTATCATAAATGTCGCAGTCCTGGCGATGACTTCTGAATTTTGTATTTTCATTTACAAATCGAAATTATAGTTACTGAGTAACTAAAAATTTTAGGTCACATAACGCCACATCACCGTTAATTGTGTAGGCAACCAGTTATTATACAATAAAAAAAAATTACAACTTTGGTCTTTATTTTGACAAATCCTGCTGTACATCTAGTGTAGCTGACAGCCGTCTTTATGAGTAAAATTACAACACCACACGAGCCTTCTTGAATTCATCTGTGAAGATTGTGATCTCGCCTTTCGGACACAAGCCAGCAAAGAAAAGTTTAACTCACAAAAAAGTCCACCAACTCTTTTTCATAAAATTTATAACATTAACAGAATTTAAATTGTTACGACGAACGAACGGATAACCTGTTACCACAAAAAATAGAAGCCGATAGCAAGTTTCCTCCTACCAGCTATCAACAGATTTAAAGGATACTTGAAACACTGCCAGCAAGCAAAACTTGTATATGTAAATAGATATATTCTTAAGAGTGGGCTCAGCGCCAGATGCATTTTTTAAGTACCCCGGGCAGAGACAGAAAATATAGCAAATAGATTTCGATTATAGAATTGCCTTTGCCACAATGGAGTAATGGTTTAATATTTTTGAAAAAAAAATACAACCTGGAGGGGACAAGACTAGATAATTTTTACATCTTATCATAAATCAAACGATTTGAATCAAATAAATTGAATAGTTAATTAATTGAGTTAACTTTTTTGTACAATAAATTTATTGTCCGCTTTTAAAGCGATAAAATTAATAATTAATTAAAAATTATTTAATAACAATATGAACGCTTTAAAAGCGAATAATACGCACATTTGTTAAAATAACTGACTTTAAGTTGTTGATACTTTTAAAATACAAATAGAAGTAAGGAAAAGAAGTCGCTGTATAAGAGTTGTTAAGACAAGTAATGCGTGTTTTGTGTTTTAAAAATATTATTAAAAGGGGATTTAGACGATAATACAAGTCGCACGATAAGCCAAATTTTTGAGTAGAAGAGCAGGGATGGTGGTATCGTCTAAACTTAATATGTAACATGGAGAGAAAATTTTACAGTCGTGGGGTCTCATCGTTTTTTAAAATTTGTCAAATTCCTTCACACATCAATCGATCAGGGATGTATTTGTATATGTCTATTACCAATGGTGTAGGCGTAAATAAAATCTGTCATAAGATTTTTATTCTCATTTTTAAAATATGATTTTCTCCTTAGTTTTACGAACGACTTGTATTACCCTCCAAATCCCTTTCAAGCAGCTTTGAGTCGTTCAAGTAATCACATCAATCACATAGTTGTGTGTGTGTGTATGTGTGTGTGGCTGTGTGTGTGCCTGTCTGTGTGCCTGTCTGTGTGTGTGTGTGTGTGTTTGTTTGTGTGTGTTTGTTTGTGTGTGTTTGTTTGTGTGTGTTTGTTTGTGTGTGTGTGTGTGTGTGTGGGGGTGTGCAGTCGTACTTTTTCGCCAGCACTTATTTTATTTTTAGGTGGCAGCCGTATTTGTTTCTGTAATTTTGTTTTTAAAAGCGCCAAAAAATTTGTTTCCTGACAATATTCTTGAAGACTGAGGGGATAGCAAATAAAAAGGGAGTGCGTTAGAGGAAAAAGTTGTCAGTCAATATTTCATATGTAAACCCTGCTTTAAACAGGCTTGAATATAAAGTTAAATGTTTAAAATTTTTTCACACACCAGCCGTTGTTTTGAAATAATATTTTAAATTGGCATACATACATCTATAAAATCTGTGTTTAATTATTAGACACGAATTCGCAAAAAAAAATCAATATACACCCAAATTAAACAAACAATTAAGCAACACCATTCATAATTTTTGTTGAAAAACAAAACAAACTTATCGAAAAGAATGCTTTTTTGGTCGAAATTTTTCAAACTAACAAGAACCTTTTTCCGCACTTTATCTTTAATCTTTATTATAGCGGATGCTTTTTTCAGTTCGGGTAATAAAACATGGCCGATTACTTAAATTTAAATGTCTTAAAGAATAACGTTTTTATGACTTCACTGCATAATAATAACGGTTTTAACACTTTACTTTATGTTTACATCTCTGTTATATTTACCACAATTTAGCACCACAAGGCGCTGGTGACATTTCTGTTGTTCAGTTTTCTCTTCAACAGCTGTTTTTTAAATTATTTTTCCATATACGAATTTTTGCATATACATATATACAAAATACATACGAGTGCTAAACGAAATTAAGAAAGAGTTTTGCCGGCAAAACAATTGACTCTGTGTTTGCCACAGTGTCTTTTATTATTATTGTTTGACCACAGTCTGGTAAATTAAAGACTAGTAAATTTTGCTGCTGCAGCAATGTAAATACTAATCCCAGTTCTTTAGTAATATCTACAAGGATAATTTTCTGCGGACACTGAAACCCGTTAGTGTAGGGAAAAAAAAAACTTTTTATTTACAGTTCTAAATAAAAACGGTCGTGTTTTAATCTTGCAATTTTGTAAAACTTGGTGCATACTGTGCTGCCAAAACAAGCTGAGGATTTATTAAAACCCCAGACGGCGCCACTAACATATCATTTGTAGAAGGAGCTACCGTTTCAGTTGGCGTTGATTCAGCCATCATACGTCTTTTTGTTCGCACTGTATTCGGTACAGATTTTGCCTGTTTAATTATGTTCAATGCCAGCGGCTGTTGCTTGTGAGCTGCATATTCTGCTTTATGCAAACGTTGGCGATGCTTATACATATTGGCACTGGAAGAAAATGTCATGGGGCAATTGGGGCAGGTATACAATGCCTCGCCAGTATGTACAGAAATATGTTCCTGCAAAGATAAATAAATAAATACAGTTTCGCTTCAAGTCTGATTAAAGACAGACAAGACTCCAACATACCCTTAAATCTTGTTCGCGTTTGAAAGCCTTTTCACACATATGACATTTGTATTTTCGTTCACACTCATGATTTAAATAAATATGTCGTCTCAGGGCTCTAGCATTCGTTGACACCTTGTTGCAGATCTGGCAGCGGTGTTCACCGCCGACATTTTCATGCATGAACTTCATGTGCGTTCGCAAGCCTGACACATTTCTATACCACGTATTGCATATTTTGCACTGCTGTGGTTCTGGCTTCAGATCGGAATGTTCTGTATCTACGTGTTTGCGCATGCTGGAATTGCAGGAAAATGCTTTACCACATTGATCGCATATTTTCTGTCTGCTTGTGTCGTGACAATACATGTGCTTTTGTAGTTTAGCTTTAGATGGCCATCTGGAGAATGGTGCGAGTATTTGAAAAGGAAGAAAATAAAACTAATTTTAAAAAATATGTTCGTTGGTTGAAATAAAAAATTTCTCTTACCCTAAGTGGCTTTTGTAGAGATGATGTTTATAAATGTAGATTTTTTTTTTTAGGTACAAATAACAGGCACCTCTAACCAGTCCGGCAGCGATTTGCATATTTAGTTTTAAAACTTATGCAAATAGACTTTTGGAGAAGGCTTTCGCGAACATAACAAATCACAAGGAACTTAAAAAGGTCTTACAATTGCAAAGTTTAGATCTTATTGTTTATCCGGCTGATATAAATGAGAGCGTTTTGTTTTTTTTTTTTTTTCAAAACTCTATTTATCTTAAGAACATTATTTTTCTTATGATTATAGTTGTTTTCTTATTTTATTATTTCTTCACAAACAGCAAATAAGTGGCTCAAAATTCCTAAACATAAATATCCTGGATTCAATTGTAACAAAAATATACATACATACATATAGATTGATATGTATAAATGTAAATATCCATAAAGCAAAATACTATAGAAAAACTTTTAAAGGAGTTTTTATCGTAGCAAAAATAGGAACCAGAACTGCTTCGTGTTTTTCAAACAAATACTCGTAATCAGAGATTTTGGTGCGAAGTATAAAATTTGGTAAGAAAAGTGAAAAATAAAACATAGAAATCTGACTGCTCTGTTCTTTTTTGGTTGAAATATATTATTAGAACATTGTTCTGTTAGTCTTTTCAAAATCGATTGTTCCTTGAACATTTTTTCACCAATGAAATGCTGAAATAAAACCGACAGCTGTTTTTGATGCTACTTCAAGAAATAAGGACGAACCCTAATTTATTTTTTACTTGAATACATACATAAATTTAAATCTATCACTATAATTAAGTATTCCATAGACGCCAAAGTGTACACAAGTTTTTTTTAAATCGATATAATAAAGTCGAATTTTGTGCCCAATACTTAAAACTTTGCAACTCCGGTTTGGTTAATTTTTCGTATTTGGTGGTTTTTTTTAAGGAAAAAAACGACAGCCAGAACTAAAAGCGACCCACTGACAAGGATTACGGTTAAAAAAATATTATCACCAAATGTTTTCATTCCAAACCATTCAAAAGAATTTTGAAACTACATAAATATGTACTTGGCTATGTTTGGGTGTATGTAGTAGAATGATTGAAGAAATATCGGTACTTTTTTCGACCGAAATGTTCAACTTGATTTTTCACAACACAAAAGTATTAATTAAGAAAAAAAAAGTAATTTTTTAAGAAATGAACGATAAAAAAAACTTCTTTCACCCGATTTGATACATATGAAATATATGTATATGTATGTAGGATGTTTTAAGGCCTATAGAACTTATGAAAGGATCAGCTGTTGCCCCAAATTACCCGTAATAGACTCACATTTAAGTAACGAAATTATTGAAATTTATTTATTATGAACAGTCGCTCAACTTTGAAAAACTGAGCAATCGGATAGATTTCATTTCATTTCTCTCACTGACGTCAAAGGAATTTCGTACTGACAAAAATATCGCCGCTGTGAATGAAGATGTGGAAAAAACCCCACATCTAAGAATTCTTCGGCCATCGCAGGAGGTCTGGCCAACAAGTGGCTCAAAGTTGGACGTCTAGAAGGTGATTCGTCAAAAACCGTGTTGACTGCGTGTCCGAACTCATTCTCAAATTTTGCTGCGAATTTTTCGAAGACATAGAAGAATTTTCTTATCGCGAATAAAAACAAATTTTCATATTTTATCATTATTTCAAATATTACATATATAAAATAAATTCCAGAATAAAATTGTGGTACTTTTATGAATGATTGACAGTTTATGCCATATATTGATCTTTCAAAAAAAAAAAATATTTAATGAAAATTTAATAATTTGTGTTGGTTGAATGTCTATCGGCCACAACAAACACCTTCTACAACAACTTTCTCTCCATGTCTATGAAACAGAAAAATGATTTTGTAAGAAACAGACTGAGCTGAGAATTTGAATTTTTTCGCAAGACAAATTTGAACTAAATTATCGCCAATTTTTATGCAAATTAATTAAATAAAAACCTCGATTACACAATGCAGTCTTAAAGCAGCTCTAGGCTGAAGAAACGGCTCCCGCGTCATTGTAGTTATTACTTAAGTGCGATCGGTCTTGTTATCTTTGTTTGATTTTTGGGAGTTGTGCGTTATTAAGCGATTTGGCTCAGTTACTCTATTGTTACGCGGCTTTTTTGTGGAATATCATATTAACCGCGCTACATCGGTCGAAAATCCATTTAAATTAAATAATTAGAAAAGAAAACAAAAACACATCACCCACTGTTTGCCCAAGAAACACGTTATATATTTTATACTGCTGTTTTGATTTTCTACACAAATTGTTCAAAAAGGGTGTGACTAGTGGTGCAGAACACTCTCAGTAAAATAACTTTGACCGGAAAAAGATTATATGCCACACAAATGTTTAAATTGAATTCTATTTGTATTTGTTACAAACAATTTTCCTTGTGTTTATTTTTAATTTATTTTCGGCTTAAAAAACACTTTTTACATATTTTATATTACGTTTTCAAAGAGTGCAGGTTTTTAAATAAGTTTTTCGTTTTGCTCAGTTTTTCTAGGTACATATATGTATCAATATTCTGGTTACTATTGAACACATTCGAGAATTCACTTGAAAATGAAGTAAAAATTATACCACAAGTATGTTTAAAAAAATATCTTTTCAAGTCGCAGAATATTTTAACGCCGGTAGATTTCTTTTTGTGCAACACATTAACACGAATCTTTACTATAACAGCAATAGCAGGATTTATGTAATATAATGTTTAAGAGAACTATAATAATAATAATTTTTCACCTCGAGCGAGCAATTAATTTTTGTTATTATTTTCTATGTATTAAAATTACACTAAATATTAAAGAAAATAAAAGTGTTGGCAAAACTGTGAGCTTGACTCAAGCAAGCCAGATTATGTAATGTTAAATAAAATGATGTTTATTTTATCCTTTAACTTATTTTAATGTTTAAAGTATTAAAATATGTATGTATATTCTAAGTTCCTTACCCTTAAGTGACCTTGTTTCTAACCCTAATAAAGTCGTGTTGAATGGTTCATGGCGCAAAGCTTGAATTAACGTATGTGTATGTGCGTATTAAGTATAGGAATTGAAGCATAAAAATAAAAGGTAATAATTGATGTTAAAATAATATAATTTATTAAGTTACTCAATTGAACATTAAAACAAAAATGTTTATAAATAAAATGTAAATCATCGGGTATTTACTCAGTGTAACGTCATGTTGGCGTACAATATTTGAGGATTTAAAACTGAATGTAGAGTATTTGCAGTCGGCGGTCCAATAGGCATTGGCTGAATCAATTGAGATGGAGCTGTTTCGCCAGCAGCCCGTTTAACTTTAACAAATTTACTACCCTGTTTTGCTTGTTTCATTATGTTAGGCGGTATAGGTTTACTTCGATCTGCCTCCCATTCGGCACGATGCAGGCGCTGACGATGTTTGTACATGTTTGCATTCGAAAAGAATGTCATGGGGCAGTTTGGACAGGTATATAACACCTCACCCGTATGCACAGAAGTGTGTTCCTGTAATCAAATGAAAACAAATTTAGATATATGTATATATTACTTGTAATCACTTATTATTATTAATTCACAACTGTTACCCTTAAATCTTGAGCTCTTTTAAATGCCTTGTCGCACATTGTGCACTGGAATTTTCGTATACACTCGTGATTATGATATATATGCCTTTTGAGTGCTCTAGAAGTGGATGATACCTTATTGCAAATATGGCAACGATGTTCTGTCTGCACAGATTCGTGTATATTTTTCATGTGCTGTTTTAGACCGGACAAGTGTCTGAGCCAGGCTCCACAAATTTCGCACTGTTGCGGAATCGGTATCGGCTTGGGTACATCCGAATGTTCCAGTTCATGATGTTTCTTAAGACTATAGGTACTTTTAAATACTTTGCCACATTTATCACAAATAACGGTTCTCTGTGGATCGTGTACACTGCGCATGTGATCCTTGAGTTTTGTTTCTGTAGGACATCTAAAAGATCAAAAAGAAAGAAGGTAGAAATTTATTGAAATTTTAAAAAATATCATGACAACTTACAAAGAGAGTTTGGTTTTTGTTTTCTTTCTGTATCCATAACATGAATATCTTTTTAAAATTTTTTCTTTTTTCCACCTTTTACCAATCACTTGATAACGTCATTATATGTACATTGTTTTTATCTTATATCTTCAACACTTTCGAATTATTAAATCTTAATTAATTTTCATAACCTTTATACATACATCTATGTATATTCTTAAGATCTATTAGAATTCTCAATATTATTAAAGGCTTAGAATTTTTTAAGAAACCAATATGAAAACATCGTTGACATTGACAATATAGCTGTATAAAGCAATTTGGATTAGGTTGGTTGTTTTAGCAACAGTTTCACTACAATAAGAATCGTACTTAAAACACACCAGAGCCCGTAATCTTTATCACTCTTATTCATTTCAATAAAAACACCTACTACTTAAAAATATGTGAAATAACTGTAGAGTTTTTCCTTTTTTTATGCGGAAACTGCAGCAATTTAAAATTTTAACAAATAACCATTATTTTTAAACTTCATTTCCAAAATATGAAATGACTTTTTTCAAGCAGAAATTTAATTTTTTTTTAGAAAAATAATACTCAATTATAATTAAATAAATAATTATTTTTAACTATTATTTTCATTATTGTCTTGGAGCAGCAATAATTTTTACTTTTTATGACAGAAACACCATATGTTTTAAATACCAGTTTTTTAGAGTAATTTTTAAGCAACTTTACAAATATCTGTGTTAAATCAATTTTTATTTTTTCCTCGAAAATGGGAGCTCTTGCGCTCGGTGTTATGAATGTAAATAAAAATAGAGAATGTGGTAACGACTTTTGGGAAAAATTGTGCCAACAAGTTACAAGGAAGTTTTTACAAAAACTGTAAATATTAGAACAAGATTTCAAAAAAATGTGATTAATTCAAAAGTTTTTTGTTGTAGTTGTAAAAATTTGCCTTTTTATTATTAGTTTTTAGTGATAAAGTGAATTGTGGTTTTGAAAGCTTTGTTTTAAGATGGATCAAAATGCTTGCTGTCATGGCAGAAATAAATAATGTTCCATTTTCCAGCAAGCGTCGTCACTGCCACACAAAATCTAACATATTTTCACTAATACTTTAAACATACTTATGCTCGTTAATGATTCTGATGGCGTCTATCCCACTCTATAGTTTTAAGATTTTTGTACTGAATCTTTTTTATAATATATGTATGTACTACATATGCAAAATGAATGTCACTGGCAATTTTTTAATGAAAACAAAACAATAACAAAAACAACTGACTTAAACTTAAAATTCCCTCTAGTAGAGGGATTTTATTCTGTCGAAAAATCCATTCACAGAGAATTTATTTGACAGGAATATAAATAACAAGAAAAATTAATAACTTTCGTTACTTCAAGAAGTGATGACGTTATTTCCTCTCGAAATAACAAAGTTAAACTTTTGAAACTCACAATTTATTTAAAACGCAATATTGCATGTTAAGCAACTTAAACGATATTTAAAAAATTCGCTTTTGTTTGTAAAATTTGAAAATAACAATTTTTGTTTTCTAAAAATAACTAAATGTTTATGTATTGTATAATTTTTATACTTTAATTTTAATAATATATTAATTTCAATAGTATTTTAATTTAAATTTTTAAAATTTCCCTTTTTATGCCTTTAAGACTGCTAAAATTGTCCCCTAATACAAATATTCATGTGTTCAGGTAATAAATAACCTGTCATCTATTACGATACATATGTAATTTACTTGTTAAGATGAAAAGGCTCATGTAGTTTTTTACCAAAACCATACATTTTCCACCAATTTATATATATTTCTTTTCTTTCTTTTACTGCTCAAACAACCTCCCAATCCTGATGACTTTTTTCCAATTTTCTATATAAAAATATATTTCTTTTTATTATTATTTGCTTTCGTACGTTTCACCTGAACAGTGTCATATGAAAATGCCGGTGTCACTCTTATGTAATTTTACACACTAATTGGTAAAATATGCAGCAGAATATGTGTAATTTTGAACAGTATCTTAATAAATTTTTATCATAATTTATATTTTGGTACTTTTGTTTTACTATTTATTTATTATTTTTCGCTTTCAAAGAAAATCTATTAATCGATTTATATATGTATTTGTCGCCTTCTTTCTCACCTCCTACGCATGTGAAGAGCATATTATGCACATATGTATGTACTTATACGAATTAAAAATATATAAATTAAAAAGTGTAAAAAATTCTTTGATAAAAACAAGCCAATTCTTTCTATTTGTTGATATAATATATTATTAATTTATCTCATTACGAGGCAGCTTTGAAATCTCCTTGGCAACATTGGCAAGCCTTATCGTTTTTTATAGTTCATTCCACGTTAATTTAGTTTCAGGCTTGAAAACGTGTTTTTAGGCTCTTCTAGACGAAAAGTTTTTGAAAAGCGTTTTTAGTAAAACTATATCTTCTTGCCCGTTTTCTCTGTATCAAGTTCCACATCTCTTAATTTTAAGTTTAAAAAATGTTTAAAAAAAATTGTAAAATATATAGAATGTTGGGAAAATAAATGCAAATGAGAAAGTTGTTCTGTGAAAATGTCCGCAACTAAGCGATGGCCAAACGGCGGACAAACTTGGCGGGGCTCCGAAAACACTGATGTTCTTTTCTGCTGTGTAATTGGCGGTAAAAGTTATTTTCTTAGTTCCTTATTGTACTGCTTTAATAAATCAAAAACTAAAAACTAAAAACTAAAACTACTAAAACTAAAAATAAATCAAAAAAAAAAAACTTAAGGAAAAAAATATTTTTTGATCGAAGGCTGTAACTTTTGATACTTTTTTCTGCGGTACATCACAAAAATTCAACAACAAACACTAATTATTGTTGCTAAGCACTATAAAGGCATTGCCGGTGTTACTGGAAGAAAATACAACAGCACATCACCAATTATGACTAAAGCTTAACAATAAAATATACCTGACTTGGAATCAAAACATATTTTTCCTTTTTTTTTTCTAATACATAAATATATGTAGCTCCTCTACGATTTGTGTAATTATACAATTTATTTAATCATTGTAACAATGACAATGGACATAATTTTCATCTGTAGAACACATACTGCATTTAGTTTTGTTTAAAATTGATTGCAAGCCGTACACAGCTAGATCGAACGAAGGTATATATCATTGTTAAAGCCACAGAAACCATCAGAGTAGTAAACAGTGTTACATTAGATCTAGGCGAAACTCTTAAGTTTCGGCAAGCAACACAATTCAGTTGTGTTCCCATTTTTACGAAAAATAATAACAAAGCGAGAATTCTCCTTCGGGCCACACAGCAATAAATGTATGTTACACAAAATCATTTATTTATTATGCTTAAAATTCAAAGGAACGTTACGGAGATAGAAAATATCTTAATTTATATATATATATACAGGGATCTTTAAATCTTTTACACAAGGTTTATGTCTATAGCAATATACATATAAAAAATAAATACCATATTTTATGACACTGGTTTGCTACGAAAATATACAAATTTGCCATTAAAATATAACAACTTTATGTTAATACCTTTTCAATAGCAACAAGAAGGGTATTGACAATAATCATGTTTGTCCAAATATCTATTAGTAGTACCTCAAGTGGCGAATCATTTAAAAGGCGTTTTAAACAATTATCTTATTTAACTTAGTCGAAGCCCCGGTAACGGATAGCAAATAAAAAACACCAAATGTTAAATTTTCTTGACTACATATGAATTTAGTTTCTTAATAATCGCGAGCTGTGTCATGGTAAACATAGTTCGAACAAGTTTTTTTTTCATTTCCTAGTTTCTTTGCTGCTTTGTTCATTCCTTTGTATTCTAAATATTATTTGTAAAATATTGTAATTAGCAAAGTTTTTATATTATTTGTCTATATACGTATGGTTGTCTTATAATTAGAAACGACTTTGCAACATATAATTTGTTGATATCATTTTTAAGACTTTGTTGACATAAAACTAAAATTTAAATGTTTTACGTTTTTACTTCGAGATTTGTTAAAAAATGTACTCAATTGGGGTGGTGTCAATACTTTGCAGCGGCAGTTACACGAACACCTGAACCCAACCTATAACCGCAATCTGTTTGGAATACAAAGCAGCTAAAGTTGTCACACGACATCACTCCAGTTGAATTTAATTAAATCTTCTTAGGCATTTTCTTCGTGAGATTGACACATATTTCCTTATACATATAAAAAAAAATGGTTATTCGACGAACTTTATACCGCCTAACAGGCAATGAATATAATTCTAAATTTCTCGACCATTCCTCTTTGCCAAACTTACTACTACGCGTTCTCCCTCTCTTTGTACTTGTTTCAAAAACACTAAATAAAACAACGTTCCTTTCGAATGGCTTCTGGTTCTTCTCCGCTGGATTGGTGCTCCATGTTCGTGGTATTGTTAATTTAATTATATCACTCGGTTAATTAAGTAACATTAAGTTGTTTTTCGCAAAACAAAATGCCAGCAATATTAAACAAAACCAATATAAATTAATAAACTGCTGGAACAAATTTTAAATCTTTACTTCAACGAAATCTGTCCAATCATGTTTAAGGATTCCTTCCATTTTTACGGAGGGTGGCGAAACCAAACAAATCAAACATCACTAAAATCGGCCCAGTCGTTCTGGATTTTGTTTTACGTATTTATCCACATGGATATGGATTATTATATATTATTACTTTTGTATTCTTTTTATAAATACCTGTATGTACCTACATATCGTTTCCAATATAGAAACGACAAGCTCATTCATTTCAAAGTAAAATTTTCTGCGTATTTCCACGCAACATACTTCAATTAACCAAAAGATGCAATAAAACTTAAAAATATGTGTTAGGCCGTTTCTATATTAAGGCAACGACCATCTTGCAAAGTAGTTCCTAACCATATGCCAGCCATTGTATATAAATACAGTGATTGTCCATTGAAACTGTTTTCGTGTTAATCGGTTTTTTTAATATTTATTAATATAGATTTAATAGGCCACTTAAGGTAGGGAATTCTAGTTTGTTAGTCGTTTCAACGAAATGACTGTTTGAATTTTTATTTTATAAAAAAAGAAATGTAAATATAAGAAATTTTGTACTCACTTTTTCTTGCATTCAGGACATTCAAATTTAAATTCTTCTCGTGGTACATGTTTTGCTACCATGTGATGTTCAAATGAAGCTTTGGAGGAAAATGTTTTAGAACATTTTTCACACTGGAACGTTTTCTTATATTTCGATGGTGGTGGATTAGGCAAATGAGTTTGTTCGTGACTCTCCAATTGTGTAGAATCGCGACAGACTTTATCGCACGTTTTGCATTTGAAGTGTTCAGGATTGTAATGAACCATTATATGTTCAGCCAAAAATTTGCGAGTGGCGAATCTGCGACCACAGCATTCTATAAAACCGTGGTCATCATTGTGATCCGAACGAAAGTGCGCTCGCATTTCTCCAAATGTGTGAACTAAAAGTTCACATTTGGGACAGCGTATTTTCTCAAAGAATTTTGTAATAATAGAGTCATATTCAGCCTGTTGGGCTTGACGAGCTTCAATTTCTTCACGGCTCAAGCGTTTTGGTTCTACCGTTGGTTTCTCTCTTTTTTTATATTTTTTAGGAACATTTCGTTCTTTCTTTGTAATGACAGCAAACTTTTCATTCTTTTTTTTAGATTCATTCCACTCAGAGCCTTCGGATTCCTCTGCTTCTGAATCAGACTCTGAGGATTCATCGCTTTCTTTAGTGTAATTGTTATCATTGTCGTTATCATCATCAAGATCATCTTGGGCATAAGCATCGTCGTCCTCAAAACTTTCAGGCGCATTAACAAAATCGGTAGCATTTTGTTCCTCCGTGGGATTTTCCGTTTTAATTTTTGGTTCCGCCGTAACGTCAGTAGCCAATTGTGCATTTGAACATGAGGGTTGTTCTTCCACTACTTTTTCATTTTTGATGTCTGCCTCTGCTGTTTGCAGTGGTTGTTGCTGCTGTTTCTTTGAGCGTTTAGAACGGGTTGTAGTTGTAATTAGTTTTGCTTTGTCCACATCCGATTTTCGAGGTCGACCTCTTCTTTTACTGCTGTTTTCCTCTTTATCAAGGGAAGTTGAGTTCTGTGTGTTACTGTGGTCTTCCAAAGACCCTGAAGCACTTAAGTCGTCGTTTTTAAGATTTTCATCCGAAGCAAAACTAAATTGCGTTGCATCAGCGGCAGGAGATTGTTCTTTCTTAATACGCTTGGCAGATATTTTTGGACTTTGTTCCCTAGCTGGCTGTCGTCCTCGCCTGCCTGTTCGATGGACTCTTTCCGGTACATTCGCTGATTCTAATATTTCTATTTGTGGCAGCAAATCTAAATCATGTACTTCAACTTTAACTTCCGGGTCAAATATAGAATCTCCTAAGCCGTTATCTCCCATTATAGGATCTTGATCATCTTCAGACTTAAGCATAACATCTTGAGGTAACGGGTCATCCAATACTATTGTTTTAACTTCTAAATGTTTATGGGCTTCCTCTACTCTCTGATAGAGTATGTGAAAATCTCTTACAACTTCCCAACATGTCAAGCAAACTTGTTGTACATCTTCACTGTTCCTGTTTGTCTAGATACAGAAAAAAACACATGCAAACAGTTGACACGGTAGACATATTTTTTCGACTCACCTTTAACCAAAAGTGCTTATTTATAATCGAACTAATATCCAGACGCGTGCCTTCTTCTCCATATATTTCTAAAAATTTTGGACCCGGTATAGTCGGACTTTCTAAACAAAGCAGGCATTTAACCACCATTTTTACAAACTCCGATTTTTTTTTTCTTGTTTTGTAAATTACAATTTTTTTTCTTTTGCAACGGCAGTACTTGAGAACGAGTATTGGATTTATGATCTTAACATTTTATAATGTGTTTTGGAATAATTTAGGGAATTAATATTAAAAAAATTATTTTTAATTTGTATAAAATAATGCACAATTTTCTCTTGACGCTACACCATAGAGCTGTGAAAAAATACTATTGATTAAGTTCTTTAACGGCAACTGATTACTCGAGTAACCAGTACTATGCAGATGCTTACTATGACACTTTCAACCACAAATTTATTTTAAAAAATCAGTATTAAATACTTATATCAATATTTTTAAAAAATGTTCATATATACACATAAGGCAAGCACATAAAAAGAGGCATTTATTTTAACAGATTCAAATGAAAAGCTTATTGACATAAAAGCAAACCAAAGCCATTCAAGCCAAGCATTTGAAATGTAATCGGCGGTGCTAAAAGAACTTAATTGGCAAGTTTAAATGACAACGTGTTATCACAGTGCAGTGAATTAAAGATTCGCATTAAGATTTTTTTAAACAATGTGATTTTGATTTGAAACGAAATTTAATTAAATTGATTTTTAATATAGTGTCATAAATAATTTATTTAAAGATGACAAATAAACTTGAATACGATTCGTCGCTGGGCGGACCTGTCACTTTAGGCACTCATATGCCTACCTATAAGTATGCCGCTTCAGCTTTAATGGAGCTAAAAGAGCTCGTCAATGCCAACAAGCAGTGCAATTCGAATAAACTTGTATTTCAGACATTACCCAAACACATGAGACGGCGGGCCATGTCTCATCATCCCAAAAGATTACCGCGCAAGTATAGAGCTGCTCATATACATCAAATGTCCAAATCAGGTAAACCGCAAACCACTAAAACTCCCTCCAGAAAGCACCGGAGAAGGTCCAAGAATTTGCTTAAGGACTACATAAGAAGGCAGAACAAATTTAAATGGTTGGAAACACATATTTGGTATGCTAAACGTTTTCATATGGTGAAAAGGTGGGGCTATAAACTGCCCTACGCTAGTTGCGATAAGACATACAGAGCTTCCTACAGAGCCGCGGCCAATCATTGTCTCCTACAAGATATTTCATTTTATGCTTGTGTGGAAATAACAGGCTCCCTGGATGAGCTGTCATTTGGTTTTCAAAAACTAACTAATAAAGAATGTGGCTTATCAATGACGGCAAACACATACATAAACGGACGTCGAGAAGGAAGTGTTGATATGTTTAGGGCGGGAAGCTACCCTTATAACGCCTTGGGTAAAGTTAGTTTTTTGTGGAAATTCGAACACAACCCGAACCAAAGAAATGAGAAAAAAGTTCTATGGCTGTGGATACATCCTGCAGCCTACAGTTTAGTTGTAGAAGAAATCGTCAAGGTTTTTAATTTAACGCGAGTAAAAAACTGTCCTATACCTGATAACAATGAACCGTTATTAAAAAAAAGTGCATCGGAAAATCTGCAATCAAGAACTGCTAAAATTAAAATAAAGAAACAACGACGTTTACAATTCATGGCTAAATCTACAACGCGTCAAAATATTTCACAATACAAAAATGAAAATGCGACAGTGGAGCTGAAGGAGTTGAAAGACACTTTAAATAGGTTCAGATTAACAGGACCTTTAGCACAAAGTATTTTAAATTGTGCATTTAAAGTTAAGTCATTGCCTCGAGAATTTGAAAAAGAACTTAATTGGCTAAAAGACGTTAAAGAACATGAAAGAAATTTTTCCAACTACCACTCACAGCAACAACAATTTTGGGCCAAATGCAAGAATTCTATTTCGTCTCCTGCAGAACTTTTATCGAACATGATAATGGGATTAAATATTGAAGATCCCCGAATACATAGACCACAAAAAAGGTCTAAAGCAACAAACGAATTTAAAGGAGAAATCTGCAACGAATCAAATGACATTTTAATAGATATTCAACCAGAGCTTAGTTCTTCAGTTTTATGGAATGAAAAGTTAAGGAATCGTATTTCTACTGAAATGTTAAGCACTCACGATTACTGTTCATTACGAGCTCAATGTGTTGTAGTACCGGGAAAGTCGTGTCAGTTTGAGGAAACTTTGCAGCCGATTCCTATAATATTAATACAAAGGCCAGGTGCTCAAGACAACAGCTATGAACGTTTAGGTTATGGTTGTGGATGGGATATTATTGCTCCTGCCGGTTATGGCATGCCAATATGGCTTTCTTTAATTATGTGGGGAGCTAGACCCGGAGGCTTAAGAGAACTGAACTCAATAGCTAGAGAAATGGGAACCGAGGAGCATTTACCGGATACAGTGGCAGGTAAACACATAAAAAAGTTACTTGCGAAAAAGAATTAAACATTATTTTATATTTTTAAGGGGTGCATACGGCTTCTGACCGTTATAATGAATCATTTCTTAAATATTTTCGTTTGCCGCCCAACAAAAGATGCAACTATAATAAGTTTGCCATTGTATCTCCATTCCGTATACCATTTCAACAACTAGTTCGTGATTGGAATTTTCCAAACCCATCCGGAGTGAAAGGAGATGAAAAGTTCTTTGTGTTAAGAGAGCGCCACCTACTTGAAAATATAGCTAATTGCGTTAAGAAATGTAGTCTGTTTAAATTTCCAACGAATGTTTCAACGGAAAGTTTACTTCAGGTAAAATTAACAATGAAGTCAAGAGGAAATCCAAAGGATTTTTCAGTTATCTGTTTACCAACTAAAAGCGATTTTAAAAGAAATCTTAAACAGATAAAATCGAACAATCGAGATCCAGTATTTGTGGAACCTCTACTTAAAGATCCAAATGAAAAGGAACGACACCAATTACGCGTTCAGCATAAAAAACTTCTGAAACGTTTGCGTGCTAAGAGAGTAAGGGAGAAACGAAAGAAACAAGTAAGTTTTGAAAATTAAATTAAAATGGAAACCATTCTAGATACCTCTTCACTTTCCGTAGGAAACTAGTTGCACAAAAGTTTTTATAAAGCCAGCAGGTACTTCAGCATTATGCGCAGAGTATTTACAGAAAACCTGCAATTTATGGCTTCCACAAGATACCTCAACTTTATTCAGCGTACGTAAGCAAGCTAGACGTGAATGTTTTGGATACGCTTCCATAGCAAGTTTTTACTTAACGGAAGGTACGGTAGGAGCGATTGGTTATATTACTGTCGAAGGATTAAAACATCTGCTCAAGTTATGCCAGCAGTGTCATATAAAACAAGTTCTATGTTTAATACGTTCTAATAATAGTCGTAATTATAGATTTGCCAGAATTCAAATTAACTTACAAGTTTAAGTTTAAAATAATAAAGAGATTTGTTTAAACTAAACCACAAAACTGTTTTATTTTAGCGTTGTAGCATCCGTGTCTTCTATGTTAATATTAATAGGTGGCTTAAAACGTGGTGGCAATTTCCCGGAATAACGTTTACGCGAAGTCTCTTCCCATTCCTTGGGATGCAATTTCTTACGATGATTGTGCATGTTTGCGTTCGAATTAAATGTTTTTGGACACCAAGGACAGGTATATAAAACCTCACCGGTATGTGACGCCATGTGTTCCTACATTAACGACAAATATGTAAATAATGCACACAAATAAAAAATAATATAGGAATATTACCTTCAATGGTTGTGCTCTTTTAAACGCTTTATCACATATGGTACACTTGTAATTAAATCCACTCTCATGCGTGAAACGTACATGAAGCTTATGAGTCCGTTCATTGGGTGATATTTTGCCACATATTGAACAAGTGTACATCTTTTGTCCATTTTCTGGATGAATTACCTTCTTATGGCGTTCTAAGGCTTTTTCATCTGTCAAAAGTAAACCACATACATCACAGCTGGCAGAAGGAGCACCTTTCCCCTCATGTTGCAGCATATGACGTTCAAAAATTGTTTTATTTTGAATAGATTTACCGCAAATTTCGCAAATTTTATGATACTTTTTCAAGTGGGTTGTACGACGGTGATTAGTGAGCATATAATTTGCTGCAAAACTGTTTGAAATTGAAACTATTATTTCAGAAACTAACAAAATAGAAATTGAAAACGATTTATAATATAATAATAATATATGTATTAATTTTTTTAACATAAATTGCTTTTTCTTAATTGTGATTAAAATACTGATTTAGATTGTGATTTCAAAATTTGTTTAAATTTAATGCTTACTTTTTACCGCATTCAAGGCATGGAAACCGTTTTTCTTCCTCCGATAAATGTATTTTTTTATGAGAATTGAGCATAGCCAGCTTTATAAATCCTTTTCCACATGTATTACAGCAAAAGTTTTTACCGTTATTAGTTTCGTGAGACTTGCAGTGCAACTCGAGCCGTCGTCTGTCTTCCATAACTTTGTCGCATTGATTACATTTAAAGTAGCTTGGATTCAAATGGTAATTAACGTGGTCAATCAAAACATTACGTCTATAAAATTTCTTATCACAACATTGAATATAGCCGCGTTCCTTGTGTTGCTCTTTGAAATGTTTAATTACACTACAAAATGTATCAAATGGAGTATCGCATAAAAAACATGTAATTTTGAAATTTTCTGCTAGAAACTTGTCTTTTTGGTTGCGTAGAACTGTGTTTCGTGACTTTAGTTGTATATTTGAATTTACTTGATCGGATGGTAAAGATTCCATTTCAATTTCATTTTTAGAATCGCTTTGGTTTGCAGTTGTGCATTGTTCTTCCTCAGATTTAACCAAAACGGAGAGTTTTTTCTTTGCGTTAAAGTTTTCTACGTCACTTTCTATTGCTTCAGATTTTATTCCTTTTCTACGTATATTTTTGGTTTTTATTTGCTTTCTTCCTTTGGTTTTATTCGTTGAATCTCTTAAGTGTTCCGTAGCATGACAGGATTTGCTTCTACGTCTTCTAATTTGGTTTGTTTTGATTATGCAGTTTGTTTTATTTAGTTTAGCTTTTCGAAGTTTACTTTCCACTAACAATTCAGGAATTTCAGTATCCAACAAGGGGTTATGTTCATTAGTCGCCTCAGTATCGTTGATTTCACTGACATGGTAGTCCAGAATATGGTCATTTGGAGTTTCCTTAAATTCTATTATATGACTTTCAATTTCATTGTTCTCCTCATTCCTAGTTAAATCGTCATTTTCAATAATTTTTTCAAGTGTTTCCACTGGCAATTCTTTAAAATCTATTAAGTCTGTTTCAGTTCTATCAACAGCATTGTCATTTGTCGTCTGGTTAAGACGTTCCAAATCTCCATGAGCCTTTTTAATTCGCATATAAAAAATGTGAAAGTCATATAATTCCGTCCAGCAATTCACACATAACCAGGAATTTGGGCGAATGTGTTTCTAATGCATTTGGTTAATAATGCTCAAATTCGTTACAATTAGCTTTTATTTATCAACTTACTTACCATAGTCCATAAATATTTCCCTATTAAATACTTTATGTCTAATGTGGTGCATTGGATGGAATTTATGAATATAGCATCTACATATTCTTGCTTTAGTTCTAAGCATAGTAAACAACAACCTTCACCGTCCATAACGATTCTATCATTTTCCATTTTGAATAATATTTTCTCCAAACACAAACAATAATAATAATTTTACACACAATTATTTCTTTTGTAAGTAAAGCATGAGACTACGATGTTGGTTCCAACAATCGGCATAATATATTTCATGCTTCGGCGGCCCCGTAAAAACGGTACAGCGTCAAGCATTTGGTAATTATAAAGATCGTTTATTACTGTTATATACATACATATTTTCAAAAATTTAAATTCAAAGATTTTCCATCTGTGGCAATAATACTTATTATTTTTACCTTGTTAAAAAAGACCAGAGAATTACTTTTATTCATTAACCCATATTAATGTGGCAAAAAACAAATTTTTAAACTTGACGGATGTTTTTCAGTGAAAACAAGTCTTTTCTCGACTAATTACGACCTTTTCCTTAAAATTTTTCAAACTACCTCAATCTATGTATATTATAGATAGAGAGAATAATCTCTAATGTTGATTTTTTTTAAATGTTGTCTATGCCTAAAATGTAGCGCTCATTGGAAGGCAAGCATCACCGGTTGTTGCAAAATAGTATTTTGTCAATTTTATTAATAAAACCCGAAGATTCTCAATTTGATAATAAAAAAATATTAAATACAGTGAACGTTCTATATTAGAGCACCATCGTTTCCACAAAGTGGCCAGTGGCACCGAATTAAAAAAATTATTGCTTTTCCGAAATACGAATGACGGCATTTTTGGAAAGAATAAAAAATTGATAGATGCATGAGAAGACAACTTTTGTATTTTAGCCGAAATTTCAAATATAGCAGGAAGAAAAAATTCCCATCCAATAATACAATTTTTCAAATTCGTACTACTGACGTCCACTTACACACATATGTATATAAAAAGCGATAGCAAATTCATACCAAAAAGTTTTCTTGGACAAACACCGAGCAATAACTTTCATTGGAAGTTTTAGTTTTGTTAAAAAATTATATTGTTAATCTAACTACACATCGAACGGTACATCAAAGTCAGAATTCTCATTTACAGTTGGTGGCTTAAAATTAGGCGGTAAATTTCCTGAATATCTTTTTCGTGACGCTTCTTCCCATTCTTTTGGATGTACCTTCTTGCGGTGGTTATGCATGTTGGCATTGGAGTTGAACGTTTTCGGACACCAGGGGCAGGTATATAAAATCGTACCTGTGTGCGAAGCCATGTGTTCCTAAAAACGGAAATAAGTAAAACAATATAGACAAAATTTTATGAAGCATAAAAGTTAAGGCTATTTATCTTTCGACTTACTTTTAAAGTCGGAGCTCTTTTAAATGCTTTATCACATATTGTACATTTATGGTCATAGCCCATAACATGTTTGTATTGTACATGTCTCTTATGAGCTCTTAAATTTGGTGATGTTTTTGAGCAAATTGAACACGTATATTCATGTTGTCCGCCTGCTGGGTGTATAACATCCTTGTGTCTTTTAAGGGCTTTCTTATCAGTCAGAACTAAACCGCATATATCACAATTTACAGGCGGCGCAGTTTTTCCTTCATGCTGCAACATATGACGTTCAAAAACGTCCTTACATCGAATAGATTTTCCACAAATATCACAAATTTTAGCATACTTTTTTAGGTGAACTGAACGATAATGGCTAGAAAGCAGGTAGTTTGAAGCAAAGCTGTCGACAAAAAAAAACATAAAAAACAACGTCATCATAATGTGTTTCAATGTTCAAAGGCAATGTTCAGGTTTTTTCTTTTCATACGGAACATGTGTGCAAAGAAGGTTCTCAAAAACTGAAAACGCAAGAAATCAACGATTATATGACACAAATGTAAATTCTTTTTAATCGAATCCGAACATTGCGCATTTAATAGTAAATATAATTTAAATGAAATTGAATACATAAATTGCTGAGTTCAGTATCAATTATGCTTTACTATTACGGAAATTGAAGATATGACGACAATCTCTTCATTAATATTCAAGATAAGAAAAGTTACCAATATTTAAGAAAAAGGGCATGTAGAATAACAATTTTGAAGCAGTGCATGACTGGATTTCTTACATGCAACGATGTTTCGCATTTCACTGCATATGCAGCAAGATTTGTGAAACAGATTTGGTTATGAAAAGTTGACAATAAATCTTTCCTTCATCACGCAATTTCACTGATATGTATCATAAATTTAATTTATTTAAGGTGAATTACAAAATAACGAATAAAGACTCGAAATTATGGAGAAATCAATTTGGTTACGTCAGGAGTGACAATTTTCTGCAATTATTACGGTTTCTTTTACATCTGGATATTAACATTTTTAGAAATGCAGGTTTTTCATAAAAATTTACATAAAGTTCGTTTTTTTAATTTAAACTGTCCTTCAATAATGAAGCAAGTTCCATTAACTTCTACAGTAAATTATCATTGTTATCGCGTTTCCCACGATATAGAATGTTAACGTTCATTATTTTGAAAAGCAAAAACCCGATGTAGAAATTATTTATGATCTTTATTATATTATTCCATGTAAGACGGGCTCATAATTATTATACATATGATGTTTTTTTTTACCTAAAATTAAAATTTTATAAAATTTGTCTTTTCGATGATATCCTACTTACTTTTTGCCACAATCAGAACAAGAAAATCGCTTTTCTTCTTCTGATAAGTGTATCATTCTATGTTTTCTCAAAACGCCTAATTTAGCAAATCCTTTTCCGCAAATATCGCAGCAATGGTTTTTTTCGTGACTACTTTCATGTATTTCGGCATGCAATTCCAGACACCGTCTGTCAGCCATCACTTTTCCACATTGATTACACTTAAAATAGTTTGGGTTTAGATGGAAGTGAACGTGATCAACTAAAATACTACGTCTGTAAAATTTTTTGTTACAACATTTAACATGACCACGTTCTGTGTGATGTTCTTCGAAATGTTTGCGCATATTAAAAAATGTTACGAATGGAATATTACAAAGATAGCAAGTGATTTTGAAATTTTCCTTAAGAAACTTGTCTTTTTCATTGTGATCACTTTTTGGTGGACACATTTCATTTGCAGTTAATTTTTTTCGAGTACAATCTGACGACTCTTGATCGGCATCATTATTAACATCGATATCTTTTTCACTTGTTCTACTGGTCAGCTGCTCTTGTTTCATCGTAGAATTATCGTCCCAACTTTTATCACTTTCTGTAACACTTCGAGGTTCTTGACCAGGGAATTCTCTAGCTTTCTTTGGTAGTTGTGGCGAATCAGTCGATTTGTTATTCTCACTTCTTTTGGTTTTACTATTTTTGCGCTGTATGGTTCTGTCTACTGATCTTCCATTTTTGCGCGGGCGCCCTCTTTTACGTTTTTTTGTTAATAAACTATTATTATCAGAGGATTTCTCGTTCCTCAGTGACGATCCCAAATCCTGAATTATCAAATTGCTTTGAACATTTTCATCGCTTAAAACATGCTCGTTTAACACGTCTGTCAACTCATTGTTTGAACTCTCTGATAGGTTATCACAAAAATGTTCTTCAATTCCATTTTCCACAGCGTCCAGACTGACTTTATGCTCGTTATTATATGCATTATTCTCTATTTCATCTTCACATCTGCCTAATAAACCTAAAATTTTGTGTGCTCCTTCTATTCTTAAATAAAATTTGTGGAATCCATATAATTCTTCCCAACAAGTTCTACACATCCAGGAATTTGTTTTAATATGGTTCTGGTGATAATATTGATGGTCAAATGTTTTATTTACACATGTATGGAGATAAAAGTATTAATTTCTAGATGAAGACATTAACTTACCATGGGCCATAAATATTTTTCCAATATACATGTAACATTCAATCCCTGCCATAAGTTGGAGTTCATGTCAACCGTTTCAACAAACTCTTTTTTTAATTCTAAGCAAAGCAAACAGTTTTCCATAGTGTATAATTTTTTGTTACAAGTCTCCAATAATCAAAGAAAAAAAATGAAAACAGTTAATTGTAAACAAGCAATCTAAAACAGGGTTGGCAAGCACTTATTATTAATAAAGCTGCCGTACTAATTTCGAAAGTCGCCTTTAGCCCCAATTTGTTCTATATTAGAAAAAAGGACTGCAATTTTCTTCTTTGCACTTCAATTGGTCCGATTTTAGCTTAAATTGTACACATAACGGGTGTTTTTTTAGAGGTATAGAACTTCGAATTGAAATAAAACACAAGAAAATCGTTTTAATGTCCATCAATTTGGCTTTATTGGAAGGATAATTTTATGCCATTAATGTTTAAATATGATTTCGGGCATGTGGCCGCCGCGGCTGGCTCGAATAAAGCCAATTCTACAGGTCCAATTTTTGATGGACAAAGCTCCAATTGCTGTGCACGGTGGCGAATCGATTCATTCGGGTCCTCTTCAACACTTTGCTCTACAGCGGCAATTGTTTCTTCGGTGCGCACTGTTCGACGTCTCTGCGGATGCGTATAATCACATAGAGTAAACGTAGTGCGAAAACGATCCATGGTTAACCGAATTAATTGCTCTGATGACCATAAAATGGACGGAGCTTGCGGTAAACTTCGCGAACTGAACCATTATTTTCGAAATAAATTTGCACGATTTGCAAGCGTTGTTCTTTTGTCAACCTGTTCATGATGAAATGGCAAACCAAACTAAATATTAATCACTTGACAGCTGACAAAATGGCCGCCAGTTAAAAAAGTGATGCCAACTTAAAGTTCTATACCTCAATAAAAAACACCCTATACATACATATGTATGTATATGAATGCAAAATGAGTTGCAAGTACATAAGTATGTATGTATTCATTTAATTTTACCTCAGCACATTGTCTAATAGGCAATCAACTCAGGATAGTGCGAATTCTAAAATTAGGTGGAAAATACACGAAAAGCAACTACTTACATACATCTTATGCCGTGGTCGATATTGACGGATATATCATGAGTCTTAATACGCTACCTCACAGTTCATCCATTTTTACAGCTGAAGCATCCGCCATAATAAAAGCTATGGACATAGCACTTAACAAGCACCTCAGGACAGTCATTTGTACCGATAGCCTGTCGGTAATAAAATCAGTATGCAACCCAATCCCAAATAAATGGAATAAAATTAATCGAATTCGAGACCTTTTGATTCAAAATCCTAACTCGTTAAAAATTGTATGGGTCCCAGGGCACGTCAACATAAAAGGAAACGAGTACGCGGATAAAGCAGCCAAATTTGCCTGCAAAGCTCCTATAATTATGGTAAACGAACCAGAAAAACCTGATCTTCGAAATCTAATTAAAGATTATATAAGAAGAAAGCAAACAACTGCATGGTCTAACTACTACCATCCCCACTATAAAGAGCTGAACAAAAATTATCTTCACCTACTTTACCCCACAAAGCCTACTCGACACCAAATCCAAGTCTTCTCGCGGCTAAGACTAGGGCACACTTATGCCACGCACTATCACATACTAAATAAACAACCAGCTCCATCCTGTCCTAAATGTAACATGCCGCGCACTGTCAATCATCTTCTGACCGAGTGTTTACAACTTAAGAAACTTAGATATACCATTTTTAAAACTAATAGCCCTAGAAGTTTCCTACTCAATATAACATAAAAAAAATTTACGATTTTATAACTCAGACCGGTTTTGTCATTTAACATTAACAACCACGATTTAATATTAAATTATTATAATAATAATAACTCCTAAATTCCTTATATTATTACCTAGAGCCGATGGCCTACGTAGCTAGTGCTCCTTAAAACATACATTAGGTTTACTAATTTTACTTATAAATCTAATAAAGCATAATAATAATAATACATACATACATATGCATATTATATTTTGTTAGTAATTATAAATACATATGTAACTTGTTACAAAATCGAAAAAGAAAATGTTTCTTCTAAAAGGACACTAATATTACACTTTATTTGTTCCGTGCTTCATAATTTAAAATTTTGTCTATACATAGGTCGGTAGTTCACTGTCACTGCTAACATTCAATGGAGGTGGATTATAATTAGGTGGCAAATTTCCTGAATATTTCTTTCTTGTTGCTTCTTCCCACTCTTTTCGATGACTTTTTTTGCGATGGCTATGAAAATTAGCATTTGAATTGAAGGTTTTTGGACACCAGGGACATGTATACAGTACAGTACCGGTATGAGATGCCATATGTTCCTAAAATAAAAAGCATATAAAATAAAATAGAATACTTTCCCACAGCCATAGCCGTAACTGTTGAAATTAATTGAGTTTCGCAGTTGTGGCTATTGCACGTGCATACACTATATCTTTACCGTTAAAGTGTGTGCTGTCTTAAAAGCTTTTTCACACATTGTACATTTGTGGTCGTAGCCCCACTCATGATTATATTGCACGTGCTTTTTGTGAGCCTTCAAATTTGGTGAAATTTTACTACATACAGGACATGTAAACTCCTTCTTCCCACCCTCTGGATGAACCATTAATTTGTGTTGTTTTAAACTGTGCTTGTTGGCTAACAATAAACCGCAAACATCACAAGTAACGGTGGGCAAAGGTTTACCTTCATGTTGCAACATGTGACGCTCAAAAACTTCCTTGCATCTAATCGATCTGCCACATATATCGCAAATGTTTATATATTTTTTAAGGTGCACTGATCGAACATGATTTGATAGAAGAGATTTACTTGCGAATCTAAATAAATATATTTTATCAAAGTAAAGTTTTTATTTTTTAAATTATTAACTTACTTTTTATCACACTCCGTACATGGTATATGTTTTTCATCCTCCGACAAGTGAGACATTTTATGCAATTTCAACGACATATTCATGCTAAATTTCTTATTACAGATATCGCAAGGATGAACTTTTTCTTTTTTATCATTATGAGTTTTGTTGTGCATGTTTAAGCACTTGCGATCGGCCATTACTTTATCACAAATATTGCATTTGAAATAATTTGGATCTACATGCTGATGCACATGATCAACAAGAAGACTACGTCTATAGAATTTCTTTTTGCAACACATTGCAAATCCGATCTGTTTGTGTTCACTTTTAAAGTGTTTGCAAAGCGCATGGAATGTTTCAGCCTGTGTTTGGCATAAGCTACAGTTAATTTTGAAGTTTTCTTTTAAAAATTTATCGTTTATATGATTTGCACTTTGTTTTTTCTCACTTTTTTCCGAAACATCTTTAACAGGCTCATTATTAGATTCTGAGTCAGTTTCATCATTATTTTGTTCCTCTCCGTACAACTCCATTAACTCGGGATCTTCTTTTACAGCATTGTTTTCAAATATTGACTTTTTAGCTAAATCTGTTTCGGATGTCTTGATAAAAGTTTCGACATCGTTGACTTTTGAGTTCCGCGTTTTCCTGGCGGAGATTTTTCGGCACTGTTTTCTTTTACTTAAGGGATCTTCTATTAAAGTTTCGTTATTAACTGCAATCGTTTTAAGTTTTCGACCTTTTTTATTTTTTATAATAGAACTATTATCTTCAATTAAAGGCTCTTCATTTTCTTCTTCTTTAATAGCAACATCCGCTTCAACAAAGTTCTCACTTTGCACAGATTCTTTTAGAGAAATTTCTGGTTCAAAATAAGTTTCATCGAATGTGATTTTCTCAATTGATGGTTTAAAGTCTTCATTTTGAATTCCTTCATTTGTGAATTTTGGTTTTTCAACCTTCTTTGTTGCTGAGCCCAGCTCGGCATGAGCCTCTTCTACACGCACGTAAAATTTATGGAAATCATTCAGCTCTTGCCAGCAACTTATGCAAAGCCATGAATCTGGTTGGAATGCTTCCTATAAAAAGACGTTCGATCTTCCATCACATATGCAGACAATCCTTTTTAACAGAACTTACCATTGTCCAGAAATGCTTTTCAATTAAGTTTTGAACGTTTAATTCCTGCCATTCTCTCGATTCCACTTTTACACTTCCAACTAAATCCTGTCTTATTTCTAAACATAATAGGCAGCCTTTCATCGTGTATAAATTAATTCCTTCTTTTTTAAAAATTAACACTATTGCATGTTTGTCGGCACAAATTTGTACACAAAAATAAACGCGATATTTACATTTTGCAATATATAAACAAAATTTTTACAGGGTTGTTATTTTACAATAACATACATCAGAGACGTAAGAGTCAGTATCTTAACAAGCGTTTTTCGAAGCGAAATTGATGTTTGCCAGGCCCGAAAAACTGATTTGTTTCGTGTGTAGAAAATTTAGAAGAGGTATTATATCTAGGCCATTGAAATAACAGTCCCGTGTATTTTGTCAGTAGCTCTGTATCCTTGAAGAATACTGTCTTCCAATTCCAAAGAAAATTATTTCTTGTGCTAAATATTGGGCAAATTGAGAAAACAAGAGTTTATGCGAGTAATTTGCTTTGTTTTTACCAGATTTTATCCGGACTTTTTTCATCCAAGCTGATAAAATAGACAAATCATTTAGTCAGATGTTTATTATTATGTTATATAAAACAACAAAGAAAAACATCTTTTTCACTAGTAGTCAGGGTTCGCACCCCTGCATATCTAGTGCATTGTACCAGAACTGGGTGAGTACTTTTGTTGTTTTCTCAATATTACAAGGATGAGTATGTCGGAATTTAACTGATAATAGATTTGTGTTTTTTATTTGTTTTATTTGAAAAATTTTTTTGGCTATTTTTTTTTTACCAGAGTCTTTGTTAGGAATCAAACCAACGAGACCTCTGGACTGTTGGTCGAATACTCTACCAACTCATTCATCATAGGTATTTTGTTATATAAAAAACTTTAATAAGTTCTGAAACTCCTGAGAACAATTTACATTTAACTTCTTTCGCATTTCGTTATTTGGCTAAAAATGGTTAAACAAGTTATCAAAAATTTTCTTTCAATGTTAATTTTTAAAAAATTACATAAAAAAATTTTAAGTTTGTGTTGAAATTTTGTTTAATTTTAAATGTATTTTTTAGGATTTTTTTTACAGCACCACAAGGATATTGGCGATTCAAAAGTGGAACATCTATTGGCAATGCCAATCTTAGCGAACACATTATGCAACTATTAGGTACGCTTTACCTTGTATCGTCGTCATAGGTTGCGATAACAAAAATGTTACCTGTTTTATTATATTAAAAAATCTTTGTTTAGACAGTTACTTTGTGGATAATGTCAATTTTGATAACAAAATCCTCTAAATATTTGAGGCACGTTTTAAGTGACCAATCGATCTGAAACGAATGCATTTTGTTAAATTGATCAAAGTTAGTCACATTTTCCATAAATGCTATATTCCTAATGGAAAATATTACTATAGAGTTTATTTCCTTATTACTTTTAATACACTTTCGACTCAATGTACTTTTCTGCAAATGCGTGGTCTCTACCGGGTTTCAATTTTAGTTTTAATTCTTATTTTACCAGGCTTTGCTCGAAATTATCTCGAACGTTATAATAAATATTGTTTGTGTTTTATGACTTTTAAATTTATCAACTGTTTGTTTCAGTTATATTTATTTAAATGAATTAAAATTAATAAGTCTTAGTTATTATTATCTGTTGTTTTCGTAACATACTTCTCGGGCAGATTTCCGGAAAACTTTTCTCTTACTGATTCCTGCCATTCAATAGGATGAACTCTTTTGCGATGCGCATGCATTTGGCCGTTTGAATAGAAAGTCTTGGGACAAAACCCACATGCATGTAATGGCTTACCAATATGTTTTGCCATGTGATCCTAAAATGAATCATTTAAACAAAAACAGTACAAATATTAGTACCGCATCAATATTACCTTTAAAGCGTCCGGTCTTTTAAATGTTTTCTCGCATAGTGTACATTTTCGTTCGTAACTATTTTCGTGCACTACCTTTATGTGCATTTTTACATTGGAAGGGCTGGCGAATATTTTTGTACACATAGGACAGTTAAACTCGGGTTTAATTCCTTCCGGAGGATGATGAGAGCCCATGTGTCTCTTCAAACACTTCATATCGGCTAAACGACGCCCACAAACTGAACAACTTACCATTGGTGGTGCCTTGCCTTCATGCTCCAACATGTGACGTTTAAATCTGGATTTTCCAGATATTGATTCGCCACACAAGTCACAAATTTTGTGATATTTTTTTAAGTGAACAGAACGTATGTGATTGGCCAAGGAAAATTTTGAGAGGTAGCTGAAATGAAAGAAAACATTTAATAATTTTTTTTTGGTTACAAACTAGGTATACATACATACATATGTATGAAGATTGTCTGCGAAGTAGTTCAAGTTATTCTAATAATTAATTAAATAATGCTTACTTAAAATACATGCATATGTCTGTATATGGAATTACAGCTTTGTTAGAAGCCTGCATATGCATGTTTTTGTTCGCCCAATAATGCTTCATTTATTTTAGACTAATTCTCGGCTTCGTTTTTCATTTTCATTTCAACTTTGAAAACATGAGAACATTTTTTGTGAAACCTAAAAAACCAGGGAATTGGAGCTTTAAACAATAGCAATAAGTGTGGATAAGAAAGGAAAGCATTAGAGCAGAAAGTGTGAGCCTTAAAACAGTTCCAAAATATTAAAAATTCCTTTACAAACAATCCTACACTCAGTATTTTAGCATTCTGGTAATAAGAAAAAAATCAGAAGTTGTGTATCTGCAGTTTGTCAACCCCAAGTTTCAGAACATTATTTTTTACCATTAGATTTTTCCCGATAACTTATATAGTTTTTCGACAAGTGCTTCGTGAAGAATTATGAGTACCATATATTATATTCTCTTCACTCTGTTTTACGCCAAAATTAAATCAAATACATAATTAGGAAATAAAATATTATTTTCTTTTATTCCAGTAGGACTTAATAGAATTTTTAATTACTGATACAATTAATACTTCGGAAGATATATAAAAGAGAGGGGGGAAAAAGTAAAAATATTAAGACATATTCATGATCTCGAACGTAGAAGCTGTCAGAACTAAGATTTGCAGTCCAATAAAAAGTTTGTTATTGTCAACTAGTTCGTCTGGCGTAATACTTTCCCCTATATTTTGCTCTTAAGCCTCACAAATACGGGGTTTCGCTTTTCGGCACATTGTAGATCGTGAAGCAAATATTTCTTTAAATCTTTTTTTATTTAAAGATATTATCGGTAAACTTGAAAATCTTTGAAATATATGTTTTAACATTCGGCCGAAATGTACAAAAATAACATAACATGTCATTGGACTTGTGCTTACAGCAACGTACTTTTGACTCTCGCTTATAGAAGACCTAATTTTTACTATATGAATCAAAATTGGAGAGGACGTGGAAGTTCTTGATATGATAATCAATTAAAAATTGACTCCGCAAAATTTGAGCAAGTTACAGAAGTAGTGAAAGAGAAATATTTTTCTTCGTACACGTAACAACCTACACAAATTGGTAAAACTGTCGAGCAATCAGCAGTCTCATAAAAAGGCAAATTAATAGAAAAAATGCAAAGAATTATGAGCAGAAAAATGTGAAGAAAAGTTTTAATAAAATAAAGATTATGGAGCATTAGTTGGGGAGCGATTTGAAAAATGTTCGACTTTGTTGAACAAGACTCTGATCACGAGGAACATTTAATGTCAAAACAGTTTAATGTTTTCTTTCGGAATCGATATTTCGTGTTTGGCGTTGCCGTATTTGTAAACATATTTGTTTAAAAACAATATGTTTAATCTCACTGAAATTTATTCAAATTTGGTCAAAATTAGGGCATCAAACTAGATATTTTGTTTTTAAATTGTATAGCTTTGAAGCTTTTAAACTAGTCGTTTGGATATTGTGAAATGTTTGCCCAAACCAATGTATTTATCAGGCATGTTCTGAAGATCACATGATATAAAATCACATGTGTTTTATAAATCACACCCTTTTGTGTTGGACGGTGTGATCTTTAATTGCTGAAAACAAAAATCGCAAATTCAAATAACAATTTTGTAGCAGAAAATGCCCCTCGGAATAAAATAACCAATTGTACACTATATAAGAGTTTAATAAACAAGACTTTGAGTAATTTATTTGATTAATTTATTATGATGTTTACCACAGAAAAAGTGGAAAAAATAAAAATGTGATTTGAAAAGTGTTGACGTTGCACTGAACGTTTTAAAATCACAAAGTTTTATACAGGAAAAACCTTTAGTATGACGTCAACCCACTTTTATAAAATGCGATTCTCAGAACAACGCCGTATATCTTGCATTTGATTGCAGGGAAGTGCTTTGCAGGAGGCACAATATTTCAAAATATTCAATTAACTCCTTTAATACTTTATTGTAAACGTATTTAAAAGATCAATTTTTTTGTATTTGTTCATTGGAGTTCCACAACAATTTTGCAAAATCGTGGCGATTAATATGTATGTGCATGTGTAATTTTATTCAATTTAAAATAACTGGCAAAAACTTACGACTTATCACACTGTTTGCAGGGTATTTTTTCATTATTATCAGCGTCATGTAATAACTTGTGCATTTTCAAGCTTGATTCGGTTGCCAAACTTTTGCCACAAATATCGCACTCAACATTCTTGTGCTCATGGACGTTTTTTACATGTAGCTTCAGGCATATCCGACTTGATAATATTTTCTCGCAATAGTTGCACTTGAAAAATTCGGGATTCTGATGTAACTTAATGTGATCCATTATTTCTGAACGATCATAGAGCTTGCGATTGCAGCAAATGGCGTATCCACGCTGATTATGTTCTTCCTTGTAATGTTTAATTGTCGTAGAGAATGTTGCTAGAGGAATTTGGCAAAGTGCACAGATGATTTGCATGTGCTCGGCTATAAATTTATCATGTTCTTGACGTAATTGGTGTAACTTTGGCGAGTCCAAGGTATTTGAAGGCTCATCTTCACTTTCGAAACTGGCATCATGATGGTCGCTGAAATTTTCGTCCGGCATCAGGTTGTTATAGTCATTTTCTTCTTCCAATTTTGTGTCTTTTTCCTCCAGACTTATATCAGCTTCGATACTGTTTGCCCTTGTGCAATTTTTTTCTTTTTTGCATCTTTTTTTGGCATTGTTTGTTAAATTATTTTTTTTCATATTTTGTTCGTCTTTTTTCAAAGAACATTTTCGTTTCGCTCGTTTTTTTGAACAGCCTATTACCTCCACATCTTCTTTTTCGAAAATCTCCAAAGGATTTTCTTCTTTTAGTAATAAAATCTCTGGTTCCAGTTCGGAATTTTCTTTGGTATCACTGGACTGTATTTGATTTGCTTTCTCAGCTGAAGCATCCTCCGAAATTAATTCTGGTTTTATTAAAATAGTTAAATTTGAATGAGCCTTTTCGATTTTTAAGTAAAATTTATGGAAACTATATAATTCCTGCCAACATGATTGGCATACATTTGAATGATCGTTCAAATTTTCCTGTGAAAAATACATTTCACTTTTCAGTTATTAAAAATTAAAATATAAGAAGTATTTACATATTTTTGTGTATTGCGTCAAAAGAAAAATTTTTTAAATGTTTTTATTTCACAGCTTTTAGTTCAGCGAGTCAAGTACGTTTTCTGAGTGTAATATGGATTTTTGTTCAAATAAAAAATATGCCTGCCCATTTAATTTTTTAAAAACTAAAAAAAAAAAACACGTAATTATTCAGCTTATCGTGGATGGTGAATATAAATATTTATGCTTACGAAAGTTTTATAATAGATTAAAGAGGACAAATTTCATGAGTGCTTAATCTATTATTTAATGTCGTAGATGTCTTTTTTTAATTTCGCCAATACCGATAACCGGGTACATTTAATCAACTAGAATGTCATGTTGTTTAAGATTTTTTAGCTTAAACATACGAGATTGCACGGAACAGGACATGTTTTATTGGGATTGATTTTATGACTTTAGGATGTTTTGATCTTAGTGAATTTTGAGACCTTGTGATGAACTCCGTTTTTTCAAAAACCAATTTACATTCTTTTTTCCAAATTATTGAATTTTTATATTGGATTTTTTCAGTTAGTTAACATTTATATTTTAAGTTGCCAATTTCTTCCGATGTTTGTGAAATTTTTGTTGAACTCGATTTTAGCCATTCGATTTGTTTTTTTTTTCGTTTGTTTGGTATTTTGTTTAGCTATTTCCAGTAATTGCTTTAAGCTATTTTATGGTTTTATGTTAAAGCATAACAACCTTTAAAATGTTCCTGCCGTATTATTTGTTATCACAGGAACAACAAATTCAACTGTACTCAAAATAAAAATTATCCTACTTCATGGGACTTTAGCCGTTTTATGCATGTTTTGGAAAAACTATAAAGCATCTTAAAATTATCATATTGTGTACTTTCTCCTCTAAAAAAAAAAAAAATAAACAAAAGACACTTGGTAGTATCAAAATATTTGAATAAATTTGTTAATCCCGATTAAGCCCAACTTTGAATCGAGAAAATATTTAATTCAAGGAAAAGTGGGATTGATTTTAGCTATAAAGGGGATGGGATTAAGTACGATTTTGTTTAAATAGAATAATTGAATTAAATTATGAAAGAATCTACTATAAACGCGTTTAGTTTATAGTTGCACATTTTTCTTGTTTTAGTTACAGTTTCGATTTACAAGAGAAACTAGTGAACTTGTGTTTATTTATCCCCTCTTTCTTTATGTTATTTCTTCCAATTTCATCTTAATTTAAATCAAATTACTGCTTAAAAACCTCTAGAGATTTGTAAAATAATTTAATATTCTTGTTTTTTTTTATTAAAAAACATTTTGTTTGAGACGCGCAAACTAATTTTACACCTTTTCTAATTTGCTGTAAAATTTTGCTTTTTTGGAAGTTTAACACGAATTTGATTTTCTTGAACTATTTTAGAGGCATAGAAATCAATATAAGTGGAATTTGATCTTCTTATACTGGTTTTGAAGGCTCGTATACTTCAATTATTTGCTTTTCTTCAACCGTTTTTATAGACGGTGGTGGACTTATGCAGTCGTTTCTTAAATACAGGAAAAACTGTTGCTTTACACTTTTCTTTTTCTAGCTATAAATTCTATTAACTCTTCTCAATAAAAGGATAAATGAAATTTACATTGATCCTACCAAAAAATATTACATACAATACATATGTACATATATAGGCTTTTAGATAACATACATCATTTTTGGTGGGGCAAGAGTTTTCGGTTATCTTTTTAAATCTCAAAAATATAGTGACAACGACAAATGGTGATGAAATGAAACAGACCAATATCTAGGCTTATTACTTTCCACACGTTAACGATCCTAAGTATATTGGTTACTGTATAATAATCTCCACACGCTGAAAACTCACCACAATCTATAGACCTTCATATCATAGAGCATTTGTGGAAAGTTTTTTCTACTGGATGAATGAATATAACTGCGGATATAACAACAATGCTAGGAACTCAATACGGAACCGATGTAAAGATGTTATTAAACCAAAAGGATACTAAGCCAAGAACTAGACATTACTTTATTGTTAATTTTTGCTTTTTAGAATTTTAACTTTTATATACATACATACATACAGATATTGCTACAAATTATAAACATTTATGAATATAAAGAAATGGAGTTTTTGATATTTAGTTGAGTCTTTTTTTATATTGTTATAATTGATGAATGAGTATGTATTTTTGTACATAAATTTTTATGTATGTCTACCACAGTATGTGTGTATGTAAGTATGTATCTAATTGTAAATAGTGTTTCTAAATTGCAAGAACAAACTTGTTTATTTTGGAACTTTTATGGAGTAAGAGCAATTGCTAGTTATTTAACTTGATTAATAAATTCTTATAAAACTTGATGTTTTATATATTTTTACTGCATTTTAAAAATCATTTTGTGCTTGCATGTGAAACCGGGTTGGTTATCAAAATGTGATTTCATTTTGCTTTCTATATTCTTCCGGCCGTTATGAAATACATATGTATGTATGTACATATACTCCTACTTTACGGTGCTTATTTAGCATTGGAACAAATATTTACATAGACATGTATGTACATATGTAAGAATAATGACGAAAATCTTAACATTTTTAATGTTTCAGTGAATAATGGTACATAATTATAATGTTTTCTACCTGCCTAAATTGTCCTTGTTAATATACATATGTATATACATGCATACATACATATGTGTGCGTGCATTATAAACAAACCTACATATGGATGTACATATGTACATACATATGTAGGTACATGTGCATGTGTACATAGTACATATGTTCTTATTTTATTTGAAACGTTTCCGCCCCTCCTCATAGGTTTATTCAGGTGTTTTACTTAATTTTACAAATTTTAATTTAAGGATTCTGTCATAGTTACTGATATTATTTCATCATTTACAAGCATAGTATTTATGTATGTATGTAAACATTTATAAACAAAAAAACATACCATTTTCCAAAGATATTTTTCAATGACACATTGAATGCTAAGTTCTTGCAATTCGTCAGAATTCAAATTAATGAAGCTTGTGCCTACTTCGTTTATTTCCAAACACAATAAACAATTCATTATTATTGTTTTGGTATTTTTCAATCTTCGAAACTGTTTTACAACAATAAGAACGAGTATTACAGAGGCCGCTAAATTTGTGTCAGTTCGCCGCTTTAATGCAACGGAACGCCGTTCATATGTAGTCCGCGCCGCCACTAAAGTGCAATATCTTCAGCCCCAATCATCTGTTTTTTATACTAGGGTGTAGTTAATTTAACTAGTTTTAATGTCTGCGTTTCCAATTTAAAACTTTTGGCGGTAGTTGTAGAGACTTTTATTAAAGCAAATATCATATTTTTATTTTGTGTTTCTTTTTTCAATAAAGGGCCAAATTTATACTTGTTGAAATATTTTGGGGGTGGTGTAGAATTCTGATATCGGTAAAACCGCCAGATTCTATTGTTTACTGCTGTTTAAGTACCTGGTTGTTTATGAGAGCATACACGTACTGATGGTAGAGCTATGTATGTACATATGTATACGTAATTATTTTTAGTTTTTCAGACGCCAAGTTTTTTAAACTTCTATAAAATAATAAACATTCAAAAGTATAAATAAAAAAAATAAAGGCAAGTAAATTGAACTATGAGGGCTTAATTATTATTATTATTAATTTTAACTTAATTTTTTTTTTGGCTTTCAAATTTATATAAATATTAATTTCAGTTATAAAAAGGTTTTAAAACGAAATGCTTTAATAATCATGTTCAAACCTTAACCAAAACTCTACATGAGTGGACTACATTTATCATTAACTTAACATTAACTAAGTGATTTCAGGACCATACATACGTACAATTTCCACTAAATCCACGTTTTTGAATTCAATTTTCTTACATTTGCTTTTGCTGATGAACAATACAATACATTGTTTCTTTCGTTTTTTTTCAATTTTGAGATATGAAAAATTTTTTATTTAAAAAATACCGGCACAGAGCTGTTAAGCTGGCGCCGCCTAAAATTTTCATTCGGCTTCCTTCTCTGTCAGGAATCAATCAGATTTATTTGAATTTGGACTACTTTAAAAAACAATCATGGATAATTGTTTATTGTGTCTTAAAGCGCCAAACACATTCGACGATTATATTCCTATTGATTCACAGAAGTGGTGGGATTCGGATATTCTTGGAACAATTGAGAAACATTTTTGGCCAATTGTAAGTTAACTTCACTAATTGAGCATTTACTACAATTAATGATGACATTATCCTTAAGGATGATCTGTCAAATACGTTAGGTGTATGTTTCTTCTGCTGGACAAAGTTAAATGAGTTCCACATATTTTATCAAAATATTGTGAAAGCGCATCGTAGAAATACAGACATTTCCAAAGAAGAGGAGCTTATAAAGTGTTGCATAGACCCAGAAAATTTTCAAGCTTCAGATTCTCAACTTGGCAAATCTGATTTTACATCAAATGACGAAACACAATTTGCAAGCGAAGAACTTCGAGCCGACGATATTAAAATTGAAGATAGTCTTATCGAATATGATCAAACATTTTACGAGTCTCCAACTAGGGCTAGTGATCAAATGATTGTTAATCCAATGCCAATGGAGAAACGCAAGCGAGGACGACCACGCAAACACCACAATATACACGAAATACTAGTAAAAAAGCCAAAAGGTAAACGTGGCCGTCCACGGAAAAATTCGAAACTTGTGCAACAATCGGAGACTTCATCTCAATGTGCTTTTATTTCAATTGGCAACTGTAATCCGACAAAGAAAAAGGGGAGAGGACGACCGCGTAAAACAGAAAAAAATTATGAAAACTTAAGTGGAGAAAAAGAAAGTGAGTTAACAGTAAATGGTAGTGATGCGATTTCCACCGAGGAGTGTTCTCTGGTTGAGGAATTAATAGACGATAAGTTTTCAAATTTAAAAGAGGATGTAAAGGTAGTAAATAAAAAGCAAAAATTTGTTTCCTTGATGAAGAAGCGTAAACCAGTACAACAGCATAAAGATTTAATGCGTAACTATATAGCGACAAGCGTGCGTTGCATGAAATTTTTTAAAAAATAGACTATACTTTTATCACTTTATTCCGAATAAGTAAATAAAAATTGTTTAAAATAAAATTAAAATAAATGCACATAAATAATAATAATAGAAAAATTAATTTTGGCTTCAGCAAGTTTTGATATGTCAGCGAGGGTTTCGGTGTTCATACAGTGTATCTATCATACACAGAAAAGTAGATTGAATATCGCTACGGCTACCAAAATTTCTATTTATATATCAGTAAATGACTATTAAATACCACAATAATAACGAACGTTTTAATAGTCTGGTTTTTTTTCGGTACCTATGGGTACGTGGAAGGCAATATACAGCTCTAATTGGCAAAAAACCTGTAAGGTTTCCTTTCAGTTATTTTTTTTTTGCGTTTTCACAGGACATTAGTATCTATTTCATAGCTTTATCATATTTCTCATTTATGCCTCTCTGTCTAATTTACAGCTCTGATGACTAATTACGCAATTATAGACTTTCCATTAATTTTATTAAGTTTTTCTTTTATAATTATTTTAATTAAGTTTTTCTAAAAATGTCAATATTAATTTAATATCTGGTAAATAAATAATAAATAAAATAAAAATTTCTTCACATATACACAGATGGACAAAAGTCACCGTCATTTGGTATCTAGAAGATTATAACAGCTCCCATGTCCAGAAAATAATGGAATCGGAAAAAGTAGTATATTAAACAAAAACTATTATTTATATAAATTCTATTTCAGTTTAAAAATAACGCTAATTCAAGCGTTATTTAAAAAAAAAATGGCATATAACGATTGCTGTGTGCATTTTTGGTGGACAAAAGTCACCGTCATTTAATAAAGTACTTCATCAATTAAAGGGCTAAAACTATTTTAGTATGGAGTATGTTTGCCATTGTTTTTGATGACAGCTTGCAAACGTTTCTGCATCGAATGAATAAATTTTTTGGTAATATCTGGGCTTATTTTCTGCCATTTTGGTAATGTGACGCTCCCGAATCCGCCGATCCAAATGGTCCCATAAATGCTATTGGATTCAGGTCGGGTTGACTATGGCGGAGTTTTCAGGGTAAGGGGAAGTTTGTACAAGACCCACAAGACCCATAAGCGAACTATTTCTGCATTTCTGCGGTGTGCTTGGGGTCATTGTCATGTTGAAAGTAGTAGTCTGATTTAATGCCAAGCTTCTGAGCACTTTTCTGCAGATTTTCTTTAAGTATATTCAAATTAGGTACTTTGTCCATTATTTCATCTATAAAGACGACCTCTCCAACACCAGCCGTCGACATGCATCCCCATACCATGACTCCAGCACCACCGTGTTTCACAGTTGACTGTATATCCTTCTCTGCTAATGCTTCGCCCGGCTTTCTCCACGTTAAAACATGTCCGTCCGATTTATATATACAAAATTTACTTTCATCAGGGAAGATAACTTTTTCCCAGAAATCTATTCCTCTGCTTAAATGCTCTTTTGCGAAGGAAAGACGCTTCGTTTGGTTGACGTTGCTGATCTGTGGCTTTTTTCTGCATACTCTAGCACTATAACCAGCGGAATTCAGCGCTCTGCGCACAGTACGTGGGTGAACAACTGTACCACTGCTTTCCTTTATCGCTGCAGCAATTTCTGACGGGGTTTCGGGCTCCTTTTTTTAAACTATTTTTATTATTTCACGCTTTTCGCGTACAGATAGTGCCGGCTGTCGATCACTCCTCGGCAGATATTTGCACTCTGGTTCATCTTTAAACCTTTTTTATTATTGCAGTAATGGTGGTGGGTGGACGATTAACTAATAAACATATCTCCCGAATGGTTTTGCTTTGGTTGTACGCATTTAAAATAATTTTTCTTTCTTCAATTGTGGTTTCTTTCCTTTTTTGATTCATTTTTAACAATCACGAGGCGTCGGTAAAATTTTTAATTAAGTACCGTTATAAAATGTGTACAGATCAGTCTTAAAGCTACTATACTAAACGAACTCACTGATAAACGGAGCCAGAATGGCTTAAATTTTTGTTAAAATTACTTTAAAGGGCAGGCCGAGCTGAACTGACGGTGACTTTTGTCCACCAAAAATGCACACAGCAATCGTTATATGCCATTTTTTTTTTAAATAACGCTTGAATTAGCGTTATTTTTAAACTGAAATAGAATTTATATAAATAATAGTTTTTCTTAAATATACTACTTTTTCCGATTCCATTATTTTCTGGACATAGGAGCTGTTATAATCTTCTAGATACCAAATGACGGTGACTTTTGTCCAGCTGTGTATGTATATTTTCTGCGAAAAAAATGATTGAAAGCTGCCAATCACAAATATAAATGAAATTCAAGTATTAAGACTTTTTACTTTATTTGCCAAATTAGTTTAATTGCTCAATGAACAAAATACTCGTATTACAAAGCGATTTCTTGTAAAAAATTTTACTGGATTTCTGAAATAGATTCAAGAGATCTAAACTTGAAAAGTAACTCGTACCTACATCACTTTCATTAAATTTACAATTTTTTCAAGTTGATTCGGTTGTGGCATTTCGAGTATTTTAATTTGCACAATCTGTTTCTTTATTTAATAAAGATATTCCTCCATATTTTTGGCGTTGGGCAGCTTCCCACTCCTTATGGTGTGACTTTTTACGATGGTTGTGCATATTTCCATTAGAAGTAAAAGTTTTAGGGCACCAGGGGCAGGTATATAAGGGAGTACCTGTATGTGTAGCTAAATGTTCCTAAACAATTAAAAAATATTAAAAACATTCTCTTCAGTTGGTGAAGTCTACTACCTTAAGGGCTTCGGATCGCTTAAATGCCTTTTCACACATCGTACATTTATGAATGTAGCCAGTTTCATGGGCAAAGCGAACATGAGTGCGAAGTGCTCTTGGATTTGGCGATATTTTGGAGCAAATGTGACAGGAGTATTCTTTTTTGCCACCCACAGGATGCTGAGAGTTTTTGTGGCGCCTTAAACCACGTCTATCGGTCAAACGTAAACCACAAATATCACAATGAATCGGCGCTGTGAATTTGCTGTCGTGTTTTTCCATGTGCAATTTAAATGAATTCCGACACCTCATAGTTTTCCCACAAATGTCGCAAATTTTGACATACTTATTGTGATGTATTGCTTTAATATGATAATTAAGGCTGTATAATTTAGTAAAACTAGAAAAACAGTTTAACTATAACACTTTTACTTTAATGAAGTATTAATATTTTTTCCACTCACAATTTACCACATTCGCTGCAAGAAAATTTCTCATAATCAGGAGCATGAGTAAGTTTATGAGTTTCTAATTGTGCCGAACCAACGAATGATTTTCCGCAGATATCACAAACATGGTTACGTGCTTGCTGCCCGTCCTCATGAACTTTTGTGTGGCTCTCTAAAGTGCATCGATCAGAATATACTTTATCACAATCCTTGCACTTAAATAAGTTGGGGTCCAAATGAAAACGTATATGGTCAACGAGTATTGGACGGGTAAAAATCTTTTTCTTACAACATATAACGAAACCACGTCTTTTGTGTTCCTCACGAAAATGTTTACGAAGGGCTATAAAATTATCGACAGGTATTTGGCAAATACTGCAGAAAATCTTGAAATATTCGGCAATTGTTTTATCATGCTCCTGCCGCGTCTTCTCATCAGGATTTTTTCTCTTTTTCCTACTAGTCTCGCCAGACTTCTTCTCTTCATTAGCTTCATAGTCTGTGTCGGAGTCCGAGTTGTCGTTGACATCTAATGCGGCGATGGACTCGTTACAATTTTCTAAAGTATCCGATTCAATTTTTGTTATTGTAGTTTCCTTATTGTTTTTCACATCTAATTCATTTTTATTTGCAGAATTTAAGCTACTCGAAATTCGGATTGATTTTTTTAAAATTAAATTATGTCCTTTCTTAAAAGTGTCTTTCTCTTTCTGTGCTGGCTTATTTTCAATGTCTTTAGGAGGACGCCCCCTTTTTCTTTTTTTTATTATCACATTTCCTTCAATTTCTGCTTTATTTAAAGGGTTTTCAAAATCTGTAGCACCTGTGAAAGGAGGCTCTTCCATTAATATTTCAGCTTCGGCATTGGCTTCAAAGATTTCTTCTTTGCAATGAATGGAGGCATTGAAGTTATCACATTGAGCGTTTGGAATATTTACACCATCATTGAAATCTTTTATCCTTGACGAACCTAAAAACTCGTGAGCTTCTTTTATACGGGAATAAAATTTGTGGAAACTACATAATACATCCCAGCAGCTAATGCATATCCAGTCGGAATTAGTGATATCAATCTATTAAAAAAAACATATGTACATATGCCAATGGATACTTCTTCTATTTAAACAAAATAAAATTGCATCTAGTATATCGCTTACAATAGGACAAAGATGATTTTTTATTAAAATTTCTATGTTTTCCTTTTGCCATATTATAGAGTTCACTTTAATACGGCCAACCATTTTACTTTCAATATCCAGACATAATAGACAGGATTCTATATCTAATGATTCCATAGAATTGTTTATAAAAAAGTTTTAATTTTTGCTGAACAGCTATTTGTAAACAAAAATAAACTAGGCTCCCAGACTGGTGACAAGTTAACTTAAAATCGCGAAACATTTTTCTCGCTTAAATTAATGAAAATGGGGAAGTAGAAAAAAAATCTGAATATAGGAAATTCAGATTCTTAAGAAAACAATTAATATTATTTTGGTAAACAATAGTAAACTGTAGTAAATCGAAAAGATAGACCAAATATAAAAAATAAGTGCTTTTGAACGTGTAACTGACTAGTACATAAAGTGAATCTGGTATCATTGACACTTCTGCAAGTATTCACTTACTGTAGAGTCTACAGTGTACATAAAACAATATCAATTTCAAAATTTAAACTCATTCATTTATTTGTAATATTTTCTCACTGTAAAACCACTATAAAACATATTTTCTGCAAATTTAAGAGGAGGTTCTCGTAAGTTTTTGTCGCAGGGTTAATGCTTGCTTTGTTGACAGCTCTGTGTTACAATTTTCAACAGCTGGTCTATATAACACTTCTGTTTCGACAAGTTTTTGTTTACATTCGCAAATAGAAATCAAAATTATTGTTTTTAGACACATACAGTTTCTAAAATGAATGCTTGTTTTTTGTGTTTCGAAGATGTGAATGATGCTAATGGAGGCATTGAAATTGGTTCAGACAAGTGGAAAGAGCAAAATATTAACGATTTAATTAATACATATTTATGGCCGTTGGTAAGCTTCGGCGATAATATTTTGGTTTGGGAATAAAACTTTGTATTGTAAAATTTTGTTGTAGGAAGAAGTACATTCTTTCTCTTGGATTTGTAATAACTGTGGAAGCACTTTATACAGTTTCCACGTATTTTACCAACGCATTAAAATTGCCCAAAGGAATTATAGGAAAAAAATAAAGGATGTACTCGAAGCATCTGCATTTGACCAAAAACATCTTTTCGGAAACGAAGATAGTGATCATCTCGAAGATGATTGTAAAGACACTGCTAATTATAAAAGCGATATTAAAGACACCCGTCTTGAACAACCTCTTCCCACTGAGTTCATAATAGATGGCCCATATATCAAAAGCGAGAAAGAGAATAAGTTGAACGGCGATGATATACAACATAAACAAGACAGAAAAAGAGGTAGACCACCTAAAGGTAAATCAGAAAATACAGAAGAAAATAGACAAGATCCCTTACTGGGGGTGAAGAACACAAATAGGAAAAGCAAAAGATGTCGTCAAAAATTATTGATTTCGGCAGAAGAAGAAAGCCTTATTACAGAATCTCCAAAAGCACTGAACTCTGAAGAAATAAAGTACTCGCCCACTCACGTAGATGTAAAAGATACCAACGACTCAGAAACAGACACTGAATACCAGGACGAAAAAGAACTTCATACAGAAACAACAAAAAAGAAAAATCACCGGAATCTGGATGAAAAAATTCTAAAGGAATATGATAAAATTATTGCCGAAAATTTTAAAATATTCTGCAATTTATGTCAAATTGAAATTGATAATTTTTTATCTCTGCGAAGACACTTTAAAATCGAGCATAAACGTCGAGGCTATGCCCGCTGTTGCAAGAGAAATTTCTTTACACGTTCATTGCTAGTGGATCACATACAGGTGCATTTGAACCCAGAATTTTTTAAATGCCAGCAATGTAGCAAAGTATTTTCGGATCGAAGTCGATTGCTTTGTCATAAAAAATTGCATGAAGATGATAGCAAATTGGACAAATGTGATATATGTGGGAAGTTGTTTGCAGATAAAGGCGCTTTGAAGAAGCATGTGCAGACACACTCATCGGAAAAACTATTTCCTTGCTCAATATGTGGTAAATAGTAAGTGTATTTCAAATTCTGATGCAAATACAAATGGTTTTCATATTTAACTAGAAATTGAAAAATGTTTACAATTTAATTAAATATTATTCATTTAACTACTTATCGGACAATCAACAAATATTGTTGCAAATTGATAAATATAAATATAATATACGTTAATTTTGTAAATATAAATAAACAAATTTAGACAATCGAAGTAATAGAAAAAAATTAAGGGAACAAAGCGACGATTACGAATTACGAGTAAAAAAACATAAAAATTTTAAACCAAAAGTTCAAAATAAGAAAGTAAAAAAAAGTTTAATAAACTTATTTAATATCGCAAATAATATTTCTCAAATAATTGAAATAACACCTCATTTATGTAAAGTAAATGTTCCATTAAGATAAGACATTAAAAAGTAACATTCCTTTTCAATTTGTTCCAACAAAAATATATATATGTGTATCTACGCACATATATACATTTTCAACAACTAAATAAATTCAGTTGTTTAAATTATGAATACTTTACTTTTTTAGTTTCACAAATTCTTTTATACTCAACCATCATGTAGAAGCAGTACATGAAAACAAATTTGTTCAAATATGTGATATATGTGGAAAGTCTATTCGCTGTCCAACCGCATTTGCAAGCCATATGGAAAAGCATGAAGTTAAAACAACTCCAATAAGTTGTGATGTTTGTGGTCTTTTGCTCACTAACAAAGAAGGTTTAAAACGGCACAAAAACTCTCAACATCCAGAAGGAGGAAAAAAAGAACATACATGTCATATATGTTCTAAAGTATCGCCAACATTAAGAGCTCTTAAATCTCATATACGTTCCGTTCATGAACAGGGTTTCGATTTCAAATGCAGTTTGTGTGAAAAGTCTTTTAAGAGGCCAGCCGTTTTGAGGGTATTTTTTTTTTAAATATGAGTACTCGTGCATACATATATATGTAAACGTAACTGATTGTCCTCTTAATTTTTTATAGGAACACATGGCTACCCATACTGGAACAGCCTTATATACGTGTCCTTGGTGTCCTCGAACATTTATTTCAAATGGTAATATGTACAATCATCGCAAAAATGCTCATCCAAAAGAATGGGAGGAGCTGAAACGTCAAAAATATGCAGGAATAGTACAATGACCTTAAATGTATTAAGAAAATTAATAAAAAATATTTTTTTATTGGTAAAGTTGGTGTTAGATACACTTTGGAAATTTTGTAACATGTTAAAGAAAACTCAATCTTTAGATTTTTATTAAAACAGTTACTTAGTTTATGTTTGAAAAATTGAACTACAAGTAACCGAAGTGAAAGTGAGGTTTATGTGTGAAAAATATTAATTTTCAGCAGATCTGCGTAGCAGGCTAATCAGTTCATTAGACAAATAATCTAGAAAGGGCTCGCAATTCTAAGTCTAATATCGTCGAAGTCATTCTTAAGATCAAGAATTGACATGCAAAAGATGTGTGAATCGAACCATGTTTTATAAATAATAGTAATACATACTATATATGTACATACATACATACGTATTTGTTATTTCCAACAAAGTCATAATATACTAATACTAGAAGTGTTAAAATATACATACTACTTGCATTATCAGGTAATTAACTTCTTATTTTATTTGAAAGTTATCAGAACTTCAATTGTTTTATGACATCCATAGTTCTGTTAATGTTAATAACTTGATTCCAAAATATGTCTTATCATGTTAAGCACTGTGTGCTGTGTTTTTTCGTTCCGTATGATATACATATGTTATATTAGAAATTTTACTTTATTTGCTATTCCTTTAATCCGTAAGTAATACGTTAAAATTTTATGTATGTATGTATAAGAAATTGCCTTGAAGTAACATTTATGTACAACTTGCTTCTGACAAAACTGAAATGGCAACATTTTTGAATTAGAGCGCGGCTACAGAGGTGATAGTATTTAATATTAACGGCGTCAAAAACCACTACATACCTAGGCGACTACATAGCAGGTGGAATTGACAGCAAAATCTTGATGTTTGTTGATGTCGATTTCGACATTAGCATGATTTAATAAAATAAATATTTTATGCTTTGCTATTAATGCCAAAAATAAAACTTTTATTCTAGAGCTGTAGACATCTAAGGAAGGCTAAAGTATAGAAAAAGTAGTAAGCTGCGGCCCCCATCTGAACTGTTATGAAGTCACCTTGACATTTATAATAAATAATTTGTACTGTGTATTTCCGTTATTAGTTGTAATAATTTAATAAGTTATAGGTTTTTATATATGATGTTTAAAGTTGCTTTGGGTAATATATATTTTCGAGAAAAAATCTGGGGATTTAATTTCAAATGTATTGACGCCTTATAAACACAACGGCGTTAAAACAATCACCAATGTAATTTAGGCGCGCTATCGAATTGTCCACCGATATTCTTAGACTTTTAGCGCAAATTTCTATTTTAATAAAATTTATTATGTCGGCTCTTGATGGAAAAGATTTGTTTTTAACTTTTGATGAACTTTTTCAACTAAAGCAAGAAGATATTTCTCTATGTGTCGATAAACACAGTGCTTTGAGTATTTGCGGGAACAGCTCTGCTCCTCCGACTAAAGTATACAAACTTTGGGTGCAAAAATTATTCAAAGTATATTATGGTGAAGGATTTTCTACTAAGGACTGGACAAAAACGATTAATTATTTAGAAAAAGTGTTGCGGGAGGTGAGTTAAATTAACAATACCTTAATAAAAGTCCCGCCTTTGATATTTTTTGGCATTGCAAAGTATAAACACAGGAATGCATAGATATGTATATATGTACATATGTATGTATGCATTTGCACTTCCTTTCGAATGTTGCAACCAACTACATTTGTACGATTATTGTGATAAAATAGAAGAAGAAAATCTTTGGAAACTACCGAAGACAGTCTTTTGACGAAGTTGGTGTTTATAATTTTAGACGCAGCGTAACACGTCGGCAGATTGATGAATTTTATTCAGCAATCGAAAGAAGGTCCGATTTAAAATTTTTACCCATTTTCCAAACAACCCCGATTTATTATTCGCTTTAATGCGTTCTTCTCAAAGCCTTAATTAAAGTCTACTGACGAAAAGGATGGCACCTACCAAATATTGGCATAATATAAATAACTAGAAAAACCAATAAGAAAAAAATGAAACTGCCATAGATTTTGAAAACATTTAAAAACTCGTAAATAATATCTTATAATAAACTTAATTCTCATAGATATTTTTAATAGTAATTTACCTTTGGCTGCTGCTACTATATTATAATAGTGTGATTTTGAAAATTCTTTTATAAAAAATTGTTAACAAAATATTTCGAAAATCATTCAATTCAAATATTCGACAGTTTGGAGTGGCTTAAAGGAAATTGAGGTATTTTTTTCTTTAATCTTAAACAAACTTTCGAAAACCGTAATAAACACGAATGTTTCTTGTTTTAACATGCTTTTAATTTTATCCCGGTATTGAAGTTAAAGCGCATAAAGTTAATAGGTACTATTCGATTTGAATTTTAATATTGTGATACATTAGTGGGACCAGCGCTCCGAATTTATGTAACGCAAACTTCGGCTATATTATAATTATAGTGTAAAACCCACTTAATCTTTATATTTTAATCTTATATTTTTATAAAATCAGAGGCTGTATGAAATCTCAGTTTTGTCATCGAATCTTTTGGTACTCAGTTGTATTAATTGAAACTTGTACGGACCGTTTTAAATTTATTTAATTTAAAACATGTTGTTTCATTATTCAAGGAAGCGGTTATAAAACAATTCTCTCTCATATTTATCTTGCCATGTTGTTTTGAACTTCTACTTCTCTTAATAATTTTGGAAATTTCTCACTTTTAATTGTAATTGTACCCCATCAAATTATGCTCACCTATACATTACATTTAATTAATACGCATTGTAAATTTTTTACGTTTTTTTTAGTTTTTAAAAAACATCAAAGTACCGGATGAAAGTTTCGTTACGGACCTAGAACAATGGTGGTCAGATACTCATGATTTGTTAAAATGGATAGACACAATTATTGCCTCTTTAGACGTTTCTGTTATAGCCTTAATAATGGCTTTCGTGTTGGAAATAATTATTAGAACAAGTAAATTTTCAAATAAAAAGTAAAACTATAATAAAAAAAAGTTTTCTTTAATGGTTATAACAAAACTAATTTTCATTATAGAAATTATAAAGTTCTATGTAATATGCAACAAGTAGTTATTAACCAGTGCAACAATCATCTCTACAAAATGCCCATTAAGGATGAAAAGGAGACGGAGAGTTTTAATAAGAGTTAGTATTCGAGCTGAATTTCATACTTTTTACAATTTAATGATAAGTTTTTTAAGTCGTGTCCTCATTATGTGATGTTGCCAGCATAGTATCGTCGCTTGATTTAAAAACGTCTGTCGAAACGTGGCGCGCTGTGGCCAAACTAAGTGAAAAGTCCTACAGTTCAAAAAATACATTTTTGCTTACTGACAGTTCTTTAAAACCAGAGCAACACTGGAGCGATAAGGCCATTTTGGGTATCTTTAAGGAAGTAATAAAACTTATAAAAGTTTTCGATCGGGTAATTAAAATAATTTGCAATATAGAAAAATATGTTTCGAAGCATTATTATACTAATTAACATTTTTTTTATCATATTTCTAGAATCCTGGCGAAAATACAAGCTTATTACAGATAGTGCAGTTTTATTTAAAAATTCTTAGACTAATTATTAATTATTCAAGGAAAATTATGCGAGTATTTCCGGCAACAAAAGAATTTATCGCATTATATACATTTTGTCAACAGTGAGTTCTTGTATTTAGTTTTCTATTATTGTTTTTTGTTATATTTTTTTACATTGCAGTGAAATGGTTGCAAAAGAAACTCCGAAAATAGAATCTCATGTAAAGGAGCCACTTTTTAATATATTTTTAATAGTTTACAATGCCAATACAATGACAGAGGTTTGTGTAAACCATTTATTAACGTAATTTAAGTTCGTTGACAACAAAAATGAATTTGCTGCAAAATAGTTTAAATATTTTGAAGGCTCTACGACCGATAGTTATTCAGATTTATTTTTGGTGAAGAAAAGTAGTTTTCAATGTCCCTAAAAACGTTTATTGAAATTTAGTTAAATTATATTGACTAGAGTGTATTCGGTTGTAGTTATGGGTGTTTCCGACACACATACATATTTTAAATCTACATATAAACATCAAATAGCTTCAATAATTTTAAACTTTACATGGGCATCCATCTACCCAACAAAAGTGCTACTTTACAAAAGCACGACTTTCGACCTGTAAAAGACTCTTGTGGAGTTGTATGAAAATCTTTGCTATAGTTTCTGAGTTTATCGCTCACATAGAAACATGTCGTTGTTACATCTTAATAATAAACGAATAGATTTTCTTTTTTAATTTTTTTATTTGTTTGTAATGAAATTATAACACAAATTATTATTTGCTACTAATTCGATAGCAATTCAATTCAAAAATCCTTAAGATGATAATTCAAATATGGTTTACAATAGGCCAAGAAAGAAATATAAAACAAAATATTCCCATTTGTAATATTCTTTAAGCTTGAGGTCTTTTGCATTTAAAAACAATTTTATTTCCATGTTTTATTATATTATATTAATCGAAAGAAAATGGAATATCGAACTAAAACCTTTAATATTTTTTAAAACCAAAAGTTCTCCAGCTTAAAGAATGTTACAAATATAGTTATTCAAAGAAATCAACAAATTAGAATCAAGATAATTCGAAGTTTTATTCGAAGACGAATAAAATATTAATAAATTTTTATACTCGTACACGTAAATTGTAGTACACGAGGACCGAATTGCAGATATAGATGGTTGATAGTGTAGACAACATTAGATGTCATTCAGCTCGCATTTCATATATAAGCATTTGCTATATGCTATAAATAACAAAATAAAGGAGCTTTAAAAATTAACTAAAGAGAGGAAAACACGTTTAAGAAACAAGCGCTGCTTTAATTGTTTTGATCCATAACAAATAATACGAAAATGTTTACTATTTTGATTTTCTTTTTCATATAAAAGTTAACTGTTGGACGCGTATTTCAGAATAACTGCAAATAATTGCATAAGAAAATCAATTTTTTTTGTGTTAAACAGGCTATTTTGCAACATCTAAAATCTGATATGGATAATTTTGAATCTTGCAATTTGGTGTTCGATTATCTTAAAGTTTACATTGATGATTGCAAAACAAATTCTTTAAAACCTGATGCAGAATTGGCGCTGAAGTTGTACAATGGCTTACTGGAAGGTAATCAAATCATTTTCAAAATGTTTAATAAAATGTTTAAGAACATTTAATCGCTTTGAAGTTATACAATTTAAAAACAAAATATAAAGGTTTGGGGGTCATGGGGTTTAAAAATTTAATCATATACATATTTTTTACAGATTATAACGTTTTTCTTTTTGTGCTAAATATGAAAAATAATGTCACTTAAATTAGCGCCGTTTACAGCTTCGCAGCGATAGCATTTGCGGCTGTAGCGCTAGAATTTCTGCAAAAATGTATTATCTCGAGCTTGTTCATAGATTTCCCACAGAAAATAGTCGGGCGCTGACTAATATAGCGAATGCCCTGGCCAATTGGAAACTATTGAATCTCAATCATTTATTTTCCAGCTGTTATTTACATACTCACTTACTACTTAAAGCTGTTGTGTGTATTTTCCAGCTGTCTATATGCCAACATTTCGCAGTAACAAATGCGTTCCTTGGTGTGTGAAAGCTGATAAAAAAAAAAATAAAACGAAAAAGTAAGAAGACAACTTGTGTGTTTTCCGAAAAATATTGCAACATTTTTCTTGTAATTCTCATTGTATTTTTAAATAGAATAATTAAATCTAAGGCTGAAGAATTGTATATAATTTTCAAATGGTTTTAAGTCTAGTCGGCATGTAGGCAGTTGGAAAACACACAAAACAGCTTTATATTTTGTTTTTAAATACTTATATATTTTTTATTTAAATACTTATATATTTTTTATTTAAGTATAAGTCCGGCCTCAGTATGTCGCTTTAAAAGCTTGAGAAAACTATCACAATGGTTTTGTGTTTTTCTTTTATAACATAAAGGGCCTTTAATCATCATTGACAAAGATAAATACACAGAATTCTTGAAATACTTTTTGCTCTTAATTGTTATGGATACAACCGACATGATGCACAAGGAATTATGTAAATATGTTATGGAGTTGTCATGGATTCGTGCCTACGCCAGTATGGAAATTTTATCAATTTATTACAGGTAATTTTGTGTTATAAGCAAAACTGCTATTTTATATTATTACTTAGTAAAATACACACATATTTATGTTGCAGAACACATTTATTTTTTAGCAAATATTCAAACGTCAATATACATACAAAATAGTAGGACCTAAAAACTTTCCATATTCATTTGATGACCAGCGAGGTGTTGTCGGGATGACAGTTAAATTTTACAAAACTAAACCTTTAAAATTGAACAGAATGGAAAAACATACAAATAAAAGCAAAAATATTTTGATATATTTTTTCCAATTAAACTACAAGTACTCGAGTATAAGTGCCTCGTCTTTATTTGATCTTGCACTGCATAAAGTTTGAAGTCTTACTTCCAAAGTGGTCCGGGTGCACATTCCTTAAGATTTGCTTTCCTCTTGATAATGAAATTTGTCTCGACCGGCAATAACTTGGGGTCAGATAAATTTCGAAAACAAATAATTTTATAATTTAGTCTACCCAATTTTTATGTACAGCAGATAAATATTAAATTTAGGTTTCCAAAAAAGAAACCAAAAAATTGTTTAAAACAACAATTAATACTATTCCAATACAGTTAAGAAATCAGTCAGAAATATTATTTTAATCTTAATTCTTATTCTGTTGTTTTTAAATAGTCAGCAAGAAAAATGTTTATTTAATTTGTATGTTAATAATTTACCTGTTTTTCATTCCAGTAATATTTTCAAACAACAAAAACTGCAAACAGATTCAAAATGTTTTCAATTTTGGTTCGCAATGTGGAACAAATTAAATCTGGCGAATGAAACATATAGACAGCAGAAACAATTAGTCGAAATTCTGCTGAAAGTCATTCTCAGCACTATACCAGAAGATATGCTACAAGGCTACAATTTCAGTATGTATGAAAACTATGAGATTGTTCTGCTTAAAAGTGGCAAACAAATTGGAAACTCTCTGCCGTACTTGACTTCTAATTTAGTTAAAAATATGAAGAAAATGAAAGACCGAAGTATGAATGTAGTTTCTTACAAAGAACTGGTAATTATAAAATGCTATTGTATTTTATTTATTTATTTTAATCACAGTCGAATCTGTACTTAAATTTGCACATGCCCATTCGTGAATAATTTCAGAAAAATACTGCAGTATCTTTTGCAAATTTAACCCAAAATATTTGGAGTATGTTTTGATGGTTTTAGTTGGGGAAAATATCAGTCTTAATTGAAAATATTTTTCAAAACATAATTATTTGTTCAGTAAACTTTGAAAATATAATTTATAATATGGCAGAAAAATCAGCACATACTTCCTTTTCTCATTTGGTTGGTCGAGTTTTGACGTAGCCGAAATATTTAAATGTGCGTGGCTTTAAGCCAATTGTTTAATACTGATTTCATTACAACAATAGTTTGAAAATATGTGAATCAAATTAAACTCCTCTGTCGTATTATAGTGAAATAAGTCTTAGTTTTTAAATTGCAAGAGATGAATCAATTTCTAAAGTTTTTAAGTTTGTGTTTTTTCTAGTTATATATTGAATTAAGCGGATTTAATATTCCCACCCAGCTTCTTCTTTGAATCTATTTTAGGACTATTGATCTTAGTATTTTTTAAACACCCATCAATAAGGCCATTATACAGTCAATCGCATGATTGAAAAAATAAGCTGGGTTGGAATATTTGTGTACAACTGATGCAATATTATGCTGTCATTGTGTTTATCGTGCTCCAGTATTGTGGAACACAATAATCACTCCATAAGTTTAGAGCTGTGAGATTTGAAGAGTATTTAATTAAGACTTTTAATGAAATAGTTTCGCCGATTTTTACACGTACGATAGTTACTGTTGCCATACAAAGTTTATATTTGTAATCAAACATAAGCAGTTCTCACGCTTCGTATTAAAGTACTATTGTAGACTTACTAAATCTTGATAAATTTAAAACTTGACAACAACAACGTATTTATACATTTTTAATTTATTATACTCTACACTACCAAAAACACTAGTAGATTTACTAACCGTAGTAAGTTCATTTGTTTACAAGTATGAAACAGCTGGCAGATTTGGCGCCACATTGTTTTTGCTTTTGCTGTTAATAATGTAAATGTATATAAATATTTATTAAAGTATAAAATGGAAAATATTAAACAAGTAATTAAAAGAAAACGTAAAAAAAGTTCCAACAATTTTCGAAGGAGCATCCAGAATTAACATTATTAACAAATAAATATGTACATATGTATGTATTTATGTATCGTCGCACTTTATTATTGGAACAACTTCGATTTGATCAATTGCATTTTCAACCAAATGGTTAATAATTTTTCCTTTTGCAGTTTCTTTAGGCACTTTTTTAAGATTTTATTTCTTCTGACGAGACATCAACTGACAAATTCTTTTGTTTATTTGTGGCGCTAAAGAGTCTAAACAAAAGCCAGCTGTTTCGATTTGTTTACCAATACCAAAGAAAAAGTCGCTCACAAGTTTAAAATATTATAGTATTACATTTAAAAGTACATGTTTTAAATATAATACAAATAGTGAGAACCGCTGAATACAGTTTGCAGATCATTATAAATAAATTTCAAAGCGTCTTTATTCGCAGTAAATAGTTATAGTAGTAGTTATCACACTGATCTTATTTACATATCGCACCCTAAATACAAAAGGTGCACAACTCAAAATACTAAAATTTTCAGGAGAGACAAAAAACTGTTTATGTTTAGATCGTCGTGCAGAAGCAACACATGACTGTGTGTCGACATGACTGTATTTTTCCAGTTAAAGAAGATAGTGATGTGAAAGAAATTTTTGCAGTAGTTAGAGATGTGTATTCTGAATTAATTTATGGCAAAAAGTCAGTTTTGGAAAATTTTGAGTTGTGCCCCTTTTGTATTTAGGGTGCGATATGTTTAAAAAAAAGAAAATATGTCCAAAATATGTGTGAGAACTGGACTTTCATTGTTGTGGCCGTATTAAGAATTCATTTTATTTAGGGCTTGCGAGTGCCTGTGTAGAGCCAACTATTTTTTACAGTTTTTTTATACACATTTTTTTTATTATTTTCAAAAATTTTGTTGGGTAATTTATTTTATTTATAGTTAATTAATATCGTTATCACACTTCCTTCTATAATATTTTTTCTTTGTACAATACATTTTCATATGTTTTAATATTTTCAGCTGAATTTAATGGAAATCTGCTTATTACGACCACAACTGCTGAATAATTTTGTTAAAGAAAATCTCCTGTGTACGCTAAAGGATTTGTGGACCTTGCCCGCTAAAGATCTGCAAAGATTTCACGAGTTTATCAATTTGTCTTTTGGAATTTTCAACCTAAAACTTGATCAACAGCAAAGCGAACAACTTCTCCAATATCTAATGGAACACGAAGACCAGTGTTGTAGCACACAAAGCGTATTTTTAGTTGAATTTCTGCTAAAACTTAAACCCCATTCCACTAAACTTATTCAAAAATTAAAAACATCTAACAAAATAGCAGCTGCCATTGTGCATACAATCGATTGCAAACCTTTGCATAATCCCACAATAGATTTACAAATTTTCAAAAAACTTTCACAAACATCGCCGCTACAATCAAATTACCAAAATAGTGATATTGAGCAAGCGACTAAAAGGCAACGTTTGGAGGAAGGTAATAATACGAATATTTCCAATATTAAAGTTATTTTAAATGATCTTAATAATCAAGCACAGAGACTTCTGAGCGCGCCGCGCTCAGCATTCGATGATAATGATTTCGCATTAATGCGAACGATAAAAAATACAATCGAAAAATGTCTAACAATTTAAATTACAAACAAAAAAATCAAGTTTTTAATTTTTTTAATTATAAACTTAAATTTATGCGTATGTACACAGTTCTTAACTTAAATGTTAACGTTTACAATGATAGTAAAACGGCAAGATGTATTTTAATGATATACATAAATACATAAAGACATTTGGAGTCAAAAAAAAAAAAAGAATACTTTAAGGCTACAACTACAACTACTACATACTATTGTTTTTGAAATAAAGCTATACTTATATTTTTACGTTGCATTGATTTAATAATAAGGTCGTAGGATCTGCGTTCTTCTTCATCCTGCATTAGAACACCTGAAAAATGGCAAATAAAGTACAAAAAATGTGTTAGAAGTCGTAAAGAAGAGAACGAAACTTATTTAAGCAGCTGATGCTGTCGTTAACAAACATTTATTTAAAAAAGTTTGTTAGGCGAACGATCAGGAAGCGTGACTTTAATTCAATCATGCAAATCTGGACATTTACAAGTAGACTATCAAGTTGCACAAATACAATTTTTCATTCATGTTTTCTTTAATTTTAAATTTGAAATAAAAGCAACTCGACCGGCATATTTACTCAAGAAATTACATTTAAATAAGAGTGTATGTACAATTTCCATACATTAATTTTAGGGGAGAAATGAGTAACTTCTTTTCAATTTCCATATCTTTTCGTGGTCGACGAACAACCGGCTGATGCACTTTTTTCTCTTCAAGAGTGGGTTCTCCTTATTTTGTCTATATAAGTTTATAAGTATATAAAATTTTAAATTAATTTGAAGCCTAAGCGAAGCGATTGATAGTTATATCCTGGTACATTTAACACCAGTATTTACTACAGCTTTTAGTGTGGGTTTTTTTTACCACTGCGTAGTAAATAAAATCCAGTATATTTACTAAAATCCTTCTTGTTTTTTGTTTAATTTTTTCACGTTTAACTAACGACGTCAGGTGATTTAACCTATTTCGGCTAATTGTTAAAAAATGCATGTATGTATATCCCCAAATAAAAGTTCATTTCAATTTTATTCGTAATCAAGTTTATATAAGACCTCGACCTCTTAAGGTGAACCTACAGCAGTTGAAATTGACAGCACAACTGATAATTTGGTTATGCTTTTGTCTCGCCCGAACGCCAAACAGAAAACAAGAGCAACATTTTTATTTTGTCTAGTTGGTGTAAATGATTTCTTTGCTTAATTACTTTGAGACCTTTCGCAGCGCTAATTAGCTGTGCATTACTGTAATAGTTTATACAGATCTATTACATTCGAGGGTATTCACATCAGGCAATTCTGCCAGCGAAGCTGATTAGCGATTAGGCATCGCGGTGAGGGGAACATAAGATGAGTTCAGACTTGTTTGTACTTTCAGTTCGTTTTAGCTTCTTATTTGTACGCGGCAAAAAGCATACGATACAAGCAATAAGAATTGCTGTTGTTCACACACAAAACAATTTAAATGAGAAATGTGTATCTTTCTTATCAATAGGAATTGAACGGTGTGAATTGTGACTTGCCCATGTCATCTATGAGGTGTTTACCACCAGCAGTAATAAACGCTAATATCTGTTGTATTTTCCACCTTTAAGATTAAATTTGTTTAAAATTCACTAATTGCTACTCAATATGGCAATAATGTCACTTTCGCAATCTCACATATTCACTATCAAATTATGACTATAAACATACATATACAATAGCACAAGATTGTTCAATCAAACCAAAAACATTTCACAGTGACTTTGCAAGAGTTGAGTTAATTGCAGTACATTTTGGTCGCGTTCTTTGTCTCGAATCCTGCCCAAAGTCCAAGGCATGATCAGCTCTGTTTCAGACTTGAATTATTGATTGATTGATAATTGAAGTCAAGACTAAAAATATGCCAGTCTAGTTCTTTTTTGCGATATGGCGTCACTGTACTCGTACATATCTGTTAAACTTACCGGCAAAACTGGCTGATATGAAACATACAATACTGCCGACTATAAACGCTCTAAGAGCAACTGAAGTTATAAGACCTCTTCGATTTGGCGCCATGCCACCAAGTGCACCAATTAATATGCCCAAAGAACTGGGATTTGCAAATCCGCAGATTGCAAATGTTGTGATACCAGCACTGCGGGCCTGTAAAAATACATTTTTCAAGATTGAAAACATCAAGTTTGAGATTGAAAATAACGTTTTTTTTTATTATTGAAAGTTTCAATTTCAATAACTTACCGTTATTGTTTTGTTGGCTATTAAAGCGCCCAGTTTTTCATAAGCCACAAATTCGTTGATAATTGACTTGGTAGCTATAACTTTCGCCACCGCATCGCAATCACTCCAGGGCACGCCCATAGCCCAAGCCAAAGGTATAAAGATTTTTGAAAATATCCATTCAAAATCGATGTCATTCAAACCGATTAAGGTGCCAAACCAGTTGACCACAGCATTTAGGAAAGCTATAAACGCTACAAAGGCCACTATATTGGACACAATACCCAAAACAATAGGAACTGCATTGCTGGCGCCGTTGGAAGCAGCATCCAGAATCGAAGAATCTTCTCTAAATGTCAGTAAAGTAAAAGAAGTAAAAGAAGAATTTAATAACAAAAAAAGTTTATAACTGAAAACACAAAACACAAAACTTACGATTTTTCTAATTCTATATTGTCCGAAGTGGTTTTGCTCTCCTCGGTTTCGGGCATATATAATTTTGATATTGCCAATGTGGCAGGCGCTGCCATAACACTCGATGTTATCAAATGAGCGGCTGAAGCACCAAAACTCAAGTAGGCCGCCAAAACTGTGCCAGAAACTGTAGCGAAACCCGAAACCATAATAGAATGTATTTCGCTGGCGGTTAGTTTTTTTATATACGGACGTATCAGAAGGGGGCTTTCTGACATACCCAAAAATATATTGGCCGCTGCCGTCACACTCTCACAAACTGTTGTGCCCAATAACTGCTGCAACAGCCACCCCAATTTCAGCACAACCCATTGCATAGTGCCCAAATAATACAGAACCGATATAAAGAAACTGAAGAAAAATATCACCGATAAAATTGCAAAAGCAAATACACCTTCATCTATAATTGTTTTGCCGTAAACAAAACGACTACCCTCATTGGTGAAGCCCAGAAATGTAGCCACCTTTTCACCAATACACTCAAATATGCTGCGGCCCACGCTCCAACGTATACATATGATGCCCAGTACGAACTGCGACGCTATGCCAGTTATAACGATACGCCACTGTATGGCCGAGCGTTCTGTGGAGAAGATGTAACCCAGCAATACGAAACAGACAGGGGCAATCATAGAGGTCAGTTTTTGTGGTTCTTCTTTGGTCTCGTAATACAAAAAGATGGCCAAAGTTGCCAAAAGCAAGCCAATTGAAATCGTTGAAATTAATCTGTGAAAGAAGAAAGTTTAAATATGTTTTTTTTTTCTTTTTATAATAAGAGACACCTAAAATCTTAAGCTCTGTACAGACGGCGATCAGATCTCACAACATTGTCAGTAAAATGTTCCTAAAAAAGCTGACAACTGTGTGAACTGACAATTTTTGTCTTACAGTGTTCTCAGAAATAGCGTTGTCAGCCCATTCTATGATAGTAGTGTTGTGCGATGGCCGACAATTGTGAGGACGCTCTTCTTAGTCATTGTCAGATAAATGCCAGACATTGTAAGATAATTTTTCATTGGCATGTGTTTAAATTGATGCATCTGACAATGACGCCATTATCAGAGAAATACTTCTATTGGCAACACTGGTCATACATCTGAATGCTTTCAGTGTTGTGACGATGTGGCAATATTTTTTGTCATACAAAAATCGTACGAAATGGCTGATATATACATATATATTGTCAGCCAATCGTCGGCCATAAAAGTTGTATGGTTTTCTGGAAATTGTTGGAACTCTGGAAATTTACCTTCTAGTAGCAATTTTTCACTGTCAGTGCGTTGCCAACTCATTGTAAAATCCTCCAATATTGAAAGATCTGAGGACCGTTTAGAAATAATTTCTTCTTCTTGCAGAATTAAACTTCCTGGCGAAAACCGTACAAGAGAAATATGTATGTACAGGGTGTTTTTTTAGAGGTATAGAACTTCGAATTGAAATAAAACACAAGAAAATCGTTTTAATGTCCATCAATTTGGCTTTATTGGAAGGATAATTTTATGCCATTAATGTTTAAATATGATTTCGGGCATGTGGCCGCCGCGGCTGGCTCGAATAAAGCCAATTCTACAGGTCCAATTTTCAACCACTTTTTCGAGCATATGGGGCCGTATGTTGGCAATAACGCCACGAATGTTGGCTTCCAAGTCCCCTAACGTTTCTGGTTTGTTGGCTTAGACGAGCGACTTCACATATCCCCAAAGAAAATTAATTCTTGCACAAGCTGGATCTTGTAAGGTCGCAAGCCAAGATCTTTGCGCAAAATCTTCCATAAAGTTGATGGACAAAGCTCCAATGGACGGAGCTTGCGGTAAACTTCGCGAACTGAACCATTATTTTCGAAATAAATTTGCACGATTTGCAAGCGTTGTTCTTTTGTCAACCTGTTCATGATGAAATGGCAAACCAAACTAAATATTAATCACTTGACAGCTGACAAAATGGCCGCCAGTTAAAAAAGTGATGCCAACTTAAAGTTCTATACCTCAATAAAAAACACCCAATATAATTTTTGTGTAGCTCGATTACGGGCAGCGTTGTCAACTCGGTGCGTTTTGCACTATTTTCAGTGCGTTTTAAAGTTCTTGGCGCGATTTTTCTCCATCTTGGTGCGTTTAGAAATTTCAAAGTTGACAACGCTGATTACCGGAGACAACCAGCGATAGCGAAAAATTTGTGTTGCCACTCAGCAAAGAAATATGAAAGAAGGACTTTTTCACCTCACAGAAAAAAAATCCTGCCATATATTAATGCTTTAACAACAAAGCGAAACTCTTTTGCGGATTTGTCATCAAGGCGACTTCGCAACAAATGAAATTGAGAGCGCACCTGATTATCTTTTTTATTCTTTTTAGCCTTACTGGGATGTCAACAGTTCAGGAGAAAAATTAAATTTTTTAATATTCCATCAACATTTAATGGAAACATAATATATAATGCGCCAGTCGCCTTGACAAGTTTACCTGCTATGAACAACTCGCATTGCTAAGAACAAACTTCAAAAGTCCTTATTGAAAATAGTACAGAGAGATGGATGGAAGGTATGTATGTATTGTAGAGAATAGAAGGTTTAGGCAAAGATATTGCTTACCACGTTTCACATAAAGATAAAAGCCGTCAAATTTGTCTAATACAATAAGCAAATTTTAAATCCCTCGACTGACCCTAAATTGCCACCATTAGGGCTTCTGCTCTACAATAGAAAATTAAGTCCTAAATCTGAATATAGGACTCTCTTCTTGGATCATAGAAAATACTCTTTCTAGCTTAAAAACTGTGCAGTCAACCGCTTACATACATACAAACATGCCTGTTTTTCTTTTCGCCTCTCTTTGCCAACTTCTTCAGGTATAATTTTACAAATGTTTGTTGGGTATAATTTAAATTCAGACATATGTAATTAATTACGAGTATGAAATTTGTTAAGATCATCCTATCGGCGTTTTTTGTCCGTGTCAATTAAGATATTTTTGGAAACATGTCGTAAACTTACAGCTTATGAAATGGTAGAGCTTGTGAGATAAATTTTATATGGCCTTGAAGCGAATGAAGGATCATTAACTTGTTGCTTACTTACCTCGTCCTACTAAATTTCAACCACCATATTTGCATGGGCACTATGTAATGGCGGTGCAAACGTTTACCCACTTTGGGCTTAAGTATGTAATAGTAGAAAAGCCCCAGATAAATAAAGCCAAGAAGTAACACTAAAAATCCATAGCCGCTACAGAAACGGATTTTACATTGCAATTCTTCGCCATAACGACACTTGTCGTCTTCTGTAAATGCCGCATATTAAAGCTCAGAGTTTTCCTAATTTGATTTTTCCAACCACTTACTTTCAATAATATAAAAATAGGTGGCATAACCAAAATATGCACCCACGGCTGCATGTAGTAAAAATATCAACGATCTTCTAGTCCATTTATTTGTTGTTGTTGGCGATTCAGCAATTTTTTCTGCTTCCTCCAATTCTGCAATTTGAAACTCAGTCTTATAGTTTTCGTAACCATTTTCCAATTGCTTTAAGTTGAGATAATGATTATGCAGTCATATCTACATGTGTATATTTTTTACCTCATCAATGGTGAATCCTCTGTTGTTATGTCCTTCCTTTGGCACCGCCATTACTGACTGTAAGGAATAGAAATTGGGAACATTGTTTTATCTAAATATTTAATATTTTTCGTTATATTAATGGAATATTCCTAATGGCGCACGAAAAAATGCTGTAATGAGATTTTTTGGGGTCAAATCATTCAGTCCAATTATCTGTGAATATTCTTTTAAGGAAATGTTTCTTTCATTTGAGGGCGCCTGGCAGCATCTCTTGTACGAGAAGAAGGAAATGAAAGGACAGGAAAAGTTTTCGCCGATTTGATATGGTATCATCCAAGGCACCGCAACCAAAGTTCTAGATGAATTTATATATGACTTCTGAAACCTTCATTGATGATGAATTGGCACAACGCGAACCAACATACCCTTGGGAAATCTGGTGTTGGTCATAGGATGTGGTGCTTAGTTCGGCTGAAACGTTCTGGCTGTGGCTTAAACCTAAAAACGCAGGAAGAGATATTGGTAGACACTGTAAATAAGGCAGGTGTCCTCAAGGTGTAGTTGCCTTCCTACAGATTTCTCTTCTTCGTAAAGAACTAGAAAGTACAGCGGAATTGATGTTCCCTTCAGGTGCTTAGTTTTGATTTTAAAGTCTAGGAAATTACCAGCAGAAGAGAGGGAAGGGCCCAAACTCGCGAACAAGGGGTTTCTGTTAAGTACCGTCCCCACATAACACGAGAAATATAACGAGGATTTTACTCGTGAGTCTGAAAAATGTTCGCCGCAAGTGGCTGGGGAAGATTTGAAAGACGACGCTCGCCATGCACGTTTCAGTATATCAGCAACGGAGGCAAATATTGAGAAAGTGAGGGACATTGTTGTAGAGAATCGTCGAATCGCTATTAGAAAATTTGCTGAAAATGTCGGCATATTGGTTGACAAGTTTTTTTTTTTTTTTGGGAAATTTTGGGCATGAAAATTGCTGAATTTATGCCGAAAAAAAATTATCGCTGAGTATCGCTTTTGTCCAAAAATAACAGCGTAATCATGCCTCAGCCACCGTATTTCCCAGGTTTGACCTGCTATGAGTTTTTCTTGTTCTCAAGATTGAAAAGACTCATGAAAGGACTGCGTTTGGCTTGAATTGAACAGATGAAAAACGTATCGCTGAGGCAGTGAGAAATATGAGAATTCACTTCATTTCTTGAACCTCGTATCATATAATTGATATCATTGATTTGGTTCAGTAGTATTTTTAATCGATTCACTATCTGGACATTCAAATTACGCCGCCTTTTTGAAAGAAATAAAATCTTATAAATTTCGTTTTTGTCATTCGTTGTTCAGAATATTATATTTAATCAATACAACGTATTCCGCCGTTGACTATCGCATAAATAACAGTCGTATTTATTTGAAGTAATAAATGATAACTTTGTGTTTGGGTTTTTGCTTTAATTGATGGCCCACTTACAACTATTTTATTTTGGTATATGAAAATCGTATATTTTGCACATCACGTTTTTTGTTTGTAAACTAAAACAGTTGTTGCCCTCACAAGTGCCGATTTGCCACTAAAACTCAATTATATTCAAAACGGATGACTATCAATAGTTTATCACGTTTTCAAACTTAACAACCACTTCACCTTGTCTTGATTACTTCAGTTTATTTCTTAGATTTCTTGATTTTTATTAAGCAAATAGACTCTATTATCAAGTGCGTCATTTCCAACAAAAAACAAAAATTATATTATTTTTCTTTATGGCAAAAGAAACTTAATTCAAGTATCTTGTAGAGAGTGTTTTTAAAAAGGAAATTTCGTAGATTGATTTCTAATATTGGGGAAATGGCTGGCACAAGTGTATTGTCTATGAGGGGACTACTTTGAAGGGACAAAATAGAAATTGGTGAATAAATAAATACTTGAATATTTGGATATTTGAAAAAAATCGCAATTCACTTTATTTTTTAACAGACCTCGTACGTACCTATCAAATTTTTATAACTGAGTATGTGGATCAGAATGCTTTTCTTTGGTGGGGCATATATTTAATATAGATACTTAGAAATTTTTTCTAAAGCTTGATAAATGTTTATGCTATTTTTCATTGCGCTCTTGTTTATAACCTTATCGCCACAAAATATTTAAATGATTATAAAATTATAATCGATGTAGCGATAAAAAATACTTTGATCCTCGTTCTAACTAGTCCCAAACCCCACAAAACTATTGTACTACATTATCTACTAATAATCTCTGTTGCTAACTTTTTAGAAATGCTTAGAACAGGCAGTCTTTAAAGCCGTGTATCCACGAAGTTGTTTCCAGAAGTCTTTGTCCGGTAAACACATATTAGAAGTCGACTTCTGGAAGTCACGGCTTGCAACAATTAGGTGATTAGTGAACTGCAAGTGTTTTGGAGGCCTACAAAAAAAAAAGGTCGTGTACGCGTCAGGTAAACGGATTGAGGTATTCTCTTCTGTTTTCAGTTTTGTTTTGTGTTGTTTTGCGTTGTTTTGCAAATTTATAAAAATCGACAAAAATAAATTCGTTTGGAGAGCAGCGAAAAAAGAAGACATTTGAACACAAGAAAGTTATTCTGAATTATGGGACACGTACACAAAAACGCCTATAGGAATAAAATTAAAAAACAAAACGCTTTAAAGACAATAGTCAATGATATAGAGGCGCACGCAGAAGAGAAAGGAAAGTGCTGAAGCAGACTTCCCCAAGTTTCGGTTTGAGTGGAAACCCTTCAGAGCAGATAATAGCAGCAGTTTTTCCGCCAGTGACTTGCTGGTGGACACACGCCTTAAGCCAAGTTTTATGTTGGTCGGCCATTTGAAAGGAAACGTTGGTGCCATTTCGACTTTTGGACACCTAAGGGACTGGTGAACAAGAAAAAAATCAACTGCCGCCCGGAAATCTTTCACATGCTGCTGTTTTGTCGCTTAAAAAAGTCTTTGCAACATTCGAAATGGCATTAAAATATCTTGTTTGACTCTTTGCACTCTGTATGGACTTCTGCCGTTTCATACCATAATTTAAAAATTATTGCTTGTTTTATCTAAAGTTCCTTAATCTATATATGCATGTATGGGTGTATACATATATACATTTATAAATTAATTTCAACATTATCGGTTTATTATAGTTGTTTAATTGGCATTAACAAGCCCCCAACAATATCACCATCATCGCTAACAAAATATTTTGTTTTTCTAAAGAATTTTCAGCTGATAATCACCCTTATCGCGTTTGCCGTTTTTGGTAAAAAAAAACGCAGCGCATTTTAAAAATGGTGAGAGAAAAACGTCATATATACGACACTGTATACAAATCTATTACAAAAACGCCGTTACAAAGGCCTCGTATTTGGCGTTTTGGCCTTTCAAAATTTGTAAAAACTGTCGTTAGTAATTTTTATCACGTCTTAAACGTTACTCAAGTGAAAAAAAATTAAAATGTAGGGAAATAAAGTGAAAGTCTGGAAAGAATTATAGCATAATAATTTTGCTGCAATAGTGTTACTAAAAATTATGCAAGAAAGGTTGCAACTGGCCCACAGTTCGCAAAGTTGGTGGAATTAATGGAGGAGAAACCATATTTGGCAAAAGGTTTGCACAAAAGCTGCCTAAAAAATTAACATTAAAAATTAGTGAATACCATATCCGAACAATTAAATTGCATTGGACCTCTCCACCGTTCAGGTGCACGAGGGATGAAAGTCTGGCAGACTTTAAATTTAAATTAAAAAAAAAAAACTCACACACACACAAAGCTGGAAGCCATCCAACAGGTGGAGAAACTTATAAGCAATTTATTTTATCACCGGTTGAGGAGGCAGCAGTTAATTCATTGGACATGCATTCGATTGTTGGAACACAAAAATGCAGTTGGAATAAAAAGACCACGGGTTGTATGTCCAGCTCCTGTGCCAAATAACACAGCTAATCAAAGCCTGGAAATTGAAATTTACCAACAATCTGTTTCGTCTGCGTCCGGAAATAAGAGAAGAAACAAGAACTATGACAAGTGGAAATTCAACAAGACTTGGTCTTGGAATTAAAAACTGTCACAATTATTTTATTATGATGTTTATTTGCTCGTCTTCAGAGGATGAATAAAAAAAAGTTAATAAAAAATTATAATTCAATAAATGAATAAAAAATGCGCCACAGATTTTGTTGGTTCATTTTGACAGTTTCCATAAAAAGCTGCATCACAATCATTTAAAAATACTTAATCTTTTACCTGATGATTCATTCATTCATTTTACACGATACCATTGAATTTTAAATTCGACTACAAATACGCGCGTAGTCGAAATGCGCCTATACCAAACAGTATTCATTAATGTTCGTACATTTAGGTATGTATGTATGTATGTATATGTATGTATATATGTATGTATGTACATATATTTAAAAAAATTATCCACGTATCTAGAAAAAACACCCGATATGTACTCACATACATACATACATACATACATATATCACAAATCATTCAAATGCAAACTTTTATTAGTAAACAGTGCATGCAATAACATGCATGATCACGTTAGTGGCTATTGGTTTGTTTTGTTGTGCTGCAAGTAACGATCATTGTTGTTTTGTAATTAGCATTAAGTAGCGGGCCATTTGACAAAACATTTGTTTGATTCTTTGGAAAAATAAATTTTAAGAAATAAATTCACAATTGTTCAAGACCGTACTGTATGTATTTGTTTAAAATTCACCTGTTTTGTTGCTAAAATATTTTGTTTTTGAAATTAATATTATTTATTTATATAAAATTAATATTTTATATATTACATACATACTATGTACATATGTATGTACATATGTATGTATTTCAGTTTCACAAGTCAATATTTAAGCGTGTTAATTGCAAAATAAAGAGTTGATAAAATTATTTGTTGTTGCGCAAAAAAACCTTATTGCGCTCGTACTGCGTGTTTCAATACGATCGTTTCAAAATAAACTGATGTACTGACCGAAATTAAGTTAACAACTGCTTATTGTTGTATTTTATGGTTATTGCTAAAGGTTATTTGATTCAAAATATTGTTTTTTAACGAGAGAGATTGTTAAAATGCCAACAAACACATGCAACTTCAAAATTGTTTATAGAACAGATACAAGCGCAAAATGCCAGTGGAAAGTTAATCGTTTGTTTGCTGAGGGATTTGTTGTTGTACAGAAGAACCATAATCGAGGCTAACAAGGCTTTCAAATTTTGTCCTATTGTGGTTCGCCCCCTGGGCTGAATTAGAGCCAAATTGCTGCTATACAACACTAAATTTATGTATGTATGCAAATATGTCGTGCCCTAATCACAGAAATAGCGTAACCAACCAAAATGTTTTACAGTAGATGGTTTTTTTTTGATACTTCCTATTTACTATTTTTTGTATGAAAATTTTATTATGTATTCGCAAAAAAATATTTTGAACTCATTGGCTTGCTTTTAGTTTTACAAAGTAAATTCAAACTCTTTTTAATCAAGACAATATCTTCGGTTGTTTATTATAGGAAAAAAAAAAATAATAATAATAATAACAATAAAAAGTGATGAAGAATTTCAAGAGTTTTTGGTGTACACTGTACAGTCTGCTCGTGATGAGAAAAAACGTTCGTCTTAACAGAATTGTTATGAGAATAAAGAGAAGCCAAAAAATGTGTATCTTATCAAAGTTTTCTTTATTTTATGAGTTTTATATAGATTTAAATTTATAAAAATCATATGCTTACAAAACTAACACTTAAAAACAATTAAGTAAATTAAAAGCTGGGCTTTTATAATTGTACTTATAAAATAATTATTTAATAAGATTAAAATGGACTCGTTTCCGAAATGCTTAAATGAAACATATTGCGTACACATGCGCATACTTTCATAATCAATCGTTGAATTAAATTATATTTACAACATAGACAAATCTTTTTATTACATATGTAATTAATTGTCGACTCATGAATCTGAGGAATAGAATCAAATCTAGAGTGGCCGCCATCGCCAAACGCTAAAAACTTTCCCCTTTTCTTTGTTGCAGTTGAGTCTCAATAACGTCTTTTAAAATAGGTTTGCCTTATAGGAAACGGAGTCGACAATTATTGTTATAATAAGTGACAATAGTTGACATAAAAATTATATTCAAAAGCTTCAGCTTCTTATTGCTTAAAAAAAAAGAAAAATTTATAATAATACATAATTGTTTTTGTTTGTATGATTAAATTTAATATTAAATATTATTAATATAATTTAATAATAATCGTCATAATAATAATAGAATCAACCACATATAAAATACACAAAAAATTATAAACAATCACAGGAAATGCAGCAAGGTTTATATATGTATGTTTTTTTTTTCTTTTAAATATTCTCTTAAAAAAATTTACTTTTCTTTATTTTGATTTCAATTATAATTTGCAATAACTACACACTACAAATTTGTTAACTACATACATATGTATATATGTAAATACGCTTGTGTTTTGTTAACAAATTTAGTTAAATTGGTTAAATCAATTAATAGCCCTTGAGGATGATTAACGAGGAAAAGAGAGCGTGAAAGAGAGAGTGAGAGGGAGATAAATTAGTAAAAATATGTGCAGTTTGAGGGTGTTGTTGTGTTAGAAGGGATTTAATTTAAATCATAAATATGTATATTTGTTATATATTTTCTATATCGATTCCTTTACCGATATTTAAGTAGACCAGCCTTAGTTTTTTTTTTTAATTTTTCACGCATCTATTTGCCTTTTGTTCCATCATAATTGAGAGGACACTTATAAAGTAGGGTTAAAGTTCATGAGTTAAATAATAATTCAATACATAATCAATCAGATCTGCCACATGTTGCGTGTAGAATGTTTTTCATTACTTTACAAACACTACAGGATTACATTAATTTTTATTTGTTGTTTTGTTATTTTTTTTTATAGGATGCGCCTAAGAGTATGCTCTGAATAACTGTCATTTTAATAGCTACGGTAGTGGTATGTTAACTATAGGGGCTTCGCTTCGAATTTTTTGATTGACGGGAAAGTTTAACGGCTTCGCTGCGTATTCGTTGAAGTATTTTGAAGAAGCGGAAAGTTTGTCATCGACGGAGGATGACTATTGATGTGTCTTGCTAGCAGTACTATGTAAGTGATGATAATTTTGGAGAAATGTTAAAAAACACAATTTATGAAAACATTTTCTGTTCATTTTTTCGTAACATCAATCTTTTCCCGAGTTGTTTGTGCTAAAATGGACTAACTTTTCTAAAATACACTATATGTTTGCCAATTCGCAACAGTTTGCTTTTAAAGCAATTCTAAATTGTTGGTATTTTCTAACTTCTGGACGGTTTGTTATATAAAAAAATTTAAGTTTCATTGGCAGCCTAATTTTTCAAGGTTGAAAAAAGGTAAAAAAAAAAGTATCATTAAAAAAAGGCTTTTTCAAAACAAAATACTTTAAAAACAAGTGCTTTTAAAAAACTACTTATGAGTAAAGGGAGTGACAAAATTATTATCACTTAATAGAAAAAAGAGAGTGATCAAATTAGTATAACTTAAAAGAATTTTATTCAGCTCCTCACATATTTTGCTTCGAACCGTTCCGAAAGATATTGGTAACATTATATTCAGTGTGGACATTTTTTTTAAGCAACACTTAGCGATTTCCCTATATTTAATAAAATTTTGTGGTGGAATCTTAAGGGTCCATCACTCATCAAAAGAAAAAGGCTAAAGTTTGAATTTGCCTTTCGAATTTTACGGCATTAAATAAATGTTCAGAATCTAGATATTTTTCCTCCCATAAATAGGAATTTTCATACATCTGCTATAAGGGCATAGACGTCGTTTTCCCAAAGCGTTCTAAATTAAGCGAAAAAAGGAGATAACTTATTTTAAGAATATTGTAGGGCCGGCTTATAGAAGTTAAAGTAGAAAATAATCAAAAATTAAACATTTTATTTGCATCCGGGCAGCATGTGAAGAAGCAGAGACGAACTATGTATCGGCTTTAGGAGGTTTCCTGAATTCAATCATAGACTTTTGCAGAAATAACACTGAAGTCAATCGATGTCTCGATATATTTCTTTCAATATATCAGAAACAAATAATTCGCAACTGATATAATGCAATGATGGCAACCTTTCCTAATAACTTTCAACTGCTGGAAAATAGCGTAATTGGCTTTCACAGTAATGAAGAAATTTCTGGATCACCATAAGTTGGTTCATCGACATTGTGAGTCAATCAAGTCTGAAGACAATTGTTTCGATGAACTCTCCATTTACCTGGGCAATCCGGTCAGCCGAGTTAATGAAAGTCCCCTGGAAGTATGGGCCGACTTCAAAATGCAGTTTCCCAGCTTGTACAACATACCGCATAAATATTTGACAATGACTGCCACTTCCGCGCCATCTGGCTTAAAGGCTTAAAACTCTTACCGATACCTCTGAATTTAAATTATAATGATTCCGAAATTGTAGCGACTTTTATAAAATTTTAACGACCCAAACTTTTAGCAGCACGAGTGTACAACTCATACTATTTTCAGGCGAGCAAAGTGTTTTTAATATCACGTGAAACTTAAACACATTCTCTTCTCAGATTGTGTGCTACACGCGTGCTACAAAATAGTGGAACTGTGTGGCAGGACTGTGCAACTTTATGTATGTGAATGGAATGAAAATGTATAAAAAAAGTATCTTCTTATCGAAAGTGACTAAATTTATCTTACTGAGATATGTACTCGTATGTTGTATGTGTGTGAGTGTGGGTGTGGGTGCGGGTGTGTGTAAAAAGTTGTGTTACATTTTAAATAGTCGGTTTTTAAATATCGAATGTTGCTGCCTGCTGTTGTTGGTGTAAGAGATGAAGTTGTCTCTGTTCATGTTGTAATTTGTGTACCATGTGATGCAAAAGTTTAGCCTCATTATGTTGCAGTTGCTGTTGTTGTTGTTGGATTTCTTCATCACTCGCCTGTGATTGTGTTGTAGTTACATCCTTATTGTTGTGGTTATTTCTTTGAATATGATGATGTGTCAAATAATGCTGTTGCTGCTCATTGTGACGATGGTTGCGACGATGATGTCTATGATGGTTGTGCTTGTGTTGCTGTTGCTGTTGCTGCTGATGTTGTTTAATTTCCTTTACTTCATCTTCATCAAGTTGTTCTTTCAGTTGTTGTAGCTTTAATTGTCGTTTGTGTTGAAAGTGCTCTCGATGCAATTGTTGCTGCATATCTTTTTTTTCCGCTATGGAGGCTGTGTTTTCGTTGAGTTCTAAATGATTATCGGCTGTTGGCGTTAAATATGTGGTTGATTCTTCGACATCATGTAGTTCATGTGTCAGATTAAATACTTGACGTTTAAGATTAGCATACATTCCTTCTTCGTCCTTGCTGTGTTTTTGATTGGTGGGCGCAAATGAAGCGTAACCGATCATTTTTACATCTAATCTTGGATACCTGGGCAACAAAATAGCAAAAAGAAATTATATTTTTTTATATGGACACGGCAAAGTATTTGTTGATATTGAAAAATCATATTGAATTAATCTGAACGGGCAATTTTACAATAATAGTAAATACTTTGATGTATGAAAAATTTTGCTGAAAAGTGAATAAATACCTAAAAAGTTTTTCAATGAAATGTGAATAAATCGGACTCATGCGGCGGGCTTATACTATATTGACGTTCTTTCTTTGTTGCTACATACATATATAGAAGTCTTAAGTCCTAAAATGACCTACTGGGCCAGGTTTGACGCGTTTTTGTGGTGTAGTAAGTTCAAAAAGCCTACGGTAAGAATGAGGCTGAGTGGATACTGACACTTGGGCTATTAGATCTACCCCAACGGCAGGTGCCGTTCCGACTCTTACACCGCTCAATAAGGCTGCGGAATAGATCAATTTACAGAAGAGAGAAACTACAGGCGGATAATCTTACCTGCCATCTGGAAATCCTAAAAGCGATTGGGGACACACTTGATGTATCTCAAACGTGCGGCTACCTAGATCCTTTATACAACTTTTTAATAACAAGTATAGACTTGTTTTTAGGACAAAGGAAGAGTGGTGCGCTCAGCTAAGGTTTTTATAAGATGGCTCACAGAAATGGTATAAAAACGAATCCAAAAAGATCCAAATCGTAGAGAGCGAAAAGGCAGGCTACTAATTTGGAGCAGGGATACCACAATGTTTCGGGGTAACTGTATGCTATATTGGAAACTGTGGGAATCCTATTCCAAACAGCATACATCGGAGTGAGAATTAAAATAATCTTGGATAGCCAAGTAGTATACAGGGTACTATGATGTCTTATTTTTACGTCGAGGCCTCAAAAGGAGGCCTGAAAGGATTATCGCTACCTCTACTCCATTCTTCTTAAAGGAGAGATAGACAAATGAGTAACAACCACGTCGGGAATATATTGGAAGGATACGTGTGCATTCCAAAAAATGTCTACACTTTGATGCCAGAAAAACAAAATTCGCGGTAAAAAAAAGCCTAAGAACCATGACTGCGAAACTCACAGGATATTATGCCCGTTATAAGTTTTGCAAGCAAATGTACAGAATGGCCATATCCTTCAGAAACAATTGCAGCCTCTACTGTGAAGAGGATGAGTCAGTGGAACCCTTGATTATCAACTGCCTGCCGCTGGGACACAGCAGATACTGGCTACTTCATGTCTGTATGCTGGAGGAACAGGATTTGCATTGAAGGAGCTGATCTGGTGCCTTGACGTATTAAAACCTTAAAGGAAAGTAGAGCCAGATCTCCACTATTATGCACTCATACATACATGTGCTGAAAACATATATTTTCTAACATAAAAGGAGTTTCGCCTTTGAAACCAAACCCGGGTTACCTAAACCCGCGTAAAAATTCGCTATAGAATCCATGATATCATAAGCCGTATGTCATAGCTGAAGACAAGCATTTTTGAAGTTGCCACAATATTTCAAAACCATAAAATTTGTCATGTGATTTAATCTTACTATTATTCGAGGCCACTTTAATTTTTTTTTTAATTTTTTTTTAAATTTTTTTTCTTTAATTTTAATTTAATCATTTAAATGGTGCCATGTTTATATACCGAAAGTAAAAACTACTACGAATATTTTTCAAGATGTAGAGTATCTACATGGCAACTCTGCTGATAATTTTTATTACAAAATCTATCTAAGGCATCAGCATTGTAAAATCTAAACCATTTTTGCACTGAAAAAAATATTGCTACAAAAAGGAAACTCAACGTACCTTGGCACTTCGTGCGTTGCAAATGAAGACATAGACGTGTCCGGTCTGTAGTAATTCCATGGGATTGCAATATCTGTAATATAAAGAAACACAAATATTAAGTTTTTTGTTTCGAAAATAAAGCAGCACAACATAACAATTAGCTAAGCAAAACATAACGATTAGAAAGCCGCTGCATAATTTTCTTAAAACAAGGCATTAAATTACAACAGTGAACTAAGCAGTTTGGGCAGCCAAAGCTGATTTACATACATATGTATTTTTTTTTGAAATTTATTTAGGCCTGCCACAATACAACATTTCAATCGCAATAAGTAGTTTGAATTGCGTTAATAGCTCCTCATTATTTGTGTAAGTTTTTGTTTTTAAAGCTTTAAAACTTTACGAAGCGAATAATTAATTCATATTCATATATTTCGTATTCCTACGAAATTTGTTCGTAAAATTTACTTTGGTTTTCTTGAATCTGTTTCGATTTAGTGACTTAAATATTGGCGAACAGTTTAGAGCAGCTTTACAAGCCAATCCTTTGAAAACAGTAAAAACATGTTTGCTTAAGTTTTAAATGGGAAGGCATGAATAGTGTCCAGCAAACGACAAATTCGGAAATCATAAAACAACTTTTTAGCTGGAAAATACTTCATTTCGTTCGTTTACACCGAATAGATTATGTGCTCTGTATTTCGTTACTATTTCATAGATACAACTTATCATCCCTGATTCAGAATAGGTGTTCTCAAAATTGATAGCAGAATGTGTATTTGCGTCTACAAGATGGCAACACTAAGACAGCTGACAATTTTGTCCTACTCTTCTTCTCGTTTACAGTTAACAATTTTTTGTTTTATTGCTGTAATTTTGCTCTATTTAGCACTGCCGCCAGACGTACAAAACAATATTCAAACTATTTCCATTGAAATGAGTATTAGCGTGGCTTATTTTATTAAAAATAAAATTATAATTAATTAATTTTGAAGTTTAAAAAATACATGCCTCAGATCAATTAAAACTTTTTTAACATTCTCATTTATTAAAATAAAAAAAAAAAAAACAAGTAAATAATGACTGGTTGTTAGTAAGAGCAAAGAAATAAACTTGTTCCTCATGATACTTTTTAATGCTTCTGTGACACTTAAAAGGTCGCTCTTCGCCCATTTGCTTTGTACTAAATTTTGGCGTGCACTTCGGTCTACCAAACTCACAGACTTGGACTGAGGTGTTGAGAATTGCTGCCACCAGGGACTAGAGAGTTCGAGGTTTCGTGCAAGGGGCTCACTAGCATTACAGTGTTCTAATATATGAATACAAATGGTGGACAAATCCAGCTGTATGAGCCTCGCAAACCACATGGAGGTGGTGGTGAGCGACTGGTCAGTTCATAGCGCGGCATTGGTCCACCGTGAGTTTACTCCGAAAGACAAGAACTATAAATTCATGTTGAAGTTTTTCGTTTTGTGTGATCATCGGACTATCACAAATTATCAGAAATGGATTCAACGTTTAAGCAACGCTACTAAATTGCTCAAATTTTTCTGGAACATTAAATCATCGTTTTCGCTTTCTATTATAATCGTCATTCGGAATGGATTATTCGTCAAACTGGGGACAGATTTCATGCAACGCAATCTCCAAATGGGTCAGGAATGTCGAAGATGCAAATTTATCGGTCCGTATTCGATAACGATAACTGGGACCAGCAATAGTCGCTAAAGTGGTTCGAAATTGGACTCCAGACTATTTTTATTTTATTTAAGACCAGCATTTACGGAATGACCCCTATTCATGTGACGTGTGACACATTGGGCCGAAACTGGAAAATTCGTTATGGGGAAGGGGAAAGAGGGAGTAGTGAGAGTGTTTATGTACATTCGATTTGAACTTTCCCACATTGATAATGGGGGGGGGGGGGGGGGGGGAAACCTCTGCAAGGAAGTTTCCTCCATAAGCGAACAGTGCGGCTGAAGAATGCATTTTCCCTGTAATGCATTGCACGCTTCACTGTTCAATCGACCACAAACGGATGAACATCTAGATGAAAAACGAATTGTGTGTAATAATGTGGGGCTTACGATCTCATCAGAGCAAAATCCATTGTAGTATCGATAAAACAGTGTAACGCAATCCATAATGCGACTATACTCAAGAGTTTCTTCGCCCTCTCCTGTACACAGTCTAGTAACTCCAAATAAACAAATCGCATTTCAAAAAACTCTGCATTAAAATTTTCACATTCACACGTTTGAAATATGTTCGTATACGGGAAGGGAGTGCTCGAGGGTCCGGTTCGAAACTATTTTAGTCGTAAGCAAAAACCAACTTTTTGTTAAAGTTAATTTCTGCAAAACATTTCCTACTTCAAGTCTAAAATCGCTCTTGCATGCGGCGGCTGTTAGTGTTTAATTTGCTGCTAACAAGGATTTCGACTGTATAGTTTTATTGCGGAGTTACTTAAATAATGTTGAATTAATTGCCACAACTTAAAACTCAGTTAAATACAATTTATTGTTAGCAATTTTATGAAAACCAAAAACTTCAGCTCGTCTGTATTATTATCTTACCATCGGATCGACTTAAAATAAGTTTTAAAAAAAGTAAATTTTTAGTAACACAAAGTTCGTTTAGTGGCACTCGAATATTATAAAATTGTTTAAAATGTTTCATTTGTAGGGCTATTCTAACTGCACCTATTGCTAAGTTTCTTTTGAAGACCACTATTTTGAAATTTTGCAACAATTCAGCAGAAATTTTATTTAATTTTTTTTCGCATACATTTTTTTTCGCAAAAACAATAAAGAAAAGAGGTCAATAATTTTATTTGTTAACAGGAAAAAATTTCAATACAATAACAAACAGAAGGAAAAAAATAATCCAAAAAATTTGATACTCCTAAAAGAAGGCACGTGTTGTTTTTGTTTCAATTAATTAACACACCTTCTTGTTTACCAATTTTTAAAATACATAAAACAAGAGCACTAGACCTTTTTTCCTTATTTTTAGTTTTGAAATATTGCACCAGCAGAAGTTATATTTTTTTTTTAATTACTGTGTGACTGCAGAAGTGTGGAAAATTTTTTAAATTTCTTAATTTTAAGAGTTACATAAATACATACAATATCCATACTCGTGCGTGTGGAATTGAAGTCTTCCCCCCCTTTTCGTTGTTTTTATCACTGCGTACGATATCGAGTAAAATTGATCGAAATTATTATATATAAATTATTGCTCTGTTATGGATGCGCTCAAAAGGCAAAACGGTTAAAAACAGGCTCAAAATTGAACGAAAAATATTAATATATTTGTTAGTTTGATTCCTGTGACAGGAGCGCCGCAAATCTTTTGTTCAAGGAATGAATCCATATCGAATGAATGGCAAATTGAGATGAAGGCATTCGATATCGGGGCGTCGAAAGAGGTCGATCGAACATTCGATACAACGGGGTCTATCGTATGAGAAGTAAAAATTATTTGGGACGGTGAAAAGCTTAATAAACTTCGGTTAAAGTTTTTTTTTTTTTTGCTATTTCGTCTATATTGTGATTCAATCGCTAATTGCTGCATAACTTGGTAGAATGCTGTGAAGCATTTTGCGATTTGCAAAGGATTACGTATTCAGCGAAATGTTCTTATTGTGTTGGCAAATATATGGTGAAACCAGTTTCAAGAACTCTTACAACTCTTCGTACAAAATATTAATATTTATTTTACTTTTCAATTCTATATACTTTTCGTTGCATTTTTAATATGTAATTCGTTAAAGCTTTTTGCCACTTTCATCGAAATGTTCGTTTTGTCTTTTTATCTAAAAATTTTGATATTCTGTGTCTGGGAGCTGCTGAGTTTTTGCTTTGTTTTTAACATAAAATATATGTATAAAGCAGGCGCCGATTTCTTTTCTTAAAAGTAACCATTTTTAACAACCACCATCAAGGCAAACAAACAAAAAACTTGTACAACAGCTGTTGCTCAATGTTGCCACAAGTGAGAAAAATCGTGTCGCAGTTATTCTCAACAAAATTGTATACAATGGAGACAATCGTGTGACTACAGAGAATATTTTATGGCATCAATTTCGGCAGATATTGTGTCTCACAAATTCAGTACAATAAAAATTCACCCAGATTGATGGGTTTGTGGCAATCGTGTGATCCCAGCTATGCGGGTGACAACAATTTTTATAAAAAAATTAAGTGTTAAAAATTCGGCCTAAAGTAGGAAACGATTTAGTTTTCTTTTTTGTTGATATTTTTAGTGATTTAAACATTTCTGGGTTGCCCCAAGAAAGTTCTGAAAATAAAGCCGAAGCATTTTTGATGTTCTTCGCTTTCAAAAAATTTAATGGCAACGAATATTACTTGGCTATATTTCCAAGTTAATAAAAGCATGATAAAAATGCTATTAGAAAAATATTACTTTTTCGGACAACCCAAGACTTCGTAATCGTTTTTATTATCATATACTATACGTGTAAATGGTACAAACTACTGTAAAATCATCCTTGATGCTTAATTTAATGATTAAATAATTACGATATCCTGAATTTTGTGCTTAAAATCGATAGAAAGTTTTTATTAAATTATAATGTTTTCATTTCAGAAACTAATGTTAGTTATTTATGGCAAACAACACACATACCTGCCTGATTACAATTTGGTGGCTTAAAGAATAAGCCTGGCTTCAGGGGCTGTTCCTCCTCATCGTGCACTTCAATCATAAGCCAGCCCACAAGCACAGGAGAACGATTTTGTTGGGTTTGCTGCAACTGTTTGGCGGTCTCTTCCCAAATGTAAATGGCGCGCTTAATATCGATCTCCACCCAACCGGTTTGGGATACATTCATCATGACTGTATTGCAAATGCGCTTCTTGCGCTCTAAAAGAGAAAAACAAAACAGCCAGGCAAGCAAGCAAGCAAGCAAACGAAGACGAGGAACAGAGAGCAGAATAGAAAAAAAAGCAATTAAGCGAGATTAAAATCGTCTCCCGTTTTCAAATCATATTTACCATACACACCACGTTTGTTACGACGCATTTGCTGAACAATCGAAACGGTAACGCGGATTTGTGCATCCATATTTGGTTCGGCGCATCTTTTTAGTTTTGCAGTTTCATCGCCCTGTGTCTCGTCGTTGTCGATTTTCGGAACTTCTTCGGTCTTACCCGAGTTCGCCATGTTCTGATCATTCGTATTATTAGGATTCACTTTATATAAACGCAGTATGGCCGAGTCCAAGTTTAAGTCTTTTCTTTGCTCGAACAAGGTCTGCGAAAATTGTATTGTTATATTGTTGTCCTGCAACCAAGACGATTCCGTGGTTTCCGAATTGCAAGTTGGATAGGCAGCCATTTCGTGAAGTGGATGTTGTTCCTGATTCTCCTCTGAGTTGACATTTTGTATGGCATTGCTAATGCGATTTCTGATATCATTGATTCTGAAATTATGAAATAGAAATAGATAAATAAATAAATGTTTTATTAAAAAAGGTAATAGTGATTAAAGCATATTTTTCCGCTTTAAACATATTCCTTATTTTAAAAATTCAGAAATTCCAGATTCCAAAACTGAATGCCATAGTAAAACTCTCTTAGAGCAAGAGCCAATTGAAGAGTTTTAAACCGTGGCAACTACAATTGCTTGGAAACTCCACTTTCCAACACTGAATGCGTTGATGCACACATTTCTGCCATAGTAAAACTCTCTTAGAGCAAGAGCCAATTGAAGAGTTTTAAACCGTGGCAACTACAATTGCTTGGAAACTCCACTTTCCAACACTGAATGCGTTGATGTACACATTTCTGCCATAGTAAAACTCTCTTAGAGCAAGAGCCAATTGAAGGGTTTTAAACCGTGGCAACTACAATTGCTTGGAAACTCCACTTTCCAACACTGAATGCCTTGATGTACACATTTCTGCCATAGTAAAACTCTCTTAGAGCAAGAGCCAATTGAAGGGTTTTAAACCGTGGCAACTACAATTGCTTGGAAACTCCACTTTCCAACACTGAATGCGTTGATGTACACATTTCTGCCATAGTAAAACTCTCTTAGAGCAAGAGCCAATTGAAGGGTTTTAAACCGTGGCAACTACAATTGCTTGGAAACTCCACTTTCCAACACTGAATGCGTTGATGTACACATTTCTGCCATAGTAAAACTCTCTTAGAGCAAGAGCCAATTGAAGAGTTTTAATCAATGATAAGTGGAGTCTTAAATATTTTGCACGCTTCCTTTTTGATTATTAACTGTCAAAAATTCCCAGGTATGTATTTCTAACATCATCTTAAACTTATTGCTTGAAAATATCGCCCCCTGTAAAGCTCTCTTTGTTAAGTTTTTTTCCCACTGCCCGTAAAATATTTCAAATATCTTAATATTTCTCGATCAATTAATTTATTATGTTCATTTTGTTCGAGTCATTGACTTCTACATACGATTTATTGGGGCCGCAAACAAAATAAAATGCAGACATAACACAATCACCTTTTAATATATTGTATTATTTTGCTTTTGTCTGTGTAAGCAGAATTTCTTTTTTAATTCCGACAATTCATATGAAATTTTTACACAAAATCGTTAAATAACACTTTATTTTTGCAATAATATTTACTTTATTTAAAATCTATCAATTAAAGATAATAAGTAAATTTGTTAAACTATTTAATGATATTTACTACTGAGTTGTGGTGAGAACAGCAATTTAAAAATTTGGCGGTAAAGCTACATATATGTATATAAAAGTGGGGATTAAAGTGTGGAACTAGAAATACATACATATATATATGTTTACATATTCATGTCGACATATACAATTATTTAACTAAGAAATGACAGATCTAATACGAGTATGTACATACATAAATATATGTTTTCTTTAGACTGCGAGATTTAATGGTCACATCTAACAAATTTATAGCCAATAGATGGCAGTTACTCAGCCTTTCTCTATAAAACTTATGACACTGCATTTTTGTTTCATTAATTGATGCATCAATCGATAGACAGAAACAATAAATTTAAAAAAAGAAACAAGCGATAAAACGATAAATAAAGATTTGTTTTTTAATTTATTAAGTGCTGTCAACGTTTTGTTCCCGAAAAAGCAGTAAATCGCAGCACAATTTGGCCATAAATCGCTTTTAGTGTCTCAAGCTGGAAATGTCAATTTTAATATGAATACTTTTTGACAGCACTTAATTTCTTATCGATAACTTTAGTAAATTTTTGACAGTTTGCTATTTTTCTTAATATATCTGAAGTCTTTGGCACATGGTAAATTATCCGAAAATTGAACGACGGTCTTAAGGCCGGCCCACATAGACCCCGTAATGCGTTGTACTCTGGCTTTTTCAACTGACATTAACGAAATAACGACTTAGGTTGGTACAATGAGTACTTTGTTAACGCACAGCCTAAATTTGATTGATTTTCTAATTCTATTTTTTCCTTTGCGTTGCACAAAAAATAATAAATATTTTCTTTATTATTATAAATCAAATCAAGGAACAAATTTACTGAAAGTTGTCAAAGTACTCAACGTACGTGAGAAGTTGAAAGTTGCTTTGATACTCTGTGTGACACAGGTCATAAAAAACCTGGATTATGAAAAAGGAAAAGTGCAAAGCATTGCGGATTCTAGGTGCGCCGCCCTTTAATGCCATTACAACATTTACTTTTTCCAACTTTTTTTGTAATGCAATATTGAAAAAGTGAAACCGTAAAGGCTGAAAAGAGATGTCTAGAACAATTGCTTAAGGTTTAGTTTTTATGATACCATTTGGTGCAGCATCATCGTACAAGTATTTGAAAGAAAAAAAAAAAACATTCGGTATAAAACTGAAAAATTGACAGCACTGTAACATTTAAAGCTCCAAATGTAAGCAAATATATATTTATTTCAGTCGTAAAACAACTCTGGGCTGAAGAACAGCTCTCGCGTCATCATAATTATTTTTGAAGTGCGGTCAGGCTTGTTGTTGTTGTTTGGCCTTCGAGAGTTTTGCGTCTCACTCGCACTGGTTCACTGATTTGCCTCGGATAGCTGTATTGTTTTACGGTTCGTTTGAGGAATTTCATGTCGGCACGCTGCGCTGCTTCCCTTGTGAAGACATGGGTCGTATTAGTTAGACAAAGAGACATCTATAAAAGTCTGTTAATACCATCTTGGGTATATGGTCTTCGTTACCCCGCCCATTCTGTGCAGTTAATTTGCAAGTTATAAAATAATAAATAAATAAATATATTTATTTCTTAAATTCTTTTTTGATGCCTGCAACTTTTAAACACTTTTCCACTTTTTTAAAGCCTCTTTCACTTCACTCGTAGTAATAGATATATCTGCGCTGTCGCTCAAATCTTCAAAAAACATCCAAACAAACTAGTGTCATCAAGTAGTTTGTGCTTAAATTAATTATTTCGTGTATAACCAGGGGAAATACATACATATGTATTTATATAAGTCCTCATGAACAGCTTTGTTTGTTATGAGCCATGGGGCATTAAGTAAATTATACTCAAAGTTTATGGTTATTTGGGAAATTCTATTGGTATGCAGATGATGATATTGATATATTGGTTTTACCTTTATAATTACGAAACTGTTGTTATATATATATATATATATATATATATGGAGCGTGATGCATCACTAATATCTAAATTCGGTGCTCTTCATCAAAATATCTGGCAGGTAACGCTGCAAAGCAACTTATCATGGCATCTTCACACACTCAAAATGCAACTCCTCTTATATGTTTGCCAATCAGTCCATAATATTGGTTATCATGCAAATTCTTTTCAAAGAAACCAATACGAGAAATAATATTAGTCTCAGAATAATAAGGCGCCACAAAACAAGAAGTGGAATACATGTATAGTTTTGAATTCAATAAACCTCCTGTGGATTTAAACAATATTGAGCGAATTTCAATTTTTAAGTCAAAAATTAAGAATATTTGAATAAAAACTTAGAACTGTTTCTTTTGTAAACGCTTTTCGTTCTAAATTTAAATTTGTAACAAATATTTTTGTTTAGTATCATATTTAATTTAATTCTTTTGATTAAAAAGTTTGAAAGTAAAATAACTGATGTTCCAAGATTTTGCCAACTTGCCTCAATAATGTGCCAGTGACGCTGAGGCCATGCAAAATTTATTGTAACTATTATCCTTTTTTTAAAATAAATAATAATAATATTGAAAAAAGAAATATTTCTACGATAAATATGAGTACCTAAATATTTGATGAATTTGGCGTGTATGGAAGCAGGGCTTTCATTGAGGTAAACATTTCTATAATTTTCACGATGTAAAGCAAACTTTTCTGTGTTGAGCTTGTTTTTTTTTCATAAAATTGTTTTTGAATATGAACTGAGGCATTATCGGGATCCGAGTTGGAAGCTGGTACAGCAGTAGCGGCAGCGTAGTTTCCAACTAATACTTCATTTCTGACAAAGGTATATACGATGTGAAGATTGTGTACAACACCTGGCCCAATACCTGCCCTTGTGTGCTATAGACTTCGCAGGGTTTTTGTTTATTAACTTTTAGATAAAAAGATCTGTCAGTCTGATAAGATTTTAGTATAAGATAAAAATATGTAGGAAGGCAGATTTTTAAGTTTAAATAATAGCCGGCAAAATTTTTGGTTTTCGAAAGAATCTTGTATATCAGGGTGCCAAAGTAACACTTTACTGGAAAAATGTACACAGCTTATCTGAGAGTAAAACTATAATTTTAAATTGCATTGGAAAACGATCCAGAGGTTGCCTTTGTTAAAGTACTCTTAAAGTATTTCGAACCTAAAGTACACAAGCAAATGAACTATTAATGCGCAATTTCGGTACCAAACATCGGCTGAGCTCACAAGGTTTTGATGCAAAATATCTAATTAAATCGTGTTTTATTTTAGTTTTAAAAGAGCAAATGCACCAGTTTTTCATTACTCTATATTCGCGCCTATAGGAACCCAGTTAAAAATAAGTTCAGAAAGGCTCATATCACGAAAATCTAACATAATCCTATTCCAGAATTGCAAGGAACGTAAATATTATTTTAGATATCGCATGCCTAAAATGTTAAAGGTCAGCTGCTGGTAGACTTTGTAAATTTTTTTTACAAAACTTGATGCACTCCAAAGTATGTGTTTTGCTAAATGTTCGTGAAGTGTCAAATTGAAAATTTTTACTCTTGAACTGTTGACATCCAAGGGAGGCTTAGACATACAAAAAGTAATCAGTAGCGTTTTCGATTTCACCTGTTATTAAGTTTCCTTCTTTCTACATGCCAAAAATTATTAGCTGGCGCAGTGCTGCCACCTTTTACACATAAAGACATCCTATACTGCAAGATTGTTGCCAAAAACTCTAACCAAACTTTCAATTCGCTAACCAAATATTTAATCTCTTCAAGCATAAACCAACTTCAATAAAAAGTTGAAGAAAATAATTCGTGCAGATAAAAATTAACTGCACTGGCTCTTAGGCAGCAGACAGGAAACATGATTAAATGTCAGCTTGCTTGTAACCATGTGTAGTCAACAGCAACAACAACAACAACAACAGTGGCACTGGCAACGTACAAGATTAAACAACTAATCAACAATTGCTACTGCTGCCACCAGAAGCAGCAGCCAACAGCCAGACAAAATGCATTAAGAAGGCAGGAAAAAAAAGCAAAACGAAAGAAAAAACTGCAGTCAACCAGTTCAAAAGGTGTGCAATCGTGTGCGCATGATCAGAGGGCTCGTCTAGGCCACATGCACCAGACTGTTAAAAGCCGTAAATATGCTGCAGTCATTTTGTTTTTTTTTTTTTTATTTGTAGTCGTTGTTGTTGCCGATATAAATGATGCTGCTGTACATGATGATAATGACATGTTGTAAACTTTACAGTTTTTATTATGTCCTTCCACATTTGTTGTGTGTCTGGCCAGTTGTTGTTTTTGTTTTTTTTTTTGCTGTCTCTCTATTCTTGTCTGTAGAATGTCTGGTCGTGTAAAAAGGTTGTTTTGTTTTCATTGAATTAATTGCAGTGCATGTAAAGACTGTCGTATGCAAAAGGAAAAACAAACTTAAGTAAATCTCTCGGTATCTATGACTTGTTTTTAAAATCTGAAAATGTTTAGCATTAATAGTGAGTCAGTCAACAAAAGGTAAATTTTTCTGTGTGAGTTTCAAACAAAATGCTGCCCCCTAAAAACTATATGCCATGGAGTGTTATTTATAGATAGGAGCACTGTGGCCCTGGGGAATACTGAAAAGCGAATCAGCGAAATATAAGTAGTGCGGCAGCGAGCAAACTGTGTCTTCATGGGGTTGCTATGCCACTAAAAAAATCCAGATTAACGCTGACAAATTGTGGTTATTGCACGCTGATAATTGTGGCAGAGGCACTAGCAAGCGGTTTGCTCTATTAGCCAGTGATTCATTAAAGCTGCGCTGACATTCCTGGTGGCATGTAAGTCGGAATTTACATTAGGCGATTCTTATTGACTTCTCTATGAAATTGCTTTGTTGTTCACCCAGCTGGTATCGCTCTGCATTTCGCCGAGTACGAATAAGAAAATAAAACGAATTGAAAATACAATCAAGTTTGTACTGATCTTATTATCCCCTCACGCCGATGCCAATAAGTTTCATTCATTTATAGCTGAAAGAATTGCCTGATATAAATTCCCACCCCCAAGTGATCTAATTAGAATGATGCCACATTTGCGGATTATTCGGCTGGATAATCAAAAGTTCTAGTAGGTTTTTGGCCATCATTTCTCATACAAAATGAAATCTTCAACATGCTTGGATTTTGGCAAAATCTCCTCCTCAAATCAATATGTACTGGGTGTTTTTTATTGAGGTATAGAACTTTAAGTTGGCATCACTTTTTTAACTGGCGGCCATTTTGTCAGCTGTCAAGTGATTAATATTTAGTTTGGTTTGCCATTTCATCATGAACAGGTTGACAAAAGAACAACGCTTGCAAATCGTGCAAATTTATTTCGAAAATAATGGTTCAGTTCGCGAAGTTTACCGCAAGCTCCGTCCATTTTATTGAGGCTCATTTTTGGTTGAATGGCTACGTCAACAAGCAAAATTGCCGCATTTGGAGTGAAGAGAATCCACATGAGACCCTTGAGACGCCATTACATCCACAAAAACTGACTGTTTGGTGTGCTCTATGGGCTGGTGGAGTCATTGGGCCATACTTCTTCCGAAATAATGCTGGAGAGTCAGTTACCGTTAATGGAGACCGGTATAGAGCCATGATAAGCGACTATTTTGTTCCCGAATTGGATGGCATGAATGTGGATGAGTTGTGGTTCCAACAAGACGGCGCTACATGCCACACAGCGCACGTCACAATCGATTTATTGAAGGAAACATTCGATGAGCGCATAATTTCGCGGAATGGACCTGTCAATTGGCCACCAAGATCGTGTGATTTGACACCATTGGATTATTTTCTTTGGGGATATGTGAAGTCGCTCGTCTACGCCAACAAACCAGAAACGTTAGGGGACTTGGAAGCCAACATTCGTGGCGTTATTGCCAACATACGGCCCCATATGCTCGAAAAAGTGGTTGAAAATTGGACCTGTAGAATTGGCTTTATTCGAGCCAGCCGCGGCGGCCACATGCCCGAAATCATATTTAAACATTAATGGCATAAAATTATCCTTCCAATAAAGCCAAATTGATAGACATTAAAACGATTGTCTTGTGTTTTATTTCAATTCGAAGTTCTATACCTCTAAAAAAAACACCCTGTACATACATATATAGTGCCAAGCGATGCTACTGTGATTTTCTGGCACACTTTGACAGACATTTTGACATAAATAAAAAAAAATAATGTGCGGAATTTTTAGTTTTTGGCAAATTTATTTTATTAATTTATTTGTTTTAATAATATTTACGAATATTATTTTTCACAATAAATATTCTCATTGTATCTCCTTGTCAGCAACAATTCTTTTATATCTAGAATATGTCAAGTTAAAGTCAATTATCTATTAAGATTAGAAACTTTTTGTCAACTTATTAGAACACGTTTTTATGCGCATTTTTGTTTCAAGTTGAAATAAAACATAATTGTGTTAAATAACTTTTTACAACAAAATGATGTTTTTTCTACAATTGCTGACTATTTGTTGTTATTTTATTTACTATATTTGTAGTTTACTACAATTTTTTGTTTGTTGGCAATAGGAGAAAGATTCATAATTCTTCATTCATGCAAAACGCATTCATCTAGTGTTCATTCATTTTAATGGGAACATATTCAAACGAATCCGCTACACATACAAATTTACAGAAATAATACAAGTCGGAAAAGTTGTACTTGTACCTACGAAGTTCGTGGGAAAAAGTACAGAAATTGTTTTGGCCAGTGAATCGTACTAAAACGAAACTGAACGGTAAAGTAAAACCGTCGTTTTTTAGTGACATGGAAGGATGTTGCACAAGGCGACTTCTGGCAACAAAAGATGCAACTGAGTAACTGAATGTTACTTAAAAATGGAACTGGTCTTAGTAAGATTGGCTAACTAATGTGGACTTCTTCTTATTCTTTTGGCGTTACAGTCCGCGGTGAACCTGGGCCACAACCAACAAAGTTTTCCAGCTGGCACGGTCTTTAGCCAGCGTTCTCCAATTGTGCACACCAAGTTGGTTGAGGCCCCTCTCCACTTGTGTGCGCCATCGGTTCCGTGGGCGTCCTCTACTGCGTTGTCCCACAGGTTCGGAATCGAAGATTCTACGGGTCGAAGCAGTATTCTCCATGCGCTCTACATGGCCCAACCATCTTAGCCGTTGGATCCGTAGGCGCCTGGTTAGGCTCATGTCGCTGTACAACCCGTACAGTTCATTATTGAATCTTCTTCTCCAGAAGCCATCAACGCAAACAGGGCCGAAGATTGAACGCAGAACTTTTCTCTCGAAAATACCAAGGACTTCCTCATCCGCCTTCGACACCTTCCATGCTTCCGCGCCATAGAGAAGTACAGGAATTATCAAAGTGGTATATAGTGTCAGCTTGGTTTTTCGAGAAAGGGCCTTACTACTCAATTGCCTCTTGAGCCCAAAGAAACAGCGATTGGCAAGAGTTATTCTGCGTTTGATCTCGGTACTGATGTTCTTCATACTGTTGACTTGGGAGCAAAGGTAGACGAAGTCCTTCACTACCTCGAAGTTATAGCTGCCTATGGTGATGTTCTGGCCCAGTCGTCGGTGTTGCGCGTCCTTTTTTGATGACAGCATATACTTCGTTTTGCCCTCGTTCACCGCTAGACCCATTTTGGCCGCCTCCGTTGAAATACCAGCAAACGCTTCAGTGACGGCTCGCTGTGTTCGACCAATCACGTCAATGTCGTCAGCGTATGCTAGCAGTTGCACGGACTTTTGGAAGATCGTGCCTCTGTTGTTGGCGTGTGAGTTTTGCACGATCTTCTCAAGAATTATGTTAAAAAAAGTCACATGACAGTGCGTCGCCTTGTCTAAATCCCCTTCTGACATTGAAGGTCTCTAATGTGGACTAAAACGCAAAAAGTCTAGGTTGGGTTCCTCGATGTAGCACATCTTTCATCACTATTACAAAAATATATGAAATAGTTTCCTACTTGAAACGAACATGTGTGTTCGAATCAGGCTTTGCAAGCTTCCAACTGAGATATCACCTGGACATAGATGACTGACTGCCTTAAGAGGAATCAGACGTGTAAAGATGATTTTATATTGTAAAATATCCGCAGTAATGAAAGTAATTGTATATAGCTGGCCCTTCATCTAGACAAATTTCTTAGTCACAGTTTTCGTCGCCAGGCTTATCAGGTTTATGTTGCTGTAACAAGGGACTCTATTGCCAGGAACGATCATGTGCATTTGTTTGTTTAGTGTAGGAACCAGTATTGATTCATGTTTCCTACTCCTTAAGGAGCAGTGATAGTAACATCTTTATACTGTCATGGCCCCAATTTTCTTGAGATTTGTTGCCATAGGTTTCGATTAACATTCTGCGAGGCTTTTGCTCGGTCCAGCAGGAACGTATAAGCGTACAAAGCAAATATAAACCTCAAAGGTTTGTAATAGTTTTCCTCCAAGGTTCCCATGATGTGCGATTATTTCGTTGGGAGAACAGTGACAGTTTGACACTGTAACAGCTGTTTACAACAGAAACTCCAGATCCTTGACAGCAGTATTATTAATGGAAAAGGAACCGAAGACAAACATATAAAAACAACAGAGCTCTCTATAAATTGCTAAGATACAAATATGCGCAGTTAGATTTCCAGAGTGTTGTCGCATTCTTCAGTTTTTCGTTTCTTTTGAAGTTACCAGCAGATAAATTAAAACTATATTTTCTAACTACAGAAAGCACGTGCTTTAAGGCCTTATTTGACAGTGGACCAACACTAGGCTCACATACATAGGTGACAACTACTTGTAATACGCAGTAGAGCACAAATCATAAACCCCTTGCTCGAGAGTTTGGGCTATCTAATCCCTTTTGTTTTGCAATTTTTCAGAAAGGTAGAGGATGATAAGACGCCAGAATTGGTAAACCGAAATCCTCAAGCAACATCAGGCCCTACATTCCCCTCGATCTTAGTTACTTATATAAACAGAATCTGTTGCAACACAACAGCACCTCGAAGCGCTCTCCAACACCAGTATCTTTGCAACCCTCTTGCTGCGTTTTTAGGTTTAAGGCTTAAGCTTTTAGGTACGTTTGAGCCAAGGATAGGCTCCTCAATCTATTACCGCTACCAGATTTCCCAAAGGCATCCTGGGGCTTGTTGGTCCCCGTTATACAACCGAGGGACCCCTTCCCCTCTATACCCAAAAAGGCAGAATAACCATTTCTAGGTAGTTCACCAAGGCAAAACCTACAGTGGTACAAACTTTAGGTTGCTAGTTTTGTAGAGCAGTTAAAGGCTCGCTCAATTCGATTAAAAACAACTTATTGGTTATTCCCCCATAGAATGCATTTTTATTAAAGTGTGTGCGAATGTCTGCCACAACTTAGGAGCAAAAAAAAAATAGAAAACGTCTATAATGAAGTGTTTGTTCCGTTTTCAGATGTTTGTTCGTTTTAAAAGTCCTCTGCAAGTAATAATGAAGAAGTAAACTTAAGTGTGTGGAAAATATGGTTTAAAGGCTACTTAAGTTAACTGCTTGCAATCAGCACAATACTTCAAACTCACATACATATACGGCTGTACACACACACATACACACATACATATATATGTATGTATGTATGTATGTTGGAGCATATTTTAAATTAGTGCACAGTAGTACAGACATTGTTTAAGTATGACTGACGTTTTTGTTTGTTGGTTGGTGGGCTGTTTGTTGTTGTTTTTATTTTGTCTCGACTCGAGAGAATGTTGAATGTTTAAATAGCAGAAATAGAGAAGTTTGCACAAAAATTATTTATAAAAAAAAAAAAACAACAACAACGTATATATTGCAACAACAAACACAACAGTAGCAACAGCCGGCTAGACAGTGTCTAGCCGCGTTTTGTATGCCACAATACAAAAACAAAACACAAAAACAATTTATTATGTGAACTACACCTTACAATTGGTACTAGACGTGTATTTGTGTTTGCAAATGCACAGACACACACACACACATAAACTTAAACACATACCAACAATTTGAGATGCAGTCACAATTTTTTTTCTTTGGTAACTGCAGACACAATAGAACCAACAAAATGCAACAGACCAGACCAGACACACTAGAGTCAGAGACTAAATACTCGCATAAATATACAATTATGAAAAAAGTACGACATATGACGCCTTCAATACCGCCAACGTCTGACATTTGAAAGGAAATCTTTTTAATATGGAACTAATCTAAACAGAAATTAATAACAAAAATTGTCTTGAGAAAAATATACTATTATTTTTTAATTCTATTTATTTGCTCATATTAATCAGGAGAACAATGGTTGTAAAATTTATAGCCTTTCAATAGCCACTTCCGATCAGTTGATTTTAAAGCCACCGAAATGGCTGCTCTTAATACAGTGTATTTTTTTGGGGGGTCAAATTGTGATATGTGGATTGTTTTGTGTTGGGCAGGCTTCTACTACGATGATTCTGAACCCCTTGTTTCAACCAACGTTAACCAAATGCGCGGTGTGGCTGCTGTCACAATAACTAGTCTGGTCGCAAACCACCAGTTTTAAAACTTCAGTAGTGAAACCTATTTTGGGATTAATAGATACGCCAAGACACGAAAACTTATTGAATTTGGGGAAAATGTTATTTTCGTTGAGAAGCGATATTGAGTAGCAGCTTCTTTTGGCCTAATGGCTGGATTATGGACCAGTTGCATTGCCGAGTGACAAAAGTTGTAAGTTGGAAAGAAACTAAACATTAAAATGCTTTCATCAATTGCATAATTTCTTAATGACGAAGAAGAAAATATACAAAACGTAGCGAGTAGTTAAGAGACAGTTTTAATCTGTCCTGAATTAAAGTGTCAAATTGCTGCCTGGTCGTTATTTCAATCGATTTCAAATCTGAAAAAAATTAATAGTAAATAAAGTTTTTTATCTACTATCAAATTTGCTTTAAACACAAAAAATTTTCGGTTGCCAAAACTATTTAAAATAGCAACTGAAACACCGCCGCAGTTCGGTTGCTATCGATAATCGAGCCATAAATTATATGATACGGACACCAACGTGACTTTAATAAGACGTTGTTGTAGGCCACACTGTTCGTAAATGATGAAGCGATAAAATTCCAAAATTTTGACAATAACAGACCGGATTTTCTTGGTTTTCTTAGTTGCTTAACAGCAGTTTTAAATCTCCATCACGTTGGGAGTTTGGAATTGACATGACCACTATTAAATCAAGTTATAAACCACTTTGTTTTTAAAAGTAAGCAACCACTGAACAGGCAATTCGGATAAGATTGAAATTAGATTGTTTGACATTAATGCATAATAAAGTGAAAATAAATGAAATATGTATTTCCGGTTGCTTGCGTCTATCTAATAGTTATTATTTTTTTTATTATTAAAACATATTACTATATTTAAATAAAAAAAAAGAATAATATTAAGTGAGTAAGGCAAGCAGACAGTTAGACAGTGGGACAGTGCCGAATGCACGTGCACTCCATCAGCATTTAAAGAATTCGTATAATTCAAATGTTTTCATTTATTCCCAAAGACCAGAATGACAGGGAAGGAAGTGGAAAACATATTATAATAATTTCAAGATCATTAAACAAATGTCGCAGACAATTTCTGAATCTATTTTTTTTTTGTCTCTTTAATTCTAAATTCATTCATTCATCTACTTGTGTCGGTCGTCTAGAGTTTGATATTTCGTGTTTTTTTTCTCCGCTTTTTATTTTTGCATGTTCCACATGCAAATTTTTTTCAACTTCTTGTGTCCGTCTCTGGTTGTTTATGAAGCTTAAAGCATTAAATATCTACATATGTATGTCTGTCTACTTCTAAGATCATGTCTTTGGTATGTACATACAATTAGATGTATGGACTATATATATATGTGTTTGTGTGTCTATGTTTGCTGTGAGCATGTGCGATCGTATGTTTTGCTGTCTGTCACGATCAATGCAATCAATAGTTTGTTGCGGCTGGACGGCTGGTTTACATGTGCTACTGTCTGGAAAGCTTTCAACTTGGTAACATGAGTGCAGTTAATTTGTTTAAAGCCAGCATTGACTTGATTTAAGTTCTTAGCGCCCATTTGCAAGGAGTGAATGCAGAAAGAAGTTAATGAATGTTTTTGTCTGATTGTCGCCGTAGAGTCACTTACATACTTACATACATACATTCAAATTAAATTGAGTTAAGTTTGATTTAAGAAATTCGTATACTTTTAATTTAAAGACGTACAACAGAAAGAAATGTAGATATTACAAAAATATTTATTATTATTATTTATAATTTTTTTTTTTTATTAATGTTTATCTAAGTTAATAAGTAAAAAAGAATCTATACACAAGAGGAAATTAGCGGCAAATATTTTCCAGAAGCTTAAAATCCTAACAGATTTATGGGTTAGTGCACTGTTCCTCTTCTGTCATCGCGATGCCATGAAAAAAGTTTCCAGCATCACAAATCGACTTGTATGCGCTGGTGAGTGTTTTGCCAGAAATCTTAAAACATTTTCGAATAGTGCCACAAATTGCATCCTATCGAAGTAAATAAAACTGTGTACAGATGGTTCAGATTTTGTATTATTGAGAAATTAATACAGCTGTCAATATGTGTCAATACTGGCTATGCTTTGCTAATGTAAAAGTCTGGCAAAAATCTATTGTCTGGCAATGACATTGTAAGGTTTTCTTACAATAGTTTAAATTAACAGTTTACCTTCTGGTTGCAAATTGTCAGTCTTGCCAACCAACCACAACCAACTTCATTCATACAAAATAACAAACCGTGACAAAATCACAAGTATGTAATTTGTTTTTGTTAAAGGTCAACAGCAAAGATTTTACTCTTAAACAATTGACATCCAAAGGGAGGCTAAAGCACAAACAAGCCATCGTCTGTGGTTTCAATTTCACCTGTTTATCCGGTCAAGTTGTGTAAAGTTGTTTATTCAGTGATCCTTACAAATGATCATATAATTTGTATGTGTTATATGTCTTTTACAAAAAAAAAATTAATGTGTCTTGTAAGTTTAAAGCACTAAAAAATTTTAAATTTCTGGATACCGCAATACATCTCTCACCTAAGATTTTAAATTTCTTTTCTTCACAATGATAAGGCTTGATCTCTTCAAACGTTTTTCACTAATTGCGCCTGACAAGACTGACACAATATTACTTTCAATCAATAATGCCTCTTAATTCCGCCGGAGACGATGTCTTCCCAATAACAAAGTCTTTAAGTTAAGGAAAATGTGCGTTCTGTGATAAGATTCTCCGACTAATATATTGTCGGAGTCCATGTAAGTGAAACGGGCGGGTTAGACAATATCCAGTCCGAAATGAGCAGAATATTGCATCTAGTATTAGGGTTTGTATGGCTTGTAAAATTTAATATGCTAAAAAATTGAAGCCGCTGCAACTGAATTCACACTTTATTTCTCTCAGCGTTTATCTGTAGTGGCTCTAAAGAGATGTGCTGTTTTCGCAAAAATTCTGTTTAAGGGCACGACATATTTTTGGTTAAATACTACAGTGCAATGATCCACACATCTGTGCTGATAATTTAGTGCCTAGACCGCCATATCTTTCTCATGCAACTTTTGTTTCAGTCAAAGTACCGATTAAGTGCAGCAATTTAGCACTCGTAGGCAATTGTTACTGGCCTAATTCGGCAGGTAATCGCAGCGTTGTTGGAAAGAGTGGTCGAATTTGGCCTTTAGCATGTAGTTGTGGCCACAATTTGAATGAAGTTATTTTTAAGACGGAAATCTCAAACACTGTTGTTTCCATTCTTGCTAAAACTGAAAAGGCTCTGACAGTTTCTGTAACATATCCGAAAATTGCATGGACGTACTCATGTTACTAATTTCTGGAGCTTAGTTTGAAATTCATGGACATATTTCAATCACATATTTTCTCAGCTCTCTCTGAAATTTTTCGTTTTTAAAGTTTTCCCCTGACCCGTTAAAATTTTCAATAACTGTACTCTCGTTTCGCTTGCAGTTGCCATTGTAAACATGCAAATTCACAAGCCTTCTCACTTGATCGGTGGAATATCTACTTGATTTTCGGTTGGAGATTGACAAATTATCGTTGACAAGGGCTAAAAAAAATCTTTCATGTTTACGTTAATGTTATTATTGTGACAAATGAAACTTTTATGCAAAATTCAAAGCAACATTGTATGCCAAACAATCTGTGATCAAATGACTCTTGAACAAATTTTTTGTTCGTTTTGTATCCCAGAGACACAATTGTTTCTGAATTAATAACAATCTGTTTTTTTTTTTTTTGTACAGCCGACGTTATGAAAATAGCAGAGTTTTAAGCTGAAATTTTGTTTTTAGTCACAAAAAATTTCTGATGAATAAGAAATAATTTCGTATTCAAAAGTGGTGAAAAAAAAACAACTTTCAAAGTTTTACTCATGATTTCGTATTTGTTGAGTTAAAATTGTGCTAATTATTTGCTCGCTGACGTAGCGAATATGATAAAAAAATTAAAAAAATACATACAAAATAAATTGTGTCTGGCGGCTCTGGAGTCTAAACAAAATGTATTAATGATTTTCTTACACATCAGTCTTCTGTCAAAGAATCACGAAGAAGCAGACATTGTCTGTTAAATTTAAGTTAGTGTTTATTTTCTTCTTCTTCTTCTTCTTCTTCCACCAGCAGTGTCGGTTATCAATCCATGCATACAAGCACGTGTGAGTATGTGTATGTTTGTGTGTATGTGCAGTGCGTGTTTGAGCAAGTCTGAAATGCATGCATGCATCATGCAAAACAAATTTGTTTTGTCAACAATTTCATACACAAGTTAACAGACAAACAAACAAACAAACAAACAAACAATTGTTTTGGCTACCAACTGCTCTCGGCTTGGCGGACAGACCGACAGACCGACTGACACACTATATTTAACTGACTGAGTGATCTGTTGAAATCGTAAATGCCAGACTGGCTGACATGTATTGATATTGTTGCTATTGCTGGTTTTCGTTGATGTTGTGGTTGAGTTCGGAACATGTCTGGTTCGGTTGGTGGCTGCACTGTCTTTCAGTTAACAGCAGCACCAACAGCAACAACAACTGCAAAAAGGTGCCAGACAGTAAAATGTGTGGTTAATTTTGTATAAATGCTGGTACATAAGAAGTTTAATTGATCATAACGATACTCATTTCTTTGGGCTAATTTATTATCAAGTCTACAAGGGAGAAAATGAAAATGTTTTAATTAAAAAGGTATTCATTTATGCAATTTTTAGCGCTCATGTTCATGTTTAATAATCATTTGAGTTATTTTTCTTAGCCACGAAAAAGTCTGGAATATAAAGAAATTGTGCAGTTTTGTTCTAATTAATCTAGAGAGTCAGCTGAAAAGTATTCTGTGCTGTGTTCCAACTGCAGGCGATCGACTTGTTACGAACATTTTTATGAAATCCGTTCGGTTTTTGAGTATGTAATTTCGAAAGAAAATGTTCAGCCAAATTGGTGAAAATTCAATTGCGACAATAACTGATAGAACGTGGTGACACTATACTGCCTAAATTAGCAATTTAAATCATATGCTTTTGCTACTTTGCTCTTAGGCAGGCAGAGTTTTAGTTTCGGAAAGGATTGAAAAGCTTTTAAATGCTTTATAATTATTGTTTTGTTGGCAGATATTTTTACAACAGGGACGTCAAAATCGGTACATCGGGAATGTTTTCACAAAAGCGTTTTGTTTTCTTTTGTTTAACAGTACAATTGTGCTATTTAGTACTTTGACGTACTTGTCTGTCAATAATAGATTTTGGGCTCAAAAATAAAATCTTATGAACCATTTATTAAAGATTCCAAATTCGTGTTACCATCCCATATGTGGACGCTGATATAAGGACTTCCGATTGATGTATGTGCGCCAGTGGCCTAAGAGAATCGGTGCATATTTTACAGTTTGATTGCTCGACATTTTGCAAAAGAGTGTTCATGTTATCAGAGCCATAACATTCACTTTGATTGTCCACAATCAGCGCACTTTCGAGTTCTGGTCGTTCACAATGAGACTGTTAAGAACACAAATTTGAGAAAATTATGATGATATTGCGCAAATCGCACATGAAGTGAATAAATGAAAATAAAAATGTCCTTTCCATATTGAGAAATATAAAAATTTAATACCGAACCTTTATTTCATATAATGTATGTATATAATTTAATTAAGATCTTATATTTGATATTGAGAACTTTCACAAACAAATTGAGAAATATCAAATAAAAATTGGAATTTTTATTTTTTATTATTTATATTTTAATAATACATTTTTTATAATTTAATATTTTTTCAAATAAATTGAAACTTTCGATTTTTTATAGTTCTATATCGAATTATAATATCCACTATAAGAAATGGAATTTCTGCACTTCTCACTTTCAATTTCAGCTCAAGAGTTTTCTTAATTAAAACAAAAAATTCCCAATTATCTTTGAAATTTTCATACTTTTTCCCAATTTTATTAGTAGTTTTCTTAATATGAAGTGCAAATTTTCGCTTTAATAAGGAATCTGCTGAATATTTAATAAAGATTCTTAGTTTTCTTGGAATTTTCTCAAGTTCAACGAACACTGTAATTGGCCGGCAATTTAATGAAGAGGAAAAATGCATGAGCTAAAAACTTAACAGAATGGCGATACCACTCTCTAACAACCCTTTGAGTCGTTCTTAGAAAATAATTGTGTTATTTTAATCGTTGCTAAGCATTTTTCCTGATTTCAGTTAAATATATGAAATATATATTAACACATATATGGTACTATCCTTTTATTTTAGAGTTACAGTTGCAAGCTTTTAAATATCTGTTTTAAGTAAAAAATTCGTCCAACGCTAAAAAAATCGCCAAAGCGTTGCACATTTTTCTTTTAAAATCTCTGGACTTTTAATTTTTCAAAAATTGTCTTTAAACTCTTAAATATCGGAAAAAAATCCAAATAACTTTAATTCACATAAAATTTCCTTGAATATTTTTTTGAATAACTTTGAATAAAACAGCCACTAACACCGTTTTCTAAATAGCCGACAGTCATGCAAAATGTATGTTAAATAAAAAGGCATGTAAGAGTGTATGACTAAAAGCGATTACAATAACGATTACGATTATTATTTTAACCAATTGACCAATAACTGCAGACAGCATAAAAGCGGCTGTAAATGCCATTAACATACATACATATGTATGTACATACATGCCCGAACATGCACTAATGTTTGAAACATGCACACATACATACATACATACATAAGTACGGCTGTGTATGTGTTGGGCCGTGTGCATGCGTTTATCTTTCATCATGTAATGTGTGTAATTGTGTAGCGAATTGTTTTGTTTTTACAACAGCAATACAAAGTATATTTTGCATAGCAACGACCTACAAAAAGTTCATTAACGGAGAGATACCTAGACATGTCCCAGACACCAGGCAGACAGATAAATATACACAAATACATACATTAACATGGTTATTACCCACAAGTAAGTTGAGAGACAAAACAAAATAGCCAGCAATTCACAAGCCAATGGCTAAAATGCACACAAAAACACACGCGCTCACACGCATGTTCAAAAGCACACATTCGCTTCATCAGTGTTTTAAGTCAAGAACAGATCAGGGACATAAAAGTGCGATTACACTTTTTCAAACTACTGTTGAAGTTCAGGAATTTGCGTATCTATGAGAGCCGATAAGGGTAGCCTGTTTCCATGCTTGATGTAGGAAAGGATAGGAAAACCAATTGGAAATGTACTCTTTTTTTAAGGATCTAAAAAGAAGAGTGGTTAAAAAAAGGTACATAAATGCTCCACACTTTCAACTAAAACGAATTTAAGTTCGAATTTTAATTGTGCTATAACTGAAAAATAAAACCATTCATTCATTCACATTTGAATTAGTACATTAAGGCGGGTCGAAAAAAAAAGAGTTGTCTGAGTCACCCCCTAGAAACAAAGATATGTGATGTGATCGTCAAGTTGTAGTCTGAAATAGGCCGCGATCTGGTAGCGTGAAAACGTTCGCCTTGGACTATCGTACCACGCACAGCTACGATGATATCTTCTTTATTGGTTTGTTCTGGACTGGCTGGATTCGGCTAATAATGTTCTCAGTATTATGATTACAAGTGCGCGCATGATACGTTGCTAGAATGAATAAGAAAATTGTAGGACGTCTGTTACTGAATGCTGCAGTCGCGCATGTGAATTTCGTCAACTAGACAGATGTAGATGCGGCAGTTTTTGGTAGCTATTAACTATTATTACCTGAAAGTACCTATTAAAAGAAGGCTTTTCACTTGTAGTGAGCATGAGGTTATTATGGTCTGCTTGACCTTTCAAATAAACCACTTTTCCCATAATCTGGCGAAGAACAAACTAATTTTCTGCCCTTTAAGCAATTTCATCACTGCAGTTATTTATATTTGAATCTCTGTGATGGATGGGGAAAGTTCCTTGAGGCACTTCAAAAAAAAAAAAAAAAAAAATCTAGAGCGAAAAGAATTAAGTTGCCTGACAGGAATAGGATATTTTTTATATACAAACACATGAATATGCATTGCATTTCTACTCTTATATTGAGCATTCACAACTTTGAGTTGGCAACACTGACTTAATAGCTGAGAATAGATTTTGTTTAGTTTGGTTTGACTTACAACAGAGCAACCTTTGCAAATTGTTGAACATTGTATTTATTAATATAATTGATATAAAATTTTCATTGCAAGTTTTGTTCTCCGATGAAGGTAATTTTTGGTTGAATTGGGCGCTTAAGTGAGCAGCTTTATAGCACTTGAAGTGAGAATAATCCACAATCTTTTGTCGAAACACCCAGTATAATATTTTGCATTTGCCTGCATTTCTTGCCAGCAGCTCTTATTATAAAATGAGTTACATTGAGTATGTGCTATTTTGCAAATTTACAATCAACTTCAAAACTACAATACCCATCCCTGATAAAAACATTTAAGCTTGCTCATTCATATTTATTGGAAAACCTTTGACTAATGTGTGTGCGTGTGTGTGTGTTATTATTTGAAAGTTTGATTGAAACAGAATAAATAAGTATTTTAAATCTGGACGACGAAGAAACGTCATTACTTACCATTTATGATTGTATTGACTGACATCAACAAAACAAACGAGACGCAGACTTGAAGACGTCAGACATTAAATGGCAAAATATGAGACCAATATTTGCTTAAAATTTTACAAACAGTTTATTAAATAAAACATGGAAATGTGTACTTTAAGCGCTTGACGAATAGCTCAAAAAACTAAGAAAAATAAATAAAATTTTAAGGGTTCAAATTTCAATTGCGCTCTGCTACCGGCGCCTGTTAATTCATGCAAATAGCGTTGGCTTCCAACGGGCGAATTTGAAGTTGGATAATCAATAAAGACTTCAAAAGATAGCGAATGCGACTGTTCTGGCGAGAAAAATATATAACATGTAGTGGGGAGTGGGTCGGAAGTTTAATATGGTGAATTTATGCCTATTTTTTTCTGAGTCTGAAATCAAAAGCCTCTTGTCACTCCAATGACAAGTACAGCAGATCAAATTTTCTGTAGTTGGCTGACAAACATACACAGTTGGTGCTCTGATTATCCGCAATGATCAGGTATGGGATTAATCGATTTTTCCTTTTTGGCAAAAGTAATCGAAAATATATATCTTAACAATACCGGATAATAGACGACACAAAAGACTAAATAAAATCGTTGGACACAAAGAAACCAATTACAATTTTTCTCTCACGGATAATCGATGTTGCCCGTTAATCGCATTACGGATAATCGAGGCCTTAGTATATAAGAAAATTAATAAATCGTTGCACGTTTTGCAAATGTTTGATATGAACAAGAAATACCGGAACATTTAAATCTTAACTAAACAATTTTTAAATAATTTATGTTTATTGAAAACGAAAGGTGTGAAAGAAATTTGTGTGGGAAATAAATATATTGTATGCAGTTTTATTTTAAACAAAAGAAAAACTCTTGGCCAGCAGAAGCCTTAAGATTTATATTTGAGCCTAAAAGAAAACATCTGTATGTGTGTAAAATTGATGGCTGCTCGATATTGCAAACTTATGCAATTTTATGCTTTTTAATTCCCACATTTTTTGTGGGTTTTTGTTTTTTCTAAAAAAATGTTCGTCGGCCAAATTGCTCGCTGCTTTTTTCGCAAAAATGTGTATCTTTTACGCAAATTTTTTCCTCAATATTTGTTTATTTAAGTGATTCGCATCAAGGCTGCGGATTTGCTTTTAAAATTTTGTATAGAATTTGAATAATTGATTGATTTTTACACTTTAAGCAAACAAAGCGTATATGTGCGTGTTTGCACTTGTAAAAGAATTGTCTGTTTTCATAAAGAGTGCAAACAACTTAGCGTTTATTTTTTGCGTTCAAAACAGACGAAAGTGAGAACTGAATGGCTGCATGGAATTTGTGAAATACTAAAACTATTGTATTTATTACACAAGATGGATGATGTTGTGTTTTTTTTTTGTCTTCCTAAATATAATAATTTTTTTGCTTGTTTTTTAGTTTAATACTAATTTAAAGTGTATTATTTTACTTTTTGGCAAGCGCGCAACTCGTGCGGACACTTAATTGTGTTGGTGTAATAAATAATTTATTGAGTGTGGCGCAAACGATCAATAGAAACCGTTTTTTCGCTTGATTTAATAAAATGAGTTTTATTTTCATTTAATGTTGCGCACTATGGGTTGGGCTGGCCAAATAGTAAAGTGATATTTGTTTGTCTATAATTTAAATAAAAATCATATAACACAAATGGGGACAAAAACAAACAATTCGATACAAGTTGTCACAGGACTGTATTAAAAGGATGGCCTTTTTAGACAAGAACACAGATAATTTCAAAATAGCGGAGACTGTGTCAAAAAAATAAAGTGAATTTTAAAATTTCATTCAATTATCGCTTTGTTAAGTTGCTGCACTCTTTTCCAATATATGGTCTCAGAGTCAGCTATTTTGCGTGTGTTCCGTGATCGGCACTTTTCTGCTGTCGAAAATACTAATTTGAATTAATTTGCATCAAATTTTTTGTCTGAAAATGCAATCAAGGTCTCAAAAGCAGTGACAATGTGGTACCAGCTTTTCAAAGATGGTTGAGAAGATGTGGATAACTATGTTCGCTCTGGACGCTTCAATAACTTAACAGGCGATGGGAATGCCGAGAAACTGAAAGGAATTGTTGAAGAGAATCGTCGAAAATTTATTAGAGAAGTTGCTGAGGATGTCGGCATAGCGATTGGCTCATGTCAAGCAATTTTCTTCGGAAATTTGGAGCAGGAAGTGTGTGGCAGCGAAGTTCGTATCGTGTTTCATCAACGTTTTTTGCCAAACCGGCAAACAACACCGTAATCATGTTTCAGACATCGTTTTCACCAGGTTCGTCCCCTGTGACTTTTTCCCGTTACCAAGATTGAAGAAACCCTTTAAAGGATGGCATTTTGCGTCAATTGAGGAGAAAAAATACCAATCGTTGAGAAAACGCAAGGACATATCAAAAAGTGCGTGTCAGGAATGTTATGAGAATGGGTAAAACCGTTACCACAGCTGTATCACATCTGAGGGAAAATGCTTTGAAGGAGAATAAAAGTGGAACTTGTGCAAGAACATCATTTGTAATGACATGACGATTTAGTTCAATGAAATTTAGCGCAAATTTAACTTTCCATATAATCATTAAAGTTTATATGTGTGTAGATGACTACGCGAGATAGCACAATTGTCACACTAAGAGTCCAGATACCGCAATTAGCTCGCATTAATCCTGTTGACTTGTAGCTCTTACAGGACATCAAGGAAACGTTTTAAAGAAGCTATAGATGAGATCCTATTATTTAAACCCATTGGACTATGTTTTGTAAAGTCCAAAGACAATTGAACGCCTAGAAATCAACATTGGACCAATTATGGGTGAACCACTCCGCACAGCTGTGGCGAATAGGCCTTTCAATGGAATAAAAGATATCAACGGTATCTCAAATACAAAAGTTTATTTATATTTAAGAATGGAAAGTGCTTAATGAGAGACCCATTTTGTCTTCGCTTAAAATCCAACATTTTTTGTTATGTTCTCACTGTTTTATTATGCACTGACAGAATTTACCGGACTTGAACTTAATTTGCTTGAAGGGTAGGAAATTTGTGTTTGCAAAAATTTGATTTGTTTTAGATTTGCTACTCGATAAAAAAGTAAAGTTTTGACATACTTTTAGAATGTTCATATTGTGAAATAAAATTAAATTTATTATTAATCTATAATTCCGCAGAATCGGGCAATACATCTCGTTGCTTAACAAAATTAATATAGAGGTTATTGGATTCACAAAATAGCCATTATTGTTTGATTTTAAATCGCAGCATATTTAAGAATTCAAAACGCTTAAATGTTGGTTATTTTATTTTATTTACTGCTTAAAGGCGCTATTTCGCACAACTTTACCTTTTTGCTTAATTTTCAGGTATTAATTTCCTTAAAGTCGTTAAAAAAATGTTCATAATTTTCAGCCTCTTATTTTAAAACCAACCTTTGGGTTATAAAACGAACTAAATTCAAGTAAACATTTTCTTTCAGTGTGTAATATTTTATATGGAAACATTTTTAAAAAAATAAATATTTTTAAATAATTTTCTTTCAGCGCAGTCTGAGATTTTAGCAATAATAATACAGTGTTTTTCAGAAAGTCTGGTTTTTGCAACGTTGCTAAATATTTGCTGCTGCAACAGGCCTGGATTTATGTATCTAGCAAATATATTATTTGATTCAACGAAATTCTTGATAAAAAGTATTTATAAAAGATTTCGTTTAGAAAGAATGAATTTTATATAAAACTGTTAAAAATTATGAATTATGAAAAACCCGCATTCGTCAAAAAGTGTAATTGCATCCGCAATAACGTGTCGTATTTAAAACGTTATCAATTGCAATTGTCTTTCAAAAAAGCCACACAAAATAAGTTGATTTAATTGTGGCCTTAGTAGTAAAATTCTGTTGTACTTTAGATCGTACTGAAAATCGTTCGATCATTATTACACCTTCTCAAAATAACTGTTTTCAAATCACATATCTGACCAACTGCGGTAATACTAAATCTTGACAAAACTTTTTTACAATTTAGTTTAAGTGCATATTAAATTCCAAATTTAATGCGATTTTATTCTCGTAAACAAGAATTAGTCATAGAAATTTTTTATTTCGGTAGTAAATTTTTAGTTTAAGAAAAACAGCCACATAATTTATGACTTTTATAAAATATTTTTCGCAAAAACATTTATTTTTAAACACTTTTTTTTTAACTCAACAGAACATGCCATTGCAAACAATCAATCAATTAATGCACTCTCTTTTGTTAAAAAAAAAATAATAAAAATATAGAAACGATCTTATTAAAAGAATTTTATAAAAACACGTAACAGTATTTTCGCGAATCAAAAAACTGTTTCAATTTTTTATAGTATGAAAAAAATCAGAATTAAAAAATGCTGATTGTTTGCAATAACATCAGCAAAAACACTACAAACAAAAAACACCAAAAATTCCAAATACAATTAAAATTACTCATTATGGAAAAAAAATCACTTACCGAAATTCTCTTATATTATTGAAATATTGCATGGTTCTGCCATCTGCCTCAGATTCTTTGTTGGCGGCATTTATGCCGGCATAAATGCGGCTCATTTGAGCTTCAGTCAGGTTGAAAATTTTCAAAACCTGCTGGCGGTTGTTGCCATCAACCAACTCCGTGTGTGTGTCGGAGTCAGCCAGCAACAGGGAAGACCGCTTCGAGGGCACTGCACTAACCATCAACGCAACACTGACCCAATAGCAAATTAACACTGTGAAGGGCCACATTTTGGAAATAATAATTTCACTTCTATTTAATTTCCGTTAGTTTATTTTTTCAAAACAAATCTTTTTAAAACACTTGCTACTCGTATCTATTACACACTTGTCCACCAAAAATTCTTGCTGTACGAAAAAAAGTTATTAAATTTTTAATTCATAATTGCTGGTAAAACAAAAAAAAAACTTTTTTCTTTAAATTTTCATTTAATTTCAATTGCTCGGTATTTAAAAGTGTATTCAAAATAGTTTTTTTTAATATGAAATACGGTTTGGACGAATGTTCTAAGATTTATTAGTTTTGTCTTCACTGTAAGAACAACCAGTATGAAGTGATTTGCGCGAGGCACTTTAAAAGACTTAAATAACAAAAAATTTTATTTTCAATCGCATCTGTAAGATTTTTTTCATGCCTTCAGTTTTTCGGAATGTTAACGAAAACAGCAACAACAGCTTCGAAGCCTGCATATGTACTTATGTGTGTGTGTGCACAGACACACCGTCAAACTCGACAACACACTCACACTCAATTATTGCTGGCTGGCTTTTGCTGCTTCTCGTATTTACTTGGTTAAAATATCATAAGAAAACAACAACAGCTTCGTACTTCGATAGAATAACATTTTAAACGAATATGTTTTCGTTTTGACAAACGAATGTTGTTGTCGATTTACATATCAAAGAGTTTGCTTGTGGCTGGATGTGCATGTGTGTTTGTGTGCGTGTGTGTAGGTGCATACTGTTTTGAACTAAATGCCAGCGAATATGAGAAATTTAGCATTGAAATGTTAAAGTAAAATTCTGTTAATATTGTGTGCCCATTTATTGGTAACTGTTGATTAACATGGCACAAAACCAATGCAGTGCATGTTAACACATGCTCGCACACACACACACACATACGCACACGCACACACTTGAATAACTTCGTTTTAATGACACATAAAAAGAAATGTGCCTAAGTTTTGTGCTGTTTCCTGATTGGTCGGTCGTTGCTGGCAACGTGCATTAGATTGTGCGATGACATGGACAGGTGCGTGCGTGTGTGGGTGCGTGTATGCGTGCGTGCGTGTGTGGGTTATACGTTTTTAAGAGTTTTCTGCTTTATTAAAGAATTTTTCAAATGTGTGGTCAAAAATTGCCTTTTAATGAAGTTAAAAATTAATTTTAATAAAATTGAAAAATAATCACAAAGTCCAGATAATTTATTGGAAATGCACACACGAACACACACAGAAAATATTTGGTGCAATTCGATCGCAGTGGACACATATTAAAGATATTATCTCTTGATAGACCTTGTTAATGTATTGTGTGATTATATGCATATGTATATATTTTTAAGAGTGATGAAAGGACTAGCTGTCAAACAAACTGTCACACTGCGTTACTTTTTGACACTTATGATCATTATAATCAATATAAATTTGAAAATCAGTCATCGATTCGCACAATTTATGTGCGGATGACTTCGTTGATTTTGTGGCAAATGTATTCGTTTCTCGGATCAAGCGATTCGTCCAATTGTGGCTATATTTCATACCAAATACTCTCTAAGTGATGAAATAACACTAGAAGGCACGAGATTGTGGAAGAATATCATATTCGCGACAATACGGCGAGCTGAGCTGGAAGAAGAGGCTTGAAATTGGATGTACTGATTTTTTATTCACTATTTTTAATAAGAATGTTAAAAGTTTGGTTTAAATGCCACTGCAGGATAAACTTACATATTAATATAGTCCTCAAGACGCGCCTTAACGTTCGCATACATTTGGAGCGGAAAACATAATATTTTGCAGATTGAAAATAACGTTTTTGTTGTCAATTGGTATATCTAAATTAAATATGGGCTAAAAATAGAACATACTCTCCGTAAACCTATATTCAGGATTGGCATCCCCAAAGTAAGCGGCGCTGCGGCCATCAAAAAAATACTTATGAAAGTAAACAAATCTTTTGATGAAATTAAATTAATTTGTAATGATAAAATTAGTTAGCATTAGATTGGAGGAGCCTGGCGTTCCCAAGTCGAGTAAATAGAGGCAAAATAGGGCTTTTTGTCGTTCCAAATACTTGCAAATGTTAATGGCCTAAGACTAAGATTAAGAGTGCCTCGATGAATGAGTTGGTAAAGTGTTTGATCAATATTTCGGGGGTTAGAGTATCGATTTATGTCAAGGACTTTGGGTGTCACTACAGGCAGTTTTGTGTTCTGCTTATAAAAAACTGAATACTTACAAAGAAGAATGTAGGAATGCTCAAGATTAAAGTCCAAAAGCTGTACTCCCTCCTTTCTCTTCCCTACAACTAATCTATTTTCCTAGTTCCGGTATAATTTAACAGCGGAATGTAAGGCTTCTTCCCTTAGTATATACATATGTAGCTATTTGCGAGAGTTTTGTAGCTGTCTATAAGTGCTCATTTCATAGGCGCCTGCCAACTCGATAGTTGAAAAAATTTAAAAAAGTTGCTGGAACATTTGTAATCTCTTCGGTTAGTAACACTTTAGGCCGTAGAGGAAGTCAAGGCATTTGAGTTGGCAGCCCGAAATGCCAGAGAAACATCAGGCCCCACCATCTAGTTCCTTACGAAGAACAGAAATCTATTGGAAAAAAAGCACCTCGACGACATTTGAATAACCACTCTTAACAGTATGTAACAACGTCCCTTCAACCACAGCCAAAACGTTTCAGCCAAAATGGGTAGCTGAACCTATCATGGCTAAAGACAACCCACGGGCACATTGGAAATTAGCCTTTCGGAAAGGTTTCGTAAGAACCTGTATAATCGATGTTGTCTTATACGGATTTCATAGAGACGTGGTGGGTACTTTGTCATACGAGAGACGCCTGCCACTCCATATCGGGAAAATCAGAATGGACTAGTTTGGTATACGTCAAGGCAAGTCCTGCTCCTTGCTCCAGCGAAAGAGAGATGTGTTACAGAAGCTATTTGCATATTATGTACGAGTATCCGAATGTAAACAAAAAGCGAGACTTTAAACATTAATTTCTTAGGCACAGAAGCGCAAAAGGCGCGAAGAAATGATGAATGCAATGCACAAAGTTATGTGTACACCAGCCTCGTTTCACCTACTTGGCGATTTTTATAAATATGCCGACAATTGTGCTCTAGTTTGTCACTGATTGAAGCAAAGTAATGGCTAAGTCTGAATTGCATTGTAATATTATCGTCCGCTGAAACTCAAATGACTTACCTTTTTTTTTTTGTTATGGCGCAATTCAGCATCGATTTCAACACAACAAGTGTACAATTGCATTTGAGATGAAAATTGTTCGCTTAATTTTGAAAATTTCATGCACAATTTTACATAAAAGTGCGTAGCAGAAAAGAATTAGAACGTTGTACCAGTTTGGAGCAGTTGTTGTTCTCCTCGTTGCAGCAGCAGCAGCAGCAGCAATTGAAAAAAACGCAAATTACATATTCTAACTGAAAAAAAGAGAAATAAAAAATTAATAAAATGATTTCCAAGTAATATTTAGCAGGAAATTCTTTATGCCTCAATTAAGGTTAAGTCGGACAGTATTATTTCGTACTGGTGTTTCTGCCGCTTTTCTAGCTCAACTACATACAGCTCAGGTTGTGCTTGAAAAGAAAGAAAGAAAGACGGAAAAAAAGTATAGTTTTATTTTCAAATTAAACACAGAATTATTTTTAATAGAATTATTTACGCACTTGGAAAATTGTTTATTGTTTGCAGGCAAAAGTGCGTGAGATTTTTAAGTGTTGAAATTAGCATGGGAAGAATGTTATAGGAAACTGCAGATGATGATTGTTTGTGCTGCTGAAATTCTTGCTTATTATTTAAAACGAGGTTGCTACAAGGACTTTAAGTAACTTCTATTATGTTTCGCATAAAAACGATAATTGATAATAATAAATAGTTTGCCCAATAAGATCAAGGTCCATTCCAAGTTCTTTGAGATTTTGGACAAGATTGTTGTATTATTATACCTATTCAGATGATATTCATGCGCCAAACTGGTAGAATTCACACATTATTTTCATTAATATTAAGTTTACAGTTTCATATGTTGAATACGAAACTCACTTGAGTTTCACTATTTGAAATGAGCAAAATATAAACGTTGCTAAGAAAAGTGAAACCAATTGGACTTAATAACATAACAGCTGAAATTGGAAGTCACTAAGGGCCAGAATTTGCACATTTCCTGAATATTTAACAAAACCAAAATACATACGTTAAAATACGAATACATTTCTATACTTTACAGTATTTAACACAAATATGAAAACATTTTAATTTTAAGAAAAAGTTTGGAAGAAAAACCTAAACATGATGGTTTGTTATAAAACATAAAATTCTGATATGATATGAGTATTATAACACATTTCATAGGAAACTTTGATGTGAAATACTTTGAAATAGCATATTTTTCTAACATTTAACGTGCGGGAGAAGGGAAAATTCGAATTGTTGTAAAGAAAACAATTTAGCAGACTTCAATACTTAAATCCGTATGATTAAAATTGTGCATACATATTTTTTTAAGTTACTACAAAACTGGAAAACTTGTAGAGAAAAGGCTGGTAGCAATCGAACCTACAGGCCCTGGACTGTTGGTCGCTTACTTTAGCATCTCAGCCAGCGAGGGGAAAATTATAACGGATTACACAGAAACTGCACGCGCCTTCAATGAATAACAATAACGTTTTTTTTTTTGGCTACAAAACATTTTAAATTCTTTGATACTGATATTAATCTTTCTTTTAGGCTTTAATATTAATAGGCAAAATTCATTGAAAATTACAAAAACACACTTTAACTTTCTTTCTTCAAAGTTTCTGTCGTCTTTGGCCGCTTGCGTCATAAAAATGTTGCCAACAAAGTGCTGTAAAAATGTATGTATGTTGTGTTTCATTTGAAAATTCACTTACGCGGAAGTTTCACTAAATAATGGGAAGATATTTCATATGAAAGATAAATAAATAATGACACAAGGAACTGATGTTTTGGCCAGTGACATTTTTTTAAAATATATTGATCAATTCAGTTACAGATTTTATTAATAATTTTCTGACACAACAATTCATTTTCACAAATATTGACAGTGGACTTTTGGACGTGCACTGTCAATGGCATTTGCACGAATTTCCCATAGTGCGAAAGGTGAATTTTTTGCATTGACTATTCTTTAGCACGAGTTGAAAATTGTGTGCTATTCCAAATGGTGGTCTTGGACAGATTAATTTTGGAAGTAGGCATGAGTAGATGAAAAGTTTTCTGCCTACAAATGTCTTGGTTTTGACTTGCGTATATCAAACCAGGCCACTCTACTTTTTGAGGTATAGAAATTGAGGCTTAACTTCGATTACATGTTCTTCTGAAGCAAAAAGAGCCCAGCATGGCTTTTGGCATTCTGGCGTTGGTTATAGACTGAATAACCTTCCTTGGGCGAAATGTTCTGGCTGTGGTTTAAATCGAAAAACGCAGAAAGAGACTGGGAAAGATACTGGAGTATTTAAGCTGGCGATCCTTGCCTTCGAGGTGCTGTTGTCTTGCAACAGGCTGTACTTATGTAAGGAACCAGAGGTTTGGGAATGTACAGGCGAGTTGGTTAAGAGCTGATGTTCTTTGGGAATTTCGGTCTACCAACTCGGTAGCTTTGTCTAGGGCATTACAGGCAGAAGTAATTAGATAGCCCAAGATCTCGAGCAAGGGGTTTGTATTATGTGCCGTGACCATTTTTTTGTGCCTTGCAAGCGTTGGCGAGCCGTCGACCAGTTGACTCCGGTAAAACCGTAGGGCAGATGCTGACTTAAATCAATAACACGATCTGTCTCGTCTTCTAAGTTTGATTATCTACAAAAAAAAAAAAAATAGAAGGTACACATTTTAGCTGCGGCAGGTGCACTAAAATCCTGTTATAAACTGTAGACTGGGCAAGACAGAAAAAATTAATGGATACTAGAGTGATTTTTATGTCAACTAGAATATAACCTGCAGTATTGGACGTCCAGTATTATTTATTTATTTGTTAAATTAATACAATTCTAATAATAAATATTAAAGAGAGCAACAGTTCGACTCGTACATATAAAACATATATGAAATTACTGCTGGTATTGGTTGGTCTATGGACTGGATATCAGTCCTATTGTGTCACGTCACTTCGTGAAAAAGTACGATGTTACTGGTGCAAAATGAGTGTCATTATGTGAAATAAACATTTACATCAATAATATTCACCGCCTGGTATCAGCTGGTATTTCCACACCGAACTCGAATGCAGTTCGGAACCATCTTTAAAACTCTTATTGCAATACTGTCATGAAATTGGGAGAAGTGTAAAATGTGAGAAAGTTTTCAACAGGAAAAATTAACTATCCATCATATCGAAATATCATTTTAAATCTTTCCATTTCCATTTCAAAATGCAGCTGCAAAGGTTGTTATTAGTTAGACATATTTAAGTTTAATGTTGAATAAGTCAAAAGTATGATAATAGCTTTTGATTCATTGGCATTTCATGTTGATTCAATCTCATTTGATGTTGTCCGCACCTCTGTCATGTTAAATTTTCTTAATCTTGTTTAGCCGTTGAAAATAAATGGTATTTCAGTTACGAATATGGTCCAAATGTAGGGTATCAAAATGTTGAGTTGAGTGTCTCTTAAGTGTTTGACTTCTTTGTTTTGGAACAGCTTCTGTATTGTGTGTTTTTTTCTCTCTGTTTTAAATTCAAAGACCAGAAGCTAATTTATGTTTTTGTTTCGTTTCTCGCTGTTTATGCCATTTTTTCATTTAAGTGTTTTTTTTTTCATAAATTTTATGTTTGTTGTGACTGTTTAATTTGTTGTAGTCAATTTTTCGCGTGCCTTCCGAACGTTTGCGTTGGGCATCTGGCTGTGGATTTTTGTCTTTAAATCTTTTTGTGATTGTTTCTTGGGTTGTTCTTGCTGTTGTTGTGTTATGGTGTTAAGTAGGCGTGTATTTAAACGTTTATTGTTGTTGTCGTTGTTGTGGCTGTTTGAATTGTCCTCTCACTGGAAAAGTATTGTGAATAATACAATAAAGAACGAAGATGCCACAACAGTCGTCATTCCACACAACAACTGAAATCCAGCAACAAGAAAATGCAGATGATGATGCAGCAGCAGCAGCAGCAGCAGCAGCAACAACAACAGCAACAGCACAATAATCAGCAACAACCAAAAACCCCTGACGAATTTAAACGAAAAAACGTAACAAGTGCATCAGCATGTCTGCTGAATGTCTAGAATTTTGAAGTTTAAAGGAAAGCACACAACCAAACAAACAAACAAACAAACAGGCTGGTATCTGAGCAATCAAATATAAAGACACACGTAGAGACGAAATGACAAACAGACCGTCCAAGAAAACATTTAAAGGTTGAAGATGTCAAAAGAGATGCAGACATGTTAAAAAGCTTTTTGTTGCATTTTTTGTTTTAAAATTTTATGTGTTTATAGTTTTTGTTTTTCAGGCAACTGAAGAAATATTAAAAAGAGTGAATTTGATAATTAAATTGGTACGTCATAAAATGTGCTAAAACGGTCTTAGTGCTGCAATGAAGTGAAACCGTCACTTAAGTTCCAAGAGCTTTTTCAACCAAATACAATTTTTATGGAGCAATTAATAAAATTAAGAACTTAAAAAAAAAATACTTTGACTAATTTATTTTTCAAACTTGTGTATTAAAAGAATTTAAGTACAGATTGTGAAATTGATTTACGTCAGCATGTGCCATTGTGGCCTAATCGGAAGCTGTACCAACTTCACTTGGTGAACTTATACAATGGCTCACCACCACCCCCCTTAAGCCTTACCGGGCACACATACATATGGGGGGGTTGCACATAACACAAACTCCTTGCTCGAGAGCTTCTGCCACTGATTGCCTGGACAGTAAAAGTAAGAGGATCCGAGCCACCTGAGTTGGTCGTCCTCAAGCAACTTCAGCCTTTAAGCAACTCGCCCGCACACTCCCCACCATCTATTTCCTTTCGAAGAACAGACATTCAGCACTCTGGGAAACATTTGGATCACTGAGCGTAGAATGCTAACCCGCTGTCTAGTAAGTCCTCTTCCTGCATTTTTAGTTAATTCCCTGCCAATTGACTTTTGGTGAAGGTATAGCAAGACCCTGTGTTTCTGGGCTTATTTATAGGCTGATAACCAGACAAGAAGTTTTTGTACAGCAGACCTCGATGGAGTCTGAAGCCTTATTGCGAAATATTAAGATTTCTGTTGAACAAAATTTCTTCTTTTACAACCTGACAATTGTCATGATGAACAAATATAGACCAGACACGACATACAACCAAATATTTAGCCTTTGGTCTCTTTAAGTCTGGTGCACAAAGACAGACATTGAAACCTGTGGCTAGACTGCTTGTCTTTAAATTGTGACGACCGACCAAGGAAGGACTTTTGTCTGTCGACAACAACACAACAACACAACAACGATAATAACAATAATAATGACGACGAAAATAATGTGTGCACGAGTGTGCTGGTGGTATGTAATTGTGCGCTGTAAGCACAGGGCTTAGTAGGCCAAAGGCACAACCAACAGATCAATCCACACAACCAGACCAACTCGAAACAGGCCAGACAGTCTGACTTGTTAATGAAACATTTCAACTGCACATACTTGTAGACGAGGCAAACGGACATGCAGATATTGCATGCACACACAAGCGCACATGTTGCATGCACTGCCAGTATTCAGTGTTGCATACTGTATTTATGCAAAATATTTCCACATATCCTTGCAGACAAAACGAAAAAAAAAAACAGAAGTAAAGAAAAAAAAAAACACAAAACTGCTTAAAGTGCTGAAGATGATGATGACGATGATGCACTTAATGCATTTTTATGCCTTCACAGACACGACTTCCCAAAAGACATGAGTCTGAGAATATACATAAAAAAATGTGCATTTGTTTATTATATGTATTTTTTTTTTGTGTCTGCACGAAGTTTCGTCAATTCATTCAAAAACATTTTTGTGGTCATTACTCAAGACAAGGGACGTCTACCTCAGCGAAATATTCGAATTTATATTGAATTTTATTGCTTTTCAAGAACTTTTTCCAGCAATAATATTTAATAGAGTTGAAGAGGTGCATAACAAAACGCCACAATTCCACTTTAAATTCTTGTTTTTTGGAAAAACGAAGAACCAAATAAAGTCAGTAGGATACAGTTGTTAGTGTTGTTCTGAACACTACCTTCTACTATTAATACAGATCATAATTAAATTAATATAACTGCCAGTTAGTTTTTATGTTTTTTGGGCAATAAATTTGGAATCTTTGCGTTTTGATCCGATTCAGGGTAATCAATTCATGTTGATGTTTTGGCATGAAGTAGTTTTACAATTATGACGTTTTCATTTCAATAATATTATAGTTTTACCTGTTTAATATCACAATATGACAGTTTACACGTCTATTAGGGGTCCACTGTATAAGACCATCTCTGCTTTTCCCGGCGTTGATGCTCCGTTTGGTTGCTTTGGCCTTTGCTGATATTATTAAAATCTGGTGAACACACAATTTACTAGCTAAAACAACAGTTAGTTCAGAGTTGCCATATCATTAATTACTTTTCACTGACATTTGTGGAATTGTTGCACTTTGATGTGAACCATTATATTTATCACTGTTGTTGTGTTTTATTATGAACCTCCTCAGTTGTTGCCACTCGTTCTTTTAAGTAGTTTTAGTTCATTTAATAAAGACTGATACGTTCGTACGCTCGTTACCTTCGAACGCACAATATGGCAACCATTATTATTGTTATTGATTCTTTCTGTTCTTTTTTTTTTATTAAATCCTCTGTTTAAGCGAAAAAAGTAACAAAATCAGCGGAAAAATACTTTTTTAATAAAATCAATGAATTTAATTTTATTTATAGAAAAACGGGAGTGGTTTATAAAACCACGGTTGTATTTATTTTAATAAAATCAATAAATTTAATATTCTTTATATGTCAGCTTTTGCGCAAAATGTCTTTAAAGCAACTCTTAGTAATACAAAAAAAAAAAAAAAAAAAAAAATCAATGGAAACAAAACAAGGTGACTAAAAGTAACGAAACCAAATGTGATACTTGTATGTAGTACCCGAAAGAAGTTCATTTCCATGATTATTTCACTTCGTTCATTTAGATCCGTTCAGTCGCACCCATTCGTTCACGAACTACAAACATCTAACATTTAATTTAGTAAAAAGTGGCTTTAAATCGCGATAAGGAGGTAATTTGAGACTTATTTGTTTTTTTTTTGACAGATTGACAGCTTTTGCGGCAAAATTTAAAAAAGGTAGAAACGCAAATGGTGCAAATTAAGGGGATAGCATAAAGGAAGAGCAGTAGTTGAAAATAGTGAAAGCGTGGCTGTCAGGGGATGCACAATAGAAGCCCCGCTATTTGGGAAAGCCCAATTCGAATTTTTAAAAAAAGGTTACAGAAATTTGCGTTAGTTATGGGCCCGTTTAATATATGCAGCCTACATCCCTTATAATTGACTTTTTTTTGTGAACCAAAATAATAACAACAGTTTTTTCCCGGAAATGACACCTATTCAAACACTCTCACGTGCCGGAACTGGCGAAGCAGATTAGCCGCACTGTTCTGGTTAGAAAGTTTGTATTAGAAAAGATGTCCTAAAGCTGCTTGTCCCACATATGAAATTTTTTCCTTCCATTCCAATGTGCGATTCATTGGCCAGTCAATTCCAGCGATTGAAATCAGCCAGTCGACTTGTTGCTGAAGATTGATTTTGGGGATGTTGCAAATGATTGTATCAAAATTATATATATGCTGCTGATTCTCAACTGAGTGACTACCAAAGTCATACACCGTTTGGAATTTTAATTTTGCCTTTTTTCAGTGCTCAACAAAATTGAAAATATCCTTTATCGGTTTAATATAAATCCCAAAAGTTGTAGTTCGGATGAATCTATTTCTTGGTATCAACAATTTTCACAAAACTATTGGGTGGTTAATTTAAGGTTCTTCTTCTGCTACACTGTGGTTGGCAAATCAGGTGGCCTGACTTAATGTTTGACTTATTAAGTGCAATTCTTTTGAGCAGCCCCATCATGCCGGATTTTCTCACACGTTTACTAGTGACCTCTTTTGTAACAGGCATTAAGTTCTCTTGCATCCTTAACAGGTTTTACGAAACAAGAGTGCAGCTGTCGGACATAAAACCCGTGGTGGTATCCACAATAAACCATAAATACGATTTTGAAATAAGTGAAAGTGGATTCTTATTGCTGACAATTGGTTTTATAGCGTACGATGTAGTTTGTGCACATGAAATAAGATCTATTGTCGTGCTCTACTCCACCAAAATCTTGATCATTTAGATTCGATTGACCGGTTAATAGGACAGGGCAATAGAGGGAAAAATTTGTTCTTAAGCTGAACCTTTCGCAGGGAGGGGTGTGTGAGATCATTACCAATTCCCATTATTTTCTACTGACAACAACTTTCTTACCTTTGTCCGTTTTCTTAGACGGTGTGTTAATTATTTCAAAGATCCGAATACGAAGAGCATCTGTAGTAAAATGTCCGATTCGATTTCACTGAGGATCGTGAGTTATAGTGTTCTAAGATAAGTCCTATTCAACTTAAGAAACCAACAAACCAAAGAAATTGTATAACTTTTCTAACATATTTTAAGACTTTGTGCCAACATCAGGGTCTCTGACCCAATATTGTGATTGTGTAAAATGTGTGGATATTTCCCCTTTATGTGAGCAAACTTTTGCCATTAAGTTTCTTGGGCATAATTTATTTGGGCAGTTAAAGTTGCAACAGGCAAGTTTGAACCTTAAATAAGTTTTTTGTTTTGCTGACATGGGAAAACAGGCCAACATCACCGACTTGCAATCACGCTCTGAAGCACAACGATATATACGTATGTTTGTAATTTAAGAGCTGCCTGTCACTTCTTAAAGCCTCGCCTTTGTGTGATTTGAAAACCACTTGAACTCAATTTGTAGTTAGCAGCGTGTGCTGGACTTTTGTTGCATTCGCCTGCAGCAACTCAACACTTCGCCGCTTTTCAGGTAAAGGATTAAAACTGAAAACAGTAGCTACCAAAAAATCATCATAAAAATTGTAAATGGCCTGCAGCTGTATGATGTGGAATATTTATGCAGTGTCAGCCGTCCGTCAAGCATACGGCAATAATCAACCTATCAAATTTATCTTCAACATTTCTCCCTCTGCTCTGTGCACCGTTTGCAACACGTTCGATAGAGTTCTGGTGGCCGTGTCTGGTGATTTGTTTACGTGATTTGGAGTGGCATTTGATTGTTCACATGTGAATGCATGTGTGTGTCTTAATATTTATATATACATATATATATTGTGTGTGTGTGTGTGTGTGTATAGATACGTTCTCAGCCAGAGAACCAGGTAGGCTGAGTGGAGGAAGCATCATTAAGGAACATTTTCTTGTATTTAATTATCAGTTCTTAATTTTAATGACGTTGTTCTTGAAGCAACAATAAAATTAAAAAATAAGAAAAAGACAATTTTTTTTTTTTAGCAATTTCACATTTAAGTGGACAAAGAAAGAATCAGAAAAGTTGATAAAAGACAAGCCAGATTTTGAAAGGCGAAATTTTAATGCATAAGTAATGAAATTGAAAGTGTTTCAAATTACAATCAATCAATGCAGAATCAATAAAAAACGAAAACTGAAAAATGCAACGAAAATGAAAACACGTCAATTATTATCAGATGCAACCAGTTCGCAGCTGCAGTGAGCAAAACTACAGGCCGAAATAATTGAACGTTTACTTCTAATTTTTACAATCTAGTAACCAATTGTCTGTCTCACGATATCGGAAGTTAACGGTCTGCATCATTTTCAAAGTTAAAAAATTTAAAAGCTTCATTCAATTTTCGAATTTTCTGCTTGTCTGCAGAAATATATTTCTCAGAGTCTCTGGTAGGCATCCAACCGACCAGCTTTCTATTGTAGGCCGAAGACTGTATTAGCTCATGCATCGACATGACAATTTTACGCAAATAGATAGAAGGCCGATAGATAGATGGAAGAAGGTAGATAGAAAATAAATATATAGAAGATAGATAGAAGATAAATATGTAGATAGAAGAAGATAGATAGAAAATAAAGAGGTAGAAGATAGATAGATAGAAGATAGCTGGATAGAAGATAGATAGATGGATAGATAGACGGATCGATAGAATAAGATAGATCGAAAGTAAACAAATAGAAAATAGATATATAGAAGATATATGTAGATAAAAGATAGATAGAAGATAGACGAAGATTGATAGACCCCGAAGCACAAGATAGATAGAAGGAGACGTAAATGTAAATTGGTTATTTTTTCTGCCTATTAATTTCTGGGTTTTTATTCGTTTATATTGTACATATACATATATTGTGACCGCTGGGTCGGCTAAACTAGCGCTAATTTATTATCAAAATTAGAAATGACGGTAAATTTTTCGTGGCTCACAATAAGATTCAAAATGAACCGGAACCGCTCTCAAAATGCTAGTAAAAGCCTACTAATGATAACTACACAAGACTCTCACTTAAAATGACAACGCCTGCCAGAAAATAGCCCCCCTAATTCGCTAAAATGTGTCCCCCAAATCCCCTCTAGGAGCTGTATTTTGCAAAATTCCAATCCCTATTGCCAAGTGTCGAGCACGTTGCTCTGTGAAAATAAGCGACCACATGCACTTCTAGAATTCGGTATGAGTAAAATGTGTTTAACAATAATTATTCTTCCGCACATTTTAAAAATAATTGCTTTGATGAATTGGGCAATTCTAAAGTCGCCCGCACAATCAATCATAATTTTTTGTTGTTGTTATTGTACTAAAATAATTTTTGAAAGCAAAAAAAAAAAATAAATTGCCACGTTGTTAAAGTCTCGTGGCTGTCTAATGGGCAGCTTTAATAAATTTTATTGAGATCGTTAAAGAAAAATATAAAAGTCACGTTAAACATTTTCATAGAAGTTATTTATGTGAACACTCTACTACGCGGTGTTTTGTGTTTTTAGAGGCATACAGCTTCCGATAGCGATAGCTGTCAAACCAACTGTCATAGTATGAATGAAATGAAATACAACAATGTTTAGGGATGGGATAGGATAAATAATCAGGCTACACGATTTTAAGAAACCCTTTCAAGTTCATTGTCCGACAATTGTGTGACAACCAATTAATGTATCTGGCAACAAAATGGTTAGTTCACACGGTTGCCAGGTTATTGTATAGACTAAAATGTGATTACTTATCAGTAGAAGACTTAAGGTCAATATGTGTTCGACATTGGGCCCATTGTCGGGTGTATTTATGTAAAGACATCTGTCAGCAAAAGAGTTGCTTTCAATAACTGGCAGTGACAATGTCTGACAATGACAATTTAATGTGGTTCTTACGATTGGCAGATGTCTAGCAATGATATTGCTTTAGAATGGACTGACAAAAAATTGCCAGTTCGCAAAAGAAATATTTACAAAATTAAAAAGAAAAAAAAAAAATTCGACTTCAAAAATTAAAAGAAAAAAATCAATAACAAAATTTTAAACATTTATTAATAACAAATATTTTTTTTCAAATCCAAATTAACAATTTATCGATAAGAAAAATGTGCGAATTCATATTTTGGTTTTGCAGATAAAATTTTAAGAAAAATGTTTCAAATTGTAAGTTGATTTTTTGTCAAATTATTTCCTAAAATAACGAATGAATCTCGCAGTTCATATAGTGCATTTGATGGCCATCTCAAGTTTCTGCAGCCCACTGTAGGCGCATGCTAATCGATCTAATAGCATCATCGGCTTTTAGTTTGATTTTCTTCATGTATCCTCCGCAATTGTTTCGGCTGATTATTGATTTTTAAGGGAAATTGCTTCTGATTCCAATCGCATATTTCAGCCTCAGCTAGAAATGCCTGAATTTGAGTTTGTAAACAACTTAAGGACACATTCCTCTTATGCTGAGACAAAACCGACGAATAAGATAATACGAAATGGCGAAAATATAATTTTTTTTACCCACTGCCTCGGCTATGGAACCTGCACTGCAAAAAAAAATTATTAATCGCGATAATCATGTAAGGACGGTTTTTAGATTTAAAAGAAAAAAATTATAAAAAAACAAAGCAATTCAGTTTATTTATATGTATATCGTCAGCTGAAACACAAAACTTCGTAAAGAATATTTTTACTACAATATTTTAGAGTAGAAAGCAAATAATAACATGTCGTGAAACTTGCACTTGCATGAGAGTGGAGAAATCGGAGCGGACATGTTTGTAGTTGGCAGGCTTCATAATCAGTTAAGAAATCGGTTTCTCAAGTATTGCTAGTAGCGTAGTTTTGCATTTCAGCGAACGATTTGCACATACTATATAAAAATTTTACAAACAGAAACATAAAAATAATTCAATCAATGGAAGTTCTCCCACTACATCTCTGTTTATTCGAATGGGGTTTTCTTGGCTTTTATGGCTCTGACAAAACGACATCCTTGTGGAGCACTAAAGGATTTGTCAAGTGCTTAATAGCAACCAATTCACAGCTTTTGCACCGCTTTAAAACTTTCAACAGCTGTATTAATTGAGGCGTTGAGTGGAGGTTCGACACTTTTTTGCACGTTCGTTTAAAACCCGCTCATAAGGACGACTTTCGATTTTAGGATATTCAGCAACAGGCCAAGTTTCATTTCATGCAGCGTGATAGGAGGAGGAAACTAATAGCAGAAGTAGTCACATTGAAATCTAGGTCTAAACGATTTCCTTTAACGCTGTTATCCATCTCTTCCACATATTTTTTATTTGTTTTAACAAACAATTTACTTATTGCGATCAAATATTAGCAGATATTCTTAGCAAATAACACAGAGCAAATTTACGTATTGGCGGTGATTCCCCATTTTGCTTTTTTTTAAGCAAATACGTAAATACTAAGTGAAAGCAGCTGTAGAAATTTAAACTAAAAAAAAACTAGCAAATTAGCGTTTTTATGTGTAATTTCAGAGCGTTCGATTCATGGAAACTACTGAAAGTTCTAATTTCTGTACTCGTATATGTAAAAGTTTTTGATTCAAAATCAAAACAAAGAAAATTTTATTAGCTAAATTTTTTTCAAAAACTATTATTCGATTGAAAATATTTTTTTTTGGAATATTTTTCAATTAGGAAACGTTTTATGAAGAAAAATTTAAATTGTTTTTAAGAAATGTTGCAAAAACCGGGTTTCAAAAAATATTTTTTGATTAAACAGAATGTGTGTAAAAAACTTTTTGATCCTAAAGGTTCAAGAAAAAAGTTTTCGTTTATTATTCTTTTTGGTTTTAAATTTTTTGAAGAATATTTTTTGTTTAAAAAAATTGTTTGAAAAAAATTCTTTAAAGGAGGTTTTCGAATAATAAAAGTACAGTGTTTTCATGTCGAAATAACATTTTTCGATTAAAAAGCTATTAAAAATTAGCACAAAATAAATTTACAACATTTTTTTTTAAACAAAATTTTCGACCAAAAACATTTTTATACAAAATTTTCTTTTCTTTCAAATTTTGTTGCAACATTTTACAAATAAAAAAGTTTCTAAAAAAAATTGTTCGATAGTAAACTTTTCCATGAGAAAAATGATTTTAATGACAAGTTTTTTGAAAATAATTTTGATTTTTCTAATCGAATAAAAGTTATTTTTAAAGAAATTTCTAATGCAAAAACTTTTTAAACGAAAATTTCGCTTATTAATATTAAAGCAAAAGAAATGTGTTCATTTCAAAAACATTGTCAACCGAATTCTTTCGATTAAAAACATTTTTCTTCAAAAAATTCTTTTAAATAAATTTTTAATTACTAAAATTTGTTTAAAGGATAATGTTTTCATGTCAAAAATTTGTTCAATTGAAAATATATGCATTATTGGCTACAGAAATATGATCGAAGAAAATGAATGGATTACAAAATGTTGTTGTTGTAATATCTTGCCTCTAGAAATTTACATTTTGTTTTCACAACGACAACAAGAATTTGAATGAGATCAACTTAACGGAATTTTATAGGGTACAATTTCTGTTATAAATTCCATTAAATTACGACCCAAATAGACATCAGAAAACATCGTAAACGAGCCACAAACAAAGTGTTTAATAATCCAACTCGTGTTGATATAAATTTGAATTAATCTGTTTTCTGTGACTTGTTTTTTTTTCTTTCATTTATTCGCGCCAAATTTTGTTTTTCTCTCACAACAATGCGAATACAATCGGCCATAATAGAGCAAAATTCAAATCAAAATAATAGTTTGATTTACAGATCTATACAAAAAGTATTTCCAGATGTAGACGTTCTGGGTGCCTCCAGTTAAAGTGGACAAGAGTGTGTTCGCGTCTCGACGACCAACTCGTAAGTTGTTGCATTCGAAAAATTTAAATTGTAAATTAAATCTTGTCCAGACAAACAAGAAACTATATTGAATAATATTTATTGTGTTTTATTAAGAGACACTTCCAAAACTCACTATTCAATACATCGTATATTTTCGACAATTTGTTTACAAATGCAATTTCGACAAAATATTTTAGCAATTGTTTTCATGCGAGTTCTTGAGTTTTGTTTTTTCTTTTTGTTTTGTTTTGGATTTGTTTATATTTTTGTTGTTGTTGTTGTTGTTGTTGTTGTTGTTTTTTTTTTGCTGGCGTCCTTGATGGCGAGACATCAAATTTCCTTGTATGAGTATAAACTTAAGTAAAACTTTTGCAATGCAAATTAATTAAAAAAAATGACGAATTCCGATCCGAAAATGCTGCGACCATTATTCGTTAATTGCGAAGCTTGTACATAATTTGTTGTAAAATATTAGACATTAAATTTAGAGGCAAAAAAGTGCTCAAGCAGACCGAAATGTAAATTGACCAAGTGCCAAAAATCAGTCAGGCAGGAAGTTCTAATTCAACACGTCATCCGTGTAACATTTGATCCTTAAGGCGCTCACCGCCCCTTTTGCGCAGCACATTTTGCCATGTTGTTTTCCAAACTGGTGCAGTCTGCTTTCCGGGGTAGGGCGGCGAAGGTGTTACATGTTGGCCAAACCTCTTAAGCAGTTCCAGTACGACTTCGGCTATGCAGAGCAATCGGAAACTTTGGCCAAAGCTCATGCGGTAGAATGGGGTCCTACGTGCCCCATAGTATTGTTCTTGGTAGATACTGTAACAGTGGTCTACGTTCGGTCATCCCAATGTCCTTGAGGTACAGATTCCTGTTATTATTGTAGAGGAGAAGAAAAAGAAGAGATTTTGGAGAATGTCTAGATGAGGCCTGATGTTTCTTTGCTACCTTAGACTACCAGCTCAGGTGCCCCGATTTCCTCTACGGTCTAGGGAATTACTGGCAAAAGGGATTACATAGGCCGAGTTTTTGTGCCACCCTTACACTTCTTGTGTTGTTGCCACCTCTGTGTGCCAAATAAGCCATCTGAAGGCGGTGGCAAACAGTTGACAAGTGGAGTTGATCAGAGGCTGATATAAATCAATTTCACACTCTATTCAATCTCTGTGAATATATATCGGAAAAATGTACTATATATCTCTGTGCATGTATTATTAATGTAAATTCAAAAGTATTTTCTTTTGTTTCAAATCATTATTATACAGCAAATTAAGGCAGTCGCCAGGACACACAGTTTCAAAACATTTTATTATGTTGAATGCAATTTATAACCTCTGAATGTGGCAGGGCTGGAATAAAGTTGCAGCAATACCACAAAAAACAGGCGTTTGGTCGAAAAGGCTCGTCAAAAACATGACCTTCTTTTTTGTCGTTGTAAAAGCAAGTTTTTATATATATTTTTTTTAATTCATTTAGTTTCACTTTGCCAATCGTATGGCAAAAGTGTGGCCTGTTGCAGTAATAATATGGTTATTTAATAATTTAAAATGGTAACTTACAGTTATATTATTGTTATTCACTGTAACAACAGTGTTCAACTAGAATGTAGTATAATTATTTATAAATCTGTTATATTTAATATTCTCAAAATGATTCTGTAAATATTATTACTTGAAGTGTATCCTATATGTAGTACAGGGATGTTAAACTCTTTATATATTATTACCTCAACCATATTCTTGTCATTCTTTCAATTTGTAAAAGTGCAACAGGGACGTTATTGCACAGCAACTATTTGTTTTGGAATTATTCGAATAAATATTTCTTAATTTAGAAATAAAAGTACTTTAAACGATCACAACTTGTGCCAAATATATAGTACAAGGTGGCGCAAAAATAACCTTCCGAGGTTTTTTGGCTGTAATTAAAAAAAAAAAATGAAAAACTTTGATTCTTCTTGTGGATTATTTTTATTTGGTCTTTTAATTTTTTTTACATCAAGTTGAGAATATGATGTCATGTAAATGGCCGCCGCCACAGTTGATTGTCATTTGAGCCCTTTTTATGGCATTTTCCATCACTTTGTCCAAAACTTCCGGCGATAGGTCCTCACATTCTTGACGGATATTGTCTTTAAGAGCTGCAAGAGTCTGAGGCTTGTTCACATAAACCCCCCAACTTCAAAAAGCCCCACAAAAAGAAGTCTGGAGCGGTCAAATCAGGCGATCTTGCTGGCCAGTGCAAATCGCCAAAACGGGAGATTAGGCGCCCGGGAAATGCATCCTTCAGCATATCGGTTGTGGCACGTGCAGTGTGTGCCGTTGCACCATCCGGTTGGAACCACATATTTTCCAATCCCAATTCATCAAGTTGCGGCAAAAAGAACTCGTTGATCATTGCTTTGTAGCGCTCACCATTCACAGTAACCGTTTGGCCCGCGACGTCTTCGAAGATGACTCCTCCAGCGAAAACAGCACACCATACAGTGACTTTGAGCGGGTGTAAAGGCTCTTCGTGGGTTACACGCGAATTTTCAGTGCCCCAGAAGCGTAAATTTTGCTTATTTACGTACCCGCTAAGATGGAAATGGGCTTCATCACTCATGATTATTTTTGATGAAAAATCATCTTCCTCTTGGTGGTGATTAAGGATGGCTTGATCGTATGTTAGACGCGATTGGCGGTCAGCAGTTAACAGCTGATGCACCGTCTGGACTTTGTACGGAAACATCTTCAAATCTTGTACCAATTTGCGTGGCACGTCGTCTGGCAGCATTTCTGATAGGAGGATTACTTTTGCGCCACCTTGTATAATAACAAAATATCGCCAGCCATATTGATTTGCCTAAAAGTTGGCAACATCGTTCAAACTGCATGATTAGGTTGCCACACTGTTCGCACAAAAAACGTTTTATTAATTTATCGGCAAATTCATCGGAGTTGTTAATCTGATCTTGATTTGTAACAATATTTTGTTAAGGGAATGTCTAGAATTAATATGTTTTCAAGTAAATCTTTCTTTAAACATTTTTTTTTAAATAAATAAACCAGATTATAGGGACTAGAATAATAAAGTTTATAAAACTTTATAATACACCCACTTTTTGTTATCAAGGGCAATAATTGATTGAATATGACTGTGGGACAACAAAGACATTAATTCGAGTTTGATCAATTCTACCAACCAACAAGTTGATGCCAATGCCGTTGCAGCCATCTGTTTTAATCACAACGTAGCAAACTGAATATAAGGACCGAGTCACCGACCGAGACACGTGCCGCAACAGTTTAATTCTATTAATAAATACGAGTGAATAAGAGGCTGCTAAATGCAGTTTAATTGTTCTATTTAAAGAGGACATGACGATGTTGAAAATAGAGTCATTTCAGGCCATAAAATTACTTAAATAGTTATCCGATCGTCCATTACTGATGCTGATAATAAAACTAAACGGTGACATTCTTGTGCGGTTGTTATAGTTAAATGAAACTAATGTGAGTGCGTATGTCTGTACGCCTTTTTTCTGTCCCTTGTGCGACTCCTTATTTTTAGATGATGTCTTAAAATTTGCTGCAATTTTAGCAGGAACTTTAAAATCATAACTGAACCCGGCTTTTTTTTAAGGATGCTTTGGAATTTTCCGTACAACAAAAGCTTACAAATTACTTTAAAGCGTACAAGACAGCAAATGAAAAAGAAGTATTAAAGCTGACAAGTCTTTTTATTTGACAAACAAAAATATTAAAGTGAGTCTATTTTGAATAAAAAATTAGCGATAGGACTATATTGGAGTGGAATTAAAGTGAAACCCAGCCGTGTAGGTAGAATTAAAATGTATTGGATCATATCACTCTGTAAGAGCACAGTAAATATTAAATTGATAGTGTGCGGGCCCAGGATCAAGGGCTCAGACCCGGAGTAGACTTTTGAAAATTCCACTAATATCCGTATCTCGCATTAGTTTAATCTAACCGCAAGTTTGTCTCCCACGGAAAACATTTTGCTCGACAAAAGATTCTTTTAGTTATAAAGTCCGCAAGAACAAAAAACATAATAGTTGGCAACGTTGATGCCAGCTGTTTCGATTGTTTACATTCAATTTCATTTATTTGTTATTTTGTTTGTTTATATTTGAGAAAACAAAAAAACACAAAAAAGTCCCAAAAATTATCAGTTCAACAAAACATATACATTTTTACGTCTATCATCAAGTCGGAAAGAGACGCAGCCACAAGTTGCACTTTCAAGAAATCAAATCAAAAACAAAACAAGAGCGATTCTGAACAAGAGAGTAAAACATTTTAAAGAAAAGTATTTGGCTCTGTTTTAATGATTCCAATATATTAGCAAAGAGTTTAAGGATATTTTCTTGTTTTAATTCAATATAAATTTTTATATTCTATTATAAGTAATTTTTGTAATATATAATTTAAACATTGAAAGGAAATTTTTTTTTGATAGTCAAACTAAAAAGCCGCTTTATTTTCTTACTGTGTTAAAGGAGGGGCCAGTCCAACTATATTAAGAAAATTCTTTTGGAAACATATACAGACTTACTTTAAGGCACTTACGAGTATATTAAGACCTTGTTTTTTTATTTGAGGTTATAAAATGTAATAAGTTTTTCGTTTATGTATTTAAACGTTTTTACACTGAGTATGAAAAATAATGTCAACTTAATGACATCCATTTTCAGCTTCCCCATGAAGTTTGTGCTTGTAGCGCTAGAATTTCTGTCACATTATTGTCTTTCAGTCTAAGAATAGTGTCGGGCTTGTGCGCATATACCTTAAAATAACCCTATAGCAAACGGACGGGCCAAATTTCCGGAAATTATTCGCTAATTCGCTAATTGATCGCTGATTTAAATAATAAAAGTCTATTTTTCTGGTATTTTGTTTAGTAGTGATTCTTTCCATTATATTTGTATTGTCCAGTTATTATTTCTATAATCTGAAAGCAAATTAAAAGGATATAGTATATAGAGGCCTTTTCCGAAAATCGCATGATTTCAAATCGCATGATATGAATTCTTGTTAAATTACAATACTTTTTGCCGGTGTGATGTTCAACTGAGGACAACACCAGCAAACAGCTGTTTTCTATATTTTAATTGTTTGCAAATCACAACAGAAATCACAAAATCAATTAACATGCGGAATGCTTTAAATTCACTTTTGTAAAATGTGATTTTCAGAAACGAAAACGTAATAAAATTTGTAAACGTTTTTGTTGTTGCTAGAAACGTTTCGGAAATGTTCTGTTTATTTTCGTTCGCTGGCTTAAATCTCCGCCTGTATATGTAGGTACATATCGATACCTTAATATAGAAAGGCCTCAACTCGTTGTTTCTCAAATCGAGTTTTTGTAAATTTCGAAAGATGATCTGCCAACACATTTTATTGGTTACTAAAAAAAACAAAAATATAAACAGTTGAAAAAACTTTCGCAACTACAAAACTTTAAATTTTTTCTCTTTCCTGACAAGTTGGGAAACCGTTATTTAGGGCGAAAGTAATTATTTTAAAGTTATTAGGCCCCCCCTTAAGCCGACCAGGGTATAACTCTATAGCCGCCTAAAGCATCATCAAATGTTACCGTGACGTCAACACCATCTTGAGCCACAACTCCTGCATCCAGAAGCCGTTTCAGAATGGAGCCGGTGCGTTTATTGAAAGAGTTGCCAAACATGAACAATTTCTGCAAAGCGCAAGGCTTTTTCAAACACAAGAAAATCATATTCACAGCTTCTGCCCCTATATTGTTACGTTGCAACTTCAAGGATGTCAAATTCCAGCAAGAACTCAAATATTGAGCCACCACTTCGCCGCCATGTGTTGACAAATTACAGCCATTTGCTTTGAAATGTTTTAAGCGGCCGCTGCATGAAATGGCCTTGAACAGCGCCCGAATGCCGTGTGCAGCCAAATTGTTACAAGACACATTTAATAGTTGCAATTTACAACACTTTTCAGACATGTATTCTGAAATTATGGTCATATCGTGGCCCATTAAGCCACAATTTTCCATAGTTAGTTCTGATAGTTGGTTTTGCCAGACAAGAGAGGCCATCGTGTGGGCGATTTTGTCGGAATCCAAATTTAGGTGGCCACCATCAACATGAGAGACGTTACAACTTTTTAAAGTTGTGGACTTGTAAATGGCATCAGCCAACTCAGAAAAATTGTATTGATTTACGTTGCACGCCGACACATTCAATTTGCTTAACCTTAAAGATTTTGTAATAAAGTTGTGCAACTGGCAGATGGCTTCGTCAGCCAAAGGAGTTCCTGCCGAAAGGTTTAATGTAATTGACATAAAAACATAATAAAAACATAAATTACCTTCCAGTGAAAGCTCTGTCATCGTCATGTCTTGGGCCTTGCAAGCCAGTAATTGAAAGAACTCAATTGGTAAGTCCATTGACTTTAGTTCTACACGCTGTAACTTTTGTAAACTGCTGACGAAATCATCCAGCAGTGAAATGTTTTCATTCGATATCCTTAAGGCCAGCAATTTAATGGAGCGCAGTGATCGTTTTGCCACAAACGACACAACGCTACTAAAGTCTTCGCTCGGGTCGTAATCTCTGGCAAGACGTTGCTCAAACATTAAACGCTCAAACTTAAAATGGCGATAAGGTCGCGTATCGTATTCTCGCTGCCAGCAATCCAACAATAGCAAGGTCAGCTTACGCTGCCGGGTCTTGAGTGCAGGACGTGCGCAGGGATATTCACACATGCCAGCGGACGTTGATTCAAAAATAAGGGGAACAATTTGAAATGAAATTAAATTAAATGAAAAATAAAAGTGAATGTCAAAGTAAATACATATCGATGGCTTAATATTAAAAGGGCGTATCTCAGTTTTTGTTATATTACAGGAAACGAACAAAGTTAAATGAAACCTGAAAAAAACTAAAAGATAACAACGCAATTTTGGCTCGAAGCCAGCAACAGACTCAGAGCTGGCTGGCTTTTCTTCTTTAAAGTTCTTGGCAAGTTGTTTTAGATGGGGATGTCTACATAATAAATACGCCTTTTTTTTAAGGGTATGGTACTTCGAGGTACACTGCCAGAAAAAGCAGACAAATTTAGAGAAAAAAAAAGGTACCCTCTTTTTATATTAAACCAACGATATATATTGCATATGGATATGTTTAGAGAAGTATGGACCAGGGCAGCTTGCAGTGAGCAGGTGAAATGGCGAGCGCAGTTGACTACTTTGTTGCGGCTTAATTTCAAGAGTTAAATTTTGCAGGGGATTTCGCGGAGTTCAGGTTTGTGCTGAAACCCGTTTTCGATTTAAGAGCGATTGAACAACGTAAAAGGTTGTGGATCACGACTTGCTTGCGAATTCGTATTGCTTTGAATTGAAACGTGTGAAGGTTTTTCAGTTTTTAAATACACTGAGCGATGATTCACCATGGCAGGTTTGAGAAAAGCTGTTTATGTTGAAATAATAATAATATTTTAAAACATTCTAAAAGAAACTTCTCTACATTAATATCAGTGTTTATAAGGGATCGGGAACTATGCCCCAGCGCCGTATGTCAGCATAAAAGAAGTTACATATTTAAATTTAAGACAAATATGTAGTATGTCATTAAACAGCTTCTGGTCCAGCGGGCCCGCAAGCCGATGATTTTTGTTTGCCGTCTGCAACCTACAGCCGACTTCTAAATTATTGGTTTAGTTTCTTGTTGTTGTAGTTGAAAATGAAAATAATTTGATTTAAAATGGCTTCGGTTTTTGACTCTTCTCGAAATGTTCTGTGTTTAGTCCTTGTCCATTGTTGCCAACTTTAAATAAAACTAATAATAAATTTATGTTTGACTTTTGATTGTCATCTGAACATTTTTAACTATTTCCTGATAAGGATGTATTAAATGTATTTTACACTAATTATATTCTAGCCTGTACGGATCCATTCCGTTGGCTTAAGTAAATAAATGAATAAATATCGTGAAAATGTCTGCGTGGTCATCGAAACACGTAGTTTTACCATGTCGTCTCTGCCACGTTTGATCGATGCCATGCAACGGTTTGGCTTGAGGGTTGCTGTAGCTGGTGGTCTACTCCCAGTCGCTTATGACTGTTAAAATCGTGCAAGAACCGCTACCGAAATAAAATGAAATGCTCTCAGTTAACTGTTCACATTATCTCTAAATAAAGGCCCCATGGTTTTTTGTTGTATTGTTTATTTATTCTCAATATATATAAAATTTTATTACAATAAACAATTAGTGACAATATTTTTAAATAAGTACTCTGTCCTAAAGGGGGCGCTCAAGTACCTTAAGTAAACTAAGGCGATCGCGTTAACACATAAAGTTTTTTCTTCATTTTAAATTGATATTTTCTTTAGGGGCGAGGAAAAATTTTAGAGAAAAAAAAAACTCGCCCAAATGCCCAATGTGATATGAACTGGATGCTTCGTAGTGCCGTTACATTAAAGCCATATATCATTGATGTCCATAGCGCGCTATACGGATAGGTTTTGTGATTTGAAATTATTTTGACGAAATGTTATGTAATATGCCATGTTCTGAAAACCACGTGCTTTCAAACCACCAAATTTCTGAAAGGAAAAATAGTATTAACTCAACTAGATAGAAACTTGTTATTATAAATGATGTGCTCAGCATCATTTTGAATGTCTTAATGTTAGAAAAATAATGGGAGAATAGCAAGAGGTCTGATTTCCGATGCGAATTGCTGCACAGACCTGACGCATTTGCATTTTTGTAGCCAGTGATTGTTATTTAAGTTAAAATTGGCTTCGAAAATTATCAAAAACGAAAAATAACAATATTCTATAGCCAATTCTCCACTTCAGCTTGCACTTTGCAACATGTGCTCATTTGCGGCGAAGTTAATGTTGACATGAGGAGTGTCCCAGACCCAAAACCACAAAGATATCTTCTTTATTCAGTCGAAAATTCGTTGTTTGAATCAAAAAGTTTATCGACAAATTAGTCAATAAACAAATTAAAACTAAACAATTTATTGAAACAAATTAAAATTAAAAATATTATTCGGCCATGCTGAAAATTTCCGGTTCACTTCCAGTCGCCAGTTTCATAGTTCCATTTGGAACTCAAACCATTGATGGGATTAACTTCCAAGGCTATCATTCTCTTCAACTGTGCTTGACGTCTATCTTCGTTGAAAGTTATCGGCAAGTCTTGATGATGCACGTTAACTGCATATGTCCACAACAGACCAATAGTACAGGCCCACAGAGCAACACCAATATGTAATTTCCATTCGCCCGTGGGTGCTTTCATTTCGGCAAAGGTGCGGCAAAAACTATAGCGATACAATGTTTTAATCTCCTCCATAGATAAATTTTTCCAATCGTCCTCCTCTTTCTTTCGAAGTGCACGTATTTCGGTAGTTGGTTCCTGGAAGCGTATGGCTGGCATCGGGAAATCGACCAGATCAACATAAATTGGTGCGCCATTTACCCCAAAGCCGACATATTCACGTTTGCCGCTCATGCGTCTGCAGTAATCGTGAGTTGTGCTGCGTTTGCTGAACTTTAAGGGTTGATGCTTGAAGAATTTCCAAAGTATTTGATGGCGAAGGAGTTTTCCATTTTGGAGCAGAGACATGTCTGAATAATTTCTGAGCTTCTTGTATTTTGTGTTAGTTTTGAATAATTTTTTTTTTTTAATTTAATTTGACAATTGGAAATGTGTCATATTCGTAAGTTGAGTTGAAATGAGAGCTGTGACGTTATCGTGAGTTTTTCGTGTCTCAAGTGTAGCGTGCGTGAGTGGGACCTAAAATTAAAACATTATATGTAAAAGAACTATCAAATTAACGGCGTCGATAATCAAAGCAAAACAATATGCACCGATATTTACCGGCCATTTGAGGGCACCGATTCTTTGCAACTATACTTTTCCCTATTCCAGTTCTATTCTTCAGTAGAATGTTAATAAAAATTTACCTTTCGTAGGGGGCGAAGATTTGTTGCGCCCCAAACGTGCTGTTTAGCCATTAAGGCAGTGCTTTGACCTGGATATTGTGTAATAAACAGTAATCAATGTCTTCATATTCAGCAGGACTCATTCTTGTGCCCTTTAAGCCTTTAGTTTTTAACAATATTTTCTATCTAAATTCTGAACTGTTTAGCAGTTTCTTGCTGAGATTTGCCCTTGATCGTAGACATTTGTGGGTTTTTATAACGAGACTTTATCAGTTTGACTTGATTCTAATTTGAAGCTTTTGAATGAATATTTCGCTGGCTTAGAATTTTTTCGTTGGAGCGTATTTTTGTGTGATGAGAAACTCAACGAAACATTTGTTGGCTTGGACTTATCAGGCAAAAACGCCCTTTAATAGGCTATTTAACACACCGAAAACTTATAGCTAAAGCAGGTAACTTTTTAAGCCCCACGGCATCCGATTGAAGACGGAGTTCCGTAGGGCAGCGTCCGTGACCCCTTCTTATATTTGATATATATCTGATGATATAGTTTTTGTAAGCGTTCGTGACAACCCTCTGGTGCAGGGAAACATGCCCGCCAGTAAAATATCCCAGTATTCATCTGGATCGTCGCCTAATAAGTAAAAAGCTATACTAATGAATTGGCCTATTGGATTTAGATTGTAAGGTCCTGTTATACAACTGCATTAGAAAACCCATATGGTCCTACGGCAACGTATTACAGGACACCGCCCATGCATTGAGAGTGGAGAAAATGCAGAGCCGACAAAATAAAATCCTTCGTATGATTACAGCAGCCCCCCGATACATCAGAAGTCAGGGTTTTCAAAGAGATCAAAATGTTTCGATGGTTAAGACTGTGTTTTCAGAACATGTGAAAATATATGTATGTATATATATAGGCGACATTATATTTAACTTTAGAGGCCACAATCGGCTGAGCAGGAGGTACCCTCTTGCTTTCAGATAAACACGCATGACATAAGACAACCAAACTGTTGATCCTAATAGTTTTGTCTAGCACTGCCGCCTCCGAGGGGCAGGTTTTGTGGCAGGGTATTCTGCTTTTCGGGTAATAGTGACACGCCAACCAAAACTCTAGGAAGTTCAAATATGTCTTCTTTTGAACTCTTCCCACGATGTGTTTTGGCTTGCTGGCGTTGGTCACAGGCTGAAGAGCCTTCCTTGGCGGAAACGTTCTGGCTGTGGTTTAAGCCCAAAAACGTTGATAGAGGTTTGGAAAAATTCTATGGCAAAAAAACTCCCTGCTGATCCTGGCCTTGGAGATGCTGTTGTCGTGCAACAGGCTCTGGTTATGTAAGAAGCAAAAATCGAGGAGAACACCAGGCGAGTTGGTTAAGGCCTAATGTTCTTTGAGTATTAAGGGCTACCAACTCAGGTGCCTTGGCCTTGCATTCCGTTCTGGTGAATTACTGAAAAACAGAGGGGATTAAATAGCCCCAGCTCTGTCGCTCATTATAAGAACTTGCTAACTGTGTGAGCCTTGCGAAGTACATGTGAGCCATTGGCAAGTTCCCTCATTTGTAGTTGGTTGGTGGATGTAGGTGCTGACATAAATCACATTCCAAAATCTATTATTTATTATTAATTTTAGATTTAATACTTCAATAATTATTGTCTGCTCTATTTAAAATTGGAGATCCAATAAATTGTATAACTGGGATGTGAAAAATATTGCGTTTTTCCTAATGACAAAATTCATTGCATCCAGGTTTCAGTGTTTTTTTTTATTTTCCAGGCGAATATAGAAATTAATTTTTGATAACGTCTTGTTATATTCAAAAAATGTTTTTTTCTTATTCGTTACACCCTGTGGAAAAAGCCAGCTGAAAAATGTGCTAAAGCTCTATTGAAACTTGCAAGAACAAAGCGAACGAAAGCTTTTGTTAACAGCACAACTCTCCCGATTAACAGCCAAATTTATGGCCTGGCAATAAAAATGTTGTTTGAAAGACATTTCCGGCTACCATAAAGTATGAATCCTTCGTCCTGTTTACTGTTGAACATGAAGAGATTGTTTTGTGAAGCATTTAAGTTGTAAACGTGTATGTGGCGGCACTGGAAGCCAGTGATAAAACAGCATGATTAAGAGCTACAGCCAGTCCAAGTCAGTGCTTTTATGGAAGCGTATGTAGAGGAGTAAACAGTGAGTGAATGTCACAAGAAAAATAAAAAAATCAAGATAGTAAAAGAGGAAGAATCGGGACACATACAAGCAATAAAGGCGAAAAATTAAAACTGATTGCATAAATGTAACAGCAACAAAAAAAAAAAACGACGACCAACAACAACAACTGCTGAACAATAAGGAAACTAAGGATTTTATTGAATTCAATAAATAAGTTATTTTTGGGGTAACAAGCTGGGAGTTTTGTTTTTAGCTGGTGGAATAAAATAAAGACACAAGGAGGCGATAAATATTTCTGTTTACAGGAAAATTACGATTACACTGACGGCGACTGCGACTGCTACTACGTACGACAACACAACAGAATAGATTTTCTTTTGTTGTTCTTTTCTTTTCTTTTTTTTTTTTTTTTTGATTATTAAAGAGTGTGCGAAAGTAAAAGCGAAAAGTTAAAACAAAAACAAAAACAAAACAATTTTAACACAATCAAATTCAAAAACAAAAACAAAAACAATAAAAATAAAGCTTAAACATCCTTGTGTCGGAAGTTTCGCAACAATTCTTGGCTGTATGTGCAGTCAGTTATCACGTAAACGTCGAGCGAAAACTAACAACGATTTTGCAGCACAAAAAACTGCTGTTTTCAATTGAATTTAAGAGAAAAAAAATAATTACAAAAAAGAAAAGTAAAGCAATCAAAAATAGGAAAGTGAAAGTGAAAGTAATTATTTGGCAATTTTTATTTGAATTAAAATTTATAGCAAATTTTTTCCTACCAAAAGCGTTTTTTTTTGCACACAGTGCGTTTCTAAAATCTAAAGTTACGTTACGCGTCGCAAAATTTTCCCAAAACGAAAGTAAAGTGCCAATCGCTGCTGCTTGTGGGACGTATTAAAAGAAGTTTAAACACAAAAATTGCTGTTCTCGTTAAATACGTAATTGTTGCTTTAAAGTGCATTCTTTTAGCGGAAAAATTTTCAAGTGTTGGTTCATTCATACAGTTGGTGTCTCAACGTTCAAGTTTATTGGCATCCAGCTGAGCCGTGCCACACCCCCCACCTTGGCAGAACTTTGCCACCGTCCTTCTGTTCGTTGTTCTATTTCGGCAAAACCTATTGTTGTTGCTGTTGCTGTTTTATCTACATATTTTGTTGGCCATCACTCTCTTACGACGCAACAGACAGATAGACCAGCAGCCCGCCAGCCGGCCATACACCCACAGCAATAAAAGTTTCAGCCTCGAGAACTCCCGCCGACAGCCTCCATTGTACGATATATTCATTAATATATATATATTTATATTTTTCTTTGCTGTTTTCTGCTCTTCAACATGAGTGAAAGCCATCGTTATGCAGCCAACGAGTTCAGTTACATTCTTCAGCGTCAGGTGGGTATTCGGCCACTAAATTTCTGTGCTTTTTTCTGCTTAGAAACTTCCTTAATCGTTGTGTTCATTTCTTTGGCTTTTGTTTTTGCTCCCTCCCATCAACTAGTGCCAGCTGTAAATATTATGGTACAAGTGCCTTCTTGTTAAGCGCAATTAATCCTGGTGTAATTAAGCCTATGATTTTTCATTGTTTGATTTGATTAATTGTTTGGTCAACTGCAAATTAATTGTGTGATGGCAAAATGTGTTGAAATTTGTGTTGGGCAAGTGGCTGAATGCATAATAAATTAGCAGCCTCAAAGTAGGCTGCAATGCAATTGCAAAAGCGACAATTGGTTGAAGCGACGTTGTTGCTTCATTCATTTCGGCTGCAGATTGTTTGATCGATAAATGCATTAAAATGAAAAATTTAGAGTTGAGTTGTTGCAATTAAATAGTTGTCTGTTTTAGTTTGACGTCATTTAAGTTGCAGCCAAGAAAATTTTAAATTATTTAAAATTTATATACAATAAAAGCAAAACGAAACAAATACTTCTCAAAATGGCAAGAACGTATTTGGGTTATTGTTGCTAAAGAATTCTGAAACAAAAAACAAATTTTTGCTTAACATATTTTCAAGGTTATATATTAGAACCAGCAAGAAAATTTATGGAGATCAAATTAAACAAATTAATTAAATTATACAAATACCTCAAGACGAGGTAATTAAGTCGTTTATATAAAGGCTTTATTACAAAAAAAAGCCTTGTTAAAGTGTTCATAAGAAACCTGAACGACAGTAGACATTTTCTTTTTGTGGGGCAAAATAGTGAAGAATAAAAATTAAAAATTCATTTCATGAAGAAATGAGAAAATTTAAGAATATTGCAAATGAAATTCTTATAACCACCAATTTTCATGTAGTAAAAAAAAAGAAAATAAATTCGTTTGTGTGATTTTAAAATCACACGGCGCCAATTTAAATATACACACTGAAAGAAATGGTAATTGATTTACAGATTTTGGAAAATTTAGGTGTATTAATTTACAGATTGTGCACCAAAATTAATTTGAAACTTAATTTGAATAACTTTTATTTTTTATTTTATTTTTTTTTAACATTTAGAATAATTTTTTATTAAATATATTTAAAATTTTTTTATGTCAGTCAATTATTCTCATTATATTTTTTTCAAAATCTATAAAATTTTGCGAAATGCTTAAATCAGACTTTTGTTTATTATAACATTTCTTTAAACAGTATTTTAAATCCAAACAATTCCAAGTTCGAAATTAATTTTAATTGTTAAACTGAAATTGATTTTTCATTTTAGTGAAAAGCAAAATTGAAATATTGTGATTTGCCTAAAAATTCATCATATTTTTACTCAAACATAACAATCGTATTTCTTCGAACACAGATCACCAGTGTTGTCAACTTTGAATTTCAGAACGCCATTAAAAGAAAATCGCTGCAAGTGTAGAGGTTTTTGTATATAAAATGTTTATTCAATATGATTTTTTTTATACGCAACGTTTCTTTACGGCTTGAATGAAAAATTAGCAACTTAAAAGTTTGCTCTGAGATAAATTCTTAAGTTACAAGTATTAACAGGCGTTAATTGAGGAGTGGGGGGGGGGGGGGCAACTATCGTGCGCTTAAACATTTAGGCGCATGAAAAATTGTAGGTTACAGAAAACAGGCGTCAGCTGCTTTCCTTCCAGCTACTGGCACAAATGGATTTGGTTTCATTTTTCACACTTGTTTTAACACTTTTAGTATAATTTTCCTCCTTGACTCCAATTTATTTCATTTACTATTTTTCATTGCCAGCTGATAATATGTCAAAAGTACACAACACGCTAAAAAGTTCAACGTTAATCAACTTTCTGTCAAAATTTTTTTTATGCAATTTGTTGTAGGCAAATACGCACAGACAGTTTAATTTAAGACTTATTTTCGTATATTTTATTGTGACACAAAACATGTGTTTTGGTAATCGGATGTTGATTTATTTATGTTTTCAAAAAGTCGAGCAAATCGTACAACATGTGTTTAGCATTTTTCCAAACTTCCAGCCCCAACATAGACTTGGTTATTTGAGGAGACCTTAATAATATTTGCCAAAAATTACCATCCTAAAGTCATATACATACATGCATATATGAATTCATCATTCGAATTTGGTGGGGTGGGAGGAGGGTGTGCAGAAAAAACCCATTCATATATCACACATTAGGCTGATGCCAGCAGAAAAAGAACATATAATATGAAAACCGTCAGTGTTAAGAAAAACTTCTCAAAATGATAAATTCTTTACTTTATTGCATGACTCGTCATATTCATGACGTGCTGCTCACGCTCCATTACACTTCTATCGTGCGTGTGTTGGTGTGCGTGTGTATGTGTGTGTTTTTACTTTTCTAATAAGACTGTACACGCTGTTTATGTACATAATTGTGTGAAATCTGTTCTGGCCTTAAAGATGATAAAAAATACAACAAAAACTGAAAAATTTTATCACAATAATAAAGACGTATTGGATGTCAAATTCCTTGTTGTTGTATTACTGGTGTTGCTTTCCCACCATCCCCCCTCCTTGTATTATATGGATTTTTGGAAATTTTATAAGTATTTATGTTCACATACAATATGCACAGGCCTTAAGAAGACAATAAAATATTCGCTAAAAAACGAAAAAGGAAGTCAAGGCTGAACTGTCTATGTAAAATTTTCCAATTAATCCCAAACGTATACCCACCCGGTTCGTAGGACCATAAACATATCGAATCGTGAACTTTCGATTCAACTGATTTAAGCTTGCGACTTGCCCAGTGTTCGGGCTCCTCTTGTTCTTACCTTTGCACCTTCAAGAAAACACTTGCTGGATTTTTTAAAAAACTTGCCTTTTGCTCACATCCTGTGTGTTCGTCCTATCGTCTGACCAGCGAAGGCAGTATAAGATAAAGTTTTAATATATGCCAATTGAATTTAAAACTATAATTAAAACTTGGCAACAATTGTAATTAAGGGGTGAATTGGCAGCAGAAGGGAGCAATAACTTCTTAGGATCTTTCGAAAAATATTGTCAAATGAATCAGAACGTGTGCACAAGGTTGGTGGTTTGGGCGAGCAAAGATTTGAATGTTTAATTAATGGTGATTAGCAAAATGTATGTGTTCTACAAACGAACACTCATACTCGGCAATCTGGTACAGTTTGTGGGCAACATGTTCTTTTCTTTCATATTCTTGGTTTCGAATTGATAACACAAACTGTCTGTCAAAACTCACTTGGATTGTGACAGCTGTGACACAGACTGCATTCAAATTCATTACAAAAAATGGCTTCGACCAAGAAAGATTCATTATTATTGTTATTATTAATTTACTACATTTTCTTATATGAAATAATTACAAGAAGTTCTATAAACACAATTTTATTGAATACGGCACAACTTTTGACACCATAATTTAATGTGGTATTAAAAGTGTAAGTTTATTGCAAATCGAAAGGATATTGAAAAGCAAAAATGTTAAAAATGGCTGCCGCAAAAGATTTATAAATATAAAATCAAGTGACGAATGCCTTATGGCATTCTGGCGTTGATCACAGGTTGAGGAGCCTTCCTGGGCACAATTTTTCTTGTTGTGGTTCAAACATACAAACACAGGGAGAGTCTGGGAAAGATGCTGCGGTATTTAAGGTCCCTGGTGATCCTTGTCTTTGAGGTGCTGTTGTCTTGCAACAGGCCCTATTTATGTTAGGAACTAAGATCGTGGTTCAAACATAAAAACACAGGGAGAGTCTGGGAAAGATGCTGCGGTATTTAAGCTCCCTGGTGATCCTTGTATTTGAGGTGCTGTTGTCTTGCAACAGGCTCTATTTATGTTAGGAACTAAGATCGAGGGGAATGTACGGGCGCGTCTGGTTAACCCCTGATGTTGCTTGAGGATTTCGCGGCTACCAGTTTTGGGATCTTGTTATCCTTCACCTTTCTGGTAAATCTCAAAACAGAAAAGTGTGTAATTTATACCGTGTCGCTCATTATAAGAATTTAGCAACTGTGGGAGCCTTTCAAGCTACTCTTGTGGAGTTGGTCCCACTGTCAGATAAGGCTGCCAGACTGCAGCAACATAACAAAACATGTATGTGTGCATGTATTAGGTTCGCCAAAAATTTTTAAGAACAAAAAATTTGCCCGCTGACCTAAATTTGCTAGAACAAAATCTAAAACTGTTGAAATGTTCGTGAAATGAAAAACGTTTACCTCTGAACTGCTGATATTCGAAGGAGCACAAAAGTGTAATCAGCTGAGCTTTCAATTTCATTCGGTCATTGAGTCAATTTCGTTTGCAGCTTTACAAGCAAAAATATTAAATTTTCACAATTTTGGTGTTGAGCGAATTGACACAAATTAACATGAATTATTTGTAAACGATGTCATTCATTGGCATAACATTTTTGCCAATGATTATGTACTTAAAATGCAACACTGAATATTACAATGTAGGACACCGGCATGCAAGTGCAGGCCACAAATCGCAATTTGCAGCTCAACAGTGCGTATGGTTGGTTGTCATTATAATTTGCCAAATTGCGTTACGGAAACATCTAGTTGGTATTTAGGTATGCAGGAAGGTACATTTATGTCGGGATGGCGGCGAACGAATGAGGAATTTAAATTTCATTTACTCATAAAATAGATACTCGACCGATGACTTTGAAAGTTGAGCATGACTTTTTCAAGAAAGCGAAAGAATGTATTCGAGAAGCTTTTCATAATCTATTTTCCACGTCTCGGTTCATTTCGTTTTTTCTTATATTGAAATGTCAATTGCATGTGACGAAGGCTTAACGTAAGAGCCGAAGTGACGTGACAGTACAGGGCTGTTGTTTACTGCTGTAGTGCCAACGTGTCATATGAAGATGGCCAAAACAAATCTTAATGTTTTATTTAGGTTTGTTGAGTACTTACAATTGTCTTTTTCCCATTCTTCTTCTTTTTCTCATTGCATAAACATTAACATTTCAAATGCATTTCAAAATCAATGTCAAATACTCATACGATAGCAGCAATAAATCACTCACACAAATACAAACCAGAACATGAACACAAAACAATCAACTAAAAGTTCTAGGGATTTCTTCTCTACTTTTAATTTTCCTCAAACTTGTGCCCACAAAGAATAACTGCTTAAGTCTCAATTGAGAAATTATTAACAAAATTTTTTTTTAACATAATTTTAGGAAGAACCATAATTAGATACCATTCCCGATTCAAATCGTAACAAATCGTTTGCAAAATTGTACTTTTCTCACCTTAATTGTACTGAGAGACATTTTTTTATATTTATATTATTTTTATTACAAATATTTATTAGGAATATATTTGGTATAACAATAAGTATGAACTATTTAGATACACAAACAATTAAGGTACGCCCTGGCTTTTACAGCCTTTTCGAGATCACAATTTTAGTTTTGATAATATCTCACACATATACCACAACAATTGCAATTTGATGTATTCAGTATATCTTTTGTTTGGTTTAAGCGGCCAAGAGTTGCCGTTTGTAGCCTGTTTCTGTTTTGGCTATTAATTATATTTTGATAAAATATTTTTGCCACATTTGGTGATGAATGTGGAATTAATAATTTGCCTGTGACAATTTTTGAAAGTTCTGGAAACATTAATTCATTTAACTGATTTTTATTTCGAATCTTTGTAAGATTTTAATATTCCAACATCAGCGAATTTATGTTATCAAAATTCACCCCCATTCGATTACTTTCACGCTGTCAGTTACGCTCGAATCGAACAAGTGATATTCTGGAAAAAAAAGAACCTAAAAAAAATGAAAAACAAACTGCTTTTGCTATGAAACGTGTGACATAGAAACGGAAAAAGTAAAAAAAAAAATTAAAAATTTTAATTGTTAAATTGTTAAAATTTAGTGAGAAAACTAAAAATATTTTATATATAATATTTTATTAATAAATAATAATTAAAGAAATACATCTGGTAAAGTGCGGAAAGGGGGAAAAACCCAGAATATAAACAAGGGGTATTTGTGGCCATTCATATTTTAGAATGGCTTCGATTCCGAACCTGTGGGACAACGCAGTAGAGGACGCCCACGGAACCGATGGCGCACACAAGTGGAGAGGGACCTCGACCAACTTGGTGTGCAAAATTGGAGAACGCTGGCTAAAGACCGTGCCAGCTGGAAAACTTTGTTGGTTGAGGCCCAGGTTCACCACGGACTGTAGCGCCAAAAGAAGAAGAAGAAGAAGAAGAAGAAGAGGCAATTACCTTTACAAGGGATTATTAATGAAGTTTTTTTGATTTGAAAAAAAGTAGTTAATATTTTTTTAAAGCTCTTACTCCTACTACCACAAAACACTATTCGAAATATATGTATGTATGTATGTATGTATGTATGTATGTATGTATAAACTTTCTTATAAGTTGTACTGAAAAGTTAAAACTTTGCCGAGAGGTACTCCATATTGGTCTTTTGAACTAATTTTTAGCTTAAGTTGACTTAAGTACTTATTTCTTGTTGGCAGCGTAACAATAATCGCACACACACGTACACACGCTCAGGTACTTGTGCATGCTTCGGCTTGTTTCTGTGTGTGTGTGTGTGTGTGTGTGTGTGTGTTCATTTCCAGCCACTGCATGAATAAATGAAACTTGAAAATTTGTTGTTGCTTAGAATCTCTAACTGTGTGTTTTATTTATACATATATTTTCCATCCATTCCTATTGTATGTGTAAATTACAAGCACTTAAATGTGCGCAAATTATACAAGCAAAACATTTATAGGAAAATAAGTTTTGAATTTTTGTATGTATGAATATGTTTGGGGACAAAATAGAAATTTTTCCTATTAAAATAAATGAACTTGTTACTTATGCACTTTTCATACACAATGACAAGTTGAAGTGAATTTACGAATCTTGAAGAAGTGATATATATGTATGTATGTATGTATGTATGTATGTATGTATGTATGTGTACGAGTGTTTGTAAGAACTCGTACTTAATTCTGGCATTCGTTGCAAGCGAACGTATTGATGGTGAATCAAAAGTTGTTTCACTCCATGAAATTGGGGCAATAATGTACATATATACATACATACGTTGGAGTTGTACTACTTTTAAAAGTAGTGATAAATAAAATAATAATAAAACGTATGTATGTTGCATTAAGTGCTTCATCTGCTTTTTGTTTAATTAATATAAAGTGCCTGTGCGATACTCGTATCATTGAAATTTTATATTCGTTTTGAAGGGCATTACAAATCGCACATGAAGCCCATCCGAAATGACCTATTTTCTCTGACACCAGCGCATAACTCAGTGTGGGATATGTTGGCTTTTGCGAAGTCTGTTTCCACTAAAACGCCTCACAATAATAACTCTGGGGAAGTTAAATTGCACGACCTCGGTGGCCAGTTCGCACTACCTTCACTGGAGATGACAACACTTTTAGATCGCTGTCATAGTTTGTGCAATATTTTGGAGGTATTTTTTTAAGCTGCATAAGAACTATCGATATCGATAACTGTGATTTGACAGTTGAGAATATCAAACTTTGCTGACATTTCGACTCAGTAAGGATCGTTTAACTCCCAAACAATGTTTCCAATTTGTGGCAGTTTATTTAACAAACAAACAAACAAAAATGCCAAAAGATTATTTCTGACGAAATGGGTACCTCAATAGGCAAAATCACCATATTTAGAGGGCAGATTATCGTTATTAAGCCGTTAAAGAATAAAAACGATATTTATGTATTAAAATTAACTGTTTAAGGCGACTTAAACGCTGGAGGCATCATCAATCCTTACTTTCTTGGAAATGAGCAAAGACCAGCTAAACATCGATGGCATTCGGTTCCAACAGAACGTTGCAATTTGCCATATATCGGGCTTAACACGGTTTTTATTGCAAAAACAAATTGGTGACAAACCTCTCGCCATAAGGCTTTCTGTTCACTAATTTTTATGCGGCCATATTAGGCCATTGGCTTACGCCGACAAACCAGCAACTCTTAAAGCATTGAAAGCCAATATTCAAGGCATGATCGAGGCATGCGGGCAGATATATTGATACACTGTATAACGATTAGCATTTAGAGAAATACAAACGGGGGCACTGTTCAGCGAACACACCTCGTTCTACGAGTTTTGTATGGATGCAGGCACAGGTCACGAAAGCAAAGTTCACTACGTTGCGTTGTGTACGAAAGCCGAATATATTTCGTTTAAAATATACTTATTTTATAATGATATAAAGCTGTAATGGTCGTTTTCGAATCGAAACAAAAACCTGTTTTCATATAAATTAATAAAAAAAAGTGCTTCGTATGACGCCCAGGACTTTTCTACACATTTCAATCGTAAATTAGAAATTTTCTCAGTAACAACAACCAATAATTGGTATAAAGAAAATTTGCTCTTGATAAACAATTCACAGACAATATAGAACAAAAATTAAACTCAGTGACAGCTGTTAGTGAAGGGTTTTTGTTGGTTTTGTGGCGTCAATTATCATTTAACAGTTTTAGGCGATTTCGCAGCACCTGAAATTGAGAGCGCAGCTGATAAATTCATTTAAGTTCTAGTCTGCTTCGAATGTCTTGTTGCTGACATTTCGGTACTATTTAACAATAACAAAATACGTATTTGGGTTTTGTTGTTGTAGTTGTGAGGTTACTCGCCATGATTCCACCTGGATTATGTACATTTATTATATTTTCTTTATTGTCAAACACAAAAGGCAAATAAATTAACCAAAAGTTTCTTATTTCAAAAGGCATCAGGAAAGCCTGATGGGTTTAATTAGCGAGACAAATAATAAATGAAAGTAATCACTGAATTCAAGTAGTTTCCGTATAAGTTTTGTATTCTTATAAAACCTGGAGACAGATTCTGCTCGTATCTTAAAGACACTGCCTTAAGCCAATTTGGTCAAGTACAAAAAGCAAATAATTTGTGTCACATCCGAGTAAAAGCGTTTCGCTTATCATTAAGTATTTGGACAGAATATATATTATTTTTGTCCATCAAATGTTGTTCAAATAAGAATTGCTACGCATTTTGTTTTGCGTCATCAAAACAGGGTCAAATTTCATTTAAATTGTTTGCTGGCGTCGGCTCATTTTCTATTATATATTTTTCTTCTTCAGTTTTTTTACTCAAAATTCACCAATCAATCGAGAACAAGTTGAAGTAAATTATGGTGTTTTGTTTAAATTTGTCACATTTTAGCAATTTTATTGAGCAAACACATGCACAAACACACCTACATAAATATGTTAGGGATAAGTCGATGGTGTCGAACGTGACAGTTATATAGGATTAAAATGTGAAAAAATAAATTTTTTTTTCACTTTATTTTTAATTTAAATTATAGCTCATGAAAAGCACTACATTAAAGTTGATGGTGAATGGAAGCAAATGGCAAAATGAAATAGCAATTCGAACGTGACAAAAATGGGAATAGATGGGTGGATGGTGGCATAGTCTGGGAAATTCAGCGAACTGTAGAATTTTTCAGTAACAACGATAACAACCTTTGCCAGTGTGGGCGTATGTTTCTTGAAGCCATTATCATAACGTGACATTATTTCCATAATGATTCAATTGGTTAATGATTAGTAAAAATTTATTCTGAGAAGTAGAAAGTAGATATAATTTGTATAAATTAAATTGATTTCTCTTTCTGCAGTAGTTCAAATTTTTAAAATTTGTGGCTATTTGTATGTATTTTAAATAAACTTTAAAACCTAAACTGATCCTAAAGGGAAAAGCCAAGTTTGTCTATAGGAAATGATACACTGTGGTTGTAGGAGTATGAGTGTACGTGTACTTCTTTAAAGGAAAACTCACAGCCATATTTTTTACACGGCAAATATTACTCTCAAGACAAATTAGCAAACTTTTTTTTAATTAAAATTTCTGTTAATTTGTCTTTTTTCTGTATTCTTTTTCTTAGGTTTAGTGTTTGTTTGAAAAAAGTGATAAATATATTATTTGGGTTAGTAATTTTTTTGTTTGAACATAAACTTGTTGTTGAAATCTTGGCAGTTTGCGTGCAACAAGTGTTGTCTTCAAAGTCTTGTTTGACTCCAGGGGTTTCTTTAATGGAACCTATTCAAATAATTTAATAACTGATGCAGTCACTTTATTTATTGAGTATGAGAGAAAACTTTTTCTGTATAAATATTAAGATTATTGGTTGAACTATTAAACGCGCTTTCAAGTTGGCATGACTGTAAAAGCGGCTACAAAACAGCTGACTGTCCTACTAGTTTAAACTTTTCATGTATTAGTCATAGTAAAAATGTCTAAAAATGGTCCTACTTCACATTTGAAGGCTGTACTATTGCCATTTATTTCTATTTGTAAGTCATACTTCTTCAATTCCAGGCACTTTTCTTACACTTGCTAATTTTACGTTTTCAACGCTAAAACGTTTTTTCAACTAAAAATAGGGGGGAAAACCCCAAATCGGACTTACAAATACCGTTCGCTCAAAAATCTTTACATGCATTAAAAATAACGCTAACAGGCCTAAATTGCTTGCAATGTCAAGACATAACTTTATTTTCCTGATATTTTGAAAAATATAGTTAATGAAATGAATAGAGTTAGAGAAGGATTTAAACAAACTTTAGGTGCGATATTGGCCAAACCGAATGGGTGCCAGGAGCCCGGCTGAACTAGACAACAATTATGAAAACCGACCACAACACAACTTCCCCTCCATCCTATATTAGATGTTCTTTAATATTAATTATTTTAGTTGTAGTTAAACTTGGCACCGGCTTAAGCTCTAAGATAGCAAAATAACTATTTTTCGAAACTAGAATTGTCAACAAATTCGGACAGTTTCGGACAGTCATACAACGTCGCTTTTAAGCCTAAAGAATGCAAACTCGAAAGTATTCCACCAATTATTACGAAATTCGATAAAAAAAAGTTTAATGTGGTGAATGTTTTAAAGTGGCTAAACAATTTACGTTGTTTTTTTTTTTTGATTTCGATATGAGCGTTAATTGATATTGTTTGTTAAAAAAATCGATAAGTGAAATACCATAATCTGAGGCTGATTTCCTCACGTTTAAATACCTTTTAAGTTTATTTTGCTCCAGTCTGAAATATTCGTGACACTCAAGGTCTAATTAACCCACGTTTGAATACCTATTTCGGTTAATTAACTCAATTTAACCACCAAGTCTCTACACACCAGTACAGGCTACTATTTGGCTACAACACTGCCAATAGTGCAGCCAAGTTTACATGCAAGTAAGAGATAGAATTGACAGCACAACTAATTACTTTTTTGTGTTTTTGTTGCGATTGCATGTCAGCAATTAATTAGACGAACTCCTTTAAATACTATCTCCATGTAATTACCCAGAAATCTGAGAAGTTTTGGCGGGGTAATTATCTATGAATTAGTGTACTGTCATTCTGATCTGAAATAATAAGTTTTTATTCAAGGTCAATACTGACGTCATTCTTATTGTAATTCAATGTGATGAATACGATTAAGATGGCCAAATTATATATCGATACCTTAATATAGAAAGGCCCTAAGTAACGTTTTCCTTACTTTTCAGGAGAGAGAAAAACCTTAATAAAAATTAATGTTTTATAGTCGCGAAACTTTTTTCAACTGCTTATAGTTTTGTTATTTCTAGTCCGATCACGTCAATTGTTTTTACCAATGATGTGTTGGAACATCATCTTTCGAAATTTAAAAAAACTCGATTTGAGCAAAAAAAAAAACAGTTGAGGCTTAAGGTAACGATATGTATTGTACATATAACTTAGATTTAAAACACCAGGCAATGTCCAGTAAATTATTGTTGTATTAATTGTGACATAAAAATACTTTAAATTGACTTAAGAAAGTCATTCTTCGAGAAGGCAATTAACGCATTAGATAAGTAGACGTGTATAAAATATTTTCTATATCAAAATCCCGACTAGATTAAGAAACACTTCTATTGTGGTTTTATTATTACTTTGTCTTAATTTGCTATTCGTGTCACATTTCGTGCCAAGTGTTGATAATGAATTTTAATTGTAGCCGCCCGGCAGCCCAAGAGGTGGGGGGAGAGGTGTTAAAATAAAAGCCCTTGGCTGCCTGTCCAACGTCTTAATCACGGGTAATTTATGGCCAACAAAACCACCACAAAATCCAATTTGATGTTGTGGTTTAGTGTTAGAAAAAAAAGGAAGTTGTTTTGCTCACTAGTGGATTACGTTTAGCAATTTCTTGTCTAAAATTATCCGTTTGACAGTTTCCTATTAAATAAGAACTTATTTGGCTTAAAACATGTTGTCGAAAACTTGACTCCTTGTACACGTACGAGGGGCCAACAAGCCGTTATAATTTATTCCTTTTTCCATGCGCAATTTAGCATGAAACATACATACACACATACATATTTGCATATGTACATACATACATACATACATACATACATACATACATATATGTGTATCCTTAGCCATAACTGATTTAAATGCGTGCTTTCGTTGTTTCTTTGTCATCTGCAACTTCCTTCCCAGATAAAACTCAATTTAACCTACATGTGTATGTATGTATGTATGTATGTACATACATAAATACTTGAACATTCATAAAAATGTAATGGCTTCCAATTTGCTTAATACCTCGAGCGGGAGAACACAACACAAAAAAGTTTCGGTCCCAGATTTACTTAAAAAATAAAGAAAACTTAAAAGAAGAAAAAAAAAAGATTTATGAGAAATGGTACTTGATGTGTTTAAAGTTCACACAACTGTGGCTGATGGCGTTGAAATACCACGTATCAAGGCAAATCCACCATTTTGTGTCAGTCGCTCCAAGCAACAACGCGTTGGCAAACTGGTGCTGACAGTGCAGAACAAAACAGTTCGTGCATTATTTGCTTGAAAAGTTTAAATTCCACACAGGCTGTTTCAGGGAAATTACTTCCGGATTCGGCAAATTATTTGATGGAAAATATAATTGCAAAAATGTTGTTGCTCCGGCAAACAAAAACAAACAAAAACGTTTAATTTCCAGCAATTATTTTCGTGATTTCAGTAAACAATTTTTGTTGAATATATTCAAGCTGTTGCTGAAGCTGATAAAAGACAAAACTTTGAATCCATGAAAAGAACGCCACAATTTATTGCGTATGATTTATGCATTAAACACATTGGGGACGGCAGACTACCGGCTACAAAATGTGTCTAAATTAAAACGCACACATTCTTATGGACACGATTATTTTAACGACCGCACAGCCCACCTTTATAGCTGTCGCCAATTTAAAGCTAAATCCATTTTTCTCCGCTACAAACCTAAAGAAATGTGGACTAAGAAATTGGTGCTTTGTTTTAAAATGCTTTTGATAGAGAAATACTTATAAAGTTTGTATAAATTATAATATTTTTTCAATTCAGAAGTTTTAAAAAACATGTCTTTCAAAATTGATTCGATTTTGCTTTCGATTTGCATCATAAAACCCTGAATAAATTAATAAGTTTTTGAAAATTTGAAGAATTTTTATTGAACATCATTTAAGGCCATGAAACGCTTCACATACATCGCTGTGCACAACAACTTGTTACGTAAAACGGTCAAACCGGGTAGAGATAGATGTGATCGTAAATAATATTGTACGAATGTTTTTCTCTGGTTATTATTGCCTGTCCCGTAGTTGTACGTAAACTTTAACCAGAAATAATTCATAAATTTCAATTTAATATACAATTTCTTAATGTGCTTTTTATAGTTCAAAAGATATATTTAAAAACATCTTCAACTTGCGCTCTCCCTAAAGTAGGCGTGGCCGAACCACAAATTTTGTAATTTTGTGTGCTTTAATAAATACTCTTTGTGGGAAAAATTTTTATTTCTGAAACGTCAACATAAACTGGATTTTTTCTGCTTCTTTTTTGTTAAAAAAAAATTTGAATTGGCCTCACTGAAATAGTACATGTAACTGCAACGCTGTAAATGTAGCTGCCGCCTTCAAATAATTGTGTACCTGGCATTTGTAGCCAGGTGTCTGTGTGGCCGGTTGTTTTAAATGTGTTTCATAAATTAAAAATGAGAAAATATGAAAATGATCAATTTAAATATATAATTATATTATTGAAACAACTGAGTTCATTTAACCGCTGTCTAATTACAACAAAAGTTTTTGGGTGTGTTTTCTGGACATGCATATGGCGACTTTTCGTAGGTAGGTGCTACCCTATTCGCCAGTAGTCTACGGCTGGAAAAAACTCAGAACACTTTATATTCTATAGCTTTAAAACATGTACTTGGTTTTCGTCTTTTATTACTTTTGAAATAGACATCGTAGTCAATCGCAATTGTTAAGAAAAGTAAAACATAAAAAGAAGACGCACTTGAAAATGCTAAATATTTTGTTGTTATTATATTATTTTTATTTCTATGTACATAAATATGTATAGAAAATCCCCGAGAAATCAATTAAATTATACAAAGACCTCAATTTTCTTTTACAAAATAACTGGCGATATGGAACATTAAATAGTTACGCCAACTTTAAAAAGTTAGAGCGAAAATCTGCTCGATACTTGAGAAAGACTTTTCCCGTGACGGAAAATCAAAGACTGTTTTTGCTTCGATCCAATAGGCGGGCACTGAGTTTGATAACCGGTAGTCCAACTAAAATGCAAGCTGTTTATTGTAAATAAAACAACAAATTTTTAGAGAATAGACATACCTGTATACGATGGTCCATATTTTCAATAACTCTGAGATATAATTGAGGTTCAATGTCGTTATTGTGGCGAATTACCGCCTTCACTCATTCACGGACAGTTGGCTTATTGACGTACACCTTTTCCTTTAAACATACCCAAAGAAAGAGGTTCAACGGTAACAAATCGCACGATCGTGGCGGCTTTTGAATTTCTCGCGCCAAATCACGAAGTGTCGGATAATCGTGATGAGGTCTGTGTAAACAGAGCATTTTAAACCTGGAAAGTTCCTCTCTAGCCCTGTTGATAGTTTCAGTTATGCTCCTCGTATATCTGTGATATAAAATTTATCTTTGGGTACAGTGAAATACCAAGTATAAAATTTACATTCTTCTTCTTCTCTTGGCGCTACAGCCCGTGGTGAACCTGGGCCTCAACCAACAAAGTTTTCCAGCTGGCACGGTCTTTAGCCAGCGTTCTTCAATTGTGCACACCAAGTTGGTTGAGGTCCCTCTCCACTTGTTTGCGCCATCGGTTCCGTGGGCGTCCTCTACTGCGTTGTCCCACAGGTTCGGAATCGAAGATTTACATTACCTTAGTTTTAATAAGTCCATTAGATTATTTCTGTAGGATTGAAAAAGTCTATGAAGATAATTTTGGAAAGAAATATGATTTCAATGAACTGAAATGATGGCAGATTTTGATACAATATTTTCTAATGCACTTAATAGCTGCCAAAGTTATCGTGTTCTTCAGAATTTCTGCAATCTGGTTGAAAATTTTCGCTTCTTTTCTGCTGCATACAAATACATACATATTTTGATGCATGAATTTATCTAGCGAAAGAGCAATAAAAGACCACAATGTCGTTTAGTTTTCCAGCTGGAAAATCTTCAAGCTTCGTAAAGTCTCAATATTCGCACCATGAATTATTCATCAATTTAATATACAGGGAATCAAAAAAGGTTCTTCTTTTAAAAATACCATCTATTCCCTTCACTTATTCGACTGTTGACTTACATGGAGTAGAGTTTGAATGATTGGAGCAGTTCTGGTTTAAAATTGTCGGCATTTTTATTGTATGCCCGCTTTAAAGCACTTAAATTCGTTTAAGTGCATCGCATTTAAAATGGCTTCCCATTTAAATGACTATTTTTTGCTCTTAGTTAAGGCATTGAAAAAGCTGCGAAAAATCACAGACTTAAAGGCGTAAAATTTTACATAAGTTTTTTATTAAAAGATTTGTAATAGTTATTATAAAATATATTTTTAAAACTTTGCCTTGTATTTGAACTTAAAAGGTGGCTTAAAGGTGGCAAATTTACATTTGATGCTTGCAAAATGGCTCTAGTTTGTGCCGGCCGCCTCTGAACCCAGTCGACTTAAAGAAATCCTGATTTATTTTAAGTTTTGCCAAACCGCTGAGTTCATTTAGTAATTGTTACTTATTACTTTAGGGATCTTCTTTTGCTCACTATTGCAGTATCTTTATATGATACATGACTTTAGATTGTCATACTTGCCCTGATCAGGGCTTTGATCCAAAAGCTATTGCTATCATTATTCTGGAAATATTTGTAAAACCTTATTTACACATAATAATTAAAATTGTAAGTTTTAGCCGGCGCACTTAAGCCAGAACTGCTGTATATATTGGCCGCTACTGTCTCTGCATTACATCCATTTCTATTGTTATAACGTGAAGCGGTCTAAAAAAATATAAAACTATGAATAGAATTGGTGGGGGTGGCGGACCGAAAGAACACGTTCAAATTGTTGCTATTGTGTTTGGCTGAATGGGTTAAAAGAAGATGACACTCTTTGCAAATTGTTGCTGCTGTGTTTCGGTGTTGGTGCTGGAAAAGACAGTGTTTACAATGTAACGTGCACGTTCATATTTACTTGGTTTACGAGTTTTTTTTTCGTCTTCTTCTACAATGTATGAACGTTAGCATGTGAGTGTGTTCACCTAACAAACATTTCAATGTTAATTAAGTTTGAAATCTAATGATTCCAAAATGTTCAAAATTGTTCAAATTAAAAACCAGATTTATTTCAAAAAGTTGAAATTTTAGTAGAGCGAGTCCACGCTGCGAACTTTATATGGGAAATTGACTTGAGAGTTACAGCACAACCAAAATCTCGCCAGTTTTCTGCCCCTGTGCTGGAGTGCAAAACCACGAAATCCATTTTTTGATTTCGAGCTCATCAATAACCTCCAGGTTTTAACCAATTTCTTTTCACATATAATATAAGTATGTAATTTAGGAATCCAAAGTCTATAACAACAAGTACAAGTTCAATTTGTCATTATTTTGTTTCTACTGTAGAATAGTAAAAACTATAGTACAATATAATAATCAATTTTATAGAAATTGGTTTATTTGTTGAACGTTTATGTTTCTTAATATTCTTATCAGGCTTTTCAGTCCGGCTTTAGCTCAAATAATTAAGAAAATGCAATGATTTTTTCCCTACATTTTATTCATTTACCAAAATTTCGATCAACGTCGTTGATCATCTGCAGGTTTCATGAAAATATTTACATTGATGTGAAACTTAAAACTATTTAAAATTCGTCTATTTGTGTAAAAAACTCCTCCGGTTGGTTGTTTATTTCCCAGGATTGTTGTCCAGTTGCTAAATTGGAGAGTGGAATTTTCTACACAAATAGATGTCGTGTTTTTGTTTGCTGGGTAGCTGTGTATGGGGATACTTATCTGAAAGTGTTTACATGGGCACGGAGTACAATACAGATTGTTAAATAAAATTTCATATTTCATATACATGTATGTGTATATCGGTAGTTACAGAAATACAGTGGAAGCTCGGTATAACGAGTGATATAATGTCAGACCTGTTCGTTATCGTAAAATATTCATTGTATAGAAGAAGTTTTTGTTCGAAAACATTTTCTGCATTCAGTGTTAATAAAAAACGGTTTATTCAATTTAATAACTGCAGAGATGTGAACAATTTATTTAAAAATGTTTGTCTTGTTTTTCTCTTAATAGACAGAAAAGAGCAGTTATTTTCTCATTTTTGATATTTTCCTCCCGTGAGCAGTTGTTGCTCCAGCTTGAACAAATGTTTTGTCCAAGAGGAAGCAGCTTCCAACACAAACGGGTTTCGTCAGCATTCAAAATTGAGTATAATTTTCCGCAGATTAGATTTTAAATGGCTCTACTAAGTCTACTTTTCGGCAGTCTCAGCATATCGGTATATTGCAGATGAAAGATTTTGGACTTATTTATTAAAAATTACCAACAATATTGTACCATTTTTGAAGTCTTCCAAAACTTTAGTCTTTGCATTTGCAGAAAATCTTTTTCTATTGCCCATATTTCTTTGCATTATTACGAATAATCTTACCTTTTTCCCTTCCCTTTTAATTCATAAAATATTTTTCTATTTTCATATGTACATACATACATTCATACATTCATATATTCAGACATTCGTTGTATTGAGTGTCAAAACTGTAAACTTTCGCTATATAAGAATATAAGAATATTGAAAAATTACTCATTCGTTATATTGCGAATTCGTTAAAGGGAACTTTGACTGTAACCACATAAATTTATTGTATGAGGGGGATTTTATTATTTGAACTTTGTTGTTGTACATGTGAATACACATTTTCTGCATGTATGTGTATTTAGAATATACCGTGGGTAGGATTAATTGTGGTTTAGTAGAGCTCACGTCCCAGTATCGTAATTATCAATCGTTTAAATATGATTCGATTAAAATTGATGCATTACATACTACACATTCAAATCCATCGTATTTTTTTTATGACTTACGACACAATGTCACGTTGAAGTTCCGTAATTTGTAATTTGAAAATCTCAATAAAGGGCACGACGCGTCATACTTGTTGATTAAAACAGTTAAAAAACACTACACCAGGTCCGTATTCGAATAGAATTTCATATATACGAGTATAATATAATATAAATTTTGCCTGTATCACAGCATAACATTTCCCAGGTCATCAAATGTGCATAAATTCTGTACATATTGCGCATACGGAAACTGACAAAACCCGTTACCTTTTTCTAATTTAGATCGAAAAAAAGTTGGTTGAAGTGATAATTTTAAAATTGCTTACGATTTTGAAACACTAGATGCGGTTTTTTAAAACCACTTTTGAAATACATATTTAGTGCACACCTACAACAAAGCTCAAGTTAATCGGATACCGTTCCATTCGGTCTTAGGGCTATAACCATGAAAAGTATTAGGAATACGTTTGCGCGCAACCAAGTTTCAACTAAAACATTAACATTGTGTTGGTTACTGGGTAAAAATTCTCCGTTAAGTCTTGAACACAAAGTATTGCTTAACAAAGCCATCCTAAAACGAATATGGACACATGGGATACAACTGTGGGGAGCTGCGAGCTCCCCAAATATTGAGAAATTGAGACATTAAGAATGACTAATAATAATATTCATCGAGACTTAAAACGACGCTCTACCAAGGAAGAAAGGACGAAGGGTTCAGCAAAAGATACGTCGATAGGCTCAGTAAAATCATACAAATGTCCTGGCCGTCGCCTTGTTAGATGACAGTGAGGAAATAGTAACGTTAAAAAGGGTTCACGTTTTAGACTTGCCTTTCAGAAAATATTCATTTGTTAAGTATGTAAATTTAAATAGTACTTTTAAGTACTATTAAGTACATATATTGTGCATTATATATGTACATATGTATGTATGTATATCTTTCTATTTGTCTGTTTCGGTCTCACTGGGAGTTCAAACGATTGTAATATTTAAGTTTATTATGAAATTGATTTAATATTGTAAACATTTTTCAATAAACTGCGAATAAATAAATAAAAATAATAAAACATTATGCAACTTTCTTGTATTGTACCTCATACGCAGTGAAAATTGTACGGCGAGTTCGTCGCGATGGGCGTTAGTAAGGGCACTTTTTGGCAGCTGATTTTTGTTATTATAACACTTCAGTGATGACAACGTGTTCAATGAAAATCGCGTCAAAGAAGCCAAAGTATTCAACTGTTAATGGGCAAATTTTTATTGTACATATATTTTTTATGATTTTTCTATCGCGCAAATTCGATGAACTTTAAACAAATATTTTCGGTTGTAGCTCGACATGATCTGACTAGTGACACGGTTGCAATTTCTTTAAATGTCAAAGCAGACATTTCCAATCGTACATAAAGGCGATTTAGACGAAAGTACAAGTCGTACGATAAGTCATCTTTTTTGAGTAGAAGAGCAGGGCAGAGCAGTTTATCGTCTAAACTGAATATTTAATGAAACCATACGAAATAGGGAAAATATACGGATGAAAACTTAACACATCATTAGATCAGGGATGTATTTTTATGTAAACAAATAAAGCAAACAAAGAATAGCATCTGTGAACAACTGAAATAAGAAAAATGGCGCAAACAATAGAAAATAAAAACAATTTTTGGTGCAAACGTAAAAAAATCTGTGGTAAGATTTTTATTCTGATTTTTAAAATACGGCGATAATTTCATATGATTTTCTCATTGGCTTTACGTACGACTTGTATTACCGTCTAAATCCCCTTTACAAGAACATTTTTATGAGGCGTCTGTCACGCAAATTCAGTGATGTATTTAAAATTTAAGCTCTAAATGATCACATTTTTGTTTGTAATTGCGTATAATTCAAAATATATAATATATTTTATTTAAATATGAAAGCGGAACTTCGCCATAGTAAATGGGACAATTTGTATATAAAAAATTTTTATATTTCAGGATGCCAATTCGGTGACCTCTGAACAGTTTTTGCAATATATGGCAACATTTTTAGTTGCACATGGATGCTGCATATTCAGAATACAGCTACAGGTGCAAATTTCTTAAATATGGAAGCCAGACTTTTACAATTTTACTAAAACGTTCAGATAAGTTCAAAACCATAATTTGTTTGTGTTCGACTTAAATCATAATGAGTCACAAGGGCGGGATGCGGACAACGTAACGCATGAGGTAACGGTATAAAGTTTGAATCCCAGCTTCTTTTGCCATGTGAAACTTATTTCGAGGCGGAACTTTATGTTGGAAACAACTGTGTTTCTTCCAAAAATATTTTATCTCTCCCACTGTTTGTAGGTGGTTTTTTTGGAAAAGAAAAAACTGGTTGATTTTTTTTTTACACCAACACAACAAAACAAGTATTTGTGGGCAATTTAATATTTCGGTCTTGTCTTTGTTTTTTTGGGTCTTCTAGTTAAGAATTAAAGTTGGGGTCTGCTACCAGAAGCAACAACGCCAGGACACGTTTAATTGTCTGAACTTAATTTAATCGCTGCAGGAGATAAAAAATATAATTTCTGTTAAAATGGCTTTTGACAATCGAAAGCATTTGCCCCTCTTCCTGCGCTCACCCTTCTTGCTTAATTAAGTCTTTTATTAGTTATTATGAGGGATAAAATTACATGATGCGGGTCGCGTAATAAAAGTGTGTGAAACAAAAGAACCAGCTTTCGTGCGCATAAATTATTTTCATCGTTAATTTTATTTATGCTTCATTGGCTTAATTAAGTGCTGTAAGTCATATATTCTTTTTGCTCCGTTTTCGATAACAACAACAAATTTGTATATAATAGACATTTAACCCCCGAATCAATAAAAATTAATATCTCTACTTTTTATTGCTTTCAATAAAATTTTCATGAACGAAACGAAATTATCATTTCAGCTGGATTAGAGCACAAGGAGTTTTTTCTTTTTTTTTTATAAATTTTGGATAATATTATAAATGAAAATTTTCCCCAAATAATTTCAATTCCAGTGGAATTTTTTTTTCTGTTATTTGGGGGAAAAGACTCTGTGGATGGGCCTAAATATCAGCATTAAAACATAATTTGATGTATTAATAAGAAAAATATTCGTGTCATAAAAACCTTAATCAAAAATGTTCCAAACGCGGTGCCATAGAAATTTTAAAATAATCATATAGACGACGTAAAAGAACCTTTTAATGATTACACCATGAATATTGTAGGTACGAGGTCGATTCAAAAAATCACATGAGTTTAGAAATTTCGCGAGTCACGTACCTTCCAATGTTGTTATTTTTTTGCGCAGACATCGTATAGTGTGAGTTTTCAGTTCCATAGTTATTATCTTCATTTAAAATGTAAAGACGAGCTTCAAATGGATATGGCCTTTACTCACAATGTGGATATCAGATCATCAACCACCAGTCTAGAGGTGGCAGGTTCGATTCCTACCAAAGACTTTGAGTGTTTCCGTGCACAAGAAAAGGGCTTTGTACTTTGGTCGGTTGTGAAAAAAAATCAATAAGTATAAGAGGGGGGACGCTACGCGGTCGTAACGCCAGTGATTGACACCAAAGGGGTTGGGCCACCCTTAATGCAGGATGTTAACTGTGAGTCACACCGTAACTTTAAGTTAATTTTTTTTTGTTCGAGTGTTTGACAAATTCAACCATGCGGAGGTACACAATTGAAGCCTTTTTATGAAAATGGGCGTTCCAATCAAAATGCATTGCAAACAGCCAACGAAACAATGACTCTTTTGCGCGAGAAAATTAATGTCTGTGATATCTCACGTCGTGACGATGTTAATTGGCCGGTCGCCACCGGCACCAACTTTGGCATTTCTGATGATTATTGAAGAAATTTTGTGCTCCAAGAATTTTAAAACGCACCGAGTTGACAACGCTGGCCGCCACTATCATGTTATTTGACACCGTTGAACCTTTTTCTCGCCGGATATTTAAAAGAAAAATTGTACCGCAATAGACCAAGAACAATTCAACCACTAAAGAATGAGGCAATTCGGCACATTAACGACATTGAACCTCATTTATGTCACATTGAAAATATAGCCTATCGGATAGAGGTATGCCGAGCATTTGAGACCAATATTTTGTTTTACACATAATTGTCACAGATCAAAAATATTAAGATGATTCTCCGAAAACTTTTTGTTTTATTTACAATTAACAACGAGCGTTTTGGTTGGACCAACCTTTTCAACTTGAATTGATGAAAAAGTTATGCCATTTTTTTTTTTTGTAGCTGTAGAAGATATCATCAGTTTTTGTTACTTTAAGGTTCTCAGTAATTTTTCTGACATTTAATGGTGAACATTAACATTTGGCCACAATTGACTTTTTCAGCATGAAAGAAAACCGAAAATCCTACGAATTAAGTTGGTTAAGCTCGTATTTTTGTGGCTGTTATTCTTTTTCAATCAACATAAATTATATGTTTTTTATATACATAAATACATACATATGTATATATTTTTCCAATGAAAAACGGATACCAAATGCAAACCGAAATAAAAATACAAAGATTTCTACTCAAGTTTGTTCCCAGGACATTCCGCAAAATGATGACGATAAAGATAAATATTTTGGTTTGGGTGGCTTAAACCCCCAACGCCCTTTTTTTTAGAGCCTCGAGCAGAAACAAATGTCTTATCCTGTTAAAAATATGTGACTCGTTTTTCTTTGGAAATTTTTATTTTATCGTCGGCTATTTATTATGCTGAACATGACACATCTGTGTTTTTATTTGGCCATATTTCAAAAATATTAGAAAGTTTAAGCATAAATAAGAAAATATAAAATACATTATGATTTTTTAATAATAATTTTTTATTGCTGTTTTATGTGTTCGCCTCAACAAGTCTGAAATATTAATAGAAACTGGTTTCTTAATATGAAAATTTAAAACAAACTTAAACTGTGATATTAAATTATAATCAATATTAAATGTCATTAAATCACCTTTTGACAAGAAAAAATTTTTGTGTTTTTTCAATCACTTCGTGGTTATTTTATTAAAACACAATTGGTTTTGGATAAACGGGAAGACAAACGTATAGTAGAAGACAATTTCAAGTCATAATATTGAAAAAATAGATGTTAAAATCAGGAAATATCTCATACGAAACTGTATGAAGTTATTGCAATGAAGGCACAAACTTTTATCTTTCAGTTGAAACATCAAACGTGAAGGCAAAGTTTGCCACTTCATGTTAACTTGACATGATTCTTATTAAAAATAAATGTTTTAGGCATATAAACAGTTTAGGCATATCAATTTTTTTTATTAAATTGAAGTAAAACAAAATTATGGCCACAAAAATATTAGGGATGGGAAAAAAATCGTTGAAAATAATAAAAGCGGCGAATACTTGTAAAAAGATATTAAAACTTGAGGGCAACAGCTTCACTTTCTGGGCTACGATTAGGGAATGCTTGTAAATGATAATATGAAAAGATAATCTAAGCAGTCTTACGCCCAATAAAGGTATTGAAGAGGAAATCATCAAGAAGAGTATCTGCGATGCACAAACTTTTAACGTGCTATTGCTGGTGCTTTCTTTAGGCGAAATTATTGCAACGCGAACAAACTCTCAACGCGAAAAAGCTCTCAAAACCGCGCAGGAGCTAAACAACGCCCCCAAATGTTGCAGTCTGAGTCCTTCCAAACTAAATCTAAAGCTGCTCCTTAAAAAAACAATGCGACCAAAGACTGCCCCTTGGTGTTGGAACACAGCTTTCCACGTGCCTTCCTAAATAAGTCTAGTGAAAAGTTCTTTTTTATTAATCGAAAAAAGTGTTGCAATAATGTTTGAAAAAAATTACAGACCGATTTGTCAAGCAAAAAGAATTTGGAAATACTTAATATTTCTTAGAAGTGTTTTAAGGACTCAACTTCATGCCAATTATTTTAGTAATTAAACTAATTGAATAAGTCTGACCTGATTGGTATTTTTTTTTTTTAATAAATCATGATCAATCATGAGATTTTTGTTTTCAATTTTTGTATCCCTGTTAGCGGTTGACAACTTTTTATACGAATGCGATAAAATGTGTAAGAATCAGCATTCTGGTCATGAGATATATCATTGTTTGCCAACAACGTTATTTTGAAAATGTAATATATTTGTAAAATTAAATTCGTTATTACTTTCATATTTTTTTTTTTTTTGAAAACAAAATAACCATAATATTGTTGAACCTAAACTCGTTATTCTTATTGTTTATATTATTTATATCTTAATATAATACAATTATAATAATAAATGTTGAAGAGAAAAAAGAGTTCTCTGCAGCAGGGACTTTCGACTCGGAATTAAAATTACTGTTAAATTAATTTTTGGAAGTTAATTTTCGATAAATATTTATGAATAGCATCTGATGGATTTTTTAAGAGATCGGATGGTAGTATGGACCCAAGGCTGGAGTATCTGATTGAGTTGTAACAGCTACATTCATCTAAAATATGTTTTACATTAGGCACCGTGTTACACGTTGTACATCATGCTGCCGCCCTTGGTTCAAAAAGATCTTTAAGGGGGGCGAAAGAATATATTGGTTTTCAGTCTTGTTACAGTTTTCGAGTATAACGGATTGACGCTTCTGTAATTGTGTTGGTAGTTTGCTCATTGCGTAACCTATTATAGCTTTTAGTATGTCTGCTTTTTCTTGAAGTTGAAAAGGTTATTAAAGGGCTTCTTATTCCTTCTGGTGCAGCAACATCGTCATATTCATTGCCAAATTTACCAACGTGTGACAGAATTCACATAATTTTTACTTTATTTGGTTGGTAAGAATTGGCTCGTGTGAGACATTTTGAACTGTCACATATAACGGTTTAATAATCATTTTTTGAAGCCCAGTCTACTCGAAGCTGTAGTGCTGGAGCTTCAGCTGTGAAGTTGGCACGGTAGTTATAGACTAATCCTTTATATAAAAGTTTATCATTTTCCTCGACAAAAGCGAACGATGTTGAATTATCCGTGTTGGAGCCATCAGTAATTATTAGTTTGTGATCTGATTTCAGTTCACCGGCTAAATTGTGAATGCTTCGGTAATTGGGATAGTGAAGTAATAAATGATGATTTTTTCAGGAGCCAGGGCGGTTGTTTTGGTTCCTTAAAAAGTATTGGTCGGGGTTCAAAGAGGAAAACATGCTGCACTGTATATAGTATGTAAATAACCATAATATTGTTCAACCTAAACTCGTTATTATTATAAAGCACAATATGATTGCAAAGACAAATCCAGTTATTGCCAAGAATAATTATTTTAGGGTCCTACTAAAGGTACTAGACACTACTGTAATCAAAAAAAAAGTACATCGGGATGCTACGGGCGAACACACACACCGTTCGATAATAAAATAAGTATAAAACGTTTATGTTTTTCTCACTTTTAATTGCAGGGGACTTTAGATTGTCCTGAACTAATTCTGCCTTTAAATTAACTTTGTACTCTCTCTCCCTCTCACTCTCTCTCTTTGTTAAGAAAGATATTGTAGCTGAATATTTACATGGTCATAATCTGTGGCACAGGGTGTCTCTTTAAGTCAATATGTTGCCACTGCCGCTTTATTCAGGTTGGCATTTAAGATTAATATATGTATGTGGCAGCTACATTTTTCATTGTTAATTGCTCTCGAGCTGAAACAAAAGCGTGCCTGCACATGTTTTCATATTTGCTCTTTCAATAGCATATGCGGCAAAATAATATTCAATTTGAACTTGTATGTTCTGACATTGTTAATGTGCTCCATAGAACACAAAAAAGCAGGTTAAGAAAAATTATATTTATTAACTCTTAACATTATTTATATGAAGGAATATGTGGCTATGGGGCGACAGTATGTGGATATGAGGCAATGTATTGTCTCATACATATAATATTAAAGCATTTTTTTCGACAATAGAAGTTTGGCAAAACGTAGAACATTTCAAAACATTTTCATTCAGTTTGATTGATTAATGACGAAACCGTAGTAAGAATGAGCTCTGAGTTGAAACATTAATTAGAAGACAATTTGTCAGAAACTTGACTTAAACAGCAAAAAGCTTTCCATTAAACATACAGATTTCGTAGGGCGGACTGTGGTTTATATTTTAGTCAAGTCTGTGATAAAATTCTGGTGTGATAAAGTAATTAAAACAAATGTTTGTGTATTTTAATAAAATTTTTCGCAAAACTTATATCGTTTTTTTTCCTTCTCCAGCGGTTAATGACATTAAGGCAGCATCAAAGATACGCATTGAGTCTCTGAACTCACAGGAGATAAATTAATAATAAGAATGTTTGACAAAAACTAAAACAACAATGAAGGAAAAAAAAGTTGCAACCACATATAGGGAACATAAAATATTTCATTTTATCTCTAACATGACAAAGTAATTCTTTTTTATCACTCCACAAAACAAGACAAAAAAAAAGAAAAAGGGAATGGAACAACATTTTTATTCCCCAAAGTGTGGGGGGAGTTTACAGTTGATGATTGAGTGGTTTTTCTCTTTTTTCTGCTGTTACAAAAACATAAGCAAAACCCAAATATATGTATGTATGTATGTGTGTATGTTTGTATGTATGTGTGTATTTTGTTCAGTGCCACCAAACCTGAAAATTTGTATGCCACTTTTGGTAAAAACCTTAATAAATTAAAAATTAAATGCGTAATAAAGCATTTGTAAATCAGTAACAGCTCATGAATAATTTATAAAGTCTGGTGAAAAATCAAGCAAATAAAAGGTTGCTTTTATTTTAATGTATTCCTGTAAAAATATTGATTTTAAATCTGTTTGTTTTTTTTTTGTTTTTTTTTTTTTAACAAAAATTTATAGACATAAAAATCTGTATTTTCTTTTTGTAGGAAAGTGATGTTTCCACCACAGAGGGTTATCCTTTTAACGATTTTAACAATTTAATGAAGGTAAACAAACGTGAAAATTTGACACTTCAATTATTTTCTTATTCTGGTCTTATTTTCTTGAAATATTTACCACTTTTACGCTACCACTTTCTGCTAGTTTTCTTCTTGCACCAGTTTTCCTTTTATATAAGTATGTATGTATGTATGTAAGTCACTCAACTGTCTTCATACACTCACACACACACACACACACACACACACACACACACATACACACTCACTCACACGCTTGATGTCTGTAGTTGTTAATGCACTTTATCGTACTTGTGCCAGCACTTCCTTGAACGACACCAGATTATTTCCATTTTCCATTCACTTCAGCCATTGAACATGTTTTCTCCTTAAATATTTAACACACATTCCGGCACAAACATTTGCTCCTCAGTCGTAGTACATCATAGTTTTGTGCCAACTTTGAGTTTGTCTTTTAAGCTTTTACTGTCGTCGAACGTGTTGCGAAGCCGAAAATTCCTGAGCGTCCCAGCAGCTGGCGTCGTTGCCTTCAGTTTGTAGCCGGGAATTTTCATTATTAAAAATTTTCCCATAAAATATTCATTTTTGTTTCAGAACTGAAAAAGTAAAAGCAACAAAAACCTAAAACAAAACTTCCCGAGACAGGCAAATTAATTAAAGTTAAAGACACAGAAATGTTTTAAGATTTCATTAGAAGTTTTGTGCAGCAAAACTGTGACACAGAATGAAGAAAAATTGTGTCGACAACACAAAAATCTGCGGGAGGGGCTGACAACTTATAAGTCAAAGCAGCACTGACACAATTTGGTAAAGATTTTCTGGCGGCACGACTGTGTGCGAGTACTAAAAAGTTTATTTTGGTGTTTAATGTTGTTGTTTTTGCTACTATTTGCTGAATGGGTTTTATGATAATTTTTGGGAAAAATTAAATACGATATAGAATACCAAATACATAAATAAGAGAAACGTTAATATAAATCCTTGCAAAAATTAAGGAGTGAAGGTTAAGCAAAACGTACCATACGAGGGACACGGTAAAAAAAATGCTTTTAAGCACCCCCTGAAAGAGTGATGAAGTCATTAATTGTTTGCTCCATCCGTTCGCTAGGCCAGCAAAGTGCTATATGCAGAAAAACTAAACCCTTTTTGAATAATGGACAGGCCATTTGATTTGATCATAGACAAATTCTTACATTTCAAAGGACATATAAGAAAAGCCAGGAAAGTATTTTTATAATTGTAGAAATCCATTCTTTTCTAAATACATTAACACTACAGCTAAGGTTATGCTTTAGCAGTCCCTAACAGCACCTAAATCAACTTACTTTTGTACGATTTGATTCAACAGTTCCCCATCACATGTGGAAAGAATAAGAGTTTTCGAAAGACAATTTATTAGAAGTTGCACAGGTTTAAACAAATCGTATCAAGGTGATTATAAACATTTGGTTTCTAGCAAAAGGTTATATGAGGTAACAAAAATAAACAGGATTGTTAGAATCTTTGAAAGGAGATGTCTAAGGGCAGGTACAGCAACTATACAAAATAATTATCAAATAGAAAATTATACAACAAAGCCGATATAATAAGAGCAGACAATCTAATTAGTAATAATATTTTATGGTGTACACGATGCGCAGAAAAAAACCTCATCATGTTACTCTCTGTCAGGTAATTGCAACTTTACCAAAAGGTTTTGTACCACCTGAAGGCTAATAATACTTGGTTCAAATCGGTATTATCCAGAATGCATACAGCTACAGAAGAGCTAATTCAAAAGCAATTGATTGCAATCTAAAGGCCTCAAATCCTAGATCTGAAACACACGTATCACCCAAAAAAGCAACCCGGAGCAATAAATATTGGTGGGATTAAAAAATACAAAATCGGTTATTCGTTTTCCTTTTCCCGTTTTTTTGTTTAACATTTGACTTGTTCACGCATATGTTTTTATAATACGTCTTCATTGCAACAAATTCATATTCCAATTATATATATAATTCTTGAGAAAGATAGATGTGCAAATAAATAGAAATCTAACATATTATATTTAAAATATTGGAGTGCTCGATGCTCGGCCATTGTATATTTGAAGTACATATATCAAGTCCACTATTGTTTATTATACTTTTATTAGGTTACCAGTTTCGGTGTTAATAAGCATTAAAAAAATAAGCAGAATTGATTGATTCATAATACATTTAATAAGATACCACATCCTAAACAGCGCTGCAGGGTTGGAAAACAATTTAATATTAGCACCCTACCACGTTAGCGAAAGATACATACATCGAACTAGCATTGGCAAGAGGTTTTTGCGTCGCCAGAAGTATTTCTCTTTCTGAAAATTGCAGGTCTGATACAAGTGGCTACCAAAAAGAAGAAAAATATCACACATAAATTAAAAAAATAAAAAATATTGGTGGCTTGCCAAATAATTATTCTTTTGAAATTTTATTAAAACTGGTCTATAAATTCACTCAAGCTGGAAAAGCTAATATTTTTTTTTCCTTAAATGTTGTTTAAGTCTGTTAATAAAAAACTACATGTGTTAACACGATGTTTTTACTTTACTTAAGGTACTTGAGTGCCCCCTTGGGACACAATTTGTTGATTGTAGTAAAATTTATATACATATATTATGAATAAATAAAGTTCCTTAATGAAGTTCCTTAATCAGTGATAAAAAAAAGTTATAAGCAGACATACTCGGTAGGTTCTAGGGTATTAAACCTAAAATGATCTACTGGGTAACATACAGCTGGCCAGCTATACAAATATGACGAAATAAGCTACGGCCATAAAGTACAGAGACTTGTGTCTCTGGGCAATACAGGGGCTGGGAGACAGCAGTTTTACTGGAGCCACTGCATCCTTTTACTTAAGAACAGAGGACTCCTAAATGCAGCAGGATGCCATTTGCAGTTGGTTATACTAATCTCAATATTTGTGGTGATTTTGCAATTGTGAAACTTGTTACATTATGACAATCGTGTGATCCCACCTTCAATAAAAAGCTTTCTTTTTAAATATCTTTAATCAGTTATTAGTCGAATCAACGAAATTGTTACTTAAATAAGAACCTAAAAGGAATTAATAAAACTCGGTATTTGTTGGAAAACAACTGTTCTGACTATTTTGTCGGCACATATATATAAAACATATATATAAAAAACATACATACATACCATTATGTTTTCTCATAACAGCTTAAGTCGACTTTCGATATGTTTTTCCCTGCTATTGATGACATTTTCTTGCAATTTTGATTTATTTCCATATGTTCTGCATTGTAGTCGCAGTTTTTCATTGAAACTTATTTTGTGGCTATTTCGACTTAAGCTGTTATGATGGATTACCACAGAAATATTATCTGCAGGCGTATCGTTAAACTAAAATGAAAAGTAATTATGTACAAAATTTGCATTTATAATAAACTTTTTAAATTTCCTTTAATTAAAAGTGTTTTTATTTTATTATGTTTATTTATTCCGCGATGCTAATTAAATTCACTAGCCTTAAATACGTCATTTGAAATACATATGTACATAATTACTTATTTCTTTTTCATATTTTCTTTATTTTCCCTTTTTATTACGCAAGACAGGTAAAAAAAAAAAAACACCCATTTTATAGAGATGTCGAATGTCGCATTTGTTATTAAAATGTCAATAACATTGACATTGCGGTGTGTTGGTAACAGTTATTCAATTCAAGCAGCAGCAGCAGGCGAACTGACTCACTGACTGGCTGACTGAGTGACAGTTTAACACTCTTTAGCAATTTTATACTGACACAAAAGTAAACATATGGGCACATACACAAACATATTTACATTTCACAGACTGTCATGTCGTAATACAATGGGCTTGTTTTACTGGCTGGTTTTTCTGATTGCGGCAGACAACCAGCCAAGTTGCTTGGGGCAGAAGGAGGAAAACACCTCGCCGAAGAATTCAAGGTGTTGACATTAATGCAAATATTTAAATTTGCAACGCAAACAAATGAGTAAAAAAAAATAAACGCCAGAGCCAAAGACTGAGTGATTTTTTTTCTGCTATTTTGTGCTGATTTGCTCTTCTCTTTTTATTTTTTTTGATGTTCCTGTTCAGAAAAGGTTACGAAAAATTAATTTTTCCTGTTCTATAACAAACAAAATTAATTGCCAGCAAAAGAAGAAAAAAAGAAAAACAACACAAAGGAAAAAGGTTTTTGGTGTCAGAAAGGTGGCCTGTAAAATTTTAATTGCAAATCGATGTTAAGAGAAAGTTTGAAAAGTGAAAGTAAATAGTTTTGATTAAAGGAAGTAAATAAATTTTATTTTAATATTCATATAAATGTACATACATGTATGTATGTATGTATGTATGTTCATAAATTTATGATGAATTTAAAATTGTGGTGTATTCGTGTGACCCGATAGAATTTATAGTTGTATTTTAAAGCATTTTCATAATTTAATGTGCACCCTGTTAATGTTCATGCTGCTCCTGGTGCAGGTCATGAAAATAATAGTAATACCCATCGACACCTTTTTAAATTAAGTTTCTTTTCATTTGCAAAGGCAACGTAACGCCACTGAGTCCTCCATGTTAGATGTGTTCCAAAATTTTGTCTCTGTAGAGCGATTAGGAAAGCTCTTTGCAGCGCTGACAAGATCGCCCTAACAGCAGTTTTTCTTCGATTTTTGCAGTCCAGACGTACGACTTTGAAGCTTGTCTGACTGCGGCCCACTTATCTGCTTGGGAAAGCACTCCATTATTAACGCCTTTGAAGTTCTTTTTCATGGCACGAGGATTCCTTATTAAAACAAAATGGTAATCGTTTTTCTATGCCTTCCAGTTTATTTCCGCGACTTCATGCAAGTATAGCTTCAATTTCTGCTTATTCTTCCACAGATATTGCTCTGCTCATTTATGTGATCATTTAAAATCAAATAATATATAACAAATTGGTAACCGTAATTGTCAAAACAAATGAGATAACTGAAAATACTGAAATTAAGGTGCGAAAGTCTGGTGACACAAAATAACTGGAGCCAGTGGAAGCAAAATGTCGAATAATTTGTAACGTGTTAAAAGGTCTTACAAAAGCCCTGATTCGAATACCTTAAAGCGTATCATATGCTGAGTAGTGCATTCTCAATGGCGTTGTAAATATGTCACTAGTACTGATGAAAACGTTAGTAGTGAGTTAGTCATGAGTGCTTCTCTACATTTCCTACAGGATTATTATAAACCCTATAAATTACCGAGAATAAGTAATTTAAGGGAGACGGTTGGCAGCAGAATACTTGACCACAAGTGTGGATCATTCTATTTCATGGCATCACATAAAAAAGAAGGCTTGTGTTCACAAGCACTTTGAAACCTTAACAACTTAAAAAACCTTAAACAAAACCTAAGAAATTCTAGTTTTAAATCAACAATTTTTATATTTTCAAATTAATATGCGGAAAGTTCCGTTACAAAACAGAAATGCATTTTAAATGTTTAAGGCCAGTGGCATAAATAAAATCAGTCATGCCTTCATTCATCATGCATTTCAAATGAAATATAACAGACTCATGCCTGCGCCAACAAATGGAATCCTTGCACACAAAACATGCACACGGGGCAACAACTGAGGGATTTTCAAGGAAATTCTATTCTCATCAGCGTCGTTGACAGTGTACCAACAATAAAAACATACATACATGCGAGTATGTGTGTGTGTATATAAATATGTGTATTCATATAAAAATATTTTTTAATGTCCTTTTTATTACATACATACATACATATTTCGTTTATAAAAATTTTTCCATTAAAACATTCATTAAACGAATGGAAAACTAATGTTTGTTGTCGCAGAAGGTGTTGCATCAAAATGAAAGAGAACTTAAATGGAAGAGGATTTAATTTTCTGCTGCTGTTGTAAGAAAAAATTAACTAATATAATTTTATAAATTTAAGGCAAAAGTTTCATACTTGAAAAAACCGAATATTTTCAGCTATTGAAAAGATTTTTTTGATTATTTTATAAAGGAATGCTTTAGAGTATTTGAAACGGCAGCACTCTGCTTTTTTGGGTTGACAGGGCAGGGGGGTGATTCGATTGACACGCCAACCAAAACTCTAAGAAGCTCCTGTACGACTTCAGCTGTGGAGATTTCTCCAAGATCTTTGGTGAGGGTAGTAATTTGGCAGAATGGTCATCGGTTGAGGTGCCTATCTTGTCTGTAACATGTTGTCTTGGGCTGAAGTCTGATGAAGATGCAGAAAGGAGCACTAATAGGTATTGATTATAGTGGCCTATTTTCACTGCTCCAAAATCCCTGTAGGTGCTGTTGTCTTGCAATAGATTTCTATGCTTCGTAAGGATCTACATGTTGGGAAATACACAGGAGAGTTATTAATGTAACCTGAGGATCTCCTAGGCCTACCAACCCTAAGTGGCATGACTTTCTAAACTGCCCAGTTAATTAGTGACAAGAGGGCTTGGTTAGTGCAAGGTCCTGCGTAAGAGTTTTATGTTACGGGCAGTGGTGAGCCGTTGGTATATCTTGGGATAACAGCTGGTGCTGGTATATATTGTAAATAATCAATTCAGTTGAGTTTTGTTTGTAGTTTTCTAATTTGCATTTCTTTGCCTGGCTGAATTTCCTTAACTACAATAATTATTTCCTTAAAATGACTGATAACCTTAATTCTATGCTATGAATTAAGGAAAGCCTCGCTGCTTACAAGCTTTTAATTTAGGATGGTGTTTTTCTTTCAGAAGTTTAGACCTTTCGATAGTGATAACTGTCATACTAATGACTACAGACTACAAAGCTGCGTATCGCATTCCACCAGCAACATTTCATTATTTAGAACCCAATATTCGGTGCACTGTTAACGATATGAGGCCGTTTATACTCTAAAATAGGATGGCATTCACAAGGCGTAGTCGCGGGGTCATATGCCAGAAATTATGTCTAAATATTAAATGCCATGAAACTTGTGACCACAGTTTTAGTCATTGATTTTGTTGTTTTATCAAAAAAAAATCTATGACTTCCCCCAATTCTTATAAAAATTTTAATCAATTTGAAATCTATTTCCAAAATGTTACATTAAATACATTTCAAATTAACTTGAAATTTTATAAATAAAACACACCTCATACGCCTGAAGACTTAAACATCGTTAGCTAAAATACAAAAAGGTGTAACTAACAACAATATAATTTGCCAGGAGAAGCACAACTCATAATTTAGGAAGGCAAAATGGGAACGAAAAACATTTTCAACGAACTTTTTCCTCATTTCACTTCAAACACAACAACAAGTTTATTTTCAAACACAAAATATATGTATAATTTTTTTGCAGATTTATGTGAGATGAAATTGAAAGAATTGAGAGAAATTAATAATTGATTATAAAGAAATTCTGTTTATTGATCAAAATAAATTTTGACATAAGAATTTGAAGTTAAAGGGTTTTCATTATTAATTTGAGTTTGCTAAATTTTTTAATAGGCATGTTCTGAAGACCATGTGTTTTTAAATCACGAAATTTCAGAGAACAAAAATTGAATTAGTTCAACTATACAATTTAGGTTCAGCATAATTTTGAACGTGTTAATGGGAGAAAAGTAATGAAAGAAGAACAAGAAGTGATTGCAAATAAAGTGAGTGATTTCCACAAAAGACCTGTTTTAATATTAATATTTATAAAGTAGTTCAGTTCTATAAAATGAATCTTAAATGAAATGTTTATTATCTGCTCACGACATTGGGCAGATGCAATAAAATGTGAATCTGTTTCCAATTCTGTGTATAATCTTCAATTAAATTTGTTTTGAAGCAAATTGATTCCATTTGAAGAGCATTCCAAAGTAGGGCCTTATTAACTAAAATGATATTTCTATTGATCTACATCAGAGAAACTTGCAGTGATTAGTCGCCCAAGCATTTCTTCAAGAAACCCATTTCATTATGATTTATAGGTATTAAAAACCTATATAGTCGTTCAAAATACTAATTAAATTGAAATTATTGCAGATGGCGCTGTCCTGCTGAACAATTTTATACTAAGTTTTTTTATTTACTTTTTCCAAAAATATATTAATCGATTACCTTGATCGTTACAGCAGCAATTGTTGTTTTATTTTCAAGTTATATGAGAATCTCTTAGATGAACACTGTGAGCCAATAGCTCAGTCGGTGTACATGATATGTAGTTTTAGGGAGTGGTGGCGCTAACCTGATGACACGCAGTGTATTTTGTTCGAAAAAAAGTGTAATTGCGTAGTTTTCCATTTATCAAATAAACACATTTCCGGTTACGTGTCTTTGCTTTGGTTAGTAGAAGCGTAATTTTTGTCACAACATGCAGTCTAATGTCAAAAATGATAATAATCAATCCAAAACTTGATAATTTGAATTTTTTGTTAGTTACGCCTTTTTACATTTTAGCTAGCGATATGTACACACTATGTATGCCTTTCGGATCAGAACATCATATATTTACATGGTATTAAATGCTATACGTGCATTTGTACTTGACAGTTGCAGAATTTCAATTTCATTTATACTTGGGTTTGTATGTATGTATGTGTGTGTGTGTTGTTTTCCACAATCTGTGTCATTAATTGACAGAATATAGAGACATGTGTACTTGGCACCTACAAACCCACCTACATACGCAAGGAAATATGTACCTGAATGTTTTATAGGTTGCTTCGCATCCTTCGTCCACCCATCGGCCGTTAAACCTTAAAACATCAATACACAAATTTCGTGTATTTTCCCTAAACTTTTCACCAATAGAAAGTAATTAAATTAATTTTGCACAATACAATCTATTTCGTTTTCCCTTCAAATTTCAAACTTTAAGGCAAAGCCAAATTGTGTATTAAAAATCAATAAAGTCCATTGATACACGACAATGAAAATGATGTCCTTTGGGTTATTTCTTTGAACCCTTTTCGCTTGGTTTTGTGTAAAACTTTTAAGTTTCCTATTTCATTCTCGTCACTCATTTCAATTTTTGTTTGTCATCTACTCGGTACGAAACTTTGCATAATCAATATGTATGTATGTATGTGTGTGTGTGTGTGTGTGTGTGTGATTAATTTTGTGTGTGTGTGTGAAGGTAGGAAACATTCTACAATATTTGAAAGACATAATTGAATTTTTCGTTTTTTACTTAAAATAAATTTATTTAATTAAAATTCTTCTGTCTTAAAGTTTCCCAACAAGACTTAAAAGTTCTTGGAAACTTTGTTTTCCTTGTGTTTTTGCTTGAGAGTAAAACTGGTAGTTTAACACTTTTGACTACAAGCAAAATTTCGCAAAACTTAGGAAAAAGTAACATCAAAAAGCTTGGGAAACAGGGCCGGTTAAAAGGCCACAAAAACTTGTGGAATGTTTGAAAAAAACTTAATGAAAACAGGAAGAAGCGGAAGAAGAAGCAAAAAGGTTTTGTCAAACAATATTATTATTAAAAAATCGCTGAGTAAAAAGCCTGGAACAAATACGGGTGTTTATGTGTCGACAAGTTTTGGCATTAAAATGTCGCATTTGACTTCGACTTATTTAATTTTCTCAAATCTGAAACTACGGAAACTACTTAAAGATGCGAATTTTAATTGAAATATTGCACGAAACTTGATTGGACTCAATTCATGTGACGCGCGTTGCAGGAATATGTGCGATATAAAAATCGCTGTTCAGATTAGCGCGTCTACGTTGATAACATGATTTTTATGAGCGACAAATGTCCATAGAAACAGAAATGGCTTAAAAATGTCTCTAAAAATTCACAATTCGATTTTTATGTGCGAGAAATGTCCACGTAAGCGGACCAAACAGGCCAAACACTTCACCCAATGACATTCGAACACCGGTTCGATGGTAAGAGAATTGACTCTATGCTGGCGGGCTTCTGTTAGTCCATTGCTAACGAAAAACTAAATGGAAAAGGATATAATTTGCAGCCGATTTCAAAACTAAAAACAATAAATGACAGAATGTTCTGCAAACTAGAAGTTACAGAAGAAGAGTTATTGTGGGCTAAAGAACGGTAAATGCTTTATTAAAATATAGAATTTTTTCAGATATCACTATACGAAATATGTGGTGAGTTCAAAGCCAGAGGCGGCATATTAGACCTTAAGGCAGGGTCTTTCAGAAATTTGAAAAAAAAATTCAAATGGACCTCTTCCATGGTTTCGAAAATTTGTCCACAAACGTCGAAGTTATGATCTTTTTAAGAAATATGTAGAAGGAGTAACATAATTCGAAAAAGTGGGCGTGGTTGAAGGAAAATAGTAGCCTCTAATTTATTGGAGAGTTTAAGTTAAATGTTGGGAAAATTGCAGAAAAAACGGTGCACAAAGAAACCAACAAATAAAAAATTCACCTTCCTTATATATGTGGGATCCTGACAGGCACCAAAGGATCAAACAAAGTAACAGACGAAGACAAACTACAGATAACAATGAGAACACAGACTAGGGATTTACGAAGAAAGTTCAGTCAGACACAGAAGAGCAGGCAGACAAGCCGCACTACTATAGTGTATACAAGATTCGGGGTTGTCATGGAATCCAAGTCGGTTTTGGTAATTATCGCTTTTGAAAACCGATATTGCATCCTTGCATTGTCATGAAAGCAAAAAAAAAACAAAGAAAAAAACGGGTTTGTTATCTTCGAATGCAGATAAAACCGATATTCGAATCAGCTGTTTTCTGTTTTTGGTCGTTTGTTTACAATTTTAAATGTATTTTTTTTAACAAAATTTTGCAAATTGTACTAAAATATTGCTAAAACTACATTTAATAAATAAATAAAATGGCATCCGGCGTTGCAGCATTTCAACAAAGATCACATCCTTCACATCCTTTTGCGGCGGAACAGCACTATTTAATTGTTCAGACAGTTGTTGCCAGAAGGAATCCACAGTTGGCTTATAACGTTTTGTGAAGCCTTTGCCAAATCAGGGTACTTCTCCATGAACTCCAGAAGAATTCCGTTTGGTTTTTGTGTTTTCCCCTATTTTCTTATTAAAAATGTAAATTACAATTGTGTTCCAATTTACTAAAAATTAATAAAGTAAAATTAAAATTTGCACACAAATTTTACTTATTAAAGTTTAAAAAATATATATTTTATTAAAACGTTTTTATTTACTTACATTTTTGGCAATTATTCAACTGGAAGAAGTAAAAACAATAACCCGCCAACTAATTCCGCCAGCTGTCAACTTCTTGTTTTATTTCTAATAAAAAAAGGCGATAATAGTGGCTTCTATGACACCTAAAACCGATTAAAGTTCAAGTTCGAACACAAAACCGATAACTTCGATTTCATGACACCAACGACATTTTTTGTGTCGGTTTTAAATCCAATTCCCATAAAATTTGATACTATAACAACCACGTTTAATTATAAGTTAAATAATAACGTGAATAACTGTAAACGAAACTTGGTACCACTGTTTTCTATTCCCGTGAAAGGAAATTTGGTGCGTGATCCCACAAGATTGATGTTTGTTTAAAGAATAGGAAACTCATTTTAAATAAATTTTCTTTTTAGTTTTCTATCAAAATATAATTTATTTTTGTAAAATTTCCACCAAAATATCAACTTAAAATTAATTAATCGAAAATTATAGCAAATCAATTAAAATTAAGAAATTAGAATTGTGCCCATCTGGCTCTCAACGAATAAGTTATGCCTCAATGCATTAAAATATGTACTTTATAAACCTATTAACCGATAATAATAATAAAAATGTTCTGCAAATTAACGATTTTGCAAAACATGAAGTAAAACATGTGGCTCTGAAAAATCAAATGCAAAAAACGTGTCGTCTGTGGGGTGGCATCTTGGGAAATGCCCTTAAATAAAATTGGAGAAAACACTGGCCACTTAATTGCGGCTATAGAAAATTTTATGCAGTTTAAGTCTTAGTTGAACTCAATTTAGCACAAAATAATACAATTAACTAATTGATTATTTAAAAAAAAAAAAAATTGCGCCAAAATTGCGAACAAATAAAAATATTTTGTTTGAAATGATTAAAATTCACCTTATTTTTTGAACACACAACAGAAAACCACCAAAAACCTGATAATAATTCAAAAAATCTACAGCCTGTTTTGAACCTTCATTTTTCAGCCGTTTACTTCTTTGGCAAACAAAAAAAAAACAATTAGTTCAGTTCAGTTAGTTGTTGTTTGCGCAGCACCAGCGCCAGCGCCACCCCGTGCTGCCATGAAAATACTTCAGGTTTATTGAAAGTGCATTTAATTAAGTAGTTTTTTGTTTCCAAGCATCCTCTAATATCCTTTAATTGTGAAATGTGCATGATTTCGCGCCAAAGTTCTAAATGTTTGCATGCATATTTACAAGAATCTGGATGCAATCAAACGACCCATAAGTTGCACTTAACTCTTGGTTGGCTTTCGTACTGCAACTTGTTGTTACCCATCTTTGAGTGGAACAGCACTTGTTCATATTTCAACGGTGCAATAAACGACCAGATATTACCATGGAAAGTGCTTATTACGCTGTTTGTGTTAACTTTTATTATAATTTTTACTTAACAACCAGCAAAATGGTGGTTGAAAAAATTTTGAGGCACAGATGCCGGGACTAACGATGCACTTGATGTCTGTTGCCCAGGCCGGCAGGAAGGCAGGAAGGCAGGCCACTGCCTCTTCTGCTGCTTTATATGTAAATGTTTATGTACATATATTTTCCTCTATTCTGTTGATAGAATGACCAGCAACAACAACAAACGCAACAGCATCAATATTACAGCAATCAACAACAACAACTGGAACAGCAACAACAACAGCCAGCAAGCCAGCAATACAATCACCATCATGATGGCTTAAGAGATGGCGCCAGTGGTGCAGGAGGTGGTGGCGACCCTGGCGTCGTTGGCCAGCCACAACAAATGCCATTAGATACAACGCTGGGCGAAACACTATCATCGTTGCCGCAGGCTTCCTTTAACTACATCAACTCGATTGTGGGTAGTGGCGTCATTGGCATTCCGTATGCGTTTCATCGTGCTGGCTTCGGCCTTGGTCTTCTGTTACTCATACTGGTTGCCTACATCACGGACTACTCCCTGATTTTAATGGTAAGTTATGCCCAATGTTATACTTTCATTAAAAGTCATTTATTCTATTATGATACACACAGTGGGACAAATATGTCTAATCAAGCTTAAGTTTCAGTTTTAGCAAATCGTTGAAATAAAATTATAAGTAAATTTTTTTTTTTTGCTAAACAATTAACGATATTTTTTTTGTTTTTATTTTTAACGATGATTGTGGTAAATTTTTGTGTGGATTTTTATTTAGAAATAACTTTTTTTTATAGAATTTTTAAATAAACAAACACACTCTGAAATGAGGAATAGAAATGTAGACAGTGAGATTTGTCCAGGTATTTTATCAGCCTGGGTCCGCATTCTTAAGTCGTCAGCGAAGTACACAGCAAAAATAAACGTTAAGCTTGAAATTAACCGCATCCATGTGGAAAAATTAAATTAATTGAATTGGAAATCATATACAACAACATTTTACATCAATCTAATCAAAAAAATTGTAGCGTAAAAAAAAAGAATTTTTTAAACAAATATTTTAGAGTTTAGTGCATTATCTATATAATATATATTTATGTGGACTGATTTTACAAAATTATAGTTACGAATTTGGTTCCATTTTGGTCTATTTTCAATGAAAACCAAAAAGTGTTGTTGTTGGCCGCACACGTTCATCCAACTAAACACAAGATGATCGCAATTGAGGTTAAAACCTTCAAATTTCGTTCCGAAAATAAAACACTTTGTGCCATATTGATTTTATGGAGTTACCTTAAGAAAGTTCATAGACCAGCTTTTTTATTATTTTTTATTTTTTTATTTTATTATTATTATTAATTTTTTAATTTTAAATATTATTATATATATATATATATACATATATAACTTTTTCGACTGATTCTTATAAATAATATGAATAGTGTAGAAAGTGGACGGAAGCTGAAGCTATTCAATAGCACATCGTGAGGAGAGCTTAAGTTTTTCTTTAGTGTTACATTTTTAATAATTTTTTAAAATTTTATAAGCACTACCCCTTGTGCAATCGCTGTACTACCATCAGCGCAAGTTGAACCTTATAAGGGCTGAAAAGCCTGCGCATGTTTTATTAGAGAAAAGAATTGTAATAAATATGAACTATTATTTATTTGTTTTGTACATATAGAAGGAGACCATCGAATTTGAGCAAATTCAATTTAATAGTTTTATCAAATATTAAAGTAAATGTTGTCTGTATGTCGGCATTTCTTAGAAACCTCCACTCTCTTGAAAAGGTCCTCTTTTAAATGTCGAGGGAATTACTGGCAGAAGGGATTAGATAGCCCGATCTGTCGACCAAGGTCTTCGCGTTATGATCCTCCCTCTTATATCGCTACAATTTTCCAATTGGGCGTGTCTGGTAAGTCATATGGGGGCAGTGGTGAACTGCTGCCAAGTTCGCCAAGATTAGATTGATGTAAATGAATTTCAAAATCTGTCTTTAAAACGAGAACTTTAAGTACAAAATCAGACTAATTTCCTTTTATGTGATCCTTTTTTTTGAACAACTTCAAACGAACATCAATTGGCTATTTCGAGCTGAGTTTTAAAAGTATTGAAAGGATTCATATATTCAATCAAAACTTAACAAAAGTTCCATTCGCTCTAAAACTGAATAAGAAACTGATTTAAATTCACGTTTTTGTTAATTGCAGCTTAATAGTGCATAATAAAAATTTCTTTTTAAAGGACATCATGTTAAATGAACATGAAACGGTAATACAACCGTGTCGTAATCACCTTATTTGAACATTTCATGTTAATTTAACATGTTAAAATATTGACTTCAATTTGTTTTTGTTCGAATTCTTAAATTGCATGTCTGAAAACAGAGTAGAAGCAAATATTTTCAAATTGTTTTAAGTTCTTGCTATTTTATTACAAATGAAAGGGCTGTGCAAAGCGTCATAAAATAAGTAATAAAAAGTTAAATTCAACAAGATTTTTCACAGTTGTTTGTTTGCTGTGTGTGCCCAGCCCTGTAATAAGACCCACGCACGAAAATGTTGAATTGTGCTAAAAACTCATTTGGAAAGGATTCAAATGAACAGCACGTTGTGGTATCTGATTAACAGCCGGACAGACCACTTTAACTTAATTGCTATTAAATTGGCCTTAAGCCAGTGATTCTTTATTATTATTTGGGCTTGAGTTCACAGTTGTATTTAAGCGAAATAGATTTAATTGGAAGCGGTTGTGGAATGATACTACGTGGATTAAGACAAGGAGTGCGTCAGAAAGCAGATTTCATGTTTCACCAGATGAAAGGAAACGGTAAAGGCCGATAAGAAATTTTTCTTTAAGTGCCGGTTCACAAACATCAAATTTTATTGTTCAAGTTTATATTTTGTAGTACTTTCTCTTTCTTGCTGAGCGCAAAAGCAACAGGTACAATAATAAAAGTTGCTCTGTGTGAACCGCCATTAGGTTAATATTATTGGAAAATTCGTACGGGAATGAAAAGTTCCCATTAATTAATTCTTTTTTTAATAAGATTTTTTCCCCACCCTTTCCAAATGAAGTGATGAGACAGACAGCCCTTTTATTTACATTTTTGCATATTAAATAGAAATTTATTTTAATATGTTTTTACACTTTAAAAATAAAAAAACAAAAGAACTTCTTATCGTTTTGAACAACTTTCCCATATCTCCTTTGTTAAATAATGAAAATTTTCTTCTAAGCAGATTAAAAACGAGTGGAATTAAAAGCATTTATTCTTACACTTGTGGCTATTAAAAAAAAAAAACAACTGATAACAAGTTTAGAATATAAAAGTAAAATATTTGCTGTAAAACATTATGAAAATAAAAAGCAATTACAGGGCATTGTTACAGATATATCTTTCTTTTGCTGCCGTACGACAAGATATAACCCCACTGATGGGTTTTTGAGGAAGTCGGTTGCCAGTTAAAGCGCTGGCACAATTAGGGCATCAGGCGTATATGAGTGCCGCACAGTGTTTTGTTAGGTGTTTTTTTTCACATGCTTAAATCAGAGGTGTATTTCAGCCAAAGAAAGGGGCACTTACGGAAATTGCTCACTTCAATAGTGTAGTTTAAGCAAACAGTTCTGAAGCCTTTAGTTAAGAAGCAATTGTTGAGAAATTTTATATATAAATAAAACTAGAAAATGAGAGCTGGGCTTAAGTCCTTCGTCGCTTCTCGTTTGGGAGAAAATTAAATCTAAAAGATTTGTTTTAAATTTTGCTTTGAGGATGTGGAGCACCTTTAATATTTAGGTCCAAAGAATTTTTCCCACACAATAACTATTTTTCTACAAGAAAAACAGATAATTATATTAATTAGAAGTGAAATTCGAATCCGATATCTGGTTTCCTTAAATAGTTATAGTATTTGTGTTTCACTGAAAGCGTTCAAAAATCTTATACCTTTTTTCGGAGCATAAAAATTAATTTAATTTTTGACACGGCCGGAGGAAGATTAATAACCAAAAAACATTTTTTTTTTAAATATTTGCAATAACTTATACTGAAAAATCTTAGTATGCACTTAAAGAAATTTTTCCTAAAAAAGAAATTTTTGATAAATAAGAAAAAACCGGAAAAATTTATATTACAGGTATAAATTTCCGAATTAATCGGATATTGACACGAAATATTTTCAAAATTTACTTCTGCTTTTGCTATAAAAACAGTTGCTATTTTTGAAAAACTATTCGGCTTCAATTACGTTGTTGTTTGTTTAAATTTTTTCTCCCGAATTTGGACAAAATTTTGACACCTGTGGCAGGAAAACATATACCGCCAATGATTGAGAATTTTCTTTAAATGTACTTTCGAAATTTTTACATACACTTGAAGAAGTGTCCACTATAACCAAAAAAAAAAATTAAATTATCTTTTTTGGTAAAAAAAAGGAAAAATTTTAGCTTTTTACCAGTTTTACCGAACATTTATTTCATAAATACATGAAGATTTGGGCAACTTTTTGTGTTTAATTTATGTCTATGACCGAGATGTCTTTTTTTGTGTATTGAGTTAAAGAAAAGACCTTGTAAGTTACCCATTTAGCTACAACGGAAATTATTCACCTTCTTCTAAATCGCAAGGCTTTTGAAACAGGTTTCATTTAACAATCGGCTGCTATTTTCCTAATTCCAACATTTTATTGAATTTTTAATTAAGTTTCTTTTGGCGAGTTTGTTTTGCTTAAGAAAAAAAAACCCTTCATTTATTCATTAAATTAAGGCCATGACATTTTTTCCAGGTGCCGCCGCCACAGAACTGAACAAACAAAACTTAAATCTTTTTCACTCCAAGATTTTTTTATCGGCCTACTTTTGCATTTTTCCTTGTAATGTTTTCTAATCAATCATACTGTGCATTGTGCTGTTGCTGTTGCTGTCGTTGTTGTTGTTGTTGTTGTTGCTGCATTTGATATTGCAATTTCCAGCGAATGACACGTTGCGGCGGAAAACAACTAAAAAAAAAATAAGGATTCGAAATATCCTTGATTCTAACAAACAAAAAAAAAAGAAATATTTTTAATGTGAATATTATGATGATGATGAGGATGTGGTTGTGGTTGGTGCCGTAAAGCAGACGATTGCGAACGAGTATTAAGCGTTTTATTTTCCCTTAACTGGGAGAATGTTGAATGTCAGTGTTTGTTTTTTCACATGTGTGTGTGTGTGTGTGTGTGTGTATGTGTGGGAGAATTTTATTTCATTTGTGTGTGTGTGGATAAGTGAGTGTTGAAAATTATTCCTATTAGATTTCGCCATAGATATTCCATTGCATAAAGGTACGAGTACAATTCACATGAATTATTCAAATTAGTTGCCAGTCGTGGAGGCCAATTTTGTGGCGAACAAAAAATAATACATACGATATCGATGCCATAAGAATATCTAATTTAAAATATTGAAATATTATAATACATGTAATGCGATTTTTCACAAATTGCCCATCAAATCGAAGAAAACAGAAAATAAAATGGCTGTAGTCAGGCTAGAGGGGAAAATTGGTATAATTGGGGTGAAATTCTACACGGCAAGGGCAGAGTGTTGCAGGCAAATGGATTATCACAAGCATAGTCTTGAATTAAGCTCTGCTAGAGTCAAAGAATTAGCGGTACTGAACTATTAGCGACACGCAACTCTACAGACTTGATGATTATCAAGTGCAGACACTCGCAAACTAAAATGTTTGCCGACTTTGTACATCTAAAATAAAACACTTAATTCGAATTAAAATACTTAGAATCCAAAGGAGATTAAAAACCAAGTATGCAATAGGATTTAGGTGGAATTTCTGCTTTAAGTACCGAATTAGCAATGAAATGGCATCGACTTGTTATGCAGCTATTGTAATAAATTCCGACCAATCCTCTACAGGTTGTAGGTGCGATTCCTACCAAATGCTCTGTCGCAAAAAGTAACTCCACACAATAGTACCATCCAGGCAATAACACACAATAAACAAAATTTCTTTAAAATTCACTAACACTTTCAATTTCTTGGTTTCAAATTGATAACTCAAACCAGTTGTCAAAAATCTCTCGAATGTGACAGCTGTGCCCCAGCAGGCTGCATTCAAATTGCTAGACAATTTCAATGCAAAAATTAATTTATATAAAATAATCACAAGAATTTTTATAAGAAAAAGGCACAAGTTTCAATACCGAAATTTATTGTTTAACTATTCACTAATTAAAATTTTTCTGTGATCAGCTGTTCAAATTTAATCAAAAGTTGCCAACCGAATGGAAAGTAGCCAATTTAAAAAGTGTGAGTGTTTTATAGGAAAAAAAATGTGACTGCATGACAAATTCGAAAGGTATTGAAAGGGAAACATTACAAGTGTGGACCCCGGTGTAAACATGAACAACAATACGCCATTATAAAGACATAAATAAAAGCACTCAATAAATGCAATATTGAGGATGTTGGGGTTAAATTGATGTTCGACTGTGCCTTGTTGAAGGTATGGCTTACGGGGCAGTGAACAAGCCGAACAGCTTCAGCCCTCTTCCCCATAACACAGTTCTGATACAATGCATTGCATATGTAGAGGTGAACCCTTGAGTACCGATCCAAAAAATTTGATAAAGCGTTTGCTGGCGGCACTATAATATTAAAAGTAATTTCGGCTAAAGTGGAAGATTATTTTGTTTTTTCTGTTATAGTCCCCAATATTAGGATATAAACTTGTAGACCTGTTGCCTGAACATACTTCAATACACAAATTATGTAAAGAATATGGTTTTGTCACGTTATTTGAGAGAAATATTTTGAGGCGACAATATAAAAAAAAAAACAATTACCCGAAATTACTCTAATCTCACATTCCCCATTTTAACATTTTATGTCATCTCTGAGCCCCACACATGCTGGTTTAATGTAAAGGAGCGACCACTTCGTAGGGAGTCCTTTTCACTTAAAATCACATTTTAACTACCACAATATTGCCAGGACACACACACCGCAGAAACTAAAAGCGAAGTAATAAAAAACCATGATTCCATGTTCCTCTGCTGTTCCTAAGTTTACACACAAATAAAGGATTTTCTTTTGTTGTTTATTTATGCTGTTCTCAACGAACCAAACGAAACATGTTTGGTTTTGACATCTTAGCGAAAGGAACATTTTTTGTTTTTGTCTAAGGAAATTGCAAAAATATTGCTGTTGAATTGCCGTTGACTTGAATTACTTTGCAAAACGAAGAATAACTATTCTTTATATGATGTTTTACATACTGTTGTTTTTGTCCTTGAGTGGCTTCGTCATAGAAAATGCAAGAGCCTTCATAGTTTCTAGTTTAAAGGAGTTCTTAGGGAAAATACAATTGAAATGAAAAGCACGAACTTGCTGGGAGTCTAGTTTTTCTCGGTGGGAAAAACCTTAAGAAAAAAGCCGTCAGGCCAACAGAGAGAAGAAAGAGCAAAAGTGAAATAGTTATTAGAATGCAATTTTATGTTAAAGACATTATTACCGGATCAAAAAGAGATTTATTTTCAAACAGCAACACAAATAGATATTTATTAGCTGCTTTCACAAAAAAAAAAAACTTCATCAATTTCGAGTGTCGTTGAGTGCAGCAAAATTGTGAAATAAATAAACGATTTATGTGACGGTTTGTTGGCAGCAGGCGAACCAATTTTACTTGACAGAAGTGGTTTTCTGTGCTCTTTCTTCATAAAGACTGGTGGTGCTTGTCTTCTCAAGAAGGTTTAATTTCATGTCCATAAAAAATCACATTGTCACACTTTTTCTGCTGCAACTTTCTCAAATTCTTTTAGATTTAGAATCAAGTAGAGTACTGAAAACAGTCCAAGCAACTGAATTCTTATTTGGTGTAAATTTGGCATTAATGTTGCATTGAAGCAGAAATAAATAACTACTTTTGCATTAGCAAATGTGTATGAACGCTCATGAAAGGGTCAAGTACAATTTATTTCGTCTTTGCAAGTCATTTTGAACAGCAAGAAAACTAATTTAAATTTAATAATTCTTTATTTTCCTTAAAGACAATTTAGCTTCAGTTCCGCACGAAAATGCAATTGTTGGATCCATACGATGCCTATAAATTTCATTAAATTTTAATGAACTTTTTTCTTTTAGTGTCTTCAATGTTAGTGCAAATCAATTGATCGGCATTTGTTATGGATTAAACATATATAAATGTATTTGTCGCGTCACGCCAGTGCAGTTTAATCAATATGTTGCTAAAAAGGAAGTTTATAATCTCCCTTTTTCTTTTTCTAGAACAAACGGCAGTATTGTGGCGGTTCTTGGTTAACAGGTACCCGAAAAAGAGTCAGTGAGGTACAAAGAGTTGACGAAAATATTGGCCACAATGTTGATGATGTGACACTTAATTCCAATTGAAATATTTGTTTCAAAGCAAAACCAGCCAATACATTTTACCCACTTGCATTTTTCCTTAGCATCTGAGGTCTTGTGATGAGAAGTCGGTTCTCATTTAAAATTTCAAGTTTTATACCTTTTTCTAAATGGATGGGCAACTGTATTAGCCTTTTCTTTAGAAGTTTTACGTCGTATATTGAAGTTGGTTGCTTATAGTGTTTTATTTGAAAGTGCCGACTGTCCCGTAAGTACCGTAGTCATAATCAAAGTGATTTAAAAAAATCACCTAATTTAGATGGATAAAATTTAGATGGGTGAGTTTTTCCTCCAATTTTCAATATCTGGCAGATGTACGATTATTTGAAGACCAGTTGGCAATTGAATAGACTTAAGGTCGCTGTGATAGATAGAGAAACTTTTTCTTATTTCTGCTTACGGCATCATCTTGGTTTACACCAGCGGCTTCTAAAGAAATTCCACTAGAGGTTGTGTTATGTCGTTTTTTCAAGATGAGGCCGGGGGGATAGCGTTACTTTCGGGACTCCGCTCCGCTTCGTACCACAATTTAGCAACACAAAATCCTTTCGGAATTTGGCCTGCATATGTGCTAATTTTTGGCTCCAGATTGACATCACTTTTCCACAATTTTAAAATCTATTGTTTGTTTTTAGCAATCCCAGCGAAAAAAAATTAAGACCATTAAAACTCAGGGTCTTAATTTTTTTTTTTTAAATCAAAATCAAAACTACAAGCTCTTGGTCTTAGGGGAACTTCTGTGTACACATAGTAACCGAAAAACAGTGTTGTATTTTTGCAATGCTTCCGTTTATGCAGAGCAAAATCTGCTGTGTTTGACTTGCGAAAAAGTGTCCCCGTCTCTGGGTACGGGAGGCGTTGGTTTAAGAGAGGTGCCCTTAAAGAAAGAGCAAACTGCACTTTGTCTGCTTAGATTTACAAAAGTGTAACCGCTAAAACAAGGCCAATAAAAATTCAACTTTAAGCTGCTCCGTCCACTAATACCGACATGACACACAAACTGCTGACAATACTCGTACATAAATATTGATTTCTTTTAGCTGTGAAACAATTTGTCTATTTCAATAGTATTGAGCGCATGAAAAATATTTTATATTCTCTCCCCAGACACATTTCAGTTATACTATTTTTACAAATTTCGTTATTTTTAGGTCAAATGTGGTCACATATGCGGACGTTTCAGTTACCCCGGCATAATGGAGGCTGCCTACGGCAAATACGGCTACTACCTGCTGTCCTTGCTGCAATTTATGTATCCGTTCTTAGGTATGTATGTACATACATATACATACATATGTATGTATGTGTATGTGTTTATGAAAGCAATAAAAATGCAAGAAAACAGACAAACTGCAATTTTCTGCACACGAAAACAACAATTTAAAAACTCTATTCAGCCAAAACACCCACAATTATCTTCACGAATTGTCGCACACATGAAACGAATTACGGAAATTAAGCAAAAGTGAGAAAAACGAAATAGAAAATTCTAACAATAGACTGCAAAACAGGACATTAAGCACTAGAATTGAAAGGATTTGATTTGTAAAATTGTTGATTTCATGTCGGTCGAGAGCGGGAATTCAGTTACTTCGTTAGACTAATTTTCGTAATTACAGCAATGATTTCGTACAATGTGGTTGTGGGCGACACCCTGTCGAAGGTGCTGGTGCGTCTGATACCCTCCTGGGGCGCATCGATGGGCGCTGTACGTTTGGGTGTGGTGTTCTTTGTGACGGTCGGCATTGTTGTGCCCCTGTGCCTGTACAAGAACGTGTCGCGCTTGGCCCGGGCTAGTTTCATTAGTCTGGCCTGTGTTGTATTCATTCTGTTCGCGGTGATTATCAAACTCATATCGGGCGACTACAAAATGTAAGTATTTTAATTAAATCATGGCAATAAACAAATCCCTTTTTGCTTTCGTTTACACTTTTACTGACACTATAATCCGTTAATGTTGTGGGGATTTCACTTTTATGCTTGTTGTTGTTGTTGTTGTTAGTGTACGGTCGGCATTGAAGTTAATACAAAAAATACGTCAGTGAAGTAAACGGAAATAGTTTGTATTTAAATAAATGAAAGAGCGAAGGAGTGAATGCGGGCCAGCCAGCAAATTGCTTAAATGTTTTAAAGCATAACAATTTCCGGTGCTTTTCATTAAACAACTTGAAGTTCAGAACAAAGGCTAGAAATTGTTTTGAATTTATTGAGGTAAAGCACAAAATTGCCACAAAGTACACAAACATTTGCCAAACGAAATTAACTGGGGAAGTACCAGTATTCGAAAACGGTTAAAAATAAACAATTCGAGCTGCTCAGACGATTTTTTTTTTGTCAAGTTGTTGTTGTGCTGGCAGTTGTTCAAAGAAAGTGATGAGAAACTTGTAAATTGAAGCCAAGTATTTAAGCACCCGGTGCTGCCAAACTTTTCAGATTCAAAACGCGTAAAATTTTTGAAAAAATGCCTAAATTGATAAAAGATGCGCTTAACGTAAAGTCAAATTATTCGAAAAAGTGGCGAAAAAGGGGTAGTTCTAAAATCAACGCCAGTTAAATTTGTATAAAAAGTCTAACAGCACCAAAAATTTGAAACAAAAACCAGATTATTTTATATTCTTCTTCTTTTTTAAGTTGGTAAAGCAAACTAAGAAAAGACAATGAATAATAAAGTGTTGCCACCTTATTTCATAGGTCGATATTGATTAGATTAAAGGGAAAACAATTTCGCAAAAATTAAATTGTAGTCATATCGAGCAAAAAGTAAAACGGGCTGAAAGGTGACTGTGAAAAGTGCTAAATTTGCGTGGGTATTAGTTTGAAGACAACATTTTTTGAGTGACTAAAAACGGGCTCAATCCAGCCCGAAAAGGGCTAAGGTAGCATCACTGCTGAACATGTCTTATGCGTCCGATGCCAGTTCAGGTCTATTATTCTGGAAATTTTTTTTTTTTAGAGAAAACGATATTTTTGTTTATTGTCGGTTCATGCTAAAATATTTATTCTCTCACGCTGTTCAGTTTATAAGAACTTTTGATTCCTAAAACTTATATTCAGAGACGGTTGCTGCAGGTTTTCGCAGCCATGTGTTGAAGACCGACTTTCTGCTCCAACTTGTTGCACCAAAGTTGCCCATATTCTGGGCATGTGCTGGCATTACTCATACCGAATATGTATCCTTGGTAGAAATACTCTTAAGGATATTTCCGCAAATATATGTACAATAATAAAAATATTGTTGGCTAAATCTTGACTGCACTTGAAAAGAATTTCACAAATCAGTCCACGGCTGTTGCCAAAAATCTGGAAATTTACTGTAACTGCATCCGCACTTGGTCAAACCGTATTAAATTCGCCTGTGTCCATTTAGTTTCAGTGTTAGGAACTCTTTGGCAAAGTCATCATTGCACTCCCATTAATATTCGTATATATCTGGCTAGAACATATTCAATGCCGACTTTACTGTAATAAGCAAAATGAAACTTAAGGTGACTTTTAATCTACAATCGGTTCACAACTGGCAACATACAGACAAAACACAAACGAATCTTCTCTTATTTTCAAATCTTAGGCTGAGGTTTACTTCCCAGTGTCTAATGGAAAAAAGTCTGGGTGAAAAACAAAATCTAAAAAACCAAATTTCACTTTGGGTTGAATTCTAAAGAATTCATTTTTTTTTTGTGTAAATGTTCATTCAGCAATAAAAAAAAATAGACAAGTGTTTGTAGGTGCGTGAATGTCAGTTTGTTGGTGCCACAAAAAAAGGGCAGAAGAAGAGGAAGAAGAAGAGAAGAAAAGCTGGCAACTAAAGTGTAGCATTTTGAAACCTCACAGACGGTTGAGTGAGTGCCTTTTATTTGCAACGTAATTGCAACTTGTTTCCCTTATTCTCGCATTCTCTGCTGCTAAACTAGAGTATCGTTTTATGCTTCAGGTCATTATTTTACTGTAACAACAGTTTGTTTGAGCGGCGAAAGTGCGAGTGTGAGCAACCACGGACTACCCAGTGATGCAATGATTAAGATTAAGGAATTCTGTTGGATTTCCAAATACCCTTTCAGGGGTTCCTGATACATTTTATATTGAGTGCGCCGCCTGATAGTGGCACAACTGCAGACAACTGGTTGGGTGGGGGTTTCTGTCTTTGCTCGGAAATAGATCGAATTAGTGGCTGCGGGTCTTTCGAGTCAACATGTTTTATACTTTTTTGCATTTATTCCATACCTGGAGTAAATATAGCCGTAAAAACGTTATACTTTCTTGGAAAAAATGATCAACTTTCATTGGTGAGACATAAAGTCGAGCCGGGCTAGAACAACCCAAACGGGCCTTTCAACTACAACTACGGGCTGGTCGAACTACAGTGGGCTGCTCCATGTTGTACAAGTTAACTTAGTGTTATACGCCTTTTTGTCGTAGATTAGTGATGGCTCCGTTTCTGAGATTTATAGAACCTGAATCTTTTGCGCCCAACATTTCAACAGATACTAGAATTGATCCTGCAGATTAAGGGATGTGGAAATTGATAAAAGAAACTTAAAACTTTAAAGCGCTTATGATTATTAAATTCGGACCTTGTATCAAGAAGGATAACATCGGTTTTTACTGCTGACCCTGGAACACATGTGTTTAAGTTGCAAATGCCACACTTACACCTGCTAGAACTTCTCCCCACCCCACCATTAACCAATAACTTGAGAATCACATGAGGCAAGAGAAAAACTTGTGGCCAACGAATTGCATCAATGGTTGTGAATAAAAACAAACGCAGCAAATTTTACCCACCAGTATTTTATGTAATTTTTCCCTAAAAAAATGTATTTTTGTTTTTTTTTTTGCCCAATTTAAAGTCACATGATATTTTTAGCAACTGTAACTTGTTGCTGCAGATGTTGTGGAAAACATACAAAGTTTTAAGTAAATTGCTAAAAATAAAAACTATTCCTATTGTTGGCTGAAGGAGGGAAAATAAAGGAATCTGGATCTGTGCAAATAAGTGAAGCTGGAGAAGAACTATTAAAAAGGATATATAAGACGAGTATCTACTTATATGCGAAGTAATTTCTAAAGGCTGGTGCTGTTCCTGTATTATTTGTTATAGTTTTAATTTTAACAATTTTGTCAATAAATACATAAATAAGAGTAAATAGTACTTTATTGCTTGTTAAAGATTTATTATAATTTAAATTGTAATAATATCTCAGTAAATAAATAAATTTACAAAAGTCAGGCGGCAAACAACAGATTCTGCAATTTGACTTTTAATTATAGATCTGCTCTCTATAATTGTATTAGAATTAGCAATAATTGCAAATGTCGCCATTGCCTTTTTCTGACTTTTTTTTATTGTTATACTCGTATAAGAAATGAATTGAAACTGCACTTCCATTTCATGTGATTACATTTCACAACTTATCACGCAACATGTTTAGCGGAGCATCAAAACTTGTGGCGGCCTTGTAGGCGCAACTTGATTTAGTGCTGATCTGGTGTTTTAAAATCGATAATTCCTATAAAATATCCAGACGGGTACGAAAGTGCCTAAAATATTTGGTAATTTTAGTTTATTTTTATTGTTTGTCGTCTAAAAAAAATGTGAAAACCAGACAAGTTCATAAAATGATATAATTACACTTTTATAGAACAAAAAATAGGGATTTACGAGTAAGAGACACAGGTTTCAAGCTTTGAATATATTTCAGCTAAAATCCAACACAATTTAGTTGAAGCAAAAGCCAAGTGGATTGTTTCTATAACTAAAGCAGCCTTGTTCGAATAATGGAGTGGTTTTCAAATCGAATTTCCTAACAAGTCATTTGCTTCTGTTGTGGAAATATGATATATTTGTACACCGCCAAACCCTGGACTTTTATTTTAAACAGTTACTTTTGTTAAAGGATGGTCCAACCAAAACGCACCATATTAATTCTAAATAAAACAATCTTAATATTTTTTATTATGATGGAAGGATCTATGACAATCATGTGCCCAATGCTCGCCACGGCTTCGGTGGCACGCCTCAATCTGTTTTTTTAATGACTTCAATTAAAGGTTTTTTTTTCCAATTGGAGCTGCAGTCAAAAACTGAAGTGCCGTCAAATAAATGCACCAAAAACAACACCGCTATGCTCACGACCAACCATAATACGCTTTAGAGATCTGCATCATGTGTATTCCAGAAGCCAAAACTCTAGGACGGTTCCATATGACCTGGCCTATACAGATTCTAACGAAGCCTTCAGCAAAAGTTAAGTGGCACAATGGGGTACCACATGCTCCTGAAAAAACTTCAAACAGGGCATTTCAAGAACATACAGTTTTGACTTCGTGACATGAAAACCTTACGATCGCTGCTGGATGTGCATACAATTTGATGAGCACGAGTTCAGAAGCGTCAACTAAAAAGAGTAACAAATTAATTGTTCTCAAAATGTGTACGTTTTTGTGGTGTTCGAATAAGTAGGGTTGGTAGTTTGCCGCTACAAAGGTGCTTCGCATAGGCAAGTTAAATTGCGCAGACCTCTAATATGCATTGCAAATATACAAATTTCGAATTCGTACAAAGACCATCGTGAAATTTCTTATTATAAATGTTTGCTTTGACAGTTCCAGCCATTAATCACATGCCAAACCATGTTTTTATTACCAACATAACTGTCTATTTTCTTTGTAAGAAGGGAGGGTTGGGGGGTTTGGGGGGGATCAAAATGCCCTCCCACTCCTGACGCACATACAATCTTCTACCATATGTTTTGCTTGTTGAATTTTCGCAATAATATTTCATCCACAACTGGAAGCAAAATGGCGCAATGAAATCTGTTGATTTTTACTGTTTTACTTTTACTTAAAACTTTTTAAAGCTTAAAAGAACACACAAGAGCATCTTTTGCTTGTTTAACTTTTCCGACTTACTGGATACCAAAAAAGAAGAACCGAAAATGAAAAAGAAAATTTATTAATGCCTGTCAACAGTCCCGGCGGGGGTTTTACTATTTTAAGGTGTTTGTTTTTCCATTTTACTTCTTCCAAAAGCAGATGTGTAAATTAAAGAAATGTGTTAATTGCTGCAATTCTTTTTACGCAGCCGAAATGGGAATTGAGGCGTGTGTTTTGCTACACCGCAAAATAAATTATGTCAACTGAATTTCTTAACAATCAAATCGTCATATAATCGTTTCCGGTAGCGCCACAGCAGCGTTCAGCTCTTTGGGAGTGAAATTTTATCCGGGATCTTAAGTCATGTTCAATTTATTTGTTGCAGTAATTAAAACTAAGTTTCAGTTTTGTTTAGAGTTGTCAACCGATTAACAAAAATTCGATTAATCGATTACGATTTTCAAATAGCGAATGCATCGACTAATCAATGTCTATTGAACGAACAATTTCAATAAATGTTTGGAAGTGGATTAACTCTCAAACGATTTTAAGGATTTTACCCAAAATGTAGGAAAAGTAAAAAAAATGCAGCCCTGATAGTCAACGTTGTCAACTCGCAGCGTTTTAAAATTCTTGTTGCGAAAAATGCCTTCAATAAACAAAAGAAATTGTAAACTTGGTGCATTTTTTTTTCATTATTTTGGTGCCTTTTGAAATTTGAATGTTGACAAAGCTGGTGATATTAATTAACCTCAATGTTTAGTGGCAAAAAATCGACTTTAAGGTCTCAAATGACAACGTGCATAGAGACGGGCTATACAACGTCATGTCTAGTTTTGAAATTCGTACCAAACTCGTCAGTTTGCGTAGAATGACGTTGGAAAACTCTTGCTGCTCCATCAAGGTCGGTAACGAATTAGCCGAGACCTTCAAAGACAGGAAAGGCTTTAGACAAAGCGACGCACTCTCTTATAAATTTTTCAACATCATTCTTGAGGAGATCCACACCAACGGCACGATCTTCCAAAGTCCGTTCAGCGACTGGCATACCCAGACGTGATTGACGTGATTGGTCGAACACAGCGAGCCGTCAATGAAGCTTTTGGTGGTATTGCAACGGAGGGGGCCAAAATGGGTCTAGCGGTGAACGAGGCCAGAACGAAGTATATGCTGTCATCGGCAACTTCAGCTATAACTTCGAGGTAGGGAGGCACTTCGTCTATCTCGGCTCCCAAGTAAATAGCACGAACAATATCAGAACCGAGATTAAACACAGAATAACTCTGTTTCTTTGGGCTCAAGGCACAATTGAGTAGTAGAGTCGTTTCTCGAAACACCAAGCTGACACTATATCATACCTTGATCTCATATCTATTCTGCTCTATGCCGCAGCAGCACGGACAATTTCAAAAGCAGATGTGGAAGTCCTTGATCTTGTTGAGCGAAAAATTCTGCCTTCAATCTTTGGTCCGGTTTGGGTTTATGGTTTGTGGAGACGAAGATTCAATCATGAACTGTACCGGTTGTAAAGCGACATGAGCTGAACCAGGCGTCTACAGATGAAATGACTGACTAAGGTGGTAAGGCCATGTAGAACGCATGGAAAACACTGCTCCAGCCCACAGAATCTACGACTTCGACAACACAATAGAGGAAGGCCACCAACTTGGTGTGCAAAATTGGAGGCTGCTGGCTGAAGCGGAGAAGCGTGTTGGTTGAGGCCAAGGTCCACCAAGGACTGTAGCACCAGAAGAAGAAGAACTTTTGACCATTAACTCGTTCGTTGTGATATCCACTTTGCGGGGCAGTGATTGGCTTCTGTGATAAATAAAAGTCTTTCGCAACACAGACAATATCTTGAAGTTCTTGCAGGAATATTTAATTATAATTGCAATATAGCCCCATAGTGTATCCAATCAAAGTTTTCTCTGTGTGTATTCATTTTTTTTAAATTAAATTTACACACCTACTTGTCGGCCGCTTCAAGTCACAATTTCAAGCATCTTGAAGTTGAGCAACTTGAGCAAAATTTTATAACCATTTGAATCTTAAGAATCCTTTTTCGCTTTTTACTTTTAAATGAAGTGAGTAGTAGGAAGGAGTAGATGCAAATGAGTTGGTAGAGTCCTTGAAATGTTTTACTACTTTTCACAAGCACAACACATGTACTTGTGAACTAAAATAGGAAAAAAATTAAAACCTGGTCTCTGGCTGATATTTGCTTAAGCACTTAAAATGGCTTAAGGTTCTGTTGCAAACTGCAAAAGTCATTTGAATTTTATCATCAACAGTTTTTATGTCTCTGCTTTTGTTCCTTTTTTGTGCAACATGTGTTATTTATATTCTATCATTTGCCTTTTTTGTTTTGTACCCCAACAGAACGGATACTGCTGAGTCCTGGAAATTTGCAAATTCTGATCTCATACCAGCCACCGGCATTATGGTATTTGGTGAGTATCACAACAAGGTTTAATATTTAATACTAATCGATTGGCAAACAAACACCTGCCTAAAACAAATAAACACGCCGCCGAATGAGTGACTGCCTCTAACTGGTTGGGCAAATATTTGTGTAACATAAAAACAAAAACTTTTCCATAGACAAAATAATTGGCAAAATAACACCAAACAAAAATAGTTGTTACTTAAAATTCTTCTTCTTTATTGAATAAAAAAAAGGCTCTTGAGTAAAAAAATAATCTATATGAAACTCGTGTATTCGGTGTTGCAAAAATTAATCGAAATAATAATCAGGGCGGCACTTCACTTTTCACAGATAAAGAAATAAATTCATTCCCAAGGATTTATCTATTAGTGCAGCAAGTCCTGCCGAACAAAAATTTATACTTATGCCTTGTTTTAAATGCTCCCAAGTACGCAGTTGGCCAAGTTGTAGTTGACGGCATTGGCAACGATTGCAACTGTACATATATAGTACGTTGGACCCCAGAATTTCGCGCGACAGGCCCTGCAACGTTACCACTCTCCATAAATCCAGTATTTTCACGGTAATACATGTATTACGACATGTCAAACAATTTTGCAGAATGCAAAAAACAAGTAAAATTTATTGCATGGGAGAGAATAGGGATACAAAATTTGACCAGCGCTCGTTAAACGGTTATTTTCTAAACCATTTTCTGTAATCTCATCACACCAGAGGTGTATTTTACTGTAAACAGGGGCAGCACCCACAGAATGTGTCGCCAAATTTCGGGCGATAAATTTCCATGTTGTTTTTGTAAATACTGTAGAGCTGAACCATCAACTTAATGTTTTTGGCATTCACCAATAGCAACCTCGACTCTGAACCAGTGGTACAACGCAATAGAGGATGCCCACGGATCCAATGGCGCACGCAAGTGATGAGGGACCTCAACCAACTTGGTGTGCAAAATAGGAGGCTGCTGGCTAAACATCGTGCCAGCTGGAAAAGCTTGTTGGTTGAGGCCCAGGTTTATCGCGGACTGTAGCGCCAAAGGAAGAAGCTGAAACCTATTTTTGCTTTGATTTTACTTCTGCCATCCCTGTAAATATGAAAAATAGCTGCAACAGACTTTTGTTCTCCTCGTTTCATAAATTCATAATATTTTGCTTCTACAAAGTCCTAATACTTGGTACTACCATATAAATAGAGCTGAACGGACCGAGGAAACGACATTTTCTGCTACTGAATTGTGTTTACAGCAAAACTAGTTCCTTGGTCTTCCCTGTTTGCTTCTACTTCTTTCTGTACAGATTATTATATAAAAGAGATTGAGTTCGAAAACTTTACTGTGCCCGTTTAAATGAGCGGCGATATTTTCTCTCTATCGCACACTCGCTAAGGCGATAATTGTGCGTGACCACAGAAAATCGTGATATATTTCACCATCTCAATCTCTAATTGTAATGAAACGATCAAAAAACAAACTTAATTGTTATGAAAAGACTACGTTTTGTTAAAATAAAAGGAAAAAAATAGTACGTTTTGTTCTACATCAATTGTTTTAAGAGCAAATTTTCCCGGAGAATAAAAAACATATCATGCAAATGAGATTTTTTCCAATCTAAACAAATTGATGCAAATACATAAAAAACACTCTCTCTTGTTTTAGAAAGAAATACAAAAGAGCACGTTTTATTCTGTGATTTCTAAAATGAACTTCAGAATTCAACTTTTTTGGCATATGAACAAGTTTGTAGCAAAATTTGAGGGAAAAAAAAGGAATGAACTAAGGAAAATTGAGGTTAGGTCGTATAAAAGGTGCGGACAATCCCTTTTTGAATTGAAAAACAATTCGTAATTGTAAAACAAAGTGAATTAAAATCTAATAATGCAAAATTTATTGAATTATTTCTTAATGAAATTAAAGAAATTTGCGTTTTATTTGTGTTAAAAAAAATTGCGAATTCTGAACTTTGGAACATTTGTGTTCCCGATGTAAGATTTAAGACAGGCTATACCATTTTATTGGAAACTATAAAACATATTTCATTGCTACTCGTATCTGTCTTCAACTAAGCGGATCGCAAACACACCTTTCACAAATTTAGATAAACAAACCCGCCTTTATACTCAGTAGGCCCTTTTAGTTATTTGTATTGTTAGTTAGTTTGGACCTCAGTTATGAACTTTTTAGGGTGGAGGGCATGATGTGCAAAAATTGTATCAGCATACATGTGTATGTACTCTAATATATGTATAGCCTTGTTACAAGTGCAACAAAACAGAGTAGTCCTTTTTGTCCTTATGCCAGCAGTCGTAACAGTGGCCTGCTGATTTTCATTGATGACACGACTCAGTTACCACATCGCCAACTGTATCTTAATTTTTTCTAGTGATTAACTGAAGCAGCCATAATGAGGAACTATTTCTGGATGGGTTCACTTGTTCATATAATCATGGGCTAATGTATTGATGAGGTTTTGCATCGGCTGCCAGTCTGGACACACACATTTAAAGCACAACTTTACTCAAGAACAGTTCAGACTATCACACTTTGTGCTCAGACTTTTCAGAAACTTCATCATTCTTAGAGTTTTTGTTAACGAAAAAATTACTCATTTGTTCAAGTTTGCATTGACTAATCGACCCTATTTCCCTATAGAGACTGTAAATGTGGTTACCTTAAGCGATAAAAGTTGTCTTGTATATAGCAACTACTTTAACTGGTGGATATTTTCAAAGGCCGGCTCATTGTACCGTCGCAGACCACCTTTTTTTTATCAATTCTTTTACTTTCTACTTTTTCATTCGATTTGAGCAGTGGCGGAGTCGAAAACGAGTTGTCATCCTCGATTTCTTTAATGCAAAACCTTAAGACCATGCATGGGATGATGTAAACTCGCCTTTAAGTTTTCCAAGAAATCTATTTGAATTCTATTTGCAATGAATTTTACTTATAATTTATTTTTAACTTTCAAATGAAATTTTCCTACACATTTTATTATTAGTAGGATTTTTAAACATCTTTAAGAAAGAAAAAAACAGAGTTGCCAATATCTTTATTCGCCTGCTGTTCCATTCTCTTTTTTTTTAGCTCAGACTTTTCAGAAACTTCATCATTCTTAGAGTTTTTGTTAACGAAAAAATTACTCATTTCTTCAAGTTTGCATTGACTAATCGACCCTATTTCCCTATAGAGACTGTAAATGTGGTTACCTTAAGCGATAAAAGTTGTCTTGTATATAGCAACTACTTTAACTGGTGGATATTTTCAAAGGCCGGCTCATTGTACCGTCGCAGACCACCTTTTTTTTATCAATTCTTTTACTTTCTACTTTTTCATTCGATTTGAGCAGTGGCGGAGTCGGAAACGAGTTGTCATCCTCGATTTATTTAATGCAAAACCTTAAGACCATGCATGGGATGATGTAAACTCGCCTTTAAGTTTTCCAAGAAATCTATTTGAATTCTATTTGCAATGAATTTTACTTATAATATTATTTTTAACTTTCAAACGAAATTTTCCTACACATTTTATTACTAGTAGGATTTTTAAACATCTTTAAGAAAAAAAAAACAGAGTTGCCAATATCTTTATTCGCCTGCTGTTCCATTCTCTTGTCTTTTTTTTTTTTAGCATTTATGTGCCACCACAACACATTTCTCGTTTATCAATCAATGCGCAACGCAACCATGGAACGCTGGGAGAAGGTAACTCATATATCAATTGGTTTTGCCTGGACAGTGGCAGCGCTATTTGGCATTGCTGGCTATTCGACGTTCAGAGCATTATCGCAAGGTACGTATAATTTACAACAAACCGTTCCCACAATTAATTGCACATCGAATACCAACAAACCCACTAAATGAATGCGTTTTGCAAAACTGTTCGCTACTATTGAAATTAGGTAGGGGAAAAAGTTGCTGAAAGGAATCGTGGCCAATACAAAAACAAGTTAGCAACTCTAACAAACCCGTCAAAGCTGTTACTGCTGGGTCTGTAGTTTGAGTCTAAATAATAATGGGATGTGCAAACAAGTGGCTCCTCCTCCAATAGGTACTCGCCAATTTTGACAGTTGAAAGCGGCGATATTGTCGCTTTGGCTGTCATTTATTCAGTCTGGTTTGCCAACACGCTCAAACATCTTTCCGGACCAATAGTTTTTTTTTTTTTTTTTGTCAATGTGAGTGCTCTATTGCCCCTCTTAACTGGATGACTGTTTGTGGGAGCCTGAGGCAATCAAGGCGCGTCTTTGAAAAACAATTCGATGTTTGGCAAATCATTATTTCGTGAATTCCATGTCGCTACTTAGTCCGTATATTATTCAACTGAGACAGGAGCTGCATGGGTGTTTATTAAATGCGAATTAAAGTATTTAAACTTGACACTAAATTTTATAAAATCAGGTTCAACAATATGACCACTTCGAAATGAATGAAATTCCTCAATTTGAGTCACTGTTTGATATGGATTTTGGACGGACGACTGGTTCAGCCATTTGACAACATTTCTTTGAGCACAACGTTGGCCATGCCATTATCGTCAAGAAGGGTGACCGCTATAGGCTTGTGGTCACTAATTTCTTTTAACTTGTTTTGGGCGCTGTGTAAATCAGCAACAACAACAAAAATTTACTTTTAACATGAAACCATTTTAAATTATCATGATGTAAGATTGAAGTAAAATTTACTTGGAAAAGGCGATTGTTTTTTATTAATAAACTAGACTTTCTTTTGTTTCCACGTGCATTTTGCTTCATTGATGCATCATGCAAATTTAAAATGATTTCATATTAAAAGTACATTTTTTCATGAACTGCTGTATTCCAAAGGTGGCCATTGTCCAGTTAAAAGCTCTCAGAATTTATTAATTTCTCTATTGGAAATTAAAAATTAAACTAAACAAAACACACAGCAAAAAAAAACACAAATCATCAACATTATTTCCATGTTGGTGATATAAAATTTCTTTGATTTACTTTTTGTGGTTAATTAAATATTTTTATGGGAATATGTTGACGAATGTGTTTATGACTGCATTTTTTACTTTTGTTTCCAAACCAACAACGACCACCGCATGTGTTCAAAAGACAATATTAGTTGCCTTTTGTAAATCACTATCTCCATTCTTTACGATGTCGGAAAGCTTTTATGGTTAAAAAAAAGATTCCTAAAAAGTATCAGTATTATGGAGATATAGAACTTTTGAAATGGAATAAAACAAAGAGGAATTTTTTAAATTGACATGAAATTTGCTTTATTCGAAAGTTAATGTTGTGGCAATATAAGTTAAATATGACTTCTGGCGTATGACCGCCACGAGGCTGGCTTGGACGTATCTAGTCTAATCTGGAGGTAAGATTTTCGATGACTTTTTGCAACATTTGTGGCTGTATGTCGGCAATAACGCGGCGGAGGTTGTCCCCTAAGGCGTAGACTAGCGATTTCACATATGCCCCTCGAAAACGGTGTGGCAGTGTTACAGCGTACGATCTTGGTGGCTAATTGACGGGTCCGAAACGTAAAACTATGCCGTTACCAAACGTTTTCTTCAATAAATCAAATGTTGTGCCGTCCTGTTGAAACCACAGCTCTTGCACGTTATGGGTTTTTATGGATGAACAAAACAGTCTGTAATCAGGGCTGTTTTTAAAGAAGTAGGCACCAATGACTCCACCAGCCCATAAAGCACATCGAACAGTCCGTTTGCTGTAGACAATAAAAATCATTTCATTATATGAAATTTGCTGTCCCTTTTAGGTTTTCATAGTTCATGGTTTTTGTAGTAAAAATCGCTGTCGAGTCTGTTAAACAGTTTTCCAAAAATATTATATTTTTTATGCAAAATTAATTCAATTAAAAATTCTAAATAAAATAAGAATTATAAATTTGCTACCTTTTTTTAAAGGCACGCTTTGAAATTTCAAAATTGACAACGCTGACAAGGCCCAGGGGAAATTTCCCAGAGATATTTTAAGGTGAATGTTATTCATAATACGAGACTACGTGTCACAGCGCTTTATAAATAATAAAATAAATTCGTATCACTTCAACACATAATAGTTCTGAAGCCAAAAATACTTTTCATTATCTTAGTTAGGACGTGCGTTCTCACATTTTGCTCCATTTCAGGTGACTTACTTGAAAACTACTGTTGGAATGATGATCTAATGAACTTTTCGCGGGTATTGTTCTCCATTTCGATACTATTGACGTTCCCGATAGAATGTTTCGTTTCGCGCGAGGTAACACCTTTAGCATTTACTTGGTCAGTGTTTAGCTACAAATTTTTATTGGGAATTTCTTAGATTGTCAGACACATGGTGCATCGTTTTGTGCTGAAGGAGCCCATCAGCGAGTTGACGGACGAAAAAGATCCCAAACGAGAAAAGGGCGTAGAAGTGGACGAGTACTCGAGAAACATTACGCTGGCCATAGTATTTAGTGCATTTGTCATTTCCCCCATGACAGAGTGCCTGGGATCTGTGCTGGAACTGAATGTAAGTTAAACAAACGTATTAAATTCTTTTCTCTTTTTTTTTGGCATTTTTAATTTGTGTTGATTCATCTCAGGGCCTTCTAGCCGCCATACCTCTGGCCTATATTTTGCCCGGCTTGGCCTTCATACAGATGGATCCCAATCCCCTATTAAGTCGCGAAAAGTTACCTGCTTTAGGTTTAGTAGTCTTTGGTGCTTTATTTACTATTTTGGGTGCAGCCGTGTTGCTGCCCAGCGTCGATGAGGACTGTCGAGCCGATATTGTGATGGACTATTGTAAAAACTCAAATGTACATGATAATGTTACACAAACAAAGTAATTCGTTTAAGCAATTTGTATTTGATTCAAATTCATAAGATGTTTTTTCGCTTTTGCATTTTCTAAACGTAAATCTCTACTCAAAAATTGTGATTGTTGACGATTGTCTGTTGCCCGAACACATTAAATCAGCAACTTGTTATATTCGCAACAGATCGTTTTCTATGTATGTATATCAAAAACACATAAAACATAATTAATATACATTTAAAGAGATAAACTAAAACAAGGATTAACTTACATATGTATTTAAATAGCATTAAACTATTTGAAGGACCTGTTTCTTTTTCTTTTTTTTTTTTTTTGTCGTCATTATTTGTTTTGTAAAAAACTTTAGTTTCGATAAGACACATTTAGATTAAGCCTGATTTAATGAAATCAAACGTATTTAATTGAACGAACTTCTATACCAGCAAATTGTTTAATGAACAATTTTAATTGATATTATTAAAACCACAAAACACAAATACATACGTCCTCATATGTACTGGTATGTATGTGGAAGGGCTTTGCTGGGGTTGGTTCGTATTTTTGTTTTGCTTGTCAGATATTTTTCCCATCAAATTAACTTATTTAGGGAAACCGTTAAAAATGGAATAAACCCAAACACATACACACTTACGTGTACACGCACATGCCCCGCCAGCAATAGGGCCAGCCGGAGTTGTGAAGAAAAGACCAGCCCAAGTGTTTGAACCAAATTCTGACATTCTAATAAAACTGCAACAGATTTATGTTTTTGATATATTTATACGAATTCTCCAAGTCGTAGAGAGTCTTTTGGACTATTACAAGCCCAAAGATTCGCCGCAAAATCAAAATATCTGTTTTGATTGCGTTAAATTGTTGTGCAACATCAACTACAAAATATTTCCTATAGAAATTTGATCGTGAAATTGTAACTGAAACATGAGAAAAGTCGATTTGGTCACAACAGCTGTTTGTTGATTTCACATCAAAATTTAAGCGTAAATCTTTCCAACATTTTATTTTATTATTATATCAGCTGTTGTTTGAATAATGTGGGATTTCTTAATTTTATCTGATTTACATACATACATATATACAAATGTTGATCACGAAATAGATATTTTCCGCATTTCAAAGGTATTTTCTTGTAATATTTTTTTTAACATTAACATTTCAAAGCCCATGTAACGAGTATATCTTGTTATAAAGTTATTGGATGGGATGGTTTGGTGTCGGAAATATATATTCATAATTATGCTATTTGACAAAAAGTTTAGGTCATTTGTTTAATTTAAAAATTGTACGGGTCGAATACCAAATTATTAAAAAGTCTGTACAAAACGGAACAGTATTAAAATGCATTTCAGCACTGCAACTACTTTGGCTTTATTAAACATGATTTAAATACTTCAATCAAGCTGTTTTAAAACACTGTAAATTCAATGCGATTCTAAATTAACTTTAAGACTAAAAGATAATGTTCATCTGGCTGGTTTGGGACTTAAGGGTACAGCAGCTGGGCTCAAAATCGCTGCTGGCTTCAATTTCGACTGCCGTCAGTCACTGAAAGACCATTTGCCTGCACTGGCAGATCTAGGGAGTCGAATCTTTTATATAACATTTAAGTTTCTAGCATCTCCAACCACCAATATTTTCACAGAGCAAAATTCTGGCTATCAATTCGATCGCTGCACTTGCGCCTATTTCCCAACACTCCTCCAAATACATGTCAACTCTGAAATATCTATTAGATGACGGTGCTTCATTCGTTGAATCTAGGCCATTTAGTATAGCCAGCCCTGACCTGTGAACAAATGTAAATTATTTGCAGCAAATATCTGATTCACTTTATCGCGGTTTTATGCTGGTGGGGGTCCACTAAGACATCTATAGATTAGCATAAATTTTATAAGAAAATTATTCTATGTTTAGCCGATTATTAATAAGAAATTATTCACAAAAGTATTAAACAAAGTTAGGGGAATCCTTTGTAGATGAAAACAAGCCATTAATCAATATATAAGGTATTAGCAAATAAGTAGAACAACTCCATATGAATAAAAGCTGCTAGACAGTTTCAAAATACGATGTCCTAACGCTGATATCGCTAGTACTCTTCAAATTTTCCATATTTTTATTGGGGTAAATAATAAACGGAGCAGTCAGTTATAGACGTTCAGTAAAGGATTAATTTTGACTTTTAAATTTCGTACAAGTATCGCTTTGACCATCAATCTCTTTTGATCATATACATACATATATTTTGAAGTCGGCTTAAGTAATCGTTATTTTGCAGAAAACTTGTAATAAAATTAATATTCTTTGGTATGCATGAATGTATAGTAGTTTAGTGCCTGGCCTAAAATGGTTCTAAGCTTTCATTCAAGGGCTCAATATATGCAGGATCCGAACCAGCTCCTTCAATGGTAGTGTCAGCACGTCCAGTTCACCCATCATATAGGCATAAAGTGGTGCCCTAGTGCCACGCAGTTGGTAATCAAGTTTCATTGACTCCTCGTCTTCAACTCAGAATCTGGAAGTGTCTGCCGGGGTATGGACCCATTCTATAAGTATGTCCCTGTGAGTTGCCCTGACAGTGTTCTTAGACTTTTCTTATATGTAATTTTTTCTATCGCCAACTTTTTGGAATGTACAAAACCATGAGTTTAGTTCCAACATTTCTCCACTGTGGTTGCTGCCCATTTGCCAGCTCTCCTTTAGGCAGACCTCAGTTAAAGCCAAAGTATGGCGTGGGACTAGGAAAAATACTCACAGCCCTCTTTTGACGTACATACATATATGCCTGCCATCTGCTCGAGGAACCCCTATTCGGGTACCAAAAACAATTGGTGGTGTCTAATTGTATATATAAACTTGCAGGTCTTCAAAAGAATTTGTGTAGAAAAATCCAGTTAAAGAAACAATTAACTTATATCAACATTTTTATACTGATTGTTGAATTAAAAAAAAAATAATCTGCTGATAAAATGAGATTAAAGAATATTAAATAAAACAAAGTTAATGTTAAAACGTTATTTTATTTTAATATGAGATTGTGTTCGCTAAGCAGGATTGGCTTGTGGGCAATTTTGTTTCGTTATTATTTGGCATTATTTCGACATGATTTCTAGATTATTTGCATTTAAAATCACACGCCCTCAACGCTGAACAAAACAAGCTGTTATCCAAAAATATAAAATCAACATTGTTCAATGTTGATTGCCTTCCTTCTAGAACAGCCATCCCTGTCTAAGTTTATTTGCGAAACACCCCTTAATTTGAAGAGTATTAACAATATCTTTATAAAAAATATATACATGTATATTTTTTGTAGCGCTAAAATAAGTGTTTTGAAAATCTTTATGTAAATTTAATCAAATTTAGCAACAATATTTATCTTTCATTGTACTTAAAAAAATAAAATAAAAAAGAAAACCTTTTAAGGTAAAAAAAGCATAAAATAATTTACACAAACATGAACATAAATCAAAACAAGAACCAAAACCAAATTTAATTCATAAAAACCAATTGACCAAAAAATACAATTTCATAATCTTTAAACCAAGACAGCAACCACAAAAACCACACTAAACAAAAATACACATAAATACGACTATAAAATATAAAAATAAACAGTGCAAAACCAAGAAAAAAGTAACCGAAAGTATTAACAAATGCTTTAAATAAAAGTATTTAATTGAGTTTGAGCATTTCCAGCACACAAAAGCAGCAAAAGCTTTCAGGCTGTAGCAGCAAATTGCAATATTTATTATTCGTATTATTTTTTTTAACGTAAAAAATCTGTTTCATTTCATTAAACGAAAGTTAAATTACTTGTTCAATTCACAACCTATTTAGGTGAGGGCTGAACCAATTAAGTTTTATGTATTCAAGGGCGTCCAATGGTACGCACCTTCGTTTAACCGCCACTCAAAATTCTGGGCTAATCTAAAGCACGATTTAGAAATTTGTTTGTCAAATTTGAAAGGCGATATTTTTGAAAAGAATTTGTTTGATTTTTATAGACGCCAGAAACTTTGAAGACTTTTTTTGAGTATTTTGGGCGTTCAACTGCGTAAGAGTCAGTTGGCACGAGCTGTTGGGCATGTCAAGTGTCCTGTTGGTCGTCCTCTAAATTAGTTTATACAAACAGCGGGTCTGGCAGAAAAATCAAATATATTTACAAGATAGAATAAAAATTATCTAAAGGAAACCGGAGACACAAGCTTCAGCTGACACAGGTGCGCCGAAATCCCACCACAGAGAGGAACTGGAAAACGAAATCAACGAAATTTATGGATGCGAGTGGTTTTTGGTGGCTAAAAGCATCGTAGATTTCAGCAGTTAAAAAGATTTGCAACCTCAAATATATAAAGAAGAAAATTTGCAATTTTATAGTTGAGCAAAAGCCGTACTTTTATTGGAGCGTCTTTATGAAGAAAATTTTAATTTCATGGCCCTTCTAAAGATATTTTTCTCCTGCGAAATAACTTCTTATTTATTTTAGAATCGAAAATATAGGCAATATATTCAAAATATAGCATTTTCGTATCAGAAAAAGGATGTTGCACCGAAAACCGCTAGATGCGTAAGATGTTTTGTACTCAGCTTTGGTTTGGGGCTCGAGACTGGCCATTTTTGCCAGCTGTTTATTATTATTATAAAGTCTCGGCAATGGTAACGTTTTTATTTTGGTAGTTACACACGAAAGTCGTTTTTATTGCAGTTTTCAAACATTTCTCAGGATTTCCTTTTATAATGAGAGCAGCTGACTAAAAAAGTCGTTATTTGCTTTAGTGTCTATATAACTTTCATACTTTTCTCTTCCTTTTTCTACACATACGATCATCAAATAAATATAGTAAATTTTGCACAAACTGAAAGTCTCACACATTCAATTTCGTTTGTGAAAAACTATCGAAAGTTTTATTTGACTTTTTAAATGAAACACAAGTTTTTATGTGAAAAGTATTTTTCAACATAATCTCCATTGAGTTGTACATCCCTTCCGAAAACTATGACTTGTCGAGGTCATCAAAATAGGCATTTGTTGGTGAGATGATATCATCGCTGGAGTCAAATGTCTTGCCGTCGAGCCATTTCTTCAAGTCTGGGAACACGAACTAGTCACGGGGGCTAAATCTGGAGTACAGGACGAATGAGGGAGCAATTCGTAGCCCAGTTCATGGATTTTTGCCAAGGAAACTGCGCATATCACACAGAGTTGCACACATCTTGCGGAATTCTTTGCCATAACGAAGTGATCATTCAAAGTGGAAACCACTGAGCCATTGTGAGACGCCTATGGCTTTCAATCCCCTTTCGCCTAAAACTATATCGTGAATTTTTTGAATAGTTTCAGCATGTAAAGACCTCAACTGGGCGTCCAGACCGTTCGTCATCTTCCGTGCTTGTACGGCCCCATCAAAATTCAATAAAGCACTTCTGCACCTTGGAAATGGAGGTTGCAGAGTCCGTATAATATTTATCCTGCTTAGCCTTGGCTTGAGTGATGGCTTTTTTGCTGCAAAAATTAATGTTTATCGAACACATGAAATTCACTTTTTTCCATTTTCTGCTTGAAACGCGCTGCCAAACACAAACTAAATGACGCAGCTTCTTCAAATTGAGACAAGAGTCAACTGACAGTTGCCTGCTGACAGCACCAGTGTTGCCGTTTCAATGAGGGGCTCGTATTAAATCGGGCTTAATTAATGCCAGAACTTTATGAAGGATAAATTCAAATTTGTGTTCGTGGGTGCGGGCAGTACGTAAAAAATATTACCCATTCACATACATCAGAAACGAGGACACCTTCAGTCTTCTAAAAATTTTCCTGGCGCCGTAGCAGGTCTACATATGTCTGTATTTATAACTTACGGCACATGACACAAGTTGTGAATTGATCAATTGTAATTTTTCGAATTACAAATTTCTTGATTATTATTTTTTTTAAATGCATTAAAACTTTTAATTGAAATATGAGTAGTAAAACAGTTCCTAGTATTTAAGAAGTACTTTTCAACAAAAGGGAATCCCTTAGAGCAAATATGTACATACATTCATATTTGTTTAAAATATAAAATAAAAATATTAAAGTGATGTTTAAAATAAGAATGACGGGACTCCGTCATACTCGCCAACATTAAAAACTTTAGAACAAAAACTTATCACGCCTCGACTAACAATGACTTCATGGGGCATGAAATACATGTAACAAATAAAATCAGTGTGACCACTTTTCTATAACTTTTCTTGCTGCACAGCTTAGAAATGGCTTTTACACATTTTTCGTAGGATTTTTTTCATAAACTTTTCGTAATAAATTCAAATACAGGTGACCGTTTTATATGATTATGATTTATCACTTTTGACTCCTTGATTTGACGATGTTTAATTCAAATTTAATGATTTTTATTAGAAGAACCTCTGACTAGATTTTGCAATTTTGATGGCGACCTGACGACTTTTAATGCTTCGAAGATGAAATTTTTAGAAGTTGTAGGAAAGAATCGGTTTAGCATATAAAATCTATATAAGCGTCTATGTGGAAGAGATGTTCCTTAAAAGTTTCTACAGCCGAAGTGCATTTGATAAGTCAGCTGATGAAAGATGTTCCGAGCAAATGGAGCCCAATATAAAAACTGATTTTAATAAAAGGTGGTCCAACCAAAACGCAGTATGTTAATGGTAAGCAAAACAAATAGCTCTCAAAGACTTATCTTAGTCTTTTGGATTATGATAGAAGGATCTATGACAATTATATGTGAAATGCTTGCCACGGCTTCGCTGGCCTGCCTCTATCCGATGGTCCATATTTGCAATGACTCTGAGACATAACTGAGGTTCAGTGCCGTTAATGTGCCGAATAATGTCATAGTTTAGCTTCAAACCCTTGAAATGGTCATTGGGTCATGTGGACATTTCCGGCAAAGGCTGACCCAGTAGGATCAACAAATTTAAAGTTTTTAAATCTGTGTTTAAAGCATTTCTTCATATTGACTTATATTGATTAGTCATGCACTAACATGAATAAATAAATGATTTATTATTTCTGATCATGTTTTATTGCACGTTTTTCTGAACTCCAGTTATTTAAAAACTTCACTCACGTTGATGCGACGGCGATCAAAGAACAACAGCTTGAATTTCATATGCCCCCAAGAAACTAATTTAATTTAGAGTAACTACATCTATTTGCTTCTTTAAGAAAACCGAATCCTTATCGAATCAATTCATGAGGGAAATAATGTCACGTTCGGAATGTCACAAATCCACCCAGATTATGCGAGAAAAAGGAAAGCATAACATTTTTCACTTCAACCTGAGACACTTTGAAATAACATTATTGTGAAAAGTTCTAGAAATAATTTACAATTCGAAAACTGTGTCACGCTTCAATGAATATTCGATTTTCGTACGATGTCACTGCATCTAACCGTTATCAGCCTATAATTTAAATTGCGAATTCATTTTTGTTTCATGTTAAACGGACACGAAAGCATTTTCTGAGAACTTTTTTTAAAGTAATTTGCTAATGGTTTCACCTTATTAGGTCCAAATAGACAAAAATGTTCCACTTCGAAAATAAGTCAAGCCACAGGAAAAAAGTAGACCGGCACAAAAAAAAGGCAATTTTGGTCTGAGTGAGATATGACTATAAAGAAGCTGCACAAATAGTCAAGACGCTAAAAATATTGTCTTGCCAAATATTTAATAATTAAACCGATACTATTAGCAAAAAGAGAAATCATGAATAAAGGCAGGAATCATGTTAAATCAATCATGTGCTGTGGTCGTTCCATTTTAAATAAAAAATGTTTACATTTAAATTACTGCAATAATTAAATATAGGATATTGTTTTGTTTTCATCTTAAACTAACATGAAATATGTAATTCTGCTTTAATAGGATTCTATGTTAAGTTAACATGATTTCATGTTGATTGAAACGACATCATTTATGGGCCAACCAAAAAAGCTTTTAAACATCACTTTTATATTTTCAACTTAAAACTTAATATTCATCTAGTCCCACTATAGCAAAACACAACCTTGAATACCATAATGTTTAATAGGAACAGCCACAATTGACGAAACCCAAAAACAAAACAAAAAAGGCACCAATACGAAACACTATTTAGTCTGTATTTAGTCATACAAAATCAAAAACTTAAACCTGCACCACCTTTTTATACATATATAGTACAGATGTAACCTAAATTTAGTAATTTTATAAGAATTATTAACTTAAAACTAAGATGCCATAATTTTATTATTTGTCATTTGATTTTTATAAAAAAAAAAAACAAAATTATTGTTAATTCGGCTAAAAAACAATGTCAGACTTTTCTATGTCAGATCATGACCTCTCAAAATTTGTTAAGTTTTTCTCTTTATTTATGAAACTAAAGAACTCTTTCATCAACTTCCAGCAGCCGCAGCCTGAAGTGGCCCCATAAATCATTTTGTAATTTCCAGCAGTTCTTAGTCTTTTGAAAAAGATCTATTAAAATACATTTTAATCTTGAAATCTGTTTCTGAGGCAGACATTTCAATTCAATGACATTAATGTTTTTTTTCTCCAGTCATATACGAAAAGTTGAAACTGACACATGGCTGTGGAACTGAAAAAATGAAGAAAACACAATAAAGAAACCAAATATCGGAATCAATATTAAAATAATATTCGAATAACACTGGACAAGAATCTTTCTTGAAGAAGAGAACTGTCCGTTAATCTGTCAAAGCTCTTATGACACTACATTTTTATTGCATTAATTAATGCATCCCCCGGGGCAGGCTTTCCGTTGACGAACATGGCGTCAGGACAATCTGCTTTTCGGGTTATAGAGGGCAGGGCAGCCAAAACTCTAGGAATTCCGTATGATTTGGATTAAATACGTTCTGCTGAGACCTACACTAAAGATCGATTGGCAGAAAGGGTACCAACAGGCACCCCGAATGTCTTTGGCATTCTGGCGTTGGTGATAGGTAGTGGAGCCTATGCCTGGCAGAAACGTGCTGGCTGTGGTTTAAACCGAAAAACGCAGAACGAGGCTTGGAAATATACTGAGGTATTTAAGCTCCCTCGTGATCGTTGTCTTCAAGGTGCTGCTGTCTTGCAACAGGTTCTGTTTATGTAAGGAACTATGATGCGCCTGTACATGCATCTGGTTAATTGAGAATTTCGAGCTGCCAGCTGTGGTACCTGGGGTCGCCGGCCAGTGCACTCATATGCAGTTGGTCCACCGTCAGTAAAGGCCGTAATTGAGCTGCTGATACAAAGCAATTGCAAACCTGTCACCGCAAATAGCACAACCAGCGACGATTTTTATAGAGTTACACGAATTTCGTACTTAACAATTTCCTACGACTTTATCACGGAGTTGAAGAGACTGAGGCTGCTGCCCTACCCTAGCGAAATACTCATAAGCTCCTTGTTCAGTGTTATTCTAATATGACACTATTATTGACTTCGAAATTCTTGTCACCATTAATCAGTTGGTCAGCAATTTAAAAAATATGGAAATTGGAAAAAAAATAATTTTGTGGGTCATATATTATTGTTGAAAAAATTTGCTCTTTTCGTTCAATTACCGATTTTTTTACGGTATTGTCTGAGTTGTTTTATAGTGCCATATTCAAACAAGTTATTGGCTGATTCAGCAAATTCCGTTATTGAATATGAAAAAAAACATTTTCTGTGTAATTTAAGGAAAAGTATGTAGAATTTTATTTCCTGCGCTACACTTGGCCAAAGGGTCCCTTATTTATGGAATATCCTGGGGTAACTGACACCTTCTCTGCCCTGCCATGGGAGAATTTTAAATCACCCCGTTCTTGCTTTTGCCACAAATTATGTTTAAGACTTGAAGGCCACAAACTTCAGTATTTGTGCTGATTTTGGAATGAAAAGCAATTTTTTTCATTAATCTTAAAAATTCCTTAAAAAAACATTTTAATTCATTAGTATTTTTGATGACTCACGTTAAACAAATACAAAATTACTTTTCCACAGAAATTTTCAATTAAATTACAAAAGAGTTCAAAAGCAAGAATTTTATGAAATTGGAAAAAAAACATTGAAATGACAAGATAAGAGTAAAAATCGCATTTAGAATGAAAATAGGAGCAGGAAAAAAAGCCAACAAATTTCACAAAAACTTCTTGTTTCATTAATCTCATTTTTAATATATAATAATAATCTGATTTTTATTTGCAAGCCGAGCTTAATTCTTAAGTAAGAAAGAACCGAAACAAACAAAACATATCAATTTACAAACATTTTACAACAGAACCAAACACGTTTCATTTTTGAAAACAAAAACTTAAACTCTGCTAAATATAATAAATGTCTGTATGTCTGTATGTATCTTTTGCGATAATCAATGAATTGGGTTGATATTTTTTTATATTGTACAACAAAACCAAAACTTGAAATCTACACTTGACGGCCGACAACTATTTTGCTACAAAGAAAGAAAAAAACAAACAACAACACAAACTTTTTTAATATTTTCATAAACTAATTTTGTATTTGTGTACATTTTAAAACTAATTTATATACTATTGTATATTCTATAATTTATTTTTTAAAATAATATTTGTTTCTAAATAAAACAAAAGAAAAATATTAGTAAATAAAAAATCTCTCACTATGAATACTACAATATTTAGGGAAATTTGTTAGAAAGAGAGAAAAAACAACAAAACAAAACAAAATCAAAAAACTGATAAACACTAAGAAATGTTCGTAAGATGTGCGTGGCAGTGATAGAGTTACTTTGATGCGTTGCTCTATATATCGCAAAAGAGGACATGTGTATGTAGCAGCCTCTAGAGCCTTGTAAAATAAATTGGCAAATAATTACTCATACAAAGTGCTTTCACTGAGTTTCGAATTTTCGCAACTAATCTGACGTTTTGCTATTTCTGGTACAAAAAAATATTTGCTTCAAGCCTTAAATCACTGTTTCAACCCGTAAGTAAAGTAAAATATGTACATAAATTAAGTGCAATTGGTGTTTAGGTATTTAGGGGGTTTCCCCGTATGGGTATGTTGTATAGAAAGACAGCTACAACCTGTAGCTTTTATATATATTCTGTTACTTTTTTGTTTTCTTTATGTTTAGCTTTAATTTTATGATCGTAGATATCCACAAACTATTAGGCATCACCCTCCGTGGTTTTAATTTGTTGGCGTTGTACCGATTGCACTGTACTCGTATCTAACCAAATTTTCCTTATTCACATACATTGTACAATATATATATAAACATATATATATATATATATATATATATATATACATACATACGTACATGTGTATATAAATTAAATTTCCCAGTTGTTTTTACGAAACTTGAAGTTTCCATTTCATTCGCTAAAGAACATAATAAATTATTTTTTTGCGAATTTTCCAGAATTTTTCATTTTTTTTAAACAGATTGCAAAAAACATACAGTTTCTTTTTTTTTTTAAAAACGTTTTTAGTTAATTATTTTTACATATAAATAACGCTCCCTGACTTAAATTATTTTGCAAACTCAAGTGGCCCTATCACTTTGCAGCTCATCTTATGAAAATATATATATATAAAAAAAAATTCATATTAGTAATAATATTTAAATTGAAAATATAATATGTTACTAAATCTTATTGGACAGATTTATTATTTAGGAAATAAAAATTGAATAAATAAAAATAATAATAATATGGAATATGGAGTACAATTTATGCCATGAGTCCAAATAAAACAGAAACAAAAAAAAAATAAAGTTTTAAACCAAAAATTCTGCAAAGGATCAAAACACTTTAAAAGCAAATAACCTAAAACTAATTATTTATTACAAATACCACAGTTTTAAATGGAAATAAAAATCAAAGAGTAATAAATCTAAATCAGAAACTATATTTACTTATAAAAATATATCGATGTATGTTATAAGTAGCGGCATGTTATTTTAAATATCATTATTAATGAAAACAAAAGGATTTATTAAAAACAAGACACATAAAAGAAATACATACATTATTTAAACTTAATTTGAAAATAAATTTACTTTAAGGGCACTATTAATTTGTGGGGTAAGTAGATCTGGAAAAATTCTGGACTTTGGACATTTTATTCAGCTCTTACAGTTATTATTTTTGAGACCTCAAATTAAAATAAATGGTCGAACATTTCCAAAAAATATTTACTAAAAACTTTAAAAATGTTGAAGTTTTAGTACTAAAACAAATGCCTTTAGAAAACAGCCGACCTTTTGTTCATCTGCTTAATTCGATATACCGCTACAATCGTACCACTGGGGATTGATTTAGTACTTAGTCGGTTTCTATGGCGGATAGAAAACATAGAGACAGACCTACAACGGCTTTGGTAGTCAAAATAATCATCAATAATGCTGAAGGTCCAGCCCACCCTCCAAGCGCGTGTTGCAAAAGTAAAATCAGTACAATTGTATGCGACCTGATGCGCACCTGAAGGTGGACCAACTTCGCTTGGCGAACTTGACAAAGGCTCACTACTGCCCCCAAGTGTCTTAATAGTCATACTTATACAGGTGGCAACTTCTTGTGATATGTGAAGCTTTCAATAACACAAACCTCTTGATAGAGTGGTCTGCCCATCTTCTGACAGCAATTTCCTAGGCAGTAAAAGGAAAGGAGACACCTGAGCTGGTAGCCAGAAATCCTCAAACCACATCAGGCCCTAACCGGACGAGCTTGTTTTGACTCCCCACCATCCGGCTCCTTACGAAAAACAAAAGTCTACTGCAAGACAGCAGCAACTGCGTCTTAAGGCTTAAGCCACGGCCGGAACATTTCAGCCACAGTAAGCGCCTCAATCAATTACCAGCAGGGTCGCTTCTTCACAGCATACCCGGAGCACGCTGTGCCAATTGCAGTTTCGGAAGAACCTGCTTAACCAAAGTCTTATATGAATTTCGGTTGCTTAACACTTGGTTGCTTGGAATACATCAAAGCAAACCCTGCTGCTGCGGGGTCGAATTATATGCGACAATTTACACGGCACAAATTAGGCTTAAGGCCGGGGCACATAGAATCCGTCAAGCGTTTGCCCATCGCCTTTAAAGTTAAAGGTAAAAGTTATTTCAATGTATTATACGAATAAGTAGAAAGATAAATTTAAGTTTAAATGATTCCGCATCTCAATTCAATGGAACGTATTTTGTTCGAAATAAAAACACCTAAACGGTTCGCCTTGTACTTGGTTTTATTTATGCGGTCAGCTGCACCCCTAGATAATGCAGTTTTCGCGAGTTACATTCCGAAATTCTTACCACCGGCTTTTTATCATTATTAATTCCACTGGTTTCAAAATTACATGCGAATAAAATTGCAATTTAGCGATTAATACTGCAGTTTTTCGTTTGTTTGTTGTTTTGTTGATTTACAGTAACCGCACATTTGCGATATTAATTCCGCACGCCACCGATTTACAATTTGCATTTACAGTTTCGAGTATAAATAGAGCGGAAATGTTTTCAATAACATCAGTTGGCGTTCAAGTCGGCATTTGAGTTCAATTACGTAAATATTTTTTTTTTGCAGAGATTTCTGTAGTCTGAAATATGTCCGCCAATAAGCAAAACCTGTTGTTGCTGTTCGATCGGCCCACCGAACCGGTTTTCATGGAAAAGGGAAAAACGTCTACAGTGTTCGATGTGCCCGATAAGTTCTTGACCGATCGTTATCGTCCCATTGGCAATGAGGTGCAAACACGTTTTGGCGATACGGCCGAGAAAAAGGTGCCCGTCCGCGATATTAGAGTGCCGGACTTGAGGATACCCATGTCATTGGCCAGGGACGAGCAATTCTCCTTGTTTATACCGAAACATCGTGCTATAGCTGGTCGCTTGATAGACATTTTCTTGGGTATGCGCAGCATAGATGATTTGTTGAGTGTGGCTGTGTACGCTCGAGACCGCGTTAATCCCTACATGTTCAATTATGCCTTGTCTGTGGCCTTGTTGCATCGTCCCGATACCAGGGACTTGGATTTGCCCTCGTTTGCTCAAAACTTTCCCGATAAGTTTGTGGATTCGCAGGTTTTTCGCAAAGTGCGTGAGGAGGTGACTGTTGTGCCGGAAGGATCTCGCATGCCGATCGTAGTGCCTAGAGATTATACGGCGTCTGATTTGGATCCCGAACATCGTCTGTGGTACTTTCGGGAAGACATTGGCATTAATTTGCATCACTGGCACTGGCATTTGGTTTATCCTTTTGAGGCGTCGGATCGTTCCATAGTGGCCAAAGATCGCCGCGGTGAACTTTTCTACTACATGCATCAGCAGGTTATAGCCCGCTATAATATGGAGCGTTTTAGTAACAACTTGCCACGTGTTACCAGACTTAACAATTTCCGTGATCCCATCGCGGAGGGTTATTTTCCCAAAATGGATTCTTTGGTGGCAAGTCGAGCGTGGCCGCCACGTTTCCAAAATACTCAAATAAAGGACTTAAAACGCCAGGCAGACCAGATCAATTTGGATGTGGGCGATTTGGAGAGATGGCGTGATCGTATTTTGGAAGCCATTCACATGGGCTTCGCAGTCGATGTAAGTAAAATTTTAAATATTAAACGCGCTAAAATTACTTGGCTTGTAACAAACAACGGACAGTTAAACATGTCTGCATAATTGAACAAAATCAAGCCGGCCTAGAGCCTTTGTTACACTCTATCCGATTCCTTTTTTACTTATAGGAACAGGGCCAACGCATGAATCTGGACGAAACCACAGGCATTGACACTTTGGGCAATATGATTGAATCTTCGATTATTTCACCCAACCGTAATTTATACGGCGACTTCCACAATCAAGGACATGTGTTCATTTCCTATGCTCACGACCCCGACCATCGTCACTTGGAATCGTTCGGTGTTATGGGCGACTCAACAACTGCTATGCGCGATCCGGTCTTCTATAGATGGCACGCTTATATAGACGATATATTTCAGGAACATAAGCGACGCCTGCCACCTTACACCCTGCCCCAGTTGCAATATGACGGCGTTTCTATAACGGGCATTCAAGTGGCCAGCGAAGGAGGCCAGCCAAACATGTTGAGTACATTTTGGCAACAGTCCGACTTGGATTTGTCCCGGGGCATGGACTTTGTACCGAGGGGCAATGTTTTCGCCCGTTTCACCCATTTGCAGCACACCCCCTTTATCTACACCATCAATGTAAACAATGACAGTGGCGCCATGCGTTTCGCGATGGTGCGCATTTTCATTGCGCCCAAAAATGATGAACGCGGCCAGCCAATGCTGTTTAATGAGCAGCGTTTGCTAATGGTGGAGCTGGATAAGTTTGTGGCATCCCGTAAGTTTCTATAGCCAGTGCCAAGAATTTTTTCTTCTCTAAATCCCAGCTTTTTCAGTCAATCCCGGCAAGAACACTATTAGACGTCGCTCAACTGAATCCAGCGTAACAATACCTTTCGAACGCACCTTCCGCAATTTGGAAACTAATCGTCCGGCTGCTAATACTTCGCAAGAACTTGAGTTCAATTTCTGTGGATGCGGTTGGCCTCAACATATGCTGATACCCAAGGGCCTGTCAGAGGGATTACGCTGCGAATTGTTTGTCATGGTCTCAAACTACGAACAAGATCGGGTGAGTTTTTTTAACACTCTCTTAATTTTGCAGTGCATTCCCTCAGAATTTGCCATCCACTGCTGCGTTGGCGTGGCTTTCCCGTTCGTAAATATTAAATAGATGATTTTCTTCTAGATTGATCAAGAGTTGGTGGGGTCCTGCAGTGACGCTGCTTCTTATTGTGGTGTTCGTGATCGCTTATATCCAGATCGTCGTGCTATGGGCTTTCCATTTGACCGTCTGTCTCGTCCCAATGCTGATCGTTTAGTTAATTTCTTGACTCCCAACATGAGCATAGTTGATGTCTCCATACGTCATGACCCCAACAGAGTTGTTCAACGTCAGAACCAATGAAGGTGAACGCCATTAAAGCGAGATTTTAGATGGTTGCCTGACAATTCTAAGCACATGAGTTTTGCGTTCTATGAGTTTGAAGAAAATAAATTTTTTGATTTTGCAATATAACTTTTGCTACATACATGAATGTATGTGTGTGTTTCATTTAGGTAAATTTAAAGCAAAGAAAAATTGCGATGGGCTGAGATATATATCAACTAAGTGCATGTCCTGTTAAATAAGACGAAGGTTCGAAGGCTTTTCGAAACACGATCAGCTCTTCTCAAACCACTCACACACATTTTACAGAATAGTTAAATAAGACCTGAAGTTTTCTTTGCGAATAATTCACTTCCATACAATATGAAGGGAACCAAGTTTGTACGGGCCAGCGGATTGCGGAAAATAAATTTGTTAATTTCACAAGTCACAGTAATGGAGACTACGAATTGCCGCTTTTTAAACGGAAATTTTTCATTTATTACATTGAAGTACATACAAACATTTATTGAACAGAAATAGTTGAAACATCCACAATGTCGACAACTGAATCTGAGATATTATTTCATTTACGTCGCATAAAATTCCTTAACACGTCGCGAAGGCCAATAGCAGCTCTGCAAATTTATCTAGTTCCGCCGTTGAACAGTTCTGTTGGGATCGTGCTGGATAACAACATCAACAATGCTCATGTTGGGCGTCAAGAAGTTAATCAGACGATCAACACGTGGCACACGATCGAACGGATAACCCATGGGACGACGATCGGGATAGAGGCGATCACGGACACCACAATAGGAAGCAGCGTCAGAGCAAGCGCCCACCAGATCTTGGTCAACCTTTAAAAACCAAAATTATTATTCTGACTTTAAGTACGAAATAGCTCCAGTAATTACGCGATCATCTTCATAGTTAGAAACCATCACGAATAATTCACATTTCAGTCCCTCGGGAAGTCCCTTGGGAATCAGCATGTGCTGGGGCCAACCGCAGCCGCAGAAATTGAATTCCAACAACTCAGGAGAACCGGTGGCTGGCCGATTGGCGTCCAAATTACGGAAAGTTCTTTCAAATGGTATGGTAACACTGGATTCCGCCGATCGCCGGCGTATGGTATTTTGACCCGGGTTCACTAAAAGCAAATATTATTATTCCTTCTTCCTCTTTATATTTTAGCATTTCACTAATAACTTACGTGACACTACAAACTTATCCAGCTCGATCATCAATAATCGTTGATCCTTTAAGAACATCTGCTTGCCGCTCTCGTCATGTTTGGCCCCCAAGAATATACGCACTGTACCGAAACGTTGAGCTCCGCTTTCGTTATTGACATTGATGGTGTAAGTGAATGGTGCATGCTGCAAGTGCGTAAAACGAGCGAAGACATTGCCTCTGGGCACAAAATCCATACCTCTGGATAAGTCCACATCCGACTCTTGCCAGAATGTGGACAACACGTTTGGGCGACCCCCTTCTGCGGCCACTTGAATGCCAGATATACTAATGCCATCGTATTGTAGTTGTGGCAACGTGTAAGCGGGCAGGCGAGACTTGTATTCCTGGAAAATGTCATCTATATAGGCATGCCATCTGTAGAAGGCAGGATCACGCATGGCAGTGCCTGAATCACCCATTACGCCAAATGATTCCAGATTACGATGGTCGGGATCGTGGGAATATGAAATGAATACATGACCCATGTTATGGAAATCGCCATACAGGGACCGATTGGGGGAGATAATTGAAGATTCCATAATGTTACCCAAAATATCAATACCACGTCGTTCGTCCAAATTAATGCGGTTACCACTTTCGTCCACGACAAATCCTTGATGAATGGCTTCAAAAATGCGATCACGCCATCTCTCTACGTCCTCAATATTCACTTTGATTTGATCCAGTTCACGGTTCAGATCCCGAATGACAGTGTTGGCAAAACGCGGTGGCCAGGCGCGACTTGCAACTAAGGAGTCCATTTTCGGGAAATATCCCTCAGCAAGTGGTTCACGAAAGTTGTTGAACTTGATAACGCGATTTAGATTGTTACTGAAACGATCCAGATTATAACGAGCAATTATTTGCTGGTGCATGTAGTAAAACAATTCACCACGACGATCCTTGTTCACAATAGCGCGATCACCAGCTTCGAAAGGATAAACTAAATGCCAATGCCAATGATGTAAGTTTACGCCCAAATCTTCGCGGAAATACCACAAACGGTGCTCAGGTTCTAAATCGGAGGCAGTGTAGTCTCTGGGCACTATAATTGGCATACGATTGCCTTCCGACACAACGCTGGCTTCTTCTCTCACCTGACGAAACACTTTGGAGTCGACAAACTTTTCGGGGAAATTTGTGGCGAACGACGGCAAGTCCAAGCTCTTGGTATCCGGACGGTGTAGCATAGCCACAGAGAGCGCGTAGTTGAAAAGGAAAGGGTTGACACGATCACGAGCATAAACAGCAACGCTTTGCAAATCATCTATCGAACGCATTCCCATAAAAATGTCAATCAAACGTCCAGCAATGCGTCTATGGCGGGGAATAAACAATGAGAATTGTTCCTCGCGGCCCAAGGACATGGGTATGCGCAGGTCCGGCAAGGAAATATCACGCACAGGAATACGTTTCTCAGCCTTTTCTCCGAAACGACTGTGCACCTCGCTGCCAATGAGCCGATAACGATCGGTTAGAAATTTCTCCGGCAAATCGAAGACCGTAATAGTTTTGCCCTTCTCCATGAACACGGGTTCGTTGGGACGCTCGAACAAAAGCAACAGATCATTCTTATCGGCCATTTTTAATATATTTTTTTGGTGAGGGGGAACGCGGCGTGTTGCAGACTTTGCTGTCTAGACTGTTCCACTTTCGGAACTGATGACTGTTTGCAATTTTCGTGTCTTTTTATACGATTTGCTTGAGTTTCATTAGTTTAAAAATTTGTTGTTCTGTTCTGATTTGTGGTCAGAAGTTTCATTTAAAAGTTTTTGGTTTATGTTCTATATATTTGGAATATATTTTTGCGAAATTAAATTTTGGTAGTTTTTTTCTGATAAGAACATAAATTGTTACCGTTTGAGCTTCGCATTCGCTCAATGATAATTTGATGTAATTTGATTTATTCAGATATATAGAATTTATAGCACAAAATTGAATTGCAGGCGTCAGAAAAAGTAGAGAAATATTATTTGTTTATTAAAATTTCATAAATCAAATTTCCGTGCAAAAATTCTTAATTAAATTCAAACCATGAATAAAGCCCTAAAAGTTTTAGCGGAATATTTAGAAAAATTTAAATGGAATTCAAAAGAGTTTTAACTCAAATATTCCGTCCAACATTTTTGAAAACTCATTTCAAAAATTATATAATATTTTTTTCTGAATATACACCTTGAACTTTTCTATCTTTTAATCTATTTCTATGTATCGTTTAAAGGAAAAAGATTGGAAGTCGTTATACAAATGACGAAATGAGGCAGCGGAATGTGTCCAGTAGGACACAAATCAAATTTGAGTTTTATTAGAACTCAGAACTGAAACCCGCGTCATACTTCGATAAAATAAAGGTCATTGTACGCGAAAACAGCGTGATCTTTTTAAAAGTTTGTGACAGATCCGTGAGCGAATAAGAAAATTGGAAGCAGGCGAACTTAGTCCATAGTGATATTGTCTTAATATTGTACTTTTTTAGCCTTGACTTGTGAAAAACAAAATAAAATTGAAAAAAAAAATCATATCCTTCAAGTGCATTCGTTGCGCCCATGATTAGTTACACAATTTTCAAGGTTGCAAGCTTTTGGTGCAGCTCTCTCATATGATGGGAGGCAAGAAATGAAGTCGTGAGATAGACAATCACGCAAGTTCCTGAGAAAAAATGCTCATGGCCGCCTTATTTGCAAACTCTATAAAAAGATATTTAATTGTTATAACTCAGAAGCCGCCAAAGAGCAGGTAAAACTTACACCACGTGCTTATTTTAACTAGAAAGGCATTCACTCCATCTAAATCACTTTAGGACTATTCACTTGATTTACAGGTTCGCTGTAATACAAAAACTTAAAAAAAATAGGATTTGGTTTTCAGGTAACACTTAGAGTAAATAGTAATAAGTACTAGGGTTTAATACGTTCATTCGGGTGTCTTGAAGTTTTCTTTAATTTACTTATTTACTTGCCACTGAGATCATATAAATATAACAATAAGACAGAGAGAAATACAATTACCAGCTATCAAGTCCATGGGCTATACGAATATACTACATATTTATAAAGTTCTGAAATAAATAGGCTAAATCTGCTTTAAGTCGATTTCATAATTATTTCCGGAAAAGTGCGCAAACACACCTAATATCTCTTGCCTAGAAAATTTAAACGTTGTCCGTTGGCGTAAATTTCTGCAAAAAGAGAAGATAATTTGTGTTTAACAAAACAAAAACCTTTAACGAACCATTTATGTCCTTATCAGTAAAACTGCCGAAATTTAACAATTTTGCAATATAAAGTCAAATTTGCGAAAAGATATTCCAGATACACATTTAAACCGAAAACTTTTAAATGAAACTTCTGACCACAAATCAGAACAGAACAAAAAATTTTTAAACTAATGAAACTCAAGCAAATCGTATAAAAAGACATGAAAATTGCAAACAGTCATCAGTTCCGAAAGTGGAACAGTCTAGACAGCAAAGTCTGCAGCACGCCGCGTTCCCCCTCACCAAAAAAATATATTAAAAATGGCCGATAAGAATGATCTGTTGCTTTTGTTCGAGCGTCCCAACGAACCCGTGTTCATGGAGAAGGGCAAAACTATTACGGTCTTCGATTTGCCGGAGAAATTTCTAACCGATCGTTATCGGCTCATTGGCAGCGAGGTGCACAGTCGTTTCGGAGAAAAGGCTGAGAAACGTATTCCTGTGCGTGATATTTCCTTGCCAGACCTGCGCATACCCATGTCCTTGGGCCGCGAGGAACAATTCTCATTGTTTATTCCCCGCCATAGACGTATTGCTGGACGTTTGATTGACATTTTTATGGGAATGCGTTCGATAGATGATTTGCAAAGCGTTGCTGTTTATGCTCGTGATCGTGTCAACCCTTTCCTTTTCAACTACGCGCTCTCTGTGGCTATGCTACACCGTCCGGATACCAAGAGCTTGGACTTGCCGTCGTTCGCCACAAATTTCCCCGAAAAGTTTGTCGACTCCAAAGTGTTTCGTCAGGTGAGAGAAGAAGCCAGCGTTGTGTCGGAAGGCAATCGTATGCCAATTATAGTGCCCAGAGACTACACTGCCTCCGATTTAGAACCTGAGCACCGTTTGTGGTATTTCCGCGAAGATTTGGGCGTAAACTTACATCATTGGCATTGGCATTTAGTTTATCCTTTCGAAGCTGGTGATCGCGCTATTGTGAACAAGGATCGTCGTGGTGAATTGTTTTACTACATGCACCAGCAAATAATTGCTCGTTATAATCTGGATCGTTTCAGTAACAATCTAAATCGCGTTATCAAGTTCAACAACTTTCGTGAACCACTTGCTGAGGGATATTTCCCGAAAATGGACTCCTTAGTTGCAAGTCGCGCCTGGCCACCGCGTTTTGCCAACACTGTCATTCGGGATCTGAACCGTGAACTGGATCAAATCAAAGTGAATATTGAGGACGTAGAGAGATGGCGTGATCGCATTTTTGAAGCCATTCATCAAGGATTTGTCGTGGACGAAAGTGGTAACCGCATTAATTTGGACGAACGACGTGGTATTGACATTTTGGGTAACATTATGGAATCTTCAATTATCTCCCCCAATCGGTCCCTGTATGGCGATTTCCATAACATGGGTCATGTATTCATTTCATATTCCCACGATCCCGACCATCGTAATCTGGAATCATTTGGCGTAATGGGTGACTCAGGCACTGCCATGCGTGATCCTGCCTTCTACAGATGGCATGCCTATATAGATGACATTTTCCAGGAATACAAGTCTCGCCTGCCCGCTTACACGTTGCCACAACTACAATACGATGGCATTAGTATATCTGGCATTCAAGTGGCCGCAGAAGGGGGTCGCCCAAACGTGTTGTCCACATTCTGGCAAGAGTCGGATGTGGACTTATCCAGAGGTATGGATTTTGTGCCCAGAGGCAATGTCTTCGCTCGTTTTACGCACTTACAGCATGCACCATTCACTTACACCATCAATGTCAATAACGAAAGCGGAGCTCAACGTTTCGGTACAGTGCGTATATTCTTGGGGGCCAAACATGACGAGAGCGGCAAGCAGATGTTCTTAAAGGATCAACGATTATTGATGATCGAGCTGGATAAGTTTGTAGTGTCACGTAAGTTATTAGTGAAATGCTGAAATATAAAGAGGAAGAAGGAATAATAATATTTGCTTTTAGTGAACCCGGGTCAAAATACCATACGCCGGCGATCGGCGGAATCCAGTGTTACCATACCATTTGAAAGAACTTTCCGTAATTTGGACGCCAATCGGCCAGCCACCGGTTCTCCTGAGTTGTTGGAATTCAATTTCTGCGGCTGCGGTTGGCCCCAGCACATGCTGATTCCCAAGGGACTTCCCGAGGGACTGAAATGTGAATTATTCGTGATGGTTTCTAACTATGAAGATGATCGCGTAATTACTTGTGCTATTTCGTACTTAAAAGCAAAATAATAATTTTGGTTTTTAAAGGTTGACCAAGATCTGGTGGGCGCTTGCTCTGACGCTGCTTCCTATTGTGGTGTCCGTGATCGCCTCTATCCCGATCGTCGTCCCATGGGTTATCCGTTCGATCGTGTGCCACGTGTTGATCGTCTGATTAACTTCTTGACGCCCAACATGAGCATTGTTGATGTTGTTATCCAGCACGATCCCAACAGAACTGTTCAACGGCGGAACTAGATAAATGAATGAAATAATATCTCAGATTCAGTTGCCGAAATTGTGGATGTTTCAAATATTTCTCTTTAATATATCGGTGTATGGATTTAACTGTAATAAATGAAAGTTTAAAATATTTATGTATATTTGTTTTCCCTTCAACAATCTTTCTGGTTTTAATACTCAAAGAGTAGAGAATAGATATTTTTACAGTATTTAATAGTTGTATCGACTACCAGTTGCAGGGCGACTCTTAATATAAGATGCGCTAGGAAAGTTTGAAGCCCAATCGGTAACCGATCTTATATTTCTGTTCTTATATCGCAAAAATGCGATAGTCAATAACTGTGTGGCCATAGATTAGAGCTTTGTGCTCAAATCCTCTGACTGCTTTAGGTTTTTTTTGATTAACTTAATAAAAACAGTTTCATTTTCTGAAGTTTCGGAACTCCTGACCAATCCCACCATATCGTTGCTTATATAAGAGATACATTGGAAACTAAGAGACATTGTTCAAGAGTATTTCTCGATGTAGAGAAAGCTTTTGATGTATGAAAGTATGACTTAAACTTAATGAATAACTTTCAACGCCTCTTCATTTACTTCTGAATTGTTATTCAACAAATACAAGTTTTTAGGTAAAAGTTAACACTGAGTTCTCACAAATTTAAGACATAAAATCTGGTGTTTTTGGCCTGATTTTGATTTATAATATTTACTTCCGACATACCCGTTAATGAAAATGCTATTTACGCAAATGATGCTCCTGTCTTACCATCGAGTTATTGTGAAAACATCGCACCAAATTGGAAAGGAATCAATTTAAAGCTTTTTTAAATATTTATGGTATTTTATTACCGCTGTAATAACAATTAACTTATATCATAAGACGGATTGGAGAGAAATATTCCTATTTGAATTTTAACAATATCTATTACATTGCCGTAATTTTATTTATTAATTTTTTATGTATTAATTTTTTTTTTCTAATTATGTTTTATTTTATAATTATATGCCATTAAATTTACTTATTATCATTAAAGGGCTTTAGTTTCTATAGATTATAAAGTCTAAGAGTTTAGAATTGTAAACTCTAGTACCCGGCTTACAAATGTTTAGTCAAGGCTTTAGTATTTTACAAAAGTATTAATCTTTATACAATTAAATTAATTAACGACTCATTCCGACATAAAATCATATTCAAGCGTTTTCAAGTTACAAGTTTCAAGTTTCCCATAAGCAATTCAACATATTTAAAAAAAAAAGTCTAATTAAATATACAAAAAAAACATTTAAAATTTTAATATCATCACGGGAATGAAAATAGAATTAATCTTTTAAATGTCTGAGAAAATCCGAAAACTTAAAAATCAGTTGTTGTATTATTGTAGTAAAATACAATTGATCAATTTTATTCTTATATCTCAAATAGAAACACTTCCTTCAAAGACTGAAACATCTAATTGACGCGTTGTACAACCCGGTTGGAATCATGACGTATGACAACATCAACCAGACTCATGTTAGGAGTCAGGAAACTGGCCAAACGGTCAGCTCCTGAGCGTGGCAAACGATCAAATGGATAACCCATTGGGCGCCGATCGGGATAGAGACGGTCACGAACACCACAATAGGAGGCAGCATCACTGCAAGCACCCACAAGCGTCTGGTCAACCTGGAAGTAGTTTCGAATCAATGAAAGACTTGGACATGTTAAAAGAAAATACTAACCCGATCATCTTCATAGTTGGACACCATGACAAACAGTTCGCATTCCAAGCCTTCGGGTAGACCTTTCGGTATCAACATATGCTGCGGCCAACCACAACCGCAGAAATTGAACTCCAACTCGTCGGCAGATCCTGTTGCTGGACGATTTTGTTCTAAGTTGCGGAAACTACGCTCGAATGGAATAGTAACACTAGACTCTGTTGAACGGCGGCGAATGGTGTTTTGGCCAGGGTTCACTGAAAAACAATTATCCAAATATTACTTCCACTAACTTAATATATCGACAGCTGTTCTCATACATGACACAACAAATTTATCCAACTCAACCATAAGCAAACGTTGATCGCGGAGAGCCATTTGCTGACCTCTTTCATCAGTCTTTGGCCCCAAGAATATACGAACGGTACCGAAACGCTGAGCTCCACTGTCGTTGTTTACATTGACGGTGTAAGTAAAAGGAGCATGTTGTAGGTGAGTGAAGCGAGCGAAGACATTTCCTCTGGGAACGAAATCCATACCCCGAGACATGTCAATGTCGGATTGTTGCCAAAACGTTGATAAAACATTAGGACGACCACCTTCTGCAGTAACTTGAATACCAGTAATGGACACGCCGTCATATTGCAGTTGAGGTAAAGTGTAAGCCGGCAAGCGGGTCTTGTGCTCTTGGAAAATGTCATCAACATATGCGTGCCATCTATAGAAAACAGGATCGCGCATAGCAGTCGCAGAGTCACCCATAACACCAAAAGTTTCCAAGTGACGATGATCGGGATCATGGGCGTATGAAATAAACACATGACCCATGTTGTGGAGATCACCGTACAGCGTACGGTTAGGAGAAATGATTGATGACTCCATCATGTTGCCCAAAACGTCAATGCCACGTTGTTCGTTCAGAGCAATGCGATTGCCGCTTTCATCTACCACAAAACCTTGGTGAATGGACTCCAAGATGCGGTCACGCCATCTCTCCAAATCAGCAACATCCACATTAACTTGATCCACCTCACGGCTGAGATCACTAATCGTAGTGTTGTCGAAACGTGGTGGCCACGCATGACTAGCAACCAACGAATCCATTTTTGGGAAATAACCCTCAACAATGGGCTCGCGGAAATTATTGTACCGTTGAACACGAGCTAAATTGTTACTAAAACGTTCCATATTGTAACGCGCAATAATTTGTTGATGCATGTAAAAGAATAATTCACCACGTCGATCCTTGGCCACAATCGAACGATCACCAGCCTCGAAAGGATACACCAGATGCCAATGCCAGTGATGTAGATTAATACCTAAATCTTCGCGGAAGTACCATAAACGATGTTCAGGCTCCAAGTCAGACGCAGTATAGTCTCTGGGAATTGTAATTGGCATGCGGGAGCCTTCCGACACAACGGACGCTTCTTCGCGCACTTGGCGGAACACTTGGGAGTCAACAAACTTTTCGGGAAAGTTTTGGGCAAAAGAAGGCAAGTCCAAGCCCTTGGTATCGGGGCGATGTAACAAGGCAACAGAAAGCGCATAATTGAAGAGGAAAGCATTAGTACGATCGCGAGCATAAACAGCAACACTTTGTAGGTCGTCAATTGTCCGTAGACCCATCAAAATATCAATGAAACGTCCTGCAATGCGCCTGTGCCGGGGAATAAACAACGAAAACTGTTCATTACGGCCCAAAGACATCGGAATGCGCAGATCAGGCAATGTTATGTCGCGCACTGGGATTCGTCTTTCAGCTTTGTTGCCGAACCGACTCTGTACTTCACTACCGATCGGACGATAGCGGTCGGTTAGGAAATTTTCGGGAACATCGAAAACGGTGCTGGTTGCCCCCTTTTCCATGAACACGGGCTCACTGGGACGCTCGAACAAAAGCAACAGGTTTTGTTTATCGGCCATGTTGAAGGACTCAAACAAGACAGAGAAATCCAACTTTTAATATTAATACAAATATTATGTAAAATATTCACAAACGCGTTGGCTTGTTCCACTTTTGGAACTGATAATTGCAGTGGAACTCTCCTTCGTATTTATACGGAATTCGGCTGTCACGCACTTTCAAATGCTCTACGCATAATTTACACAGGGTCGTATCACTTTTTGCGGTAAAAAATGATAAAAATGTACATACATTTCTTGTGTTAAGACAATTTAAATAGAAATATGTATGTACATACTGATCACAGTTTCATGTAGCGCTTCAAAATATCTGCATAAAATTCATGTGGTGAAGTCGAAGCTCCTATTTAATTTACATACATATTTCTTGATTGAACCCTAAAAACATCACAAAGAAAAAAACTATATTGAGAAACCAAAAATATTTTATTAAAATGTAAAATTTTTATCGTTTTACTCGTAAATGTTACAACTTTTAGTATTTTCTACCGAAATGTCGCTGATGATAAATGCGAAAACCACGAAAAAGTGATATGACGCCGCCCAAATTATGCGTAGAGCATTTGAAAGTGCGTGACAGCCGAATTCTGTATAAATACGAAACAGAATTCCACTGCAATTATCAGTTCCAAAAGTGGGACGACCCAAAGCGTTTGTGAATATATTTCGTAATAAGTTTTTAATATAAAAACTTGCATTTCTCTCTCTTGTTTAAGTCCTTCAACTGGCAAAGAAGAAGACATGGCCGATAAACAAAACCTGTTGCTTTTGTTCGAGCGTCCCAGTGAGCCCGTGTTCATGGAAAAGGGGGCAACCAGCACCGTTTTCGATGTTCCCGAAAATTTCCTAACCGACCGCTATCGTCCGATCGGTAGTGAAGTACAGAGTCGGTTCGGCAACAAAGCTGAAAGACGAATCCCAGTGCGCGACATAACATTGCCTGATCTGCGCATTCCGATGTCTTTGGGCCGTAATGAACAGTTTTCGTTGTTTATTCCCCGGCACAGGCGCATTGCAGGACGTTTCATTGATATTTTGATGGGTCTACGGACAATTGACGACCTACAAAGTGTTGCTGTTTATGCTCGCGATCGTACTAATGCTTTCCTCTTCAATTATGCGCTTTCTGTTGCCTTGTTACATCGCCCCGATACCAAGGGCTTGGACTTGCCTTCTTTTGCCCAAAACTTTCCCGAAAAGTTTGTTGACTCCCACGTGTTCCGTCAAGTGCGCGAAGAAGCGTCCGTTGTGTCGGAAGGCTCCCGCATGCCAATTACAATTCCCAGAGACTATACTGCGTCTGATTTGGAGCCTGAACATCGTTTATGGTACTTCCGCGAAGATTTAGGTATTAATCTACACCACTGGCATTGGCATCTGGTGTATCCTTTCGAGGCTGGTGATCGTTCGATTGTGGCCAAGGATCGACGTGGTGAATTATTCTTTTACATGCATCAACAAATTATTGCGCGTTACAATATGGAACGTTTTAGTAACAATTTAGCTCGTGTTCAACGGTACAATAATTTCCGCGAGCCCATTGTTGAGGGTTATTTCCCAAAAATGGATTCGTTGGTTGCTAGTCGTGCGTGGCCACCACGTTTCGACAACACTACGATTAGTGATCTCAGCCGTGAGGTGGATCAAGTTAATGTGGATGTTGCTGATTTGGAGAGATGGCGTGACCGCATCTTGGAGTCCATTCACCAAGGTTTTGTGGTAGATGAAAGCGGCAATCGCATTGCTCTGGACGAACAACGTGGCATTGACGTTTTGGGCAACATGATGGAGTCATCAATCATTTCTCCTAACCGTACGCTGTACGGTGATCTCCACAACATGGGTCATGTGTTTATTTCATACGCCCATGATCCCGATCATCGTCACTTGGAAACTTTTGGTGTTATGGGTGACTCTGCGACTGCTATGCGCGATCCTGTTTTCTATAGATGGCACGCATATGTTGATGACATTTTCCAAGAGCACAAGACCCGCTTGCCGGCTTACACTTTACCTCAACTGCAATATGACGGCGTGTCCATTACTGGTATTCAAGTTACTGCAGAAGGTGGTCGTCCTAATGTTTTATCAACGTTTTGGCAACAATCCGACATTGACATGTCTCGGGGTATGGATTTCGTTCCCAGAGGAAATGTCTTCGCTCGCTTCACTCACCTACAACATGCTCCTTTCACTTACACCGTCAATGTAAACAACGACAGTGGAGCTCAGCGTTTCGGTACCGTTCGTATATTCTTGGGGCCAAAGACTGATGAAAGAGGTCAGCAAATGGCTCTCCGCGATCAACGTTTGCTTATGGTTGAGTTGGATAAATTTGTTGTGTCATGTATGAGAACAGCTGTCGATATATTAAGTTAGTGGAAGTAATATTTGGATAATTGTTTTTCAGTGAACCCTGGCCAAAACACCATTCGCCGCCGTTCAACAGAGTCTAGTGTTACTATTCCATTCGAGCGTAGTTTCCGCAACTTAGAACAAAATCGTCCAGCAACAGGATCTGCCGACGAGTTGGAGTTCAATTTCTGCGGTTGTGGTTGGCCGCAGCACATGTTGATACCGAAAGGTCTACCCGAAGGCTTGGAATGCGAACTGTTTGTCATGGTGTCCAACTATGAAGATGATCGGGTTAGTATTTTCTTTTAACATGTCCAAGTCTTTCATTGATTCGAAATTCCCTCCAGGTTGACCAGACGCTTGTGGGTGCTTGCAGTGATGCTGCCTCCTATTGTGGTGTTCGTGACCGTCTCTATCCTGATCGGCGCCCAATGGGTTATCCATTTGATCGTTTGCCACGCTCAGGAGCTGACCGTTTGGCCAGTTTCCTGACTCCTAACATGAGTCTGGTTGATGTTGTCATACGGCATGATTCCAACCGGGTTGTACAACGCGTCAATTAGATGATTCAGTCTTTGAAAGAAATGCTTTTATTTGAGAAATAAGATTAAAAAAGAATATACAAGAACTATTTTTTAATTTTTTTGATTTCTTCGGACTTATAAAAAAGTGAATGTATATTTACACTGTAAAAAATTAGATTTTCAGGTATTTATCTCACTGTGAATTTATTTTGGCTGGTTTGTACTCGATTACTAAGAATATTTATACGCATTGAGGCGACTAAAACTGCATTACTTTTGTGGCTTATTAAGTACAAATTGTTTATGGAATTTAGTCCTTTCGGTATGTTCCGCTATAGGTCACACAGTCGTATTTTTTGGCAATTTTTTAAAATTAATTTTTCGAAACAACGAGTACAAAATGGCAACGCTTTTCGCTTGTCTGCAGAAACACCCGGAGTCTTTGTTAGAATTCAACCTACAACTTTTAGACTGGTCGCCGAGCATAAAAGATCTGCCGAAAATTTCGCTACTTTCATTGGAAGAGGGGGCAGCAGAATTTAAGGATGTAAATTTTTCACATTCACAATAACTTGGGCTTCTGTAGGCGACACGGTGGAATCAATTGGTGGAGTTGAACGACAATAGAAAAGGACATGGGCTTTGATGCTGTAACAACCTGATACTAAATTCTGGAAGAGTTAATACATCAAATTTTCGACAATTTTTTCCTTATTCACATGATATTCGCACGCGAACATCGGCATGGCATCGTCGAGCGTATTTCTTTTATATTTAATTATAAGAAATCAAGTGTGAACTCAGGCTCAGTTAAGAATTATACTCGTTGAGACTCTTTTGTTGACCTCGCGACCAGTTTTTACCGAAGTTCGTTTGTTAAGGCTTGTCCTTTCGATTGTTTGTTGGAAAAAGATGATAATTAATGTGAGCGATTGGAAATTCCATTGACCTAAAACAAAATAAACCTCATCAAAATAAGCGCAACATCAACCATTAGAATTGGATCCATCAGTGGGATCTTTTGTCAGGCAAAAACAAGAAATATTTTGGTGATTTCATTACACAATAATACGTCGCAACGATGGTAAAAGCTGGAAAAGCATTCACTAAAATGCTTCATCAGTTCGTGCCATATTTTCGATTATAACGTAAGCGACAAAATGTATATTTTGCAGCAAAAGGTTTTTATGATTTTGCCGTAGCAATGAAATATTTTCAGATAATTCTAACGGCGAACTTCGTTTTTAATGGTTGTGACTTTTTACTGCTTTGCTTTTACGCCAGGTTCAACATATAATGTCGCGTACGATACTTTTGTCATCGTGACGAGAGCGATTTTTTTTATCAAGTAAACAAAGTTGATTAAAGTATTATTTTCTGAAATAATTACACCTTGAACAAAAAAATATATTTGTGTATTTTTTGAAAAAAAAAAAATAACCTTTTATTCATCCATCTTCCGAGTCGGTTGCAGCCAAAGTATCTTGAACATATTTTCCGCAGTTTCTAATAACTTTATCATAGAGTTTGCATTGGTCTCGGTATTTTTCCGCAGAATGTTTTTAGTTTTTCTTTGTAAAGATGTGATGTTGTGGCGCAGAACCGGGTTGAATACGTATTTTTCCTGCTTGAATTAAACTGTTCTTCCCATAATTCTGTATATAATCAACAGCGTTTGTAGAGCAGAGCTGATAAGCACTATAGAGCGTCACCATCATCTATACTTTGACTTTATCAGTTTCACTTTTCGCACCATCTATTTACTTGGTGTGACAGTCACAGATCAGTCTTCGAGCGGCGTCCACAGCCGAAACACGGTGTACGAGTATTGTTGCAACCAAAAAAACATAAGAAAAACTTTTAAGAATGAAGCTTTTGCAAGCTTTTCTCTTGGCATTGACCTGCAGGGTGAGCATTGAAAGCGCTGTCCTTAATGATAAGAATTGCTTGCTCTGTTGTGTGACGGCAATTTGGATCATTTCGGCTAAAGAATATTTGCAACGACTAACGAAATCTTATTTGTGTCACTTCGTTTAGTTTGGCCTGACTTCACCGATTAATGATGCTGATGCCAGCAATTTTGTGTCTAAGGCCAGCGATCGTTATTACAATCTCTACAATAAAATAGCAGCCGAGACATATTCTTCCACGGATGATGAGGACTTCGAAGAAATATTCAAAAAACTCAATAATGTGAAAACTATATCACAGGAACTGGTGGAAATTTCGCACGACGCTGCCGCATACGATTTGAGCAAAATAAATGATTCCCAGCTGAAGAGAGCTCTACGCAAATTGCGTAAAGTTGGGCATCTCTTTGTTTTGGGAGAGGAGTACTTCTCCTCATTTTTGTTGAATTTGAATTCTTTGAAAAGTCTTGCAACTGATAAGGATATTGAGCCCTACCTGGGCGGTGCAAATATGCCCGATCAAGACGACAGTGCCATAGCCTATTATCCGGATATCCAAAAGATTTACGAAACTAGTTCGGATGCCAATGAGTTGAAATACTATTGGGAAACCTGGAGAGAGAAGAACTCCTTATGGGCTTCGGTTAATTTCTATACAACAATTGAGGGCATTCAGAAAGCAGCAGCTGTTTCGGGTAAGTGAATAATGAGATTGGCCAAAGCTCAGCTCTGCAATGTAAGAAAAAAGAATCCAAATAAGGGTTCCATCAGTTTTTGAAGGTTATTATTGAAAACAAGTTTTCTACCACTCAGGCTGGTAAATTAGGTTGGATCTGGTTTTTGGGGGCTGGCATTGTTGGCAAATCTTCAAATCGTAGTGGGCAAATTACATCAACTTCTCGTGGGCAGACTGTTCGAAGAGAAGTGAGCTCACATGTCGCTGGTGCTCATATCATCCCACTCAGACCCAAAGAAATTGGTGATCATCGACGTTAATCTGGCAGCCCGACGCTTCAGTCAGTCACTGATTCAAACATAATTTTAATTATTCTTGTGTTCGTCAGATTAGTCCTTGTTTTCACAGGACAGATGACGTCGATGCGTTTTTGGCCAATTTTATCGTTTTCCCTTCTTAAAATATAGGATATAAATGAGAAAATGTAATTATATACAAATTATTTTTATTTATAGAGCAACCCGTCTTGGAATTGTACTACAATCAGTACGAAAACAAAGACTTCCTCATGGAAATGGAAAGAGTTATGGCAGAAATAAGACCTGCCTACCAGCAGCTGCACGCCTTTGTCCGTCACGAGCTTCTAAAGAAGTACGGCAGTAACGTTGTTGATGCCAATGGTCCGATACCCGATCATTTGTTTGAACAAGTGCTGGCACAAGCTTGGAAGGAGGGCAGTGTTATAGAATCCTATTTTCCCTTCAAAGAGTTGCCGCCTTATGATGGGTTTGTTAAGAATTATGATGCCAAAAATGTGCTGCGGGAAGCTCAACAGTTCTACAAGTCTTTGGGATTCCCGGAACTAGATGAGACATTCGTCAACGATCAACTCAGGGAACATGATGACGCCTCGATTGTCGGTGATTGCCGGGCTGACATTTTCGATTTAACACCCAAAGTCTATATGAAATACTGTCCTAAAGTAGACTTTAGGAAATTTATGCAGATGCATGGCTACATCAGTCGTATTTATTACGCGCAAGAAAAAAAGAACTTGCCCGCCTATTTCTTCGATTCCTATGACCTGGAGTATCCGGTGGGCGAAGCAGTTATTTTATCAGCCTGCACACCCAAGCACTTGCAAGCCATTGACTTGGCCAAGGACTTCAAATTTATCAATAAAACTCTAATGAATCGGCTGTTCCGTATGGGCATTCATACCATTCTAAATGTGCCCTTGTTCTTTGTCCACAGCAAAGTTGTGCACGACTTGTTAAACAACACTGTAGATATGGAGGGGGCCAACAAGCATTACTGGAAACTGATGCAGCAGTATGTGGGAACAGAACCACCAGCCGACCGGGAGGAGGGCTTCATCGATTTTCCCTATAAATTCTATATGGACTTGGAACAAAATTACCAAACTAAGTGAGTACTTTTCGCCTCCGCTCAATTTGCCCCGGGGAGCAGGCTTTACCTTGGCGTATATCAAACTGAGGCACTCTGCTTTCGGGGGGATAGCGACAACCAAAACAGTAGGAAGTCCATGTATCTCAATTTGTAGAAGGGGAGTTAAAGTGCTGCTGGAATACCTTTATCGAAATATCGTGGTGTCGGTACCTAACTTGGTTGTGGCTTATGCCCAAAGGGCTTTGACAGATACTGGAGTAGTGGTCTACGCTTGATAATCCAAAAGTCTTCGAGGTCCTCATGTACGACGAAAGCAGTACGATTGAACGGGTCTTGCAATACAAATACGGTGATTTAACAATCTTTTAGCGATTTGGCGTCGTAGTTGACAAAAAAAAATTTCATTTCAACATGAAATCGTAATAACTCAACATGAATTGACTTTCACTATTTTCTAAAAATCAAACGAATATTAATAACAATTGAAAAGTCTTACAGAACATTTTTGCCCCTCGATGATTGTTATATGTTTTTTTTTTTTATTTCACAGAAAATTTGTTTCGGAAATTTTGGGTTATCAGTTCTACAAAGCCTTTTGCCAGAAAGCCGGCGAGTCGGGTCCCTTGCATAACTGTGATTTCTATAACAACCAAGCAGTAGGCAACGACTTGAAGTAAGTTGGGGTAAACCTTTTTAAATCTGATGAGCTTTAATTTTCTTCCATATCACATCTTTCAGAGCCATGATGTCTTTGGGTTCTTCGAAGTCCTGGCATGATGTTATAGCCAAAGTTCTCGACAAACCAGATATAAGCGGCAGCGCTTTGTTAGAATACTACGCCCCAATTATTGATTGGGTCAAGATACTGAATCGTCAAAACAACGTGAAAATTGGCTGGAATGATAGTTTGAAGAGTGAGTTTTCATATTTTTCCACCTAAAATAATTTAAAACATTTTGCTTTCCGATTTTTCAGAGGTTCTTTGAGGGATTCCGGGGAAAAAATAAATATCTTGGCAGCCGGACTGTTCGCTTTGCGGACTAGTAATTTAAGTAATTTTTTCTATAAGTTTTTCTTGAAAGATGTTTTAAAATGCGGTTTTTACAGTAGAGCTAAAAAGGTTCTTTGATGTAAAATGAAACTGAAATAAAACTTTATTTTACTTGTAACTATTTTTGAAACATATATATCTTTTTGTGTCAGGGAAGTCACATATATGTTTTGATTTGTTGACAACTCAGTTGTCAAATCATAGTTATTAATATCGACAGTTGTCGTGCAACTACAAAAACCACTCGGTATAAACAATACAAAATGTAAGAGTAATATGACGTATTCGTTCCCTTAATTTTATCAACATTGCGAAAGATTTCGCCAGGTACTTAAATGTGAAAGACCTAATTTTTACAACATTGGCGAAGGATCTCTTTAGCAACAATAACTACTTGCACACAATAATTACTTTCAGAGGGCACAGAAACGGCTTAAGACTTAGAAAGTTCTCAATGCATATGGAAGAAATAACTTCAGGGCCACTGTACCCATAATAATCAGTAAATTTCCAACTATTATTCTAAACACTAAGGACCCATATGAAAGAAAGAAGCTTTTTAAAAATTACTTTGTAAATTCACAGTGAAGACTATGAAAATTATAGACAGTAGACGCTGGGAAATTATGACTCGCGAAATTCGACTGCTTCAGAAATTAGAACCAACGTTTTTAATTAATGTGTCCTGATTTCTGAGCGTTTTTATTTGGCATTTATTTTTGACGCTGGAAAATTTCCTTTTTAGCTTTTCCCATTGAGTTTCTAAAAAGAATAGAATTCTATATTGAAACCTTAACGGACACTGTATTGCCATTGCACTGTCTTACCCTCATAACTTCATACACTGTGCTATTTGGCCCGTTTATAGTAAAGTCATAAACCATAGGTGGCGCCATCTTTGGGCAAGTAGTTAATTAACATTCAATATAACACTAGAGTACAGTAATAGCATTTTCGGTGTCATGCATACAGAAATAAATTATGTTACGTGTTGTGTTGAAAATGGAATAAGTCAAATTTTTAAGAAAAACTAATTTAACGTCATTTTGGGAACAGCAGGCGAATATAATATATAACAGAACATCTAAGAGACGGAATAGTCCTAGTTAAGGTTTCCTATAACAAAACAGCGTCGTGTCAGCTAAATTGTCGAGTTGGCTTATGAGCGCAGCTGCTGACAACGGCTTGGAGTTGTGTTCGTTAAGGACTTGCGTTCAGGCAAGTTAACAACAATACAGACGTTACGCTCTTTATTTAACACATTGAGTGCCGTTACACAAAATGAGAATAAATTTTGTAGCGGCAGTTAAAAGTTCAAATGGATGTAAATTCCTTTTATGGGAATCCTTCGATGCTTCCGATGACATGTGAAACCACGAAAATGATTTTCAACCGTCAAATTTAAATGAATATATTTCTAGTAGTGACTAGTGACAAAAAGATGAAAATACAGACGATCTTAAAGCCCTTGCAGAAGAGACGAAAACTTCTTTCTACTGAAAAGAAGGGAAATATTGTCCCAGGAAATGTGTGAATTCACCGACTCAGCCATATAACCTCTAATTCCAAGTTGTGGTTACGCAAGAAGTTTACGACCAAACAAACCTCAATGCCAGTAAAAACACATTGAATCCGATCGTGTAACTCGCCACTTTGCATGAAGGATCTGTTTTCTGTAGAATATCAAAAAACCTTTAGTAGTCTTTCGCTTATACGAATTAAAAGATCTCCGATTAAATTTCGCAATTTTTAAGTAAAAGGCTATAGAATACTACTGAGAAAAGTCCTTTCAAATAGAGTTCATTTGGAGAATTATTTGAAATTATTGAAATAAAAATTTTAACATAAATCGAATCTTATTAAACTAAAAATTTAAAAAGGATTGCAAATGAAATTGAAATGCTTAATTTCCACATGAAATTGAGAAGCTGCATTTCATCCTGTAATTAATCTAAGCAAAATTGTCAATTTATATTTGCTGCTGAAAAGTTTCCAATCAAAGTGATACTGAGAAATTCTACATGAAATTGAGAAAATTAAATCACTCAATTTTGCATTAAATTTTATTTATCGTATGACATTAGAATATTTTTGTGCTGTCCCTGCAACTCCAGAGCTGTTTCCTGAATTGTGTGCTGAATAGGTTTGCTGTTTACCTCCAGCGATAACTCCCGTCTTAAATATATATAATCGTTTTTATGGAGGTTGGCGATTAACCGAGCGCCTACAATCGACTACAAGTACTCTTCAATCAAGTACAAAACTGTCGCAGGCGTTTTTAAATTCGCTGACAATAATAAGTGCCATTTCTTAGAGAAACTAAGTGGCTGTGTCCCAACATGAGAGCGACTTTTTATTTCGATTTTGTATAATCGCTTGCAAGTTCAGAAAACTCTAATATTTCGAGCATAATTAATTTTTTTTATGTACAAAATCTTCGAGAGTTTGTAAAAGATTAAAGAAAAAAACACTCCAATTTTCTTTAAACTATTACCAAGTCGCGAATATATTGAGAGCCGTAATACTTTCAAAATTTATGAATTAATTAAAAAATATAGATTTGTTTTTGATTTCAATTCCAAATTTCTCAATATCTAATGGAAATATTCAATTTTATTGGCAACATTTTTCCATCTGGTATTCAAATTTCCGGTTTCATAAGGAAATTTCGCCATATTTATTTTACCTTGAATTGTATTTCATATTTTGTGAATATGAACAGGACATTCCCAGTTCCCAACATCCACTAATATCAGAGCTTTTATAACTAAAGGGTTACCCTCAGGCATTAACAAAGGCATGAGTATTAAATTAAAAAGATTTTGTTCAACTAAATCCTATATGTCGGTTTACTGGATTTAAATATCAATATGAACATAAACATGTATGTATGTATGAATGTATGTATTCATATATTTGTTGTGTAAAACATTTAATTGATTGAATCAATATAATGGAAAAATAGTAGAAGAGATATCGCGCAATAAAAGTAATTTATAAATTCGTATTTGTGAATTTGATTGGAAAATTATAATCTTGCATTTATTAAAACACATTTTGACAGCAACATACACATTGACATACATTTCATTCATTTATTTATTGTAGTTTTTATTATTAATATTAATTTAAAGGACGAACAAAATATATATGAGATTTGGTTTCTTAAAAACGGTGCGCAGGATTAAAACTGTCTTCCGCCATTTTTCAAATGTATGTCCAAGTGGGGCAAGAAGTGGGGACCTACATTCGCACATTTAAACTTTTTTTAATTCCATTATTTTTAAATAGTCGATATTAAAACCCGCGCCTCAGTCACCTTTTAAATAAATATCAGCAAATTTTGTCGAATAACTCTAAAACTCATACAGTAAACTTTTCGCATGTTTATCCACAGGCCCAGAATGGACCGTTATTTGAAGGCGTAGCACATACAGGACGTACAAAAATATTCGTTTGTTGTTAAACTGCCCTTACAATCTTCGGAGCAGTGCCGATATGCAGTATTTATTTTATATCCTTGAGCTCCCTCAGCGATTCTGTTTGCATTTTATCAATCGTCTTGTCATGGGTTTCTTAAACCTTGTTAAGAGGAAAAAGTTAAAAGAGGCCAAATCTGGTCAACAAGGTGTTGTTTTTGGCCAAAATTCAATCAATTTTGCAGCAAACTTGGCTGTCACATGCGTCACGCCTAAAATTTCAATAAAAATTGCATCGAACGAGCCAACCGATATGCCGATATTCTTAGCGATTCGATGAGTCTTCATAACAACTTTCTTTAATTGGAAAAGCTTGTAAATACTTCGCTGACGCAGACTACAATCGCCTTGTGCCACTGTTAAAATTTAAAGTGCTTTCCAGCATTTAGTCTAAGGTCACACACATCACTGTATCTTGTCACGTTCCTTCTGAACATGCACTCGCATTCACACACGAACCTTTGGCGTCATCAATCTTCGCCTTCATGCAGTATAAGAAAATAAATTAAAAGATTTGGCGAGTCAAACTTGATGTGTGTGAACTGGCACACAACTCGAGAGCATAAAATCGCGCAACACCTTCTAAAACGTTCTAAATGATCAATATGAAAAAGGCGTACCTCGCCAAATTTAAACATTTAGTTTAGTTTTTCAAAAAAAACCTCGTATGTCTGCCTTTGTCCAAGACTATGTTTCTGAATAGATAAATCAAGCGAACAGGTAAAACAGTTTTATTGCTTTTGTGAAAATAATAAAATTTTGTCTTAATAAGTTTTTAAAATATATTGTTTTGGTGTAAAAAGTTTTGTTTGACAACACGGATCAAGCTTAAAAATTAAACTCACCGAAAAGAGGGCAAAAGGGAATAAAATGAACAGAAGTATAAAGGCATAATAGTTCAAATGAACTAGTTCGCTGACGAACAACACAACCCAAGAAGAAAATAATTGCATTTTATGAGAAAAAGAGCTCCATTTTGTAATTTTCTTATTATTAAATGAAAAGTTTTTTCATATTTATATGCTGACTTTTCAGTTAGTGGGTCTACACAAGTGGGAAATTTACCCCCAACCCGTTCACAGATATAAGAGTACATAAATGATGTTTTCTATTTTGCAACTCTAATCATGTGGTAGAAGATTTATTGTAATTGAAATTTGTGGCAACATTTAAAACCTGTTGCAGCCCGTCTTACGAACTGACGACCTAATTGGTCACACATGACTGGTTAAATAGTCTCGTCTGGGTAACACCAACCAAGTGAAATTATCGTATTACTTGCAATAGAATTTCAATATAAACTTTTTTCAATTTAACAACAAATTTCAAAATTCACCCATTTTCAAATTTTTTTTTAGGCCAAAAATATCGGTGCAATGAAAACTCTTTCTCAATTTTAGAGACCTGAAGGAAAAATGAACTGTTTTTTAGTTCTATGTTTTAATGACGAGTTGTTTAACGCAACTCAGTTAATTAATTATCGTTCTTTTGAAAATTTATCTCTTGTTTTATTGTTCAACAAAGGACCGAGAAAAATAAAATGAAATAATTAAAATGTAATCCTTAAATGCTGAGTTTGCCGTCATTAAGTATTTATGTGGAAAGTAATTAAAATATAATAAATAGAAAAAACACAAATCTTAATTGATTTTCACAACTTTGTGGCTTTCTTTTCTGCACTTAAAATTTCAATTTCATGGAAGTATTTTTTTTTTTACGATTCTTTATACGCCCACGTCTTAATGAAACTGAAGCTGGACCAAAAAGTTTTCGTAAAAAGAAATAAAATAAAAAAAAACATATTCAAAACATGGCGCAGTTTCAACTCAAGGTTACAGCGAATTTGTTGTACTCTTTTACAGCAGAGCTGAATGATATATAGATACATATATAATATAGACTGAGGTGCAGCAGTAAGAAAAGGAGTTTTCCCGTGACGAAAAATTAGAAAATGTTTAATTAAATTCAAAATCACAGTATTTCGAGGGAAATTGTGCATATTTTTATTTTCTCATTGTCCGGCAATTAAAACGCTTCATAAATCTCAAAATTTTTGTTAAGTCCAGCAACCTTAAAATATTGATGCTTCTACTAAAGGGTCAGCAGTTTCAACGCGGCTAATCAAGATTTTAAATGGCTAAAAGAAACATTTTATTCATGTGGGTGAACTAGAAAGATGGGTTTTTATTATAATTTTCATGTGTTCAAGTTAAAGACATCCTTAAATTAAACTAATGCATTTCAGACATCTGTTCTTATGATAATAAAACAACATCAGACGTGATAGAGGCTCCAAAGTGTCCACTCTGAATCTCTTTTTAGAAAAAGGAAAATTTGCAAGAAAGTAAAAAAAAGAAAACAAATGCCTGGACTTATACTTTAGCCTGACAATATCCTGTGATCTGCTGGATGACATTTCATTCCCATGATGGATACAACGCACAGAGTCTATCAGGACAAAAGCAGTCTAGTCATTTCAGTGAACTTCCGTACAGCCTGGGACAGTGTTACCAAACTTGAGTCAATGGCTTTTTGGTTACACTGGCCAACTTTCAACATCACATCAGTGGGCTGATTCTGGAAATTTTAATATATTTGCTGATGCGAAAAAAATCTTATATATGTATATCTGCTTGTGATGTGAACACAAGCATTTTTCCTGGACTCTTGGACCGCGTTCTACCCTGTCCTGAGAAACATTTTTCTACATTCTGTGTTTGGGTTCATGTTGTCAGGCGAGTTTCGAGCTCACAGCAGTGCAGGATCAAACTGTTTGGCCAAATCGTTATTTAAATCTTTTAGGGCCATTTATAGAACTTGTATAGTTGATGTTCCACAAAAGGCATCCTTGATAAGAACTTGCTTAAGAGTAAATAAAAAGTAATAGGTTTTAATGCAGAAAAGCAAATAAATTCAGTTTTACTAAAAATCGACTCAGCTAAATAATGTGGCCAATTTAGCGATTTGAATGAAATGAATTCTACGTTTCAGCCAAAGGCTTAAAATTCATTACCGGAGTATTCAAAGGACTTAGCAACTTATTTAAACGCGTGTATTCACATATTAAAACCGATCCTACCGTCTACTGGAATCAGTAATCAGCAACGTCGTTTTACGTCAACCACGTTACAAACGCCTTGAAGTGTTTTTAATTTCATGTGATTCTAAAATAACGAAACAAATACTGAAATGAACGCCTCTAGTTGCTGCCGGTTTTGGTACATCCGTGTTAACGGATATTTTTGTTATTCACGTTGTTGTCTCTCTCATTTTTGTTTTTCTTGGCCATTATTTTGTGTAGTGATTTGTAAGTAAATTTTTCTTCTTTTGTTGTTCATATTATCGTAGATTTGGCATTTAAAAAATGTGAAAAACGAACCAAAGGAAGGGAAAACCTTTTAAGCACTCCAGTCACGTCGTGCACATAAATAAATAATCGACCGGGGGTATTTATTTCAACTCACTCTGTGAGTTTCCACCAGCAAAAACAAACGCTGAAATATTTGTCCACGAGGTAGATTTTGTTTTAATAAGTCTTTCAGCCAAGCCGATTATGTTCGTAATAATAATGAAAGTATTTTTTTGGAATCTAAAGAAATTAATTCTTTTTTTTATAATAGTTTTAATAGTTAGAACTGCTGTGGAAGGTTACGCTGTTGAATTTAGTTAATGCAAATAAGTTTTATTTTGATTAAAACTGACATTAATAATTTTGTCTAAGTTCGAGGTCTAGTGTACGGGTTGTACAGCGACATGAGCGTAATCAGGCGTCTGTGGATTGGGCCATCTAGAGTGCATGGAAAATACTGCTCCAGCACTTTGAACCTTCGATTCTGCACCAATGGGACAACGCAATAGAGGACGCCCACGCTACCGATGATGCACGCAGGGCACCTCAACCAACTTGCTGTGCAAAATTGTTGGCAACTTTCGCGAAATCTGGCTTGTATTTTGAGTGACGGCAATGAATTTTGCTGACGTCGTCTCTGGAATTGAATTACTGTTTCTATATATGTATTTGATCTTTTTAAAGCGGACATTTCAAACAATAGTTTCTTGCATTATTTCGGAAATCAAGTTGTTGTTGTGAATTTGGTTTGTGAGGTTTTTCACAACTTTGCAAAAGCGAGTAGTTACTTTGTGCTAATCCGAGTAAAAAATCATTCCCGGCATAGTGGTGGCAGCAGGTGGCCACTACACAATAAGTTGAATGCAGCGGCTAATGGCATTATGGCAATATGGGTGGTACGGACGCCGTTCAAATTATATTATTTATTTATGTATTTATTTATTTGACTGTATGAATAACAGTTCCCCTGGGGGCAGGTTAAGCGCTGACGATTTCACTACCCGTCAGGGCACTCTGCTTTCGGTGAATAGAGGGGAAGGGGTCCCTCAGTTGGCACGGCAACCAAAACTCTAGGAAGTAGATTCATCCGAAACCTTCACCAAACGTCAATTGGCAGAACGGGCAGCCACAAGCCCCAGAATGCCTTTTGGCTTTCTATAATCCTTTAGTGCCCACAAGGTACTCAGTTTACTATAAAACTCTGCCAGCAACAGTGTCGAATGCCTTAAGATCTAAGAACTGCTGAAAAACAGAACTCTGCACCGAAACAATCAAATTTTCAATAAAATGCTACAAACAAACAAGTTTTCTGAAGTGCAGACTTTATTGGAACATAAATTTACATATTTCAGTAGTTCAAATTGTAATTGTCTTAAATATACACTAAAATAATGTAGTCAGTTGAAATGCAAAACCATGCAACTAACGGAAATGGGAAATATCTTCTATTCATTTTACTCTTATATAACAAAAATTGAACACTTTATAGGCGAATATCGAAAGTGACTGTATTTTACAACTTATTATTATTTTGTTTCTACTGTAAAATAATGAAAATTATAGTAACGTGGCTTAGCATTTCAGCTGACGACATGTACATTATAATTTCAAATATGTCCAGCTGCGGCAGATATTTGTTAGCACAAGTATTTAAACAACTTTTAAATGGAAAACTTTTGTTTGTTTAATATTTAAGCAAATTTGACTTCTTACCAGCAGAGATAAATTATTGGCTAAATACGAGTAATTGTTAAGGACATGTATCTCTAAATTGAATTTAATTATTTAAGAAAAATGTACGTTTCCATGAATTACCATTCAGCAAATAATTTAAGTGAAAATTAAATATTTCTCTTTTGGATCCATCAAATTGAATAAATTTCTGGTGAAGCTTAAATCTAAGTTATTAAATTTCTTATCGATATTAGAAAATTGTTTTTCATTATACACTTTCTTCCTTTATGGCGTCTAAAAAGTGTGAAATTTGCCTTCGAGTCGTTAATTTCCAAGAAACACAAGCCACCGAAGAGATGAAAAAGCCAATACCTTTAAGGATTATAAACAAGGAATTTCTTAGTTATTTACAGTCTGGTTTTATTAGATGCTGAAAAAAGGATATTTAAAAACAAGGCGGAAATATTTATTTCAGTATGAAAAGAAAAATTGTTCTTGCACGTCATGTATTTTGCATTATACGAGGTCTGCTTTACAAAAATAAGTGACTTTTAATTTTGCTCAAAAAATATTTAGTTGTTCATGAATTTTGTTGTTGTTTTTAAAAGTAGTCCCTCCCTCAGATATTATACACCTTTGCCAGCGTTTTTTCTAACCCCCCCCCCCCCCCCCCCCTCTCCCCCAAAGCAGTGTTGGTACGTCCTTGAGCTATTTCAGCAATTCCGGTTTTATGTCCTCAAACATCACAAAACGCTGTCCTCTCAGGGGTCTCTTTAATTTTGGAAATAGGAAAAAGAAGGTGGCCGGAGGCAAATCTGGTGGCTGAGCCATTATTACGGTGTAGTTTTTGGCTAAAATATTACAGTCCTTTGGATCGAAACTCAGCTAGTTTGGAGCAAGCTTCGCTGCCGCACGCTTCATACCCATAATTTCCGTAGAAATTGCATCAGCATCTTTTTTAATAGCGATTCGACAGCGATTCTCTGTACCAATTTTCTCCACTTTCTCAATATTTTCATCGATTGGTGATGAGCATCGACGACTTGTGTCCTCGTTTACATCTGCTAGACCTTCTCCGAAAAGTTCGTATCAATTGTAAACATTTCGAGAAGTGTGTAGCAACATAAAAAATAAAGAAACATTTATTTCTGATAAGGAATATTAACTTCCCCTCATCAGTTCATTAAGTCCTCGTTTCAATAATTGTTTACACCTAAAATAAAATCGTCAGACTTATATGGCCATTTTGGGTATCAAAGTTTCCCATTTAAAGCACCACTGTGGGGTTTTATAGCTTGACGGGATACTCATGTCTCAGGCCTCTAATTCCAATTGGGACACGTTAATGTTAAAATAAAACGCGTATTTCTGAAAGTACTACCGAAGGAGCAACGTTTTAATATGGACATGTAATTCGTCGTTAAGTAGCAGCCAAAGAAACACAACCCCCTCCCAACACATTAATTGGTTGGCAGCTCTTATGTCTTCAATGGCGGCTTTCCGTGGCTTCTTGTGTGCCAATGGTGAACACACATCCTTTAATAATAATTAATCTGCTCTTGCAATTTCGTTCTTTTTACATCCGAAACTTTTATTGCAAACCGGACATTTTAAGAGGCAAAAATTCATATCCAGTTTAAGGACAGAAAATGTGACACGTTCACCCAATCCTTTAGCCATTAAAAATTTAATTCCTATTTTTGTGCAAATAGTGGACGATTACGATATAAGTCCTTTAAAGCGAACAAAAGCAAAAAGTGTCCTTAAAAGTAGTACCGAGGATCTCTCCTGAACTATAGAAATCGCTGAGAATAGCATTTGAAAGTGCTCGCTAATGCTGCCACCTGGTCATACCCGCCTGATATAAAATGTTGTAATATTGCGCAGCGCTTTTAGTCGATTTTGCTTAAATTTACGAAATGTAAGTTTTATATACATTTTTAAAACTCACAAAAATATTATTTTACAAAAATTAATTTTTCCGTTTTTTTTTTTTTGGTTTTGAAACAAAAAACAGCTGTTTGTTTGCCTGGGTTTTCTGTGTTGCCACTTTACGCGCCAGCTGCCATTTTAGTTTTAAAGTTTTAAATTGAGTATAAAGTTAAATGATGTCTGAGCATGTTTCCGTCGGTTTCAAGTGTAGGGACGAGACAACTATTTGGCGGCATATAGGCAGCTGGAAAACGCACCACAATTTGTTTTTTTTAGTTCATGTCCTTAAAATCAAATAACAATTTTAATTTTTATAAATATTTTCGGGCGTTTGAAATTTTGACGCCGTTAGTGGGCAACTTTCAACAAGTTTGATATAAACAAATTTAACACTTAGTTAAAGTAGTTGAAATATTAATAATGGTGGACGCTGAGTCAGAAAAATGTTACCAGAAGATGTTAATGTGAAGAAAATTGGAGGTAAAGCATCAGCAGTTGTTGCCAGATCGTCGTACGATTAATAGGGAGCAGTAAGAGTTTATTTAAATTATGCAGTGTCTACATACATATGTTTTTTTTTTTTTTAATTTGGCTCAGACAATGGTGGGTTTTTGGTGCTACCGAAAACTTTTGTCCGCAATGAAGCTCGTCATGGCTGGCAAGGCTAATTAGTTGTCCTCTTCTGTAGCACCTACACAATTCGAAAAGTTTACGCACGCACACACACACACACAAAAGTAAACACTTACCCATTAACAGAATGGATTCTGATGACTCGTCTTGTATTGTTTTCGAAACCAGACACAACAAAAACAATCCGCTTAACAAACAAAATGAGCCAATTACGACCGCTATTGTTATGAAGATTAAAATTGGATCCCTTAAAGCGTCATTGAAGAACGAAGTACACAAATGCTTTTCCGTCAAGCCGCTGAAATGACAGTTAGTTTTGATCGAAAAATTTTGAAACTGCTAGAAAAATATGTGTGTAAATATTCACCAAGACTGCTGATAGGTGGGCAACATGTCTGCTGCACGTCTGCTGTCCACGATGAGTTTCTCACAACTGAAACTCTGAGGAGAAGAAATTCCTTTCCAGCTATTCGTTTTCAATTTCCCTCCATATACGAGTGTTTTATTTGCGTTTTCTGTTTTAAATGCTCAACATTAGAAGTTTACAACATTTTCAGTTTTATTAGTTTCGGTTTCAATGCTGACACTGATTTCTATATATAGATTTCATCCAAAGTACAGAAACAGCAGCAGCTGCAGCAGCAGCGGCATGAAGCCAAATAAAACACATTGCAGACGATGAAACTTTACGGTTGCATCCCCAAAAGTCTATTTTTAACAGCGCGTGCCATACATTGAACAGACGTTGGTTGTACAAGAACAACACCCAGCAATTGGTCCTATAAGAAGTAACAGTAAAGAGCGAAAAAATCATGTAAGAATTTCGTTAACACATAATTTCAATTGAAGCGATGACGATTTATGAGGTAATAGTTGGGTAAAGTCGCCCGTGTTTACGAGCGTTTTTTCCAGTTTTCCACTCACAAGTTTTTGTGTATGTCTGTCAAAATTGATTAGTTTATTATGATTGAACGGTTACACGTGACACCGGCCATGATTGTTTACAATAGCTGCTTCTCTTCCACTATATAATCGTTAAGTTCCACGACGTTCGTTTGAAAAATGGGTTGTAGTCGTCGAAAACGTTTTTGCTAGCGTCGCTGAAGTGCTGGCACCGAAGATGTGAAAACTTAAGCAGTCAGTGGTGGCGGCTGCCTCCATATAGAATTAATATTGAATTTTGATTTGCTTAGAAACATTAACAAATCCCCAATGTTGTGGTAGCAGTTCCACTAATATGTGAAAATGGATGGAAAATAGAACAGGATAGGGACAGGAAAGTGTAATAGAGAAAGTCAGTGAGTCTAAAGCTTTGGTTATAGACAAAATATATGTTCAGCACTTTTAAATACACCAGTTCAAATTTGACGTGAATAATTAACTCTACAGTCAACGGCAGTGCCAGGCAAAATTACTAGTATTAAAAACTATAAACGGCAGATGAGAATGGCCGATAATCTCTCCATTTGGTTTAGCCAATTAACAGGACATGTTTTTTGTAGACTGCTCTTTAATTCAGCGGTTGGTGTCTATTTCAGAGAGAATGACCAATATCCCTAGTTTTTATATACAAGTACGACTATATTCGTTATATGCAGGCCGGCGTAAATATCGCTCTTATTGTGTTTTCCTTTTATTTTCACAAGTTCAAATAAATTGGAATTGTTTTGTTTTAAATTTCTTAAAAATTTTTTTGAATAAGAATGGAAAACTTTCTTAATTTTCTCACACACACTCCCTCTATCTATCTCTCTCGCCCTCTCACTCTCACTCATTGTGACTGACGAGATCTCACACATGTTCTAGAAACGGAAGTGTGATCAGACACTTTTACGATTCTTTTCAAATGAAACGGAACTGAGTTGGTAGTTCCAGAGAACACTTTTTCTCTATTTTTAGAACAATTTATTTTTACTCATTAACGCAAAATCTCTTTCTTGCTGTATGTAACAGGCACTAATTGGGAGGATATGATTTTGATTTGGGGGCAATAACCTCTAAAATTGTAAATACAAAATGTATGTGTTTACATTGTGTATTTATTACTCCCATATGTATGTATGTATCTGCGAAGCGAAGTCGTAACGGGTAAACTCGCCAGTACTGTTGTGTTGTGTGGACCGGCGTAAACCCCAACTAAGTACTCTGCGCGTCATCTGTTTGTCTGAGCCTTAAACTATTTATCCAGCAGACTCTTATCAATTCTCTGTAAAATAAAATCATAATCATTAATATTTTAGCAAATTTCTTTAGAAAAAAAACTAAATATTAAAAAATTATTGAAAATTTGTTCACAGGATGGATGGTTTCAGTTTAATTTCTTTTTGGAGCAACTATTTAAAATTTCCATATTATGAAATATCTTAAGATTTTTAACAGTATCAAGGACAAATAGTAACGCCGGGTAACGCCTTTGCTTGAAATCATTTCATAAATACGATGCAGGATTAAGTTGTAAACTTTTTCAATATAATTCAAGGAAATGGTGTTTCATGACTTCGATTAATTCTTACACTGTTACATTTGCCTTGGCGACCATTTCCCTACGTTTTCGATTCATTCGTTTCGGCTATTCAGAGGCGTTAAAGTTTTTGGTTTTGAATTCACGATTTCACAAATCGCCCTGTGTTGAATAATAGGTTTTGAACGTTGGGAAAAGTGTTTTTCAAAACATTGTTATAGTTCTCCGCATTCACACGCGACGTTAAAAATTCTACCTGCTCTCAGTTGTGCAGACAGTCCATGTGCCGATCAGTGAAAATAATAGTAATACCCTTCGGAATCCCTTTAAATAAAATATCGTTACATTTGAAAAGACCACGCAACGCCGCCGAGTGGACCACATCAAACGAGTATATGTTGAATCAAAATTTAATCGCTTATAATTTTTAAGCGTATTAAGTGCTTTTTGTTTTAATATTTGTCTGCATAAACGTGTAGCTTTCCTAATCGCTGCGTTGACAGCATTGCCACTAGGTTTATTGTTTGATGTTGCTAGACGATTTTTGCGCCTTTGATGCTTGTCTCAGTATGACTCACCATTACCACATTTGACGATTTTTCCATGATCTTGATTATTTTTAAGAAAACTGCCTACCAATTTTTCTAGCAACTTTATGCTACAATCATAGTAAGTGTCAAACTTCTTGATGGCAGCTACGGTACCTTCGTTTGGTATTAAAACACTGCAAAAAAAAAAACGAACATCAGATGTCGATATCGTGACTAAAACATAAAAGAAGTCTTCAGGTGCTGCTGGCATGAACTCGCGTTGCTTGTAAACATACGCAAAGATATCCCAGTTGACCAATCAAGGGCCAATTATAAAATTATAAAATATCAGTTTTATGCTCGACTTTATGATTTCTTTTAACATCTTGTAGCCTTTAAGCGGGATAGAAATTGCACGTTTAAACTGAGAGGATGTGTTTGCGGTAGAGAGTTTTATGGGCTACTTACGTCATTTAGCCAACATACGTATTTGGGAGTATTAAAAGAAATTCAATTATAAAGAAGTTATATAACTTGTAAATAGAAGAAATACTTACACACACCAAAACACAGTCTGCCGGAGTGTCCCTGCTGAGGACGAAAGCAGGAAAAAGTTTCTTTTAAGAATCAAAAATGAAATGAAAAATAACGATCGTGATAGTTTTCAACCACACAGATATAGCATTGGAGAAAACAGCGGCATACGCTGGACAGACAGCAACAACAGTGATCCCTGCAAAAAAAACCAATAAGAAAGACACTACTTCCACCTGATTCCTCACCGTCATCTAATTGTGGTACAACGCACTGCAAATACAAGGCCTGTCCTCTGACTACTGGCCCAAAAAAAAAAATATTAATAAAAAGGCGGGTTTCGTTTAAATGTTAGTCTTCAAACGCGCTCGAGAAATTCCCTTCAAGCCAATGGAATTCATTAGATTGAGGCAATTTTGATTTACCCGTTTACTGCAAAATCATGATAAATTACGTACGAGTGTCCTGAAACTTCTGCCTGAAAATATCAAGACCATTTTCATAAAGTTTGGCAAATTTTGTTGTCTAGGCATTCACGACACCTTATTTAAGCCCAAATTCACCCCACCCGAATGAGGTGTCGATTTTCTCATTTGTTTAAGGCAATAGAAAAGGTCTGCTTCAAAGAGAAACCTGAAAGCAACGATATGCTGCGAATGAACTGCAATAATGAATTAATTTTTTTTTTGTTAATGTAAACAACTCTTCACTATGAATTCCTATTAAACACTTAAGACAACGTCTTAATCGAAGTGCTGTGTTTAGCTAATTTAAGGCAAATAATTAAGTGGCTGAGTAAATCCAGTGTCTCTTCAATTATATTGCGCTTAGTGAACCTGATCTGATTTTAAAATGACCCCAACGCGTGAACGCGTTTAAATCTGTTGCAAAATTAAATTTATTCGAATTAACACCAATGGATTTACTACTTGCATTTGCTTTAAGCTCACAAATGCTAAAACAACAGCCGGAGGTCACACCCACACAACATGCAAACACACACACATAGAGCCCCTGGCCAAAAGTTGTAGTCAAAGGAAGAAGGAAAGAAAAAAGTTTAAGAAAAAAAAATCGAAAACATAAAAAAGCAAAGAAACATTCATTGTTTTATGTGTAACAATAAAAATAAAACGTTTTTTTTCCAAGATTTGATTAAAGGCATTCCAGCACACAAGTAAATTTTAAAATAAAGGCTGAAACAAATACTTATTCCTCTTCCTACGCCCTCCTGGCCAGGCCAAAAATGGAAAACGCCAAACTTGCCTTAACAGCCACAGACTTCAGTGAATGTTTAACATCCTGGCCCTTTCGTAAGTTAATAATAAAAACACAGAAGCATAAAAGAAATTCGGGTATTAAAAAAAGTCGCTGTCGGCGTTTGCAGGAGTGATTTTCAAATGCATTAAATAAATGGCAAAAGGGAAGAAGAGGCAGAATATATGACGACAAGAAAGAAGTATTTATGAGACATGTCAATAGCAAAAGAAATGCCGTAAAATATTGCGTTGTTTCAACACCACGTTCTTCGGTTAAAAGTTTTTAAAATTCCTGCTTTAACAAAAAGCTACAGTGGAACAGCACAAACAAAACGGCATACAGTAAAACAAGGCCGGTTCAGATAGAAAAAGTCGTGCTGGCCCTTGAAGCGAAATCAAGTTCTCCTATAAAATATTATGATTTTCTGAAAAATAGGCATGAAACAAATTGTTTATGATATAAAAGATCAATTATTCTTCCAATAGAACAGATCTAAGCAAGAGAGTCGACATTTTGGAGTGGAAACCCCTCATGAGGCCATCGGCTAGAAGCGGATATTCATTACTGATACTTCGTCGCTGTTAATGATCAAATCTGGAGGTCCAATTTTCGATGACTTTTTTCCAACATTTGTGGCCGTATGCCAGCAATAACGCGGCGAATGTTATATGTTGTGCAGTTTATCACGTAGGCAACCTGCGTTATCCTTCCACTCCGCACAGTCGTATCGTCCGTGCAGCGTGCTTTGTGGCGCGCGGTACTGTCCGTCGAAAACCACTTGCTCTCTGTTGATGGTGATTTTCTCCCCAACTTTATTTTCTAAAAAATATATATCAATGACATTTCCATATGAAATCCACAACCTTATATCACTTCTTAGGGATGTATTGAACGCATTTCGAACAACATTGTTTGTCGGCGTCGCTATTTATCCGGCAATGGACCTCGGCGCCAAGATTAGTGCCCAATATATTTTCCTAGCAGGACTATTCGACTTGTTTTCGAGACAACAATATTATTTATAAAACTTGTTGTTGCCTTTGTTGTATAAGTCCTACTGTACAGAAACGTATCAAGAATTTTCGCATTTGAAAAGCACCGTCGCGTTTTCTTACATTTATAAAATTAAAAATAAATCATAAATGTTTTTTACTTTTCTGTTATTGACGCTAAAATTGTTAAAATGTGTGAGAACGCAGTCAAAAAATTTGTTGTTATGTGGCGGTGTGAGTCACGTTTGCAATAATCCGACGCCACATTATACAGCTGTGGCTGCACTTGTATGTCTGCGGTAGTGTTCGCAGTTTATAAGGACAATACGACGGCTCATACCCGTCCTTGCAAGGCTTTTCTTCTATTTTATAGCAACCGCATGATTCCGTTGCTTTTGATCGTTTAAGAAATAATTTTTCCTGACGTCTTTGCTTTTACAGGTTTCCCTTTGGAAATAGGTTAATGGCTTTATCGTTTGGATTGGGTGTTCCCAAAAAAAAAATTCTTTTCTTTCTTTTCAAAAAATAGCAACAAAATATGGCAATTTAAAAGTATTCGAAGAAATCCCAAGACAAGGAATTAAAAATGTCAAAAAGTAGAACAAAGACTCCAGCTTAAAATCAACAATGAAACATGTTGACTTTAAACCAAATGTTAAAATTAATAGCATTAATTTAAAGGCCAATAGAAATTTTTGCTGATTGGGGTCATGCGCTTCAATCAGTTCGGACGTGCTTTTCTAGAGCGGCTGACTTGAATGTAAACGGTGAAAAGGTTGTTTGATAAAATTTTATATATAAAATGATGCCGAATAATTTAAAAGGCATCCCTTATCATCATTCCGTCTTTAGGGAGAACAAACACACCGATTAGTAAATATCATAGGAAAAACGTTTGAAGATCAAAAATATGGTTCTGGGCTTTTCATAGACATTTCTCAAGCTTTTGGCAAAGTTGATCACGACACGAAATGAAGTTAAATTATAAGCCTTTAGTCGCAAGTTTATCATCAAAGAAGTTGATTTCATAAGCCCAGGCTCAGCCAATTGAAGGCACCAAACTGGGTCCCCGTTTTCATTCCATTTATGCCTCTGATATGCCCCCAAGCTTTAAAATTCAGATCTCGAATTTTGCAGATGATGCAGCACTGCTGAGGGTCTACGACAAGCATCAATTAGGATCATGTAATTTGTAAGGAACATTCTCATGTTAAAAAGTCGGAGAAATGGCTGAAGCTCTGAAAAATCAAAGTCAATGGATAGAAATGTGTCCATGAGACATTCACATGGCACAAAGAAACAAGTTCGTCGATCAATCGATCGAATCAACAATAAATTAATGCGACAACACAGTGAGAACAAGTGCCTCGGCAGTCACCTTAATAGTAGACATGTTTGTCTCATATGAGCGCAAAACTAACGCAGATGAAGTTAAAAACAGTGTAAACTAATTGGTTAATCGGCTCAAATTCCACCTTAAACCTGGATTGTAAACATTTGCTGTACAAGGTAATTCTGAGGCCAAAAGCATGTTGCTATGGGATTCGATTATGGAGTAAAAACTCACAAATTCGCAAAGACCTAAAAGTAGCTTTGGTAAAGGTACGCGACAAGGTATACCAGCAAATCTGAACTTTGTACAAAACCCTCTTGCACGCAATATCCTTAAAATTGGAGAGATACTTTTGCTTTCGTCCAGCCGCCAGACAGATGATTTTTGCCGATGTAGCATTCGTAGAAACATATCTTTTTGTCTGGCACCGACACCCCCTAAGTAGCAAGTTTGTCTTTGGTCTTTTTAAAAATGGGGTATTTTATTTTTCTTTGGCATGGATGTGAAGGCGTTCCGAAGTTGACACGGCCAACAAAACCTTAGGAAGTTTGTGTATGACTTCTGTTTTGCAGGCTCTTTCGAAACCTTCAGCAAAAGTCCGCTGGCAGAAGTAGTTCCACGTATTTTGAAAAAGGGATCCTCAGGTTGGTCATAGCTTGAGGCTCCTACCTTGACTGAAACGTTTTGGTTGCGGCTTAAAGCCGAAAATGTAGGCAGGGGCTGCGGTAGATACCGGAGTAAAAGTCTAGGTGGTGTGATTCAAATTTTCTTGAGGTGCTTGGAATATACAGGTGAGTTAGTAGGTTGGTGGAGCGTGACGTTCCTTGAAGATTTGCTGCCTCTGTGTGCCTCGTAAGCCTTCTACCAACGGTGGTCAGCCTTCTGTTGACAAATTCACCAAGTGGAGTTGGTCCACCATCATTTTGGCGGGTGGTGGTGTAAGTCAATCTTAGAATCTAGAGCACTGGTGAGACCTAAAAATTGTATATGTAGCTTTTGTGTGTTCAGGTTGTTGCAGGCTCCATTAATACTCCAATAGCAAATAATTTGTGGAATTTAAAAGTTTGCAGCGTTTTGATTTTTAATAAACGCATATATTTGAGCAATTTTAGTGATTGAAGAATAAATAATTTTTAGCATTTTTTAATGGAACTTAATGTTCTCTTGTATATAATTGAGTTCACGTTCACCACGCGCTGAATTATTTTAGTTTTAGTTTCCTGATGTTTTAGGCTTTTTTTTTATTAGTTTGACTTTTTTCTTTTTTCTACCGGCCTTTTTTTCGTACGTGTTTAACACAATTCATACCAAATCGTATTATCCTTAGACCTTCTCGGTTCTAACATTTCACTATCATTTTGCCGTTCTGATTTCTCTGCCCGAATACGAATGCAACTTTTGTCTGCAACAAACTGTTGAACAAACACAATCGTCAAGTTGACTTTAACACAGTGATCCAGTTTATAATTTATAATAAAGAAACTGAAACTTTTATAAGTTTCCGTATGTCATCCGTCTTTTCGTTGTGGGGTGTTTTAATATTCATACTACAAACGAATTTTTCTCCGTTTTCTTTCTTTCCACAACGGAAATAGATTTTCAAAGTGCATCACATGACGAACAAAGCCATTTATCTTGATTTAGTCTGTGTACAATACAATAAAACACACACACACACACACACATACACAAGCGCGCACACATGCTCTCACACACACACACACACACACACTCGTATCGTACGTTGCATTGCAACATGTTTCATTTTGATATTTATAAATTTTTTTCAATGATTACTGGTGAACATGTTAGTAAGTATGTTTTGTTTGTCACTGTACGCGCGCATGTGTGTGTGTGTGTGTGTGTGTTTGTGTGCAAATGTGAAAGTCTCCTTTTTCCCATTTACTACATTTTGTGAAGTGTAACTGTGAGCGAGTGTTTGTCATAAAAATGTCACACAATTGTTAAGCAGCTAAAGTTTCGTTTAAACTTGTTTGCATAAATCATGCGCCAATAGTTTTTTTTTCTAAAGTTTTCCTTTCAGCTATTCTTAAGAGAAAGTAAGGACGGCAGGAAGACTTTCGTATGCGGGCATTAACAAACTCTCAACGTAACATAAATTGTAATTTATGTTGCATAGACTGTAACACATAATGAAACACCGACACATACATTTAACATGCATACGTTGGTGGGACACAATGTAATAAGTACCGCTGCAGAGGTCTACAGTCAGCGGCTTCAGAAATAGCGATGCGGTTATTTAATGATTCTCTTGAATTTTGGGTTTTTTGAAAAAAAAAAGATTAAATTCAATAGAAGCAATGAAACACCATTTACAACCTTTAGCTTCCAACAACCATCAATTATTATTACAGCTTTCCAATAGGCACTCCGAAACTTTTATAGTTGCCATATTTTGGCAACTACTTAGAATAAAATTGTTTTATTAAAATGAATGTGTTACTCCGGCCATTTTACAATTGCTAAAATTGTGCTATCGCAATGTAGTAGACAAGTCTGAGTCCGAGGACAAAATGCAAGATCTGCTCACAAGATTCTTCTAAGAACAACTTGGAAAATTTAGTGCCGTTACCAGATTTAAAGCCCGTAAAAAATTCAGAAGTTGACTTAGGCCACCACATTTTTTCGCTGCATGGGAACGTAGACATTTGAAACCAGCTTTAGTTTTCAGTGATGAGGCTCATTTCTGGTTAGAGGGATACACATGCAACAAAAAGTGATGAAAATTCAAACTGTGTGCCACTACGTTTATGTCACACTGTATAATATTTGAAAGAGCAGCTGGAATCGTCCTACATATCCAAGCTACACTCAACAGCAACATACCCCTTGTCACAGTTCAAGTAGAAGGCAAAGTGTTGCTCATGATTATGTTGCGTGTTTAGTGGCAGCAACAAACCTTTAAAATTAGTAAAACTTTTTGTTTTATTTAAAATTAATGAAAACAGCATTTGTAAACTTTTGAAAATATCTATAAGTAAATGGAAAGTTTTTTTTTTAAATTATTTATTCATACAAAAGTCTTTGGATGGCTGTTTACAAACCAAATTATGTTGCAGTAAAAGTAATGCCGCAGTATCATTTTATAATATATACGAGTACTTATTGTTTTAGCCAACGTCTGTAATTTGTCTACCAAAATGAGCATTTATACCACAGCCAGCATTTTTAGTCACACTGGGTGCAACTTTCGTATTAAAGTTAAATGGTGTAACATTACAAACGAAGCAGAGGAATATAAATAAAGGATAATGGTATAAAATAAAATAGAATAGAGGAAACAATGGAAGAAATAATTTATACGAATATGTTGAAAATTCTGTTTTTAGGTAAGTGGGTTTTACGGAAAATATAATAATAATAATAAAAAAAAAAAATGGATTTGTACATAGAAAGGAGACGCCAACAGCTTTTCACTAGTCCAAAAACTGTGCAAAATTTAAATTGAATGAACTGGCGTATAGGAAAATTAGACATTTCATAACTCAAGTCAACTCTTATTTTAATTTAATAAAAGCGACAATTTTAATAAGAAGGAAGTTGTCACCAAATCGATTTTGCATTCGATGGATTGTTAGGCGCGAAATGGCAAGTTACGCCATATCCTGAGTTTTTAACTGTTTAATTTTTGGCAACAAAAATTCATCGATTAATGTGAAAATGAAAGGTTTCGAGGAAAGCGTTTTGTAAACGTTTGCTGATTGATTTACTCATATTAGATGGAACGAGTTAAAACGTTAATTACAGTACATGATTTCTCTTGTATTTGTTAATGCATGTCAAGGGAGATATAAATGAACCGAGTGGCCAAATGTGCAAATTTATCTGCATTTGCTGTTTTTCGAAGCATTGATCAGTTTTTATCGCAAATTTTGCAGGATTTGGCCCATATTTTTTAAATAAACTCTTTACTTTCAATTTTATTATTTATTTCTTAAGTTCTTAAGTTTTATCCCATTGCAGTCATTTCCGGTTAATTGTTCCCCGGGGTAATTCAATGCTCCCAAAAAATATTAAAAAAAATGCCCACTTTATTGAGTCCCGTTTAATAGCAGTACCCCTTTAATTGAGACAAATCCCCTGCAAAAGAGACGTTTAAGCGTCATATTCAAATTCCAAATAAAAAATATAATTATCAAACCCAAATAAAAGTATAAATTATGTGTTTTTCTATATATTGCAATTGTTTTGTCCGTTTTATTGATTGTGCTGCTCAATTAAGCGAGTTTTTTTTTAATTGAGTCAATACATCAATTAAAAGAGCATCGGGTAAATGATTTTCCGCTTAATCCAAAAATCAGGATTTTGTAGAAACTCAATTTGTGAAACAGTGGTGAGGTTATGTTTTTATTAAATCCATTTTTGCCATTCAGATTTGTGTTCTTCTACATTGAGCTTAATTTAATGGTTTGAAATATAAATCATAAAATACTTTCCTTTCAAGCTGTCGCGCAGCGCTTGCTTGCTTTTCGTTTACTTATATATCTACATATTTATTGTAAAAAATGTATAAAACAAAAATTTAGCTTTAATTAGGCTTTATTTGTGTACAGTTTTTTCACTTAAAAAGGAGATTTTTTATTCCAAATTGGCCGCTTTTGTGAAAAAAATTGTGGCCACGCTGCAGATGAGTAACAACTGAAGTCTTTCCTTTACGCTTTTTGCGATTTAAAAAGTAATTGTTTAAATTTGCGCTGGTGCGAACCTCTTTTCAATTTTTTGTGGTCGATAGAAGGATGAAATTTACCGTTAATTTTCATTCTCTGTCTGACCATATTACAGCGATGATTAAAGACAAGAGATTATCACTGGCAGAGCAATTGAAAGATTTTTTTTTTTTGCGGACAGTTAATGATAAAATATTATTGTATAATCCACTTTTTCAGTGCGATATTTCATATTTGTTATTTGTTAGTCGCTCTGCCTTCGGGAAAACTTGGGGTCCTTTAGATTCACGTGTAGCCCAAAATTTGTCAACAAAGTTGAATTGTACTCCAGCAAATTATCAGAACTTCTTTTACAGTTTATCGTGCTATTGGAACTGTAAGGAAAAAATCATGAGAAAATGTCCACTGCTTAACTAGAAATATATATATATATGAAGACAAGATCATAACTGTTATGGTTATAGATTTAAATCTGATAGGAAAAACTATAATACTGTTGGAACACTAGAAACTGTCACGTGCTGGAGCTGACAAATACTTTGATAAGTGCGAACATTGTAATAATCTCTATCAGTCAATCTTGTTGTAGAAGTTGGCAAATTGTAGAGATGGGTCTTATATTAATTGTTAATTCTTCAACTTTTCCAAAGTGATCAGTTTTGATCAGGCCGGGTAAAATATAAAATCGAGTTAAAGTGTAGAGCATGAATTGCTTAAAAATTATGTTGTGCCACAGAACAGTAGCTTGACTTCACTCACTTGAATACAACTCTGAAAATCGCTAAAAATTGCTTATGTTTTATTTTTCATGCTATAATTATAGTAAAATAAATGTAAATTAAAAAACCTTTTTAATAGGCTTAAAAAATTCCTACCGACTTCTAAACGTCTGCCTTAAATATTTTAATCTGCACTTATTTCTTAACGCGGCAGACATCGCTTTGCTCCGATATATCGTACACACATACATACACATATACTTGATGCTCATGTGGGCTTTCAGCTGTTTACACACCCTGTTACACAAATCAGTTGCACACAAATTGTTGCAGCATTTTTATGCTGGCACATACAGGATATTAATGTTTTATTCCAAACAGGGTTAGACTTACAAAAAGGGGCTTTGTCATTTGATTTAATGCGCTGTGTTGCTTCTGCTGATGCATTCCCTATTTTTGTCTCTATTATTGTTTTCATTTCTATTTTCCGTATTCCAGTGACCCACTTAAGAGATAACAAAAAGAAAGGGGGAAACAAATAATTGTCTGTCATGTAACAAATTCTAACACTTTTCTTACATTTTACTCGTATATTTAAAACAAAAAAAAATTATTTTATATCATTTGGGTTATCGCCTGGACAAATAAATTTTCATTGTTATAAAATTTTTGGTTGCATTTCAGAGGAAAAAATGTCACCAAGAGAGAGAAAGAGGGAAGAGTGAAAGAACTCACAATATTAGAGCTCAATTTGATGGCAGAAAACTTTTGAGCGGCGAGTTAAGAATTTATTTTACTGCTGAGATTTTCATTGTTATATATATTTTAGAAAATTGCGAAATCTCGACAAGGAGAATATTTAGGTTTCCGTAGGTATAGAATAGGTTTTGTAGTATAGAGAACTCTACCATGTTTTATCGCGAGCTAAACTTCAATTGTTGGACTCAGTAGGTTTTCTGCTTTTATTAAAAAACTATTGATTTAATAAATAAATATTTCAATACTTGTAAATAGAAGGAATTTTTAACATTCATTTGCGAAACTTTGGTAATGCCAGTTCCCTTTTTAAGTAGGACACGATGCATTAATTGCTCTGGCCAAGCCGATAGCATTTGTAATTTAAATTGTACTAATATCTAACTAAATAAAAAAAGAATTGCTCTGGACATAGCGGCCATGTCTGCCCTTGCTAGTGTTAAAATCCGTCTCGGGGATATGGTCATTCATGTGCGGTATTAACAATAAAAAAAATGCATTTTCAGTCATTTCACAAACAAATGCCAACCATTCTTTTCGGAGACCTAAAATCACTATTTTGACCAGCCCCGTTATTTGTCCTATTCCCATATAACGAAAACTTTATCTCCCTTTTAATCTATAGCTAAATGGAATACAGTTTGAAGAAACATTCTGGTGCAAATTCATTAGTCAAACAAAAATTTAATAAAAATCGATTATAAATATAAAAAAACACTTTAAAAAATAGCAGCCAGAATTTATGTGAATACAAACTGTAAAGCTGTAACGCATTAACATTGTTCTGGTGAATTTCAAAACAGTGAACGTGAACCCAAGAAAGCAAGAAAGCGGAATAAAATTATTGTATGTTTTTACTGGCCTCAGCAAAAAAACGAATAATATATAAAATATATATGTATGTGATTCTGCGTAAAAAAATCCATCTAGTGTCACAACAAGTTCTTGAACAAAACACAACTTAAGTTCTCTCCTCTGCGTTGCATTTTCATACTGCGCACGTTCTCATTTCATTGTTGAAACGCAAAAGTTGATTTTTTTACACTTTAATATAATTGTATGATTACATTAGTTTTCGATGTTTCTGAGACTTGCGAACTCTTTCATATGAAAATTTACGGTTTTTTACATACAAATCCAAAAAGTGATTTCATGACACACTAGGTGGGTTTTGATCTGCAGGGTCATACTGGTATATTTATGTACATAGAACTGTTAAAACGCCAGAGAGAACCTTTTTTTTAATTCTATATAAATTGTGGGGTTAATTTTTTTTCAAGATTAACCCAAAAATTAAAGTTTTTTCATTGGAAATCACGTGTTTTTTTTTCAAATTTATATGGAGAGAAATTTATGGGAGAACTGGCGGTGTCCTAGTCTGAGGCGAACGAACCGGTTCTAGATTTTTATATGAACTTTCTATATTGGCCAATATTAAACCAAAAATACAATACACGTTTTATTTTTTGCCTTTAGCTTCAAAGACAAAAATATTAGTATATTTGTGGGAAAAAAATCTAAGCAAATACTTGCAAAGGTTTTGCGAAAACAGAAAGCAAACAGACGCAATTTATTACAAATTCTAATTGAAGTTTTCTCTTTCAAGCGAGATTTAATTATGCTTCATATTCATAAAACAGCATTAATTCTAGTTGGCTAGAAGCGCCATAAACAAATTAAACAAAAACAGAAATAAGAAGAAAACTGTACAATGATGTGCTAAGGATTTTAATAAACTTTATGGCGCATTATAATTTCTAAGGCCAGGAAAGAAAGTGCGAACAAAGAAATAAATATCTCTGTTATAAAATCATATAAAATTGTGTTCTTCCCACACCGTTAATTTGCTTCCACAAAGACGAGAGCAACAATAAAATGGAGGTAAAAAATCTGGCCAAGAAACCCAGTGTCATCATATTAAAGCTCAAAGCATTTAATGCTCGTATCTTTGGGCTATTTAGGCTAAAGTCAAACAATAAAAATATGTTTGAAGTGTTAATATTTTTTCTGCTAATAATGATGACATCATCAGGAAGACAATATCACATTTTGTTAGACGCCAACAGCAATAAAAAGACTCTATAGTCATAAGTTTTATGAACAGTTAAACCAATTCTTGTCTTCTTCGACAGCACAGGATGACGGAAGTTTATTACAAAAGTTTCTTCTTATATCTGATTAAAGAACTGAGAAACAAACCCAAATTGTACACCGTGATAAAAGTGAAATTGCGAAAAAAAATGTTTACAGTTCGCTAAAAAAAAGTCTCATATTATCGGTACTCTTAGCTGGGATTACAATTGACGATATTACTTAGTTGATCTGATGAAACAATACGTCGAATTTTACAGGATTCTGGAAGGTCCTCGCTAAGTTATCCATTCATTAAAATGTCTTCACATGCATGCATCGTCTTGATCCAATCAGAACTGGGGTTTTATTAGTATTTGACTTCGTTCTCGTTCAAATGCTTTTCATGAACTTGAAATTGTTGCCAAAGTTTTGCTTATTTTTTTTTGGAATTAATGGTCATGAAAGTTGATGTACTGCCTAGAATAGTCATCAATAGTCCATTTTAAAATGCCCTTTCGTTAGTTGATAATAAATCGGGTTGTCTTTTTACTTATTGTTGAACCAGTGCATTCCTCAAGCAAATTAATTTATCTGCTTTATAAGGTAACTATCCCGTACTATACATACATATATGGACCCAGTTGAAAAAGAATCCCATTAATTAAATATGTACCCACAACTTCTTCCTCGTTTTGTTAATATTCCAGCTGAAGAAATTGTTAACTTTCCACTTTCATTAAAAACTTCCTCACACATTTTATGGTCTAATATTATTTGCGGATTTTGGGCTATCGTCTCTTCCTTGAGGTAACGTTGATTAGATAATATGACCTCTCGGGCAAAAGGGGTTGTTGCCGCAAATTGCCACTTTGAGTGCCTTGCAAGACACATGGGGCGGGAGAGTGCCGTCGAGAGAGTCAAAACCGTTATTTTCTTTTTTGCAAGACAGAAAAAATCTTTCGGATTTGTGGTATGTGGTGCTGCTACGAAAATGCTACTTCCTCCTGAGTATTTCTCTATCCGTAACCGCGATCGCATTTTCATTTTAAGGACATACTCCTTATATTGTATCACCTGTTTCCAATTTTCATTTCCCCGTTACATTTTGTTCACTATGTCCTCATTAGTCACCCAAATCCTTGCTCTAATTTCATCGTCTGATTTGCCCTATAAGAAATTAAAGAGTTGAAGAAAGTGTGTTCTGCGTGACCGATATTTTGCGTCGTCATGAACACAACTTGGACTTAAGGCTTTTTCTATTTGTAAAACGTATTCGGGGTAAGGCAACTCTTAATTATGTAATAATTTATGTCGCCTTCTCTCCTACTTTCACCTTTCTTTTACAGAGTTGCTCCATTCCTGCTCTACTTGCCTTAGGGTTTGCACTCGCAGCTCCCTATCACAAACTTCATTATCTTGCTTCCGTATGGCCGACATTTGAACTTTCCACTCTAGTAAAGATCTATGGGGATTGTGCTGCTGATTATAAATGCGGTTTCCTGGGAAACTGATGCCACTTTTAGCACTGAAGTTCTTCGCTGGTTGCGCTTATTTTGGCCTGTGAGTTACGTGCCTTACACTTACCTGTCGAATAGAAGCCTTGATATTGTGGTATCCATTAGCAACTTCTGCTGTATTTACTGAGCTTCGTGCTTGTCCTCCCATCTTTGTTGGCTGCTTGATTTGGCTGATGGATAAATTTAAGTTTGCTCTTAGATTTTACTCCCAAATATTTTAGCCCTTTAGTCGACGTTATCCTTGTGACTAAATTGTCGATATTTATCTGCAGAGGGATATGTTTTTTTGTCAGCAATGTGAGTGGCTGTTTTCGTCGGGCAAGATTTGGGCCTCTGCTAAGAGCGAAGCAGCTATTCGTCTTCTGCACTTCGAAGGAGTTGGACACGTCCAAATTGCAGGAAAACTGATGCCTGTCACTTTAAACACTTTTGTTTTCGAAGTCCGTATTCTTTTGCAAAGTTTCAATCAAATTAAATTTAAATGCCAACAACAACAAGTTGTCATCTGTTTAAAAGTGTGTCCAAGTTGATGTTTTTCTGCTACGAGTTGAACAGGAATGATGTGTTAATCGATTTTACGCTTTTAACACTCATAAAAGTACAAAAACACTTTTGTCCATATGTTTTAGAGTGCAACACTTGGAGCTTGTACTTGTTGTATGTACAAACAGACTATACATTTCATGACACATGCCTACGCCCATACAAACAAACAATCAAACAAACGGAGATCCTGCCGATTGCCAGCATTGGAAAGGATGTGTGCGAGTGTGTGTGTTAGTTCGATGCTGGGTTCTGCTGCAAGTAGACCATGTGAGTGGAAGGAACAACATCTGCTGTTTATGTACTGGAGTTCTATTTTATTGCTTTACAAGGTTGATAATTGTTGATGTTGTGTTCGGAAAGTGTTTGTTCCTTCGCTCATTCATTTCAGTTCCGTTACAAGTTTAACATGTTGTGAAATTTCTTTTTCTTCTTGTCCTTCTTGCCAGTTTCCGCGGCAGGGGAATATTGCAATTGTTATTGCAAAAGAAATCTATTTTCATTATTTCTTCAATAGAATAAAATTGCTCAGACCGATTGTTTAATAGTTTTTCAAGTGAGTTATTTTATTTAGTTTTCTCTTCCCCTCTCACTGATGCAATCAATTTTAATTAAAAAAGGAAATCTAATTTACGATTTTCTTTATAACTTTTATATATGTATATTGAAAACTTGCTAACTGGCCGGTCTCACGCATGTTAAAGAGAAATGTGTTGTAGCACAACAGCCTACTTTTATTATTTCAGAAGGATAGACACGATCAAAATGCTTGCTGTCCAGCCATGTTTTTCAGCTTGTTTTAAAATTCTCCAGCTTGACAACAAACAAAGTATTTTAAATTTGAAAAGGGTCTGTTCCACCTCTGTGGAGGTGCTTCATTTCAATGAGTTCCAAAACTTCTTGGTTTTAAGCACTCATTTTGCTTGTTTCTATTTATTCCGCTACTGTTCACAAGGATAACACATTTATAATGAAATTTTGTTCCTGATTGCTGGATTAACGGTATGCACATATCATTCGCCATTATGCGTCTTCAGTGTCACACATACTCGTATTATCACATTTTCACTCACAATAGAAACCCACTTTTTTTAAGCATTTTGTGAGTGTGCATCGCTCTTCAAGGACATGTTTATATGATATTATATCAACCGCTTAATGCAACGTTCTGCAGTAAACATTAAGTCTTTTATGACCTTTTTTATGGATGAAGATCGAATAAACGCAATGGTGGAGCGATGCGATAAACAAGAATAATAAAAACGCTCCAAACTGCAGCAAAAGAGCAGAAAAATTGTTCACAATTTCGGTAGGAATAAAAGGATTCTGCTTTATTTTTAAGAAGCTTTCCAGAATTTTAATTCTGTTGCATTTATGGATTTGCTGGCAGTTCCTTATTAGCATGTCAGACGCTGTCTTGACGAATTCACTCAACAGCTTTTCTGTTCTGTGAAAGTCTGTAGTTAAATGTATATTGATATTCGCGTAATCAGGAAATAGGCGTGGAAATGTAAACACCTCTAAAATCTCAACTTTGAGTTCTTAGCGACGCTTAAAGCTAAAGTTGGCAAGGCGAATATTTTCCGAAACGAATAAGAGCTTAACACATTTATGGCTCTTTGCTGGCCAAACAGATAGGAGATCTAGTAATCGGTACATCTTCATATCCTCTGCTGAGAAAAGGGCGGACTTTCTAAGCCTACCCATCGGAGAAATTCGTCAGCGAGCTCAGCAGCCAAGTTACATGGATTGGTAAAGTCCAGGCCTCTTGTAGAACAGCTCTTAACCAACTCGTCCAAGTATTTAGTGCTCAGGCATCTTGAGCGTTCCTAAAACAGAGTCCCATCATCATCGTAAACTTACCAGCCCACGAAATAAGAAAAGCATCTCTGGGACTGCTTATTTCCCCGCCTGTAAAAAGTAAATTTCGCCGAAAACTCCTTGTATCTCAACAAAATGAAATAGTTTATATATATGTATTGGGTGTTTTTTATTGAGGTATAGAACTTTAAGTTGGCATCACTTTTTTAACTGGCGGCCATTTTGTCAGCTGTCAAGTGATTAATATTTAGTTTGGTTTGCCATTTCATCATGAACAGGTTGACAAAAGAACAACGCTTGCAAATCGTGCAAATTTATTTCGAAAATAATGGTTCAGTTCGCGAAGTTTACCGCAAGCTCCGTCCATTTTATGGTCGTTCAGTGATGAGGCTCATTTTTGGTTGAATGGCTACGTCAACAAGCAAAATTGCCGCATTTGGAGTGAAGAGAATCCACATGAGACCCTTGAGACGCCATTACATCCACAAAAACTTACTGTTTGGTGTGCTCTATGGGCTGGTGGAGTCATTGGGCCATACTTCTTCCGAAATAATGCTGGAGAGTCAGTTACCGTTAATGGAGACCGGTATAGAGCCATGATAACCGACTATTTTGTTCCCGAATTGGATGGCATGAATGTGGATGAGTTGTGGTTCCCACAAGACGGCGCTACATGCCACACAGCGCACGTCACAATCGATTTATTGAAGGAAACATTCGATGAGCGCATAATTTCGCGGAATGGACCTGTCAATTGGCCACCAAGATCGTGTGATTTGACACCATTGGATTATTTTCTTTGGGGATGTGTGAAGTCGCTCGTCTACGCCAACAAACCAGAAACGTTAGGGGACTTGGAAGCCAACATTCGTGGCGTTATTGCCAACATACGGCCCCATATGCTTGAAAAAGTGGTTGAAAATTGGACCTGTAGAATTGGCTTTATTCGAGCCAGCCGCGGCGGCCACATGCCCGAAATCATATTTAAACATTAATGGCATAAAATTATCCTTCCAATAAAGCCAAATTGATGGACATTAAAACGATTTTCTTGTGTTTTATTTCAATTCGAAGTTCTATACCTCTAAAAAAACACCCTGTATATACCACGCAAGTGGTATTGCCCTCATCCAGTTCAGGGTATTTCTAAAACTGTTTTGGAAAATTAATTTAAAATTTAATTAATAATTTTGTATAATAATAATTATAAAGTTGGGTTTTCTTTGTTTTGCCCACCAGCCCAAAACTCTTCTTCGTCTTGTCTTTAATATTTCTTTAAATTAAATTTATTTTCTCCGTACGAAACGCACATGTCGTTTGCCAAAGTTAAGCAATAAATCAGGGGACCTTCTTCCAAAAGCCCCGCTAACGTTCAGGAAAACAAACAATTTTATCAGCATCATCTTCGTTGTTGTCGCTCATTTTAAAATCTCATCGAGTAAATAGAGAGGAAAATAAATTAGAAAAGAAAACTTCAGCTTGTAACACAATCCAACCAATAATTTATCCTTGTCAATAACCAGCGCAGGATGTGATTTTCTTCACGAAAATCAATCTATTCACCGATATTTTTCTCCGAAAATCACACATGATTTTGGTTTAAAAATATTTTCGCAATTTTTCCAGTTTCTAATTTTCTTTTTTGCTGTTTAAGGATTTCTCGTCTTCCCTTGTTTTACTTTTCGTTTTTTTTGGTTGTTGGCATTTTCATCTGGTAGTCAGGTTGATTAATGAGCCTGTGTGTTTCGAACATTTTGTCAACATGAAAAACCAACACGTTTCTTTAAGGAAAGCGTGTGGGTTACTTTTCCTTTTTTTATTTATTTGGTGTTTTATTTTTCGTATAACAAACAATTATTGTTGATAGGAGGCCAATCTGAACAGCTGCAACAAATCGTCGTCCCAAGACAACAACATCCTACTTAAAATAGCAACAAATTGAAGGTACTATTTATATTAGTACTCGTTATTACTAAATGGTTTTTGAATAAAGTGGTTGGTTATGGCGGAATTGCATTTTTTTCTCAGGAATATTTACTGACGCAAAAACCAAATTTTAAATATCGAATCGTGCGTTTGTTTGCCAACTTTTAGTTGGCAATACCATTTAACAGCTGATAGTTGCTTTTCGGTTTTGTTTAGTTTGGCATTTCATTATGGATCAACAGAACCATCAGTTGGTCTGTTGATAGTGATATTGACTTTCTATCCAAAAGTTGTTCTCCAGTGAAGGCCATATTTGGTTTGGCAGAACTGTCACACTTGGATTGAGGATGATCCCCACGCTTTTCGAAACACTATTACATCCACAGAAAAAGACTAGTTGGCACGCTTTATGGACTGGCGAAGTAATTGGTCCATATGTCTTCGAAAACGATGATGGTCAGAATGTTACTGTCAATGATGAAGGGCTAAAATTGGTGTTTAAGATTGTGCCTTGGACGCGCTGGCTGTAGCTCCCAAAATGGCCGAAATCATATCGAAACATTAATGTCGTAAACTTTTCTATGCAATAAAACCCGCTTCGCTGATATTAGAAATATATTTCTTTGTTTTTAGTATGATTTAAACTTGTGTAACTCCAAAAAAACACCCTTTATATGATTTTGGAAATAAATTCATGTAAAACAATTAACGTTGTTTCATTTTAAATTATTAGTTATAGCATTTAATTCATATTTAAAACTTATTATTCTAAAAGTGAAAAATTAAAAATAATTTTTTTAATTCAATATGACACAATATTAAATTAACATTGAAGCGTATATTATGAAGCAAATAGCTGATGATTTCGTTTCATTGATATTTTAATATCAATAATTTTTTAATTTCATGTTAAAGTCCAATAATTTTTCAAAATATTTTAATTAAAATATATTAATCAAAATGTGTATTTATATTGAAATAACTTTAAAGTCCGCACTCGCACAAATTTTGAGCCAAATATTAGTAACGCTTGTTACGTTCATACTCATGACTTGCTAACACGAGAATGGGGGAGTAAAAAATTGTTAAGCGCTTTTTTTGATAAGCGATGATACCAAGATGTCAACATACATGATGTTTTTTCTAAGACCTCAACAAAAGTCATTATTTAAAAAGAGAAAAAAGAAACAACAATTTAATGCAAACGCTGGTTATATTTTAAAGAGCAAAATAAATTCTCATTTAAAGAGAATAAAAAAAAATTCTTATTGTTTTGTTTTTCTGCAATAAAAAAAGGATAAAAAACTGTTGAAGCAAATAGACCAAATCTGTCATTCGCCTTATTCCAAGAGTCGTCGTCGTAGTCAGTAAGATTTACTCGCAAATATTATTGGCAGGATCTACCTATTGTTGGAGGCTAAGAATGAGCCTTTTTTAAATACATGAAAACTATCACTATCGATCATTTTGGTTTGATATATGAAAATGTCAAACTGTGTTGATATTTCCCTTCAGTTAGAATTGGCCAGTCGTCATGATTCGTTTATTGCGGAAATTTACATTGAAAAAAGAATTCTGCTCACAAAGTTTATAGAACCCTTCGTCCATTCTACGGTCAACATAATGGTTGCAGTGCACCAACCAGCAATTATTGATCTTTGAACACTAATTTTACTCTTCTCGATTTCAAAACATCAACAAGACAGAGAAATGTTGGTTCCGCAGAAAATATTGCTGCTTTAGCGATTAGTATTGAACAAGACGCCGTAGGGTCTCAACCTGTTGGCATTTATCTCACGACTCGTGGGAAAATTTTACACAAGGATGTTGGCTTCTTCCGCGGCTATAAAATACAGCTCGAGCATGATTACGATTTTTGCTGATTGGACTCATTTGAACCTGGTCGAAGATGAGCATTTTTATCATAACGACTGAGTGTTTGTTTAAACAAATTAATCAGCTAAAGATCAACGACATTCGGTTACAATAAGACGGCGCAGCCTGCCATCGATAACGTCTTTCTTTCCTCTTCACTGGTGCCCAAAAGTGTGAGATTTACCCTTTTGTGGGTAAATGCCTTGAAATTATTTAAGAGACTATAATAAGGAAAAGTTTCACTTCAACAATATAACAGTCTTGTATTATCATATTAATCGTAGGCTCTTAAAAAGCAGCCGATATATATCGGCGCATATATTGATTAATAACCAGGAGTATCAAATAGTTGCTTTAGAATGATTCTATATGATATGATGATTCTATAATTAAATAGTGGTGCCATCTATTAAAAGTTCACTAATATTGTTTCGTTGTGAACTCAGCGCATTAATGAATCTGAGATGAGATATTTTTAACTGAAGTCAACTTTGCCATTGAAGTCTACATTAAAACAACAACAATGCTTTAATATTAATTTGCAGACACATATTTCTTGTCTGCATTTCTGTCTGCTCGTCACAGCGATTGCCAAATAAAATAAATATATTTATTTTGTTTTTTTTTTATATATTAACCCGCAGGTTAGAACTAAAAAAAATACACTCGTATATTAAATAAAAATCATACAAAGTCTTCAACTTTGAGAGCATCTTTATGTTTTCATGTACCAACAACAACAATAACAAAACTCTTAATAATAATAATAATAATAATAATGATGAAGATAATAGACCGAATGAAGAACGTGATGTGAAAATACTTCTGCAATAGCTTCGGTGAACTGAGCTTGTTTGTTGACCTCATCTCTTTCTATTTCGTCTCTCTAAAACATTTTAGTTTAAGAAGTTTTTTGTGTTGTTGTTGTGCTGTTTTGGCCAGTAGCCAAACAATTTTGTTTATTGCCATAAAGTTGCAAAAAAAAATCTCAAGTTTATCAAGAAATTTTCATCATTAAGATGGAAAATTCTAGTCGTATAAAAAGTAAAGACATCATCATTATCAGCATAATCATCTCTAAAGAGTTACTATATACGAGTAGTGGGTTTATGTATATTGTGGTTTACACTAGAACAACACTAGAACAAAGAAGTGAAGACATTATGTTTCATTGTGGTGTCACACACGCCTAAAAATTACTATTTGAACGCAGCAGAGGTCTGGACTTATATTCTAGTTGTTTTCGTAAAGAACTAGAAATCAAAGTAATGGAATAACTGAAGATAATGGCCAATACACAGGATGAAAACTGGTAAAAAAAACTTCTTCAATACCAGAATTATTATGAAGTCTTCACCTATAGACTGAGGATTGTCAGACCTATTCCACAACAGTACAAAACTGAGAACTTCCATCATAAAATGTAGCTGTAGAAAAGCATTATGGGTTCATTGTAAAACCACAATATTGTTGGACAACCCCGCGAACAGTCTTGCCTGCCATTGTCAGACAACTATCAGACATTGTCAGACTTATTTTATATGGGCAAATGTGTTTAACAACAATAACGCCTTTTTAAGAGATATAGGATTATATCTATTGGCAACATATGAGTGCATTAAGTCTTCAGGCGAGGTCTAACAACACTTTGTTGTATAGTCTGACAATTGGGCATTTTTGTTGGCGGTCGGTGTAAAAGTCATTGTCGGACGACTTTCTGGTGTGAAATTACAATCGTTTGAACTTTCAAGTTACTTTCTGGTTGCAGTTTCCTGTTGCCAGCAATACATTTCCCCGGGAGGCAGGTTAAGCGTCGACGACTTACACCCCGTCAGGGCGCTCTGCTTTTGGGATATAGCGGACAAAGTGCCCTCCGTTGGCATTGGCCACCAAAACTCTAGGAAGTTCTTGTATGACTTCGCTTATGCATGTTCTTCCCAAACCTGCACCAAAGGCCAATTGGGAGAACGGGAACCAACACGCCCCTGGAATGTCTTTTGCCCCAATTAAGCGGTTGGAGTGTGTGAAGCTGCACCCATGAAATGTTAAAATAAATATCGATTACAAACAGCAAACAATTGTCTCCTTTAAAAATCGAATAATGAACTTCTGACTCGCCAATACTTCTTGACACTGTTTTTTCTTGGTTCAATGAAAACTAAATCCCTCGGAAGAGGCCTGTATTTTGCTGCACTTTATACTCTAATCTAAAGTGAGTCACACTTTAACGTCAAGTTTTTGGCCCAACTTAATTTGGCATTTCTTTGTTTCAGTGTTTGATTAAAGGAGCGGTACACAAATGGGCAGCGCGTTAACATTGTTGAAGACTTTTACGAATATTCTAGTTCATATCAATAAGCATTTCGTGACAACTTCCTGTTTTATTTACAATGAACATGATGCGTTTGGGTTGGACCACCCTTTAGGATGCGGAATTTTCACAACAATTTTCTCTTCCATTTTCCTTGTAGTTATGACCAGTTTTTACTTACATAAATCGTTCTTAAGTACATTCAGTAATATGTCGTTCTTGGCCCCTTTCGGTTTCCGTTGTTTCCTTAACTTTTTCGCTCACTGCGCGGCCTTATTCCTTAATGATGAATTTCGGTTTTAATTTAGTGCCAGTGTGACTGCTTCCCTGCAGAAGAATAAAAGTACTTCGGGAAAAAAATATGGAAAATTGATTTCGTCTTAAATGTTAAACAGTTTACAAACATCCTTGAAGCCAACAGTAGAAATATTTTCATATTAAGCTGTCAAGTGCAAGTAGTAGCAGTTGTGTTGCTGTGGCAGAAAGCTGCTAAAGAAAATCGCAATAAAAAGTAAGACAAGAAGAGCACTCGTACTTAAGCACACATACACACACACACACACACACACACACACACTAAATGTTTTGTAGAAATTATATTTTTCGGTGAGAGAAATTTGCATAAATTGTGCATTATACACTTGAATGGTTAAGTTTTCATCCTTCCTTTCCGTTTCGGAGGACAACTACTCCAACACACTTCCATAAATGCGAGTATATTTTCTTGTGTCTGTATCAAACAGAACATCATCGTTATCATCAGCATCGGTTCCTCCACCATCACCCATCTAGTGGTACGTACGTACGTACAACTTTGTCGTCATCATCATCATCATCGTTATGATTTTCTTCATCATACAGACATAATCATAAGAACTAGTTGTTATAAGTAACATTAGCATATTGAAGTCGGTTTAATAATGCACAGTACCAATTTGGAAGATATTAAAGTCAATGATATTGACCTGGCTTTGGCACAAACTACGACTACAAACTACTCTCACAAGGCAGATGATTGAAAAACTAGACAAGAGTTATGAAAAAGAGTAAAACGGAAAACATCCATATTTTATTTCAAAATCAATATTCTAGCAACTGCAAAGTTGTGTTGTCGTTTCGTTTCGTTTCGCCTTCTTTGCTGCTTAAAGGTTTGAATTGAAAGAAGAAAAAAACATGCTAAAATTTGCGAAGCAATTTTATGAAAAAGAGTCTGTTATGTTTGCCCAGGGAAAGTGATGTCACTTGGCACTATTTGGGCTTCAAAATCGGTCGATCAGATACAAACAGAAATTAGGAGTCGTTGGAACGTGCTGGAAGACTGAGCTGAGTTGAAAAACTGTTCTGGTTATATACAGAAACATACAGAAGGTGGTACACGGCAAATATCTGGGAGCATTTTCATAGGAGCTGAGTACCTACAGGCTTATTCGAGATCTTCTACAACAAAAAAGCAATGTTTTGGCCGACACATTCATGCTGAAGTGCTTCGATTTGCGTGCGAGAGTGATACCCAGGTACCTGTAGTAGTTACTTGAACTGTAAATAAAGTATGGCAACCCTTTAGGTCATCGCAAGTCGCACGTACATACATTTTTCCCTGATTTTGTTTGTTTCTCATAACGATAACATGTTTTTGCAAAGCATTTATTTTTTGCTAATAAACTGACTTTTCAATGCAATATCAATTTTTAATAATAAATGCGAGATTTGTTTGACAACAAACAACAGTATCAAAGTTGGATTGGAGATTTCCTGACCCCCCCCCCCCCTCCCCCCCCCCCCAAAAAAAAAGGGTGATGGAAAATGTAGCTTCGACTGGTAAGGCTCTAGAATGAAAATCATGGAATAAACCTGCTGCAGAGGTCTCAAAGGTCCCTACTCCCTCTTTCACCTCCCCATTAACAATTTTCCAGTTGCGGCCAAATGCGGCACACGTGAAATTAATAGGGTCATCTCCATAGTACTGCTGGTTCGAATCAAAAATAAATAGAAATGACGCTTTCAGATTGCATCTGGGAGATTCTGAAACGGTATTTCATAAGATTGAGTACAACAAACGAACGTATCCTTAGAGGGAATGTAGTCGAAGGACGGTTAAAGACAAAATGGTAAATGACATCAGTGCTTTTATGTGTTGGTTACGAACGCAATAAAAGACTTCTGTGTAGAACAGGCGTTAGCGCTTAAAATTGGTCCATATTTAGCCCACAGTTACTCATTTGCCATCCGTCTAGAAAGTGCATCCGAAATGATCTGTTTTGATATGCCGCCCTTGATACCTACATTTGTACATGTATGTAAAATTTCTATTCAAATATACTATATTAATTTGATAGATTACGAAGTCCGATTGGAGTTCCCCTGCGTACAGCTTTTATTTCAGTTTGCCTGTCCTCTTCAATGTTAAATTGCAGCCACTAATATATTCTTTTCCCCAGCAAGGGAAACCCTATTCAAGTCCGTTTAAGTAACAAAATTTTTTAAATATATTTGAGATGTTCTATAGTTGTGTTCTGGAATAAGCAAAGGACAGTCCATTAGTCCTACACACAAAAGTTTCGGGATGTTAATGAATAAAAGAAAGAAAGGAATTGAAGAAATCGGTCAGGTTGGTTGTTGTTGTTATTTGGCTAATTTACGGCGGACAAGTGCATTGTTTTGTGGGTTTATTTGGGGATTTCTATTAGCCGCGCTGCTATGTACTTCCTATGTGAAGCCCTTGGACCTATTAAACTATACACAGAGACAATTAGAAGAATCTTTAACACCATTATGGGCACATGGTCCTCGTTAACGCGCCCATTCCGTGCAGCTGCAACTTGTAAATTTAATTTGCAAGTAGTAAAATAATAAATAAATAAATCGTTGAAGAAGCCTGTAAATAAAATTCCTTTAACGAACCAAAATGCGATATAAACTTCTTGGTCCACTAGTACAACTGAGAACGAAAAGTCGTTTGAAAAATATTTAAATTAAAACAAAAATTGGTGCAGTGAAATTAATAGTTTTTTGCTTCCATAAATTTATTATGTGTTAATTGTTTTTTGTGTTCGATACTTTTCAATTGAACATAAACTATTATTTTTCCTCAAAAGTTGTTTTAAAACATAATATATTTTGTGTATTCCGATGACAGTTTTTTGTTGTTGTTAAACAGATTTTAAAATATATTTATTATACTTTAAAGTTTTTGTCACACAGAACAAATCGAACAAAATTAAAATATTTGTTTAAACTTTTCAAAACTTATTTTATGGCAAATAAATAAAGTGCAGAATTTGCTTTTTTTATGAATAACGGACATAAAACGAACTAAATTTTTTTTGACATATTATTCGGAAAAGGTTGCAGCAAACATTTTCCGTAGGGTAGTGGAAAAGGGAAAAGACACATAAAATTCAAAGACTTAAACTTTTTTAATTTGGCACGTGGCAGAGATCCACCACATCATGTTCAGTGCAATGTGGTTAAAGAACGATGCGTTTGTTGGGAGGATCTTAAGTGAGATCACAGACCACAACATCTGTTTCGACTGGTCGTCTATATCTGGTATAAGATCCAGTGGGTTGTACATATTAAATTATTTGTTTGTGTAGACGCTGTTTTTCCAAATTAGTTACATGAACATTTTTAGCCTAGATTTTGAAATTTACAGAGGCAGCTTTTTAACGTGCATGTGTCTGTACCCAAATATGTTTATAAAAAAGAAAGTGTTTCCATCTCTGATCACCATGCACTTATTATATTAATATACCTACATACATACATACTTATCTAGATGATTTGGTGTAACTTCGTTTCTATCTCTTTCATCTGAAGTTGCCCTTTTGTTGAATCTAAGAAAGCATTTGTTGGAAAAAACAATTAAGTTAAATTAGAAATTGTGTGTATGGCATCACTGCTCTGTGTTTTATTTGATGTTATTTAAGGATTTCGTTAAAAGGCCAGCGAAATATGTTGATAGTGAAAATCTGACCAATATTCGAATGAAAATGTTATTTAAAAGTAAATGCTGGAGTTGATTTTGCGCATCGTAGTTCTCACGTCCAACTCTATTATAAATATCTTGGCAGGAAATGTAGTCTGCTTTCTGGAATACTAAAGTGCATCGCTACCTCGCATAGCTTAACGCCCTCACTTGGAGTTTATGGTTTCTGGTCATGCAGGAAACTGCCAACTCTCCTTCTTCTTCTTCTTTTGGCGCTACAGTCCGTGGTGAACCTGGGCCTCAACCAACCAACTTTTCCAGCTGGCACGATCTTTAGCCAGCGTCCGCCAATTTTGCACACCAAGTTGTTTGAGGTCCCTCTCCACTTGTGTGCGCCATCGGTTCCGTGGACGTCCTCTAATGCGTTGTCCCACAGGTTCAGAATCGAAGATTCTACGGGTGGGAGCAGTATTCTCCATGCGCTCTACATGGCCCAACCATCTTAGCCGTTGGATCCGTAGGCGCCTGGTTAGGCTCATGTCGCTCTACAACCCCTACAGTTCATGATTGAATCTTCTTCTCCAGAAACCATCAACGCAAACAGGGCCGAAGATTGAACGCAGAACTTTTCTCTCGAAAATACCAAGGAAAAAGGCCAACTCTCCTTCAATATGTAAATTTTCTGAGTAGAACTAACGTCCGACGATATAACGTCCCTCTGTTCACTGTATCACTTACCCAACGCTGTCTAGGAACTTGTTCTGATGGTAGCCCGATGGCTTGTTGTATGTTTTAGGGCCGCCATGCAAACGAATTTGCCACTAGTGTCATCGGCGGTTTTTTCTAATATCAACTAAGGGCGTCGTGGCAAGTCACTTCTGTCAATTATGTGTTGAGGCCGTCAGCAATATTGTCTACAATTAAGACAAATATAAATTTTCTCATTTCCATCAGTTGTAGTTGCCGAACCTCTTCTTCTCTCTTCAATTTGGCTTATTTGTAGTTAAGACGACAGACTGGGAGATGTCATCATCAATCGTATTTTATATGTCTTTACAATTAACGTTTTCTGTCAACCAGATCAAATGCTACAAAACGCAAAAAGTTTTCATGAGTTTTTGGCATTTTTCAGGCTTTGAAGGGATCAGTTTGCACTCCATGTGTAACATCGTCGTTTAATATCTTGCCAGTTTTGTTTTTTTTTTTTGGCTGCGCTGGATGCATTTGTTGTCCATGTATGTCCACACTTGTATTTGCCCATGTTAATGTGCTGGAACTAATTTCACCCAATTTCTGGTTGTTCTCAATAGTTTTTAATAATTTTCTTCAATAATAATGAACAGAACTAAAGTTTTTGTTTGGCAATTCTTGAAATTTTTGTAACTCAACCAGATTGAAATTGCATACACGTCATTGGGTTTTGAGGGAAGTTTGAAAAGACAACAACAACAATAACAACAGCAATAGGAGCAGTTGCAACAGAACTTCCTAAGCAAATTATGTAGAAGACGAACAACACAAGAAACAAATAAAGAAAAACTATCCAACTGCAATGCGGCTGACTGGCAAAGCACCAGAGTTGTGTGGCATAAAGTTTGTGTTGCATGAATTGCAAATGTACAAACAACTAGTGAGTAACAAATACACTTAAACACTTATCCTTACAAACCGCCCTATAAGTCATTCTCGAAGTTTAATTTGAGCCATTTCTTTTCATTTGATTTTGCTGTTCCAAGTTCCAAGAAATACGTTCTGAAAGTGCAACGACAGCACGTCAAATGCAGTAAAGCACAACCAATCATTGGTTTGTTTAATGCAGACTGTCTGTCAGTCATTCATTCTTTCGTTCGTTCGTTCGTTCGTTAGTTGGTTCGTTCAAACGTAAATGGAAGTTTAGTTTAACATTCGTACGAAAACACAAATCAAATACTCCAGCAGTTTCAAAAAATACCAGTAATACTCAATGAATGTGTGCACATACTGCCATACATACATACATGTGTACGTACCTACTCGTACTATATGGCTGGAAACACATTTGATGCAAACCGAAATCGGTTACAGCGTAAACTTTTTCTTTTGTGCACTTTTACATACAAAATAGTTAATAGTGCTGGCCCAGTAATGACTACAGCGTTGTTGGACAATATACGAGTACATATTTTCATTCAGAATGTAAAAGATTTCACATGGAAAAAGAACGCACTGAGTTGTTTTTGTTTTGTCAGCTGATCGACAGATTTGTTAGTGCCAAGGCAGACGAGTTATCGATTTCCAATCTGTAGACACATTTGCACCACATAATTTCAGGAGTAACAAGGCCTTGGTCTTATGTAATAGATTTTCAAATACAGCTTTCCACCAATCTGTTTAAAAAGTTGTTTCAATAGGGATCATACATATATCACAATTTTAAGGAAAAAGTTATTCCTGTTTTGCAATTAGTTTCTGTATTTCTGCTACTTCAGCCTTTTGCAAGTTCGCTTCTATCTTTGTTGAATTATTAAAAAGGAGAATGAATGTTTTGTAACTTAGTGAGAGTGTTTTTTTTTTAAGGAAACGTTTTTTGTTTCTTCCATAGTCCCTGAAGTATTTGTCGGCACAATTTGATACACGGCCTCGGGACACAGCGAACAAGCGCTAACCTGTAACCATGACATATATGAAATCAAGGCTGATTACTAATATCTAATACCTCTGGACGTGTCTTTTGAACTTTATTACTATGGTAAACACGCCATGGTATATATACTACAGTTAATATACTGTGGTACACATACTGTGGTATACACACTATGATATAGTATATACCATATTGTTTATACAATTTTTTCCAAGACGTTTGTGCGAACTATACTAACTGTAAATTAGATATATACTATGGTATAAATACTATGGCATACTTACTATGTTTCTTTTACTACAGCTTTGTGGTGCGACTACTAATTGTGACATGGCCACGTTTATCTATCAAATTATTTATTTCCGTGATACCCATAATTTTGCTTCTTAAGAACATGTTAATGATATTAAATAAAATTGTTTAACTGTGCCAAACTATCAAAAAACGTATAGTTGTCTTTGTACCGGATTTAGAAAATTCTTTTAGCATGACTAAAATATGTATTTACTGCAATACTATAAACCAGACATAAGATATAATGTTATTGGTGGAATGATTTGTAGTTTGTCATGATACACATATATAAGTGGTATTAAAAGCAAATCTTTTAAGTGCACCCTATTAAACCGCGCATTGAACTGGTTCAAAATAAATTAAGACATCTGCATTGAAAAAGTATTGGTGGCAGCTTTATCCACTCCATAGATATGGCGAATAAGGAGACATACTACATTTTTAGTCTAAAGTCGTCAAAAATTGTATTCTGAGGCTGAAGAAGGACGGTTCAAGTCACAACTGCGGCTCCATCCATAAAATTAGTAGTAGTTAAAGTCAAACGCGTTCGTCGATTGAGTCAAAAACTTTGAATTTCTTGTACGAGAATTTAAGTATTTTTCAGCCACAAAATAAAAATTTCTTGGTCAGATTTCTATCAAAAGTTTTTGGTTTCCTTTTTTTTTAATGTCTGCAGAAACACTCAGAGTGTTTGGTAGGAATCGAGATCTACAACCGACCGACTATTCGTTTAACACTCGGCAGCAGGATCACGTACCTAATATTTGTATTGCGAAAAGCTTTTAGAATTTTGCCATTTGAAAAACGTATCTAAAAATGGATTGAATTCCGTGCTCAGACAAAATTCAAATCTGCGACACGGCTGGCAATAACAACGTCTTATGAATTGTGCCTGCAGTTACTTAAAGTCAAAGGCTTTGCATTGCGGCCAGCGCTATTTTTCATCACTTCTATGGCGTGACAGCAGCCGCTACAGTTCTGTTTATTTCGTTGCGACGTTTTCAGTAACTTTAAACGAATTGTGAGCATTTAGTTCTGAAGTAAATCTGTGAGTCCTTGTCTACTAAATTAATCACAACTGTATCGAACTAACCGGCAGACTCACGTACACAAACTCGAATGTCATACACAACAAAGTCAATGTTTTTTTTTCTGCAAACAATTTCTATTCTCGTGAGTTTGAAAAAGTTTGTATTTGAACGATTTTTGCTTTATTTCCTGTTGCAGTTTTCGCACTGGTTTAGTAACCCAACAACCTAAAACTTGCATTATTGTGCGCCTCAAAAACAAACCGCGTAAGAATATCGAGAAAAGGCATTAAACTCCGAAATATATGAAAGAAATTCAGAAATAAAGTTTGATTTTTGGAGTATTACGATACTTGGCTGTCCTTATTGTTAAAGTTTGTTCATTCTACGTTTTGCCATCCTTGAAAGCAGTTGGAAAAAACACATTTTTTTCTATTAGTTTATGCTGATATTTTGGTGAATGAATTAAACAGGAAAGAATATTTACTTCAAAGTGAGATACATACATATGTGTATAAAATGTATACACTTAGCAAAAACGTTGGGCAATTGCAACTCTGTTATGGTCGTTAATGCTTAAGTGCTCGCATGTACTTCCTAATTTTTAATGAAAACTTATTCGAGCTCTGCAAAACAAGCCCTATTTTTATTTTTCTATTCCAACATCAATTCTATACACACTTCAGTTTTTATTATTAAGAGCACTAAAGTACAAGTTAAAATTATAAAATTATTTTAAGAAAACTTTTGCAACTGCATTGTTGCTCATAGAACAGCAGGCCGTGCCAGGCCAGTTGTTGGTGGAAATAAATATGTATGTATGTATTTGCGGCATGTCTCGTTGTTGTCCAATTATTTAGTAACAATTCTTCTAATTATAAATGTTAAAGTTTTCCAATTAAAGGCAAACTACTGGAGTGCCGGCTGCAACAACCGAAGCAACAAATATGTTCTTAACGAACATGAAACAGCAGCTGAACTTGTTCAGTCGTAAAAAAACTAGTGTAAAAAAATAAAAAAAATACTGAATACTCCCACTAAAATAACATTTTATATCTTTAAGTAGCATTTTCCGATGCTTCTGCCTCTTGTGTCCCCAGTTTAAATGATTTTATTATATAGTAGTCACAGTTGTGGTGGCAGTTGTTATCGCCGCCACCCATCTTCATTTGAACGCTGACATCGGCATCGCCATCATCGTTCTCGGCGTTGTCGTTACCGTCAGCAACTTTGTCCTTAACATTTTTCCAAATGCAGGTTAAACTTTTTTCTGTTTGATTTTCCTGGTTAGAAAAAAAACCCCACACGGCAGCTGTCGGTGCTGCCGATTCTGATGATGTTACTCTTTAGGGAAAAGGAAATGCTTCATTAGTTTTCATATTTTCACTTAATAATATGCTAAAATATGTAAAATTGTCTAAAGGTTAATAATATTATAAAAAAAAGTTCGATAAAAAGTGCTGCAATGAACACATTTGCTTGTTCGTTTTCCGAAGGACCAAGTTTTCTTTCAAAAAAAAAAAACAAAAGAAAAAATAATTGATAATTATTGATTTCGTTAAACAAGAAACAATGAACTTTTAAATTATTCCCAACTCTATTGTTTTTTTCTTCTTTTTGTTGTTGTTAAAGATGGGTGCATATATCTCCAGCTGTATTCGAGGAAAATGAAATTTATTTAAATTTCAATTTGACAATTTGTCCACATAAAAGTTGAGACTTCTGAGTCCCAAACTTAAATTGGTCAGATGGTTGGTGACATCGGTAAAACAGTAAAAGTTTGTAAAGTTTTTCTTTTTTAAATGGTTTAAGCACAGGACAGTTTTTGAAAATATGCAGTTGAAAAGAAAACATACGAGTACATTAAAGTTTTTGCGGCTGCCCAATTGGGTATCGTACAAATGCCTCAAATGTGCGACCAACATTCCAGAAGTGGTAGGTTCGATTCCCAGCAAAGACTCTGGCTGTTAGTGCCGACAAGCAACTAGTTTTTGCGATTGTGTGATGTTGATACCCGGGGTGCTATTTATTTTTCGGGAACTGGCCTTACTAATGTCAATAACTGAGATCTGGCAGCACCAAAATAAAGTTTGAATTTTTTTAATCTGAACGTATTCACAACGTTTTGATGTGCAAATACCCTGTGTTTCGTTTACAGTGAGTTAAGAAAATCAAATTGGCCAAAAATTTGGCCTCCGATGACGACCATTTTTGTACATAAGCCAAAATTGTTCACTTTTCAGTTGAATTATAAAACTACTCACGATGTGGAATAAGAACTTTAAGGTTTGTTAAGTTCGGTTCAGCAACCACTTGCTCGCGTATGCAATAACTCAGTGTTGAACAAAATTGTATGCCGCCGCCGACGAAAACCAGCACTGGCTTGTATGTTTCTCAGTTCAGCTCAGAAAGGACTATGAGTGGAACTGCAATAAGAGTGCAGGCTAAAATTTTGTGGTGCTAAGATTTATACGCTTAAACAGATGCTACTTACATGGACTTGAGTAAGTTGGCTAATCTTAGGGAACTGATAGTCAGCCATTCAGCTCACGCAGTTATTTATTAAAAGAAATTCCGTTTTGCAGAAGTTGTATAGTTTAAGCATCGAGGCAATATTTTTGTAATTCCGCAACCAGATTGTTTCTTTTGGTGGCAAAAACAAAATGGTGATTGTTTTCGAACGCAGAGTTGTATTGTAGTATTTGGAAAAATCAACAATGTTGTCTGTCATAGATAAAACGAATCTCAGTCCAAGGGCGGTTACTTTTAAGCTTGTTTGGACATATTGGATGGTTTATTGCTAAATTAATGGACCTAAAATATAATACTTGGGAAACGTGAATGGAAACAATATGACGAATACGATGATTGAAAATATATCTAAAGTAATAAAGATCTGCTTCTAAAAAGTATTTCTTAGTTTGACGGGGTTAAATGTCTGGTGCGCCTTATTTGTCTTATGATTTCATGCTGACTCGGGCAATTGCATTGCAAATAAGAGTACAAATTACTTATTACTGCAGGTTAGTGATTTTACTTAAGAGGGCTAAGCACTAACAGTTAATCTGGCAACTTTGCTTTTTCCCAAAGAAACAAACAGAAACAGTTTTTGGAATTAATTTAAGGATTGACACGCGCGAGTTACACAATTAAAAAGCTCAGTAGGTAGCGGCACCACACGGACCCCCCAAATCGTTTGCCATCAGCTCAAGCCCCTGCAGCTGCGACGAATATAACATCTGTGCTTTCATATAAACATGGAATCGTTTCGGAATTGGTCTATAGCTGCTCAAATGTTTTGTTTTGTTATATTGCCGCTACGAACTATTTATTATAACGCTGTTATATGGAAAATGAGCGGCAACTCGCTGCAATGTTGCCAGCTTGCTGGGTTATGCCATGTTAGTCTTAAATGATTGGTGAGACAAAACTTCCAAGCCGGTGAACTTGGCAGACGCCCAGAAGGAGGATTGTTTTTTCATAAACGCTTTTAGGCCATAGAACGCAGAAGTAAATCGTTTTCTTCCACTGTTCGTCTGCTGTATTGGAAAACTAAAACAGATTTCGAATCAGCATATGCAAAATATTTTTCTGCCACAATGATGGCAAATAGAAGAAAAACCAAGAAAAGAACAGAAAAGGTGGCACAGGGTGAACAAATACAAATTCAAATTGAATTTTGCATTCACTTTTCCATGTCAAAGGCAGGAACAAAAGCATCAAGACGTGAAACAAAAGTTGCCTTATAAATCTTTTACAGGATTTGCAAATCTAATATGTTTTCGATTGTTAAACGTAATGAAATTAGGTAGGAATATTTTATCAGGCCCACTAAGAGAAAAGAGCAACCAACTCATTTTTACTGGACGGCAGTAGCAGTTTAATCAATACCAGAGTTTTTCTTTCCTTTTGGCCTTAAATTTTAAAGCGCACACAATTATATGGGAATAGTATTTCTGACACAAAATGCACTGAACTATGAAATTGATTAATGCTTTTTTAATGTCTTCTTTGTTGCTGTGGCAGCAACAAGACCATGTCTACTTCAGTTGCAGTCGCAGCTACACAAAGTTTGCAAGAGGATATACATTTATTGTGTAAAAATGTTCAAACTTCTCTCTAATCCACAATTCATGGGAATTGCTGTTGGATTCGTGACATGACACGTGTCATTTTGTCATATTACGTCTTCTACAACTTTATCGATACTTCTTACTTCGAAAGTAATTATTCTAAGTACCTAAATTTGTTATTTCAAACATTTTCAAGTTCTCAACAGAACAAAGACGGTTGTACTGAAGTTATAGCGAACGGGTGATTTTTTTCAGTCGTGTAGATATTGTGATGAGACGGGCTTGTTTGGCATTTTATGAAATGTCGGCGCTTATTTAAACAACTATGGATCGATGCCTTAATGCTTTCTCAACAACACAGCAAGCGTCCATAGACAAACTAAATGGCTGCGGCCAGAAGAATTTGGCGGGTAAGATATTGAACAATATTATGCAGTTGGGCTAAAAAAAAAACAGCTGCTGGTATAAGGAAAATAAATCATTTAGCAAAAGTAACTGTCATGATTATGAACTCTAATTCTTACGGTTAACCATGTAATTGCTGCAATGTGACAGGTTACCGGAAATAGTAAAATGAAGATTTCAGCTCAAACGTTGAACCAGGTACACAGCGCCTTGGCAGCCCTACAGTCACCAAAAATACAATAAACACAAAGTAAAAAAAGTGTAAGATTTACGTACAGAACCTTCTCTGGCAGTTGGGTGCACTATTTAAAACCATTTTCAGAGACAATGAGAATAAGTTATGAAATTGCTTGGCCGAGGATAAAGCAACTTAATCCTGACAGATAAACGCACCATGTAGCGTACCAAAGCAAATACTGGCTCGAGTCGAAATGTTACGCTGCGGTAGACATTTTTCGTTACAATATCACTGCTAAGCGGTTTCTATTATAGCAAAAAGTGATTGAAAACTGTCCTGTGAGGACACACCCTAAATAGTATTTAGAAATTAGCGAGAGTTTTCTTTCAAATAAAGTGAATGTTGTGACGTCTTACAGCATTTGTCTCAGTATTTTATTTCAGTTTGAAATTCTGCACCTAAAAAAAGAACACCCTTTATTCTGCTTAAATTTATATACAATACAAAATTGTATTTTTCCTTAAAAACTTATATTGTATTTTTTCCTTATTTATACATTAATGTAGCTGAAAGTAGGCGTGTGTGCGGTAATAACTGAGTACTTTGGCATACAAGCACATATACGTCATATTTGGCTTATACGTGAGTGGTAGCGGCACAAGCAACCACATTGGATAGTCATCATTGGTACACTTGAAAAATTTAATAACATTTTAACTGCAGCGGCACGATTGAAATGTGTCCGGCCAAGAGAAATCTATCAATTTAAATGAAAAAAAAAATTTTGTCTAATATTATGAATTTTTATTTAAAAATACTTTTATTTAAACAAATAACAAAATTTAAACAATTTAACTGGGTTTAATAACAAAAGAAAGTACACAATGAATGAACAATGCCCGCCAAACAAACCCACCTCTATTTCACTTGGATAGTCCCCCAAATCGCGTACATAACAGCACAGATTACAAGCCGTTGGACATACAGGTTAGTACCAAATACGTACGCGCCACCTTCATTGCAAGAATGAGTGTTGTCAACTCTCCGATGCATTATGTGCGAGAGAAGATATTTATATATATAATCATATGTAACCACGTTATGTGATATAGTAAATATAATAAATCGTGCCTTATTGTTATAGCGAATGAATGGACAGTGTTGCCAAGCTTATTTTTAAAGTATAAGATAAAAAAATTGGAAAAGATAAGCTAAATGTCGCCCCAGGGGCTTTTTTTTGTGAAGCGCGTGTCCGCGTCCGCTAATGACAAGCGCTGCCGGGACCTGGCAACAATGTCCGTCTAGAGGGGGTGTCGGCTTATGGAAAGTATCCGTTAAGCGAGATTCCATTGTATTTCTTTATTTTTAGGCTTAATTTCTTACAATTGAAAGCGAACACATTGAAAAAGAGTTGCAATTCATCAAAAATACAGGAATGCTTTAGGCCAAATTTCTAGCAAAAAGAAATATAATAAACATGTAATTTTCTGATGTTGCTAATGACAGTTAATTTTAAGAAAACATATAAGATTTCACTTACACTTATGGGTTTTTAGAGTCTATTGTTCTGGAGTGTAATTTAATAATTATGGGAGAGCAATGGAATGGGCTTTCTCATCATTCGCTTTCGATAACATTTGGAAACAGCTGATTGACTGATTTTCAATTATCACAACTTACACGAAGCTAAAGTTTTAAAATAGGTCGTATCGTGCCAGAAGTACACGAATTTTGTTCTCTCAAAATCGCTCTCATTTAAACTTAAATAACTTAAATAAAGTAACAGACTTAAATTGCCTTCTTATAGTGACATTTTATCATATTTTTCTCTACATTATTCTAATTTTTCCTTCTAAAAAGAAAATAATGTTGTAGTTAAAAAATGCAAACAAAAATATTTCTAAAGCAATTTTTTTCAGTGTATATTTATTGCATTATTTATAGCCTTGTTCAATCTTACATATTATAAAACACTCACCCATTCATGTGTACAGTTTTCTTTATTGAAGTTTTTATTTGTTCCTTGAAATCTTCTCACTGTTTACAACATTTCCGCTTCCGCTACACTTTATTATCTTACTCAATATTAGTTCGAACAAAACTTATGATTTCAATTGAACAGAACTGCGTGGGCAGGGTGGGATTTAACCGGGCCGCAATAGAGTTTTGCTTGAATTTATATTTTTTAGTTTTTCTCAAAGTCGGTTTTGTTTCTTCGCCAATTTGAAACTTTTCTAACGTTTTGCATTTTTATTTTGCAATTTTCACATGAAATACATTTTAATTTTTCTGTAGACTTAAATTATGGGCCATTTTAGCAATCGAAGATGCTTTTCAATAAAGTTTAAAGTGGTCCCAGACTATTACAAGATTCAGACGTTCGATCAATAATAAACGAGATGGGAAAAAAAACGTTTCGAAAACACCTAAAGAAGCTGCTAATAATAGAAATAAGACAGTAAATAATGAAGCCGGGGGTGGGGGACGAGAAGAGAGCTTCAAAGAATAGGCAGCAGTTACAAAGAAATACAGAAAAAATATCAAACAGTCTGTTGAGTCCTGCAAAAGCACGAGTATTAGAGTACTGAGGACTAGAAACGAGTCATTTGGTCGGATGAGACTGACAAGGAATGCTGCTGGGCCAGACCGCCAAAGTTATATTATGTGAAAGGAACATCTAAACATGGCACACGTTGTTTCATGGCTTGCGGTTGTTTCACTTGGTGGTATTTTGTTAGAATACATGGAATTCAAACTAAGGACGAAATCATTTAATCAAACTAAGGACGAAATGACAATAAGGACAAAACTGTAAATATTATTGATCTCATATAAAATTATGTTTCAATAGCAACATGACTGGTAAAATTAGGCAAATACCCCTTCAATCGCTACTTAAACTTGAGTTTAAAATAGTGGAATGCCGTTTGCCACAACACCAACCGCACACATTGTTAAAGCAACCATTATAACATTGTTACAGCAACCAGATTTCCACATATCGTTTCTCTTCAAAAAGTGGCTGCAGTTTTGTTCTCCAAAATTAATAACTTTGGATGTAGGTTGGTTTTAAAAAGTTTGTAGTTGAATAGATTATCTACCTTATGCTAATGAGGATGCCACCTGTTTTTAATTTCCGGGGTTGTTTTATTTTTAAGTTTGAATCGACTTAAATTAAAACTTTTTAGTTTCAAGCAGATGAATAAATTTCTTATTATTTTGGCTTCACTTGTCTTACATTCTTGAATGACCCTCGTAATCTCTTCTCACACACATATGTTTGCCTGCCACTTACTTTTCCATTAATTTCAGTCTTTGTACAGACATTGTTGCCTTTTTACCTTATTAAGCAAAAAAAAAATACAATAACTCTCTTCACCGTCGTGACAGTATGTCGAGTTTTTCTTACAACTGTCATTCTCTATTACAGAATGATAAAAATCCACCGACTTGCCTCTTAATGCTTTATGAGTTACTTGTTGTGCATATGTTTTGTTGGTTGTGGCACGCAAAAATGGGAAATGGGAACTTATTGTAGTGCTATCGGTGGCAGCAACAAACAGCTTTAATAAGAAACTTGATATTTGCTTGAGCAGAGAAACCAACAGACGTTCTATTTGAAAAACGGAAAATGTCTTCATTAATATTGAATAAGAACAACAACCACATTAAGTTTTGCATGAATTTACGTTGCAGGAAATGAGAATAACTCTCATATGTAAGAAAGCGAGTTTAAACTTAAATTGCTTTTCGTGTGTAGTTCTAGACTTTGTATCAAATATTAACTCAATTCACATATGGAAAGGAATACGTGTTTGTCTTCTTCTGAATCAAAATTACTCAGAATTGACTTTTAGTCACATTCAACCTTAAGGTTTAATCATTTATTTATTATACAATTTAAACAGGTATTTCTTTATTCAAAAATAGCAACTGGTTTTCTAAAATATCTGTATGAGTGTTTGTTGCTGGTAATTTGTGCCACGTTGATTCTGCGTTAACAGAAACATTTTCTGAATACAGTGAGGCATCGATTAGCCGGCAAGAAATATAATTCTTTTTCATTACATCGATTTAATTTTGTTTATCATTAACTCTATATGTGTATTTTTGATTTTTGGTGGAACAATAAGAGATTCAAAGAGTGGAAAACCATTTTATTTTGCAGCTTCTATTTCAAGATAAAAAAGACACATCAGATTAGTTACTGTCAAAACAAATATATTGAATGTTATAACAAAAGTAAACCACTTTGTTATTACCAAGAAGAGTATGCAATTAGTGTTGCGGTGTTCTGTTTTTAAAGAACCTTTTTTTAAAATTTATTCTGTTGTCCTTAAAGAGTAATTAAAACATTCCCTGTTATACAAAAATATCTAGATTGATTAATTAAATTTATACGATTAATTATGTAATTTTATTTATATATAATTCTTTTAAATGCAGCAACTTGTGCTTAAATTAATCCTTTTGTCTATCCTATCGGTGGCTTTAAAACACAACAACCGATTTGCATTGTAAATCAAACGTCGAATCGAGGTGACTGCGATATTGGGAATATAATCCATCGCTGTTATTCCCAGAGTCGTTGTCACGGACACCTTAAATTGATGTAAAAATGTTGTTGGTTCATTTTTAAAAGGAACATTTGACCTTTTCAAGGGCGAAGAGAATAGAAAGCGGTATTTTTCGTCTCATTGACTCTCGCTGGTCGCAAAGAATAGCTTAAGCCGATTGCAGCAAACAGTCCTTAATAAAAAAGTGGGGGAACAACTGAAATTGTGGAATTTTTACCTGAATTTGGTAAGTTTCCCCCCTTCGCCCCATTTCTGTTGAACTTATTTGCCATTTAAAACTAAGATTTGCTTAAATGTCAAAAGGCATAGAGTAAGACATTAATTTTGTTTTGTCATTCAGTAAAGTGACATTGGACTCACGCCTCTTAATAATACGAGTACAAATAATTTGTCGAAACCGCAAACATCTTTGCAAGTTCACATTTAATTAAAGGCAGCTCTTCCATTTCTTATATTTTACTTAATTTCAACATTTTAAAGTAATTTTTAAATAAAAAGAAAATAAACTCAGCAATAAAAACAGAAGAAAAGATGTCTGGTAACACCTTGATATGCCAGCACCGACACTAAAACCTCTTGCCGACTGTCTGATATTTACAATCGGTTATGGAAACACTGATATTAGAAAATCTCGGCCCATGTTTACGGTACTGGTTCTTGGACGTCTCCAATCAGAAATTTAAAACAAATTATTAGTTTTAGCTCCAAGATTGGGCGTGTTTTTTCTGTTATTATTTGCGTCTTAGGAGTTGACGATTGAGAAATTCATTCGGCCGCAGCCGTTTACAGAAATTACTTCTTAGATTTCCATCTAAGAAAAATGCAATTATTTTTATAACAACACATTTAGCACTTATTCCTTTTTTTCTTTTATTATATTAATTTATTTTATTACGGTTCTTGAGAAAAAAAAACTAATAAATAAACTTATAATGGCAACAACTGCAATCTCTTCTTTTTTTTTGTAAGTTTTTTTCTGATGCCAATTTCATTTTTCTGCGGATATATAACACTGTGTCAACTTGTTTTTGACACGTTGCCTCAAGGGAAACAATTCAACAACAACATGGTTGTTGTTGGACGGATATTTTTTCAGCCACCTACAAACATGTGTGCGTTTTATTTGGTATAAGAAAGCAAAAAAAAAACCGGCCGGATAAAGAACTTTTATTCAGTCATTGTGTTCACGGTGGGCTGTTTCCAAATGTTTTGCAACAAATTTGGTTAAATTCCGCAAAACAGGAATATGTGCAGATGTTTAAGCCGTTTAGGTTTTTAAGCTGAAAATTTGTTTTATGAAAAAGTTCAAGTAAATAAGTAGAACGTGTGAAAGTGTTTGCGGGAAGGGGCAACCTGATAAGTTTTAAGGCACCCTGATGTTTGATATTTGTTTTGAAGCCACGTAGAAAAAATTTAATTCAACGGTCCCATTGCAAGTCTGTTCCTTCATTTTGCCTTTATACATGTATTGGAGGAAAGGGGCTGTATGAGCTGTTAATATGAATAATGTGGGGTTTGGCAGAAGGTGTATGAGCCGGCTGCAATCATAAGCCTTTCAAAAAAAAAAAAACTGTGTAACGCATTTAGATCGGGCTATAAAGATAAGAAAGTACAAGCGAGATGGATGCCTTGTTTGGTCCCAATATTTTCAAGTGTTTCATGGTAATAAAGTCGAGCTTTGCATGGATTCTATATCAAGTATGAAACATGGACTCACTACTTCGGAAATGAGTCAAAGGATCAGCCGGAAATGAGTCAAAGGATCAACCTAGAGATTTTAACGGCACCTTGAGAGCTGGAGTTGAGTGCTATTATGTGTTGGATTTTTTTCAAAACTTTAATTTCAGTAGTTTTGAAATACTTCAATTATGATCGTGCTATTGCAAATGTAGAGTTGAGCATTTTTTTTTACATGGTTCGTCCTACCAAAACCTTATTAATTTTGCAAACCGCCAAAAACAAATCCGCTGGGCATCAATTTGGCGTTTAAAGCTCATCAATTCAGCAGCAAATACCCGATTGACAATTTTCCAAAAATATAATTTCATCTTCTTGATATTTACGCTTAATTTTAGTTTCCGAAAAACTCGTTTTTTTTAAACAAAAATAAAGTGTTTTTAACATAAATGAATGTGATATAGCAAAATTATATGGTTTTATTACTATAACCATATGGTTGTGGTCAACAATAGTAAATTGCTTTCCAGTTTATAATATGTTTTTTACAACTTTTAATATTGTTTGTCGTAATATTATAACAATAATTATTACACCTTACACGCAAAAAAAAAAACTGAGCGGCCTGATATAAAATCTATAATCCAAAATTATTTTCAGCTCAATCAAACTTTTGTTCTACTGCGCAACAAATGATAAAAAAAATTTATATAGTTTTCTTATAGAATAACCGATTTTCATACCAACTACATCCAGTTTTATATATAATAATTGTTGTTCAGCAAAAAAACACTTAAGACGAATTATTTAATTAACGACAGATATTTTAACAATTATTCTGAAAATGGGCACCGAACAATGAAATCGTCAAGAGCTAAAAAAAAAGAATTGTTGTTGCATTTCATAGCAAATGTTTTAAGAAGAGAAACTCGTTGGATTCGATGTCTGAAAAATAATAACAAATTGTCACTATTTCGGGCTTTCACTTTTCGACACAGTTTCTAGAATAGTTCGGGCTAGAAAAATTCTGTTTTTATTTTGTTTGCGAAGAGAGCCCACTGTGCATTATTTTTCGTTTAAAATTTGTGCTGTTATTGAGTTCTATATCACTTCAATTCAATTTCACCGTTTTTTTTTCTTGTTTTTTTTTTGTTTTTTTTGGGTTTTTATTATTTATTTTGTTCCTTTCAATAGGCCTTTTCTATAAGAGAAAAGTATTAGAATTTCATAAAATTGCCCCGATTTCTTTCCACCCCATCAACAAAACAATTTTGTGACTGTGTGACTGTGGTTGTTGCCCTTGTTGTCGTTGTTGTTGCTGCGAACATTCAGGGCTTTGGAGGCGTATGAGTGTTGGCTGCTCAACATGACCATTATTTGTACGATGTGTTGTAAGACGTTACGAGCAGCTTGTGAGTTTATTTACAACATGTTGTTCATGTTGTTTGTAACACAAGTATGTGCCATGAATAACAATTCCTCAAATGAAAAACTCTTTTCCTTTTATTTCCTTTTCAGGTCTCGGATGACTGTGTGCGAGAGTCTGTCACAATATAAAACATTTAGATTGTTGTTGTTTTTATAAATTCCCTATTGTAGGCTAAAAAAAAATTTCATTAATTTTATGGGCAAACAAAAGAAATCTGTTTTGTTATTTGCGTTGCAGGCTTTTGTCCGAACAGTTTTTCACTTGCTTGTACTTTTCTCTTGTTGCCAAATAAAATCTTAATTGAAAACTATTTTCCGTCCCTTCTTTTTGCACTCCTGAACCAGCACTCCAGCCAGTTAAAGAATTTCAATTTGTATTGAAAAGCAAAAGTCAGTTTTTGTATTGCCACATATTTGATGACTTCGTACTTGATTATTTCGATTATACCTGGTGATATTGTTATAATTTGTGAAATTAGAGGTGCAGCCACATTCAGTTTATTTAATCAGTTTTCGACAGCCATGACGACATGTCGCGTTGTTTGGCAATTTTCAGCTTAACATCGTTGATCCTGTGCAAATTTATGTGGTCTTTGTCACTGAGCTGGTAATAAAGTAAGTGTTTTTTTTTTATGTTAACAATCAAGACTGCCCCCAAATTGCTGTAATCGCTCTTGATAAAGAGTGCGATGTAAAGGATGAATGTGATCCCCACGAAAGGACTACTTTTGGCGGCCAATTGTGTTCAGCGGCTGCCTATATAAAAAGCCTCTGTTCTGGGAATTAGTCATTCAAAATCCTCTACGAAATCAGAATAAAACCACAAAACAAAAGTCTTTTATATTTTATTTCGCTGTAAATTCTTATATAAAATAAAACTTGCAAAATTAAAATCATAATAACAACAAAGTGGTTTCGTATGTCTTTAAGATTCGTTGTTCGAAGCCTTAACAGATACATACGAACGAGTATGTACAAATATCCAATCAATAGCTAAAGCAATGTTTGTATACCCTTGTTTTGATACCCTGCATATTCTTTATGTCAAGGTTTCACTGTTTAAGGTTTAAACGCAGAGTTGGAGTTATTAGAAAGAATAAAACTTGTGCAAAAGTTAGAAAAATTACATTAAGGGATCCTTAAAAGTAATTGGACTACATTTTAATTGCTTTTGTGCCTTTTTTGTTCAAGTTATTCTGATCATTTCTAGATTCTTTCTATCACAAGAAAGTAAAAACGTCATTTAGTTTAAGTATAATGATGAGTATGTGGCGTGTTGTACAGCGACTTTAAGGCCGGATTTCCGAATCTATAAGTCCAATCGTCGAGGGATGCCTCGATGGATGAGTTGACAGAGTATTCGACCAACAGTCTAGAGGTGTTTTCTAATTCCTCTGGGGAGAATAGCACATTTGCCAGAAGATTCCATCTTATTGTATTATTACAAATTGATTTAACTTGTTCCCATGATTGTTTTAAATGGCGCCGTCAGTTCTGGTGGCTGGGTGGTTCCAATCTAGGGCAGTTTCAGCCATGCTGTCGATACCTTTGTAAAGTTTGTGGCCTATCTGGTTATTAAGTGCTTTATTGGCGTCTCGTTTTATTTTAGTCCGGAAGTGTAAGTGTGAAATTTTATTTGGCCAAAAAAATTTGGCAGATGATGGGTAGACATTTATTTATGTCCAAGGGTAGTAGGTTCGATTCCTACCAAAGATTTTGGTGGTGAAAACAATAGCCAAACAAATTTTTCAAATAAAAACAATAACAAAAAATAAAACAACACAAAAACACGCAAAGTTGGGTTAACTGAGGCTTGACTGTCGAAGGTATGTCGAAGGTATGAACACTGGGCATACTCATCCCTGCAATATAAAATAAACAAACAAAAATAAAAACAACTAGCGGAACACTACTCCTGCTTTCCTTCTGCCAACCCAACCCATGCTGATGCAATGCACATGTTGGGGGTCGACCTGTAAGTATTTAAAAAAAAAAAGTACTTCAACAGCGAACTCTGTATTTTGTTAACACAATTGCACGCAATTTCCCTTATCCGTTTTCCGTATTTTATTGATTGTACCATCAAATTTCTTGCCGTGTATAAATTTATAAGATGTTGCCACAAACAAAATATTTGCTATAAAAATCACTCAAATGTTATAATGAATATTTTATAGAAGTTTATGGAAACAGCAGACTCAATTCTTTGAAACGAAATAGAGTTAAACAGTCCTTGATTTTTGTAAAAAACAAAAACTTTTCTCTATTTTAGTAGTCACAGCATTTTACTATACGAGGTTTTTCTACGCAACATTTTCTTTCTTTACGTACAATATTATAAGGACAGATCGATAATTATAGGAAAAAGGACATTCCCGCGGTATTTTTTATGATATTAAAACCAAAAAATAAATAAATAAAGAACCACTAACCGCGATTTACAAATGCCGACAGCATCATCGGCCACATTCCCCAAATTGTTGGTGAGCAAAACGGCACAAATATAAAGCAAAATTTTTGCTTAGAAAAGATTTCAGCGAAATATAAAACAAAAGAAAACTAAATTGGTGTAAAAAATGCCAACTAAAATTTATAGATTCAATTAAAAGTTTTCCCATTTTAGCCAGCCAAACCAACAGGAACTACACCGAAAGCCTTAGTGGCAGGCAGCATTAACGAGACACACGCACTCACGCGTTCTGGCAACAACAAAACAGGATCTCGAACAACACAATGAAATAAATATGTTGGGCTGCATGTTGCGTCCTTTTAAACCATGTTGTACAAACAAAACTTTTTCAAGCACTCGTAACACTATCTTATTTTAAAACTTTATAAATTCTTTTGTGTGAGAACTTTCGCCCGCACACGCACAACACACGCTCACACACGCTCATACACATGAGCGCACTGCTAAAACTCATTTCAAAATAAAGTAGCGTTATTAACAATGTTTTCGTTGTTACAACTTCAATAGGAAGAGAGAGAGAGAGAGAGAGAGAGAGAGGACGAGGGCTCTAAAGCGGAAGTATTTTGTTGGCTCCTCAAGCCAACAACGTATTTGGATCATACAGCAGAGGGTCCTGTGAAAAGTGATGGACTTGCTTGTACATTCGATTTGTTAAAATGGAAGAACAGCCTGTTCATAACAAGCAAAAACTATCGTTAAAATATCCAAATAACTTTAAGTGGCCTGTTGCGAAGCAAACTATAACTAGTGCAACAACCCTCGTATTTGCAAATCAAGCAAACATCGCAATTAAACATATTCATGGAGAGAAGGAAAAAACAGTCTACTCATACAACAATAAATTTCCCTTATTTCAGCGCAAACAAAAAAAAGAACTCTTTTTTGTTGTTGTTGTACTAGAACATGCGGTATTGCGGCCAGAATTTTAACACTCAGAGAAGGTGGCGCCGCATTAAAAAGCGAAATCCACTAAATTTTAATTTTGGGTTAAATTGCACAAATACTTTTTCCATCAAAGCGGCGAAAATTGGCACACAAAAGTTGCTGCGTGCGGCAAAGATGTTGGCTGGAATTCTTGAGGGCAAAACGACATGAAAATGAGGCAAAATATTAAACGAAAAGACTTTAGATTTTAGTTATTCAAAAGCGAATAAAAATATCATCTTTATACGCGTTCACTTTTTAAACAGCAACCGGTTTCGTTCGATTAATAAAAATCAAGTCGTTCCTTCAAACGTTCAGCCTCGAACGAGCAATACTTTGGGGTTTTGGTATATAAAACTTTTACCTTCATGTTGGTCCTTATTTTCATTTTAATTTACGATTTCAGTGAACGCTGAATTCCATCCATCGGGCATTACTGGGAAAATCTGGGTAATAATTATCAGTTGCACTTTTCATTATAAGAGCAATTTGAAATACCAGACAAATGTATTAATTACTTGCTTTGATTTGTATTAAAAAAAAAGTATAGCTGCTAAGAAAGTTCAAAATACAGACAGCTGGACAACAGAAAACTGAGTTTTATTTTTGTTTACTTATTTCAACTCTAAATACTTTAAGTCTTTAAATAGATACAGGATTGTATCGCGTTGTTCTTTTATCAGCTTGAGGGCCTAAAATAATAATAATAATGAGAAATATTGTGGGAAGGATTTTTTTTGTGTTATAAAAATGATTTTGATTTCTTCCAATAGATCCTTTTCCAATAGGTCTAGACAAATGGCGTCTATGGCGGCCTGAATTGTGGCCCCAAATGCTGCAAGAGTTGTTGGTGTGTGTCAACATAGACCAACGACTTAATATAGCCCTCTACAAAGTAATCGAGAGGCGTTAAGTCGCACGAACGAGCGCCTCAGTGAACATGACTACTTTTGGAAGGAACAATTTATTTACCCATAAATCGATTGTCAAACACCGTATCGTATTATTTGTGGTGTGTAGCTGACTAATTTTTGGCTGGCTGGACAGAGCTCGGCCGTCACGATAATGGCAGCTTCCTGCTCATTTTGAAGTGAATTTAGGAGCGATGATGCTGCCAGAACAGCAAATTTTCTTCCTGGCGTAGCCATTTAACCAGAATTAAGCTTCAAAGCACACAACACAGTTCTTGGATAAAACAAAAAGAAAGCTCAACTTCGGCTAAACTGAGCCCAATCAGAAAAATGGAACGCAAGCGTGTTTCGATTGGCTTCAACTCTTGCACGAGCTGTATTTTAAAGTCATATAACCCCAGATCTTTATATAAAATGTTACATGTAATCGAAAGAATGATGACATATTTCTTTTTCTTGTTGATGGTTTCGTAAAATTAGTATGAAAACGATGAAAACGATGATGTTTGATCCCCAAGTCGATTCTGTTGATCGCAAAATGGACCAAGTAAATTTCCACAATTTGGAAACGTTCTCTCAGAGGCTATAAATATGTTCATTGGCCAATGTCATGGCACAAATTAATACAAATTACGTGGCTCAGGAGGCATCTTCTTCTCCATCCAAACAACAACTGCAGTAAATATGTGGCGGAATAGCCAAGCGCTTAGATTTTGGCAGAATGAACCGTGATAACGACCAGGAGAGATAACAACGGCACTCCAAATAAAAGGACGGCTATTCCTCCAGCAGGCTTGTCCTCAATTAGAGTTTGAGTTTGAATTTATTCGGAAAAATGCCGGATCTAGGGCGGACAGTTTTAATTTGTCTTTAACTCAGAAAAGCTTTTTACTAAGACACACACATCATATCGTTGACCGAACTGCCTCTGTCCTCGCTAAGGTTTAGTTTCATACAATCAAAAATTAGACATTTCATAAGTCCAAGTTCCCGAATATGTTGTTATATTGTTTGCACTGTTGCATAGTTTTGCGTTTCAGCTGACGATATGTGAGTGTATTGCAGTTAAACAGTTAAATTCTTTATAATTTGCCTGCAACCCTTCTGCCCTTCACAACGAAACTCAGAAACTGATTTAATTACAGTCCAAAAAAATATTTCCTTGCAATAAAGTAAGAAAACAAAAAAAAAAACTCATTTCGGCCCCAGTTGAATGACCGACCGACCTCTCATACGCAAAATGTTCTGCACACGTTTTCACTCAAACAAGAAATATTACACGTTTGTGCAGCAAATGCAGCATCAATAATGAAATTTCCTTTCGATATCATTAAACATGTCAAAAAAATAAAACTCATACAGTTAATTTCCGGTGCAGGAATAAAGGAGGAAAAACATGTAACTAAAATAATCAGAAAATTGCAATACATTTTTGTGAAATCCGCACCCCCCTCCCCCCGTACAACATCCCTGAAAAAAAGGAAACCGAATCATTTTAAAAGTAACACATTTTGAGCAACATTTTGATATTCCATTTTTTTCACTTGCGCTCGCAAAAAACAAAATCAATTTGTATGTAAAAAAAAACCTGCATGAAATTCTATTAAAAGTAAAAAATGTTACAGGAATTAAACCATTTTTTGCCGGCTGCAGACAGGAGGACATGCAGGAAATTGAGGCACACCCATTTTAATGATACGTTATTTCCTCTTTGAAATTGGTCTGCCATGTTGATTGGAGCAGAAATAAAATGAAGAAATAAATAAAATGGCATCTGGACAGACAACAAAGAGAAATTATAGATCTTCAAAATGTAAATCATAACTTGTAATTTTTTGCCATAATTAAGGATAAAAAGGGAAAATGTTGAGGAATTTTCAAAGGTTGTGTTAAATAATTAAAGGTATAAATTAAGTTTTGAGTAAATTGAATTGAAAGAAAAGTTGACGATTAAAGTTCAAGTGTACGTTTTTTGAGAACTAAAATGCTAAAACAATATATAAACAAAAGTAAACTTAAATTAAATATCTTTTTTAAAAAGTGCCTTAAACTTAAAAGCTGCAGAAATCCTCTTAAATTACACTAAAAAAAAAGGTTTAATAAATATAAAATGTTGCCAACATTGTTTTGTGCGACTAACAGCAGTATTGACGCCAACATATAGAAGTTATAACATTCTGCAAGTCTTCTTCAATGGCTAAAAAAAATTTGTTCCACTAGCCGAACGTAAAATAGATTGGCAACGCATCTCGATCTTCTGCGCTCCTTCTCCAATTTCTGACACCAAGTTTCGATATCGAGTGTTCCTCCACTTGGTCTTTCCATCGCAGCTTTGGTCTTCCTCTTCTGCGTGCCGGATGGCGTTCATATTCAATCAATGCGGGAGCAACTTCATCTATTCGCAGGACATGTCCTAGCCAACGTAAGCGCTGTAATACTTTAATACGCTTAAGTATATCAATATCGGTATATAACTCAGACAGCTCATGATTCATACGACAACGATATTATCCGTCCGGCCAGACTGGTCCCTAGACTTTCCGAAGTATTTTCCTCTCAAACTCTCCAAGTACTGTCTCATCTGCTTTTGCAAGTACCAGTGTCCTGTAAAGCGTGATTTTTATCTGTCGAAGAAGTGGATTTGTGCTCAAACTGCTTACTTAGGCCAAAGAAACACCTATTAGCCATTACTATTCTTCTTCTTATCCCATTGCCTATATAATTAGTCCCTCTAAGCGTAGTACCGAGGTAGATAAAATCGTTAACTACTTCAGAGTTGTAGTATCCAACTTCCACTGGCTGTCCAGGAGTCTTTCGAGCGTCTTTTGCCATCGATACCATTAACTTGGTTTTATGCCCAACACTGTGCAAGTATCCGCCGTTATATCGTTGTAGGCTTCGCATCCTATTCCTCAGGAATCTTGGTCTTAAATTAAGCTAAATTTGACTCGTTACATGGAATTTTTTGGCTTTTAATGCTACTCTTGTTCGTGACTTATTCGTACAGCTGCACCTTAAAAGCAATCGACAACAAAAAAACAAAAAAATGTTTTCTCTTCGTTGCAGAGTTTCAAAAATGGACCTCGCTGCACTGTTTAAAACACAGTTTAGTTCCGGGTCTAAAATATAAGAAATATTTAAAATTAAATTTAAAAATAAAATATAAATAATAATATTAAAACTTACTCTTCCATTACATCACAAATTTGTATGACATTTATTTTTTATAAACCTTCAAACAGTTCTACGGCTGATGAACCCAGATCAGCGTAATCTATTCACGTCCTGGACCTGAAAGTACAGTACCCCTAAGGTCTTGAGTATTGACTGGGTGTGCGACAATATTTTAATTGCGGATTCCCGCAGTTTCCAGTATTGTCTAGAGATATGCCTGGAATATTATGATATACCTACTCAAAGTTATTGACCTGCTTGCTCGGCGAGTCCCCATTTTTTCTGTATTTTCTAACAAAAGAGTGTAAAGCCCCTAACTTGAGGTCTACCAAATATGTCCATGATTGCCTTTAGATGTTCAAGATGACCAGCACGGTTTTGTGCCTCTCTCCTCCGTAAGGAGTCAGACTGAGAAGATCTTCCAAGTCCGACGCCTCTGTAACGCATAGACATGCACGTCTGCATACTACGCGAATATTACCGTTGGACATTGTGAATCAAGTCCTTGGGTCCACGTCAGCATCTGATCTCCTTACCGATCCCTGAGTTACAAACATTAAATTTCTATTTAAATACATTTCAGCAATAGAATGTCAAAACCTGGTCTGAACTAATTAGCCCATATTGGAGTCGAAAGCCGTCACAGCTAGCCCTCTTCTTTTGTCCCATATTTATGACAATAATGATATTATTTAATAAACAAATTAATGACAAAACAATTAGTTTGTTGTTGTGAAAATTTATTGCACAAACTCATTTACTTTAACTTAAACATTAAACTTTTATAGAATAAATTTCTAACTCTTAAAATTCTTAAACTAATTTATGATACATTCAAAGTATTGAGAAGATCTTGTTGTTGTTTAAACTACTGAAACAAAAACCCTTTTCTTAAATTAAATTCTTTACAAAATAATCGAGTGTGTAAATAGACAAAATTAATCCAAAATCACAAGTAAATAAATAAATAAAAGGGATGTCTTTTGTGTGTTCGCTATTTAACTACTAATTAAATCACCCTCAAAAATAATATATGTATGTAAATAGTTGTACCGAGAAAATATATGTTTTTGGAAGGGGATTTAATTGATTAGATTTTTCTGTGAATTTAATTAAATGTCAATTAATTAAATAGTAGCAAAACCATTGAAATGAATTTTATTTAAACCTTCTCCAACATGCGAGTATTTCAAAGCATTTGAATGTGGCGGGTGAAAATCTTTTGTTTCTATTTTTGGCAAAAAACCAGCCCGAACATAAAACATTTTTGCTCCAAAGGATTTAAACACAGTACAATCTGGATTGAGGTGTTTTCGTATCAAATTATCTGCAGCTTGTCAACTTTGCATCCCCAAAAAAAGAAGAAGAAGTAGTAAATGTTTAAACAATTATTGAAAAAAACAAGCCGCCAGGACACGCTTAAGAAAGCGTTTCTGATGGTCTTATTAGCCTTTCGGTTAGAGAGAAACCTGGCAGGTACGGCATATAAATCCATCAACTAAGAAGTCAGTATACACATGAGGGAGTTGTTGTGCTATACATTTTACAACCGAATATTTTTCCATCCGATTTTCAAATTTTGAAAAAATTAAATTAAATCAAAAATATTTTAAATTTGTAAATGCGAATGAAACGCTGCCACCAACATAAATTAGATAGAAGTAGAGTCTAAACCAGCTGTTGGCCATGTGTCTGGAATAATTTTCATTGTATTGATCTGTGGAATGGAAATATTTACAATTTTAAGGTCTATTGACCTTTTAAAATACGATTTCTTTTCATGAATTATGCACGAAATGAAAACGGCCTAATTTTTTTTATATATATTTTCTTGTGTGTCTGTAATAAGTATTTAAGTACCTGAAGCAAATTTTACCAAATTATGATTTATTATTGATACCGTTATTTTATGTTGTTGTACTGCCTGTGTGGCACTATTATTGCATCGCTACATTGTTCTGCTGTTTCGTTGTTACGTTGTCATTTTGTTCTATTTCTATTTTGCTAAACATTTTTATTGTTGTATTGTTATATTATTGTATTATTAAACTGTTATTCAGTTGTTTCATGGGATCGTTAAATTGCTGTATTAGTCGTATAATATGTTGGTATTTGGTATTATTATATTTCTGTATTGTTTTATAAATTTGTTATACAATTTTTGCACGCTAATATGGTTATATTGTCGTATTAGTGTACAAATATTTATATTATTGCATGGTATTGTATTATATTTTATAATTTATATACTGTTATATTTTCATGTTACAACAATTTTTGTTTGTTGTTGTATTTTTGCTATATTATATTGTTGTGCTGTTGTGCTGTCATGTAGTTGTATTGTTTTATTGATACACATTTGTATTTCGATATGATTATATTATTGTATTATTATGTTATTGTTTGGTTTCGATGTGTATTATTTTTTAATAGTGCTGGCCAATATTTTCGCATAAATACAATATATTATTATACTTTTATACTGCAATATCATCATATATTTTACTATTGCTATAGGGTTGTATTATAGAATTCTTATAGTGTTGTATTTTTTTAATTTTTATTATGCTGTCATACGGTTGTATTGTTTTATGTATTTCGGTGTAGTTATATTGTAGTTCTGTATTGCTGTCGTGTTGTATCATTATCTGTTATATGGCCATTTTGTTGTAGTTTAATGGTGTTGTAGTGATTATATAAATCAGGTATGTGATGAAAAACAATTAAGACATAAAAACGATTTAAAATCAATAAAAGGTGTGATGCATGTGGCAACATCGTTTTGTCTTATTGATTTCAAATTTCATTTTGTTTCAAGTAAAACACAAAATAATTTTGATATGTGATGAAAAACAATAAAATCAGTTTGAAATTGTTTTTAAATCAAGATTGTGGCAAGAGTCTGTTTTCTTTTTTCATACTTAACCCTAGAACGAAGGATGACGGGTTAAAAACGTTTAATAAATTATAATTTTTTATACGTATTTAAGAGGAATGCACAAAAATTCAAGACAAGAAGACGCATTAATAGAATTTATGCAAAATCATTTGGATTTGGCCAGGGGATTTTATTTTAATCAGTTTTTTTTACAAAGTTTTCTTTCTAAGCGAGGTAGGAGTGTTGTCAGTAGTGTTGTCAGTGTTGTTCGACGCATTGAAGTATGCACATCATTTCCAACAGATCTCTGGAAGGAGCCTTCTGCAAAAAATCTTCATCCATTACAACTAAAGCTGCTGCTTCAACTGGAGTTTCCATTTTATCTTTTTTGTTTTTATTTTAAACACTTTTATTTAAAAATAATTATAAAATGAAAATTTTTATGTATTTTTCATTTTGTCGTAATCAAATGCAGTTGTATTTCTTAGGTATAGTTGTAGCATTTTTTAAAAAATAAAATGGATTGAAACAAAAATTGGAATATGAAACCAATCAAACTTCATCACATCTATATCGTTTTCAGAATTGATTTGCGTTCTCAAAACGATCGTTTTTCATCACATACCTGAATATGTATGTTTTGTTGTTGTTACAGTTTTATACACCTGCACTATTGTATTATTCTATCGTTACATTGTATTCTTACAGTTTTACCATATATTATATTGTATATAATCAGATTGCGTTGTTAGATTTCTATGTTTTATTGTTCATGTGTTAATTATACAATTTTCTTGGTATATAATTTTATGCTATTATAATGTTGTTGTGGGGCTGTGTTGTTATATTGTTGTACTGTCATATTATTCTATTTATTATATGTATCTACAAAGTTCTCCAACCCATTTTCAGAAACTTCTAATAAACTCTCGCTATATTGGATTACTGCGTAAAAATAAGCAAAAATATAATTTGTATTGTATTGTACTAAATTGAATACTTTTCAAACCGATACTCATACATTTTACTTTCATATAAATGCAACATTTTAGGGACATTGTAATCGCTTACTTGTGTTGATTTTCGTCATGGATGGGCTTTGAATAAGCGTGTGTGTGTGTGCGTTGCGTGTGCGTGTGCGTGAGTATATACATGTGTGTGGTTGAATGTTTTCATTGCTATTATGACTGCTGTACAGTTTTATCATTTAATGAAAAGCCATTGAAAAATCATCCATGTGTTAATCATTGTATGTGACTATGACATTAAGAGCTCTAAACGACTAATAATTCAGACAAAAACTCTGGTGTACGAGAGTGAGTGAAAAAATATGCTGGCCTGAGTCGACTTCAAATTGTTACTACTTTCAAAATTAATGAAATCATTTATGGCAATTTAGAAAATTAAGAGGTAAATAACTTTAAGCCGAGGTTCCTTCCTACATGTTATCGTCGTGACCTGAGCAGTAACAAAACTGAGTGTATTTCGCTGTCACACAAGCAGCTGTTTTGCTGAAAGCGATTACCTGCTGAAATCTTCCCAGTTCAACGAATTGTTTAACTTGAAGCTTTACAAATTTTTATGCAAACGAAGATCAACAACAATTACTATATATTAAACAAAGTGAGATTGTTAAACTAATAAAATGCAATAATATATTATAGTAAAATAATACTTTTCTTTTTGTATTTAATTTATTTTGCAATCTATCCTATATTGAGATAATAAGCAAAATGAATCACATTTACGTTGACATTTAGAGTTACACATATAAAAACGTATCAAACTATAGAAATATCCCAAATTTAACAGAACAAAATCCAGATTTGGTTTATCTTGTTATTTACAATAACAACAACTTAAGTTTTAGTAATTATTAAATTTAAAGTTTTAGCATTAAGTTAAAAGAAAACAATAAAAAAAACAAAAGATAATAATACTAAAAAGATTGATTTAAAAAAAATAGAAAAAAATGGAAACCAGTTTTATATTTTCAAGGGAATTGTGTTCGCTGAACAAATAGTTTTCTTAAAATAAATTTTTAATTATTATCATATTTTCACAAAATTTAACTTTTACTGTGGCATGAATTATAGTGGACTTTTATTTCAACTACGCCCACTTTTTAAATTTATTTTAATTCCTCTTATTTCACCAAATAACTTCGTCATTTGTGGACCAATTTTCAAAATTTTTTTTAATATGGAAAATAAAATATTTTTTTTTAAACCACAGAAAACAGTTTTTATTGAATTTTATATTGGGGGGGGGGGGGGGGGGGACGCAAAGCACAACCCCTTAAGCTAATAAATTATATATTGCATGCGGTGTCACAACATATTTTTACTGGTTTTTTTTTACACTAAAAACCCCATTTTCTGCATAGAGTTTTCGCGTGGTGTAAATTTTCTTTTAAAAAACTCTTTATTAACAATTGACTTCGTTTTTCGTTTTGCTTTCGTTTCTTCAGCCTTCTAAATATCAGATGAGATTTGTGCGAAATAAAACTCTCAACAAAGATATTAAAAACTCAAACGTACTTACCTCGCTGGTGAAAAACGATTTTGTAGCCTTATATGTGCATGCAACAGTATGTGGCAACAGTTTACACACTTTTGAAGTTTTCATTTTTTTAAGTTATATTTGGTTTTCGCACATACATATAAGAGAATTGAACAGATTTCAAGTCAGACAGGCTGTTGTCTTTCTTTTATTAAAATCTTTAAACAACACCAACGCGTCGTTAGATGGAATTGGTTGAATTGCCAAACTGATAGTGACCGCCAGGAAAAGTAAATGGATCTTAGAGCAATAATCGTAGTTCGCAAAAAACTTGAAAGTCATATAAAATGCCAAAATATTTCATATTTGCAGGATATTAAGGACAATTTTTGAGTCATTATATTGTGTTTGAGGATATAAAATTTCATAAAAGTTCCCATTGGATTTTTGCGGCTTATTTTAATTTAAATCTTGTCGCTCTCATATTTCTTATTTGGTTTCAAGATGTTCATTGGATTCCGTGTGCAACAAATCTAAGGAAGTTGGATGCGCGTGTCAAAAAATCGAACGTCTTATTACACTTCGTTTTCATGCCATCCCACCTCAAATGCAAAGAAAACTGTGAGCAGGCAACTTATTTAAGCCATTTTATTCAACATTCTCTATCTGCTTATCAGTGAAGTTCATTTAACAAAATAAATGACTTTGAAATAATTCAAGTCTTGTTGTGATATGGTGCTTGTACGTTCACTCTTTAGCGCCACTGTAGAGAACGCCGACACACGTGACTGTAGATGTGACTCTGTGCAAGTGCGAACAATTGTGAGTTCCTCGAACAGTTTTGCAGTTAATTAATAAGTGCACTTATAGAGTATTTTATCTTCTAAATCGTATTAGACGGCAAACTTTGAGCGAATCTAAGGTGCGGTTTAAGGTCTTTGTGCTGATTAAACAATAAAGTAATTGAATTCCTAATTCAAAGTTAATTAATGAATGAAAGCTCTTATAAATCCTATAAACTCATGTTGGCAACGGTTTAAAGAATATCAATTTAATGCAATATAATTAATCAAATACACAAGTACGTTTCCAGATTGCGTTAGAGAAGATTTTTAATTGATTGCTGTTTCTAAATCTCTTTAATCTGAGCAGAAAGTTAATTTAAAAGTTCTTTTAAGTTTTTTACAAAACATTTTAGTAATAGAATACTAATTGGGTTGTCACTGCTCATCATGCGCTCCCTTGTACAGGGTCTTTCAATAGAGATTTCATATCGTATTCTGGAAATTACATCTGCTGAGTTGGCCCTGAGTTATTTCATCTGTTTGGCCAAAATATGTGAATATTATAAATCTGTTTTATTAGAACTGGTGTTCTATTGCGACCACTTCAAACCTCCGACCAAGAGGACTATTCACAATGATGCGGTTCATGATCCGAAGAATCTCAGAGCAGGAAAAATAAAGATATCCTTATTTCGGCTATTCGTGAAGAGTGCACTTTTAGTGTGATAGATTTTAGTATATTGGTTCCGTATGCGTGAAAGTATCCAAGCACAAACCGATGCTAGAACTCAAGTTCTGTACAGAGGATCGTCAAATATTATATTATTGTCATTAAAATACACGTAAACATATCTTACAACTGTGTGACATGACATCTCTCACAATATTCTCAAACACCCAACAATTGTGACAACATTCCAAGGTGCCATTGTCAGATAATTTCCAGATATTGTAACCTTATTTTTTATTGGTAAATGTGCTACAGTTAATGCCTTGGAAGTTCGCGCTTTCTCTAGCAAAAAATTTGGCAATATTTTGCCATACAATTATCGGAGAAGAGAATGAATTGAAAATGTTTGTTGCCAGATGTATTGAATATAATTTTCACTGTCAGGAGCAGCTTAAGACTTGGTTTATGTCAAACTGGGACATTCAGGGTATCGGAGTATAGGGAGGAGGGGTTGGCACGGCAACCAAAACCCTAGAAAGTTCATGCATGACTTCGGTTATGCAGTTCCTTATGAAACCTTCACCAAAGATCAATAGGCAGAACGGAGACCAACATGCCCGCAGTATGCCTTGCGCATTGTGGTGTTGGTCCTAGGTTGAAGCGTCTACCTTGGCTGAAACGTTATGGCTGTGGTTTAGGCTTAAAAATCAAGGTAGAACCTTTAGTAGATACCGCAGTAGAGACCTAATCACGGTGATCGAAGTGTCTTCGAGGTGCTGGTATGTTACAGCAGACTCGGTTCTTCGCAGGGAACTAGAAGGTGGCGAATGCGTATACATTCATTTGATTAAGGTTTGCTGTTCCTTGAGGTGCTTAGTCTTAGTGGTTGGGATGTGAACTATACCTCGTGATCGTACAATTTCAAAACGCTGGAATTTGTTATGGACATCTGAGGCTGGAAGTCTATGCGAATCAGCCAAAAATTGTAGCGTTCATGATATTATGGTATCAGTAACATCATATATTATATGTAAGTAAGTAAGATGAAGTCTCACACAATGTTTGTCTTATTCATACTTAAATTTAAGAAGCACTTAATAGAATACCCTTTACAAAAGCCAGGTTTTTTTGTAGATTGTATATTTTCGAAATGTCTTTAAAGCTCGTGTCTTCCACTAAATTTTGAAAACATTGAATTTCTATCTTTAACAGTTACAGAAAGTCATACAAAACTTGTGTGTTTTTGAGCCAAATTTATTTAAATAATTTGTTTTAAAACACATACAAACATCTTCTTTACACGCAAATAAAAGTTTTCAACATCACGGGCAAACTCAATAGGTTTTCATCAGAAAATACTGACCCAATTACAATTCATTTCCACTAACCTTTCAAAACGTTTTTCTTTTCCTCCTTTCCCGTCTTGTTTTCTAATTCTTGTTCTTTAAGTGAAATCAAATTTATGCAAATATTTAGCAAACTCTGATGGTTTTGGCTTATTTTTGTAGTTATTTTTTCGCCTTTTCTTTTTAAACTGCAGTTAATCAAATAAAAATTAAAAGAAAACACATTTTTGCAGTATAAAGCAATAAGTTTTTTTTTTTTAATAGCAAATTAAAATGATCTATATAATAGGGGCGTTCACTTGTGCAAGTAGATGGTAATGAAATTAGAAAATGGTTGGTCATTAATTTTTTTAGATCTTTACATTCTCATTACGAACTTATACATATTTTCTCAATATCAGTTTAAGTTGCACAACTTCACATTTCGGTTTCTTGATACTGAATTCAAATTTCCACTGCCTTGATTTTAATCTGATGCACTTGTTCTCAGCTTGCAGAGCTCATCCCATCATAGTGTTGTACTTTCTCAACACCAGCTGAAAACTAGTGTAGAATAATTCCTGTTCTCAGTGCCCTAGTGATGTCCCCTACTGTTCACAGTAAAATTATACGCAGAACTTACAGCTGTAGTGTCAACAAGATAATGATGAAGTTGATTGAAGTAAAAACTGGAAAACGAAAAAAGTTGAAGAATTTCTTTTGTACAAAACTTTAAAGCTGGAAAAAGTTCCATTAGTTTCCTGTTATGCATTCTGACTAATTACATTAAACTGGGAAAAAGTTAAAGTTTTTCTGCCAGTTGCTTTTTGTTCGCAAAGAAGGCGCTGCACAGTATGATGACTTACGTCTGACGTATGTGGGCGAGTGTGTAGAGAACTTGTGTTAAGCACTCAATTAGGGAGCTGTTTTATTGATCCATTTAAGAACTAGATTCCATTAAGTTTAAAAATGTTATAAATTATATTACGATTCAATGTCGGATTTAACTATAAAAGTATCGAATTAACACATATTTTGTAAACGAAAATTTCTTGAAATTTGTTTTATTTCCTCTGTTAATATGAGGAAACAACAATAGCAACAAATTATGACAGGTCTCCTCATTAACTAAGTCCTGAACTCAACATCAAATTGTCTTGCAATTTATACTCATATATATGTAATTGAAAAGAAAATGGACGAAAACTGTTCTGAACGTTTCTAGAATTTAATTGGAATTAACAAAACATTGTAAATATGTATGTTTTTTATTCAAATGCTATAGATACAAGTTGAAAACAATTCAGAATATAAAACAACAGGGTGTTGTATAAATAGATAAAATTCATACACGTAGAGGATAATAATATGAATCTAAAAGATATATACAGAAAAGTGAATGTTGTTATTTCAACCAATTGATTTTACTGCCAACTTTCTGCGCCATAATTCACTCAAGTTAAATGAATTGAGTGCAAAACCAATGCTGCCATTTTAAATACTTGGTGTACTTGCGATACGAAAATTAGCTGATTAGGCAACACTGTTCGCCATTATATAGATATAATAACACAGTATGTGAACTGCAAGGTATATAAAATTTAACTGATTAAATCTGATGATGTTGTCAACGGAATCATTTTTCCTTCTCAGAAAGAGAGAACGAGAGAAAGAATGAGCGAAAGAAGACAACATTCGTGTGAAAAATATGAAATGAATATAAATTTATCATTAAAAAATTATTTTTTAAATGCAAAATACTATAAAAACCATAAGAATTGAAACAAATATATAAAGAAAACAAAATGAGGGAATTTTTATTGGACCTACTCTATTAGAGCCTTTGGCTCTAATGAAAGTCTGTTTAAAAGAGAGCTTAACTATAAGTTGGAATATTGAGCTTTGATGCCAGGAGGGCGGAACTTGCCTTAATTTGAATTAGAAAAGCCTAAGAATACTTTTGGGGCACTCATAAGACATTGTGACTGTTGAAAGCACGCAAGAAGAACTTACATTATCATTGGGAGTCACACAACCAGCCAATTCCCTGCATTTAAAAGTATTGGGATTTCTTCAAAAGTAAGGAAATCGGGTCCCACATGAATTGAGGCCGAGAGACGTTGAAAGGCGATTTTGAGGGTCGGAAAGGATGCTTGAATGCTACAAAATGTAAAGCCCGGCCAACCAGCCAAATCAACGCCGAAGCCGAATATCCATTGTATTATGAGCTGTTCAGACGACCACAGGGTATCTATACCGAAGACAATTGATTCGTTTGAAGAGAGCAAACAACGAAAAACGACCAGAATATTTGACCAGACACGAGGCCACATATTGCAAGACCGGTCAAAAACTATTTGGAAAACAGTAGATGGGAAGTTTTGGCTCACGTGCCTTGTAGCACAGACCTTGCCTCTCCTCACTGCCATTTGTTTCAATCGCTGCAGGACGCGCTTACTGGAATACGCTTGACTTCAGAACAGGGCATCAGAAATTGGCTTGATTCATTCTTTACCTCAAAACCGAAGCAGTTCTTTTCGCACGGAATCCATATGCTGGCAAAAAGCAGGGGCTAACGATGGACAATATTTTTAATAATGTATGAAATCATTATGTTATTATAATTAATACATTTCTCAAGCAAAAAAATCGACATTATTAACTTTTATAGCCAATACGAGATCTTGAACTTTTATCAAAAAAAAAAAAAAAAATTTATGAATGCTATTGCTTTTGTTAAAATATAAAAAATATAGATTAAAAAAACAATAATTAAAAGCTGTTGCAAAATTGTTGTTTCAGTCGACTGATGAACTGCATAAAATCGAACGCCGACGAATGTTTGCGAGTTGCATAGAAATTTGTTGTCAGATTTTGCCAGCATAGAAACATTATCAGATGACATTGCTCACGTTGTTTACAGAAACAAAGTTTTCAAAGTCACATACGCGACATGTAGTTAATCAGCAGCGTTAAATTTGACATTTGCAGTGTGAAACACATGTCATCTGTAGGCAACTTAAGAGTTTCCCTGAAGGAGGTGATCTGGTTCCCTGACGTATTAAACACTTGAAGTACATCAACGATGCTTTCAGTCTAACGGGCCGTTCTGTGCGAGACCCCTAATATTAGACATTCATTCAGGTTGTTACACCCTGCTGCTTGCAACAACAATATATAACTAGTGTTGCTGTTACAACATTTCGTGATACATTTTCTTTCCGTTTATTTCCACCAAGTCCAAATCTTTCTTTTAGTTCAATTTTGCCATTTTAATTTTATTTAAAAAGTTGCCGCCTTCAAAATATGACGCCGCTCTGCAAATTAATTTTGTTTAGTTTTTCTCCGTTTAAATTCAGTTCCTAATTTCATATTCGTTCCAGGACGCCCAGTCGAACAACACAAAACTTGTAACAGTTGAACGAATAACTTTTTATTTTTTAATGTTCTTTTGTTTTTGTAACGTCAGCAATTTTTTTTTTTTTGCTTTATGCTTTCAAATCACAATTTATCAAATTGGAAAAATTTTTAACGCCAAAGTTTCCCTTAAACTCAGTCCGTCACTTGATTGTTGTGTGTGTGTGTTTTTTTCTGCTTGAGTTTTCTTTATTGTTTTGTGCCTGCGGTGGAGGATGGCATCAAAATAAAGTTTCAATTGTTGAAGCCACCATAATCTTTGCTTAATCTTTCTCAGTGTGCTGCTGATACTTTTGGAAATACTTTCACATGCTGGTAGCATTTAACTTCTCGCAAAAGGAGGGGCGGCCCAGAGGGGGAAAAGTAGTCGAAAGTAAATTGAACAAAAATTATATTTTGGTGATGAAAGCATTGAGATGGCCTTATATTTTTGCATTAATTAAAGGAATAACTAATATTCATAAGCAAAATATTTATAATTTTTCAAAAAATATAATACTCTGATCGTGATTTAATAGGTAACTTTAAAAATTTAAATTGTTGCTGCCACAACTATGCGAAGGCGGTTACGTGAACTAGTAAACAATGTTGTTGGCATAACAATATTATTGTTAAATAATTATCACATTCAATTTCACTAAAACGTGTCACTTAACACACAGATTAAACTTCAGCCTGCGTTTAAACAATAATTCAATTGTTTCCATCGTCCGATGCCCATCATTTTGTAATCTGGAATAATCATTGATTACTAAAGGTCTGGGTTAGGAAAGTTTCTTATTACTAAAATAGTCAATCAACGTAAATTTATTTATTCGCAAGCAATAGAATGTTGATAAATATAACAATTAATAATGTTGGATCAAAAATAAAATATTTTGATCGATTTTGTGTTTTTGCACAGAATGAATGAACGGGAGTGGAAGTCTGGTCCAAAATGGTTCTTCGCACTGCGACCACCATTGATCTAATGTGCTTCCCCTTCCCTTAATACAACAAGAAACTGGGCCAGCTGTTAGAATATATTTAATTTGAATTAAATCCACCCGCTTTGCACTTGCGTTTGCTGATATTTTGGCAAATAATTTGTAGTTTGTATATTAATTAATTAACATTTAACTTTAACTTAAGCAACCGCTTCACATTGAAGGCTTTTATACTTAAATTAATAGACTTAAGAAAAATAAAGATCACCATCGAAAAGTAAGAAATGCAAGACAGCCCGCTGACTTACGTCCAAGTTTAATATTTATTTAGATACTCAGTCGAATATATTTGCTTCGATTTTAGGGAAAACTGCTTAAAAAGAACTGCTGAACAAAAATAAGCTGCTTCTGTTTCACGTGAATCTGGCAACCGGAAAATAAGTTTTATTGCAAGATCGCACAAAAAACAAAACGAATTGCTTCTACTTCTATATTATCATATGCTTTGTGACTTCGGGGACCCGAAAAGGCGAACAAAACGAATTGTTTTAGTTCTATAGTTCAATATGCTTCGTGACTTGGGCGTCCCGCAAACAATTGCCTGTATTTCTGTACGCTGTGTGTGACTTCGGGGACACGAAAATAAGTTTCTTTGCAAGATCGAACAAAAAACCAAAACGTATTGCTTCTACTTCTATAGTTCTATATGCTTCGTGGCTTCGGGGATCCAATATCGAACAAGAAAAAAGCAATTGTCTCTATTTCTATAGGCTGACCTGAAAAGAAGTCTCTTTGCGAAATCTGGAAGTAAAATTTACTGCTCGTGGATATATTCATTGCAACTCAATTAATATTTTCTTTGTTTTGCAGATTATCAAATTTCTATAAAAAAGAACACAACAAAGTTTCACTTGATCAAATGCTTAAAGTAGGGCATCAGGGTATCGGCTTTAATAAAAATTTTGTATTTGTAAATGGTTTATGGATACACTTTAAAGCTACTTGTACACACTGCGTGCTGAACACTGCCTACATGATGTGTCAATTTTTAAATTAAAGGGTGCTCTGTTTTGAACTGTAAAAGCACCGAAATCAGCTGTTTTGCAAGTCCAGGTTTTGTGGCGCCCTGAAAAAAGGGTTTGTGTTATAGGAAATTTTCACCTATTATTGGAATTATGCTGCATATTTTAGTTTTTGAGTCCATTTCTGGGAACTATTTTCTGGAAAAACAGAAAACTAATGAAAAAAACTAAAATCAACACAAAAACAGCTGTTACGAACTATTGTAGGTTATATCAGATTCAACTAAATCACGCAATTTTGAAAGCAAAATTTATAAAGCGTCTGAAAATTTAAGTTTTTGCCCATTAAGAGGAATTGCAGATGAATCGAAAAGGCCACTGTGCACAATACACAGTCTGTAAAAGTGGCTTAAGCGGTGTTTGCCTATTAATGTGAGTGACTGTAAGAAGACGATTTTTAACTTTTCAGGACAGTCTACATAGATTTGATTAGCGGACGGTATATTTTTAGGGCCCCCCTGCATTATGTTTTGTACAAGCCTCAGCGCCAGTTGATGTCCTGAAGGTCAAAGAGCACAATTTTTGAGTAGGTGGTAGTGCTAAAATAAATTTTACAATTTGAAGCAAATCTGTAAATTCCTATAACAAACGTATAAATTTTATTATTATATTTATGTATGTGGAATAAAGTGAACATATAATTGCTGTGGCATTTTTACCTTTTCGCTGCACGTCCCAATATGCATCCTTCCATAATGAGTACTCAAACAACCTCGATTTTAAATGTAGTTCAAGTGCACGAACAAATTGTTAAAAATCGATGACACTTTTTAACACATTTAATGGAAAGATTTATTGAACTCATTTGTGTTGTTTTTGCAGCGCACATAATTCAGCAGACTTATGATGACACACGCACACGCCCGCTCATACAAACACCCCCCCCCCCCTAAACACACACCCCAAGAAAAACTTTTCGGAAACCAAAACATGAAGATGAAACTAAAAGATGTCTGCAAAGTTTTTATATGGGTGTTGAACGTTTAAGTTTTTTTCTTTGGCCCCGGATTAAAAATAAAAAGAAATAAAATGACACTTAAAATATAAAAAATTTATTGCTGGCAACAGGGCACAGTGGCACGAGTATGGCCAAAAAAAGACGATTAAAGTCGTTGTAGAAAATATTATTTTCGTTTTTATTTGTATGTACCGCGGCGAATTTGTAGCAGGTAAACAGGCAAGCGCAAAAAAGGGGCAAATTCTAAAGTTCACCAACCAAAATGTAATTGTGGAATATTTTCAACTGAAAGCTTTCAAAGCGTGATAAATAATGAGGTAAAAAACGTACTGGAAAACCTGTTTAATATACATAAATAATTCACACATAGTGCAAGTTCCAGGTAGCGCAAAAACCAAACTCAATTATGTATTTGCTTTTGTTGAATCTGGAAAATTTTTACTCCCTAATTGTTGACATTCGAGAAGGGCTTAAGCGCAATTCTAAATGTTTCTATGTTTGAACACTCGTTGTATCAAATCAAGACACTGTGCCGGGATTGTTAGATTTTTGCACGCCTTTTTTACCAAGACAAAGCAAGTATGTACGAAGAATTCTTATTTTTCATAAGACTGTTCTTGTTCATTATGATTAAAAAAAAAATTTGATTAAAAATTTTCTAAAAATAGAGAAAATCGCAAATTTAATTGGTTGCTTTAAAAATTAGGAACGCAAAAGAGTAAAAATAAAAGCTTTAGCTGAGTGTCTCCGCAGAGTTGGAAACATTTTCCCAACATGTCTCGCTATTAAAAGATTTTACTTATTCTTATACAAAATTGAAATGCATGTCACCACAGGGGTTCTTGAACCACCAAATTTAGCGCGCAATCTGATAGATCTGACAGACGAAGTTATTCGCCAAAAAAATTAATGAATTTTTTATGTTGCATTAAGAGTTTTTGCTTGAATTTTTCTAACGAGCTTTAGGTCCCTTTTAAATCAAAATAAAAACGAGCGGAAGGTCGTAAATTATTTAATATTCTACAGCATAAGATTTAAACTTGAAATGAATGAAAGTTAAATAAATTCCGTACACAAGACGGCAAAATGGAGTTTGATACTTCAATCGTACGCGTACAACCTAAGTTTTTGGTTTTAGTTTTTTATCCCAGCTCTGGATTGTTTGAAAAAACCTGAATAGCAGTTTTTTTTTACGATTTCAAAAAAGGCAACTTCATGGATTGAAATTGAATACGCAGCTGATTCCTTTTCATGTTTAAGGTCCCCTGAGATGTCAAGGTCAAGAGTCAACTTGTTAACACATACATCTGTATTTAAGACTACGCTAAAGTTTTTTTCTGTTATACTGGTGAGTTCAGCCGCGATTCCGTAGACGCGTAGATGCAGATGAACTTATCGTGCATCAATTTACTTAATCCAACTCAGCAGATGACATCATGTTCAAATCTCAAAATAATTTAAGTTCTTCTTATTTAATTAAATTAAAATATTGACAGTTAATAAATAAAACAACTTTTATGGATAAGGCCGTTGAAAGTACAAAAAACTCTTTGTGGGCGCAGTTTCATACCCACATAATTTTATATGCATTTTCACAGAAATTTCTGAGAGGTTTTATTAAATTTTTGAGAGATTTTATAACGACGGAAAGTGTATAAATTTCAAGAATGGCATCATAAGTTACAGGAAAGAAGGGAACTGCTGTTACGCAAAACGAATCGGTGTCATAATTCCAGAGCTTAAAATTTTCAATCGTAGTGAGAAATCTGAAAAATAAGCAAGAACCAACTCTGCTTAAGAGTCCCAGGTTCACCGCGGACTGTGGCGCCAAAGGAAAAACAACTCTGCTAAAGATCCGACATATTCAAGCTCAATTTCTACATGGAGATCGAATTCATTAGTACTATCAGATTGTATAGAACTCTATGACCCATATCCCAAAAGAAAAGAACATTCCACTTGTGGAATTATTTAATGTGACTACTCACGGGTGACGGAGGGGTCCACAATCATTATTTGTATATTATCAGGGACTGAACCTGAAGAGAAAAGAACAAAAGAGGAGAAATTCAATTTTATTTCTAGTTGCTTTTATCGCGGGATATTAAGCGACTGGCCAGATGAATGAGTCCATATGCCAGTAGTTATAGAGATGTGTAGATGAATACAAGAGCGACAGTCATTTAGAAGTTCTGGCAGATTTTGTGTAACTGAAGTCGCTGAACGCGTCAGGCCATTGAGTAATTGTGGCGCTTTTAGCGAGCTATTGGTTCGGTCTCCTTAAGCCTGCGAGTGAATTTGCAGAACGCCTCAGGCCCTTGAATTCTAATTCCATCTGACTGAATGAGTCATTGGGGAAAATTGAAAGAATTGTGCAGCCGGTGCCTTAAAGCGACTCACTCAAGTTTTCGGTCCTCAGTTTTAAATTTATGTGCTAATTTTTTGGTTGTCATTTTTGTTTATAAAGAAGTGAAATGAAAATGTGTCATACTGTAAAGAATGTATAACGATAATTTAATATTTGTTTAAATTTGTCTTCCGTCAATGCCAAAGCTGTCAGTGCTCAGCAAAATGTGCTGCTGACCATTCATCAAACTCTGAACATCAACAGTTTCAGTTTTCAAGTCAAGCAGGCATGATATTAACCAAATCCTTCTCTCACTCCTTTATTTTTCCTTTTTTTTTTTTTGGTTTTTCGCAGACAATTTTGGGCAATCTACTAAGATTTCAATTTAATACGATTCTGTGAGTGAACATATCACTTGAGATGAGTACTTGCGCGACTGGGAGTTGGTTTTGTTGAGTTTCCATTTTTTCTGTTTTTTGTTTCTATGCGCTTCAGTCTGCTTGGGAACACGAAACCCTTGTACCAGTAACCTAGTAACTGCAGCACAACTAGAGCTAAGGTTACGGAATCATAATCATAATGCTGACGTTAGTGATTATCGCAGTATTTTATGACGATGATGTTGTTGATAGTGGCAAAAGTGTTGGCGGTGTCGCTGTTGAGGATTTTGAGCTCTACCCCATGGCATAATTGTGCCACTTGCACTTAAATGGTTGACTGCAGACGGTGAACAGCGTATCCTTCGCAAGTAGTTTTATGAAATTGTAGTTGTTGCAGCTGTGGTTGCAACATTAGCAAGAGTGCAACTGATGTTGAATAATTCTTTTTGGTGGCAAGATGTTTGCCGGCTTGGCATTTCTTCGTGCCCATGAGGGGAAGTGGGGTTCTTATGGCCAATGATTTTGCTGATTGATTACATTGACTATGGCAACGAAGGGACTTGCGGTTGCAATAAAACTTGTCCGAATGTCCGAGTTGCGAATATGTGCTTTAAGTCTCGTGTTCAATAAATGTGAATTAAACATCACAAAAAATTAATAGTAATCGGTAATAAAATTTAAAACAAAAACCTCCACTCTAAAAATATATTGTCACATGTTATAGTGTTGTCAGTAAAATATGTCTAAAAATGGCAAACAACTTTATGAACTGCAAACTTCTGGTCTAAGACGTGGTCAGCAAAAGTGTTGTCCGTCTATTGTTAGAAAATGATATGTTCAGGCATTTGACAATTGTGAGAAAACTCATTATTAGCAGCAGCGTTTATACCAATACACCACAGAGAAACTAGTTCTATTGGCACCACTGCTCATAAGTATAAATAAAGGTCTTGGCAATGACGTCAGTGTCAGAAAAACTAGTTCTATTGGCAACGCTGCTGATACACTGATGAACTCCTTGGCCATCTGTCTAACAGCTGTCTAACTCCGGCTTTTTGTTGTCATTCATTAATCTGACAACTGTGTGCAGTGACAACTTTTGTTGGCCGATATATTTATTGTCAGACTATTGCCGGGTCAATCGGTCAATTAAAAGATTTTCTTACAATTAATTTAACTTCTGGTGGCATGTTTTCATGCTCAGTGCCGATCTTACAATATTGGAGAATCTGATAACCGTTTGTAGGACTGTTTCGAAATATACGTTTAATTTTGCGCAGAGCTTCGTGTAACACTTGACACAACTTGGACTTTGCTGCCATCGATAGACTCCTTCTTATGAGATCAGGAAACTAATTCTATTGTTCCTGGATGTAAGAGAAAAATCTCTACTTTGAACATCTGTACAAGAACGTTGTACATTTACAGAAAACCCCAAAATTTGTGACTGCCTGTCGAACAGGTTGTTCGATTCTTTGATTCTTTTGATTCTTTGAACAGCCTAAGAACTATCAGCAAAAAGCGTAAGAGCACTTTTTAATATATTTGCCTGTGTAACAAATAAAACCTTTTATACAGTATGAGTTTGCTGGTAAAGCCCCTTCCTGCTGTATTCACACAAATTTAGAATTTATTCAAAATCACCCCTTGAAGTCGCCAAATTGAGAACGAACATCCCAGTCCTGCTGTCATCTCAAATATTACCACTTTTTATCCACGAACAATAACGTTGATGTTAAAAATGGTTGTAAATTATTTCTGGTTGCTTTGAGGTTGCATTTTAAAATATTTGAGATTTGGCAGTAAGAATTACACCCCCTCCCGTTTTCAAACTGGGCTAACAGTTTACAACTGATGCACAAACTCTGCTTTTGATGGCATCGTTTGTTGCAGCACTGTCACAATTTCGCTACAAGTACTTGGACCGTGTTCCCTGTGTTTGTTTATTTGCGGGCTGTGCTGCTGCAAGGGTTGCACTTGTCATACTTGGGTAAGCACATGAATAAACATGATTATGCCTGCTCAAAAAAACGAACTGGAAATTAAATAAAAAGAAACTGCTCATGAACAAACATGCTGGCAAACAATTAAAAGATTTTTTTGATGACAAAAAGGAAAGTATTTAATTAACAGATTAAAAACAATATGAAAGAGTTAAAAATCTCTTTTGTGAAAGCAAAGTTATAAAATATTAATATATTTAAATATCTACATCCACATATAGTGTATTAAATAATTTAAATATATTTTGCATGTATATCTAGATGTGTATTTACTTAAAACAAGTAAAAGGTATGGGTGAAGTAAAGAGTGTTGTTTTAGGAGGTGTTAAGTTTTAAGCTTTCAATTCTGCGGGCGCTTTGACCCTTTGGCACAATTTCATGAAAACTTAATTTTGCTTTAAGTCTTTCTTTTCTATCCACAGTGACTCTTAAACAGCGGCTCCATTTAAAAAAATCAACAAGAAACAAACACGCTGGACATTATAACTCCACAAAACACTTCCTTCGACCACCCGGTCATCGGGTTTGAAAACCTCTGCTGAAAAATAAGCACCATAAACTATATGATTCGTCTGCATTTCGTCAAATCATATCCAGCGTCCCGACTTGATTGCAGAAGGATACTAATAACGTTTCAAATATTAGTCTCTTCAAATCTGCATGTAGATCATACTGGAAACGGGCCATCAGTTCAAAACACTGTCATGCTTCGCCTCAGATAATAATAATTTTTCATTACTTTTTAATAATGCGGGAAAGAATCGATCGAAAAGTATTTATAACTGCTCGCATACAAGATAATAATCAAGTGATTACTTGAGGGCTTCCAAATAATGTAGCTGGTAACTAGTATGTGATTAAAAAGCAGGTTGGCAGGTAAGTGCAACACATTCGAGGGTGTTATAGAAACCAATCCTGTTGGACTTTGATTTGAAACTGAGAAAAAATAAAATACTTTGGTATCAGCTAATCCAATGTTATCGGTCTTATGTTCGAACTAGAATCAGAGTCGGTTTTAATTGTCACACAGTACAAACGCTGAAAACGTTGTCGGTAATATAAGTTAATTGCTTTAATGCTCAGTCGTTCCCCACCGATCTTTTATACGATCCTTCAGCTAAAAAACGCAAGTTGCAACACTGGCGGAATCTTCGCACGCGATCGGCACTCTTTAATTGTGTTCACGATTCATCTTTGTATTTACGGTGCGTCCGCCAGCTCAAGTGGTTTGCTGTAATCGTGCAAAATTCATCGTCTTATCCCCTTCTGCTCATAGCACCTGTGCAACAACAGCTGTTGGTGTTGCTCATTTGATTTATCTATTTTATACAAATGCTGATTCGAATATCGGCTTTATTTGCATTCGAAAATAACAAACCCGACTTGGTTTCATGACGGGAAATGAAACCAATATTGGTGTTCAAAATCGACAGTCAGCGAAACCGACTTGGATTCTGTGACACCCCTGATTGAAAAGTTTTCGCTGGAACACTGTAGAGCAGTGTATCAGCGACATTCACCACAAAAGTTCTATGAACTCCGGTGCCCTGCAGTTGTCCGAACGTATCGAAATCACAAAAACAAGTTATTGTACAGCATGTGGGGAGAATGAGGAAACAGTGGAGCATTCAGGCCAATTACAGTGCGCGAAACCTGCGGGAAAGAAAACTCAAATTGCCGTTAATCTACTACCAACTCTCAAATATTTCAACAACCATAATAAGCATGATTATCTTCTTAATACTGCGTGCAGGAACGCAACCCTCTATATCTCGATTTCATTTTTTTCAACAAATCAAAAGCTTTTGCAAACATGAAGACTAGTGACGCTTTAAACAGCACTCAAATATATTCATATATTTTTGGGCTAAACAGTTGTTGGGCGGAAAATGTGAACAGTAAATGTATAACCAATTCATATAAAAAGAGCTGACCAATCAGTATGTCGGCAGGCGTCGTATATGGTTTCATTTTGGAGCCATGGTTGCTTTCGAAGATTTTCTTGGAATTTCTTGTAGATTTCATTTTTATTCGTTATTGTAATACTTTTTGGGTGCCACAAATGAAGCCACCCTAATCTGCCTATAAATTCATATTCCCATAATTACATACATACGTACATACATACTCGTTTGTATGCACATAAATACAACTAATCTTACAAATGCCTATAAATCATTAAGCTAATAACTCTAATAACACTAAGAGCTCATTATATACTTAAATATGTACACTTGTGTGTGTGTGTGTGTGTGCTTATATGTACATACATACATATATATCATACTAAAATAACATATTCATACATACATCCATTTTTCTTTCACAAACTTAAAAATTTCACTTTGACAATAGCCGAAGAAAAAACAAACTTTTATTATAACAGATTTCTGAGTTATAAATTACACATCCACTTACCATCCACTGGTCTCTGAAACTATAATCCACTGGCCTTTGAGAATAGAAAATTGCTGTCAATTTGTGGTGAGTCTGCGTCTGCAGGATTTTAATGCATTTTTTTTTGGACTCCAAAACAATCGCACGTGTTACTCTTTCGCTCTTAGTTTTTTTTTACTCGCCAGAATTGTGTTTTGTTTACCTTTTTTTTATACTAATTTTCTTTTTTATCTTGACATCCAAGTAATTCTACTGCTGTTGTTGTTGTTGTTGTTGTTTTACCGTTGTTGTCTTTAAGGATTTTAGGCACTTGATTACTTACAGTTTCATGCTTCATTTTGCATATTGCCCTTTTTATCATTCGCTGTATATTCAAGTCGGTGATTGTGTATTTGTGTGTGCGTCCGTGTGTGTGTGTGTAATGTTTTCTTGTGTTTATTTATACATAAATATTTTATTTTTTGTTTGATGAAAGGCGAAGCAACAAAAAACAGACGCTAGAAATTTTGCGAAGCAATGAAGCCTAAAAAACAAGGATAACTGACTCCGTTGGAAGCACAAGAGTATATGTTTGTGTGTGTGTGTGTGTGTGTGTCTGTGTGTGTGTGTTTGTATGTATGACAATTTGTTAAATGTATTTTTTCAATTACTTGATTAAATATTAAATGTGCTTAACAGCACAAAATCAGCTTGTATCTTTCTGAATATCGTTAAAATAAGTGACACAATGATGTATGACGGCAAAAAGTACTTAAATTAAATTGACTTTTGTTGTTGAATTAATATCGAATAAAATTATGCATAAACCAAACAAATTGTGTATTTGGCAAGTGATTAAAATGCAATAACTAAATTAATGTCTTAATAAGATACAGTCGATTTCGTATCGCTGACAAACACTTGGCCACACCACAACTTGGCAACTTAGACCTTCCCCTGTTCAAATGTCACTTGACTCAGCAGTTGAAGGTTAATGGCCATAGACCATGAGACACTGATTACAATTTTGATGAAAAACAAAAAAAACGCTCTCCACTGATGGGACCCAATTAGTTTGAATTCCTGGCGAGACCAGTTCAAGAGTCTCAAACGCCAACAAGAAAAAGTTGTCTGCCGTGCACGTAACAATTTTATGATCTTCATTGTATCAAAGACAAAAATACTAACGTCGGCCCAGAAAAAGAGCGGTATGTGGCGAAAAGATGACTAGTTTACTAATATTGTAGACCGGACTGGGTTAGTTATAATACTGAGAACTGATATTGGTATTGCTCGAAGTTGATTGTGACACTGAACTGGTCGTAAACAAGTGAACTACAGGTCACACATAATACCATACGGACTCAACGACAAATACAAGTGAAATTTATTTATCTATCTCTATACTGATATTATAAAGCTGAAAAGTTTGTATGTTTATAGGTTTGTAAGAGGTATTCCCGCGAACTGACATTCCGATTTGAAAAATGTGTTCAACAAAATGAAGAATTGAACGGGTGCCAACCGTTCTGCACTTAGTTTGCGATTTAGGAGAGATTTATAAAGTTTCCTCCCTCAAACGAAAAACAAAGCCATTTTAACATGAAGACCCTCGGTTACGGCACCAGTTTATCTGTCTGCTCTACCGTTCTCGTGCCAAATGCGAAAGTTACTTTTGTGCTTGTCATGTTTTATGGGCTAAATAGCTGAACTGTTTTTGATGAAATTGGTTATATGGACTTTCTATTTTTGGAAAATTAGTCACAAGAGCAGGTCATAGAAAGAATTACTTCATTTCCGCAGATATCTTGAAATTTGAATCATAGATAATTCAGCATATATCAAACACTCAGGGCTTATATTTTTTTCCAAGCTGGGAACATGGAGGCACAGATGGGCAATTTCTGCCTATTTGAGATCTGGGCGGGAAACGCCGCCTGCATGGCCAATAAATATATAAGTCATCATTTAAAAATTGGCTACGATTGCAGTGTAAAGCGACCAGTATGAGTATGACTGTCATATGTTTGACAATGGCGTGTTGTGACAAGTCACGTCTGCTACATGAATGAACTCTTTGCAACAATAATATTCATTAGTATAAAGTACACAAAATAGTTGCCGCAACAAAATTTGATATTTAGCTAAATGACTAAAATAAGGTGCAACACATTTGTGAGGGTTTTTACACTTTAAGATATTAAGTTTTACATTTTAACTGTGATATTTTAAAATAATTTTATTAAATAAAAAGTATTTTATTTCCATTTTAAACTGTCCTTAAAATCCTAATTATATGAAAAACAAAGATTATAAATAAAAATATTTCTGTCTTTGGCTGATCCAGCACAAGACGCAGGCCCAGCTTTAATATTTAAAATAAACTTCAATGGCGTTTCAGAAAACTTTATGGCAAACAACTGGAAATTTATCTTATCGAATGCAAATATGTTCAGCACACACCTATAGCAATTGTTACGCAAGATGGCCATTTCAATACTGCAGCTTTTGTGAGAAATTTCGGCTCAAACTTAACAGCTGAGGCAGCACAATGCGCCGCTAAAAGCAACTCAAAATATATAATTTTTGTTCTGACAGTCTGTCGTCTATTCGTGCAGTTGAAGATTTCCGGTGCGAAACACTTTCAATCAACCAAATACTAATCATATAAATCATAATTTAAACAAGTTGGCATCACTGGCAACGAACACGCCGATTTAGCTGCTCCCATCGAATTCGCTCTCTGGGAAGCTGGTGATTTGCTCAATACAATAATATTTCCAGGTACCTGGAAAAGCAGAACATAAATAAATCTTATATATTTATAATTTACTATAATTAAAATTACAATAAATCTTAAGAACTAAATCAGTAGCAGCTAAAGACTGGCTTGAACATAAAACTTATTAACAAGTTGTCATCGGAAAACTCTACCAAATCTCATTTAGATATTTTTAGCCAAAGATTTGCAAAACTTCCGATTCTATTATTTTTTTTTACTTTAATTGTAATTCCTTCATAATCGTCAATATTAGCAAAAAAAAAATAATAAAAATATTTCAAAACTTTTTCTTTACGTGTATTAGGAACTTTTAAACGAGTATTATATGAAATTTTTGGCTGGTTTTTGTCTTATTGGAAATTTTTCAGTCTTATGTGATTTATTTTCATACATTTTTGCATTCATAGTTTTAAATTACTTATTTAATTCGAGTTTATTGTTGATGTATCTTTTGGACTTTTAGCCCATTTAAGACTGACGTACATTCGACGCTTTAGTGCTCGTGTAAGCTCTGGACTTCTATCAAAATCTTTTTAACATTTTGACTTGTTCGCGGCAGGAAGTTGGAACATTTTCTCGAATTGTGAATTTTTGGCAAGTTATCAGTTGATAATAAAAAGGAATAAATTAAGCGATTTTGAATCATAAGCGGAAAAGGCTTATTGCGGAAGTTAACAGCCACAGGGTTTTATAGAAGAAGAGAAGACCAGGACTGCAAGAGCAAATAAAAAACTTTTTTAGGAAATGAAGACAAACCAGCTGACGGAAATTGTGTTGCTGAAATTTCCCATAAATTAACACGTTTTATGTTCTTCTGCCTTTAGAATTTTCTTATAATTTATGTGAAAGGAAGGGGCCTTCTATCGAAAGCAAAGATTCTATATAAAGATTGCGGATGGTTGTGCCTTTTCAAACTGCAATCAACACTTTATTTTTCAAATTGATTTCAAAGAGAGAGAGAGAGAGAGAGAGGGAGAGCTGTTCCAGGCTGCTTGTCCAACTCCACTTCTAGAATCGACAGAAACTGTTTGATTTTTGTCGAGCCGAAGTTTTCATAAGAACTTAATAACTTGGAGTGCTGGGCGAATTTGAGAAAACCTTAAAGGATTAGAATGGCCCAAAGAGTACTTTGTTAACCCATATAAAAACTTTATCTTTGAACGAAAATCTAAATCAAAATGCGAAAAAATTAACTATTAGCTGTCAAAGTACTTTAAAAGTTGCTCAACTTTAATACTTCGCGTTGAAGTTGACGTACCTGTGCCTTAACTTAGTTGTCGGTTGAAAAAGGCGACGGATAACGCATGACGAATTCTATGTGCCCCGGCTATACAGTGTACTCCCGATAATATGAACCCTTTTTCACTTCCACTGACTACTCTAAAATATGAACTCAGTGCAAAAGCTTTAAAATATGAACAGCGTATTTTTGTTTTTTTTCATGGATTTTATCCCACTACACAGAGAGGCTAAATTCTAATTTAACTGCTTATAAATGCGGGGGATTTCCCTAATTGTTTGCTTTTAAATTGTCAAAATTTCTAACGTACACGTTGTAGTCAGTGGACACATATTAAAATTAAATTTAAATTTAAAAAAATGCGTGCAAAAAAGGACACAAGTTTTTAACTTTAAAAGAAACCCCTGAAATTTAGAACAATTAGGAAAAGATGCAGATGTGAAATAAAAATAAATAAAAATGCTTTATTGTGTGTGTTGACAACTCGTTTATTGCAGCTGGAAAAAGGAAAACGGTGCGGCCGTCCTGGTTTTTTCAATATGAGACACAAAAAGATGCCTGTTAGCGGACTTATGTATGTAAAAAGAAAAGGTCAAAGACGTTCATAATCAGCATAAATTGCGGATTTTTTAATCCACTACACAATAAATAAAAAGTTTAACATAAGACAGTTTTATTTTTGTGGAAAAAACGTTTGCAGATGTAGATTTTCTTGTCTTGCAAAAGTGAACTGGCCTGGTTTTAATCAGTTCATAGTATAGCGAGTGCACTGTACATATAAACATAAGAGTGCGTACAACTTAAGTTTCACAGTTAATAAGTAAATATGTACAATAAATAATAAAATGGTGTTTTAAGGATAAATCCCTGAAACTTAAACTGGCGTATAAATTATTTCAAATAACTCAGAGTGTGAGAATTTCATTATTTGGTTTACATGCATGAATTTACAAACACTCACATCCTTCGACATACACATTGTGGACCCACTAACGTTGCAACCACTGCCATATATCAACATTATAGCAAAAGCTGCGAACTGTATGTCTCCCACCGAACCAGAGTTCTGCAGATTGGGAATGTTCGCTAGAATTGTAGGCGACAGCTATAACTAACGAAGATGGGCCCCACTGGCAGACTATATTTATTAATTGTTCACACAATATGTCCTTCATGAAAGACTTTTAGGATATTCTTTTGCTGGTCTTTTCCAAAAGTCTTGTAGTTTTCATTGGAAATCTAATGAAATTTGTTGCGACTGCGGACTACATGCGGTTTTTACATTATCATACCTCAAGCCGGGTGAAAAATGTAAGTACAAAATAGGCAGCTGGATCAGCAAGTGGTGCCAACCCCAACTTGTCAGCCTCAAGAAAAAAACACCCAATATTTTGCATGAAAAATCGGTGCATATAGTAGTTTTTGAGTTTCTTGGGAGGTCTTGAAAGCGTAACAACACTTAATCCATATTTTGCTGCTCAAGTCATCTAATTTTTATCAATACGGCCAAAGGAAAATAGTTTTTGGCAAAAAGAAAATTGAAACTTATAGGGACTTAAAGCTGGCACTAAGCGAAATATGAAAAAAATGGCCAGAAGTCGACTTTCTTACACCATAAACTGGGATATAGTACAAAACTATAAAGTCAGAACTAGCAAAAAAAAAGCAATTGCAAAAAGCATTTAACTGTCATGACCACGATGGCAAAATCTGCTGCAAAGTATCAAATTTGCAAGAAAATATGCGCAGCAGAAAAAAAAGGCGCAGCGTACAATTGTATGAACAATTTTTAAGGTTAGAAATAAGTTTAACAGAGTCTTAAAACCCGTGTGAGCTGAAGGAATTGGCATAATCTTGGAAATTTGGTAAAAAACCCAACAATAAAACTTTATTTTTATATTTTGAATCAGTGGTTTGCGTTTTATTTAATTAAAAGTAATACGTGCTAGAAACAAAATAAAATTTTAGTGCTAATCTGACAACGGCTTATGCTTACAGCTACCCCAAAAGTTGGCATCACTGTTTCAGAACTTTCGTTTACAACTTTATTTATTTATTAGTGCAACGGAGGAAAAAGCTGAATTAGCCGGCTTTTCAAATCTTACCGATCGTAATTTTTTCCCCCTCCAAATACGAGTTTGTGCTTGAGCTTCATGGTTTACTGGGATTCCCTAAAAGTGCACACACTCATATATATTTATTTCAACACATGACATGTATGTGTCTGTATATTCACACTAAATATTTAACGCACTGGTTCGTCATAAAACAACTGATTTTCAGAGAAAACCTTCATTAGATCTGAATGAAACATTAAATGAAAGATGCTTGACGAGAAGGGATTTTGTTATGAGTTGGTTGCTGCGCCATCACTTTTAATGCTGTTTGTGATGCACATATTTCCGTTGTTGCACTTTTTTGCGTTCTTGTGTGTCTGTAGGGCGACGCGTAGCCAACCTAATTTTATATTTCTAAAACTCTATTTTCGTAACTAAAAATGCGAAGGGAAATCTAGTCCTGGAACGATTATTGTGTTGGAAGGAATTAAGTTGCATGTACGAAAATGATTTAAAAAATACTGTCCTTGCAATTTTATTTAAAAATAATCTTTAAAGAACAATTTAAATTTCAGCGCAGGATGTATCTTTTCCGATATCTAAGTTTTAAACTCAGAGAACTACATGGATCATGTCTTACTAAAAGCTGCAAACACGACTAAGAAAATCGTCGGGTGTTTCGTAAGACTTATTACGAATGTCTGGACCCAAACTAAAGTAAACTTTTATTTTTATCAAAACAGTATTTATTTTTTGCTTAATTTCTGTTTCGTCGTCTTTCAAGGTTCTCCCTCTTTAGATAGAAAACACTGGTGTATCCCTGAGCTCTTTAGGCGATTCAGTTTTTATCATATTGTCACAAGACACCGTCATTGGGCACACAAAAGTCCCAAAGGCAGGTCAGGCATTAATGCGGTAAATAATATATGCTTTTTTCTTTAAAAATTGAACAATTTTGGAACGCACTCCGCGCCAAATGCTGTCTGATGAAAAAAAGCCGAAAAAATTGCTTGCCAAACGGCTCAACAACTTCTCTAATAAAAAAACAATTTTCTTTTTTTTTCCTCAACATTTTCATCACTACCAGGGCGAGCATCGTTATTCACATTTTCTTGGCCTTCGTTGAAAATCTTATGCCGCTTGTTAATATATTTTTGACTCACAGTACAATGGCCGTAGGCCACTATTATCATTCGCAGTACTTTTCAATACTTAATTCCATTTTTTTCAACAGTAGAGAATCGCCAAACACGCAAAACACTTTTCGGTTCGGTTCGGTTCGGTAGAGCAAGAATCATGGATCTAAAAACAATAATCTGGTTTCCGTCCAACTTCAATTTCAACTTTCTTTTCAAATTACGTTACTCTTCTTAAAAGGCGTTGTTCGCCTCCGAGAGCTTGTAAGTGTCGTCATCTTTAGTTTTACATTCCACCAAGGAAGAACCCGCACGGTACCAACTTCTTCAAATCACTCAACTGTAGTCGGAACAATATCGTTTGTGCACTTCCACTAAAGCTTTCGCCAATTGTACTCCCAATGAAAACTATTGAATAGTTTCACAAATTTGGTCACACTTGGACCGCAGTCAGAAAAGTAGTTCGGCTGTATCTTATAGTGTAGGCGGCGACCGTAATCAATCCAATCCACTTGCGCTCAGTTCTATTTTCATGACTACAAATAGATGAAATTTTGCTTCAACGGTTGAAGTCGTATGAGATTCGATTCGCGGAAATTCATATTTATTAAAGGACCGCCCTAATGAACATTTACAAACACGATTGTGTTTTATTTTTTGGTTGCATTTGACAACAAGTGTAAATATTAGCAGTTTGCTAATTTAATGATTCATCGTTGTGTGCCAAATGAAAGCATGAATGGATGAGCAGCTGGAAAAAATACACAAACACTCTAATGCACCCAAAACAGACACAGTCAGTCATAATTCCCTTGAAACCCAAACGGAAGGGGGCTCAATGGAACCAACTGTGGACAAACGAGTTTGAACTTTAAAGTTTTAAATAATTTCTTCAAATGTAACAAAATTTGTCTTTGCCTTTTGAGGGCTAAAATCTTATTCTGTAGAACATCTAATCGGTCTCGAACTGGCCGCAATGACTATTTTCCTTGGAGTTTGTCAAAATTTGTGGTAATTCTTGTTCTCCGTCTTGGCAGCAAATTCGTAAAATGAAACTTTCGTTTTTGAGGCCTTAGAATTTTGGCGCCATTTTTCACACTTTAAATGACTGTAAACACTTGGCAACTCTGTATTTAGAGTTGTGATCGTTAACAAAATGTTTTAAATTTCAAATTTGTTCAATCCAAAATAGTGAAACGTGGCTTTTTGCTGTAAAAAAGTCTGGCAAATTACAGCGTAATCCAGTGTGTTGTGTGTCACAGGGTGTTACCGGAAAATATTAAGTGGGCATCATTAGTCGGTTGAAGGAAACACTTGTCAGAAACATTTAAATAATTTTTTTATACAACAATAATAACAATTTTCAACCACAACTCATGAAATTGATTATAAATTTCCAGCATACAGACTTATGAATGTTTGTATGTTTGTATCTGTGAACAGCGTATAACTCAAGGAAGGCAGCTTTTTCAACTACAAAATATGAAAAGAAGGTGCTATTAAAGATCGATTCAATATTAACAAATTTTAAAAACATTTTCTTGAATATTTTGCTTGAATAATTATTTTCAAATTTGCAGCAATTTCTTCGCATTGAATTTATTGGCCCCACTGCTGCTTCTGTCTGAAAACAGCAATTGATAATTCCAATAACGAATTCTTCGGCTCTGACTTCTCACATTCATTCATCTATTTATTTTCGCTTTTACTTCGTTTTTATTTTGCAGTTCTATTCCTTCAGCCATCCAAAACTAAACGCTTGCCTTCTCTCTTCTGACACTTGCTGAGTATCATAAGTAACCAGTTAATGGAATTATTTGCGTAAAATTTGATTTGTACTCGTAACTTTACCAGTTACCAGGCTTAGAAGAGAGGGTGACAGAGGGAGAGAGAGAGAGAGACAACTCTGATGGATGCACTTACACAGAAGCAAGACGGAAAGGAAAAGTTGCCATCTGCAATATTGGCAGCTTTAACTTGTTACCAGCGAATCTGAAGCTGAATTAAATCATTTGCATGGTTTAAATATTTGCTTTAGGAAATTAAGCTGAAGCGAGCAAAAGCAAAAAAAAAATGATGGATACAAAAACTGCACAAAAGATTTCTAATATTTTTATTGAATAAATAATGAGAAAAACTGAATAATGCAAAATCAAACCACAAATGACTAAGAAGTCAATGCAGAAAAATGCTCAGTACGAAGTAGTCGGCAAAAGCAGATGCAAACAATTGGAAATACTTCCTTTTTTTGCGAGTAGCCCAGCGCAGTCAAATATGAGCAACTAAATGCTGTCGTTATAGCAACAAAGGAAATGGCAATATTTTAAGCGCCTCTTAATCCGAACAATTTCAGTTCAAGATGTAGAAAATTGGGGCAGATTTTGAAATTGAGTTTATGCCAGCACCTGCCATGACAGCCTTTTCTGGCCCTGGACCAACAGAACTGGGTGACGGTTCACTAGCGCCCCCATGTGGCTACAGAGGCTTACACAATTGGCAATTTCTTATAATATGCTGCTCGGCACAAATCGAATAACCCTAATCGAATCCCTTCGGTTTCACACAATTCCCTAGAAGGCGAGAAAAGACTAGACTCCTGAGTTGGAAAATCAGGCCTTAACATTCCCCTCAATCTAGTTGCTGGCATAAAAACAGAGCTGTCGCAGGACAACAGCACCTCAAAGATTTTCTTCTTGCTGCGTCTTTAGGTTACAACCCCAACCAGAACCAGAACGTTTCAGCCAATGACCGAAGGCCAAAAGGCTTACCAAAGGCTCGTCGGTCCCCGTTCTGCCAATTGACTTTTGGTGAAGGTTTCGGAAGAACATGCATAGCCGAAGTCAGACATGAACTTAGAGAGACTTTTGGTTGCCGTGTCTTGCCCTCTATTCCCCGTAAAGCAGAGCGCCCTGGCTGGATGTAAGTCTTCAACTGCCCCCCGACGGATGAACATCGTGACAAGTATATTTTGGCATATTTGGGCCGCTTAAAAGTGCACCCATTGCAGGTAAATCAATTTCATAATTTGTAGCACTCGCCGTTAAGGATGTTGGTCTTGACAAAGGCGTTTTCAAAAAACTACAGAACAATGTTGCCACCCTTACAAAATCTATACCAAACCGAAACTTTTTGTGAATGAATTGCCATCTGGTGAACTTCGTGTGGGTTGCCAAAGTTCCATAAATGGAGATTAAAGTTTTATCACTTGGGCGTGTTGCTCAATCCTAAAACTTCTCATGGTGCTTTGATATCAGTAGCAACAGATTAGACATACACGAGAAAAAAAAACACCTGCCGGTCCCAATATTTACCCCCGCTAAATGGAAAACTCTTAAAAAAAAACTTGGCTTGGCTGTATGTATATCAAAAGAATTTGGCCCACTGTTCCCCTTCTTCAACTTCAGCCAATATGATTTTCGAAGTATCCATAGAAAAGAGTGAGTTTTAGAACTGAAGCGGGGGCAGTACCCAATTTAATCATTACAAATAGATGTAACAGCAAAAAAGACAATAAATATTTGTGAAACCCAATAAAATACTGTAATTAGATTTTCCTGACTTTTATTTTTCTGCAAAAGAGGATGTTTTGTATTTTTTGTGTATTTGTTTTTTTTATAATCATTAAAATTCTTTAATAAACATTAACTTTTTTAATTGCTTAAGGACACAACCAACAAATATACAATTCAGAAACAAGACAACCGGCAGGCGGACCGACGGACAGACGGACAGACGGACCGTCAGTTGTATAAATTTACAAAACAAATTTTCTAAATGTAACCATAACAAAAAAGTTTTTTTCCATTCAACTGCTCTAAAATTTGGTTTAAGGCGGCAATTCGAGTTGAAAAGAGTTGTTGGGTGGATGGAAAATTTATTTCCATTTTATGCTCCGAATTGACTTAAATGGTTCGAAGGAGCGGTGGGAGGGGGGAGTTATGAAGTTGTGATGGCAACATAAAAGGAAGTGCGTAGTTAAATTTTGTTACTGTAGACAGGAAACATTTCAAGCAATAAAATAAAACTTTTCTAATTAGAAACCATTATGCGATCAAAGTGACAATTATCTCCTTTCGAAATAAAATGAAAATTAACGAAATTGGAATTAAGTGGCAGATAGAATGAATGAGTGCTACAATAATTCTGGTAAAATATTAAGCAACACCAGTTGCCACTTCATATATAAAGTTTATTTTTTGTAGAAAAAATTTCGAAGCCGTCTACACATTTTTCTGCTTCATTTGAACATTTATTGTAGTTTAAGTGGAATAGTTTGGCGGGGGAGACTATGGAAATGGAGTCACTTGCAAGGCATTTCATTATTCATTTAACAACAAAGTTTGTGTAGCGCACTTTAATACGGAAACGCTGCCTCCCCCTGATTTCATTTAAGGGATTACCTTGCCCTTGTCATTTGTGCCTCATTTACCTTAATCCGAATCTATTTTTTGTTTCAAACTTTTTTTTAATGGAACTTATCAATTAAAGTATTAACAAAACTTAAGAACTTAAGATTTTAAGCAGGAAAAATTATGAATATATAAAATTTGGACTTTATTTAGTGTCCAGCTTGAAATAAACATTTCTTGCAATAACTAAATAAATTAAATCAAAAGCGCAAAAGGAACCGAATTCATGGACTTGGAGCTTCTTTTGAACTATAATTCACATTAAAAATCGATCTGTATGTACAAACATATATTGTTTTTATATTTATCTTTACATTTCAAATGTCACGTGCGACACCATGAAGGCACCAACATATATAAGTAAATATCTGTAGATATTAAAAGGTGGTTTTCACACATGTTGTTTCTGCTTTTTGTAAGTCATTGAACGAAATAAATTTGGTAAAAAATTATTTAAAAACAAATATCAGTAAATTTTTTTCCAAAAAGTTTAACAAGTTTTTTTATATTTGATGTTTTTTTCTAAATGGTAAAATGTGTTCGGCTCGGCAATTTGTTGTTCGAAATAGATTGAAGTTGCTGATCACATTATTTTTTTTTTATTGAACATTTTTTTTTGTCTTCGTTCAACAGCTGTTTTGGCAAAATCTTTGTTCAAATTCGCAGGTTCCTTTATAGGCTCTTGTTCAAACCGTTATTTAACAAATTTCGTTGTTGTATTATTTTGTTGAGACTTATATTTACGATCCTAGAACTTTTCTGAACAAAAAAGTTTAATATTCTCAATCAGATTTTCTCTCACAGCCGTTAAACAACAAAACTTCTCAATAGCACCATTCAAACATAATATTATTGCCACAACAATACTCAAAAACAGGCGTAACTGCATTGAGTTGGGTAAAGCCCGGTCACAAAGAATGGCACCCGTTGTGCTGAGAAAGTGTGTCACCGAAAGTGTAGATTATAAGAAAAAGCGATGAAAAAAGAGATGAGCTCGGAAATGACAATTCAATAACGTCTTATAGTGGGCGCAGCTCATCCGATTGGCTTTCTTTTTTGCTCTAGCGGCACTTCCATTCTTTTGCTCTTGTAAATAGAAATTAAATATTTTGCAAAAATACTTACAGATTTCTTTGCCGTGTTTCACTTGTCTTCTGTTTTTTTTTCTTGAAGAAACAGAACATGTTTTTTATCTCCTCCTTTAGCTGGTTGCTTGTAAATATTTCTTTTAAACATATTTTGCAATTTTCTTTTATTTTGTCTTACAACAGAAATAATAAAAACTTTGTTGTTGTTGACGTCGTTGTCGTTGTCGTTGTCGTCCTGTGTGCGATAACGTTTTAATCCTTTTAAAAGCATCCATTAGGAGTTTTTCCCATTTTCTTTTTTTTTTTGGTATTTTCTTGCGTTCATTCTTTTAGTATCGTTGGTCAATGTTTTAATTTTTGCAGTTGTTTTGTCTCTCCTGTCCTTTTTCAGGTCCATGAAACAAAGTATCAAGAAGAACACACGAAGTTTTAAAATTTTAGGAGAGTTTTTGCAACTCTTTGCTTCTCTCTACTTCTGCTTCGTCGTCTTCTTCTTTAACAGATTTAAGTGGTAAATGTAATTCAATTACAGTAATTAAATGAAGAAAAAACTTAATGAAATTTAAAAAACTGAAACTTTTATCGTTTCTTTCGATTTTCCTAATACTAATTTTTTTTGCAAATTTAATAAATCACTGGGGAAAAACGGCATTGAAAGAGTGCCGAAGATGTGAACGAAAAGAGCAAAGCAGTTCAAGTTGTTGAGGAACTTTTGGAGTTAATTAATAGTATTCTATTGTATAAATTTTAAAGTGCAGAGCGAATGGATAATTTAGGTGCCGTCCCCAGCTCTCCAACGTTAACATTAACAGCAAAATAATTGACCTAAAGGCGACATGTTGTAAATCATGAATATGCGCGATGCACGATACAGTTCATAAATAGTCTCGAAATTAGTTGTTGGACTTGCACCATAGAGGCGAACGTTATCGTTCGACAACACAGGACATAAGATTAAATAAGATGAAACTCGTAAGTCTGCGTCCTTTGCCCATAAATTAATTCGCAAACTAAAATCTCGTGTTTTTATTTCCACTTCTTTTTTGTTTGTTATTAATTTCCTTAAACACCTGCATGAAACAAAATATTCGTACTTTTGGCTGCTCCCCTTTGCTCTTGCCTCTTCAAACTCAAAAGTTACGCAAAAAAGGGGTTCATAATCTTGACGGGTGCAAAAAGTAAAGGAACTTTGAACTATTTTTTTAAAAAAAGAAAGAATAATAATTTAAAAATTGCTTTTAATTAAAGCAACATGATTTTGATCACCTTTTTTTTTTTGGATTACAACAATTTAATTCCCAGATTAAGAAATTTTCAAATCTTGTGTATTCTTTTCCAAACATTTAAGGGAGTTTCTCGATTTGCAGCAGACATTTCTTGCCAAATCTATCACCCTCCGCCGTACCATTTCATAAACGTGTGTCATTTATCTTCTGCCACTGACGGAATTTGTGTTGTGAACACAGACGAAGTGCTTTCCTTTTCCGCGTTTTTCTCCTCATTCCGTTTGTGCTGCGGTTTGGCAGAGAACAGAGAAAGGCGGACTAAAAGACCGAAGTTTGAGGCGTTTGTTAAGTAGAAAATTTGTTTTTGAGGTTAAATACTGTTTTGGTTCCTTTTGATTCTATTAAGGAAAGCAATATTGGCTGAAATGCCCTCAACCACAAGCAATAAATTTACTTGTTTTCACAAAATTCCACAACAATTTTTCAGCGAACAAAAACGCAAATTAAATACGACTGCATTTAATTGATATGAAATAATTTTTATATAAAATTTGATATGGGGTAGTTTTTACATCATGAGGAAAACATTTGCTGCACTATGGTTTCGCAACTACATTTTGTACATAGAAGTTACATACCCGAGTCCGCTTTGTGCATTCCATCATTTGATAAATAAAAAGTTGTGACTTCTTTTTACTCTTCTCGTCGCTGACACCATGAACATCAGCGCAACATTTCATATTTCACTTGATACCATAATTAATTTATAAACAAAATGTTCAAATGGCTGTAAGCAGCCCGGCCACACATCAAACGGACTACTTCAAAAAATGTTTTTTTTCTATGGTGTTTGTGCGAAAAAACTCACGCATGTGGTTTGAAATTTCACTAATACATACTTGAATTTGATCAAACGGCTTGATGTGTGGCCGGGCTGCTTTAAGTGGGAAAAGTAATTTTTGAACTCCACAATGAAACGCAACATTTTAATTTGTTTGTCATTTACAAATAAATTATATTTTTATATTAAAAAACAAACACACAAAATAAACGTTTCACTTTAACTTCCTAAGACTTGGAGCGCAGCGGCTGTTGGCGTAACCAACTCGTGTTCTTACAGCTACTGAGGGGCCTTGTTTCTGCCACTTCCTGGGTTGATTTATGCTGCACTCCTTATTGCGCTTGTGTGGAAGCTACGGGCTGTGGTGCAAGACAATTTATGTTATGAACACAATTGTTCGTTATAAAGTTGCGTGCTGCCCTGCGTAGACATTTTACCCTTTTATTTTAATTCGCGAACTGGCAAAAGAAACCAATTATAGTTGGACGCCAATTATATTTAATATTTAATTTAACGCAATCAAAATGGCACGCCCTGTTATTGTTCTGCAATATTTTGTTACTTGGGATTCAATTACCTGGAACTGGAACGGTGCCAGCAATTTCAATTCTTCCACAAAAGTTATAATAGGGGTATTCAATGGTTTTTGCCTTAACACACATGAATACAAATGCAGGCAAAAAATTATCACCAAGATTTTTCCAAGAAAGCACAATTTCAAAAGTTTCAGCAAAAACATTTTCTGGTCCAGCAAAAAACCTTTTTATTTGCATGTGAAACAAACCCCAACAAAAGATTGTGATTGAAAATATTTTTAAATTTTCAGAAAATTTGCATTCCATCAATTGTTTTCGTTGTTTCAGTGAAACATTTTTGTGTTTTTTCAATAAAAATATCATAATATTCTTACAAAAAACCAAAAAATTCATTCAACAATAATCACAATTTAATGTATGAAACAGCTGTTCTGGGTCGTTCGTTTAAGTGGTGGGCCCTTTTCATTTAATCAAAGTTAAAGATGGATCCGTTCGTTCTCATCGTTCATGATAGTTTTTGTTTTGCAAAGTTGACATGAATGTCCTAAACGAAAGCAACCGAAATCGAAGCATCATTCATTTAGCTGCTCCATTTATTATTATATAATTAATTAAATAAGTATTATTTGAACGCAGGTCGAAACTTCTAAATGTCATGGTTCAAATATAAGATTTATACATAAAAACAAGGCAAATTAGACATTTCATGTGTTCGCCCCGCCTCAAATTGCAGCGGAAATTTACTGGACATCGATGCGCATTTCAAAAATATTTTACGTTATTTTGTTTTTTTTTTTAATTCTTATATAAAGTTTTCTAACTTAAAAAACGATATTCATAAGGATCTTGTGAAACATTTGGATTACGCTTGAATCACAAACGAAAACGTGTGTTTTTTTTCTCTTTATCACATATTTCCTGTAACAGGGGACTCAGGTGAATTTACAGAACAGGAATATATGAAGCTTCTAAAAAATTCTTATGAAATGCACTCAGAATATTGAGAGCTTTTCAGCAAAAAAAAATACCCCCGACGTGTCGTTCGTTTGTGTTCTGTAACCAGCGCATGAGATATTGATTACAAAGAGTTTAAATGAAAGTTCATAAAAAATAACAAACAAAAAAAGAAAATGTTTAATAGTTATTGGCCATTCCGTAAAACTTTCTGGGTAAAAAGTTGCTTCTGCCGGACACTCCATTCCTAATACCACAAGTCTAAAATATTTGTATAATTTTTCTTTTTTTGCTAAACTGGCAAAAACTTACTAGTACATTTTAATGAAACACAAGAGAAGTGAGCGAACGTGAACTGCTAATTTATTGATTGATGATGACGATTGATGTGGCCGACATCAAAGTTCTCTTCTGAGGTTGCATGTGGCATGATGGCAAACTTAATTAATTACATTAAATATATAGATACATGCCCCTAGTAAATATCTAATGTAGTAATTCCCCCCCTTCCCCCCTATATGTATGTACATATGTATATAAAAGTGTACGTATAAACAACATTATGTGTCCAAACGCTTCTCTTATAGCTGATTTATTGCGGGTTTTGTTTAATTTAAAGAGACAAAAAATATTGACACACAATTTTAATTGTGTTACAGAAAAACAATAAATCTTGACTAAGCAAAAGATGATTAATTTGCAGGATATTTGCAGGGGGTATTCTGGAATCCAAGTCGGTTGTGTCTATTTGGTATCAGAAACCAAATCGGTTTTGTCCTCTCTAAATGCAAATAGCGCCATTATTGAATCAGCTGTTTTGTGTTTTCATACTTTGCTTCAAGATTCTGAGAAACAGTTTAAACGTATGAGAGATATTAACTCAGATATACTGAAAAAAACTGTACAATTCCAAAGTGTTCCTTATAGTAACTTTATATTTCAATGAAATCAACATCATTTTTTTATTTGTCCGTTTTAGTTCCGATTCCAATACGAATGGATTTCCTGGTCAGAAATTTAATAACTTTTTCGTTTCAGTATTTTTTTTCCAGATTATATAAAAAAGATTGGGAGAATAAATAGTGGACAGAGTGACAACTGCACAAAGAGCCTCAGCTGTAAGAGGTCGTCTACAACAGGGAGACCAAGTGCTACCAAAAACACCAGAAACATCTATCAGAAAGCGTTGCGCTCAGCTGGGAAAGGCTCTTACGTCACTACGGCGCATTTAAAAAAAGGTTTACTGTTATTCCCCAGTAAAGTGAAATGGGTGCGAGATCATCAGAAACGTCTAATTATCCAAAAACGAGCCCCTCATAGCGAAGCCGAAAACGAGGGTCATTTAACGAACTTTATTTTCTATAGTCAGTGTAATAAAACATTTATTATAATTTAAAAAAGTTATTAAATGGTGACCTTGGGCACCCTGTACAGTCCATTTTGAATGGCTTACAGAAATCTATATACGTACATACCGACATATAAAAAACCGAATGTGTATTTGCTTGTTGGTACCTAATGCGAGACAAGAACTATGGGCCGAACTTGCTGAAACTCTCACAACATTTAACTGCAGCTCTGGATCGAATTATAGGCTCCTTTTTTTGAACCCCTCCCACTGTTTTAAATTATGTTACTCCTTCCTTTTTACCATATGATAACTTCGTCATTTGGAGACCAATTTTCAATATTCTTTTTGCATTGTTCGCCCTTCGTCATTTGAGGCAACAATTTTCAAAATGTTTTTCGCATATATTTTCTTTTAAATGGGGATAGCAAAGCACACCGGGTTAATTTAGTATTTATATTATATAATGCCTTGAAAAAAGAAGGAAAAATATGAAGGTTGGGAATCTTAATATTGAATGCCTCGAGAAGAGCAATGACTTCCTTAAAGCAAAATAACGAAGCTCTTTTTGGTTATTCTACAGGCACTTTTCTTAAATAAAATTTTATTGTTGATGTAAAAAAGTACTTTAAAAAAAGTTAAGAAACAGCTTTTTCAAACTGCGGCATTTTTACAACATGAAACTTTGTCGTCTAACACTGTCCGTACAAACTTATCAGGGCTTGGCTGCAATTCAAAGTTTGTCTAATTAATGTTTCTCTAACTGGCTTAAAAGATTAATTCAGTTATTCTGCCCACTGTACTTGAACAGTATCATTTTGTGTTGTACAGTTTTTTCCAAAAATAATATGAGGAAATTGAAAACTTATACGTTGTTTTCACGAAGGAAGTGGTTGCGACTGCAACAAAGTTTCGACGTGTCTTTGTGTGCGCATAATAAAATTTCTGCTTCATTGTGTCTAGTTGGGTGAAGTGTTTGCTTCAATAAATTGTTCGTTTGTAGTTTGAACTGTGTTCACTTTACGCGACAACACTGTGAGCTTTATGGCTTTAATTCATATACTATAGCCTACTCTGAGGATGAATCTTAATCTCCAGCTCATACAAGTCACAAGTGATCAGTTCTCCAACATTAAGTCTCCCTTATGAACAGGCAATAAAAATGCTTACAGATCCATATTTAGATTTTGCATGATCAGTTTTTTAATGGTTTTTTAATAGATTAACTTCTGTTAAAGTTACACACGGATACACACTGATACAAATACAAACACTCTATAACCCAACAAACAAATCCATATTTATATAATGTAATATATAAAAGCCAGTGTTGTGGGGATGTTGGGTTAATTAATGTGTGACAAATGCTAACAAAAGTTCGCCAACTCAGACGTGTCCCACTGAGCGAAACTGTGTCAGTCATTCGTACAATGATCTAGTCCATTCTAAGTGCAATCGGTGATCCTTTCAAACGATAAACAAATTTTGCAGATTCACTCAACTATTTTTTCAATTCAATAAAAAAAACTGGAAACACCCGCTCATAGTCCCTTTTGTGGAACTCAGTTCTATGGCCCTAATTTTTTTTTTCTTTCTATTAGCAAAAGAAACATGTTAATGGCTTAATGCAATTCCCACTCTTTAGCAACTACCTTCGAGTATGTGTTCATGGATGAAATTATAAAGAAAATGCAAAAAAAAAATCTTATCTCGGTCATGATTACCATTACAAATTGTTTGCCCAGTGGAAAGGGCCGGTGTATTTGTTGTAGGATTCGCACTTGGTAGGAATATGTACGATATTCATTAACACTTATTGCACCTTTTGTAGGAGCCTAAACCAACAAACCGAACAAATAATCCAGCACACATACACACATACATATATATGTGTGTGTGGGTGTGTGTGGGTGTGTGTATAGAAACAAATACATCCTCACACATGCAGGAGGCGTTTATAATAATAATAATAATGAAAAGAAAGTACTCGGTTAAATGAGGTGGTTAGTGGCTTAGACCTTGTCCTCATATCGCAAACAAAACATGCTTAAGCCAACATGTGCCAGCCTGCCTGCCTGCCTGCCAGCCTACCAGCCTACCAGCCTGATCTCTTACATACCAACACAAAATAATACAATCTGATTCCGAAACCTACAAGGGTGAACATACGAAGCACGTTCTGTTCAAGTGAGAAGGAATAATTCTGGGTATTAAAATTATGAAAAACTATGAAAGTTAAAAAGAAAAGTACGGGTGCGTTCACGAATGCATAAAAACTTTGCCTCACCGCTGCAGTGATGCCAAGTTTGTTGCTGAGGCGCGATCAGCTGTTGCTGCCGGTAGGCTGATGCTTTAACAGCTGTGGAAATTTTGAAAAATCTTCAGAGTCCCACATAAGAAGTGAAAAAAAACATGTTAAGCCCAATAGTAATAATATAATATTGAATCAAAGAAATTACAGTTTGCTTGTAAATTACAAGAAAAAGCACCAGAAAACACAAAATAAGGCAACTCTTCATGTACTAAAACATGTTGAAGCAGAAAAGAAGACTAATACTCGAAGATTAAGAATTAACTTGAATTCATAGTTATTTTGACAGGCTGCACTTTCATCTTGTGTAAAAAAAACCTAATTCTGTGTTTAATCATATTAAAAGATGCAACAATTATGAAAAATTGCTGTAGAGCTGCCACATCATTGCCTAAAAAATGTTTGCTGTATGAGAGTGATGCCAAGTATTTTACAGCTGATGCTTCTTACGAACGGTTCCACTTTAGTAAAACTCGACTTAACAATTTATTCTAAGCAAACAGATATTTGGCACTATGAGCGTACCAAGATTCTGGCAGGGCAGCCTATCAGATTCATGGCATTTCATATCTTTTACTAGAAGTAAGTCCTAAAAAAAATTTTTGCTACAAAAAAGAAAAGTTGTAGGTACTTTATCTAACGAAAAAATTTTCTGGTCTCAAGTTTTGTGTCTTTTCAGCTGGATGTCTATTAAAAGAAATAGTAAAAAGTGTAAGTGGTTGAGCAATTTTTTTTTATTGTTTGACAATAAATTATAATTGGGAAAGCAAAAAACTCTGTAGGAATCTTTCCGTTGTCATTCAGCCACCGGTTTTGCAAAAATGTTGTTAGAATCTGGGCAGTCCCTTGCCCGGTTCGCATTCAAACTGTTCAAATTTTAACTGATTCCGCAAATTCGCTTATTATAATGAAGAAAAAACATTTTTTTGTGCTTTTCAAAATAATAAGAGCACAAAATACGTACGTAAATACATTGATGATTTTCCAGGTATATTTGCCATGTGCAATACCAAACCCTAGTAATTACTGTGGTGTATTTACAAGTGTACAACTGTTTTCAATTTGTTCGCCGCATTCCTTCATATATGCCTTTAAAGACATTTCCGTCCTGCCCGCGCCAGAAAATATGAAAAGCACACAGCATTTCCCTCATAAAATTCTAAGTTTGTAATGAGTTTATTAAGAAACTGCACACTTTACACTTCACTGCACACACACACATACACACAATCTCACACTTTGGCAACAGTTCCATGGCAAATTGAATGAAAACTTTAAATTGCAACACTTTTATTATTATTATTATTACTGTTCACTTCTGTGTCTTAATTCTGTTTTATTATGTTGTAGCCTCTGCTCATCTTGTGGAATTCATTCTGTTTTTGGGCCTAAATGTTTAGCTCAGCAAATGGCCAGGAATAAGTGAGTGCAGGGAAGCATTTTTTGTATATAATAGACTGGTGCATGCCACACACAAGTATCTACTGTCGATGCTACCAAAGAAATGCCACTGTTGCCGCAGTTGGATTTTAAGGGCGTTTGTTTCTTTTGTTAAAGCAAAGAAAATAATTTAAAAAATTAATTGCAACTCTCGAAACACTTTAGCCGGACACTTTAGAGAATAGTAAAAGAATGGAATTGGATAATCACACCCCGTGCCCGGGCTTAGAGTTACAAAGACATTTTAGCGGAGATTTCCTTATTAATGGAATTGAAAAAGGAAAATTGGCGTCCTACGCGCACAACCACGCACGTCGGTCCTTGTTGCTACTGCTGTCCTTCAATAATCTATTATTGATGATGTTAAGCAGGTTTTTGCTAACAATAATCGCAATTTGTCTTTCTTATTGTAGATCTATTTGAATGAAAGTAGTCGGAAGATGAATGTTCCCCTCAGATGGAGGCATTTATCCCGAGACCTTGGAATGTTATAGGACAACAAGGTCAGTTGTACTGCAGGTGCCGTTATTTCATAACAGCTGAAGTCGAATTTTTCCTAATTTTACCTAATTTTGGTAAATATTGGTTAATTGTTTGCCAAATTGTTGTTGTTGTAGTGTTCTGTACGACTTTTCTTTTATTTGGGTTTATTGGTATTTGTTTTTAAATATAGTTTTTCATTAAAAATTTATTTGTCTCCTAAAACGACTCGATCGAAGCTATTGTCAGGCATCGTCACAAATCTGGACCGAAACCAAAAAGCTTGATGAAATTCATCAAATCAATTTCAGGCAGAACAATTTCTTTTATTCTGTCTAAAAGACTGTCAGCGTAAACGAATCGATTAGTCCTTTTTTCCAACTGGTTGCGATTAAGGGCAGAACAACTTGTATGAATATTTCATTTTCTGTAAATTTCATAAATAGTGCGGCGGAGTCAGAACAATATAGAGCTGTAGTTGCCTATTAGTACAACTAGATGCTTTTTTTATCTAATTACGCTTAAAAGCAGAAAAGTTTTGACACATTTTCGGAATAATATTGAGCTTTAGGTTGCTGGTAGTACAACTCGACACTGTCTTCAGTTAAGTTTTTATTTCAAATATCCCAACCAACTTTAATTCATTGCGAAAAGCGAAAAAGCATTTTAATTCATTTAAAACAAATTGCATTCCCAAATATTTGATTTTCGAGTTTTTTAAAATAATTCGATTAGAAAACAAAACTGCTCAAATTATTATAGTTTTAACACAGTTTTTGGAAATCCGTTTCATAAGAATTCCTTCAGTTTTTCAGCCGCATGATCAACAATTCAAATGTATGTTCGCACGAAAACATATTTTTTTTATATATTTTAGATCTTATTCAAAGACACAATTGAATGTAAATTTAAATGTTTGAAGAAATTTTTAAAAATCTTTTCCGACCTTTTGACGATTAGAGTGCAGTTTGCCGATTACATTTTTATTTATTTATCAATTTCTATTTTGTCGTCCTTTGAACTTGTCCCCGTCAGAGTTGTCATATGCACTTTTTGGTATCTACTTGAACGATCTCATTCCTCGCCAAATTCCCTCTTTTTATGGCTCTGTACAATCTTGAGAACAGGAAAAAGCCGCTGGGGACCCAACCCTGTGAATATGGTGGCTAAATCAGGATGACGGTGCTGCTTGTAACCGGTTTTTGTTCGCTAAACATTCAGACATTTTGGAGCGAACTTCGCTGCCTCGGGGCTTTATATATCCAAAATGAGCCAAACGATATGCCGACAGTCTCAGCAATTTGTCTAATAGTGATTCGACGATTCTGCTTAACAATTTTCTCCACTTTCTCCACATTCGCTTCGATTTTTGATGTGCTTTGAGGCAAATTCTTTGATCTTCTTTACGCTCAACATAAACAAAATGTACGAAGTCCGTGAAATTTGAAAATTAGCCTTAGTTTTGAGCTGACCTCGTATACTCGTAGACAGCTGGAAAATACACAAAAATTATAAAAAAATAGGCGGTTGTTCCTACGATTTTACGGAACAAAATTGTGAATAATTTTTAATACGAATCTAAATAAAATTTTTAACCGCAGTAGACAATTCTTGCGGGCAATAAACGGCAACCTCGGAAGCGCTCCCCAGCAGCCACTAGGACAATTCTACAACTCCTTAAACTAACTAGAGAATGACTCGCAGCCCTCCTTCCCGTCACTCGTTTCCTCGTTTATAACTTGAAGTTATTTGCAACATGGAGAAACCCCGCACAAAGTGTAAGTGTGTGTGTGTGTGTGTGTAGAGTTTTATAACTCAATCAAATGCAAGATTCAACATCATAATTTTTCTCTTATTTCGCGTCCTTCAAACCAAAAGAAAATTATGTTAAATTAACTGAATACATTTTTTACACTCATATTTCAATTTACTTACCTTTACAATTCCTTCGTACTCCTCTCAGCTCGGGCAGGATTAAAGGACGAGTACGAGTGCAGTTTTAGGTTTTTGCTACGCGGCCATCAAGCTGCCCACTTATTCTAGAGCTCATGGTTCGTTAACTACATACATTTTTGTTTTTTCTATGCTGAATTCATTCAGCTCTTTTCTTCTTAATCTCGGTAAATGGTTGGCCAAGGTTTGATGGGCTTGGAACGGGACAAAAACGTGAATATCTCATGCTAAGCAGCTGGTTTTTAATGCATTCTTTTGCTTTTTTACCTTCTTGTTATTGTTTTTGTTGGCGGTTTTTACTTCCAAGTGGCTTAAGTCGGTTATTATCCTTTGGCTGCTTTTTATTCTCCTCTCGCTTTAGTTTTTATAACATTAAGTAATTCAACGTTGAAAACAACGCATCCTTTTTACCGCCAACTTTAGAAAGACGTCCTTTTTTTAAATAATTTTTAGTTTTGTGATTTTTGTTTGCATTTTCATGTCTTTGTGTTGTTGCATTTCACGATATTGTTTTTTATTTTCACAAAATTATGTTTATTTCCTTTGGAAAAGTTGTTGGTCAATAAAAACAGAAAATCTTGGAAAAAAATTGAAACTTAGGAAAAATGAAAGCAGAGAAAAGTGCGCACCTTTAAATAAAAGATAAAAAATAAATCGGTTTTTCGAACAGTTTGAATTTTGGAACGATTAATCGAGTGCGACCGTGTTGGCAAAATCTGCCTAGTCCATCACAACTGCTCTGACTTTGAAGGTAACTTTTATCAAAACTAAGGCAAGGGCATCACAGACGAACCTGGAAATACTCCAAACACTAGGAATAAGTACCAATAATGTGATAAATCTCTCTGCTCGGAGCTAAAAACTTAACGGAGTGATCTTTGAGTAACATCAGTGCCAGTCCTGCCGCACTGTTCTGATGATGGTCAATAGTATGTGTCAGCCGGTAGATAATACACCATCATATCTGTTCGGGTGATCAGGCAAGCGCAAGTGATAACTTCTAGGGTTTCATAATACTGGATAACAAATCATTTGCAAACCAATTCAGGATATCTAGTTCATCGAGCCAGACATCCCAAAAGCCATTTAATAATTAAGAACTACTAATACTTTCCTTCTGCGATTTAGCTCTTCAACCAAATCCAGAAGTCCCAAAAAGTTCTCTCACTAGAACTTTTCAGTCAAGATGTCCCCATAATTAGATCAGGATCGTTGTGTTAAAGGAAATTTTATGAAATAAAAAATTGCGGCAGTTCTTCAGTTCCGCTAAGGTGCCTGTGTCCGTATTTAATCTGATTCTGTAAGTTGCACATTTGATGTGTTAAAATCGTTTCGATAACGGGGAAACATATTGGAAAAGAGTGAAGGACTGAAAGAGAGATCGCCCAGCAATCACAAGCCTAAGACAAGTGAGATCCACACTGACCGTAAAACTTAAATTAAAAATACTGAAATCAAGTATCCAATGCACTGATTTTTTACGCCATTCCAGTGACAATATATTACACAAACAATTCATTCACTGGCATCCAAGAGGCATTCTAAGGAGCAGAAGACCAGCAAACAATTACCAATTATGTTGCAATAAAGTTTCATCTCCTGCATCGCATCTTAAGTTCTTTTCTAAATCGAAAATACGCTGAGCCGAACAAATAATTAAAATATGATTCAAAACCTGCACTGATCGCTTAATCAACATGATGCAGCTTTAGGTTTTAGGGCAGAAGTCATGAGGAGCTTCTGCTTCTCATGACTCACATTTTTCTGCAAAGTCAACGACCAAATCGATACTTCGTTTTCAAAGTGTTTTAAACATATTGAATTCCGCTATTTATACCTTTTAATATTTCACAGCAGCTGGGAGCAGAACTTTGCCTACGAGCCTTAAATCAAGCAGCAGAAAATATTATTAAATTTCTTGCTGATAAATTTGGTTATAAAATATGTTTAAATGCTGCAAACACAAGTCGCACACAATTTTATGTTTCATGAGCAGAAAAAAAGTGGGAAAACAAAAACGAACAAACGAAAATGTTTAAAAATGTAAATTTCTACTTTAGGGATCAATAACAAAAACATTTGCATGCCATTAGATTGCGCCGCACTCTTCCAGCTCCAACAAACAGAAATTTATTTAAAAGCATCAGCAAATAGATATTCCCAAATTCCCCGAACCACAAACATGTATGAAAACCCGAGTACTGCGTACGTGTGAGTATGAATTTTGTAAAGAAACAGACGGACTTGGTTCACAGCATTTAAATTTTAAATTTACGACGCTGTTTTTTTTCTTTTGAGACGAAGAAGAAGAAGAACTTCATCAGCGGCAGATTTTTTTTTTTAATATTTTAATGATGAAAACTAACGCCAGAACTTAGATTTGCTGGAAAAAAATTATCCTCAATATGGGCAGAAGATTCATTTAAAAGACTGCTAAGTTTTCCATAGGAAGCCGCTCGAATAATATCTTCTCAAGGTCGAACTGGCTTAACAACTTGCTAGGAAATCCGGCTACACAGAATAACATTTTTTTTTAAGGAAAACTCTATGCACGAAATAGTCTATAAAAAACAGTTTGAGAGAAATTTTGTTAAAAAAACAATATCAGCAAAAAAAGTCTCTATATAAATAATCCTGTAATAATTTTCTTAGGTAACAGTTCCCACAAGTTTTAAATAACGGACAGTGTTGATGGCATAATGTCTTAGCAATTTATTTTCATTTTTATTTTTTGGTCGATACAATTTAACTAGCCAAAATTTATCGCTTCTGGTCACACTGATTTGAAGATATCATGAAATTTACGTCTTATTTGCTTTTATTTATATGTATTAGAAACCTTCCCAACTCAACTTTTTGAAAAGACAGTCTTGAGTTTTTATATAACAAAATTAAGTTTGTAAAAAATAATTATTTATTTGTACGATCAAAAGGTAATCATTAATTTTAGTACCACAATATAAAAAAATTTACTTGCCGAATAAATTACACTGAACAACGACTTCAACCATTTTCCAAAATTACGTGGTTTTGCCTGCAAAATAATCACAAAGTTTTCCGCTTTGACCTGTTCGTACGAGTAAATCTCTGTGTTCTTTTTATCTGGGGTATTGGGTATGGGCAACAGCAACACCCACACCCACACCCTCACCGGGTGCTAAGTTTTGAGCTTTGGCCGACTTTTATACACATGTATGTAGTAAAACTTCATGGCCTTTATTTTCGAAAAAGAGAAAATTTCACTTCCCCGGCCTGCCACTTTTCGGCCTGTTCTTTACGATTTATTACAGCCGAGTCAAAAACGATTATTGTGTGAGGTAACGGCTCACGGCTGTTAATATGTTCCACAAAAATATTGATCTTAATATTTTCCACAACGTTGTCGAATATCTACTACAGCTCAGCAGTATAAAATATAAATAATTTTCTACGAAAGGATTAAAATCTATTCAATTTGCGTTACTTAATTTTATAGTGCAGTTTTATTTTCCATATATTCTTCCTTTAACTGCTAATCAGGTGGCAGTAATTTGACATTTAGATTTACTGATTTGTCTATATCTACTACTTGTCATTATGGCCTATTCTGACGATGATGGTGGAACTTGCGATTATCAAGTAACGAGGACTTTGCTGCATAATTCAAGCTGTGTAGGCCCTACGGCCAGGAACTAACAGACAGCAAAGTCGTATGAGGGAGTTGGCCAGAAATTTCCATTGAATATTAGTTGCTTACTAGAACAGCTGATGATGATGTCACAGCAGTTCGAAGCACAGTTGGACCTCACACAAACTGGGAGTCACACTTCCATCACTAACGGTTAGTACTTTCTGAGATTTTAGGCTTTAAGCCAGTCATCTCAGCAAAACGCCGTGGAAAAACGGGGATCAGTCCGGGTTTTGAGAGTACCTACCCAGCAACAGTTACGCGTTCTGTCCTTGGGCTGTGAGGCGCCAGTGCCCCTCTGTACTGTAGCCAATCTGCCTGCTGCGTTAGAGAATAATTTAGCGATTCAATTCTCTGTCATATCTCATTCAACGAAATTAATCGCTTCATTTATTTCTAAGGAATTTAATTTACATTTTGCTATAAAAATGCGCTGCGCCAAACCCTACAATAGCAAAGAATTGCGAAAGTTGTTGAACAAAATGAAATCGAATTATTTAAAATAAATTTAATATTCGTCAGTTCTTGGCAATCAGTTTGCAGCAATTTGTAAAACATTTTCACTCTCTATTATTTCTATTAAATTTTCTAAGTATTTTTAGATGCATTTTGTTTCCCTTCTCCGCCATTCGTTGCCACATTTTCTATTCTGAATGTATTTTATTTTAAATAATTTGTCACAGCTCCATTATGTATTCCTTCAATGAAAAACTTTTCTCCATAAAGTATTAGAGTTTTATAATAAAAGAAAAAGGATGGTTTTTTTTTCTCGTACTCGTATTTTAAAATACTTTTTCAACATTTACCAACTACAACAACAACAAGCACAAACAACAACTACGAACACAGAGTACACAAAAAAAAAAGAAACTTAATGATTTACAATGTCTCCCCTGTGGGTAAACATGGCAGTATTTCAATTTTGTTCCTCTTTGGAACCAGCAACAGTAGCGAACAGTAGACGGACGAAACGTACGAAACGACAGCCTGCGAAAGTGGTAAAAAATGACACATATTTTTTACTTCATTTACGAGTTGAACGTTTTATTTTGTATGAAAAATCTATAAACTTTTTTTCATTGTTTTTTTTTTCGCTCACAATATAAAAATGATGAAATTTAAGGACTTGATGATAAAACGTGCACCGACTGCATTTTGCCGGTTGGGTTGGGCGAAAGAATAGCGATTTCATTTAAAGTTTTTATGGCACCTTTAAACGAACATTTTACGCCATGAAATGAATTATCCGTTGACAGGACTTTTATAGAGAAATAACAATATTCGATTAAGCGGCTCCAAAACACATTTGTGATTAAATAATATTTTAATAAAAAAAAAGTTGTATTAAAAACTGGGAGATTGTTCGCACAGCCGTAACACTCACCCCCCCCCCCCCCCCTCCCCACATTCTGCCAAAAAAAACCGGATTCAATAAAAAAAATGCATCTGTATAATAGAAAGTGATTTTTTGTTCTTAATTTCGGGATGAGAATATATAGAAGAACAGATTGTGAAACTGAAACTGGATCAGCATCTGCCATGATGGTCTCATCTGATGGCCCCGCCCCTTGTTGAATGCTAAGCATACACGCCTGCCAACTCCTTGTCATACGTGAAAAGCGAAAGGCTCGTATCAGTAGTTCACTGGCTGGAAGAGGAACTGGAAGTCGCTAAGCAGGTAGCCCGAAATCCTGCAGGTGCATCAAGCACTTTCCACACTTCCCACCATCTACATAGTTCCTACGGATAATAACAGGAAGCTCCTACATGACATTTGGTTCACCGAAAATACTGAGATCCTTTCCTGGGTTTTTTAGGTGGAAGTCGCAACTCGAACGTTGAAGCCAAGGTAAGTTTCCCAGCTCCCTTAGCAATACCGGAATTTTTCTTTCAAGGTCCCCGTTCGGCTAATTACCGTTTGGTGGAGGTTTTGGAAGAACCCACAAAGCCAGAGCCATTCAAGACCTTTCTAGAGTTTTGGCTGCCGTGTTACCAGGGGAACCCCTTCCCCTTTACACAAAGTGCTCCAGTTTTGAATACGCCTGGACAAAACCGGATGCCAAAGGGATTTATGAAACTGCATTGAAATCAGTGTAGTCATATTCCTTTGTACTTGAAGCCGTCTGACGTCCTGTTTAAAAGCCCTCTTTTAATTTTAGTGGTCGATTATTTTAGTTTTTACAAAAGTTTCAAATAGGGGCCACTGAAATCAACAACTTCTTAAGCTGAGCTCCGATTATCGCCACAATGAGTGAAAAGTTCTAAAGGTGCCAAACTAAGGAGCAACATAAACTAACAGAATATGGTTCGCAAATCACATGCGATTTCAAATCGTATAATTTGCAGAACATACTACCAAAGAGAAATATAAAAATAATACAAAGCAAGAATCTAAACTGTTATAATTTTTGTGTGAATAAAAACGTTGTTTGGGCAAAAGTATAATTAAAAAAATTTTTGAAAAATAAAAATAAAATTTGCAAACTTTAATATTAATGTTTCTTTTAATATTTAATGTTTTGATTTTAGGGTTCCCAGACCGGCCTATCGACGCTGGTGCTATTACTCAAGCAACTTAGGAAGACATTCTAACTTGCCAGAAAATTTATATTGAAAACTTTAAATTAAATTTAAAGCCTCCTCCTTTAAAAAACATGAAATGGAAGCCAAAGCAATTGAACAAAATTTTGAAAACAAAATAAAGTTGTCGTTGTTGTTGTACGTTAAAGTAATAACGCAAAGTAAAGAAAAAACAAAGTTTATGTAACTGCCAACAACATACAATATCAGTTTCCATAAAACGCAAATCAAAAAAGAAAAAGTCAGGCGTCTGGTTCCCTTCTCAAATATTGAGTGCTTAAAAAATCTGACCGGGGGACCAGGTTTTGCTTATATTTATAAAATATTTTTATTTTGTTACAATATTACAAGCTCTCTACTTTCCGGGCAGAGAGGCGCGCTGATACCCCTGTTGGCATGGATGTCAACCAAAACAAAGATAAATTAATTGGCAGAACGGGGCCCAACAAACCCTCGGTGTACCTTGAAAGCGGGATTTTTCGCTGGTCATTCAAACTCAAAAATAGGGTACAGGCCCTTGGTAGATACTAAAGTAGTGATGATCCAAATGTCCTCGAGAACATTTGTGACAGATTTCTGTTCTTGGCAAGGAACTAGATGGTGGGGAACGTACAGGCAAGTCTGTTTAAGGCCTAATGTTCCTTGGGGATTTCCCGCTACCGGCTTTAAAGGTTTAGTTTCCTCAACTGCCCAAGCAAATGCTGGCTGCAGGACTTAGATATCCTCAACTCTTCAGCAAAAAGGATTGTAGTGCTTAAATCCTTACAACATATTTTAAAGTCACGGGGGGCGGTGGCAACCCATTTACTAATACTTGAGTTAAGGCCGATACTCACTTAATCCAGTTTCACATCTATTTAATTACATTATTGATAGAGTTTGCCTTATTCCCTTAATGACAACTTTGCCATGTAAAATATTTTCCAAAGCAAATTATCATTAATTTGTATAACGACTTTTTTGTATTGAGTTCAAGCTCGTTGCTGTAACCGAAACGCTTTAGACCTCGTCACATTCAGCGCATGCAAAATGTTGCTGCAAACAGTTTAAAAAACATGCAGGGGTTTCTTGAGTGAACCATCGTATATCAGTTAAGTGGGCCAGGTAGCCAAAACAGGCTCTATAGGAAATTTTTACTTTTGGCAGATTTTATGCAGAAAAAACGTTTCTTGCTAATAAGTCTTCTACAGGAAATGTTTGATAAAAAATTTCGATCAATTTTCTGAAGAAAATTTTAACTCTCTGTAATCAAAACTTTTCTTATCGATAATTTTTTTTTTTTTAAATTTTACTGTAAATAAATTTACTACAAAAATTTTTACAAACTTTCTCTTGAAAATGTTACTCGAGTCAACGAATTTTGTTATCCAAAAAATTTTCTATGAAAAATAAAATAAAATAATCATGCAGTGGATTGATAAATTTTCTACAGAAAATATTTCCAACTAAAAGTATTCTATAAAAATGTTGTAAATGCCATCGACAGGTATTCTACAGAAAATTGTTATTATCGACAGATGTCTTTTACGACAAAGACCCCAATATAAAAAAAAAAATTAAAAGTCAATAGATTTTCCATGGGAAATTTTTAAAATTTACAAATTTTGTTAACAAAAAATTATCTTCTCATAAATTTTTTGAAACAAAATATTTCTGGTAAAAAATTTACTGCACAAATTTTTATCACCGAAAATTATTCTATATAAAATGTGAACTATCGGGCCATAAGGTATGGAAAACTTTTGCCTCCAGCATAGAGCCGAAAACTTTTCTTTAGAAAATTTGTTGTCGACTTTTAATATAAAGTTTTCGTTATTACCAAATTTTTACGATAAACAAATGTCTTACTGCAGATTTTTCTGTTGGCAAATTCTCTGCAAAAAAAATATTTCCATCTTTAAAGAAAATTGTACTGTAAATCAATTTTCTATAGAAAATTCTTGCTGTTCACGAATTTCCCATAGAACATTTTTGTAACCGGAAAATTTTGTAGGGCCAAGTTTTGCACCGAATATTCCTACAATAAACGTTTAGTAGCGACTACAAAAATCTTTTTCTGCCAACAAATTTTCTGCAGGAATGTCTTCACTATTCAAATTTTTCTATATAAAATGTTTAGCATTGAGAAAATTTCTACTTTAACCAAAATTTTCTGTTCAACAAGTTTTACTGATGACAAATTTTCTATAGAAAAATTTTACCATCGAAAAAAATAATTAATAGAAAATGTTCACTGTCGACCAATATTTTCAAGAAAACTTTTACTGTCGATACATTTTCTATGGATAACTTTTACTGTTGACGAATCTTATAAAGAAAACTTTTACTTGCGACTAATTTTTAATAACAAAAAAAAAACCAAAATTGACCGCAAAAGAATTTTACTGTCAACAAATTTTTTCCAGAAACATTTCGTACCGCAAAAATTTCTTCCAATTTTCTGTAAAAAAGTTTTGCCATAAAAAAATTGTCTATAACAAACTTTAACAATCGATAAATTTTCTTTATAAAATGTTTACTGTTGACTAATTTTTTATAACAAATTTCTTCTATCACCAAAATTCTCTGTAAAAAAAATTTCACTGTCGACTAGTTTTCTATACAAAAGTTTTACCGCCAATAATATCAACTAATTTTTTAAAGGCAATAATAGAATTATTACTAAAACTTTCTGTCGCGAAATGTTCACTGTCAAGAATTTTGTTATAGAAAAATTTTATTGTCCACCACTTCTTTAGAGAAAATTTTCGGTGTAGATAAATTTTCTACAAAATATCCAATAATTTTTAAATTGCCTGTAAAAAAAATTTCCTATTAAAATCTATTTCCCATAAATATTTTCGAAAGAAAATGTTTACGAGGGATAAATTTATTCTACCAAATTGTTACTGCCTGCAAAGTTTTCCGTGAAAACTTTCCACTGCCGATAGAAAATTTCTGCAGTAATTTCTACAAAATTTCCAACTCACACACACACAGTTTTGATACCGACAAATATTGCAGATGAATTTCCTAGAGACCGGCCATTATAGACTATTTACAATTTCAATGAACTCAAATTCGCCACACCTGTGCTTTAAGCCATTTAATTTGCAAACACTCGTTTGGATAATTACAAATGTTGCGAATGCAAAATTTTGAGCAGCGAAATTTATTTAGTTCATGTTGCACAAATAAAGACAAATTGCGCATTATTTTGTATCCCAAATTGTAACAATAAATAGTCACAATGTTACACTGACTACCAAAAACTGTTTATGAATTGACAACTGCGACTTAAACTATCAGCCAAATGAGTGAGCGACGGAATGTTCGAATGCGTGACGGTCGGGCTGAACGAATGAGTGACGGACGCGCTCCACACAGAAAGTCTGATTACAAAAACTATTGAACAGTCGAGCGTTAAAAATGAAAGAGCAGTTTTTGTGTTTCGCACACACACACACACACACAAACACATGTACATACATCTGTATATATGTATGTATGCGTGTGTGTGTGTGTGAGTGCAAATGCCATTTACAAATGATACGTTCGAATGTGCGCTGCACGATTGTTACTTGCATATTAAACAGATGCTAAATATGGATTATTTTCATTCATGCGACTTCAGCGCTGATGATTTTAATGATGAAGAAGATGATGACAACAAAAACGTCAAAAAAAAGATAAAAAAGTGAATGCAGTAATGAATAGAAGGAAGCGTTATTGTGTACGAGTGAGTATGCGGCAGAATATAGAACAACAAAGGCAACAGTTTGCTACACAAACTTGACTAACATGCAACATTCCGCAAGCTGCAACATGGCTCAGGTTTATATGAACGTTTAAATAAGTTTTGATTAAATGACATGTTTTTCATACACTTTTAATTTATATATATATTTTAATAGAACAAAGCGCTATTTTTTTCTGCATAAAAACAAAAATTTTAATGGGAATTTATAGTGAAAATAGATGATGAGCAGAGATGATTTTTATATTTAATTTAATTAAAAGTGACTGCTTTGCGTTATTAAAATAACAGAAATGTTTTTTATTTCTCTGGAAAATTGGATGTTATTTTGTTTCAAATAATTAATATTAATATAAATATATTAATATAATACCATATTGTTCTATTCTATTATATTATTCGTTTCGCTTTTGAACTATTAACTTTGGAATACTCTACATATTTTTAACAACTTCGAGTAGATAAAAATATATGTAGCCGACAATTTTGTGGCTTAAAAGTTGTTTAATGTGCGATAAGTTTCCCGAAAAAAAACCCATTAGACTGTCGGTGTTAATTAACTTCTTAATTGATTGATCAAAGGCAAAAAAAAAACATATAAAAATCATTTATAAATAATTTATAAACCTTAAGGGTGACTCGTGACAACGCTTCCTAATATAATGAAATCCAACGTAATGAAATCCAACGTAATTTTTAAGAAAATTTTTTCTTTTTGAAATTTATGATAAATTTTTGATTGTAAAATCTTTTTATCGGTAAAACTATTTTAAAGACATTTTTTAAAGTAAATTTTTTTTTTTTCAAATTTATGGTAAATTTTCGTTGGCAAAATTTTCTTTAAACATTTTTTTCCGATAAAAAGAACTTTCCTTGGAAAAGTTGTTTTATAATATATTTTGCTACAGCAGATTTTTTAGCAAAATTTGTTATAAAACAACTTTTTGAAACAAAATTCTTTTTATCGAAAACAATTTTTAAGGAAAATTTTGCTATCAAAAAATTTTAAGTAGAAAATTTTGTAATCGGAAACTTATTGTAAAGTTTTGTTAATTTCAAAGTGTTGCGTTGAAAAGTTCTCCGCAAAAAATGTTCCATAAAAAATTTTTCCATCGAAAACTTGTTGAAAAAGAGAAAATTGTGTGATCGGAAACTTATTGTAAAGTTTTCTTTAAATTCAAATGTATTGTTTTGAAAACTCTCAGGTAAAAATTTTGCGGGCTGAAAAATTTTCAGTAAACTAATTTTATTATAGAACAATTTTTATATAGGAAGTTTCACTATCGATAATTCTATCATCGAAAGCTTATCTCTAAAAAATAATATTTTCCGTGGAAAATAGTGAAAAATTTTAGTACAAAATTTAATTTTCGAAAAATGTTAATTTAAAAATGTTGTTATCAAAATGTTGTTGAAAACTTGTCTAAAAAAAAACATCTAAACATTTTTTATAGAAGAGATTTTTTTTTGTTGAATTTCTACAAATAATTTTGTACAAAATATTGTTTAGGACAAACTTTCCAATAAAAAAGTTGTCGACACATCAGTATCACGCAACAGACTTTGCAGTTATCAACTTTAGTTTATGCGCTTAATAAACAAAAATAGAAAATTAAAAGACTTTTCGTAACTTTAATTCATATTCAAGCCCAATGATGATTACTGGAAAAAAGTGGTGTCCTTGCCCCATTTAGCGTCTGTGGTAAAAGCATGAAAAAGCTGTATTATAATAGCAACAAAAACAACCAGAAAAAAACCAAACATTAACAATAAAAGTAAGACCACAAAGGATGGTTATCACTCACATGAACGTGTTGTGACAAAAGACCGTAAATGTAAAAAATAATAAAAATTATGAAAATAAATTTCTGAAATTATTTTGTTGCAGCAACTTGTATATGCCACGCTCATAATCGCCAATGTGAGGTTGTGTGAGTATATTGTGAGGCAAAGGGAAAAGTTCTTCCCCCAACATTGTTATTTTCTAGTTTATGCTTTGCATTGTTCCAATTAAATTTATGCAAAATAAAAATGAAAAGTAAGTAATAGGAAATTATGCAGTAAATTATATGGCCGTAAACACCCTGTTTACACTGAAAGAAAAGCAATTGAATTGCAAACACTGGCGTCTAAACACTGAATACCACACCGAATAAAATTCATGGAAATCTTTCATTTGGGTTTTTGTATGCGCCTGCATTCGATATCGAGTAGTCAAATACGTAACGTTACTCGAGCGGACATTCAATACCACTCTGTATCTATAGTATGAAAAAAACTATTTATTTATAGCCGTGAAATGCGTGAAAGATGTTGTGAAACAACAGTTCACATTGTCAACATATTTCATGTTTCAGCTGTCGAAAACAAATTTAAAGAAAAAGGTGCAAAAGTACAAAATAAGTACTTATTTTTATTAAAAAAATAATTTTGAAATTAGCACCATCCTGATGGCGCTCCACCTGTTGGTCCAATCGTACTTTCTCCTGTCCGTAAATATGAAAAAGGTATGCAAACTTCAAGTGTTCTCAAAATATGTAAGTTTTTTCTTTTCAATTTTACTTACTTGTACTTTTGTGCGAACGTCTGCCCATCCACCACATATTCCGTTTTGTTCCTGGAAGACGTGGGAATTCCTTTTCGAACCTCACAGCTCTTCAATTTTTTCCTCTCGTCCTAGTCCAGCAACATGTTTTCCTTGTCTATGGATCACTCTACCCGAACATTTGTTTTCTTTTTCACTAAAAATAACTTAATTATTTAGTGCTTATTTCTGTGATGACATAAAAATAATCAAAATTATTTGTAATTTTTTAGTGATGCCACCTTAAATTACACAAGATGTAAGTTGGAGCAAAATGAGAAAGGATCAGCTTTCAAAGATGTTGAAATAGATTCAATATATTTTCAATAAACTTTCTATGACATTCTTACAACAAATTGAATTAAAGCCAAAAAAAGCGAAACGCTATCCTTCTTTCCCTCTCCCCAGCTCAGTTCTGATACATGCCCTGCATATGTAGGGGTCGAACCTTTTATTACTAGTCCCAAAGAAAAAAAAACGATGTTGCTCAGTGCAAAAAAACCTATTAGACGCTGAAAAACATAATAAAATTTGCGTAAAAGTTTTATGTCCATATCGTGGCTAACAATTTAGGGCACTTCTTTGCCCCAATGCGACCATTTGGTCATTACAGACTCTATTCCAGATACTTCCACTGCATAGAAGCGAAGTGTAACTGCCAACTGCAGCTTTCGCGTTGGGCACGTTTTTGTGCCCAAATCTTGTATGAAATATGAAATCAACATAAAAGGGGTAATAAAAAGGAACAATTCTTTATTTTAGTCGGGTAACTTTGTCCGTAATTTGTTTTTAAAAATAAAATTGAAAAATATGGCCAGTTTGATTCCTTTGACACTTTCATTTTACTAAAAAATTATTTGGCGCCAATTTGTTCAATGCAATTACGACACATTAAACAGACATAAATCGCATACGATGGTTCGCTTGTCCGATACATATCGAAATGTTATTCGGTGCAATAGTTCGCTCGAATTCTAGGCGGCGAATGGAACCCTGAATATAATTTCTTTTCCGTTAGGGAAAAATTAAGTGTTTGCAGAAAAGTTCTAATTTTTGTCTCTTTTTTTCGAGATGTGCCAAAAGGGCTCTTAAGAGCGCAGAAATAAACTAGAGAAGGTACTAAATTGGACGCTAAAATTGTACCAAGTATCAGTTCTATCTCTCTATGTCACACAAGTGACAGGTTTTCTTCATCATTATTTGAACAATGACGCAAAAAGAACAGAAACAACATCAACAATAAACAGTGTTGATTTTACTGTTTTTGCAAACAACTTGTTTGGTCATATTTTACTGTAATTTGATTTGAAATACGAGTATAAATGAATTGAGTTTAAGAATATCAAGTTTAAAGAAAAATATTATTTTAATATACGAAATCATGTTAAATCAACTTGATATTGCAATGAAGCCAAATCATAACCGCTGTTACTATAAATTTGTTTTATTGCAATAAATATTTCATAGTTGATTTAATGTGACTTGTTAACAAAATCAAATATCAATCTATACAATTCATACAAAGAAGGCTTAAATTATGTTCCAATTCTGTTAATTCTTATGCTATAAAAATGAAGCAGCAATTCGGCTGTGCCTTAAATTCTTTTACCGGTAAACACTTAGTTTTGAGGCGTAGACTTTAACTTAGTAGTGAGGAGTGCATGGCTCGTGAAAATACGAACACTGGGTCCATCTTGGCTGAGAAAACTTTTAAGGCTGAACTATTTTTGATGTGGTTGAGAGAAGGAAGCCCAACCTAGTGAAGAATTAGTTTAAAGTGATATCCCCAAAGGGGTTTGCCCCTATTCGTCCTGCATGCTGGAATTTCATAGAAAATTTATCTGCTGGGAGGGACCAGATAGCTCGGGCTTAGAAGCAAGAGGTCACAAATGCAAATCAAAATAACTTGTGTGTTTAAGGCGTAAATAATAGTTTAAATGAAAACATTTTAATTCATTAAAGTTCAATTAGAAGCCCTAAACACTCTTCACCAATCAAGTTTTAAGTAATAGCCCATAATAGCGGTCTTAAATTAACCAGCATGATGTTAAATTAAATTTTGTCCTCACTCGGTTTAACCGGTAACCAATGAAACACTCATTTAAGGATGTCTTCAGCAGCATGAGGCTTTTAGTTGAACACCTCAACCCCTTTCGCAGGAAACTAATTTTTATCTGTCTAGTTTCTTAACAACTCTATTTCTTCCCCCTCGCATTTCACACTCATTGACACAATTTTGGTGTTATTGATTTCCCTTTATAGGGAATTTTATGAGTCTCTGAAATGGGAAAATGAAAATGAAGTTTTCCTCCTTTCATCAACAACATAAAACAGCACTGAACTATAAATACAAGTAGAGCTTTAAATTTCAGAAATTTTATGCCGACCGTCTGCCGCACACAACCATTCAGCTTCAACCCACTTAACACAAAACCAACAACAAAACCATAAACGAAAATGAAAAAAAGAAAGGAATTCAGAACCTTCATACGCTCTGTGAAGCAGCACATGAGGAAAATTGGAGCAAAATTTACGCAAAATCTTCCGCCATAAATGAAAGCAAACGGGCGATAAGTTGTTTGTGGCAGAACTCAGGATGTTGTCATTTAAGGACTGTTTTGTTTACTAAACAATCCTTTCGGATTTTATGCTGGCGTGAGTCAAACGGCCTGTGTAACAGGGATCTGAGCGCAGACTCAACACGAATGTGGACTTTAAGGAAAACGGAATACTTGCGATTTTGCAAACGTAAAATTTTGTGGAACACAAATCGATTCCAGCAGCAGCAACAGCAGCTGCTCAGGTCCGAAGATAAAGTAGTAAGGAAAATTTGCCAGTAAACAGTCACAAAATGATAACGATAAGGATACGTGGTTTTCAGCGGCTACTGAAGAATTTTACTTGAGTTTAATAAGAAAAAAGTTAGTGGCAAGAAAAATATATAAACGAAAGTTTAAAACGTGTAAAGATTTTAAAAGCGGCTAAAAATTTAAATCTTAAGCCCTAAACAATAAAAAAATCTAGCACCAAAAAGAAACATGATCTTAAGCAAAATATTAATTTAAGAAAATATATGAAATAAATGAATGAAATCATAAAATCATAAGTTCTATTATAACAAGTGAAAATTGAAGGTGTTGTGTTTTGAAGGCCTTTTTCCAAGGACCTTTCAGTTGTGTTTCACATGCCACCAAACGAACATAAGGACCTTCTAATGTGTTCTTTGGGCCATATGTTTCCTTGAGCGCTGCCCTCCTCCCTCCCCAACGCTCTTGTTGTATTCATCATGTCGCCCTGAAACTACTTTTGTACGTTGTGAAGTATAAAGGACTTTCTCTTTTCTATTTCTATTTATTGTTTTACATGCAAACTTATATATATATATTTGTTAGTTTTTTATTAAAATTCTAGGCCAACAGGCAAATTCTTTATTTTGCTTAATGTTTGATTTTATACCAGGGCCAACCGAGATTCTTTTATTGTGCTCTGATTCAAATAAGAAAACACTTGAAGGTCTGGAGAAGCCTTGCGAGGATTTGCAATTTATTTAACAACAAATTTTTTTGCTGATGATGAATTATTTTGGTTTTTTTTTATTATCATTAAAAAACTTAAACATGATTTCAAAACCACAGAATTTTTTCCGTGCACTCTTTGAACTGTTTAAGATTAAGAAAATCTGGTCATTAAATTTGCAGCAAGAGGCAGATACAGATAATTGGAGCGTTTGAAAAAAGTTTTTAAATGTTGTTCCGATTTTCTATGTTAAGTGTTCAGAAGGGGAAGATGTTATCAGCCACATTCAAGTACTCCATACAAAATTTTACTAAAATGCAGTTCAAGTACATATTATTATTTTTCGAATATAGCCCATCGTCTTTACGGATTTGGCAAAAATGTAAGTAATCAACTCGATGTTGTTTCAAGCGATACGATTTTGCTCAAATATGATCAGGGTTGCAATTGACTAGTCGAGCGTTTTGTAGCTGAGACAGTACCGTCGTTTCTCAATAAAAATGTGAAATGTGTGTAACGTCTGGAAATGTTATATTGTGTCATTTAATTGTTTATTTTCCAGAGCTGGCAAGTCTGACGCCTTTGATTGGGCTGATTGTGGCACTCGCAACAAATTTCATTAAATTTCATTCGCACGATATCCAAAATACAGGGTGTTTTTTTTAGAGGTATAGAGCTTCGAATTGAAATAAAACACAAGAAAATCGTTTTAATGTCCATCAATTTGGCTTTATTGGAAGGATAATTTTATGCCATTAATGTTTAAATATGATTTCGGGCATGTGGCCGCCGCGGCTGGCTCGAATAAAGCCAATTCTACAGGTCCAATTTTTGATGGACAAAAGTTGATGGACAAAGCTCCAATTGCTGTGCACGGTGGCGAATCGATTCATTCGGGTCCTCTTCAACACTTTGCTCTACAGCGGCAATTGTTTCTTCGGTGCGCACTGTTCGACGTCTCTGCGGATGCGTATTATCACATAGAGTAAACGTAGTGCGAAAACGATCCATGGTTAACCGAATTAATTGCTCTGATGGACGATTATGTCGACTTGCGGTAAACTTGCTTGCGGTAAACTTCGCGAACTGAACCATTATTTTCGAAATAAATTTGCACGATTTGCAAGCGTTGTTCTTTTGTCAACCTGTTCATGATGAAATGCAAACCAAACTAAATATTAATCACTTGACAGCTGACAAAATGGCCGTCAGTTAAAAAAGGGATGCCAACTTAAAGTTCTATACCTCAATAAAAAACACCCTATAATAGATTAAGTGGCCTTTTAAAACTATTCACTCAAACAGTTGCAGTGAAATGTGCTCCAGTTAATTGGAATTGGGCTGACAATTTTCTCAAACAAATTAATGAAATTTATAAAAATTTTTCTCGAAATCGTCACTTTCTTAGAAGAATTATTTTTAAAGTTTGTTGATGCCAATTTCTCCAACTTTATTGCCGACTTTAAGATTCAAATTATTTCCTTAAAATATTTGTTATTAAAGTTTAGCCTTATTTCAAAGTTATTCTTTTATACAATAAATGATTCGAAAGAAGCCTCAAGCTGGACTAATTTTATTGTTTAACAATAAATTATTACCAATAAAACTTTCATTTTGCATTTTCTAATTGTTGAAATATTTATGGCCTCAAAAAAGTGCTTGAGTTTTGGATGGAACTTTTACTTATTAAAATTTAATACGAATTACGAGCATTTTCCAATTTCATTGGCTCCTTACAAGTCCAAAAACGATATTTTGCTTAAAAATAAAAGACTCAAAATTTCGGAAATCTCCTTATTCGTGTTAAAGCCTTAATGATCTAAAACAGCAGAAACTTTATAAGTCAAATTTGAAAAACAGACAAGAAAGACAAATTCATACTTCAATGAAATATTTGTGATAATTAGTACATTAAAGCAATAATAAATAATAAAACGGATTAATAAACTCTATTGAGAAACAACAACTTAACAAATAGTTGAGAAAATATTTTATTGAAAAAAATTTTTTTAAATGAAAAAGTGAAAAAAAATGAAATTAAAAAAATAGGACGCTTGAAAAACAATTGTGCTTTTTTGCCAAATTAAAAAAAGTGTTTATAGAAACAAATTAAATTATATTAAAGAATCAAATAAATATTATAAAATTTTATAAAAAAAAAAAGAAAAGTAATAATAATTCAGTGTTTAAAGCTTTTCATAAAATAAAACCCGTAAAATGAAAACATGCTACATATTTATTTATGCAGGTGTGGCACTTAGAAAAGCAGTGCATACATACAGTGCGCTCGGGCTAACGTGAACTAATTAAAGCTTGCGAGTGTAGACGTTTATAAGTTTGTTGAATTTGACGAATATGTAAATTTATGTTCGCAATGTCATTGACACAACGGCTTAAAGTGTTTTTGTTGTTCATTAATTGAAACAAGAGGAGAACGAGGAAGTTGATAGTATCTTATTTTATATCTCTGCTAAAGGCAACCCCCGAATTCGGAGTTAATTGCGGACAATAAATGTATATATATAATATACTTTTGCACTTTAATTGTCACTCAATCCAAAATTTTTCCTTAATTTAGAGTTGAAGTTTTAAAACTTTATGATTTGTTTGAAGTTTTCGAGTAGACAATTTCAATAAATGAACGTGAATGTCTTGAAATTTTGGCGAGATATGATAGATATTAACATTATAGCGAGCGCACTGTATATCGATGAGGCAACACACTATTGAACTACAATCTTCGGACTAAAACTTTTCTATAATTTTCACAGAAATTTTTAAAATTTAGCATTTTCAAAAAGTACTATTTGACTTTGTAATTATAGTCGTATATTGCGCTGGACTTAACTATAGACAGTGTTGCAGCTTTGACACAAATACTCATATTATAAACTTATTACATTTATATGTAAAACATGATCATGAAAAGGGGATTAAATTTTTTTTACCGATACAAACAAACAAAATCAAGAAGTAATTTTATATTTTACAAAAGTCTAAACACCAGAATCTGAACGACAATAAAACCGCACTCAAATATCAATTGAAGATTTTTCTGCGAAAGGTCATCATCAGTGGGAACTACTAAAAACTCTCCTATTTGGATAAATCCTTAACCTCAAACAATAAACAAATTGTTTCATTTTTTATAAAAAACAATAATTATAATTTTTATTATTCAGTATGAACCCACTCCGTGCCCCTAATACTACAGGAGAGTTATAATACAATTCTATATTTTCGATGCCCTCAGTCACACCCTTTTTACGATCTAGAGAAGGATTGTTTAAACTAAATCCCCATAAATTTTCTTCGTGGTCCTTCGAATGGGAACATTCCAACATTTTAGAAGAACAAATTTTTACACTGAATTTCAGTGTCCTTATAGTTGTATTTGCGCTGCCCAAAGTACAAACCATTTTGAATGCTAAAAGCTAAAACATTAGAGTGTATAATTGAAAGAAAACTATTGCTGGAAAATTATGGATACAAAAAAAACTGCTCAAAAAATGTTGCGTTTTTAATTCCTCCCGAAAGTGTAGAGTGCAATCGTTACCTGAAATTACTTAAACAATGCGAGCACTCAGTAATTACCTCAAATCGTAAACAATCCTGCCATTTCAGACAACGCACTGAACTTCTAATTCAACAATAAAATATTTTATAAGCAGTAATTGATTTTTCCCTGATCCCACTTGTACCTGTATTTAGAACGCCAGACATTTAGAAATTGGGTCCAGTGCTGCCAACCGCAGCAGTTGCAGCGAGTGTGTGTTGGCAACAGTAATGCCCACATACACATTTCAATGCAGCTGACAGAAAAACATGGCCAAGCAAATAGTATAAAATAAAACCAGTGCATCATGAGGATTTTAATTGTAATCCGTTCGCACTAAAACAGAACAGATGAGGCTCATTGCAAACAAGGACACAGACACGCATTAATTCATTTGCAAAGAGTCTTTGTGCTCAAAAGACTTCCAGCTAAGGGTCTGTTAGCCGAATATAACAACCACAATGGCTGAATTTGTGCAGGCCTTCAGCCACACTAAACAGTCTCGAAAGCGATATTTGAATTCAAGAGGAGTTTAAGGACATTATTATTAAGAGGAGCTTAAGGACAATGTCATCAATTTGGTTAAAACCCAACTACAAGTGGAGGTTTTAAAGTGTCGGACGAACGGGTAGACTCCGAACTTTATCGCGTGACTTCTGTGTTTTCTTAATCAAGCTGTGACCTGTTCAAGTCCTCTTCAAGCTAAAAATCGTATAGAATTTTCTAAAAGTTTTAGACACTAAAAAAAGCAGTAACAAGTAAAAAACATATTGAAAATAAATCACTCGAATATGTCTGAAGTTTAAAACTAAAAATAACGATAAAAATATAAAAGAAAAATTAGATTACCAGAAGTTTTCCCAGACCTTGCTCTTCTGTAAAACTATTAACATTTTTTTATAATGACTTGATTGAATTAACGCTAGAACACCTGCCAACATAAAGAAACAAAACCCCGACTATTTCACAGTTCAAAAAGATCATCACAAAGACATCAAAAGACTTTCAAACTAAAGAATTTGCGCAATCCGTCCTCTAGAATTTGTAATTGTGAAGGAATGCTTGAAAATGTGTCTGGCCAATGTTGCCTATATCGCGAATTCACCTAAAGTATGCCACACTGGTTTGCCTTTATAACAAACCCGACACTTGTACCTAAATTCAACAGTCAGCTGTTATCGGGCAATTACACATGAAGCCACGAATATTGCCAGACACATTTCATGGGCTGGCCTTTTCACAAATAGAACAGGGTGTTACACTTATTTTTGAAAGGAAACATTTATGTCAATACTTTTTACATTTAATTTTCGCATGGAATGCAGAACTTATTTGTGAAGGTATAACTTCCTAAAGCTCTTATAACGCTACATCTTTTGCTTTCATTAATTGATAGAAAGAAACAATAAAAGTTAAAAAGAACAAGCGATAGAAACAAAAGGAACACAAAACATTTGTTTATTTTATTAAGTGATGTCAACTTTTCTTTTGTAAGAAAACGCAAAACCGAACAGAAAATAAGCGGTAAATTGCGCATTAAACAACAGGCTGAAAATGTCAATTTAATTTGAAAAAATTTTAAATTTTCTTTTACCGAACTTAAGTAAATTTTTGACAGTTTGTTATTCTTCTTAATATATCCGAACTCTTTCCACTTGGTAAATTTTCCGATTCCACTATATTTGCCCTGTTCTACAGTAATTAGTGTCTTAAGAGCTTAAGGTCTGCCCTGATGGTAGACAACTATGAAAAACACATGCTATTGTTAGAGTTGCCAGCTGTTAACAGCTTCGGGCACCCTGTTAATGTCGCCCGTTTACAAAAATATTCATCGAGAATGTTGAACGGTGTCAACAGGGCCTGTTCCTCTCTTTGATTATTTTGAAGTAATTAATAAAATACATCAATTATTTCATGTTCAAAAACGAACTAGTTTTTATTAATTTAGATATATAATTGTATATTTATAAATATATCTGCGGAGTTTTATCATAACAGTTTAAGTCGAGATAACACGGAAATAAATGTTTCGCCAGATATTTCAATGAAAAGCTGCATTTTATAATAAATGTTACGGAACGAAAATTCACAAAAAAAAAAAAATTCATCAAAAAAGAATTTTGCCAAACGAAGTATTTTCTCAAATTAATAAAATTACAGTCACTTTTTGCACAATTTTAAAATTCGACTTAAGGTGTTATGATCTGCACATGTTTCATTTTTCAGCTATAAAATATAAAATTGTTTCCTTTATAACGCCCACAAACATGTTTGATGAAGTCGTTCGCCATGTTCAGGGGATTCTGGGGTCAACTGACATTCAATGAAATCCATATGAGAAGTTAAAAAACTAATTTTTGTTGTCGGTAGAGCGATTTTTACCTCAAACATTATTAATGACATGTTTAACATTTTTCTACGCGCAAAGTTCTAGAAGTGACAGGACATTCATAACTTTTTCATTAGCTTCGTTTCTTATATCAGGTCCAAAAGAAATATCTGCTGTAATGAAAACCTAATTTTGAAAATTATATTTTATAGAATTGGGAAATGCCTCAAATGCTTTGGAACTTAATTTTATGTTCTGAACTTATCTTGACCAACAACTTAAGTATCACACATCACATTTTCTGTGTCTATTTATTATACCAGACTGCACTTTTTTAAACGGCTGCAAAATGAGTTCCAGGTGTAAACTACGGCCCCTCTACTGGCATCAGTTGGCGGCAAATTGTTTTTGTTGTTGGTACTGTAGTGTGGTGTAATTTTTCCCATTGGTTTTAACAATCATGTCAGTTTTATTTAATATCATGTCCAACCAAAATCTCTCCATGACACAAAAATCGATTTAAATTTTTCCAGCAAATACTCGTAGTCCCTTTTGAACCCAATAGTCTTTTAAACACAAATGTAAGCTGTTGATCTGAACTTTGTAAGAACTTACAGCAGATTGACTAAACCGGCCAAGAAAAAATCGCAGCCTGTAAAGAAAACAAAATTGTGGGGTCTTCTACTTTTCCCATTTTATCCCCTTTCAAATATTCTATTCTATTCTGTCATTTCTAAAAAAAAAAAATCTACAAACAATTTGTAGACAGACATATTTCCAGTTTATGAAAAGTGTATGTTCATAAATTATGACGGGCACGTGTCTGTCCTTCAACGGCAGACAAATAAAATTTCTAAAGTTACATAAAGAACATAAATCCGAAATGTGTTTGAGAGCTGCAAATTGACTAAATAAATTTGAGTAGAAATTAAGCGTGCGAGTGACTTGTTGGAAGTTTTCTAGAGTTTATAGAAATAATCATCCCCCCGTCCCTCCCCTCCTTGGAAACCAAAAAAAAAACACAAAAGCTCTTAATTTCCCTAAACAAAAACGCTTGAACAACATTTCAAAGATATAGCGGAAAACAAAAATATATTTTGCGAAAGTTCGTCTTTTCCTATCGATTTCCAATTAACTTTTGTTGGTCTTAGTTTTTTGTTTTGTTGTTGTGCTGGGAAAACAACTGCTTTTTACACGCTGAGGGCCAAAGCCCTCAGGAATAGACAGACATGTAATTTAATATGCACGTGTGTGTGCATGCGTGTGTGTGTGCGTGTGCGTGTGTATTAAAATACCCCTTGAAACTTGAATTGAAGTTGTTTTTTATTTATTTAGTTTTTTGATTGTGTAGCAAAACTGTATTCCCGTTTAAATGCCAAAGAAACCTCAGTGTCTTAATGACTTTTCTGTGGTTACTTTTTCCGCCAGATTTCAAGAGGAGTTTCTCTGTTGTGTTTTTATGCCGCTATTGTTGCGTTAAACGTCCTTTGTCACTTGTCTCGTGTCTCCTGTCGTCCTTAAACACAACACATTAATGCCAGGCCCCAAAAAATATTCATTTCAACGCTGAACAATTAAATTGTTTTTTTATTATTACGAGCACTATTTTCTTTCCTTTGCTGGTTTTTTGTTGTCTTTGTTGTTGGTGGAAAATTTAACAGCATGTGCGGGAAGCGACGTTGTTTCACGGCGAAGAGGAATTTTACGGTTTTCCTCTTTTCTAGGTCAAACTGAAAGTTTTATGAAGTGAGATTTTTGTTTCATTAAATGTCCTCAATTAACTGCAAAGAATGTTCTTTCGTCGCCAGGGAAGAGTTTCTTTCTTTTTTAATTTGCACAACTTCTCTGCTGTTGAATATAATTAAATAATTTCTTTACTCTTGACGAATAATTTTCAAGTTTGGTTGAAATTAATAAGCGGGAAAATTACCACCGGGATAATATTATGAATTGTGCATCACGATAAGATGTTTTTGCGTTCATGTGGCAGCTTTCGTTTTCGAAATCCAAAAATCAATACAACTGAAAGGAAGAAGAATAAATAAATCTTATTCGTATACGATTTATTGAGCAAAATATTGAGAAAAAGAAATATAAATATAATTTGAGTTTGGACCAGATACTCGCGATTTATTCACTAGAATATGCTTCCAGTTTTATGCACAAGGAAACAACAGGGTGGAATATCCCATTGTGGGCACCTCCTTTAAGGGGCCACTAATGACTGGTCCCGACAATATCCCATAAGAAAATCAATGCAATTTTCGCACTCAATTGATCGCACTTTTTAATAAACGGAAGCCAACTTCTGCTTCACAATTTCCTGGATGAAAATTTCCTTGCGCAAAGATCAGGAATTATTTCCATCTAATTCTTTAAATCCTGGGGACTGCCGGAATTATGAAATTTTTGTTTACGAAAAAAAATGCCCGTAAAGATAAGAAATCGCTTTTAAGTTTAATTTTACATGAAAAATTGAAATAAACGCAAATCGATGGACGAAACACTCAAAGACTGTAACTAAGACAAAGATTCCACTATCGGTCCAATGTAGCAATTTTGGTTGCAATCTATGTGCCAATAATGGGAACAGTGTGAAAATGTAAAATATGCCTTCGTGTGCCGATAACTAGCGGTAATCAGCTTCGACACTTGGGATGGCGAAACGAATTTTGAAATTGCACGAACTGGTTCCTAAAATTTTACTTCTTTGCGTTTAATTGTAACAAAAATATATATTTCAAGTGTAATAAAAAACATAAAATGTTATATTTGGACAGTTGAACAAAAGAAAATCAGTCCCTTTTAACAAAACATGGCAGTTGTACCATCCCTGGTATTGCGAAGAAAAGCTTTTGCGAGTTCCTTAACGATTCAGTCACGTTTGTAACTTAATTTGTGCACTAGAACACGATGGTGTGACCGGATTTAGTCACGATTGGCAATTGGCAACTGGCAACTGGAACCGGAAAACCTTTTTACAATCGGCATAAGTGCTGGGATCAAAGGACGAAAATAAATTTTACAATAAGGTCAAGTGGGGGCCGTTATTAGACGCTAAAAATCATCAGGGTTGGTGCCATTTTCGGTATTTTAAAGTCGTAAAAAGAACAAAATTGCCCCGTAAATATCCTCCAGCCTGAAAAAGGGACGAGAGGTAATATATCCCCAAACTTGTTTATCCCTCTTTTAAACCATCCTTATATTAAAGGAAATTTCGAAATGAAAAAAACCAGCCGAATTTATGATAAAACGAACGAATGATTAAACGACGACGTGGCTGATTTAAAATGCCTCCAGTTACGCTGTATTTCGCCGTTGTTGATGTCTGTCTGGATTTTTTGTTTTTGCGCCAAATTATGGAGCCTACGAGAAAAAATAATACGAAGTCTGTGTGTATCATTTTATATTCCAGCTGTAAACGTGCCCTGCTGATGTTATTTTAACTCTGGGCTGTGTATTTTGAAAATACAAAGAAATGGCTACAAATTGCAGAAAAAAAGACAATTTGAAAGGAACATATTTTATTCATGCCAGACAAATGCACAAACAACAAATTCTATATGTTAAATTTTAATAGGCAAAAAAGGAAACAGTTTTTTGTTGAACAGTTTTTTTTCACTTGGACAATTTTAAGGTCCTGCTTTAACCAAAATTTAAATCAAATTGAAATTACAGCGAAAGAAAAATATTGGCTAAAAATATTTATACTAAATCTGTCTATTTGTCGACTGGGCGCAAATGAAACATTTTTATCCGAAGAGTTATAGAACCATTAGTCTGGCGGTTGGTTACTGCATCCACAGAATGTCAAAGCCGTCATTGACACTGAATTGAGTTACACTGTAATCTTAGATTTCACACAGCGGAAAGTCTGTCCAGCTGGCCTGTTCGTTGTTATACATATTTTGGAGTTCATAAAAAGAGAAACTTTATTAAATTTTCTTTCAAACAAACTTGTATTTGTACTAATACTAGGGATTAAAAATTATTTTCAATTTTACATACATACGAGTATTTATTGATCCACATTAAACTCTTTTTCACACAGTTTGTTGCTGCTCAGACTTCTGGCAATTAAACGCTTAAAACGAATTAAAAGGAAATTACGAATTCAAATGTGTCCATCATCTGGTTGGATTGTTCAAACATATTTAACATGTGATGCCAGAAATGAAAATGTTACTTTTAAGTCTTCGCACAAAACCACACCGAAAGCAGTCATGCCAACTAGAAATCCATTCAGTCAGTCATTCAATTAGTCAAGTCATTTTCATTTCATATCTTTCGTCATTTCTTTTTGCTCGTTCATTTGTAAAACAAATCCCCAGTAATGAAATGGCAAAAAAGAAATAAAACAAATAAATATATAATTTTTTTTTGTAGTTTAACAAGAAAAAACAGCGTGAGAATTTAAAATATATATTTTCTCTTCATGAAATCACTTTGCATTTTAATTAGCACTAAATGACAACAACAACAACAACAACATTAAGGAAAACAATTGTATGAAAAGAAAATTGTATGTAAGAGATTTCCTTGGTTGCGTCTCAAATGCAATTAACAACACAAGTTCATAATTGGATTGGTTGATACGTTAAAGTCGCAGATATACGCCTCAATGCAGTTTCATACATCAAATTGTATTAACGCAAGCACCTACACTGTGCTGCAAAGTTTATGCCGCATGTCGCACTTACTGTGCGACAAATGCATGAATTTTGCGCTTCGAAGAAAAAAACAAACGATTCTTAATTGCCTTTCCGCTCAGTGTTAGCAGCACTTAGAGAAATGACTGATTAAAGAAAAAGTTGCCCCAAAAGCAACGGTCAAACCGGTTAAACATTTCTAACGGTTAGGCCTCCCTCCCACAAACGCTCTAAGTATGTAGTTGAAACTGTGAAAACATGTGCGAGGCGATAATCCGAGAGCGCGTAACTCGCTAAATTTGAAAGTTTCCTGAACAAACCTGATTTACAGCGTAATTTGATCTTAGGGAACGGAAAACATATGTAATTAATATCTAGTAAAATTACTTTCGAAATGTGCTTAAAACTTTGACATCCAATGAAAATTTTCCCGACGTCATACGAATTAATTGCTTCTTATGGCTCTTCGAAAATAAAAAATTTAAATATACAGGACTGCGGCTAATATATTGTAGCAAAGTATATGATAACACGAATGAGCATTTGCATAATGGCAAAATACTAAAATCTCGGCCACAGTCGAAGGCTGGAGTCACATTCAAATCACTTGCAGCCTTCAATGTGCGAGTACTTGTGCTGCCTTAAGTGGTATTTTGCGAAGCCAAATATCTTTTTAATACTTTTAAAGGCCGCACCATTTGGAAAAAATTGTGTTAAATTCGAAAGTTAATTCCTTTGTTGGGAAACAACACTTTTTTCTATGATGATCATTAGGGGTATTTTTTGAGAAATTTTTGTAATTCACTTATTGAATTATTGTATCCAAAAATGTTGTCATCATAATGCAACCTTTTTGGGAAGTTTTTGTGAAAAGTTTATAAGTTAATATCCCTGATGTTTTATAACAAGACCTCAACTCATATATATATATATATATATATATATATATATATATATTCGTATATGTATTTATTTATTTTATTTATTTATTGTTATTTGAATGTCCCCTACACAAGACTTTAATTCTCGCATTGCAGTTCGGAACCCAGTACAAAGACACACAGATATAAATATAAATGGATTAGGATATATTATTATTATATACAGACCCCTTCAACTGCACCAACTGCCGAGGAATAAGACTCCTGAACATCGCCTACAGGATCTTCTCTGCCGTTTTGTGTGAGCGCCTGAAGCCATTCGTGAACAGTTTGATAGGTCCTTATCAGTGTGATTTCAGGACAGGGAAGTCCACGATTGACCAAATTTTCACACTACGGCAGATCCTGGAAAAGACCCAAGAGATGCAAATCGACACCCACCACCTATTCGTCGATTTTAAGGCCGCATATGACAGTGTATATAGGGACGAGCTATACAAAGCCATGCTTAGTTTTGACTTTCCTACCAAACTCGTCAGGCTATGTAGGATGACGATGGAGAACTCTCGCTGCTCCATCAAGGTCGGTAACGAATTCACCGAGACCTTCATTGTCAGAAGGGGATTAAGACAAGGTGACGCACTGTCATGTGACTTTTTTACCATAATTCTTGAGAAGATCGTGCAAAACTCACAGTAGTGAAGGACTTCGTCTACCTTGGCTCCCAAGTCAACAGTATAAACAACATCAGTACCGAGATCAAACGCAGAATAACTCTTGCCAATCGCTGTTTCTTTGGGCTCAAGAGGCAATTGAGTAGTAAGGCCCTTTCTCGAAAAACCAAGCTGACAATATATACCACTTTGATAATCCCTGTACTTCTCTATGGCGCGGAAGCATGGAAGGTGTCGAAGGCGGATGAGGCAGTTCTGCGTTCAATCTTCGGCCCTGTTTGTGTTGATGGTTTCTGGAGAAGAAGATTCAATCATGAACTGTACGGGTTGTACAGCCACATGAGCCTAACCAGTAATCTACCAGCTGTTAAATGGGCGCTCAAATAAAGCAGTGATGCCAACTCAAAGGTGTGACGCTCTAAAAAAAAACACGCTTTATTTCGAAAAGTTGGCATTAAATATAATTTAGCGAGATATATACGAATATGAATAGGAGTGCAATGATGGCGTTGCCAAAGACTTCTTAGCATAGAAAGTACACGACCACAGCCAAAATGATTATGCTTTGACCAAGGCAGAGTGCTGTTGATTAAATTCAACAGTTACAGCCTTAATGGGCTCATTATTTAAGACTAATGTGGAGTTATAATCAAGTTGCAGTAGTAAATCAGAGTAATCGAACAATTTATTTTAATTAAAAAAATACATACAAACGCATAGAATTGGATTTATTCTCAAACGCATTTAATGATTTTATACAAAATATAGGGAAGCTAAAGAATATTGAAGCCAAAGCCCAGATTGTGATTAACCTGGATGGTTAGTGGGTAAAAACCGTGTGGGGTATTTACAGAAACTCTATTTTGTGTTCCTATTAAACACATCTCTGGTATCAGCTGCTAAAAAATGTATTCAATTTCGACTAAATAATTTTAATAAACAATATTAACTATATATTTACATATATATGTGTGTTTTTATTTTATTTTTAAATTTTCTGTATGAATAGTTGGTTTTTTAATTCCTCTGCTCTCAAACCTTTAAAAATTTCAAATCCAGGGAACTTTTCCACTCTCGAATAAATAACTTAGAAACACCCAAAAGCAGGCCTTTGTTAGTAACAATATTGGCTATTTAATTTTTAAATTTGCTGTATGAATTTATTTTTAATAATTCTTTTTTTGTAGTAATTTTCTAAATTTAATCGCTTCATCTAACAATTATTTGAATAATTCGAACAGAGTTGAAATATGTGTTTGTCGATCTTCGTACTGAGAACATGTTTTTAATTTAACTAAACCTTTTCTTTTTTTTTCCAGCTCCTCACTTTAAGGTCTGTTTGATGTCCTCAACTTACAAAATACTACAGCAAAATTGCATTCATACATATTTACATAAGTCTGTCTGAATGTTGATAGAAGTTCAAAAATATTAGTCAATACAGGATTTCCAAAATGGTAAATATTTGCCGTTATTCATCGTATTGCAAAGAACTGCAGAGTAGCCAGAGTGGAATTCTTGTGAAAGTTTATAGTTCCGGATAAAACAAAAAAACTATCACGTACACACACCCACCCACACAAAACAGTCTCTCAAACGAATAAAAGTAAACAAAAATAAAGGAATGCACGTACAAAGTGAAATGTCTCAATTTGATGGTAACAAGAGAATAAAACAAGAAATCAACATCCATGCCCAGAGACACAATGACAACAAAGCGTATGAGTTTTCAGCAGCAAACACTATTACAACAACATCAGCATCAGCATCATCACCCTCACCCTCATCATCATCAACAACAACAGCAACAACAACAACAGCAGCAGCAGCAACAACAAAGGAGACCACCTGACGTTGAGGAGGCCTTATCATCAATGCTATGGACACCGTATGAACGTGCATCAACTACAGATACATCATCCGATGACGAAGATGAAGAACAATTGAAATGTCAATTGAAAAAATCCAAAAGTCAATATGATTACACGAGTGTACCCACAACTATACCCCCTCTGACACCAACACCCCCACCACCACCGCCACCACCGGCGCCAGCCCCAACATCACTGCCAACACTCTGCTCATTGAGGCCATCAACCGCACAACATTCCCTGCCTCACACACACAAAACACCGACAACAAATATTGTTGCCTACATAACGACAACACCGAGTGCAGCTCCAGCAGCAGCAGCTGTAGCAGCAACAAGTCTAATATCGTCCGCAAACGCATATTATACAGCAGAAGATTTATGTGATCCATCTGTAACAACACCGTTAGTGCCTTTTTCGAATCTTGTGCTCAATGCGACGACAGCCGACTCCCGTCTACAGAACACTGCCACAGCGGCCGGGAACGACATTGAAGGCGATTTCCACCACAGTGACGTTGACGAAGATGGTGATGATGATGGTGATGACGACAATGGCGACGATGTCATTGTTAATGCGAATCATGCCTTTAATCAAGTGTTTGGTAATGGCACTACATTGGCTGCAACAAGTTCCTCTTTAATGGTGATGGCGTCTCATAAAAAGAAAAACCGCATTTCCTATTCGTCCTCCTACGGGCGCATACCGAGTCTTACCAAATGGTGGTCTACCTCGAGTGCAACGCCCGCACCAGCAGCTGCAACCCCAGCTGCTGCGGCACCAACGCCTCCATCAGCTTCGTCCTCAGCAGACGGCAGCGCAAAACAACCACCTTCATACGAGTCCCTGTACAAAAAACAAACTTGTCGTCCATTGCGGCAACGTCGTCGCTTGAACAAACATTTGAATTTATTCAAACCGGTGTTGGAGAGCCTTAAAGCAAATGTAACAACATTGACGCAGGCTCGCTTTGCCTCCCTTCAACGAACAGATCATAACCGAGTTTCTAATCAACAACTGCAACAGCCTACAAATGCTGTTAGAGAAACAACATTAACGACAACAACAACAACAACAGCAACAGCAACACCCAGAGCAGCCGAAGTTGCAGCGGACGATAATTGTAGCACGGAAAGTACAAGTTACAATTTGGTTCATTCATTTACTGATAATTTTCTACATGAGGTAAGTTTAAGAGCGAGTACATGGTGCATGTCCAAACATGCACTTGCAGTCTTTAGAAGTGCAATTTGAAATGTTTATAACCGACGAGGGGTTGCAGTTATGAATTTGCATTTATATTGAGATTAGGATGTGGGGTTGTGTGGCGACAAGCGTTCTGCTACAACGAAAGTTGTAGGCGTAAGGGAGCCCGGCAGTCTTGAAATAGTGACTAAACTTAAGGCTGCCCGCTAGGCTGCACAGTGGGGTAGAATGTTAGCCAAATATTTTAATTGTCAGTAATCGTATTTGGTTGAAAAAAATTATAATTTTCTTAAAAAGGGTATTTATTTAATTAAAATGTTTTGAATGAGGATTTTGTTTTACGAGAAGGAATTTATGTAGAAGGAATTTTTATGGGCGAAGTATGAAAGCTGACAACTGTCTTTACACGAATGATTGTAGTGTGAGCAAAAACTTAACAATTAAACACTTACTAAGCAAAATGATTAACTAAATAATGTTTTCTCATTGACGGGTTTTGCTATAAATTACGAATCTGTTTTCCAAAATCTATTCAACTATAATTTTCTAATTTATGGGCTATTTTTTTTTTATTATTATTACAGCACTGCGCAAAGAAAACTTGACAGTTTGACAGAGAAAAAACCTAAAATTGCGGGATTTAGAATTTGAGCAAAGTTGAATATATCAATTCATTGAAAAAATAAAATTCAGATGAAAATTTATTTTTATTCACTTTTAGTCATCTGCTTATTTTTATGACACGAAATCTGGATAAATGTCCAAAAACAAACTTATGGTGGATTTAAATTGAAATCTGCTAATTTTCGTTTTGCAGCAAAAGTAGATTTTATGAAATACAACCTTGTGTACGTGCCCTAAGTTCGGTGCTACCAAGTTAGAAGGATGGGAAACAGCTGACAATGGCAGTTACTAAAAAACGAAAAATTACAACGGGTGATACATCAATAGGATAGATTTCATATCTTACTAATTACTATCAGTTATTCCGCCGCGGCCAGGTTACACCCAGTACGGGCACTCTGCTTTCCGCGGAATAGAGTGAAAGGGGTACCTCGGTTGGCACGGCAACCAAAACTCTATGATGTCTTCGGTTATGCATGTTCTTCCGAAACTTCCACCAAAGTTCAATTAGCAGTTCTGGGGGCGTTTTGAGTCGATCATTTGTTGAGGAGCCTCTCCTTGGCTGGTTGTGGTTTAAGCCTGAACACGCAGTAAGAAGAAAATTCTTCGAGGTGCTGTTGTCCTGCGACAAATCTATTTTTGTGCAAGGAACTAGATTGTGAGGAATGTACGGGTGACCTGGTCTAAGGCCTGAGGTTCTTTGCGGCTACCAACTCAGAAGCCTTGTCTTTTCTCGTCTTCTGTGTGAACCATGCAAACCACATGGGGCACTGGTGAACCGTCACCCAGTTCACTCAAGTGGATTTGATGCAGTGCCAGGTATAGTCGTCATGGCAGGTACTGGCATAAAATCAACTCCAAAATCTACTACCGGTAATTCAAGCTTTAAGCAAAATAAAAATATTACTAATTTTGATTTAAGTTTTATAAAAACTGAAACAGCTGTTTTACAGTTTGCCAAATGCGGATGACGCATGACGGGTTCTATTGTATGTCCCCCGCCCTCATTCCGAGATCCTTTTTTATGGGATGGATCACTAAGATAAGGCCATCTCAATCTATTATTCTCCTCAAACTTATGACAAAAACTCATCCCACCATCGATGTGCTCTCAATCTCCCCAACTGCGACTGCTGTCCTTTTCATATCCAGTTTCAACCCTTTTCAAAAGCTTCAATCGACAAAATCAAATATTGTAGCGCCAAATTGAATATTCATTTGAATTGGGAAAAAGTTGAACACACACACACACACACACCCATTTCGAAATGCGTGTCGTAAATTTTACTATTTTAGTTACATATTTATTTCAAACACAGATAAGGGAGTATTTATTTATTCATTTTCTAACCTTCAGACTGAGCTCGTATGTTTTCAATTAAGTGGAGATAACGTCAGTCTAAACTCATTAATTTATTAGTTTTTGGGGATTTTAATGCAGAAAAGTTTTAAATAAATTATTAAAATTGTTCACATTGTAAATAACTGAGTTGTGGTGTATCAAGTTATTTTATTTGAGTGTCTATGACTTCTAACTGATTTAATAGAATTCACATTCCGTTCGGATCTGGGGGGGGGCCAATGGCTGCCAACAATGTTTGCTTTGTGTTGGCTTTAAATGCCGACGTCCACAAGTGCTGGCACAATCACACAAATGTCAAAAATCACTTACGAGCTGAAATTGATGATGTCAATGTTTGTTACTGTAAACAATGGGTTTTGCTTTATCTCTCCGTGTGCAATTGGTATTCCAGTGAGTTATGAGAAGTGGCATGTAATCGAATGAAATCGGTGCATTGAAAGAAATTCCTTGTGCTGCTCTCGAGGAGCTGCAGTTGTTGGGATCAGTTTTAGTTGTTTGCAAAGCAATCTGATTCAAGTGTTTCAGTTTGCGGAGCTCTAGACTGTTTTTGCCGTCTCCTTAAGGCACAAGTTCATGCTTAGAAATCAATACAAATTTGCAAACAAATAATAATTTTAAGGATGAACACCGAACAGGAGATTAATATTCTTGGGTCAAGTAACAAATTTATTTAAGGAAATCAATGCAAGTAGTACAACAAATTATTTTTACAACTCAGTCCAACTCGTCTCCATAGATTGTTTCAAAGTAATAAAATTGTGTCAACGAATTCTGACAGCGAAGGCACAGCAGTTCCCTAAAGCTCTCTAGTGTTATTAATTTGAGGCTTTAGTCGTGGAAAAACGCCATACGATAACTTTTTACTTTTTAAATGAATTTCTACTTGTTAAATGAATTTTTTAGTGTTTACGACTGATCAGTGCTTTAATAAAGCAAAATATTCACCCATGATTAGCACGATATGAAATTATTAGTATTTCATGTCATTTCAACATTCATTCGTGTTAAAACTCTGATTCGACGGAAACAAACGTTTCCGCTATAATTTTTTTCTTTAATTCTAAATAATAGAATTATGGTAAAAATATTTTTTTAATACCTGCTTCGCGACTTTAAAGTAGGCGAACTCGCCAATACAACAACAACAACAAAATCCCCGTATATAAAAATTTTATTTTTTTTAAATATGCATGAACATTTTCGGCTTGAACTGCAGACATCCAAGAGAAGTTAAAATGCAAAAAAAAAAAAACCAATCAGCTGCAGTCTCAATTGCATCTGTCATAAGACCGCCTTGGACGTGACAAAACAAAATCAGCTGTAGCGGAGCTGCCACCTTATGAAAATATTGTAATTAACTTAGAATCTTATACTTGGGCTTGATAAAATTGTTCTGTAAGAACAGGAAAGGCAGTCATGCAGCCTCCGAGAATGTTTGTCAGCATATCGTCATATTTAGCACTTCTGCAGTGGGCTGCTGGAGTGTGGTCAGCTCTGCAACTGTGGATAGTGTATGAAGATATATGTACATATAGTACATACATTTCTAAAGCTTTTGAATCAGTCAAATTTTGTCCATGTGACAAAAAGTAATGGAAAACGACAACGTGTTCCCAAAGTACATTTTCAGTACATTTCGTATTGTGCGTTACAAAATTTAAGAATCTGTATTTTCTTATTTGGCTCTGCAGTAAATTAACTAGAACATAAACTTTGTTAATAACATTGATGTTTATGCGCTGCATCAGCCGCACCTCATTTTAGAGCAGCAAAAGTATCTTCAATTCATCAATTGCCGCACACAACACCTCCTCACTTGCTTCACGCCAAGAACAGAAACAGTGGGTGCGTGTGTGTGTGTGTGTGGCTGTAACAATTTGAAGAGACAGAAAAAAGAAACATTAAATCACCCTTTAGCGGATTGGGGTCATCATGTTGAATGCACTTGACGTTTGTTGTCAAATCAGTTACAATGTTTGATAGTTTTCTGCAAACAAAGAGCCTGTATTGTGTGTATGTGTATGTGTGTGTGTGTGTGTGTGCGAGTGGCTGCCCGAACAAGTAAGTACTTAGTACTTTGTTGACAGTGTGCTGAAGATGACGGTTACTTGGCGATAAATAACCATATTTTATGGCATACGAGCAGAATGATCGCAACGTTTTATCCACAATCTCAAACCTACCAACCCACTGAGTTGTTCTTCTCTCTAAAAACATAAACATTCGATACTGATAAATATTCATAGAATTTAAATTTCTTTTTTTTTAACTATCACAACTACTGAAAATCACCACCCACCTACAGTTTTGTTTTTTTTATGTGTGATTTAGTGCATCTGCGGTCTGTTGTTCTAAATATTTAAAACATTATGTACAGCAGATAATTATTATTGTTGTTGTTGGCTTTCCTCAAAAACTCTGATAGTTTGTAAAAAATATGTACATATTTACATACATACATACATCCGTGTGGCTACACACCAAGACGAATTTTTTGTTGTGTTATCAGCTGTTTGTGTTTATTGCTTTTGTTGCTGTAAATGCATAAATTATGGAATGGGATGTGGCGAGCGAGTCAGTTGTTGTGTATTATTGAAGCATAACGGTCAAAATGTCGTTAAAATAGTGGTGCATTTAGCGGTTCTTTTTTATATATAATTTATTTTAGATTTTACATTCCTACAAGGCGAGCATGAGTGCGGTTTTATTACAAGTAGTCTGACAGCTGGCAGTAGTGCACGGATATATAGCAGGTTGTAGCAGTGTTTTGCAAATGTGTGTAGTGCGCAGTTATCAAAATATAGAATTTATCGCCATCATTCCGGTAGAAACAGGGTGAGCAAAAAAACCAATTTTGTATGTAAAATTGTTCTTTTAATTTAAATTGAAATTTTTATGAACCACTCCACAATTACTGGCCAGCTCATAATAATTTATAATTATTTGTTGTTGTAAAAACACAAGCAAAGGACAACACATGTACTGTGGGCGTCAAAATAAAGTTTACAGCATGAATTATTATAATTAAAGTTTTATTTCAGTCTCTTAAAATAAATAAAAATGACCACAATAAAACTGTATTAAAGGTTAATAAACAACAGCAAAATTTTTGCAACAACAAACGTTATACTACAAAAGCAAAATATACTCATAATTTTAGCCATAAAAAAAAAGAAATGTTAGAAGAATTTTGCCTTTGAATTTTGCTTTTGATAACAACATCTAATTTTTTAATATAAAGCGTTTTAAAAAAAGAAAAAAATATATGTATGAACAATTAATTTTATCTGTTTGGGTACAAATTTAAAAATGCTTTTCTTGCATCCTTTCATCAGTTTTCGTCCTCATTGTTGAGCAGTTTGGCAAGTTTTGCTCTGATTGGTCGTCCTAAAATCATTTCTTTATAAAAGACAACTTCTAAAAAAATTGTACATAAAAATTATTGAATATTGAGTTTTAAAAAACGAAATCGTTCTCAACCATTATTTTAGTCTTCACGCAGAAAATGAAATAACACCCAATGAAATTAAACGCAGTAAAATAAAGCCAAAGGAGAGAATTTATGAAAAACCTCACTTGAAATGAAATGATGGCCAACTAAAGAAAATTATATAACATCCACATTTTGGGCATTTTTCATTATGGAATATGTTAAAAAAATTAAATAAAATCCAAAGTAATCTTTTGTACGAATGTCTAAATGTACAACAAACGGATTATAGTTTTTATATTAATAATTAAATATTGTGTGGCTTCGCTTACAACAGATTTTCGCAGGATAGGCCTTCGGGCGGGCGGAAGTAGTTTTAATTTTGCCATTTGTGTAGTTCGGGCTTCGCAAACGATAGTTTTCCGACTAACCGGCCTTCATTCAGGTAGGCGGGACACTCGTTACTCTACGTTATAACCGCCTTCGACCGTGTGAGAGGATTTCGATAGTATCAGGAGTTTCTTTCAACAAATATACAAACAGCTGACTTTAACTCGGTTTTTATTCGTAAATACAATAATAAAGTTGTGAATTTTTTTAAAATATATAAAAACTTACCTTAATCAAATAATCCCCGAAATTGTTTTCTATAACATAATAATTATTTACAAATAAAAATAAATTATTTTCAAAATCTAATAAAGTAACCACCAAAAAAAGCGATATTGCGGTTACACGCAATTGTGGATTACAGAGCTTTGCGGTCGCTCTGTTTTGCTCTTGAACTGTTGGGTCGAACCTGCGTTGGTACTGGTGTACTAAATATGTAGTTAGTGAGTCATATTTGCGGCTAAGTTCTCACAAGTGATCATAGAACGCCTAATATATACATTTTATACTTCTGCACTTCGACCATTTTTATTCTGGTTTCATATTATTTGTGTAGACCTGAATATATACACGAGTATTTTTAAAACTCAGAGACTTACTTCAGGGAAGTTTTGAAATCTCGCCTAATTCTTAGGTTCCAGCCCTTTTTTTTAGCTCTGGGGCATTCAGCGACACAACGACAGTTAAAAATAACTTAAAAAACATTTTTATACTAATTTTTCACTGGCCTATTTGTGAATGCATATTCGCATTATATAATTTATTGCAGCTTAAAATTTAGTAGAGTAGAGATTTCTAAACAATATTATTTCGCAATATTTCGCTTACAATTCGTCGGCGATTATTTCAAATTATTAGATAATTGGGTTTGAAAAAAACTTTTGGTTTCTTGTCATATTGTTTGACTAAATTTGCTTTAATATTTAAACTGCTATAATTAGCAACACCAGTGTTGAACAAACGACTCTTCTTAATAACGAACTGCTTACTTCTTATTAAGCCCAATTAAGTTTTCCTGATTAAACATTTATGTTTCTTTTGGACAATAATAACTTCTTAATGGTTGACTTTTCCCCGTACCGCCCCCTTCACTTTCGTAAAAATAGTATTTTAACGTTGCGGGTGAGCCACGTGCGATTCTTAAGCCCTGACAAATGTCCTATTGCATTTCGAAATATCTATGAAGAGAAATGTCCTGCCTATTAGTGCTCATTTATGAACACATACATACATTCATATGCACGTATTAAAACATGTATGTTTTATTTATTTGTTTATTTTATGTGTCCAACTATTATCCCTAATAACTTTTAATTTACTGGCCCTTATAATGGCAGGCAGGCAGGCAGGCCGGCATTGTGGCCACTCGCTGCCTTTTCGTCTGGTTGTTCAACTTTCTACCACCAGACGCTTGTCTGCCAACAGTCTTGTAGGTTGTACTTTATCCTTCTGCCATAGACGACTCTAAATGGAGTTATTAATGTAATTACGTTGGCAAACCAACTTTCTACAAATTGACATGGGCAACGTTTTGTCCTTTTAATAACGTTGTTCTTGTTTTTTTTTTTGGTTTTTGGCGGTGGTTAATGGAATTAATGTCTTATTCCTTTTAGACGCGTTTCTTGTTGTGTTGCAAAACTACACTGTCTGGCCTGATGTTGGCCGTTCTAATGCTGCGTGCAGTAAAAAAATGTTTTATTAATTAATTTATGTATCTTAATAGATTAAAATACTTCTTATGCTTTTGTCATTTTTAAATTAAAGCAACTTCATTACAACAAAGTATGTGCATTGACATGAAAGATAAGAAATATTATGTAAGAAAAATTATTTGAAATTAAATTTTTTACTTAAATAGAAATAAATATAGTTAATTTTTACACCATAACTCGTTTATACATGGTACTGACTAAAACTTCAGCTATCAGCTAAAAATGTCTCTATATATTAAACTTTTTCAAGCCGTTACTTTATTGATTTCTGTGAAAATTTTGAAATAAGTTTTATTAAGAAAATTTTAAGTTTCGCACTCTTTTCGAATTACCTTGGAGCACATCTGTGTTGTCCGTATATTAAATATGGAAGGGCAGACATTTTTTCAGGAAGCGAAATGAATACCTTTTATCAAATACAAAATAGGAGAGCAGAAGTGGTGGCACTGAGACCTTATTTGATCTTTTGGGCTCGCGCCTTCCCCTCAAAGGCTTAATACGTCAAGGATTAGGACCAGTGGGAGTGCTAGCAAGTCCTCAGTATATAGACGTGAAGTGGTTTATGTCTCCTGTCTGTGATAATCAAGTTCTATTGACTACAGAATTTCTAAGTGTGTGTGTTCGACATGACCCTTCTGTGCAATTGCGTATAACAGGCATAATGTCCCGTGAGTGCCCCCGAAAGTGGTCTTTTATCAAAGCTCAGAAACCTTTTAATTATGTATGTATGTACATGCATGTGGACCGGCATAACAAAACCCCCTCTAGTGTGTCAAATTTCATGAATTTACTTATTTTTGGATTCGCGTGCAAAAACCCTTAAATTTTCATATACAACCGTCCACAAGTTTCAAAAACATCGGAAAATAATGCAAAACTGCAATTATATAAAACAGTGAAAACCTGGGTAGTGCGTTTCAACATTGAAATGGGAACACGTACCGTAATAAAATGGAACACAGAAGGAGAAACTTAAATTGGGTTTTACGGAAAAACTTGTCTTGACACACTAGAAAGAAGGCTTTTCATATGTAGAATCACATAAGTATTTATGTGTATCAATCAATTTTAATGAAGAAAGCCCGCATTTTAAAACCAACACAAAATGTTTGTGAGTTATAAAATTGGTGTCCACCTTAAAGATAAATAATAATCAAGATTATGTCTTAAAGTTGTTTACAAGCACAATTCTGTCTTTATAAACAAACTTATATACATATAAATGCATATATGTATGTATGTTCATACGAATGTACACATTAAATATCAATATAAACTTTTCATATATGTACACACATACGAACACACTTAAAATTATAATTCTTAACAATAACAAGCGAATAATGGTTTCAGCAACATGAGCCGCCAAATAATATACAAATATATTCTTTTTATTTACTTCCAGCACTGTCCAGCAACAATGCAACATGTTGAGTCAACAAATGTTGACTTGGAGCATATCTTCAATAATAATAATAATAACAACAACAGCAATAGTAATAACAACTCAAATGTAAACATAAGTGGTGAAACCCCGCAACAACAACAGACGCTGATTCATAATCATCAAAATGCAGACGAACAACTACAATTCGATGCGAACAAGAAATCAAAACAAAACCAAGAAAACGAAAATAAACAAAATAATAATTTTATTATTTGCCAAAAACAACAAAAGCTGCTGCAAGCAAAATACACAGAGAACGAAATGAGAGCGAACTCCAAAAGAGCACAAGAAATGAACTCAAACGAATTCACCACTGATCAACCAGAAAATGAATACGCTACAATGAATAGCCAAAGCATTGCACCACTATACCAAATAGCAACAAATTCCACCACCACCAACAATAATGCAGCCACTTTATTTTACGACTCATCGTCAGCGATCAGTTTGACGCGTTCATTTGAGGCAAACACATCGTATACGTTTAAGTGGTCGGTTGGTAGTGGAAGTACTGAGACGGATGTGCCAGGCGAAACACGTAAAACTACTTGTACAACCTACAGTCTAACGCCAAATAAATGTTTAGCGGAATTGGAACGTCTGTATGCCGAATTTCGGGCCAGTGAAAGTTTACGTGAGCAAAAATTACGCGAACCGCAAAATAAATTAGAAACCACGGCAACGGGAACAATGCGTTTAAACGTACCCGCGTCCACTTCTAACTCCGTTGGTGCCCCATCAACGGAGGCCCATAGTGGCAAGTCGTTCTGTGAAACAACCCGATTAAATCCCAGTACAAGTAGTGTTTTCCTAACAACCACAAATAGTGTTACCACTATTACAAATCCTTGTCAGCGCACACCCAGCTTGACCATACAAGTGAATCAGAATAATCATGCAAGCGGCCAACATGAAAATAATGAATCTCAATTGATTTTAAATCAGGCCATAGTGAATACAACAACGAACGGTGTTAGTGTGATAAATTGTAGTTATGAGAATAAGTTTAATAATAACAATAACAACAGCAAAAGCGTTACAAATCTTTGCGATATTGCAACAAATACAACCAATTTAAGTGTCAATAATATCCATAAGCATCACAATAGTCCTAATCATTCTACAAATTTAAATAAGATTTCCAAAAATATCAATGATAATTGTAGTGGTAGGAGCAGTAGTGATAGTTTCCCCGATCCCCCAAACAATTTAGTGCCTCAAGTGTTAAATATTTCTCAAGATAATCAAGAAATTGCAAAAAATTATGAAAAGCATTTAAAAAGTTCCCCCCATACCCAAGTGAAAGTAATACAAGTGAATGAAGTAGCCCGCAAGGCCAACAGTGGCACAGCCACATCCTCTGCGGCGACAACACCAACTTCATCGCCCCAGCGCACTTTCACTTCCACAGAGTGTCAAACAGATGATGTGCAACTAAGAACACCTGCGGCGGCCAGACCTCCACTGACCTCATCGTCTTCCGCCAACTCTAACAACACCTCAGCGTGCAACAACCGCGAACAAAGACGTCGCGAAAGACGTGAACGTCGCCATTTACAGCATACGGCTTCCCTCCTAGTTGCTCCCACACATTCTCACTCTCATCCTCATGCCCATCCTATGCGTCATGGCCATCTGGATCGTCATTCTATGCCGGCTCCCCCTCTACCACCCATTCTTCATCCACCACATTTACACCCCGGTCTACAACAGACGGGCCATAATATTGCCATGCTAAGACCCATGTTACCCGACATTTTACACCATCATTTTCCACCTCCCTACAGTGCATTGCCCACCCAGTCGTTGACTTCGGGAGGCGGTTCTTTGCCACATCACAATGAATCTCCCATACCCTTTGCCCATCCACTTCCCCATCACCATCATCCGCCTTCCCAAACTCCAACGGCCACCATTTTGGGGCCGCCGCCTCCACCACCGCCGGCTGGCACAACTCTGCTAGCATCCGTGATATCGACGGTTCCTATACCAGGCGCAACACCCATGGTTAGTGATGGAAGATTTACGCTACCGTTACCAATTATTAGAAGGTAAGAAAAAATATCGCTTTTTCATCCTTTTCTTGTTTGTAATTGTTTCTTTATTAATTATTATTAATTAATTAAGAAAACTACATTTACAACACTGGACCATTCTATACATTTTCTTATTAAAAAGTTTATTAAATGAATGCAAAAAAATTCTTGCAATAGAAAAATAATATTTAGTAGAACTCTGCGTTGCCCCGAGTCTTAATCAGTGCGATAATGAACTGGTGGATATATCGGAGTAGAATGTAGTTGAGATTGAACTCTTTCATTCGATCACCTGTTTGGCTCGAAGCATAAACGGCCAGACCTTGGAAATCTGCACCAAGAAAGCTGGCCTTTCGATATAAGTAGATGGCAGCCTGTAAAACCGAAACTAATCTTTTTCTCATAAATAGATTTATATAAATACATCCTATATCTCATTAGGGACTACCACAACTGATATTGATGTGGCATTAAGACTCTATTACGAGATCTTTGTAATATTTTATATTTTTGTTTTAATAATTATTGTGCGATATTTCGATTGAGTTTGAAAAACTTCTTCAGAAAAACGAAAATTCCAATTCAAATCATTAAAATTAAAGAAAAAGAAGATGTAAAGTTAAAAAAAAAATTAAAAACATAATTGTTCAAGAATGTCCACAAATTAGGACCAAAATAATTCATCAAATAAGTCCGATACGCAGAAAAGATCTCGAGTAAGAAACTTTCGAAAATAGTTGAAATGTTGAGGGCAAGCAAAAGTGTTTTAAGCAAAAACTTAATATAGATTTCTAGAGAATATATATATTTCTAGAAAATATATATATATATATATATATCTGTATGTATATATATATAGTATATTGGAAATGTGGTTTTAGTGTGAAGTTCGCGTTTTCAGATAGAGCCTAAGAGAAAACAGTTAAATGAAAGGAACTTAAACAAAACTCAAGTTTTCAGTTCACAATTTCCTCATTGCAACTGGATTACAAACGAAACAAAAACACCAAAAAATTTTTATCTCTCTGTATCAACTATAATTTGCTACCACAACTTTTCCTGTTTCAGATAAATTGTTATATAAATTTGTAATTTTTTCCATAATTTGTTTTTAATCTTGAGCTACAAAAATTTTGCTCATTAAAAACAGAAACAGATTTCCCTTCATAAACAAACAAAGCAAAAACAAGACTCAAATCTAAAATATCGACTCTCTAATACAGCGACTAATACCCCCCTTTTTTGAATTAGAAAGGAGACGATAATGAAGATGATGATGATGATGATGATGACGGTTACAACAATAAAAACAGTAAAACAATACCAACATTAAACTCCTAGACAAGTCAGCAGCAACAAAACAAAACCAAGAAAACTTCAAAACTGCTAAAAGTCAAAACCTATAAAAGTTAATGTTAAAAGAAAGTTTTTGATATTTCTGTTTTTTTTCTTTATTGTAATTTACCACAACAACCCAACGACTTTTAAGACGAAATTAACAATAACAACAATGAGCAACAAACTAAAAACCTTGGCAAAAAAATATTAAAACGTTTTCATAATTATTTAGTTGGGTCATCCCATTATCATTTCCAGAGGTTTTTAAGGTTGTTAGAAGACAATTGTTTCTGCAAAACAAAAACGCGATTAACTCTGGAGATGCTTCTACCTTTTTACTTTGTTAGTCAAAACGACTAACATTGAAGAAAGTGAATTTGCTTGATGTTTGTTCAAACAAAATAAAATTAAGAAACGCGATCATATTTTCCTCTTAGTTGGGGAATAGTAGGCAAAAACGAAAAGGAATATTTGCTAGAGTTTGTGTGAAATCAGAGACTCATGAGAGGCTTTAGCTGGGTGAACTTATATAATTTTATGTCACTATTACAAAAATAGGAACACGAATGAACGACGCTAGCGCTTACACAACTTATGGAAAAGGCTTTCAATTAATTGGAATGGAGTCCATTCCAGACAAATTTCCTAGACGCTCGACGCCATCGAGTTCTGTCTCACCGCAATTTTTTTGGTGTTTTTTAACAAAACTGTTAAATCATTCAATGGTTTTTGTAATCGCAGAAATTCTAAATCCTGAGCTTAACTTTTCGGCATTATGGTTCTGGTTCTAGTTGTCCACTTGACGAACATGATCATCAGAGTAGTGGTCTTATACACCACCTTCCTCATCGTCATCTTAGTCGATATCATGGATTTTATGTTTCAATGTCATTGACAAAAAATTTTAGCTTAAAGTTCTTTGTGAGCAAAAAAAAAGAAATCAATAAGAAATCGTCCTGGTGCCTCGTTAGTCGTTTTGACTAACAAATAATTCTGCTGCGCTCAGAGGGAAGATGGGGCCTAGTGTTGTGCGATCTTGTACTATAATTAAGAGTAGACAGTGGCGTGCAATTTAGCAAAACAACTTTATTATACGTCGAATCGACTAACAGAGCACATCTCGATACAATAGAAGACAGAGACAACCACATAAGCCGACAGTTGTTAATTCTATGGCTTAAATTTTATGAGAAATCAAATTTTATTTTATTTTTAAATCGGCTGGTGCGAAGACAACTAAGAACTCAAAGAAAGACACAGTTGTTCGTTTTCATTACGCCTAATTCAATCGAAATTTTTATTGTTACAATTGAAATAAACATCGAAAAGAAACTGTAACACAAAGATTTGGCTTTTAATTGGAAATTATAAAAGGAATTACTGTTTGCATGTGTGTTGGTTCGTCTGGTTGTTTGCAATTAATGGGAAACTTTTTAATGAAATTTAACAATTAATTTATACGGTTAATCAGTACAAAACCTTTGATTTCAATATATTTAAATTAACATGAACACATCAAGCAGAGACAAGTCAAAATAGTTACAACATGTTAAAAAAATTTATACTTTTGCTTGTTTGCAGAAACACCGGGAATCAAACCACACGACTTCTGGAAGCACTAATTCTTTCCACTTGTGCTTTAATTCAGAAGATATTTGCCAAATGTTGTTCGAAACACATTTTTCTAAGTGTATAATAAGAAACACAATTTGCTGAAATACGGCTGATAAAAATATTGTATAATCAGTTTTCCTTTTTTCTTGACAAGGAAACTGCACTAAAACGCTTTTGCCAAATCAAATACTCGTACATGTGAAGAAAGTTGAGAAAGAATGGGAGGAAATTTGTTTGTTTCAGTAAATTATTTCAATAATTTATTTTTGGCATAATTTATTTTCTTTAAATAGTTTGTTTGAGATTTAAGTTCTGTTTTTCAGTAAAAATCAAAAGTTTGGCTTTATTTAAAACCAGTTTGAAGTTTTAGCAGCAAAAGTCAAATCTAATCAAATAATTGTCATAGTTGTCATTGTTTTATAAATTTGACTAAAAATGCAGAAAAAACTAAAACCGTTTTCAAAAAAAAAAAAAAAATTGAGAAATAATCGTTATAAATCGTAAATTTTGAAAAAACCAATAATTTTTCGAAAAAATTATAGAAGCCATAAATAACCTGCTAAATATTTCCATAATTATTGATAAAATAATAATTGAATAATTCAAAAAATGTCGTCGTATTATAATTCGATTATAAATCCGAACAATATAAAATGAAATATTCGAATAATCTTCTTCATGGCTTAAAAGCATAAATATTTAAAAAAGTCAACTACTATGCATTCCTTAAATAGTTGATATAAAAATGTGAATGTTTAAAACATTCTTTCAAAAAATTATTCGCATATACATATATTCGAATAATTTTTGACTAAAATATTCGAATAATTTTTTACAAAGCTTAAAAACACAAATATTTAAAAAATATATTAAAATATTAGCAAAAAAAAAGAAAAATTTGGTATAAAATATTAAAACTTTCAGCAATATTCGAATATTTTTCTGAACAAAAGTTCAAAAAAAAAAAATAGGAAAAAATTTTTCTAATACTTGTTGAATTAATAACTTCGATTAAAATATTATATTATTATACATTTTTTCAAAAAATACATTCAATAAGAAACATTTTTTAACAAGTTTAATTGCACAAACATGAAAGAAAAGTCGAATAATTATTAGACTAAATAATGAATAATTATTAGAACAAACAATTGTACGATTAAATATTTCAATAAAATTTCGAATAGTTTTTTGCACCAGTCTTTACGCAGCAGAAACTTTAATAGATCAATTATTTGAATATACATATTTCTCCACCAATTAGCCAACGGGTCATAGCTTTAGTCGTAGCTAAAAAAGCGAAGCAGGTCCGCCATCGAATACTTTTTAGCAACAAATTCGAATTAATACTCGATAACATTTTATACATAAAATTTTATAAAAAGAGTCTTTAAGGGAAATTTCAATCGAGTTTTGTTTGTTATATAAATCAATGGAATATACTTTGAGTGTAAAAAGTACGGCCTTTTGCAGTCTCTGTTCAGGGGTCTTCCTTAATTTACACAAACTATTTCCTTAACAGACATATTAGAAAATAATACTTTTTGTAAAGCATTTTACCAGCAATTTTCCAGGAACTAAAATAGTTTATTGCATTTTTGCTTTTACAATCCGCCGTAGGCCTTTCATTTACAGTTGCAATTTCACCGGTTTTTTACCGAAAATTTAGTACCTTTGATTGAAAGTCTTTGGATCATAGAAAATTAATCGTCAGAACAAGCTGAAACGAAGTCAAGTGCAACATTCCGCCCTCCCATTTGCCACTCGTGCAAATGGTCTTGCACAATTGCACCAAAATAGCTCAATTCACTAAATCTATTTTGTTTTCATTTGGTCTTTTGTGTTGTGCGTTTCAAATAGAAAGTTGCCTTAATTACAATATGAGCAGTCAGTATGTGTAACTTGAAAATGATTTAAGATTAAATGTTTGTTGCATTTAGTATTAAGCACCGGAAACCTGAGGCTTTTATGGCACTAGAAATAGGCACCGTAACAAATATCATGCGCACTTCGGAGTCTTAATCATTCCAGCGTTAAAAATGTACTCGAACGCACTACCTTTGCCTCACTTGAGCATTAGCGAGTATTGAATAAAAACTTTTTTTGTGGCCGGCAATTAACCGATTTTTTTTTCACTGCTAATTAGTTCTGACCTTTACGCTGAGTGCATGATGGCGAATCTGTAATCCGCGGTTGGTTTTCTTCACCACAAGGCGAGAACGTCTTTAAATCATCATCCTCTTCAGACTTCCAAACTGGAGTATTGTTTTTTCATTCAATTCAGAGGTTACAGAAAAAAGTAACAGGGAATAAAATTCACCTTCCAAAAACTAAATAGAAATCAAATTTCAGCCATTATTCATGGCTTTAATGTCTGTAATTGTTTTTTCTTCCAATAACAGTACAAGTGTGAGTTTGTGTGTGTGTGTATCAAGTGTGTGGCATTTAAGATTTTTTTTAACTCTTTATTATTATTATTATTATTTTTAAACTTATTTTCCTTTTGGTTTCAAACAACAACTTTTTTCCAGTTTAGAGTCCCAGTGTTCACTTAAGGTACTGCTTTATTTTATTTTATTTTATTTAATGTACGAGTATTTGTGGTAATTTCTGAGATTTTGTGTTTCTTTTTATTTGCGAAATTTGAGCTTTGCTTTTTGAGTTGTAAGCAATTCACATAAAACAATATAAAAACGAAAGGAAGAAAACATAAAAAGAAAGACAAAGATCATTGTGATTGTATTGCAACGTCATGTCAGGGTTTTCTTGCTCTGGCTGGTGCTGCTGGTTCAGCAACTACCTTTACAATATTTACATGTAAATTACAATACATTTGAGAAGTACACTTGGTACTTGATTGACCATTTTGTATAAGTCGTATGTCCTCTAGAAAGCTTTCACATTAATGAGGTGACTTCCTTCATCGATTCATTCCCCACAGTTGCAATCAGTTGTATGGGAAGTTCGTTTTTATTTGTCAATTAGTAGCGAAAAATACACTTAATACTTGACTGACAATTTTCAATGTGCTATATCTCCCTGAGGTGGCAGCTTGTTTGTATAAAGTTGTTTCCGATAAGAGCATGTGTGCGGCATTAACGATATAATTTTTAAATCGTGGAAAATCTAATCTTAATCTTCTTAATCCAAATGTTCTTGGCCATGGCCTCGTTTATGTTGAAGGGCATCGAAACCTGCCCAGAAAAAGTCTAGAGGGATCCGGTTGGGAAATTAATTTACGTCAGCAGCTGGCATTAGGCTCAAGCTGACGAGGGGGCCAACTCCATTTTGCCAGCTCCGCCCTCTTGTGGTTTACCGGGAACAAATGAACGTTTGAAGCAGCGATTGTAGACCCTTTCTCCGGTATCTGTCAAAAACCCTTCCCGCATTTTTAGGCTTTAACCGCAGCCAGCATGTTACAGCAAAGGTAGAGGGATCAAACACCACGATCTTGGTAGTCTATCCCCGTCACCTTTACGACAGTTAAATTTGGGTCAAAAAAAATATAAGTCATCTTAAAAAAAAAATACGGGTGACGTGCATTTTTTTAATGAATGGATTTGTGAACCTGTTGAATCTTGGAAATCGGCCGGCTAAAAAATTAAATCATATTTTTATGTTTTCTACGCTGGCCTGATGTGTACAAATTTATACAATTACTATTGAACGCATTGTAGTATGACATTTACCTTTCGGGACTTAGTCCTGCTAAAAGTAATTAGCCAAGCAGAAGCACCATGCGAAACTCTTTAGACTCGACTGCAAGGTATCCAGTGCCATTTGGATCACTGTAGTTGGTATTGTGTTTTGAATATGAACAAGACTGATGGTAGACGAAGTTACCGCGCACAATCAGTCGGTGCACAGCAGATTCTCCGGATTTCTATAGATTGTGTGAGAATGGTGAAGATTTGGAAGCCATTGACAACATTTTGTGACATTTTCTAAGTGTACAGGGAAGTAGTTTGAATAGTTGTCTTGACTTCTCGCAGTGTAAACTACAGAACATTGTGGCAATTAAGACGGACGTCACCACAAAACAATCTCGGCAGTTTTTTGACTTTACTTTCCTTTCCTCTCCCCACCTCTTTTACTCAAATTTCGCTGGCAATGAGTGGCAGCTCTTAACAAGTCATTATTTCCTAGATCAATTTATCAGAATTGCTTAGGAATTAGTTAATCGTATTTTGCTTGGAAAACTATATTTTTTCGTTTCTTAAATCAACGAAATTGTGACTCGGCTGCCCAATTTGTTTGCTTCAATGATTTTGTTTTCTCTGGTTAAAGCAAAACTGAAAAATCTAAATATTTCAATAAATATCTTTTAGCTTCCACTGCCACAGGAACAACATACAAATGTATGTATTTAGTAGTTTTAAGGGAAAATTAAACTCTTGCGATTAAAGTCACCACAGAAATTCCGTGCGAGTCAAACCAACTTTGTTTGCGGTAACAATATATTTTACATTCATTATGGAAATTTTGGGCTGTGCGGCCTCCCATCCGCCATGTTAAAAGTGATTTAAGTGTGGCAATTTGCGTTGTTGTCGTTGTACTGCTGACGATGCTTTCTGCTTTCTGTAGCTGGCAAATCTCTGAGTTACCTTGTATGGGTGTGTGCGCGCCTGGGCTGGTTGGTGTGACAAAGTGCCCGAGTAGTAGTGCACGCTTCAGCATAGAGTTCAAGAGTATTTGCTGGGAGTCGAGTATCTTTTGAATACTTTCACTTTCTTTATGAACACATCTTTTATTTTTATTCAGCATTTATGAACAGCAGCAACTAAACAAAAACCACACACACACACACACACAAAATATTAAATAAAAAGTATCAAAATCACACAGAGAAACACAGCAATTTAAGATGAAGTGAAAAAACGTTAAACCAAATGGAAACGGGTTTAAGTAACCACAAAATGTTGTTTTTTTTCGTCAAAGAAAAGAAATAAAAAAAGTTGTTGGAAAATGTGCTGTAATAAATTTATATTATAAGAAGAAAAAAATGTTCAGTAAAAGCAACAACAACAGCAATCTTATGACTCTTACAACAAAGTAAATGGTTTTTAAATACAGTCTCATTAATTCCTTTTGAAATTTTTGTTTGTTTTTCAATTTCAACTTTTTCCGGATTAATTGGGATTTTGCTGATAAAATAAACAAATTCATGGTTTGCTCATTATTTATGGTGTGTAAAACAGAAACATTTTTATTACAATAAGTTTCTTTTTTGAGTTTTTAAAATTTCCATTTCAATTGAAAGCATTTGATTGGCTTTTCAATTATTATGCAAATTCCCAAAGTAGTTTCCACTTTGTTGTTGGTTTTGTCATTCGCTTAGTCCAGTAGCACTTTTGGTTTTATTATTTTGCCGTGAACTTGAAACCGGGAGAAAATACTGCACATGTGTCTGTAATGAAATAATACAGGTTTTCTGTTGTGGTTTCAAAATGACAAAAAAAAATATGAAATGAAATCAATCCAGGGGGCCAGCGGTGGGAATTGCGTAGTTGGTTGTGCTGCAAATCGAGTTCAATATCAATTCGTTATTTGCCTAATTTGCGTTTCTCTCAAGCTTTCAGTTTCAGTTTCAGTTTCAACAATAAATTTCACCATGACATCATTTTATGTCAAATTTGTATCCATTAAACTATTTATTGAAATAGAAAAAAATATTGTATAACAAAATGTTATTTAAGCAAAACAAATTGAATCAACGTAATTCATTTATTCATGAGCTCCATATCACGGAAACGCGATTTTGCTTCTGTTTTGCTAAAGGATTTGCCCTCAGTACATAAAGGTGAAGGTGAACTGACTGTTTTCATGTTCATGCACGGTAAAGTCTGGCAATACATCCGTTATAGATGCTCGCTCCAGCAGCGCCATGAACTCCCGGAATTATGTAGTACGCGATTTCGTGATGTGAAGACTTCCGTGGACAAATATCGCTGCTGTAAAAGAAAGTGAGGAGGAAGGAAATCTAATATTAATGTTTCGTTGTCGATGTCAGGAATTGGAATTTTGGTTGCAGGCTTCGGCCCACATCTACATTTAAAAGCCAGCTGGTGCAGCAATTAATGCCTCCAAACTTCGAATCGAGTTATTAAAATCCAAATTTGGCGATATATTGGAAAAAAAAGGAGACTACTTCAAGTCACCGGCTTCTGCTGATAAACCGGCAACAACTGACGACTTGGAGACCAACATTGGAATAAAATTGGTTGCATTTCTTTGTTTCAAAATGCGGTGAACTGGCAATTTACTCAAATTTTTTTTATGTATTCCCCTCCTTTAATTTTTTCAGAATCCTTAATTCTGGAACTTGAACTTTCACTACATTTACACATGTATAAAGATATTTCAGTGCAAACACAATGCGGTTAAAAAAAGATTCAGGTACGGGAAAAAAACTAACGGGATTTTGCGGTACTATTTCTTATGCTGAAACAAAAAGCGCGGAAATACTAAAAATGGCGGAAAAAAACTTGCAAAAAAATTAAGTTGGGGGGAAAACAGTGCCGGCGCGATTATACTCGCAAGTAGTCGGAACAAGCGAACGTTCACTATACGATTATATACCAACTTATTACTCGTTTAAGAATATGGAAAATGGGAAAATGAACAAATTCCTCCGATTCCTCTTAAATAGGATGCAAAAGTGAACTTTGAAATTAATTGAAACTGAATTTACTTGCTTATATTTTTCTTAATCTCCTATATATTTAATTTTTTTAATTTATACATGTGAACACAGCAAAAACGCCTGCAAAATGGTTTGGTTTCTTTGAATCTTTTTTTCTCACATTTATAGCAGACAAAACTCTGAGCAACAACAATTTGCATTTCAATAATTTTTTCTTATATGTAGATAAAATCTTGTACAAATGCTTTTAATCAGAGATATAAGAATTTGATTTCGTTTCGGGCAGACGACGAAAATGCCAAAAGTCAAACCACTTTGATTTCACACCATAAATTTTTGCTTAATGAAACACAATTTATTTGTTTTGCCAAAAGTCAATTCTGGCTCATGTTGAATTAGAAAATAAAAACAACACATGTATGGCAGTTTGAAAATTCTACATAATTATAAATTTATACAGATAAAACTAAAATCGCAAAGAAAAAAAAGAAAAAAAAATAAACCAAACAGATTCCCACGCAAAATGCATGTGAAATGCATTAATAAATTTTACAATAAAAAATAAGAACAATTTTTTTCTTTTTTTGCTATATTTTAATCAAATCTAAATGCAAAATTCACAAACAATAGAGAGCAGTCGGGGCGGGCCAACAACCGCCCTCCTCGATAGCGCTGCGCGCTTTCTAGTCGTGAAATCCCAATTTAATATTTTTTCTGTTTTTTGCTAAAAAAAAAAATTAAACAATAATTCGTTTTAAATTTTCCGTACATTAAAAACAATACACGAGTAGATGTTAATGATGAAGCTTTATTTTTGCTTTCATTTTATCGAGTTTTAGTTCTGAATAATTATATCGTATGTTTTAGAATTGCGCAGGAATTTTTCAAAAAGCTTTTACTATCAGCACATATTGCAAATGTTGTTGCCGGGCCAAACACACACAGAGCCAACGCTCACAGTTGCATTCTGTTTCAATGGCTGGTTCTCTATTCAGCGTTAATATATTTATAATTAAAAATATTTAATATTTATTTGCATTCCTCCCAGCCGAAACAGACACAAGCAATAGTTGTGGTCCACTTAAGTTCAGCCTTAAACACTAGAAACCAGTAACAAGATGGAAGACAAAATTCCTTAAGAGGGCCCTTAAAAAAAAAACTCCAGGCAATAATTTTTAGGGCAAAAGTAAAAAATTTGCAATTTTTGCTTTTTAAGAGAATATTTTATTTTTCAGTGTCCAACACTTTGACAGCGTGACTGCACAAAACTTCAAGCCAATTGGCAACTCAGTTTTTATATAACTGATGCTTCTGTTACACATGATCTTAAAAAAAAAAAATTAAATGAGGACACAAATGACTTATAGTGCCGGAAGTGAGTACTTAAGAGAAAAGGAAAAACTAATTACCTGATCGGATTAATTTCGCCAAGTGGCGATAAATATAAGAGTAAATGTCAACTTGTGTTTGAGATCTGCAAATTTAGAGCGCAGCAGTAAATTTTTTACAGTTTAGGCTCTTTTGGATGTCATCAATTGAGGAGAAAACTTTAATTTTTTGCCTCATAAAGTGATTTGCAATAAATATAGCATCTTCCGATAGGGTGATTACTTTTGCAGCGACCTGTACTATGTGCAATTTTTTTTCTTCATATTTTTATAAAATAGATAGAACTTACGTTGTATGCATTTACGTAAGGAATAACACATATCGTCGTATGAATTCATAACCGCCCTAAGTTGAACAAAATTTTCAGGAGCAGAATAAAACTCTATTATGCGAAACTATCAAAGTTTTTTTAGTTTCAGCTGCATTTTTATTAAGCAACTAATATTTGGAGAGAAATATCCAGCAGAGATATGAACCGACGAGGACAACATAGAAAAGATTTTTCATAATTTTAGGGCCACAAAAGCGTAAAATTTTCCAGAAACATTTAATTTTTGCACCGTAATCCTTCAAAAACTCGATTTTTATTTTTTTTTAAATCATATAACAATATGCAGGCATTTGTGGGAAGCTGAGGCGCCAAGATTATGCTAAAATGCCAACCACTTGCTCGGGAGCAAATAATTATCGCCAATTCTACTATATTTCTACTGCTTATGGCCAGTTTTTAACTCTATATTTAAATAACATATTTAAATGCCAAGTAATTTTCATACACATTTATATGGGGCTGCAAATTTTCTGTCCTAAATAATTGTTGTTTGGGTATTTGATTGCGCTTAAAGTCTGGCAGCATCCAAATATTATGAAAAACTTTCCATAGAACAAACCGCTGATTATTACGGGGTAAATAAAAGTAATTTTGAAAAAAATACAAGAATTTAGGCCCAGGTTCACCCCGGACTGTAGCGCCAAAGGAAGAAGAAGAGTATAATATATTAATAATAAAATATATTAATTATGAATTAAAAATGTTATATTTTTAAAATTAGACACAATTCAGTCATTAATTTTTTTAAAAGCTGCAACATAAATTTCATACCATTTATCTATATATGTCTATGGCCAATAAAACAAAAAGTTATCAGGCATGTTCTGAAAATCACAAGATTTCAAATCACTTGTGATTTTAAAATCACAATTGTGATTTGATGGTGTTCTGCAAACCACAAAAGTTTTAACTTTTCGGTGTGATTTTACCTTTTCGAAAACACAAGAAAACAGCTGATATTTTGTTTTGATTGGAAGACATTTGTTTATGTGTTGAAAATTTATTACTTAAAATGTGAAAATAAATTAAAATTAATAAGTGAAGGCTTGGGCCGAGTACAGTTAGTCACAGCAAACTACGAATATACTGTTAATACCATCTTGAGCATATGCCGTATAAGCTCGTTCTGTCCACAACTGCTCACAATATACCCTGTCACCCTGTGACCCTTCACAAAACCTCTGGCCAAGTCCTGCTGCTGCTCCATAAATTTTATGAAAATATCCATCTGAGCACTATTTTTATGTTGTCCCCTAATAAACAAATATTTTATTGGCGTTTTCTTTTTATATTACATTAAAGATACTTCCATCATAAATACCTTTTAATTTTCAAATTTCGAGCGCAAAATATTAGAATTTGACAAAAGAAGGAAGAAGTGCTGCCACTGTTTGTAATTACTTACTGTTGCCATGTGCTGTTACTTTATGTGTAATTATTTTGAAAATAAAGCAAACATTTTATAAGTAATAACCATTTTTAATATAATTTAACAAAAATAATTAGGTTTTATTGAAAATAGTTCATTTATTAAGAAAAACTTTCACAAAAAGTGAAATATCCAAAAATATTCCCTAAATTTTGACAACAGCTGCAATATAGTGATCAATATTAACTATATTATGATCCTTACCATTCATATTACTAATCAGTTTCATTCATCTTATTATCGTTACTATGCGGTTTGTTTCGGCAACTAATCATATTATTATCAGGTCTTTATCGTATTGGTACAATGTCCCAATCATGTTATTGTTGTAACAATATCATATTATTTACTAAAAAAGAGTAACAATTTGCTCAATTTTTGTATAAAAAAAATTACATACAAATAAAGAAGGAGGACAAAGTGGGGCTAAGGCGTTTAGCTGCTTTTGGAGGGATGAAAGCGTCAAAGTAGTCATCACACATTGTCACCATATCGGCAACAACAAATAAAATTAATTCCTTTTAAACAAAATAATTATTTTAGGCGGATAAAACATAAATGCAATTGATGCTATTCATAAATTTTAGCAAGACAAAATTTAACTAAACAAATAAAAGCCGTTTTGACAAGTTCTTTCGCTTTGGCAAAAAAGCATTTTCTTTCACCCTGTAGCTGTAGCTGGGGGAAACATATAAAAAAGAATCGTACTTTCTGGGCTGTTGCGCCACGCGCATGCATTTTAAATTTGTATTTGTCCCATGTCTCTCAAAATGTATCCTAAGAATTTTCTATTTTAAATCACTTGTAGCTGCTACAGCGTGAGTGTTGCCAGTAGTAACGAAAGTAAATTGAGTGCATCTGACAAATACGTCAATGTTTATAATTATTCAAAGTAAAAAGCGTTTTTAATTTCAATTAAAGTGTAATAGAAAATCACCGCCACACCAACAGCAGTTGTTATATTGTATTTTATTACTCGTGTATCCACCCCACCGTTCGTTCGTTCGTTTTGTTCAGTTGCTGGCCAGGGCAAGTTATTAATGAATTCCGTGCGCTGAATGGAGACCACGGAAATTTTGTTTTAATAGAAAAACAAAAATGATTAATTTAATTATTTATAAAATGCCAACAATGCGAATTAATATTAAAAGGTCAGACAGAGCGTAATTAGAGCAGCAAAGCAACGAAAAGGAAAATGGAAAAAGTTTCTAGCAGATGGAGTTCCTCCATAAGATGTAGTAGGGATTTTGGATGAAAGACTCATGCACTTATCAATGACTCAGCATGGAAAGGGCCCATCTGACAAAGTTACATTGTAGTGTGAATTTTGTTCGGTTCATATATCCTTGATAATGAGAGGCGAGAACTTGCAAGTAGCGAAATGACTTTTGATGTGAGTATCCAACTCAGGAGCAGGAATGATATACCATAGAGAAACACATTCTGCATAAGCGCATGATTATCTGTCGTAAACGTGATATGTATGAAGTGGTTGTAGGCACTTTTTGGTGGAGGGGGGGCTTGTAAGTCGCTAGTCTATGCGAAGAAGCACCCTATAATCCATGCCGCCGGTTATGTCCAGAGTCATGGACAATTTAACAATTTGTATGTCGGTCGTATTCATTTGCTCTTTAACAAATCGGTTCACTTTTGAAGAAATAACCTATTTCTTACCATTAAATTCCAACTTATAATCCCGTGCAGGCTTTCAGTTGTCTTTTATCGAATATTTGCGGTTCACGGCATAAATAGTGTTTTTAGATGTCGGAAGAGTAAAAAAAATCGCTTCAATTCTATCCCACACTTCTGTACTCTCTCAGATGGAAAATGTCTAAGCATAAATATTTCTCAGCGTCTGTCACAATCGGCCTGTCTGTCTGTCTGTCTGTCTGTGTGGCTTTTGATCGAACATTTCTAGTCATGTTCAGCTGTTCACTTTTGTTGAGATGTCAGCTTATCATGAGTCTTAGATCTCACAAAACGAAAAAGCAGTCAACATTCAAGTAGTGAACTAATGCCATAATTTAAATTCAAGTGATTTAGAAGCGCACAAATGAAGTTCAAGGTGAACGGCTGGCTGGCTGTATCAATAAAACGTTCTCAAACGTGTTCCCAAATACTCGTACAAGTCTATGAAACAAACAAATTAGAAAGTCTGATTTTGGAAAAGCAACTACATACTCATATGTACGTATGTATGTATGTAGATATGTAAGTAGTTTTGGCTTTCATGACCATTTTTGCTTTCCAAAATAATAGTTTTTTGTTGGGAATTTTCGTTAAAAGAAAAAAGTGATTCTTTCAAAAAAAAAAACCCCTGATTACTTCTATTTTGTAGTTGCGGTAGTTTTTCTCTACATTTTCAATATAAATGGAAATTTTGCGGTATTCAGCTGGAATTTTCTTCATACTCGTATCACATTTTCTACAGTAAAACAACAAACACTTTTAATACAACTTTTTTCTAGGTTTCTTTCTTTACCAGGTTATTTTCCGCTAAAACTATTTTGTTGTTGTTGTTGCTGTAGCTGTAGCTGTAGCTGATTTCTTTTTCTGCACAACAAACTCGATACGTATGAACGTTGAAGTTTTTCTTGCGAAGTCGGTTCTTGGCTTCCGTTAGAACTCACAGACTTAGAGGCGGCATTTGGCAATCGCAAGTGGATAAACAGTCATTGCAAAAGAGCTGTTTAGAGAACAAAATGAATTAAAGCAGAAATATGTTGCCGTAGTTGTTTAATGCAGTTAAGTTCACTTTATTAGACATTCTTGCTGTGCATTTTTCTTTAGCCGTACAAAGTAACTGCTGCTTAGTCTTCTTTTTTTTTTGCCAGACCGCCTTGAATGATTGACAGGAACTGCATTTAGTCAGTCAATTTGATGTGGAGTATTTTCAAAAAGAATCTGGTAGCAATTAAGGTAAATCTTAATGTTTGGCTTTGCAGCTCATGGGAATTTCGGGACGCTATTATTGTATATTTTTTTAAGGTAGCTGCTTTGACTCCCTTAAAATCAGCTACTAAAAGGATAAAGTGCACTTTATATAACGGATTGGTTATCATGATCTCGATAGAGTTGTTGGGCAGAAGTTGGCAGTCGAACTGTAGCATCGAGTTCCTTCCAAGGAGCCAATAAATCTAAAAGGGATGTTTAAGTGTTACCAATCCTTTAAAGTGCCGGTATTGATAAAGTGCACTTTATGCGACGCATTGGGTGTCATGATCTCACAGCAACACGATAGAGTTGTTGGGCAGAAGTTGGCAGTCGAACTGTAGCATCGAGTTGCTTCCACGGAGCCCATCCATCAAAAAGGGATGTTCAAGTACTTCCAAGGCCGGCATAAGCCTTTAAAGTCCCGCTACTGATAAAGTGCCCTTTATGCAGTCTTCAAATCGTTTATGTTTTCTAATATTTTAAGGGATTGGTCACATTCACTTGAAAACATGGCGTTTTTAATTCCATTTTTGGAGAAAGGACAAGCGCTTCATAATGTTTTGTAAAGTTTTTACAAGTTTTCCGCCAAAGAAACTGTTCGCAGAAAGTCTGTAGGCTCTTCCTCCCTCATACGGCCTTAGCGAGAAGCGTGAGAACAAACAACAGCCATCGTAAATTTATTTCAATACTTTTCTTTGGGGATCAAATAATGAAAGAAAGAAATAAACTAGTAAAATAACTTTATAACAAATATAATATTTACGCTCCCCCTAATTTCCTCGATGTTTTTCTGCGTACCATCTGTGTCACTGTTGCATTTCAGAGCTGAAGGCTTTTGTAGTGTTGCCAACAAACATTTTCCGAGCAGGTCCTTCTTCAGCTAATTAATAGTTCTTCGCCATCCTTATATTTGTGTTAACAGGGGAATCCCCAACATCTCAGTTATTCATATAAATCAGAGTTCTGAGAGATATTTTTGATAACAACTCTTGAAATTTAGTCGGTCGCAAAGCAGCTCTAGGCTGGCGAACTGCTTTCACGTCATCGTAAGTATGTCTTAAGAGCGGCCAGGCCTGTTGTTTGGCCTTCGAGAGTTTTGCATGTCACTCGCACTGTTTGATTTCTTTGCCTCGGATAACTGTATTGTTTTAGGGTTCACTACAGGAGTTTTATATCGGCCATGCTTGTACTTCCCAGTTGTGGGAGTATCTGTCGTATAAGTTGGACACAGAGACATTTGAGTATAAAAGTCTGGGAAGTCTGCAAGTTAGAAATTTTATGTTCAAAATTTAGTGTCCGTGATAAATTTTGTACCACTGTCTAACATGATCGCATCTACAAAAACTGTGTTGCGCAGAGAGGTGTCCGGTTGCAGGAGATGCCCCTAATGGAAGGCTTCACTGTACACAAAAGCTTAATAAATTTCAATTCCCGTACCAAATCTAAAGCCACATTCATTCATACTCGTACGTCCAGCTTAAACCAACAATAAAAAAATCTCTTTTTATTAAATATATTTTTAGTTTTGAATTTCATGTTTCATTCCCAGTTGCTGAACAGAATTAAGAAAACACCTCAAAAAAAAACGAAGTTGGTGAAATCATTTTTGTTTTGTTTTTGGTTTTGTATTGCTGACTTCATACATTCGATTTGGTTTCGTTTTTGTTTTGATGATTTTCTTTTTTTCTGCTTTTTCAATTCGTTTACCAAAGATTTTTTTGGTTGATTCATCACTTTTTTTTGTTTGTTTGTGGTTGAGTTTTGAGTTTTTAGTTGTGTTTTTTTTTCCTCTTGTTGCTTGTCGGAGAGGTTGCTGAGCTTTTCGAACTGTCTTTGGCAACTGGCTTTTTTCTGGTGCTGTTATTGTGTTGCACGAGTACGTTGATACTATGGTTGAATGTGCGTCCGTCCGTCCGTCCGACGGTTTGTATTCTGTTTTGAATTAAACTTGTTTTTCCTCTTCCACAAACATGCTGCTGCTGTTGGCTGCTTCAGTTTAGTTTTATGCAAATCCACGTGAGCGGGTTTTTATGTGTTGAACGAACGCTTTTGCTTCACCTCACTCTGGTGTCTTCTTCTTATTTTTCATTTTAGCTTGTTGCGGTTCTGCTGAATTAATATGATTTCTTTTAAGAATTTGTTTCACTTTTTGTTTCTTGGTTTGCAAAAATGTTTTTCTTTATAATTTTTTGCTGGTTGCTAATTTTTTTTGGATTGTTCCCTTAAGCCAGAGTTACTTCTCATATTTCAATATGTTTGGAAAACATGTTCGTTGCACGCATGCACGTTTTTGCATTGCATTTTTCCTTCTTTTTTCAATTTATCAGTAACTCATTGACTTGGTCCAGGGGCTTTGAAAATTTGTTTGATGTTTGTGTTTGTTTTGCTTTCATGACTCCGTTTAAACTGGTTTTTAATGGTTGGTAATTATTTTGTTTTCTGTTTCTTTTTTCTCTCATTTTGATTTGTGCAATTCAATACTTCTTTTTATTTTTTTTTTTTTGTTGCATAAAAATAAATTTGAGATTTAATTATTTAATGTCATTTTAATTTACAAGTTTTTTAGCACCGTCAACGAACAACTTCAAATTAAAAGTGTTTATGCAAACAAGTTTAAAGTGCCATAATCAAGAAGGCTGATAAAAATATTTGCCGTGTTGTAGCTGCTGTTTAATAATGACATTCTAGATACATAAAGACTTTAGTTTTTGTTTTGCATTATTTGCATGTGCGTAGACTTTAGCATAAAATGACGTTGATGTGTTGCCATATGGCACGGCACGTCAGATACTAGACAGTCACAGAAATGATCTGCCACGCCGTAATGACATGTTGGTATACAAGCTGCACACAGGTAGCACTGAAGGCGTCGCCGGAAAAAATGTGTTATCTAATTACGACACCTAAAACTGCTACTCTGAAGTCCTCTGAGGACGTCAGTCCCGAAAACCTGCCATCCAAGACTTTGCTAAAATAAGCAAATTTTATAATACGACACCATTTCGAAGGATAGTGGGAAATTTGAAAAGCAAACACCAGCAACTCCATCCTTCGAAATTACCAATGATTTTTGCATGTGCTGTAGCTTGCATACAGGGTCAAAGGGCAAGTACCTTAATCAAGCTTTTGAGATATAAGTAACACAGTCTGTGCCTTCAAGGCATAGGAAAAACTTCACTATTGATTGTGGATTTCTGGGCCTTGGCGCCACCGTAACTCCTCCGGGGAGTAGACTTAGCCCTGGCGAATATCAAACTACGTCATTCTGCTTTCTGGGGAACAGAGCGGATGGGTTCCCTCGGTGGGCTATCCAGCTAATACTCATGGTTATGCAGGTTCTTCAGACACCTTCACCAAAAATCGATTGGCTGAACGGGAAGCAACATCCCGTCCCAGAGTGTCTTGTTGGTGGTCTTAGATTCACGTGCCTACCTTGACTGAAATGTTTTCGTTGTGCTTTAAAACTAAAAACGCAAAGAGGGAATTTGATAGATACCGGGATAGAAGTCTACGCTATTTGTTTCAAATTTAATCGAGATGCTGATGCCTTGCAACAGATTTCTGTTCTTCGCTCGGAACTGGATGGTGGACAGTGAACAGGCGAGTCTGGTTATGGCCTGAGCACTTCGCGCTAATAACTCAGGTGCCTCGTGTTCCATTTACTGTCTAGGGAATTATTGGCAGGCGGAATCGAATAAAGGACTTGCATTATGTGTCGTTCCCATACAGCACAGCCGGTGCCGAGCCGTTGCCACATCAGGGAGAATTGATTCACCAACCATTAGATTAGGTCTTAATAGTTGGTGCTGATGTAAATCAATGTCATAATCTGTTGAGGTGAGTGTTCCATATTGGTATTAGAGCGATATTGGCCCAGCCGCCATCATCAATGTAGATGATTGCCAACATCTTTTGATCGGACTGGGCTTAGGCCTATATGGGCCACAATTCTTGCCACTTTTAACATTCATCTGAGAAGGAGATGACATGAACTGACCACCAAAATCGTTTGACTGGATACGTTTAAACTTTGAACCGGGGGGTTTTCTCAAGTCAAATGACTTTGATAAGAAAACACAGGCCACACAAAAGGTCCTTAAAATCATTGTTCACCATGTCCTCGGTGGAATTAAGCCTGATTAATGCATCACACGGGTGATCCGGAGTTAAACATGTGTCATATTCCCTAAATAAAGACTTTGATAGGCTCACTAGAAATTTCTTTATATGTATCTCTGAGACAGAGTGTTGGTCTTATATAAATTTAAAAATAGTAAACAGTTAATGAAATTGTCGAAACGCGTTCGAAAACCGGCTGTACCAAATCCTAGTGATTTATGAGCGATAGAATTTGCAGCTTTTGCCGGCTCTAACTCCTTTCGGACTGTGTTTCTGAGTCTGTTTTTAAACAATGATGGTGTTGGTTCCCTTTTTGTTTTACTTTTTACGCAATTATAATTTTTGCCTTAATAACTTCTGGTTTTTTTTTACTGAAGTGGGTTTTTCCGCCGTTTGTTGGCAGCTGCAAAAGTGTAACGACATCTTTAAAACTGTGTTTGATGGAAAAACTTGTACTTGTTAAATGATTTTCTTTTTAATGTTTGGATTTAAGAAAACATAAAAAAAGATTTTAAATACAAACATAAAAGATATACACACATGCAATTATTAAAAATCATATTGTATCTCTTGAGATGTCCTTAATAATAAAAATTGCAGAAAAAAGCAGAAAAAGCAGCCACATAAAAAAATTAAGCCGACTAATAAAAAAAAACCCCAACATGTTTTAGCTCACACTCTAATAGTTTCTTTTGCACCATGTGGGACCACACCGACCACATGAATTCGAAAGATATTTGTCATCTTATCGAAAATCTTGCTAAAATGAAAATATCAAACATGCAGGAGAAAAAAAAGAGTATAACTGAAATAGTATTTAGTTGCAGTAACCATTCTTTTGTGGATTACACCCAACAAAAAAAGATACTTACGAGCAGAAAACTGACACACATCAAATGCAATTTGCTGGCAGAATACGATTCCAAAAGAATCTATTTCTACTGATGTTGTACTAACAATACAAGTAGCTGCCGCACAGCACATTTGTGTGGCACTATAATCAAGCACACTGACACTCAGCCAGAAAGACAGTCAGTTGTAAAACAGCACTTCATCTTCTTCATTTCATTCAAAGATTGTCATAGTCTCCGTTGTTGTCGTCGTTGTCGTCGTCGTCGTCGTCGTCGTCGTCATCCTCATCACTTGCCATCGTCTTCAGCACAAGATAAGTTTTCTTCTTCGTCTTCTTCTGATTGGAACAACTACTATTGTACAACGGCAACATTTAAGACAAGACCTCATTTTCCGTTTACTGCAGCTCTGACACAAAACTATCGAAAGCACACAAATGCAACAACAACATCATGTATTTATGTCTATACGAGTGCATACATAAATACATACATACATACATACACATGTATGTATATTATAAGTAAAAACCATTTTTAAGTGCATGTATCGGCAAATGTTCTCCCCATGCACTCAGACGCTCCAATACACTTCAAGTTGAATGGGTTGTTGTACTTTATACCCGTTTAATACTTTGTTGTTCATTTGTCTAAGCAAATAAAACACTTTGACAAACTATAAGATACATTTAGTTGGTTTGTTAGTTACTTAAAATCTGTCCGTCGTCTCTCCGGCCATGTGTCGGTTTCCATGTCTGCTTGTGGATAATGACGTGTCTCTATCACGCTTCCCCTCTCTCTCTCGCTCTCTCTTAGTTTGTGTAAATATTAAAAATGAACAGCAGCAGCAAAAATGGCAAGAAAAGAAAAATCTAAAAATAAAACTTACAAAAACAACAAATTCAACAAAATGTTGGCAAAAACTAAAAAAACAAAATCTGCCAGAAACCACAAGCTTCATTGGCTTTATTGACTTTTTGGTTCAGTCTATAAGATTTGTTGGAATTACACCAGAGAATCGAATGGTGCCAGAAGTGGGTGAACTGCGTTGGAGAACATGAACAATGAGGGGAATCAGTCGCGATAGAAACGTCCGAACAAACACACACTCATTAACAAAATATTTGCCACGAGTATTTTTCTGGCAAATAAAATGATTTTTATTTATTCAATCCGAAATAAAAGTTAAATTTTAATCGATTGTTTCTGCGCCCCACGCAACAGCTAAAATTTTATATATGTAAGTTTTTCTCACAAAAATAAACTTTGCTTTGACACTTGCCAGCTGATTTACGAGGGCTGTTGAACAACTCCCTGACTATTAGAATAAAATCTTTTTTTCGACTATTATGCGTTTTATTTCCCAACAGAATCTCCTTTCAGATCAATACATTTAGTCCTGTGTGTTTCCAATTTTTTTTTTTTGCCTTCCAGGCCCTAAAAAGAGACTCTTTATTCGACGCAAATCCTGCCATTTCTTCAGGTTTGTAAAAAGAAAATAGTCCCCGGGGGACTAAATCTGGAAAATATGCTGGATGGGGTAAGAGCTCGCAGCCCCTTTTATGGATTTTTGCCATAGTGTGCACTCCTGCATTATCGTAAGGGCACAACTTTGCTTTAAATCATAACGGAATTTGTCTAAAAGCCCACTGATTTCATTGCCCTTCGGTCTCTGCGGTATCGCGACGTATCCATCTTTAGTATACGGTTATATAACGGCCTAAAATATCGTGCGCATGGCGTGCGGATTACTTTTATTATTTTGGTGAAATCGGTTTGGCATTTTGGAGAAATTTGCCTGCCGTTAGATTTAATAAAATTCTGTAAAAATTGTTAAAAAAATTATGGTTTACAAATAATTTATTAAGTGTTTTAAAATTTCCAGTTGTTGTTTGATGGTAGACCCTGTTCCCAGGCAAAATTCTGAGGAACAAAAGAGTTGTGGCGAAAAATTAATTAGTGCACAAATATTTTCTTGTTTTTGAAGTCCGGGAAAAAAAATTTCTGGCAAATTGGATGGTACAAATAATTGAATTCTAAACGACTTCTGCAAATTCTGGTTGCAACCAAAAACGCTGACATTCAAACCTTTTTGTTGCATAATTCGGCTATTCGAAAGGGTATATTTGCAGTTAGAAGCAACAAAATGAATGTTGAGTGTTGCCAGCAATTCGTTTGGTGTGGCATCCACAACATTTGAATTAGTAGAAAATATATCCATACCAAATATCAGTTCTCAGAAGTATTTAATTTTGTTTGAAATAAGTTCGCTTTTGTTTAATATATATATTTTAAGTGCAGTTTTATAAAACTTTGTGAAACTAGTGAAAACGGGCTGTACCTAAAAGTTAGAGGGCAGCATCGTATAAAAAGTTAATGAGTTAACAATTCATGACGCTTTGAGCTGGTTTTCCATGCTTGTGACCTTAATGACTTGGTAAGAAATCCGGCTCCAGAATGTATACAGTGAATCTCGTAAGAACTTGGAAACAAGTTGAGGCTCGTCCAACAAACCAACAGCAGCATCTTGTAAGCACATGACAGTTTTGGAGGTCAAACTTATTGGCATTCGTTGTACAGGTTGGGACAATTGTTGAAATAAAATACTCGTCTCAATCCAGTATTAGAAAATCGATATAATTCGCGAGTGCGCCTTTCAGAAATCGCCTTTAGGAAATTCATTAAATTTATTCAGACTTCAAAAGTATATAAATTGGGAAACAGTTTTTTTATTTTACGATAGAAATGTATGTAATGCAATTGAAATCTAAGGCTGGCAACTCAGTATTTTGTTTTTGTAGTAATAAAAATAAGTGCAAGGTTTTTGCCATTTATCATTCTCTTGTTTTTTTGAAGTAGTAAACGGCATCACTGAATCACTTAATCGAGAGGAAAACCTGTGTATATACGGGAACAGTTATGAAGAGGAAGTCAAGCGGCCTCTGTAAACAGTTTTGCTTTTCCTTGCTTCTACAAAACTTTAATCGCCCACAAGTTCTTACACCGAAGCCGAATTTAAGTTGTTTTATAAACAGCAATAAATTCAAGACTTTATGAGAATATTTCACAATTATTTAGTCAATAAGTTCTGGAAAGAAGTCGCTGGGGAAGAACCAGCAAATCTAAATTATTTTTTAATTAGATTATTTGTTTAAATAAATATTTAATATATAAAATATTTACAAAGTCCAAAGCTCACTGGAGTTCAATTAGTTTCGTATACAATTTAACCACTTTTTGTTGTTGCTGTGGTTTTGCGGTTGGGCTGATGCCGGCCGCCTGGTCTGGTTGAGACAATATTGCATTAAATATACTATTTCTATAAGTCTGCAATTTTGATTTATAGTTTTTTTTTCTTGCTTTATTTGAAAACTGCAACTTAATCTTTGTTAAGCCGTAAATCATCTAAAAACAGTCAGAAACAAAAATAATGATTAAGTAATTTTTCGTAATGATTTTATAATGAGGGCAAGATAATTTTAAGTGAATTGAAAGACTCGATTTAACCAAGTGGGTCATGGTTATTATCTGAGCTTTAATGCTTTGGAAAATCTTTGGAAAACACACACACACGCACACACACAACAATTTTAGAGCAGAAAACAAATTTATGTCTTTAGAAATTTCATATAAAAACAAACATTTATGGTGCACAAGTCGGCAACACTCTCCCATAAATCATATTTTGACTTGATTTTAAATATTTCGTTGCTTAAGTACAGTTTTGAATTACAATAATTTGACACACTTCAAGTAAAAACTAAGCACTAAAAGTCATTTCTTTCTTCTGGCAGGTAAGCAAACACTATCCATCCACATTCTATGGAGTCGTTGCCAGTCTGCAGTATAAGTTTTTCCTCTTTTGTTTCTTGTCATCAGCAGTATGAAATAATAGAATTTCGAAAAACAAGTTTTCAAAGTAATTTTTCATACTTAAAAAGAACATCATAAAAATAATAATAAATATAAAAGCTGTTCTCCTGCTCAGCCCAGTCCAGCAAACTTTCGACTCTCAAACACAACGAGCACATGAAAACAATTATGTTTAACTTTTTATTTACCTCTCAAAACTTTTCGAAATGAATGAATATAAAACAAATTTTAATATTATTCAACAAACATATTTATTTTAAGCCAAATCGTCTTACTCTGTCTCTGTCTGAATTTAGTGGCCTGTTGTCTTAATTGGCTGCGCAGTAAAAGGCGAACATGCGTTGAAAATTTATTATCGAGCCGAAAAAAAACAATCCATCCATGTGCGTATATAATTGCTCAGCATATGTTTCGTTTTGGAGCAACAAATTGAGGGCTTTTGTTAGAAATTTTATTGCTTGAGATAATAAGGAAATAGGAAAGGGGGTGAGTGAAATAAATAATGCGTTGCGGGACAAAGAAGTACAAACGCGCTTGTTGGGCCTTCATAAAACACGCCAAACATATGAAGGGAGTCTGGTTAAACTTTAAAGTGCCTATTGCGCAAGTGATATTTTGTCTAAAATATGATATTTGTTGTGCTGGATTCACTTCGAGACAAAGAAAAAAACTTATACGTCAACCAATTACAGCTGCCCAAGTTCGTCGTCATCGGTGTTCATGTGCATGCAGTGTGTACTCCGTTGGCTTTTGCTATCGCAAAAATGACGAATCGTGCGTTGCATCATTTTAAGCTGTGAACTTATTTTAAGGAGATAAATGTGTGTCTTACTGATATTTCTTCAATTGGTTTAGTTTGTAATATTGTTTCAGCGCCGGCCCGATATCTGGGCGTCCAGACATATATACGTACATACTAGAACAGACAAAACTAGCAGCTAATAAATTGAGCTCTGCCAACAGTCCTAGATCAAGCAGCATACCTGGTGAAGTCCCCAAATTATTGCTTGAGATACGTCCTGAAATTTCACTCACGATTTCAAATGGCGTTTTTCCAGCGAAGTGGAAAAGTGAGAAAATATTCCACTGAACGAATATGGTTGCTATGCACCACTTTGTATGTTAGACTCAGTAGGGAAAATGTTGGAGAACTAAAACTGCTAAAACTATATGTCTCATGCATGATTTTGAAAAGGCGCTTCCGATGGGAGAATACTTTGCAATAAATGCCTTTAAACGGATAGTGTTTTTATATGGTTGCAGGAGCAAAGAAGTATTATGTAGACAATAGGATTCTGTTATATGAAAAAGAAGGTTCGCGTACCTAGACGAGTACATTCCTTCGAAAACAAACGAATTAGTGAAAATTTAGGCAAATGGCAGCCCTTGCCGATGCAGCTGGCAATTCCTAAAACTGTGACAAACTGTAGAGGGTTCACAATATACCTTTCACGAAAAGTTTAGGTTATCTCAGGGTCCAGTTTAATCACAATATGTGCGCCATATCGGGGACAAAGGTTTGGGAACTGCCTCGTCATAATGTCAAATTGTTGGGACCTGAAATCATACACTAGGAAACTTAAAAAATGCAAACACACCATTTCCTATAGAAGTAGTAGCCCTTTGCATACCGAACCGTAGAGCGGCTTTAGTGTTTGGAGGCCTAGCATGAATGAAGGAGCCACCATTAGACCGGAACATGGACATTTGAACTTATTCTTAATAGAAGAACTTGATTGCACAAAAAACAAGGACTTATGAGATACTCCTCAATCCAACCTTTGGCCTCTTAAGGCAACTTCAATAAATTCATTAATAAACACACAAGCAGATGTGGGCCAAGCGACGACGCACCAGACGAAGGCACAAAACAAGCGCCCTTGGAATCTTGGAATGTAAAAGGTGAATACAAGAGAGAGACAAGCATTTTAGGTGAAACTTTGACATCAGAAAACATTATGGCGAACGCAATAATGAGACATGCAGATGCATGCAAAATGTGCGAAAACTATATTTCAGGAATGCTTAAAAAGAGCTGCACAGTATGTACTTCCGAACCTGCTTGGGGACAGCAAGAGGGATGTAGGACTGATACGTATTAAAACTACAAGTCCTGGTGAAATGTTGATACAGTTCCAGTACATTCTTAAAATATATATGTATGTACACAGACAAAAACTGCTTTGATTCAAAAAACATTTTCTTTGTTTTGATAAAAATAATATCTCAGTTTAAAAATATTTCCTACAAAACTTTGCCGTTCAAAAGTATGTGAAAGACAATTTTTCACTTCAAACATTTTAGACTGAACATTTAAAACCTCCGCCAGAAATTTGTTTCAGTTTAAACGTGTTCAATAGAAAGTTGTTTAGATTTCTTTTAGGATCTATACAAATATGTATATCGAGTACTTAAATGTCGAGAGACCGACTGGCAAGTTTTTATTTTGTCCATCTTGTGAATATCAAAAACTACATTTCGTCCTCAAATTTTGTTCAAAAATATTTATGTACGTGCGTACATATGTTTTTGTTTTGTAAAAATCTTTCAAAATGCCATTCTCATTCCGAAAATATATTTACAAGCCATGAAAATCTATAGCACATACACACATATGTTTGTATATATGTATGTATGTAGATATAAGTGATTCTCTTTAACAACCAGTATCGGTTTCCCAAAACGCCCGAACAATTAATTTCTGTAAACGTGCCATGAAAACGCATTTTTTCCACAAAGTAACAAGAATGATTGATGATTTGTAAGTTGTAAACCAACTGAAAACTAAAACTGAATAAAAAACGTTGGTCAATATAACCAGAAAACGTTTTCTCAGTTCGTTTTATAAATGTATAACTATATAGATACATACAGATATACAAATGCATATGGACTAGTGTGAATGGACAAAACGCTTGTGACACAATATGTGGCCATCGCTTAAAACTAATTCACTATGAGTCAAAATTTTCTTAGGCGCTTTTTTATTTGCGGCTTTAAAAGTTAAATGTTATGCCAAACAGCCTAAAGCCATTACGAGGTCTGCTCAAAACACAACACGAATTTTCAGTGTTCGTACAAAATATTCATTTAGACTACAAAAGAATTCCCCTTCCTCAGATAACTAGTGGCAGGGTTTTTTTGCAATCCTCGCAGCAGTGTTGATAAGCACTTTTTTGTGTGTCCTTGAGCTGCCTCGGCGATTCGGTTTTTATCTGTCTTCAGTCTTAAAAAAAAAAAAACAGGATCCTAGAACGGCCACTAGTAAATCTGTATCGCTACTGACGTTATTCAACAACACCTGAGTGATGCTCACGTGACGGCACTTTTTGGTCAAAATTCCGAAATTTTCGCTGCCACATCCTTCCTTCATGGCGAAAATTTCGAGAAAAATTTCGCACGTCAGCGATTCGACGATTCCTCATAACAATTTTCTTCACTTGCTCAACAATTTTCATCGGTTGCTCATGGGCTGGGGCGTCCAGGACGAGCGTCCTGATTCGTTAATATTTAAAGTGCATTTAGTTCCTTTTCGTTACCCAAAAAATTTAAGTCACTTCAATCAAGTGCATTTCTTTCGACAGCAGAGAATCGACTCTCTCATACGCACTAAATAGGCTGAATAGCTGAAACAACATAGAAATAGAAAAAAAAACGATATTCGAATGTACGGGGCCCGCGCAATTTTAAAGTTCACTTCACTTTGTAAGTGTAAAAAAAGATTGATTAAATTCCCACACAATTTAAAGATTTTTCTCAAACAACTACAGCTGGATATATAGTGATCTGAGGGAGCCTGATTAAACCAGAGAAAATTACAGTTCAAATAAGACGGTGGGTGGGCAGTGAAAGTTGCAGCACCCCGCACTGGGCTGCTGAGTTTTGTTTCCCTAAAACCAAAATCAGTTCATTCAAATCGTTATTTAATAAGCAGATTGTGCAGTAATTCCCTGCTGGCTGACGACACCAACTGAAAGTTGATTTTCTTACGGCTGTTGGCTTTTCAGGTGACGGCAAAACAGTTTCTGGGAATCGCTAACATTTTTTTCCTTTATTTTTACATTAATAATAATTAAAACTTACATTTGTTGTGTTCGAGATCTTCATTTGAAAGGTTTATTATTTGGCTTAAAACAGCAGAACGAACCACCAGATAACAAAAAGCCAAAATGGGGGAAAAAATGCGACAATTAACCACTCACTCAGCAAAACGTTTCACTCTACGCGGCAGACACCTGCTCGTAGTAACTTGTTTTTTTTTATGATTATTATAAATTTTCGCTATTTTTTTTTTATTAGATACTTGTGAGTGGCTCATTCTTATGGCTGTCTTGTTGCACCAGTCTCTTTGACTATTTTTTATTTTTGGTTTAGTCTTGTTTTTTGTTTTGTTTTGGCGTTTCTTATAGCAGAGCCAAACGGTTAAAAAGATGTTTGAATGAATTCGCTGATTGCCAGCCAGTCATGATGCATTTGAAATACGAGTACTACTACAGTGACAAACAAGCAGGCAGTGGACAGGTACCGCCGACCCAGATGCAATAGTGAATAATAATAGTGAGTAGAGAGGGAGACCCAAAAGTCGCAAAAAAAAACCTTAAACAAATAACAAGAAAACTTGTTTGTCCAAAAATAGAAATCGTAATACATATACGAAGTCAATCCTATAAGGCTTTAAATAAAAGCTTAACCGTGGAAACGCGTACTGTGAACATCTTATACAAATAAATTTATTTCAATTAAATATTGCAGTTAATTCCAGTTTTGTAAGAACCTACCAAGTCAGAATATCTGTACAAAAAAGAGGATTAAAAATTAATTAACTCTTGGTTTGTTACTAAAATCGCATTGAACAAGATTTTTTTTTCGTGCTAATGGAGAGAAATGAAAAAAATTTCGGACACGCAAAAAATTATTTATCTATCCCAATATAAAACGAAAACAAACTAAAATATTAAATATATTTGTCTTAAAATTCGCATCAGATTTCTTTCTTCCGCTCCCCAAAAAAAAAACTTAAAATAAAAATAAATAAGAACACCCTAGAATCGATTTAATATTTAAAAAAATGGAAAGATTTCGTTAGTAATTTAATGTTAAGTAAATTTTGGGCCAGTTTGTAGCAGGACCTGTTTTTAACAGTAACAAAAATATATCTCCGCGCTTCAAAATTAAAAAAAAAAATGAGCAAAAACGCACAGACAACAAAAGTTAGATAAGTAACATGGGAATCCCCTGTTTTGACCCGTGGCAGACAAACAAAAGCTGTAAAGAAAATAAAAACGCTCAGAAGAACAATTCGAATGTAGGCGAGCGAAAACTGTCAACAAATTTAAATTTTTAACAAGAAAAATATAAAATAAATATGTTAAGTTTGTATGAGCCCAAAAGGAATATATTTTCTTAAAATGTACATATTCGCAGGTGTAAATTGACTTCAAGTTTCACCAAAAACAGACTGCGGGGATGGTATAAAATCCTGCCAGTTATCATTCAATTCACAAGCAACTTTGAAAATACCTGCAGCAGTCGTAACTTATTTTGTCTACATTAAACATAGAGATTAAACGGTGGAACTCCACAAAACTTCTTCCAATCTTTTAATTCTACCGGAAATTAAAGGTGGGGGCGAATCCCTCATACGATCCTCTAGAATTGAGTACGGCAGCACAACGATTAACGCAAAATAGCGTAAAACTTAAACTCACAAAATCTCTAATACGAATATATGTGTAAAAGTAATGACCACATTTGAATTTGCTCCAAATTAATAGCTGTTAGTAGGTAATTACGGCCCAATAGTTTGCTTTAAATGGTTCCACATCTTCGACCAACGAACAAAAAGCCGACGATGAAAAAACGTACTGTATTTTCTGATCAAAATGTTGCTTCGCTTGTCCGGTTGTGTTCCGATATAATTCACTCAGTTGTTTGGGTTTTTTCTCAATCAGCTTTTTGTTGTGGGAATATTATTGTACAAGATCGTGGGACGGGCACTTTTCATATCTATAATTTATAATTCTTATAGGAATGGCTCGCAACCGTTTTTCTTTTGACCAGACACCAAAACCAGTAGCACAACAATTTCCCTGAGAAAAAAAGTGTTTTGAAGACAAAAAACGTATCTTCATATAGAATTTGCCAGCAGGATTTTACTTCCTATTTGTATTTCATTCAATTCCTTTGCTCCCGTTCACTCTTTATAGTTCAATGTTGATGCATTTGTCACATTAATGGTAATTTTATCTGCTCAATTGATATTTTTCGTGTTGTGCTCGATATAACAAATCGCAGACCTTTTGAGACCATCTTCGTTTGACAAACACATGTTCATGCCCACACACCATCGCCATTGATCTCGAAAGACACTCTAACACGAATTGATCTGAGATGCAAGAGAAAAAGAAACGCAACAGGAAAATGCTAACGGTAATAATCAACTAGAAACTTGTTTTAGTTCAGTGATGGGCAAGAATAACAACAAATACATGAAACAACAAACTATTCATAAGAGGTACTTAAACAAGTGGGACGTTGTTTCTTAAAAGGTTAAGGTCGACTTCAAAAGATCTACAGTTTTTTTAAGTCATGCATGTTCATGTCTTAATAAATATTTATCCAACATTATATGTTATACGGTACATTCTCCCAACCCAGTAAAGAGAAATCTAAACTGAAGATCGGTTTCGAACAATCCTTAAGGAGTGCTGGGCTTCTAGAAGAGCAAATTTTTAATTAAATCTTGTTGGTTGTTCGTTCTTTGATACCGACTGTAGGGCACTTTCAGGCCAGTTACAACTCGTTTGCAGGCGATTACTGTGATCACCGATGATAAAGCGGATTTTAACACAGTTTTTCTCACTCAGATGAAAGTCAGGCTAGTTTTCTTTCAAGAAAAAGGTGTTTACGGCAGTAACGAATTATTGGCCATTAAACGTTTGGAAGAAATATTACATAGAAGTTTTCATCGTCATGCTGTCTTATAATATTAGCAACAAATAGAAAAATTTTGTTTGCATTTTAATGCTTTCTGGTGAATGTACAATAATAAAAGACAAGTCGATTTTTTAGGGCTTTAGCTGACATATTTACGCTCATTAATCATAATAACTTCAGACCGTTTGGAATTTCTTAAGAAGAGGATTTTGACAAACTCTCACAGGTTTTAATTTTTTTTTTTTCCTTAATAGCCGCAACAGTTTAATTATTAAACATTTTTTATAGTTTTTGGTTCAGACGAATAGTAAACAATGAGGAGGGTGGCCGCAGAGCTTGTCCAGAGAAGTAGCCGTAAGAGGGATAGAAAGATCGTTGTTACGATATTGAGGCATTTTAAAGATTGTCAAATTGGATATTTTGTTCAAAGGCCGCCTGCAAATGTTATATAAAGGCAATATTTTTTAAAAAAGTTGTTGAATTCGCCGAATTGCAAGCAAAGAGCAGGGACGTGGCCGCAAAGGGCTAAAGAAAAGTCATAGGCCAGAATTCGTGCTTTTTAATGAGCACCATATAACACGAACTTAGTGACTAAATATCGTAATTCCGATATAAAAAGCTGCAGATGATGTCTGTACTTTACAGAGGCGTAGTTGTCGAGAGAATTGTGGGAGCTGCGCTGTTGTACACAAAGCCCGTGAGTTTTACTCCCACAACTTATCGATTTTCGGCTATACCCTATTTCCTGAGCGATATTTTTAATTTTTATAAGGCTTTTGACTTGAAAAATTTTTCTGAATCTTTGCCTCAGCTTTTGATATGTACAGTGCGGAGCCAACAGTGAAGGACAGAAATTGCTTTAAGTAAAATTAAACATTTTCTATGACTACAAGATAATATTTGAAGATTTTTCTTTCCGAGACTGTTCGTATCATCTAATTTATCGAAATTTATTAAATATTTTTGTTTCAATTTATCCTGCTCCTGCGTATTCTTGTTCATTGTTTGTCTTAATAATTGTAACACCACTTGTCCTTCTGCTATGCCAAAACTTATGTTTTCTGTAGAAACTTGAAGAAAATAATAAATAAATAAGTAAATGAATAAGTGTTAAGGACCTTAAATTCATTTACACAAAATGAATCTTGGGGCTCATGTCCAAGACCAAAGAAGAAAAGAGACAGAAAAGCAGTAGAACATTTTAATTAACTTGGATCATCTCTTTAAATTTTTCACCCACTTCTGGGCTCTTATTTCATGGGTTTAGGTATATTTAGATATTTTTATATAATATTCAATACAAAAATGTCTTATAGCACATCTCTGGCATCAGCTGATTTGAATCTTTTGCAAAAGTCAATTCTTTGCCTCTGCTGTAGGTTGCCTAAATGTTCTTAAAATTGAGAAAACGCAGATTGAACGAATCTGAAAAATTTGTAATAACGACATCATTTTCAATTAATTTTTGTCCTATTTTTTTAGTTTATATATTAAACAATAGAGGTCTGCCGCCCTGACTTTGTCATTGCTATGGAAGCTTTTCGGATGGCTGCGAATGGTTTCTCTCTAACTTCAATTGTCCGCATATAGCAGATGCAGTAGTAGACGGTACTCAGTACTGGTCCCAGGCCGAAGATGCTGTAAGCGTCATGCAGGGCCGTATATTTCTTATTAAATCACGGGATTCTAAACAGTGCCTCGAAATAAAGTTTCACAATCAATCAATCCAATTACCTTAAATATCAGTCTTATGATATCCTTTCATTTTTTTTAAACTTTGCTGTAAATTGGTAGTCCCGAGTTCGACGGAAAAAAAATTACCGCCAGTGAACTACATAAAACGATATTGTGGCGCACTAGTATGAAAGCATTTCTGGTCAGGAGCACCAGCAACACTTTTCGTCTCATAGAGTGAATTGGAAAATCGAGCCAAGAAGGGGGCGCAAGGAAAACAAAAAGTGGTCCGCAATTAACACTTGTTGAATACTGACCAAAAGTAACATTCAGTTACTTTCCCTAGATGTTTCAGGGGCTTCGCATCACATGGCTGCGCGTGTATTATCGCAAATAAAGGAGTCAGTATAACCTTTTCTCTTGATACGTCAAAGGTTGCCTGTGCAGTAGGATAGAAGTTGAGTTATCTTGTTACAAAATCTTTACTGATTATGACAAGATATTTGTTAAGCCCTGCCATGTTTTGATTTCTGTAAGTGTATTTTCTGAATGAAAACTATTGTCTTTTTAACACCTAAAATCTTTTTAACTCTAAAATCGATCATCTTATTGGTGTGAGAAGTCAAGTCATTTCAAAAAATTCGGAAATATATTAAGTCACCCATTAACTTTCACAGAAATTGAAAACTGATCTCGAACACGTCTTTCAATTAGACAGATTGTGTGAAAACCCATGATGATTTTTGGAAAATCAATTCAAGATTTTGAATAAGTAAATAGTTTTCGAAGACAATTAAAACGTCCAAGAACTTTAAGATTTCAAAAATTGCTTAAGTAAAAAAGAAACTTTGAGTCCACATCATTACAGAATCACTGAAAACCGATTGCCTCAATTGCTAAAAAAAAACTAAAAATTTTCAGAAATCACTGCACAAATTGTCAACCCCGCCCCTAAAGTGGAAAAAATACGCCCACAATTTCAAAATTTTAAAAAGATTTCAAATTGGTAAAAACTAAAAAATTTTTAAAAAGTCAGATTTTAGCGAATTTCCATTTTTACGAAAATTGTCTCAATTCCCTCTCATCAGTGTTCAGGCATTTGTCAAGCTGACTTGGTGGCTGAGGTTGGAGCACAAAATGAACTAGAACGCTAAACATGCCGAAATGAAAGGAACATTTAAATATATTGAAGCAACTGCCATAAATCAATTACGAAACGCTTTTCGTTGGGCGCACTTTTGCATATTTATGGCCACCAAATGATTTCCGTCAAGATTGTTTTCGTTACGTTTTGTTTTTTTTTTTTTAGAAAATTTATGTGGATTTGAATGAACAGCAACATTTAATTCCGAACACAAATCACAATCATACTTATTAATGTTCTGGTTGACCTCCCTTTTGAAAGAAAAAGAAACTCTTCAAAGACTCTTTTTGTTTTCTGCCGTTTAGGTTTTAGTTTGGCCGCATCCGACCGCTGTTCAGGCCACAAATTTTGAATGTTTTTCTTTTGTAGTTTTCCCCACAATGATTTCGATTGTTTGGATCCTAAACTTTAGAACAGCAGCAATATTGTCAGTAAGACGTTGCAGTTGTTGTAAAAGTTGAAGTGCACTGTGGCGCAATAATAAATATGGCCAACAGCCGTCACTTTGCACGCTGTTCCAAATCGTTAACGCTTCAATGATATTTAATTTCGTTTCAACAATTCCATTTTTTTTCTGTCTTCGAAATAAAAAGCAACAACAACAAAACACCATCAGTTAAGCATTGCATTGTACATAATTAGCTAAATTTTATTTGTCGGAGCTTTATTTAGGGTTTGCGCCTGGTTTGGTTTTTTATATTGTAGTTTTTGCTGCACAGCCAGCCGCGTGCTTCTCCTTAGAACTACGCACAAATTATGCATTGAAAACATAATTTTATAAAGTCATATGTTTCTACTTATATATATTTCAAAGCTTAAGTTGAAATCAAGCTGATGTTGATGTTTTAAAGAGCCATAAAAACGAGGTCAGTGCTGTTAACAAAAAAAAAAAACAAAAAAAAAATTAGACGCTGGAATATATTAACAGCAAAAAGTCCTTGAAAGAACCAAACAAGTGCTGTTTTGATAAATTATATTAAAAACTAATTAGTTTGTAATTTAAGTTTTCACAAAGAACTTAAAGATTTATGACAGCTTGGAAAGGTTCCAATTTAGTAATTTTCAAGCATTTCAGGGCATCAACAAATCAATTATTTTTCAGTGGAAGTGAAAAAGTACGAATTTAAAATATTCAAATGGCTAAAATAATCTTGAAAGAATAACAAAACAAAATAAATTATTTTAAAAAAGTGGTGCTTTTAAAAAGAACTTAACGAATTGTTACAGAATTTTTTAACTTAATTTCCGCCAAAACAAAGAACAACAAATCCTTTAATATGTGGAATTCAAAACACTTCTCTTAGCATAATTTTAAATAAAAAACAAAGCCTATTTTATGGATGACTAGTAAATAATTGGCACAAATATCCTAAGTGGTAGCAACTGCCTTGAGACAGAGAGGTTTCTATTATGTCTTTGAATACAAAACAGAATAGATTTCAAATAATTAGTCCAAAGCGCGGTGCCTAATTTTCGGCTGACTGGTGAATTCAAATCCGCCTCTTTTCATTGTTTTTGTAAGATGATCTTAAAGGGAAACAATCACTTGCCTTAAGACTCATGTCTTTGAATTAAAATATTCTCTTTCAATCCTGCAACATAAAAGTTGATTCAAGCGTAAGTGACAAAATCAAACATACACGTCTCCGGCACTACGGCCAGACTTCTTAGACTCTTAACTGCAAATTGATTTTTCACGCAGAAAAAGTTCATTTAAAACACATCCTTGCCATTTCCATTAATTTCTTAAGTCACGTTTTTCAATATTCAATAAAATTTCATTATCCTTGAACGTTTTGTTTTCCGCTCCTGTACACAAATCCTGCTAGTAAAACAAAATTAAAACTACACGTTATAAAGAAACTGTCACAAAAAAGCAAAGAAAATGATAAATTTTAATATTACAATTGTAATCTCGAATACAATTTACCAACTTATAACTATTTTAAGACATTATGCAAATCAAAAAAGCAGGAAGAAAGATCTTAAAGAAGAATAAAACAGCCACACACACACGCGCACATACAAGTAGAACAAGAAACGCAGATTCAGTTCCGTTTAAAATAAAACACTCGCTCCAAAGCAGCAACCCAAGTCAACTTGACTTACGAGCAGAAACATTAAAAAGGACTTTTGTGAAAATCACAAAAACAAGAAAAAAATAAAGGAAACAGAAAAACTTTGCTCTGCCTTACCCCAGCACTTCTTCGAGACCATTTACACCAGCAACAACAACCTTTGACATCGCCAGCATTCAATACTCGCAGAAATATTTTCAATTCTGTTTGTTACTTCTTCTGTTCACTCTGAATGCGAGCGACCGAAATGTGAAAATGTTTTCCACCCTCTGGAAATCGTGGTATCTTGTGGTTGGTGTTCACTGAAATCCTTGTAAGGCGCGCTCAGTGACAAAAACAGCAACAGTCTGCAATACAAATACAGTGACAACATTATCATAAAAGGGACATCAAACAACGTAAATGAAAAAGAAGAAATGGAAAAAAACTACAATCATGTAATAAAATGAAGCAAAACCATATCAAAAGCATCCTTCGCAACCAATCAATGATTGTGAAAATCGAATTTGTAATAGTTTAGCTGGCTTCAGTAATGGCAAATTTTGTACAATTTACAAATAAGGGGAAAGGAAAATATAAAAAAGAAACGAAAAACTTAAAGGTGCAAAAATATGAGGCTTTAAAAACAAAATTACTTTGATTTTGAAAGAAGATTAGACTAAACATTTTCTGCATTCATTATCGTTGACAAATTGCAAATACAAAAGTTGCTCTGACGATGAGGAAATTTCTATCAAAATTTATTCTTACAATCGCAAATTTTTCCACCAGCAATTCTCACTCGGCGATAGAACTGTATAAACAACATTTGTCATGAAAAGAACAACTGTTATCGATAACAAGATTTATGAAATTTTGGATTCAAAAGTTTGGAGATAAAAAATATTATCTACAAAAAAATATTTTGGAAAAAATTTGTTATCAATAACAAAATGTTTATCTTTTTTCTGTCGTTACTAGAAATTTGCTTTCGGAAAATTTTTATCGATAACAAAATTTCTTAAAAGAAAATTCTGTTGGTAAAAAATTTTCGATGGGAAATTCGTTTGGAAAAATTTGTTATCGATAACAGAATTCTCTAATAGAAATTGTTGTTGTTGCTATAATTTTATAGCAAACATTTTTTATTTACAAGAACAAAATTATTGCAAATTTTTTTTGGACAAAAATTGTTATCAATAGGAAAATTTTCTTGCAGGATTTTGTTATCGATAACACAATTTCTAGACATTTGTTTTTTTTTCAATATGTAATAAAATTTTTGTAAAAAAATTTAACAAAATAAAAAAAGTTTTAGGTAAAATTTACTGTCGATTACAACATTTTAACAACAAAGTTTCACTAGATAATTTTCTGCGGTAACGAAATTTTCTACGAAAACAAAGTTTTATGTGAAAATTTGTCATCAGTGGTTTGTTAATGACGACAGAATTTTCCATTAAAACCCTTTTATCGCTAGACGAATTGTCTGTAGAAAACCTTGTTATCGATAAGAAAGCTTTTTGTGTAAACTTCTTATCTGTAGCAAAATTTATTAGACAAATTTAGATATCGGCAGCAGAAATGTTTAAAAAAAATCTTAGCGATAACAAAGTTGTTTTCAAACCCAAATATGCTATCGATAGAGAGCTACACAATTTTTAAGTAAAAATTCTTATCGATAACACAATTGTGCAGAAAAAAAGTTGGATATCAATAAATAAAAGTGTTCTGAAAAAAATTAGTTATGGGTAAAAAGATGTTCAATGAATTCACCATCAATAATGAAATGTTTTTGAAAAAAGTTATTGTATGGTATTCCGCCTGACTTATGACATGGAACGGAAGTGTGTCATACAGCAAAACTGTGAACTGAATGAAAGTGGTTGAAAATCGATGCAGCCGAAATATGCGATTGTAACTTCTAGTAACATAAATTCTTATAACTCCACCTCAGGACTAGAAGATCTAGTGGATTTTTCTGACAATTTTGTTGTGTTAACACAGCGGACATCTCTTACCGAGACATAATAATCGAATATATTTTTAATAAGTAGAAACTTCTGTGCTAAGTTGTTGTTCAAGTAAGAACTCCCAGAATCATATTTTTTCTCGGTTTCATCGAGTAGGAAACGGTGCGGCAATTTCAGCATTTACGAAAATATTTATTTAATCAAAAGTTGAAAAGGAAACCCCGCAGCTCCACTATTAATTTTATCAAGTTGTTTTTTATAACTCTGCATATTTCACTTTGCAGATTTGTAACACATTGAAATTCGTAAACAATTTCGATTTATTTAACAATATTTTTTGTTTGTTCTTTGTTCGTACCGAATACGATGGCAGGAAGAATGAAGCCAAACACAACACAAAGCAGGAAAAGCAAAACAAAAAGGGAAAAATTTACATAGAAATTTTTATTGTCATCCTGTGAAGACGAAACAGAAAAGTATTTTGTTTCCATTCTATATTGAATTTAGCAATTTTTCAATAGGAATTTATTCCACTTTTGATTTAATTTGTTTTGTGCAGCATATTTTCTGAAAGTTTTGTCCTTAACAAGTAATAACGGCGCTTAGGGGCATTCACGGCAGCGCGAATTTGCTAAAAAATAAAACTAAAAGTTTAGAACAGCTAAACAGTTTGACTTCGAGTAACTTTTAGCAGGCGAAGTTTGAATTTATTTGGATTGTGTTGTGTTTTGTGTTGCACCCACTGCGTCCTATTGTGCATACCCCTACTAAAAGCTGAAAAACATTTCTATTTGCTGATATTGTTGCTTCATCTCATGTTTATTTTATTAGATTTAATAGAAACAAAATATGCATTTGTTTTTTTTTTTTGCTTTCATTCCTTTCCTGAGTTCAATATAGAAAATATTTGAAATTCATTTTTTATTGCTAAAAACACTAAATGATTATTTTAAACAAAACAAAACAAAACAAAATCTACACTCATACATTGCAAATATCTGGGTCATTGGAGTTGTTTTGCCAGCATTTAAATATAAATTTTATTCTCTTGTGCTGGTGGCCGTTTTTTAACTTTTGCTTGATAGTTTTCTTGCTCTAAAGAGTTCGAAAGCCTATTTTATCGGACCACAAATGTGTCAGTCAGCAAAAACTAGCAGAGCCATATATCGTCGACTGAAATATAAAACCACGTTACCCACATTTTTATTATTTTACACCAAAATCTAAACAATCACATATTTATTCTGCTTTAAATTATGACTATAAACGTCAAAGTTGTTGTACATTGTGTTATTAATGGAAGTCAATCTGGATACAATTTCGATATTTATATACAAAAAGTCCCATTGCAGAGGACATGGAGGTTGTGCATGAGCATCACAGTCAATCACAACAGCGAGTTCGCATATTTTTGTGTTTGTTACGAACGTGGCTGTGCATTTCAGCTAACGATATACTACGTACATATACTCCTTTATTGGCATGTAAAACACATTAGATTTACTTCGATTCAAAAGTCTCACTTTGCTGCTAATACTTTTCTGAAATTACATTTTTCAATTTACTTAATATGTTTTTCTTCTTAAAACTAAATATTTGTGCTTTAAAGTTTGTGTATTTATTTAGCTTGTGGTTCATCCGCCGCAAAACCTAAATTTTTAATATTATTCTTTATGTTTTAGTGCAAAAAAAATATTACATCATATTAGAAAATTATGATAAATGTAACCACATAATAAACGAAAAAGGATGATGAGTTGCACAGTGACAGGGAGAGGATTTTTGAATAAAATAATTCGGTGTAGGAGACATTTTTTTTTTTAACAACATTTTGCCGTTAAACTTAATTTCTAATTTAAGTCACACTAGTGGTTGTTGTTAGATTTGGGTAGGGCATTGCAATCAGTGATGCCAGACGCGGAGCAAATTCTACTTTTGTATTCATTTGCAGACAAGAATAAGATGTAAAAATATAATATATTTACAAAGTTTTTCGCTAATGAAAACCAAATGAAATCGGCTGCTTTGTCAAGGTTACCTTGTGAATGTCTCTAGATTAAGCTGATTAGAGATTATAATATGATTAAGCTGATTAGAGCTTTGATTATAGCTGTGGCCAGAAGCATAAACCGTCTAAATCAACTTAAGAAAGGAACGAGTTTTACAGTGATAGTATCACAATCTATAAAAAAAAGGCATTAGTTTTTTCTCAAAATCCCATTTCTCTAATCTATTTCTTTTTCTAGATACAATATTAAAAAAAGCGTATGGACTTAAGTCGCTTTGACTTCTCTTAACATTATCAATGAGCAAAAAAATTTACTTAATTACTATTTTTCACAACGTTTTGCTTGATTTAAAAACACTATAATAGAGACCACCTCTACCCATCTCAAGTTGCCACATTCGTTTAAGCCTATTTAAGCTCTCAAAGATAAATAAAATGCTTAGTGGAAAAAGTTTGTTTAAAAAATTTCTTGCATATTTATTCTTATGACCCCAAAAACACCCGGGCAGTCTTATTTTTCCCGATATGATATTTTTCTTTCACATATTTCTATTCCACGAACTTGTTTATATTCGCCAATATCCCTAAAATTGTAAAGTTTTATTCAGTTTCCTTAACGGTTTCAACAGGGTGACACATATAAATATAAAGTTGCGGGTAACTGGTAGCCCCCAATTGACAGCAGACCACCTCTGCTAATTGGCACATTATTGTTGACGGTAGATAAATTGTACAAAATAAAGTTCCTAAATGGCCTTCAAACTAGCATTTTGTGCTTCAAAGTACTGGCGAACGTTATCGTTCGATATCGTTGGCCAGAATATTAGATTTTGGAATTTACTTTTATTAAAAAATGTATGCTTTTCTGTTGAATAATCTAGATATTTATGACAAAAATTCATAAATATTGAAACAGCTTAGGAAATGGTAAGGAAATTTTGCGCGAGTGAGAAGAGTACTCGTTTTTCCTTAAAATAACGCCGAAAAAACAAAAGCCTTCTTGATTTCATATTCAAATGAGCCTCTTAACAATATTTGCATCTAAGAAAGTTTTTGCAGGAAATCTTACGGAATGTAAACGATTTAGAGCCCTGACACTTAAAATGCACACAACCACTTGATATATATTTATTACTTTGTTTTGTTCAAAGTTCCTGGTTATATCTTTTTCCTGCATTTTAGTACAGAGTCGTAAAACAAAAACCCATTTGACCATGTGGCAAGACAGATTAGATTTAATCTGACTTGCCTCCTCTGGCTGCACTTGCCAACGGCTCACTACCGGCTCCATATGGCGTATCAGGCACACAAAGGTGGCAACTTTCTGTGTTGAGTTGAACGGTGCCTAACGCAAACCTCCCTCCTCCCCACTGCCAGTAACTCCACCGGAGTTGGTGGTCCAAAATCCTCAAGGCACATCAATCTCTAATAAACCCTCCTGGACTTTCCGCACCATATAGTTCCTTATTAATAACAGAAATCTGTTGCAGCACTTCACGATCACGGATCACCGAGCATAGCATATCCTAATCGTTTGAGTCAGAACATTTTAGGCAAGGTAGGCATTTCAATCTAAGACCAACACCTCAGTGCTGTCCCCAGCGAAGACACGTGGGACCTCGTTCTGTCAATTTACCTTTTGTGAGGGTTTCAGAAGAACTCATACATGAATTATGTTATAGCTTTTGTTGCTGGGCCCTCTATACCCCAAAAAGCAAAGTTCCACAGTTTAATATACGCCAAGGTGAAATTTGCTCCCCACGGGATCTTGCAAAGGGGCTCGGCAATGTTGTGTGAAGTGAAGAATCTGATAGCGATAAACTGAACAGATGAGTGAGGAAAAATATTACAACAAGTGCGACCCTTTTGCTTGTGTTTTCCACGACTCCGCAGTTACACTGTCCTGTGGAAAGGTCAATGAATCCATGGAAAACTTTGTCCAAATTGGGCTGGAGTTTCAAAGGCCTGATTTTCAGCACCGGTATTATTGAAAGGGGTTTTTTGCTGATATTTTATTATTGGATTATAAATAAAAGAGCTCAAGTAAAAAATGATTGATTGATTGATGTACTTGTGCAGCCTGCTGGAGTATTTGTTGTTGTAGTTTACGTTATGTTCCTGCTTACATTGTGGCCATATGTGGCAGTTGGCTTAGGCGTATGTCTGTTGAAATAAGAAGGGGGCAAAATTGTGCCCCCAAAATATGCAGCCTCAAATTATTTTTTTGTTTGTAAATCAATTTTAAAAACTCTTTTTGCATATGAAAAAGGTCTAATAATTTTTTTTGTAAACGGGTAGGAGGGGGGGGGGCGAATTGCCTGCCCTAAAATAATTGATTACCAAATAACTTCGTCAATTGTGAACCAATTTTCAAAACTCTTTTTGCATATGGAAGATGTCGACCTAAAAATCTCTGAGCGCACATTTTTCCAGTTGAAGTCAGAAACCTGTTGTGGCCAGCAAAATTAGTAGAATTTTTTAAAACTTTTTTATTGCAAAATATATAATATTTTATTTAATGAGCCTATAAATGATAACACCCAAAAACTAACTGGTAGTTGTTCTTATACCCAGTCGTCTTGAAGGACTCCATCGCGCTTGACAAGTGCCGAAATTTCCTTAAGTTGCCTCTGCGATTAGTTGGCCAACTGGGATGTATACGGTTACGCCAGTGCACAATTATTAGAGAATGTAATTGTATGTGCATCACAAATTGAATGAATGACTGAATACTGTTTAATGTTTGTTTAATGGCACATTTCGGGCTTAAAATATAGAATATGGCACAAAATTGTACTCAACTGCGGCACACACATTTGGGGAGACGTGGTTTCCCGCCAAAACGGCAAAAACAAAAAAATAACATAAATATATTTTCATATGTATGTCGTGAATAAAAATAAGGAAAATAAAAAACTGCTCCAGCAAACAAAATCCAATCATTTTAATGTGGATAAACATTATTATTTATGCGAAAATAACTTGTTTTTTCTACGGCCATTTACCCGCACGAATTTTAGACTAAATAAATATTTAATAGGAATTTTTGCCTGCGGATGAAAATTTATTAAAGCCACAACTTGAACCCAAAAAAGCCTTTAAATCAACCTCAAACACAACTTTAAATTCGCATATAAATTTAATATTTTAATAAAACTTCGAAACAATTCCTTTAATATGTTTCCCTTTGTTCCATTTATTTTCAGGTAAATATCATGTGGCAAATTAAATAATAATGTTAATGGATGTGCGACAGTCGCTGTGTGGCGTTATTGCGCCCCGACAATATTATTTACGTTGTTTTGAGGTAAAAAGTGAATAAAATTACTTGATACGTATGTGTTTCTGGTATAAAACAAAATTATGGCCAAAAGCTTTATAATAAAATGGCTTAACAGAAGCCAGCCAACAAATTCGTTGCGGTGAACAAGTCTCTGGCACAGTTGGCAAACGACGAGAGCTGACAATTTGGCCAAATTTATGTCTGCCCAAAACGAAGTGTTGAATACTTAATGTATGTTTTAAAATTAAAAATAATGCCAAAATCAAAAACTTTTTAATTAGATGGGTGAATACATTTGCAATAAAGAGATACAATAAAATGTGCCGAAATGGTTGGTACAACCGAATATTTTAGTCGATTGATTGAACTGGATTTCTTAGAGTAATTTTTGATGATGATGTACGTGTTGCACGTACTTGCTTGCCACCGTTACTCTGCAGTTTGCCAGGCTCCCACTTAGGAAAATTTCTACCACACAACTGCCTCAAATTAGGCAATAATCCCTTTCTTGCAGAGCTCAGGCTATCAAATGCGTTTCTCTAGAGCAATTCCTCAGAAAGCCGGAATTGTGCGAGTGATGGAACCTTCTAAAATCATCCAACGCCTTCTTGCTATAATTCAAGTTTCGAGCGCAGCTTTGAGTGAACGATTGGGAAGTCATAAATGCAGTCTCTGTCTCTACTGTTTAGAGTGTCAAGCGAGAGAGTAGCGGTAGAGCGTCTCTGCAGCACCCGCTGTCCGTGGGAAAGTAATTGGGAAATGATAACACAAAATGCTGCCGTACAACTCAGGGTTGGCATTGGACATTGGACAAAATTGTACCAAATAGTTTGGAAGATTGTTCTTTTCTGAACTTAATTGTTTTCATTTAGGTTATTTTTATTGCATACTTGGATTTATTAAGAATATTACAAAAAAAAGGTACATTAAATTTCATTCATTTGTACTTCAATAAACTATTATAATGTTTTGGTAACAAATTACTTGATATATTTATATCATAACAGCTGCCATTTTGGGAACTCAGTAAATTCTTTCTCTATTTGGTTGTATTTATATTTGGGTAAGGAAGGATTTTTCCACAGTTGCTGATGAATGCGGCACCGTTAATCACCCCTATTCTGCGTTTCGATTAAGTCTCCGCATTCAGTTCCGTTGCAATCGAAAATTGGTATTCTGCAGAAAAACGGAATCGAAAGAAAAAGAAGAAGAACAGGGTATGTTTAAATTAGCTTCTTTGCTGTGAAACGTGTGAAATAGAAACAGTAAAAATAAACAATTTTGTAAACATTTTAATAAAAAGTCAAATTCAGTCCACTAAAAAGTAATAAATAAAATTAATAAACAAATAAAAACGCTAATTCCGCTGGTATTTGTTACCAGACCCGTCACCTGAATAACTTTTTCCTCAAGTGGGCTAATACGCTGTAAGCGGCATGAAACTCCTCCGGTGCTCATCATTTCTTTTTTGTTTGTTGACAGCTTCCGTTTGATGTAGCTTTTCCAGTCAATCCAAACCTATAAATTTATATTAATTGCTGCAATAATTATACGCAAACCATACCTACTTTTTTCCATGCACTGGCATTTTTTGTTGGAGGACCTAGTGCATTGAGGATTCCTGCCACTTCCTCCCAGAACGCTACTACTTCTTTCTTTGAAAGTTGATGGTAGCCAATTTTTTATACTGCTCTGGTGTTGTTGTTTTTTACCTGTAATACATAAAAAAGTTCAGATTCGGGTACAAAAATTAGAAAAACAAAAAAATTAATTTAATTAAATAAATTAATTAAAAATAATTTTAAGTGTTTTCTAATCGTTTCTGAACATTTTATCTCATTTTCTACTTACATTTTTTCAATTTTAAACTTTTTAACTAAAAAACACAAATAAAGAAAACCCCTCCGTTAACAAAAAAACAACTGAGAAAAACGGAGCTCCGTTCGTAATGCATAATACATACAATCGAAAGAAACTGAGCGGAATCGAAACGCAGAATACCAAAGCTGCCAAACGGAGAAATTTACGATCCGAGTCGAAACGCAGAATAGCCCCCAATATTCCTTTGACAGTTTTTGAAAGCTCTTGACTGATGTTTTATTTCCGAAACTGTTGCCCAGAAATCGCCAATATTCGAATCGTTGTAAGATTTTAATATGTCAACATCAGCAAGATTTTTAAATTGCTAATTTATTTTATCACACTATATGTAAATGTTTACATTGATTACTAAAAGTGGACACATTCCGTAATTGTACTAAACGTGTCATAGTGCCTTGCGAGCTTGAATAGTACCAAAAAAAAAAGTACAATTGTAGCAATTTCGCCCTCCCTGGTATCACTTGTTCTAATGCGAGCTTTAGACTTTCATAATAACGATATTATTTGAAGACGTCTGCTTAACAATTTATTATTACTCGTATTATATTTCACTCGAATCGTAGACATGTTTTACTGGGTTGTACTGCCTTCATATATATATGAATGTGTTCCAGAAAAGAAGTAAAAAATTAGAGTAAAATTTGAGGTACACACGCGCTGCTTTTTTCGCCCTAAAGCCTTCCAATCCTGCCAAACCTGCAATAAATTTGCCTGTTAAAGAAGAGTAGTTTCTTTTATTGGCACAATGTAGTCAGATGTATCCTTTACTGGAGCATCATTACTATACATCGCGATGATGTGGTCTCCAATTTTACACGGTCTCCTTTAGCAAGTCATTTTCTTTGCAGAAAGCGTAGCAATATTGCCTCGTGCTTAATGGTCCTCTGTTATCCTCTATGTATATATGAAAAACTCAAACGAATATATGAATACACATATCTCGGCCTAAATTTCACAATGATTTTTAAAAGTATTATCAAACTCCTCGTTTTTGTGGTAAAATAGTTTCTAGGAGAAAGGAATTCACAACGAATTAAAGTTCGAAAACAGAGCAAAACAAAATGACAATTAAAAAGTGAAATTCAGAACTCCGTTTACTTCAGAGTAGAATCCAGCACAACTTGGAAGCCAGATTAAACTGGGCTTTCACATGCCAAAATGACGGAGAAAATCGGTTGGCAGCTGACCGAGACCGGGCGCAATTAATACAACGCCTTGTTTTGTTGTTTTTTTTTTGTAAGAACCTTCAAAATTCACGAGCAGATTTTCTTCCTCTTTTCTGTTACGTCATTTTAGTGCTGCAAAATAGTTTTGGCCCAAAAGAACTGAAACATTATTATTACATTCTAATGTTTAAATTTGAAAATTCGCTTAATTAAAATCGTTTTCTAGCCTTTGCCCAAATAAAAATAACATCGCCATTCACATGTCGAGCTCAACCAAACATGTACTCGTACGCCTCCGTCCGAACCAGTCCTTTCAAACTACATCTGCTGCAACCGTATTAAATGATTACGAAATATTGACACAAAGAGGAGCTTAAGTGAATCCAACGTATGCGCCGGTGGCATGCGTCTCACATTTCACAAAACTGTTTGAGATTTAAATTCCATTTAGAAACCAGCCAGTCAAACATTTTGCCTATTGTCTGGGTCCTTGCATTCAAATTGCATTCCGCAAGTCTTCGTTCTTTTATTACACGTATCAGTAACTTGCTCATGTTTGTGGACAGAATGCAAATGTTCAATGGGGGGAAAAAATGGATAAAGAAAAAATATTAACAATTATATTTTGGTCTATGCGAAAATACCGATACAGTAGACACAGGGATAACAGACAAACAACCATTTGAACTAGTAAAGTGCTGGCACAAGTCAGATGTGTGGACTAGGCTACACTGTTGTTCTGTTTAAATGAATTGTCTTTAAAAACAAAAAAAAAAACTTCAGAGACAACAAATAATAGAACTCGTATTTAAAGACATGTGGGCCAACAACCCAGACTCTACTGCACAGGCTACAAATGAAAATGAATTGAAAACAGAGTTGGCGAAAAGAATATAAATTTGTACGGTTCGCTATAACTGGAATTTAGTTGTGACCACTAAAAGGTGTTTCACAAGCCAGAGAGCAAAATAGCCTTCTAACTCTTCTGGTGCTCGGAGCATTAAAAGCATTATTTGTGTAGCTCCAGCTTTTGAAGCGCCGCCTTCCCAAGCGTCGTCCCAAAAATATTCAAGTCTCTTGAGCAACTACTTCAATGTTTGTGAATGACAGCGTTGTTCTACTGTCCTCAATATTGCAAAAGACTTCTTTTCATGAAGATTGACTATTAATTTTTGCGGATACAAATATCGAAATTCTGAAAATGCTTCTTCCCACTCCACAAGGTTACATTTTCTAAAATTTGATCTTGAAAAGATTTGGTCATCCTTTCACAAATCGCGTCAATAAACTTTACCAGCATCTGGTCCAGTCAAGATCGATTTCTTGCCGTCCGAAAAAAACTGCATACCTGTACATTTAAATCGATTTTTTTTCTAAAAACCTCCTCAAATCCAATTGTTGTTCATGTTGTTTCTAACGAAATGGCGCAGATTATTTGTGCGTTGGCTTTACTTTGACACCTTTTACATCTTTTGACCAATCCGTCAGTGTTATTTGCAACGAAATGAAAATCACTTTTCACTAATTTCTTTTCGGTTCACCTTTTCTATCTTTCCGGAGTTTTCCAACACTTATGTGTTGTTTCTACCTACTAACTCGCTCTCAACAAACAAATTCTTCTTTCCTGTAAATGGCTAAAGCCGTCTTGCCCTGTGTAGCGTTCCTAAATGCATTTGAAATGCTGCTACAAAGAGAAAAAAACCAACTTCTATTCAATGTGGATTGTTGTTTGTAAAGCTTTTGCGAAACTAATCAATCGCTTTTCTGCAACCAAAAGCCAGGAAAAAACCGTTTTTATTTGTGTAAAAATTATTGAAAGACCTCAGCAACAACAGCAACAATAAATTCAAGATACAAATTGAAACTATGCTAGAAGTAAAGTCGGACGCAAAAATGTTGAGTCGAACAGAGAAACGTACTTTTAAAAGTTCTATAAAAAGTGTACAAAAACAAAAAAAAATACATATGAATTTATAAATACGAATTTTGATGCTTAAGGCTTAAAATTGTTCCAAAAAATTAATGCCAACGAATTGTAAAAGGGAAAAATGCTGGTGTTTGCACGCTGGCTTAATGACTTAATTATAGATTCATGTTGAATGGCAGCTTTAATACGCCCATTTATGGCCACGCCTTGAAAAACTTCCAGTCCATAATGCGCATGTGGCATAATAAGATAAATTGTGAATAAACGTTTTGTTTTTAATTATAATGTTTGTTTTCTGTTCAATATCTATAAAAACATATTTATTAAATATAAACCAAACTATTTTCATGACTTAATAAAATTATATAATTTTAATAAAGATTGATTTTGGACTTCAAGAAGAAAGCAGATGTTGATTTTTTTCAAACCGAAAGTTTGACGTGCAACTAATGTTGCCAATTGTCGGGAATTTACATAAGTTCCACGATCAGCTGGCGTTCTATGCACAACCTTTGCGTGTGTGCGTTCTATGCACAGCCCTTTTAATTCTCACTCAGCAAAATGTTGCGCAGAATGTTGCCAGATACATTTTAACAGCTTTTCACAAAATGAACAGGCTTAAATAAAAAGTCTAACAATAAAAAAGAAGAGAAAAAACTTAAACCTAAAGGGTGTCCAACATTATTGTTTGAACACAAACATCATTTTGCCGATCTTTATATATAAAAAAAACGAGTGGATGTTTGACGGGCTTATCGGTGATTTCGTATATGAAATATAAAATCGGGTAAATGTTCGCCAACTGGTCTTTATTTGAAATCTTACATATGACGTACTATTACACTGACTATGACCATGACTATTTTAATGGCGGCCAAATCGTGTTGTCTCGCAACCTAAATTCTTGTGCTGTGAATTGAGTCAAATTTCTTAATTGCCCAATTAAGATGCCTGTCTGAACTTCACTTTATAGCCCATAACACGGTGTAACAATTGATTTAAGATGGTTCAACATTTCGATTTGTCTGTGTTCTATGACAGAAAGTATTCAACATTCAATATTTCGTTTTCGAAATCGAATTTTATTTGTCAGTGAAAAGGTTCACACTATTTTACTAACTTCAGCAATTTATAATTGGCTACAAAAGCCTTCAACTGAAATGTAAGTTTTCCAACTGATAAATTAAAAAACGTGCGAATCGCAAATGCCGAGTAGCCAGTGTTTCCGCTGATGACCTGATGACTTGGGCAAAGAAATATGATCCGATATGTGATAAAATGTACTGAAATTGCTTCTTTAGGCCGAATAAATGCGAAACAATTCGACAATTTGGCCGTTCAAGGAAACAAGTTCGTAAGTAGTCATTTAAATTAATTTGCTTCCATTTTCGTATAGACTAACAGGGGTATTAAGGACGAAACTAACAACCACCGCTAGTCCAAGTTTCAGGTGTTTTAGCACTACAGTAGAATCAAACTTTACTGAAGTGAAATATTTATAAGCAAATAATTTTTAATTCATTACCTGCCTTATCCACAACTCTTCTTCCAACATCGTGAAAATAGAACAAGAATACTGTCATAAATAAAAGTAAAACCATCAGCTTATAAAACTTTAACTTTCATAATCGTTAACTGAGTCATTTTATAATGCTGTCTAACAGCAGAAATGAAAATGCAAACAGACATTCTGGCTTAGAAATTCTAAGCTCCATTAGAATCACCCCTTAAATACAATACGAAAGGAAGAACAGAGGACATTTAAGCCGGTGGGTGGGTGTATAAATTTTAAACAGCAACTACACACTTCGCACAAAAGTGCGCCACTTAGTATGGGAAGGAAAAATAATAATACACACTTTTTTTGGAAATCATAACCATGGCAATAGTAACAGAAAATAATACCGAAGTACGGAAAAAAAGAGCCAACAAATTCTTTTTGTCAATGTGGTAGACATGCATTCATACTGACAGCATGTCAGTTCTTGTTCAACAATAAACCGCCCACCTCCTACGAAACTCAGTTGTGCTGTACGGCAGGACCTTTAATGAAAGGAATATTAAATTGCCGTCTTTATGCCAACATTATCTTTTATAATTCAGTTGCCGGAACAACCGGGGTGCAGGGCTCAATGTTGTAAAAGTATTAACAAAACACGAGTACACACACACACACACACACACACACACATACACATACACACACACACACACACACACACACACACATACACATACAAAACACCATGTTTTAAACAAACAAATAATAATTTTAAAAGAATACAAGTTTTACACTCCCATTCAAACGTCGAGATGTTTTTCAAGCCATTGGGGATGAAACAAACAAGAAATAATATTTTTTGACTCTTTCTTTTTATCTTCGTTTTTGAAACAGAAGTTATAATTTAATACTCATGTTGCTTTTAAGGATTTAAAATCTGTTTCTCTTTGTTGGTTTGCGTTGTATGAGGCATTTAATTAAAATATCAAATTTAAAATCTTTATTTGCCTCGAACTGACTTACGTCTGATGTTTCATAAATGGAGGACATAAAGAGCTCTCTGCAGCAGGTAAAGCAAATTTCAAATTATTATTACTTGCTTAAGTAGAAACTTGCAGCGGACGAGCAGGTAAAATAAACACAAGAAAGTCATTAAAACGAAATCGAAAGGATCAGCTGTGAGTGGAAAGTTTGCATTTAACTAATATTTGGCAAAGACTTCTTAAAGCCCTGAAATACGATTAGTTAAAATTTGGTTTACAATGAAACTGAGAAAATTTATTTATTATTTTAAGAATTATTAGTATAAGAAAATGATAAAAATAATTGAAAACTGCTCCGTTTTTATTCGTGTCTAGAAAATATTCCACTTTGTTCACGTAGTGGTCACCGGAGTCACACATAAGTTTGTCATAAAATTATTGGACGTTTGTTGGTAGTTGAGATTGTTATTGACAATCTCCATATCGTTCGTTGAAATGCAAAACCACGTAACTTAATATATTTACTATTATGCAGCTGAAATGAAACATTAACGTATTATTGAAGAGTAAATACGATGTTGGTAATTAAAAATAAAACGTCTAATTTTCATTTAATGAACTGGAGAGGACACACAAATTCTTGATATGCAGAATGATCAATTAAAATATAGTTATATGTCTTGGCGTTTCACCTAACGATATACATATAGCTGACAGGCTGAGGAAATGCCAAGGGTCTATTAAAAGTAGCTAATTGATTCAGAGGAAGATGTTGACGACTCTGGAAATTAGAACTTTTATTAGACACTCACTACTCGTCAGCAGTCAATTGGATTGGAACTCGGCATCGCGAAAACACTAATTTTTTCAGTGATACCTTAAACTACTCGACCATCTTTCGATCTTCTTATTTACTCGTAACAAATACAGAATATACAATAATTATGCTTCCGAGCTTGAGATCCTCTGTAACATTGATTTCAATTTGCCAAATTTGGTTACAATTTGGGTAACAGCGAGATCCACCTATTTTTTATCATCACTTTCTTGTGTTATAAGAATGAAAATACTTTAAAATAGGGCGTTCGAAATTGACTTGAGTCGTTCCTGGCCTCTAAAGATGAGCAGTTCTTTGGCAAGGACCCACTATGTGGACAGCCCTTTGACCAAACTTATATTGTAGAACTGTTCTGAACTAAAAATCTGAAAATCCTCTATTTTTGTACTTCGTTTTGAACGTTCATAAAAATATCACCTATAAAATACTTGGCATCACTTTTATGTGCCAACATTTTTTTTTGCGGTGATGTAACAGGTCTGCAGCAATTATTGACAATTTTTGCCTCATTTTAAATTTCCTAATGCAATAGTTTTCCATAAGAGCATCGGCTTATTTAGGTGCTAAAAACGAAATTTTGACGACTTTTAAGACTGCAAGTTTGCGACATCTTTTACTACTTTTGAAGCAACCTTGAACTAAATACAAACAGATAATTGTTGTTCTGGAAATTAATAATATTAAAGAATAAGAGAGAGAATTAAATAGAGAATAAAAACTTTTCGAAAAACGTCTATATATTTTCGATATTATAAATTCGAAAAATACGAATAAAAGTGGACTTTTTTTACTACCTGTAATTTATGAATGAATTAATGACCTACAAACAACAACCAAAGATTAAAGACTGGAACACAGTGCGCAGCAGAGGCCGAGGCGGAGGCTGAAATTGTTGCTGAGACGGAGGCTTGTGCGGAGGCTAAAGTACAAAAACTTAATTTCATGATTTTCAATTGTGCTCAAACGAAACTTTATTTACAATTATGTGCAATAAATTTGTATGAATGTCAAATACTAATGGCATCTCTGGTGTAACATAATATGTCAACACTGTTAAAGATCGCTGTTCACAATCACCGGCAACGTAATAAACAAAATAAACATAAAAGTTTATTATTACTTGTGTCGCGATAAAAATATTCGTTTAAAAAAATTAAACCGAATTGAAAGTAATACGGAAATGCATTACAGAGTGAAAAAGTTGTCGTTTGTGGCAAATGTTGTTACCTGTTTACCATCATGTAAAATAACATAATATGTTAAGGAAGCGCTGTTATCGTGAAGCGCTGCAAGAAGTCAAAATGTTCGAACAGCTTTTGCCGCCATGCATTTAGAACAATATATTTCAATTCCAGCCCTAATTCTCTTTCGGTGCTTCCAAGTTGTTCTGTTCAATAATTTTGTTTTCATCTTAACAAATTTCTTGCTCAAACCAACAAATCTTTCTAACAAATAAAACGCACATCTAAACATGAATATAAAAGCAAGTAAATACTTGTTTTAAAATATTATTTTGAAAATGTGCACTTATGAGTTGTGTTCGTATGTAAGTGAATAAGTTTTGAATATAAACGAAGAAAAATCTTAACAATTGCCTTTTACAACTTCTGGTACAAAATTATATTTTGCCTCTTTTGCTTGTATTTTGGCTTTTGTGATTTAAGACAATAGCATTGAACAACAGCAACAACAACAGGGGCAAACAGTAGTTGCCTGCTGTTGGTGGGCAGAGACATTATAAAACCCCAAATCAAAGCTTTAAATTTCTGCCAAAGAAAGGAGAAAGTTATTTTTTGGTTGCGGTTTGGAAGATGGAAGAAAAACATCAGAAAAGGTGGTTTTAAATTTCTTGTTTTTGTTTTATTTTCTTTTGTTAACATATAATTTGTGATTTTCTAGCAATTTTTGTACGTTTACAGCCATTATTGACTTTATGTGTTTAACCCTTTAATAATGCAGCGCTATAAGTTGGGAAATAATTTTCCAGTGAAACAAAACTTTTTTCGCCGCTTACTTTTTGACTTGCAACAGTATTCTTGAAAGGCGACCACCAGAGTTTTGGGGCTCGAGTTAATTTTATTAATTTGTTTTTGAAACTTTAAATTTCCGACACTCAAATAGCGGCATTTTTTTTTAACTTAATTACAGTTTGACGTTGACAGCAGAGCCGGATCCACCCATTTGTTTCGTAGAAAATTTTTAACCGCAGAAATTTTTATTACATAAAGTTGGAGGTTTCTTTTTTTTTAGAGAGAAAGAGAGATGTAGAGGGACAGCAATGAAGAAAAAAATATTGTTTAGAACATTTTTAGCTGGAGTTGGCGTAATTTTAATTTGTGATCAGATTTTTAAAATTTTCAGCCAAAGTTGAACTGAGCTGCCAGCTCACGAGTACAAAGAACGAGTCTATTTTGTAAAAGTTAAATATTGAATTATTTTGAAAAGGGAAAATTAATTATTCTTGTGTCATATCATGTAAATTAAGTCACCAACTTGTGGGGTTTGTCCTTGAAAGTTGTTGACCAACATTGTTTTGCCAAGTAGTAGGATGATGCCACCAGCCAAACAGTGTTTTTTGGATAGTCTTGCATCACATGAACACGTTTAGCCATCGTTGAAATAAGTTTTTGACAAAAATTATATTCATTTACCAAATGCTTAATAAAAAAATCCTATTATTGGAAAATATAGTGAGAGGTGAGTAAAGGGCGATTAATTCAACACTTATAGATCCAACAGTATGCCCATTTTCACCTATAAAATTTCAAAAGTCTCTATTCCAAGAGATTGTTCAATGTGTTTTTCTTGGAATGAGTAAATTTTAAAAGAATATTGTCAAAGTTTCGAGCTGATAGTTGAGAAAATCATATGATTTTCTGTAAAGACAATTTTAACATCTTTTATTAGCATTTCGCCAACGTTCATGTCCGCTCGTGATCACGATACTTGTTTTGGCTTCCACGATCATGCACGAGCATGCCCTTAAGAAGTAAGGGGGGAGCCCTGTTAGTGGGGAGCCCTGTTACTTGGTTGTTAATGTGCCCAATTTTATGGAAACAAAATACTCTTAACATATTAAGTAGAGTTAAAAGGAATATGGCGTAGGGCTTTAAGGATCCAAAACAAAAAAAACTAGGTTTTGTGCATTTAAGTGAGAAGTGTTATTAAGAAAAATTCTGCTGAAAATAAAACCCTTTTGCTGATGCCTCTTTCAAATCATTCAGGCCATTTGCGAACATTAGTAATTTTACATAATCTTTAATGTGTGGCAAAAAGCTTCTATTCGCCCCCTTTCAAAAGGTTAATAACTCTTTTTACCGTTTTTATAACCATAAACTATCAAGTTGCGTTTCACTCACTGACTTGACAATTCGTTTGTTGCGGTTATTGTACACACACATGTTCATACTTATATTTTATTTAAAGCTTAAAATGCACAAAATGAAAGCAACAAAAAAAAACCCCCCAACAACAATAATCAAATGTACCACAAAATTATTGTAATGAAGAAAACGTTTCCATTTTAGCCAACTGAGCAATAAAGCACGAAACGAACACAGCGACCGAGAGCAGCAAAAGATGATTTATAATTCGTATAATTTGTTATGACACAGCCAACTACTAAAACTGACACAACAATAATGCGATGCTGCTGCCAGTCAGCCAGCCAGACCGCCACCAAGAGCACAAAAGTTGGAGCTGAAAAACAGCGAAACAACAAATTCATCGTGCAACGGAGCCAACCAGTAACCACCGTCAACAAAAACTATGACAATTATTTGAACAAGGGACTTAATACGCCACGATAATGGCTGCAAATTAATTTTGTGCAATAAAAATTATTTTGTTTAAGTTTCTCAACGCACCCAGATCTTTTCATCATAATTTTGATAGTCAAATTTTGCACGAATAGTTTAATCTAACTTTTTAAAATTGCCTATAAAAGCGGCTTTAGAGCAAAATGTTCTTCAAACCACCTGTTTATGGCAGCAATTTAACAGTTTTGTATAAGAATATTTGCTGATTCAATGAAAAACACGAAAAACGATTTGCTTAGAGAGAAACAGGCGTTTGAGCAGAACGCAATAAACGCTAATATTGCAGCACTTTTTTCGGTTTGTACGATTTTTGTTAAAACACTCAACTGCTGTCAATATATTTTGAGTTCTACTTCACGATTTATCTGATCATAACGCTTAATGCTCCGCTTAAGATTTCACGCGGAATGCTGGCGAAATGGGATAAAGAGACGAAAGAAATCACCAGACAAAATTCATATATATGTATTTGTAAGTTGGAAACTTCTCATAACGATCGAAAAACTTCATAAATAAAAAACAAGATGTAATAAATAAATACCAACATTTAATTAAGCGACTGCAATAATTTTGCAACAACAGAGATTAAAGTTGTAAGAAAAACCAACGAAAATTCAGGAACGTTGTAATAAAATATATATAATTTTAGTTGCACATCAAAGTAACCCTGAGAGCCCAAACTGGGAATAGAGAACTATTATAAATAAAGCTGTCAAACAAACAATTTAAATGAGTTTTTTATGAAAAAATTTTGCGAAAAACCTACGAAATACATCTGGCAACATTTTGCTGCGAAACCATTAAAGTGGCATTTGTTTTACAGAAAGTTTTCAATAATAGCCGACTGCTTCAAAAAACGTCTTAAATTATATGTATAAGTTCGCGAAATAGACTATAATGGCTGTACATATGTCGAATTTTCCGCCAATCAATGTTGCTCATCATTTTGTGCAGGTTTGAACAGGGTACCTCAAGTAAATTATGCCACTTTAAATTTATATAGAAATTTCGCAAAAAATTGTATATTTTTAATAAAACTGATAATATTATTAACAAATACTTCGCTGTTTTGATCGTCTATACAAAACATTTTTTTTCATATAAAAGCGTCCCTCAGCCGCCCTATTTAGCAGATTTGGGAGGACGGCGTCTTACGACGATTTTGGGGAGAGGAGAGAGATCAAATGCATATCAGAACTGCTTAGAGAATTATATCTGACAGTGATAATATAGAAATTGATCAATAGATAGAATTTTTTTTAGAAAAATTAAAATTCAACTTATTTTTTAACAAACCTAATCCTGAAAGTGTATCCACAATTTTAATGCTGATTAAAAATAAAAACACAAACAGTTTTTAAGAACTGCCCTGCTGTGCGTTCAAGAAAATTCGTAATTGAGACCCAGAAAGTGTTATAAATTTTTCGCGGCGTATTTAAGCTAAACAGGAAATTTACGTTTGGAGGCCATAGTTGGAGCCCAAATAAAGTAAAATGTCGGCCTTTTTATTTAAAGCAAACAAACTGCTTGGAATATCTTTAAGTAATTACATATTACAATTGTAATTGTGTAAATATTATTCAATGCAATACCTTCATGTTGTTATTATTTACTTTATTATAACATTATTTCCTTTTAAAATGATCATTAATCATTTAGAAAACAATGACATTGTCATCGTGAAAGAAAGAGAAACTGAACATGTGACTGTGTGTATGTGGATTTGTAGTTGGAAATGTGTATGCAAATGTTTTTCATATGTACATTCATACATACATACATACATACATACATATGTACATATTCATAAACAGCAACAAAGTAAAGTACAGAAGCTCTTGTTTCGAAATGGCATTACAATTATAATGTTTAACTTGATGTAATTTATCTTAATGTAAATTATCTATGAGAAGAATAAAATCCACATACTCGTACATTCGTATTTGTGTTTTTGTTGCGTTCTTTATTTAAAATTATTCTTCAAAACTCTTTGTCATTATTGTACCAACCCCCATCCCCCCTCCCCACACACACCCGCCACATTTAATAAAGAGGAAGAGCTCAGAGAAATTAAACATGAAAGATGGTGAATTCAAGGAATTTTTTCCATAATATAATAATAAATATTTCAGTTGAAAAGAACATCTATTCAATAAAAACATTTTGGGGAAAGAAGAAAAGCATCAATCCAGGAATAGGAATTTCTGTAGTCGCGGCGCATAATGCTGGGATTACAGCTGCGATGAACGACGAATTTCTTTAATCGCGACGAATTCGACGGCAAATATTCGTGGTATGAATTCGTCCTGCGAAGCCCAAGAACGACGAATAAACAACTTCTGTTTGCCATTGGAAAAGTTGTTAACATTTTTTGCAAATAGCAAAAATTAAAAAATCAAAAAAAAAAAAACTCGTAAATTTGATGAAAATAATGAACAGAATGTTTTTTTTGGTAAAGCCTTTTCGGTTGGATGAGACGACCATATTAAAAATAAAACCATATTAAAACATTAAGTAAAAATAAGTAAAAATTACGACCAACAGATGTATTTTTGAACAAATGATTTAAGGTTGGACAACGTCCTTATAAATTTCTTATGCATGGAATAATATAACAATTAACAATATAATTCCATAAAATAGACTTGTTGCTATATGATACACCTGGTCACCTGATCTACATATAAATCTTTTTCAACTTTCGCCGATTATGGGCCACGATTGTGTATACAATTTTCATAACCCAAAAAATGTTTTGTGATTCGTCGTTCGCCGCAATTGTGTTGCTGGCATTAGTTGAAAAGCTTTATTTTCAAATACAAATTCTGTGCTTTTCTTCTAATCAAGAATATATTTTTTTAAAAAATTTCAGTTAATCAATTAACTGATCCAAACTTCGGTGAATCAAGAATTGAAATATTGTATAGAAAAAGAGTATTTATTGGTCGTTGGCTCAGCATCAGCGTTATCAACTCGGTGCGTTTTTCAAATTCTTGGTGTGAAAAATTCCTTAATTGGTGCCCAAAATTTCTCCAACAAACATAAGAAATTCTAAAGCTGGAGCGTGGGTTTTTTTTGGTCTATTTTTGTGCGTTTTGGAATTTCAAAGTTGACAACGCTGTGCAGCGTGTATTTTCTGGAAATTCTATAAGATTCAGGTTCTCTCCCGGGAAAAGGTTACCGATAACTTTTCTTTGTGCAACTTTTTCATGCGCAAAAGCGTGTACTTCGATTTTGATAACTGCTTTTATTGCTTGAACAATATTAATAATGCGAAAACGAGAACATCAAAATTCTGATGTCGCGCGAAATCTTAAATTTATGAGATTTCAAAATCATGTTTATACATACATACACACATAAATACATACACACATACATACATGTATGCAAGCAACATTCCCCTTATTTGTTTTCAATGCGCTAATGCTTTCTTATAAATTTATTGAAATATTTATGTACTCGTATGCAAGTCTGTGCATGCACAGATTTATATGTAGTTCAGCGTATGTACATACATACATACATACATATATAAATTTCGAAAGTTCTTTTTGTTCTTCATGTGCAAAACTGCAACGCGTTCACTTGTTTAAACAACTTACAACTACTGCTTCATCAAATAACATCCTGCTTTTCATTTACGCAATTTAATATCTGCAAGAGAGACACGCATTCAAGTAGATACTCTAGATACAAAACTTTTATTTATTATTTTGAATTGTTTTATTCACATCCTTAATAATTCACACACACACACACACGTACACATACGGACACACACTTTCTATAATACAAAGCAAATAAACAAACACAGAGGCGTTGTCAGGTGCGTGTTTATGCACGCATCTTTGTTGTTTGTTATGAATAGAATTTATTTTATAAAATATTTATGGATCTAGATACATACACACATTCATACATACACACATACATACATACATACATTCATACGTACATACATACATATGTTTATATGTATGTATGAACGTACATGTGAGTTTATAGTTGTTGCTGTTGCTTAACAATGACAGTGTAAATAACAATCATATTTCTTCTGTTGTTGTTGTTGTTTTTGTTTTTGTTATTGTATTACTGGCTGTTGTTTGCGATAATGACTATGAACATCGTTATCAGCACGAACATTCATATTACTGTAAAGTTTTTACGCAATTAAAAATTTTTCTACTATTGAATTGAATAGGAAAGACAAGAGAAACTCTGCTGTTTAGATACTCGTACATAAATTCTCGCATATTTGATGGAATGTAGAAAAGTATTGCTTCTGCAGGAACACATCTTTCAATGTATCTTTCTACATATTTATACACAATCATCATAATTTCATTCATTTACATTCATGTCTTGACTCAATCGTGTGTCAGTGTGTGTGTGTGTGTGTGTGTGTGTGTGTGTATGTGTGTGTGTGCTGCCAGCTAACAATTATTCTAGTGCCATTAAGCAGCGAGCGTGAGTCGAAAATCATGAATAAGAGATCTTACAGTGATGAATGTTTTTTTAAATGAATATGGAAATAAATTATACATAAAATGAAATGGAATGGTGCTCTTACGAAGATAGATTTTCGTGGGTACCTGTCATGACGGCGCTCCAGCGTAAGGTGATGCCATCATTTGGGGGGGGCGATGTAATGCGTTCACCAAAGCCCCCGAAAAACACGCTATCATACATGAGTACTGATTCGATAACTAGTCGTTTGGAACATCAACTCAAACTCTTACTGATGTAGAGATCCGGGCGTGAGTTCGCAATTTGGGTCTGAGCCACAACCTATACGTTACTACCTGGGGTTTGCAATTGATGTGGACCAGCAGCAACAACTCTGACCTCATCCAATCCGCAAAATCTACAGCAGCAATGACGTCTGCTGCACGCACTGTACGACGTCTCTGAGGATGCGTATTCTCATTCAGAGTAAACGTTATGCGAAAACGTTCCATAGTTAATCGAATTAATTGCTCTGACGGACGATTATGTTGACCGTAAAATGAACGTAGTGGGCGATACGTACATATTTCGAACAGATCCATGATTTTCAAAATAAATTTGCACAATTTGGAAGCGTTATTCAGACTCTATTCATGTTGAAATGCCAAACCAAAATAAACATAAATCATTTAGCAGCCGACAAAATGGCCGCCAGTTTAAAACGTGTTGCTAACTTATAAATTTATAACTCTATAAAAACACCCTTTATAATAATGTTGTATTTTCAATTTTTGCCATGGCGGCGTTATGACATTTTTAACAAACAAGTTTTCTCGGCCTCGAGCAGTTTGTTTTCACGCTTTCGCGTTCATTATCCCAATTTTGTTTTAAAAATATACAATACAATTTCAATCTCCCCAAAAAAGGATGGCCATCAGCCCTGAAAACTATCAATGTGTCAACTCACAAATTTCAGCAGCAAACAGAACAGCTGCAAAAACTCAACAATTTTGTATTTTGTGTAACTTTTTCATAAGATCATGAAGCTTAAAACTATAATTTGTGTAAAAAGCATAAAATAACAAACCTGGATACCCGAAAATTCGTTACATTCTCTGTTGCTCTCTTCTTCTTCTTTTTCTTCTTCTTCTTTTGGCGCTACAGTCCGTGGTCAACCTGGGCCTCAACCAACAAAGTTTCTCTGTTGCTCAGAATGCACAATTTTTCATGCTCTTGTCAGCGCAAATGGTACGTTTTCTACCACAAAAAATCGTCTTCATTTTTTGTTTGTTTTTATTTTTGTTTGTAGTTTACAAGAAAAATTGAATTTTTGGATTTTTGATTACTACTTAAGGACGATTAGACGTCAGCCTTTCAGCAGAAAGACATCAGTATCAACCCTGCAACAGCTGACGGTCCATCAGCAGCAAAATTTGGCAACACTACTGCAACAGTGATGCAAAGTCGTTGCACAAACTGTTTTCGTCGGCTCTAATCTTATCGATAACGATTATAGGTGAAGGCCTTCGCTTAGAAACCGCAATATTTTGTGATATAAAATAGTTTCAGCGATATAAAAATTCGCTGCTCATTTTGAATGCATAAATTTTAAATAATTTAGGTATTTCATAATATGCCTTAATTTAATTCGCAGTCTTTTCCAAGTTGGCCTGCACTATATTAATGCCGCCTTAATTTACATAAATATATTCATATTTGCCTACTTCGGTTCAACATTAATAAATAATAAAATAATATGAATACAGCAAATAGCGAGTGTCTCTGTTTGAACAATTTTTTTTTTTGCTGTTATGTAAATTTTATGAAAGACTTTCTAATAAACCATATTCACGTTTCTATTTGTTTTACTTTTCAATTAATTACACACGTATTAATGCACACACACACACACACATAATCAAACACTAGCGTGCATACGGGCTTAGCGAGGCAGGCGACATTTAAAATAGAGAGACACCTTGAAACGTGTTTTTGTCAAAGAAAAACAAACATTTAGCAACGAACAAACCATGAACAACGAGTATGTGAGTTTTTTTAACAGCGTTGGTGGGTCAGCGATTCTTAAAATATACAGGGCACCCAGAATTTCGGAGCCAGTTAATTTGTTTTTTTTTTGGGACCTCTACATATGCCGTGCATTGTACCAAAACTGGGTTATGGGGAAGAGGAAAGGAGTAGTAGTGTCGTTCAATTTTTGCTTTTTTGTTCTATATTGCAGGGATGAGTATGTCAAAATTTAACTGATGCAGTTTTGACTGCAGATACTTGCGGCAATGCACAGTCATACCTTGATTGCCAGAATTGCATATTTTGTGTTGCATTTATATGGATTTGATTGTTGGGTTATAAAGTGTTTATATTAATCTATGTTTGTAGGTGTGTGTCTATCATTGTGTAGTGGGGGTTTTTTGTTTGGTTTTGTTGTTTCACCACACGCTTCGGTAGGAATCGAACCTATGAGCTGTGGCCTGTTAATCGAATACCCTACCAAGTCGTCCATTGAGGCTCGCCTGAAGAGTAACACATTTTACGAACACACTGTAAATTTAACATAAAAACACATGGATGTCGAACAACGTTCACTTTCATAACACTTATACGGTTAATTAATAAGTCTGGGCACTGGGAGCCGTTCTGCCAAATTAGTAAAGTTACAGGATCACAATTTACACTGTTCAATTCATATATGTAGATAAGAAAGATACACATTGGTTTTGTTGTTCACACACAGCAATTCTTATTGCTTGTAACGTGCTTTTTGCCGATTACGAATAAAAAAGTAAAACGAATTGAAAGCACAAGCAATTCATCTTATGTTTCCCTCACCCCAACGCAAGAATTGCCTGATGTAAATGCCCACAAAATATCAATACAGCCCATGCCAAAAGGACAATTTCAAAAATAAATATTCTTCAGTTTGGGAATCTCTGGCCACTTTCAAGTTTCGAAATTATAATGGAAGCAGTACGAGTATTTGAATGCTTTGCCGACTTTTGAAAGTGCGTTCGTTTTTATCAGAATTATACGCATCGCAAAAAACGAAAGCGAAATTGAAAGTTACGAAAAAACAATTTTTGTTTCTTCTATTTGCAATATTTTTTGTAATTTTGTTTGCTTTTTCTTTTTTTTCGAAGACTTGTTAAATTATTCACAAGTTCTACATTTGGCACAAATAAAAAGTAAATAAACAGCACACAACCCACCACGGAATCCAACATGTTCGCGTTCGTGTTCGTGTCTGCAGATACGGCGGTGTATGAATATGTGGCCACTTTTATCGCAAACGTGTTGAGGTGACTGAACAAGAAAATCAATTCAGCAAAGAAAAAATAAAAACAGAAGTAACAACTTGACGGCATAAGTAATTGTGTACATATTGTACCATACGAGCAGCGTTGTTGTGAGACAGTTGGCCAACTTGATAAAGAAAAGTTTATATTGCAGAAAATTGAAAAAAAAATTTGGCTGCTAAAAAATTTAAATCTAAGTCCCACGAATAACAACTGGACTTTTTCGGCACTTAATGTCAGACTTGCCTTAAGGGCAAGAATGAAAAGGAAAAATATGTAGCCCGTAGACAAACTAACATCTTCTAAAGTTCTAAAGATATGTATGTACAGACGGTTGTAAGTTCCGACAATATTGTCAGTAAAATATGGCTGCAAATGTCTGACAGTTGTCTTACCAAGAGCCGAAATGTCCGATATCTGACCACCACGAGAACACTATTTGTTGCCAGATAATTCTCAGCTCATTTCTTATTAGCAGCCAACGTCTAAAAAACATTTCTATTGGCAACGTTGCTAATGCATATTAAAACTCTGAGCCTTCCAACAGGTTTTGGTAACTTTTATCGCACAATAATCTGTCGACCGCGTAAACGAACGGATTTTTGCTGTTTCTAGACAATCGTCTGGTTGTCTTACAATCGCCTTAATTGACAATTTGCCTGCGAAATTCCAATTTTTCATTATCACCAAATTGTCAGTTTATTACCACATCCAGCAACATGTGAGATCTCAACCGTCTGCACCTCGCTTTAGCTTTAAAGATCTAAAAGTTCTTCATTAATTCTAATGGATGCCTTAAGGCCATGGCTAACTGGGTTTATCGTACTCTTTTTAGCAAACAAAATTACCTTATTTAGAAATACAACAAAAGCAAGTGAATGTAAATGTCAATGGTGCCAGCTTTGAAATTTTGGAAAATTTTCCTATTCATTTTAGAACGAATAAAGCAAAATCTCCATTTGTGACTTCAGTATCAAAAGCCATTCGGCTTGTTATTTTCCGCGCCAAAAACACTCAGCTGGCAACGCTGCTCAGTGAGGTAAAGACATTTTATAGGTACAAAGAAGAAAGAAAACTGAAATGCAAAAATAACATAAACAAATTTGCTAAAGTTTGACACATTCTGTTATTTAAGGCTTTTGTTGCTGGCCCCCGTCTCTATCAACGACAGCTCTTTACTTTCCCTTTCATTGTTTAGCCAGAAAATTGGCATAAAAATACGGACCACAAATGTAATGAAAGGCTGAGAAAATCCTCCAAAAAAAAATTTACATAATATTTTACTACAATAAGAATTCAATATTGAGCTTAAACAGTTTTACTTCTTTGATTATCCTCTTCCGGGAGTTACTGGAGTGGAATTTCTGTTTGTTCGTATGTATGTTTTTAATTTGTTGGGAAGAGGCTGCGTTAATTGTATGACGATTGTTCTAATCACAGTCTTTTCCGGAATACTCGTGAATATATTGAAAAATGATTACTTTTTGTACAAGCGACGTGTCACAGAAACGGCTGCAATTTCTACTTAATTTTTTCTATAGGACTTTGCAAATAATCCTTAATTATTAAAATGAAATATTTGAACCACTTCGAAGGCGCATCTGCTGTAATACCGACTTATATTTCTAATCTTTCATCTATCTGCAGACTTCTTCATTTCGTTTGTGTTTCTATCCACAACAATTTGCAACATATTGAAAAAATTAGACTATGATCCACTAAATATCCTGCTTTTCATGAATTTATCTATCTAGTATTTAACAAAGAATAATCGTATCCTTTAAAGCATGAAGTTTGTTAAAGTTCATGTGCGTGTGTGCTTGTGTGTGTGGGAGAGTGACGTACCCGCTCCGCTGAAAACACTTTTGTTATGAAAATCGCAAGTTTGTTATAAATAAATAGAGTTTTTTCTATATATTTTCTTTAAATTGTTTCACCGAATTGTTGGCAATAATTAATTCAATTTCTTTATTGTGTGCAAAATGAAATGAAATGAAACCCACAAACGTCCTTCCCACAAGACTTAAAAAACATCTGTAAAATTATGAAGACAAACTAAAAAAGTGCCAAGATTTAAAACAATTATATAAAATTGCTTTCAATTGGCAAATTTAGACGTTGGCCATGTTGGTTTGGTCACGCCTGTCGACACAAGTTATACAATTGAGCAGCACCTTCAAGCGGCAAAACGACGGCTAGACACAAGAGGTTCGCCGACAAAAGTTTGGTCCCTATATTTTTTTTAAATAACGTTGGTCATCACGGCCCTCCCATGCTGTATAGCGCACACCATGATACAAATTGTTCAATAAGAATTTTAGGGTCAAGTTCTGTGTCTGTGGTTATTTATTGGCCTCTTGGTGGCGTGCGAATTGATCCCACTAGACATTTTCTTGTAGGGTTTCTGGACGCACAAATACAATAATTACCCAAACTTTTTATCGGGCTTCGCATACAAACCGACACAAGTCCAGCTGCACCAATGTGACCACCGTCAACTGTCCACGTGTGAAACTTGCTATTAAAAAATTTTGCAGTTCAGATGTTTAACTCAACATCTAGATGCGATTTTCTTTTTATTAATTTTGTTTAACGATTTTTCATGCCTCATCTTCTGCCTACAAAATCATTTCAAGTATGAACCCAAACAAAAAAGAAAGAATTATTGTTTGTGCGTGTCAAAAAAAACTTTATTTGCCACATGGTTTCAATTTCTGTTCTACAATCAAGGAAGTTTTTGGGCAAGGCAGCCCACTACTGTACAAAGACGATCATGCTCAACTGCTTACAAAATTTCGAAATGTTGACTAAGAATTGCAAGAAACTTTTAATTTTTTATAATAAAATCATTTTGTGTTGTTTGAACTATTTTGTCCGTATAATGCAATTCGTTAAAGAAATTTGTTTGTTACGAGGTCACGTATGAGAGTTGGGCTCAATGCTCTTTAAGGTGTTGTGCAGAATATAATCTAGCGATATAATAAGAAGTCTTCTATGATATGAACAGGGTTATACAAAAATTAATATATAGTCACATCACGCCATTTGATGATTTTACATTAAACTCAATTTTGGTTTATTATAGTTATTTGGCCAACAAATGGACAAGTGATACTTTGAAAAATTTTATTTTTTTAGGGTTTATTTTATAAATAAAAAAGATGACATCATGCGACAAAACTTCTAACTTCCGTTTAAGAAGTCCCTAATCAGACTTTTGTATTTGGTAATCACTAGATGGGTTATTCTATCTGATGTGCCTGTAATAAAGAGGAATTCATATTTGTTTTTTCATAGAAACGAGTACAATTTTTTATATATTTTACAATCGTAAAACTGAATGAGTGTCTTCATTATTGCTTGCCATAGTTTTTCATTTACTTTAATTTCTGTTTGCCATGGTTACATTTCTGATACGATTTCTGCTTCTCTCTTATTGCTGTGTGTTGTTGTAAGTCATATGATGGGTTTTCTTTTCCTGACCATTTACTGATAATAAAATAGATGAAAAACCACAGCAAATGAAGGCAATGAAAAACGCAAACTCATTTCCCTTACGACAGCACACACAGAAAATTGAAAGGAAACTAAGTTATTTGTATGCCGAACAAAAAAAAAGAAAAATTGAAAAGCAGGAAAGAAATAAGAGTCATGCCAAATGAAATGGTAAGAATTTCAACTTTTACACATTTAAATTGTACACACAACGAATTTGAACACATGCCCACAAAAACACTTCACACAGAAACGAACAAAAGTTCTGCGAAGCCATTACATGGGCCGAAAACTCAAAGTACAATTGTCCAGAAAAGTTATCGTTTCAAGAAATTGTTTGGAGCAAACAAACGTTTATTTGATTTTGCCCATTTCAATTAAATGATTATTGCAATAGCCATATTCACAGATTCTCTTCCTTTCTACTTTAGCAACATTTCATGTTAATTTAAGCTGATTGCACGTTGAAAGTCAATATATAAGAAAGATATTAAAGTGATTTAATAAAAACGATGCCAATTTAAATATTCTTCCTTAATAATTAAAGTTTGTTAAGAATGAATCGATAATAAAATCACGATAAAATTTAACAAAACAAACGTTTCTTTTTTTCCAAAAATGTAAAATCAATCTTGTTCAACTTTAATTTATACACAGAGTGTAACTGACAAAATATCTACTATAATCCTAATTCTCTGCTGCTTCATTGTGCAACATTAAGGCAACAAAGTTCAGCTTAGAAAAATTCTACAAATTATTCCCTTCTGGTGGGTGGAACAGAATCACTCAATTGTGGAATAGGAAAGAACATAAATTGCGTACATTATGGCCATTCATCGTTTGTAGGAGTGCAACAGTCGCTGAACTACTTACGAGTACTCCACGCTCAGCACAACTTTATGCAAAGTAATCACCAAGTGTGTGTGTGTGTGTGGGGGAGCATCTTTTATCCCTTGATGATTCCGATGATGATGTTAATACCGAGCAGTCATATACACGGAGAGCTTTTAGTCGTCCAGCCACAAAATAAAAAATCATTCTCAAGAACACATTGTGTTTTTAACACACTGCGAGGCCTATAAATATCAGAGAAGATAAGGAAGGCATTCTTTAGTAGGAAAAGAGAAGAAGAAGAAGAAATATGTACCCTGGCACCATAAATGTTTTGTTCCCAGAAATCACTTATTTACGTTTCTATGCCGTTTTAAATTGAAAAACTGTACACACACACACACACACACACACACACACACAGACAGACAGACACTCTCGCTAATGGATGTGTTTCGTTTTTAATACGTTTGTATTGCTGCTCCTCCTGCCCTCCTCTTTTCGTTACTGTTGATCAAGGGCTTAACAATTCTCCTCTGTTTTTCCAACGCCTTTTTTATATGTGTGTGCCCGGTTTTCTTATGGGCGATTTCTTATCTTAACGAGCTGGAGCAGCATACGAGCGTAATGATGAAATGCGGAAACTAATAAAGAACGGAAATAAATGTAGATTGCAAGCAAGTAATTTAAAAAGAAATTCGCAACCACATTTCGTTTTCTTTGTTAAGTGATTTCGCCGAAATTGAAATCGATAAAACTGAAAGGATAATTTTAATGAAAAGAGAGGAAAATAAAAAAAAACCTTTAGATTTGCTATTAACTAGAAACGTAAATGAGAAACAATCAAGAAAATTAAGAAATATTTTGGAAAACTAGCAGAAGGTAAAAGGAAAGGAAAGCCAAAGGAGCTCTCCCTACAGGCAGTTTCAACAAGCGCTCACCATCTTTAAGTTTGAAAAGAAGACAAGTGTGTGTGTGTGCGGTATGATAACAAATTGTTTGTTCATTTGGAAGACCACGTGTTGTTGTAATTTATCCAATCATCCATTTCCGGTCAAATTTGAGAATAAGCCAGATCGTGTAGATCTATGACGCCGCCAGCTGAAATTCCACATCAAACAATAACTATTTTGGGAATACCTCGCATCTGATGTGTATCAGTAACATCTCAGATTCGGCCGATGGATTTCATCGCTGAAAGTGATTTTTTGATACAAATAAGAGTCTGTTTTCAATTGTAAAAATTTAACGCAAAATCTACTGCCACACTGGCCATATTTTCAGAAAATCTTACGCCTCCTCGCCGAACGGAGTTGGTCTTTTGTTTGCTGCGCCACTCACACGGCTTTGCGGATAGTTCTAATTGGTTGTCCGCAGACAGGCACACTGTCTTCGATGGGACTCGAATCTACAATTACCGGATACACTACCAGAAAAATCCGTCTAGGCACACATGCTTCGAGCGAATTATAATATTTTCACCTCAAAGAGGTCTGATGGCTCTCATATGTGGGTTTTTTAACATCTTTTTTTTGGAAAAGAAGTAGAGTTTGGGATCATTCAAATGACAGCATATTTGTTTTTCAAAGTCTCGACGACGAAGGCCTCACGCACAGAAAAATATCAAGGTTTTAATATTTTAAGGAGTGAGACACTCAACAATCTGGCATTTTAGAGCTTTGCCCTTAACCATGTGGAAGCTGTTGAGCAGCCTTCTAACACTTTTATCGTTTTAAGAAATAAAGATGACTTATCCTCCGTTTTTCACAAAATATCGAGCCTGGAGGTCGGCGTGCATAAATATTACAAATATAATTATTCAAAAAGTTTAAGAAACTAGAATCACGATAATAACTACTTTCTTTTTTTTCTCCTTGCAGGTATGTATCGGGTTAAACTCTCAACTTGGTATATGGTACATGTATTTATAACTCAGGTATTTACAACTTTAAATTCCCTTATCCATAAAAAACTGACAATAAAACGCAACTTGGCCATCAGGTATCAAGTATGAACTCTGGTGGGCCTGGGATCGAATGGTCTGCAAAACAATTGAGTTCTGGTCAAATCTGCAGCTGGTAGCGAATTTTTCAATGTGTTACCATCGTTTTTTTATAATTAAATTAAGGAACAAAATAAAGAAAGAAATACTTAACGCAAACAAATTTTCATACATCTGCATTTTCCCAAGCCGCTCGCAGTATGACATCTGACCTCACTGACCAACTTGACTAAAGTTCAGTTTGGTTTTTAAACCAAATGTCTTTATAAACAAATTCCAAAGAATTTCACCATAAATTTTCAGCGTAATTCTATTAAAAGCAAAACTGTCTGCCTGTTGGTGCCTTCATTTGAATTTTGGCTCAAGTGCGTGATTATTTTTGTAATGAAAGTCCACAGAGAATTAAATATCAAGAAAAACAGCGAAAGCCATTAAATTTATTTTCACATACCATTTGAAAAGAGCTAAAGTTTTATTTTTAAAGCCTGATTAAAATACGGCAACGACAACACTGTCTTTTCCTAGAGTTCTAAACACGTTTAGCTGATGGCTCGTTTTGGCGGCTCTAGTTAAATAAGTTGCCTTAATTGAAATGTTCAAGAATGCAACATTTTCTGTGAAATGCATTCTATGGTAACAACTTATAAATGTTACCAAGTTGGTGTCGTATTATTGGTTTGACCAGTTTTTCAAAACAAAAAATTATTTGAAAGCAAAAGCAAAAATACCAGCTTAAATAGCACTAACGGCGATGGTTTGAAATATATTTTGGGTCGCCAACCATTTTGTTCGGTTTGGATCGGCCAAATTTCAAGTGCGTCAGAAATCGGTTCAATGTGGTCACACTGGCCTACTTTATTGGATAAATTTTATAAACAGAATATAAAAATGTATAAAAACTTAATGCGCAGCGTGTAATTTCAAAATTGTTGTTGTGTGAAACGATGGCTTCAAACCAGGGCTGGCAGCAAGATTCGTTATATAGATTGTTTTATTTGCAAAAATTGTGAGCGTTCAAAACCAAATTATAATATATCCCAGGATAACTTGCAGGAAAAGTGATCATGCAAAATATCATAATTTTTTTATGTTTTTTACATAAAATAGATTTTTCATTTATGTACAAACATGCACTATTGTTTACGAAAAATTTGGCCGCACTTAAAGGATTAAGTTTTGAGCAATCTGTCGTTTGTGCAATATTTAGCCGTACCGAATGGGTTAAGTTTTTTTAACCATCTATTGTTTATCAAGTATATGTTGCTTATCAAATATTTAGCCGCACCCAAAGGGTTAAGTTTTTTTTAAACCATCGTTGTTTAACAAATATTTGGCCAAAAGAATTGAGATTCTTAACAATCTGTTGCTTATCAAATATTTAGCCGCACCCAAAGGGTTAAGTTTTTTTTAAACCATCTGTTGTTTAACAAATATTTGGCCAAAAGAATTGAGATTCTTAACAATCTGTTGCTTATCAAATAATTAGCCGCACTGAAGGGATTAAGATTTTAACAATCTGTTGCTTATCAAATATTTGGCCGCACCCAAAGGGTTAAGTTTTTTCTTAACAATCTGTTGTTAATTGCTTGCTTTTATATTTCTTTTATTTTTCCAGTTTTGACATAAAAGTTCTCACTTGTTTGCAGTCGGCCCGGGTTGGTATCTGTCTTGCTTTCTAGCCGTTTGTGCTCGTCGTCTGTACGAGTATTTCTTGTTGGCTTTTGATATTTATCTTCTGTCTGTTTGTCATTCAGTCGCTCACATATGGGTGTAATAAAAATGAGCATGACGTGTTTTAACAAAACAAAAAAAGCATCTTTTCGTATTTTATTTCACTTTTTGTATCTGTTGTTTTTTCTGTGCCGTCGTTTGTGGGTCAGTAATGTGTGAAAATACTTAACGAAATAAAATTATATGTTTCATTCTCTGTGTGTATTTTCAATGTTTGTTTCATTTGCTTAGTTCATTATTATTATTATTATTTTTTTTTCTTACAAGAAATAGCCAAGATACTATTTTTAATATGGCAGACTCGTACAGAGTCTCGTTCGTTGCATGTGTTTTGAGTTTCTGGTTTAGAAACCGTCCTACAATGGCTCTTTCTTACCCCCTTGGCCCTGCTCCACACGCAACAACTTGCTTTCATTTTTAATGTTTTTCCAACAATTGGGTGAATGTCATTTATTGTGTACGTGTGTGTGTGTGTGTGTGTTTGCTTTTTTTTATAATATATATTTTTTTCGTTATAGAGACAAGTTTTAAATTCTTTTTTATTCGCCGTTCGTTTGTATTTTTATTGCAACTGAACCTCAAGTCCTAATTGCTGCTACGAGACATTTAAGCAAATTAAATGTGTGCCAGATAATTTTCTTTTGCAGAGAGTTACGGGCAAAAAAAGTTCTCAGTTTTATTTCAAATCATGAGGTTAATGAGTGCGATTGCGGTATAAAAGTCTATTGGTTTTGACATGAACAGGCACAATTTTTTCCGGCAGGTTTTTTTAATTAAAATAATAAAGACGGGCTCAAACAAACAAACAGGGTTAAGAGTTGTGCCGAAGTACTCGTACTTTGCCCATCATTTTTCCAAGCCAGCGACAACATATTAAAAAAACAAATAAATTATTAAATAAACGAACTAAGAAGAACGGTTTTATAAAAGCGTTATTTATTATGGAATCAGTCTATCATTCTTTGAGGGGAGATGAAAAAATAAGTCATCGAGTTTGAGGTGGGGGGACAACTAACAATTTCGCGGTCGCTAGTCTTCCCAGCAGCAATGGTTAAAACTCCTGGTTTCAATAATTATATGTTTTGTGAGCAAGTGACTGTCCTGAGTTTTAGTAGCATGAATAACCGGAAGAAAATTGTATACATACTTTTTTTAAGATGTCACAAAACTAATATCCAAGTACTGGTTGGTCAAGACGAATTCCCTAATCTCACTATCTTCAACATGGAAAGAATTTTGATTATTAATTTTCTATAAAAGTGTTTAAACAGCAAATAATAAGTCTTACAATTTTTTATTCAAATTAAAATTTAAAATTTTAGCAAAGTGCGAACACCAATTTAGTTGCAGTTGTCGTATGAAATGGCGTTTTGTCGGGTTCTCAACACTGTTTTCTTTGACAATCGATTGAACAACTGATGCTTTTAGTTTAGTTTGGATTTCCACTTCATCCGGTATAGATTGATACGACTGCAACGCAGGCAAATTGTTGAAATTTTCTACATTTTGTGGCAGCGAGAGTCTCACATAAGAGCTGCCAATTCGAATAATTTGGGTGGCTTTCACACCACTTATACTGTTGATACGCAACCTCTAAGACATCCAGTAGTGTGCGCGAAAAGCTATAGTCTATCTAGAGTAAAGCACTGAAGAAGGTTCGTCGTCGCGCTCATTAAAGGGGGGGATGTCCATTCAGTTTGTAGAAGTTCTCTTCTTTAGATATTCCCACTCTAGTAAAAGCACCTTAAACCTAAAAACGCAGGCCGCGGCTTTGGTAGACACCTGGGTAAAATTTACGCTCAATGACACAAATTTCTTCGAGAGGTTGTTGTCTTGCAACAGATTCTGTTCTTTGTAAGGATCTAGAGTGTGGAAAATGTACAGATGAGTCTTGTTAAGGTCTCGTGTGTCTTGAGAATATCGGGCTACCAACTCAGTTGTCTAGCCTCCCCTTTCCTGTCTAGGGAATTACTGGCGTTCAGAATTACATAGCCCGAGGTCTCGAGCAAGAGGTTTGTGTTGTTGTGCTCTCCTCAAATAGCACGAGACGTCCGCCATCCATGTATGTATGTGTGCCTGCAAAGGGGCGGTGGTAGGCGGTTGTCTAAGTTCACCAACTTTTACATTGCACCTTAATTTCACAATCTGATCCCTCTAGACATTTTCTTGGGAGATCTCCTGAAATCTCCCCTTCAACATTACCGAGGCCATGGTCATGCGAAAAGGGCAGATACTGACGTAAATTAATTCCACAATCTAGTAGAAATACGAGTTCATACAAATCGCTAAATATACAATAATCGGCTTTCATCTGCTGCTCAGTCTTTAAAGGCTGTCCAATATACTCTTAAGGGCTAATGATTCTGTGGTTTCTAATCTCATTTGTTTCCAGCAGTTTCTTTAATTAAAAAGTCTTTCATGGGATGAAGACAATCTTCTTTTTTTCTGTAGCAAACAACAATTTTCTCGCTAAAGAAATATTGCACTAGTGGTTTAGCACTTCTGCACTGACTTCACTTCTCACTTATTTGCTGCGAACAATTTTTAATTCCATGTTTTTGTGTGCGAGTACTTGTGAAGTTTAATTTACGAAGGGAAATATGCCAATTCTTAATAAAGTAATTAACCAACTCGTTGCCACTCAAGTAACTCTTCACAATCAACAAGGGGCTTCGATGCAAACATTTTGATGCTGACTTCGAAATTCTTTTAAATTATACGATTCAGTTTATGTTTTGACAGAGAAAGTACCGCCCGACAGTTGCGATAATCAGAAATTTGAAAGCCTATACAAAACTCCACAAATACTTGACCGGCTGCTGAAAAGGTTCTATTCGAATTTTTAAACTTTTTCCTTAAACAACGGACTGTTCTACAAGGCGCTCGCAAAGAGCAAAGAAAGGGGTATTTGATGGGTGGAATAAGTTCGTCTTATATTATTATACTGGCATTAAAATGTTCAAGAAACTTTTAATAAAACAAAAAAGAGGAAAAAGCAGGCTCATAGTAAAAGTTATAGTTGAGAAAAATCATGCAACACTTAAGTGAAAAAATAAGATTTTTTAAAATATTCTCAATCAAACAATTCTCTGAATCAGTGAATTATTTGTTTGAACGCACGCACACGTTTGTTGCTTATATGCAGAACTAACACATTTTTTACGGGACAGTTTGGGACGCCTATTTTGTGTGTAGCTCCTAAGATGTCAGAGAAAGGGGCTGGTAGTAGAAGAGTCTTAAAGTGGCTTTTATGTCCTTGGATTATGCTGTTTGTGAAACATAAATAGAGATCAGAGTCCGTTGGAGGAGTTTCTATTTTAAATGTATTATTTTTTTCCTTAAACGGGCTTGTATTAAATGAATCAAAGGGCTGGGTCCATGTACAAAGTGTAATGCTCGTGAGAGGGCTACTAAAATAGAAAGTAGACGCTTCAAAATATCATTGTACTTTTTTTTTGCAACTTTTTACGCCCATTTTTACCTAAAGAAACCAACAACATTCAAAGAACTGCAGGGTAATTTCTATGTGAAAATGTAGAACATTTTGTTATGTTTTTGTAATATCATAAAATATATTCGTGAGTAAAATGGCCCCTTCATCGCCTACTGACTAATTCCAATTTGCAGTAAAACTTTATAAAACAGAAGCAAATTAATCACCATAAAAGGGTGTTTTTTTAAAGGTATAGAGGTTCTGAATCTAAAACACAAATACATATTGTTCTCCGCTTTTCGAAAATGTATCTTCGTTTGTTTCCCAACATAATTAATTTTGTTCGACAATAAACTTTGATTCCTGAAGACAAGCCGATTCATTCAGGTCAAGATAGTAAATTTATTGAGCCTATAGGAGTGGCCAGTCACGACAATCTGAAATAAGACCCGATAACAACGACTAAACAAAATGGGCTTAAAGTTAAAGTGAGTATTTCCTAAATAGTGTCTTATAGTGCAGTCACCAAAAGTAGAAATTATTTCGGTCTTCCTTCATGGATTGCGACCATGGACTTATTAATATATAAAGGCACTACAATACTTGAACTGTGTGACGACGCAATACGAGATCTGTTCAAAAAATAAGATGATTTTTATTATTTATTCAACAAATTCTATTTGGTCCCCTTCAAAGTAGCCTTTCTCAGATGTACAATAAGACACTTATGCTTTCGCTCCCGCAAAATGCTGCTCTTTCAAGGTTCTCTTCATTCTTGGGAATAGCAAAAATTAACAGGGGCCAAATCTCAACGAAAGTAAAATGCGATATTGCAGCCGAGAAACTGCTTGTATAATCGATTTTCAAATTCGTTTGATAAGAAATTAAAACTGAATGCAGACATGAAGTGAATCAAATCCTTATTATATTAGAATGACAAACTTCAGTCAACGGAATTATTTATAGGGTTTTTGATCCATGTACGAAAACGAGATGGGACTTAAAAGTAGAAGTAAAAATTACTTATCCAGAAGTGGATTTTTAATTTGGATTGGACATACAAAAATATTGTCTGGCTGGTCTCTGTCTTAGATAGTAAATGAATACCGGTTGTGAACACTGAATTGAATTGATTGTGATAATCAAGTATTTTTTCAATACTCGTAAACTTAAATAAATACTACAAGAAAATATTAATTGTATTTAAACTATTTCGATAACAGAAGTCGAAATTTTGGTTGTTTGCTAAAATTTAAAAACTTCCAACATTTTTCCAGCTGATCCCTTTTCCGTGTATGAGTTAATCTTTTTCCACGTTTGTCATTTTATTAAATAAATTTTAATTATTCGACGTGGGAAAACTGTACAATACAGATTTACAGGCTCCAAGAAAAGTAACGCCAACAAAGACTCTAAGCTCATACCTGGAAATTAAATAACAAAAGATTTTGGAAAAGGTTTTTTTTTTGTTATTTTTTATCGTTAAATTTGATACCATTTTCCTATTCCCAATTGTAGAATAATTTTTGAGTAATTTCTATTAAAAAAAATGGATCGAAAGAATAATAATGCCACAATCTGAGAACTAAAAATAGAAACCTGAAAATTTTAAGGCCATTTTTTATACTTGATATTTTTTAACAGCGAGAAATGATCTCAAAATTTTGAAATAAGAACTGACTGCAAAAAAAAACATTTGTAAAATATGTCAAAAAGTTTCCCAAAACAGCCTGCGGACACTTCACTGTTGAATAATCTCTTTCACATCCTTAAGATCCATGTTCAAAACAGGGTTTTTAGCGCAGCAAAGTGAAAGATCGCTGTGCCTTGTCGAGGGTTGTTCTATTTAGAAACCCGTCTTTAGCGAATGAAGTTGTATTAAGTTTTAGGCCCGTTTATAAGTACCTTTTGAATCGGTATCATTTTCCTTGGAGACACAGTCAAGATGTGTCATCTGCACCGATCACCAGTCACTTCTTTACCATTATAATATCACAGTCCTGAGCTTAGCTAGAGGTATTGATGATTTAATTAACCTGGAGGCTCAAAGGCTTAAACGTAAACGGTTTGATTCGAACTAATTCCAGTAAAATTTTTGTTTATATTTCACAAGAAGATGCATCGAACCCAGTTTAATGGCCGATTGAGCTGAGGATTTTCTCGAAATGCGATGAGACCAGGCCTAATGATATGGCAGACAGCTGTTATGTGACATTCTTATCAAACAGTTGTGCCATCTCAAAGCTCCATATCTTTATCCACACAAACAAAACAAACACCCATTTCAAATACATGCACGAGCAGAAATGGCAAACAGCAAAACAGCACACGGGAGGAAGGACTGTGTTTACAAAATTCAGGGATTTTTTCAGTTGATCTCTGTTGTGGGTGTGTGTGCGCAATTAAGATATTACGGGTAGTGTTGGCAACAGGATTTATTTTTCTATATCCATGATTTTGTGAAATGTAATTCCTTTTTCATGGTACAAATATTCGTAGCCACGCAACAAAATTTGTGTGTATATAAGAGTGAGCATGCCTGTGCTTGCTTGTGCATGCATGCATGCATGTATGTATTTATGTCTATAACTGTCATTAGTAATTATGTTTATGCACGTGACTGCTTTAGACAGTTAGAGATAAACTTTATTTACGGGTGGTTGACTACTCATTCAATTTGCTTACAAGTGTGAGTCAAGTTTTGTTTCTTGTGTGTGAGTGTGCGGCAGGTTTGCTTGTTTATCTGAGTTCCGGTTGTGGGTGATGATGGATGCAGTTGGCTAAAAATCAAATAGAAACAATATAATAAAAACAAATAAAACCCAACATACTCGTACATGCGAATTACCCCTCGTTTTTCTTGAGTAATTCAAGGGTATTTCTATGATTGCAACACACTCGTACTCGTAACCAAGATTGAAAAAAGCCCGTACAGCGATAATAAAACTTTTATAAAAAGATTATTTCAAGTGTTTGAAGAGTTTATTGCTTGACTGTAATAATGATGATTGTTTTGTTGGTTGCTAAATCCGTTGAGGGTGGCGCGTAGCCCGGGTGGTTCTTCTTATTGGGTGAATGTTATTATTAAGTTGTAATTAATAATGTTTGTTTAACAAAGTTACAGAAGTTGATTTACTGCAGATGTTTAAGGGCTTTGATTTCGCCAAGACAAATTACTATTTCTGTATTCAATTAGATGTTCAATCTTCTTGAATTACAAAAAAAAACTGCAGCTAATGAGTTCATACAACTTCTTAAGTTCTGACTGTTTATTGTTGTTTTTATTTTTGTAGGGTATTGAAAATGTAATTTAGAATTTTAAAGAGTTAAAATGTTCAAGAAAGTGAGTTCGTTTCGTACTGGAAACATAAATATAAGCAAAAGTATATTTATAGAAAATATGATGATGGCGACAACTGCTTAAGTTGTTGTACTAAACAATACTGATGAGTTACGTGGTGGTACAAAAAAGTTACGGTTCCACAGCACGCAGAGAAGAAAACTTTGCTGAGTGGAAGTTATTCTGTTTATTTCTCGAGAAATACTTTGACTGCAACGAAACTTCAGACAGCCATATAAGATTAAATATTTAATTTAAACGACGCAGGACCCGTGTTGTCCTTAAATGAAGACCTTGGACTATATAGCTATTTAGTTCTGAGCTAAATAAGCAGAAAAAGAAATCAATATATCAAAAAACCGTATTTAACGTTTAGAACATTTTCTTAAATGATTTTTTCATGGTGACAACTTTTTACAGGCATACAATGTGGCGAAATCAGAAGTACGTATTTTGCTTCCTTTAAATGTTCGTGAAGTAAGAAAAGTAGCTAAAACAGCAGCTGCTATGAAGTTGGTTGAAACTTTACTCAAATTATTCCTCAAAAAGTTTTCCGAAGCAAATCGATATATCAAATAAAAGGGCAAAAAGGCAGCCCGTTTATTAGCGAGAAATATTTAACAAAACAAGTAATAAATCGGGGTTCAAGGTACGCGAAAGAAAACATTTGAAAAGCCAAGTTGGCAATGACTTCCGTTCTTATGAAAAGTTTTAAGAACTTTAAGACAACATTTGTGTTTCCAACCGCAATAAGAAAAGTTTGTAAAGACTTCCGTTGTTAAACTTCTTGGCTAAAGGGCGCTGCAGACGTTGGACCAAACAGTCTATATTTCTATGATCACCCGTTCGAATATAGTCGAACTTTTTACAGCCGTTCATTTAAATCAGTAAGTTATGAAGTAGGAGCAAACGTACAAGTTTGGATTTTTAATAGAGTCAATAAGAAACAAAATGTATTTTAATTTTGTGCAAAAGTGCAAAACCTTCAACGCTTTATCGAAGTTTATTACTATAAAAGGAAAATTTCTTTAATTGTTGCTTGACTTTAATTGGCTCTTGATTTTTTTTTGGCACGAAGAAGCAGAACTGTTTAAATCAGTGTTAAGGATGATGTCATCAGCTTTGTCCCTCCTACCAAGCGTTTTCTTCATTTGGCGGCATTGTTTTACATGTTAAAGGATTTAAAGGACTTTTTTTATATCTAGTCTATGTTTGATAATTTATATACCTTCTGCGTACGACGTTAAGTTTTAGCTGATAATACTAAATCGCTATTGTTTTTTTCCATCCGCTATTCAACCCTTGCTTTAATTTATACTTTCCACCCCTGCCGGTCCAGTACTTACATTAATAAATATGCACATACATATTTCACTTTCTCGTTGAAGAACAGCAAAATCCTAAAACTTTCTCTTGCACACAAACTTTACGCAGTAAATTTAAATGCCAACGTACCATTTACTTTTCAACTTTTGAAAACGTAACAAAAAAGGAACAAATACCTGAACAGAGAAAAGGCCTGGGATTTATTAGAATTTCTAAATGAAAAATGCTGAACAAAAAAACAAATTACGAAAAAGAAAATTCCTAATAAACGGGTTGGCCGCCTTTTGCCTCCATGTCGCCAACTCCGCTCTCAACGCAACATCAGAATGCCTTTCACTTCAACGCAATTCAGCTTCAGCCATCACGAGTCTCTTACAGTATCAACACTTTTTTCTTTCATTTTCTTCGTTTTGTTTTTTGTATTCACATCCTGGTTTATGGAAAAAACTTAAATAAATATATTAAATTAAGCAAAGAAATAACAAATGTCTTTTAAATGAGAACAATCTGTTTATATCTTAAGATGCGTTAAAAAAAAAACAATAACAACAACAGCAACAAATACGAGTATTTGTAACGATAAGTATAACAAGACCATCGCCATCAGAGTCATTGTTGTAGTCGTTAGGCATCAACATCAAAATAATCGTCGGCCTGCCTCATCAGCAGCATTATTATCTACAACATAAAAATATCATTGTCGCTAAACAAATTCATTGCAGCAACACATGTGACACTCATTCACTTGGTCCGTCGGTCGTTGGCTGGCTGGCAAACTGGCTGACTGACGGATGGGCTTTCGAATGGCAACAAGACACAAGAAATAGCGAAAATAAGAAATATTGTATATAAAGACTTTCAGTAATGAACAAGCGGTCTTTAGCAAACTCGCACAAATACTCAGAGCCTTAAAGGAATAAATTCAGCATTTGAGTTGTACTAAATATTCTAGGCAACATTTTTGTTTTCAAAATAACAAAAGGATACTGAATGAAATTGCAAAATTGCAATCATTTTAAGGAGCTTAAGCAACTCCTTTTTGGTTTAATCTTATCGATAAGAATATCGTTTCATCTTTAGATTTGAGGTGTGTGATCTGAGCCCAACAGTTTGCCGGCTTAGCTGGAGTCCATTGAATCAGTAGGTTTTTTCTGACAGTTGTTTCAATTGCCCCTAAAGGATGACTGGCGGGTGCAGCTTACGCGGATCAAGGTGCTAATAGTTTGAATTATTTATCGCCTGTTCCATGACAGCGAATGCTAACGGTCGTCTCGGCACTGGGAACACTAAACAAACTGACCTGCAGACTACACATGAACTTTCTTTTGCCAAGTTAATTTATAGTCCCCATTCTGAATAATAAAATAAATAAATGGTATTGAAATTGCCAGGTTCGCATACGAGTATTTGGTGTTACAGGAATAGAAGAATTCTACTTGTACCCGCCCAGTTCAATGTTTTTTCAATGCGTTTATGTGTAAAGCTGCTCTGTGGACTTGTAAATCAACTCTTTTTTCTAGTTGCAGTAAAATAATACCTTTCCTGTTGTAAGATTGCGCCACTGCTGCAACTTGCAGCATCGTTAAGCTTTTCTGCTGGAAATAACTCCGAAGCAGAAATACTTTCCGTTTATTACAGGCATTTCTTTCGCCATATAATTACTGAACTCACCTAAATGCGTCATTGATTTTGTCTTGTCTGACAATATGATATCATGAAATCAAATCTTTCTTTTGCTAATTTAAATTTACTTATTTGAGTGGATTGCAAAGCTCTGACCAGATATTGTATATATATATATACATATATATAAATATATGTTTTTATTTTAGACTAAAGCTTTTGTAAATATGGGTGCGCCAATATGTGGACGTTTAAGTTGCGCAACAAAGCCGGCACTTTTGTCACACTTTTACTGGGAGTGCCGGCCCGTCACGATACATTTGAATATCCTGCGCGGTTTCTTCAATGTCGTTGTCGTTTTGAAACTCGAGTACTTACACAGAATCGTTCCTAAAATCGGTGCAATCGCTGCTTTAAAGTCTCTTTAAAAACTCCAATTTTCAAAAGGTCTAAAATACAAGACAACTTCTTTAACTTAAAGCTGCTCAATACCACAGGGGCTATAAAGTCCATCTTGCAGCGCTAGAGCTCGATGTACGTACGTATGTATGTATTTGTTGCACAAGGGCTTGTTTACGTCAATGCCATATTGTTTTCTACGATCATTATTGATTTTTATTACAGTCATACACATACATATTGCATGTCTTTGCAAAAAAAAACCCTATTCCGTGAACACATTCCTTTATATTTCTGGCGCCAAGAAAGGAAATTTGCACGACAAACAAAAATTTGCTCAAATATTCTTATACCATTAACTCCCCGTACTCGGTCTGAGCCAAAACTGTTCTGCAAACACAAATTATGACAATGAAGCGATAATGGGGAAAAAACATGATAATTGCAATGATCATTATTTAAAGTATATTTTTTCGTATTGTTTAGTTTTTTAAGTAAATTGACACACTAATTATAAGAAAATTTTATTGTTCTACAGTTTTTATGCTCGTGAATATAGAGAAAAGTTTATTTCACAAACGGTTTTCTTTTCTTCTTTACACTATATTTTTTTTTGTGACAATAAAGTGAAATTTAAGATATAAAACAAAACGAATAACTTGAAAAGTTTGAATTGAATTGTGTAGTAAAAATCACTGGCCCCTTGTTGCATTTAAATGAAAACTTTTAATTTAAAACAATTATATATTTAACCTCTTTTATTTTCTCTTATTGTTATTTCGTACAAATTGTGGGAGTTTTTATGTCTGTATTTTATACAGTTTTTCATGCTTGACTCATCCAAAGTATTTATTTGTACATGCGAATGCACATGCGGCAATTTGAGTACAATCATTTTGATGAAGAGGTGGTGCAAAATAAATACAAGATATTAATAATCAAATTTTATTGTAGTAGTTTGATTTATATGCACCAGCCTTAAACGCCTGTTCAGTGAGAGAGGACAATAATTTTCTGCAAAAAAGCAGCAGTTGAGTTTGGCAACTTGTTTAATTTGAAATACTAGTTTTCAAATTCGCTACTTATTAACAACATTTAGTTGAATGTAATTCGTATATATTAAGGAAACGCCGAGGTTTTTTGTTGGAGGTCAAACTTCCCCGGCATTAGTGTTCCTGTATATGTTCAGATTTTCGCACTGCCAGGGAGATTGAAATTTTGAGTAACTAATAATTGAGACTAAACAAATTGGGGTTAGCTACCGAGAGTTTTAGTGTTTCTTATGCCCTGAGAACGTTTGACTCTCTTAAAGTGTAAGACTGGATGATGACAGATGATGTTCGTACTATTATTAGAAAAATTGTGGTCAAAAATCCAATGAAATTTTTCCAAAGAAAAAAATATCATTATTTATGTTTCAATAAATATTTTTGCTGATCCAACAAAAGTTTTCTTTCTCTAACGTTGGATAAAATTGCATTTGGGTTAGAAATTTTCTTTCGTTTGAAGCTTGAAAACCAATAATCTCGCATATCATATTTTTCATGATGGGAAAATGGGCGAAATTGTGTCGTCGAATACCGTTACAAGTCCGAATTTAAATAATTTGTCAACTAATTCGGCGTTTCAGGTTTTTGGAATCCGTCAAACTTCCCCTTCATCAATGTTCATGAACATGTACTGCTTTTTTACTACTTATATTATTATAGTAAAATGGGAACGACTGGTTGTTAAACTAGTACAGGGAAAGTCCGAATACAGGTTTATACAGATTTATTTCCATTTCGGGACTTCCGAGTATTGGAATTAAGTTGCCTTTCAACTCTAAAATCAAACGCACAAGCAGCAGTTATAATTATCGTTATCGATAAAAACTATGAATATTTATAATAGAAGACTAGACAATAAAATTGTGATTCCTCAGTGTGGCAGACAGCTGTTTAACGGCAGCTACACTCAGAGCTTTATAGGCTTGAAACTTCGTCCTTTGCATTCAATAGGGAGATTTTTGTCTATTGGCTCCATTCAACATGAATAAAAAGACAAATAATCGTCTTCGCTTGAATACTGGCCGGAAGAGGAAAGAGCAGCCCAAGTTAATCAGTGTTCGAGAGTTTTTGTCTTTAGTTAAGGCTCTTAATCCTTTTTTGTGGTTCTCTTTTTCTGTTTAACTACTCCAGCCTTAAGCCTTGCGTTTTAGTCTTGTAATAATATGTTTCTTCGCCAGTTTTATACTATTTCCTATTTATTTTACATTTTTTATTGAAAATTGTTTAAAAATTCTTTCTACGCTGCTGGTCTCCTTTCTGTTGCAATCAGTGGGTTTTTTTTTTGTTGACTTGACATACAATTACCACGATGATGCTGCTGTTGACAAACAGAAATGATACTTGTAAAGCTTTTGATTTCCCTCATTTACATCAATTTGATCGGTCTATTGTGCATTACATTTACTAAGTAGATTTTATTGTCCTTGTTACGAGCACCACTTGTGCGTGTGTGTGTTGGCATTTCTTGTATTCCTGCGGCATAATTTAGGCCATTTACTAACCATTTGTTTAGTGACACAGATGCGCTCACCAAACATCAAGCACAACTCAACGAAGGTGCATTTTATGGCGGTACAGCAAATATCCAATAAACCGTGACATTCGTCAAGAATATCAGACGCGCAAGTTTTGCAGACAAGAGACATAAACCGGCAGTTTTGCAGACAAGAGGCTTTGTAGATGAAAATAAACTGGCAGTTTTCTGGACTGAGCTTTATTTATTCGTACTGGATATACAGGCACGTTCTGAAACTCTATACTCGGATTAAAGTGATATGAAATCACCGAACAGATGCTTTGCGAACACAAATGTAGCCTTATTTTGAACAAACCAAATAAACAAAAAGTAGCGTTTTTTGCACATCGTTTATATACTTTTTCACAACTTTTCACTTAGTACAAGGAAAAAGTCTTAAAGCTGCATCTGGCCAAAACGGCCAATGTAACGTCAAGCTGCAGTAGGTTGGATATGTGTGTATGTCGGCCTATCACTAGATATACTTATTCTGGAGAGAACATGTTTAAAAGCTTCCTTTAATTGTCGAAATCGTGTTTTAAATCTATGAATCTTGCAATATTAAGTTAAAATCATTTTCTACAGCAGGCGCTCCCCAATGGGAAAACATTCGATTCATCCTTCGACTCCGAAGATGTACAATAAAAAGACATGTAGTCGATTACCCTGATCCAAAAAATTATAACCATTAAACAATTTTCTCTGCACGAACTTTTACTAGATTTCGAATGAGGTGATTTTTTCCGAAGGGTGACTCCGATATCGGCCAAATTTAATCGAATTTTCTTCGTTTTGCTACTCGATATCAAATGAAATGCATCGTGATTTGATTTGAAGGCATTCGATATCGAAGGGTCAATGCAGCACCATTATTCGATCGATCATTCGATAAATCAGAGTCTGTCGCAGGAAAAAAATTGTTCTTAGCGCCAGAAAATTAATAAACTCTTGTACGTGGCTAAAAAATTTTCAATACCTCTTTGTTGCCATTCAGTACTATAAGGACTTCCACGAGACAAACCGCAAAGTGCAACTACTAATCGCAGCTTTTGCTGTAGGCACGTGTCCAATTAAGTTAAGCTGACATATTATAATGTAATTGAAGGCCTTTTTGTCAGCCCCAATCTGGAATCCCCTTGAGTTGCTTAAATAAAACAATAATGATTATATGTTTATTGTTTGGTAAGAATGTGTCACTGGACAAAATTGCATGTAAAACGTATTAATATACGAAGATGTTATTGTTTTTGGATATTGCAAAGCAAACATTTGGTAAAAGTATCACTTCTGTGGCGCTGCATGCAGACGACACAAAATCCTGACTCCTCCAGGCAGTGCAGTTTTAAAGTGTTTTAAATGGCTATTGTGGGCCAATTTCCATAATTCTCAAAAGATTTCTTGTAAAATTTAAAAATATAAAAGTCGAAGTTTGCTTTTGGCAAACGTGTTAAGCGGGTGTTTTGGGGCAAAGCTGAACCTTGCGTTGTTTTTTTACGATTATGCTTTAATCACACATTCTGCACAAAACATTGCAAAAGTAACCAAAAACTAAGTTTATTGCAAAGAAAAATAGTATTTGATTTCATTTCAATTTAAATAGTTTGGAATTTTTAATCCAATTTTCTCCCCCCCCCCCCCCAAAAAAATAAACAAAAAGAAATCTCCCAATCGCACTTAACGTATGTTTTTCCAAACCCTCGCCAGCTGTGCGAAGTGCGGTACTTACAAATCAACTTGCGTGTTGTTGAAGTGGTTTATAAAACGCAACCATTCCATTACCGACTTCTAAGACCACCTCTTTTCCAATTATTAACACTCGTTATTAAATATTCATACCTTCAATTAACTCATCATAAACATACATTGTTTACATAAATATATAAACCTTGAATTTGTTAACAACAAATAAGAAACTGAACTTTGGGGCTGTGCACAGTGAAACTACAAAGTGGACGCCAGTGACTAGTGCAAGAAAAACAAACAGAACAAGACAGAAAGAAGAAGCCCGCCATTAACATAAACGGCCCAAGAACATAAAGAAAAACCCCGGCTTGAAATAAAAAACCATTCGGAATTTTTTATCGTATTTATTTGCCTACAATTAGTCATGATCATAATACCAAAAAGAGCGTTTCTTAATTCTGTGTCTAACTAACAAGCAAATCTGGTTCAAGGGTAACATTCGCACTTTTTATGCGCTAAAGGAAAAATTTTAAACAAACACAACCAGCAACACTAAAATCGCAACTCATTAACAATAAGTTTTAATTAATGCTTTAAAAGCACTGGAAACAAGTAATTAGTTGTATTTTTTTCTTTAAGCCAAACAACTTAATGAATGCATTTAAATTCTGACAAACTTAAACAAAAAAAAAACAATATTAATAACATTAAAAAAAAGCTGCTAAAAGCTTTAATACGACTGTGGTTTTTCTTGAAATGAAAATAAAGAGTTCAAAAGCCCATAAACAAAGTGATCGGATCAAAATGATTGGGCTTAAAAAATTCTCATATTAATTAGTTCCGAATGAAAATATGTAAATGAGAAATGCATTTTTTAAAAAATAAAATGAACAGCTGCATTTTGTGCGTTTTCTACAATAAATACAGTCGAAGCCCGGTATAACAAACACGCACTTTACCGAAAATTCGCTATAACGAATCACCAGAGTTTTCCATTAGCCAGAAGTATTTATTGTTTTTTTTTTTGGGGGACCAGTACTCAGGGGTCAACTCCTACATAAGCTGTGCATTGTACCAGAACTGAGATGGGGAGGATGGAAGAATTTGTGTTCTTATATTGCAGGGATGAGTGAGTCAGAATTTAACTGATGCTGTTTCGACTGTTCAGTGTTCAGGGTACATACTTTCGACTATGCACAGTCGAACATCAGTTAACCCATTTTGTGTTGTATTTGTGTTTTTTGTTATTGTGTTTATTTCAAAAACTCTGTTTTTTCACCAGAGTCTTTGGTAGGGATCGAATCTACGACCTCTGGACTGTTGCTCGAATACTCTACCAAATCATCCATCGTGGCACCATATTGCTAAAAATTTAGAGGGATTTGAAGTCCGTATAGTAGTAGTGGTATGACCAGAATCAAATTCCAAACCTGTGGGACAACGCATTCGAGGACGCCCACGGAACCGATGGCGCGAGAGGGACCTCAACCAACTTGGTGTGCAAATTGGAGGACGCTGGCTAAAGACCGTGCCAGCTGGAAAAGTTTGTTGGTTGAGGCCCAGGTTCACCACGGACTGTAGCGCTAAAAGAAGAAGAAGAATCAAATTGACTATTCAAAATCTTCTGCGCTTGGAAAGGGACAGCAAGAAGCAATTCAAGAAAGTCACGACAACGACATATACACAGTTCTTTATTAAAAAATTTTTCAATAATTGATTCTACGCATGTAAAAACCTGATTACCGAGATGTGTAAATAAACATAGATCATGAACATAGAACAAGTCCTTATCAAAAAAGAAAATACTTCGGTATAACAAATATCTCAGTTTAACGAAAGCGTCCTTCTGTTGAAAAGTAAAGAGTTGAAATGTCAATCAACATATTCTTCATTACTTCTACTTCGGTATTTTGAGTAACCTTTTTTAAATGGCGCTGTCATTGGAGGCAAGTGCTTATGACTTGCGTGAGGATCCACAAAAACCTTTACGGCATATGTATGTGCGATCCTAAAAGCTATCAGCCATGTATAATAATGCAAGAATGCTGTCAGCGTCACTCACAGGACGTGCTCATACTGGGCATATTCAACACAGACACTTGCAGACTATGCGGTGAAAAGGGTCGAGACAATGAAACACTTGATTACCAGACGCGTGGCACTGAGGCACAGGTGATACATTTCTATAAGCTGGACGAACAGGACGTGCTGAAACTCCCATTGAAGAAGCTGGTCCAGTTCCTTGACGTATTAAGCCCTCGAAGAGATGGAGAAGCAAAATGATCGCAGTACTCAGAGCAGTTGTGGACCACACCCCCACTATTCTTCATATTCATTCACTCATTCAAATCAAATAATGAAAAGCTTTTATGCTTGGAAAATATAAAAAACCAAAAAAGAAACAGTAACAGCAGCAAACTTTTTAATATCAAATCAAATGACTGGAACAGTCCACATGTCGTTTTCTATGCAAATATTTTAAAACGCAAAGTTTTTCCATTTTATTTAAACAGCTGTCATGTTGTCAATAGTTTCCTTTTCAACCCACTAAATTGCTATAATTTTTTTAATGCTAAATTAAACTTCAAATGGACTTTTTACTTGATTGTACTCGTAGTACAGAAGGACTAATTATGGTTTTTAAACCCTTAAAGCCTCTTTCCTCCTATTTCTGCAATTATAAAAACTTTTGAAGCTTGAAGCACTTCGTTTCGTTATTATAGTTGTTGTTTTGTTATTATTGTCATTAAGTTTCGGTCTATTGTTGGTTAATTGCACTTAATATTTATGGTGGACCTAAAATTTTACCAATAAACTTAACATGAAAATAAAACACTGTTGGTCGCTTGTAAGCAGAACTGTAAGTAGATGCAAATGTATGCAGTTTATTGTATTTTTTACAGTGGCACACAAATAGCGTTTGATTGTGTTTTACCAGAAATCGTTCAGGTGATCTGTATCGATGTGGCCATATTTATCGGGGAACTGCAGCCACATATATAGAGTTCAAGACACACGTCATGTGCCCTCAGCACCCGAGTGTTTTAACCACCGGAAAATTTTTTCTTGATTGTGAAGAGTCCGTTGCAACAGAAATAGTTCTTCTTTAGCCACGAAAGCTTCAGTGATCTCCATACTCTCGTGCTCCTTTGCATTGGAATTATAATATTAACACCTTCGTTAAAAAGGTACCTTTTGAAAAAATTTACCTCTTAATAATATTAAGTAATAAGTAGATATATACAAAAAAGAGTACATTTTAAAAATTTAAGAAAGTAACTTTTGAAACTTTTAAAAACAGTACCCTTATAAAAATCAAATTTTGAAAAAAGTATCTTTTAAAAAACTTCCTCTATAAAAAAGTACCTTAAAAGTATCGCAAGAAAAAGTTCCTTTTAAAAAAGGTTTATTTCAAAAAATGTTTCTTTGAAAAAAGTCCGTTTTGAAAAAACACCTTGCAAGAAAAGTACCTTTTAAAAAAGTAAAGTTTAAAAAAGTAAAGTTTAAAAAAGTACCTTTTAAATATGAACATATAAAAAAGTACCTTTAAAAAATACTTTGTAAAAAAGTACCTTCTAAAAAACGTACCTTTTAAAAAAAGTAGGTTTTAAAAATGGTGCCTTTTAAAAAATTACTTTTCGGGAAAATTAGCTGTTAAAAATATTTATTTCAGGAAATAGATTTTTCAAATAAGTAATTTTTTAAAAATATTGTGTCTTTCCAGAAAACTTTTTCAACTTTTTGCAAACAAATCATCTTTCTTACAAATTCATACACACATATGTTTAAAAAAAAAATTAAATTGTTTTAAAATAGTAAAATAGAGTATCAGAAAAGAGGATTTTTTGGAGATACATTTTCAAATAAATATATCCTTTTCTAAAAAAGCCACATTTAAGTGAATAACAACAAAAGTTGTTCAGTGTTTGCCAGCCACTGTATGCAATAGGAGGCCATGTATGAAGCGTGTGTTAACATGTAATTTAATGAATATAACGGTGACTTTGAGATGCACAATTTGGTTTTATTCAGATGTACAATTTTGCGAGCAGCCAGTCAAAGCTGTTTAAGTACATATTTGAAAATGTTCACTGAAGAAACATCATTATTTACTTGAACAAAAACCAAAAAAAAAAAAAACAAACAAAACAAAACAAAACAATATACGGACAGCTGAAAAATCCAGCGCCAAAGAGGGTTTAATTTGGTGCAATACTCGTATATCGCACCGCGCAAGTGGGGACGCAAAAAAGGCATAAACATTTGTTAAACCATGACCATTCAATCGAGTCAAACCGTCCAACCAACCAAGTTAACAAACATCCACAGAAAACACATATTTATGCGCACACACACACACACACACACACACACACACACACACACACACACACACATGCATACACAGATATTTTAGACCAAATGGAAAACAAATGTTAACAGATGTACAAAAGTGTGTTGGTGTTTGTGTGTGTGTTTGTGTTAGATGTTGAATGCTTTTAAGTATTTTTGTGTGTAAATACGAGGGACGACAGACAGACGGCCTTAATGTTTCTCCGTCACAAGCATTTAACACAAATTAATAGTAAAACATAAATTTATTGTATGTATGTTTTCTTAAAATTGCTGTTTTCTTTTCTATTTTGTTTTTTTTTTTTTTTTATATAGTTTTCTGTGGCTTTTATTTTTCTTGGCATAAAAATGTTTCAACTCATTCATGTGTAAATTGTAAGATAAATTGTTAAAGTGGAAATCAATGACAAAATCGACAGACAGTTTCTTGTTGGCTCAAATGAAAACATAAATAACAAGCTGACAAAAAAATTAAATAAATGTTTGCAAGTTATCCGCACATACATACATACATATTGATATATAATCGATAAGTATATTAATTTATGCCTGTATGTATGTATGTGCATATACCCTTTTATGTACTGTGTAATTATGTATGTATGTATTCATTCATACATACATACATATGTACTATGTACACATTTTATGTTTGTTTATCTTTTCCTCTCCATTTACAACATTAAATGAATGGCTGCACTCATGAGAGCTTAAATACTGTATCCGATTTCCTGCCACTTCCTGCTATCAGCTGGCTTCTTATTTAATTTTCCAGGACGCTTAACGATAAAAGACATTTGAATTTAGTTTTTCATATTTTCATGTTTGTGAAATGTATTGCAGTGGTTGAGCTCAGTTTTGAACAGGTTCAGTGAACCCGTTACTGGATTAAGAGAGTTTTCCTTGAAATGTGATTCAATTGGTTTGATTGAATTTTCTGTTTCTGTTTTCTGGGTGGGTGTGTGTGTGTGTGTGTGTGTGTTATTTTTAAGCCAAAAATTTCGATCTGTTGCGATTACAAAACCTACTTGAAATGTAAACGTTATGAATTTGTTCATAACACTTACATATATCTATGAAAAATAGGTAATTTGTCTTTCGTTAAGCGCATTCCGGCATTCATTGATTTTTCAGACATCCCCTTCAAATCCCGAACATGTTCCACTGGCTCCGTCTATACTGTTGGCCCTCCAGGAGACATATTTTGTTTAAACAGGCGACTCTGAGAATTTACGTCACGGCTAAACTAAGTTCTTTAATTAAAATTTTGGCGGCCACTGACGTTTGTAGACTTCGTCAACTAGATTGTGAGACGTCAAGTTATTTGCTGATATCTATCATCGTGATGTCCCAGAATGTCACCACATTAAAATAGGGGAGATTCATGATGTGATGATTTAATATTGGGCAACTTGCATCTCTTAAAATTTTCCTATCCTGTAAAATGACGAATATACAGCAATTCACCTACTGGAACACTCTTTCGAAAAAGTAATCTGCCAAAAGTGATTGGTTTTTATCGATTTTGACTTAGACTCACCAGAAATATAATAAAATTACTGCAGTCTGGTAAAATGGAGCCGCTGAATTTTAGAAGTTAAGCCAATCGGCAGGTGAAAAAACAAAAAGTCAAACATCCCCACTGCCAAATGTGATATGGAAATTACTTGCCTACAGTTTCAGTTCCATACTTTTATACTTACGATAACTTTTGTAACAGAATCTGTAAACGATCTAGAAATGCCAACCCTATTCATGTGTGGTGAGTGAGAAGAGCGAAGGGCGAATGTTTTCCGGGTCACCGTGACTCACAGAAGAGTCACTATTTCGTCTTTACATTGACAACATCTGCCAGCTTTTGTGTAGGGGACCGATTTTGCTCCTTAATATCGAATCCCCTAAATCTTTCCGCTAATTTCACGCGGATTAGCTTTTTAAACTAGATATAACTAATGATTTACACCTCCGTATTTCTTCGCACGTCACAGTAATGCAACTTTTTTTCGTTTTTTTTCTTACAACTTTATTAATATTTACGACGTTTTACGTCGACATGGTTGCAGCTTTAAACTTGATTCACTACAAGTTTTCCATATGAAATGAGTGATTACGATTTGTTTGCTGCAGTTTTTTTTTTCATAAATTTTCAAAATTTTTTATCTATATCTTGTGTTTGTTTCCATTATCCATCGTATGGACTAAAAACACCATTTTCAGTTCGTTTTATTCACAGTTTACGTAACACTCGAATGTAAGAAACCCAATAAATTGAAAAAATAATTATTGCATTTTTTTGCTTTTGTTTTGCTCACAAGAATAGAGGAAAATAAAATCGCACAAAAACTATTCAAGAAAGTGGCAGAGAAAGAAATCACGAAACATGCAATGAAATATTATAAAATTTATGGAACAAGTTGTTGTTTATGAGGAAAATGTGGGCAAAGCTGGACACAGGAACGGAATGGATGGATGGTGGGACAAGTCTGTAAATATGTCTGTAAAAACAAATGATCACTTGAAATTAAAATTAAATCGAAAAATGTGCAGAATAAAACCGTTTATTAATGGCAAAATTTTATTTCTATTTTTTTTATTTTAAAAAATTTATTCAGCACCCGTCCTTTCTTTCATCCTTCAAATGCACATTTTATAAAGATTTAGGACATAAATTCACTCTGATTAGTACTGCCAAAAATACAATATATATTTTTGTCACGTCACGCCATCCTCTTCAATTGATTCTAAAATTTAATTTCTTTGCTCTGTTATTTTAGGAAAAAAAATTAGAAAAATATATGATGCCGTAACGTGACAGAAATATTTTCCAAATAAACCTGTTCTTTATAGTATAAGCAATTATAACTACATACATAATTGACGCACTATATTATTTGAGGAGTGGCTGCATAAAACGAACCTCTGCTGGCTTTTACTAGGCCAACTTTAATCTACTAATTGGAACTTTGAAAAAATATTTCGATTCAGGAAAACTTAACAACTGGAAGTTTGACAAAATGTTTGAGTGAAAATAATTAATCGAATACATTTTAAGCAGAAGAAAACATACTTCTGAGCCTCTTGCCGCAAGTTACAAAAACAAACTTAGGCCAAATTAGTTGCAGGTTGTGTCGTATTGTCTACCGTTTACTCACTCTATTTTAAGGAACCACAAATGACAAACGATAAAATGCATCCAAAAATTACTGTTTGTTGTAGGCTGTTGGCATCATTGGTGCATATTTCTTGAGAACGACGTTCGCCAAGTTCAACACGGAGCGCTTTAAGTCAATGACCACAAACTGCTTTTGTTCTCTTTTCGTTCTTTTGTTTTCTCTTGGGACCAGTATTCAGGGGTGGACCCCCACCATATGCAGTGCATTGTAGCAGAATTGGGTTGGGAAGGAGGAAAGAAGGAGTAGTGTTTCGTTTTATTCTATATTGCAGGGATGAGAATGTCAGAAAAGCTCATTCCACATTGTACATTTTGTAAAAGTGAATTGAGGTTGTGGTCAAGCCACGTAGAGGTGATGTAAAATAGAACCGAAACTGTGCGATAGCAGGTCTAAAGCGCCAAGTATAGGGAACTCAAAGGCTGCATAAGCAACTTCGTTGGTTAAATTTGGTCTCAACCGTGGGACAGAATCATGGAAATTTTGATAATCTGAAAATTTCTTTAAATTTCATTTTAAAGATTTAAAATATAAAGAACGCACTAAATGCAAAAACCTTTATAAAAATATAAATAGCTTCGCTTTCATTTGCGCCAATTCCAAATTCTAAAATTCACATTTTTTATACAAGTTTTGTTTTAACATTCACTGTATTATTTTTAACGCAACCACCCCAACAAATACACGCAATTGTTTTGTAAATGTTTATCAGGTCTGTAATAATGAATGTGAAATATAATTTCAAGAAATTTTCAACGCTATTCACTTTTAATCTGTTCTTGTTTTTCGTTTCAATTACCAAAAAGGTGTTGAAAATCACTTTTAATTAAAGTAATAAACGCGGTCCCCGGTGTGTCATAAATTTTAGCTAATGAAGCTTTTTTTTTTTTTTGGTGTTTGTGTTGTTCTGTCTTGTGTCTTAGATGAATAAATAAACAAACGTTTCAGCATGTTTTTCCCATCGTTTTATTGCCTTGTGGCGTGCACATGCATGTTCATTAGGGGGTCTAGAAAAACAACACTGTCTGTCATTGGGCAAAAATTTTCCTCCCTCTTCAGTCTTCGTCTTCTTCTTCTTTTCAATGAGTGTCTTCTTGTGTGGTTAATAACGAAAAAGCAAAATAAAGAAAAGCAAAAAGCTTTGGTTTTGCTTAAGTGAGTCCATTCGCTATTTACCACTCCGAGTCTATTTGAATAGTTAAAATCAATGGTGTGATGTGCCAAAATAAAAAACTAATAGAATAAATCCTTCGGCCATAACTATAGCCAAGCATTAGAGTAGGCGCTTTTTAAAAGCAACTTAAATTTTGACATCTGTCAGTGACTTTTTAACCAGACTCAGGTTTTAGGCTGAACCCAATTGAATGTCGCAAACACCTTCACCTGCTGGAAACGAAAGTAAAGTTTTATTTTAACAATATTTTTACTTTTAGCGGTGGCTGGCAATTCAGTCCTGAAAGCTGCTGTTGAAATTGTTCCAAACACCCCCCGCTGCACAGTGGCGCCATTTGACTTTTTTCGTTGCAAAAATCATATCTTTTGAACCGAACAAGATAATCGAATAATTTAAATTGCATGTCATAGATAATTGTTCAACCTATAAAATGAGCGGTTGGAGTGGACGCTACACCTTATAGGTGCTTACTTATGGGTTTTCAAAGTTAAAATTTGTGAAAAAATCCAAGTTTTGGTAACAAAAAAATTTTTGTTAAGAATTTTATATTTTTTTGTAGTTCTTTTGTAAGCTTTTCATGTTTTAAGATATTACCTAAAAAATTACAACAAAAGAGTTTTTTTTTAAATGATTTTTTCAATTTTCTGTAAAATATTCATTTTCTTGGTAAGACAAAGTATGTCTAAAATACAAATCATTTCTAAACTCTAATTTTTTTCTAACTCATCTATTTTATGGTAACAAAATCAAATTATTTTTACCAATCTTATATTTCTTAGTTCTTTTGAAAGCTTTTTCTGTTTTAAAGTTATTAGCCAACAAATTAAACAAATTTTTTTTCAATTAATTTTTTGAATTTTCTGTAAAATATTCATCACAATTCGTAACAGAAGGTATATCTAAAAGACTAATCATTTCTAAAGTATAATTCCATTGTAGTTCTTTTCGTGTCTTCACATGCCGCAGGGAAGAAATAAGTGGATCGGAAGATGCTGCTAACATGTTGAAGAGGTCCTCATTTTGCCTCACCCTTGATGCTTTGAACGTGTTCTGCAATCTATATTTTTTGTAAAATTTGTTAAGAGACTCCTGCGCTTCTTCAGAAAGCTCTCCAATTGGCAAAGACTGGTACTCAATTATATCTTTGCCATGCGCCAATATTTTATGGACGGTCGGGGTCAACTTCTTCTGTGGATAAATTTTTGCTAAAAGAGATGCAGTTTCCGATGCATATTCTCCAAATTTTGTAGAATTAACACTTTCTTGGCAGTTTAAAACATTCAAGATCGTTCCCAATCTTTTGACGATTTCATTGTCAATTCCAGTGATTCTAGTTACTGCCTCATCATTTGTCGCATTAAAGATGCCCGTAGTATCTCATATTTCTCTTTGGAAAGTTCTAAGTCCAAAAACAGAGCCAAGGCTTCTTCGGAACTATACTTTTTAATATGTGCGTTTGTGGGAGTGGGAATGCTTTCCTTAATCCTTTTTAGTCGCAGTGGGCTTGCATCAGCAACAGATTTTGTAATCTGCGACCTAACTCGTTCACTATCCTTTATGTATTTAATAGACAGCGCATCCGATAAATCCTTCGTGGTCAAGTCATTGGTGGCATCGGCAAGTTTCCTCTTTCTTGTGAAAATTGAACACTCCTCCATACTTTTTTTTGGCCTTCCTTTTTCTCCTCTGGTTGATGTGGAGGGTTTATCTACTGCCAATATATCCAGGATGGTGTCTTCATTAAGCCAGTCCTCGTATTTGGAGTTGAAGATGTTAATGGTTCGATTGCATTTCACCCATTTTGTCTTAATTTTGGCATGTATCATACAAAGATTATTTTTTATACTTTTGCTTCTCTCAATATTTCCGTATAAGCTATCGAGTTCTTCTAAAGCAGCTTCCGCGAAACACGTTGGTGTAATTGACTTTCTAAACAGTTCAAATAGTTTTAAATTGTTCAACGCCATGTTTTCAATACTTGTTTCGCCAACTTTCAGTCGTAGACTAATGCAGGCATTAAGCTTGTTTTGCAATATATAGGCCTATGCTACCATGTCTACAAATGTACCTGTTACATGCATACATATGCATTTGGGCTGAATTATACAGTTTTGATATTATGCACGTAGCCAAATGAGATTTGTGCCTACCTGTACCATAAGTCAGTATTGTTCTTCACCATATGTACGCCAAAAATAATTTTTAAGTGAGGTGCGTACCTGCTTATTTCAATGAGTAGTTTTTTGTGCATCTTGTGTCTGTAACGGAATATTAGGACCAAATTTTTCGCCAGAGGCTCTCAGGTAGACAACTGACTCAAAATGCAATTTTCAAACTATTACATCAAAGTAACTGTCAGTCAAGGCATGTAAGGGATGCCCGCCATACAATTTCTGCAACCATGTCTTTTTAACGTTTTTTACCTGTAGAAGCCAAATAGGCACGTAAAGGCAGATAAAACCTTTTGAGTTATGTAAAAGACTAGTTAAAGAACATATTTTGAAAATATGGCGGAGGTAAAAAAAGGTAAATTTTTTTTATTTTCCGTCAAAGTTGAAGAATAGTGAAAAAATGGATAGTTTTTAAATACTGATTTACCTAGAGAAACACAAAGCAAACAGCACAATTTTTTTTATTGTTATACATTTAATAAGCACATCAATCACTAAAAACAAAAAAAAATACTATTCGTTGCCTAGTTTTCGTGATATTAAACCTGAAATCGGATCAAACTACCTAAAAATTGTGTGTTTTTTTTAAATCCGAAAATTGGTTAACTTTGAACAGTTATGTCTTCTAAACTAAAAATCTGATATTGTTAAGAGTAGCATATTTGAGATCGTTGAAAAGTTTACTATAAGATGGATTCATTTAAAATTTCGCAGGCGCACATGAAAATTTTGATTTTTGCAACCTCGTTTGCTCTACGGGTGCCACTGTGCGCTGGTACAAGTTTAAAGCAGACTTTTGCGTGTAGTAAAGTAAGGAAAAAACGCACGTTTAATTAAACATTTTTTAACGGATACTTTTTTATGACCCTGATCACAGAATCACACAAAGAGTTTCCTTAAAAACAAATTAAAACTGCACGAAACTCGGAATAAAAGTGAAATGCTACACGGAATCAAATAAGTGGTTGCGGCTGTAGTAAAAGGTTTTTCCATAAAAAATGATGGGTTTGAGGTAAGGAAATTCCATTTGTTATGTAAAGCAATCAAGTGTGAAATAAAACATGGTCCTGATGTCGGTTGCAACTTCCAACGAGGTCATTGATCTTCAATAAATCTGCCGGGCTCTTGAATATGAATCATTTCCTCCATTATATTGACTTTAAGGGCCTCCCCGATCGATTGCGGCCGTCAGATCGTTCATGCAGAACGCGCATCATGGTGTCCGTTGTGTGCCACGAAGCGGCATGCGCATATCTTTCTGCCCCCTTTTTCATTCAATTTGGGCCAAAACAACTTGGTTATAATAATTTTCTACGGGTTGCCGTTGACAGTGATACCCTCACCAAAGTCGTCCAAAAATGAATCCGCTTCCTATTTTCGCCTAGAATTAATGTTTCCTTATAAATGCTTCGATTTGTTAGGGAACAAGCAACGCCGTGTATGGTTTCTGGATCAGTTTGATTTTGGATGGATGTAGGGTTATGTCACGATGCACAAAATCGCCCTGTTAATAACCGCGCATAGATGAGTTCTTGTAACCATCTTCGATGTTTTCGATCTATCTGGCGTTCTTTACAAACGGTTGCTGGTTTATTTTTTACCGAACTGGTACCCCGGGGAACAGGTTTCGCCTTGGTCCAAGGTCCAAGCTGGGGCAATCTGCTTCCAGGGTGTAGAGACGAAGGAGTTCTACGGTGGAAACGGCAACCCAAACTGTAGCAAGTTCCTGCTTGAGTTAGACTCTTACGAGGCCTTCACCAAGCGCTAATTTGGCAAAATGGGAACCAACGTGCCGCTGGAATGCTTTGTAAGGAGGCATCCTAATGTTAGTCACAGCTTGAGCTTTCTACCTTGCATGTGTTTTAAGGCCAAACACGCCCACTTTTGGTAGTCCAAGTGTCCTCGAGATGCTGTTGTCTAGCCACAAATTGCTAGTATTTGGTCGTGAGGCGCTGACAAGTTCATTAAGGGGTATTGGTCTACTATCAGATGCAGGATTAAGTCAAAATATGGAGAGTTCTGTATAAAGTTTGCGAAAATTGCACTAACGAACACTTATTTTCAAAATAAAAAAAGGGAGGCGCTGCCCAATCGTATTAAGAGATTGCAGAGTGACCATATTGTATGATATGCAGCAAACAAGTTGGGAATCATTTCAACTGCTGTTGCAATTTTAAATGCTTTAAGATAGACATGTTCCTGTCCATTTAACTATCTCCTAAATAATTCCTAATTGTTTTTATTTCTTCTTTTGCTCTTTTGTTGTTTAAAATACAAGGAAAATTAATATTCGGTGTTTCTGTGTTAGTGTGCTGACACTTGGTCCCCAGAGTGTCAACTTTGGCCAAAAAGGAATATTAATGATGAATTTCATTCAACTGCAGCGCTCAAGCCAAAGAAACAACCACAAAAGTCAGCTGAGAAGAAAAAGAGGCTCCGCATTCTTGATGCGCTCAATGCAAAATTATCATTTTTCAAACGAAAGCCGTAAACAACAATGACGTTGTTGTCTTCATTTTTCAAAGACAGAACTTTGAAAACGTAAAGGAAAACATAAGAAATAAAATTATGAAACAGGGATGAGTTATGGCTGTGGAAAATGTTATTCATAGAATTTTCTTTAACGTTTTCGTGCTGTATTTTTGCTTAATGGAAAAGTTGGAAACTTTGCTAAAGCTGAAGTAGAAACAATGTATAATTGTTTTCACTTATTTTAATGCTGCTGTTTGTTGTCTCTTTTGAAAATATGCAACACAATTTGAATATTTATGATTTGGCATAAAATATTGTTGAAAATAATCTGAAAAGAAAATTGTTTTTATAAATTAATCATAATTCTCTTATGGCGTTCATTTCGCCTTATACTATTCACAAATACATTCTTAGTTTCTCGTCATTCTTTGGCACATACATACGACTAAATGTTTTTCCGTGTCGATATTAAAGACAGCCGACCAACTTGGTTTCCGTATTGTCTAGAGTCTGGCTGCTATTAAGCAATCAGATCGCTGGGAAGGGCAGCAATGTTGCGAGAAAAACTTGAAGGTTTTTGGGGTATTATACACTGAAAAAATTTGCGTAAAATTTACTCCTTCTGGCACAGAGCATATTTCAACAGGACATATTTGATTTTGGACAGACTTATACACTATTTTTGCGTACAGTTGGCTATTTAATATCCTTAGTCAAAAAGTTAGTCACAAGTTAAAGAGATTTGGTGAGGTTTGATGACATTAAGGGAAACAGAGAATTTGAATGTGGACTGGTTCTCTTTTTGTGAGACCAAAATTGCACCACTACATTTAAATTACGCCAAAAAGAACTAAATATCTCTACAAACCAGTTTGTTTTTATACTTTTTTTACTATAACAAAAGTACTTCGTCATAGAGGACTTAAGCTTTAAAATTTTTTCAACCTATAGGATGTCCCCATACAAGTTTCTTTTATTAAAGTTGTTTTTTAAGGTCGTCGAGCTTTTTTTATTACAAGTTTTATTTATAAAAAATTACACCTTCCAATAATTTATAGTTCTGCAAACTTTTTGCAATTTTTAAAGTAACTCATTCAATATTTTTAAAGGGTGGTCCAACCATAATGCACGATGTTAAATGTGTGTAACTTAACAACTTAATTTGATATTTCCTTGTTTCAGTGCTTGACAAATTCAACCAGAAAAAGGTAGACAATTCGAAAATGGGCTTTAAAATCAAAATTCAATGGCCGTGTTATCTCACGTCGTGGTGATATTAATTGGCCGCCACGATCATGGGATTTGACACCGTTGGCCTTCTTTCTTTCGCCATATTTAAAAGAGAAACTGTACGTCAATAAGCCAAGAAGAATTTACGAGCTAAAAGATGAGATAATTCGGCACATTAACGACCTTGAACCTCAATTATGTCTCAGAGCCATGGAAGATATAGACCACCGGTTTGAGGTGTGTCAGCGAAGCCGTGGCGAATATTTGTTTTATATGTCCTTCTATCATAATAAAAATCGTAAGATAATTCTTTGAAAACTTTTTATTTTATTGACAATTAACATCGTGCGTTTTGGTTGGACCACCCTTTACTTACTGTTGCCAAACAATCGATTTGAATGATATAGTTCAATACTATAACAAGAAAATGGATTATGGCAATTAGGACATATCAAATGTGAACCGATTTTACTTTGACTCAGTCGTAATACGTAAAACACATTCCTTGATACAAAATAAAAATATTAGGCGGGCCTTTAATGACACAATCCTGCTAATTTCAGAAAATTTATGAACAAGTGAAGCCAACATAGAAAAGCAAATATTTGTTTTTTTTGTGTTTGTTTTTTTGCGTAAATTTTAGACCGGAAAGCCAAAGAATTCAAAAAAAGTTTAAATCAGGGATTTGAAAGTTTTTTGGTCCTCTTTTTAAGATTCTTGTATTCATTTTTTTTGTGTCTTTTTTATTCAAACTTCAGACAGTCTGAAGGTGTTTTTCTTAAACGAGATGTTTTTAAGTCTTTGTTTTTTTGTTTTGTTCTGAAGCAGACGAGAAACTCCTGCAAAGACGAAAAACGAACATAATTTTGCCAGACTATTCTAAAACTGAGACGACAAGAACAACAACAAAAAAATACATAAAGCATTAAAATCATTGTCACAGATGTTTAGTTTATGCAGGTACAAGAATAGATTCCACTACGAAGGACCGTAGGAGTACGTTTGCGACGGGACTGCAAAAGAAACTTAAAGAAATTCTAGACGGCCGAAAAAGCAAAAATTTATAGAGTTTATTTAGACAGACATAATGCGAACCTGAACCTGGCAATGTGGGTGAGAGGCTGCGTTTGTTTGAGTGGCTTTCCGTGTTTGTGTGTGTGTGTGTGTGCGTGCGTGTGTGGGTAGAAAATTTATCCTTGACAGAAAAACTAACGGTGCAGACAAATATAAAACATGTTCCATAGTTTAGATTATTGTTTACAACTGGTGTCGTTGCTGCAGTTGCTGCTATTTCCCGCTATTGTTGCTGTTGTTGTTGTTGTTGACTGTTCTGAACGAATTCACACCTTGCAAAAAAAACCTCCCTCCACAAATATTCTCACAGTAGACCGAGCGCGATGCATAACGAATTTATATTCGGGTTTTGGCTTTAACCCCTTCTACGACATTTTTCCCTAATTGTTGGTTTTATTGATTTTTTGTTCATTTGAAAAAATATGCGATTCTACGAAAAAATAAAAATTTCACCGGTTGTAACAAGCATTTGATCAGTACCAAATGCCGCAAATAGTTGCAATTTTTCTTAACACTTCGTGTTGCGAGACTTAAAAAAGGATAAAGAGATTTGAATTTTGTGTTTCTTGTCAATGTTTTGCGCTTCTTGCCTTCTAATATAAATCTGTGGAGTTGTATCATAATAGCTTAAGTCCAGATAAGACGAAAATAAGCTTTTGGCAGACAGTTCAGTGAAAATTTTTATTTAATAAAAAATGTTATTAAACCAAAATTACAAGCAAAAATCATGAATTATACAAAAAAAAAATAATTTTTTTAAACACAACCTGCAATATTTCGTTAAATTAACAAAATTAAAAGGACTTTTTGAATGTTTTTAAAATTCGACTTAAGCGACTTATGATAAAATGCCACAGAAATAAAGCAACATTATAGTAAAAAATAACACCGAAAGTGGAATGGAATATGATTTAAAAAGAAAAATTCTCCTTGACTTTGGCGCTAAACATCAGAATGGATTTGACCCATAAATTAGGCAGCGTATGTAGGTTGAAATACCTTCTGCAACAACGGCTGGCACGCCCACGTTGCAACGTGTTGTGAGAAGTCACATGTCAGTGAGGTAAATAGAAACAAGGGGTTGGATTTGACACGTGCGTTCCAAGAGATGCCCTCTGAAGATGTTTTATTTTCCCGGATATATGCACAATATAATCCGATATGATGGCATATATGAGTGTAAAGTGGGATTAAAAGTCATAGTTTGCCTTAACGAGTATAAATATTAGGGCTACCGTCTACAGGAGCATTTCTCTCTCACAGCATGGCGCTGGCAACTTTAAGCTGGAATGGTGAAGAAAATAGCAGTTTTTTTTGGAAACATAAGGAACCGCCATTTTAGTGGAGCCCTCATCCAAGCTCGTCATCTGCCCAGCAGCTGAAAGCAGCTTCTATGATAGAGTAGCAGAAGGCATTTCCCGCAACTAAGGGAAACCTCAAACACGTGGTTTGGAATGGACTCCTAGTTCAAATATAAAACTTAATACTTTACTCCAAATTCCACGCAGACCAAATGCCTGTAAAAAATTGAAATGTATTTGTTTATAAACATGGATGTTGTTTATAAAAATGTTGTAACAGGCTTTAAAAAAATTGGCTACAGCTCAAATTTTACTTAAGCCGTAAAATGACACATACATTTTTTCCACTATTTAAAATTATGGGCAACGGAGTAGATATTTATATAAGAGTGTAAATAAGTCAAAAGTTTCAAGATGTCATCGACAAAAAGTTGCAAGAGTCCAAAAATATCTACAAAATATTTATTTAAAAGTGACATTTGGACGCTGCTTTTTTTCTGACAGATCACCGAAAAAGATAAAGAAACGCTGATCACATTTTTTATGCCATACAAGTATCTCTTTCCAGCTTCATGATTGCTTCACTCTTTCAATCTTTCATTAAAAAGTTTAAAAAAAGGGGCTTCGAAAAAAATTAATCCTTCTTTAGAAAATTTTTTTTCTAGTGAAATAAATCCCTTCCTAGATTGCAAAAAACATATTTTTAAAAATCTTATTGTACAATAACAAAAAAAAAACCCTAAAATAAGTAATAAAACTGTGTGATGGAAATATCCATCATTATGCAAATATTCATCTCAAGCTCCATACTAATTAAATGATTAAAATGTTGTTCATGTTTGAAATAATTTCGTTCCAACTAATGATCGAAGTCCAGTTGTTATATTTATTTAAGCCTGTCTTGACACCGCCTTTAGTGTAAGCATTTTTCATATTCTTGTATTTAGGATATTGCTGTTACTTTTGGTCAATGATTGCTGGCAATCGCACCCTGCTCTTTAAGTGTAGTTTTAAGTGTAACATACCATTTACGCCCTACAGAGGGTTAAGAACTCTAAAGATATTCAAAAAATGAAAACGAAATATTTTCGCACATATTAAACACTAGATGCGACACAGGTGTTTGTTGTTTTGTTTTTCTCTTTTCTTTATTTCTTCAAAAGAATGCACTGCGTGGGGCGCAAGAACAACTTTTTGTTGGAACATAAATCATAATTCCTTTAACACACAATATTTTTCAGCAGAACAAATTTAATTTTTTTTATTTTATCTTATATTTATTTTTAGTCCTTAAAGCCGTCGGCTTTCATTGTTACCGAAATGCATGTAACAAATTAATTTGAATGGATGACTTGTTGTTGGTGTTGTTGTTAATCTTGTGTCGTTTGTCTACTTACAGATCACCTTCGGAACGTTCTGGCAAAGGTTGTTGTGGTCAATGGTTTGCTGGTCCTCCATTACGTGCCTTAATCGCTGTTGTTGCTTTGGGTGGAGTTGCTTGTGCTTTGGGTGGTGCTGCGTTGGGGGCTACTGGCTTGGCGGGTCCACCCAGTTCACATTTTACAGCCGCTCTACTAATGATTGGTAAGCTTATGTAATTTATTGTTCGAGTGTGTGTCTTTCCTTACCCATCGTCTTCTCTTGTAGACCTTGAAGGGAAATGAAAGTTTCATTAAATATGGATGTTGCTGTTGTTGCTATTATTTGTTAAGTTACAACAACATCACTTAACATTTGAACATAATTATCTAACAATTTTGGGGCGACAAAAGCAAATGTCAACATTTTTGAGGTGACAACGAATTCTCCTTCTGCAATTTATTAGTAGAAATATTTATGCTTTTGTTGTTTCTTGGGGCTTTTTCCCCCGCTATTACATCATCTTTCGAATTGGAGGACAAAAATAATTTGTACTTTATAAAGCTATTTAACAATGGAACGGTGATTAGATGGTAGTTAGTGGAAATTTTTATTGCGTTGTCACTGTGAACTCCGTTAAAACGTGATTCTGGTGGAAACAAAAATATGTGTGTGTTGTAAAAAGTAAAGTTCCGCTGTGCGCTAAGAGGGGAAAGACTTTAAAATTCACATAACCTCGGAAAAATAAACAGAATAAATCATCTAATGGCATCAAATCACTTAGTCTAGGCCGTTCAGTGTTACGGCTGAACAACAAAGTTGGGCACTCATCGCAATGAGGGGTGTCGCATACAGCAATATTATCATTTCCGGACGCGATAACACATGCCCCTGTGCGATTAGGTTCCGCCTATTTCTATCCTATATGTATGTCACCAGAACCCGAGAGCTTTTTCGGGCTGCTCATCAGGCTCAAACAAAATAAACTTTTTCTATTTACTTCTAATTTGCCAGGAAAAAATCACTGCCCATTGAGGTGCTTTGAAGGAGAATATGGAGAAGAACACAAGTAACGCTCTTAAACAACTACCAGAAGTTGACAAAAATTCACGAAAAGTATTCAAAAATTATACATCAAAACTAAAACTTTAAATACTCAATATTTTCGAATTGTGGGCATAAAGCGGTGGCCGTGGTCAAGAGAATTTTTAAGTAACTTATTACAAATATTTAATCCATATATAAAATTACACCATTTCGCAGGCCTGGCAGGGCGAGTAGAAGAAGGAAATCAAAATTAAAACTTTATCGCTAAAACTGGTGAAAAGAGCGTCCGTCTTGTTAGTATTTTAAGTCAAGTTGCTTAGGCCCGTTCCAAACCCTCCTTAAGTGCCACCTACGTCATTTGGACTCTCAGCTTCAATGAACAATATAGAGTGCAGTTTAACCTGAAGTATTCAACAGCTTGAAAACCTCTCATTTGCATATCTCGTTTGTTTGTTTGTTTGTATCAAAACATTTCTGTTGTGACTTAATCGCTGTCACGCACAACACGTGTGCATTTCCAACAAGCCCGCATTCGTGAAAGCAAGAAATCGAAACTCTGAAAAAACACCGACTTATCTAAAACGAAACATGCTAAAGCCCCAATTTAATAATGAAATAACAACAATGTCCAACATGTTCCACTTGTTCGTGTTTCCGTTCACATTGTCTGTACGGGCCAAGTTAATAACTTCCAGTACCTTGAAACGTACTTTTAGGTTATTTCTTCCATATGATTTGCCGTCACTTTGATGTAACATATTTTTATTACAATAAAATTTTTTGGCTAAATTGTTGTTAAGCATTTTTTAACTTGTATTCAGTTGTTCAACTTCTGCAGTCTTTTTGTTGAACTCGTTAAGGTGTGAAGATTGTGACAAGTGTTTTGCAAGCACGATCACTTTTATTACGACAGAGCATTTTTAAAGGTTGGGCTTGACTTATTTGTTGCGCTTATCTCAACCCGTATTTTTGTTTTTCAAATAGAACACTAATGAGAGCAAAGTAGACAATCTGGCACTCTTAAGTTTCGTTCGTTATGCCTTAAAACGTGTTGTGACCTTTTGTTTATTGATTGTTCATTCATTGAAGTGGCATTTAATCTGTTTATTTTCAAATTGCCTTAAAACGAGCCCTGGAAAATCTGTTCTTAGTAATTAATGTCAATAAATTTCCCCGAGGGAAAAGTTTAAGCCAAGGGCAGTTTGCTTTTCGTGGTATACAGAGGAAACAGGTTGCCAAAACTCTAGCAAATTTGTATATGATTTCGGGGATGCAGGTGAATTGGCGGAACGGGTACAAATATGGCCTTGTTTTAGAACACCCTGGTCATAGAATGAGATGCCTACATTGGCTGAAACATTCCGGCTGTATTATGAACTTAAAAACGCAGGTGTAGAAAACTACTTCTGTGATCCAAACGCCCTCGAGTTGCTGTTTGTTGTCTTGCAACAGATTCTGTTCACCCTAAGGAACTAGTTGGGGAGGGGAATGTACAGGCTGGTTGTTTAAAGCCCGATGCCACCAACTTAGTCGTCCTTTAACTGTCTAGGGAATTGCCGACAGAAGAGATTAAGTAGCCCGAGAAGGGACTAGATGGTCATCTTTAAACGAGTATATGCGCTGCCCAACATGATTCGCAAGTGTGAGAAAAATTATCTCGTTTGGTGAGTAAAAACTGTGGTACCGCCTTTTTTTAAAGAAATACTTTTAATAAAAGGTCCACGAATATGCTTTTACAAGGTTCGTTGTAATAGCAGTGCCTTTTTCAAAGGCAATTTTTCAAAATCCGCTTTCTGAATAAAGTGTTTGTTCCGGAAGGTACCAATTCCTCAAAATACGTTTTCAGAAAAAATTGCTTTCCTAAAATATTTGTTGTAAAAATGTTGTTTATATAGATAGTACTTTTTGTAGAGAGATTTTTTCAATATGCTAAAAGTTAATCTTTTAAAAAAGTGTTCTTTTTTAAAAGAAGCTTTTAATTAAATGCAATTTTTTTAAATTTTTTATAAAGTATGCAAAAAGTATTGTAATTTTTTTATACAAAGTATTTTCTGAAAATTCAACATTTAATTTCTTTTATTATAGAACAATTTTTCTTAAAGAAAATATAATTAGATTCCCAAAACTGTTTTCATAGTTTTTTCTATTTATATATTTTTCAATAGGCCATCAAGTTCTAAGTTTCCTTTCCAGTTACATAAAACTTTACGTCTAGTTTTTTTAAAGACGATTTTTAAAGACTACTTTTCCTACAAAAAACTGAAGCAAGTGCTGCGTGCGATTTGTGAGGCGCCGTTTAGTTGTCTGCTTAAATAGTTAATCGTTTTGTCATTTTCTTCCGAAATTTTCCTATGCATTTATTTTCCCACACCCCTTTTGCACAACAAGGTTACCACGGAAACTTGCAATTTTATGTTGCAAACAATTTCCTGTTGGATGTGCGGCAAAAAATGCAAACACACCCACAAAAGCCTCACCAGCAACTGGGCACATCAAAATGTTAAGGCAATTTCCCAAATCCATACACACATTTTATTTTGTTAAAATTTTTAAGCTAAACAAACATTTTAGTTGCGATGGATGTATCATTAAAACAAAGTTAAAACATGAGTAAAATATAAAGTGTTTCTAGTCAGACGAACAAAAAAAAAGCCTTTTGGTTATGGAAAACACCCTTTACTTTTAAATCAATAAAAATGTTGTGTGTTTCGTTCCGTTGAACTCAAAAATATTGTTACACGAGCATGTGACGTATGGAATACCCTCGAATTAATATTTAAGAGCCATTTTTCCACTCGGAGGCAGCTGCTATTGAAAGTGAATTACATCGGGTCGTGGTGGGTCTGGGTCAAACTAAATTTGAAATGGTGTACGGAAGTAACAAAAAATAATGAGGTTAATTCATATAATCAGTATAATACGGAGTGCAAGAACGAATCTCATATCACTTTTTTCTTAGTTATTGATTTAACTATTGTCTTGTAGTCGGATATAAAAGAATTTGTGGACTGGAAAATTTCAACCGACTGCACCGACAGACCAGAAAAGCACTGCTTTCGGTTTTGGCAATTCCTTTTAAAAATTTCTCCAGCAAAAACAAAACACATCATTTTTCAATAATGCATTCCTGAAACCTTAAATTAAAACCAAGACTTTCCGATTTGAGTTGGAATTTTTTCAATTTCAAATTGAAATTTACGATTTTATTTGGAATTTGTTTGCCTGGATGGGCAGTTACGATAGAAGACATTAACACGAATTTATCAGGGTTATGTAACCCATTCGCAGAGGAAGAGACTTTGAAACACTGGCTCAAATATCAGATTTGTAAGTAGAAGAAATAGTAAGAAAATCGGATGGAGTTTCCAAAAGTCAAACCATTTGGACTATTCGTTCGACATCTGAAAACTAGTGCTTTGCAATATGTATTCGGTTCGACGAACATCATCCTAAACTTGCATGGCAAGAAAACCAAAAGTCTGTATTTAATATTCGGCTTTATGATCTAGAAGATGCATTCGAAGGAGCTGGATCTACTCACACAAATACTGGCTCTCTCTTTTTTAAGGATTAATAACTAAATCAGTGTGGAGAACATTCGAATTTAACTGGCAGAGAACAATATGATGACCTTATGGGCGCACTAGTATTAAAAAGCGCTGCTTTAGAACCAGTGTTGGCATATCAAACGGCCCAGGAGATTTCTTTCGTTTGAACTCATTTTTATTTTAATTTTAGGCCCGAAGTTCATATTTAAATGTGTCAGGATTTGTTAAATGCGTTAAAGGAAAGCGAAAATATTATTCAAGTATGATAATTTGTTTTATAGTTGGAAACATACGGAGTTAGATCATCGCTTAATTTTATAAGTATATAAGTATATATCGTCAGCTAAAAGACAAAACCACGTAACTAAAATTTTAATAATTTTTCAATAGAAAAAAAAAGCAATCGACTTTTATGGAACTGGCACTTGGACTCTTACACTTTCGATTATATCTTAAAAAATTTTTAATTTTTATTGTAACACCGGATTTTTTTTTAAGCCCCGATTTATTTTTTTTTCTAACTGCGTAGTTTTCCATATCAGCGAACGATATACTATAATTAATGAGACACGTACATACATGTAAAATCAAAAAAAAAAAATGCAAAAGCTTTTTCCGTTCCACCACACCAAAGACGATTAGTTCGCTTGTTCGAATATAAATTTTCCCCAAAACAAAAAAAAATATTTATTAATCGAAAAATATTTTTTAGTAGCGTTTGATACACATCCTTTTGTTTGTGTGCGTTGCGACACGAAACGTGGCGTGTGAATATTGTGCATTACGCTTAATTTGTTAACAACATTTTTTATTTAAATTGTTTGTAGGCTTTTCGCTTTCTTGTGTCTGTTTGTCTTTCTCACCCTTTCGCTCTCCCTCTGCCTCTTCACTTATTGCTGAGCAATTTTAGCCCAACAAACAGGCGACCAAATTTGAAACCAGTAGCAACTAAAAATAAAAATCCATAATTAATGTCTGTTATGGGAGCCATACGATGTGATGTGGTGTGTGGAATACACACGCACGTGTACATGTGGCTATTAAATTGGCTGGAAATATTTTGCCAAGTTTGCTGGAACAGTGGGCCTAAACCAATGCAAAAAGTTATGAAATATGTTTGCCAGCTGATGATGTAAAAGGCACAGAAGAAGAAACTTACAAAGACAAAATTAATCGAAAGACACTCGTACCTCTATCATGTACTTGCAGCGAATTAAATAACTCGTTAACTCGTTTATTGTAAGAAGTTTTTTGAATGCTCCAATGGCTTAAGCAAATGAATGCGCAATATCTTTTGCATGGCAATTTGCCTTTTCACCTGTTGAATTACTCGAACACGTCTGCAATTAGGACAAAAAATCGCTTAAGATATTAAAGGCCTTTTATAAAAATTATACATTTATAGGAGCTTTAAACGTACAATGAAGTTCGTGATATTTTCGGTCAATATCTTCTACCATTAACAGTTTAAAATAGAGTGAAGTTTGATGTTCATCACTTTCATTTCACGGCTTAACTAGTAAATTTCTGTCCTAACTGGCTCACCGAGCGCGGGGTAAATTCTTAGATATAATTGTCATACAACGAATCCTTTGCCAAAAGGCTTGGAGTATCCAATCCATCCCACTAGAGCAAATTCCTGGACAGGCTGGAAACCAGTGTCTCTGGGACTGGTAGTACATTAAAAATATTATTCTTTGGCCAACTTGTACCGGCAATTTGAAATTTTCCATTAAGGCAGACATCTGCTGCAAGATAACAGCACCGTCCAAAGTTGCAGTCGTCAGCTCCTGTATAGTCAATAATCTTTCTAAGAGAACGTTTCAGACAAGACTCCAGGATATACTGAAGTTTGCCCTTAAAATTTGCATTTAGTGAAAAGATCGGCAACTTTTATATGATTCAAAAGTCATTCATTTTAATGGCAATACCTGCTCTCCAGGCGGCAACTATCACAGATTATAAAATTAATTTACATTAACAGCAGCCATTATGGTCTCAGCCGACAGTGCACGAACTGCGGGCTTAGACTTGTTAACATCTCACTGCGCCGTTTAATTTTTGTTTGCCAAAAGAAGAATTAGAAATTATCAGAGCCTGTTCCTGCTGGAATGTTACAGCCAACTGATTGACTAGCCAGGGATCTCCTTCACAGGGCATCTCAAAGGAGCGTTGATCCACACAATCATGTATTCCATTCTTAGAGTTTTAGTTGCCATCCATTAGCAGGAATCTTGAGCTCGAATATCTCATAAGGAGTTGGCTATAAAACCTTAAGAGATTCAACCAGTAAAAAAAAATCATACTCATCTATTTACATCGCCGTAGATTCGTTGAATATGAAAATGGAAGTTCTTGGCGACAAACCAATAAAAACTAAATAAAATGTATTTTTTTCCATTTAGCTACAGACTGGTTGTCACTATTTTGCAAATGAGTTCCACTTATTGGTCAACTTTGAAAAATCTTTTCACACGGTCATGGCACCCAAGGAGACAACATTTTCAACTAGAGCATAAATTACAGCTGTTTGGTATTAGATAGACATAATGATTTTCAGTGAGTCTGGGCAGAAGTCTTCAGTACCAGGGCTAATATTTGTACGTATATTTGTAGTAAGACTTGTTATCAATTTGAGTTATTCTTAAATACAAAAAAATAACAGCCCTTTTGTAGGTATTAAATATATAATTCATAATATTTTCTATATAGTAGATTTTTAGGCCACTGGATGGCAAAATTGTTCGCCCAAATCTGGAGTAAGAAATACAATACATTTGTCCTTTTGCAGGACAACTGTCTAATTAAGTTCTGTTCTTTATGTCCTTTTCTCTGTTTGTGCTAAAGTTAACACTTACGTAGAACAGAAGAAGAAGTTCCTGAAGTAGACTGAGATAAAGTTACTTCAGCCTGTCTCCTTTAAGAGGACCACAATATTTTTTGCTGCTCAGAAGAATAAACGACCACTGTAGCCACATGTACATGGCAAGTGTTTGATTGTTGTAAAAACCCATAAAAAACTGTAATAAATCCTATTAATTTTGGTTGGTCCTTGTGAAAGTGTTGCATTAAGGCGGTGTCCAGACAGGACACCAAAAAATGTTTCAATTAGAATCTCTTCTAATTAAACGTATTAAAGGCAGAATCGAAGGGTTGGAGTAGAAGGGGCAAAAAGAACAGCACGTGTATGAACACTGAAAATTTATCTTTATCTTTGTTCTAGTTCTAAAAACTCTGCAGTTTCAGTTCGGCTTTATGCAGCACTAGAACCTACTAGAAGATAGTTTTAAAATATTTGCGAGTAAAATTATATATGGGGCCAAAAATGCTTCTCTTCTTTAAATTAACCCCAATCATTATCATCATCTGCCTCCCAATCTTCCCATAATATTTGCCCTTGACCAGAAATATATTGAGAAATGTGTGACTCCCGAAATTTCCTCACAATATCCTGCTCAACTGACTCTGTGTCACGGCAAATCCAAATACAAGTCTATTTCTTGGCGTTACCCTCTTGTAAAAACAAACACACGACTACAACCCGTTCGTATATCTGAATATGCAGAAAAGTGTAAAAGAATATTTAAATTTTATTACATGCGTCATTTAGCCGAAGAATGACGGTGACCAGTTAAAGTGACAGTGTGTGCAAAAACAAAAAAAAAAAAAAAGAAACCCCCGAGTTGAGTTGTTGTTCATGTTTGAGGATGTTGTTGTCTGCGTTTGTGGCAATATGAAATGTGATAATTTTGTTGTCATGTACATCCATATACAAGTAGATATTTATTTAAAATCCAACAAAAATCGTAATTAAGTGGATACTTAATGGTTGTAAATACTGACTAAAAAAGACAGGTAAAAGTGTTATAAAACTTTTTTTATTCCTCCCCTCCCCTTTAAATATTTATTAACAAATAAAACAACGAAGTGACAGACACTTTGAGAAACTCAAATAAATACTCGTACTTTGAGCCACACAATTACATTTAAAACATTTTTATGGACAAACATGCCGATCATGATCCGAAAACCTTAAACATACCCACTTACTCGCGCAAGTGCACTCACATGTACTCGTAGTACTTAATGGCTTTAAGCAAAAAACAAAAAACATCTGAAGATTAAAAGTATTCCGAATGATAAAACAAAATGAGGTAGAGGAAAGAAACAAATAGCAAAATAATGATGGCTGTTATTTAATGTAAAAGTTGCGCAAGTTTTAAAATGTAATTTTAATTAAAAACTATTTTATGGCCTTTTAGTGCAACTCAGTGAGAAAACAGTAGTTGGTTGTAAAATAAATCTCAGCAGAAGCACGCAAATCTTTAATAGATCTTTTATATACACCCCCCCCCCCCCCACCCTTTGTTTTTAACAATTACTTTGTAGATATAGTATGTTGTAACTGGTGAGCGATTTGATTACGTCTGAGGAAAGTAAAAATACGATTTATAACTGTCGCAGCGTTGCATCATGAAAAATTCTTACCAATAATTTTCTCTTCCCAAATATGGTTGTTGTACATACACTGCGCGTCATTAGCTTAGCGCCCCCTGACACTAACCGTTAATGCTAAATATCCTATATACCGACTGAGCTTTTGCCTCACAGTGTTTATCTGAAAGATTCTCAGATATCTGGAAAATAACACAACAATTACTGTTGTAACGCTCCAGGTAATAGATTAATATATTTTTGGAAAAAGTGAATAAAAAAACTTAATATAAAATGGGTCAACAGCGACAGCGCCATCTGCAATAATTTCAATTTAATTAGCATTGGAACCTCTATATATGTTTTTAATACCTACAAGTCATATTTCAGACAGTGTCCAGAATATTTAATAGTTGGATTGGCAATTGATATATAAATTTATTCTACAAAGTTCAAGCAAGTGGTGGACCCAGCTTGTGTGATCAGGCATCAATTAATTCGGCTTTTGTGCTAAATTGTCTCCAGACTCGTACACTTTCCTTACCAGCCATCCCCTAACGTTCGCGATTATATTTAGGTTGGGCCAGCATGGTGGGTCTGAATCCACGATTTCACGGATCGTACAGTGTGGATTGGAAAGTGGGAAAAAGCTGTTTTCAAACAACTTGTAGTTTTCGGCCTTCATACGCGATGTCAAAAACTGCAGCTCGCCGCAGGTGCCATAGCAGGCTATTGCTCCCCACACCATCACACATGGCATAAACGGCAACATTTGACCTACTTTCTTAAAAGTTATTCCTCTATATTTTCACGATTACTTTATTATCCAATGTCTGTGCCATGAGTCAAAGATATCGAAATCAAATATTAAGGTATCATGGGCAGAGCGGTAAGAGATTGTGGCCATAAATTTGCAAAAACGTTAGAGATCTTTCATTTTTATACACAACGAAAAAAACGCCCACCCAATAAAACTTATTTATTGTTTTTTGATAAATTTTATTACAGCTAAATTTTCGCATGTATATCCATTAGATTTAACTTAAAATGCTGTTTATTCCTCTGTATAGTTGATTTTGAATATGCTTTGTTTTTGTGGGTCCAAGTGCTTTCTAGGTGCTATTGTCTTTTGACAGGCATTTGCTTGGATTGGCGAAAGCTTGAAAAGAATTGCCTGAAGGGCTGACCTTGCTTCACATCACCAGTTACACTTGTTGTAACTTCGGAACCGTGTAGGGAATTGGCTTCGACCGGAGGTTTGTTATAGGGCCCGAGAGCATTATGTCTAAGAAGTTGCCACACAGGGACACAAAAATCAAGGAATATATCCATTTGACTTGCAAAGAGTTTGTTGCCTTAAGCTTAAACCTTTTCGCTGCGCTTGAACTTTTCGCAACGACTTTCAACATCCACTGGTATTGATTGGAAACTATTGCGTGGCTTGAAATTGTTCAATTCTTCGAAGTTTTTAGGTTATCTGCCACACACACCAGTAAAAATCATTATTTTGCAACACAATATTGCTGCAATTAACTTTCACTAATTTTTTTTAAGAAATATTTTTTATGAAAACATACAGGTACACACATACATACATACATACATACTCGTACATATGTATGTGTTAATAAATATCATCTAATAACTTTTATGGGAGATTCGAAAGTGATTCATATAATTTTCATTTCAAATTTTATTTTTAATTTGTCATGTCATGCTCAGTCGGCGATTATCTTGTTTTCGTCGATTGTTCCATTTCAGTTCACCAAAATTAATTTTAAAAAAAATTGTTGAATCACTCAATGTGGATGTTTTATAGTTCTAGTAAAATTGTGTTTAACCGGTTCAAATTGACTACAGTGGCAATTAATATGGACAACAGTGAAACATGGAATACTCGCCCCTCTTCAGCTGTCAAATGTGAATATTGGCTTTAGTGTAAAAAAAATGATTAATATAAATCTACTTCAGAGATCAGATCTTACAATATATTAAGAACTGACAATGAGTTCCCAATATGCAAAAAAAAAAGGAGAATTGCGTGCAGAAGATAAATTATCAGTTGAGATGAATGTAAGAAAACCTTCATTGTCTGAAAATTGTCTGAGGATTGTCTGACAATAAACTGATCTGCCAACAAAATTGTTTGATGTTTTTTTTGAATGTGATCAGCATATATTTTAGAATCCACTTGGTGACCTCTAATTTAATTAAGTCCAGGCATCTGCGATTTTCATGATGTTGGTCTCTTCTATTTGAGTGCAGATGAACTTTAAATAGTTGTGGAGTTCCTGGATTTAAGCGCCTTCATGAGGGTAAATTAAGTTTTAACAAACATATTATCATGATGGTAAATGAAGGTTGTGTTCATCAAACATTGGTCTAAGGAATTTACTGATCCTGCCACAACTAAGAAATTGTGCACGTCCTTACTAAGGCCTTTTCTGGAAATACTGATGTGTTGCTTGTTGCTTTATCTCAAAACAACCGCATTGAGTCTGTTTCAAAAAGAATTTCTCTTATCCTGTCTGCGAAACACACGATAAAACTCAAATACAAATCTTTCACCATATTCTACAAGACTCTCTCTCTTTCTCTCTATTGCTAATTTTTCGATTTTTTAAAATTAATTTGATAAATGGCTCAGAATTCCTGTGTGAGTGACTTCAAACGAAAAATGCAAACGCTGATCCCGTTGGGAGATGGTGCAAAACATTTTAATGATTTTTTTTGGTTGCTCTATAAATGCTAATAATTATAAAATGTAACCTCATTTTGTCTGAATTTTATTGGTCTGAAAGGATATTCGTCCATAGACCGTAATTAAATAAAGTAGAAAATTAATAAGAAATGTCTGGCAATTATCTGACATTAGGAACGAAGAATACTCTCACGGTTGCCAGATGTTTTTGACAGAGTTGTCTCACACTGAACAAACACAGTTCCCACAAATATTTCTAGGCCTACTTTGTTGGCTATATTAAAAGATCTAGCAACTTTATCTATGCAGAGCGTAACTTCATTCTAAGAATATCAATATCTCTCATATAATTCATTTGCAATAATATTTTGAAAATATAGCGTTTAAAACAACTCTGTTATTGTCAAGTTTAAAAGTGGTCCTAGTTATTTGACTATATTCTTTTCCTAATATTGTAACATTCAAATGTTATATTCATTGTCTTAAGTCGAGACAAGCCATTTGGTCACATGTCCACAGATATAATAATTGAAATATTCCCTAGTGCTATCCTGTGATTGCTTCAGTATAAATATTGCCGTTTCAAGTGACGATCAATCGGCCGGTCAGAAGGTTGTCTGTCCCCACGCTTAGAGATTGCGTTCTTATTAAGCAAATCCTGAACATATAGATAAAGTTTTGTATGGCACTTTTTCTTTATAATTTCAGGTGTTGGGGTCGTACTAGTTACGGTGAGTGGCGCTGCTTGGCGTATGACGGCACCGGGTGGCCCGCCCTGTTTGGGTCTAGGGTCTAGTGTTGATTTGGGTAGATGTGGTCGACGACCGTGCAGCAGAGGCGGTGGGGCACCTCAGGGTCTTCTCTATCCGGAGTTCCAGCACCGACCGCCACCGCCATCATACCAGGCCAGCATGCAAGAATATCGTTTAAGGTAAGTTGAACAAAACCAAATTTAAGGCTTTAAGGCAACCAAGAGAAGAAGGAAATGTGTAACAGCAATTGCACAAACCCTGCTGAAACCATAAGCTGTGGCCAACCGCACACTGAGGTTTGGCTGGACACAGGGCGAGTGCTTTTTTTTGTTTTGTTGTCGCCAGCAAAAGGAATGTTTCCTTTTCCTAAAACTGTTCGCTGCTGCTAAAAGGATTTCGCCATAGTTTTGCATTGTAAAACAAGATACCGTCTGTGTTTTGCAAGCGGCAGCAGAAAATAATTGAAAGTCTATAAATTTAATGATTGCATGTTCCAGTGTCATTTATATTGCAAAACAAACGTTTTTGCAAAGTGCCTTTTTCACAAAAAAAAAAAAAAAATAACAAAAAAAAAATAAAAAAGAACCAACGAAAAACAATTAATAAATTTTTCATGTTTTATTTATTTTCTCTTTACAGGCTACTGCTGTTGGACAGGGATCGGCAGAATGGTGTTGTAAGAGGAAGTTCGCCGCCACCCACTTACCGTTCACATGCCGGAAGTTTGCTAAGGTAAGACCTTCTTCTCCTTCGTAGCGATTTAACTTTTACATGTGGTTACAATTTTAATACAAGACATTCTTTAGGCAAATAAATTTGCATGTAAATTAAAAAACGCAATAAAATTTTATTAAAATGCACTATCAAACACCACATAAACTATTGCCGAACTCGCCGCCAAACCCATCAAACAAATCCTATCGAGCAAAGAGGTCAATGCAGCAGTTCGCTATATGTCGACAAAAACACACCCAGGGATGTAAATTTAGCATTAAATATCATTAAAATTTTGCCTTAAAGTGCGGTGAAATAATTTTCGGTTCTCCGAAGTTCTCCAGGACAATGATGATGCCAAGGCAGTTTAACAGTTTAACTTCCGTCAGGTATTGGCATTTCCTTTCTCTGCCAGCGATACTTTTATCTGCTTATGTATGAAGATTGGACATCCAATAGGACGAATTACGTCCGACTTTTTCGTAATATTGGAAAATTCCTTTTATTGAATTGCAACTTTATCCTGCCAGGTTTATGTGAAATTGCGACTAAAATAAAGGTTCTCTTGGTCCTTTTTGCTAATAGTCTAGTTCCCATTTTGTAGCGGGATTTCAGTGCACCTGCAGCGCCAAAGAGTTGCGGCGTGTCTGTTTTCTTATTCTGCAAATGCTTGATTTCAACAGCTGTCATACTTGAAAATTTGGCGTTGGGGTAATAGCGAGTCCAAAGTTGCTGCTGTGTAAAAACATAAAAAGTCACAAAATTATTAAACATCCCTGACAGGCTGTCAAAAACAAAATTAAACATTTTTATGTTTCGTTTTTTTCCAAAAACTGATGAGACTACAGTCGTTTCTCTTGCTAGAACTGAAATATTTTACCGTGAAAAAAGTACTCGTAGCAGGACTTAATGGTTTCTATAGTGTTGCAATTGACAACTTTACCCTTCAAAACTAAGCCTTGCAGCGCTCCTTTGCCACAAAAAAAACTAAACAAAAACACATCGAAATACCCTTTAAACTCTTTAACTTTTAAGCCAATTGGAATTATTTTCATCGGTGTTTTGGGTGATTTTCTGAAGAAGAAGAAAAACAAAAACGGACAGACATTGAGTGTTTTTTCCAACTACATATTTTTTTGTTTGCCAGAAAAATACATTAAATACATGTAAAAACTTTGTCGTTGAACTTTGTAGACAGTTTTTAGTTCGATATGGAATGCAAAAACACTCTACAGAAAAGAAAATCCTATAAATTTACGTTTTTTACACTTAACAACAATAACAAAAGCAGCATGCAACCAACGAATCAACCGACAAAAAAAAACAAAAACAACAACTTCAATACAAAAACCACAATAATTTCTCTTCATTTAAGTCTGTGTAGAAGAAGGTGGCGCAAAACCAGCCTTCGCTACACCAGCAGACACACAGACTTGCGGGAATGCCAGCAGGATGGATTCAGCAAAACACAAAAGGATTTTTATTCAATGTTTTCAAATTGTATTATTTTTAGTAAAAATTTTAAAGATGTCATTTCCGCTTAAATTTATGACTACGAAAGTGTTTGCGTGCGAGTACTTGTGTCAAGGGCAGGTCGCCGCGCAGTACGATACTTTAAGCCCCCGCTGGTGATAATAAGGACGCACGGCCAGAAGTTCGAAATTATAAAATGAGCGTTGGAAATGCTTTAACCAGCTCTGGGCACTGGCTAAACCACAAAAAATATCATTCACCAAAATTAGTTCGAGTTGTGAGAACTAATCGGGAAAGTAGTAAAACCTAAAATCGTTTGTTTCAGTTTCACTAGTGTCATGCGGTGGCCCATAGCGCCACCAGACACTCTTGTAGATTTTCGAATTATTTTAAATAAGATAAGTTTTACCTTTTTCCACATTTTTCAAGCCTTAAGAAAAACCAGCCATAAAACCACATCCAACAATAAGAAAAACCGTCAATTTAAAATGAAAACATGTTGATTTTGAACCACTCAATTGAAAATTATTCAATATTGATTTAATTCACACTCAAAACATCGCTTTGTTCGTTTTATATTCAATCTGCTGGCGGCTTTTGTCAAATCAATCATGAATTTCAATTGGCCTCGTTAATTTGTCAAGTCAGGATAACTGATTGTAATTGTATGACCTTGTTTTTGCTGTCCTGACAATAGCATTAAATGCGCCCTGTTGCGCAAAAACGAAACGTTTATAAGCACAGCAAGCACTTTGAGGACTTTGACAGGTTCTGTTATTTAAAGGGGATTTAGACGGTAACACAAGTCTTACGTAAAACCAAAAACAAAATCATATGAAATTATCTTCGTATTTTAAAAATGAGAATAAAAATCTTACGACAGATCTTTCTGCATGTAAATCATTGGTAAAAGACCAAAACAAAGTAAACTGTTTACATAAGAATACATCCCTGATCTAATGATGTGTGAAGTAATTTGAAAAATGTTTAAAAACCGGGGAGAACCGTACGACTGTAGAATTTTCATCAGTGTTTTCTCTCTATATCGTATGATTTCATTACATATTAAGTTTAGACGATACCATTCGTGCTCTTCCACTCATCGTCTAAATACCCTTTTAGCAAAACACTATATTTACAAGATTCGCAAAACATGTCCTTGAACTTTCCATCAATTCAACGTTTTGTTCAATATGTCAAGCCGAACTGTGATTGTCGTTGCATTTTCTTTTAGTTTTGCTCCACGGACATAGACATGTTTTGACTTCCAGCTGCTGTAAACCAGTCGAGGACTACTTTGTCCATATTTTTGAACATTGGGTTATTAATCCGTTTTAGTACATAAATGAAATCCAGATTCGATGAGGGCCCTACTGGCCATGATTTCATATTTATCATTTGCTCCTTTTTTCCTTAATCCAGCTTCAACTTGTTTTATAATTTTATATATTTCTTCTATGGACGATCCATTTAAAACGCACTTAGTTGCCCTGATTATAAACAAATTTGATATTAAATTTAGCACAAATGACAATTATGCATAAAACTGCTACACCAATAAAAAGAAGAAACATTTGATGCACCAAAAAGGCACTTCCCTGTAACAACATTAAAATAAAGTATTCAAGCCGTTTAAGGCCGGGGCTGATAACAAAACCTGTGTCTTAATTTAGTTGTCAGCTTGACGTATTCTATGCGGCCCTGTCTTTAAGAATATATATAGAATCAAATAAGCAAAACAAAACTAAATAACTGCTAAAAACGAAACCCCTACCAAACAAGAAAAATACCTCGAGTGGTAGAATTCATATGAATGCATTTCGCTCGAGTCATCGAAATTCGAGTTACGGAAGGGGAATTATGTGTTAATTACTCTCTTAAAGCCCCTGCAAATCTAATCAGTTCAAGTTAGAGAAGTTTCACACACGAAAGATCGTGGATCATTTAATATTTTGCTATTCTCGGAGCGCTACTCCCAATATAATTAATTTAAAAAAAATGCATGTTTCGAAACCAGCACAAGAATTTTAAATAGTATTTTTTGGGTTTTTAACACGACAAGTTCATTTCACAGAGTGCAAAGTAGCCCGTGAAAGTCCAATATATGAAGTAAACTTTAAAAGTATGGATATGCAGCACTATGGCAGCGTTATAGCGCTGCTTTAATTATAAATGTGGAGTAACTGGCATTACCTCATGGGGTCCCCAATAGACGGATGGTCTTGTCAAAGCTTTAATAACGCCCACATTGGCAATCTCTGGTGCCTGAAGTTCCCTTAACAGGTCAGAACTGAGTTTGTGAATTAAGTAAGTCGCAGTCCATTGCGGATATTAGTGTTTATCCTGAGGGCGTGCAGGTGCCTGATATACCAATTCTCCTCCGTACAAGGTTGCAATAATCATGACACTTCCTTATGCCAGTTGTTAATTGATTGCCAAGACCTTTCATGCCACCGAAAGCAGAGTGCCCAGATTTGAGCTGTAGACCAAGACCAACCTGTTTCTCGGGGGTTGTACTATCAAAGATATTCAAAAACGCATAACAATCTAAAATGAGCAGAATTTCGTGATAGATAATTGGCAAAAACTTAGCTTTCAGTCCAGAAGAAAACCTGCGGCATTATAAATTTTCCTGTGGCGGAAAACTCTAAATATATAACAAATAAAAATAATACTATATGGCCCCATTTAAACAAATCAGGCCGGTAATAAATACAGGCAAGAATTGTTAAACGAATTGAAAGAATTGTTCTTCCTGCACCCAAAGACCTGTTCAATGGAAAACCTCCCCATTCCTATTGGGCATTAAATGCTACTTGAAAATATGTACGATATTTGTCACATTTAAGGCAGACTAATTAATTTAAGCCGGAAAGCTGAAATCGTATATAAATGCTCCTTAAATTTAAATAAAAAATTGCTATTTAATTTCAATGAGTTGCTAGAAAACTCAACATTAAGTCCGGAAAGAAAAAACCGCTCCTTCAGTGACATCGTTTTTATCTATTTTCCTCGCCACGAACTTAGTTTTTCTTAAGGCCAACAACTACAATGTGCCTTTTTTATGTCCTTTTTTTGACTACGTTTTGTTTGTTGCCTTTCTCCGCCTCCTGCACTGTTGGCTGTGAAATAATTTGGAAGTTTCCTTTTTCACTGGTTTTTCTTCTGTTTTTGGCAAAATACTTTAAGTCCTATTAAATGATTAAGTTTAGGCTCATTTAACTCATAATTGCCACTTTGATCTCTTACAATAATGAGCAGTAATTACAACAACAAAAAGCAAAAGTTTCTATTATCTTTTAGTCGTTGGGCTTTGCTTTCTTAAGCTCTTCATTCTCGCGGCATATTGATGCTTGAAGTTGAATGTTGATGCGGCGTTTGGTGAGGACGACAATGAGGCGAAAAGTTTAAGAGGAAATTTGCACGAAACGTTTTTGCTGCTTGTTTTTCTGCGTGGTGGCAAATCTATAAGTTTGTTGCAATTAGTGATTTTGATGCAGAAATCAATCAAACTGAGGCTGGGGACTTTTTAGGGGACCAGTTGGCACTATTTGGCTAAAGCATCAAAGACACGACGAAAAAAATTAATTAAAAACTAAAAGTGTTTTTTTCTGTTCTTAGGACCAGTATTCAGGGATCGACCCTTAAATATGCGGTGCATAGTACCAGAACTGGATTATTCTATATTGCAGGGATGAGTATGTCTGAATTTGAGTTAATATTTCATTTTACGCCACGAAGAATCCACGAAAATATTTATTTCTAGAGCAACAATTGTGTGACCAATTTTGGTCTCTTTAATGGAGGGGTCTCAATTCGCGCCAGTAGATGTTGCCAGCCTGTGACCGTCATGTTGTTCTGGTGGCATCTGTCTCATTCATGGCTACACGATTGATCACATCCACATGATAAAACTTTTCTGTCAAAATTAGTGTTCGTAAACTTTTGTATGGATTAAGCCCATTGGATGACAGGCGCGGCGTGGTAAAAATAGAAATGAAAAGAGCATTAGATCGGAAGCTCTTCGTGAAAGAACAAGAGAAGAGAAGGGTACGAAATTCTTTGCCGTGCATAAGAAGTCCGCCTTTCGTAGACTTCAATTTGGCTAAATTTTGTCGCAGGTTTAAGTCCCAAAATTTTGGCCGAAAATTCATCCAAAGTGATGAAGTGGATGTGACGGTGATTACCATATAAAAAAGACCCACCAGAAGCTCACCAGGTGGCAGTGCATTCATAAAAACTTTTTACGGACTTTGCGTTGTCGGCGTCAGTGGTTGGGCGTCGAACTGTTATTTCATTCGCGATACTGTGCAGATTTAAATCTTTGCAACTATTTCATGTTTCCAAAGTGCCGGTGCACACGCATGAACTTTTGTTGCATTTACACTTCTTCTTCTTCTTCTTCTTCTTCTTCTTTTGGCGCTACAGTCCGTGGTGAACCTGGGCCTCAACCAAGAAAGTTTTCCAGCTGGCACGGTCTTTAGCCAGCGTTCTCCAATTTGCACACCAAGTTGGTTCAAGTCCCTCTCCAATTGTGTGCGCCATCGGTTCCGTGGGCGTTCTCTAATGTGTTGTCCCACAGGTTCGGAATCGAAGATTCTACGGGTCGGAGCAGTATTCTCCATGCGCTCTACATGGCCCAACCATCTTAGCCGTTGGATCCGTAGGCGCCTGGTTAGGCTCATGTCGCTGTACAACCCGTACAGTTCATGATTGAATCTTCTTCTCCAGAAACCATCAACGCAAACAGGGCCGAAGATTGAACGCAGAACTTTTCTCTTGAAAATACCAAGGACTTCCTCATCCGCCTTCGACACCGTCCATGCTTCTGCGCCATAGAGAAGTACAGGGATTATCAAAGTTGCATTTACACTAAAGTTTAAATTTTTTGGGAGACTGATGAAATTGCAGTGTATAGAATTTGTAGTTCTTTCTCTTTCTTTCCTAGGGAAAAGCAAAAGGTTGATGTGTGTGAACCGGCACGAATTTGATTTACATCAAATGAAGAAGTTAATAGTGGAGCCGAGCACTTGCTTCAACGGTCGTGAGGAATCTTATAATTTGGAGGGATTGAAAACAGCGAAACTCATTTCACTACCTCGAGCGTTAAGTGTCGAGACTGAGAATTCAAATTTAGTGCTGACATACAAGTTAAAGGAATAAAGAATTGTCAAGAGATAGTTTTATTTTGGACAGGACATCGTCGTTCAGAATACCAACGAATTTTAATGGTCTGGATCGTGCAACAGCGCCTGAATGTATTGAGCTTAAAGGACGCCACTCCTTTCCACGCATTTGCCCTTTAATTAAATTATTTTTCAAAAAGAAAAATTCTAAAAAAATATATTTGTTGACAACTTTTGGTTTTCTTAGTAAAAAAAAAAAAAATAATGTCAAAGTTCAAAAAGATTATGTACAAAAAAAAATTTAACAGAAAATGGAAATGTTGTTGGTATTAAACCACCTGTTCGAGCCCAAAGAGTTTTGTAAACTTATCAAATGCAAATTCCTACATCGAGAAAAAAAAAGATTATATCAAAAACTCAAAGTTTGTTAATTCCAGAGTACATTAAAACACACACACACACACACACACACACACACACACACACACGCACACACGGACGCTGGAAAATTAGTTTGATTTTGAAAGTTTGTGTTTTTTTCTCTGCCTTTTTCCTCAACAAGTTTCTTTGTATCTCCGGCAACAGATTGGCTGAAGTAAATGCAATCAATCAATATGTAAATTGAAACCTCAAATAGGAAAACACACGAAAAGGTGCTGCTAGAGAAAGCAACAACAACCCGACAGAAGTAAAATTTACAGGGAAAAAAAAGAAAAAAACAAAAAACGCACAGACAGAAAACAGCCCCTATTAAAAGGTTCAAGGAAATTTTATGGAAACAAACAGAGAACAAGAGCGCAAGTAAGACCTTTATATGGGGCTGCAACGAATTGCCTAAAACCTGCACTTCGAAAGTAGACACCAGTCCAGAGTTAACAGATTTGTTTGCAATTCTAAAGGTTCCGCTTCGTAGCGCAGTTTTGAATGGTAAATTTTTTGTAATAACTGAAACGTTTTGTGGCAACGGCTTGAGTCGAATTTGAAATTCGAAAGCGGGAGTGTCCAATATTTTTAGTTTGAGTAAATCTTATACATATTTTTGTTGGAAAAATTATGATTTTGTATTATTGAGTTTAAGAATAAATAAAATCGAATAAAACACCAACTAATTATCTGATGTATTTCGCTGAGTGTTTATCCCGAGAGTGTCTATATACCCTCTATATAGTGGTAACTATAAAACTACTAGAGTTGCCAGGAGTTAAATATTAAAATAGTGTTTTCAAACTATTGCGGCTGCCACATGTCAAATATTAAAATATTTTACTGCAGCCTTTTATTCCAACATTTTGAGTTATAAAATTAATTACAGTAATTTAATGTCCTACATGAGGAAATCTCCATTCTTAAGTTTCGTTCGAACACTGCACATAATTCTTTGCCTCAGACTTGCATTGTGCTGCCGTACATTGAAAGCGATAAACATATTTTACTTTTTACTGCTCTCCTCATGACGCAGCAGCACATTGTGTTTCGGGCCATATAGAAAAATAAAAAACATAAATTTCATTATTTTTGTAGAAAGACAACTTTACGATATTTGCAATACGGCAACACTGGAACACTAGGAGCTGGGACGAATTTTTAGTCGCGTATATTCGTCACCAAAAAAAAACAAACAAAAATTGCTGCATATGAAAAATGTACACAATCGTGACCTGGGGATGAAATTCGCCATAATCGGCGATAGTTGAAAAAGATTTATTTCTGATTTGTTCGCTAGACAACGGCCGACCACACAGTATCCGCTGACCAATCGTAAACAGAAGTCGTTTATCCGTCTTCGCAGGACGAATTCATGCAGCGAATATTTAACGGCGAATTCGTCGCACTCGTGTTCCTGTCATTATTTTTAATAAACAAAACTCAAATATTTTTCATTAAAGGGAGCAAAAAACATTAAATAAAAAAGAAATTATTAAATCAATTTCACTTTACAGCGCATGTGATAGATTGAGGGACATGAGCACAAAATCCTACTCTTAACGTTTCTGAATTTCCAGCTTTTTGAATTCCAATTTTTAATAGAATTTAACGAACGAACTTGTACTTGGTCGTGTAAAAATAACAGTAAGTTACCCAGTATTGCAACATTTTTAACTTGCTGCAAGTTACTGGTGTGTGTAAAAGTAGTGTAGGACCTGCTTGTGAATTGAACTAATACACAAATACGGACAGAGAGCAGAACATGGATTTAATTTTAAAACTATTTCAGTATTTTTTTTTGTTTGTTTTTCCTTGCAGAGCTCCCTTAACCTCAACTGTACGCGGCAGTGGCGGTGGCATTCGTGGCGAAAGCAGTATTGCCGGTTCCGAATACAGTTTCCCGCCCAGTTATCGTTCGCGCAACACCACACCCGGCACCGTCAGCAGCGAACGCAGCATTGAAACCGAACCCTCAGGACGTCTGTTGGCCAATGAAGATATACCCGAACCCTTAAGCGTTGAGCAATTATCGGAATATAATTCGCTACAACAGCGCTGCAACAACACCTCCAGCGCTAGTCAGTCTAGCCAAAAGACGGCACAAAAGCGCAACTCTGTACAGCTGGACACAAACATTCTGATATCGAAAACCGATGTCAACTTAAACCATTTGAACGGCAGTGATAAGAAAGATGATCTGGTGACAATTGTGACTATAACGCCGCACGCCAGGGACAGTTTAGAGGGCGGCGAAAATCGCCTCAACCATGAAGGCGGTGTCGAGGCCACCGAGTCCAGAGAGCAAATTGAAATTTTGGCTCATTTGTAAAAACAACAAAACAAAAACAATTAATGGATTAAAATAGTTTTGATACAAACAGCTGCACCAGCGAAGGCGGGCAGAAATTTAGAAAAAACACTGTCCAAAAATGTGTTGCTATAGCAAGTGATTTTCTATACTATATACATATATATATATATAGTATATATAACTATATGGTTTTGGCCCAGAGTAGAACTGTATTTTTGTTGGTTTTTCCTTAAATAAATGTACATTTTCTTAAGGGTTTCTCAACAATCTGAAATGTTAAGAGATCAAACGGTCATTGTTGGTGCCCCCAAAATTGTCAAATATTTTCACCAGGATTCATTCTATTTAAAAAAGCGTTTAACTCTGTCGTATTTTGTTATATCGTTTCACTGGAGGGTCTCTCATAAAAAGTTGCGTTATCGAATAACAAATCGCTGTATTAAGAAAAAAAAAAAACAAATCAAATCTCATTTTATTTGTATAACCAAAATCGTTTTTTTTAACCTCAAAAGTAAAAAAATTATCTGTTTTATGTTATAGTTTTAAGTCTTAAGTTTAATATTAAATAATAACAAAATAAATTTTCTGTTTTTGTAAAAAAAAAAGATGACTTCAATGATGGTATTCCGTTCGGTAACGAATTTCAATCGCACAACAGATCAACGATGATCGTAGTGAGAAGGGCTGCTCGGGGCCACACCACCCACCCACCACCACTATTCTTTCATCCATTAAGGCCTTTAGGAAACGGAAAAAGAAATAGCATTTGTGTTATCGGGCGCGATAAAATCAGTTCATCAATTCAATCAAACTCAAGCTGCGTCCGGACCTCATTTTCCGCCCAAATTAATGGTGACAATTGGCCCCAGAACCGTGACCCCAGGTGGTCACGGCATAAAATCTATTTTTTTTTTGGCGGCGTTTGTTCTTTTGCCTTCACTTACGGGCACTGGTTGTCGCAACAATGTTGCCACACTTTCATTAAAGTCCATACGTTTAAACTAAGAAGACACGAGCAAGTAAAAGAAACAGACAGAAAATAAAATTACGAAACTTTTGAAGTTGCTGACGTCAATGTCATTTTGGGTTGCGCCAATTTCACAGCGATTGCAAACTTTTTCTGTTCAGTGATTTAGAAACCACACAAATATCCGGCCTTTCCGGTGCTTTCAAATTTGAGCTGGAACTTTGATCATCGCAAGAGTCTTGTGATATCAACTCGCCGGCATAGAATGAAAAATAGGTTGTGACTGAACTCTCTGTGAATAAGTGCTTTCTCACTATAGCAATTCATTAATATTAACAACAACAACAACAGAGATTTTTAAGTGGGTCTGCTATAGCGGAATGAATACTAGTATTTTGATAAAAATTTAAATTTTTTATGCTTTTTTAAATCGATGACGGTGTTTACTTTGATTTACTTTCAAATTAGTGGTTCTAAATCGCACAATTGTTTTTATTTTAGTTCAAAAAACACCTCCTACCAGACTCTGAAGCTGCAGGTTTGTGAGACCCATCAATGCCGCGCTTTTTGCCGCAAAATAACAATCAGCTGTAGGGTAAATTGGACTCGCAACTCCGGCAACAAAATTTTAGTGCTTTAAACATCCTTTTGACAAGTATTTTTTTGCGCTTCAATTATCAAAAAGAAGCGATCGCTTTGAATGAGACGCCCCATTTTCGGCGCTTGCAGTATCACTGAATCTATATTTTGGATAAACGCGCGAAAGGCGATGATGCACAAAACGCTTGTTATGGAGTTTCACTTTTGTGTGGTACGATCTCAAAGCAAACAACCGTTTTTCGAAAACACTCGTTTTCGCATCGTGTTTTGATATAGAAATGCAATCAAAATTTTGCCGATTTTTTTACCAAAAATAGACCAGCAACATAGAATTTAGATGGGAAACTTCATAGCGGAAAATGAAAACAACGCACAAGCAAATGTGAAATTTACGACTATGAAGTCACAAGTGAATTGAAAATCGCACAGGCCATTGACAGTGTTGTCATCATTATTAACGATTTTGCAACCGTTTAGGCAGAGGAGTAAATACACGTGGAATGGTAACTACGATTTGTAGTCACAAGTGAATTGAAATTCGCCCAGCCAACAGCACTGGCTAACGAACATGATAGTGCTGTCATCAGTTGCTATTAACGCCTTTGCGTTTATTTAGGCGCAATAGAAAATTCGTGCGGAATGCGAATCTTGAGTTTAGTTTTCTCGAAATCTCGAAAGCATTTCGAGAAAGAATAACGCGTTTTTCTGTTGGCGTGTAATTTACAAAAACAGTTTACAAGACCCATATATCTACAATTTTATCCAAAGGTATTTATTTTAATGTATTAAACAACCAACAACAACAAACTTATACAATAAATAAAAATTAAAAACGAAACTTGTTACATTCACACAGATATTCTTTTTTCATTTCGAATGTCTGTCATTGAACACAAACTATATCAAGTGTAAATATTTAACAAATAAAATTTATAGAAAAAGAAAATCCAAACGTTGTTCAAATTTATTTTGTGGCGCATAAAAATTTGCCACAAAATCCAACAACAATTTGGCTACAAAAATAACATTCGTGTTCTTGGATTACATGTGAAACAAACGGCTTTAAAAACTGAAATCATTCAAAAGTTTATACTCGTAAATGAAAAAAAGAAATTAAAGTTAAAAAAGAAACACAAATATAATGAAAACATTATGGATTAAATTAATATTAACTTTTAATAATTATAAATGTTTTTATGTAATTTATAAGTCAACTTGTATTGTCTGTACATAAAGTGAACAAAAACACAAGAAAAACAACTTCAATAAAGAAAAATAAAATCATTATAAATATAAAAAAAAGCTAAATAAATGTATAAAAATTGTTAGAAAACATATTGACGGCTTAAGTTTTTTCCCAGCCAAATGTAAGTATTTACAAGGAAACTTAAAATTGCCATTTCAAGGCACTAGGAAATTCCACATTTGCCGGATTGAAACCGTGTATTCGAAAAACTAGATTTTAACAGCAAATTTGTTAAAGGCCGCTCCTAAAAGTATGCGGACTATTTTAGGACAATCCGATAACTGTGGCCAGCACCAGGTTTCTGTACTGCTCGCATCGAGAAATTTTCCACTTGAAGTGTTAAACAAACAAAAAATACACGCTCGGTTTTAGTTCACAAGAAGTGCTAATAGCCAAAAAAAAACACATAAAAGTAGATCTTAGATTAGAAAATACGCAAAAATAATCACTTGTGTATAAATTTTCAACCTTTTCATTTACTGAAAATATATATATTATTAACATTCACAAAGTTTGCTCTCAATACAACAACAATTGCATAAATAACATGATATAACCCTATTTTGCCGCGCTTAAGTCAAATATTAATTGCAAAAAGTGCTTCCAATTTAATTGATTTGAACAATATTTTATGTGTTTTAATTGGTAAAATGCCTTTTCATCTTATTAAGGAATTTTCGTTTGATAACATTTAATATTAAAGGTGGATTGTTCTCTTGGATATAACTGCCAATATGTATTTTCGTCTTATCTTGACTTAAGCTGTTATGACAAAACAACACAGACATGATTGCAAGCGTCACCCTTAAATACGCGTTAAACAAATGGTTATTAAACCACAGCATAGACTAGGGCGCAAACAAAACATGTCTGTCCTGCACGGTGCTGCCATACTGGCAGCTTAAATTTATTATTATTTTTATATTATTGGGAAAAATTATTAGCGGTTCTCTTGTATTATATCAAAACAACTTTTAAATACTGTTTTAAACTTCTAGGTGTGAACGACTTCTCGTAATGGTATTGTGAACAACCCGAAACAGCTGACTTTTTCAGTTGGTGTTTTGTGAAAAGAAATAACATTTTAAGGAAATGCCTAAAGAAACCGCAAAAAAAAAATTATTAAACATTTTTTCACGTTTTCTTTTAATTACTTTTTCAGAACTTTCCATTTTTTAACTTTAAGAAATCTTTATACACATTTACATGATTAACAGCAAAAAAAAAACAGCTGTTTCAGACTTGTTAATAAGCGGACTTACTACGCGTACTAAATCTACCACCTTTTTTGATGTTGCAGAAGTTGTTAATTGAGTAAATTAAGAATGTATAAATTTTGTTGTTCGCAAGTTTTAAATTTATCCAGATTTACGAAATCTATAAAAGAACTTTAATACGATGCCTGAGAACCGCTATTATTTGTTAATTTATAACTTTGATATATAAAATTTACAAATTATAACTGCATAGAATGGGCGGAGTTACAAGGACCATATGACCAAGATACTGTTAACACACTCTTATGATTGCGAAACTTAATACGAGCCACAAGGGAATCTGCAGCGTCGCCGCCATTAAATTCCTCAGCTACAGTTATACGAGGCAAAGCAGTCAGCCAGTGCGAGTGAGACGCAAAACGGTCGAAGGCAAAACATCATGGCACGACTTTGCCGATTTGGAATAGTTAATTAAATGTGTGGGGTCGCTTATCATGTTTGTGCCCTAAAACATCCACCCTTTTTTTGTGTACATTAACGTCATTCTTCGTCATTTTGACTACGACAAATCTGACTTCTGTGACTAGAAAACCCCTCGTAAGCAAAAACAAGTACCGAAAAAGTGTTTTTTATTTATATTTAGCTTTTTTTATTAACATTTAAATAAAATCATTTATTTCTTCATAATATTTGAAGGAAAATTAACATTCAAAGCCTTCCCTCAATTAGAATGGTTTTTCAAACAGTTGATAACAAACCATAAAAATCTATAACGTGTTGAAAATTGTTGAGATTCAGGCTTTTAGTTTCTTATAATATAAATTTATAAACTTAAAGCGGAACGTTAGTGTCGAGGATGACACTATTTCATGTAAAGAGTGAGGCAGAAGCGTCCATTTTTTACTCGCCACACAGCCCCCTTTCGGCACTTTGTATTCCTGCCTTCTCGGCAACTCGTCTCCAAATTATTTAACGGAATGTCATCTTCGTCCAGGTCAGTCGTTTTTTATTCACATCAATTTTGGAACAAAATGATAATTTAAAATAATTTTTCATGCTCAAAGACTGCAGTTTAATTTTAGGAAGATCTTTCTTTCGGTCCAGCATAAGTTAAATAATGACAACTAATAGGTCGTTTATCGATAGCAACCGACATGCAGTGGCGTTGCCAGTTGCCAAAAAGTTATTACAGATAGCAACTGGCAACTTCAGTTGCTCTTTTGAATTTTTGGCTGCTGTATGAGTTTTTAAGCATAAAAAAATAAATGATTTGTTGTTTTCCGAATTCAAAATGGTTAAAATAACAACAACATTGGGCGTGGCGTTCTAGCTTTTGGGCCAATATTTCTGAAAAGATTAATAGTATTGAACCACCAGTTCATACATCCGAAGAATGTTTAAAAGTTTGTTGGCCATTTGAAAGCAAAATCAAAATTGAGAAAATGGCCCAAAATACAAAAAAAAAAAAACTTTTACACAACTGGAGGTGGTCCACGATTGAATGAATTTAAGTGTTAAACCGAAGGGTAATACCTTCGTTGCAAACCCAAAAGAACTGGGCCTGGATCTGCAGGATGTTGTAGTGGAATGTAATGAGCAGCGAGTAGAAGCAATTTGCGAGCCAAAAAATGGCATTCACTTGCTGTGCAGATGGCAAATCCAAAGGATTAGAATTATCCCTTAACTGCCTCCTAATCGAGACCTCGTTTTCTTTGCTTCGTCGTCCAAAAATAATTCAGCATTTTAATTCATATTTTCTTTATGTAACTTAAAACTTTTTTGTGGTTTCAAAAAAACAAATTTTATTCTTTCCATTATTTGAGGCTGCGAATCTAAAGTCGCAGTGAGTTCCCACGCGGCAACGCAACTGTAGTTCAGTCGAGCTATAAAACTATTTAAATACTTACATTTCTATTTCAACAATTTTTGTAAAACTCATTTTAGGCACAACCAGAGAAAAGATTTAAATAAAATTTTATTTATACCAGCAAAAATAAAATGTGATTTTAAAAATTTTAAATTTTACACAATAATTTAAAAACTTTAAGTTTCCTTTAAAAAAAATAAAATTGCAATTTTTGTTTTGTTGTTTTTTTTTTGTTTTTTTTTTTTATACAGAAAGTAAAATTAAAATTTTATTAATAAATAGTACGAAATAGGAAATAAAGGGAATTTTTTACAGCCAAAAGGGAGAAATAATTTGGAAAAAGTTACGAAAATTGCATGATTTCAAAACAAGAAAATTTATAATTTATTTTTTAATTCGACAAAACTTTTTGTTAAAAATAGAAGACTTTTTTCTAGAACGATTTCTGTTTTTAAATTTTAATCAGAATTTTATTAATTTAGGGAAAAAACAGGATCGCGTATCGTTTATATTCGTTCAAACTGGAGAGCAGCAAAAGGAGAAGGCGTTTTTAATAAAATAAAATAAAAATGTATTATTTTGCTTTTGATTAAAAATATAAGCCAAGCTTTTTGCATTAAATTTATATTAATAGTTGTTGGTTTTTTTGTTTTTTTTTTGTTTTTTTTGTTGCTTTTTAAGTTAAACTAAGTAAGAGAAATAAGTTTATTAATTATATGTTTTGTTTTGTTTTGCTTTAATTAAAATCAATGTTTTTATGCATTAAATGATCCCTGATGAAAAGGTGCGTGGTTTATCGTTATTGTTTTTATTTTTTTTTTGTTAATTTCTTTATTGTAGTGTGAAGACGCTGCCAGCTTCTCAGTTGAACCTTAACGAGCATGATTCTTGCAGAAGGGACGTCCGCCCTTGTTGTAGAAGCTCTGACCTTCCAAGTTTTGTTTGCAGTACTGAAACGAATTCGTTAAATGAAAAGAAATGCTTAAAAAAGGTCATGGAAATGGAAAATTGTTATCACAGGTGTGTGATAACGAAAGCCGTTTTCGCTTTAATGTTGGTTTTGAAACCGCGGAAAATTGTCCTACACTTTGGATTTGTTTTTTTTTTAATCGAAATCGATTTCATTCATAAAAATATTTTTTTTGTAATAAAAATATCAGAACAAATACGGTTTTCCGGCTGGAAAACTGGTTTCATTTTATTTTTATTAAAATATTAGAAAATAAAACAAAACCAGTGCTGGAAAAGCGAATTTGTTGCAGATTTTAGGATATTTTACAGCAGAATGTTTGAGAAACGGAAAGTTTGCAATGGCTCCAGCTCAAGCTCAAGCTAAAGCTAAAGCACCGTCCTCTTCGAACTGCTTTCGTGCGTCGCCAAAAATTACACTTTTAGTTGCAAGTTCCAAACGATTATGCGGTTTGGAAAACACACAATCTCTTCGGATACTTACAGTGCAGTTGAAACATTGACTGTGGTAGTTGTGGTTGAGGGCCTCAACCCATCTGTCTCCAGCTTCGACGGGGAAGCCGCAGGCAAAACATTTGGTGGTAAATAGTTCGTTCCAATCGGCCTCGCAGTAGGGCATGCCGTCCTCCAGGAAGAAGGGGGTGTTGCCGAACAGTTTGCCGCAATGGCCGCAAGCAAAACATTCCGGATGGAAGTGTTTGCCAATAGCGTTCAAACAATCACCCTGTGGAGATAGAAATAAAGCAGTTGGTGAACGAGCCGGCTGGCCAGTGGGGCATAAAGAGTAGACTTACCTTGATTTTGCCGGCACACTTGCTGCAAGTGGGGGCCAAATATTTCTCAAAGCAGTACTCGCAGTAGAGGTCGCCCTTCTCCTCGACGAAGCCAATGTCTTGCAAGGGACGACGGCAATTGCCGTTGACACAGTGGAAGTGTTCGGGACACCAAATCTTGCCCAAAGCAGTGATGAAGGGACCCCTTTAGAAATTAAAGTGAATAAGTTTTATTGTATTTCTGCTTTCCGAAGCTTTTAGATCAACTCGGTTAAATTGAGAATATCGAGCAAAACAAAACAAAAGAAATGAAAACACTTACGAGGTTATTTCACAATGGCACTGACAACACACGGGTTTCTTACCCTCCTTAAGCAACTGACTTACTACCTCTTCGTTTTCGGGAGACATGGGCTTGTTGGGATCATCGCCTGGCTTGCCCAAGGCCTTGACACTTATACTAAATACTGGCCCGTCTTTGGGCTGTTCAGTTTGTGTGTTTGTTTCGATATACGAACGTCTATCGGTGGCGTGACTGGCTCTACGATTCGAGCGATCATTATTACGATATATCACAGTTTCGGAGGGTGGCAGCACAGCACCAGCGTTTGCCTCCGGTTTAGGGGGTCCGGCCGAAAGGGCTTGAGCCTTAAGTTTATTATCACATAATTCCAAAACTTTGCCCATGGGGTGGTGGGCTGGCAAGTCAGCTGTATGCACCGGCCTGACAGATTGCGGCGGTTTCACTTCGACACTTTGATGTACAGCTATAACCGGTTTCAAGGCAGCCGGTTCGGTCGGGTTGATGTCTTTGAAGTCATCCAAATCGAGGCGCTTGCGCACCACCATTGGACTGCGCGACAGATTCGAGCTGCTGTTGCTGCGCAGGCTTAAAGAGCTGCTGCTATGCGGCGACGGCATGCCGTTGCCGTTGCCGCTACCGTTGTTGGCCAAGCGCGCCTCCAACATATTCGATATGACTTTGCCGGCCTCAGCCATGAAGTTGTCCATCTTGTGGCCCATGTTGATCTTTCCTATAGATTCGTTGAGCATGGCGGTTGGATCGGCGCCGCTCGACGAGTCAGTGTGCTGTAAGGAGGTGTTAGCATTGGCGAGGGAAGCATTGGTTTTGGGCTTAGCGTTAGTTTTGCGAGGCAAGGTATCACTTAACATGGAGGGTTTTGCCAAGGTTTCTAAAAGTTCACAAACATAAAACAAAGCGGTATAACAACAGTGGGCGTTAGTAAAGAAAAGAACGGCTAAAATAATATTATTAATAAAAAAAAAAAAAAAACACAGGAGAATATTTGGGGGCAAAAAATTGGGGGAAACCGACATCGAGAACTTCATGCTCATGCGTCAAAAATGTGAAAACCTGATCACGGCGAGAACGTGAAACAAGTTTAAGTGAAACTCTGGCAAGGCAGAGTTTCAACGGTGTGCTCTAACCTGATGTGGGTGCCGCAGCTGTTGCACAGCGGTACACGTACGCCGGGGCTGACAGCCTTGTTCAAAATACCGCGACCACGCTTAGGAGCCGAAGTTGCGCCGAAAGCACCGCCCTTGGGAGCCACACCACCTGTACCAGATTCATTGTTATTGTTATTGTTATTATTAGAAGATGCTGAAACATTTGGAGCTGATGGTGCTGGTGCTTGTGCGGCGGCGGTGGCTGCTGCTGCTGCTGCAGGTAGCGTTTGCGTGTTAGTGGCTGCACCTAAAGAAGCAGTCGGCCGAGAGCCATTATTATTTGCCTGTCCAAGTACTTGCTGCTTGCAGCAGGTGTGACCGGGACGGCAGTATGTACCCGTTACTGGACAAACACCCGAGGGTGCTGGGTCCAGAGCAGAAGAAGAAGTAGCATTTAGGTTAGAGCCAGCTGTGATCGATTGATAAGCTTGATTATTAGTACAAGTAGAAGCAGAAGCTTTGGTTAGACAAGAGCTAACAGTGTTAGCTTGAAGTTGTTGTTGTTGTAGTTGTTGATGATGAGAACATGATGTTGTTGATGAAGTTATTAATGATTTTTGTTGTTGTTGTTGTGAAAGTGATTGCTGTGAAGATACCAATGATGCTCCCGCGCCAGCAGTTGCTGACTGCCTGCGTTCGGCTGGCGGGAAAACTGTTGCTGCCGGTTCAGGCAATTTCTTATTAGTGGCTCCAGAAACGTAATAGCTCGCCGGTTGAGGTTCATCGTGAGCAGGAAGAACTGGTTTTGTGGGGAACATCGACGCGCCACTTGGACTATGCAATTCGGGAAATTTCGTTTCCGACATGGTGGCCGCGCGGGCACTTATGGCCTGCGATTGGCTGGTCAAGTTGCTGATCTCCTGTTCCAGTCCGGACAAGCGTTTGGCCTGATTGGCCACAAAACCAGTCTTGCCATAAGATTGCCTTCTTTCGGTCGAGGTTTGCTGTGAGCCAGTGCGTATTTCCACCGTTTTGGCTGATGAGGTGTGTTCGAACTCTTCGGTGACCCGGCGTCTACGTTCGATTTGGGTGTTGCCCACCTGCGTGGTAGTGTGCGATTGCATTTGCCTTTGCTTTTGTTCTTCCAAGCGCGAAGCTTTCTCACTTCTTTCCATCGTCATGTTGCCAATTTGCATTTTTTCTCTCTTTTCCGGCTGCTCGATGTAGCTTTGCATGGCCGATTGGCTCCCGGTAGCCGTATGGGAAAGCAGCCTTTCCTGCTGCTGGGCCTGCTGTTGAGCTCCCAAGTAGCTTTGGCCCGTGGTAATAGAGCCAGCCTGCAGCACACGTTGATTTAGGGTTGAGACTTCAGTTTCCTTTAGGCGAGGTGCCCGTATGGCGGCCAAAGGATTTGGTGGTGGGCCTGGAGCTGGAGACCTGGCGCGATCTGGAAAGGGAGAGGCTGAACGCCGATCGTAATCTCGAGCATGAGTAGCTGGGCATTCATCAAAGCATAATTTTTCGGGCGTTTGATAATATGGAGTAATGGGAGCCGGTTTATTTATCATGGAGGGCGTATAAGGCCGCGAAGGTGTTTGTGACTGATCTCGCACCATGTGTTCATCTAAAGCTTGGAAAGCCATGGAAACAGGTCCCGAACGATCTTCAACAATAATCGGTATTGAGGATTTAGTCATTTCTAGCTGTTGTTTGACGGAATCGCAAGCGGTGGTGGTGGAAGACAGCTGCTGCTGCTGCTGCCTCTGTTCGGTCCTTGTACTCGTGCTGGATGAACTGAAGGCAGTAGCAGTTGTTCGCTGTTGATGGGATTGTGTTTGCTGTTGGCAGGCAGAATGTGCGGACATTTGAGCCACTGGCTTATGTACAGCGTTGCAATGGGCGCCGTTGGAGGTGGTGGGTTTTTTGGGAGTATCAACAAAAGCCAGGGGTACATTTTCGCGCAATTCTGTTGGTTCGGGTGTGCGAACTGGACTTTGGGTGGGCAGCACAGTCCAGTTGCGCTGGTATTTCGGTATGGTTTCGGGTCTATGGAGACCAGAAGACGGTCTTTGTTTCAAGTGACTGAGGGGTGAGGGTGGCGGAAAAATAACTTCAGAATGTTCAAGCTCATCGGTTACTTCCTCGATTACTTCATGAACATCGATCTTAGCAGAGGTGGAAGCGCAACCGGCTGTCGCATAAGCCATTGATTGAGATGTTTTGGTAGCTTGTGTTAAGTTCGAAGCATATGTTGATGAGGTGGTTTGCTGTTGTTGTTGTTGTTGTTGATGTTGGACTGCGGAAGAGGTGTTAGAGGAAGAAGAGCAAGCTTTGGTAGAGGAATATAATGAGGACTCTTCACGTGTGTTAGTCTGTTGTTGTTCTTGTTGTTGTTGTTGTAGTTGGTAATGTTGTTCTTGTACTTGTGAGATAGTGTTCGTTTGTTGTTGCTGTAAGAGTTCCTGCTCCTTCTGTGAAAAGTAACTACGTCTTTTCTGATAACGTTCGTGAGCATCGTAATATTTTTTATACTCGAGATCACTTTCAGCTTTTGTGTAGGAAATGGAGTGGCGTGGAGTCGTTGTGGAGGATAGAGGTTGTGAGGATGATTGGAATGCTTGCATAGCCGCAAATGCTGATGTTGATGATTTGCGTTCTGCTGTGGTGCAATACTCCACCTGTTCCAAAGCCTCCTTACTCAACCCCAGTTCTTCTTCTTTATCCAAAACCTGAAATTCGTGTTTTTTCTTTTCTTCTTCCTTTTGGTGGTCTTCAAACATTTGGGTGGCATTTTCTGGGTTAAGTGGAGTATAAGGACGTTCAGGTGCTGTGCGCAATGCATCCTTCATGGTCAGGTGCTCTTTCGGCGTTGGCAAATCAAGAATGTGTATGGGAACATCGCGCTCGAAATGACCCTCAAAGGGCTTTTCCGGAGCGGTTGTTAGAGCTCGTAGTAAAGGAGTTTTTGGGCGATAGTCTTCGCGGACATAAGGTTTTATTTCAATGGGTGGTGGCATATAGGGTTCAGTTTCCTCGGGTAAAGGTATGCCGTCTGAAGCGGGGGCAGCAAATTTCAATTCAAACGCTGGGGCAATAGTCATAGCCTTGGAAAGAGTGGGGGTGTCCCATATTGTATTGATTTGTACAGGTTCTGGTTCGGGCTCAGGGGAAGCTGGCCTTTCATAAGGTTCGGGTTTTGGTTCCTCGGGGGGTTCTTGGGGAATTTCTTTGGCTTCCGTATCGTCAGGATCCGCCTGACAAGAGCACTCGCAAGGCTTTGGACATAAACAACCTACCATGTGAAAAGGAGTCTCAGGAGCAGTGGTTAAAACCCTTACCATAGGATTAATCCATTCTTTAGGACAAGGATTGGGAATTTTTGTGGGAGGTATGTGTCTCACGGGAGGTATTTCTATTTTTATTTCGGGAGTAGGTTGGAAAATACGCTGACTTTCCAAAATATGAGAACGATCCTCCTTTAGGAAACCTTTCTCTTCAACTTCTTCCTCGTACGAGGTTTCAAGTGTTTCTGTTGTGTGTTTTTCATGTTTTTCTTCTTCTTCATTACCTTGTTCTACACTCGTGTGGTGGCCTTCGTGGGATACCGCTTCTTTTATTTCAGGATCTTCTAAGAAGACCACATGACGAGAGCCCTGCGCAGGTTCCGGAACAGGACTGGGCGTTACCTCTCTTACCATGTCTACCAATTTGTATGTGCTCAGGGGAGGCACTAAAGTTTCAATACATTCTTGGGCACTACGTCGCCCACTTTCGGAATATTGCGAAGATGAGAGCTGCAGTTGAGCTTGCGGTTGCATGGCGGCTACTTCCATGTCCATGTGATAATCAAACTCAGAACCGGACTGTTCGTAGGCTTGCTGCATTTGATAGGCCTGGACTTGCGCGGCATACATACGCTGGTAACCGTCAGAGGTTGTGGTGGTCGTAGTACTCGTCGAAGTGTAAGAATCTGAGCCAGATTCGCACTCCAGCTGGTGCTGGCTCATGCCAACTGCCAGCTGGGGAGCAGAACGACTCTGCCAATGGCATTGTTGTTGTGCTTGCAGCTGCTGCTGCTGCAGCACTTCTTGATGTTGTTGCTGGACCTGCTGCTGCTGCTGCTGTTGTTCCTCACACTCATTTCTGCACCGACAGTGGCCACACATGCTCGCATTGCCCGGTGGCGGAGGCGGTGGATTTTCTAATGGTTTTGACACCACGTGCTGCGTTTCGGGCGGAGCAATATACAGAGGAGCTGCTGTAGGAGCACGATGACTGTCTTCTTCAGCAGGTGGCCAACAAAAATTAGAACGCTGTTGCCTATTTGCCTCCTCCACCTCATAGTCCTCGGAAAAGTAACACTCGGCATATTGCGGCTGCAAGCCTTCCTCACTGGCCTCTACGAAAAGCCGCCAACGAAGTTTATTTTATTAAGACGCCAACGCAACACACGCACAACGACGCATAACAGATATCGCAACAACAAGTTCGATGGGTACGAATGAGAATGGGATGTGTATGTGTGTGTGTGTGTAGATGGCAAGTGGTCACGTGTGTCAGTAATTGACAATTGTATGTGTTTTGTTTTTCGTTTATTGGTGTTTCAGGTAAAAAGGAGTTTTAGTGATTAAAAGTTGTTAGTTTTGGATTTTTTACAAACAAGAGTACATTTTTGTATGCAGATTCGTTTGTGTTCGTTTAAAGAGAAAAAGAAAAATAAAAAATGTTGATTTATGTTAGATTTGTGGCAAGCGTCAGTGCAGATATTTATCTCTATTCAACTTTAAGCTTAAGGCAGGTTTTGGCCGCTGTTAAGGTTCAAGGGGTAATTTGAGATGAACATATTGTGATATATAAGTGTAACAGAAATGGATCCTCTGCAAGAAAGTTTGTTTTTGTGGTAAATAAAACAAAATTTGTTTTTGAAAATATTATTTAATGATTGCTGGAAACTGGCAAGATGAGCTTCTCGAGGCATTACAATGAAAACGAATATTATTAATATGCTGATTGATTTTGAACCCTTAAGAGGTAGAGATGAACTACAGCTTAACGCAGCTTTCATAGTAAAAAATTCGCCTGGTTTAAAGTGCCAAGACGATGGAAGCAGGATAATAGAACGGCAGCAGACCTCATTTGAATAATCAGGATCGGCCGTATTCGTTTAAGTACTTTATAAATTTATTTTATTTTTTGTTATAATAACAGATGGACAATAATTAATGGGGAAATTCACAGCTGAAAAAAGCATCTGTGGTGAGATGTGAATGGGGTGGGGGACACAATGACACTTTTAAGTCAAACTTTTGGAGAACGAATAATTGGCCAGCGCATTCGCCTAGATTTGCCAGCACTCGACTATTTGCTTTGGGATTGTTTGAGGGAGCGCGTGAATGTGAAAAAGTCCCAGACAATCCTTGAACTCAAGACCAGCATAGTTGCAGAAAGTCGAGCGCTAAAGCCACAACTTTCAAAAGATATTATGAAAAATAACCTTAAACGGGCTGATTATTGAGAAACCTGTAAACGTGGGTCACTTAAATGATATTAATCGCCATAACGAGTATCAAAAGATTTGCCTTGTTATATTGTATTTTATGATAAAAAAAAGTAAAAGAAGTTATTTTTATGCCTTACGACAGGCTTTTGGCCCGCCCCTTCGAGAAGAACCCGAAATCGCGACTTATTAAACCTCTGGTTTTCCCCCTTCGAGCCCCAGCAAAGCTATTTTTGTTCTTTAATTCTGTTTTGTCCTTTTACTTTCTGTCAAGTAACTTTTTATTTATGTTTTATTTTGCATTAACACGTTAAGGCGATTCCATCAGTGCTCTCAGGCTTACGATGCACTAACAAAAGAAATCTATCTACCAATTAAAAGTAAAGGAAAGTGAAAAGGACGTGCACGCCGAGAACGTAAAATGATTTTGAAAGCAACTTTAAAAGAACTTTGAAAAGAAAAACACATCGTCTAAAATGCGTCCATTTCTTGCTCTGAACTGTCGGTCGTCTTTTGCATTCAGTCAAGCCGTAAATAACAAATAAATTTTAATTATTGAACAACTCATGCATGAAACATTAACGACAAAAACAATTAGTACAAATTAAGACTCCAGCTCTACAATTAAGGTTTTAACTGTTGGCGTTCATGATATTTAAATATATTCACACCGTTCGCAGGTCAAATGTTAGTTGCAGCAGAGAACCATGACAAAATACAACCTTCTTTTCGAGAGAAGTGATTTAAAACTAAAAAAACCAAACATTCTTGATGATGTTGCAAACTAATAAAAGGGTTTTGTTTCCATAACGCGAAACTTCGAAGTAAATGCCAGGGTTTTAGGTTCAACAATTTTTATTAAAAAATTTTTTAGGCATTTGCCAATATTTCTTTATTAAAATAAAACATTTTTGACACAAACATCGTTAAAGTTTATTGGTGGCTCTGCCTTAAGCGCCCTTTTCACTCCCGCATTTTTGTTTTGCGGAATTTGATACGACAAATCTGTGGGCTGGACTAGGAAAACTGGGATAAACTTTAATATTGATAGTAACCTGGAAAAGGGAAATTGAAAAAGGTATTTATATCGGTTGCAGTTGGATAAGGTTTTTAGCGCATATAGATTTGAAGCTGTTAGTTTTTGGCAGCAAAAGGAAACAAACTTATTGAAAGATCCTGTGACTTCTCCAAAGGGAAACAATTTTCTTATTTTACCTAGAACACAAATATAACAAGAGATAGAGAACCGGCAGGGGATTTTTAGAATTCAGTTCCTCACATTTTTGCCGGTGTCTAACTCGAGTACGAACTCTAAGAAACCCAAAATCGAGTAAACGGGGCCCTGGCTTAGCTTATGTTTCAAGGTTTCATTGTGGGCCGCGCACATCGTGAGCTCTCTATAATATAAACTGACTTGTTTCCTCAGAACTTTAAGTACAAAATTAATTTAATTTTTTTTCCACGGCTTAAAATGACTAGAAAATTTTATAAGTTCCCATTTTTCTTTTAGAATCCAAGGCTTTTGCTTCTCTCTAGGGTTATACTTGTGGCAGCCTGTTGCAGGCATCCCTGTACTGTCACCGGTACCACATACCAATTACTCAGTAGTCTTTACCGGGTACCACTCAACGTGACTAGCAAATTATTACAGCTTTAACTCTTTCATTCGCTTTTTATCTTTTGTATCGTCCTAAACGCCAACCAAAAAGTTCATGCAATTTTTTTAAGTTTCTATTATAAAAATAAAATAAAATAGAATCCATTTGAAATCTTTAAAATCCGTATTGTTTAATGGCAACCAGCAGAAAAAGGATTTAGTCCTACCAACCGCTCCCAAATTCTCGTATTCAGCACAGTTTCTCAGTCAGGGAGGTTTTTGCGAATAGTCCTCTTTTTATGCAAATGACGCTGAGAAACAGTATTAATAAGTTGGGGATTCCCAATATTGCAATAAAATTTTTAGTTTTATTCAAAGTTTTCGTTCACATAAATTGGATTATTCGCTATAGCGGAATTCACTGTAGTTCCAGTTTGTTTAAAGTGAATAAACTTTTGTTGCATCATCGTTTCGGTTGTCCTGGTGCTCCGCCCGGTGTAAAGCGCAGACAGAAGAGTACTTTCGTGTTTGTTTCTTCTATTAAGATGTCAATTCCTGTTTTCAATCAAAACGAGGACAAAACTAGTACCTTAAGAATCTTTGGTAAACAAAAGTTCGACCATAAATGAATTGAAAATCTCTTAATGCGTAGCCAAAAACCAGGACTCGCAAGGAAATTCACAGGCCTAAACTTTCGCACTTGAAAGTACTTTCTATGCGGCATCACTTGAAATGAATTTAATTTTATGTTGTCAAGGGACTACAAGTGCTGTCTCGCGATTCCCATTCCCAGCATTTAAAGTCGTTCTCTGAACGTCAAAATGATGAATTTTATATCAGAAATTTTTAAAAGCGAAACCGGTTTGGATTGAGAAAGATAGATGTCTACGACAAAGTCCACCACCAGAACCTGTATGCATGTGTCACTTGTAAGTCCCATTCTTAAATGTTTTATTTTAAATCTGCAGGACCGTTCAGAAAACGTCAATCAAAATTCGCAGCACCTGAGCAACGAACACGAATTGCCAACAACTTTAATTTTTCCATATTCCTGTTTTCTTTCTTATCGCTCTTGGCTCAAAACAGAACAACTCCTGCATCTTCATTTTAGTTCATAAAATCTTCATAAGAGTTTTAGCTTAAATTATTCTAGGCATGCGTGTCTTTCTGTCCGCTTTTTAAAATCTGTGCGCCGCATGGCAACATTAGGCTATAATCGAGGCATTGAATCGTCTGTCTGGTTTCATAATAAAGTCTTTGTTTTACCAGCTTTTCTTTGTAATATGAATACGAATGTTGCACATTTTTCCACAATTCAAAAGTTCAGAGTTATCCACTAATAAATGTGCAGCTGCCAGCGAAGGGTCCCCAGCTGCGTCCTTTTATTCAGTGTAATTTTCTTTTACAGTCAATATATTGTTTTGCATATTTGTATTCCAATAATATTTGATTGTTAGTTTTACAACAGTTTATCGAGGATTACTACAGAAACGCATATTATTTTTATGGCCAAAGACATTGAACGAAAATAGGGAAAATCCTTTTTTAAACCATCTCTCATAATACGAGTTATACTCGTAAAATCCTTTTCAGGACAGTTTACACTGAACAACAACTGGCAGTTATGACTGTCATTTGAATAGTAATAAAGTTTTGGCAAAACAATACAATATATTAAAAAATTACTACAATAAGTCAACTCTTCTTGTATTAATATAATTTATATGCAAAATTGGCTTCTGACAAACGAAAACTGAAACGGAAATGTTTAATATCGAGAGCCATTTTGGCAATAATAGTTGATTCATTTATTGAAACAGATTATCTGATTTGGTCAGATGACGTCAAAACCACATGTGGTTTCAAAATCACATGTGGCCTTTTTTATGCTAATTTCGTGCTGACTCTAACATTTGGAAATGACGGGCAATCAACTACTTTCGCTTATTTTATTTTTCTTGCTATTGAATTTCTTTCCTAAAACTAAAAATTTTAGATAGTTTTAAAATTACAATTTTAAGCAAAAACCTGCAAATGTTAATATTTTTAAAAATTTTGAAAACTATTCAGTGATATTCCGTTACTGGGTAAACGTTCTGCGCTACTTGGCTGGTAAGACTGTTTGTAAAACATTAAAATAATTCAACTTTTAAAGGTTTCCTATTTGTCTTTTTAAAATAACAATTTATTAAAAAACCACAATAAAACGCCCGAAAATATGCTCAAGTAGTTTGAAATATTATTTTTAACGATTTGAAACCACTTGACGACTTGTAATATTCTTTAAGCTTGAGCTCTTTTGTTTCTAGTGTATAAAAAAATAATTTTAAAACAATATTTCGCCTTTCTTTGGAAAACATCTTAATTAAAAATATTTTTAAAATTTTATTAATTTGTTTTCTGCAGAAGGAAAACGAATTGTGGAATTAAAATTATTAAAACAAAAAAACTGTTAAACTTAAAGAATATTAAAAATATTTAATAATTCAAAGATGTCGACAAATTAGCAACGAGATACTTTGACGATTTCTGCCTTCGAGCACATATTTCCATAAACAAAACGAGGACTTTAGTTTCTACGGAGAACTTAAATTCTTAAGCCGTATTTTTGTTGTCAACAAAAAAAAAAAAGAAAAAAAATATGCTGTAATATTTCTGTTCAGATTCATTAACTTTTTTTGCCGAGATGTATTCAGTAAAATTGTTGATGCCTTTTTGTGCTGAATATACAAACAGAATCCTATTGTGTGCGAAGACATCAAAACAAAGGCAGTCCTTTCGTCTTTAATGCACATACTTTAGCACATGTCCTTTAGTTTTGTATGCAAAAACTGAATATCCTGCATCATTTGGGTCCTTTGTAACTAGTTTATGTTAATAAGTTTTTATTACGTACGAGTATTATTGCGGACATCCAGTTGGATGATGATGACAGTATTTACGACTATGAAGAATTGATTGTGATAATTAAGAGCCGTACGGAAGAGCAATAAGGAAAAATGAAAATCTATAAAGAAATTATTGAGAGCAGGACACGCTCGTATATTTCAAAAAGAAATGCCGACAGTGGAAGCCAAAAATATAAGGCAAAATTTGAATTTACATCAACTTATTTAATAGCAAAACTATAATATTGATCAGTTTTATAAGAAATTATTGTCGCAATAAATTGCTAGTGATTTCCGTTGATTATTCGACCTGTTTGGCAGTAAAGCTTGAATGTTCTTAATTTATTTTTTCGTTAAGTCCAGTTTCGCTCCAAAACCCCAACAAGTGCAAACTAATCACAGGTGTCTACTATCAACGTTATAACTGAATGCATGTAAAGTTCGAAATTCGAAAATTTTGTTAATTTGTTTTAACAGGCTAAAAATTTATTTATTAACTCTCCAGCAACAGGATTTAATGGTGTATGATTCGTTTTTGGCATCAACCACCGAGAGACCAATTTTGGTACCGGTTCGAACCAACAGATGTGCGGATGTCTACATGAAATGCTGTCATTCGGTTAAATAGTCTGTATTTTCTCTGCTCCCGCAAATAAGTAGCGATGAAAACTCACGCCTGTGTTCGACCATTTCACCCATTTCGTTTATGTTTAAGGATAAAAATATTAATTTTCCTACTGCTATCAGGCTATTTATGAATATGTTTTTTTTTTGCTCAATGTTTTATGTTCAAGCAAATAAATACAACTTTACAATGTGTGTGTATTTATGCGCCTTCACACACACACAAACTCTAAATACTTTTGGCAGTCCGAGGCAGGACGTGCAAACATATGGATCGTCCAATTTAAGCAGTAGAGCTGAACAGAGACTTGTTTGAGTCGCCAAGAAGTGAGTGGATAAATGTGGCAAAAATTAATTGAAATTTTCTTGTAAAAGTTTTCACTTTAAGTTGATCTGCACACAACGACGGCAATTGAAAGTTCAGTTTTGGGTTAAGGGTATGAAAGGTATGAAAGGTATGAAAGTTCCTTAAATAGACGCCTTCAATTTTTTGCCAGAAGTAGAGATTTATTTGCCTTTAAGGCGGTTTTAAAATGAGAAGAGGCAACTACAATTACAAGGCAAGACAAGGGGACTAAATTACAAGTCCCCTGTCCCACGTTATAGAGCCTTAATGTTCGCCAGTATTTTGAAGAGCAAACGACTGATTTAGGAACTCCTATTTTTCCAAGTTCATTTATCGCTCACATTAATGAGTAGCGTTAAGTCGCCATTAGGTTTATTTAGTGAGCTCTTAATCAGTTCTCTGTTGAGCAATATATTGACGAACGTTAATGTTCGACATCATGGGGCAGGTGCTAAGTAAGTCATTCAATAAGCAGCAGTGGAGTAAGTGACATTTAGGTGAGTATAAAACAGTTTTTTTCTCCGAAATATTTTCTGTGACACCTGCCCTAAGTGATTAACTTTAAGCACAAGCCAGAAGAGGTTTCTTCGTTGCTTCGTTTTCATCTTTCTTGTCAAGTCAAGTGACTTGTCGATAGAAAATGTTTGCAGGGTCTTGCCTCAACGCAGCAGAGCCAACAAATAAATAAAGAAACAACAGTACAGCAATCGTGTCTACTGAACGATTTTTTATGATTAACAATACGAACAATGTGGCAAAAAGGGGGGTTAACAACGAGTGTACGAAGATGCGATGAAACATTTTCATTTGAGGCAGAGGCAGAGGCGTTGGTTGGGTGTCGGTCGCCTGTCGACAAACAAACAGGTGGACAGCTTAAAAGTTTTGTCGTTTAAGAAGCGGCAAATCGTGTTATCAGATCAAGTCTTGCAGTTGGCCGCTTGACGTGGAGACGTGAGCAGATCGATAGCCAAGCAGCAATTCGATGCGCTGCCTACGCCCTTGATTGGAAAACAAAACGAAACGAGTTTGAAAAACGGAGACCAAAGCCGGGTCTAGCAAAAACATTATTGAAATTTACAAAGTTTCACATGTTAAGATAAAAAACAAATAAAACAACTATAGAAGTTATTATTTATATACAATGAAGGTTGGTGTTCCTATGATTTTCTGGCATGACGTTGTGTGTGGCAGGGGCGAGTAAAAGTTGGCCTGGGAAAGTGTGTAAATATATTTTTAACCATTTATATAAGTTTTCAACATACTGCTGTTGTCAGTTTCCGTTTCCTGTCTGGCAAATACCAGTTTTTTCTTCGTTTATTGCTGCATTATTGTTGAATGTTGACTACATTTATATAAAACATGTGTATATTTGCCCATTTTTATCTGTACCGTTCTGTATGTGAGCCAGTATAATTTTCCTACTTTATGCAAATATTTTTATAAGAAATAATATGTCTGCCTATGAAAAGCAGATCAATACGAATACAGCAAATAAAGTAATTTAAAGTTATTTGTATTGAAGTCGTAACGCAGCAACGAACACGTATTAAATTTAATATTTTTATCATCTTTTGCATTGAGTTGTGCGAAATTATGGCAAGAAAATTAATTTTGAGAGCAATAAAAACAAACGCAACATCTTTCGTTCTGGGATGTGAGGACATTGGATTCTGATTCAAATAACCAGCACAAAATGGAATATTATAATTCCATATTACGACCATGTGTTGAGCAAATTATTAAAAGGTTTGTGACTAAAAGCTGAGTTCATCCATTGCCGTTTCCCCAGCAAAGGGGAACTAATTTTCTTAATTGTGCAGGGGAAAAGTTCATATGTAAATACTAAATCATTTGTCGACAATCTGAACTAATGGACCTTCCAATAGGTAATTGCGAACTTGGACAATTGACTGTCCTGTCTAGTGTTGCTTAACAAATCATAATACGCGCCTCGTTTCGACCAAAAACCAACTTCAGAGACGGAACGAATTTCCAAATAAAAAACATTCTTGGATTTGGAACGATGAACATGTGAAAAATGTCCCTGTTTGGTGTGTATTTTAGCGCAACGGGTGCATCTTTAAATTTTTGTTTGAGAACGAATTAGCCAGCGTGCGCTATAGTCCGATAAGCAGCAATCTAGTTCTTCCTGGCCTAAATGATATGGACATGTTGAAACATCGCCATGCTAAGTGTCAGATTGAGTCCCCTTTCCCCGGCGCAACACTTGCTTTTCGGAATATAGACGGCAAATAAGGGGTTCTTCAATTGACATGGCAGCTGAAGCTCTAGGAATTTCGTGCATGATTTTGTACTTTCTAAACCTGCACGAAAAGCTAGTGAGCAGAACTTAAGCCATCATGCCCCCGGAAATGCCTGAACAGAAGGATCGTCAAGTGCCTAACTTGGCTGAAACATTCTGGCTGTGGTTTAAGCCTACAAACGCACGACGGGGCTTTAGTATATACTGAGCTAATGGTCTACATTCGGTGATCTTTATGTCCCTATAACGCTGATGTCTTGAAAGGTATTAGATGGCGGAGAATATACGCGCGAGTTGAAGTAGTCCCGATCTTCCTTGAGTATTTCAAGCTACTAACTCAGGTGCCTCATCTTACATTTACTGCATAGGGAATTAGCGACAAGAGCGACTATATAAGTCCAAGCGGTGTAGCAAGGGATTCATGTTACTCGCCCTCCCCATTTCTCAAGTTGACAAGTTCACCAACTGGAGATGGTCCACTATCAGATTAGGCCATATTGGCAGGTGCCAATATTCTTTCTTCCCTGTATTCCACGTCCAGATAATATGAAATGTTGTTGAACGGATTTTGCAATAGTTTCATGAAAGTTCCATGGTTTTGCATCAATTTTAATTGGAAAATTATATATATACTTTGACCCTGTTTCACGCTCAGCAACATTAGGGCTCGCAAGCTTTTGGAGCGACAAAAAACAATTTTTTGATTGTCAATTTGTATATGCGCAAGTAGTGCTTCCCTACAATTACTTGTGCTCGAGTTTAAAACGTTCGAAATACTTGCGAACGTTAACGTTCGAGATAGCGAAACAGGTATACAGGCGTTAGCCTACTCAATCTTTTAATACTGTTAAATATAATAGAAACATGTATTTCACTGTATGACTTCTGGCTGTAGGATGTAAAATAAAAACGATATCTAAAGCTGAAATTCGGCTCGATTTTGTTATATCTTTATGCAGTTCATGGACCTAAATTTGTGCCCTTCAAAATTTCGACGTGTTACAATTTCTTTGGATCAAAAAGAGACAGTCCAGAGCATCGATGGCCATTTCGGTACGGTCTTGCAGGTTTATCACATTAAAATAATTTTAAAATTGTTATTACGAAACAAGATTTATTTTATATTGTATAATAATTTGTTTATCGGCTGTAGTTATAGCACGAAGAGAATAATATTTTTCCCAAATTTTATTATATTTTCGTAATAAAACGACAATAACATGTTTGGCCACATCAATATTATTGCTAAAACAAAGTTTCTCATAAACAAGACAATGACATGATTATTAATCTAGTCTGCAGTATAATACCGTACGATTAGGGAACGCCACGTTTTCAAAGTACAGTGCAGTCGGGATAACGTTAACAACCCTTTTTTTAGGCGTTCTTGGACATTGTCTGCTGTAAAGCGTCAACCAATTATTTGAACTTAGTAATAACCAAGATATGTGAATGTTAGGTCCGAGTTCGGGACTTCCCCTCTTCATTATGATGCATAGTGCAAGTACCTTTAATTTATTCTGCTCTTTTCAATTTTGCTTTAATTTGTGAACTATAAAAATAAAGTACTTTGAACTTAAATTTACAGCTGCGTAAATGCCAACAAACTGATAAACGTCAACGACCGCATTTTTGTTTAATTGACGTTATGCCGAGCGCACTGTTATTGGAGTTGGCTACATTTGGTTAACAGTTAAAAGTGCATTTCAACTCTTAGAGTAGAGCCAAGGGTCAATACTTCTGGTGGGAAAAAACTCGTTCTATAAATCCGTTTCCTGAATTTTTTACTATGATGCTGAACATGATTTGCATATTCTTTGGGACTTCTTTATCCTTGTGTGGCACGTGTTAAATTTCATAATTACATGTATCGAGGTATGTATGTATGTATGTATGTATGTAAATTGAGTTGAGAAGACTTGTCTAAAGTAAGTTTTAATATTTCAGAACAACCAAGGCCATGACAGATGAAAGAAAAAAGCTTTTAGGTGCAGAGCTTTAGAATTTCTGGCAGTGTCTAATCTAGTATTAAACGACTTTCGTTTTCGCGTTGCGATTTTACCTTGATTGTAGTAATTATTGTAGTTGTTATAGGAGGTTGTATTTAAGGAAGAAGGCAGCGTTGAGTACCTATTGGATCCAACAACACTGGGATATTTCTTAGTGTAGTGTGTTGAGGTGTGATAATTGCTGCTATAATTGTTGTTGCAACTGTTGTACATAGACTGGGTTCTGCGAGCTTTTTTTTTTTGGTTTTGTTTTCGTTTTGACACATATTTTTTGCAAAAGTGTAAGTGATACAGTTTAACGATTTTATACAAAGCAAATTTATATAAAATTAAATAAAAGAAAAATAGTTTTTAAAAACAATTATTGAACCGGTTTGAATTAAGTAAGATTTTGTTTGTTTGTTTTTAAGGATTGCTGGGCCAAATGTGTTTTTTTGGGGATTTGCTAAGGGATTAAAGCTGAGTTAGTGAATTTGAAATTGAGCCTTTTGTTATGAAGTTGGCGTTATTTTTTTGCTTTTAGATGTTACAGTTTGAAAATAATTAAAATTTGGTTTAAGCATCAGAGAAAGTAAAATTTAAATTTTTATTTTTTTGTTTTTGCTTTAAAAATATTATTAACAAAAAATATAAGTTGGCTTATCACGTCACTATCGGGACACAATAGTACATATTGAGGTATTTGAGAAATGTTTCGCTTATTTTTTGAGTTGAGCTTTTAAACCCAATCGCCTTGATTATGTAAATAATCTAAAACTTCTTGGTTAAGTCGATCATTAATCTTACCTTGTTGGCCAACATTGCTGCGCGGCAAAGTGGCGTAGGCACTGTTGCCACCGACCGGCTTGGGCTGAGTTGGTGGCGGTTGGTTCCATTGCTGTTGGGGCTGTGGTGGATAAGTAACCGGCGATTTGGGAGCAGCAGCTGGAGGAGCAGCCCCATAAGGACGAGCATAGCCACCCTGATTAACCTGCAAAAAAACGTTGAACGATTTTTAATTAGAGGGTATTTGCTGAGCGCGTTGAACACTTTTCTCTTTTGGAATTTCACGAATGGTTGTTTAAGGAAAAATAATATTAAATGGAAGGAATTTGTTTGTAAACTTTTGCGGGTGTCTAAATTCAAATAACATTTAAACATTCTATGGTACAAAAATATACAAGGCTTTAAACTCAGGCAGAAGCAGTTTTATCAGCTCAAAACCGAGCGGCCAGCTCAAACGGAAAGTAACAATGGACTGCAAGATCCATCTTGGGTTTTAATAATTTAACAGAATCTGTCAAAAAAAAAAAAAAATTATAAAACATATTTTTGAAACAAGGATGTAGAAGCAAAAATCTGTTGTTGACGACAAAAAAAAACAACAGTTTTCTTAATGTTGCTTTGTTGTCTAAGTAAGGAAGACCTGCAACGAATGAGCCTGCTGCTCTGGCTGGCAGACTAATTGAAACAACTTTTTGAACTTCTGAAACTGGAACGTTTGCACTCTGAATTCCTGCAAAAGAAATTGCTCACATCGATAGCATTTGTTGTGTGATTAATTTTTGATTTAATTGAAAAGTCTTGTTATTGGGCTGTAGCTACACTCCTTTCCAAGGAATTTCAAACTGTGGCTTCCAAAGTTCAATTTGTCAGATTTGTTTGCGAAACATGATTTTTCTTTGTCATCCTTGGGGCGCAAAGAAAGCATTTCATAATATCTTTCTAGTGTCCAGACACCAGTACATGCAGCAGAAGAACATTTATTTACAATACAAAATAAATTCAACTTTCAAGCCGATGTATCAGTTATACCAAAAAACTCCCTTTTTTACAACCATTCATGTCTTCCTTGCAATTATTAACTTGAATCAGATCAAATATTCTAAACATCCTTCCACTTGTTGCCAAACATGCAACAACATGTTTAGCAACATGCTTAGCAACATTTTAGCTGGAGTCTACACGAAACAAAACATAATTATTTAAGGATGCTTTAGCCGGCAGTTACATGCATTTTTATGTGCTACAACTACATGCAGAAATAAAGAAAACAACCTTCATAAGATTCAGGCTGGTGATGTTGTTGTACTTGTATGTATGTGGGGGGCGGTAGGGGGGGAGGGCATTTTGGCAACAAGACTTACCTTGTAATTAACATTACCCTTGCCGGGTGGTACAACACTGCGTATAACATTACCCGTTAGTGTGACATATTCAAATGGCTTGTCAGCCATTGGCCCCGTGGCCACCGACGTTGACATTTCGTTAGTTGCGGTAGCGGAGTTGCTGTTGCTGTTGCAGTTGTCGTTGGTTATTTGACCGCTGCTATTGCTATTAAAAGGACTCTTATCTACAATTGATAAATTGCTACTAGAAGGTGTGATTGCTGTTTGTAGAGGTGGTGCAACCTGACATGAATCAAATTTCAATTGATTATTTAGTGTTGCTGTTATGGCAGCAACACTCGGTAAACTATTATTAATAATATTGCTGTTGTTGTTGTTGTTGTGGTTGTTATTATTGTTAGTTTGTTGTTGCTGTTGTTGTAGATAATGATTGAGCTGTTGCTGTGTTTGTTTGGAACTTGCAATTGGAGAAGCAATGAAAGGTTTGGGTGTGCCATTGTTTATAAATGCATGTATGTTGTTGACGTTATCGGAATGTTTCAGAGTGTTAAGATTGGAATTGTTATTGTTGTTGATGTTGGTGTTGGTGTTGGTGTTACTATTGCCGTTATGGTGGTTATTGTTATGGCTCTGGGTCAACAATTTATTAGAATACTCCTTTAAAAACTTATTATAGACTTTATGCGTTGTGGGAACAACGCCAGCCCCAGCGCCACCTGCTCCACCCTGATTATGTGGTGGCGTAGCCTGTGCCAACGACGACACATTTGTTTTGTTATACGTATTCATATCGTTCTCATTCTGCTTCGTCATCAGCAATTTTCTATTGTTTGCATTGTGCTGCTGTTTCATTGTATTTATGTACAAGACCTGATTATTATCCTCGGGCAGAGGTGGTGGCGGTGGTGGGGGTATTGCTGTTGTTGTTGCTCCATAATTATCATTATTACAGCCATAATTAAGGGAAGAGGATGACGACGAAGTCTGTCTCGAGTGTAGGGGCGAAGTGGAACCGTACTGATCTAATGATAGGCTAGAGTTAGTAGATTCACTCTGCGGCTGAAAGTGGGTCATTTGTTGTTGCTGGTGGTGCTGCTGTTGTTGCAGCTGCTGCTGCTGCTGTTGGACTATTGTGTTACTGTGATGATAGTTATAGGGCGTTGGTGACAGGGACTGGGTGGAGGAGTGTGTGGTATTTGAACCGGTTGACATTGATGACAGGCTACTTAGTGTTCGTGTATGTTGACTGTCGTTATTGTTAATATTATTGTTGTTGTTATAGATTTCATATTGTTGCAGTTGTGTAGGTGACGGAGGTGGTGGCAAAGGTAAATCGTTCATATTTTCTTCCTGCTTTCGTTTTTCAAATTGTGATGTTTTTGTTTTTGTTGTTGTTTGTTTTGTATTTTTGTTTAGCAGTAGCAGTTTAATAAATTAGCAGTGCCAGGCAAGCAGTAAAAGGCAAAAAAGCATTAAAGTAAAATGAAAAATATAAAAATTTCATAAAAAAACAAAAGAATTAAGATAGAAATAAAAAAAAAAGAATTACGTTCAAAAAGTGTGTTTTATATGTCAGGTATTTGCAAAAGCAAACAACATATTTGCCCTCGTAAATGCGATCCAAAGAGAATGATAGATAATTGTTATAAAGTATATTTCTAGCAACATTGCTTTTGTGCAGCGCTTTAGTATAAGAGGTATTTCTCCATTTAGCTCAAGTTAATATTTTGTAAATATTTGGCAAAGCAAACTTTCTGTACAAGGGAACTAATGCTGCGCAACATTTTCCTGCAACACATTTCTTTACATATTTCATGGAATTGTTTCTTTTAAATGAAGCATTTTACAAACGCTTGTCTTAAACGTAATGAAATGGTGGAGAGAATAAAAAAATTTGCATAATATTCCATTTGATAGCCACATAAATCTAAATAGCCTTTAAGCAAGTTAATTAAAATGAAGCGCAGCTCCTAGGCGTCATGTTGCACAAAGAAACAAGACAACATTTGGAAAATTCAGCAACTGCAAAGAGATCTAATTACCATGGCAGGAAAGCTGGAATGCACAGACCTTCTGTATGTTGCAAGGTCCTTTGTTTAATATTACTAAGTTCAGAAATAGTTCTTTTTCCAGCTAATTTTTGTTTGTATTCAAACTGTCCAGCCTTCGTTTTAAATCAAACATTTCTCAAGATTATAAAACCCATGGGATTTTTAATGCAAATAGTAAAACTATACGAAATGTTTAATACTTCTGAACAACACACTGCTTAAAATGTTTGTATTCTAAAAACTGTCTGCAACATGTTGCCAGCGAACTTAATTGCTTTATGATGAAGGCTTTAAATTGCATGTTAAATAGTGAACACTTTGATGTTTTGGTTATAAAATTAAAAATTTTATGGTTTTAATGCAGTGAAGCATTAAGAAAAGTAAGTTCCAACTTTTATATCTAATAGAAGTGAAACATTTTTAAGCCCCACTTAAAAAAAAGGTTATTGTGAATAAGAGTTAGAAACATTAAAACGCAGTTAGATTTTCTTGTGAAATTTAAGCATCACAATTAATCACGGCTCCCTAGAAATATATCACAAGAATTGTTGCTACTAATTTTACTTGGAAGCGGCTCAAAAATAGTTTTTGTTTTTCTCAAAAGAACCAATTAAATAAATATTTCTTTAGCAACATGTTGCCATAAACACTTCATTGCCACTTAACTGTGAATTTGATTTATTCACAATCATTTTACCAAATTATTTTCGTTTTACTTTTTGACAATTTTTAAATGAAGTGTTTAAAAAATGTTGTTTGTAAATAAAGATTTTTCCAAATTTTGATGTAAAAATTTGTTAGTTAGAATAAAAATGTAAATGATCTGCAATGACTTCTAATTGATTTTAATATTTAACAGCAATATTATTCGACACCAATTTTTTTTATTTTAGGTTACACTGAAAACTTTGTGTCTTGTCAATTCGGTAATAGGTCAAGGTCATTTGAGATAGTTTTACGTGAAATAAACAAAAATTAAGTCTTAGATATTTTCTTACAGAAACCAAAAACGCAACGCGGACTACTTCAATAGTTTGTTTTTAAACGGCCAAGTTAATATTTAGTGAATATTAAAGTTATTTTGAATTTTTCACATAAATTATGTAACTTGTAAAATTATTATTCCAATTAGATTTTTCGATTGATTTCGTTACAACTTCTTAGCAGCACAATTTTTTTTTCTTTTTGTTTTTTTTTTATAAGATATTCGAGTGTTAAAAATTATTCGTTGGAAAAAAAATAATATAAGAAATTATAAATCCGTTTCTTTGTCTTAACGAACACCGGACCGAACTGCATACGTTGACTATAAAGAAACTAAGAAATAAAACTGATTCAACACACTGATCAAGTGGCAACATCAAGTACGACACACTCACTCGGTCACTCCGACATGTTGTAAAAGCAAAACAAACAAAAAACCAGCAAAGAAATATTTATCGCCTCTTACTTGTATGCAGGTGAGTGCATACACGATCTGCCAACAGCACATGAACAAACTCGAGAATAAAAGTAAACGGTGTGCGATCGAACCAGCCAGATCAATGAGTAACAACCCCCCTTATGGGAATTATCAGTAACTTTCTGAGTGCGACAATTTCGCACTTCGCTTCAAACTTTCCAACACGTATTCAAGCCAACCAGACAACATGTTTCGTTGGAACTTGAAAATTTTTGGCCATGAGTCAGTCACTTGGTATTCCCGATCAAATAACAACAGGTTTTCTGATAAATGTGTCTGGTTGGAGTTTATAGGGCATTTTAAGGTTTTATAAAACGATCAGGTCTCCTTCATTGTGGTGCTATTTTGAAAACAGCTGTTAGAAGAACACAGTTTTACTTTTTCTTAAATAACTGTAACAGATAAAAATCGATTTTATTTATAACTTAAAAACATATAAAAACTGCTGGCATGTTGCTGCAAATTGTTCACTAATGCACACCTTAAGTGCCCATCTATTTGTATGTTTTATTTTCAGAAGTGGCGGAAAGCAAAAAAATACAATAAATAAATAAATAAAACTCTTGAATAAAGAACAGAACAGATTACAGCTAAATTAAGAACTGCATATTTCTTGCATGAGTAAAACTAAAATGAAAATAATTTGCTAACAAAAATTTGGATCTACAAACGCGACAATTAAGCTGTACTATAGAAAAAGTACAGTTAAGTCGAAATATATTAAGATAAATATATATATATATGTGTTTTTCCTCCTTTCAAACCATAATCGATGACAAACTTCTAGTTTCTATGGTCATCAAATCATCCTCTTTCAAACTTTAACATAATAAATCGCCTAAAAATTAATTGACAAAATCAAAGTCAGTTGACAAACTAAGAAAAATGTCCAGCAACATTGATATTTTGTTGCGCAAAATTTGACGTACATATACAAACTCACATACGGATAAATGCAGCACTCAGCTGTAAGGGAAAATTGCTCTTGAAAACTTTCATTGTTTGCCAACGAAGATTGTTCTAAAAAAATGAACACAGTACAATTTGACCAACATTTTGAACAGAGTACTAAGTTTTGATATGACAAATTTTTCCTATTAAATGCTCCGAGAAGCGTGAAACTTCTTTGTTTGACGTGCCCCCAATGAAACATGTTTTCAATACTCAAGACTGTGCAAAATGTTTCGCAACATTAATTTCTTCACGGGCAACATTTGTCAGCCCACGTAAACTAAGCGAAGCCAAAGTGATATGTTGTTATTAAATTTAGAACAAAAACTATAATTCTTATATATCTTTTAATAGTGGAAAAAATTCTACAAGATAAAATTAATTTGTTTTTCACTGCTTAAACATTTTTGCACATAATTTTCATACCAATATATTTTTTTTTTTTGTAATACGAAATTAATGAAATGCTGAAATCACTGCCATGCAATTGAAAACAGCGTCAACGATTTGTTCACTTATTCGCTTAATTGGAAATTTAGTTTTTCAGCAGAAACAATAAATTTCAATATAAAAAAATTTTGTTGGGATATTTACGGATTAAAGGCGGAGTGATATTTTATGTCAGCAATTTGTCACGAAAACCTGATTACGATGTTGGGTACAATGGAACTATAAAATGGGTTGTTACAAAATTAATGCTGAATTTCATACCATATAAAAAAGTATAACAATCTTGCAGTATTTGTACTCTGTCTAAGCTGTAACGACATGTAAAATGTTTCCGGCAACATTATTTGTTGCTGTCATTATTTAGTGGTGGCAATACCCAGACTAAGGACAACATTTTAGTTTTTGAATAATTTAGAAATTTAACAAGAGTCACAACTTAAAATAACAAAAACTATTTATAAACTCAAATTAAAACATTGGATGAAACTCTACGCGCAATAAAAACTACTCGGAGTAGGAAAATATTGTTGACCAAAGGAGTGGTTGCCATAAATATTTCAAGAAAAAGTGTTGCCAAAGTAGTACTCTGTTCATTTTATCAAAAACATGTCGAATATATCAATCAATATTATGATTTTCCACGCTTTCCATAAAAAACTTCAATGTTGCTCAACATTTTCGACAGTTTTCAATGGTTACCAAAAATGTATTTATCTTATCTTACTTAAACCGAGCATTGTTCCTCAGGCCCTTATAGTAGTATAGATGTATATATCAAATCTTTGGCAGTTTAACCAAATAGTTGCAATCAACTTCAGTCGCCAGGAGTCATCATCATTGTCACATTGACTCGACATAGAAAAATTGTCACGGGGGTGGCTATTCGTTGTCACAAACATTTAGTCTCTCTTGTTGTCAACTTTTGTAAAGTCAAGCATTTTAGACCGGGATTTGATGTGACGACGACTACGGCTCTTGGAAGAAGCGCCATTATGTTGCCATGAACGTATTCCTTAAGGCCTATTAGACCCTCATTTAGCTAAATTTAATAGAAAGTAACCAAAATTTTAGTTTCTTATATATTTGAAATGAAATTGTAGCGCAACATCAACAAGGTTGGTGAAAACAAATTGATCGATCCAATAGACAACACCTACAGTTTTGGCAACAAAATGTGCCAGGAAATGAGGGTTCTATTTTTAAATAAATTAAGTGCATAAGAAAAAAGAAGCCAAGAGATTATTTTCATACAAACATTCATACATCTATATTTAGTATATAAAAAATTATTTAATTTTGTTTTTTTAAACAATTTATTTCCCCAACTACCTTAATTTAACTTTCAATAAACTGCGTGTGAGTGAGATAGAAAAAAGAAATAAAATATTATCGCCTATTTGATGACTTAATCGCAGAGCGTAAACAATGACCACTGAATAAATAACGAAAACTACTCTGGTTTTGATAACGATTATTATTTAATAAAAATAAATTGCGTTGTTTTAATGGCCTCGTCGTGTTATTACGGGGACAAGTTTATGAATCACTGTTAATAGAATTGAAGAACTGTTATTGGGTGCGCTATTGCTGAGAGCCCGAATTTTATTAGGATTGTACGTCTATGCCTCCATAAACGTATCAATAACGGTGTGCAAAGATTTATTTGTGGGTTCATGCAAAACATGAGAACATGCTTGAGCAGGTCTCATTAATATATTCATGTGAAACAAAATATAATCATATTGTTCAAATGTTTATGGTAAGTTCGGTGCAATAATATTGACGGAGAAGTTGACAAAGAATGTTTATGTCTTTGCTTAAAATGTTGCCAATGTAAAAGTATACTTTGGTTTAGCGATAAGTCCTTTATTTAAAGTTGCAGAAAATCTTAAACAGCATTGATTTGTTCACGGCAAAAATTTGGGGGTATACAAACGTTGCCGAAACCGGTAATTTTTATAATTTGAATGCATTTTAAGTCTAGCAACAAAACACAGAAATCAATTTCTATTAATAATTCCACTTGAAACAATGGCCACTTTAATTATTTTGCAGTGAAAACAAAATGTTGCCGGATACATTTCGTTTATTTTCACGTGAAATTTTAAGCCTAAGTTGCAAGCATGAATTTTTCTGAATGAAAACAGTGATAACATGAACGGATAACAAAAAAAGTATGATATTCTTGTTGCAAGGGTTTTGACCGCAATCTTTGCCGGCAAAAGTTTAACCAAAACTCACGGATTAGGCTAAACGTAAAGTTTTTCATACAAAAGTTTCAATGCTTTTTAATACATGTATGTATTTCTGAACAAATGTTTATCAGCACATTTTCGTGTTGAATTTGTAAAAATACTGCTGGTGCTTGAATCGTTCATTAATACAAGTTTTAGATCTTGATTTATAGGTCATATTTTTTGTTTGTTTATTGTTTCAACTTATAATGTGGATACGAGTATTTTATTTGCTTGTAAGTTGTACGAAAAGATTTTCGTTACGGAAACCAAATTAACATTTTTGATTAGTATTCCAGCGTTTAAGGCCGTCTCCAGCTGCACAATTGTTGTCTTGATCAATATTTGAACAATTTGGTAAAAGGAAACTCATTCCCGATTCATAAATTTCCAATATAATTTATCAAAGACTGCTTTAGATTTTTGAGCGACACAAACAGTCAGCGATTAAACATAAATGCCAGCAACAAAAGAGATAACAAATAACATTGAATGAACTCAATATACAAACACACTTCTTGAAAAATAAATATTAATATTTAAATAAAATAAAGAAAAAATGACAACGAGCTGACTGAAATGAAACAAACCAAAAACAAAGCCAAAAGAAAACATACAAAATATTAAAATGGAATTAATTTATTATTCAAATTTATATTCTTAGTCATCAGAATCAGAATCAGCAACATCATCTCATATCAAAACATTTATTTGCATACAGCATATTTATTTATTCTTTTATTTACTTTTTATTACTTTTTCATGTACATATTTCACATTTTTTAAAGATACTTCAGAAAAAACCTGATACAAGAAATGAAAGAAAAAAATATGAAAAAGCGCAAAAAATTCTAAATTAAATAAGAAGCTTTTTTGCCAACGCAAACACAATTTTTCATTATTTGCAAGCAACGCCAAAAGCAACAGCATTTTAAGTTAAAAAAAAAACACAAACCTTAACTTTTTTGCAGTTTTTCTTTCATAAAAAGTTCAGTTTCTGTAAGTGTTTGGATGAGTGCGTGCACGAGTGTAAGAGAACAGTAGTGGACAAAACGATGGCATCAAATGACAAGGACTTTAAAACCGCTACTAGATTTTTAGTTTATATTCCTTTTGGAGCCTTTAATGAACTTCCACTTAAGCGAGATTTTAAGTAAATCTCTTGCTTGTCCCTGGTATTCTATGACAAAGTCTTACACTTTTTCAAAGTTCTGAATCTGAGATTGATTTTTTCATATAGAAAACTTGATATGAAGCCAATGCTGCCACTTTTTTCACTACAAGTATTTTATATTGTTTGACATTTCAGACGCAGTTGAAAATGCTGTTGAAAACTTCACGTAAAACAAAGACCGCTTTAATTATTTCATAGCAAAATGAGAGTGTTGCCACATACATTTTATGTGTTTATCACATTAAGTCGAAAAAATGGCCGACAACCTTAATATCAGATATCAAATTCAGAGAAAATTAATTACAACTAAAACACAAACTTGATTTTAAATCAAACATCTAAATAAAATCATAAATTCTTTTTAAAAATATCGGGCTCACGAAGTGAAATGCAGTCATGATAAAATTTAGGCTCATGCTTAAAACTTTGTTGTGTTGTGACATCACAAGCCTTCCATAGAAACGAATAACATTTTTTTAGAAATAGTTTTCTTTTCGGAATAAAGCATTAAGATTTGCCAAAAATAGGAATAATACCAGCCAGTCTGATAGTGTCAAAGCAAAATGTCATGAAAATGACACAGACTAGAGTTCGGAAGTTGTAGATTTAATAATTTTTAGCATTAGATTCGATTTTTCATTTGATCAGGGCTGTATTTTCGCAAAATGCAAATTGTTGAAGGTGTTCTACTGATGGTTGATGATATTCTTGTTCTCTAAATTCGAAATAGTAACTCGGTCACACTATGCCAAAAAGTTAATATAATTTTGTGGTATTTCACCACTTCAACTGCTGCACATATTCAAAAAGGATGGCTTGTCGGTCACCTACATAAAATAGCTCATCCACCGCTTATCAGGGCTGTTTTTTTTCTACTCCGATTCTTCGTTGGTCAATGAAAATTGTGCTACTTCCATGATAGCTGATATAAAATACTGATGATTTCATAACCCTCTAAAGCTTTACGCTTGAAATACTAGTCTACAGCCATGTCATTATTATTATCGCCACCTTTTTGACGTTATTTTTCCCTCTTTAACTACTCCAACAAAACATCTATTGATTCTGTTCTGCAAAATCTTAAGAAGGCGAAAGGAAAGCAGCAGTTTTGAGCGCTTAAGCAGGTACGAGTTTCTATATTAACGATTTAATTAAATTGGCAAGTTATGTCCACCACTGTATGTAGGTTGGATGAGTGTGTTCGAGAACTCGCTATTTTGTGTTTTTGTTTGTTCCCCCCGTATTTGTTTTGAAATTCTCAGCCCTGTGTTTGTATTTGCATTATGTTGCAATTTTACTCTACTTTTTTCCCTCGGCAAAGTGTGAGTGTGTGTGTGTGTGTACACATTTTTTGCTGTTGCTGATATTCTATGTAACATTGTAACTACATTGAACGAAATTCTGCTGAATTAGCAACATTCGCTAAAAGCTTACACATGCACACAAACACACACACCAACGTGTTTCTTGCCCCAAGTGGTCATGCTCAGCGAACATGTGAAAGCAAATTCCACTTTTGGTTGCTGTTTGTGTGAATGTAAGAGGGCTGCAGAGTTTTCAGACTGGCCAACAAAAAATCGAAAATCGAAAATCCGAATTACAGTTTTTTATTGTTAATAATTAATGTAGAGAAAAAAAACATCTCAAGAATTGCACTTGATCATTTGGAATAATTGTTTTTTTCGAAAACTTTTATTTTCATATTCAACAATTCAATTGACTGAATCAGTTAATGATTTCTTTGAATACGGACGTGCAAAGGAACTCGAGAATTCGAACAATAAGTAGATGATTCGCTCAAAGATTTGCTATTATTAAATTTATATCCAAACATAAATTTAATGAATAATTTTTTCAATTTTTTATCGAAATTTAATTTGTTTCTTGTTGCTGAATCTGCTAAAATATTTATTGAAAAAAATAACTATTTTTGGCAAAAAGTTTACGGATTTTTAAAAATAAATTTTTTCTGTGCTGTTCAAGGGCTGAACGTTTAATACTGTCTACTGAAATGTCTCAGAGGATTTTTACGTATACAGTGGGCACATTTTTTACACTGGCTATTCTACGAGTTCAGCGAGAATTATGAAATTTAGTTTTTTTTCCTTCTTTTTTGCTGAACTGTGCAATAATCAGTTGGCCTAAACTTTAGTGTCTCGTGTTCTAGGCTTCATACATAGAAATTTGTTTAAGGAAAAAAATCGCCAGAAGAATCCAATTTATTTACCAGATAAATTAAGAATTATCTAAATCAGCCAGTAAGCAGAAAGCACAATTTTTTAGCTGCTGCAGATGCACAGAAATGCTGCTACAGAATAGGAACTGGAGGATGTTTCGAACATTAATGGATACTAGAGGTTTTCATGATAACGAGAATCTCATATTTAAGCCAGAAGTACGCAGTTAAAATGCGTCAGTAATTAGAATGCGTTCCAACTTATTCATAACTTTTCACCAGTTGACCAAGAATTTAGTTTCACTTGTGAAACGAAACCTGTATAAAAAAAACTTCACAGCTCTTAAACGTACAACGAAAATAAGTCGGCTTAAATCTTATTCTCTGCAACTCGTTATCTGGAAGTCTGCTGTTCCATTTTGCTACAAGTGTTTCGCTGTTTGCCTGTTTTAGAGTTTCTTTTTTTTCTCTATTTAGGACACTGTTACATGTCTGTTAATATGTAAATGTTGTAGTGGATTTTCTGCGTTGGTGTTTTAGCTTTCTGGCATTAAATGTTTTCATTGCTGATTTCTGATGAGATGAGTAGAAATATGAGTTTGAACAGTTTGTGTTAGTAGGACTTTTTCGGTTTTGCTTTGTTAATGTTTTTAATTTTTTATTGTTTTAATTTCGTTCTTACAACATACATAGAATATAATAAAACACTGAAACATTTTTATTTGCATGAAAAGAGTTTTTGTGTTTGTAGAAGTTTTATTAAATGACTTACCGGGGCTGGGTTAGAGTTACCGTTGGACACACCATTGCCGTAGCCATGAGCATTTAAGGCTGAAGAAATGGTTGAAGCACTCAATTTGGTGTTGCTGTTAAAGAGACAATACAATAAAATATAAGAAGCGGGGCTTTAAGTATTTTTCTTTTATATAAAAATTCTATTTCACAAAATATTTCTTCTTCAAAAAAATTTCTAATAAAATATTATTTGCGGCTAATCCAGGGTTTTTTATGTTTTACATATAAAAATAAGTGCATATTTAAGTGCTGGCCAAGAAGCTGTCACAATTGATGGAAATATGTGTCAGATAATTGAAAAAAATTTTATATAATTTTCCTTCTTGATGATCATTTATGGAACAATTTGGAGCACCTTTTTTTCTTTTTTTGTTTTGCACATCATTGAAAACTTAATATCCTTAATTGCAACGAAAAATTTCTTTTAATTAGAAAAATTTGTATTAAGCACGTTGAAGTCATGCGTCACCTCATATCGAAAAAAGCGACCTAACTGAGGGAAGTCAAAAGTCTATTACGGTCAAAATATCTTAAAATAATAAAATGCGGCCTATTGATTTTCAAACTTTTAAATTTATTTACATTAAGCCGGCGATATGTGTGCGAGTGTTTTACGTCAACGCCAAAAATAAAATATCATATATTTTAATATCCACAAATGTGTTGCATGACACTTTCATGTTCCATTAAGTCATCACGGTCGGCATATTGGCAATCTTATTGACCACGTCAATAGCAAAATCAGTTCACTTTAAATTGTATTAGATGTATGTATGTAAATACATGTGTACAAATGTATGTATGTATATTTGTGTCAGCATGTATTTATGTGTTCGTGTATGACATGTTATTAAGGTGGGCCCAAGGGCTGGAAAATGAGTTTGAGTTTTGATTTTAAAAGAATTTAAAAGAAAAATATATATTCGTTAATGGATATAAATTGAATTATAAAAAATAAAAGTCCAATTGCAATGTGTTAAAAGAGATTCTTTAACTTAAACAAGATACCGCACAAGAGTAGACTCTCATTGAAAGCATATTTATGTAGATCAACATGCATTTAAACAAAATCAAGACATGCAGAATCTTGTCCGGAATACCACTTTTAGTACAATTACATAAATATCTATATAATAGTTTCGTTTTCTCAAATAACATTCAAAGCGCAATTTTTAATTCTCTGAAACAATATTTTTATTATTTAATATTTTTATATTGAAATTATCATAAATCCTTAAGACCTGTTTCACTACAGGTCACCCACAAGAGCCCCATAAATTACTGATTTTATCGAATATATTTTATTTACATGGTTTAATTTTATATTTTTTTGTAAATATTTATTTCAATTTCTAAATTCGATGTATTTATATCATCGGCTTTAAATATTCAAGGATCACTTATGCGACATTTTACGAAAACCGGTTTTCGAAAAATCGATTTTTTTTGGGAATTGAATGAATTCTTCGTCATTCCTTCTAATACATATAAATGGATCTAGAACCAGTTCACAAACCAAAAAATTTTATATTAATTCAATTATTGCAAAAACATATAATTAAGCCAACACGGAAGCAAATTTCTCACAAATAAAAATTTGTAGAAAATTATTTTGTTATCAAAAAAAAAAAAATATATATTTTAAGTACCTGCCGCTGCATGCAAAATTTAAGCTTTTAGAAAATACAACCATACTATGGGAACGAAGGTTATACGATATAACTGCGGCCATAGCATTTCTAAGCGAGATACATACCTCGGGTTGTTGAACTTGCTTAAATAGTTCAAGTCATGCGTATGGAAATTTATAAAAAGGAAATGAAGCCGCCAAATCAACATGAACAACAAATTATTCATTTACATACATACATAAGGGATAAAATACCTCATAAATATTTCATAGATGTGTAAAAAGTGGAATTTGCTTTACCAAAAGACCCAAAAAGGCGGCTTATAGTGCATCTGGAATTTATAGCCAAATCTAGCACTTTTTGACAAGATTTCCCATACAATCGTACTAATCACGAATTTTGGCCAGGAATTTGTGTCCCCAGAAAAGACTTCGTCAATTCGAGAAAAACAATATCCCTCTCTTTAGAAATTCCAAATAAAATTAATCTTAATTAAATGAAGACTCAAAAATAATTATCGGTTCACCAAAACTTTTTCCGATTTATATTTATATATACACACATATGTATGTACATTTTTAGCCCGTTGCACAGTCGAAAAGAGCTGCATTTCTATTGGAATTCTATGGGTTTTTAAAATTTTTAGATTAATCGATTTTTTTATAAAGAAAATAGTTATTTTTTGTTATTAATTCGCATGTTTTTTTTATCTCTTGTCAGAAAAACTGAATAGAAAACTAGAGTGAAATTCTAAATTTATTTTTATTCTTAATCTATACTTTTTCTCGCCGGGAATTTTTTCCAAACGAAATTTTTATTTATAATAGAGGGAATGAGAAAAGAGAGAAAGTTCTCGCGGAACTGCCGTTTATATTGAAGCTGAACACGAAATCCAGCTCGTGCATATATTTTAACAGAATCGCCTCAAATCTACTCGCTAATAAGAGATGCAACTGTGGTTTTCTTGGTTATGGCTAAAAAAAATACAGCACTGCACAAATCAAACTTGACACAAAAAATATTAAACATGCGAAACTGTGAGCTGTACCAAAAATTCACTATATTTATTTTATTAATATATTTGTAAAAAAAAAGAGAAAAGATATACGAGTAGGCGCCACATCTACATAACAAGTATGACGAAAATAACAGTACTTTTTTAGTCAGCTGCTTTCGTTATGAAATGAAAACAGTGCGGTAATCGATATAGAGTCTGGGTTAGATATCGCTTTCAGGTTAACAAGCATTTTGCGTTGCCTAAAGCGGTTTACAAATGAAAATCTACGACACCGATGTAACGTGCGTCATGTAGCGTACATATTATAGCTTTTGATAAAAAGCCATGCAACCGGTTTGCAAATCGTCTCAAAGAACCGAACCGTTCGCCCTAATAGCAAGCTGTGCTGTCATACTCTGCTAGAGACATTTATTGCCGTCGACAGTAGTTTATGAATTTATAATGTTTTGCTTCATTGGCTGTTTTCAATTTGCCATTTACCAAAAACTACATTTGACAATATTGTTGAAAATATTTATTAATTTATAGATTTTGGCAATATAGATATTTCTATGTAATAATTTTATTTTTATAACAACATTTTTGCTGCATTATATTTCAGCTTTTAGTCTGATTAGTTTTGCACAAAAAAAGGAGTAAAATCTGCTTGTGGCTCTAAGTCCCATTTATTTGTTTGTCATGGAAAAGTGTTTAGCAAATATTTAATAGAGAATATTTGTTTAACAAAAATTTTAGAAACTGTTGTGCGGTTAAAGGTCCTCTTCAGTTCGCATTTCATGCGGATTGATGTTTTTCTTTTCTGTGAATTTTAGGAATTGGCTGCGTAAGAAACTCTGCAGAACAGGCGATTCATTTTGTAACGAAACAAATAATGAAATGGAAGCAGCAGCGATTTATCCCCATAAGGTCTTAGTTATTTCGAGTTAAAGAGGTGAAAAAGATGTGATTGGCAGGGTAAAGTCGAGAGTGCCGTCAATCGGAACAATTACTGGTTAATTGACTTCGGACTTCGCCAGAAACAAAGTATTTAATAAGTTTCATTCCAACAAAACCAGCAGAATAAAAAACAAACTTCAAAATAAGTTCTGTAACAAGGATTAATATTTACAATAAGAATTAGAGAACTTGAAGCCGAATTCTTGACTTGAACGCAATGAAAATGATGAAATCTTGGATGTCCAAATGTCTGATAAAACGAATATTAATTTGTTTGCATGAGATCGAAAATCATTTATAGTCCGTCTAGCCGATTGTGAATTTGGCCTATAGAAAGAAGACAACACATTGTGCTTTGGGTCAATTTGGAAAATTGCCCTTTCTGGATAAAGGGTTTATTTGAATGAAAATGATAAAATCTTGAATGCATAAGACTAAAATTGCAATATATAAAACTATAAAATTTGCTACCAAGTTCGGAGACTTGAACCCCTCCATTTTCCCAAATAATCAGACTTAAAGTCCACACGAAACTTCCGCAGAATTTGGGAAACAAAATTGGATTGCTTGTACGATCAAATTCTAGAGCTGGGGTGCGGATTTAAGATCCCTATTGCACATCTGGGCAATTTTTAGAAATAAAATTCACATGATCCAATTGTATTTCGAAAATCGTTTCGGGTATCTGAATTATTCAATTATCTCCTATATCTCAGACTTCGATGCCTAGAAGTTATGAACATAATCAAATAATTTAAGGACAATCCACTTGTGTTCCAAGTGTTGATGTAAACTTTCAGTTGGCGGCGTCTAAAACATCGATCCATGGCTGCCGATTTCTTTTAAGCGGAATTGATTGGATGTTTTGGCCACCATTTGCAAGTGGTTTTAAGTGTAGAATGATTTGTGCCGCACAGCTCATGTCACCTTCCGCGTTAGCGATATCTATAACAAACTCTCGTCTCGGTAAAGTGAAATGGCCATCGACATCGAGCTCTTTTTCTTTAGGGCTTTGCTTGAGACACAGATCTATGCAGCCCACAATGCCAGCATAGTCCAGACTCTCGTTTAAATCAAATGAGAATAAGAAACTCTAGCTAACGAAGCAAATTCAAAACATTATCCTTTTTGTTAGAGAATTCAATAGATAAATAAAATGAACTAATTCCCCTATTTCGCATAACCGTTTCGCTACACATTTGCCCCATATCCTAAGCTAAGCCTTTGTTTTAATTTGTCTATTTGTTTGCAGTGTTGACGTGAATACGGCACGTACGCGGCATTATTTATTCTAGTACCGCTCTTCTCGATTAATACACCCTTCAAAACTCAATTAATCAAAAAATCAATTCCATTTAAAAATCAATCACTCACTTCTCGTTTAAATACAAAACGCCAACATTTTCACCATTTTAATATACAAATAACAAAAGTAAAAAAAAAATGTTTATTCGCGATATAAATCCTTTATGTTAAAATTAATATGCCAGTCATTAATGGCTGTTTTCATACGTGTTTAAGGCAAAAATCAAACATCAATATTGGACATGGTAATTTTTTTTTTTCTGTGCAACGACTGATTTTGCAGTTTTGTCCGTTTCAACTGAAAAACATGAAAACCAGTCAGTGAATTTAAATAAATTCAACTTGTTCGCAAACAGCAACATTTTTCAACCAAAATAAAATGATATCCCGTATACTTTCACAGCAATAGTGTGTGGGCTTCCCCTTTCTTTTGTGTGTGTGTTTTTTTTTTGTGTTTAAAAACTAAAAATGTCAATTAAGTGAAATAGCAAAAATAATCAGCTGAAAAACGAAAAACAAAAATGTTGGTTGTCAAGTACTTACGGTTTGATGGGTACGGGAACGTAGCCCTCGGTGCCGCTGGGTGGATTTTGCAAGGCGGCCAGTTTGGCATGGATGTCACAGTACAATTTGTTGTTGAAATTGTAGTAACCTTGATTCTTCAACGAAGTGCCACAAGTGGCACACTTGAAACATTCAACGTGCAAATTTCTGTCCTTGATGCGTACGAAGACCCCACTGTAAGTTTTGTGCAAATGATATATTGAATAGAAAAAAGTTGTTTAATTGAATTCGATTCGAAATAGAGAAATAAATAAAAGTTAAATATACACACATACGTATGTATGTATGTATGTAAGAGCAAAAACAACAACACAACCATGTGAACAACAACAATTAAAATTTTTGTGAGACAGGCAACTGAAATTGTTCTGTTTTTTAATTAATTTTTCGGTTGTCTTTCTTCAAAACCACACAAGTTCGTTTCTTTTAATTCATTTCGTTTTTAAAGTAAAAGAACTTAATATTTAGTCTTTCCAAGAAACCGCCACAAATTATACATTTTGGAAGCTTTTGGCAGTAAAACTTCAGGCCAACGAAGACGGTTTCAGGCAGAGGTGCGAGGGCCCGCCCGGAAAACTTATCGGGTACAAATATTTTGCAATAACTTCAAACTAAAATACTCCAGAAGATCAAAAATTACATTTTGCTATATTACAATAAATAATTTAAGTGGCGATCTAGGAGTTATGAAAATCCCTTACAGCCATCCTGCGAAAAAAAAACTCATTAATAAGTCCTTTTACGTGTTTTAGTGTTAAAATTAAAAAATACACTAAAAGGTGGGGGCATGGAACTTAGTTCTGCTCCGACTGGCTTTTCTACACTGTTGAAAATTTCCAAAGTTATACAAACACGTGCAGCCAAGCAGGCAAAACTATGTACTGATAAAATCTATTCAGAGAGGAAAAAATCAAAACCACAAATACGCCAATTTATTGTAATAATTTGTTCAAAATTCACCGAATATGTGTGATAAAAACATCATACAAATTATATAAAAATTTGTAAATGAAAAATTGGAATTCGATTTTCTGCCATATTTAAATAAATAACTCACGTGACTATATTCTGAAAATATGTATTCCACCAAAATGCGGTGCCTGCACCTTTATAAAATAGAAAGCTATTACTTGCTAGTCTTAGCCCAATAGACGTAATAAAATGTTTAGAAAACGTCTACATTTCGGGGGATGTGTTAAGAAATGGCCATTTCGGGCATCTTGACGATTTGCCTAATACGAAATCCGATGCCTGTAGCGAAGATTTAAATAGGCCTGGGTGTTTTTTTTTTGAAAAATCCGTCCGCAAGTACAGAAGTCACATGAAAACACTCCACAAGAAGAGATGTTTTGGAAATCGGATCTCATTGAACTCATTACAAAATCACAAAATGCCACAATGTGACCGTCATGTCGGTTTTTTTTAGCGTCTGTCTAATCTGATGTTCGTTATTCAGATGCTGATGCCGAAACAACAGGACAAGATCGGACGTGGTGAACCTTTACTATCGCTGGTGCAAACTTTTGGTGCAATGCATTCATTTTATAGCAGATACGATGGTCCTTCACAGTGGACTCGTCAGAGTTCGAGCCGACCGATTTGATAAGCAAAATCTGCATGCCAAAGGAACTGAATGTACTCGTATCTTGAAATCTTAGATCTATGCCAATAGTTTACAATCAATCGCAGCCTTCAAAAAATAACATATTTCAGTGGGAGGTGCCCGGCAACGTCATTGAAAATTGTACCACTCGGATTAGTGCCACTGTAAGCAGCCACGGCAGAGATTTGAACGTGTTTATTCGACATCTAATGACGCTAATTGAAAGTTCCTTTATTTAGTTTAAATAAAAAAGGATAGAAACGCGTTCTATGAATCTAATAAAAGCAATAACTTCACTGACACTTGCGCAATATCTCAATTTTTCCTGGGACATTTCTAATTTTCTTTTCATACGCTCACCAGATTTTAATCACCATGAAGTTTTTCCGATTTTTTCTTTAGAAAAACTTAAATTTCTTTAAATACGTCCTCTCATTTTTATTGGAAAATCGCATTCCATTTTGCGGCATATGTTCTGAATCAAACCACATGTATTTTCTTAATTTGTGGTTAATTTAAAAATGTAATTTGCCATAAACATTTTCAGTTTTATTATTGTCGCATTTTACATAGTAAATTTTTTTTGCGTTTTTAATAAAAATGAAATGATTGAAAACTGTTCTCACCAGCCATTAATTTACGGTTTATTAATTATAATAATAAGTATTGAAAATCGTTTGATATGTTTGCAGACATGTTCGTACATGATTTTGCATGTTTCGCACATATGAAGAGTGAAAATAAAAATTATTGAAAAATTTCTACAGCAAAGCAAGAAAAAAATGTTGAAAATTTATCAATTAAATATTAAAACCTTAATAAATAATAAACAAAATGACCACCGACCAATAAACACAGGCTGTACTCGTATGTATGTATGTGTGCATGATGGATTCGTGCAGGAGACACAATGTTTGCGAGTAAATATGCGGTCTCCGCACATACATACCTCAAATTTTATGATGCACAGTGACTAAGGAAATAAACTGCCCTTCAGCCGAATCTAGCGCCTTGTTTTTCTTAATGAAAAATTCTTAATTAAAAAACGTATTTTGTCTATAATCATGTGTCTGAGCAGGATGTGCAGCAATATTTATACAACATACAGTCTCCAAAAACAATTACTGTGGCAAAAAAAAAGTATTTTATATTGTTCAAAAACTGCCACAAAAGTCTTCGTAACGAAATGTTGCAGAAATAATCTGTTCATGTTGAGAAAATCATATGAAATGTATGTGGCAACATTTTACTTGTGCTGCGTAATAATTAAAGTGGCCGCGTGAAATTTTCTGTAACAGCTGATTGCTGCAGTTCTCTAAAAGTGTATGTAAATATGTACCAAACGTTTGAACTATGTATGTAAATTCAGCGATAGGCAACCTTGGACACACATCAGGTTTTCCGAATGAAAAAGTTGACGTTGCTTTTGAGCAGAGTTCATACATTGAGACGGCACAGGAAGAAATTGTCTGGTCCACGATACTCCAAAAATATAAAATTTACTACATGAGTTTCCTTCAAGCATGTGTACCACAATGTTTCCTTAAGTGCTGTTCTTTGAGGTGGACTACGGTTCATTTACTTATATTTTTTTTTTGGTGGAACCAGAAACAGACTCACAAAAATACCTTAGAGTAAAAGTATTTAATATATTTAAGAATTACGAAACAAACAAGTCGAACACACTATTAAGCATTAAACTGATTTATAACCTAACTTTTGGCAAAACAGTAGCCATCCTACGATATGCTCATGTTTGTGGGACTCTGCGGCCAAAAAGGGTTTGCCGCACTTCTTTTTATGGCATATGGTACATGCGAAGGCCTGTCAGAGCCATGTTATTAGCAATACCGTATATCGAGTACTCTGTAGTATTCGAATATCATGTAGTGTGACTCGATGTAACAAAAATCTCTCATTCGTATTTTAGTCCTCGTGCTTTTAATGCACCGACCCAAAAGCAGTTAGAAACTTTTAAGTTTTTTAGTAACTAAAAAATATCTTTTTAATGTTTAAACTTTTTGTTATGCCCCTAATACACATACAGTCAAAGCTCGGTATAACGAAGGATATAGTGTCAGACCTATTCGTTATGCGCCGAAGTTGTTGTTTGAAAACATTTTCTGAATTTAGTGTTAATAAAATGGCTTTATTTAATTTAATAACTACTGGGATGTAAACAAATTATTTGTAAATGTTTATGATTTATTTCTCTTAATAGAAAAGAGCAGTTATTCTCTCTTTTTTTTTAAATTTTCCTCCCGGGAGCAGTTGTTTCTCCAACACAAACCTGTTTCGTCGGCTTTCAAAAGTGAGTGATATGTTAAGCCCTTTTCTAGTATAATTTTAAGCAGCTTTCTTTTAGATGGCTCTATTAAGTCACATCGTGATGATAACTTTTCAGCAGTCTCTACATATTAGAAGTCTTAAGGCTGCCCAACCATCACTATTACTTGCGTTCAACCCTCCGGTGCACAGCTTGCCTTGTAGTTGTACGGCCTTTGCATTTAATCCTACGACTTTTCCTCCATATCGGAATATTCCGATTCGAGTTTATTTAATGTACGTGTGGAAGATTTGGATCATATGAACGAAATATATAGAAAAATAACGGTAGTATAACGAATAGTTTCACCTTTTTCTGTTCGTTTTTAACACATTAAATAATTAATTTTTTCATACGAGTGTTTTCAGACATTCCTTGTATTGAGTGTCAAAAATGTAAACTTTCTCTATATAATATTAAAAATTTACCCATTCGTTATATGGCGAGTATTTGAGATGCCGAGCTTTGACTGTATTGGCCAACATTCTTTTACACTGAAAAATGTTTGCCAGAATCGTCTTCAGCTTGATGAAATAACTTGCGAAAGAAACGTGAAATTTTGTTCACTTTCGTTTAATCTAGTTGGCAGCGGAGGAGGAGAAGGAGGAGAAGGAGGAGAAGGAGGAGAAGGAGGAGAAGGAGGAGGAGTTTGCCTTCGATAGGAATGTTTTAGTTTTTACCACAAGCGCAAAATTATAGCAAGAAAGAAAAAGATATTCCGAGCTGGGGAATATTCGCGTTACACTGTGCCCTGTTCAGCCATATAATGCTATTAATGTTACTTTGCTGTGTTTAAAATGTACACTACTCGACTCTAGTTCGTATACAAACACGACATGGCTATAAAACAATGTTTGCATGTACACAAAGGACACGCACACAAACACACACACACATACATATTTAAGCAGTGCGGTAGACACTGGAGCGTCTGTGTGCGTGCTGAAACTCTTATAAGCCCATGCCTTTGAGGGAGTGTGAGACTTCAATATAAGTTTGAACAAGAGGTACGGCTGCATATTATGAATATTTCAATTTAAATGATAATTTGTTGAGTGGCTTTGTTGTTGCTGCTGCAGTTGGTCATGTGTGCTGTTATTGTGTTGTCTGTGATGCAATCATCAACAGTAACAAATAACGGGCAACAATAAATGCACAGAACACAAAAAAATATGAATTTTAAAATTATCGCCAATACAGATTTAAATTATTTTCATATGTGGAGCCTTAAATAAAAGCGATTTCAGACATTAAATTGTGTTCGCGGGACAAAAGGACAGCCCAAGGAGAGGGCAAGTGAGACCAAACTGCTTAACAGGGGTTGGTTGAAGTTCGAATATTCTGCCTGCATAAACTTGCCCATTTTACTTATGCAACTATAAAGCAGAGTTCGTAGATTGTCACGGAACTGGTCTAAAAAAAGTAAAACAAATTTTCTTATATAACGTTCACAAAGTAGAGAAAATATTTCAATAAACCCGGAAAAACCCATGGTTTGACGACGAGTGCAGGCAGGCACATTCAGCGAAGCTAGCAGCGTATAAGGCGACGTTGGAGAGAAGAACGAGAGCAGCTCGTGAGCTCTACGAACGGAAGAGAAGGGAAGAACACCGGCTTCTCAAAAAGAAGAAGAAAGAGCACGAGAAGCGCGCGATCGAGGAACTGGAGAGGTGTTACGGCAGGAATAATATCCGAAAGTTTTACCAACGGGTAAAACAACTATCCAATGGATATAAGCTTCGGACAGAAGCCTGTCGTGACGAAGAGGGACAAATCGTAGTAGAGTCGCAATCGATGCTGAGAATCTGGAAAGATCACTTCTGCAGACAATTTAACGGCGAACAAAATACCGATTCCATCGCCAGGCAGAATATTCCACTACAGATAATGGACGATGATGGTAGAGAATTTTGTCCCCCCGACCTGAATGAAGTCAAGATAGCAATATCGAGATTGAAATCAAACAAAGCTGCAGGAGCGGACGCACTGTCCGCGGAACTATTTAAGGCAGCCGGAGATGACCTGGTTGGGCGCATGCACCAGCTCATCTGTAAGATATGGTCGGAGGAAAGCATGCCCGACGAGTGGAATCTCAGCATCGTTTGCCCGATCCACAAAAAAGGAGACCCCTTCAACTGCGCCAACTACCGAGGAATAAGTCTCCTGAACATCGCCTACAAGATCTTCTCTGCCGTTTTGTGTGAGCGCCTGAAACCATTCGTGAACAGTTTGATAGGTCCTTATCAGTGTGGTTTCAGGCCGGGGAAGTCCACCATTGACCAAATTTTCACACTACGGCAGGTCCTGGAAAAGACCCAAGAGATGCAAATCGACACCCACCACCTATTCGTCGATTTTAAGGCCGCATATGACAGTGTGTATAGGGACGAGCTATTATACGAAGCCATGCCTAGTTTTGACATTCCTACCAAACTCGTCAGGCTGTGTAGGATGACGATGGAGAACTCTCGCTGCTCCATCAAGGTCGGTAACGAATTCACCGAGACCTTCAATGTCGGAAGGGGATTTAGACAAGGCGACGCATGTGACTTTTTTAACATAATTCTTGAGAAGATCGTGCAAAACTCACACGCCAACAACAGAGGCACGATCTTCCAAAAGTCCGTGCAACTGCTAGCATGCACTGACGACATTGACGTGATTGGTCGAACACAGCGAGCCGTCACTGAAGCGTTTGCTGGTATTTCAACGGAGGCGGCCAAAATGGGTCTAGCGGTGAACGAGGGCAAAACGAAGTATATGCTGTCATCAAAAAAGGACGCGCAACACCGACGACTGGGCCAGAACATCACCATAGGCAGCTATAACTTCGAGGTAGTGAAGGACTTCGTCTACCTTGGCTCCCAAGTCAACAGTACGAACAACATCAGTACCGAGATCAAACGCAGAATAACTCTTGCCAATCGCTGTTTCTTTGGGCTCAAGAGGCAATTGAGTAGTAAGGCCCTTTCTCGAAAAACCAAGTTGACACTATATACCACTTTGATAATCCCTGTACTTCTCTATGGCGCAGAAGCATGGACGGTGTCGAAGGCGGATGAGGAAGTCCTTGGTATTTTCGAGAGAAAAGTTCTGCGTTCAATGCAGATGTGGGTGTCTCGATGGATAAGTTGTTAGAGTAGTCGGATAGTGTTGACAGCCGCTTTCCGGTTGTTTTGCCAATCATCAGCAGACAGTTATTTATCCAAAAGTCGCATTCGTCATAGATTTCGAATATAGTTATTATATTCGAAGCTTCAATCAGCGTGAAAGACTAAAATATAATTATTACTGTGCGTAGATTTAAATGTAAGAAGAAAAATATTGGGAACAGTTTTTGGCGTTTTTGCCCACAAACACACAACTATTTTCGAATAATACAAATAGATACATTTTTCATTATTTAAAAACATTATTTTTATCATTGATACCACAAATCAATAATTTTTTTCGAACTATTTAAATATAATCATAATATAAAAATTAATGTCAAAATAATCAGCAACATTTTGCTTTGAATAAGGAAGTACATAGAAGTTTAATTTAAGTTAAACAAAAATAATTCAAACGATTTTTATTAAAGCAGCTGGTAATTTCCGAATTTTTTTTTTTTTTATAAAAAACTTGCTTGAAAAAGATTTTGTCGCTAAGAGGGCTTGAAATTGTCTTCCCACAAGTCACAGGCGATTTTTCTTTGGGCATTAGTTTTGACAACCTTTTAGTCTTCTTTTATTCATTCTTCAGCGCTTGGGACCGGACTAACACATAAACAAATACATACATCCCCCCTACAAAGTGACCTTAAGCAAACTTAGACTTAAAACAATTCAAACTCTTGTAATTGAAACAGCTGATCATCTAAAACGAACAAGCCTTAACACTAGCAGAATTTTGAAACACTTTCTAAATTGTTTTGATTTTTTTTTATGAAAACGGGCTTTTCTTATTTCAACTTGTTAATGTCTTATGAAATTAAAAACTTGCCATTTGTTCAATTTTGTAGAAACTAAGAAACAGGATACTATAGAGCGAATAACTAATTTGTTTTCTTTCATTGCTTTAATTGAATTAATCTAAAACTAAACTAAACTTTTTCAATTGAAACTTTACAGCTTTTTATTATCCTCCGCTTACAAGAACTGCTAGTAAATTTGCTAAAATTCCACTAAAACGGCAACATTGCTCCCAAACACCTGCTACAAGTCTGGCCGGTACTCTCTAGTCCTTGAATTGATTTTAAATTTTCAGTAGCAATTTAAAAATAAATGTGTATACGAGTGCAAACAGCAAACGTCATATTTATGGTGAGTTAAAAGGGAAAAAAAGAACACGATTTCAACATAAAACATTCACTGCAACAACAACACAAAAGTTGCTCACACACAGACACACGCTCCGCTCCGTCCACACCCGGCAATTGTGTTTGCGTGCGAGCGTAAATTTGTATTTTTATATGCATCATAATTTTCTTACACAATGCCAACACCACACATTGCGCACGGCGGATGTCCGCTAGCAGATAATGGTCTAGGTTGACCATCCGGTCCTAATGCTGCGGCCGCAGCAGCTGCTTCCAGCTCTTGTTTGTATTCCGGCGTCTGCAGGGCCGGGCAGACGGGCATAACAATTAGTCGGGGATCGGGTATTTCTTGTATGGGTGAAGCGGCGGCCCTCGGTGGTTCACTGGTGGCTGTTGACTTTGGGGTTGGCAGGCTGGGACGATGGGTGGCAGCCGGTGCCAGTGTGTTCTGCTGCAATGGTGTGCCAATGCGTTCATCTTCGCCGTCGTGCTTGTAATGGCCGCCAATTGCATGACTCCGTGTAAAGTAGTAGTTCGCTTGGCTGTGCGGCTCTAAAGAATTCAAGTTTTTAAGAAAATATTAAACATTTAACGATGTGTTGCCTGGCTGTGGCTTTCTAAGTTTAACTGCTCTAACTGATCCCTTATTTGTGTTCAATTGAGCTAATAAATTATTCCGAAAAGAAAAGTCCTGCACTCCTGCATACACAAGTTCAGCAATAGACCTATTCAAAAGTATCTCAGTGTTGGTCCTATAGTTTTATGAGTGCAAACAAATAATATTTAAAATTATAACATGATGTTAGACAAAATGTTTGGCGAAAATGTAAAAAAAACACTTTGAGCAACATAAAGATATTAAATGTTGCAGAAACATAATGATGATTGTTAACAGGTAGACATGATTCCAAGCAAATGTTTGTATTCATATTGTCACATACATGCATATATGTTGATATATGAGTTATCGGTTTTGTTTTACATTTAATTTTGGAATGATTTCTTTGGCTAAACCGTTTCTAATTTTATGAGGATGAAAAAATTTTAATGGATGACCAAGAGAGTTCGTTTTACGCCCGACAAATAGGCCACACTTGCTCCTTTTTATTCAGCCCGCTTTGCCACATCGCCGGGTTCCACTTTAACTTAGAAAAGAAACTTGATGCATGAAATAAAATTGGCCAAATTGGTCTGCCAAAGATTTATTTACTACTTTTTTCTGCATTTTTTTTTTTACTTTAGAAAAGAATAAATTACAAACATTTTGTATGATTTGAAGGCGGCTAAATGTGTTATATTTAAATGACTTGGAAGCACATAAAAGTCGTTCACAGCAACTCACACAAGAAATACTTGAAATGGCCGAGTTTTTTTTTTTTTTTTTTTGTTATAATGACAATGAATTTAAATAATTTAAAATTTTAATTGTTGTTTTTTGGTTCGTGTTATTTTTTGGTTTGGGTGTTTTTTACCACAAAATGAAAACAGAAAGAAAATTAAAGAGATAGAAAGAAAGAAAGAAAGAAAAAGAACAGAGGGAGAGAGATAAGGAAAGAGATGAAGAACTTACGTAATGAGACGTTCACAATCAGCGCAAATATTTTGGCCAGTTGGCAGACCACCAGAGCTGGGGGGCTTTGGTTGAGTTACTGGTGCAGTAACGTGTCTAGTGGCTGATTGTTGTTGTTGTTGTTGTTGGTGCTGGTGTTGTTGCTGATGATGATGATATTGTTGCTGCTGCTGTTGTTGTTGATGATGATGTTGTTGTTGGTGGTGGTGTTGTTGTTGTTGTTGGTGGTGTTGTTGTTGTTGGGGTTCTTGATATGGATGATGATTGTTGTTGAATGCTTTTGTTTATTATTTTTCATTTTATTCAAATATAAATTTTATCGTTTTTTTGTTGTTGTTGTTGTTTTTGGTGTGTTAATTGTACAACGAAATGCAACAGACAAATAATGCAGGTGGTTTATTGTTGCCCCCCGGTTTCGTTTTCACATGATTTAGGCATGAATAAACGAGTGAAGATGTTTTCATGACAAACACAAATAGTAACAACACAAACAGGCACAAAAAGGAAGTGAAAATAAAACAAAGAAACACACATGAATAAATATTTGGGCTAATTATAATAAATGTATGCAGTTCATTACTGAAATTATTTAATGTATCTCTACTAATACTTAAAATACTTCCATGTTTTCAAGGTCTTGTGAAATAAATTTTAAAAAACTATTTTTATACATCACAGAAAAAATGACAAAATTTGGAGAAAAAAAATACTAAAAATTTCATACATATTTACACTCCTGCTCTTTTAAATAAAATTTACTCTAAGATCTTTCACATTTTACTCTCTACAATTGCTCGCCATCGTCTAACTCAAATAGGTTTTGTCCATGATTAATGCAGTACAAAACAAATGCCAAGTTATAGTAATCGCTTATATTACCTGGTGTAGAGGGGCCAGATTCTTCTTCGCGCAAGAATTTCAAGACTTCTGACTTTTCGGCCTGGTATTCCTTTTCGTTTTTCTTGAAGTTTACACTGTAAAAAAGAAGAAATGTATTATTCAAATGTATCCCTAAAATATGCAATATTTTTTTCACTAAAAATACATACTACAGTAGAGAGCAAAACGAGTTTCTGTAGAACAAAAGTTTATATTTAACACAAAAATATTTTGTTTTGCGGATTTTAAGCCGTAGAAAATGAGTTTAAACTTAAATTTCATATTTAATTTTCTTCAAACTTAAAAAAAACATGTCCTAGAGGAAGTCTTCCTTTCATGCTGTAATTTTTTTTAACAACTTTTATACATCAAATTTCTTTCAAATTTTTTGATTTCTAATTTAAAAGCTTCCAAATGTTAAGCTCTAGACGCGTGAAACTTAAAAAGAAGAGTAGGCTTCCAAAAATAAAACTAGTCAAGTCCTAGTTACCCACATTTAAAGGTGATTGAATGGCTGAAAAATAGTGGCGGTCAGCACCAGAACGGCGACCTCTGTTGAACTATTCTGCTTCCCTTTCTATGCAAGGGTTCCTGATGTCAAGCAACCGGACTAGCCCCTTCAATGGTACAGTCGGCAAGTCCTGTTGACCCAGAATATAGGCATGAAGTAGCCTGTTTCTCCTGTTTCCCAGTGCCCTGCATTTGGTAATCAAGTGTTCGAGTGAATTCTGCTTTCCACCGCAGAATCTGCAAGTGCTTGTGCTGGTCATGTCGTTTGACAGGTTTAATGCCCCATGTACTCACTATATATCCTTAGTTGTCGCATGGATTTGGCCAGATCTTATTCGCTAAATTTTTTTAAGACAGATGGCCTCATTAGCAGAAACGGCCAGATTCGTATTAGAAGAGTACAGTGACACAAACAGCAGTTAATTTTATTTAAGTACGAAAGTTTAACAAAATAAATTTTATGAGACTTTATGATAAGACCGTTCGAAATTCCAGCGAATTTCCAGCTAATGAAAATGCTACACGCAGTCCTTATTTATTTAGCTGCCAATGAGTTTAAAACACACTGTGAATATTTATCTTGATACCCCTTTTTTAGGGTATTTGTGAAGCATACCTTGAGGCGCTTATTTAATTTTTAGCCCACCTACCAAAGCAAGTAGCAAGTAGTTCGCATTTGCATTGAGGCCTGCTTTTTCTGTTCGTTTAAAAGTTTAAAATATAAAACAATATTTTAATCAGTTACACAACCTGAAGAGGATACTCGCACTCTCCACCGCACAGACACACACACATACACACACACACACAAACACCTGCAATTGCAGTAGCTCACAGGCATTAAGAAAATTAATTTAAGTTTATGGCTTGGAAAACACCACATTTCATGAGGTTGCAACTACCGGCGATATCCAGCGACTTGCAGTGCAACATTTCCTCAACTTAATGTGCATGCAATGCGAGGGGGCGTATGCGTGAGCGTGTGTGTGTGTGTGTGTGTGTGGTGGTGGGTGCGTGTGTGCAGATGAAAATAGCAAAATGCACTGACTATGAACCCAGTTACTCGTACATATTTTAACAATATGTTGTTTGTTGCCAGCAAAGTTTTATTTTTCCTTTCGCTTTTGTTTGCATCGAGTTTTCTAGGTTAAGCTTTAGTTATTGCTATTGTTGTTGTTTGTTGCGGTTAACACTCAGCGCAACTTCACTATCGCGTTCGAAAGTCCTAAGAGTAAAATTTAGAAGAAAACAGCAGCCGATGCACAGAAAGTCAAAGAAATTTTCAGACTGAACTTAAACAGCATTTTAACTTTAGCCCTTAAAGATGCCAAAGTGCAAACCAGCGTTTTACTGGCACAAAAACGTTAAAGTTTTTGCTAATAGAAGGGGGGCGGGGGCAGTTTGTGAAATATAGTACAGTGAAACCTCCCATAGACGGACAATCTTCAACGCTTTATTTAATTTAAAAAGAAGGGGGGGGCAACCTTTATTTATGCGGTTTTTAGAGGGATCCGCTTATTTCAATTCGAAAAAAAACGGGAGAGATGTAGAACAGTGAAACCTTCCACAACCAAACACCACTCATCATCGCGTTATTTTTGAACTTTCCGGCAATAGAAGGTGGCCGACTATACAACGCATGCATTGTGGGAGGTTGCACTGTATATTGTATGTACGCTGCAATACATGTTGCGGCGTGTTCTTAACACTTGCAAGCGCTTTTTTTGCTTTCCTTAAATACACACCCAAAATCCCATCCAAACTTTATTTTATTTAAAATAAGTGTTCTAAGGAACTCAAAATACTTTAAGAGCTGCTGTCACAAATAAAATATGTACTCATGTAGCTGACAGGCAGCGAAATTTCAGATTAAAAGACATGGCTTCCGACTTACCCAAGAACACCACCAGCCAAAACTTCAGCCTGAGCCGACAGGGTTTCTGCAATTGATTCATCGCTGTAAATGCCAACTGGGGTGTTGTATTGTTTATTGACGATACTCTTCACGTTGCCGTCAACGCCGTTTCCCTAAAACAGACAAAGAAAAGAGAAAGAAAAAGAAAAACAATATAACAAACTTTGAGAAAAAAAAGAAATATATTCCAGCTACAAGATAAATACAACAACCCACAACAAAATCAGTTAAACGTTATAAACGGAATTGCAAAGGCCGGCCGCTGTTGGTAAAGATATATGTAAGTTTATTGGATAATTTAGTTGCAGTTTTTACTTTTTCTTGTAAGAAAAAAATTGGGTCACAAAGTTTTCTTTTTTTTTGTTGTTCACATTTTGCTAAAACGAAAGCGAAACAAAATGATGCCAGAAATGCCCAAGAGCAAAGTAATCAAAAGCGAAAACACTGTTACAAGTTTTATATACTTTGCTTTTATAAAGTGATAAAATTATTATTTTATATCTGGCCGTTTTGCTTTCAATGTTTCGGCTCAAAGTTGATAAACAGAGATCTAAAGGAATCTCATTTTGTGCTCTTTAGTCTTCAGTTTCTGTATAAGCGGCTTAATTTCAGGACTATTAGATGGGTTTTAATATAATTGAAAACTTATAATCCAATCTGGTGTTTTTAGGTTGTTAATAGATATAAAATGATAATTTGATGAAATTTGAATATAATATATCTTCAAATGCTTTAGGCTATGGTCACACTGGCTAAAGTGACCAATTAAGTTTTGTTAATATTTCTCTTATACCTGCCCATCATTCGCCCAAAGACCCTAAATTTTGTATTCCTCAATTATGTACTTTTTTTATTATAATAAAAGTGCAACTTTAGTTCAAAAGAAGTACATTTTTTATCTTGTTTTTTGTGTGAAAAAAAGCTCTTGAGGTTCCCTGGGCATCAAACGACAAGCAGAACTTAACATCGCACAATATTGATTTTACATTTTCACAGAACTGTTCCTTTTTCTCAATTTTGTCAATATTCGATTTTAATATATATTTAATTATAGATTTAAGAATTAATTTCAATTAATTATATAACTTGTTTTGAGCAGACAATCCATAAAATTAAATTAAAGCTCCATAAGGGTATGAGCTCGAGACCTTCAATGTCAGAAGGGGATTTAGACAAGGCGACGCACTGTCATGTGACTTTTTTAACATAATTCTTGAGAAGATCGTGCAAAACTCACACGCCAACAACAGAGGCACGAACTGCCAAAAGTCCGTGCAACTGCTAGCATGCGCTGACGACATTGACGTGATTGGTCGAACACAGCGAGCCGTCAATGAAGTGTTTGCTGGTATTTCAATGGAGGCGGCCAAAATGGGTCTAGCGGTGAACGAGGGCAAAACGAAATATATGCTGTCATCAAAAAAGGACGCGCAACACCGACGACTGGGCCAGAACATCACCATAGGCAGCTATAACTTCGAGGTAGTGAAGGACTTCGTCTACCTTGGCTCCCAAGTCAACAGTATAAACAACATCAGTACCGAGATCAAACGCAGAATAACTCTTGCCAATCGCTGTTTCTTTGGGCTCAAGAGGCAATTGAGTAGTAAGGCCCTTTCTCGAAAAACCAAGCTGACACTATATACCACTTAATCCCTGTACTTCTCTATGGCGCAGAAGCATGGACGGTGTCGAAGGCGGATGAGGAAGTCCTTGGTATTTTCGAGAGAAAAGTTCTGCGTTCAATCTTCGGCCCTGTTTGCGTTGATGGTTTCTGGAGAAGAAGATTCAGTCATGAACTGTACGGGTTGTACAGCGACATGAGCCTAACCAGGCGCCTACGGATCCAACGGCTAAGATGGTTGGCCCATGTAGAGCGCATGGAGAATACTGCTTCTACCCGTAGAATCTTCGATTCCGAACCTACGGGACAACGCAGTAGAGGATGCCCACGGAACCGATGGCGCACACAAGTGGAGAGGGACCTCAACCAACTTGGTGTGCAAAATTGGAGAACGCTGACTAAAGACCGTGCCAGCTGGAAAACTTTGTTGGTTGAGGCCCAAGCTCTGCTGCAAATAAGAAATCTCATTATTGTCTCTGGTCCACGTTGTAAAGAAACTAAAATTTCTCATATAAGAATTTTCGTTAAATGGCTTCCAGATCTAGTCCAATATAATCTGAAAGCAACGTATTTTAATTTTAATGCCGTGACTTGATATTGTTATTGCAGACAAAATGTTTTCCTTCAAAATATCACACAACCATTTTAAATATAAAAAAAACATGACAAACTTTAACTTTGAAGAGGTCTGAAAAAGGAAAATATTGAAAACTTTCAGCTCTTATTCTCTTATGCAGCATTGGGGAAAGAGGTGATGTAACAAGGGACTCATAAATAAGGAAACAAACGCAGCAAATACCTAAATATCTGTGGCGTTTTATAATAATTAAAAAAAATAAAGGTTGAATTTTTAAAACGCCAAAAGTTTGTCTAAATTTCTAAATTTTTGTTTGTCAAACATTTTTTTTTTTCATATTAATTTGGCCTACATACGTTTGCTTATTCGTATACATATCGTTAGCGCAAATGCAAAAGGGCGTAACTAACAAAAATATAATTTGACAGGAGAAGCCAACAACTTTGTAAAATGAAAACTATAAAGGCCGGGGCAAATAGAATGCGTTATGCGTTGTGCGTTGCCTTTTTCAACTGACAACCAACTTGAAATACAAGTTTTGTTAGTGGGCGTTCACACCAGGCAATTCTTTCAGCGAAGCTGATAAACTTGTAGGCATCGGGGTGAAGGGGAACATGAGATGAGTACAGACTTGGTTGTACTTTCAATTCGTTTTACGTTCTTATTCGTACTCTGAAAGAACGAGCGGGTGGAAATGTGTGTATACGATACAAGCAATAAGAATTGCTGTGTGTGAACAACAAAGCAATTTCGAAGAGAAATGTGCGTCTTTCTTAGCAATAAGAATTGACCAGTGTAAATTGTGATTTATGACCTTTGCCACAAAAAGTTCGTCAACGCAAGGTATCAAAGTTGGGCAACTTTGAACATACGTTGAGTGCAACAATTAATTCATTTTTCTTCGTTTTGATTTAGATTTTCGTTCAAAATTAAAGCTTAACAAATTATTTGTGTAGTTCAGTGTTCCCAGACTACTACACGATATGTAACGATATGTAAAGCTTTTTTTCTATTATCTCGAGTTAAGCTGTTATGATTAAATGCCGTAGATATGATTGAGTGCGCGCGTGTGTGCAGGCATAGATTAGAACTCATATTTATTTAATAGCCGTTTGCAGTAAAAAACATATCAGTATTAATAATCCTTTAAATATGCAAACAAATCCCAATACATTTAATATTAAAGTATCATTTTTCGGCCCCCAAAGGCAATCAGCTCACACGCATCACACACACACAGTCATACATATTTAATTTTCTTTGACACTTTTCCGTCACAAAAAAAAAAACATAATGCAAAAAACTAACTGCCAAACAATCCAGTCATGGATGCTTTAAGACACCTAAAGAAAGCAGAAAAAAAATATATTCCACAAGGGCATCGAACAATATCCATCAAAAGTAAAACAAAGTTAAAATAAGTATAATTCAAAAGGACATGGAAAAACTAAATCAAATAAAATGTTATAGAAAATTTCAATCATTTGTCAAAAGTAATTCTATTAAAATGTCATAATACTTCGGGACCGGTTGTATACCGACATACACCCAAATAGATTATGATGTTCAGGAGGGAAAAGGAAGCGGCAAAGGAAGAGGAAGGAAGGAAGGAAGGAAATAACACTCTTTTATTTATTATGGTCTTTAAACCCTTTTCAAAGCTGGCAGAGCTATTTTTAACACTTTATGAAGAAAATACAAACAGAAGAGCTAATTTACATGATTATATTTGCAGCAAAAAAAAAAAAAAGAGTTGTGGACGGGGGCTAAGCCAAAAAAGGCCGCAAATGTCCAGACTCTGAAAGGTCGGTCGACCGGCACTAAAATTATAAACTTAATAAATGAATGTATGTATGTATTTCTTGAGGAGGACTACAACATACAGGATTAGTAAAATGAATATTAAGTTCTATCTGGCAGTGGAAACATAATTTTTTATGTTTCTTTTATTGCGTGTGGGTTGTAAATTTCCTTATTTATTGCAGGCTTCTAGTGTCTTAATTACGACTCTTGCGATGAATATGAACTTACAAAAGGTTTGGCCGCATTATTGTACCCGCATCCAATATGTTGGGACTCTTGTTGTCTGTGAGCCAGAGAAGTTTTCGTCACTGTTTGCAAATAAGGTGAATTGGGTTGAGGCAATTGACCGGTGGGAGTAACCTGTGGGCGCCAAGTGGAACCACCTCTGTAACAAGAAAATAAAGACATCATAAGTGCTGGTGTTCGAAAGAATTATAATATATATATAATCTAATGAGGTTTAATTAAACGCCACTTTAAATCTATTGCGGAATTACAAGGCCGTTTTTAAGTAGTTTTAAATATGAGCAGTAAAGGAAGCATTATTGTACATATTTGTGGCTGACAGCTTTCGTCTATCGGTCTGTTACCAAAAATGATTCAGTGCCTTTTGTAAAAGTTCTAAAAGTGACTAAAAACTTGGAATCTGAGCTGTGTTCTAAAATTTCCCTGCTCTACATTCACATGTAAACTTGAGTACCCTTTTAGCGGTGCAGCTCTGTTAAGAGAGGGAATCCGCTTCTATCCCAGCGACTCTACCAGCTCTTTATCGCGTGTAGTATAGAGCCTTAGCATTTCATTGTTGTTTTATAGGAAAAATTTCCTGTTCGATGCAAACAACCCTTGCATTTTTGCAAGACCTTAACATGAGTTTCTATCTAATGACAAAACAATGAACAGAAATGAAAAAAAAAACTATCGAGGTCGATAACTACTAATTTAAAGATATCGATAGCTGTGGTTTGACATCTGAGAATGCCAAACTATGTTGACATTTCTATTCAGTTTGCAATGGTGCAAATTTACTTTCCAAAAACATACAAGTTTCAAACAAAAAATTCATAGAACACATGGTCTTCAAAAATAGGCAAATTGCCATATTTGGAGCGAAGATAATCCCTAAGCCGTTAAAGAATCACATTCATTAAGTTCATTAAAATTGAGTATTTGATGTGGTTTGCAGGCTGGTGGCAACATCCGTCCATACTTCTTTCAATATGAGCCAGGAGCTGCAGTAACGGTCAATGACGAGCACTATCGATCCAAGCTGACGGAGTTTTTATTTCCAAAAATTAGCCAGCTCTGGTTAAATTCTCATACGGCTGTGTTGAGCCACTCTTTAAGCCGGCATTGACGCCATACGCACAAATTTATTCGAACAAGTAGTCAAAAACTTAACTGATCGAATGCACCTTGAAACTTGTAGCCGCGGCTGACAGTCATATTTAACAAATTATTGCTGTGAAATTATTTATCAGATACTACAATAATGAACAAAATTTCATTCCAACAATATTTCTATTTTGTGTTAATTAACATTTTAAGTTCTCAAGCTCTTAATAAAATGGCCGACTATTAAGATTTTGTTTTACATTCGAATTGTTAAAACGATAATGGCGCCATTAACGTGCTTTTATACTAAATGAACTAAATAACGAAGAGGACCAAAACATGTGTTATTTAAAACAACAACAAAAAACACTAAGACAGCTGACAGCATTAACAGGTTTGCACCGTTAGAAAAAATTACTTGCAAAATACTCCTCATAAAGTGATTGCCCCTACTAGAAAAAATATTATCTGTATTAGTTTCATGCGAACAAAATCTCTCTTTGATTTGTTTAATATTCTTTTTCTACCTTTGAACAGTAATAACAAAATTGTTGCCGGAGCGCACAACAACGTCTTGGGCATCTTTGTGGCGCAGATTGAAAACATCGACATCGTTAATTTTGATAACAGCATCGCCGGGCAATAAGCCAGCCTGTTCGGCTAAACTGCCACCATTCACCTGTAAATAATTGCAAAACAAATAAGAGCTTTAAAAACAATTAAAACAGATTTTATGGATGTTAAACATTTTGCTGGAAAGTAATAAATTAAATGTGGCAAAATTTTATCACAAAATGGAGTGATTGGAAAATGAAAGCATCACACGTTCCTTTTTAGATTTCATTTTCTATCTGATTAGATCCAGCTTTTGTTTTCAAGAAAGAATTAATTTTAGAATTAAAAAAAAAAGATGCATTTTTTTATGTTTATTTCTTTCTATCATCTGTTGCAGCCTATAACTTTGAGGTGTCATGTGCAAAAAACAATAATAAGTTATTGGTGTCCCAGTTCTGGCTCTTCTCAAATTGCTTTAATGGATTATTATTTTGTTAAAAGCATTTGAGTCAATTACGCGTATTTTTCCCCTCTGAAAGTATGTGGCCCATTTTTAAATGAATCTTTGGCCAGCAACTTATTAAAACTTTTATGCAAATTTTTAATATTAAATGTTTTTTGCCTTTTATGAGAACTTGTTTTAAACAATTTATCAACACAAATAAAGCAAATCTGTTAACAACTCAATTAAGCTAAAAACAAATCACGGCAAAGTTGGCTATTTTTGTTTTGGTTTAAAGACCCAAAAAACAAAAACCCGGGGGTATTTGTAGAAAAACAAACGCTAGAAGAACAAACAAACAGACAAACAAACAACAATGGTTGCGAACAAACAATTCAATAATACATTTTAGCTGAAAATATGCACGGAAACATTTTTCATTTTAAAATACTCGTACAGCATTCAAATACACACGATTACTGCGTTTTTTTGCTCTTCAATAAAGCACAGGGGAAATAAACAGGGCACAACGATTGTGGGGTGCAACTGGCAAACAAAAACATTAGAGGTAATCATTGATGAGTTGTACCGTCATAAACTTTTAATCTTTAATGGAAAGAAGATTTATAAGGATCAACTTCTGAAGGGAGGTCTTAGACGATAATACAAGTCATACGACTTGTCAAATGTTGGTGTAGAATAGTACGGACCTGTGATATATAATTTATTCATTTAATATTTTACTTATTTATAGATAGTTTTAAAAGTGAATTTGAAAAGTGGGCGCACCGTCGTCTCTGTAACTGACTGTACAAGATCTATGACTTCACATTGGAAATAATGGTGTAGTTATCAAGGCAAGCCCGCTAAATACAGTTGCCTTAGGCAAATCAGTTAACCAGTACGAGTAAAACGCAAAGCTCTCTTAGGCCCAACAATAACATCAAGTCTGGCGGCTCTTAAGAAATACTTGTGATGATGACAGAGTTGGTTTTACCCCCCCAGCTGTTTTATGACTAGTTTACAAATACAGTGAAACCCACCTACCGGCGCATTATTTTTATATAGTTTGTTTGCGTTCTCTGTAACACAAGAATGCATCTTATATTTAAAGTACAGGACAGTATAAAGTTATAAATACCTACAATGGGAATGTTAACAATCATGTTTCAGGCTGTTAAGAGAAAACCAAATAGAGGAAAAAACATGTATATAAATATTAAAAATAAGTAGAATATTACATTCAAAAATATTACGTTCAAGCGTCCGAACTAGGAATAGGAATAGTGAAATCAAAAATTTTCTGAAACTAGAAGAAGCATTGCCGTTAAATTGTTGATTTGGGGAAAGGCTATTCCGGAGACATGAGGCCTGCACAAAAATCTGTCATTCAGACCCTGTATTTATAATATTTCTATTTGTGGATGATTGAAACAATTATATTCTTTCCTCTAGATCGGTTGGTTTTCTGAAATTACGAATTTTGTGTGGAAACATAAGATCGCGAATTTATTTATTTTAAGTCATCGCTAGAAACCCCATAAGGGTTTCTGTGAAAATGAGAAACATGGTCAAATTTTCTGAGTCCGTACACGCATCTTATTATATTGTTAAACAATATATTTAACTTCATTCTACTGTCGGAGTCACAACCTAAAAAAATAACTCATATCCGTACAACTAGAGGCATCCATTCGCTTATGAGAGATCTATACTTATGGTTTTATAAGCGCCCTATAACCTGAATACGAGACCGCATTAGATTGAAGAAAATATGGATAAAACCTTGGCAGGCCAGGGGCTTCACAAAGTACACGCTCCAATAGATTTTATTTAAATATTTATTTATTTATATATTAAGTCTATGGGACAATTCCTGACAGACTGTTATAGGACATACAATTTAGTGAAACATAAATTCAATACAATTATAAATGTATGTACATGAAATAGCTATTTAAGTGAATGATAATATTACGTTTTATAACATTGAAACTACATGAAAAATCAATAAAATGGAACAGCAGCATAATCTTCTCCAAGGATCATTCGTTGCAAAGTTTGTTCGATAAGTGGAGACATGAAAAAAGCTGGACGATCATAATGATCGTTGAGGAATATGGAAGTTCGATGCATTTAACAAAAACTCTGGCGGTATATTTCTGCAGCCTTTTAATGTGAGCAAATTAATTTCAACTCAGTCAGCCGCGATGCCTAAGAAGGAAGTGTTAAAAAGTCTTGATAGACATATTCTAAACAAAATGGAAGAAACTGCTTTTGTACAGATTCGATCTCTTCAATGTGCACATTGTAGTATGGATCCCATATTCTACGATAAAGTTTTAGTACGAATTGGTTCCTTGACTTCTTTTGCTCAGCGTTTAATAAATGCTAAAGCCCAACTGAAGCGAAATGAACCCAGCCAACTCCCCAAGTCTGAAAATGTGTTGACTAGTTCCAATTTGCAGCTGTTTAGTACATAAAAAAATCAGGATCAGGGATGCATTTTCATCGCGCACCATCTGTTCTATATTTAAAAAAAAAAAAGTTTCTTTTACCAGCCGTCTAAATGTAAAAATAAACCGGTTTTAAAGCGGTTAGTCTCATTTTTAAAATACGTTTCCTAACATTTTCCCTTCCATTTCATCACCACATGTGAAGTATAACGGCCTTTATGGAATACCCTATATTTGGTGAATATACGTATGTATGTGTGTATGTATTTATTTATATGTGCCTCTACTTTTTAGTCAACAATAGAAGTGAGCGTGGAAAAAAACCGAAATGACTGTCAAAAGTTTGCATACAGGTCCCACAGAACAAATCACCGAACAACTCACCAAATAGGCAGCAAACAGGCGAACAAACAAACACAAACAAATGGAGAACGATGCAACATGACAAATACCAACAGCAAACATGCATTTGTACACCAAGTCCACAAAGTCACAAATGAATTTATTATTGCAACAAGCGGAAAAATTATGAATCAACCAAAATAGCGCTGCTGCTGGTCTAGAGAAATCTGCGCGTGTGTGTGTGTTGGAGTTGGCAGCTTTTTAGCATTTGAGGCAGCCGTGATTGCTGCCATTGTATTATTGCAATTGTTTTTTGTTTGCAAAATCACTTCTTTTTTTTTTTTTTTTGCTTTTATTTTTGTTGACCAACACCATCAACATTTTGTAAAATTTTAACAAACGACAAATTTGGTTCATTTGTTTAAGCCTTTGTCGGTCCAGCCTTTCGTTTATGCCCGCGTCCAGCCATCCAGCCACCCAGCCATCCAGCCATCCAGCCAACCAACCATCCATCCATCTCTGGCTGTGCCTGTCTTGATAGTCTTTCTAACTCTGTTGATGTTGATTTTTATTTTCGGTGCATGCAACAAACAAATGATGCTCAACATGGCAGTTGCCAAAAATGCTTAAACAAAGAGGCTCGACAATAACAACAACATCAGCAGCAGCAGCAACTACCAAAAAATCAAATCTATTGCATGTGGCGGTTTTAATGGCTTTTGTAGTTGCGTTTATTTGTTTGTATGCGGACGTTATTTTTTAAATTGTATATACAACAACAACAACAACAACAGCTCTATTGTGTTCATTTCAGTATTTGTACATACTACAATATATATGTATATATGTATGTATGTATGTATGTATATTTTTTGTTTGTCTGGCTGGGGAGTTTCTATTATTTATTTTCATAGTTTAACTTTGGTTTAAATAACCGTGAGAATGTGTGTGACAGTGTGTGTGTGTGTGTGTGTGTGTGCGTCAATGTTTGTGTCTCTATTGACTTCAATTTTATACATTGTTTTGTTTGTACCTTGATTGTCCTGTGTTGTTTCATTCGGTTTTTGTTTATTTTACGAGTTTTCTATAGAGAGTCGTATAAATTTGTCCGATTAAAATCATAAAAATTAAAACAATTGCCATAACTAACGCGCACTTCAAAAACAAATACAGATTTATTGGTTAAAAAATATATAAAATCGACTACAACGTGTTGGCAAATATTTAAGAGTTGTTTTAAATAAAAAATAAATGATTTTCCAAAAAAAAATTTCTTTTTTTCCGCCAAATTAATTATGACAGTAGTTGGAAAGTTGGGTAAAAATTTGCTGAATTTTACTTTCAAAGTCTTACAAACTATAGCGAGAACTAAGGACCTCGATCCCATATAAAAATAAAAGAAGGTGTAGGTCTCTCATGTGCGGATACCTTCAATATTTAAGTTTAGTAATATTTTTCTCATTGAAGAGGAAAAAGTCATCAACCATAATTAGTAGGAAAAATGCGTTTAAGGATAAATTATAAAATTTTAATATCCTAGACACGAACCAAACAGCTTAAAGGAGCCTCTGTTAATGCTTTAACATATCCCCATTAAACTTATAAAATAATGAAACACTTATTCCAAAACAATTTGTCAGGCAGTAGACCCAGCCACCAGTGCAATTGAAACCATATCCCAGGAACAATGAAAAAATTAAATTTAATAAGAAATAAATGACGGAGGTACAAATATATTCTCAAAATTTTAAATTCTTCTCAACAATTTAATTGGTGAAAGTTATTTCTCCTGGAACAACACTTTTCCTTCAAGTATAAGTTCAGCAGGAAATACATAGTTGGCAACGCTGATGCCAAATGGTTGGACGGTTTACATTCAATTTGAATCGCTGTTATTGAACAATTCAGATTTAAGAAGTTATGAAACCTTTCAGAAGAAGCTGATGTTAAAGCGGAGCGAGGGGTAAGCAATAGGGCCCGCCATCATGACATTTACATTTTTATATCTTTTATTTTATAAAAATAACTTGGCATAATTAGATTTTACATAATCTTGAATGCTGTTCTTGTTTGAAGTCTGTTATCTGATGTGTGTTAAGAATTGGGTAATTCATATTTTTATATTTAGCAAATACAACTCTGAAATTAGTTGTAGTATTTGAACGATAACTGGTACAAAAGCAGTCACAGCTTAATGGCCGTTTGAATTTGACTTAAGCTGAAAATTCTTGAGAAAAATCTAAGTGGACCGGAACTAAATTAAGATTTCTTATTTTTATTATTTCTTATTGTTGACATCCTGGCAGGACTATTTGTGATATTATCCACAGTGTCCATATTAACGGCATCGAGTCTGTGCAGCATCAGTTCTCACTTTTCTATCTACGACGGCTCCATTGGAATAAGTTTGATTTACCCATAAGATAATAATGGTATAAGTTTGGATGGAATTAAACTCGTACTATTTTATATTTATCACATCGTGTGTCTACTGATCCTTAAAGGTTACTAGACTATTGACTAAATAAATTAATAAATATATGTAAATATTTATATTATAAAATTGCCATGAATTTTTTTAATTAACACAATAAAAACAAGCCACCGAATATTTTAAATTTATAAACTATTTAAAAAATTGTTAAACTTGCGATTTGTTATTAGTTTAATGGCAAAGAAGGAATAGGCTCGAGACCCGTAAATATAGTTTTTTTCCAAGGAAATTTTAACTCATGATACGAAGACTGAAGAGCAGAGAAAAATCTTGGCGGAATTTCAATTCATGTGTTCAGAAATAAAAGAAAAAAATTCCTGAATTCTTTTAAAGCCCGTCAAGAGAAAGTCTAATTGTTTTCACCAAAATTAGCCATTATTTTTTTCTGTGTATTTACGGATGTTTGAAATTTTCTAACATTTCGGTAATCTTAAGTTGGAAAGACTTATAAGAATTTTTTTTATTGAGGCTGTTCTTAAGAATTGAGGGAATTTGTGGTATCATGAGGACAATCGCATGTTCGCTAATGGACAATTTGGGAATAAGAATTGACAAATGCGGACAATAATTAAAAACATGGATAATAATTGATTCTGGAATTCTGCAAATCTTCGCCAGGATATTATAATGATTTAGAAATATGAACTCTTTTATTATGTTGGGCTTGAGTTGCAGCCCAGCCAGTTGTTGCTACCCCTTCTTACTGAACCTCCAGTTTTAATGGGCCTTATTCGCAAACAGGGCTGATGAGGCGGCAGAATGAATAAATTTTGTTTTAACAGTTTTAAGCTCGTGCCAATAAATTCACTATTGAACTGCATAAATTGTTTAAAAACTTTTAATAAATTCCAAAAAAAAAAAAATTAATTTATGTCTCTTTTTAATTAGAAAAATAAATTGAAAAGAACAAATTTATCTACAAATTGGCTACATGTGTTACGGCTGTCACTGTTAAAGCCGCCTATTTTGCATAACAATGTAATAACGTTATTTATGTATTTGAATTTGGAATTAGTTGTTTTTTTTGGCGATTTTTCTTTGGCATTTTTAAAACATTGTATGCGGCGTGTTACTACATAAATCGCTGCAAAGGGCAAAACAAAAAGAAGGAGAAGAAAACAAAAGTTTTAATGCACAATTTTAATAGTCTTTAAATCTATTTGGGATTTAATAAAAATTCGATTTAACAAATATGAAAAAACCAGATCGAAACTTGTATGAATTTAAGTCCAATATTGAAGTGGCGAACATTTATTTTTCAAAAGCTGTTTGCTTGAGTGTGTGCATGGCAATTTATCATGTTATGGGCACCCAGGTGCAATGAGCCAAGCACGTTAGCAATTTTCCTACACCAAATTTTACCGTTATGTTTACATACGTACGTACGCGCGCGTGTGTATGTGTGTGTGTGTGTGTGTGTGTGCAGATGTACAAGTATTTGTTTCTGTGAATATTTATGTACGAAGCACAATTTGGCACATTTTTTTTCCACCTTTAATGATAGTTTGTACTTGAAACACATACAGACACACACATACATGTACAAATATTGTCAGATTTGCCTCAATATTCATATACAATAAATTGCATATAGGAGGTATGTATTCATTTCTGCTGGTTATGTTTACAAAAACTAAAAACAAAAACAAAAAAATGCATGTTTGCAATGGCAACACCACAACCAACAACACTAATTGTATTTTTTGCTCGTGGTTCTTGGCTCGTGCCTCTTTTGTACAGTGGCTGCCCTGCGAGCTGCCAGTTTTTCTGCAATTGTCATAAATAACCACTCGAAAATAACGCCAGTAACAGCACATTTGTACCCAGCCGAAATCTAATACACATGAGATTTTTACGGGTCCGGTAGATTTTTGTGCCAACTTTGTCATAGAGAAATGCTGTGTCATCTTGAAATCCAAAAGGGGATCGCGGATATACTCGATATGTCTATATTCTATAATTTACTCCTTTGATATGAGTTGGAGAATTGTCTTTCCGGCAAAGGAAGAGTAATGGGAAAATCTTAAGTGCTTACAACATGGCTCACAGAAATGATGCGAGCACGAGAGCAATAAAAGATTGACGCAACAATATTTCAAGCGGAACTGCAAGCGATGGGAAGGAGAATTAACACAGTCTCGCCAATCATTACTCAAAGCTCTGGACAGATGTGAAAGCGATTTACGTGGGTACCTGCCAGTGTGGCCTAACCCCACGGTCATCCTATCGCCGGTTGGAAACAATGCGTCCTCCAGCGCCCCCAAGCATGGCAGACTGCCACACTTGAGTACCAATTCGATCACATGCCACTTGGAACATGATTTCCCCCTTGGTTTGGAGCGGAGCCTACCTAAAACTCCTTCCGTTCTATGGGTCACGGCACCCGGTTGCAATGCAACTCCACATTCGAGCCCAACTTGAACTCTCCCCGTGATTTCGGTATCAACCACAACCACCACGTGGCTCCCCGAAGGGCCTCACCATAGCCGGGCAGGAGCAAGTCCTGGGGCTCCCGGCTCCCGGCTCCCGGCTCCAGTGGTACCAGAAATTAGCCTCTGGTCAGACCTCGTAGCCCTAAAGGACTACTACCAGTTTTAAGGTCCAAATACCTCCAGGGACTGGTTCCCCCTCCAAAGCTCTGGACAGTTGCATTTTCACGTCCAAGATTGTCTTTCAGCGTCAATAACGCGGCTCGGAAGCAGATTATTCTGATCTATGTGCCATGACATGCGGGGCATAGACAAATGAGATGGCAGCCATCTACCCCAAAACAGCTGGCCGAGGAGATATTTAAATAGACCCATTCCAGCCTTTAGCTTCAAGATGAGTCTTCTCAAATGGATGCCATCTATAGTCGGGAAATACTGGAATGATACCGATGCTCTCATACATTCCAAGAAGCTGCTAAACCAAACTGTCACTAAAACTGAGTAGGAAAAGCCCAAGAATATTGTCGGCGACACGCACAGGGCATTATGCCTGTTATTAGCATGTATGTACATATAATGGGCATATCCAACACAGACACAGACGTACAGATTTTGCGGTGAAGAGGAGGAGTAAATTGCCCACTGAGTGGAAATTGATGCCCATTTGCAGGAAAAACAGGACTTGCTAACACTCCCATTGAATAGTGCGCTTCCTGGACGTACTTAACCCTTCAAGGGAAGCGAAAGCACAGCAGATCAACGAAGCACCATTCTGTGTCACAGCCCCACTATTATTCATTCATTCTGTAACTCTTCTATTGAAATAACTACACGGCGAGAATTGTGTTACTGTTTTCTTCAAGGACTATATACTCGTATGTACATCACCTGTGGTATTTGTTGAACAAATTTAGGAGTTTCTAGCACTTAATTTTTTACTGGGCACTTGGAAAAAAAACTGTCTTTGAAATTGAAATCTCCGCTCACCGAACGGAAGGAAGCTTATTTGGTTTAAATGGCAAAACTATTCCATGTCTTCCATGAAGACAAATAGAAAACAGAAACTAAAAGGAAATATTAACAACCAGAAAACAAACAAAACAAAAACAACACCTCTATGCATTTGCTACTTTCAGACATAAAACCGACCACTAGTGACTGGCCTGCTGTACGAGCTGCCAAATATGTCAGTTGGTGGCTGATAAAAATCTTTATATAAATTTTACAACAATAACATAAAAATTACCATATCCTTAAGTTTTTCTTTTTTAATTCTTATTTCTTTGATTTCTGGTGGCACAACTAAATCATGTTCTGTCCTCTGGCTCACATTTTGGTAGCATTTTGGTCGGAAAGAGAAACAAAAACAAAAACCGATAAAACCAAAGTGCAGTTGAAGTAGCAGTCAGTCAGTCAGTTACCAGACAAAATGTACATGTGTGTGTGTGTGTGTATGTGGAACCACAGGGGAGCATTTATCAACCGAATAATATATTTTCAATCGACAGTTTTATGAGCACTTCGGGCTTGGAGCTATTTGTTTTGGCCTGTGTTCGAATGCAATTTATTTGTGTTCTTTTTTTCCACTTTCGTGTCCAGGCTGCAGGGCAAATTTGAACATTTTGTCCACGTGTTAGATTTGAAGACAATTAGAAGCACTTGAAGAACATTTCAAGACAACTATTTAGGAGTCTAAATTATATTATGATCAAGGAAATTGTGTTTAAGTACTTAAATGGTATTTGAGTAAATGTAAAATAAATTAATGGGATGGAAGCAGCCAAGCATGGCCTTCCGTGTGAATTCGTTAAACTAATTTTACAGTTTGCCAGTCTACGGAAGAAAGTCAAAAGAAGAGGATTAAGGGAGCACCAAAACATAACACTTATACTGTCACAGTGCCACCTTGTTATGAAAATATGACCGTTAATTGATTTATAACACAATTTCATCTAAATATGTGCTTTGCGGCGATTACCCCTCTGTGCCTTAGCAATTAGGATGACCCGCTTGAGTTGAACGAAACAAATGTACTCCTAGATTTTATTTAGATTTAGTACCATCCTTCACAGACGACTAAATTCCTGGTTAAACTTGTTTGTGCAAACAGGTGGCAACTTCTTCCATTATGGTACGAGTCATTTAAAATCAGAAACGAAAACACTTGATGAAATCCTCATGTCAAGTATGTGAATTGACTAGACGGAAGTTCACTAGAAACATCAGACCGTAAGTCAACCAATCTTATTTCTGCACTATTGCTAACTTGTTACAACCAGCGTTGCCATAAAAAATTTACTTTTCGAGTCAAAAAACTACACCTAAATAAAGAAGAATTAAAGCTATATTTTGTTTTATACATATAAATATACATATATATATATATATATATATATATATATATATATATATATATATATATATATATATATATATATATATATATATATATATTAAGGCCAAAAATAGCTGCACGATTTATATTTCACATCATAAATTTAGACTAAATGTAGAAAACGGAACTCTTTGAACTCAATCAGTGTTGATAAGGAAGAAAGGATATAATAAAAGCATGACCTCAACACTGTTTCACAAATTTAGTTTCTAAAAACGCATGGTTTTTGTCACCATTAAGCGGAAAATAATTTAACCGATGCTCTTTTAATTGAACCATTGACTCAATTATAAAAAAAAATCGCTTAATTGAGCAGCACAATCAATAAAACGACAAAAAACAATTAGAAAACAAATAAAAACACATGATTATGAAAGTTGACACATATTTTTAATTGGGTGTGAAAATTATGTTCTATTTTTGGGAATTTGCACATGACATTTCAACGCCACTTTTGCATGTGATTTGTTAAAACTTGTTTAATTTTAAGAGTCAATTAAAGGGATACCACAATTAAACAGGACTCATTTGTTTTTGTTGATAATATTCGTTTGACTTTTTGGGGAGCATTTAAGCGCGCAAATCAATTATCCGGGGAATAATTAACCGGAAATGACTGTATTGGAATAAAATAAAGGCCTCAGAAATAAAAAAAATTGAAAGTAGAGAATTTATTGAAATAAATAGGGGTAAAAAAACTGCAAAAGCTGGACAAATTTTGTAAAAACTGCAAAATGCAGACAAATCTGAACATTTGACAACGTTCATGACAACTGACCAGTGCCTGAAACACTTTTACAGGGCTGTACACCTCTATCCTCAATAAAAAGTCTTACAGCGAGCTTCGCAGGAATTGCTCTTGTGGGTTTAAAGAAAAAACCGATTTGAAAAAAGATATACTGCGGCCATATTAAATAAAATAAAAATCACAATCTAGTGTCGTTTGCATTAATTTATTGTTAATATTTGATTTCGTTTAAATGCAAATGCACTCGTATATGGTGATTTCAATTCAGCACAGAGATAGATAAATCGACAGCTGCGGTGGTGTTGGTGAAGGTGACACATAATACTCGCACTTTGGTACAATCGAAATGGCACGAAAAAAAAAGAGGCGGTAGTTAAAAGTAATTTGAAATTTGTTTAGATGCATGTCAAGTGTTGGCAATCATGCCAAAATGTCAAATTGTTGCACAAATAAACAAACCTCATATCACACACAAGCACACAAACACATTAACACACACTTAACACTCAAAGCAGACAAACCCATTTGCCAACAAATGCAATTTGATTTAACGGCAACTAATTGTCTTACAAATTTGTCATGTATCGATTGTCAGGTTATTTATTGGCTTTATGTCTTTAAGGAAATGGGCAGTAAAATTGTTTTTCATATCGAACAAGTTTTATTTAAAGATTTTCAGATGTGTTTTCAATTGATATCGAAAATGTGTATTTTTTACTTTTGGTTGGAATGGTTTCCCTTAATTTTGGCACGCAGTTAAAATAAGAGTAAAATATTTGATAAAATTTGCAGGTGTGTGCGGCACACAGTAAAAGCCTGAATTATTAACGTTAAACAATGTTGATTTTCAAGTGTTTTCAACATGTTGAGATTGCAAGCGGTATTTCGTTTAGTCGATATCGTGTATTCGGTGCATTTCATTATCACACCCTGGGCTCTTCACAATGAGCTTGTGGTCATGAGCCTCCTAATTTCGTCATAGCAAATCCAGTGCCAGCGGCGGTATTCAAGGGACATCTGCACGTGGTCATGTAAACAGGAAATATACCTTGAAGCTCTTGCCAAGACCTGCTGCAAGCAATAAGGCGGTAGCACCGACTAAATTAGGAAATGGTGACAAAGAGTCATAACACTTTAATGCTTCTTACAAGAAATTACTAATTTGGGATTAGCCAACCACTGACTAGTGCAATTACGCCGGTTCTTCGAACAGAGTTGTGCGTTTATGGTCTTGTAGTTCGTTGACCTAAAGGAGTTGAAATGTTAAAGAATTTTCTTTGCAAGTTACTTTGTCATGGTTTTGACTTTGTCAAACATATAGCGCCGAGAGAATCTCAAAATTTATATTAAAGATTTTAACATATAACCATGTTGATTTAACATGAATTGGTAATGATGCAAAGTCATTAACACTATAGCTATGACTTTGCCTCATTGGTAATTTCATAGTAATTTACAAATTTTGATCAAATAAATATATGTCCGGATAAAAAGAACAGTTTCGAAAAGGAGTGTGTGTTTTTCGGAAACAAAAATTAATTTTTTTTTACTTAAGACTTCATTTAAAACAACAAAAAAAAAGCAAAATAACGTTTCACTCTCATGCAAAATAATATGGGAATGTATATAAAACGCTTTTTCACAATATTAAAATTTAAAATTTCATCTCTGCAAAATAGAATGAAAATATTGTAAAAAAAAGCAAAAATTCAAATATAACACTCTTCTCAATCTTTCCGTCTCCATAAGCGAGTTCTGGTGCAACGCACTGCAAATGCAGGAACCAACCCCAGAGAGGGTTAGCGTAATCCAAACAACTTATTCTGTTTGTAACTCCTTCTAAGTACAATTTCATTTCACTAAAAAAATGTCACTTCTCAACGCTGCAGCAGTTTTCTTAAGCATTTAAAATCTTAAAAATTTTCTCGTTTTCTTAATCACTGCGAGTTTGAAATGGCAAAATAAAATCTTTAATTAAATAAATTTTCAAGTAAAATTTCCCCAGTGTGTAGTCAAGTACGATGAAATTGCCAACACAGGTTTTTGCAATTATTTCCTCTAACACCTACACGAAAATCTCTAATGAAAACTTGTTTGGATCTCTTTGTGTATTTTCAAATTATCTTGGCATCTAACACTGGAGTCCTTTTTCTGGGTGTAATTAAAATAAAGAAGCTTTAAATGGGATTATCACACGTACCCTTGTGCTGTTTGCACACCAACACCTGCACAGACCCGGTACGAACGAACGAGTATTTTTACGATTGATGTTGAAAAGGGGGAATGGTTGGTCGGTGGGGCAGGTGTGCTGGATTCTACATGCAGCAACAACCAGCAACTGCAATAATAAAATTTATACAACTTGACAAGACGACAATAAAAGAAAAGAAAAGAAAAGAAAAAAACAACAACAACAAAAATTGACTTTTATAAAGTCACATGGAGAAGTGAGCTGTGAAACGTGTGATCCTTTCTATGGCCGCAGCTGTGCGAGGGTGGAGTGATAATGGCCAGATGTTTCTTTCCATAAATCAAAAGTGGCCTGGCAGCATTTTTGGATTTGTACATGAATAGGTGGGCATGTACACATTAATATTTCCTCCTTTTGGATTTCGTTGAATATTTTGATTAATAGTGTCAAAGTGGCAATTTGATGTGGATAATTTTTATTCCCAACACGTTCTGTGTTGTCCGTATTTTAACAAATTGTAACTTAAGCCCAAAATGAGTTTTATGGTTAGAAGCTTAAAAACAGAAAATAATAACATTAAAGTGTTGGAAAATACACATTAAAGGCTGAGGAGTGTCGAGTTTGTATGCAAACACTGATGCTGTAAAAAAAACGTATAAGTCCTTGTTGTGTCCATAAGAAGACCAATAACTTAAACATGTCTGATGAAATGCCTCCCAACGCAAAATAAAAAGGAAAGCATCATTGTAAACAGAGAACGGAAATTTTCTTTAAATTAACTCTTTAGTAAAGATGTGGCAAAATATGTTCGAGTTTTGACAAGCCGAAGTACGAGTAAGAGCGAAAACATAAACCTGAGGGACATGAAACGTACATTAGCAGTGACAAGGCAACAGCTTTCAGTCAGGTATTAAACTAGTATCAGCAGATATATAAATCTCTTTAAGTTTTACTTCTCAGTTGGTGCCTGAGCAATAAAGTCAAATCAAATGATTTGTATTGCATACAAATTTTCCCATAAAGTTTCAATACACTTTAATTGTGAGATGTGAGAGAGTTTTGCGCCATAAGTGGAAATTCCTTACACCAATCAAAATTTTTCAAAGGAGAATCTTGAGGTTTGCAGTTAAGCCCGATTTTAAGGAAACCAGCTCCAGCCAATGCCATGCTCGGCTTTCGATGTGGCTTACCAGCCATACAGCGCAGCAATTTTCTGTCATATATAAAAACGGTATATAATAAATGTGACCTTGGTTGAAGGGTAGAGTTGTCTAATTCTTACTGCCTGCCGTTCATTCCCCCAGACAATGCACGCAGTCGAGGCACCTGATACGGTAGCCCGCAATCCCTAGAAGCATTAAAATGGACCCAGATGCCCTAGGGATTCCGGGCCCCACCATCCAGATTCTGGTGAATTTACGACAGAAGCAAGTTACAGAAATTTGGATCCCAGAAAATACAGTCGGTCATAAGTTCTCTTTCATGTAAACTATGACCAACCAAGAATAGCCTTGGGGAGGTTGTCCGCCGTTCTGCCTAATAGCCTTGGCAGTAGTTTCAAATGCACCAGAGTTAAACAACAGAAATTACATAGCAGCTGCCCAGAATCGAATAGCTCGTATAACTTTATACCGAAGAAAGTGGACGGCCAAGGTCTGCTTCAGAAAGATCCAACCCTTTAGAATGCAGTACAGCAGAATGACAGATGCACATGCATGCTCTTATTTCTTTTGCAGCACATTGAGGCAGAGAACGCAACCGATTTCTTTATTTGGTAAGTTTTAGTAAAGTTGGAACTGTTGCTCGACTTAATAGCGCAATATCAATGGCAATTCTTTTGCGTCCCTTATCAAACCCAGTAATTCTCAAAACGTCATTAAAACAATCTGGATAAAATCTTATATATATGTACATATATGGACCCTAACACTTTTCGTTGTCATTACCTTTGATATGTGCGCAAGTTAATATCTGTTATTGGTTTCATCGGACGTTTTGTTTGTCTGCAAGTTTTTTTAAGGTAAATTTAAGGCTTAATAAACTTATCTATTAACTTGAGCATTCATGTCTTGTTCTGACAGCTTTTTTCTTCTAACAGGATTCGCTTTTGATGTGGCCTAAACTAATGGAGGTGACTATTAAGTCAATTACTAACTCCCGCTGTAAGACTTCTCAAAAAAAAGAAAATTTCTTAGATCATTTAACAAACTTCTTGCTGAGGGTTTCGTGCTTGGCGATCCCTTCCGCCAGAGTAATTCCACAAACAACTAAAAAAGCAGAGCATATGAGTAATAATCAAGTCAACGCGTTTCTTCACCACCCAGTTGCCAACTAAAGTAGGCTTTTACCGAAAGATAATTGCACTTCGCCAAATATTGGGACTCGCGCACCTCCATCGACAAAACCTAATAGATGCAGATATTTGCAGTTAATGCTCAGCTCAAGATGTCTTAAAACTAAGACATTCTATAAAAATTCTGATCTTCTTTCTGCCCACTGCCTTTTTTTTAAGAACTCGATCAAACCCGCACAAACCAAAACCCTAAGAAATATCTTTGTAACCAGGCCCCACGCAAATCCATTTACACCAGTTTAATATGAGTGTTTCAATATCTAAAAACATCTAGTGTTGTTTGAGTGCACGTGAATGGTCTTAAGGCAACATAATCCTTTTTCACAAAGCCCTCCAGCGGGCGTTAAATACACTAACAGCTTAGTTGGCCTGATCCTAGAAATAAACTACTTTCGCCTTACTAGTGCTTCTGAAACGTCTTTAATCCTGTCTCCTGGACCGCTTTCCCATGACACTTTATGATTTCGACCCCTTGGGCACACTACGAACTACTCGACCACTACCACCCCCACTAAGAATCATCACATTTTATATTCACTTACGGGGCTTCTTTATCTGCGCTCGGTGCAGATGTTGAGCGCTCGGTGTTAGTGTGCGTGTGCCAGCCTGCCAGTGCGAGTGGGTTGAATTTGTTTGCCTACAACTTGGCGCTTACACGTTGACCTCTTGTTAATAATAATGCAAATGATGATTTACTGAAGCAAATTTCGTTGAGGAAAATTTATTAAGGTCTCAATTTAAAAGGATGTGTGCAGAGATATAGTGGAAATTTGAGCACCAGGCAAAATAAGAATATGTATGTACATTTATTTACACTGTATGATGTATGTGTTTACATGCGGTATGATGTAATGATGTAATAAACACAGATCCTATTAAAATGCCAAGTAATATGTTCTTATATAAATATGTTTTTCATATTCTTAATACAGTGAAACTCGAAAACAAATTAGAATTAAAATATAACTAAGACAAAAAAAGATGCTCTGGGCCATTAGAAAAAGAACAAAGTAAGACCATTTATGTCACATTTAATTAAAGATGATACTACTTTTATCTCTTAAAAACAAGCAAAAGGACACTTTAACCGCAAAAGTTGCAAAACTAAGCGAAATTGCTTATAAAATGTCGAACATTCAATGAAGTAAATGTGTTTCAAGTTAAAGTTTTCCGTTGAAATAATTAAATAAATATTTTTTGTGAAAAAAACAACTTTTTGAAATCGATCTACTTTTCACAGCCGTTTACTTTTTTAATACTTTCGTAAATACCGGTTTATTTTATACTTGATTTCTCAAAGCCAGCTGATTAGAATTAAAGTATTCGAATATTTACAGAGTGGTGGGTGGGGCAGGTGTTAAGTCGCTGAACAATTTTAACTGCAGGGGTAGATATACAAAAGTAGAATGTTTTTTTTTCCACATGTTCACAAAGTTGACTTGACACCACTGCTTTATTTGACAGCTCAATTTAACAGCTGACAGTTGTTTTTTGTCTAGTTGCTTCTTGTTTAGTTTGATTTGACATTTCGTATCAATTGATACAATTGCCATTCAATATTTTGCCCTACAATCAAACCCATTTTTGGCTGAAATGTCGAGGATAATGCCCAAGCTTTGGCCAAAATATTATTATGGCCACAGAAAATTACTGTTGGGTGGGCTTTAATGGTTGCCGCACTGATTGGCCCATATGTCTTCAAAAACGATAAGGGTCAGGCCGTTATGTGTCAGCAGTGGACGGTGAAAAATTGTGTTCCCGATAGGACGGAAATCATATTTAAAATTTTCTATCCAATAAAACCCATTGCATTGATATTAAACATATATTTCTTTGTTTGGTTCTGATTTACGCTTTTGCAACTCTAAAAAAAACTCTGTTTTGAAATACATATAAAATTGAAAAAAATTTCCGCTTTCATTAAACATTCTGTCTACTTGCAAATTTGCCCTTCACTGTAAGTGCTTGCTTATGCGTGTTCATGCTAGTAAGTCAAAAGTAATAGCATAATTTAGGACTTGTATAAAATATCCTACAAATACAAGCACTAACCACCACTGGCATATCAGAGGAGGCAAACAAGTTTTATGACAACGTGTGTGAAGGTGTGTTATGAAGTCCAGGACACTAAGTTTTATTTTTAAAGTTTTTCATAGAAAACAGAGACATTTTCTGCTTACGCATCCAAAGGATACTTATCGTCGTTCTCTGCTGGACACACTCTCCTTTGCTTACACTGGCACAAACGTGCGCCCTGTACAACTCAACCTGATTTGTTTGTTTAAAATATTAAAGTTAGTGGTTTAGAATTTATGGTTAAATTTTCTTTTGCTTTGCAGTAATTTAAAAATCTAATTTACAACACAACTTTACTTTTACGCACAACAAGTTGTATGTAACACCAACGCATAAACATACACACACACACACACACACACACACACACAAACGCACGCACATCGACATGCTCGGACAAGTTTCCAATGTGCAATATTCAAGCTAAACATTTTAATCACCAATCCAGTTTCAACATTTACTGTTGCATAATAAATTTGAAAATATTATATTCAACATCTTGTCTCTTGTCTCTTGTTCTTGTCTTGAACTTTTTCACACTTTGCCAGGGGTAATTGTGCGTATATTTGATTACTCAACACTTGATTACATAACGAAATCAGGAGATGGATGCGGTCAGGCGTAAAGATGTCTGTTCCTGGTTGCTGCCAGCCCAATTGGTCACGTCTCTTAAGTGCATGATGCGACGCCAAACAACTTTCAGCTGGACAACTGGATTTAACGAGCAAATCGCGCTTCATGTTTCCCTTTTAGTTAATATAACGTATGGCATATTTCTAAGAAAGGGACACTGTTTCTGAGTCCGTTCAAAATGTATTTGTTTCTGCTGGTGGTTTGAGAAATGTTCACTTTGATCGCTCAACTTGAACAAGCATTTTCTTTAGAAAGTTTTTTTCTCAGAACCAAATTAGTGCCAAAATTGTTTTATCGAGCAAAATTTCGCGTGATTCGTTCATTTTACTGATGAACTTGTACAAATTTGGTTAGACAGACAACGTTCGAACAATGACGACATGCCAGATCTAGGGAAGATATTATTGCTTTGGCCTTCACTCCGCTCCAAAAAACTCAGTCCTTTGCAGACCATAAATTGGTAAAGTCTGCAGCGTAATTTGCAAATGCAATCCTTCCAAATCTAAGTGAACCAGTAGCTCTTAATAATTTGCATCACTTCATTCTGATTAGAGATTCGTACTGAATGAATGAAAACTTTTATTTAACGAAATTATCAACTTCAGAGCAACATCAATAGAAGAGCCTTGAGTGGGATCCCGTAAATTGCAGGTTTCGTTCGCAATCACTCTATATTTTTATGGAAACGACTTTAGTCATATGGATCAGTGATATCCAAACCGCTCTTGGACTGAGTTCGGTAATATATATACCCCCGATATTTGGCACGCTGTTCATTTTACATGAGCGAATTGAGGTCATCTTATGGAGAGGTGACGATTTGGCCCAATTAGACTCTTTCTGGTAGAGTTTCCTAGATATGAACAGATGCGACACAATTTATTTTCGCTATAAAGGCCATCACACCCATGTCTTTCATCAAACTCAGTTCGATGCGCCACACACATGGAAAATTAGACATTTCCAGGGTTTTGTGAATACATGATGGCACCGACAAAATTTCTGTGATTTCTCACACGCTCCTTATAAGGCATTTGAGTTTTGTGGCAGAGAGTTTACATTGTCTGGCAAACTAAGTCCCCAACTATTTACTTGGCCAACTGGGTAACTTCTGTTTTAAATTGGTTTCTATACAAATGGAGTGTGGCTTGTCTTTTTGAATAAAATCAAACAAATTTAATTAAAATTATGTTTTTGACAGGTATTTAAGTTTATGAGTACTAATCAAGTGGTTCTAGATTTACATGGTCTTAAATTTTACAAGTGTTTGAAATATGTAAATATTTTTGTATTTATACGTAATTTGTTACAGGTGAGTTGGACTGGAATTCTTCGAGTCATTTTTCAGTTTTTAAGGTTTCTGAAAGGACTTTTGATTTTTTAAAATTTACACATTGAATGAAACAATCAACTTGTATTCATTTATTAGTATTTTTCTTTAATTCGATTGATATTTGTTGAAGAGATTTTATTTTTAGGGCAAATGAATAACTTAATGAATCTAGATTTGGTTTTATCAAATTTCTAAGCAGCTATTTTTTGTTCTCTAGCGATGGAACACGGCACACAGATTGTAGAGGCCAGCAGCCCCTTGTGGTATTTAAACTAAAATCTTGTTCACTTTAAGAAAACCCCAGCTCAAGATTGAACTAAACTTTTAGTCACACTGAATTGTATGGATGGGCAGTCAAGCCTTTGATCCGTAATGAAGCATTGGAACTATATCGGTGCTAATGCTGACGCAATTTTTTTTCTTTGATTGATACTGGGTCAGACTAATCTCGCCTAAAAAGTTATTCTGCCAAAAACTTGAGGAACTCCGTGAAATCAAAGAAAAACAAAACAATCGCATCGAATAAAATGGCAATGAGTTTAATGCGTTGGATCTCTCTCTACTTCAGGGGCTAAAAATCATTTCAGCAGCAATAAACTCCTTTGTCCGTGTCGATCCATGAGTTCTTAGAGTGCTCGCGGATATTGGCTGGTCAAGCACTCTGGGGACGGTTTGCAAATACTTTGAACAAAAAAATAAAATTTTGTTTGAAATGACTAAGAAGTGCCAGAAAAAGCACGCAAAAAAATTTACTTGCACTGAACTTAAGAAAGAGTTTCTCAGTTCGTTAGATGATTTGTAAGCAAAGAACTTGCGAGCGTGAACGCAGTATATGTTTCTTTGTGCAGGCAAAAGGTTTTTCATGTGTTAAAATTTTCATTACTTTTATAATTTATACTACAAAAAGCCCATTTTTGGCAAACTCTCGCCCTCCATAAATTTTTTGCTTATAATTATTTCCAAAAAAAATTAATCATTTTCTATTATTTTTCAAAAGCTTTCAGCACAACACAATATGTTGAAAATTAGCCGCATTTCAATGCCGCTCTGCTTCAACTTCAACTTAAATTTCCCTTCCAACTAAAACAACGAATTTTTATCTTTGGTAAAATACAATTTTATTGGCTATTCATTCCGTAGTTGTGTTCTTTTATTTTTATTTATTAAAAGTTTTTTTTTTTTTGAAACGCGTGTTTTCTAAAATATAAAATACGCTAAAGGAGAAGAAACTTTTATAGTCAGTCTCTGAGCCACCTTTATTTTTCATGATTTTAGTTGTTTGTGTGTGTGTGTGTTTTTTTAGAGTCGTGATAAAAAAAAACAGTTTTTATTGCAACAGAGAATGCAAAAAAAAAAAACTTTTCAAAATTTTTCATTAAATTGTCAATTTAAGCATGAACTCAATATCCGCCGTGTAGTCATCCCACCCACCAACTTTCTCATTTCTCTAACGCCAACTTGCATTCAAGCAAATACAAACACACCCACACAAACACACACACACATACACAAAAATATCTACTTTTTTAAACGATTTTTCTCCCCGGTGAATACCCCGTTTTTAAATTTAGCCGTTTTTATTTTTTGTTTCTGGTTTTTCTCAAAGAGGATTCTTTTAATGGCCATGTTGTGTAGTCTAGTGTTATGGCAATGAAGCAGGTAACACAACATTTTAATAATTGTTGTGTGAGTATGTTTATGGGCGAGCGCCAGTGTGTGTGTGTGTGTGTGTGTGTGTGTGTGTGTGAACGTTGTGCCAAAGTGGCAAAAAGTGTTGCTAGTCGCAAAGTGTTGTTGAGAAATTGTTTGTTTTTTAGATTTTATGGAGCTGCCGGATAAATTTTGAGTAGAATTTTCGTTCAGTTTTTATTCGATTTTATTTGTTTTGTAGCTTTTTTTCTCGCCTGTTCTTTTTATTGTTCGAATATGCGTGTGTTAAACTAAAACGGAATTTTTATCATTGTGTGCACTTTTTTTCATTGTGTTTTATTTAGATGGAAGCTCTGGATTTCGCAAACGGAAGTTCTAAGAGTTGCATTTGTGTTGGCATGCAGGCTTTTAAGCCCCTGCGATATGCTGCGGTATGTTAGAGAAATGAATCGATTTTGAAATATGTATGTAGTTAAATTTAATGGCTCACAATCTCTTTTCGGCTTTTCTGATTCACTGTGAAGCTTAAGTTTTGGCGAAAGCGACACTGTCTATGCCCGCCCAGCGAACAGGACGAAAGAAAATATAAAGTGCTTTCTGAAGCAACAAAAAAAAAAGTGTTTAACACTATTTGAATTACGTTGTTTTAAAAGAAAACTACGCGAGACATTTTTGCTGTTTTTTTTCTTTTTAATTGAATGGCTCACGGCCATTTAAACATAAATTGTGGAGAGACAAGAGTTTTCGGCTTCTTCAAAGTTATTGTGGATGGCAAAAGAACGCATTTAGTGTATTCAATCATACTGTATAAGTCCACTATGAAACCTCTATGGACATGCATATGCCATCCAGTCAAAGGTTACTGCTGGTGCAGCGAACTTTCAAAAGTTCCAAAAAGTTATAACGATTTATCGAAGACGATCCGTGATATATGCGAAATAAGAATAACCACCGTGACTTAAATATTCCGGATTTTATGGCCGGGATTTGTTACAGTGTCGTGGGCACCACAGTTTCAGGAAATTCGATATTCTCAGCCTAGCGAGACCGCTTCCATAATCTCCATTTTTTAGTAGCACAAAGAATAAATTTTACACGGCCTGATTTATTTTTTCGTCATTTCCTATTCACTTAGAATTCTATTCTATGCAATTCTGATTATAGTCTATAATACAGATTTGGGTTATTCTTTATTGGACAATTTGGTGCATTTGCAAAAATATTCGCCATGAAAAGCCTTTAATACAATATCTTTAAATTTAAGTGAGGCAATTTTGAAATCCTCAAAGTAGGCGAGAGGTCCCTGAGAAGAAGCATTCAGGCCGATACTGGTAATTTTAGTTTCGCTATTATTGAAGTAGTTTTTATTCTTTCGGAAAATAAGTTTTTTGGAAAATATCTTTCAGCAGAAAAAATCTGAATGCAGCAATAAAATACATTCGTACCCTTAAGGCCTTGTACTGGCTACTCCAGTCCTGTGACTAGAATAAGTTGAACGTGAGAAGAAGAAGCCAGCAGAGTTTTGTTGTGATTTCACACCATGCAACAATCGCAATATAATAGTTATTCCCCCCAACAGTCTTTCTTTGATCTGAAGTAAGAAGATACCTATATTTTTTATATATGACTAATTATTTGGCAGTTCTAACGTAGTTTTCATGTAACTTATGATATTTTGCAGTCACTAAAACATCTTATGTCAAAATTGAGTGTCTTGGATTTCTCTTAATTAGACAGTACCGGTAACGCCCTTTTCATTTATATAGGATGATGTGTGATTATTTTTAGAACAATTTTGAATAAAAAATTTAGCTTGAGAACACTATTTAATTATTTAATAAACGTATCGAGTTTAAAAGCGAGTATGTTGAGAAATAAAACGATTCGGGCGGGACAAGGGACTTAACAAACTGCCCTCTTGTATCAGCATTTTTGTTTGCTATTCTATTATTCTAAGAATTGAAAATTTTTTAGCTGCAGGTGGGCCAAACTCACTGGGAGTCCCTGTTAATTTAATAATCATTTGTTTGGCTGAACATTAAAAATTTCCATATTTTAATGATTTTTTTCCGTTTTTTTTTTTCTTATAACAAATTAAAAATAAACGACTTAATTCTATATTAAAATGTTTTTCAAAGCCTTTTGAATTGAAATTGAAAAAAAAACAATAACGTATTTTGTGCTATAAAACTTTAATCCTGATAAATATGCAACAAAAATCTTTTGCCATTTTTCGAATACATGTATTTTAAAGCTGCATACATTCTTGTTAATCCCTTTTATTTAAACATATTTCAAGTTTTGATATAAAGCAAATATCTTTATCCTTATCTCTCTTGTACTGTTTTTCGATATTCATTTAGTAATATTTTTCGCCCCAATTTTACGCCACTAGTGACTTAATTTTCAACAAAAATACAAAACTTTGTCTTACACCAATAGGTCTCATAGAGAACATCAAGAAAACTCTTATCGTTCTCTTAAGTAGACAAAATTACTAAAGAAAAAGAAAGTCTGTACGTGTGTGTGTGTGTGTGTGTGTGTGTGATTGTATGCGTGTATTTGTATATGATGAAATCCTTTAAAAGGAATTTTAGTTTTCCCACTCGTTTCAGTGGTGTTTGGCAGCAACGATTGTGGGTTAGTGTAAGTTTAACAGTTTTATAGAGTTTAATGTGTATTGAAAAGTTTGTTGGCTGATGATGACGACGATGAGGAAAAATGAAAATGGCAGATAAGAACTAAAACTGTTTTAAACTTATCTTTTAAATTAGGTAATGCTCTTTTTTCTTGTCAGATTCTTAAGCAGTGGAGCAGATAACAGAATATTAAATTGTTGGCAAATGTTTCTCTTTTTAGTTAAACATTTTGTACTGCATACATCTAGGCGGATTTAATTTTAATGTTTACAGCCTACTTTTAAAACGTTTTAAGTCAAATGTTTGCTTTAGACTAAAAGAACGTTTTCTGTGACGGAGTTGAAAACGAAATAAACTTTAGTGGCAATTCAAATTTCTTGCTTTCATATTCATTAAAAAAGGAACAAATATAATAATATTGAGTGGTTCAAAGTAGTTCTTATACTGGCAGGAATTTTACAAGGCTTTCAAAAGAAATTCAATTTTATTTGCCGGAGTCATGGAAAATTGGACAATATTGTACGGTGCGAAAGCAAATCGAATACCAGGCACCAAATTTAACTAGAGGAAAATGTTTATGTGCTATCGGGCTTTCGAATAAAACAGTAGGAAGCGCAAAAAGATTTCAAAGTTGTCGAACACAAGAGCCAACTGATGTTTTCGTGCAACAATATCTCCACTGCAATTGAGTTTAGTTTTAATATTTATGTAGATTCTTTTTATTTCGACTGTTCTCTAAAACTTATGTCAAAAATCTCAACAAACAAAATGCTTAAAACTCAAAATTTGTTTAAATTTGCATATATTTACATACAGAGGATAGACAATTACGCAAATATTATTATTTGCATATACATTTATTTCATCAAACATTTTAGAACACTCACACATGTGCAACTTAATAATTCGTCTGTGACTTTAGTTTTGCTAAGAAAGATGTTTATTCGGGTGTATTAAATTAAATACCATAAATTTAATTTTATTTATAAATGTACAGTTTGAATATGAATATAAAAACTTAAATTTGAACTCAAGTTTACTTAGAAGCATAAACAATCATTTGCATTTCCATCCCCACAATATCAGACAGGATCAGACATTTCTAATAACTGTCGGACTTTAGTATACCTACAGTTTTCAATCAGCAGTTCCAGAAAATTTATTTGAAAAAAAAATAAGTTTTAATTTAAAGTAAGTTAATACGAAACTTATAGCGAAAAAGGGCTTTATAGTGCGACAACTTTGGGTGATATGTTGTACAAAACCCATTGCAAGTGACAGACCTTGTAAAACAAAAACTTAGCAATTCATGAATCAAGTTGTAAGAAGAGTAGCAATCAAAAATCAAGGTTGCACAAAATAAATTCAATCAACAAATAACTTCAAAATTATGAAAAACTGAATGGACAACTTATTTGCCATAATTTGTTTTTTCCTACAACTCGATCCGGAACAAGAGATGATGCCATTCCATATAATGACCAGCAAAATTGGTAAGCGGAAATAGAGCAGAAGGAGCAGTGGAAGGTTTTGCACATACGTACGTTATGGCTTTGCGTGTAAGGTCTTGCGCGGTTCACTGGTCAATCGACCAGGTGTGGTCACAGCTTTGACTGTAGGATATTATGGATACCAGATGGACAGAATAATAACCCGAAAAACTGTTTTCAGCATCGTAACTTCTCCCCATTATTAGATGTCTGTGCAGTTTGACAAAATTTAACAAAATAATTGATATCGCACATATTTATATATATTTTTATGACATGAAAGGACTGAAAGTTGCCCCAAGTTTTTTGTTTTCTTCACCGATATCGGCTTTTGTTTTTCTATCACTGAAAATATTTTCATATGACCTAAAACAACTTTCCATGTTTTCTGTATAACTTGTGATGTCCTCCACAACGTGGGTAATTAAGCCACGACATGGGTATCAGAATGTGTTCAGCATTAAGACTTTGCACGACCTCATACCAGAATCGTTCTCTATATTTTGCTGATGTTCGTTCAGACATCTGGCAATTGCCCCATACATTTGTGGGCTGGGCTATGCTTAAGCATTCAAATCGGATAGGACATGAATGTGGGTGGCTTGTGGACAACACTTTCCAAAATATGTACTTGAGTTTTGGAAGATATTCCATTTCCCTTTCAACTTTCGTCAACTTGTTATTATGCTTTTGTCGTAATTTGCCAGATACCAGATATTAAGTTTATTATTTTATCCTATTCAAAGATATTTTCGTAGAGATATAATAAATTTAAATGTTTGTTTTTATATGTAAATAAATACAGAAATGTTAAACAAAGTTGTACACATGAAATGGTATTTTAAGGCACTATTAATTTCTTTGGTTTTTAAATTATTTTCAAATTTTTTATGCATATTTAATTTAAATAGCACTGGGGAGTCGAAAACTTTGGGCATTCAATTAAGCTGATGGATTTTTAAGAACTTTATTCAATTAATTCAATTTAAAATTATAAATATCAGTAAACATTTTTTTACGACTAAAATTTAGCAAAAGAAAATTGTAGATGAGGCGCAAATTTAGGGGAATAATAATTAAAATGCAATAAGAATTGAAAACTAAACAATCGACAAGAATAGATATTGTGTTCGTAATAAAAATTCTAGCACTTAGATCATTTAAAGATTTGCTAGTTAAGACGCTTCCAGCTTTTGTACAAATTTTGCCTTGGCATACTGGGCGTCCATATAGGAAGGGGAAGTTAATTGGCCGAACGGAGACGAAGACTTCATGGTGCTGGTCAGAGATTGAGGTACCCACTGGGCTAAAATGTTCTGATTTAAATCTTGATTTTGAATCTAGATTTAGAAATACCTAACGGACAAGGTCTTGTTTTCGAAGATCTAAGTGTGCTCGACGTGCTGCTGCATGGCCAAAAAAACCTGCTTTAGTAAGTATCTACATGGAGCAGAGCTAAAGGGAGTTGGATTGTTGACTGATGTAACTTCAGTGTGCCGAATTTGAAGTACTTGAATCTGAGCCATTGAGGGAATTGTTGGCAGAAGGAATTAGATTGTCCGAGCTCTTCTGCAGGGTATTTGTTAATATTTCCTAGATCAAAAGTTTTTATTAGCCCATCATTTGTGTGAGGATTGCTTGCATGGGCTCATGGGCACGACTGATACCTTTGGATTTTATGCACCACAAGAATTTTTCCGTAAGCCGAATAAAAGTTAGACCGGCAGCAGAGCAACAGTTTTTAAATTAGGTTAAAATTTAGGTTCATGTCACTTACGTGACACTACACAACTTTTTGCTTGTCTTGAAAACTACACTGTATCTCTGACAGAAAACGAACCTACATCTAATAAACATCTAGGTTTTGCTTTCCATGTCCTTAATGTTTCCAAGTGCTCGTTCAGGGAAATACGTTTGTGGTTTCTAACTTATAAATGACAATTGATAATCCCTTGAACTAGACATCCTTAGACAAGATAAATTCTACTTTATCAGCAACATGTACATGGAACTATACATTTACTACTTGGACAGAATAGCGCCAAATGTTGTGAATGGAAACCGCAATAACGCTGCTCATCATAAACTTTCAATTGGCAAAATTTGTTTTTTTTTTCCTCGTTACCGTTTGAGCTGTTGAGATATTAAGTCGTCTCTGATTTCAAGTGATTTTGTGCTTAAACGCGCTAATCAGAAATCACCTTAAATTGCTTAATTTAAATTTTACTATTTCCATATTACAAATCCACAGAAAATCATTTCAGTTACACTCCATACTAGAGCAGAGGAAAATCAATTAAAATCCTGTCTTGAAACAGAAATTTAATAGATCCTGGATATGACAAACAAAACAAACTGCCGCCTGTCTGTGCAGGCCTCTCTCCAATACGAGTATCATACATAAATCTCTCAACAAATGACCTGTGCTAAACAGTTTGAGCCATTTAAATCAAGTACCAAAGAAAGCAGAAGGAGAACGTAATAGATAGTGCGCCAGCCGGTGGGTCAACTAATGAAATGCCTCCCATGAAGTTCATAAATAAATATATCGGCAAAATATAACAAACTACAGAGATTTCAAACATGTATCTTTCAGCGGAACCCACAGCACTTGTAAGGGAAGTGTGGGGCGCACAAAAACCAGCCCCGTGACTTTGTAGTTTTTTGACTAGTTCTGTAAATATTACAAAAATTGTTCCTTTTTTCTTTCACTCCGTTCGTTTGTTCATAAATAAATATTTGCATGGCCGTTTAAAAAACCAAAGCCAGCCTACGAAGACTTTAAATAAAAGTCTGGCGAAAAAATGGGACGTGATAGCAGCAGCAGCAGCAGCAGCATTATAAATAAAGACCCCGCTGCTGTGGTACCATAAATGTGTACATTTCATTCATTCATGTGAATTAAAACCACAATATTTATATGGCCAGCAGCTTCATCGGCAGCGACAGCAATAACAACAACAGCAGGGAAAGGTGTAATCGAGAATTGTCAGGAAATGCCAAACAGTTGTATAAATCTACGTACGTTTTATGCTGTCAATTCGGCATATGAAAAACGCCACCTGCAAGCGTTGCAGTGTTCAACAAGGCACCATCCCACCCACACTCAGCGCTTTTCTTTGCTCTATGAATTTTTTATGCATTTTTAAATATTTCTTATTTGTTTTATGTGGAGGAAAATCTTTCTGCCTTATCAATTTCCAAATACACATGGCCAAGGAAATGCATAAAGTCTGCATTAAGCATCCTGTAAAAATGAAGATACTGATGCAACTGTAACGCGGGCATAATTTTTCATTTTATTATGGGCATAAAGTGCTGCTAAGGAACAACTAGTAAGAGTATCAGTTTTTTCTTTAAATATTTGCCGGCCACACAAAGAAAATCGCAGAAATATGAGCGAAAAGTATCTGTTTGCATTTTGGAAATCAAAGGGTTGAAATTTTGGCCGAGAGTTCGAGCAAAAGTTTATGTGATTGCGTTGAACAGGAAAAAGTTATTAAACTTCTTCACTTTATTTTTGAATACAAAAACTGCCTTTAAGAGATAAATGTATTCGAAAAAGTTGCCTCTAAAAATATATATATATGGAAAAAAGTAACTTAAACTATTTTAAAAAAGTTAATTTAAGGAAAAAGACCGCCTTAAAAAATTACCTTTAAAGAAATAATCTTCCTTGAAAAGGACCCCTTCCTTTTTACAGTACAAAACACCCTTTCACAATAAATCAGGAAGAATTTTTGTAAAAAAATACATTTTAAAAAAACTTCTTTACTTCTTAAAAAAAATCTATTTTAAAAAGTACTTGTTTTTAAAAAAGATACTTTATTTGAAGACCTTTTAAAAACTACCTGTTGTTAAGAAAGGAACTTTATTTAGATACATTTTAAAAAGGTTTCTTCTAAAAATTACCTTTTCAAAAAAATACTTTTAAAAAATACTTGTTTTTAAGAAAGTTTTCTATTTAAAGATCTTTTGAAAAGTACCTTAAAAAAACTATATTTTTTCATTTTAAGCCAGCATTATTTTAAAATAGTACTTTGGAAAATAGTACTTTTGAAAGTAAATAGTAGATATAGAACGACTGAAGAAATTTTACTTTTAAAAAAGTACGTTTGCAAACAGTACCTTTTTTAATAAACGATTTAAACATTTCGAAAGTTCTCCAAACACAGATTTCTAATCAGTGGACACCGTGTTGAGTCACAATCTCTTTGCTAAAGAAGCAAGAACGCATTCAGGAGCACAATATCCTTCAATCATTTAGCGGTCTATACGATGGGTTTACTGAGACAACTACTAGCCCAGGAAAAAATGGACCAACTGTCGTGCAATGAAGAAATGAAAGATCTGTCAATTGTATCTCTCAAGTCCTTGAAATGAGTGCATTTCACGTCGGCATTTCGCCAAGTTATCAAATTTGCAGCACGGCTGGTTCCTGCCTGGGTACAAAATGCGACAGATCCTGGGCCTTAAAGCAAATGATCATAACTTAAGATGTGTTTTTACCGAATGATTCTTCGAGGAGCAGCAACCGATCATCAAAGGTTCATGTGCGGCTGAATGACATTCGGAACGATATCGGTCCATATGACAACTAAGACGATACCAACGTAATATCTATATTTATTTGAGAAAGGGGATTGTCGGGCCTTCCCGTCGCTACCAATGGCACAGAACAGCGCAGTGTGTCACACATCTCATGCCAGATTAAAAGTTCTATTGAGGGCATATCAGCTGGCCACCGAGATCTTACGACTTAATACCGTTAAATCGTCTCTTATGAGGGTTTCGTACTCCACAACTATATCTCAGTAGGCCGCAAAGCCAGCTTTAGGCCACAGAGTCTTGCCAGTGAGCGCTTGTCTGCCACTCAGCAAACTCCCAGTATATGCACGTCTATATCGTATATTTCGTGCACTATGACATCGATAGACCTGGGAAACGCACAAAATCTTACGGCAATTCCGCACATACAAAAAGTTCTTTGAGAAAAGTCTCTATTTTAAAACTTTGTGGACATATTTTTTAATCTACTAACTTTCATATTTTACTAACTTCACAACTGCCTGAGGTATGCCAGCGTGACGTTAGCGTGACCCCGGCTGGTGATAAGTCAACCAGGGCATTTGTGGGAATGTTGTTGCAACGCAATGCTTTTTATGTCTCCACCCTCGTCGCTGTCACATCCATAATTGTGGCTGCTAAAATGCTACGACCTCAAGTTGTTACAAGTTTATAAAACTGACACTAGGAATAAATAAACTCTCATCACCATGTGTGTTTGTAGTAGATAGTAGCAATCTTCTAAGTATATGTGGACTTAAGCTGCTTAACAATTGCGTGGAACTGCTGACGCATTGGCGTGGCATTGTTTTTAGCCGAAAATTATTTAAACCATCTATAACATGGTTAAACAAGCAAATAACCAACACGTGCCAAACGCATCAATTAATATTGTGGCGTTGTTGTTGCTGGTTGTTTTCCACACGTTCGAAGTTGAAACCGCCCCGAAGTGGATTAGATGATATTCTGTGATTTGATTTTGCTCTCCACGAACTGAATGTTCAACAAAATATCCGGTGAGAGTTTCTTTACTACGTGCTGGTTCTAAACTAAAGTTTATGTTTTGTTTGGCTTAAAACGAGTCCATTTAAACTAAAAATCTTAATGTCGGTCTGTCTGTCTGTCTGCCCTAAAGATGATGGGTTTTATTTCATTTCATTCCATTCTGGCACTACACGTTAACAAGTTGTGCTGGTCGCTGCTCGTAGTCTCCTGAAGGTTGTTATTTCTGATGTGAATTTATTTTCTACTTTCAGTTATTAATCCGATAAATCTGACTAGTTGTTGTTGGTCATAAGTTGGTCTTTTCATCTGTCTGTTTTCTCAAGTTTGTAAATGTTAATATTTGTTGCTGTGCTGTCATATATTTTCTGACCTGAGGCAATTTCATTTCAGTTTCAGAAAATTTTAGCCTGTCACTTGCTGGCATGATATGATGAACTTTCACAATAGATTTTCATTAACAACTTGTTGCCTTGTTGTTATAAGTGAATGGCTTAAACGCAAAGCCTTTAAAGCGAAATGGATATGTGTTGATTAAATGTAAATATGTTTTGTTCCTTCGAGATGTGTCTGCTTTATTGTGCTTGATGTTGCTCGCCCGAGACTAGGCTGAGGAAATTGCCATTTATTACATGTTGTGACAGGTCACAGAAATGCGAAGACACACAACTAAGTGCGTATTTAGGACTTAGGAGACATGACATGCCAAGTTATTAATATTGCCTAAAGTTCATATACGCATTGCAATATTTCATTTTGGAATTTTTACTAAATTTGACAACTAAACAGTTAATGTGAAATAGAGAAAATTTCTACGTCAGAGTGGTAATATAACAGGCCAACAAGTTAAACACATTCGCCCTGAAATACATACAAATGATCAAAACTTGCCATAAATCGGATTCTGCATAAAATTGGCATTTTTAAGAGGCGGAATGGTTTTACAGACTACGAGTACTTTATTTCGAGAACCACCTTTTAACGGCGAGCGCAACTGGCCGCTGACAACCAACTGGCCGCTGTGTGACGACCAATATCAAGTGGTTTCAACAAGACGAGGATACGTACCAGACAGCCATTCTGCGGGGGCAATTGCAAAAATTGGTCTTCTCACATAAAGATTGTCTATCAAAAGTCAGTAGTCCTCAATTATTCGAATAAGCTAAAAGGCCACCCAAGCCAAAAAAAAGTATAACACTAATGATATTCAGACTGGTTTCTGTGGCAAGTTGTGCGTTCCGTCGGCACGCAGCGGTGTTTGCTTACGCATTTATACATCTTAAGAAACTCTTTTAATATTTCGAACACACTTTGTTTTGATCAAATCTAAAGACAGATTGTGATATTGATGAACGTTAGCACCTGCCGTTGTGGCCTACGCCCGCGCTGGATTAACTTCAGTTGGTAAACACGTGTTTCACTGTCCTAAAATTGGTGACAGCTTTTGCCGATATGTGGGATGGAATATAAAACAAACCACTTACTTGAGATCTCGTGCTACCTAATTGCTATAGAAGGTAAAAGGAAGACCAAGCACCTGATCTTCAAGGAGTATCAAGCCTATACATTCTCCAATATCTACTTCCTTACGCAGAATAGAAAACTGTTTTATGACAACAGCACCTTTTGGACATTTGTATGACCGAGCGTAGAGCGGTAGACAGGTCCCTTCCTGCATTTTTAGTTTTAAACTGCGGTCGAAACATTTCAGCCAATATATGCGCCGTAACCTACTAAGATGCTCAAAGACAATCCAGCGGCATGTTGGATACCGTTCTCTGAAGATTCTACCAGACCTACATGAAGTTGTGACAGCCATGGGAACCTTTAACAATACACGTCAAGTCAAAAACACAGAAAGCTCTTAAAGCAACCCCTTCATGAATGTCCGTGTCAGGAATATATTTCTAATAAGTTCTTGCTACTCGTTGCCAATTCGCTTCGCTCCTATATCCGGGATAAAACGAATAAAAGAATTAATTGTGGGCTCAGTATATTCTCAATCAATAATGCGATATCGTTAAACGTGTTGTCATGCACGAGTGTGTGCTTCACATTGCCCTGCTTATACAATTATCAAAATATTGTCAACTATTTGCATTCTCTGTTCATTAAATGACTGACAAGGACTTAATGTTATCACTTGCCTGCCCTCGGCAACCTGCTTGATGCATTGTCAGCCGGGATGGTAATTAAATGTCTGCTTGTGTGCGTGCAGTTTCCTTTCCATGTTATCCTTATGGTGTTCTAACTGGGTTAAGTATGCAATTATGGCACACATCATCCAGGAACGTACATATTTAATGTTGAATTTTTAGCTTTCCAGGTTTTTAACTTTTCGTTTCCATCTTTGCCTCAATTTTTTTTCTACATCAACAAAAGCCGTTTTCATAAGGCCAAGAAAAACGAAAGAACTTATTATTTTCAGCCTACTCTTGTTCAGGCACAAGCAGAGCCTTCCCCTCTTACTTTCTTTCCACAACCTACTCATCACATTTTAATAAGACACAAACTGTTGGGGTTCTTTTTTTCTTCTCGTAACTTCTTTATAATCATGTAAATTTGATATGCTTGTGGCAACAGCTACAAGTAGAAAAGTATTGTTGTTTCAGAGCTGGAGTTTGTTGATACAGGCTGCACTGAGAAAAACTTGCTCTGCTACATACAGTCTGTCACAATTGCGAGTATTTCATGTGAAACACATAATTTGCCTAACGATTGGATGACTTAAATTAAATGGGACTCAATTACAGAGCAAGTTTACTCAGGCCCGGAATACTCGCAGAGCGTTCTGTCTTGCCTGCTTAGTTCTGAATTTAGGTTCTTAAGACTTCTTAAGCATTTTCGCACAAAATTTATTTAAAGCCACGTGCTTCGAATTCCAGCTCCTGCCTTGTGTAGCTCTGCTTGTGCTAATTTTGTGTTTGTCTATCAAGTAGGCCGAGACAGAGAGAGACAGAGAGAGAGACAGAGCGAGTGTAATGCGATTTTCATTTTGTCGAAAACAAAACAGCCAACAAAAACAAAAAACAGTTTTAGCTCATTGTACCACACAACACAAACAAGATTAATTAAAGTATGTAAATTTTCTTTGTCGAAGTGAAGGAAAACAAAAAACGTCTTATACCGGCAGGAACACCAACAAAAAGTTGGCAAACGTAAAAGTTATAGAAGGTGGACATGTCGTACAGAGGATCGCAGGGCGTTCGGTTAATAAAATTTCTGTTAAGCGAACAGTGGGCAGAAAGTTTAAAATCAAAAAACTGCTCATCGGTTCAATTTAAAAAGTTTAAATTTGTACTTGTTTTTAGGCAACCTTTTGCTAACAGAGAAACTGAGTACTGGGATATATCTGTTTAGAATTCCTACTGCAAAGCGGTTTATGGTAACACTGCTGGCATGTTTTAAGCAGTCTGTGTCCTAGAGTTAATTTCTGAAAGATTTGAAGTTAATTTGTGAAAAAAGGCGAACAAATAAGGAACAGATTAGGGTGCATTATTTTAATTAAACACTTCTGGGAAACCTAAGAACTTATAGCGAAAACTAATAGGACGGTGCACCATCATCTTCAGTTTCTTTTTAGTAGGTAACAGCACAAATAAAGTTCAGGTGGTATTGAAAGTGTTCAACATGTCACAAATTGGGCTCTAAACGATCGTTTAAGGACAGCGTGACATGCTTGAGACTGAAGGCTCGGCTCTATAACCAGTTCGAAGCAGTGTTTGATGATATTTGATATCAATCAAGTTTCTTTATATATTTAGATAAATAAAGGCCATAGTCTTGATATTTAGTTTGTAGTTCATTGGATTTAATTGACTAAGTCTTCCTCATGGTGGGGGCCTAATTCTTGCTGAATAAGGGTCACAAAATGTCAGAATAACTCTTCTGGTTCCATTAGGTAACTCTTATTACTGATTTTATCCACATTACGAATAGCCGGACAGCAAGTCTAATAGCAAATGCAGCAAATGGTTAACAAACAAAATACATTATCCAAGTCGTTTCTGGTCTAATAATCAGGCGATGGCTTAAGGGCCGCTTATATCCAACTGGGATTTTTAAGCCTTTAGACGCCCGGCAGAACTCTTCCGACCGAGGAGTACCGACAAGATTTTCAAGATACGAGAGGTGCTTTTTACATTCTGGGAACCGGCATAACTAATTGCAATAGCTAAAATCTGGCAACACGATAAGAGAGCTTCACATTTTTTACCATAAACTTCTCTGCAGGCAAACCTATATAATTAATAGATGGTTTTTCACCAAATTGAACTTTAACAGAAAAGGATTCCGTAAAAATTCCTTTTACGCGAAGAAGCTGATAAAACAACATTGCACCACTCACGTCTATTGTCTCGAATTGATGTGTCTTTCGGGATTGAAGTCTGTATATTTTCGCAAAAATGGCATTTCTCAACGGGAATAACGTCGAAGTTCCAACTAAAACGAAATTGTATTAAACAATTGAAACATACTTTATCCCACTGTCTAGTACAAAGTTGTTCATAATTTATGCCAGTTTAATTTTCTTGCGTTAAACGAATGCAAAATAATGTTTGTGTCAATTTCTTCGTACAAAAACAAAAGGCAAAATTCTTAAAATCTGGCTGTAAGTAAACACGTGTGTATGTCTGTATGTCTGTGCATCTAATTTGCTTTCTAATCCAACTTATTCTTAACAAAGTCATCAATGTGTTTTTTTTCTTTCGTTTTGCAGGCTGCGAGCGGCGGCAATAAAAAGTGTCAGAGAGATGGGGCTAAATAATTTATGCTGTAGATAATTGTAAAATGCTTGTTTTTGTTGTCGCTGATATTTGATGTTTAAGTAGAAATTACCAGCGATTGCCTGGCAAACAACCAGCACCACCAAATTGTCCAGGGACCGCAACTGCGTCGATACTCAATAGAACGGCCACGACAACAACAACACAATTTTTTATTATAGATATAATTTTAGCAAGAAGTAACCGCCTTTCGGCGTCATATTTTTTGCCTCAACTTTAATTAAAACTAAGAGTTAGAATTTAGCTGATTGTTTCTGCCAAAAATTGAAATAAAACCAATATCGATATCACCCGATAAACAACTTTTCCTGTCATAGAAACTATGACCAGCCGCCATTTTGTTTCGGTATCTTGAGTCCCACCAATATGAGTTTCTCAGATGCGGCCAAACGGGTGACTTATAAGTTTTCCTCTCGAAAAAAGGTTGCCATTCAATTTGCAATTTTGATGAAAATAAAATGCTGACTTTGAGTGTTTCGAAGGCGCTGAATGTTTCTCTTTGAGATCACACTATTCACGCTACAGTAGATGGGGTCTCGCCGTATGGTTTCATGGTTAATTTGAGATTGTCGCAACCTCCATTCTTTTCACAAATTTCTTATTTTTCTTAACGGCAGGTTATGCCGCTTTAAATGCTGTTCTTGGCACGAAAAGTCAGTGCTCACTACCTGGATAATCTAAAGTTTTTAAGTTCTGAATAAAATATTTATTGATTCTTTTGGCTTAAAAGCTTTTTGTCCAATTAGGATTTTTTTTTCTTAACCTGCATAAATTATTAAAATATTATATTTTAGTATCTTATTATATTATATTATATAACATTTTGTATTACAACTTTTATTTTCGAACCAAAAAATATCGGTTGAATATTGACTTTTATTTCGTTTTCGGCGCAAAATTGTTATAATTTACATGTATTTGTAAAATATAATTTTCAGTTGCTGCAAAAGAAAGATGATGTAAATTTCAAGGGAGTGTTCCCTTTATTTCGGAAAAAATATATTAAACGAACTCAAAATTGCAATTTTAAGCTTTAAGCGAAACACGTGGTTAAAACTTTCACTTATACGTTTTATTAAAAAAATTGCCCAAAAATAATCACTAACTGCCGTCGGATTTGAAACCGAAAATTTCCGAGTGTTATCTAAAATCGTTTCGTAAGTAAGCGCAACCTTAAAGCGGTAAATTTGTAGGGCCAAACAGCCCTAAAGTAGACTTTAAAGTAACAATTATTTCCGCATGCGGGTGATTTTTTCCAGTTTATACTTTTTAGTGAAAAAATTTTAATTTTCGGTCCCTGGATTTCTTTCCAACTCTTTTTAAATAGAATTAATGAAGAAACAAACGCACAAAAAGCGAAATAAATTAACTAGTGAATCAAGGATTTAATTAAATGGTTTCAGCAGCGGTTTTCTTTGGCTGCTTTTTTTTTTTTTTTGTATTTTCTAACATAAACTTACATTTAAAATTCAATTTTCCTGAACGTTTGCAAATTAATGTTTCATTGTAGAAAATTACCTGAAAACAGAGAAGGAATAAGCAAATTAGTAAAAAAAAAACATTAAGTTAAAGAAATTTATGCTGCCAAAGATTAGAACAATTTCCTTAAGTTGCTCGTGGAAAGTGATTAAAATTTTTAACGCTTTAGGTCGCAACTCGCGAAATTTTTAAACTGAACTATTATTTGGAGAACCTAAGAAGCAGCTTAAATAAATTCAGGGTTATTAAGGTGGAAATATTTTGAGAATTTTATAGGATAAAGAACATAAAAGCAGGCGACGTGTCAGCCATCTTATGAAGTGCCGATTAGAAACTGCTGCAGAACATTCCAAACTTTGTATATTTTTCTGTCCAAGCGAATGCTTTTGAGGCGCTTTTTTTTAACTTAAAAGGGCACGAATGAGATCATTTGGAATGAAAAATATTAAGAAAACAGATTAAGTTTCCATCAATGAGCATGAAAGGATTAAATTTACTGTCTTTGTTCTAAGTTTCTCATTTATTAAAATTGTCATTCCCAAAAATTAATTTTTGTATGCTAAAAAAAAACCCCCGCAGTTTCTTAAAGAAGTGGAGGAAGCACATTCTGGTTGTGGGAGGAGGCGAGGTCATTGCAGTGCGGTTGGTTTGACAGTCAAAACCTTCAGCTTTTCAGCTTTAGAAACAGTCTGCATGACTATTGTGGTGCAGAAATGCTTGTAGCTTTCTCTTAACTCTGACTCCCATAACAGAGATCAATAAGCCCTCAGGGTGTTGTCTTCAAATAATGTGCTGGTCTGATCGTTACTCAAATCCTCACTCTACCTGTGTAGGCAGAGCAACAAAACAATGCTAACGGGTGATATTTGTGGTGTACAGGACTCCGTATGTCTGGGAAGATGCTGCCATCTTGCCACTGATACCTGTTCTAGTACGTTACCCAATGGCGAAATGTTGAGGAGAGTTGGTTTCAATACAAATGTTCTTCTGGCCCCCTTATTGTTATATTTTGGAATCTGAGCTGTCAGCTGCTGTCTGGTAATAGTTCTAGGAGGGCCTAAATTTTTCAGCAAGGAGTTTGTTAACTAGATGCAGAGTATCATATAAATATGTATGTTTTTAATTTGCGCGCTGGGATTTTCACGGTGACGGTCCATGTTGTTTGGTGGATATACAATTTAAGTTCAATCTGTTGTCGTCCTATAGTATTGCCAATGCAACATAACAGGTTACAGGACTGACGTCTACTTCCAAATACTACAAATTCGTTATCAAAATTAAATTAGCGAGCGTTGCGTCCATTTTAGGTCAGACGTGGTGGCTTTTCAGAATCGATTGTCCAACATTCGGTGACCACATTCAAGGCGTCCGGTTCAGTAAAAACTAAACCGTTAGAGGGACGTAAAAAGGCCGCTAGAAGGCGAATGAGGCGCGTGATAGTGCAGGTGAAACCAAGCCAGACATTCAGTTCCTCACCGTGTAGAAGAATTCGCAGACTTCATCTCATCCAATTGTGGCCCCAATTGATTGCTATGAACATAAACGACATGGGGTTCCAGCAGGCCATAACAGCGTGCCACACAGTGATTGCCACGAAGGATATTCTACAAGAACGATTTGAAAAGCCAACCACACATGAATTGGCTACCAACACCGAGCCATTTGCGTCCGCCCGATCTCTTTGCATCTGATTTGGAGCTTTTACATACAATTTATTTACGTTTGAAAGCATTATTTCTAAGACTACATCAAAATTTGGCACAGTTTTCCATTATGACATAAAATTACCTGAAGTTACGGCTGTTTTATGACAATTGTTTATACCAACAATATTATAAATATAAATAAATTTAGTTTTCCTTCTAAAATACTCAGTGACCTAAAACAAACCGATTTATTCTTGGACTTAGAATGTGTTCAACTGAAATTCTTAAGCCGCATCACACCAGAAATGTCATATAACTTAAAAGTCGCTTATCTTGATTTATGTCACTGTAAAAGTGAACTAGAGTAAAATAAATGATGTCAGCACTGAAGGAATTGAACGAAGTGAAGTTACATAATAAAGTTTGTAATGCGACAAACTTCAATTTCATTATTAAAAGTAGGAAAGGAAAATGCACGCAAATAATACAAAAACTAAAAGCACAATTTCCTCCAGCAGTTTGGAGAAAAACTAAAAAAGAAACCATAAAGTTGTTCACTGAATACTTGCGACAGCATTAAAATCATAAAAACATCCATCCAGTTCAGTTGTTTAAAGAATATTTTAACTTAGTTTCTTATCTTTCAACATGTGTCGTCATCGTACTCGTACTTTGTACAGAAAACATGCAGACAACTGAAAAAGTTTGCCTTCTTTCATCGAAAAACTTTTGTCATATTTTTAGGTGTGTGTTGCAAACACTCGTAATGCTCGAGTTGCTGGTGACAATGATGACTGTACGATGCAGTGACAACAAAATATTTCCTTAAAATAGTGATAAGACAACTTGATGTGTTTTTTTTTCTAATGAATTTTTACCATTTTAGTTCATTTTTGTTGTGCACTTGTTGTGCCAGAGCGGAAATTTTGAAACATTTCAAGGCAACATTTCATTTTAATTATCTTGGAGGTTTTTTTCAAAATTTACTTTGGCATATCCAATTCGCAAATGGTATTTGTACCGCAAATGGTACTTAAAATTTTGTATTTTTTTGTGAAAAGCTCGGTTTGTTATCACATACGCCATCAGCCAAAACAACTCCACTGAAAGTTCAGAGGGTTAGTGGCCCTTACGGCAGTCTTCTTTAGGGCACCAAATTGGACTTTCATCTATCGGCTTCTTGACTATTATTTGTAAAACAAATACTTGGAAGAGTGCGAAATATGCAAAGTTATTATTAAAAGAGCCCGTTTCACTTTGTTTGAATCGTTCTGAGGTCTTGTGGATCAACAAAGAATTTATTTCAAGACCTATGAAGTAGCATTCTTATACCTTGTTTTAGGCGGATAAGACACGCTGGGGCTTAGTGGTGAGCCCGGAGTTGCGAACAGTTTCTTCCAGGTTGTTTTTCGAATCATAAAACTAAACTAAATATCTGCTTCATGATTTCTAACTTTAAGGTTCACCATCGTTTTTAACCTCACATTACTGATTCAGAAACTATTTGCAGGTCTTCTTTTGCCAACTTCTTGTAGTTGTGTGACTGTTTCCTCTACATCAGTTATTTTCTGTTAAAAATTAAAATAGTTGCGAACGTTAACGTTCTATATGGTGGGACAGGTCCTAAGTTTCTCATACAGCCTTAAAACAGAAATCTTAATCGATTATTTGTTGCACTGAATGCCCTCACATTCTGTATTCCTCGCAAAGCTCTTGAATGGCTATTGTTGAATTTTCCTCTTACTCTTCAATTTATCTATTTCTCTATTTTTCGTTTTTGCTGCTTCTGCTTAATTTCCAATAAACTCGTAAAATAATAAAATTATAACTCTTTTGGGCTTGAACTTGGCAAATAAAATGAAGTAACAAATGAATGAAAATTTGCAATGCTGTTGCGAAAATCAACAGACGACAGACTCCCCCAAGACTACAAACGAACAAAGAAACGAGCGGAGCAAACAAACGAACGAACAGAATAAATGAGCGAGTGAACAAATAACAAGAATATTGTATGCCCGACTTCACTTCCTGCATACCAAATGCTTTGCTGGCTTTTCATGTTCGATGCAGACAGCAGCAAAATTTTAAGAAATACTCATACACTTTAGTAAAGATACAAATTATGTGGCCATGAAATGGTTGGGTTTTTCGAAGGCAAAGGCCAAGTTAACCGGCAGCTGCAACAGCAGTAGCAGCAGCAGCTTTAATAAAATTGTGCAAATGGCATTAACAAATAGTCAAAGTGGCAGCAACATCGCCAGTAACGGCAACAGAAATAGTTGCAAAAATTAGTGAAATTAATTTTCCCAGATGAATTTGTTAGTTCGTATGAGTTTAGGGCTTAGAACGGCAGCGCTACTTTTTTCGCCCGAAATGTTTTAGGTATTTGCAACTACAACACGTTAACAAGATTAAATACAACAACCGCTACAAAGAGTCCAGAAATATCATAGACTCCTTGATTTCAATTGTTTTACAAAATGTTCAAAATAGTGCAGGTTTAATGCAGCAAACAACTTAAAGTACTGAAGCGGCTCTTAAGGAGTTCTCCAGGGACCAACAAATAATGATAGGAAAAATGTACGAGAAAAAGGTTTTCCAATTTTTCACTATATATTTTGTTTTCATTTTTCTCTTTTAATTTGTATAAAACTGTAAATTCTTTTTTCTAAACTTCAAAAGAAAGCAAAGAATAAAAATCTTATACTTAACAAAATTTCTTCTTCATTTTGTATTGAAGGGAGCGCAGGGATTTTAAGACGACCGGACAAGTGGACAGGCAAATTAACAAACAATGGGTGAGGGCAATTGATAAATTGCTGGTGAAGTTATTTACAGAAAGCAACAATAACAACAAAGAAGTTCTAACAGGGTTTTGTTTGTTATTTTCTGTTTTCAGTTTACAAAAAGATTTAATTCTAATGAAAAGCCAGGCCAGACAAAAGAGTTTAATTGTGCGTGAAACTGAAGAAGAAATATGTATGTAACTCGATGGTTGAAGTTTAAGTGTTTGAAAACCAAACACCGAATCTTAAAATCCTGTTGGAACTGGCACTAATTGCGCCAAATCGCTTTGTAGATTTTTCATGAACCTGAAACAGAAATGAAAATTTAAGCCGTAATATGGTTGGGCGAACTAGAAAAATGCCTTTGACAGTTTTGTAATAGATTAAAGAATACAGGTACACTTATTCATTAATCTATTACGAAACTGTCGTAGAAGTTTCTTGAATACGCCAAACATCGATAAGATGGATTGCTTCATCTCTGAATTACAGTTTAATTAACATGAGCTTTAGGCTGGACCTTGTTTAGACAGAAAAATTCATCACCAACTTCTTTCGCAAATCCTTCAGCAAAAGCATTTGTCAAGCCAACAAACACTTTTTTTATTTCCATGCTGAACAATTTTCGTTATTTTGTTACAGATTAATGAAACTTATCTCTATCAGATCGGCTATAATCATAAAATATTGTAATATTTAGTTGTTTCTTCGGTTGGTTACTCAACGGTTTTAGATGTGCATCAGCGGTGTTAGATTTTCTGCCAGGTTATTGTGGCCTATGAGACTGCTTTTGGTTGTTGTTGTTATATTTCTAAATAATGGTTGGTTTTTTTTAGGTATGGAGTTACCAAAAATATATAGCGGCCATACCAATGACGTGTGTTTGACTTTTTCTTCAGTAGAAACACACAGACTTGCGCCAGAACAAAGTTTATATACCATTTATTTCCAAAATTTGCGCTCTTTTGCGCAAACGTATAGAGCACTTTGCCAGGCTTACGAAGCGTATACTCGCGTCCAACTGAGCAGCAAATGTGCAATATTACGAATCGATTCATGACCACATTAACTTTCCTAGATAATAGTAATCCGAATGGAGCTCGTACCGTGGACACAGACGAAGCCATCATTTCAGTATGAGCTGCGTTCACTACAATAGCATGACGTTCATAAAGTAAGATCGCAGAAGGTATGTGAAGGCCATGAATTTAGTGAACTATTAAGGCCCAATTTTTGTTTATTCCTTTGGATTTTGTGTGTTTTATCTGAAAAGAGTTCTAAGCCCTAAAAAGAAAAGGCCCCATTTACATATTTCTTGGTCAAGTTTTAGTCTTTACCAATTTAAAATTAATGTATATATATTAACCACTATTTTATTGCATGCGTGATCATGCACCATTTTGCTTTTTTGTTCATGTCTTTATTTATTCTATTGTACATATAAAAAGGTGATATAGAGTACTTTAGACGTGACGGTGATAAGGGAATAAATCTTCTGAAAATATCAATAAAAACGAAAAATATTTGGGAAATAAAATATTCTTTTAGCAGAATAATTCATCAAAATGTTGTCTTAACTATTTATAATGGAAGATTATTATAATGAATGATATTCAATAAATTCATTTCAAATGAAAAGTCCTCAGGAAGGTATTTAATAAATTTTAAGCCATTATTGCAATTAATGGCGCCAGCCTCTACTTCCAAAACTGTGTAGAGGAGGAGCCAGTCCTATTGTATTTAAATAATCTCATTATTGTGTTATAAAAGTTACGCGTAAGTTATAAAAACGAGTGTTGTTTTCCATTAAAGTCACCACCAGTTCGCCACAAGTGGCAAAAGCTGTCATTTGATAGAAGCTACACTGTTGCATTTCAGGGTATTAAATTTAAATGCAAATAAAAATAATAGAAAAACGCTACAAAATTGCCACAACAAAATATTTCCGAAATGATTGGGAAGAAAATAAAATCTTCCAGCTGGACCAAATTTAGCCCTTATTCTATGGCTACAGATGCATCAGAATCAGATCAGAAAACGCCTAAATTGACAACCTTGGTCTGAATTGCTTCCATTTATAAAATTGCTCTGGTATTCAAAAACAAAAATCCATTGATTGTTTAACCCCATTCCATCATCTTTTTAATTTGTTTATTTACCTCAACTTTTCACTTTACTAGGGCGAAATTTGTCTTAAAACACTGTTCCTAATAGATAAATTAAATCAGTTGCTACTCGCTTTCGTTAATTTGTTATTCCAATTGAAGAGGAAGAGCATAAAATTCACATTTATCTGTAAACACTCATAATTAAATGCTGCACGTGTGTGCGTGCGAGGTGGTGTAAAGTGCTGTGCAGCAACTACAAAATAATAAAGTTATAAACATACAACTTTCAGATATAAACATTAACTTGTAGAGTCATTTAAAAGTACAAAATACTATAATTATTCGCTCTTGTGTATGAGTGTGTGTGTGTTTAAAATAATAGAAATGAAACTATTAAATACAAATTATGTATGTTGATGCAAAAAAAAAACTCCAACTGATTCTACGAGCAGCGAAGGCAACAACTGCGCATAATTGTTCTACGTATTAGAGGTATTCAGGTTGGTGTAGAAAATATGCCAGGAATTGTTTTCAGGGACTAGAGTCTTCTTAGAAAGCGATTGCTTTTGCGAGAAGCTGGGCCCACTACCGTTAAGGCTACTTCGAGCACACCTGTCTTAACTCGTTACAGGTTAAAACCCAGACTCAAGCTATTCGCGATTAAAAGGCTAAAGTGTTGCCAGGGCGCATAATGAAGGGAAAAAGTACAGATTTTTATCTCTAAAAAAATAATTATTGCTCGGATTATAAGTTTTTATAACCTGAAGTGTAACCACAGGTTAGGTTACGTCGAAAAAGATGGGCTAAGAGGTCATTCCCTTCTCAAAGTATTGTATTTGAATCAAAACTTACCACACGGCAAGGAAGTTTTCCTTACATGCCAAAAGAGCACGGTGACATGGAAATTGTCGGGTACCTTGCGGAACTCGCCATCCTGCACTGAAGAGAGAGATTGACTGACGCTCAACTGTTCGCTAAATCTTAATTGACACATCATATTTTGTTCACGTTCTGTTTGTGACTGAATCCTTGAAACAACGAGTTGGAAATTTGGTGCTGCTAGTGACACCGTTCCTAATCAGTGTTTTCTAAGGGTTTCAATCTATCACTTGTCTTGGCCTCTGATCTGTTAAGGGAACTACTCAGATAAGAGGAGTTGTACACTCAAAGGTAATCGTTTTGTTGCACGTTTCAACATTCTCATGAATAGAATATTTTCACTTGTATGTGTCTGTTAATCCATTGTGGGAGAATCATGTGCACGTGACAAGTCCGTCCTGCCTTAAGATCAAAGTGTTGTCGAAAAAAGCATACAATACAACAATGTTCGGGGGGATGGAATCGAAGGAAAATTTATATTCAATACTAAATTAATGGATGATTTATCCTATTCTTCGCGAGTTTAGTAAATACATATGGCTGAAATAAAGTTGGTTTAGGCTATTTTTTGCTAATCTTACCCTTCTTCGTTCGGACGGTGGAGGTAAAATTAACTAAAACAATATATGTATTTGCTTGGCATCTTCCGAATTTGGGGAAAGGTTAGGGAGTATGTATGGAACCAATTAGTGTGCGGCTTTCTTGCCAATGAGTGGCAGCTGTACGGATTCCTCCACCACCATCGCACTTTGAATTTTAACTTAATTTTCATATCTAAACCAATTTAACCGCCTTAATTGTCCCCGTGTCTAATGGCTGTGGCAAGACTGTTTGTAACATGCAATTTAGAAATTATTTTATTTACATTAGAGTTTTCCCAAATAAATTGTTGCTCTGGTTTTTTAAACATCTTTTTCTCTATTTTCACCAACAAACAGAAAAAGTGCAGCTACAACAGCCAGCGTGTGCTAATGCGCTTACGGTTCTCATTGATGTCGTTTTCTTTTTTCTTTGGTTCTGTTCTTGTGATGAAGTTTATATGAAAAAAACACACATCAAGTGTAAAAACGAAATGCGAAGACAACATTCAAAAGCATTTAAGCAGCGCAACAACACCTTGATTTTGTGGCACAGCAACACCAGCACCAGCAGCTGCCATCATTAGCTGCAAATGCATGCGGCAACAAATAAATATTTATTTAACAAAATCATAAATATTTATTTAACAAACAAAACCAACACCAAACAAATGAGAATACTCTCTGTTATTTTTTAGATTCTATTTTGCGCTTAGAAGAGTATTAGTTTCTCGTTTTTCTTTATTAATGAGGGTAATTAAAGGAAACATTTTTCAATCATTCGCAGATATAATTGATTAACAGTGTGAACGAACAAGAAATTTTTTATATGAATTAGAAACTGATTCATTACTTTTTTTTCGCCGAATTCTTGTCTAGAAATGGGTTACAGAGCGGCACCAACTGCTCTAAAGTGACGGAGAACAGTTCAGACAGCATTTAGCTGAAAAATTGAGATTAATAGAACAACTTCTTAAAATGTGGCAGCGAAATTGGCTTTCAAATATCCCATTTGTTGTGGTAGCAAGTGGTAAGGAATTTTAAATACTTATTTGTAAGCGTGTTAAATATTATTAAGCCAATAAGTTGTTTGGCAATAAAACAAAAGCACTGGATCACAGACACAAGAACATTTTCGAAACACCATAATAATAATTCTCATGGACTTAAATAAATTAAAACTTATATGTATATAGTGATAAGTGATTTCCAGAACATCGAAAGTTTCCATTAAAATATAAGAAGTTATCAAATTTTTTGCACCCAAAACAGAACAACCAACCATAAGTCATAAAGCCATCAATCAGTTGAAATGAGTTTTTATGTAGGTGTTTCCCTTCCTATGAATGCCAAGAAAAATTAATTAAAAATTTTGCTCTTTACGAAAGAGACCCCGATAAAGAACAGTTTATTTCAAAATGCAGGTCATGTTAAATTGAATGCCAAGAAGAGTTAATTTAAAATTTTGCTCATTACTAAAGAGCCCGCGATAAATAACAGTTAATTTTAAAATGCATGACATGTTAAATTAACATGACATGGCCGACGAAGCCGAACACTGAAAGATTTTGTTTGATTGGTGTTCCAGCACAAAAATCGTCAACTTAAATACCCTTCAATTTAATTCAAATATTGAGTTTCAGACAAAAAACTAAATAGACGAATTTTGACAAATCAGAAACGGGTTGACAGGGTTCGTTGGCTTCTCAGTAGATTCTAAACCAAAGTTTTTTAAGTTTTCTCTGTTCATATAAAAACCTTAAGAAACTAATGAGAGTTACTAAATATACAAAAGCCATGAAGTCAAAAATTATATTGTATAACAAAACAAATTTGATTTTTATACATTTTTCTCGGTTTCTTATTTATAAGAAGGATCTCGATTTTATTTTTTTCAAATAGTTTAAGTTAAATATTTTAGCGCATCTGCGAAATTCATATTCAAATTGTAGGCAAAAATTTAAAGTGTTTCTTTGACATTAAACTGCGTTGAATCAGTAAATATTTCTGCCATATTAAATATTAAATTCAAAATATAAAATAATGCCATTATTTTAGTAGCAAGTATTTTCAGCAAGTGGTGATTCATTTCAGAGGAAATTCGAAAACAAAAGCTGAAAGTGGGAAGAAACGGGTTTTCAATATAGACAACTTAAATAACTTTATGGATACGATAAGGGTTGGAGAAGCGCTCTAAATGTACCTACAGGTTTTAGGGTGTTTTTCAACAGACTTTACTTTTACACTTTATAGGTTTTTCTTATTTTAGGATTACTCATTCTTATTATTTTTATAGTTGTTTAAGAACACGGTATAACGAAATCCATCTTTTGTTCGTTAGAAAGACTCTGAAATGGTGACATGAATTCGTTGAAGGAACGATGATTTTTTAAGAAGTATTTTTTCTAAAGACGTCGCACAGTGGCACCCGTAGAGCAAACGAGGTTGCAAAAATCAAAATTTTCATGTGCGCCTGCGAAATTTTAAATGAATCCATCTTATAGTAAACTTTTCAACGATCTCAAATATGCTACTCTTAACAATATCAGATTTTTAGTTTAGAAGACATAACTGTTCAAAGTTAACCAATTTTCGGATTTAAAAAAAACACACAATTTTTAGGTAGTTTGATCCGATTTCAGGTGTAATATCACGAAAACTAGGCAACGAATAGTATTTTTTTTTGTTTTTAGTGATTGATGTGCTTATTAAATGTATAACAATAAAAAAAATTGTGCTGTTTGCTTTGTGTTTCTCTAGGTAAATCAGTATTTAAAAACTATCCATTTTTTCACTATTCTTCAACTTTGACGGAAAATAAAAAAAATTTACCTTTTTTTACCTCCGCCATATTTTCAAAATATGTTCTTTAACTAGTCTTTTACATAACTCAAAAGGTTTTATCTGCCTTTACGTGCCTATTTGGCTTCTACAGGTAAAAAACGTTAAAAAGACATGGTTGCAGAAATTGTATGGCGGGCATCCCTTACATGCCTTGACTGACAGTTACTTTGATGTAATAGTTTGAAAATTGCATTTTGAGTCAGTTGTCTACCTGAGAGCCTCTGGCGAAAAATTTGGTCCTAATATTCCGTTACAGACACAAGATGCACAAAAAACTACTCATTGAAATAAGCAGGTACGCACCTCACTTAAAAATTATTTTTGGCGTACATATGGTGAAGAACAATACTGACTTATGGTACAGGTAGGCACAAATCTCATTTGGCTACGTGCATAATATCAAAACTGTATAATTCAGCCCAAATGCATATGTATGCATGTAACAGGTACATTTGTAGACATGGTAGCATAGGCCTATATATTGCAAAACAAGCTTAATGCCTGCATTAGTCTACGACTGAAAGTTGGCGAAACAAGTATTGAAAACATGGCGTTGAACAATTTAAAACTATTTGAACTGTTTAGAAAGTCAATTACACCAACGTGTTTCGCGGAAGCTGCTTTAGAAGAACTCGATAGCTTATACGGAAATATTGAGAGAAGCAAAAGTATAAAAAATAATCTTTGTATGATACATGCCAAAATTAAGACAAAATGGGTGAAATGCAATCGAACCATTAACATCTTCAACTCCAAATACGAGGACTGGCTTAATGAAGACACCATCCTGGATATATTGGCAGTAGATAAACCCTCCACATCAACCAGAGGAGAAAAAGGAAGGCCAAAAAAAAGTATGGAGGAGTGTTCAATTTTCACAAGAAAGAGGAAACTTGCCGATGCCACCAATGACTTGACCACGAAGGATTTATCGGATGCGCTGTCTATTAAATACATAAAGGATAGTGAACGAGTTAGGTCGCAGATTACAAAATCTGTTGCTGATGCAAGCCCACTGCGACTAAAAAGGATTAAGGAAAGCATTCCCACTCCCACAAACGCACATATTAAAAAGTATAGTTCCGAAGAAGCCTTGGCTCTGTTTTTGGACTTAGAACTTTCCAAAGAGAAATATGAGATACTACGGGCATCTTTAATGCGACACGGGGCTGACCTTTTCCCCGGATACAAGCATATTACGCAAGCCAAAATAAATTCACGACCATTGCGTACGGAGTTTACGGAAGTCTCTGCGAAAGCCAATCTGCAGGATCTTATGGACCATACAGCAAAACGGTTGTTGGAAAGTCTTCCTGAAAATGAGGTGGAAATTCTTCCTCAGAAACTAACATTGATCAGCAAATGGGGCTGCGATGGATCATCCGGACAAAGCGTTTATAAGCAAAGGATATCTTCCGATGACACTACAATATCTGACGGAAATATGTTTATGGCATCTGTTGTTCCATTGCGGCTAAAATCTGATGTTTCCCTACACTGGAAAAATCATCGACCGTCATCAGTGCATTATTGCCGACCAATAATGTTTCAGTTTGCAAAGGAATCGGCAGAACTCATAAGGACCACGGTGAAGGACATTGAAGAACAAATAAGCAAGATTAAGCATACAAAATTGCAAATTGGAGAAGGAAAATATATTGAATGTAGTTACGAGTTCCACCTGACCATGGTTGACGGAAAAGTCGTAAACGAACTGACAGGAACAACCTCAACATTGACATGCCCGATTTGCAAAAAGAGTCAGAAGAACTTCGGTAATTTAAACGATTCTACAAACGAGGAGAATTACGAATATGGAATGTCACCATTGCACGCAAGGATAAGGTGTATGGAGTTCTTGCTAAAACTGGCGTATACCCTACCACAACAAGATGAAAACATCGATGAAAATACATCAATTAAGGATAAGGAAAAGATCAGAAAGAAGCAAATAAAGAATGCTTTTTGGAAACAACTTGGACTAAAAGTAGACTGCCCCAAGTGTGGATACGGTAACTCAAACGATGGAAACACTTCAAGGAGATTTTTTGCAAATGATGAGGCAGTAACTAGAATCACTGGAATTGACAATGAAATCGTCAAAAGATTGGGAACGATCTTGAATGTTTTAAACTGCCAAGAAAGTGTTAATTCTACAAAATTTGGAGAATATGCATCGGAAACTGCATCTCTTTTAGCAAAAATTTATCCACAGAAGAAGTTGACCCCGACCGTCCATAAAATATTGGCGCATGGCAAAGATATAATTGAGTACCAGTCTTTGCCAATTGGAGAGCTTTCTGAAGAAGCGCAGGAGTCTCTTAACAAATTTTACAAAAAATATAGATTGCAGAACACGTTCAAAGCATCAAGGGTGAGGCAAAATGAGGACCTCTTCAACATGTTAGCAGCATCTTCCGATCCACTTATTTCTTCCCTGCGGCATGTGAAGACACGAAAAGAACTACAATGGAATTATACTTTAGAAATGATTAGTCTTTTAGATATACCTTCTGTTACGAATTGTGATGAATATTTTACAGAAAATTCAAAAAATTAATTGAAAAAAAATTTGTTTAATTTGTTGGCTAATAACTTTAAAACAGAAAAAGCTTTCAAAAGAACTAAGAAATATAAGATTGGTAAAAATAATTTGATTTTGTTACCATAAAATAGATGAGTTAGAAAAAAATTAGAGTTTAGAAATGATTTGTATTTTAGACATACTTTGTCTTACCAAGAAAATGAATATTTTACAGAAAATTGAAAAAATCATTTAAAAAAAAACTCTTTTGTTGTAATTTTTTAGGTAATATCTTAAAACATGAAAAGCTTACAAAAGAACTACAAAAAAATATAAAATTCTTAACAAAAATTTTTTTGTTACCAAAACTTGGATTTTTTCACAAATTTTAACTTTGAAAACCCATAAGTAAGCACCTATAAGGTGTAGCGTCCACTCCAACCGCTCATTTTATAGGTTGAACAATTATCTATGACATGCAATTTAAATTATTCGATTATCTTGTTCGGTTCAAAAGATATGATTTTTGCAACGAAAAAAGTCAAATGGCGCCACTGTGCGTCGGTCTTCCAAGTGCTTTTACCTTAATTTCTAATGTTTAAAATTATCCTTTGAACTGCTTTATTATAAATGAAGTCCGATTAAATTAAATGAAGCTCAAGTTAATTCTTTGTGTTCTCAAGTTAATTCTTTGCGATTAATAAATTTTGGCAGACAAGACAGTTGCACTATAAAGCTTTAGAAAGGAGGGGGACAGCTAGTTGTTTCACGGCCGTCACATCGCTGATTGACATTCACGTGGTCTTAAAACTTTATCGCTACTCTATTCTATTCTATTCTATTTGGTGTAATTATTAAGAAGTTCAAAAAGTAACCTAAAATAGACATATATATTTAGCTGTTTTTTATAGCCCGGAACATGTTGTTCAATTACTTTATGTCTGCGAAATGTAAAATCTTAAAAAATTGTCCATTAGCCCACAGCCTTTGGCCGGCCACTTTAACACTAGTAGACAAGAGCAAACTGTTCTTTCTGTTGTCCGGTGTAATCGATAAAAATGATTTATGTTAGATATTTATTTCTTTGCTTTTCGATTATTTCGCTGCTATTTACTTGCACGCATTGCAGGACATATAAATTGTGTTTCGACAGGAAAACTTGTAAGAAAGCAGAGAATAAACTAAATTAAATGCTTTTGCAAATATTTATATATGTATATATTAGATTTCACTTGTGCTCCCTTTTCAATTTGTGTGTGTTCGAGATCATCAATTAGATAGAGTTTTTAGATTGAGCAACTTAAGTTATAATAATTGAAATTGAAAGATTTATTGCTTCGCAGCAAACAAAGGACAGCAAACTGAAATGAAATTGTTCTGCTGGACTTATTTAATTGATATATTTATAATGAAATCAATAAAAACAGAAATATTGAACAACTTACTTAGGAAAATACAACCACAGAACTGAAGTATTTTGACTTTATAGTTTACCTGCAAAGAAAAGAAAATAAAGTAAGAAAAAACCGTGATAGAAGAAATGAAAAAATAAGTCGTAGAGGATATAAATTTCAAACTATCAGTAGTTTTAATAAAAATTATAGGTTTTTGTTAAATTAAATTCTTTCTTCTTAATTTCAATTTAGTATTTTCGATATAATAAATATTTTAAGCCCTTTCAGAATTACAAACATAAATCCTTTTTAAACTTTTTGTTGTTATTTATGAAATTTTTCTCGTTTTTGTCTCGTTTTTGCTTTTATTTATTGCACATTGTGTCAGAAAATTTAATCCTTGTAATATGACCTACAAATGCATTGAACATTAAATATTTGTTCGCATTCTTTGCTTGAAATAAATTGATGACAATAATCCTGTACCCTGCTGCTGATGCTGCTGCTGTATTCCTTTCGCTCCAGCCTCTTGTTCTGTTTTATGATTTTATCCTTTGCATTTGTAGTGACTTTATCAACAAATGTACTTGTGAGAAAAAAACATGTATTTCTGTGCAAGTCAATAATACTTGTGTAAGCAGCTTTCGAAGCTCTTGTCTGTCCGTCTGTCTGTCTGTCTGTCTGTGAACTTAAGCACATATGAGTATTTTATCTACTCGAACACGAGAGAGTCCTTAATATCCTGTTTATATAGATTTGTATGCCTGACGGAGCGAGCAACAACATATTTGGAATGTTCTTACATTATTCATGCAGGGTCTTCCAATAGGGTCTGCTGAACTTTGACAGATGATGGTGGCGATCTGTCAAATGTCACGTCATTTATTTAATGTGTATCATCACCTCACTCAGCAAATGGTGACATTTTATGATCAAAATGGATGATCTTTTTGTTTGGACAACGTAGCGCCTTTTTTCAGCCGCCACAAGCGATTTGCTGGAAACCCTATTCGCCGCGTGGTAATTGGCTTTGAGTCTGTTAGTCCTAAGAACAATAGGAAAATGCCTGTACGATGGCGATAAACAGTGAACTGTGTTTGTTGAACAGACGCTTACAAATTGAGACTGAATTTCATTAAAAGATTGTGGTCAGTGAAACAAACTCATTTTTTTCCATAATATATCCAGAGACAAAATAAAAATATTTCTTTCCCAAAATATATTGTCCATAATATGTGGCAACTAATTCAAGGGACAAAAGAGAAACTCTTGACCACACACGAGTCCGTTGCATTTTGTTTCAATTCTCATGGGTTTCTTACAACTTCCGCGCTTAATGTGATAATTTATTCAACGTGAGATTCAGAGTCACTGCATTTTTTTAGTGCCAATCACGGTTTCATGGTTTAGTAAATTTTTCATAGGAGATACGCACAATTCCACGTGTCGGAATGGAATGAAAGACCACATCAATACATATATGTTTCAGGGTAAACTAATTGTGCATGTACTCCTGCAAAAGTATAGTGAAAGGCAGGGCAGAATGGGATTATGGAATGTCGGGCCTCCCATATGCGTAAGCCGCCACCATGAACTTGTACATAAATATTTCGGCGATGTTTTAGGTGGAATGGAAATGTAGGCGTAGCATTTTCCGTTTGCAGGATATGTTTTTTATATCAGATTATCTTATGGTTTGTTTAAACTAAATATTTTGAAATGTTATGTAGGCAACTCTGTTTGTATCACAGAATGGTAGTGAAAGATTAGGCGATACGTGTCTCAGACAAGTATTTAGCAAATATCTATTTTAGAAAAAATGTGAAATTTTGTCAGTTGGAAACCTAAAATCTATTATGAGTTATTTTATTTAGAACTTTATTCAACTCACGGAAAGACGTCATGTTGAGAAGAGTGGCCATAACAACTTTCCAACAAAAAATGTATTGGTTTTACAAAACTCTAAACAAATTTTCCAAAAACACAGGAATAACAAAATTCGAAAAAAAGCTAAAACAGCTGGAAAAACATTTATTGCTTATTAAGTTGACAAAATGTATAAACCAGAATAGACAGCAACTTATTTGTAAAAAAAAATTCTCAAAACAACAGAATATCCCCTCATAAGTGTTCCCGGGCGTGCATTGATTAGAAAATCAGATACACCGATAACGCCCGAGTTTAATTTTCTTACAATTTGTACCGCCCTAATGACTTTCGGATGTATTCATGTTGTCACACATACCATGTACGTCACGTATGTGCACATGTAAATATGTCTATTAAAACATTCTTCCGCATGTGACTTTAAGGACGAACCATAAATATAATAATACAAGACAAAAATATAGTTGTTATTTGCTTCAATATGTCCTTGTACTTGTATGTCTGTGTGAAAGCACAATTCAATTCAAAAATTCTTTGCATTTTTGTTCCACTTTCATTTAAATATCTTTGTTCTCCTTATTTTTTTTTGCATTTTGTGCCGTCTTTTTCATTTGCAATAAAATAAAACAAATGAAATAAAGAATTTGCTGATTTATTTGTTATTTCCCTTCGTGGTAGAAAAGGATCGTTAAACAGAAAAGACTTAGAAATTGAGTGCATTTTAAGTGATTTTGAAATCACATTTTTTAGCGAAAAGCCATTCAGGCGATTTTGAGCGAACACTGTCTCTAATGGGACACTTACAGGTTAAGCGTAAAATTATTGGCAGCCAAGTGGATGTTTGAGATTTTGTTCTCCAGCCCTATGGCCAATGTGTCATTTTGATGGTCCAAGGGGAATACCCTCCAAAAATAAAGTCAGCTTCCCTCAAAGGGCTACACGTGTCAAGATAAATTGAAATTTTAGCAAACAGTTAAATTCTTCAGTTAACAGAGTTCTGTTAACAACTTAACAGTGGCGTTAAATTTGATGTTATATCCTAAAAATTATTGGCTAAAAGTCAGGACTTTATTAATATTCCGACGTAAATTAAACATGGATTGTGATACAGTGAGATTTCGGAAATAATTTTAGTAATTGAAGAAAATCCATTTAAAAAAGGCATTTTTCCAAAATTTTTAATATTGGAAAAATTTTTTTTAAAAATAACTGAATTTTTTGCAAATTCCTAAGGAGAAATGGATATGCCCCAACAACACACCGTTTATTTAAGCCTTTTATGAATTAACCTCGTATTTGCTACTACTGTTAAGTTGTTGCCGTCTGTTCTCTCAAATTACAAAATTCTCTCCTTAAAAAGTGATATTTCGGAATAAGAATTTTCTTCCGTAGAAAAACAGAAACTCATTTTTTCTTACTATTTAATTAAACAGCGGTTTATTTGCGGCCAAAACGGGTCTGTTTTTCTTTGTATCTTTCTATTTCAGCTCATGCCTGGCCGCAAGCCGTTTTTATGCAGTACTTTTTGAATTCAATTTGAAACTCTTGTCAGCAAATTTGGCATAATATTATAAGACAAAAATTAAAATGTTGGCAATTCATTTTGATTTAATCTCATCTTTATAAGAATTTGCAGGATTTTTCATCATTAAAATCATATATAAAGCAAAATCTGATGAGCCTCTTTTACACAATGGATTTATCCCACCTTCAAAGAACAACAACAACAACAACAACAGCAACAACTGAAAAGCCACTAAGCAATAAAATACAATTATGGAAGCTCCGGTGCTGTAAAGAGCAAATCTCAACACCAAAGTAACACTTGTACGTTTTGCACGGGGAACACTTAAGACAAATTACAACTTATTTATAACTTTCTGCTTTCTGGCGCAAAAATTCAAAACAATTAAAGCAAAACAACAAAATGCGAACACAAAAACACACACACACACATTTTAGTATCTTAAAGCTAAAACGGCTGCCAGCAGAAGAGAAAAAAAAGTTAGATTGAATCTAAACTCCAGGTTCAAAGGAACATAATACAATGCAAAGGAAACACCAACAGCAAATGCAGAAACCACAGCCACTTTCGCAATATCCACTTGCTAAATTATAAAAGCTTTATTTAAGCCACGCAAACTGATTTCGGTGATAATTGCTGCGGTGTGTGTTCTGCTTTATAAATGCCCCATTTCGATTCAGGCTCATGCACAATGTTTAAGCATTTTGCGAAGGCAGCCAACAATTTGCTGGCAAATCCTGTACTATTTGATTTCGGTAGAAAAAGAAAGGATATTAAAAGGGAACAAAAGATGGCTAAAAGGATTATTTTTATATACTTTTAAATGCGTTAACGTTTCTCTGCCTGCCCCGGATTTATGAAGCATAAATTTTAGTTCGCACATGTTTATGCGAGTAGATACATATTTAAGTATTCAAAGAAAAATGGACCAATAATTGATTTTAAAAGCACAACAATTTCCACATTTTTTTAGGATTTCAAACAATTTTTATACACACACACACACACACACACACACACATACACATACATATATAAGGGGCATAAACCTTAAATAAAGTTTATTTTTGAAATAGTAACTAAAATACTGCTGGTATGAAATAAAACATTGTTATCCTGACCAACCCTGTTAATGTTGTGACCAACCACATTATTGTTAAAGCCAGCAGCGGAAATTGTGATATTTTGTTATTATTTATCACGCAGCCAAATAATTATGCCAAAGTTTGTTCTCTTGAATTAGTCGTGCGTCTTAGATGAACAACACAAACAAATTTGTTGATGCTCTTGAGATTTTGTTGGTGCTTTCAGAGGAACGCTTCCCGCCTCGAAACGTGTTAAAGAATAAGCCAGCATTAACGTGGTCAACAGACTGGGCCAGAACATCACCACCATAGGCAGCTATAACTTCGAGGTAGTGAAGGACTTTGTCTACCTTGGCTCCCAAGGCAACAGTATAAACAACATCAGTACCGAGATCAAACGCAGAATAACTCTTGCCAATCGCTGTTTCTTTGGGCTCAAGAGGCAATTGAGTAGTAAGGCCCTTTCTCGAAAAACCAAGCTGACACTATATACCACTTTGATAATCCCTGTACTTCTCTATGGCGCAGAAGCATGGACGGTGTCGAAGGCGGATGAGGAAGTCCTTGGTATTTTCGAGAGAAAAGTTCTGCATTCAATCTTCGGCCCTGCTTGCGTTGATGGTTTCTGGAGAAGAAGATTCAATCATGAACTGTACGGGTTGTACAGCGACATGACCCTAACCAGGCGTCTACGGATCCAACGGCTAAGATGGTTGGGCCATGTAGAGCGCATGGAGCGTAGAATCTTCGATTCCGAACCTGCGGGACAACGCAGTAGAGGACGCCCACGCAACCGATGGCGCACACAAGTGGAGAGGGACCTCAACCAACTTGGTGTGCACAATTGGAGAACGCTGGCTAAAGACCGGTGCCAGCTGGAAAACTTTGTTGGTTGAGGCCCAGGTTCACCACGGATTGTAGCGCCAAAAGAAGAAGAAGAAGAAGAACGTGGTCCACACGTTATTTGCATGCCCGCATAATTGATGTCAGAGACAATAATATTGTACAATGGAATACAAGTCGAGGTTCTTTTTTTTTTTTTTGTTATAAAAAATTTGACGGACATAATTTTTCCTTTTTTGCCACAACAAAAAACTATTTAATTTGTCACCATGTGGCCAAATTTTTTAATTTATTAGTCAGTTTTTCAATCGACAATCGTCAACTTCTCGCTGTTAACGGAATAGCATCATTATTGCTTCCTCAAATTATAAATAATATGCTTGGCCATGACAATAATATGGCATTTGCGTGGCTGATTGTCAGCATAATGTGACTGTTTCTAATGACGAACATATCGTATAGTCGGTCGTGACAATAATATGTTTTGCCACGACGAAATGTTCAAGTTCGAATACAGTCCAGCAAAATATTATTTTCATTTTTCAAACTATTTTGTTTGAACTGAAGAAATTTTATTTCTTTTATCAAAAGACTGTTTTCTTTATAAGGAACTTAATCCAGCAAAAAGCAAAAAAAAAAAAATTATAATTACTCGCAAACAAAAAGTTGTTTTAAAATATGACATTATTATTTCATCCTTCATAGAGCACATTCTTGCAGAAAACATAGTTTTGTTTGGTCTAAGCATATTATTTGTTTAAACATAGTTTTAGTTTTAAGCCTATAGTTTTTTTATTTTGTGCCAGAATATAAATATTTTGAGATGGTGTTAAATTTTGATATTTTGTACTTATTTAGGCCAGTTTCATATTTGATTACTCAAGGAAATGTGGTGCCCTTAAATAAGAGATAAGATTTATCATTTACAAATATTATTTCATGCTTTATATTTTTAGTATTTAAATATATTGATAAGCAGTTGTTAAAAACAAAGGAGTGTCGTACAAACATTCAAAACCTAAAGATTATTGAATTATTATTGTTCTTATTGCAATAGTTTGATTTTTGTTAAAATCTGCGCAAACTGAAACATGGTTGGAAGCAACAATAATAATAAGTCAGCTGCAATAGTAGTATGTTTATGAAAATAGTACAATAATAAATAGTAAAATAAAAATACACGGTATGATAAGCGATTGGAATAGTTTTTCAAATTAACAAAATGCCCAAAATAATATTTCTTGGCCACCAATAAACTTCAACGGAAGCGATATTCCTTCTTTTATCAAAGAATTTCTATATGTGATGGACGTAACAGATCCTCCTCAAATAAAAGAATCGTTTATTTATTGTATTGTTTTAAAAAATTGTTAAACTCCTTAAAAATAGTTTTCTTTTATTGCATATTTTTCTTGTCCTTTTTATTTCCGCAAATGTACTGAACGAGGCAATAAGCACTCATGCGTAACAACAATTTTATTTAATATTATTCTTTTATTTCAATATTATTTATAAACAATTTTTTGTCGCATTGTTTATGTATGAGTTAACAAACACAAACACTCGTACAACTAATGGCACAAACAATACAGCCGGAAAAAGGAAAACAAACATATTCAATCCAGTGCAGTATTAACACCGTTAGCAGAGTGTGTGAGCCAACAGAAAACAACTGTAAATGTGGTCCTTGTATTTATTTGTTTTACAGATGTGCTCGTATAACTTGATTGGGCATGTCTTATTAGTTATTCAGTGATTTCGTTCTGCTCCAATAAAGATTATTACTTATTCCATTATTATGTACGAGTAAAATATGAATTTGTTTATTTTTTGTCTACTAAATATGTGTATAAAAAATAGATTTATTGAAAAAAAATTGCCAGCTGAGTTACATTTTAGTTACAAATATTTATATTATCTTCATATTTACTTCCAATAAATGTGAATTAGCTAAAGCGACATCTTCGCAACAGTTGGGATTGACAGCGAGTTTTAACATGTCATCGACGTCAACAGTTAAAGCAGCCAAATGTTTGTGTTTGACACTTCACGAACGTTCAACAAAAACGAAATACTCGTACATACTTTTAACTTCGCCGAGTTTTATTGTTGCCCTTGCGAGTTTAACTGCTACGAATTCGCCTTGATCTAGGGCCTTGCAATATGTCCTGTCGACTGTAAGAAGTGAAATCTTCTAGTGCCACCCTAATTTCGAGCGAAATTCTCTCTGCCATTAAAAGACTACGATTTCGAGTAGATTTCTGAATATCATCACTTTCATGAAATTCATTTTATTCTGCAGAGTTTATATTTCCTAAAGTTTAATATCGGCTTTTTAAATGCATGTCGCATCGGAGAGTGACATTGTCACGTATGCCATTTTTTATAGTTGGCGTGCAAATACACCTGTTGTTGTGGTGGGAAACTAAATCATGACATCGACTTTGTTAATTATAAATAAATTAATTCCATTATCTATCATCAAATTTTCCCTCTGCTCTGTTTCATTGGCGTCTATACCTCAATTTATAGATTTAAATTTAAAATAGGTCTTATTTTTCTATCGCTAGTGAAAGCGCTTGTTAAAAATTAAAGTTTCTATATCCAGTTTTCATATCCAAACCATTTTCCTTCTCTTCTTTTTTTTTGGCTCTAAAAAACCTTTACAATTCAATTTAAAACCAATTTGACAGATAAGATGCGAAAACATTTACCATTTTTTTGGTGTCTTAAAAAAGGATGTAAAGTTAAGCTGTTTTCTAATTGAACTTGTAGTCGAGCCATCTTCATAAGAGCAAAACGAAAGTACAAAAAACCGACAACGAAAAGGAAAACAGAACAGAAAGTCTTAAAGCAAAAACAACAGATTTTTTGTAGTCTTTCAAATCCAAATACAATTTGCTACGCATCGATACATTTAGTTAAAATAAGAGTTTTGTTCTGAAACTACTGCATGAAAACACGTAAAACTAATAAGGATTTCTTAAGGATTAACTTACAAGCAGTGTTGCCAGTTTAGGATTTTTAAAACCTACAAAAGCAGCAACAACAGCTTTATTTCGTACTAGAGTTATTGTGTCGGTTTTCATACACAAACTATAGGAATTATTAACTTGATTATCATACAGAGTCTTAGATCAATCGAACAATAATAGTAAATTCGAAACACCGTTGATGAAGGAAAACGAAAAGAATTCTCAGTTCTAAAACTCTGCCAGAGCTTAAACGACTGTTGCTTGGAAAACAGGAATAGTGGGCGAATCAACAATCGTAATGAAATTCTGATTTTTCCTCCCCCTTCTATAGTGACTGGTATTTCCATCACACCACTTATTTAAGCATAAACGAACCCAAACAGTTACCAGCTTCCGTTTTGTCATGCCATTTACTGTTACAGCTGGAATGCCTCCACAAGCACCTACAAATATTAGTATAGGGTATATCGATTGTGTGCTGCAGCTCAAAAGATATCAGACGTAATATTTAAATCATTAAAGATATTAAAACACAGCTTTGATTTGAGCTCCTTTTTTTAAATTGATAATTTAGATAAAAACATTTCTTACGATATAATTTTTTAATATTATATTTCCGGTTTTTTAGTTTGTGATGGAAATTTCCGTCACAAACTTTAATTAAGTTATAAAACCATTCAAATAATTGTAATGAAAATGATTAAGTGCTTTCAAATTTTATATATGTATGATTTTAGGGAAAATAGGGATGTAGTTCGAGAAAAAGACAAACATGTTGGCATTGACAACATGTTTTAGCATTCCATTATCTTCTTTTTTGTGGCTGTTAGAAAAATGTATAATAAAAAACTATTTGTAATTTCTGTGAATAAAGAAAATATTTCTGCCGGTGTCAGGCCAATGTGAGCCAAATTATAAACGAAGTAGCGCAGTTAGAATGTCGTGTTTTAGGTTCCTCTTCTCAAACCATTTCAAAACGAATTTTCGTTTTACTCGCGCTCAAAAATTCTTCCAAATTCCCAATCGGTTCACTTTAATACTAATGGTTATCAAATCTTAGATTGTTAGAACAATTTGCCCACCCAAAAATACCTTTTTTGTGGCAACAATAGCCCTGGGCAGTTTATGCTACAGGTCAGTTTTGTTTGATGGTTGGTGGGTTATTTTGCTGGCTTTGCTTTACTTTCGCCTTAAGCTTATGAGCTCCGAACAAACTTCAGCCATAAAAATACTAATGAGGGAAAGAAAACAGGTGGAAATGATGGCAGTCGGCATAAGCTAAAATCTTTTTAGACGCGACGCCTATTCCCTGATCCGAATGCACAAAAACCATTAGCAGTATTTGGCTGCAGGAGCCAGCGATTTATTGAACAACATTTTAGAAAATATCTTAACTTTTCAAGGCATTTTCTACTTCCGTCCTTTTTGTGCTTAAGATAAATGTATTTAGTCTGAAAGCAGTTTGTTTTCCGGCTTTGCTGCTACAAAATAACGTGGTTTTGTTTGGCAAGTGATAGAGATGTTAATCTGTTGAGAATTTAAACGATTTTGTTAGAAGGTCTGAAGTACTTTTGAATCTTTCACACTCGTGCTTTGAATGCAGATATTCACATGTTGCCAGTAAATTTGTTTTGTAAAAAATTTCAGCGGAGTTTTTTTCGGTGATTTAAAAACTCAGGCCCAGTCGCACCTGCAAGTTGTTGCACTTTAAATTATAATAAACTGTGTTTTAAAATACACTTATGTGATTAAATTTTAAACTGTTTTCATGTTGTTTAATTACGATAGCTGTTGATTTAACATTATTAGCGTGTCATCATTAATCGAATTCATTGACGATCAGAAATGAAATGATATTTTGAAACGTTAATGCGATTCAAAGCAAACTGAAAACTAAAATAACATTGTTTGCTATTGAAATAATGTGATGAAAAGTTCTTTAGAATTATATTTCCCTACAAAAATCTAAGAAACAATGACTTGTACGCAGTGCAAGATGGTTCTTGCTATATTTCCCGAGGACTGCAGAAAGAAAGAAAGCCATTTTAAAGCGTGTCGCCAAAAATTAGGATGTAAATGATAGAACTTTTAAGGGCTGGACGATGAAAATCAAAATATTTATGAAACTTTCAGCTGCCCAATATACAAGCCGTATAGACTTCGTATGAGAAACCTTTGCAAATGTACTGTATTGCCCAATCAGATGCCTCGGGATGCCTCAGATATAAAAAAAAAAATAATTCGAATTCCAGAGTCTGTAGTTAGAGGGTAAGAGGAAAAAACGTGAAAAATTGTGCAATTTTATTATTGGCAACCCTTTGAGGAGGTCCAACTCTTCAGAGCAGCCGTTTAGCAAATGTTAAAACTGGTTTTACTATAAGATTAGACATTCGCAGAGAAGATGTGTTCCCTTTTTCTTCGGCGAAACCACTCCTGCAATGTTCATAGAGAACAAAGCCTAAGCACTCAGGTATGAAGAGGATTGAATGAATGCCATGTACTTATTAAATCATGAGGTTTTTTCAGTTTTCCCCAGTATGGAAGGTGCGAATGAATAATAGTGGGGCCGGTCGCAGAATGGAGTCTTTTCGCACTGCAAGCATCAGTGAACTAATGTGCTTCGTTGCAAGCATTTGGCACGTCAAGGAACCGGGTCAGCTTTTTCTCTGAGTGTTTTTCCCCAGTATAGAGGGTGCGAATGAATAATAGTGGGGCCTGTCGCAGAATGGTGGTTTTGCGCACTGCAAGCATCAGTGAACTCTTGTGCTTCCTTGCAAGAATTTAGTACGTCTAGGAACTGAGCCAGCATTTCCACTGAATGTTTTTCCCCAGTATAGAGGGTGCGAACGAAATATTAGTGGGGCCTATCGCAGAATGGAGGCTTTGCACACTGCAAGCATCAGTGAACTAATGTGCTTCGTTGCAATAATTTAGTACGTCGAGGAACCGAGCCAGCATTTCCACTGAATGTTTTTCCCCAGTATAGAGGGTGCGAATGAATAATAGTGGGGCCTGTCGCAGAATGCTGGTTTTGCTCACTGCAAGCATCAGTGAACTGTTGTGCTTCCTTGCAAGAATTTAGTACGTCGAGGAACCGAGCCAGCATTTCCACTGAATGTTTTTCCCCAGTATAGAGGGTGCGAACGAAATATTAGTGGGGCCTATCGCAGAATGGAGGCTTTGCACACTGCAAGCATCAGTGAACTGTTGTGCTTCCTTGCAAGAATTTAGTACGTCGAGGAACCGACCCAGCATTTTCACTGAAAGTGTTAGCAAGTTCTGTGCATCCGGCATATAGGCATGAAGTATCCAAGTGTTGACTCAGGATCCCGAGTGGCCGCTGTCTACGTAATACATGTGTATGCATTATGTACGCAATTTAAAGAAATAACTTCAACTAGAAGTCAAGTATCCTAAAGGACATCCTCGGGGATCGCTGCTGATCCTAAGTAGGTGAGTACCTTTTGAAACCATCCATAAAAACTAATGTAAGAACTGTTTAGAAATTTGACTCACAAACGACTTATCGAAATGCTTGACAAAAACCTTTATCTTTAAGATTTCAAGCTGAGTCTTTATTTTTTTTTAACGATTTTTAGCGATTTGCCAGCCTTATGCTTGTGTCGGTTTCTCTGTGCTGAAATGGCTGAGCGAACTAAGTGAAAAACACCCATCAGGTTGTTCAAAAATGCAGTGTTGCAAACTCGATGCTGGGAAACTGGAAAAAACACGCATTATAATATTTTCAGGCAAATTATTGCAACGAAATAGTTTTTGTTTCACAATGAGGCGCTCAGTAGTCGAACAGTCAAAGCACTTAAAATGCGCCGTTAGAAACACATTTAAATATATTTGAGTTTGTTTATTTTTAATACATGTTTGCACTTGAGTTGTCATGAATATGTGTTTGTATAAAAGTCAACAGAAAAGAAGTGGTCACGCTTATCTCATCCAATATTTGTCCTCAGTTTCATATATTTTGATAAGACGGCCTCTTGGCTCTTTGTTGATCTGCTTGAGTTTTGAACGAGTGGTAAACAACTGAAACAAAGATATCCCTTAATATTATTATTACCTCAAATTGGTTTTCTTTTCTTTTCTGTTTTTTTTTAATATGCAACCAGACATTTGCGGTCAAACAACTTAACAATTGATTACACAACTAAATGTTGAAATATTACGAGTATTTATGGTTGTAAAACAGTTTTTTTTTTTTTTTTGTGAGCCATAAATCGAATTCTAGTAAAACCAAAAGATATATTAGTTTTAAAATGAAAAGAAAAGAAGGGGAAGGACCGACAGACAGATTTAGACAACGGTTCAAGTCAACTGACTGCTGGTAAGACAAAAGCTCCGGCATAATATTTATAATTGAGCCACAATTGGCTTAAAAAAAACCTTAAGAAAATTTACATACTCGTACACATTTAGCAGGCGGTCTGTCTGTCTGTCAGTCAGTTGCTTCGTTCCGCAATCACAATATGAAGAAAACCACAAGTACTAGACAGATTTTTTCCTACAAATTAACAAAACCAGTTCAATTGCGGTTTTTGGGGGTTTGTTTTAAAACAGACAAAAAAATTCAAGAAGGCAAACAAAAATATTACGACAACATTTCTTAAGACGTGTTTTTTTTTTTGGTTGCACGAGTATGTCAAGTGTGTGACAAATTAAAAGTCATAACGTTTAATGTCGTTCAAATCAGCAGTTTTTAAAAGCAGTGACAATAAAATTCTATTCCCAAAACTATTTAAGTTTTTTTTTTTCTTTGGCCTGAATCTGTTATTTAAGCAAAAACTTTTCGAAGAAAACACTAAAAATAATTGTTCACTTCTACACGCTCGTGATCTTTTCACACATTTCAAGGCAGTAAATTTATAACGTTACACATGATAAGAAATTATCCCATAAACGGAAACCAAAAACAACTATAAATAACACAATTTCAAATTCAACAAACATTTATTACTCTGTGTGCAAAATAAGTAAAGAAAACAAGAGAAAAGAAAAGCAAAACCAACACCTTCATTTGGTGTTAACTGAACCAGTACAGAACTACTCCAATCAAGTAGAAATAGTTCGAGCAGGATATGGTTGATAAGTGGTGTGTATGTGTGTGTGTGTGTGTGTGTGTGTGTGTGTGTGTGTGTGTGTGGAAGTGTTGTGTTACTCTTAGATATTCTTTGCTTCCGATTCAAAAGGAAATTGCAATAACAATCACAGCAATAAGGAAAATAGGAAACAAAAGAAATAAAATAAATAAATATAAGAACAGTAAGACGTTAAGAAAGGAAGGAAATTCGTATTTATAGACTTAAGTGTGAATAGAACTAAGATGTATAAAGAAAGCTTTCGAATTCCCCTACTCTCAAAATAGAAGCGTTTGCAACACAAGCATGATGTCACGCAATGATACAGTAATAAAATAAATTGTCGAGCAGAATATTAATGCATATGATAATTTGAACAGGGTTGCTGTATGTATACTATACTACAGTAATGTAATGTCACATCATGTCACATTATGAATTGTTATTGTACTACTAAAATAAATATATTTTAGTTAAAACAAAATAACAGATTAATATTTTATACAATCCGTGGCATAATGTTAAGTTAGGTGATGTCACGTCATGCCATAGCCAAAAAAAAACATATTTATGGGCAAGAAAATGTTGAATTTCTTTTATATAGCATTTAAAAAAATACCAAGGATTAACATTTAAATTTTCTTATAACATAACGTGTACTGAGCTACGAGTAATGTCACATCATGCCACGCTAATAATTTTTATTGCAATTTAATGTTTAGTTTAGTTTAATTTATAAAAAAACATAACAGAGCCCCAGGTAGTGTGGCATGATGTCTACTGGGGTGACGTCACGTCATGCCATAGAAAATAAAACGAAATGTTTAGCCAGGATAATTATGAATTTTTTTTTTACATATATATTCTTTATAAAAGAAATCAAGGAATCAAGCTAACATTTGAAACTACTAAGATATAATGTTTAGTGATGTAACGTCATATCATGTCACACCAGGAAGTAACAGAATATTTTTTTGAACGAAAAATTTAATTGTATTTTTATTAATTTTTGAATTCAAAGAGAAGAAATAACTATTTAACATATGAAATTACCAATGACACAAGGTCGCGTCATGTCACATCATAAAACTGAAATGTACTGCCGTCATATGTAACTTCGATGGTTTTGTATGTTACAAATCTTCAACTTTTAGCAAGAAATATCGAGATTCATTTAAAACCAAGTACTTAAAGCGTATTTTATTTTGCCTTAATAATTCTCTGTCAAAATATATTCGTAAGCAGCAACGTTTTCTTTTTTTACGTTAAAAATCTCTACTTGTATCAGCTACCAGATACCAGACTTCCTAAGGGCCTTTATTTTGTCCCTTTAGCAAATTTTTTCAAAACTTTAGGTTTTACTCTTGGCTTCTGTAACGAAAAATTTTCATGACAATTTTATTCCTTCTTTCCAGCCAAACAAATGAACAATCGAAAAAAAGGAGAAGGTACTTAAACCATGAATTTGCCAACTAATAGTAGGGAAACCAGTGTAAAATAGATGCATTTGTAAGTCAAGTTTAACAGCAACTAAAACCGAGAGAAAAAAGTGAATACATGTGCGCTGGCATTGTGCTGGTGTGCAAGTGTTTGCTTTTTGAGTAAAAGGATATACAGGAGCGCTGCTGTGTCAGTCTGTACTTAAAAGATTGTACGCATCGAAGCAGCATTTTAATGGTGAAGGGTTTGCGTTGCTTTCTTCCCATTTGTGTGTTATTCTTTTCTAACAAAAAAACAAGTGGAAATAAAATAAGTCTATAATAGGAAAATAACATTTTGTTTTCTTTGCCTTTAATTCGCATTTTATTGATGTTCCTGGTATCTAAATGTAATTGCAAAGACAACGCATATGTACTTTGGGCTCGGGATCACCGGATTAAAACCATAGCAGTGAAATACCCGTTGACTCAGTACGGCTGCACAAAACACGCCGTACCAGTAATCAGGTATGTAAGTATTTTCATGTAAATCTAGTCATTTCATAGAACAAAACCAAAAATATTTACCTAAATAATTTTTCTAACGAAAACGCCTGCTAAAGGATTTTATTCCATTCAAATTTCAATAAAAACGGATCAGCAAAAATGTTCAAAAAACATTTCCTGAAGGAGATATTTATTACAATTAAAATTATATAATCAAGCATTTACATACATCAAAGCAAGATCTAGTTCAGAATAGATTTCGGGCCAAATTTAGTACATTTGCACAAGATTTTTCATACAAACTGAAATCTACTTCACGAGTACATTTTGGCCAAATCTACTCAAATGAAAATATCTGTAATTATTTTAATCAGCTGCTTTCTTTATGAAATCAAATATTGATAAATGACAGAAAACAGTGTTGCAAACTATATAGATTTTAATTCAAATCTAACAGACTTCGTTTTGCTCACATGAAACATTTAGTTTCAAGAAAATGGATTGTTTTCAAACAAATAATTCGCTGAATTCGCGTAATTTTTAATTGCATCCCATCGAAATCTAATCTGCAAATGATTACAATCCGCAAAGGAGTTTCGCTGTGTGAACAAACAATTTTTCTTGAAAAAAGTCTTTTGTTGTTTAGTAATCCCCATATAACGGGTTCTTCAATAGGGGCTTCGGACTTCAATTGTTGTTAGCGGCCTTATTTTTGAGCCTAAATCTACCGGAGTGGCTGTCATTTATGTCGTCGCTAAAGCGTTCTACGACTCGTCTAAGCAATAAATTTGTTTTACCGTAGTAACTGATCTGTTCGGGCAACATTTCCCGCGCTTTGTTCATGGAGTGACACCCACAATCGTTCTAATGTGAGGAGTTTTCATACTGAAGTGGATAAATTTTAGTGTTTAGTCGTTTAGTTCACAGACAAACTGAAACTGGTACTGCGGCGTTTTGCAGGATCTGGGAAACACAAACCCGCTGGCTGTGACAATGTTCTGTCAGATTAACGATACTGACCACAAATTGTATATTCGTAGACCACAACTTGGCGAACTTTTCACTGTTAACCGTACAAAACTTAACTGACCCACGAACTGCAGGTAAACGATCATCAGCAAGGATTTGGACTTGCTGACTGAGTACTGGAGCAATAAATTACCCGCAGTAACGAGATATATTTCTGGTACATCAGTAACAAAACAACTCTCTTTAAGTTCGAACAATAATAGTCCCCATACCAAAGAAGTTGTTGGTTTTGTTGATAACTTTAGAGTGATGTCGTCATCATGAGTCCCAACTCTTTGAGAATGACATTAGTCAGGTCATTATCGAACGCAATGACCATTATACGAAACTTCTCTTGGTCTGAGTTGGATTATATATAGATATCAAAAAAATATAGTTTCAACAGGACGCTGCTACACGACACACTCACCCTCCATGAAACACCCTTCAAAACTCCCATGAAACTTCCTTTCCTTTTACATATTTAAATTTTTTCGACTGCCGTAAATTTCCTTTCCTTTTGAATGCATTAAGAAATTAAGAAAAATCCATTTATGGACACAACTCGGCAATTTGTTAGAATATTTTCGGTAAAAGTTATGCCTACTTGAGAAATTTCACACAACAATCTCGTGCCCCCGTCAGACTCAATCACCAAAATATTTCTCTGTTCAGTTAAGATGTTGCACGAGACGATAAATTTATGATTTTATTTATCTTCTTTAATGATCAATAATAATGATGGCAATGTGTTTTTTGTTGTTTTTGTTTTACACAAACGTTAAAATATATGTAAGTCGTTTGTTGGATGCATTTAGTAGATAATAAATCTTTTTCAAGACATACAAATGGCAACTCAGGAGCGTGTGTCGGGGGTGGGGTAGCTGAAAAGTATGTCGGTAACCAAAACAAAAAAAATGTCAGAACAAATTCTGTGCACATCATTCGAAAGAAACTTGTGCTTGACCATAAATTTTGGGAGACTGGAGTCTATTCGAATTGAAATTTAGCTGCGAAGCACTTCGGGTATTAAAACGGAAACTTCACACAGTAGATGTGTTCGCGAACTGGTGTAGTTTTCAAGGATAATGATAGGCGAGTTGGGGAGGGAGACACGTTTTGAAGGTGTGTGTAAGTTGTGGTAGAGTGTCTGCTGTTTATAGAAAGTACTCACGTGACATGCGAATTGCTTAAAATTACCTGTAAAGAAAGGAAAAATTTTCATAAACTGATTTGCACTATTAAAATAAAGTTTATTTATAAAATGCCTTAAGATATTCCTATAATCAGTTAATCTCTTAAAGTGCTTGAAAATGTCTTAGGAAGCTGCGTTGATGCTGGCGATAGCTCAGCCTTTAATTAAACAAAACAAAAGTTTCATATTAGAATCGGCCTTTAATTAGGCAAAATATTAGAATCGAAAAATTGAGAAAAGTTCGCTCAATAATATTGCACAATATAAAACTTTTGGCACGCTAGTGTTTTCCGGCATAGCTTTGCTTTTGATCGAATAACTAGAAACTAGTGCACAATGGGGTAAAGTATTTTTTTCTTGTTAAAAGTTTCAGTGCTGGATTTTTTTTTAAATCGGAATGAAATCGTTGAAATCAGCTGGCTTCAAATTATTCGAAATTCTATGCTCACTTGGGTGAAATAGTCCTTAAGGATGGTCGTTCCCCGTTTACACTGAAACTATTGAAACAAAACTCAAACACTTGCAGACTGAAAATTCACACCGTTCCGACAAATTGTCTGATGAAGAATTGCCTTCTGTGATGAAACAGCTTAATCGGAGCGGCTAAAGCGCTCACCGCCACTGTGCACCAGTACTTTTGTTAAAGTACTCGTCATAAATATCCTAACTCGAGTAAAATGAAATATTTATAAGCAATAAATACCAACTAATGAACATCAATCGTACTCTCGATAGTTGGTAAAACTACATGAGATTAATCTTGTGCGTACGTGTGAGTTAGACGCATCATTAGACAGGCCAGCAACCATAATGCAGCAAAAGGGGGAATATTTCCAAATGTTTTATTTATGATGGGAATGTCTGGTTTCGTTTCTTTCTTCTTCACCTTCTCAATACATTTATTTCCTTTTTGTTGAACGTGTGAGAAAAACATGTGTTTCTGCGGCGCAAGCTGTGCGCCAAAGCGGGCTAAAAGAGTTAAATAGCTTTTTGGTAAGAACCAAACATGTAAATTGATCTTAATATGTTCGAATTGTTTTTTTTTAGAAATGTCCATTTAACTTCACTTATATGTAATTTGTGATTTGCTGCATAGCAGCTGATTTTACTATCTAAAATTCTAACAACAATTCGTTACAGCGAGCAATAAACAGTTCATAATCGCAATGTTTATAGGAATATTTGGGCAGAATAATGTTGCAAATCTTTGTTTAATCGCTGGAACTTCGCCGATAGTTTATTCGAAATTAATCTAGAAGTATAATAAAGCACCATCTATCTACGCCGCCACTGACGTATTGTACAGCACAGAATTAGTGGCTTACCGATATGATGTACCCCTACTTTTTGTTCCTGAGCACTTTCCTCCTAAAAGCATTGCCGAAAATTTCTCAAAAGTCAGCTTAAGACAAAAAAGAACCTCTATCAAGGTGTGGTAGTGCTGGCCACTAGAACTGACGTTCGACCTAATGTTTAAAAAGGTGGGATCTATTGATTTAATTAGTTCTGAAAACACAGCCAACAAGACATTTTTGTCAGAGTACGTTTAGCTACACAAGTAGATTGAATACCTTTTAGGGTTGCCCTAAGGACTTGCTTATGATTCGGGAGTCTTTGCAAGTTACTTATTGGTATTGAGCAATTATTTCCACTTTGTAATTTTAATTAGACCTTAAGTCCAAGTCTGAGTCTACGCGAACACTGTTCACATCGAAAGCAATATTTTTACCACTATGAATATGCACAGGGCCTCATACAAGCCTATACTTGGCATTGGCAATATTCCCTGATGAGCGATACATGTAATTATTTCTCTCTCGTTGACTCTCTCAATAAGTTCTTGGTTTAGATGCTTCGACTTTTGAAGGGTAAAGAAGGTTATTAAGTGACACGAAGTTGCTTGTACTCTAAAACCCTCTCAAATTATATTGTGTATGTACATGAAGTTGGCTGCAGGTTAATATTTTTGACATTTCTTTTCATTTAAATTGTGTATAATTAAAAAAATACTATATAAAACCAATTTTTCGGTGGAAAGGACAAGATTATTTGAAATTATATCACTTGCATTCAAAATAGGTATAAATTGTGTCAAAATATGAGGCATTTTGAAAGAAAACAAAACGAAGATTTCCTTATGTGAAATTTAAAGTAAAATTGATCAACAAAACCGGGAAAAAGTTTAACAATTCGAAGATGATGGGTGGGTCGTTGGATTTGGCCTTGTCTAACAAAACTTAGGAAAGTTTTCTCTTACCGGCACTAGTCAAATGTAGTCGGTTTTGGGCAAATAAATTTTGTATAACAAATTGAGAACTTGTTGTAAATTATGTCGTTTTCAACATTCAACAGCTAAAAATAGTCAAAGCAGAAAACCAAGAATCGCAAAATTTAATCGCTTTAAAATGAGGAATATCATTCACAAAAACAATTATCATACGATTATTTTCACACAAAAATTTCAATTAAACTATTCGCAAAAATTCAAAGGACAAAATAAGGTTTTCCTGTGAATCAAGAATTTAATATTTTTTCCTGCAGAAGTTTCTGTTGATTCGGCCAAATTCATTAATAAGACCGATTACAAATAAACATTTTGCTAAATTAGTAAAATCTTTTAATGAAAATATAAACTGATTGTGCCATAATTTTGCTGGCAAAACTTTTTTCTACAAGAATACGAATTTGTAAAATTGACACACAGTTAAATGTATTTTTGGTTTTTGACATTTAACGAAAACAAATTATATTCTGGGGATATAATTTGCAGAGTTGCACGGTGCTCGTACAACTCTGCGCACACAAAGTTGTGCGAGTACCGCCGAATTGACCTGTTAGGAATTTGTCTTGATTTTGAACGAATATATTCGTTGCTCTAGTAAATGCTTTTTTTTAATATGGAAACTATTGTTGATACATTTTTTCGATTTCTCAAAAGATCCGCTTTCAACAAAATGTTAAACTGAATGAAAGCACTAACAGGAGACAGATTTTCCGCCAGTATTTGTAACGCTACTGAAGGAAAATTTGCCTCCAAATTACTTTTGCCGTCTATAGAAGAATTTGGGGCGGAAAAAATGTACCTCCGCCCCGTCATGAATACTTTTGCCAAACTACTTTGAACATCAGGGGATTTTCCCAACAGAGCTTTTACTGTACTTGAGCTAAATTCTTCTATAAAGTGCTAAAAATATTTACTGATGCCTTCTTTAAGAATTTATTCCAAGTTACTTAATAATTTTTCATATCCTTGTTAAGTGGCTGGTCGATTTCATTTAAAAATACTTCTTTCTCAGATTTTTAACATTTTAATCCTTTAAAAAATCCATCAGATACACAGTTTGTACAAATCTGTACACCACACCAAAATCCATTCAATAAAATCCCATGTTTTCGTCTAACGTTCAAAAAAAAAAAAAAAAAGGCAAAAAGAACAGAAATCAAAATAAATAAAATGTAATACAAACAAATCACCAAATGTCCTTTCTACTAAATTACTAACAAATGTAAACTGTAGAGCTTAAGCTACTGATAATGAAAAATGTTGCCGCAGACAAACAAATAGTGCCGAAAATCAAAAAACAAACACCAGGAAAAAAGGAAAGAGTAGGCGGGGCAAAAGCCCCATCCATGGATCAACATGTACGACTATAAAGAGGTTAACAAGGATTTAGCTGTTGGTGGGGCAACATCGCAGTTGGGGGTATGTGTGGGCGGGTGTGAGCTCCCATATGCTGCACGTTCATGTGTGGACTGCTTTTAAATGGCTGTTGATAAAAATAAGGGTTTTGTGGCTGAAAATGTGTGCACCGGAGTCGTCTGAACGTTAAAGCGGCGCTAATAAGCAGAATGATATAGGAAATTTAGACAAGAGTAATTGAAGGAGGTTGTGTGTTTCAAATTTAAGAAGGAAAACAGTCATACTGGGTAAGTATTTGTTAGACTGTATTTAGTGTTTGAAAGAGGTTATTTTAAAATAGATTTTAGAATTGGACAACGTAACAGCAGGTTGTTGGTGAAGCCTCCAACGTGTTCAGGAGTGAATTATGCTGCAATTAATCGACAACAGCTCAATGGCCAATCACTCTTCACTGGTGGAATTATCGGCCCATATCCCTTTAGAAACGAGGCAGAACGGCTTTCAAAAATGTCAGCTGGAGTTCAAAACTTAAGCATAAAATTATTGAGATACTATTTGCATTTGATTATCACACAATAATTTAAAAAAGACGTATTTCCCCCCAAGGAACCCGTAGAAGTTTTTCCAAAGATCTTCATGATTTATAGCGTTCACATATTTGTCAGACGTTTCATATTTATTAAGAGATTATCATATTTCAAGCTCTTGATATTAAAGCGAGTGTTCTGTACTGCCGGATGGGCTCCGGCCAATAATTGAAATGATCTTGGCAAGGATGTTCATTGGTAGTTTGACAAGAGCAAACGGTAAAAGCTCAAACATCAACGTTGCTGGCAAGAAATGAAATATAAGGTTCTTTAAAGGCTTTTGTATGTCAGCCAAAGTCAAATGCATGATGCGAGACAGATTAGCACCATATTGAGCAAATTGTCCTTGATAAGCCCACCCCTGAACTAGAGCTAACATCAGATTATGCCCTCCATCATGACAGTTGATGATGCAAACGTCGCAACTTCCCACAAGCCTAAATATTTTTTGTACAAAAATATATGTTCAGGTATTTCCATTTTTTAAACCCTTTTCCATGGGAGCAGCCCTCATCACCGTCAAGCTTTATTTCATTTAATGTACAAAATTTGCTGGCAGACAAAATACGAGTATAAATACGCTCGTACTAGTAGTATGCAGGGAAGAAAGAACTGCGAACATAATATAAATGAAAACAAGAACAAAAATGAAATCAAATAGCGAAGGAAAGGGCGAAAGAGTAAAAAATCATAAATTAATCCTATTTAAGCGGCTGAGTAGCTTATTTTTGAGGAATTTATTTGTATAGAGCAAGAGCCTCATCTCATCTCATCTCATTTCTCTTTTCATTTCCAAGGCACTGCTATTAATAACGCTGACAAGAACTTAGTAACCAGCGAGACTTGTTTGGTGGAAAACACAAATACACTTCGGCCAGTTAAAGCAAAAAAACGGAAGCCAACTTGAAATATAAACCGAAAACAGGCAATAAAAAATATTTTCGCTTGCTCCTTTGAATAAAGCTACAGTGTTGGGCAAATGTTAAGCAAGTGATTTCGGAGTAGGACTGAAGGCTATCTACTTCCACTTCGGATTTTGAAGTTCTTCTTTATTTAGAAAAATCCTTCTTGATCCTTTGAAATTGTTTTGGCTTTTCAAAGACGGCACTGGTTTGAAAGCAGTAGTCCCAAAGGATTTGCAGGATTAACTAAACAATAGACATTTGTGTGATGAAATCAGGTGTGATTAGAGTTATTAGCAACGCAACTAATTTAATCATCTTCCATCACTTCACTAATGAAACTGCGGCACACTGACACGTCACTGGTGCGAACAGTCCAACGAATTGTTTTGGCTTTTAACTGACCACAAACTAATGTAACTAAATCGTCTTTGCTCTGCATAAAAATGAAACCGTTTCCAAGGGTGCCGGAAAAAAAGTTAGGTTTGCAAATGCTATAGCTTTTATGCAAACTATCCATTGAACCGTGTTTCAATTGTGCTGCTCTATTAATTTCAATTTTTCATTCCCTGTCTCTAACAATTTCCAACTGATCATTTCTTAACTGACAGACAGAACAGTTGTAATAAATAATTGTGATTATGACTGATTACCGTTACAATGGCGGACGAATTGTGGTAACCGCGTAACTAATAGATGACCCCCCTCCTCTACCACTTAAAAAAAAATTTGAAATTTGCTGTGTACGGCAATATTTTGTAATCAAAAAATTAATTGTATAATTTAAGGAAGATTTTTGCTGAAGCTCATTCATCCCATTAGAGGAGGAAGCAATGCCGACACAAGAACACTAATGAGTAGGAGTTTGGGCTACCTCTAAAATTTGGCACAGTTTTCTTCTGTCTCTGGAACTGGTTGCTGGTTATTTCAAGGATTTTTGCATGGCTTCAAAGCGACATTAAATTTCATTCAAATTTCTTAGTATTTATTCTTTTACCTGCAGCTTTCTTCGCCACTGTTAAAATGTTACTACACCCGTACAGTGTCTAATTCATTATTTATATGAAAGTTTGTTTTTATGCTGGAAAAATAATATATTTATGCATAAAAAAAGGCCAACATCTCTACGGACAACTGTGTCTGGGGACTTGCCAACACACATGCAGACCTTGTTAGTTCTTAAAAATATTGCAAAAAAAAATATGCGTTCTTAATGAAAAGAAAACGAACGGCTAAGGTCAGTGTTGTTTTTTTTAATAATTTTTATTTATTCTCCTTTTCTGGTTTTTTAAGTCAGTTTGTGTGTGTGTGTGTTTTTTTGTGCCTTTCTTTCAGCCGGCTGCTATTGTTGATTTAGTTTCCTTTTCCTGTGACTGCGACTCGCGAAGATGCCATTATGATGAACTTTGAACATTCAAACACCCGCACAAAAAAGTTGAAAATAATAAAGTACTACAAACAAGTAAAAAGGAAAAGCTTTAGTTTTCACTCGTCGTTCATAAGAAGTAAAAAAAACGAAATGATTTCAGTGGCTTTAATTTAATTAGCCGCCAAAGGCAGAGTGTCATTTTATAAACAGAGGCGAGGAAAGACATTTTAATCAAAACGGTGACATGGCTTTTTCCTGGAGCAGAGCTGAACGTGTGAATTAAGTGGCCGTTTTGCTAGCAAAATTTTTGGCTGATATTTCATTTTTTCAAACAGAACTTCTTTTACATTGCGATTTGCTTCTGGAGCTCTTTGGCATAATAGTTTCAAGATACTTAAAACTTTAGAATTTCTCTGAATAATGGCGAAAACAACAGTTACATTCCTGAAGAGAAATCGCCTTTAAAAGTTGAAGTTAAACGCTGAATAAAAATTCAAAATGAAAGTCTATGCTAATTTGGCCTGCATCATCTTCATCATAATCGGCTAAAATAACGCCTTTAATTTTACTTTTCATCTCTCCAGGTCAGTAGGTTTTTTTCCGGCGTATTCAGAGCAGGGGCATTAGAAGGGTCAGCATTTTGTCCCTTGAAACGACATCCAAACCCTAGAAAGTGCTGGCAAAACCTCCAGAATCAAAACACTTGCGCTCCCGACCAGCCTTGAAACATTAATTCGTATGTTGGTTACTCTGTTAAGGAGTTTGTCTTTAATTGAATTATTCTATTTTTTTTTTTTAACTTGGAATTTGCAAAAAGAAGTATTGGCAACATCTTGTTATACTAGTGCTTATGATCGGGCGTCCAAATTTGTTCAAAGGGCTGTCGCCTGGCATCAGATACTTGTTTTATTAAGGAACAAGATGATGAAGCGCTGAGACCAGTTGAGGAGCAGATGGTCTTTTACGAGTAGGAATTCAGAGCACCAGTTTTACTTGACGTGGGCTCTGAATAGATTAGAATCATGAAGCTTTTTAGCAAGAGACCTATTAAGGGATTCGAAGTCAATATATGTAATATAATGCCTTTGCGGTGAGACTTCAATCCACTCAAGGGCAATGGACAGCCGTTTATTTTTCACTCATGGCAATCAGATTAGATCGCAGAACAGGTACTAATGCCAGTTAAATGCCGCATGGCTACAATAGCGAACCAGTGTGATTTGGGAGTTGCTTTAGTAGTGGCACACTTGCAGGACACCGGTCCACTAATCCCATATACTTGTGGCTTATTATCTGACTAGGTATTTTTCTTGCGGGTGGTATAAGACATGCCCAGCTCTTCGACAAGTCGTTTATCCCAGAGAGAAATCGTTATGTCCTGGAATTGCTGCCCGTGTGAGCCAACCAGGTTACATCGACCTGTTTATCACTTGCTCGAAGATAATTTATGTATTGTTTGTATGTATATTTATTATTTGATGTATATTACATGGATGCCACCTATTTTAAAAACTGTATAATCCAAATTTATGATTATAAAACCAAAACTTTACTTCCAGAAATGCTGCATCTTTTAAAACGTGTTGTGTAAAGAAATTGCTTGTGTTCTCCCAGGGTACCCAGCAAAAGTGATATTGTCCTTAGGCGGGACCTTTATTTAAACAGATTTAGCAATCGGAAATAATAAACGGAATAAATGGTAGCCCGGGCGATAATTTAATTAACGAGAAGAAAAATCTTTGTAAAGATCAGTTGTGGTCTTCTTGATACTTCAGAAAAAAATCTTGCACAATTGAAATTATTTTAATTGGTTTGATTAAATCTTGGAGTGTATCTGTTTTAAACATACATAATTTAATAAATATCGCATATGACAACGACAAAAAAGTCTTAAAACGTTTTACTTATTGTATCGCAACAGACTTGTCATGCATTAAGGATCATGATTAAAAGCTGCAAGCACAACAATAAAAACTATTGTAGAACAAATAGAGAATGACACACAACATATTAATCCCATTATTTGTTGCATGCCAAAATATAATTGTTCAGTTTAATGCTACAGCAACAACAACAGCAGACACAGTCTGAACAAAGAAAACGGGTTGGCGGCAACAACTACAACAGGGAAAGCAAAATCAGCAGCCAAATTACGCACAGCAATAAAAACAACAATAATAAGTGAATAAACAGTGCATATCTAAAGTCCCTCTTGAGCACTATGGGCTGGCTTGTCCTTTGATTTAGAGTTATTAGACTTAAGGGAATTAAAAGAATAATAAATAAATGTCCTCGACTGATTTCTCAAAATTTCAATGTTGTCGACTATTTTAGTACAATTATGAATTAAAGTGAAAAGACAAAGTCATAGAAATTACCTGCAAGGATTTTTTTTTTCACTGTAAAAAGCAATACATATACAAGAACATTGAGGAGTAGGAAGTTTGCCGGTGTCTGAAATCAATGTTTTGGTATTCCGATGTGTTATTTATTTAAATTTCCCTCACATCTTAACGATTTGCCCATGCCAACAATTATTGCTTAAGAAACTGCAAAAGCTCAATTGAAATTCGTTATTAAATTAAAACGAATATACAGTAGTGTTCAAAATAAAAGCAACACTTTTATTTATTATTTAAGCATAACTATTTCTTAATTATAAAACTCAAAACCTTCTTCTTCGTTGTAGAGAGATAAGTGAAGCAGAACAAAAGCAACACATCAATACTTTGATTAGGAGTCCTTGTTTCTACGAGACACGAATGCTGTTATTTGTAGAGCGCAGAATCTGGTCTCACTCCGACTATAATGTATGAAAAAGTTTAGCTCTATTTTTGAGCCAGTTCTGGCGACGCTTCTAAATACTATAATGAACATCTTTTGCATCGGCTTAGCAACAACTTGAACCGTATTAACCCTCACGAAGTCTTTTACCAATTTCTCATGTGTTGCAGGTCACTGGCGTGCACCAAAGCGGCATATTTCATTTAGCATGTGGCAGCGTCTATCTTTCTAGTTTATCTATTGGCTTAAAACGGTACGTTGTATCCTGAAATTTGATGCACGATATCAACTTTGTTGTCCAAGACACAAACCCACACGATTACAAAACCACTCCTTGTTTAAAATTTACTTTTTAGCTTCTGTTCTCTGTTCGGTAATATTTAGCTTAAATTACAATAATAATGTTCAGAGCGAATACCTTGATCTGAGCAAACGAATGATTTTCTCTGTGTTCCCAGTTTTTTGCCAAGAATCGGACTTGCAGGCTCGGAACTTACATACGATAAAGTTATAGTGTTTATAGCCTTGACCCATAGTGCATCTTAAGAAGGATGATAATTTAATCTTGATATAACAAACGAATTCAGCAGAACATATGAAAGAACGGCAGCGCCAAAAAACAACACTAAACATCTTTTGCGAAGTGTTTAAAAGAAAATTGGCGATACGAATACGAGTGTATAACGAATATGTTAAAAGAACAACAACAATTCTTAAATCTAAAAGTCAATTCTCGAGACTGCGAATTTTTATAGTTCTGCGTATTGCGAGTTTAAGTGTGAACCAGTCAGTGCGTTAAATTTAAGTGAAAGAGAGTGGAAGAAGTAAAAAGACCGGGTGCTGCATTTGAAAAATTTAAGGTTGAATTTTGATTTCAAAACGAAAGGAAGCCAAATTTTGAAAACACAATAATTGAAATAAATTTGTCTGTCTATATCAATATAAGAAATTCCAAACATGGATTTTATCGGCCGGCAACAGCAAATTTAGTATTATTTTCGCAACTTGTAGCTGAAGCAAATCTAGAGTAGGAAAGTAAGTCAATACAGTGCAGCACTATTGTATCCTTGACGATACATATTTTCGGAGTTGTGAACTTACAGATTTTTTGCCATTTTTCCGAAATAAATTTTCGATACAGTAGAACAAAAATGTTGAACTTCCGATAACTAGAAAAAGTAGTGAGGAATTTAATTTAAATGATTTATCAGGGAAAAAATATTATATTATATATAAAGTGTGGTTACGTGCGGCTTTTTACCACTGGGTATTATGGCTGGCTCAGTGTGTGTGTGCGTGCGTATGAGATATTAATGGCTTAAGTTTGAAGCCTTAAGTATCTTTAGTTTTTGTTGTTTTGTTTACGTTCCTTCCTATAAGACTGTTTTCATTCTATATTTTTGTTTTTCACTCTTTCTCTCTCTCTCTTTCTCGCCTTTTAAGGAGGAGATCTGCGGATAGAGGTTGAAATCGTTGAATGGAAACAGTCTGTTTTAAACAGCAAGATTTGCTTATTGACTTGTTTACCCCCTTGAATAATTCAGTGGCTATTTGTTGTTGGTGTTGTTGTTGTTGTTGTGGTGCCATGTACCGACATACGTACAGTATTCAAAAGTGGGAGTATGGCAGCATTAAGTAGTCTTTGTACTGTAAAAATGCAAGAAAAAAAAACCGAAAGAAAATCTATGGACGAGCAGATGAGTATTAAACTGGAATATAAATAAACATTAACAGCACATTTACATTACATTTGCTAAATGTTTTTATATGTTTATAGTTCTAAAGCTGAGCTGAGCTGAGCAGAGAAAGTTTTATGTTTTGTTTTACCAGCAAAAATAAAATAAATAAAAATGTTGATTATTCAGGCAAATAATCTACAAAATGCATTTTCCATACAGAAGCAGAACCTTTTTTTTTTTTAGAATTATACGAGTATTAAAATGTCTTGTGGCTTGTGCGTGTGTGTGTGTGTGTGTGTGTGTGTGTAAGATTGTTTAATTTATTATCCTTAATATATTTAAATATGTTGGCTGTATGTTGGAATTAGTTTCGACATACTAATAAATATGTCGGTGCAAATAACCACAAAATTCTATACATTTTGTCTGTTGCTTAAAATGTTAGATAAAAACACCTAAAAGAAAAGTTGAATGGAATTGAATAGAATAGAAAACAAGAAGAAGAAAAAACAGTGTGTAAATGAAAAACTAACATGTGTTATAGTTTTTTATGCAGATTAAACTGGCAACAAGGTGTTGAAATTGCCAGGGATTTAAAGTTTTAATTCATAGATTTAGGGCAGTTAATTGTTGAAAATAACGAACAAAAAAAAAACAATATGGGAAAAAGGACAAACTTCTGCATAGAATAATTTCTGAATTCATGAATACTCATAAGGCAATAGTTTCCTATGGATTAAGAGAAATATATTGAATTCTTTTTAATAAGATGCACAAACTTCGTACTTTGTAAAACGGACTACAGCATTCGTAGTGTGATCTGCTATTTATTGAGTGCCCGGTTGGATGGTTTGGTAGAGTGTTCCACCACCAATAGGTTCGATTCCTACCAAACACTCTCATGAAAAAACAATAGCCAAAAGTTTCTTCAACTAATAACAATATAAAAAAATAATAAACGATGCACAATGATACAAACATGCAGAAATACGAACACACTCAATAACCCAACAATCAAATCCATTTAAATACAACATGAAACGCCAGGTAGGGCTAACCCATGTTAGACTGTGCATTCTCGAAAGTATGTCCGCTGACCACTGAACAGTTAGAACAGCATCAGTGAAATTATGGCCTCCGCTTAACCGAAATATAGAATGAAGCAGAATTAGTGAAACATTACGCTTTCTTGCCTTCTCCCCGCGTGTGAAGGGGTCGACCTTGAGTAGTAGTCCCAAGAAAAGGGTTTTCCAGATCAATAATATTTCTGAACCAAATATTAATGTCAAACTGACAGTCATTTGTTAAGTCTGCTCATTTTATCACAACCACAATATTCTTACCAGGTTGAAGTTCTTTAAAGATTGATCTCATTCATATGATATGTTTTTACATGCACTAATGACCCTTAGAGGTGTAATTGGCAGGGCGCTGATCCCCACCGAAACAAAAACCTAATTGCCAAACTAGTCCCTGTGTCGGAAGTAGCCCTGATGTTGGAAAAGTTTCTGGCTAAAAGCTTAACTAAAAATGTCAATTTAAATTAATACACAATTGAATTAATACACAATTATTTATGTGCTTTCCAACTGTCTATATGCCGACAATTCGCAGGTGCCAGCCAAGTCCTTGAAAAATATGTTCCAACATGCAAGTTTGTATAGAATCGTTTTAAAAAGATAATGAGAATTTAAGGCCAACACATACAGAAGCAGAGTAGTTTTAGCACTTCTCGAAATCTCAACATATAGACAGCTAGAAAACCAGCAAAAAGCAGCTATATTTTTTGTTTATAAGTTTTGTTTGCTTTAAGTTAATCTTGCCTCAGTACTCACGGGACAAAACTTACAGGTGTAATTCATTGTAACGGCACAAGGAAAATAAGTTGATTACGGGGAGCAGAAAAAGGAGAATAGGGCTTGTGGACATTGTTAATGTCAAAAAATAATTGTGCGGCAGAAGGGCTGAGAGTCTGAAAATGGATTCTTTTGGAAAATGTGTTGTGTCGGTCAAACCACCACGAACTGATGAGCCCTAGACAATTAACTAATATGACGTAAGAAAATGCTGTGTTCGGAGCTTAAAATCCCTGATCTTGACGATAGAACAATAAAAAAGTGTAACGTTTCCCATGAGCCACTTAGTTAAGTTGGATAACTTACATTCACACACGAACTTCCTAGAGTTTTGGTTCCCGTGACAGCCGAGGGACCCTTTAGCCTTTATATCCCCAACAAAGCGGAGTTCTGTAGTCTAAAATAAGCCAAGATAAAGCCGCACTCCGGGCGCATCTCAGCATTACAGTGAAATATGTTTCCTAAAATTATTTGAGTTTTGAGTTTTCGAATACAGAAATGATTAATCAAGGCGTATTTATGGCAGGTAACAGAAAAACTACGCGAAACCTCAAGTAAGTAATTGGTTTTTCTTAAGTATTCACGAAATGTCAAAAATATTTTACTCTAAAAGAGAAAATATGCTGTGAAATCGGCTTGTGGATAATATTATTATTTTGTCAATTTAATGACCGAATTCCCAGACTCAGTAAAAATCAATTTCCGGCGTGACTGCTTTTACCTTAAACGAACAGCAGCCCAAACAAAAAGCAATTTACGGCTGTCAAGTTTTTTTTTTTTGGAGAAAATTTCTTTTAACCGCAATAGGCAGCAACTTTATTTAACTTTATTTACTTTTTAAAACGCTGGCTGGTCTCAAATAGTATTTATTTATTTCGTTTGCATCTAATTTCTTTAAAAATTTGCTACGAATATATTAAAATATTCCAAGACCAGCGTCTTTTAAGTTGTTTAGTCACAAACACACTCGATTTAAACACATTTTTATGATTCACAACTAATAAAGTATTTATGTGCAGATAAATGTTTATTTGAAACTCCACTCCCCACACAAAAATTCAGATACTTTGGCCGGCCATCTCTGTCTGACACATCGCCAGAGCCCAAATTAAGCGAAAAGCACAAAATGCTTGTAACTTTGGCCGTAATTTCATGTATTACGAAAAATATTTGAATATTTCAAACAACTACCAACTCTCTTAGTCCGTCGGTCAGCCCAACAGGCAACCAAAAATATGTGCAAAATAAGCAAAAACAAAAGCAAACAAAACAATAATTTTATTTATTTCCTTGGTTGTTAAAAAAAAAAAAGAAAAATAAAACACAGACGTGTAAAAGTTTTGCGAAGGGAATTTGCTGATTCATCAGTGAACCATGTAAATTTAAGCGAACATTGTAGGTTGCTTTTCAGTTTTACATTTGCGAGTATGTCTGACGGCAGGTCTTGTCTGTATGTCTATCTCGGCTTTTGACAGCTACATTTGGTGTGTCTGTCTGGCCAGCTTTTTGCCGCCTTAATATGATGTAGTCATTTGCTGGGCTACGTTTCCTTTGACTTCTTCTGAAAACCTTGAAAACATCTTCCTCTGCTGCCTTGAGTGTTGCTGTTGCGAGCAGCGTCTGTGGCTGGGGCACTCTCACCAACAGCTGTGGCTGTTCAACGAACTGCAACATCAGCATCGTGTCATCGTGTCATCAGCGCCAGGGTTGCACTTTGTTTTATTATTAATTTATGCTTTACAATGGGCATGTGTGCGACTTGAATGTTCTTTCTTGTCTTATTTTGCACTTATTTTTCTTCTTCCCTCGCTTGAGACACTCAAAGGGAAGCAGTTGCTGGTTGCTTCATAATAAACTAATACCCCAAAACTTATTCAGATCATAAGAACCTGCAGTCCTAAAGTTGAATTTGCCTCAGCGCTGCCATTTATCATATTTTGGAGAATTTTCTGGCATTTAAAAGAGATATTTGCTAATTAAATTAGACAGATAAAATAGCAGAAATTTGTCGCCGACTAAATGGACATTCTCTATCAAGTCTATTTATGCGAGCCGTTATGAAAACTGAAAACAGTCGATTAACCCTAGAACACTAATATTGTTTGCTTGGAAAAATATTTCTTATCTATTGTAATTGTTTACAGTCTACATTAACGGTTGTACAATTAATTAATATTACGCCACTCAGCGCTGCCTACAACTTGCATCAACTTTGGTTTTAATAAATATATAGAGTGTTTATCTTTTTATATTCAGTCTCTATTTTTAAATAAACATGTCGGAAAAAACCGCTTCTTATTTACACAAGTTTTTGTATTAAAAATACTAAATAAATATCGTTGATCACTTTTACTGCCATCTGATGGACTTGAAAGTTCAAGTGGGCACTTGTGAGCATTGAAAATTATATTAACTATTCAGTAGTTCATTGTTTATTGTCTTTAGCGTTTAAACATTTTAAGCGCTCAAGAAAGGAAGTATTTACGCAGCTGCCGTTTTAGCACAAAAAAAAAATAAATAAACATCTTTTTGCCAACATTTAATCATTTCCAAAGAGTCCCTGCAGGGAGTTAAAATTCAATAATTTTTTTCAAAGAAGCCTGTCAAAGTGTTTCAATTATGTTTTCAGAAAACGTATGTATGTGTTTTTGGAGAATGTCTTTTTTAAATATAGATGTTATCCAGAACAATGAATTAGTATCCTTTGGACCACTAATTAATTAATTAAGATTTTATTACTTTTTTAAAATTATATCTGTAGTGTCTCCTGAATTCTTATTAGCAGTTAATCTCAACTATAATAAAAAATATGTTCAAAGGTGGCAAAATAAGAACAAATCATAATGACGCGCAGTCCATGTCAATTTCGGGTATTCCCCTTAAATAACTTGAGATAATGTTTTCACAGTGTCGTTAAATCTTAGCATTTGTCTACCATAAATAAATATTTCTTTACATCATGGTGTCAAACTGATCAATAAATGCCAATAAGATGTACTTATAGATCTTGAATTGAATCTATTATACAATGCAAATGGCTAATCCTTTCGCTGACATAAACTATGTTTGCAAGTGCTGGTTCACACACATCAACTTTTGTGGCTCAACTTTTTGTTTTTCTATAAGAAAGAAACAGAAAAAGTTATAAATTGTATAAGTTGCTGTTTTATCGCTCTGCCATTCAATAAAAACTTGAACAATAAAAGTTAATTGGCCTGAACCGGCACTAACACACAGTTTGACCTTGTGGACTTGTAGATGAAATGATCTATATCAAAATCTATTAAAATAGTAAAAACGTGATCATATTTTTTCCAATGCGCTATAGGAGCAACAAATTTTTCTGGATGTCACATTAAGCGGAAACTACGCTTAAATGCTTTCTTCTTCAAAGATCTTCTCGCTTTAATACGCAAAACTTATGGCCACTAAAAACATTTTATGCATAAAAAATAACTTAAATACACCCCCTTTAAATTTAACATTTTTTAGCAATAAGATTTATAAAAATTAATGCGTACAAATAAGTGAGCGGGCAATAGAATTAACAATAAACTAATATTGCAATAAAACATTACAAATTCATTTCACAATAAAATAATTATATTTTTGATAAATGAAAGAAAAACACACACGTCTAAATCACATTTTAAATGCTTTTTTAACTTGAAATGCACAATAAATACATGTGTTTTTTATATATGAGTAGATGAATATGACTTCAGTTTGTTTTTCTTTTTTTTTTAGTTGCTTGAAATGAACAACTAGTTCTTTTAAGAGCGCAAATTATGCATTTATGCGAATTATTTATGCCTGTAAAACATTTTAATTCTTTTTTAACTTTAACTACACTTTATAATTAAATAGATGACTACGACTTCAGTTTGCATTTTTAAAGTGCAAAACTACACAGAAAGCAGTAGCCGAGTTTTTATATGAGCGCACGTTAGGCACTTATCCGAGATACTGCTTTAATGTGTTCCTCCTTTAAATGTGACAAAAATTGTACATTATTCCCAGTGCGGCAGTGCATTTAAATAACAAAATTACAAAACTGTAGAGGACACAAATCCCTCATTCTTGTGAACCAGAGCTGGGCATTAAGCACAATGCAAATGTGTTGGCTCCTATTGCGCTATACATTAGAACGTTGCGTGCAGCTGGGTAGCCCTCAACTAAAACCATTTATAAGATCTGATGGGGCACAAATATAACCTATATAAATCTTTGTGGCAACTTCCTACGACTGGGCCAGAACATCACCATAGGCAGCTATAACTTCGAGGTAGTGAAGGACTTCGTCTACCTTGGCTCCCAAGTCAACAGTATGAACAACATCAGTACCGAGATCAAACGCAGAATAACTCTTGCCAATCGCTGTTTCTTTGGGCTCAAGAGGCAATTGAGTAGTAAGGCCCTTTCTCGAAAAACCAAGTTGACACTATATACCACTTTGATAATCCCTGTACTTCTCTGTGGCGCGGAAGCATGGACGGTGTCGAGGGCGGATGAGGAAGTCCTTGGTATTTTCGAGAGAAAAGTTCTGCGTTCAATCTTCGGCCCTGTTTGCGTTGATGGTTTCTGGAGAAGAAGATTCAATCATGAACTGTACGGGTTGTACAGCGACATGAGCCTAACCAGGCGCCTACGGATCCAACGGCTAAGATGGTTGGGCCATGTAGAGCGCATGAAGAATACTGCTCCGACCCGTAGAATCTTCGATTCCGAACAACGCAGTAGAGGACAACGCAGTAGAGGACGCCCACGGAACCGATGGCGCACACAAGTGGAGAGGGACCTCAACCAACTTGGTGTGCACAATTGGAGAACGCTGGCTAAAGACCGTGCCAGCTGGAAAACTTAGTTGGTTGAGGCCCAGGTTTACCACGGGCTGTAGCGCCAAAAGAAGAAGAAGAAGAACTTAATACTTGGGTGCATTTTTGTTTATTGGTGCGCCCTGGCTTTTGTATTTTGTTAGTTACGATAATTCGAAAAATCACTGAACTTCTGAGTCAATCAAACTTTTTAAAACATTGATTCTCTTCATCTAAGAGTAGAACAAGTTAGTGGTCTGCGTTTTCTCTTAAAACTTTTTACATTGAGAGTAAATTTCTGAAGAACAATCCTTTTGTATAGGACATTTTATGTGAGGGCTGTTTTTAAATTTAACTTCCTGATTGTGGCATGTCCTCAGAAATTGTATTTATTTTCTGGTTAAGGTTATTTACCTCGTACTCACAGAAATATAGTCTTGTCGTGGGGTATAATGAAACATTTGGCACAGCTTTTAATTTCAACTTGTTGATTAAAAGCCATCAATATAAATAATAATGAATTCTAGATTTATATCCATTTCAGGGACTGCATCAGCGCTTACCTTTTGTACAAGAAGAGGAGCAGCAAAATCAACGCCACCTTGTAAACGGAAGCCCCAGGGTTGGGCATCGAATCTGGACAATTTAATTTGCAACATTTGTGGTTGAGCCATCCTATTAATTAGATTCAAGCTGAAAAGATAAAGCAGAAACTTAAGTTTTTCTTGTTCTTGTTGCTTCATTTGCTGCAAAAAAAAAAACAAAAAATAATAATAATAAGAAACATTTGTGCAGCTTCTACTTGATTCCTCAGCGTAAAAATTCTATCACTTTTTCTGATGACTAATTAAGTAGTTAACGCTAACAAAAAGAGTAACAACAACATAAAAGAAACTAGTACTGCAGGCATTGCAGAACTCTGTAATTGAATGTACGCAAGTTTTTAATACACTGGCGTAGAGGTGTTTGCACGTTGCAGAGGATTCTTTTTTTTTATTTTGGAGAATATTGTTTAAAAGTGCAAGTAAATAATTGAAAATAGCAGCAGGTTACAGTTTGCGTTAAGAGTTTGCAGGGTCGAAAACTGTCCTACCTTTCGAAATTCATTGGCTGGCCAGACGGTAGTCAAAACTTGTGTGTATTTCTAAAATAATATTATACTCCTAAAAAAAAAAATCAATTATTTGCCGCTCTTTGCATCCCTGGAGTGAGATGCAAAAATCTCATCTCAATGTTACCATCTTCTTGTTAAGCCGTTTCCATGCTTGTGCTTCTCAATTCAAAAGGACGTGTAGTGCAAGTTGTTGTTTTTGTATATGCCCCCTATTTTGTAGATTCGAGTTTTTAGCTGCCACATTTGCATTGCAAATTTAACTAAAGTTTATCTATTCGAAATGCACGTGAGCTGGCAATGCTGGTGGATGAACGCAGTGCCACGAGAACAAACGAAATTTAAATATTAATAAGAGAGAAGAACACACCAAAAATGTTGTTGCGATTTTTAAGCCAAATTTTAATAGGCAACGAAACATAAGCGGGAGGGATGTAGAGAAAATTAAAGGCCCAATTGATTTGCTGTGGTGCAAGTTCTGCAAAAGTTTACAGTTCTAGATCGTATTAAATAGGAAGTTGAGGCACACAAATTTAGCCAGTGCTGTGGAATTTGTTTGTCCCAGAACGGATTTGCCAGATTTCGTTCGTTATGATTTTAAAGTCAACTTGAATTCCTTTATTTGTTTTTCTTTAAACATGTTGAATTTCTTTAATATAGATATAAGAAAGAAAAACGCGCAAGTGCCGCTCCTTTCCAGGTTCACTTAGTCGCGGTGTATTGTATATAACGGGTTTTCCATCTCGCGCTTGAATTTCTTTTCGGATTTTTTTTTTTTATAATAGATTCTGTTGCTTAATAATGGACTGGTAATAATTTTCACATATTTTCTTAACTCAAATATATTCAAAAATAAGATAATTCTCCACAAATGGCAGCACTGACCATGGCAAACGTGTTGTTAACACCGGCAATGCTCGACATCAAACATGTTGTTAGACATGTTTAATACCCAGATTGTGATTTTGTTGAAGTAACTTTTCCTCTAAATCAAATGCATTAATGTCTAAAGCGTTTCACGATCTCGAACGTTGACGTTTGCACGGATTTGCAAAGGCCAAACTGCTAATCTTTAGCCTGGAAAAAAGTTATTTCTTGTTAAACAACTTGTGTATCTGAAACGACACTTTTTAGAGATTTTTCGCAGTTAAGGTTAAAGATGGGCCGCAGAAAGTTTTTCCCAATAGCAGGTCTTTTCATGGGTGGTACAGCTTTGGCAAAGTTTAATGGGAAGTTCTAGCAGGTCTTCAGAACGCTTGGAAGAGCAAAGGGAATTCCTTATGAATAATAACAAGCAAAATTGTTGTATCTGGGGACGACACCAACTCATGTGAGACTCACCAATGCGTCCATGACAAATTACTGAGTTCGCAAGTTTTGGTGATTTATTGTCACCCTTAATTCAACGTGAACCTAGAAGATATGTAGTTCCAGCTGAATGGCGCTACATGCCACACAATGGCCGCTACAACGCAGGTTCTGCATGCCCGATTTGAGTTTATGGTTTCTCTGGCCAAAGTGACATGAATTGCCCAACAAGATCGTAAAATTTTATCTTAATAAACTTTCTCATTGGGAGTTACTAAAATTTCCAAACTATGCCGCAATTGAGTGATGCCCTTAAAGTGAACATAACATTCTCAAATTCAGCCGGATCTGGGCGACAAAAACATTGAATATTGAACCACGTGGTAAAAGGTCAGAATGGATGCTTTACGAGTATTCCATGTAAATAAAATGTCCGGAATGCATTTTTCATTCCGCCATACAACCGCTCGTATTGAAAACCGCCCGTTATTTCTACTTTACCCTTAAGCAAGTTTTCTTTTATTAAAACTCTCTAATTTATTTGCGTTTTATTTAGCACAATGCAATTCTCAGACAACTGAACTATTTGTCCCCAGTGAACGAATCGAACAGGGTTGAACATGAGTGTTCGCTCAGTGAATAGATGTCGTTAATAGTGGCCCAAAACTCAACGTACACTCCTCTCAACTGCAGTCAGTTTAAAAACGACAAATCCTTTGGGGAACATTTCGAAGACAAATTCACACACGCCGACACAGACACAACATTTTCTAAGCAATTCGTTCTCTACTTTATTTTTAATCTATTTTAACAATTTCCCCCCTTTTTTTTAAAACGTACGTACAAATATGTGCACATTTTCTTTTACACTTGGCCAAAATTGTTCTCTCTGCAATAATGAAGACATAAAGAATATACAAGTTTGTTGCTTTGGGTGGTTTGAGGCTGTGTACTGGACCAACAACAACATGGGGGGAAAAATTTGAAATTATAATACCACTAAATGGTTGCCAGCGTCAATTTTGTTTTTTCGGCATTACGGAGGCAGCAGCAAAATATTTTGCTTAAACACGCAAATGTTGCAAAATGAGGGAAAAAAGATAGGAAAACAAATTTCGTAGATGTCACCAGTACGGGGCTAGTGGCTGCTGTGGGCCTCTTTCCATACACAATCCAGAGAGTGTGTTAACAAGGATCAACTGTTGAGGGTTTTGGTTGCTTTTGCTGTTGCTGTTGCCAAAATCTGCCAGCATTTAGATACTGGCATGTGAGCAGATTATTCCTTTATAGAATTTGTTGTCTTAATTTTTTTTAAGGCTACTTTTTGCTCCGCATGTTTTTGCAACGATAATGCACTCACGTTTTAAAACTATAAAATAAAATTTTACTACAATTAAACTGGCAAAAAAAAAGGAAAAAGAGAAGATGTAAGAAAAAAACAGTGCAGCATTAGAGGATTTTGTAGTAGAAAGGAAAAACTTTATGCTTTGCTGCATGTGTGAGTCTGTTATTTTAGTTTCTTTGCTCCAACAAACTGTTACTTAAAATATTGTTACACAGATAAAACGCTCAGTTTGTTTTAGCCCTTTTTAACATGTTGGATAATGAAGGTGGATTGTGAACACAACATTGTCGTCGTTGAGATTTGAAAAGCAAAAAAAAAACCCAGAAATATACATTCACATTTGAAACGTTAAGTATTTAAGGGTTTCGCTGGAGGCAAAAGATAAAACAAGGTTTTTGGAGCAAACTTTAAATTATTATTTCATCCTTTAAGGACCTACACATGTATAATGTAGTGTCTGTATTAATCCTGGATTATCTGTTATATATATTTTTAACACTTCTTTTGGGAACCGGCAGGCATTTGCTGGTGGCCATTTTGTTTACCTGCATAAAACGCCTTATCTAGGCACATGATTAAGTTTGTGGCTTTAGGTATTTCATACAGAGAATTTAGGTTAATGTGATAACATTTGATTGTTATGCATTGAGCGAAATTCGTTTAAACCTAAAAGAAAAGTTACAACATTGTAAGATCTGGCCATCAAAAAAACTGCCGCTAACGATAAATAGTCCTGTTCAGACAACAGTACGGGGATCTTTCAACGTCAATGGCAGCAATTTGTGTAGCAACAAAATTATCTGCGTATAAATACTGCCAGTTCCAAGAGTTTTCAGATGAGAAAACGGCCAACAATAACAGATCTGTTGCTAGACATTGCCAGATGACTGAAAGCATTCATATGAAAATGTCTCTGGAGATGACGTCCATTCGGGCAGTGTGTTGCACTGGGTCACTCTGCTTTTCGTGGTGTAGAGGGGAAGACACGGCAACCAACACGCTGGGAAGTTCAGGCATAATTCTGAGTAAAAAAGTGAGTTGGTAAAACGGAGGCCAACAAGCGCTCCTTGTACCTTTAAGCATTGTGCTTGGGGTGCCTACCTTGGCTGTGGTTTAAACCTAAAACCGAAGTAATAGACTTCGGAAGATAGTAGGGTAGATATTTGCGCTCCTTGATCCAATCGTCCGCGAGGAGCTTTAGCTTCTGTTCTTCGTAATGAACTAGATAGTGGGGAATGAACCGGAGAATTAGTTAGGGCTTAATGTTCCGTGAGAATATCGGGCTATCAAATCATGGGCTCTAGGGAATTACTGGCATAAGGGCTTAGGTAACCCCAGCTCTCCTGCAAGGGATTTGTATTTTATGTGCTGCTCCACATAACCTGAAAAGTTGGCACTTATGTGCGTCCGTTAAGCTACACAGGGGTGGTGGTGAGCCGCTCGCCACATGAAACTGCTGCCCAGTAAGTCGCATAAGGTCTGTGATTTGGAGTTGGTCCACCGTCAGATTAGGCCACAGAGGCAGAGGAAAGACGTAAATCAATTATTTTAGATCAACTTTGGAGTCCTCTTCTAATCCTCCGAAGCCCAGTTAGTTTTGCCATTTGGACGTGCTGCTCAGTCTTGTAAATTATCACTTTCTTTTGTCATCAGCAACTGAATAACAAACAGATGATGGCCACACCTCCCTGCACCAATTGGAAAACGCTTTAGAATAAACAAATATTATAAAATAAATCTTTAAATGAAATGTGTATGTGGCCTTATTTTGTAATATGCCGTGAAACGACGTCATTAGTTGGTTGTCAACATGTCAGTTTCGTTGTGGCGCCATCCCCATTGTCCTCTCGGCTGCTTCGGAAATATTCCGCCAACCATTTAATTTCAACAATTTTTGTTTCTTATCATTATTTATTCTTATATTTCCGATCATACAATTTCGGTTTATGAAAAATAACATTCCACCTTTTCCCCGGTCTTGTACCGTAAATTTACATTTTTTTTTTATTACTCATAAATTCCAAATAATTTATTTGTTTTTTCTGCGTTCTGCGAATTATTGTTATAATTTAGTGAACACAAAACATTGGCACAAAAACAGAAACAACAACATTATAGAAATAAATTTCCTTCTTGTCAATAATCAATTCTATTTCTGTGCAACCATTAATTTATTACAAATCATGCAGCAACAAAAGTTGCCAGCCCAACACAAAATGATTTTTGCTTTTTATTGAAAGAATATAATTTATTTAATTTCCTTAATGATTATTTTGAATTTCGTCGTTTGCAAGTATTTTATTTATTTATTTTTTTTATTCCACAAATCAGCAATCAACAATTCGCTTTTTATTTTATTTTTCAAATTTAAACACATTCGCAATTATTCATAATTTATTGGTAGTTCAGTTGTTCTTTATGGGCAATATTTTTTAGAACAACAATTTTTTTTGGTTTGTTTTTTATTTATTTTTTTTTTGTTGCCGCTGTCAATTGTTATTGTTAATGAATGTCTGTCCGTTGTTGTTGTAATACAAGCATATTTGGCTTTTTATAACAAATTTGCTGTTCGCTGTGTGTTTTTTTATCTCAGTTGTTGACGCAGTTTTCTGTTGTTTCTGGATGGAGACTTTCCTTGAATTTGCAATGAATTATAATTGTGCGGGTATTTTACGACTTGTATTGATTAAGGTGGCAGTGACTGTGACAGAGAAATTATTCATTTTTTCTTTTCAGTTTTCATTTCAGGCTGACATTTTTTTGTTGAATGTGTAAAATTCTAACCCAGCAAACGCTTTTTTAAGTTGTGGCTGCGAAAAATAAAAAAATCACATATCGAACGTTAGTGTTTGCCAGAATTTTATAGTTCAAGAACGGTTTTCCGAGACTAAAGAATGTCTCAGTAGGAACTCGCTTTTTCATCTTGAATTAGAAACATGTATTTTTTGAGGGAGTTGTGTTTTTTTTCTTAGTGGCCTTTGAAGAAGCCATAGTCCACTAAATATCCCTTGAATGGCCCCACAACCCAGATGAAAGGTCTTGACTGTTTGGGAGTGGTTGATGCCAAACGCTGCTGTTTTTTGCACCAGCAATATTTTTATGACATCGTTTGATACATTGACGCAAAAGCGTCTACTGTCCACAATCGAACCACTTTCCTCAAAATTTTTGTCCACTCTTCGAACTGCCCTTTCTCGACTGAACATTTTTTTTTAGGTTCACAAGTGGTCTGAGCATAATTTTCAAAATTTTTGTAATAACTTTTCACACTTTCGATGATCGGAAAAGACATATATGACAACTGTCAGGTTTAGGAGCTGCCACTTGCACAAAAAAGTGACACGAAATTTAGTATAAGTAAGAGACCCCCCTTATTTGTGAAGTTGCGCCTCTGCTCGCATTGATGAGTTCCCTCATATCGAGATTAGGTGGCTTAATTTTCACTTAATCAGTTTTTTTATTCAAAATAATCGATATCGTGGAAATAATTTCACAAAAACATGCGCTACAGTTTTCTGAGTTATTCAGAAAATTTACTCGAATCTGTTGCCAATGAGAAATTGTTTTCGAACAATTATATGATTTGTTGTCTTTTTTTCAGCTAAAATAACGGCAAAATAAAAACACTTTCTTAAGCAAAATTCATCGATGATGGCATAGAAAAATTCTGAAAATAATTTATCGCCAACAATTTCTGTAGCCTGCAAACCAGCGACTGGTAACCGTCAGTAGGAAATTAATTAAGTGCTCAAGCATTCTCTTATCTTCGTTAATAAATAAGTTTGCAAACCGACTGATTTCTTAATCAACACTTTAAGCTTTTAAAAGACAAGAACAAGGAGTGCATTTTGGCAGAGAAAAACCAGAACAAAGTTACAGATAAATACAAATACAATAAATCCGAAACAAATCAGTCTTGAATATTTAACACAAAAGACAATTTTAAACAATGACAATTTCAAGCCCATTAAGACACTCTACAGCTTATGGAGAGCAGTTTAGGCGCTAAATCATAATGATAAAAGCTCTGGCAACTGTTTCCACACCTTTTGCAATAGCTTTTATGGCATTTAGTTTGGAATTTAATTGTGATTTTTTACGTCTGGCGAATTATTTGTAACAAAAATCGCACAATGGTACCAGTGGAAAAATATTTGCAACTTCTAGGTGACCTTGGGAGCTGGAAGTTTAAACTTGAAACTGTATTTTACTTGTTAATTTCAGTATCAATTGCTTGCCACGCAATAAGACCTGCCCTTAAATTATGTGTTTCGTTTAAATGCGCTGTAATTACAGAATGCAGCCAGTGACGAATATTTATTGAAGGCAAAAAATTCAACTTCCGGCGTTTTGGCTTTTTTGCATGTTGATAACTTCACTTTTGTTAAGATATTTTCCTTCCTCGGCTTTCAGTATTCGTTTCGTTTTAGTGTAAAAACTTACATGTTTAATTAAATAAATGTTTATTATCAGTTTTAATGTAAGAACATTTATATGAGTAATTATTTAATGTTATTACGTGCCATGTATCCATAATTTGTAGAAGATTTTCAATAGGTTGCCGTTTTTAATAGCTAAGTTTCGCTAAGTGTGCGTTCATGCCCAATCATGTTCATTTGGTTCATTTGGGATGAACACTACAGCAGCTTAAATATTTTAATTGTGCTTAACAAAAACACATGACAAATGAGCTTAAAATTTATTAAATTAAATTTATTAAACTAAAAACAAATATGTTTACACATAAAACAGAGATATACAGGGTTTCTCAATTAGAGCCGGATTAATAAATTTCTGCTTTTCTTAAAAAGATGCCAAGATCATGTGCGAAACTCCGAATCGGCTTCTAATGGTGACACCGATTCAATTTTTAATTAGTCTGCCGCACTGATTCGAATGAATTTGCGCTGAGCCTTAGTTCGCTCTAGCCTTTGAGGCCATCACTCGACATAGACTTGCAACTTTAGGCAACCCCACAATGTGCGTCACACGTCGCCAACTTCAGTCGAAACCACTTTTCTTCAGTTAAATAAATATTTAGTTTTGAGCACTTCTGCCCTTTCCAAACAAAGATTAAAGTCTATCCGATAGTTTTAAACAATAATAATTTTAGTAGTTTCATATTCAAATAATTCCATGCAGATATTAAAAAAAAAACTAGATAATGGATTGTTGATTTTAGATCTGGATATTTTGTTGAGATTTTGAAAAATCGCCCACATCCAAAAGTGACCCATTTGTAGCCCATTAATTCCATTGGGGAAATGTTTTTTTACCTTTTTTTGTAATTTATTAAATAGACGAAGATTTTCATATCTTTTGTGCAAAATCAGCCAATAACTTAAAGCCCTTATTTTAAAGTTCACAACGCAGCGCTGGGAATTGTTATATTGAACATAAAAAGAAAACCAAAAACATTTTTAAAATATTCAAAAATAAACTACAAACAACTAATTTTTCATGATGTTGAAAAGCTTAGAAGAAAATTAAGGGCAACAAAACCGGTTGTTTAAAATTCATGTTTTCAAATTTGTCTGTCATTGTGTTGTGACTTGGCAAACGTCACAGTTATGATTGTAAAAGTATTATAATTTAAAAACAAACTTGCCGCAATTAAAACAATTGTCATATGGGGTGCCAAAAATTTTAAAATCCTCCCACTGGCAGACCGATAAACTGTATATTGTGTGAAATACATATCTTGTCACGACAAAAGGTATGATTGGACATGTCATAGAAGCCCTGCATGCTGAAGTCCGTCAACGTGAAATATCAGCGAAAGCGTAACAATGGAAATTTATTATAAAAATAGTTCCAAATTACTGCGGCCGGCTGAAGGCGAACTGGGATTTGACAAGCTTTAGAGAATGAGCCGGAGGTAAGACATACGAGTATCAAGTCTGCAATATGTAAATTGTTCATATTCCTCATAATCTAATTAAATCCCTTGAGGACTAAGTTCAGCTTTAACGTTCTTTGCTATTCTACATATATAAACAGGTTTTACAGAAAATTGTTTTAATGTTCAGTAACGCCAATTTTAAAAAGTTTCAATTTTGTATTTCATATTTATGGTTTTGATTCCGCCAAAACGGTTTCCATTACATGTGTATATCAAAACACATTGCTGTAGCCAAGGAAGATGTGCTTTTATTGCCGCTCTATAAGCACCGATACTAACAGGTAGTGCCACCATAATGCACGAGTCTCAAATTAACGTCAAGTTATTTTCTCCAACTTAATTTGATATTTCTGTGTTTCAGCGGTTGAAAATTCAACCAGGGAGAGGTACACAATTGAGCAGCGCCTTAATTGTGCAACCTCTTTACGAAAATGATCGTTTGAATCAAATTTGACACCGTTGGACTTCTTTGTTTGGGGATATTTAAAAAAAAAATTGTATGTCATTTAGCCAAAAACTAAAATAATGAAATAATTCGACACATTAACGACCTTGAACTTCAATTATGTCTCAGAGTTATTGAAAATATAGACCCTCGGATAAAGGTATGCCGCCGAAGCCATGGCCAATATTTTCTTTCAGACATAATTGTCATAGATTCTTTTATCATAATAAAAATAATTTCTGAACGCTTTTTGTTTTATTTAGAATTAAAATCGTGCGTTTTGGCAGGACCACCCTTTATTTAACATTTCTCTTAAACTACACAAGAAATTAAATATATTTTATTTAAGTTTTGGGTGAAATTCAAATTCAACATTTTGGGCGTGCAAGAGTATTAATTTTTAATTTATATTTATTTATTTCTTACTACATATTTTAATATATTATTTATTTATTTATTTTTCATAGACGAGTTCCCGGAACGTACAAAACTCAAGTATGTGTGAATGCCGGGCACCGAAACCCCTGCGAGAGCAATCGAATGGCGGTATTTTTTCACCAAAATTATTCTATAAAAAAGCTGCGGAATAGTTTTGTGCACAAAAAAAAAACAAAATAAATTCTTGCTGAAATATCGTTATTTATTTAACAATTGTTGTTTTTCACCTTGAACACTTAACAAACGAGCCAAAAGAAATATGTTTGGAAAATAAATACAAAAGTGTGGGAAACGAAATAACTTAAATGTTTGATGTGCATAAATAAATAAAAGTACAAAAGATGAACTTGTTATGGGCTCCAAGCACATCATGTTATTGTTTATTTTGTTAAGTAAAATAAATAATATATCTCGTCTTAAGTAAAAAGCGTAAATGTCTTAAACCGAAATTATGAAACGTAAATTCAAATTTGTCAATGCAACTTTTATTATATTACATCGAATTTATTGTAAATCAGTCAGTGAATAATAAAATCATTGTTCGGCCAAACATTTTCTTAAACTCAAATAAAATGTGCCCCCTTCAACAATAATAATTATTTAAAAAACAATAATATGGCAACGGCATATTATTTTTATTATTGCACTATTAAAAATATATTTAATAATTCGAGGTACATATAAAGCAGGAATATAAAAATTTATTATTGGCTCAGAAATAACCTCAAATACTTATTTAAAAATATATTCGAATGTTCAGCAAATCATTATACGATTAATTCTAATCGATTAATTTTTTTTAATTCTTTTCCATATATGTATGTATGTATATATGAATAAAAAGCCGATTTAAGAAAATATATCCGAATATTTAAGCTATATATTATTCGAATATTCAATCGAATAATTATTCGTGTTATTAATGAATATTTTTTTCGGATATTTTATGTAGTTATTTTTCGAATATGCTATAAATGAAATAGCTATTCGCGTTAATACTTGAATATTGCAACAATAAAGCATTCGAAAATAGTACATTCGAATATTTAATCTAATTAATATTCAAACCAGTATTCACACAGTTATTCGTAGTGTTGGTCTAAATTTTTAAAACTCATTAATTAAATTAAAAAGTTTAATTTGAATATTTAATATTATTCGAATATTTTGAATATTTTATTTAAATAGTTTATTAATGAATTAAAAATTAAATTCATATACACATTTGTTCAAATATTTATGCGAATCATTGTTCGAATAATTTTCTGTGTAATTATTGTTTCAACATTTTTTCGTACATACTTTCAATATTTAGCGTCTTAATAAATCAATTAAAACAATTTTTTTTAATATTACATCTAGATATTATTTGAATACACTTATATGCGAACAATTATTCGAATAATTATTCATCCTACTTTTATTGACATATATTTTTTTTTCGTACGGATTCTCAACTTTCATGTCGATAATATATTAAATATATAAATAAAATTCGAATATTTTATTTATTGGTTATTCGCTTGTGCTGCATTCGCAAAATTATATGTATTGTTTATATTATATGATAATTTTTTTGTATATATTTTGTTAATTTATACCTTTTAAATTTGAATTAAAAAATAGTATTCGAATATCTAATTTAACTACTATTCGAATATACATATATTTGCATAATGGCTAAAGTACCCAACAGGGTGTTTTTTTTAGAGGTATAGAACTTCGAATTGAAATAAAACACAAGAAAATCGTTTTAATGTCCATCAATTTGGCTTTATTGGAAGGATAATTTTATGCCATTAATGTGTAAATATGATTTCGGGCATGTGGCCGCCACGGCTGGCTCGAATAAAGCCAATTCTACAGGTCCAATTTTTGATGGACAAAAGTTGATGGACAAAGGTCCAATTGCTGTGCACGGTGGCGAATCGATTCATTCGGGTCCTCTTCAACACTTTGCTCTACAGCGGCAATTGTTTCTTCGGTGCGCACTGTTCGACGTCTCTGCGGATGCGTATTATCACATAGAGTAAACGTAGTGCGAAAACGATCCATGGTTAACCGAATTAATTGCTCTGATGACCATAAAATGGACGGAGCTTGCGGTAAACTTCGCGAACTGAACCATTATTTTCGAAATAAATTTGCACGATTTGCAAGCGTTGTTCTTTTGTCAACCTGTTCATGATGAAATGGCAAACCAAACTAAATATTAATCACTTGACAGCTGACAAAATGGCCGCCAGTTAAAAAAGTGATGCCAACTTAAAGTTCTATACCACAATAAAAAACACCCTGTATTTAAAAGTATAATTAAATTTAACAACTCTTAAGACCATTTAACCCAACAATAACTGATTGAAAACCCTCTTCACTATTTTAAATGAAAAGCAAAAAAAACAATTTAATTTTTAAAAACTGCTAAACTTCAAAAACACATAAAAAATTATGAAATATTTTGCAAGATCTTTAAAATTCAATAAACAATACAAAAATATTACACATGTCCAGTAGTTCATTCCCCAACAAAAGCGTTATTTAGTGATTTTACCAGATTCAGCGAATAATTTGTGTGAAAATTTGTGAGAAATGTTTAGGGTTGGGGCAGAAAAGAGACCTTTTTTATTTAAAAGATATATATGTTATTATTGGCTTAGTTGGACTGATAACAAATCCTCTGCAACGTCTGTCTTAATTATCGTGCCGCCTACCGGACGTAAGCCAACATTTCGACAACTATTATCCTTCAGCTAATTTGTTCTCCTTATTGCAACTCTAATAATGATGGTAAGCGAATATATTGCACACACATGCAAATTTACTTTTCAACATTTGAACTATTGCACAAAGAACAGAAAATATGAAAATAAAAGCTTTAATATATTACGAAAAGCACAACTCGAAGAGAAGTTACTGCCGCTACTTTGTCAAACTAATTGCTGCACTTTGCAAGTGTCGCAACAGACTCCTACACCAATAAATATAAAAATATGTTCATAATTGCGCGCACTTATGTTGTATAACAACAACAAACGTGTAATACCATTTAGTTTGTAAATCGACTACGATACAGACACAACTATATTACTTTGATCGTGCCACGCTGTAGCTGGGGTTTCTGTGCCATGGAGCAGAACTCCAGATGTGACATGAAAAAGTCTTCGTGAAAAGCGTTTCTTAAGAAAAGGATATTAAAGAAGCAGACACATTAACGAGAGCGCTTTTACGAGATAATTAAAATTTTAAATACATTTTGTACTTTTAAAAAACAAAGAGCGTTTGCAAAAGGTACCTTTTCTCGCAAGTACCTTTAAATTGCAGTATTTCTCAGGACACAACCTTCGCTTTAAACAGGAACTTTGGAAATAATACCTACAAAAAAAGTACTTTTCAAAAAAAGGATAATTTTATAAAATTTTAAAAAATAGTACAAATTTCCTGAAAGTACCTTTAAATGAAAGTGTATTTTAAGGAACAAGCAACCCATCTTTTTAAAACAGTACTTTTCAAAAAGTGCCTGTCAAGGAAAATATTTTTTTGTAAAAGGACTTAAAAAAAATAGTTTTAGACAGAAATAGTACTTTATAAAAAAATATCTTTTAAAAAGGTACATTTCAAAACAAGTCTCATTAACAAAATTACCTTTTGAGAAAAAGCACTTTCTAGAAAAATTAACTTCCAAAAGATATGCGTTGTATTAAGTTAAAAAGTACCGCTGAAAAAATGCGTTTTAATAGAGTACTTTTTAGAAAACGCATTTAGAAAAAAATATTTTAAAGTATCAACCTTTTTTAAAAAAAACGTTTTGAGAGCTTCTCAAGAGAGCACCTTTTTCAAAAAAATATTTTTCATAAAAAGTAATTTCAAATATATTCCTTTTTTAAAAAAAGCACTTTATCAATAACACAAATTAAAACCTTCAAATTGTTATATCTTTAAAAATTAATGTTAAAAAAATGTATTTACAAAAAGTTATTCTCAAAAGTTATCCCTCAAATTCGGGCATTTAAAGTTTATTATATTTATTTTCAAATAGCAGCTTTTAAAAAGGTAAATTCAAAAGAGTTATTTTTTAAAAATAACAGCCTTTTGGGAAAATTTTTTAAATTTGCAACCCTTTTTACAAAAACTAGTCCTTTAAAAGGTACTTATTGAAACATAGAAGCTTTTGAAAAATCATCTTTCAAACAGAACGTTTTATAGAAAGTACTTTTAAAAAATTATCCTTTATAACAAGTTTGTTTAAAAGCGTACCTTTTTAGAGAAAACACACTAAAATACCTTTCAGAAAAGTAGCTTTTTAGTAAAAGGTACTATTTGTGCGTATAAATTTTGGTTGCATAAATTTTGCTTTGCTATATTTTGTTTCAAAAAATAAATTATGTTTTCCAGTTTATTTTTATATATATTATTATATATTCTAAAAATATATCTTTTAGTGAGAGTGCATTAAAAAACAGTTTCTTCTTCTTCTTCTTCTTTTGGCGCTACAGTCCGTGGTGACCCTGGGCCTCAACCAACAAAGTTTTCCAGCTGGCACGGTCTTTAGCCAGCCTCCTCCAATTTTGCACACCAAGTTGGTTGAGGTACCTCTCCACTTGTGTGCGCCATCGGTTCCGTGGGCGTCCTCTAATGCGTTGTCCCACAGGTTAGGAATCGAAGATTCTACGGGTCGGAGCAGTATTCTCCATGCGCTCTACATGGCCCAACCATCTTAGCCGTTGGATCCGTAGACGCCTGCTTAGGCTCATGTCGCTGTACAACCCGTACAGTTCATGATTGAATCTTCTTCTCCAGAAACCATCAACGCAAACAGGGCCGAAGATTGAACGCAGAACTTTTCTCTCGAAAATACCAAGGACTTCCTCATCCGCCTTCGACACCGTCCATGCTTCTGCGCCATAGAGAAGTACAGGGATTATCAAAGTGGTATATAGTGTCAACTTGGTTTTTCGAGAAAGGGCCTTACTACTCAATTGCCTCTTGAGCCCAAAGAAACAGCGATTGGCAAGAGTTATTCTGCGTTTGATCTCGGTACTGATGTTATTCATACTGTTGACTTGGGAGCCAAGGTAGACGAAGTCCTTCACTACCTCGAAGTTATAGCTGCCTATGAAAGGCGCGTCCTTTTTTGATGACAGCATATACTTTGTTTTGCCCTCGTTCACCGCTAGACCCATTTTGGCCGCCTCAGGCTGTTGTTGGGTTTTGCACGATCTTCTCAAGAATTATGTTAAAAAAGTCAAATGACAGTGCGTCGCCTTGTCTAAATCCCCTTCCGACATTGAAGGTCTCGGTGAATTCGTTACCGACCTTGATGGAGCAGCGAGAGTTCTCCATTGTCATCCTACACAGCCTGACGAGTTTAGTAGGAATGTCAAAACTAGACATGGCTTCGTATAGCTCGTCCCTATACACACTGTCGTATAGGTGGTGGGTGTCGATTTGCATCTCTTGGGTCTTTTCCAGGATCTGCCGTATAGTGAAAATTTGGTCAATGGTGGACACTGATAAGGACCTATCAAGCTGTTCACGAATGGTTTCAGGCGCTCACACAAAACGGCAGAGAAGATCTTGTAGGCGATGTTCAGGAGACTTATTCCTCGGCAGTTGGCGCAGTTGAAGGGGTCTCCTTTTTTGTGGATCGGGCAAACGATGCTGAGATTCCACTCGTCGGGAATGCTTTCCTCCGACCATATCTTACAGATGAGCTGGTGCATGCGCTCAACCAGGTCATCTCCGGCTGCCTTAAATATTTCCGCGAATAGTGCGTTGGAATCGGTGTTTTGTTCGCCGTTAAACTGTCTGCAGAAGTGATATTTCCAGATTCTCAGCAGTTTAGGAAAAAACTACTTTAAAAATAAACTTTCTCATCAACAATCTCTTGCAAAAAAAACTTTTGTTAGATAAAAATTTTAAAAGCGCAAGAACAAGATTAAGAAAATATTTTTTAAAAAGCAATTTTTATAAACAAAACAACATATAAAAAATATAAATTTTAAAAAATACACTTTTTAAATTAGTGCTTTCCAAAAAAAAAACTTACTTTTAAAAAGTACGTTTTACCCAAAAATGTTTTTAGTAAAATTGCCGCTAAAACTTAAAACGTATTTAACTGATAATGGGAAGTGAACTGAACAATTATTAAAACAGCAACTTTTATAAAAATAACAACATTTAAAAAAGATGCCTTTTTATTGTATAAAATCAACTTTTTAAAAAAGTGTCTTGCAAAAAAAATTAATTTTAAAAAGTACTTTTGTAAAAACGCCTTTAAAAAACCAAATCTTTTAAAAATGTACTTTCGACTGGAGGCATTGATTAGTTTTTAAAAAATGTTGATTTAAAAAAAAAAATTAAAAATTACTTTCCATTAGCTGTAATATATTTGTGACAGTGGACAAGCAGCCCTCATATGTAAGTCACACAACACAGAGAGCCAAACGAGTGTGGGAACAGGATTTGCTGGGAAAAATCCTTCGCTCTGTTATCATTTCGCTGCGACACCAAAAGGACATGAACAGAAGAGTTCGTACGTATTTGCATTAAGAAAATATGGTGTCAGTTGTAAGACACGAAATGCTGACAGATTCTTACAACACAAAACACACTCATAAGGCATTTACACTACGGTTTTACATTAGGCATAATGTGAAGGAGTATTAAAGTTGCGACATGTTGGCACACATAATTGAGACATTAACATACATGTTTGCGCAGAACTCTGGCATAGACGTAGGCAAACACATACATATTTACGTGCATTACACTAGAGCGCAGTTAATGTAAAAGTGTGTGCAAGTGCGCTGCCGAGTCCTTATTATTGTATAATGAATGTGGAGGCAACAAAAGGAAAAACATTTTCCTTTTTGCTGTAAATTGTTAAATGTTATGATGATGTTTTTGCGAAGAGCCAGTGATTCATATGCAGTCAAAGGCTTTTGAAGAGTGTGTCTGTTGCACACATGCAAGTGCAACTGCTACGTGTGTATTTGTTTAGTTGGGCACAGCATTTCTGTTTTGAAATAAACGCACGCGGTCTTTGTGGAACAAGAGCAACATAGACCCGGTCGTTCTGCCAGCGCCTCCCATTTATCCTGCATCAACAGGACTGCAAGTGCTGGCATCCTTTTGATTTGCTTGCCGTTTGATTAAAGTGTTGGAGTCTGTTTGTGTGAGTGTGTGTTCGAAAAAGAACTACCAACTTTAACAAGAAACACGACGACTACGGCACTGACAAATAATGCGTCTGCACCCGTATGTGGCAATAATTGTCACTGTCGTGACTGCTGTACGAGCACTGTGACAAGAAAAATCCTGCATTTGTGTAGGTATAAATCCAATGTTAACAACATGTTTTCTTTTCTTGCTTCAAAGCATGTTTGTGTGTGTGTGTGTGTGTGTGTGTGTGTGTGTGCGAGTATCCTTCAAAGTTATGACATGTGCTTGTGTCATTGTCATCCTTGTTGCTGTCTGCTGTTGCTTTTGTTGTTGTCGTCGTTGTCATAAGTGTTGGCATAAATTGCACAATTTATTTTCGCTTACAAAACACATACTCTAAAAGAAAAAGGACATGCATAAGTTGGTGTCCTTTTTATCACAACATAAACATTCGTATGTCGGTGCTGAACGTTTTCTTTTGCAGTTGCATCCAAACGATAACGAATACAAATTGTTTTATTTGTTTTACGTGGCGCGATTGAGAACTTTATGCCAAAAAGTCTAAGACCGGGGTACAAGATAATAATTTTGTGTTTTGCGTTTGGAGGCAGGCAGTCGACTTCGTTACTAAAATCTGGCTAAAAACCGAAACTAAAAAAACTTTAATCAACTGCACTAGGAAAAGAATGAAATAGAAATTGTATTTTGGCTTCGCTTGAAGAATAAATCTAACATAATATTTAGGGAATAACTATTACTTCGCTTTGAAACAGCTGGGAATCATGTAAAATTGACACTGCAGTGAATTCATAAATACAAAATTTTTAACGGATTTAAATGAAACAAAAGTTGAAAAAATAGTTGGGTTGTGTGAAACCTGACAAGCGTAAATCTTATATACGAGGTGTGTTCAAAAAATAATCTGAATTTTCATTGGGTGGACGTTTTCGTTTGTACTTAGTTTCAGTTATTTATCATGTTCAGTTGGCTTGTGAAAGGCATAAAGTCAAAAGTGTTTTGCTTGTTTTCGCTGAATTTTTCTTAACGGAAAAATGAATCGAAGAATTTCCAAAAAATTTTGTGTTAAAAAATGGAATTCAAAGCACTTGGAGAGATTAACAAAAAGTGTAATTAAAGCGAACGTGTTGTTTTGGTGGCATCGGTCGAATGTATTATTCAGTTAGTGAATCCAAAGCATTATGACGAGTTACAAAATTGAGGAACTGGTGGGACATCAGAGCGTTCGAAAGAGGACCACTATTTTGTCCAAAATATCATCTTTAGTGACCGGACGCATTTTCGGACAAAACGGACGAAATTAGTGTTTATTACGAATTTGGCGTCGGCAGCATCATTTGCATTAATTGTATGCACGAGACCTCTAATTGCTAATTTCACTGCTTCGGGGTAGCCCGAAAAATTCCGCATCAATATTAATGTCTGACAGTCTCTCTTACAGCTGACGTTTTAAAGCTTTTGTGAATTTTAAAATTTTCCAAAAACTTGCCGCAATTCAGTTGATTTTGCACAAAAAAAAAAAAAATGTACGTTAAAAACGAAATTGCCTACGAAAATAGACTAAATCTCTATACTATTCTGAGCAGTTCTTCTATTTTAGAAACGCAACTTCGATAAGCCTGCCCGCCCGGGACTAAAATGATCCCAAGAGTTAAATACAAAATCGATATCAATCAATCACTAGTGGGACTCCCCTATAAACGTTTTATAACTTAATGTCTTTGCAAATTAGCAAAATTTATTTTGCCCCTGAAGACTTTAATCAAAAATACTCACCTTAATTGTTCGACAGGGAAACAGCTTTTTTAACTGAAAATAAAAAAATATAATAACACAAGTAAATTAGCAAAATTGTCAAACATGTTGCACTTAAAGTCTTAATGGGTTTAAAACGCGCCTAAAACTAACGACAACAACAACTGAACACAAAAACCATTTGCAAATTTTGCCGTTTTAAAGCTACAAACTACTTATCGTTTAACCCTCGTTGTAATGCCAGCAGTTCAAATTTGAACCGTTTGAAGTCCTACATATTTGCATTTGTAAGCAGCCACAAAATGACTGCATCGTGTCTTATTACGTTATTTTATTTTAATTTTGGCCAAGATTAAAGATTTTGATTCTGGTACTTGTAACCCAGAAAGTCTCGAAGACTTGTCGTTGCTCCGTTTGCTGCATGGCTCTTGTTGCCGTGTCTTTTTGATGTCACAATCAAATGCAAACAATTATTTTGTAATTTTTAAATTTTAAACCAGAGTTCAGATGAGTTTTAAGAGATTTCTGGGTATTTCCTTCATGCAGAGACGCGTCAATTTGTGTTCGTAAGAGGTATTTAAAAATTTTGGTTGAAAAAATCCCCCCTTTCATTCGATTTTTATTTTTTTATCTTTAGAGTGGTTGTTTATTTATTGAGCTTTTTTTTCTTTCAGTTAAGTTTTGTTTTTATTTGCTTGTAAAAACTTTGTTAGGATTTTATGTGCAAAACTACTTCTTTAGCCACAATCTTTGACAATAGACCGACACCGTACAGCTGCAAAAATGATGGCCAGCGCTTTTACTAATTGTTGGCAAAGAAAAGCTTACTTTAGCTTTAAGCCTTTTAGGGTTTTTTGTATAGATTGCCTCGAAGCTTTTAAGTTTTGATTTTGCTTTTTTCAGGAAATTAGCTGAATGTCCTTGTCATTGGTGTCCAGATCATTGAATTTAGCTGAAAAGAAAAACGCCTAAAGCGTCCGTTCACATTCACTTTGAGAAGACAATTTTATACTTCTGTTGAAGGATAGTCCTATATGACAACCACTTTGACCGATGTGGCTTCAAAAATATGGTTACTATGGACTGTTAGAGGTCGAAAGTTCCCATTGAATGAACCCGTATTTCAGGGTTAATGTTATGCTCGTGTATTTTTAATATTCAACTTTGGAACTTTATTTGTTTCAGTACTTAAATTAACAAAAACTTATCTAATCTATTTACAAAATATTTACCCTGACAACTCGTTCATTGCAGAATTTCAAAATAAGTTCCCTTGAGTGATCCGACGAACAACATTTTTTGTTGTCCCTGTGAAGCAGAAAATGTTTTTGTTGATTCAGCGAAAACTGTTTGGAGGTGCGTATTCAGACAAGAGTTTTGCTGATTCAGTGAGTTCTTTGAACGAAGATGTTTGAAAAAGTATTTTCGTTCAGGAGGAAAACGCACAGTTTTCCTTAAAAACCAAATATATTCATTATTTTCTGAAACAATTCTTGTTGAATATGTAGAAGCAGCCGCTGAAGTTCAATAAAAATCGGATTGAATCCACAAAAACTAAAAATCACTTTTGCTTTGTTTTTCGTAAAAGAGATTCACAAAACTTCTTAAATCTCTTGTTATGTTTATAGGAAATTAATTTTTAATAAATAAATAGTAAAAAAATTAAAATAAACTCTAATTTTGCAAAGAAGTGTCAAAAGTTTATGAATTTAAAAAAAAAAAATTATTATTTTATGAATTTTAAAAAAAGCATTAAAAAGTATTCGAATTTAGGCAATTTCTCTTAAAGATTTTAAATTTGTTTCTACTTGCAGCATAAATTTCTACTGTAGGGCTTCTCAACGGTCGCTCCATGCTCTTCAAATAACAACTTTTTAATGCATTTAGTTTGTAAAATCGTTTTGATTGCAAAATAAAGAGTGAAGTAATTTCAAATGTCTGCCTGAATGTTATTGTGAAAGATTTACAGACCAAGAAAAAAATGAGAAAATTCAAAAGCATGATTTACTGTGATAGTTGTGATTTCCTCAACAAAAGATACAAACAACAACAACACCAACAAACAAAATTAGAGAAAAAATACTTTTTAAACAGACGAAATGGGGTTAATTTGAGGCTTTAGTAAAATTAGATTGTGGATTTGTGAAAACCAAATTGCCTTTTGTGGTAGCAGCTTCATGCAATAAAAGGGATTAAACAAACGAACTAAAAATTGCACAAAATAAATCATTTTTATTTAAAGCAATTTGTACAAAAAGGTTTTTATTCACACTTTGTGCATTTAATAGATTACTGGGAAGAAATCTTAAATATAGAGTGTATTTGATTTACTTTGAGTGCTTAGCAATTGGAAAGAATTAAAAGAAATGGCATTGCCTGTGTAAAGGAGCAGCAGGTCAAAGTAAAGTGTAGCATATCTTAAGGCGTAGAGAAAGTAAAATATGACTGCAATTAAAGGAATTCCCCGAACTTAGTGAGCAATTCTCTGGCACTTCTATTTTAAAACGAGTATTCATTCTCAGCCGCTTAATAAAAGCGCTAAGCGCTCATAACGACAGTGCTTCTCTACTCTTTTCCCTTGAGTTTCTTGAACACATGTACATATCACTTAACAAATTTCAAGCTAAAGAAATGCAGTTCCACATAAATCTGAACAAAATCTGCCCTCCTACTACTCAGTGTGAAATAATTATCTTTCGGAAATTTAATTTGGGAACTTTGTTTTCAATTTAAATATGAATTTTTGAAATTTCATCATGGGTCCACATAATGGAGATACTTTTTCTAATTCAAATACTTGATACAACCAATGGAGTTGGCTGTAAAGCTCCTCAAAACTTTTCCTTAATCAACCATTTGAAAATAAAAAAATATGAAACAACCTTTTCAAAATCTTCAATTTTAATCCCTTCCAAACAACTCCAAACAAAAGTTTTGCATACTGTCAGGAGATTTTCTCTTAATTAAACTGTGCTAAGAATTCTTTCTTCTTCAAACGAATCGTTATATAACTTTAGTTTTTAGGTAAAAAAATATACAAATATTAAAATATTTTTTTTTTAATTTTGTCCAAACTTGTTTTTGTGTTCAAGTACATTTTAATGTTTTAATTATTTCTCAATACTCATATTTTCCTTTTCATTTCATTGTGAAACAAATAAATTACATATTTTTTGTAGTCATTTTCTTTCAGGAATTCTTTTGTTTCATTTACATCCCTTTTCATCATTTTTCAAGTTTAAATGAAAATATTTTACAATTGGTTTTTGCTGGAGGTATTTTTCATTATGAATTTTAACAAATTACTTTTTATTTTTGTACAGATTTTGTTTATTTTGTTTGTTTCGTTGTTGTGTTAAGTTTCAGCATTTAAATCGTCATTTTAATATGTTCACAGTAACAAAAGGCGTTTTTTGCCCACGTTTTTTGAAAATTATTTGAAATAAATTCTTTAAACGAAAATAACAATAGAAAATCGTTTGCAGACATGTTTTTTTTTTTTTTTGGTGCAGATTTTATGGAATATTTTTGGTTTGTTTTTTGTTTTGTTCTTTTTTTGTAAGAGAAAGTTTTTAGCGCCATCATATTGTCTGTCTTCTTCTGAAATGTTGTGCAAAAATCAATGTAATGGAATATTGTTTTTTGTTTCGACATGGTTTATGGTAGATCATAACCAGTGGTCGACAATTTAATGTCCTAATTGAAGGATTTGTAACAGCGATATTGTTTTCTTGTTTCTAAATGACATTTAATTTAAAATATCTCCTTCTCTCCGGAATCCTTTTCCTAAAAAATAGCTTCGAGGCTATAGTTTAAGTGGACTTATACAGGTTGAGGTGATTTTAAATTTCACCTCTTTCGATTATCGTTCTTTATGTTGATAGCACTCGTGTCTAGCATTTTCAAATTTTTGGGCATGAAGCGTATGGAAGGGAACTTCATTACAAAATTGCTGAATTTTTAACAAAAAAATTGCCATATGGTCTTAATTGTTTCGCCAAAAACAGGACATGTTTCCGCCACTGTATTCAGCACATTTGGTCCCCTGCAACTTTTTGCTGCCCTCAAGATTGATGACTACCAGGAGAGGAGGGCGTTCAGCAACGATTGGGTACATAAAAGCCAAATCGTTGAATAAGAGCCCAAGGCCATTCCAAAAAGGTGCATATCGCAACCGTTTTGACAGCTAGAAAATATTATTACACAAATATATCATATCTAGTCCCCTCTGAAGGCAGCAAAATAGAAATATATTCATCAATTTCTTTTAAGATTTTTTATGAGCAATAAAAACCCAAATTATTTTTTGAACAGGACTCGTTTATTTACCGGTTACCGTTAATTCATGTAGAAATCAATTTTGTTTAATAATATATATTTAACAAAGCAAACAACTTATACTCAATATCCAAGTTTGCATCTTGTGGACAACGATTAATATAATTTTCACTCCAAGAAAGTTTAAAACATTTTTAAGTTTTTCACATGAAATTCTTAATATTTCGCTACTGTTTTCCCATGTAATTCTCAATATTTCGCTACTGCTTTCAGTGTCCTTTTCTTTTTTTTTCAGCCAACTAAAATACATACCTTCAAAAAAGTTAATATTTAATTTTTAAAACGCCCACGACATTTTTGTAATCGATTAAAGAGAATAAGTGCATTTATTCATATTAAACTGCTACAAAAATAAGTCAACGAATTCTTTATTCTTTCAGAAAATATTTTTACTAAGACTTTTTTTTTAAATTCTCTTATATTTTATTAATGTATTATAAAAATATTTCAATTATGTCTATCAAGCATAAAATTTATGCCATAACATTGTCTGGATATATCTTCGTTTCGAGTTCGATTTTCATACAAGATGATGATGATGATTTGATCGTCAAAACTGTTTGTAATTGACAGCTGATAGCCGTCAGATCTCTGGCTGGCAGCCCGTTTTGCCAAACTGACACCAACACCTTTTTGGCCCGAAATCGTCATTGCACTCTGCTGTACTCTCATCTAAATTAGTTTCTTTTTAATTTATAAGATTGAATGTTTTCCTTCTGTTTTTGACCAATTATTTAATTACAAATAGAAATAATTATATTTCAAGTGCCCTTAACCTTGTTTGTCCCGCGCTGCCTGACCCTGTCGTATGCATATTTACACATAACCTTACACTTGCCAAGAAATACAAAATTACATTGAAAAGAATTGAATAAGAAGAAAAAAAGTAGAAAAACATTTTAATTAAACTGCAAACAAATATTCAAATATATTAAAAAGAAATATTTTTCAATTATGTTTTCTATGTTCAAAAATAACATCAAAATAAATTGGTGATGGGTGCAAAATATTTCAAACACCTACTGGCAGATAAAAAAAAATTCATTTTCAAAGAAAGTCTCCAACAACAACAAGAGCGGCAAATGAATTTTGTTGGCGAAAAATTATGGAAAACAGCTCAACATCGAACTTTCTATCGTCCGAGAAGTTAATAACACATATTTTTTCATCTCTAAATTCATAAAATTTATTCTTAGATATGATTTGTTTTATTTGAAATTGATGTTTATGAACTGTTTGACGTCAACCGAGCACCGAGCTAAATGATTTGTGATTTGTTTATGGGCGGCGGCCAAATTGACACCCATTAACAAATCAAATTGAAAAGTAAAGTTGTGTGTGAAAAAAATGTGTGTATTCCAATGGCCGTAGAAAAAGGAAGTGAAGTTAAGTGGCAACACCTCTTTCTTGGGGAGCGATTTTTCTGCAAAAACTATGAGGCATCAACAAAGCGAAACCCTATAAACTGCTCAGTTTTAAAAACTATTTAAATTTCAACATCTGCCATTAACGGGTTTTCTGCTATAGCAAAAAGAAAAGTTGGTTTGAAGTTGTATCAGCCTGATATATAAAAAGTTCAACCTTTTAGCTGATTTCGATAAATCAACGTTAAGATATTAATTGCAATCTCAAAACGCCTAAGAAATAAATTTGTTGAAGAAATTTCTTAATTAAAAAAAGTTACTGTAAAATTAAAAAAAAAAATACTTTTCTAGTGCAAAAAGTTTTACGGAAAAAAAATCCGGTTTCATTTAGCGAAGAAGTTGAATGGAGGAATAAATAATAGCTTAGGGCGTGAGTACCATATCAGTAAGGTACCCCTGCTCAAAGCTATTGACCAGCATGCTTGAGGCAGCACTAGTCCTGTCCCCACTAACTGGAGTGTTTTAGCCCCGTCCGTATATGGTCTCTGCTTACGCACCACTCTGCTTTATCAAGGAAGTATATAGAATTTATGTGGTCGTTCGCTGGAGACATATCAAGTAAATATGTGCCCGATCACGTTTAGAATGTCAAAATGGATATTACCTTTAGTTCCTCTCTTCTGTAAATGGAGGTTGTCGGTAAGTCAAGTGCTGTGAACTTCAGTAGAGCTTCTATGACTTCAGGGGGCCTTGTGACGGACAGTCATGCAATTCTGTGTAATTCACACCCCCACTCGTTATGGCGACAGTTGTTTAACTCCATCTAACAAGAGCGACACAAATAATAGGGTCCCGACCATCTGTTTTTATAGCCAGTTGCTCGTTTTAGGACTTCAACCCCAGGTCCTAAGAAGCAGTTGTGCCGCTGTCCATTAACTTCTTGTTGCTTTTAATATCACTGACTTAAAATGAAACTCTCAGATAAATTTTCTATTAGTATCTACAACGACTGCAGATATTTAACCTCTGGTAAAAATCGATTTCGAAGAGATGCCCCACTACCCTTTTTCTGGTAATTGTTTGTTGGAAAAGAAATTGACTTCGTTTGAATTGAATTGAATCAATAAATATGTTCATGGAAGTGTCTTTGAAATCATTTTCTTTCTGTTATTTAACAATTTTTGCTTTCTATTAATAAATTTGTAATTAAATTAATCTGTTTCGTTTTCCCCCTCGTAACTATTTAACATATTAAGTAGCACATTCTGATGTCGAGACAAAAAACAAACAAAAATATTCAAAGCAAAATTTAAATTATTATTTTATTTACTGCATTAAAATAACAAGAAAAAATCCATCTAAAAAACACTATTTCAATAATTCATGAATAATGATTAAATATTAGTAAAAAAAATTTCTTTACAAAATCAAATAGTTTTTGTTGTTGTTGTAATTTTTAACTACCAACGTAATTAATAATTCATTAAAAAAAGTGTGTAAAATTATATCAACTTAATTACTAATTTTTTATTGAGCAAATTTTTATTGCAGTTAAAACAGTAGAGAAAAACTATTTGTTCTAAATATTTATAAAACATGTAAAATACCGAAAGCAATTAAAGAGAAAATTCCGAATAAAAATTATTTGAAAACGTTGGGGGTGTGGGGGCAATTTTGACAAAAACCACTCCCATCATTCTCTGGCTTCAACAGAAGTCTTCATAAGGGAGCGATAGACAAATGGGTAGCAACCGTTATGAACGCCGTGGGGCTATATAGGAACACTATAGTGGGCACTTACAGGATATTATACCGGTTATAAGCACCTATACGGAATGGCAAACATTTGCAGAAAACTTCAGAAATTCATGATTTTTGTAGCAAAGAAGAAAAATTACTTTTTGGTTTTGTCCTGTCAGCAGATAAGAACTTTTTCTAATAGTGTGTATTTGCTTAAGGGCTCTGCCTTGCAAAATTGTGTTCAAGAGAATAACTTTTTCCCAACCAAAGATCTAAACTTTACTATTCTGGCCTTTTTATAGATCATTTCATTAAAACTGTACTTTTTTGAAATCGGCAATAAAATGTGAACGAAGATTAACAGTTTTCTAAAACGTACAAAAATTCTAGTTCTAGAATTTATATTTTAACTTAAAACAAATTTTGCTAAAATCTACAAGGAAAATTTTGTGTAGGTTTTTGCGAAACAGCCAGTAAAAACAAGACACATAAGTCTCTGCGTCCACAAGAACACTGACGGCGAGGAAGTTGGGCGACCACCAAAAAAGTGCTGAGCTATTCAAAATTTAGCGAATTTATTATTTTATTTCATTTTGTGAAATCTCAAGTATGTATTTTGCTTCAGGTTTTGAGTTGGTGCACAATTGAGTTCCGGTGAAAACAGAAGAAGAGTTCCTCAGTTGATGCGGTAACTGAAACTCCATAAGTTTCTGTGTAACTTCAGTTTCGAAACGTAACTTGCCTGTGGCTTAAACTTAAGACCACAGGATGGAGCCATTAGGTAGATACTATTAATAGTGGTTAATTTTCGGTGATCGAAATGGCCCCGAAGTACGATTATCTGCCATCAGATTTGGCCATAATGGCAGGTGCTGCTGTAAATCAATTTCACAGCCTTTTTAACGTTCCGGTGAGACTAAAATATACAAGAAGAAATTTTCTGCCCCCTCAATTTCAACTGCGATGAGGTCCCAAGATCAAATTTCCAACCAAACGAAACTTTAATGGAAAGTAAAAATTTTGCTACACACTTTTAGTGTTTAAGGTTCCTTAAAGTTATTTTTTTATAGGCAACACGTAACAGCAAAACATTCAACTGTTTAATTATGATTTTATAAGGCCAACACACCTTGTGATAGCTCCTCACTCTACCTATTACAGATTGCTAGATGAAGCATCAACAAGATAACAACTTGTTTCTATTAATTATAGCAAAAAAAAAACCATAAAATATTGGAAATTTATTTCATAAATCTACTCAACAGCTGCCCAAATGTGCATAAATTTTAAAAATTAATAATTTCTCGAGGAATGTGTTCTTTAAGAGAAAAAGCAAATTACATAAATAATTAAAACGAAACACAATGCAAGCATTTGTCTTACACAATCATTAATTTGGCATCGGAATGTGAGTGCAAGTGAAAAGGAAATAGTTTAAAAATAATTTTATTTTTCGGTGGCCTCTTCTCACGTAATACAAGAAGGTTGAACACACATATTGTTTTGTCTTGTTCTTGTGTTATTTACATGCATGTCGCATTTACAGACAGACGTCAAAAAGAATTAAAAATGTAAATCACAACAAATAAACGCGCGCTCGCACACAGAACAGCCATGAACAGATGGAGAATGACAGCAATACGATCACCCTACAGACAGAACGAGAAGAGACTGCGCTGATCTCCGGATGAGGTGTTCGACTAGATCTGAACGATTTTTAAGTGATTTAAGAGAGATTTATTTATTGCGTTGATATTAAAGAAGCAAGTTTTGCTTAACTTTCTGTGCGCTGGTTTAGCAAACCATGAAAACCCGCTCTATAACAAAATGCAATATCTAATGCAAAAAAGACGGAACGAGAGTGAGCAGAAAACTCTCAACGAAGGGAATTTTTGTTCAACTTTAAATTTTGCCTTGGTCTGCTCCTCAAATGAATGAAAACCTACAGGTAAGTGATCTAATAGTGGGTAGTTGCGAAATGGGCCTGGCAAATGATCTAAATTTTGATTACAAAGTGATTTTCTCACATAAGACTCAAGCCTGCATAGATGTCTTGGTTCAGCCACAAACAACAGGATTGTCGAATTTAAAAATATAACAATCCACATGAGATCCAAGCCGAACACGAAAAAAGTCACTGACAACGTCAAGGGTTGATATTTGTTAGGAACGGCCTTCAGTGGCGATCAGCGATATATGATTCTAACAGCATGACACAATATGCCACACATTTCATCTCACACTGACAATTTTCTCGAGTAGTTTAAGGACATCGCTATCTACTGTACTGTGATTGATGCTGGATACAGCCGCCGAACAGAAAGAGTTTCAACGCCAGCCCGACTCATGCCGGTCGCTTAAGTGCAACTTAAAAATGAAGAATTGGCAACTTTTAAGAAATTACAGTTTTACTTTTTGCCATCAATTTTTATAGGCGATAGTTCAGACTTAGATCTGTTCTGGACTGAAGAGCAGCTCTCGCCTTATCGTAAATATTTCCTAAGTGCCCTCAGGCTTGTTGTTGTTTTTTTAGCGTTCGAAAGTTTTGCATCTCACTCGCACTAATTAAATGATTTGTCTAAGATAATAGTTATGTTTTTAGGGGTTTTTATGGACTTATGAAGTGTTAATCAGGCTGCTAATTCCGAGGCAAATAATTGTAGCGGCAACTGGAAAATTTTGACCATATGGTTGTGTTATCATTCGATGCAGCTTTAGTTTGGCAACGAGCGCTAAACGTAAGTTATAAGCAAAAGTCCGTAGCATTGGCATGTGTTCTATTGAACCAAAATATTGGCTATAGGGTGCCTAAATTATAGCACACCAATCCGTTAACAAGTGTAGTTGAGTTGTTGTTGCTTTTTTCTTGTGAAGAAATTTTATGAAAATACTCTGTTGGTTGAACTTTTTTCTTGCTTGAAAAAAGTTTAAAAACGCATAAAAATAATGAAATTGGTCTATCAAATGTATTTTAGACAACAACAAAAAACCGCCCAAAAAAGATCTGTAAATGTCAACAGGCGTAACAGCTGACATAAATCTTCTACTCAATATTAATTTCTCAAGGCATAAACATTTGTTGCATTATTTTGTTTATTGCTGATTATAAATATTTATATGTAAATACAAGAGATTTAAATTTAAATGTGAAAAATATATATAAAACGTCGATTAGTGAAACTAAAAGTAATTTTTCAAATGGAAATTGAGTGTTTGAAAAAATTTGAAAAACCAACAACATGAAAGATTTATGGGGCATTTGATTTGTGGGGAATTTGAAACCGTAACAAGCTGAATCATGATTTATAACGAGGAATTATAAAAGAAAAACTTGCGTGACAAAAGTGTCAAAAGAGTCTTAAAAAGTGTCGTGGCTTTTCGCACGCTGAGCTGAAGTATTCTTTTTAATGTCAAAATGTTAGAAACTCTAGTTGCATCCGCTAGTGATAGAGCTTCTACTCATGAGTCCTAATAGATATAGAGCTGATATTTTTACTGGGCTTAAAGCTACTGCAACATTAACAATGAATAATGAAAAGAATTTACAAGGGTACCTACAATTACAGTCCCACTTCAATGTGGTACTTTTCAAGGGGCTGAACTCATGAACTACTCACCATGTATGGGGCTGGGTCCACACAGGGGGCAATTTTCTAAAAATATCGATCTCGGCAACAATACAAAACCCGAAGCTTTCGAACAAGTAAATTTTCACGTCTGCTTCACTAATTGTGTTGTTACTTTAAGGAAAATTTTAATTAAAAAAAATTGTGTTGCGCAGCTTCAACTGTTCGGATTCCTTCCCTCGAATGCAAATACAACTATGAATCTAAAAAAACCAGGTGTTGGCGAAACCGATCTCTAGCGGACACGATCGCATGTATGAAGCGAAATAGTCTGATGCCTTTTTTAAATCAAACGTGACAAGTTGAGTGCGAAGTGAATGATACCGGGGACTCTAAATCAATTTGTGGCGAATCTTAACGTTTAAGATCGTGAAACTGCCGTAAAGTTTCTACTTTTTTATGTTTATTTGAGTTCACATCGTGATAAATATTTGTTAAGCGAAGAACTTTGTCGAATAGACGACCTTGTTCTCGTACGTGCATCGTCAATAAGACGCAGTATAATGTTTAAGTAACTTTTATCAATTTGGAGTTTTACCATTGAAAATTTTGAAATAAAAGCGGATGATTAAAACGAATCGTATGTCATGGAAACAGATAAAAACTTATTGCAGGAATCTGTGGCCAAAAAAATGACGTACTGCCTTGAAGTATTTCACCATTTGCAAACCGATACTAGAAAGTTTGATGGGATTTGTGGTATTTTTGAGGCACAATGAAATGAGTTTATTTCGAGAAAAATTACCAGCGAACAAAGCGGCTATTCGATGTGTTGGCGACATCACTGCCCCAGAACCTGGAAGGGATTCCCTTGAGTCGTTTGCTTAAAAGGTGTGTTTGTCGATGATTGGTTAAGGTTGCTTTTTGGAAGAATAATTTAAATGCTGTTTTCATTTTATTGTTTTTAATTTCTTTTCCTGCTTAACTTTCGCGCATTCCTTTTAATGTTTTCTACGCACCCCTTTAAAGTTTTAAATTGCTTCAAATATTTAAAATATTTTATTTTTTATTGCCTTTTAATGGCTCTCAAAATGATTTTTAATTAAATGATTTCGTTGTCTCTGATTTCAAAATTTTCTTACAAATTATGAAAAACTCAAACAGAAAAAAAGCGAAAGCCACAAAGTGGCTGAAACTATTCCATGTGTATTTATAAGTAATTTTTTTTTTGTGGTTTTATTAAGATGCTCAGCAGACAGCAGCGAATGCATAATATTGCAACAGTGGGCGATGTTGATCTAATTTTAGTTTCGATTTGCTCAGGTTGCGTTAACAAATGAAATGACAAACAAGTGTGTTGAACGATTTGCCAACGCAGCTGAAGTAAAAGAGTCTTGAAGCGGTTGGCGGTTGGACAAATAAAACAAGATCATGACATATTTTTGAAGAGCTCTTTAATACAAAATATTAAATGCATAAAAAAGAATATTGGTTTTTAATTGTCTTTTTACATGTTTAATAGTTTTCTACCACCGCCATCTGTTCTAATTGTGGCACAACTTTTTCAATTTCAATATTTAGAAAATCCACTGACGGATTTAGTGCACGGAGCAAAAATAAAATGTTGAGAATTTAAAAATGGTTTTTCAAAACACAAGTTTTTTTGAAATCATTAAGTTTTTAAATGAGGTTAAAGAATTTTATCGTTTACAATTTGTTTCCTCAATATTAAATGTTTGGGGCACAAGAGTTTCTATAATTTTATTGCCTCGAACATCGAACGATCATCTTGCACAGACAGAAAGACAAACAGACAGGCAGACAGACAGCCAGACAGACAGTCATGTAGTCCGCATGTTAAGTGTAAATGACTTGTGACGAGATAAGCAAATGTTGCCCTGCCAATTTCCCTCCTTTTTTTTGTAGTTTTCTTGCTAAAAATCTACAAAATGCGGGTGTTTAAACACAACTGCAGCAAAATTATAAATAATTGCGAAAACTATGAGCCTTATGATCAAAATTGTGTTAGAAGCAGATAAACAAAGTAATAAATTTCGCAATTTGAATGTCTATGGAGATTAATAGTATCGCCTAAACGTTTGTCTATAAAGTGTTCAACAATTGCACAGGTTCCTTCAAAAGGGGGTTCAGCTAATAGCGGCCATGTGATACATAAAAAAGGCTAGTTCGCCCATTGGACGGTGGCAGCAATCGGCCTCGGCAGAGGATTCTTTGCAGTGTAATGAAATACTTGAATTACCGAAAACACCGCCGTCGTCAAGACTCTTTATCTTCAGCGCTGAGCATGATACAAGCTGAAGATAAGCGATCCTAGAGAACGACCTATTTAAATTAGTTGAACGAAACGGGGGGACAATTAGAAAGTGACGCTTGTTCATATTCATCAATAAGGATCCTTTTGTGAGGGATCGAAGGTTCACATCACCAAGCTTTCACCCTTAACAACTCGTGTTGCAGTTCACTGATTCACTTCTTTTAGTTTGAATTGGATGATACAAACACCAGGGACAACTGGCACTCTGCTTTTTGGGATATAGAGGAGAAGGGGTTCTTTCGCTGACAAGGCAACCAAAAATCCAGGAAATATGTGAGAGTTCCTTCGAAACCTTTGCAGAACGGGGACAAGCATGCGATGCTGGTGTTTAGCATTTGATTGAGCTTGATTGAACTACAGCAAAATGTTCAGGTACTAATAAAGAAGATAATAAAATTTTGATAACAATTTTTGGAACTAATTTCTCTGTTGCTGTTTTGTGATAAAAATGTTGTTTCTCTTCTAGTTCAATAATAAATCGGAGTACAACTGAATACTCGTAATTGTAAATGATATTTTTCTTTTAGTATTTGGAAAAAAAAATACTTTGATTGATTATTGGAGTAGACAAGAGAACTTTTACTTAAATTTCTGTATAAATTGTTCGTAATCAAAACTTGTACCTTAACAAATTGGTACAGAATCGTTGGGATTTAGATGTCAGTGTTCGAAATTTTAAAAATTAAATTCTTAAAAGTAATCAAAAATTATATGTAATTGGATTAAAGATTTCAACGCCATCGTTTATGCTGTTTCTGGTTCAGACCCTGGTCAAAGGCTGATAAATAGTTTTGTACAAGTATCCCTTTATCCAACTGACAAATTCCTATTGCCCCCGGGACAGGTTAAGCTATAACGCCCAGTCAAAGCACTCTGCTTTCGGGGAATAAAGGGGTTTTTCCAAAACCTTGGCCAAAGATCAATTAGCATAAAGAAGACCGACACGTTCCTTGACTGAAACGATCTAGTTGTGGTTTAAACCTAAAATCGCATCTTGAAGGTGCTGTTGCCCTGTGATAGGTGTGTTTTTATGTCAGGAACTAGATTGAGGGGAAGGTCAGGCGAGCTGGTTTAAGGTCTGATGTTGCTTGTGGACTTCGGCCTACCGACTCAGGTGCCTTTTCTTCTCTTGCCTTCTGGGGCTTTGTGTCAGCCAGAAGGGATTAGATAGCCCAAGTTCTGAAGCCAGGAGTTTTTGATTTGTACCGTGCAGCATATTATGAGAAAGTGTCACCTGTGTGAGCCCTTACAGTCACATGGAAGCGCTAGTGAAGCGTCACCCAGTTCACTCAAGTGAAGATGGTCCATTGCCATCATGGCAAGCGCTGGCACAAAATTATTTAAGCCTCGGCGTATATCAATCTGATGCCTTCTACTTTTCGGGTAGAGAGGAAGGCCTCTAGGCCTCATGTGTGACATCGGCTATGTAAGTTCTTCTAAAACCTTCACCAAACTTTAATTGACATAACGGGGACCGACCAACAAGTGCCGAGTATGCCCTGGGGCTGAAACGTTTTGGCTGGGGTACAAACCTAATCAGATTAACGGACATGCATTCAAATCGCTATGTGACTCACGGCCACTAAATAAACCCCCATGTCGGCAAATTCAGCTAAAAACGAACTTGTTAGTCATCGATTTGTACTTAAGGTAACGCTACGTACGCAAATAAAGTCATCCACAACTTCGTCCCAGATATAATCAATATCGTTTTCACGCACACAAATATCTACAAACCCCATTTAAACAATTGGTAGCACAATAAATTGTTACCACTTAAAAGCTTCCCGCTTTACTGCACAAAATTACGGCAGGCACTCATGTGACTGTTGTACCGTTATAGATACGACAGTTTCTCAGTTTTCAACTGCTTTAGGGGACACTTTTTTTTTAACTGTTGCCTCTGATTCCTTTTTTGGTAACACTGTACCCAAATTCTTATAACTTTTTGCATTTAGTGTATTTGTGTTTAAACCTTTATTTTTTTTAATCAAGGAATCAAACACATGATGAATAATTGCGAAATTCATTAAAAAAGAAAACATAAAATAAAATGAGAATCAGAAGAAACAAAAATCTCTATTTAATCATCTTAATTAGCCATGACCAAAAATAACCCGATAGTTTTGGTTTGCAGTGTTGGTGGCTTCAGCTGCATGTGGCAGGAAACAAGACACAGAATTAATGATTTTCAAAAAGAATGCTCAACTACACTAAAAGAAAAGACAGACTTGAAGAAAGCAGAACAATAATTAAAGCTTATGGGAACGGAAATAAAAGCGGAGTCATCGTTTATAATTAAGGATGTCAGCACATCCACACAAACATGTTTGCAACAACAAAATTGCCTAAAGTTGGCTCCAAAAAAAGTGTGTATGACTCATTTGGAATAATTTTCAGCTGTTTTATTCGCTTTTTGTTGAGTGTATGTATATAATTTATTGCTAATTTGGTAGTTTTAATGGCATTTTTTCATCTGCGCATTATTGAGCATTTGTGCGTTTCGTCCGCCTGCCTGTTGTCTATCAAATGCACACGAGCATAAACGAACCGAATGAAATAAATTTGGCGGTTGTGCGTTTCATTGAATGAATTTGTGAAATTGTGTTGAGGACAATTTGGTCTCGAATCTATTTTATTTTCGCTGTCCAGTTCTTTAGATCAATAATTTATCTAAGTGTTTAGCTAAAAACTGAGTCATTCGTCGTTGCTGCTGTAACAGAAATGCTGACATTTGTGTCCTTGGAGGCGCTGCGTATCGCTCGAAAAAGTAGACAACGTGTATTTAGCTCTATGTGCTGCTCTTGAATGTAGTTTAGAAGATTTTACGCTGCTTTGGGAAAACATATACACCGTAAAAATTCTGACAAATATGTCCCAGACAAGCTCTTTGCTGCAGAACTTGTAAAAAAAATCCTGGTAGTTGACGCTCTAACAAACAATATTTTAACTCTATTTATATGAATCAAACACAAAAATATTATGTTTTTTTTTGTGGATTGAGATAATAGTTTCGCTAATTCAGCGCGTTATTTAATTGAAAATATTTGAAAAATGTTTTTAATCAAGAAGAAAACAAACAAAATATTATTTGATATTTGCTTTCCAATTACTTTTCGTTGAGTATAAAAAAGCTGTTACTGAAGATGCTTTAATAAAAAGAAGATGATTAAAAGTAAATTAAAAAATTCGTTGAAAGCGGGAAGTTGACGAACAGAGGCAATATTTCACCACGATGGTCGTTACCCATTTCTCCAGCTCTTCTTCAAGGAGAATATGAGAATATAATGAAAATGGAGGAATAAGTTTCACATGTTTGTGCTACTAGCGAACGTTAACGTTCGATACTGTGGGACAGCCGATTGTTTGTAAAATATGTAATTTTTGACGACATTATCTGCACAAACGTTCACTTATGGCAGCTCCTTAACCGGCATTGAAAGTAATTTTATGTTTTTCTGTTTTTTATTGCAATCGAAAACTGTCCTATACGCGAGCAAATTATTTACTGTGCAGCAAAACCCCTTTCTTTTATGTTTATTAAATGATTTACAAATATTTCTATTGAAATTTAAAAAGCTTTTACGACAGTTTAGCAATAGAATAAAGATAAATTCAACTTGTTCTCGTTGATCTATTACAAAACGGTTCATTATTTCTGTGTTGTTGGATTTTCCCTTAAGCCCTGATTAAACTTCATTATAACGTTTTGCTACATTTACACTAAATAACTTGGTTATTAACTCACAACCAGTTTTTTTTTTTATGAAAGCAATTAATCTTTTGCAAAGTATAAAAATAATTCTAATTTTACTCAACCATAAACATACAACAGTTTTTCGACTCACAATTAAATTGCATGTTCTTGTGTTGTGGCAAAGAAAAAAAAACTACTTAAGGAATTCTTTGAAATCTCTTGAACATATTTCATTAGCGTGTTGAAATAAAATTATTTCTTCTTTTAACAATTGATAAATTTTCTAAATGCATCGTTGTGTGTGTGTGTCCGTAATTATTTTTTCCTATTTTTTGCTACATATTTGTTTTTAGTTGGTTTTGTTTATTTGGAGCTGCAAAAAAGTCTTTAAATTCTGGGCAAAAACTTTGTTGTTTTTTTTTTTAATGCTGCAACAATAAAACAAAATACACACAAGATTTTGAATAAAAACTTTAATAAACATCATTAAATGTGATAATAATATTTTCTTTTTAATGAATTTTAATGGTAAAATAGCGTAGAGAGCGCGACTACTAACAGAGTTAACGGTTGGCAGGAAAACTGTCTTAAATCGAAAATTTTGTTTTAACATTTTTTTGTTCTAGCAATAATAGTTTATTCATAAATTAAACGTAATGAAATCTAGGCTTGGGTTGAGCAGTTCAATTCTTGGGCAAGGATCAAGACGCTTTCCAACGCCAATAGTCAGTCCAGCGTCATAAGTCCTGGTCGTGACTTGGTTGCAGAATATCTTGAGAGTAACATAAGAATTGTGGAATTATTTAGTTATCACTTTAGCATTCAGGGTCTTTTCCAACTGCAAGGAATCGAGCTTGAGAAAATTTGCCACAACTGCCTCTACCGTCACTCAACTGTTTCGTTCTCTAACTTCTATCTGTCTTGTTCATTTCCAATGATGTATTTTATTCAGTTTATCTTGTCTTCTGTTCTATTTGTATGTTCGACCGTCTTAGTCCGTCTGCGTTCTAACTGATTATTAAACCTTAATCGATAATCTGAGCTGGCGCTATTACAACACCGACGAACTTAAAGCAGAAAATTCAACTGAGCGACGCTACACGATGATGTTGACAACTAGAATATGGAGGAAGAAGCAGAACTAATATCTTTGTGCTCGTGTTGCCGCAACAATGTTTGATGCCTCTTTCTGATGCAATTTTTTTATAAGTCTTAAAATTTGAAATTTAGGAATTAATACGATCTTGCCGCAAATGGACTTTGTGTTGAGTATAACAAGTGTGTCTAAAATAAAAGGAAAAAATTGTTTTTATAAAATTCTGTGGCAAGTAGTTGAACGTATAAAATGCCTGTTTTGTTTTAACACATGTAGTTAAATGAATATTTTTAAAACAATGTATTTAGAGCGCATTAAATAACATTTTTTTTTTTAGTTTAAAAACAGTGTTTATTTTCAATAGTTGTAACAGTTGGAATAAAAGCAAAATATTCAATGCAAGTCTGAACGTCTCTATTTAATTATTTTTAATTGAATATTTTACGATTTGAGTATGAAAGTGATTTTTTTTATGCTGAACATTTAAATGTAACGTCGTTTTGAAAATATAATTCGAAGTAATGAAAATAATTTAGCAAAATTTCTGCTAAAAACTATGGAAATGCAAAATTTCTTTTAAATACAGCAACTGACATCTGACCAGTATTAAAGCGCTGTTAAGGAAAACGGGATTGGACTAATTTTATGGATTTGGTTCTCTTTAAAATACAAACTTTTTAAAGAAAGAAAAGACATCAAGTGCGACAACTTCTGTACTCGTATGTAGTCAAGAAAGTCGATAACTTAATTTAAAAGTTAATTGCCTCAATTAGGCAGCATGTGTGAATAAAACTTAAGCCCCCAAAATGCAGGTCGAAATTTTGCCAAGATAATTGACATGTTCGGGCATGCCAGGATGGACACTTTTTTTCAATTTATTTGGGCCAGCAACATGTTTTACAGGAATAAAGTAAAGAAATGCTGAATGAAAATAAAAAAATTATTTGCGCGTTACACGCACTGTTGCCAGGTTTGACGATTTATCGTGATCTTGGCTGCCAAAAATGCCATATGGACAACCGGACCATTTATGTCCTAAATTAGATAATTTTTTAAAATAAAATTTCTTTTTTAAATGAATATGGAGGAAAAGTGCAAGATTAAACTTTTTTGTTCGTTCACTAAGAACCACATTCAAAATTTGGGTCTTATTTTAAATGGAATTAAGCGAACGAACAGGTTTTATATCCATGAACTTGCACTGTACTTCTTTCTAAACATTTTGACATCAATCTCCGTGTTTTATTCCATATATTGCTGGGAGCTGTAGCAGTTTTTCTTCCTCCAAAAACACTTTAAAGAAATTTTAAGTTTTTGATTTTTATTACACACGATGCTCTGACAATAACAAAGAATCATTTCAGTTTAAGTTATAATTTAGATATCATATTTTTTTCAGAGTAAATTTGACTTGAATTGTAGTATTTACTTTTTTGACAATTCGTGAGGATTTAGAAAATTCGTGTGGCAACTATGGTCATACGAAATAAATTTGACCAAGACGTATTTATAGCAGAACTTGAACTCGCCAAGAAAACAAGAAAATTTTGCCAACTCCCAAGTAAGTATTTTGTTTTTGTTCAGCGTTTGTGAAACGTCAGAAACAAAAATTTCACTTTCCAACTGTTGACATTCAAGAGATACTGAGCAAAATACTTAATCAGCAGCGCTCTCAATGTCATCCGTTCTGGAGTGTGAAAAGTCCACTAGACTTTAAAGCTGAACCCTAGCAACGCCATAAATAGGTGGCAACTTCTTTGTTGCGTTCTGTGGCAACACTACAAAACACAAACTTGTAGCTAGAGAGCTGAGGCTAGTTAATTAATTCTCACAGTATTTACCTGGGCAGTTAAAGAAAGAGTAGTAGTAGGAGTAGCCTGAGTGGGTAGCCTGCAATCCTAAAGGAACATTTAGGTATGTATGAATATGTAATAAACCAATTACACATAATATTTGCTCAATTCCCCAGTTAGCAAAAGGTAGACGAGGCACCAGACTCATTGGCCCGAAGTTTTCCTCAAGGAACCTCAGTCCTTAGTAGGGTTAACACATATTAGCCGCGTTGACAAAGTTTCCAGCAGCTTTTGGAGCAGACGATTTATTGATATTTTATAAGATATTTTCAAAACCAAGAGCTGGGAAAATTGCTTTAATTTTCAACTAGTCTACATCATCCTTCCAAACGGGCAGCCTGGCTTTAACTCCCTTGAAAATCTATACAAAACTGAGAAAAACCCTTAAAGTCTTTGGCAGCAACCGAATTCACAAATTCGGGGACTGTTAGTAAAAAACTGGAACACCCCATTCAGAACTACGCTATAATTTAGGGCATCTTTCTATCAGAAATTCCTGGCCTAGGCTTTCATCAACATAGACGCCAATTTTTATTTACAGTGTAGTTTGCATCAATTATTGGCCTGATTCTGTTTTAAGGACATGCATAATTGCCTCTAAAAAAACCCACATGTATTCATAATTATTCATGCTGTTCCGCCAGATTTGTTGCCGAAATGCATAAAACCGCCATCACTAACTAACAAAATAGTTCTAGACATTAAATGTCAATTATCATAATTAAATGCAGAAGTAACGAAAAAGAAACATAAAAACGCCATAAATTATTTTTCTATTTATTTGAACACACAATCCAAACAAAATAATGGCACATTAAATTACATTTCAAAACCATTTTGCCCCAAGAAAACTGTGAGACATTCATTCTTCTTCATTTCGCTGGCCCCACAAAATCGCATAAAAATTACGATCTTGTTTTTTTTTCTTTTGATTCAAAATCATCAGGTTTCAAAATCAGACAAGTGCAGGCCACTCACCACTCACACTCACTCACACTCGTGCAAAATATTATTCGAATCATGAGAAATATGAAAGTGTAGAAAAAATGTTTCATATAAAAATCTCAATCTATATGAAAAGAGATAAAAAATTGCAAATTTAAAAAAGTAAATATAAAAAAGAAATAAAAAATGTGTCTTAGACTGGGTTAGCAGAACAATTTTGGCACACGCGGACGCACTCGTATGAAGATGTCAGCGGGAAAAATTCAGGAAAAAAAAACTCGAAAAGAAAATCGAAACTTTGAAGCAGAAATTCGAAATTGAATTGAGTGCGAAATAACGAAGCAAGCTTTTCGCACAAAACCGGTGAAAAGAAAGCAATAATAATGAGTAAAAAGAGAGAGAGAGAGAGAGCAAGTGCTGAAGAAGATGCTAAGAAATTCATAATTTGCCCGAGAGGCAAAACAAGATCAGTGATTTTTTTCTTTGATGTGAGTAGATCAAATGACCTTAAAATTTATTTTTATTTGACTGCTTAATATTTTTATTAACAAATTGGAAATGGTTTCTCGGTCCCAAGTTACGTTTAGAATTCTTGTGAAAAATGTCTTTTTAATTTAGTTTTGTTTTTAGTGCCAGAAGAGCGAAAATTTACGTTGTGTTTCTAGTGGCACTTCTTGAGAAATAATTACGAATTTAGCAGATCACAACATTTCGCTAAGTGGCCAACAATACGAGTACTTTCGCCATTTCTCACATGAAAATAGACAACATTAAGACTAATTAAAAGAAAAGTGTGTCCCACCGCTGGCGCGCACTTATCATCAAATCCAAATATTTTTGAACAGGTAACAGACGATTGCCACAAAAAAAAAAACATGAACTAAAGTTTTGAAATTTATGTCATGAGAAAGATGAATTATTCAAATAAATTTACAGAGCATCTCAGCGCTTGTCTGTAATAGTGTAAACCGCTACTTTAATCGTTTAGACTCTTGAACATTCCAAAAGTTTCATTATGGACACAATTAAATATATCGAACCCTGATGACATCATGATGAGGAAGTGCTTTAAGGAAAATAATAATAATTGGAATAGGAAATGGGAGAATGACAGATGGGGAGAGTCTGCAAGCGAAGTTTTGCATACGAAAACAACTCGTTACAACCAACCGGTGGAGAAAAGTTGTTCGCAGACAAGTTCAAGAGCAACGCATTCATTCGCTGGCGGCAACTCTAAATAGGGCTGCCCGCCTAGAGCAAATGCGGCTGGGGCTAGAAAATGGTAACTTTGAAAAACTATGGCAAATACGGTGCACCGTTGGAGGGCCTGCCTGAAAAAGCTGCCGTGTTTTTATTAAATTTGGGGCTAAAGTAATAGCAAACAGGCTGCCTGCCTATCGTTAATATCTACTAGATGTGAACAAAAGTATGGGTAGATCTGTTCACTCTTAAATGTATCTTAAACCAACACACATGCACGTCTGTGGGACTGGCCAGTAGACGAAAAAATACATTCAACGCATATTTTTTGTTCTCTAGATGAGCAAAATTATTTTCTAAAAATATACTCACCTTGAAATTTTTTCGGTTTTTAGACTCAGATATAGACGAAAATCGTTTGTATTGCTGTTGCTGTTGTTGTTGTTGTTGTGTTATATATTTATATATATCTTAATTTTGATTATAAATATATAAAACGCCTGTTTGACGACAACGATGAAAATGTTAGAGATGAGTTGGCGGTTGTTGAAAATTAAAAAAAAATATTCCGAAATTATTTTGGATTTATTTCTTTTAGTTCGAATTGAAATTTAACAGATATCCAATAAGAATCTATGATGAAAGGAGAACATCGAATGGGATGAGAAAGCGGGCAGGGAGAAATAAGAGAAAAATACCAAATTAACTAAAAAGAAAATTGTTTAAAGATGATAATGATGATTTTTCTTTGAATTTGTTGCGAAAAATAATCTCAGAAAGTGGGTGGTTGTTATAAAAAGATTTTCTTTTTCTTGTCATTTTGCTCATTTCGGGTTCTATGTAATACGAGGGCGGTTTCAGTTATGACTTTAAGACCCGTAAAGCAGCGTTCCAGTGGGATTGAGAAAAAAACGTACAGCAATTTGCTCGTCTTTGTCTTCTTACTATCGCGAAGAAGAGCTTGGTCAAAGCGGATTTAACAAGTTGGCATCACTAGCAAATTACTTAGAAACGGTTTTCTCAGCAACTGCTCATTCCATCTTAATGTGAAATCTTTTATATTTTGTTTCTGTGTTTATATAAACTTTGACGTTAAGCCTCTGTTTTCTAAATAAAATCTTATTTAAAACCTTCCCAGTGTTGCTAACCTGTATGAAAAAAAAAAGAATTGGTGCGATAAAAGTAGATAGATAAAAAAATTCAAGAAGAACAAATTGCGATGTGACTGAATCGAAGGCAAATTTCGTTCATATTCAACAACTCTAATCCAACTGGCCTCGTTGAAGTTGCCAAATCATGTAGATCAATCACTATGCGAATAGATAATTAACAAATAATAAAGTTTTGTTATTACTTCTTTCTGTTCCTGGCTCCCTGACTACCTATTTTTTAAGATCCCATATATTTTAATGGATTAAGATGTCCGTTGGGGCAATGAAAGTTGTTCGATATCTGGCAACAACTCTAATAGATAAGAGAAACTAATCTTCAGCTAAAAATAATATGTAAAGGGGAAAAAATCTGCTAGAAATAAAGCTACTGTGTTAATTTACCCATTACATGGTTGCTGCAACCATACATGATAGTTTTAAATTAAGGTTGTGTTATAGTTGATCTCAGCACTAAATGTCTACATCCGTTGCCCGTCTAAGCTGCAAAAAGTAGACACATGAAAAGAACAATATTACAATTACAACAATGCTAGTCTAATTGCTGCAACCATACATATCGTTGCCGCTTCATTAATAATGTTGAAATAAGTAAAATGTTTTACTTTTGTTTTGTCTATGTATTAATACTTTCGGTATCGATCAATACCAAGACAACAGATTCGATTTCTTACAAACATTCTATTTAATAAAGAAAACGGCAGTTCGGAATGCTGTGTCTTGTGATTGCTGCAAGCATGAATATTGTTGTCGTTACAATATTATTATTGAAATTTGTGTCGGATATTTTTAGGCCAGTACGCATAAGGCTTGTCTTTGCACCATAGAGGCTGCAATAACAGTTGCGTTGCGACTCCTAAAAGGTAACAACACTTTATCGACCAGCCTTTAAAACGTTCAATCCCGAACGCCACTTGTTTTCTCGGCTACATGTAGCAGCCTTCTTTTCTGTCCTTTTCCTCCTAAGAAATGATGACATAAAAGCGTTTAGAGATATTTTAGCAATCCCTTCTAAGCGAATCCCTTTTGAGCAATTCTGGCACCGCCCTCGTATATACACATTAGACGAAATTATTTCATTTGCACAAAACTAGCACTTGGATTCAGCATATATTTTTGGTTTTTCTTTTAGATTTTTTTGTGGCATATTTGCTGTTGTTAATGTTGTTGTAAATTGATTTCGTAATAAAAGATAACCTTCAAAACTATTTCATAATTTTGTTTTTGTGGTTTTTGCTTTGAGAATTTCTTTTTTTTTCAAATAGAAATGAAATTGAAGGGAAGTCCCGTAAAAGATTTTTTTTTTTTTTTATGAAAAAAGTTTTTGAAATTGTAAAGATTTCTTTTTGTGTTTGCAAATTAATAATTATTTTAAATATATTAGTACTTAATTTAGATTCAAAATTATAATATTTAACTGTCGTTTGTGGTTACACACTTTTTTGCTTATAAAAGCTCCTCTGTTATCGATCGTTATGGACTCAAATTGCGCTTAATCGCTTAAGTTTTTTTTTTTTTTTTTTTTTTAGCAAAAACGGGTTTTTTCAAACTTAATTAAAATTTAACGTAAAGAAATTTATAAAGAAATTTGATCGTTTAAAAGGAGGGGAAAAGAACTAAGAACAATTTTAGTTTTCTTACTAAAAAAAAGCGACGTTAACAAAGCGACGGTTTTCTCTCAACTAAAGAAAAATTTACAAAAATTTGGAAAAAGCACAAAAGATATTTTCGAAAATCTTAGAAATTTAGTCGAAAAATTTTCCCACTTCTCTTCACTCAATTTGCGGATTTTGTTCTTCGCATTTCTTTTGGCTGTTCTTCAAAGTTGTTTTTTTTTTTTTTACATTTTCAAACGTTTATTTCAAAAGCGTAAAATACACACACGAATTATTTGAATTTTTAGAAAACATTTTCCTTCACATTTTGTTTGTGTTTCCCATTTTATCGCTGTTTTGTCTGCGTTCGAATTATTTTGGCTTCTGGCCACAATTTGTTCTAACTGTTATAATTTTTCTCGAAATTCTTTCTTTTATTTAACAAATTTGTTTATTTATTTATTTGTTTTCATTTTGCAGTCTTAAAATGTGCACAACGTCTTTCGCTGTTTATTGTAATAACAAAAGCAGAATTTGAAAACGAAACAAAACTGAAAACACTTGTCGGCATTTGTCATTCAGTTTGTCGATTTCTACAAACCGGAAATGTACGAGTACGTGCTGGGCTGCATAAATACATCTGGATTGACTCAGTATTATTTACGAAATAGTTCAATCCATTAGCCCAATTATCAAATCAAAAAAAAAAAAAAAACCCCGTCACATCAATTTTTCTGCGATATTGTGACAGTGTTTTTTCACTTTGCCCTTCAACTCAGACGGCAGAGAGTATTAAACAGTGTGTAGTAAAAGTTTCAATACAAAGAGATTTTCAGTGACATAAAATGTCTTAAGAAATGCCAAATTGCCCGTCCACGAGACCGAGACTCATCAGTTGGCAATGCATTCACAAAAAGCTACTATTGGGTTGGCATCAATGGGTCTTATGTGTTTGAAAACGAGGCAGAATGACAAAAACAGATTTCCTTCGGCCCAAACTAAGCGATATTTTCGTAGCCGGCATATCATTCCAGAAGGATAGTGGACCATGATACATATTTCGCATGAACAGTCATCTCTCGTACAGATGACACAAATTGGCCGCCAAGGTCGTGCTATTTGGCTTTCCTGAAGTTGCACGTCCAAGCCAACAGGTCGCTATCGGCTAAAGCCCCCAAAAACAATATAACGCAAATCATTCAGGACATTGCGGCAACGTTTTTCCAGGTCTTGCCATTTCAAGATCTTCAGAAATCTTATTCTTTGAAGGTAATAAAAGCAACAACTTGAGGGTCATTGAACTAAATTTGCGAATTTGTATGTCTTTGTTTAAGATATACAAAAATATTCGAATGACTGAAGCCGTTAGGATCCTTTAGCTCACTGTTTGCTTGCACGCCCAGCGCACGAGCGACCAGTTCTTTTGTGGCCTTGAATTTCACATTTTCTCATTTTCTTATAACCAAATAGTGATAAAAATGCGAAAAATAATTTGCTGACAGCCACGCCATAGATTTGAAAAACAATTCGATTGGAAACGCGCACATATTTTTGTAGTTTTGCTTTTTTTTCTGCGCCTCCTTTAAAATAATAAAACTTTTGAAAAAAAAATAAATAATCGTAAATTTGGCAATAAAGTCTAGTCAGATGTGATGCCCACATGGTGAAAAAACCATGTGGAACAAAATAATTATCGAAATAAATTTAATTTTAGGAAATTTAAATAAATAAACCGAAAAATTCTACAAGTTCGTTGAACGAATGTATTAAATTACCTTTAACGAATATTTTGTTTTACATCTAATTCATTGCAACCGATTAAGTTGGGTAATTATTTTATGATTTTCGATTAATTAATATGCATTTGGACGGCTCGCTTGTCGCTTTAATTATATTTTGTTATAATTTAAATAAATTGGATATTTGTGACAAACTCTATTTCGATTTGTTGAAATAGTAAACAATTATTTTGAGCAATAAAATATTCATTCGTAGATATTATTTGTTGATGCAAAATTAGTTTAGAAGTTGATTATTTTCAGTGACAATAAAGCACAATGGGCCAGCAGCCAAATATATTGGCCTGAAGATGTGATAATAAATTTTAAATGTTTCATAATGCAGACATACATTCATATATTCCTACATCCATACATAAATATTTAGGTACCAATTTTTATATAACTGTCATCAATACTGGACATTTTATGACTCCTTTTGCGAAAATCAGATGCATTTTTGGTTGTTTTAAAATTCAACAAATTTGTAGATTTTTATAATCCCTTTTTTTTATTATTCCAATCAACTGCATTTTCCACGCAATTGGCAAAATGATGGCGCTGAAACACCTAAACACTTGGGGCATTCAAGTGACAGACATTAAGTCATAAGTTTTAAGATAATATCGGATCGGATATATGTGACTGTTGTGAACAATCTGTCGTACTTTAGTCTGATACCAGCACTTCAAAAAAGTGCAAGTGAAAGAAAAAACTAAAATAATGACTGGTTTGAGCGCAAATCATATTTAAAAGCCATAATGACACTTACTTTTCCAACTCTTTTTAAGGCGAGATTGAAAGAGCGAAGAGATGTTTTGAGATGCATAAAGTTTGTTTATCCTTTTTATGACAACATTCGGTGATGCTTCTTTATTTTTGGAGAAAATCGCTAGAGCGTATAAAACTGAAAAACTAACAGCGTTTTAAGCTGCGAAAGTCACTTTTAAGCAAAAATTTGTCAGATTTTTTTTGCTTGGAACTTTTTGTCGACAACATGTTGAGCAATTTTGTCCTTTTTACAGTTTTTTTCAGTATAGCTGAACTCTTCACTCTTAGTAGAATAATATTTTCCATTCAAATATACTCTGCATTGTAAGAGTCATTACAGTCTAAACCAAATAATTCCTATTTTTCTGGCTGATGAAGGCGAGAAAGATGAAACTAATGAACAATTCTTAACAAAAGTTGCTGGTTTGATCCCTCGAGTCCGGCCTCCTCAAATCTGACAATTGACAACAAAATGTGTTCAAAATTCCACGACAGCCCCTTTAATCAGATGGTTTGCATTCGACTAAAGGAATTTTGAAATACTCGTGTATTAGACTTTGATACGAGTCGAAAGCTTCCAATCGATATACAGTTAAAGATCGTACTTTATCGATTAATTACTTCTTGTGATGGACTTTCAGCACGCAAAGTAGTTACTTCTTGGGTGTGGGGAATGGCGGTACCACAAAAAAACCTGTTTTTAAACCAATTTTGAAATTGAAGCACTAGTTCTTCTACTGGCCTAATTCAAGATAACGACAGAAATTTTGTTCGCAACCAGTGCGAGAAAGCAAAAATTTATGGAAAAATTAACGAAATTCAATATTCAATTTTTCGGTTGAAAAATTTTAAATCTTCTTTGATTTCTCGTGGCCTGGCCGTGGATTATTTCATATCACAAATCTACATATTTACGTTTGTAAAGCAGAATTTACACATTTTATATTTATATTATAACAATATGAACAAATAATTATGTGTTCAATTAATTTCTTGGATGTTTTTTCACAACTAGTGGAACTGAGAATTGAAGTCCCCTTTTATATTATAAATTGAAACAAAATAAATATTTTCTAATTGTTAGTGGTTGCCATTGAGAAAAGAATAAAACAAATGTGCATTTCTTGTACAGAAGGACTGATCGTTTAGTAATACGCAGGACTGTAATCAGAGAAATTACACCTTTAAATTTAAAAATAAAAAACGACAAACTCGTGAAAGTTTGACAAACTAATCATAAGATATATTCATTATATTTAGGAGGAAAAAAATAACAAAACTAAAAAAAAAACAACTATTATGTTCACATTGAAGAAAAATAACAAATTTTTAATAAAAATAACCGACAACCGGCAGCTCTGGGTCGCAACTAAAGAAGAAAAGCCCGCCTGCATGGGATATATCGAGGGCCAGCAAATCAATGTATTTAAAGCGTCTATAATAGACCACAAGCTATTCTTTTTGGTGCTTACGGACTTGCCTTACGAATAACAGAACAAACAGCCACTTATTTAGTTTCTTATAATTTAAGGTAAATTATTATGTTAAATAAAAACATTCAAATAAAAATAAATATTGAAAAATATTTCCAAAAATAAAAAAGTCGTGTTTTATGCCTGTGTTCCAGCTATTTCGGTTTTTCGTTTGTTTTATTTTTTTTTTTTTGTTTTGTATGGACCAGTACTCAGGCGATGATGCCTATAAATGCAGTACTTTGTACCAGCACTAGGAAAATAGGTTGTGTGAAGCGGTCAAAGAGGGAAATAGTGTTTGTGAACTGTTATTTTATGGCACAACAATACAAATGACCCAAAAAGTCTAATTTTTCTACAATTTTTCTTTTTGTTTGTAGCACAACAAGAATTTTTTGTTTAACTATTATAAAATATTAAGACAGCGAGCGACTGTTAGTAAAACCGTTTGAATGCCTCCACACAATTTTTCAAATGTCCTGGTGCACAGAAAATTCCACCCATTTTTTTTAAGTTTCATTTTCAAAGCAAGAACTTCGGAAAGCGTTCACAGAAAAAAAACGAATAAATTAAAATTGGGTTACACTAATTAAAGTGGGCTTTAGTGTACTTTTTAAACCAGCAATAAATTTTGTAATTAAAATAAAATTAAAAGTTTTATTGCATTAATCAAATGTTTAGTTCAGTCAAGCAAAAACTTTGCTAGAAAATAATTTTCTTTTTCATTTAGATTCTTGGGCCTAGAAATTATTTAATATTTTATGCATTCCCAATAGATATTTAACATGTCTGCCAACAGTTTCGTCATAAAGTTTTCTGTGAACCTTGACCCGATAATCTTAAACAAAAACCAGAAAAATCTGAAAAAAAAACTAAACTGCCACCGTCAAAATCACATTTTGTCATTTAATAGATTATAAATATTTCTTTTTTTTTCTTTTGATTTTGTTAACAGGCTTTTAGCTGCTGTTGCAATTCAGGCGCAGAAGCTTTTCGTTATTCTTTTTCAGACAAACTGCGAATATAATTTTGTAACAGTTTTTTGTGCCGGCAACAATTTTTAATTTTTTCTTTGTTTTCGTTTCAACCAAATCAATACAAATTTTCAAGGTTTGTTGGGCTTATGTTGCTGATTTGGATGATTTATGCTTTTAAATTTTCATATTTTAATAAGAAAATATTCAAAAGCTTTGGAGTGATGGAAAAATGAAATTAAATAAATTTGGGTCAATTGAATTATGTTCGTTTTCATGCATGATCGGAACACATCTCTCTCATCTGGCTGGTTGTGTGCAACTTTGATTGATTGACACACATACACTGACGAAAATCATTATTTTAATTGATAGAATTCCATTCATTGCGAACTTGTTCGGTAGTCAAGTCAGTCGTTTGGCGCCAACAACATATAAAGGCTGGAGTATGTAAAACACAACACGATATTCATTTAGGATTTACCAAGTTTGTAGTCACCCAAATACGGCAAATAATTAAATGAAAATCTTCGCCTCAGGCTGTTTTTAATATTGCAATTTTTTTTTTATTTTACTTAAGTTAGAAAACGTATTTAAAATAGAACAAGATGGGGGTAATTTTGTTGTTGCAATAATCGAAAGTGTCCTTAAATTAGTGCAGTTCCTTTCCCTACTGACAGACACAATCTTCTTTTTCTTAGTTGCATTTTCCTTGGATATACGAGTTCAAAAAATGAACCAAAAACGTTCTACCCTCTAACGAGGACAATAGACGCGAATAATTTAAAAGTTTATTGTTTTAGGAAAGTTCCCAACTCCGAAATGTTCACATATTTGGACCATTTTTAGTTAAATCTAACACAAAACGTAAGTGGATATAGAGCGGATTTGTCACTTTTCTTTTAAATGTTTCAAATTGTTGCAAAAAAAAGTATCTATTTTTGGATTTAGTATAATTTTACTGAAACTTGTCCATATTTCTAATTTTTTGTTTTTGGCATTATCGAATGATGTCCTTCAAGTCCATGTAATCGCTGTTCAAAGTGAGTCAGAACTGAATTTATTCCATTTCAACATCTACCCACTCCTGTGGAAAACCCCTTTATAACCTCTCGCACTTTTTCAGCGTCTTTTATATTAAACATTTTTAACAATAATTTTGTTCATAATCGTCTAACCCACGGTTTAAACAAACCGGAAAACTTAAAGTAAAAACCGGGTTTGAGACCTGTAAACGCTTCATACAACATTTATGTAAATTTCACTAACTTCCGGCGGGTAATTTTTATGCGCCTGTGTGGTGGACCCGCAATTGCCGTCAGGTACAGTTTACGGGTGACTTGAAATTTTTTTTATTTTATAAAACTATTTTGTCAAAATTTTAAAAACATTTTATTCAAATTATAGGCAGATGTACGCCCTAAAGTGTAACCAGCTGATGAGAAATTACCAGCGCAGACAAAAATATATTCTTAAGTTATAATGACATTTAGGTTGGTACTACAGCACACGAATCCTTTTGCTCTTGTGCTCTGATGCCGAAAGGACTATTGTACTTGAAAATTATATATAGAAGCGATTAATCAAAAAAAACCAAGATTTGAATTTAGTGATGAGATTTATAATATCAAAACTGCGCAGTCCTTTCAATCAAAATCTCTATGTTTCGTTCGTTAAAGATTTCCGTCCTTTAAAATACATTTACAGGCACTTGACAATGAGTGGCGCCAACATGGACTGTTAGATTTAAGAGCCCGAAAGTTTTTAATTTAAAAAGTTTTCTTAGCGAAAATATTTTTCTCTTATTTTTATTTCGCCTTTTTTGAAAGCATTTGCTAAAAGTGTATTTAGCAGCCTTAATAATTAGCCCAACTGATATAAGAAACAAATTATCATGTGACGCAATTGCTGCAATCTTATTTACTAAATAAGGTATAACAAATATGGTAATTATAATTTTGAGACCCACCTACAGATTTACGATAATAATTTTAAGCTGCAATAACTAAATTGATTTCCCTTTTAATTGCTGTAGCATGACAAAGACTTCAATTTAATGTTTGTAACAGACTTTTTGAACTCAAATAGAGGAGTTTTCTAAAGGGAATAAAACAAAGATGAGTTTTTGAATTTTTTAAATTGACATGAAATCTGGAGATGCAATTTTCGATAACTTTATCTCACATTCGTGGCCGTATATCGGCAATTACGCGGCGAATGGTGTCCTTCAAGTGGTCAATCGGTTCGGGCTTATCGGCCTAGACTAGCGACTGCACATGACACCCACAGAAAACTAACTGTCTAGCGCCGTTCAATTGCACGATCATTAATTGCTCTGAAGCACGTAACAGACGTATTTCAAACACAAACATGATTTTCAAAATAAATTTGCACAATTCGAAAGCCTTGTTCAGGCATTAGTCTACTCATGTTGAAATGCCAAACCGAACTAAACATAAATTACTTGGCAGCTGACAAATGGACGCATTGCCAAGTTTTATACCTGCGTAAAAACCACCCTTTATAAATATTAGATATAGTTTTATTCAAATCGGGTAATTTCCAGCATCGATTTTGGCAACACTGGAGCACATGTGCACACACATTCCACTGAATGCCGTCAGTGGACTCCATTGCTTTTACTGTCTGTCTATTAATTCCGGGGCTTACGTTATGATATAACACACATAAAAATATATATGTACATACAAGTATCTATATAAATATGTCTGTAAATCAACTAATCCCCACAACACAACGATTATGAATCATATGAAAATAAAACCAATTAACACTTTGTATTTCATATTTGTTGGAAAAAAAACCAAAATAATCTTTATTTTAATCGCATTTAGCAGACATTAAATGAATTAATCAAATACTTCACTTCAGACAGTCAATAAAAATTTCTTCCATTATTTTGCCTCCATAGAAATCAATCAAAATTTTTACAAGTTTTTATTGACTCAAAAGCCCACAATAAAAACGAAAAACACAACAACAAATCAGTCACACTTATGTAAATTTCTCCAGATGAAATAAAGATAAGATTTTTATTCAAATCGCAATAACAATAACAAAAACAAATACAAACACACAAAATGTACGAGTATTTGCCAAAACAAAGCAGAAAAATAATAATAATAATAATAAACAACAAAGACAAAACTTTCTTTGCCATAACAAACCTGGTGCTCTTTTTGTATTCAATATCGATTTTTAATAACCGAAAATTCAGCCCAAAATGAAAATCAAAATCAAGACCAGATAAAGAGCAAGAGAATGGCAACGAAGAGCAGCAGGAAATTGAGTAAAGTCTTTAAACTGGATCATATCAATCAATTTCGTGTGCGAAGAATGATCGTATTTTGATACGGATACAATTTCATGAATACAGTTTTGAATAACATATTCATACATACATCCATACATACATACATACATACATACATACATACATTCATACATATGAATGTATGTATATGTACATTTGTAAGAACAGCACTAAAGCAGCCAAGAAACAAACAACAGAGAGGATTTTTTGCAAACAACAAACCGGCTTTTTAACTTTGTACTTTTTTGTCTTTGGAGAAGCAGAGAATAAAGCCGACTTGGGGCTGAGCATTTGTTGCCCTACAGCAAGTAATTGCTGTGAAGCGTAGTGTGAACTTGATATCGGTTTTATGAGCAACACCCTCGCTCCGCTAGCGAGAACTCGTATACGAGTGTGTGTCTTTGTTATTAGAGTCACTCTCTCATGGTTACAACTTTACTGTTGCAGTAAATTATGCCGCAAGGCACATGGCATACAGACAAAGTCATCATTCAGTGCATTTAAACAAAATTCAAATAGTTCTAGCCCGTGAACGACATCTTAGAGGAACTAAATCTTAAGCCGATTGTTGAAGCAGAATCATTGATTTCATCAACGAAAAGGACCCTCCTGCTTCATGATCTCGCAGGCTAAAAGAATGCAAGTATTTCGCACAACAAAAGAATCTACTTGCGTTCCTGCAGAATCGCCAGAAAGCTCTCCTTCAGATAGCCAACTTGGCCCTAAAATGCAAATCAGTATTTTTGCCCGGTCCAAGCACTCGAATAGGCGAATGTAAATTTGTTGCGAAATAGACTCTCTGCATTAATTCAATTAAAGTTGAGGGCCTGTTAAGTAATATTTTGCAAGTTGTCGTGATGGAGCTCCACCGCGCGCAGGTTAGGCGCTGACCATTTGAAGCTAGTCAGGGCACTCTGCTTTCGAGGAATAGAGGGGAAGAGGTCCCTCGGTTGGCACGGCAACCAAAACTCTAGAAAGTTTATGTATGACTTCGCTTATGCATGTTCTTCCGAAACCTTCACTAAACGTCAATTGGCAGAGCGAGCACCGACAGCCGTGTAGACATCAAGGCAGGCGCTGGCATTAAATCATATCCAACTGTCGTGATGGAGCAGGCAAAGAATATTAAGTGCAGCATATTATTTTTATAAGGTGGCATCACCGCGACAGCTTATTATTTGCTGTACTCTCGTGTTCCAACTGCCCACCAAAATCATGTTTAGACATCCAGTTCAACCAACAACTGGACTGGCCGCTTTGTAAAGTTAATCCACCTTAAGGTCCGTTTACACGGCAACATAAAGTACTACGACTTTGCACAATCAAATCATCACTACATCATGGCTACACGGATGGTAAAAAGTAAAATCAAACCAATTCAGCAAAATCCATTCTTAAAATATATAATTTATAAAAATCATTTGATTTTTTAACTTTTTTATTATATAATTTCCTACTACATATTTTTAATTTAATTTTAAGCCAAAATAGAAATTGAATGCAGGTTTGTTCTGCCGATGGTTCAAGTTCTACAATATTTACAAAAACCACATGAAAATTTATCGCGTTGAATTTGATTCTTGTTGTAATAATGGGTAGCACCTTCAAATACATTCTATTGGTGCTGCCGATATGTAGATACTGTAAAATACACCTCTGGTGTGATTTACCGAACCCTTCACAAATTTTGCATCCGTATTCTCTCACACTCTGTACATTTTGCTGTTACACGATAAGACTTATTTCATGCTACCAAATTGCTTGACGTACGTATGTATTTTACCCTTTAGTACAAGTGGAGTGGAATTCACAATATAAAAAAAGAACTGTCAAGTGAAGTGATCGCGAGATAATTTCAGCGTTAAGAAAGTTATAATGACGCGATATTGTAAAGTAAAAGCGTGTGTCAAGTTTAAACCGCAAATGGTTTAACAGTTCCATGATTTTTGTGTTAATCATAATCTCACCAAAAAACTTTATGAAATAAATATCTAAATATGTATTAGATCGATCCATTAGACCAATGTCCTGTCATTTTGTGAATGCTAAAGCGAAGCACGTACTCGTGCATAAGTCTTCGCGTAAACATGTTATTACGTTGACAGCGTTTCGTAATTGGAGTACGTAAGAGCTTAAACTATAACTGTGTGATATTGTAGAAGTCATGATCATGATTCTGTGTCAAATATAAATTCGTTTTGTGAAAAATATTTCATGACTTAGTGATCGCCGTCTTAAAGCGTTCAGAGCATTGACCACACATTTGAACCTAATCAATTAAGTAAGTCGATTCGAGTCGACGAGTGTCCTTGCATTTTATTTGTGTGTTTCTGCGCAATTGAGTCACCAAGTTAAAAAGAACAGAATTGTCTCTAACACACAGCGTCATACAATCACTGGCTATTTAGCCTTGACAGAAGCTTTAAGCCGCTAATTGGGCATAACCAGTAGATTCAAGAATGATGTCTCCTTGCAACATTTCGTTTCTCCAATTTCGTATGCATTCAGCTTATGAGCTGTCCAGTGAATCGGTTTGACTATATATCGCAAATCATATTCGCCAGTGCTGCCACTGTTTAAAGTCCATCTGGTTTAATGCAAATGTAGTAGAAGTTTTTCTTTTACAAGGTTGCAGTGTTCCTCGTTCTCTTTGAAATTTCACCAGTTACAACAAATAACTACGAAAGTTCTGAGTAAAACAATTTAAGGCCGAGCTGTTTAACAGGTGCCACAAGTGATGAAGAGCCATCTGTATGAGCAGAGCCAGCAGCAGAGTGGCAAAGTTGTATACCCCAGTAGTGGGTATTGCTTGTGCTTCTAAAGCTTCAAGCTGGCCACAGTTTTACTGAAGCTGTCTTGGATTTGATATATAATTTTAATTTTTAAATATTTTGGTTTTACAAAAATAGCTGGAATTTTTTTTCTTTCACTTAAGGAATCAATTTGTGCTTTTGCACGCAATTTTTAACACTTCCCCCTTAATTTAATTAGAATATTAATTAGAAGATAAACAAAATTTTTATAATATAACCCAAAAAAAAAAAAAAAAAATACGGCAAAATAAATGAGTTTCAAAAATATTTTATATGGAAAAAATAATTACTTTGATTTTATCTGTTTTCGAGGAGAATTCCTTCTGTTTTCACAGAATAAAAATAAAATTGTTATCAGTTGTTTGTTGCGGCAGCTGGTCTTAATTTTGCTGTTTTGGTTGCTGTTGATAACTTTAGCACAACATTTAAACTTTATTTAGTTGCTTGTTAAAACTTGTTGTTGTTTAAGATAAAATATTTATATATTTTTTAATTTTCGCATTTATTTGTTTATCACTGAACGACTTGAATTTTTGTCGTAACACTTTTCTGATATTTTGCTCTTATTTTAAGCTACAAATATTTTTGTTTTGTTTTCTTCTTTCTTTGTTGTGTTTTTTTCCACTTTGATTATTTGAACAAAAGATGACCTTTTTCTGTAAATAATAACAATTTCTTAAGGGCGATTTTTTGGCTTTTCTTGTTGTCTGCCGTAGAGGGAAACAAGCGCAACCTCTGACATATACCGCACGCGTTCAATGCAAATAAGCGAATGAAGTTTCAGTTGTTCTCTCTGCCTCAAGTCGAAAGAAACTTATTTTGTTGTAAAAAAGATCTTTTAGCCATAAAAGCTGCTTGCACAAGCAGCAAACAGATATCGTTTGATGTGAACGGGTGTGCAAGAGTCAATTACTTTAAGTCAAGTACGTGTTTTGTGGACTGTAAGAGTTGCCATCCCACTGACGCTTAAGATTCCTATTGGGGAATTGTTTCTTTGCAGTGAATTTAGACACGAAGATACAACAATTGTCGTTTAAATGACAAAGTCACACTTTTCGCAATTTTAAGATTTGACTTGAGCCATTTTGATAAAATGCCGCAAATATGTCTGCTTATTACCAGAAATAGAAACGCATTACGCTATTGACAGGAATTGAAGGCGGCTATATCTATTGTCTTAGACCGACACAAATTCAAATATCTATTAAAACTAAATAATATATGTTAACGGCGGGTGTGAAACGGAGAAAAATTCCTTTAAAACGTTTAATTTTTTTGCAAGTATTATTTGACAGTTTATAGGGTACAAAAAAAAATTGTAGTCAGCAAAACCCAGATACCGGCCCATTATTGCGGCACGAAAAAATCTGAAAATACAAAAAACAACTTGGCGAATATTTTTCATTATTCATCCAACGGCTGAGCAAGACAGTTCGTTGTGTTTTCAAAAATCAACTTAAAAATTTCAAATCTAAAAATACGCGTAAAAGCTGATTATTTAAGAGTTCTAAAAATTTTATATATTGAACTGTTTATAATAAATGTCTTACAAGCCAAAAGCAAATTCGTTCTCCTTTTCACAAAAGTGATCGTGATAATCACGATTTTTTGCAAAATTCGTGCACCGACAAAGTAAACAGACAACATTATCCAATTCGGCAACGATAAAAATATTTTCCGGAGCTACGATTATGTGAATGCTCGTACGCACAACGCCGACCAATAAACGTCTGAAGAAAGGCCCAATTTTTAGCGGCCACTAAAGCGGCGATCACACTTGCCGATTAGCACCGACATGAGGAAACAGTTGCTTGCAGAGAACTATTTTTAGCGAGTAAAGAAAATAATATACAATAATACAAATATTTTTACAAATACTAACGAAGGGAATATAACGTGGCTTAATCCGCTTGAAATACCGCTCAGGGAGTAGAGAAACGGCTACAAATTACTTCATCGTGAACCGTTTACTGTTGATTATTTTAACGTTTTCAAATTGGTCGATATGAATCGAAAAATATTACCACGATATGCAACAAGGCTGAAAAATATATCGGCCCATGTATTAAAATCTGCGCGGATTTAACACCATGAAAATCGTTACAAATTGTGCCGATATTGGAATCCCATATTTATACCTTTAATTTCTCTCCGTGTTGGCTTTAGTATTGCATATAAATCTATATATTGAAGCCATTGTTTGACTCTGCATCATCATCAGTGCAAATCTTCACAACGGCTGCTTAAAGTTTCAAGAAATTTGACTTGGCAGCCCTTAATTTTACGGGTGCTTTGAAAAACAAAAAAACAAAAATATTCGCCTTGATATCAAGTTCAGGCGAATTTATCTTTTAAGAGCAAAACTTCATCTCGCTCTCTTGCAGCGACTCTTTGTTATACGATTGCAGAGAAATATCTCAAAAATAAGTGCAGAATAAACTTTTTTTTTTGGTGTTTTTGTAATTGTTTACCTGTTGATTATTTTGTTTTTATCACGAGAAGAATAACAAAACGAAAAAAAACAGAATTTTAAGAAACTGCAGCAGCAAAAATAGAAACAAATTATGATTAAATACATAAAAAAACAATAATAACGAATTCCATCCGAATAAAAGTTTTAGAACTTGAGTTGTTCGCCTTTCGTGGGGTAGAGTCTGTGTACTTGACTTGAGATAAGGCATGCAAACCCCGCAAAAAGATAAATGTATTGGACATTTATATCTAGTATGTATGTATGTATGTATGTGTGTGTGTGTGTGTACATGTGCACAAACGTTCTTACTTGGGTGCGGATGTACGCATCACATCGTCAACAACGATACTAAATTTCATATCTATATTCACAGAGTATTCCGATTCCGAGTGTATTGTTAGACAGACAGTTTAGCGTTTGAAGCTTAATACTAGATACAGGGTACTTTTTACCTGCCGAAAGCTTTCGAATGAACAAAATATTCATTTAGGAGCGTATTTTGGAGTTGTAAAGGCGACAGTGTTGTTAATTTTTAATTTTTATACCCGTTTTTTTATATAGTTTTTATACAATATATTTTATGCTTTTAGCTCAGCGAGTTTGTCCATTAATGAACTTCAGAAAACAGTTCATTAATACATACATATAAATATGTATGTACATTTTGAGATAGATTTTATTGTAAATCTAAAAGAACTCGCGTTGGTGTAAATGCACCATAACAAGCATTGAAATTGATGCAGCGCTTCTGTTCGTTAAAGGAAGACATTTAAAATTTTGTTTATCAAAATTATTAATGCCCGGTTATTGGAGTGTCCACTTATGCGAATGCACTTGATGTAGAGAAGTAAAAGCACATGTTGGATCTGCAAAACTTATTCGGAGATGGCAGACGTCCGTTTAAAGGAACTCTCCAATATGGGAGACTTCTCTTATAAAGCGTGTTTTTTTTACAGTGTCACAACTTTGAGTTGGCATCACTGCCCTATTTGAGCACCCATTTAACAGCTGATAGTGGCTTTTTTTTAGTTTGCTTTGAAATTTCATTATGAATCGACTTAGACCAGAGCAACGAGTGCAAATTGTTAAAATTTTTAATCAAAATTCAGCGCTAAAATTGCTTTTACTCAAAGAAACTTTTGATTAAAAAAATAATTTCACGTAATGGCCCAATTAATTGGCCACCAAGATCGTGTGATTTACCCCATTTGGATTATTTTCTTTGGGGTTGTGTTAAGTCACTTGTCTACGTCGATAAACCACAAACAATTGAACACCTGGAAATCAACATTCGAAGAGTTATCGGCGAAAAGTTCTTGAAAATTGGTGTTCCACATTGCGGATGTTCTGCAAAAATAATTTATGTATATTTAAGCACAAAAGACGGACTAAGTTAGAATATCTGGTTATTTGAGTTATTTTTGGCAACAATAAGAGGGACAGATTTTGAGATCTTTTAGTGGGTTCCTGCCACGACGGCCTTACCCCACGGCAAAGTCTGCCCATAGTGAAGAAAAGCGTTCACCGCCGTCCCCACGCACGGCAAGCTGTTATCATGACAGCCTCTCATGCATGAGCACCAATTTGATCATATGCAGTTGGGCGCATAATCTTCCCTTGGCATAGGGCGGAGCCTATATAAACTGCTTCCGTTCTATGGGTCACGGCATCCGGTTGCAATGCAACTCCACGCCAAGCAATTTGTTCTCCCCGCGATTTGGGTCTAAACCACAGCCATCACCATAGCAATAAGAGGGACAAGCGGTAAAAATAATTCTATATATGTAAGTCTAACTGTGTGCAGGAGGTGTGGTAATTGCCAAGAAATTACTAAACACTTACGTTATCGCTGAGTAGTCGTAGAATATTTTCAAAGAAAAAATTGCATAAATACAGACAAGTGATAGTTTCTGTCCCACCAGCCGATTCTATCCGCTCACGCTGTTGCTCAGTCAAATTCCGGCTGAATAGCAGTGATCATGATACAAGAAGATACGTAAAGAATTACAGTGCCAGAGCGGCATAAAGGAGAAATATTTAAGAATATAAAGAATAATGTTTTGACACACCAGGTGGGTTTTCTAGTGCAGAGTCACATATACTAAAAAATCATTTTTATTACTTATGCCAACATTTTGTCAGTAGCCATGAGAATTTTTCAAAATTTGTATCTTCAGACATCCAAGTTTATAAGCTCAGCTGTTTGGCTACTTGGGTTTGGCTTTTTGAAACCTCTAACATATACATCGTGGTAATCGATTTGAAAATTATTATTAGAACATTTTTATCTCAATTCTAATTGTCTTTATTGCAGGCAATTAAATGTAAAGTTGGATGTTTAAAATTGTCTGCCACCAACGACTAGAAAGAAGGGCAGCTACGAAATGTCGGCATATAGACACGCAGAAAACCTAAAAAAACCGCTATATTCCTGAAAGTGACCAAATAAACTCAGTTATATATATAAATAGTGTAAAAAATATACGTATCAAGCACTTAAGAAAATGAAAACAAATTTTTTAGAAACATATTTTTAATTTGACACAACAACATATTCATCACATTCCCCGAAAAAAAATATCCACCCAAAAACAAACAAAAAACTCCTGCTGTATTTGTAAACTACTAAAAAGAAATCCTGCAAATGAGAGCCTCCACAAACAACAGGAACATCAACAAGCGTCCGATCAAATACAATAAAAAATCAAAGTGAACTGAAATTGTAGCGAGCGAGTACTTAAAAAATAAACACTGAGTCCTAAAGTTTGTTGGCCAAAATCAAACAAACCAAAAAAAAAAAAAAACACAAAAAATTGGAAACCAACAAAAAGTACAAGACCAAAAAAAAAAAGAAGCTGAAGAAGAGAAGTAGAAGTATTTTTGTAATGTTCTAAATTTAGGCTGCTCAAACTGGTTCCTCCAGTTTCCTGATAATCTGGGTGACGACTACGCCTGACTATGGCCATGTTGCGAGTTGGCTGCTGCTGATCATGATGATGATGCCATGATCTGTTTTAAAACATGCAACATACAAGAGCACATCAGGCAACCAACGTACAGGCAACGGACGCAATACCAGCAGACCGGCACAAGACTGGATTCACTAGTCATAACAGATGGTACAACTACAAATTTTTCCTTGATAACAAATAACTGAAATTAAAATATTACAATCATTAGTTTATAGGAATTTTTCTTCCGGCAATTATTGGATTCTAACGGGAATCAGGTCTTCCTGAATATAAAGCCGACAGGGTTTTCTCCACTTAACAAACCAACGAAACTCTAGGAATTTGATGTGTGATTTCGTGTGAGTCATAGGATGAGGTGTACTCTTCTTCTGGCTATGATAAGGATGTAATGCTGTACTCTCGCTAATGTATGTATATTTCTCCGAGCTGCTGTTGTCTTGCGGCAGATTCCTGTTACTCGTAAGAACTAGATGGTGGCAATTTTCAGGTGAGTCTGGTTAGAAACTGAAATGTCTTTGAGCTTTCGGGCCATCAAAATTTGTTTCGACTGCCGCTACGACAGCCCACATAACACGCAAAGTTGTCTGCTATGTGTGATCGCAAGCCATTGACAAGATCACCAAGTCGAGTTGGTCCACCGTCAAATTAGACCATAATGACAGTTGCTGATGTATGTAAATCAATTTCACAATCTGCAGTCTGACAATTTTTTTCAGATGAATATATCGTTTTAATTTCTTTTTTTAAACCTCGTTTCAGCGCACGATATATTTTTAAAATGTTTATTATCTTAATTTAACTTTATTAGTATCATAATAACGAATTTGATTGCAGTTTAAAGTAGTGCAACACTAGACTGATTGCAGCTTAAAACTTTGCAATCATTGAGTGATTGGAAAATATTTTCAAGCAGTTATTGTTTGGCCTTCAATGTACTTCTATATATACATATATTTTAATAGCCTCACCGATGATATACTTATATCCCTACCGAAACGCAGGTCATAGAAAAGATTTATCTAAGGAACGAGGAAACTGTCCAATTCTATCGATTTTTTTTTTGTACAGATTAGACTTAATCCCCGAAATAATGATCAAGTAACTGTCATATAATACAGGGACCCGGGGGTAATATGATAGCAAAAAGCAATAGTATTCTCACTTTTAAAGTAATACGTGCGAAGTGATTGTAATTACTTTAGTTTTGAAAGTAGTGCCATGTTAATATTACATGGATGTTTATTTGGTCACTGTAATTTTGAAGCTGGGGAATGTTTTATTTTATAAATTATTTGCTCGCAATTATTTGGTTGTCTAAGATATTAAAATGGCCGGGAGTTCTGGGTTATAACGAATTTTTGCGGTAGTGGTGCAAGGAATAGGCAAAGAAAAGAGTATGAAAAGAAGTAGTCATGTCGGCCGCGTTAACACTTTGAAGTCGTTGAATAGTTAGAAGAAGGAGACGAAATTTTCTTATGCCCTACAGATGGCTCTGTGTCACAGTTATGAATTAAATTATAAAAGTGACATAATACGAGTATTCTTACGCTATAAGAGTTTTTTTAAGAAAAAGAATTTAATGGCATTTAAAACACGTCTACACACATTAAGTTTACAGCCCTCGTTACAACAATAGTTAGACCCTTTAGCCGAACAAATAATATATGCACATATGATTGTTTGGTTGCTTCAAAGATCTGCTTCAGTTCATCATTTCGCAGCGCACAAAAGTATCCAAACAAAAATAATGTCTATGCCATGATGGGTTTCCTTTTTTTCTGTTCGTTATTTATCGCTAAAAAAAAAGCACAGAACATGATGGACAGTAAAAGGGCGTAGTTGCTGAAAGATGTTTAAGGGCCGATTAGTTTTATAACATTTCGCATTCTTGTCCATCCACATTTTGCGCTCGAAAATAAAATTTTTGTCCAACGATTATTCTCTATTCGGTTCTAAATCGAACAGAGAATAATGAGATGTTTAATGACAAAAAAAAACGTATTTTTGTACACAAATAACTTCAGCGTAAAATAAATAAAAACTTTTGACGCTGTTCTGAACTGATCTTATCGAGTTCTATATGCGCCTGCGCTGTGCATTTTAAAGAAGTTCAGTTTTGTCAAAATGGTCGCAGGATCATCAAAGTGAGCAAACCGGCAGCTAAATTGTAATGTTTTGCCTATAACTTTATTAAATGTGTAACTTCTGGGTAAGAAGTTTTCCTAACAGCACAAGTACTATTTTATTCCCGCTTTCATCATCACTTGAATCAACATTTTTTGCACATACATTTTGCAATAAGAATAAAAACAAACACAATTTTGAATGTAACTTAAAAACATATAGATGGGCTTTTTGATTTCATGAAAAACGATAAACAGCTCAAGTGGGGGGAATGCACTGGACAGTGAGAACATGTAATTTGAGCCCCTTAGACTTTTTCTTGTAACAGTCGCCGGTGTATGTGAACACAGTCAGAAAATTATTGTTCCGCACACAAAATTTTTGTTTCCCTAAATTTGTGAAAACTTAATAGAATTTTCTTTATATTTCACTAACTCTTTTACTCACTTCACTTCAATCTTATTAACTTTACAAGGTTTTCGCTGGCATAAATGTTTTGCCTCTCAGCAAAACACGTCCCTGTTTCGGCCAACTCGTCCCTCAAGAGCCAAACACTTTTTGGCCAGCAGTAGTAAATGTCGTTCTCAACTGTCTTTTGGTTTTAGTTTTTCTTTGCTCTTTTTTTTTTTTTTTTTTTGTTTAGTTCTGTTTGCTGACATTGTAGTTGTTGTTCGGCAAACAAAAATTTTAACTTCTGCCTCAATGATTTTGACTGAGAAAGTGGTTCTGTTTGAGCTGGTCTTTGTTTTCATTTATATTTCAAGAGTTTCAGTTTCTTTTAGTTGTGGTTTTTATGTATAATTTTTGTCCTTAAACTGGTTTCAGTTGGCCCTTTTCTTCAGGTTGATTAATTAAAAAAAAAAAAAAAAAATATATTATAAGTGAAATTTTCTTATTTGAGCATTTTTCAAAAGAAACTGCACAGACGAATCAAACAGAAAATATTTATTTACATTAAGTTTTTCATATTCTAGTTTTGAACATTTTGCATTTCTGTTGAATAAAAATAAACGGAGCTGAAATTCTTTATATTTTTTTTAATGTCAAAACTAGTACAAAATATAAAACTAAAAACTTTTTCACTTCAATTGTTTACGGTACATATATTTTTTTAAAAATTTTGCGGAAATATATTTGCGGACTTGATGGGCCATAGTTTATTTCTGAATTGTCTGCAAGGGATTCCTTTGCTGATTATTGCATTAGGAAACTACATGATGCCAAAATGGACAAAAACCTACAATTTTTGACGTCTGAAAGTGATGCCAAGTACTTTAAAGGTGATACTTGAGCAACGTTCTGCCTTAATTAAACTGGCAGTGATGCACAATTGCGTATCCAAGTTTTAAGCAGCAACATTGTTCATCCAATTTAAAAAATATGCAGTTATATAATTAACTAATTGGCGTAATATTGCAGGAAATTCAATGCGGAAATAGTTCCAGATATTACAAAGTTATGATGGATTAAGTACAAAGCCCTGCCTGCTCCTGTTTCGAAGCTGGTTTCTAGCCTTAAGACTCTCAGCCTTTCCCATTTTCGGCTTTCATAGATTGTAAAAATCCATGATCAGAAGATTTTGAAAGACTACATGAGGTTTGCGCAGCCCCCCTTAATACAAAAGCACACACGAGCTGGTGCTTATACTGGAGGTACAGATATTCGGATAACTGAAAGCGATGGCGCACACAAGTGGAGGGGAACCTCAACCAACTTGGTGTGAAAAAATTGGAGGCTGCTTGCTAAGGATCGTGCCAGTTGGAAAAGCTTGTTGCTTGAGGCCCAGATTCACGTCGGAATGTAGCGCTAAAGGAAGAAGAATAAAGAATGTAGCGTGATCTATGGCGCTACATCATGCAATTCTGATATACACGGAGTTGGCGACATTGACAGTCAGGCAGCGCTGAAACTTTTGAAAAAGCCTATTCTAAAGCGGTAATAAGCAGGTGAGTGCCATGGAAACCAATAGCACTAGGGCCAAAAGTATGAGGTGAGGTTAAGCTGGGTTTCAACAAAATCACACCCAGTTGAGTTGCCAATACCAAGATCTGCGCATCTACGGACTGAAACCCGTATCAGTTTTGGTTGCCGTTCAGCTCTAGATATTTATAAAATGTTCAGGAAAGGCAGACACTTTCGTTTTTTTTTTCAAATACTGCATCGTTTTCTCTAGGCTTTTGGAGCCAGAAGAAGATCATTTATTTTTAAGTGTTGTAGATATCTTATTTTCCGGCATTTCTTTTAGTTAGTCCTGGGCTCCACTCAGAAAGATATTCCAACGCCAAATTGTTCTACAAACAAAACGAAACTTTGCTTCGCACGGAATGCTTTGTGCAGCCAAAAAAAGTATCGCAAATTGCAAACGTTTAACAAAATAAAATAAATGTATTTAAAAATATATTTAATAATATGTTGCGGCTGGGTGGGTGAGTGAGTGAGTGGGTGGATGGTTGTGAGTGGTGGCGGTGATGGCTGCAACGTATAAACTGCGATGTGCTTTTGCGAGCGACTGGACGAACTGTTGATGTGCTCGTGGAGCTGCGGAACGTTTGTTTGCCAAAATCTTCATCTGAAGTTTGTTAGAAAAGTACTCGCATGCCACCCTGCCAGCACGTTTCATTACATTTCATTTACGCCTGCAACATGTGGCAAAAATTCCATTTTTAACAACTGTTTGTTCGTATGAGTTTCTTTATCCTTTTTTGTTTTTGTTTTTTTTTTGCTCTCCCATTTATTGTTACTGTTGAAATGTTGTTGTTGTTTTCAAACCAAAATGTTGTTCTTTTCATACCGTTCTTGACTTTATCTGTAGGTTGGCCTTTATTTTCTGTGTTTTTCTTTTTGGTTTTTTGCTGCTCGCCTGCGGTCTATATTCATTTAAGCTGACACACATTCTTACACTTGGTTTGTACAATATTTAAAATGCATCCAGTTAAGAGAATAGATTCGTTTAAAGGTACCACTAGTGTCATCATTTATACAAGCCCATCCAACTCATCCAACTCAGCGAACAACATCCAGCCGAACCAGCCATCCAAGTAACCATTTGTTCATGCATGCACATACATATAGACGCGTACGTGCCTTTTGGCTTTAAAAATAGTCCAAGTCCAATTTGTGTGTGGAATAAAGTAAATCATTTAGCCCCTCTTTTTTTCTTACATTCTTACATGTTGGCAAAGTGCACAATCCCAGTTGCATGCAGGCTTCGGTCTGCGTGTGTGTGTATGTGTTGCTGCCACATATTTTCTGCGATTCTTGTTTTCCTCAATTCTCAGCATTATTTGTTTGATTTGTGGCACAATGTTGTTGTTCTTGGTCATCGTCTTATTCGTTTTATTTATACATTTTTTTTTTGCTTAAGTTGGTTTCGTTTCAATTTACGTTTTTCTTTCGTTTGGGTTTTTTTCTGTTGTTTTGCAAAATGATTTCACCGCCACAGGAAGGAAGGTGAAATTATTTAAAAAATGTCACGCATGCGTTGTTGGCATTTAAGTAATTGTGCAAATAAATACAAAAATAACAACAACAACAACAACAACAACAACAACAGCAATAGCGAAAAAGACAACTAAACCAACAATAAAATGCTTGAGAACATTTATTGAGCAGCAAAAACTAAAAGAATCTTTTAGAGCATTTTTCTTAGATGTGGAAAAATTTCAGGAAAAAGTATGTATGTATGTATGTATATGCATATGAGTACATACATACATACATACATTCATAATAAGATTTACATACATATGTATTTATAAGAGTTTGTTTTTTAACACCTTTTCTCTGTTAGGATTTTCCCAGTATCGTATAAACAAATGCGTTGTGGTATTTGCGAATGAATGAGTTCAAATGAACGAGTTCGTATAAAATCGTTTAAATGGCTGATGTCAAATGAACGAGTTGCAAAGAACGAGTTTGAATGAACCAGTTGGAATGACGGAGTGGAAATTAAAGAATCACACAATTAGTCATATTCAGCAGGTCATTTGATGGCTGTATTTATAAGAGTTTGTTTTTTAACACCTTTTCTCTGTTAGAATTTTCCCAGTATCGTATAAACAAATACGCTGTGGTATTTGCGAATGAATGAGTTCAAATGAACAAATTCGTATAAAATCGTTTAAATGGCTGATGTCAAATGAACGAGTTGCAAAGAACGAGTTTGAATGAACCAGTTGGAATGACGGAGTGGAAATTAAAGAATCACACAATTAGTCATATTCAGCAGGTCATTTGATGGCTGTATTTATAAGAGTTTTGTTTTTTAACACCTTTTCTCTGTTAGTATTTTCCCAGTATCGTATAAACAAATACGCTGTGGTATTTGCGAATGAATGAGTTCAAATGAACGAATTCGTATAAAATCGTTTAAATGGCTGATATCAAATGAAGGAGTTGCAAAGAACGAGTTTGAATGAACCAGTTGGAATGACGGAGTGGAAATTAACGAATCACACAATTAGTCATATTCAGCAGGTCATTTGATGGCTGTATTTATAAGAGTTTGTTTTTTAACACCTTTTCTCTGTTAGAATTTTCCCAGTATCGTATAAACAAATACGCTGTGGTATTTGCGAATGAATGAGTTCAAATGAACAAATTCGTATAAAATCGTTTAAATGGCTGATGTCAAATGAACGAGTTGCAAAGAACGAGTTTGAATGAACCAGTTGGAATGACGGAGTGGAAATTAAAGAATCACACAATTAGTCATATTCAGCAGGTCATTTGATGGCTGTATTTATAAGAGTTTTGTTTTTTAACACCTTTTCTCTGTTAGTATTTTCCCAGTATCGTATAAACAAATGCGTTGTGGTATTTGCGAATGAATGAGTTCAAATGAACGAATTCGTATAAAATCGTTTAAATGGCTGATATCAAATGAACGAGTTGCAAAGAACGAGTTTGAATGAACCAGTTGGAATGACGGAGTGGAAATTAAAGAATCACACAATTAGTCATATTCAGCAGGTCATTTGATGGATGTATTTATAAGAGTTTGTTTTTTAACACCTTTTCTCTGTTAGGATTTTCCCAGTATCGTATAAACAAATGCGTTGTGGTATTTGCGAATGAATGAGTTCAAATGAACGAGTTCGTATAAAATCGTTAGAATGGAAAATGTCCAATGAACGAATTTTAATGAACGAGTTGCAAAGAACGAGTTGCAAAGAACGAGTTGCAAAGAACGAGTTGCAAAGAACGAGTTTGAATGAACGAGTTTGAAAGAATCAGATAAATCAAATGACCGAGTTAAACTGAACGAATCACATAATTGTTCGCCTTCAGAAGATCGTATAAAGCAGCAATTCTGACGCATCGTTCAATTTTAATTATTCATAGAGAGTATCTTAGTAAATATTTTTAATACAAAACATATCCATTAGCAGTATTAATTCTTAACAACCAGTTCCACTTAACTTGGCTTACACTTAACCATAAGCACAGATTTTTTTTTTGTTTCAACAATTTTAATATGATATTCGAGGTATTACATTTTAGGATTTTATATTCATTGGGATCACGATTGTTGTACTATTTTACAATGACATATTATTTATGACTGAACTTTGTAATACTGTATCATCGGGTAGAGTAACATTTATTTTTTTTTTTATATTTTTGTACTATTTTCAAAATGTTCTGTTGCATTTTTGGCGGAATTGTATTATTGACTATTTGTATTTGCTTTCGTTCAATTATTGTTCAATATTATTGAGTACGTGTATTGTTATACAACAATATATTATATTATTGTATTCAATCATTATTATTTCATTAATTAATTTATTATGTCATTTTGTTTTTTGTTTTTTTGCTAATATGTTAATGTTTTTTTGTATAATTGCCAATGACTTTGTTGTTGCAATGTTTGTTATGATTTAATAATAAAAGCATTTAAAGTCCTAGAACCTTGTTTTCTTTAAATGGAATGTTCTTATTAGTTCACAAACTTAATGCCATTTAATTTTTGAAAGCAGTTTCTGGCACAAGACCTGCGTGACTGCGCCTTATGACTGGCTGTCCTGTGGGTCTAAGTTTGCACTACGCTACGCCTTATTTCATCAATAGTGCCTGGAATGTTGTCATCTAAATGCTCAATGTTTGCTGGCATTTCAGCACGGATGAGGAACTTGATGTATCCTCATAAAAAAATATTCTAAGTGTCGAATCACAGCAGCGACACAATTTGTTTACTGAACGTTTGGCTCAACAAACTGACAGTTTTGCACACTGTGTGACAGGTTGCGTCATCTTGTGTGAAACATTTCTTCGCCAAATTATTTTCACTGACATGAGGATTAACGAATCATTTGGCTGTAGCGTTCGCCATTTACGGTAAAGTTGGCCAGATTTGAAAAAAAATGGAACCGATTTCGATTTCGGCTCATAAACAGCAGCCAACAGCGTGTTCTTCTCCAAACTGTAATCGAGTCTCATGAGGGTTGTGATGTCTACAAATATGGAGATTCTGATGAAGCTGATTTGAGGACAAACATTTCGTTCAATTGCCTGTTATTGGTCTGCTTATACCAGTTGGATCATTTATGGATGTAGACTAAGATCTTTCTTAAAACATGTTTCTCGTAGTGGATGGACAGTAACCGAGTTACTGAAAACACCGAGTCCTCTGTCACACTCACGTCTACAGTGGCGATGGCTCAAAATAACTGTTCAACACACTTGATCAGTGTGACAGTTACCTTTTTCGGAAGTTCTGGGTCTCCAAAGAAAACATCCTTTATTACTAACACAAGGTATGCAATTCCTCCAGGCCTGGAAATAAAAGCTGTTTTATAAATTCCAAGCCATGTCAGGCTCCCTGGGCCAGTTGTTAGGAATACGAGTACATTCTTTTTTTTCTATTTTAACATTAAAGTTTTTTCAAACTTTCACATTTTTCTGAAATATACTTGTATTTCAGAACGGGTTACGTTTGCATGTCCGAAATAAAGTCTATTAGAAAATTTCTTATCGCTTAATTTTATTCTGCGAAAAATATGTAAAAGGGGAATAATTTAAATATATCAACCACATCGTTACGCGCACGCAACAACCGCAACCGCGAGTGGTCTGGTGCCAGACGGAAGGAAGAATGCATGGCTTTACAGTCATTCTGAAATTTAAAGAGAAACACCCATAAATCTTAAAACATACTGTATCATTAATAAACACTTTGAAGTCTTAATGAATCACAGACCTTTCAACAAGAAGAAGAAACAAGATTCATAGAAAATGTTGCATATAACGAACTATTTGTTTTTAGTCAGTTCGTCAAACCGCAATACATCTGTAATAAGTACTGTTATGTAGAAGAGCCATCTAGTTGTCAAAAATGCAGAAGCAAGTAATGGTTGCCGAATTAACTTAAAAGGTGCGTATCTCAGATGCCCGCACTTTAATTCACCTTCTTTGAAATTGTTGACACCGAACACTATAAATAATATTCATTTGCTTAGTTGCCAGATCGGCTGATTTTAAATGTTAGACGACTTAATAATATAGTCAAACAGTGTTTAAAAAACTGTAGTCACAGTAGCCGAAGTCGTAAGATTTTGCGCTTTCTTTGACATTTCTAATTTTCGTGGACCAACCAAAAGCCTGTCAATTATTCTTCAACTTCTTATATTGTATGGACTGTTGGTCGAATACTCCACCAGGCACTCAATGTAAAACTATGAGTTGCGGAAGTTCGAGCTGCGGAAGGAGAATTGCAGTCGTATGTTAATTATTCTCTTAACGCCACTGCTAATCTACTTCGTTGAAGTTCTAAACAATAACACGAGTTTTAGAAATTCGAATTATGGTGGTTCCACTGTATGTAATTTGATTACGAAAATAGTAAAATAGTAGATTGTATTAAATTTTCTGATTTATTTTGATAACGGGAGCAAAATGTTATTTTAAATTACATTAAAACTTGAAGATTTTAATATACTTTCATTTAAAATCAATGCCAACAGATTGTTGATTCAAAGTACAGTTCATGTTGTTTAAAGTGTTAATAGTATTAAGCATTTTAAAACAAGTGTCGAATGGATATATTTTTCTTTAAACACATTTCAAACAAGGAGACAACCGTTGCCTCAGCGTTTATATTGCGAGTATCCTGTTTCGTCAGGGACTTGACATGTGATCTTTGGATCTTACACGTAAACAGTAAACCGAAGAATCTACTTTTATCCACGTTTTAACCACTTATTTGGAGAATGTCAGGTTCAAAATTATTTAAATAAAATGGAATTCTAATTTTCCAGTCATCACGATTTAGCACAACCAAAGTGAACCACCGCAAGGAAAAAGACAAGACTATATCCGAACTAAAATTACTTCCAAGCTGGAAAGCTAAATGCATATGTATAATATCGTTTAGATGTGTCAAATGGTCACGTACGGGTTAAACAACATCTTCTCTTTATCCCTCTAAAGTGCGACATTAATTACATGACTGCAGGCAGACATAAGTCTTGCGATACTTATCGTGACATTTTAAGGCGTAATTTTCGAACAAGGACATAATTCTGGGCAAATTTGTGACCCTGAAAAACGTTAGCAGAATTTCCGATCATCAAAAACATTAAACAACATAAATTATTTATTTTTTGATAAAATTGCGTTTTCTTTGTTTCGCTGAAACCGAAAACACGCGTTTATAGCAATAATTTTATTTCGATTGATTTAAGCACCTGCGGTGGAAAGCGTAGAAAGAAATATTCTTTTCCGAACGGAAAACAGACAGAATCTGTGGTAAGTGTCTGAAAGGAACAAATAAATCTGTATGTTTTTTTCGCTTACATCAACGCCACTCTATAACAAACATTTGCACATACACACAAACACCATTTCGAGCCGCAGTAGAACAGCACAGGCCCTTAGAAAGCAGGCCTTCTGAAAGATTTATGTTTATGGTATTTTGGTTTTTCGGAGAGACATTAACATTAACAAATTTTGTTTTTAATATAACTTGTGACAGTGATAAAGCAAATAGGGCTAAATTTGGAGAACGGCGAAAATTTTCCATGTGCACTCTTAAGCATTCCTCTATTCCTCCTCTTCTTCTTCTGAAAACTACATATATTCAAAAGATCCTTGACCTTTACGTTTTTTTAAATGTTTTTGAATGACCACTCATTTTTATTTCCTTTCTTTCCCAATATAATTTCGGGGCTTAAAACATTCTTTTCAGTAAATATTTCGTCCACAATTGAAAAATCATATTAATGCTTTAGAAAGATATTTCCTTTTTGTCTTATGGCCATTTTTTAGCTGAAAATCTATATGAATATGGCTCCAATGTTATACTGTGCAACAATTTGACCCCTTAGTCTTAGTCCTGGTAAGTCAGCCACTAATTCTCAGCCAGTTTGCGAATCAGCGATCACTTCCCGCTTCACTTTCCTTCTTTTATATATTTTAAAAGGCCTCCTTTCCTTTCCATGCCTCCACCGCTAAGTCGTTTTAACGAAACTGTTTCATGTACTTGCCCAGATTTTTCCTCTGCCTGTTCTTTTTGAGCTGCTTTGCTGCCTTCTCTCTGGGATATTTAACCTCCCACAGTTGTGCGGTCTAAGCGAATGTCTTTAAAAAAATAAACCTTAAAACATCATTTAAGGACAAAAACAGGCAAACAAAACAGGAAAAACATTCTTAGTATAAGAAAACAGCAACAGAAAAAAAACGAAGTAAATTCTTCAACGAAATTATGACAAATTTGATAAAGACGAGGGTACTTTTGTCTGGCTGATATATGAGTGTGTATGTGTGTGCGTACGCATCGCAGGAATGGAACCGAAAAGGAGGTGAGCCAAAGTTGATACTGATTTTAATAATGAACGCCAGATAATATTCACATCCAGGTTTATGTTTAAATAACCAGCCCAATTATAGTGCGAATGGCTGAAATCCGATGAGAAGCAAAAAATATGGCCGAGCAAATGATTTTGTAAATGTTTTATTACCTGTTTATATCCCTGTTTATCACTTAAATACACCTACTTTATCATGTTTCGAGTAATAAAGTTAATGAAATTCTTTTGATTTGTTTTTTTTTCTCTTCTGGGCAAAAAACTTGAAACGATTTAGAAAAGAAATTAACGAAACTATTCAAAACAAAAAAAAAGCTTCTAGTTGAAGGAGAAATTTCACTAGTATGAACTAAAGGGTTTGAATTCTTTATAATTTATTTAATTATTATTACTATTATTATTAGCCAGTATTTTATGCACCAGAGTTGGGAATTTTAAAAACTGATTAGTTATACAGTTGAATAGCGCACCAAAAGAGCTAAGTTTTACTTTTGAAAATTAAAACTATAAATTTCAGCGTCACTTTAAGGCGTGACAGGAAACAATTTCCTTAATATCGAAGTGAATATCGAAGAACCCGTTCTAGTGCTGAAAGGGCACCATGGCCCCTAATGAAGACAATGAAACTACAGCATACGTCAGAAACATCCACCAATTACTTAATTTCATTGACCTCTGGTGCATATCGTTGTCAGCGTCACTTTAAGGCTCGACAAGGAACTATTTGCTTGGTAGATTTCGTTAGAATTATCAATATCTAAGAACGCTTTGTAGTGCTGTAAGGGCACCATGGACCCTAATGAACAGTTCAGCAACATCCACAAGGGCTATCGCCTCCGAAAATTTTAAATACAATAAACTTGCTGCGCTTTATAGTTGAAGTTGTACAATAATGGCAGCCATCAGACTATCAGCAACAAGATGTTACGCGACATAGCTGGGGAAAGTCCAAACTTTATTCAGAACCTAATAAAAAACATTGAACTAAATTGTCACTTAAATGGCAGAGGAAATCAGCAAAATTATGGGATTTGGGCCACAGAGAATTCGCGCGGAGTTCGTCAGCGACAGGTTGAAAGAATAATGGAAATATTTTGGAAAATAACGTTGGTGTTCAAGTCCTTGTCAAAGGATTATTTCGTACACAAGCGATTTTTATTGTCTGGATTCAAACAGCTGTTGACAATTTTCTTTGGCAATACTTGAAAGAAAAAGTGTAGGGAAACAAACCAACAAACCAACCATTTTGCTACAGCAAACCAACATACGAAACGAAACCGTGGCCATTCCCTACCAAATTTTGCAAAAATTTATGGAAAATATATGAAAAATGTACTTATGTGCGAAGCTCACGATGGCCACCACTTACAGGATATCATTTTTCAAAAACTAATGAAATAAGATATTATAATGACCGCATAAAGAAATAAGTTACAAATAGTTCTGCGCCACCCTGTATGTGAAATAGTAGCGTGATGCGACATGAGTCTATTCAAACCTTCTGACTAATGCCATAATTTTGAATGAAAGCGCTTTAACAACAACAGATCCCACAAATAAAGCAGCTGGTTGGCAAAATTACTCTTTCATTTGAAACAGATTTGTCGTGTATTTGGAACAGAATATGGGGTGCATCATTGAACTGACGAGACTTTTATTGTCAATATTATTATGGTACTCTTTGTGATCCATGCTGATATTGGGAATGTACAGTAGAGTATGGCTTAAGGGCCATCTCAGATCAAGCGGTGACACGTTGTGCGGCGTCTCTGGGCTTGTGAAGCAACCACCTTAGGGAACCTCAGACTCCTAATTAAACTGTTTAGCAGGGACAACCTGTTTACTGTAAGAGCTCAGTAAAAATTTTAGGGCACTCAAAAGATATTTTAGTAAATTATTTTATAGAATATTTGTATTATATAAATACATTTCATATGCATTTTAATATTCATGAACACACCCATTGCACTCAAAATCTGTTGCTTCTTTCTGTCATTGAAAAATCTGGTAACGTTGCCAAATCTTTGTTTTTGTTCTGGCAAAACGAACGTTCTGTTTGTTATGAATATTTGGCTAAAATTAATATTAAAAAGTAAGATTTAAATGAATGGTTTGAGTTGGGAGTTTTGAATCCATTTCACAATTGGCAGCCCGTTCATTTTTGCTTAGCCACTGGCAACACTGGTGCTTGTTGATGATTACTTCACCACACATACCCATATATTAGGAATAAATGACAAAATTAGTTTATGATACTTCCGTTTTCTCTTTATTGCCAGCTTTTAAGTGTTGTTTGCATTTGCGACTACAAATATCTCTCTCCGTGTATGTGTGTGTGTGTGTGTGTGCCTCAAAGGTGTGGCACTCCACTCAATTGTGTTAAAATATTTATGTTTAGTCAACTATTTATAAACATATTAAAACCTTCTACTTGCTGAATTTGGCCTAATTGCACAAAATATTTTAATCTACGCCATTAAACTCTCTGTAATATAATATGATTCCGTTTATGATTTAAGTGTTTTTGGCAACACACAGCGGGTTTATATTACAGGTGGGCTTCTCCACTCATGCCATTTCAATCGTGATCACACACACGTCCACATGCAAAATTTAAAACTTATGTTCACTTTTATTAGAATAGTTAAAAGCTGAGCATCTGGTTCACTATCTCGAACGTTACTGTTCCGCGTTGCCCAAAACTAAGTTCGTTTAATGACAACTTGGTATATAACTGTCCGTCTTTTTTACGTTATTTCGTACTGAGGTTAACAAGTGGAGTTCTGCGATTTTTCAAAATGCTAGAGAGCTTTAAGGTTCGAGAGCATAAAACTAGTCCTTAAACTCAGTTTTAAAATTCTAAGAAAATAAAAGTTATTCCATTTCTCTTGGATGGAAGTATTTGCAGAGAAAAAAACCTTAAAAATCAAACTTAAAGTTATAAAATTGTCTACAGAAATTGGTAAAATACTTTCGTTTTTGGTGACCTTTTTCCTAAAACACTGATCTTTTGGCCCGTATAAAATAACGCCTACTTTCCGAAAATCACAAGACAGTCTTCGCAGACTTCGCAGATAATTGACACACGCAAATAACACTCAGTTATAAACTAAAGGCTTTTGCGGGAAGCCTTCTCCAAAGGGGATAGATGGTAGTGGGAATTAAAATACTCTCATACAGCCAATCTGTATTCAAGGTCCTGCACGTCCCCGCTGGACAGCCTACCGGGTCGGAGGTAGGCCTACATTCATCTGGGTTCCAGCAAGTGAGGAGTATCGAAGTAATAAGATGGCGGATATGTCTGCCACCAGACAGGTTGAGCGGATTTTTACTAGACCCACCCCATTGTTGGGCTACAACAGAACTCTACTTAAAGAAAAGTTAGGCTAAAGGGTAACAGGTATCGTGGAGAAATATTGTAACGATACTGACGGTCTTGTACAATTCGCTCTAAAACTGAATAAGAAAAGCCTCAGAGCAGTGTTGGGGACACTCAAAAGACTGTTATAAGGTTCTGTACAGGATGGGCCTATCCAACACAGACACTTTGAGACTCTGCGGTGAAGAGAAGGAGTCATTGGAATATTTATTTACAGCACTTGCTAACACTTGCATTGAAGTAGGTTGGGCTGCACCCTTACGAAATAAGCCCTGAAAGAAAGGGGAAGCCCTATAGATCAAGATTGGGTGCAGTGTGGGGTACGGTTCTGGTTCAGGCAACCACTATTTACGGATATCCTTTGCTAAGGAAATTTAAAAAACTTTATTTTAACTTAAATCCTTTTTTTCTTGTACCAAAGCTTTCAAACGTTTCATGCATTTATTGGAAATTTCACCTGGACTACGTAGGAACAGCTTTCGTAACCTAAATGATTTTATGCGCTCTTCAGGCAGCCTCTTGTGTCAGGGTTTTGTGTTCAAGCGATCACCTCTATATGAACTTAGTCATAAAAAAAGATAATTTTGTTTAGGTTTTTGCCAGTCTCATCTCTTGACTTATTGTGCTTAAGAGTTCACCACTGTATGAAATTACTCATAACCACAAAATATTAGTCTTAAATGTGTAAAAAAAAACAGATACGAAACGTTTGTCTGCAAATTATCCTTAATGGGAGAGATTTATTAATGTTTGTAAATACGAATGCATTTCGTGCTAAAAAAATGTCTTAATGACGTGGGCTACTGACAGTAACAGTGCGTATGAAGTGGGTATGGAATACATTCCACATACATTTGTTTAATGTCATTCATTAAAGTACGAGGGTCATAGGCTCAAAGTCGTACAACAATGTTTTTTATGAACGATTTTAAAAAAAATGTTTTCTTTGCTTTCAGAAAACAAATAGTTCGTTTTACGGTTCTTTGCCAAGGCCATCTACATAATCTGTAAAACGGATACGGATTCCTCTTCCAGAAGACCCACAACAGCTATTGCCATAGTGACTTAAGTAAGTTTTTGCCACAGCAGTGATTAGAAATCGCTTGTTGACGTGGCTAAAGTCCACAAGAAATAGTTTTTTTTTTTTTAAATTCATGAACATGAATTTCTGTACAAATAATTTTGTGTTTTTGTTATTATTTTTATTTTTTCCCCATTTGTAACAACAAGTAACTGCTGGTCGCTGCGAAATAGCTCAAGTGAAAGCCAAAACTTCGGCCCTACCAAGTTCTTCCGATTCAACGAGATGTTGTGCTCTTTTCAAAATGTTTGCGGCCTCAGATTTATTATTTGAAATATATGAGCCAGATACATCCCCCCGCGGGATAGGTTTTGCTTCGACAAATACGGCATTAGGGCACTGTGCTTTTCGGTGTACAGAAGGGGCAGGGTCGGTTAACCTCGGTTAACACGGGAATCAAAACTCTAGGAGAGCCTTCACCAAAGTTAAATTGCAGAACAGAGAAGAACAAGCCCCTAGAACGACTTTTGGCATTCTGGCGTTGGTTTTAGGTTGAGAAGACTTTCTTGGCTGAAACGTTCTGATTGTTTCTCAAACCTAAAAGCGCAGGACGACGCTTAGAAAGATACTGGGATAGCTCCGCTGCCTGATGATCCTTGTGTTCGTGGTGGCGTTGCCTTGCAACAGGCTCTGTTTACGTAAGGAGCTGAGCTGAGATCGAGGAACGTCAGGCGAGTTGGTTAAGGCCTTATGTTTTTGGAGGATTTCAGGCTACCAACGCAGGGCGTTAGTTTGCCGTCACACGGTTCACTCAGGTAGAGTTAGACCACTGTCAGATAAGGCCGTACGGCTGGTTCTAACGCAAATCAAATTCTAAAAATTTATAAAATGAAGCCGTAGCATTTATGAACTTAAAAAAAAACAGCGGCAGTGCCGGGATTCTGGCTTCAGGTCTTTCTACCAAGTGCTTTGCCTAAGCGGGCTGGTAAGGGAAACACCATTTACGACATCTCTCGTATCTCTCTCTCTCTCTTACAAAATCCTACTTCCGAATTAAAAACATAAGTCTCTGCTTCAGTTCCCATCGCAGATTAGTTGTATTAGTTTTTAATCTTACAAAATAAAAGTTTCCTTTTTTTGGAACACCTTCTAGAACGTCTGTCTACTCCTGCTTTTACTGCTGGGTTGTTACAAGTATTTACAACACTACCGATAGCAACAACATGACTGTAATAATATCATTAATCTTCTGAGTACGGAGTTGTTGAAGTCTCTCAACATGTTTTAATCTGCACAAACATGTTCTTCTCAGTCAATTCAAGAGCAATGAAGAAGACAACGACGCGGCTGCCAGTAATTCGTTCAATGGAATGAAAAGTCTTAGTACTTCAATAAAACTTATTGCAAACCGAAAAAGGCAAACACTGAAAATGAGAATTGCTGCACCGAAATAATCAAAAATACGAGCATCGTTTTTTTTTTTTTTTGGTTTTGTTTTTCTCGTTTGATATCTTCTTTCATCATCGCCATGGAGAGCAGATGTGCGCAAAATCCCCTTAACAAGATTTAAGGATACGACACTCCAGCTACACTTTAGTTTATTTTTGTGTTCGCTGCCGATATTTTCAATGCTTTTTTAATGTGAATTTTGTTTTCCTGTTTTTTGTTTTCCTCCCATTTTGTTTATGGTATTTTGGGTAATTTTCTGTGTGTAGTAGTAGTTCTGTTGGTCTGTTCGGGTAAATGTGTTTCCGAATACGTGTTGTCGTAGGCTGGCGGATGCGAACACCGAAATGTGTGGTGGCTGAGGAGGGGTGCGCTGGGTGTTTGAACAAGTGTGTAATGGCCAAGTTCCAACATATGAAATATTTGTTTAGCTGAATTGACTTGTTTGGGGCTTTGGCTCAAGCTTAACTGATGCGTTGCTGTTCACATACTTAATAAAAGTGTATGTTTGTTGTTTGTTGTTTGTGTTGTGCCAGAGATGTACGAACTGTTGAAAGGTTTTGCACAATTAAGGCTGCCGTCGACGGCAGTTGCCAGCGAAAGTGTTACTTTTTATGGGCTTTTCACAATCAGAAATATGTTAAGGCAATAATTGTCGTTTAATTGATCAGGGCTAACTGGACATCATCCCTGAAGTGCTGCCAAGTTTTGTGGATAAAGCACGATTAGTTGCTAAAGCTTTCTTGCGGAACAACAAAGGTTTTATAAAATAACTTCATTAAAATGTAATAATAATATTTTTTTTTAGAAAATAAATCCACCAAAAGTGTCCTCATACATAAAAAAAATCACAAAAAATTATAAGATTTTTTTATTGCTTTTATTTTCATTATTGGGAAATTAAACTGCCCAAAAATTGCTGCAAGATTTGCTATTTTGCGGCATAGGAAGATTACGATATACGGGAGTGATGCCAAGTATTTTACAGGTGCTCCACTGGAGTTATGATTTATGGGCTTTTTAGTTTCAGTTCAAATATCGCTTTTCGTTCTTGGTGGCAAATACTCGTGTAGACAGTGTTGCCAAATTTATCTACATTTTGCAGTTTTTCAAAGTGTTTTCAAGTTTTTTATTTTAAAAATCAATGTAATTTTTATATTTTATATTTTTGAGTTATAACTTTTTTTATATTAAACTTTTTTATGTCCGAAATCTTAATTTTACTCCTGTTATTTGTGAAACAGCGGCAAGACTTATTTCTACTTTTTTTTTTATTCTAAAACTGATCAATTTGTAAGAGATTTTATATCTTCATGGCTGCAGAAACTTTGATCAAGACAATATTGGTAAAAGGGGGCATAAGACCAACCCAAGATGAACAAAACGGAAATAAGAAATTATTGTAATTAAATATATATTTTGACTTATTTATGACAATTTTAACACTTGAAAGCCAGAGTTTTTTTTACATTTTGAAGATTTTAAAATAGCATTTTCCTACACTGAGAAATATTGATTTTTTTCGTGTCTAAGACATTTTTTTAACAGCCTTTTATAATATACGATTTTGAACAGAAAACACTATTATAGTTTCTGGTATGTAAAACTTATCATTTTAAACCAAATTTGTTTCAGTGTAATACTCTCACTTTAAACGTGTATCTGTTTGTAAGAACAACTGCTTTAAACTTAAAGTTTAGTGGGTTGTTCGAGCTCTATTTCTGTTGCTTAGAGCAGTTATTAAACTGTAATAGATTTTTTTTAATAGCTTTTTTTCAGTGTACTTGTTTTGCGCCTGGTTTCGAATTCGTTGCTACTGGACATTTTGTGAAAAATTATAGTTCGGCCATGAAATAATTTGTTTGTCTTGCCCAGCGAATAGAATGTTGTTCTTCTCTGCGATTTACTGAATAAAATATCCTTGTAAACGTTTCTAGTGTTTTTATTATTATTATACTTCAACACACATGAGCACATATTTGTGTAGTTTTATGAGCCCTTGAGAATGATAACAGTCTAAGTCATATTAAATGTGTTGTGTTGAGGGTTGGTGAAAGGTTTTCATTTTGGGTTTTAAGCGTAAAAAATGTTTTTTATACAAAATATAATTAAAAAAATATCAATGATTAAGTGAGTCAAAAGCAAATGTAAATTTTCCGCTAAAAAATACGAAAAATTTTCTGTCACTTTTAGGATACTCCAGCTAACGACAGGGTAGCAGAACGGCAAAACAACCAGTTGTGGCTCCATTTGTTTTTCTTGCCTATTCATCTACTAAAGTAGAAAATATGTAACACTATTCCCAAGCAGGTTGCAAAAGTGTCTCGGCAAGTGGCGCTACAAAAGTGCTCCAAAATCTATAAGTAACTCCTTGATACAGGTATTAAATGAAATTTTATATCGACTACATTTTATGTAAAAAATCAGGCACCTGATCGTATCGAACAATAATGCCGTACGATTGTGTATCGGAATGTAATAAATTTATTTATTGTACATAAAAAAGATAAAAGAAAAATTTTATATTTAAAAAAAAAAAGATTTAAAATGAGTCCTGCAGTTTGTTTTGCTTATCCTCATCAGCAAATGGTGAGGAAATTTGGAAAAAATGTGTAAGAGATAAACGTGATCCTGTGTCTTGGCCGGCAGCTGAGTACGATAAATACTCATGTCTTTTTCTATTTATTGTATTATTTTTTTTTTTTTTTAATTTCTAGATTTATAAATGGAGTCACACTAACAAAGAGCACCTTTAGTTACGTTCTGTGTCAGCTACAGTTCGTTATACAAATATTTGCGGCAGTACCACCAAAGCTTCAGGTAGCAGCCACACTTTCATTGGAATCGACTATTTAGCCGGCCGAAGACAAAACACAGTGTTCAAAATCTTTAGTTAAAAGTTTATCTATTTTTCGCTAGAACATTCACACTCTTGTTCTTTCTCAGTATTTATTCAAAATCTTTCATAATTTATGTTTTTCTTTCTGAATTCGAACTTGTCTTATGAAATACAAAATAGTGTATTTCACAAGGAACATAATTTAATCGGTTTGCATATTTTTTAAACAATGTTTTTGGCTCCTAAATAATGTGTCCTTTTTTTTTGTAGGCCACCAGGTTTTGTCTCTATTCTCTTTAAATATTTTTACCGCTTGTGAAAATTCCCGATTTTAAGGCAATTTATCATCAATTTGTCATCAAGAAAGGACGATGACGCGCAGAAAAACAAACAACAAATTGCTAATTGAACTGGCTAATCAGCTGTTGGCTTGAACTTGATCCGATACACGCGAATGACCAGAGAAAATAAAAGCAACTTTTAAAAGCGTTGGTGGTGTGAAAAAACTGAAGGAAATCTTGATCGTATGGGCCCCAAGTTATAAGAATGACAACTGAAGAGATGTAATTTCTTTGAGAACTTAATGTCGACTGGTATCATCTCAAATTGCCTTTTACTCGATATCGTGTCCATTAATACCGAAACGAAAAACATCGATGAATTGTTCTTTTCTGTTGAAGAAAACTCGAGACAGAACTGAAAGACAGATTTTGCAGAATTGGCGAAAAGTTAACAATCGATCAAGGCACATCTAATACAAAACAAAATAAGATATTTATTTATATAAAATTTTTTTTTTGGAATAGGTCTATAACCAATTTTTTCAATATATTGAATTTTTTTTGTCGTTTTTTTCAAACTGGATATAGAGCACTATCAGTCACACTGGCGCATAGTCATTCATATATGTACGTTACGTGCATGTGTATAAATATTGTACATGTATATGTAGAAACATATAATAAATTTAATCTTTTATTTGAAAGCGATTGCGATTTTATTATTTTGATGATGTTGATATCAATTTACATACATTCACACATACATACATCAGTGATGGAAACAAGTCCTATTTCAGTCATCACTCGTGGAAACGCACTGTCTTTTGAAAGCTTTAAATTCATGTACGCATACGTCTATATCTATACATATATGTATGTATGTATGTACATATATTCGTACATACATATGTGCATATACATACATACATACATGTTCGATAATTTTCCCAATTCTTTTGCGATTATGGAAAAATCGTTTAATATACAAAAAAAAAAAAAAGCAAAACGTTATTGATTTCCAAAACTTTTTAAATATCTCCATCCATATTTGTAAGTGTGTTTATAACACGATTATCGAAACATATTGTTTTTTTTTTTTTTTGGAAATGCAAACACATTTTTATGCCGAACAGAGACTTTTTAAGAAACACTTCTGCTGTTGTTGGCCGATATTTTATTTTCATTTTGTTCCAGCCCCAATTTAATCGAATAGAGTTTACACGGGGGGACAATTTAAGGTGCAGTTCTGCTACGCTTTCGATTGTCTGGGAAGGGATATAAGTCTTGATGTGACATATATATACATACATGCATTCATACATATCGCACCCTAAATACAAAAGGGTCACAACTCAAAATTTTCCAAAAGTGACTTTTTTCCATAAATTAATTCAGAATACACATCTCTAACTACTGCAAAAATTTCTTTCACATCATTATCTTCTTTAACTGGAAAAATACAGTTATATTTAGTGTGTTGCTTCTGCACGACGAACTAAACATAAACAGTTTTTTGTCTCTCCTGCAAATTTTTGAATTTTGAGTTGTGACCCTTTTGTATTAAGGGTGCGATATGTGTGTACGCAGACAGCAGTTGAAGTGTATTGAAAAATAATGCAGGGAAATATACTGAATTCAAAATTTTTAATTTTTTGTTTGACCGGCAAAAAGTTATTTTCAAGAGGCTAAAAATGTGAAAACGGTAGAACCAAAACTCGTTATAATTCCTTGTTTTAGGAAAAAAGTTATAAGTCCTATAACGGGGGATGTTTTGATACCGGCATTCCTCCTAGAATGCCACAAAACATGTGAACTGACAATGTGAGTCGTCATCGTCATGTAAAATTTTTACCTGCCACCAAACACAATTTTTATGCAATTACCTACATATATATTAATATATATATATATATATATTAATACTGAGAAACAATTAACTTAATAGCTAAGAACAAAAAGATACTTATCCTTGAACTATTTATTATGAATTAATTATATGGACATGTAATTTTAAGCAAATACAGGGAATGAGCAAATAAATATCATCATGTGACGTATCCTCAGATGGAGGCATCCATCCTTGCACACTAGTTCCCCTTCAGTACATTCGATTCGATTGGTATAAGGAAATGATGAAAAAATTCCACGGTGTTGCTTCCAATGAAGTGTGAAAAATCTTGACAGGTGTCATGGATATATTCGTATGAGCCGGAAATAAAACAGCAATCGATTGTGTGAGTATTCCAAGACGAGCGAAATCCAACAAAAGTTGTTCGTGGCAGAAGAACAGCGAAGCAACGAATCGCCTGTTTCTTCGGCCGAATGGATCATATGGCCACTGTTCCCTTTGAGCCACGTAGGAAAATCAATGCTGAGTTGGGCAGGATCATTTATTTTTATTGTTGCACGAAAATTTCCGCATATGCGACATTTTTTTGGGGCAAAACTCAGAAACTTTTCATGCCTAAAACTCCAAAAAACTTGCCGGGCATGAGGCAACTGATATGCCGACCTCCTCGGCAACTTCTCTAATAATCATTTGACTATTCTCCGTAATCATCTTCTCGATCTTCTTCGAAGGTGTAGAAATATTTCAGACCCAAATTACAATCACCGTAAGGCGCTGTTTGCATTCCAAGTGCTTTTGAGTACAAAGTTTTACCCAAGTTCTTTAATCCATTCATTTAGACCGCAGAAAATCGGCACAAGACAACTTATAAACCTCTCACACACAAATTGAACACCCTGAATAGCTGGAACTGTGAAGATCTGGTCCAGACAAGTGCACCACCATAAAAAAAGCACTAAAATACCGCAAACTTTGAAAATTCATCTCATTTTTTGAGCTCTCCTCGTACTTGTGCCTCTTGCAGGCTTGCATTTGTTTGGGATACAATAAGTGAGAGATCACACAATAAATTCAGAAATAATTCGAAATTTTAAAACAAAAGCAACGTCCTTTTTATTTGGCATGAGTTGCAATAATATCCGTAACAGCGTAGTGGGTCAGTGGAATGGCAGTTGTGAGTTTTCTTTTTTGCTGTCGTTTTGTTTTGAGTTGTTTTAGGCACAAGTTGTTGTAATCGTTTAGGAAAAGGCACACAAAAACCAGGGGTGGGTCTTTTGCCAGTATTGGTATAATTTTTTTTATACATGATTTACTTTTAAGACACAAACATCATATTGTACAAACTGTTAGTAAACATTTGTTGTTGATGTTTTTGTTGAGCTCATCACGGGGCAAAGCCATTTAAATCTGTAAGCATATTTATCTATATGTACGAGACCATGGAAGTAGTATATAAGCAGTAGAAGAAATTGAACTAAAGCCGTGGATATTTGGCTTGAAAATTCAGACAATTTACTATTATTTCATTAATGACTGAATGCCAACGGATAAGGCCAATCAGCAAAATTTAATATATATATTTTGTTCGTTTGATTGGACCACCCCTACATATGGGGTACATTGTACCAGAACTAGGAAAGTCGTTTAAGGGGAAGCAGACAAGAGTGATAAGTGTTGGGGAACATTTGATTGGAATTTTTCAAAACTATCAGAGCCAGGAAATACGTCTGCTGGTAGTTTGTTCCCCAGACGGAATGTACGACTGAAGAAAGAATTCTCTCTGTAATGCATGTTGCGATACAGTTGCCAGTTGATCACAAATGGATGAGATCTGGACAATACCAGTTAGTCAAATAGAGTTGAAAACTGTACTGTTACCGATAAACTTCTTCGCCTACTTCTGCACACGTACGAGTAACCCCCAAAGGAGACTTTGAAGAAAGAATCTGGGCACTTGAATGCTACACGGCTGAGGCTTAAAAATTCTCAAGCACCCATTCAAAATAGTCTTAGTGTTAGTTGTGCAGACTCCTACATCCTCAGTTGCTTCATGACCTTTCACCATTGATTTGATAAAAAAAAAATTTGCAGTTCCAGGAAAGTTAAACGCTGTTTTATGTGGTAAGCCCCCCCCACACACAATGCAGTAAAATATACTGTATGAGCGGAGAAGCCTGATGCAGGTAGACAAAGTTTTCTTCTTGAAATTCGTTAGAACCTCTGTTTAAATAAATGAACGATATAAACAAGTTGGTGTTAATAAATCCCAACTGCCGTTACTTGAACAACAAATGTGTATTTACGTAAAGTTGGCTGAGTCCGCTGCTTTCGGCCTTTAAGATCTTAAATAGTTTTCGCAATCCTTATTCAAAGTCTTCGTTCCTTGCTGCTGTCTGGTCATCTGTATTTTCTTCTTCTGTCTCGTGTGTTGTCACACAAACAAACACGAATTGGAAAACGTTTGACAAACGCTGAAGTGATTGCTGTGGGATTTCTTTACCGAAAACAGATAAAATTATTGACAGAAGTTCCGAGAGAGAGAGAGAGAGAGAGAGAGAGATAGTAGTGGATTCCCAGTTGCTTCTTGCAATTATGACTGACATACATTTTGCAGAGAAGAGAGTAATTTTATAAATATCTTATTCAAGAATTCGGTACCTAAACCGAACATTTCTTCTACTTAATGGAAAACTTTATAATAGAATTTTAAATTCATTAATTTATTGTTTTAAATTAATGCTAAAGTCCCAATAACTTAAACCAGAAGATTTAACTGCTTCATCTATAGTGGCCACATTTGAAGGCGAGACAATGTCATCCCCATCTTGGTAACTAGAATTACCTCGAAGTCGTTAATAAGTTGTTAGTTTATTTCGGTTGCGGTTTTTCTTTCACGTGGATTCGGCAATGTCTGACAACCCATTTTGCAGGTGAAAGGTTCATCTATAGTGATCACATTTAAAGGCTAGACGATTATCTGGAAGGCATTAATTATATGCCCGCTCATGCCTCGATTTGGAAACTATATCCCGTAACGAATAAGCGAATTATATCAATGTAAGTGTAATTAAAAAACATCGATCCGCTATAACTAAAAAATAGTAATACACAGTCCATCATGTGGATAAAATATTAATAATTTTTGTATTTATAACAAACCACAATAAAAAAAGGAAAACAATAAAAAAGCAAATTCATAAATTGTTCATAACTTTTTCTTTATCAAGATGAGTATAATAAAGCCCAAAAGTCAGACATTTCTAGGCCAAACCTTTCTAGAACTCACTAGAAATTGCATTGGCCGAGACAAATTGATATCGGCTGGCAAATATATTTTACAAAAACCTTATCAAACCCACTTGTCTGTAATACACACGACCAAAGTCAGACATTTATCAGATATTTCTGATCTGAACCTTGCCAGATATATTTTTTTTATCGACGCTTACATTTTCGACTTTATTAAAACTGAAAGCACAAGCAGAAAAATGTTGCAGTTTCAAAAAAAAAAAAACGAATCCTAAATCCTTTCTGCTATTGTGGCGCGTAGGATTTTTGCTCTACTTTTGAGTTCTTATCTTCTTTTGACTCAACTTAAAAATTTTGTTAAATATATTATTTGCAGTTATTATATCCGAACTTAATTAAAGTTTTACATCAATAGTGTGTTATTTTGACCAACCAAAAAACTATAACTCAAGTAAAAAAAAATACTATTTACGAGGTAATTTATTTTCAATAGCATTTTGTTTAAAATAAATATTTGTGTTTAAAAATAATATGCAGAATGAGTTGGGCTTCAAACTGCTACCGCATCAAACAGACTCCCCGACTATAACTTCTAACGTGTTCATATTTTAGGATGATAAGAGTTTTGGATCAAATGAATCATTGGAACAAACATCCAATTTCTTAAGAAATCTCATAATTTTAAAACAAGTTAATTCTGGACGCAAAAGGCATCGTCCTTATAACAAAGTTTTTTGAGATTTTTATTTCGGAATATCGGAAGTTTATAAATCCTAAGAGGTGTACAGAATTACATAAGAGTATCAAACGACATTTTTACCGGCATAGTAACTGCTGTAGAGAAATTCACACTTTCGTAGAAGCATCAAGATTTTATAAATTTTATAAAACTTAAAAAAAATGCAAAACGATGAATTTCTCCATTGAAAAAAAATTTATAAAAATTATGAAATCTTGTAGTCATTTGCTCATATCTAAGATACTAGATTAGCTGGGTGTGCTTTGCCTATAATTTATTCCCGAGTACCAGTTAATTGTTGTGAAAATTTCAGGAAGGTCAGTTCAGAGGTCTGGTCACCCATAAAGTACAAAGAAATAAATAAGCAAACAAACATACAATATATAGATGATATTCCGGAAAAATGCAACCCTGATCAAATGAAACAATTTAGTGTTAAAAAAAAACAACTAAACATGCAAAAAGTCTTATGGAGTATCAAACCATTTACCGTATTCTTCATCATTTATATAAGAGTTTTTATTTTGCCTTCACACTATCGCACTTATACACGTATTACTTGTGTTACAGTCTGAACTGCTCCCATGATGTCATCAGCAATAGGCCGAAACTTAACTCAGGTATTCTATTCGTCTGAGTTACTATTTAATATTTAGGTGCGGACCACTGCTATTTCTACTCGTTCACGCGGAAGGAAAAATTACCTTTTCGCTCTATCATCCTCTCTGCTGGATTGATAATAACCAGAATATGCCCTAATGCTAACAGAAGTGCGTGTGTGTGTGCGTAGGTATGTATGTATGTATGTATGTATTGGTTTTTATTACTTAGTTTTTCCTGAAGTGTTTTTATTATTTTATTTTTTCTGCTCTTTTCCTCTGCTGTTGTTATCAATTGCTTGGCAAATAAGTTTGACATATTCATTCCGGTTTCCTGTAATCGCCCTTTACACCATCCCCCAACCCCCACCTACAATTGGCCCCAAAACAATCACACACACACATACACACATATAACTCACTCTCAACAACACTACACCGCCCAACACCAACACCAACACCAACACCAACACCTCGGTCCCTGCTGTCTTCTTGTCGTCTACGATTTCCTTTGCATTTGCCAAGTTTCTATTGTCGTTAAAGTCGTTTTTGTTGTAGTTGTAGTTGTAGTTGTAGATGTAGTTGTTATTCTTATTATTTTTATTATTATTTGATTGTAACTGGTATTGGATTTTTGTTGTAGCTGCCGTAATTGTAATTGTTGTTGCAGCCTTTTGCTTTGCGAATATTGTTGTTTCTATTGTTGTTAGGTTTTTAGCCTTCCTTGGTGGGGGCATGTGGCAGAAGTATTGATTTAAATGGCAGTGGAAATTTTGAATAACAATTTCGATAAGTAAATTGGAATAACAACAAAAACATGCAAATATCATAAGAACAGGCAACAGCGTTGCCAAGTCGGCATTAAGTTCATGTTTCAGAATTTTCGATGTACAAAATTTGCACATTTGTTTTTTCGCTGGTTTGTGTTTTCCAGCCATGAGCTAAAAATTCGTTCGTTTTTTTTTCTAAAACTACGAAGCAGAAAAAATTATTGTAGATTTCCTTCAATAATAGTTGTTCCCCATTTGGTTTGACGTGGCTAAAACACATGCTTGGGTCAGCACAACAAATAACTAGTGATTTTATTGCACTTAAACTGTTATTTAGATGTATGAATTCCGTTACAGGTCCGTATTCAAGCAATTCATTAACTGAATCAACGAAGTCAGTTGTTGAACATTAAACAACATTTTTGTATGAATAAATGTTTAATAGAAAATTGCAATAAAAACAAATTCTTTTGTTCTTATATAGTTCCTACTTTATTCGTTCGCTGCGCGTAAAAAGAGTTAAAATTCATAGAAAAATATTTAGTTTCTGTAAACGAAATTTCAAAACTGACAACGCTGACAAGCAACAACAAATTCACATATTTTTTTACGAAGCGCTTGAAGTTCGCTCTTGTTGTTGTGTTTTATTTCGTTTACAAGTGCAAAAATAATGTAAAAAAAACTGCTAAACTCCAACGGAAATTGTTTGATTACCTCGTCAGTATCGTGTGTCTTGTTCCTTTTATTTTGTTCGCATGAAAATGTGTTTACATTTACATGGACTTGCACATGCCAGCACACAAATCCATTGTACAAAACTTATACTCAAACACATTGTACTCGTACTTGTGGTCGCGATAAGACTAATGATGATGGTTTTATTTCGCTTTTAAAATGAAATAGTTTAAATTATCTGTTAGACATTTTCGTTTTTTATTCTTTTGTCGATGGCATCTGAACAGAGAAAGTGTACGAGACGTAGGCAGAGACTATCAACGTTGATTAAGGTTAATTTTACATGTTTTGAAGGAGCTTTCATTTCTTAATATGTTATCACAGTGTAGGAATTGGTTGTGGTACTATTGAAACACTGTTCTCGAAATCTTCGGCATTCTGTAATAGATTAAAGCAAATTCTAGTGGTTTTCTTTTAATCTGTTACAAACTTTCGAATATTTCGTGCAATCGCGTTAAATCAATCTGAAATATTAGTCATATTGCCTCGGTTGAGAGTTAAATGTTTTTCCATTTGATATCATGGACAATGTAAAACTAAAAAGTTGTTTAATCCTACGACTTGTGTATCGTTTGCTGAAGTGCAAAACCATGTAAGTAATAAATAATAAAAAAAAATGTATATTTTAATTGATTATGATGCATATCGACACTGTCCATGTTCTCTCCGATTTTTACTATCATGTACGATAGTAAGAATCAGACAACTTATAAACGAAAATCGAAAGTAAGTTTATTTTTCAACACTAAACTACGCCGTTTCGCATTTTAGTTGACGCTGAAAAAACTGGAAACACTGGACTAAATATAGGCAACTCGTAAGAAGAACTAAAGTTTATTTGCGGTGGTCCATAGTCCATGTTGGCCTGGAAATCTGAAATCCGCATAAAATATAGACCTGTGAGCTGGGCATATTGTACAAGACCAAGTCTGATGTGGAGAAATCTGGCACGGTCCCAGTGCTGTTTCTTTAAGACCACATGTGCCTGGTGCTCATGTCACTCAAAAAGAAGCCCTTAGCCACCGATCTATGGCCCCTGCTTTGCCGGTGAAGACCTGACCTAAGTCGTTCCCAATGAAATCACCACCAAGTGGTGACTTTGTTCAGACCGTTTAATTTCTCAACATCGACAATTTTGTCATACATTTCGAAATGGGTCTCAACTTTGAAGCTGATTTTTCAGAATCAGAATAAGATTATTTTTGCAATTGGCTCAGAACTCATTGGGTGAACATGCGTCGTTGTCTAGGGTCGTTGGCCCTCAGCTTCTGTGTCATTTGGATATTCCAATCGTTAGATTCGTCTTACTGTTTTCGAGTTTGTTGTTTAGTGAGTGTTTTATGTTTTTCTTGTTCGCAATTTCCCTCCTTTTGACTGGTTACAAAAAAGTAAATTCTTTTTTCAAAAAAAAAAAAAGTATTTAAATATCAACAACTTTTAGAAATGAGGCTTCAAATAACGGTAAACAAACACACACATTAAAAAATACCTGCCCATAAAAAACAAAAACGCCATAAGTGGGATTAAAGAGGATTAACGATGATTAGGCATATAGGGCAAGTGTTAAAGGCAAAAACTACAACAACAACAACAACAACAACAAAATAGAGTGAACACAAAATTGCAACATGATACCTGCTTCATATGCAAATGACAGCGATAAAAGAACGAAAAACGAAAAAAACCAACAAAGATACTCGTTAACAAAAGCACATGATAAAGTGCGTGAACATCTGTCAACGGGGGAGACGATAAATAATAACAAATAAAAGAAATAACAGAGGATGTACTGAATCGATAGATAAAAAACCAAATTTGTGGAATTTTTGTCAATAAGATAGGAAAAATACGAAAAGCAACTGAAAGGAAGCCAAAGTAACTGAGTGGAGAGAGAGCGAAAGCTCTTCAGCAAAATTTACTGTGGACACCAAAACTGGCCAGAAAACTACATTATTAAGAGCTAAAACGATATAGTAAAAAAGTTATTGAAATTAAGTAAAAGAGAGCGCATTACTTAGCCTAAGTTTAGAGGAGAGCGAAAAAGAGCGTGAGAGAAATATAGATAGAGAGAAGGAGAGAACGCGTTTAAGGCCAAAAGCTGTTTATTCGAAAATGGCGTAGCATAGTATTTTAGCATTAGCTTCCAGTTAAGCGCCATCTGCAACTGTGTTATAGTCAGTGCCATTTGGGGCCATCAACTAAGAAGCAGGGTAGTACGGCTTAAATCCTGCGACGCGCAATCTTAAAACTTTTATTTTTCTACTAGACACAAAATCACCAGCCAAAATGGAATACCTACAAAATTATTTCAATAAAATTCAAACAAAACTTATTGTTATTTGAAAAGTTTTCAACAAAAATTAAAAACCTCCTGTTCTATTAAAAGCAGCACAACAAAAAAGTATTTCGTTGGAAAAACGTAAGATTTGTGCTTGAAATATTGCCAAATAAAACAACAGCCAACTTAAGTTTATATAACATAAAAATTTATAAGTAACAAAAAAATCTTTTCTATAACACAAAAAAAAAAAAAAAAAAAAAAATTGTGGGTGCAAAAGAAAATTCTGAAAAAAAAATCGCAAAAGAACAAAAGAAATTTTCGCTTGCGCATCTTCATATACACGTATAACGAAAAGCGAGCAAGAAAAAAATTATACAGCAAAACCCTGAGATTACACAAAAAAAAAAAAGGAAATAAATCAAGGAATTTTCAAAAAATATTAAACTGACAGGCCATTAACAGAAATGTTTTTTCTATTTGGCAAAAATTACATAAAAATATCAAACGAAGAAATTAATTAGTTGAGAATTATTCGTTAAGCCTTAAAGTGACTACGAATTGTATCTTTTTTGCAACACAAAAAAAAAAAAAAAATAAATTCTTCTACAAAAAATTTAAATTGCTTTCTTTTTCGTCCTGCCCGAAACTAAGAAAAACGGCTCAAGCTGTAAGACTTGTGCTGGTTTTGTTTTACGGCAACTGTTATATAATTAAAGGTATGTTGGTAACAACCAAAAACCTGTTCAAAAAAACGAAAAAAAATAAACTGGAAATTCAAATGAAATGGCGTTGAAAATGGGGGAAAAAAACAAAAAGAATTCTTATGCCAGACTTAAGATTAAATGTATTATCGTTTATCATTTAAATCTGATTTAAGAATAAGTTGCGAAAAAACACCAGTACAGCCCAAAAATACAATAATGACAGCCAGCGAAATTCACACAACTATGAAAAACTATAAAGAATTTTTTTCTGCATAAACATTTTCTTTCTTCCCATAACAAATATTTTTCTTTTTGCAAAAATTTGTTCCTTCCCCTTTTCGGCCTGTGATTTGTATTTTCAATTCAACATGCCTTTAGTTTCTTAATATACACATACTAGTATTCGGTTAAAAAGTAAAAAGTGAAAATAAAAAGAAACACCGTTAGTTCGTCGATTTTGTATCTTCAGTTTTTGACAATTCGTTTGCCATCGTTAATTCGTTTTTGTGCTATCGTTTAAGACTTCAAGTGGAAAAAAAAAACAACCAATAACAAAATCTTAGAAATGCAAAAGCAAAAGAAAAGTATATCCAACACACACTCAGGCGCGCACACAAATAGAATAACATGAAACAAAAGTAAAAAAGAAAATGCGAAAAAATTAAACATATGGCAACCATTTGTGCTGGAAAGTTCAGTTAATATATATGCAATAATAACGGCTCTCTTCCTCGCTCTCTCTTTGCTCACTGACGAACACTAATGAACACTATGAAGCGAAAGCTTTTGCTCACAGCTCCCCTGATAGGCTGAAAAATTGAAAATGTACCGTTAAGTTAAGAGCAAACAAAAGAAGTAATAAGCAAATAAGGCAAGTAAAAGTTGCAGGAGTCTGGCCAGAAAGAGCAAGTTCGAGTCCATACAGTGGAGACCAGAAGCAAACAATGTGACCATATCTGAAATCGTGAGAAATAAAAATGTCCTTAAGGTGCGAGTACACATGACAATAAAACTAATGAGGAGTCAAGGCATTATTATTATTGTTTCTACACATCAAACAAAGAAAAAACGCATCCAATGCTTTACATGCTTTAATGCAGGTCACTTTTATGCAGACGCTGGAATCACCCCCCCACTTCTATGATTTCATTACAACGTGTCTATATAATCAATTACTGCATTTGCATTTGACACATGTACGGCATAAAATTACTCTGCCTTGAAATAGTTCAATTTCTCAAATGGTCAAATGCGCCAAAAGTTTTCAACGGGCCACTTCCCTTGCAGGCCCTTGAAACCGAAAACATCTTAAAACGTTTCCCCAGTAAACTTATTCGAAGCTAAATTCTGCCGTCATAAGAGAGAAATGCTAAATGAATCTTAAAATATTGGACTTTACTAAAAAAAAAAGAAGAAGAAATCGCTTTGGAAGTCGTTCTACTATTTTTGGAGTTCTGTACGACCCGGGCGATTTGTTCCTGTTCTGAAATATATGTACATACATATATGGAACCAGGCATCTCTTTATGTGCAACAAATACATTTGGTCATAGCGCTAATTTATTTAATTCTTTGATTTTTTGTGGCTCCTTTTTCTTTGTAAACATACATATTGCCTAAACATACATACATATGTACATATATGCATACAAATACTAGACATACATACATACATATATGTACAATATATAAGAACTAAATGCAATACATTGAATTTAGCGTTTTAGCCTTTTTTGTACCTTCAACTGCCAAGATATCAAGATAGACCCTCAAAAGATCGTCGCCTTTACTAAATACAACTTATCTACTCAATTTACATTTAACTCAAACTTAACAAACAGTTTTTCGGATTTTGAACCAGATATAGGTGCGAAGAATTTAGCCGATAGTTTTCAGAAAGGGGTGGTAGATCTACATTATCTTAAGTATTCGATTGGACGTAAATCATCTTTGAGTTCATTAAAAATCTCTTCTGTGGTATATTTTTGGATATGATTTTATGCCAGCATCTGCCTTAAGGGCTATATCTGGCAGTGGATCAAATCCACTTGAGTGAACAGGGTGACGACATATATGAAAATTGTTTTTGTTCTAAACGATTGTAGGACCGTCATTCATTTCAAACTAAACAAAAATGTGAGCGACAATACTGCCTGGGCAGGTGCTCATTTTTTGGTCCTTGGTGAATTATAATGGATGTAGATTGAATATAGATTTAATCATAACATTTCAAGGGTGATCTTTGGTTTACAAAAGAGGCTGCCGTAAAGAAATAACCTTTTCTTACACATCACATCACATCACATCATATCAGTGTGTAGCGTGTTTAGGTTTTCGAAGTAAAATAGGGCTGGTAACTCTAACTGTTTTGATATCATGCAAATGACACTTGCAGAATATTATTGTAGTTAAAAGAAATTTGTTTTTGCCTATAATTTTGCCACGTTCAAGCTCAAAGCCTGCCAGATGAGAACATCGGGGATCAATTGCAGAAGTAAGAAAATACCCAGCCAGTTCCTTTTCCTTTTAAGTTTGCAAATTTACCAGGTTTCGTTCAGACTGCGCTTCGGTACATCTACGTTAAAGCAAGACGTTATCTGCATAAGACTGTCTATAGCTCATTGCTTTCTTAGTTGTAGGTTTAAGCAAAAATTAAAATAAGCGATAATGAAAGTTAAATAGTTTTAAAAACCAACCAACCGTCAAGACAAGTATTATTTTTTTTTTTTTTTGGTTTCATATCCAGTTTTGGCATTTTTTTTTTCAAGAGAACAGCTTTTTTTTAGTATTCGGTACTTGGTTTACTATTATATATGTATATAGCCAAAAAGCAGATTGGTAAATAAGCCGTAGCCTGAACAGAGGCTAGAAATAGTAAATCAAGTTTCCTTGCAGGATTATATTTGCCTTTTTATTTGTACTTGCCTTTTTATGATTATTTTATTTATTTATTATGTGAAAATGCAAAGTTGGTCACATTGGCATATTTGGGTATTTCCCCCTTTGTATACCTAAATAAAGTTGCCGCAAAAATTTGTATTTGCTACAAATAATATAATTTTATATTTTTTATCTTCTTCCCTACTCTGTATTATAATTTTGCTAAGGGAATTATAATAGACTTTTCTTGCAGTTTTGCACAAGGGCTAAGTAAAGTTCCCAGATCAGTTTGTTCAAAAGGGAAATACAAATTGGCTCATATGATTCATAAAGCAATAGGTGGACTATTCCGTAAAATATGAAACGTAAATTCTCTAAAGGACAGATACTAAATAACTTAGTAACCGCCGTAGTGGTAGAAACACCATAGAATAAATTGAAAACGTGGAGAGCAGGTCATAGCCCTGGTCAACAGTATGGAAGTACCAATTTATCTCAGATGACGGCCTTATCGACTCATTGTCGCTCTTTGCATCACAATCCACATTTTGTAAATTTTTCCGAGTTTAAAACATTTGGAGTTAATTAAAGTTAAAGTTTAAATTCAAACGAATTTATTTGCAGAGAACTTTAAATTCTTTAAATTTATTTAAGGGAATCTGAATTACTTTGTTTTCAGTTATTTTAGATATAGTAAATCGTAATACTTAAGGTCACCACTGTGTTGCTTTAGTTTGTATTTAGTTGTAGCTTTAAAAATTTTTTAAAATCAAATAAATAGAATGAATAAGGAATAGAATATTATAAAATTCAAAAGAACAGAAGAGAGCAAAACAGAAGATAATAGAGAAGAATGGAATGGAAAGGTATAGACGATATCGTTTAAAAATATAGTTATTTAATAAAATTAACATATTGGCAGTTCTAGACTTATGCCCAGTATATGTTTTCTAAACTTTTTAATTACATTTTTTCCACAACTTTTTATTTTACTTCCTTCATGTCCTTTGAATTCCTTTGCCAAACTGAACGAATTAATTCGAACATTTTCCCGAAGAGGTACATTGAGTAAAATAAAGCCAATATTTCTAACTAACAAATAACTTAATGGTCACACTGGCAGTTTCATTAGACACTGGCATGAAGCTTTTGCTCCCAACTCTGCTTATGAAAACGTTTGTAAAACAATTTCCCTTTAGTTAAGAGTTAATGGAAAAGTGGGCAGTAATAATAAAAGTGGGTGAAAGCGTAAAGGAAACTGAGAGCCAAAATAAGACCATATACAGGCACACACACACAGTGAGTGCTTAAGTAATAGTTAACCGTTATGTAAAGCAAACACCCAAAAAAATAAAAACTAAAACGTGCAAATGAATGACAAAAAAAGAAAAATACGTATTAAAAAAAAAGCTTAAACTGAAATATTAACAAAATGTTATTCTTTTATATAAAACAAAATCGTTGAATTTTTTCTCTATTTTTCATTAATAGTTTTAAAGTTTAAAATTTGAAAAAAATTCTCCCATTCAATTCAAGGTTTTTGCCAGCCAGAAAACAGTGCAGAAAATGTAGTGAAATCGAATCGAAATTCAAAAGAAATGTGATAAAGTGGATAACGAGTGGAAAACAGTTACTTAAAACAAACAAAAGTCGAAAATCTGCAAGAAAATTCAAATAAATATATAAATAAACAAATACGAGTTTTCCGAAAAAGAACTTAAAAACCCCACCATCAATAACAACTACAGCCGCGCTCCAGCCAACCCCTCCTCTCTTAGTTAAAGCAGAGCTAAATTTCTGGACAGAATGAAAAAGAAAACTATACAACAAAAATATGCATAAGAAAAACAAGATATTCGAAAACTCGAAAATATAAAGAAAGTCAACTTTAGCCCAAAAGAAATACATATAAATATTTTGGCAAGTTTTTGTTTTTATTTTTCCAAATAATTTCTTTGCTTTTAATTGAAACTCCTTTGAATATGAAATTTTTTAACGTTCCGGTGTAAATGTTTGTGTTTTCGTGGTATTCGTTGTCGTCCTTAACGTTGTCGTTGTCGTCGTCGCCGTCGCCGTCGCCGTCGTCGTCGTTGTCGTGTTTGTCGTCGTTGTCGTGCATGTCGTATTTCTCATCGTCTTGTTCTATGTCCTCGTCGTAATTTAACGTTATTGTCGTTATTTATATATTTTACAATATGAAGTATTTCGTAAATCCCCAAAAAAAAAAAGAAAAACTGAACACGATTCAACAACAATAACAACCACACAGAAGTTTTCTATATACACACTTGCGAAAACAAAACACAAAAATGATATGAAATATTTAAACAAAAGGATCAGAGAATAACAAAGTGTGTATCAATCAGTGCATATTGTTTTCAATACAGATTTTCTTGTGATTAGTTTTTTTTTTTCGTTCATACATAAATGAATTTTGCTCTAAATTCGAAATGTGTGTGATTTGTTTTCCTCAAACGAAACTCTTTTATTTTTATATACAAGATACAAAAAAATTAAACGATTGAAAAGTCAAAAAGCAACAATAAAGGATTAAGAACACTTCTGTGGAGTAGGAGCTGGCGTCCTTAAGAAAAAGTGTAAGTAGGTGTAATAGTGTGCAAATGTCTGTCTAAGTTGGTGCTTCTTCTCTGTATTAAAAGACGAAAAGTACGTTGCAGAAGACTTCATAAATTTTAGGAGAGTGATTTGGAGTTTCTTTTAGGACTCCGATATCTTTAACTTGACATAGTACAAGGTCCAACGCAGAAGTTTAATGTGCTGTTAAAATTCAGAGTTTTTCTTTAAAGTCTTTCAGACACGTCGTTCATTCATATAGTGTGAAAACAGTACAAACGTTTCTCGTTATTCGCCAGTAAAAAGCATAAGAATTAGGAAAATATTATTGTGCGTTCGAATAAAAAATTCGTCAAGTCAAAATCCCAACTTAAGTGAATAAATTGTCCTATAAATATATTAATTAAATATTAAATTATTAATTTAAAAAAATTATTAAAAAATTAATTAAATATTAAATTAAAACTGTGGTTATTTATACAGCTAAAGGTTATAATATCGGTGCAATGCATTGAATTTCATTGCTATTCAAGCGCCGATGGTGTGAATGTTGGCAATTTATTACAATGCAAGAATCTGGGCTGTTGCGTGATGAACCCTCTACTGCACAGTACCAGCAGCAATTTTTATCGGCCACGTGTGCATCGAAAACAGTTAACAACCAGCACCGGGATGTTACCTGGGATGGTAACAAGAGTTGGTTACTGGCACCAACTGTCTTCGTTTTTCAATCAATTAACCGTAACCAAAATACATTTTTCCAATCTATTATTAATATAATGAAAAAATATATATGAAAACATTATATAGTGCATTTGCCAACACATTGCACTTTTCCATCTCTGCAGACATATGCATATGTTCACAAAACAACTGTTCTAGAAATGCAAGACCATACAATTTTATCAAATGTCTAATATTTTTTACCTCAAAGTAGAAAATTGTAAAGAATAGGGCTGATTTGCTTAGACTGATTGTGAGATAATCAATAAAAAAAAACCTTTTATATTATTAATAATAATAAATTATAAATGCAATATTCAGACGAAGAGCTTTGCCAACTTCTTGACGAACTTGACCATCACTTAAATTTCCCATAAAATCACTCTAATGTGACCGCATTGTACCAACTTTAGGCCGATGCGACAAGAATAGAAACCTCAATATTGTATATAATGTGCCAGTATGACGCGATTTATTTTAAATAATAATAATAAAAATAAATTTTAAATAAAAATAATAATAGTAAAGAATCTGGTGAAGATAATGAGATTTTTAATGTATGGATTTCTTTGCAATCATGAATATCGTGAAACAAACAGTATTCGTTTTTCAGTTTCTGTCTACTCTTATGGACCTGATGGTGTTTCAGAAATATATTGCAACAATGTGCGGAAACTTTAATATTGCTGTATATTTGGTGTATTAAAATGGCATATTTTCTTGCACTTTAGGGGGATTATTTTGTCATTTGTATGCTTGTAATTTTGGATGTTTCGCAAAATTAAGCGCAATTAGATAATTATTAGCAAAACTTATCGTCTTACATTTTCATTATTGTCAACATGGCAACATTGGCGTCAACAAGGGCTGCTCGTCGGCAACAAAATGTTGTTCATCTTACATCGGTAGTTCATCGCGCTCTTGGCCAGCAAAATCAAACAAAGTGTTTCCCAACAAACCAATTCGATTTAGTACGAACTTGTAGCAAATTTAACCAGCGCACCAAGACGATTTCGAAGTACCTGTAGCAGGCCGGACTAGCAGCAGCCTTAGGCTTAGAAAAGTTGTTATAACATGTAACTCAACTCTGGGCACAATATTGCTTGTCTCGAATATACTGCCAGCTAAGAAGTCTTCTGAACTGCGATAGTAATTTTGTAATCGGAATTTTATTTTATTAAATATTATATGTATTTGCAAACAATTTTTTTTGTTTTGTTTGCCACATATTCCTTACGAGATTCGTTTTATTTTTGGATAACTGAAGGAAAGATTTTGTCCTTTGCAAAAAATTCTACTGCGCAAGAAACTACAGCATTTGTAAAAATTAAAAAGGGAATGAATATGTTAATGAATAAAATATATACAAAAGCTGTAGCTGCACTCTTCATCTCTATCGTTCCCCTCGAGCATAAATGCTCTGCCAGGTCATTTGTTATAATTTTGGCTTAAAAAGTATTTGGCCTTATAACAGTATTTTTAAAAACTATTAACTTTTTGGACTTATAAAAAGTGTTCGACAACTCATTTAAATTTTCGTTGCGAAAAGGTGGGCTGTGTTGACCAAGTAAGTCGTAAATCACGTAAATAAAGAAAGTCAACTATTCGTTTCGATAAAGGGATATCCCCAACGAGAGCCATCTAGGACCTCTTCTGGTTTCTATATTTATCAACAATCCTCTTAATGTTATCAAATATTGCAATATATTAATATATACTGACGATGTCAAACATTTTTATAGTTTTAATCATTTCACCGATCATGTATGTAAATCTCTACAGATATCTGGATAATATCTAGACCTGAATTTAAAAAAAATATATGTAAGAGCACACGTTCCTTTAGGAACCTGTATAAAGCGTTAACATATAATCTTGGTGCCTATTCATTGGAGTTCTTTGTTTTTTTCCGTGGACTTGGCACATTATTTGATCCGAGATTAGGTTCGAGTCCGCATATTACATTAACTGTGAGTTTCATGTATCCCCGGTGCGACCAATCTTTGGCATATGGTTGACAGTTTCTGTTGCTCTGTCTGCGTGGTCTTATGCGTGACTTCATTCTGCAGTCGACTTGCGTTAGTAAAAAGCTTCCAACATTAAAAAATCGCCGTCGTACAATAATGACAAATCCAAATCTTGTTTTTAATCTTATTAATGGAAACATTTTTAGCAGCGTTGCCACATTTTTTTTTACAAATTTGCAAATTTGGAATAAAAAATCTGCTTTTCAAGTGAAAAGAGAAACTGCACATAAACAAAACACATTATTTTATATTTTAAAATCATAAAAATAGACTCAATGTAGAAAAGCACAACTCTTTGCATGTGACCGGTGTTGCCAAATGAGGATCCTATGAAAGCATTATTTTGCTACTGTTTACAAAATACCATACAAATATAAGACGTGAGTAATTAAAAGTCTGCAGAATTTGTTTAAGAACTGGTTTTCAAAAGAAAAAAAACTTCAAAACTGCTGAACGCTTCGAGAAACTGCAAAATGCAGATAAATCTGCATATTTGGCAACGCTGATTAATAGTGATTTTCCTTCAAACATGCTATAATCTGTACTCGAAATTATGCTCCACTTTTCGTTAAGCTATAGCAAATCTTATGATGAGGTTGTGCCATTAATGTAGCAAACTTTACCTACAATTTGATCTGCACTTAAATGTAAATGCTGTAAAGTTCGTATTCTCGAGTAGTTGCCTTAAGTTCGATTGCCCGAGCTCTCACGAAAGGGGGTTTGTGTCCCTATACAGCAGGAACAAGTGCTATGTGTCCCTGGTAAGTTCTATCATGGGGCGGTGGTGGTTCATTGACAAGTTCAGCGAGCGGAGTTCGTCCACCATAAAATTAGGCCATATTGGCAGGTACTGATTTAAGTAAATTTACAATCTGTCCAGCCGTATGTATCCCTACGTGTTGTATTATGATATTGGGGAGTCATGTGGCCTTTTTTGTGGGTTGACTTTTCGTTTCCATTTCTTTAGCCATCAATCCTTTAAATTGAAGTTGAAGTTGTAGTGAATTTGATGCTACTTTGGGACTATTATTAATTGTCAAAATCATCATTAAACGGCTGGACTAATAAATGGATTGTTGCTGCACTGCCTTTGCAAACGCCAGAGTGTACCTCATGAAAACTCTGTATCTACTTCTACATAAAATTGTCTCTCCGTTAAATAGGACTTAAGTAGACAACAGAATGTTGGAAGTAAATTTTTAAGCTTGATGTATAACATCAAAAGCTTGTCCTACAATTCGTAGTTCAAGTTAAACAAAATATATGATGCTTTCTTTACTGATAGAAAATGCTGTCTATTGAATGTTTAGCATCCTTTTCCCCAATTACCGTGACCCTTAAATAATTGTACATTTTTTATAAACAGAAAAGAACAAAAATATACTTACGACATGTCATTTAATAATAATGTAGACTTTTTTTGCATAAAGACGTATGAAACAGAGAAGTAAAAACGGGCAGTATCTCCTCCTTACTTGAAGTAGGGTGTACGATATGTTGCATGTCCTACCAGTTTTATGGGCAACCTGTTTAGAAAGAAACGTGATACCTTTCAAAGGATTATCACGTTTTTTAGACACGAACGTGATAAACCACCAAATGTAGAATAAGGGTATAATTTGTTTAGAAAGAAAAATCCCTGGTTTTTATTTCGTATTTTTTGTTCGTTCTAATAAATAAAACCTTAAACTGCAATCCAGGTAAATCAAAAGTTGCTTTAGTTGGTAAGAAATGGTTGGTTCCTTGCCTGCCTTGTACATATAATAGTAACCTTTCACTTCTTGTTCAGTCTACACATATTTGCATTTAAAATGCATACACATGAGTAGCCTAAATGAATATATTTAATTTAATTTTGCAAAAGGGATACATGAAAGCAGAGGGTGATCTGCAAAAATTAGGAAATTTTCTAAACATTTTCTAGACAGTTTCGGCTTTAAAGTTGCTTGAATGCATAATTGCAGATATATCAATCAAAAGAGCGCCAATATTAGGATCAGTATTTATTTTTAGGCACCATTAATTCAAGGTACGATTAATGCAAGTCCGAGTCCAATAAACACACAAAACTTAATCCTCATAAGACTAAAATAGTTCACAGCTTTCAATTTCCCTAAAGCTTTCCTGCATTAAACTTTTAGTGGACAATGAAAGTGGTTCCTGGCTTTTAGTTCTTTCCCTTATTTTCATGCTTAGCCGAAGATTTCGAAATTTTATAAAAAATATATTGACGAGGCGGAGGAAGTGGAACCGAAATGCATTTAGAAATAATTTACACACACAATAAGTCACAAAAACATATTCAGGATTCTGTATAAAACTTGTGAATGCCGCACGGCAACCAATTAGGCGCGAATTCTGAGAGCTCAGAGAAAGAAGCTGTGAGCTGAGCGCTTCATTAGGATGCTTAAAGTAAAACTAAATATGACACTAATTGTTTATTTTCTTATTATCCCGTAAATAAGTTTCATTTTACTTTTGCCTCTTTCAGGTTATGGAATCTTGTCGCACTGTGCTGAATGCTGCCGTGTGGTTATAATAAAACAAATATCTGGCCTAGATCCCATAGACAACTTAAGAATAAATTTAATCAATGCAATTGAATCTCGTGAGATGTATTAAGATCTTAAGAAAAAGTGAAGAAGCCAGCAAAAGTTTAATCAATAACGAAACTGATTTTTTTAGAAGGGCTAAAAGTTGTAGAACAAACGCGGTGATAAAAAAATTTAACCATAAACCTAATGATGATGGGGCCATGAGCCCATCATTACCGACATTGAGTTGGAGTCGCAAGCGCGTCTCAAGCGGGCCTGCACCATGCTAGCACCGCCGAACCCGAGGTCAATATGCGGCCAGGACCCGGGCTGGTCGTGATGGCGCTTGCGTTTATTTCGGGGGCTCGGCGTGGCAGCACCAGCAGCATCAGTTCAAAAACTACAACTACAACAACAACGTCGTCACCACCACTACCACCACAACAACAGCTAAGTTTAGCAACACCAACAACATCATCACCGAAATCTTCATATTTAGAATTATTTGAAACGACTACAACATCATCACCGAGCTCATCATCAGCCTCTATCATAACTTCCAAGCCGTCTACCGGAACAGGCATCATATTCACCACCTCATTATCGCCACCAGCACAGCAAAAAACTGTTGAAGAATCTTTGGATTTTTCGGACTCAAAAACATTCACAGATCGACCAAACGACTATAATCTTGGTAAACGGCCCAAGGATACCGTGTCCTTTAACATTTTTAATACATTTTTAGCGCGCGACATCTACAACTCATATCCCTCTGCTTCAACTTTGTTCACATACACTTATCCGCTGCCCTCGTACTTACAAGATCAGAGCGACGATTCGCGTGCTCGTGCGAAACCGTTAAGTGTTTTGCAATCGGCAAAACAGACGCGTCGTGCAAATATAAATTTTCGTCGACGACGAAAAAGAAGAACGCGCAGTGCTACCGTTAATTACAGGGCCAGTGGTACTGACATTGACGACGCCACTGAGAATCTAAATGATTCAGACGATACACCAAACCTCTTGACAACAGCTATCGATAGCAGCAGTGATCGTTCAACACCAGCCCGCGGTCTTCCCGTGCACTTTCCCTCACTTACCGCCGCCGATTCGTCCAAATCACTAGACGAAGACGACATATTTGCCTTAGTAGCCGAGGACGATCTTCTCTCCGAAGAGTCCTTCGATCAATTGGTTAAGCTAACAAACGACAAAATTGGTGACACGAACGAAGAAGACTATAGCAGCGGAACGGAGACTATAGCCGAGTCATCAAGTGGCATTGGCAGTGGCAGTGGGAGTGGCAGTGGCAGCGGCAGCGGTGCTTTAGAGAATGTCCACGACATAACAGACCAACAAAATGCTATTGAGGATTTTTTGCCTACACATGAACAGCATCTGCAGCCAGAAGCGACTGTACAGCACCAGCGAAACGAAAATCCTCGCATCCTTCAAGATGATGATAATAACGATAGTGAAACTGTTGATCTTTCTGATGGAGACAAAGCGACGAAACCAAATGAAAATCCCAACTCTGAACAACATATTGTCGATACGATCTACAATGCTCACTTACTGAGCAATGCCAACAAAGAAGTTGTTTTATTAAACGAAGCTGATGCGATAGATGTCATAAGTCCATCAGACAACGACGATAAGGAGGATACGGAGGATACGGAATTTGAAACGACTACATCTCTTACACAGACACCAAAGGCAGAATTAGAGATATCCAATAAATATCAGACGATATTGGAGAGTAATTTTGCACTCACACGCCTTAATCCTTGGATATCAGCTTGTGATCTGGCACAACCTGGACCCGTATCAGCACCAGATTTGCAGGTATGTAAATAATATATAATACTTCAAATAATCTTTAATCTATATATATGTGTATAGATGCGACTGGTCAGCCGGCTGACGGTTTGTCTGCAAGTCAGATGAATGGGTCGCGGCACGATTAAAGCACTAAAGCGCACCTTGTTTATATTATTGAGTTGAGAGGATCGCAAATAGAAATTTTTGCTAAAATTGCTTTTCGAAACGTACATTCTCTAACTTTCGCACTCTCAAATCAATTTAAGCAAAACCATGTCTAGGCAAAACTGCCCAAAATGTTGATCTTTTGAAAGGCCTATTGATCAGCTGATCAATGACACTGATCACTGCACTGGAAGTTTTTGGATTCCACGGGGCTGGGCATCGTCCCAAATTCGACATTCATCCAGAAACGAGCCTCATTCGCACATTATGCGAACAGAACACCCCCTTGATGAGGCGAGTTCATCATTTGCTTGTGTTGTGGAACGCTGTGTTCGTCCACGGTGGTATTTTGGAAAAAAAACATACTAAATAAATGACAGACAGATCAACTGTCAGGTAGTCGGAAGTCATTGCAGGAATCTGCCTGTTGCTTAAGCTGTTTTGCTTAAAAAAACCGATTCTCAAACTTCATTGTGTTAAAGCGATATCCTGCACTAATTAATCGAATGCTTTGCAGGCCCTCCCAGCTCTGACTGGAAGGTATGTACGAGTATAGTTTTGATTTTCTTTCTTGCTCAAAATCAGTCACATGTCAAGTGACATCAATTAGTTGCAGGCCAATGCATGTCTCAATGTGTACAAATGACTTAATTCGTCTATGAATTAGTAATTGCTAATGTACACATGTTTGTGCTTCAAGAAGGAAAATAAATAAATTTTCTCCATTTTAATGCCAGAGTTGAGCCAAATAATTGTGTGACCTATTTGGTAACCAAGTTTTGTATTATTCTTCTATTCGCTGTTCTCCTTCTGTGCTGTTTCCGACTAGAAGAACACAAATACCAAATTACTCTCATTTGCTCGAGCAACAACGTTTCAACAATTTTAATCCTCACTTGACTTTAATACACAATTAAAATCTATCAAATACTGTTTTCTTTCCTGTCACTGTTTTTCCCCCTTTTCTTGGCATTTTTTCTCTGTTGCTTTTTATTTCTTTGCAGCTAATTTTTTTCGTATTCTTTATTTTTTTTTTTTGCTCCTCATTTCATATATTTTGTATGCTCCTTGACTCAAATAAGAATGACCTTGTGACAGGATAAGGCAAAGTAATATTAAATTGTTCGATTGTATAAATGAATGTGTTCTTATCAGTGTATAAGTGTTTGCCTAAAAGCAAAAGGAAATAAGTGGGAGAGAGTACGAGTGTACGTATGTACGTAGGGGTGTGTGTGTGTGTGTATGTGTGTGTGTGTGTGCGCTTGTACGAGTTATAAGACTTTATTATATTTTTATAAAATATTGTGCAAGCACTAGAAGACGATACTTTAAAGCCTTTAACGATGTCGTCCTTTATCTTTTTTTTCTCTCTCTCTTTATTTATCAGGAGTTGTTGTTAATTTGTACAAACTTCAGAATGATAGAAATGCCAGTAAATGGTTGTGTTTGTCGTTTTGTTGTTGTCGAAGAGTCTACCCAGTCAGCATTTTAGGGCGATATTAATTTTTGGGGGGTGGAGAGGAAGGGTTTCTTGCAATAGTGATTGTTACAGGTTGAAATTTATGTTCGAAAGAAAAATGCTCATTCTGTAAAAATATTGCTATCAAATTGCGCTTTAGCTGATCCACTGGAGTCTGTGTCGTCAGCTTAATTATGTATGTATGTGTGTATATGTAACCCTATAGATTTCTCTTTAAATATGAATATTCGGCAACAACCGCTAATACAACTCTGTTATTTTAAATAAGATTTTTACCACAAAGCGCGAGATTTTTTTTATGTACCGAAAATTGTGTTGTGTCTTTTTTCCATTTGCATTTATTTTTATGTCTACTTTCGCTTTCTCTTCAAAAAGTTCTTTTTTTTTTTATTATTTTGTTTTGAAAATATATGAAAAAATTAAAACTAAATCAATTAGTTCTGTCCGCAGTCGACTGTTTATTCTAATATGTACATTTACACCGCAGTTTACCACAGTTCAGAGGGTAGTAAATAATGACTGAGTCCTGTTTTTGGCTGCAGAGTAGTAAATCTTAGCAAAAGCTGTCGTTCAGCAAAATGAATTTTTGTTGGTGGCAAAAACCGGTTTTCCGAATATTGACTGGGTGCTATTTGCGTATTAACTTACTCCCACGCTTATCCGCACACACACACACACACACATACAGTTCAACATAAATTTTACATTTAAGCCGTACGTCTGAATATAAAGACACTGTAATGATAATAATCTTTTGTTATATGTATATTTTTATTATAACTTTTTTTATATCAACATCTTATCTGAATGTGTATACAGTGGAACCACGCCTATTAGAACCACTTCATTCGACCGAATAAATTCTTTGAATTCCTTAAATATTTAATTTTTTATTTTTGTTATAAAGATAATAAAAAATTCTTTAAACAAGGCATATAAATTATATTTTAACTCAACAAATTTTCTAAATTTGAATTGTTTTTGTAGAACAAAAATATTTAGAATTATAAATCAAAGTATTACAAAGTTTTTGTAATTTACAAAGTTTTCATACTTTCGATTTTCACTGATGAGTGCAACATTTCTGATTAGCCATCATATTTCTAGATATTGATTTTTCATTAAAAATAAATTATTCAAGTTACAAAGCAAAAGGTTTTCTTCGTTTTACTGAATATTTCTTCCCTGCAATCATTTGTTTGCATTATAAAAGCTGTGCAGTCAATTATAATTATATTATTTTTACATAAACTTAAGCCTAACCTAACATTTAGTTGGTTACATGAGTTTGTATTGCCGCTGGCGATATATTTTTGAAATGTTTATTTCTTCCAATTTTGTGATTACTAGTTTGATTGTTGGCTGTTGTTTAAGGTTCTTCAATAATTAAAAATTTGAAATAATCACTTATGATTGCAGCTCAACATTGTGCAATCATTTGGTGATTGGCAACTATTTGTCAGCAATCATGGCACAAACTAATAATATTAAAGCTTTTGTAATAATAAAAATTAGTACGAATGCCACCGTCTAATTATAAAATCATATTCATTAAATCGCACAAAACGGGGCTGCATCTCAGAACTAAATTCTCTAGTGGGACAAATAACTTTTTATCTTGACAAAAAATTCCTCAGTCTTATATATTGACAAACGAACTTTATTTGGGTCCAAAAATGTCTGTAAGTCGAATATCAAAAACTATATAATAAATATTTTATTAAATTTAATCTTCACTTTTATGAGCGAATTAATATTAAGGAAAAAATTCATTTTTTTTTTGTATTATGGACGGAATTATGAACCGGAAAAGGCCAAAGTCATGTTAAAAACTTGTTTCGGTAGTCAGTTAGAGCTTGTAGAATTTTCTGGACAAGAAATACAGAGTTGTATTTGGCGTAAAATAACTAGTTGTTGATTTGGCAGCGCACTCTATCCTATTCGTACAAATAAATATTGCTAGAGATATGCAATAATTTTTAATTAAGTGAGCGCTTTTCTCTGGCATTTACAATATAACAAGAGTCACACTTTACCCGTCCAGTTCTGTTGAAACCTGAAACCATAAATATTTCACAACAGCTCTGATCAAATAACTGCCACCGCTGAAGGCAATAAATTTGTTAACTCTTGGTTTTAAAGTCAAAATCCCAAAAAAAAAAATTATTGGCATAGTGTGACAAATTTTTGTCACATGTTTCCTATAGTGTGAATACTGACAATTCTGTGCCGAAATTGTGCAGATTGTGGACAATCAAATGCATTTTGTTGCCCCGATAATTGGAACACTCTTATGCACAACGTCGAGCAATCAGAATGCACCGCTTCTTAGCAGCCCCTCGGACGCCGATCACAGTCAACAATTAGTTATGACCGAGTAAAGCACCAACCAAGCTGCTAAAATTTTACTTTTTTAGATTTATTTGCATTTACTAATACATTTTTTAAGTCGAGTGTTTGTGTCCATTAAATCGTTTAACAATAGAAAACAAGTCAGTTGCAGGATATGTTTGGAATGCCACCGATTTTGCCATCGCTGGTTTGAAGGCAGCCATTCAGCAGTTCTGAAACTAAAACTCCAAGTGTCTGCCAGCAAACGAATAAACAAAATCACATAATTTGTAATGTAGCATGACAGTGTGGCCACATTAAACCGATTGCTGTCGCAGTACAATTCTGAGCGATATGAGCCGATCTATAGATCACCTATAAATACATTCTACAATGACACAAAATCCTCGCAGTTGGTGTAATTTGCGCCGACTGTAGGATCTATGCTTAGGCCTTGTAACTAGTGTTTTTAAGAAATTTCTTCAATAGTCGCGAATGATGCGAATCTAGTTCGCTTTAGCTGATATTTTGCATTTGCAGATTGAACGTGAAACAACAATTTAGTTTTTATAATTGTGAACGGGGTTGCTTTTAATAAGAAACATGTAATTTTAATATTATATAATTTAATTTTCAATATATTTTACATTCAAATCTCAAGTGTTTTCGCTATAAGGCCTTAAATCAAACTGTTTACATTTCAATTTTATATTGAGATTTTGTTCTTGTTACGCACTTTTTGTTTGTTATTCGGAGAACTGTCCACTTTCATTGATTCACAGTCACATGCCACGAGTGTAAGTAAGTAAAACTTGACTAATTCGTTGCAGGACTTTATAAGATGGTTGCGGAGTAACATCTATTAATATTAAACTCTGTTTTTCTATTGTTATAAATTTCAATTATTCTAAATTGTAAAGTGCATACAAAAAGTAGTTCTGCTACTTCCACCACAAACAAATTTCACGTATAACAAATGGCATGTCAAGCCGAGAGTAACCATTTGACATGAAAGACATTTGCTAAACAAAATGCTGTACGAGCGTATGGACATTGTGAGTGCAAACGAAAAAAAGGTCAAGGGTAATAAATAAGAGAAATGGAAAAAGGATTCTTAACTAGAGCAGAATGAAACAGTTCTGTACATTAATTTATAACAATGTGTTCTATTCTTTGGTTTACATTTTTGATTAAAAATAAAATGAAAAGAAAAGAAAAGAAAGAAAAAATACGTGAAATGCAAAACAAATCTATCAAGTAATAAAGCCGCTTAAAACCGCAATCATTGTCAACATCGTGTACTTTCGATTTAAGTGTGCCACTTATATATACATATATGTATGTATGTATATCCATGACAAAACTGAGGGTTTGTAGCAGGGCTGGCCTAGGATCCCAATTATCTTTATCTATCGGAATTTTTATAAACTTCACGGTTTCGGCCAGTTTCTGCAAATTAAAGAACAACTGCTGACTTTAGATGGAAATTCATGTAAAACTGTGATGTTTGTAGACACTGTGATGAGTCATTAGCTCGTGTATTATGGCTCTGTGTTTCGGGGTTTCTCGACTAATCTTATCTTCTAGGCTGAAGGGCATTTCATTGGCCAGTTCTCCATTTGCTTATTTTTATTGTAAGTTGGCATTAGAAGTTAGTTATCCTGCTCATTGTAAGCATTAAGGCTGGCTTTACACGATAATACAAGCATTAACTGCACTGCTGCCAAAAATGTCTCTACAATGTAGAAAATTTTATGGTGCCCAAGTTAAATGTATTCAGTAGGAGTGAAATATGGCTGCACAGTTTGAAAAGCGAACAGTAATCGCCTAATTTGTAAATCCTTTTAGACACCGCTACATTCTCATCACACCAGAGCTGTATTTTAAATTCAAAAATGGTAGCACTATCAGTGTTTATTGTAGGTGGTTCGTGACATTTTCATATTGTTTTTGTGAATTTTGTAGTATTTTATTGGTGTGTTTTTGCTTTTTGCTCAGCTGAACTTAATCAAATCGTGCAAATTTATGAAAGGCTTTTGTTTGTACTCTTCTTTTTTAAAAGCGGAGAGTGTTTCATAGCACGATGATTCAACAAAATGTTAATAACTCGTATCATTGTGTCAGACTGTCCTGTATTTATGGCACAACTGCAATTTGACACTTCTGTGACTCATTGGACAATGGAAGTATTGCAAACAGTGCGTGTCTAGACTTTTTATAAATTCTCAGTATTCTCGAAAAATAGAAGGCATTTATCGCGATGATGATCTCTTGGGGTTGCTCGTATCTGACTTTCTTATTCGCTTCTTATTCGCAACTGAGCTATTTGCTGCGCTATTTGCTGCTCTGTGTACAAATTTAATTTTCTCAAAATCTTTTAATTGTTGAGCAAAGTTTGTCGTCAAGAATTAAACTATATAAAGTTACAGCAATGCAAAGGCAAAAAGGAAGTTTCATGTTACCCTCATATGCGAAACACTGGTTTCAGAATCCGTATTCAAATCTTTGACGAACTGCATGTTGGCTTCACAAGGCTGAAAGTTGTTCGTCTATGGTGGAAGTTAGTGTGCGCTTGTGGCGTTTTATAGCTCGCTATAGCTTTTAACCTTTAAATATCTCTTTAAATTTATATTTTCTGCCCCTGTAGAAATGCTTTAACGTAAACTAGTCCATTCTATAACTTTTTGTAGCTTCAACATCTCAATGTTTTTTGGGCATTTGCGAATTTCTTTCACAAAATGTACAGCATTTGTTGGAGTAAATTTTCAATTTGTTTAATCGTTTTTAAATAATATTATTATAAAATTGCCATCCCTTCGGGGGCAGTTGTTTAACAAAGTCGTTTAACACGACAGCTAATTATTTTTTGCTCTCTGTCAAATTCATTTTTATATATATGAAAGTTGTCCAAAGTAGGTCTTGGTCAGGGTGAATTCAGAACAGGTAGTCCATCCACTACGAGATAAAAACTTGGAGTAAATTCCTGTCTATATTTTATTATTATTGTTAAATATGTATTTGTAAAATGTCAAAATAAAAGATTGAAATAAAACATAAAAATGTGGTCAGCTGAGCTCTCCATATCACATTGATCTTTGGGATTACTTTTCCATAAACCAGGTTTTCAATTGCAAAATAAAATGTTTAATTTGTTGTTCCTCTTAAACTTAAAATTTGCTGTTTAAAATATGAATGTTTGTTTCATTCAAAATTCTTAACGGAAACGCTGCTACACAAAGAAAAATCACTTGCCACATAATGAACCATATTTAAATTTTTTTCTTTCTTAGTCAATCATAATGATATTGTCTTGTAAGAGTTTTCAACTTGTTATTGTACATTGTTTGCCGGAAAACCATAAGAATAAAAGCTGTTGCTGCAAATAGGCTGCAATCACTTCGCCATCGAGTCCGTACAGTTCAGCAACAGCAGCACTTAAAAGTCATAAATAAATTGTCGTCAGTCTTCTCATCCATCAGCAGCAATCGAACACAGAAAAAAGTCTGGTAATTGTTCAACAGCCCGCCACTTACGACTTTATGTGGCAACATTTAATGCTATCAACATCAAACCCACACATTCCTGGGCACACGTTCATCAGCAAGAAAACCCAATTGTTCAATTTCACTAAAAGCAACAATTCAATGCAAATTTTTTCTTTTTTTAAGATGCAACAATCGTGCAGTGAATTGCATCTTGACAGGCCTACAAAAGCTAAAAAAAAACCGAGAAATCTGCAGGGTGAACACGTTCTTTTTTTTTTTGAAATGTTGCCAAATCGTTATTGTGTGTTGCCACAAAAAGCAAAACAACAACAAGAAAAGCACAAACACAAGCACCAGCACTTCAATATAAAAAAGGAGAAATTATAAAATAACCACAGGCTGTATTTTTGCTAAAAGAATGTTATTGTGTGATAATTTTTTGCGAACTTTCATTCTGCTACAGTGTGAAACATTCCATTCCATTCATCCATCACTCGTCGAAAGACAAAGCCACAAAATTGTAGTTTTTTAAATCCATTTAAATACGAGTAATTTTATTGCTTACGAAGTTTTAGAATCGAAATAGTTTGCAAATGGGCACACTAGTGTCAAATGCAAAACAAATGATGAAGCAGATAAGTAGAAATGTTGCAAGTTATCGAGCCTTGAAAGTGAGTCAGTGTTGCCGTTTTGGGAGAATCTCAACAACTAGTGTATAGCCTGCTGGCTTATGGCCCACTACTAATTTACATATTTAATTTTTATATTTTACAGTTCGGCTCTGGGTCAAATAACTAACAATACAATAATTTCTCAAATTTCCAATATTTCGGCCACACATCGTTGATCATCTTCAGGGTTGCAATTAATAGGGAATTTAACGCAACATTCAGCAGAACTAGTTTTTCTTGAGCTTTAAATGAAAATTAAAAAAAAGGGAAGTTTTCAAAAGGTTAACAGAAACGTCCTTATCTTTTTGCCAGTTTGCAACTTAAAATTGATGGTTTTGCAGGTTGGCAGTACTATTTGTTAGAAGCCAAACTCATCGTTTTTCTCAAGTCACACCATGAAAATGGCGTAACGCTGCGCTACAGCTTAGTGTAGATAGTATATTCGTTGTGCTCTCGTATTTCTAAGTGTAAAATGTGAATAGATGCGTAAGAAATGAATGAGAATTAAAACAAGAGAACATGGCCTGTGTGAAGGCCCAGGAAATACTGCAATTTTATATTCTTTCATGGTGTCAATCGAGACACAAGTGAAACCTCATACATAGTGCTCAACACCACAAGATCGGCAGGGGTAATAAAAGTGACACAGAAGTAAATCACTTTTTATATGTTTGTGATATCGGAAACTGGACAACAAAAGTGCTTTTTTTTGCTGTTTTACAGTAGAAACAAGGAATAAATTCTGTTTTGGTAATTATATATAAAATGTCTAGTTTTTATTTAAGGGGAGTAGAAATGTGAGAGCACCTGGATGCTGTTGATGTGCACCATAATCATTCAAAACATCGACTTCGATTTTTTTTGTAATTAAGTTGTTTGCCATTTCAACTGACGATGTGTTATTTTAAGTTCAATTGTGGTGTTGAATTTTCATGGAATTAATTTAGGTGTGAACTCCATTTAACGATGCCCGTCACTATGGCCGGAAGCTCCAACACTGTTCCGCTTTTGGTTTAACTTTACAGTGTTTTGTTGCTGTTTATGGCGTGTTTTTAAATTTTCTACAACTACGCAAACGTCTTTACGTTAAAGTACTTTACGTAGTTCCTGCATCAACCTTGCCCTAACCCGGCCTTAAGAGTTTTAACATGTTTTGTAGCTCTCTCTCTCTCTCTCTCTCTTTCCTTCTCACTCTCTGGCAGCGATAACGTCGTGTACAAATTTTTAATATGTTGCTAAGAAAATACTAGAACTAGAAAGCAGTTCCTTATGCCATCAATTAATTAATTGGGAGTTTTGCAACAGTTCCCTTTCAGCTCAGCATTTGACATTTAAAAATTTTGTCTCCTGGCCAGGACCAGGCGCTTAATTTTGCATATTATTGTTTTAAATATTCTAAAGGTTGCTTTCGCAAATAAAGAATCCTCATGTGCAGAATGGAAATGCAAATAAAGAAATTCATTGAACTAAGAATTCTTTGTTTATCTGGCTGAAACACCTGTCCCACTGTTTCCACCTACAGTTTGGCATATCTTCGTTGTCCCTTTCGGCAGCTGCTGTTTTCCCTAAACTAATTAGTGAATATTTTTCCTGCATTTACCTAACAAAAAAAAAACAAGTTGCTCAACTTTTGACACTCCCCCAATAAGATATACATTTACTTTAAAAGTAGCTTAAGGGCTAACAACTTGAGCACATTCTTATTAATATGAAATAAACATTCACACGAGCAATTTGCCTTTCCTGAGACACATTTGAGACACAAGCGCGTTAGCAAACTTTCGCGTATAATGTCTCATCTCTTTAACAAAAGCTGCCTTATGAAACGTTTTTTGGAATATTTAAATTGTTAATATTAATTGTTAAATTTTTGTCAATTTTAGGCTTCTAAATAAAAAGGCTTTGAATTGCGGAAAGTGAGAAGTTCAAATGTTTTATTCAAGTACAACTGCAATTGCTGTTATAGAATTCCAAATGGATTTCAAATTATTTTATCCTCCTCCTTCTGCCTGATATTGGACAATGAAAAGTTTTGAGCCAAGTGTTCAGAGTAGTTGGATGCTGCTATAAGCCTTCCGAGTTCATCGAGCTTAGTTTGCATCACTGTACTGGGGATATTTAACTGTTGTATAATTACAGCGTACCAACTGCGGCTGGTAGGAGTTGAAACGGGTACAGCTTGTTGAACCTTGTTTAAGAAGGGGGGCAACAAGATCAGTGTAATCAAAGACCTTAGTTGTACACGGATGTGACAACCACCAGTCGTTAACCAGGAATCACTAAAGTCTCGATCATAACCTTTGCTTTGCTGGTATGGAACTTGAGGAACACCGTTCACTGTGTATATGACCTACGAGCTCCTCTTTCGCTCGACATCTATGCAGATAAACTAGCTGTGATTGCGTGACTTGCCTCATAGATTGTAAAATAGAAATGGCTTCACATTAGTATGGATTCGAAGATTACAAGGTAATGAGAAACCTGACGAACAGCCATAGCAGAGCCTACAAGTTACCAGTACTTCGTAGGGGCACGTAGATTAAGTGCTGTTGATTACCTTGAACCTGAAAGGTAAATTACAAGAGGAATTCTTTCTTTCTTGCCAGAAGGTCGTTGTTACTTCTTCTTAATATGATTTTGGGATACTGTGCAATTGAAAAAATGTGTGAGCACTTAAAAAGGTTTCCCTTACCCCTATTAATACATCATATGGGAAACCAATTATTTGACAATTTCTAGCTGTTTGAAGGCGCACTATTGACCAACCTTCTGAGTTTTGTTAGAACCTGTGGCTACTGACCCTTAAACTTTAGCCTACACTGGACTTTCTCTCATTTCCAGGAGAGTTTGCTTAACGCGAGTTTTTCTTTCTGTTTAGGTTCATTGAACTTTTTTCTGTATCGCCAGCTGAAATGCAAAAATTTGTAACTAATATTTTTATTATTTTATAGTAGGAACAAAATAATAAAGATACGTTATTGCGATTGAATGACAGTTTAAAGCAGTCTTTGTTTGCCAACAGGACCGTTTATTTAATTTTTTTTTTTAATATTGATACTAGTTGCGATGTATACATACATAAATATCCTGGCAATACAGCAGCCAGGACTCTTCTCTTTCTTCGTTTTATGCCTGCTGTTTATGTGTTTGTGTGCGTGTTTAATGCCTTTTCTGTTTTCAACCCGCAAAGCACGTGTTCTGCCAGAAGGAAAAATGTGATAGACTGTAAACTCCGGCAACTCTAAATAACTGTTTTATGGAGTGCATGCGTGTGGGTTTGTGTGTGTGTGTGTGTGTGTGTGGGGGGGGGGGGGTTACGGAGATCGTTGACAAAATTGTCATATACATACATACATGTCTTTGGAAATTTCCACGAATGTGATAAATTTTTGCTTTGTTTTCCATTCTGTTTTCCTGCCCCCCCAAGGAGACCTCGACAAGTGCAAAGTGTAATTGTTGGCAGGGACAACAACAATTCTGTTTCATTTAAGAAGCATTTTGCTGAAGAGTTTTGCAAGCAAAAAGTATGCAAATAATATAAGAGCCGGGGAATAAACTAAATGCAAATAAAATGAAATTAAGTTCTGCCAGTCCTGTGCGGCATTAATTCCCTCACTTTGGTTTTTAATATAAATGGGAATTGCAAATTGCTAAAGGGATTTCAGAAATTATGTCGTGAAAGAAGAGGGCGACGGCGTCAAAAAGAGTAAATTTGCTAAAAAGTAACTCTTATTGAAAGTTCCTTTTTTATACTCTTGAAAAACTCTTATAATCGTTAAAAGATTCTAGCGATTTTTGATCCAAGCTATAATTTTTGAAGGCCTTTTTTATGAAAAATAATCTTAAGAATTTGAATATATAAAAAACTATTCTTTTAAGGAATATGTTTTAAGTGTACTTGACTGTAGAATGTCCTTTCTTAGAAGTGAAATTTTTTAAAAAGTACATTTTTAAAAGGAATTTACCATAAAAGACAATTTTTTGTTTGTTGCTTTTTTCTAATAAAAAGAACTTGTTTTAAAATGTAATTTATTAAGAAGTACTTTTCTCAAATCCTATTGGAAAAGTATTTATTTAAAAGCTTTGTTTCTTCTGAAAGGAACTTTTTTTAAAAAGCTAATTTTACAAGGTACATTTTAAAAGGTACTTTTAAAGTAATTATTTTTAAAGGTAATTATTTTTAAAGGTACTTACTGCAAGAGGTCATTTTTAATCCTTAATTTTGAAAAGGTAAGTTGCTTAAAACGTACTATTTGCAGAAAGAATTCTCATAAAAGTTGCTGGTTTTTAAAACTGCTTTTTCAAAAAATCTTTTTTAAAAAATCTTTTTAAGAAAATCTTATTTCTGAATATTAACAAAAAAAAAAAAACGGTGTTTCATGGAAAAATGTCCTTTTTAACGAAGCATTGGTTTTAAAATGTATTCTTTTTAATGTACTTTTGAAAATATATTTGTTTACGAGTTATTTTCCGAAAAGATAATTTTGAATTTTTAAATAAAATGTAAATTTAGTTACAACTTTTTCGAAAGTTATGTTTTAAAAGGTATTTCTTTTAATAATTTATTTATTTTAAAGCGCATTTCAGTTAGTGCGTTTTTAGAAGTTTTTTGCCGCTTTTTTAAAACGTTGGTTTTAAAATTATACTTTTTTCAATCAGGACTTTCACAATTTTTCTTTTTATATTTAATCCTTTAAGACTGTAAAATTGACAATTAATTAATAATAAAAAAAAAACAGTTTTTAAGAAAAATGTATTTGTTTAAAACTTACTTTTTCTCAATCAGTTTGGAAAAAAGTACTTCTTTCAGGTCTTTTTTTAAGTATTTTCTTTTTCCTTTTTCCAAAGGATTTTTAAATGGCATTTATTTAGGAGGTTTCGGAATAATGAAAATGCTAATTTTTCAAAGTGAATATTACTAAGAATTGCTTGTTTACAAGGTAGTTTTTTTTAATGGACTTTTATAAAATTTCTCTTCATCTAAACATACTGTTCATGAAAAGTACTTCTTTTAGAAGATACATTTCAACAGGATATTTTTCATAAAGCACTTTTTTAAAAGGTACGTTTTCAATAAGTACTTGTGCAAAAAGTGGTTTTTCAAAAGGAACTTTTTCCAAATGTACCCTTTTAGAAAGGTATTGTACTTTTTCAAAAAGTACTATTTTAAAACTTACTTTTTTAAAAAGTACTTTTTCAAAACGTACTTTTTTTACAAGTACTTTTTCAAAACATATTTTTTAACAAGTACTTTTTCAAAACGTACTTTTTTAAAAAGTACTTTTTCAAAAGTTGTTTATTATAAAGTTTTTTTTTTTCAAAAGGTACTTTTTCAAAAAGCACATATTTGAAATTTCCTGAAATTTCATTATTTTTAACCATTTTGCTGTACGATTTGCTCTCAGGTAAAATATTGAATAAAAAAATTCGAATGTTTAATATAAAAATAATTGTTTTTTCTGTTTTTATGATTGGCTTAAATCTGTATAGAAAACATACCATGATAATTGATTTAGTAATTGCATATATACGTGTACATATTGTACATAGACATGTGTACACACTTTATATTGACGATTTCTACCTGTAGAAACACATTCCTGGCATGCATTCATGCCATCACATAGAGACTAATTAAGTTACGTACTGGCAGCGTTGGCAGTACATGAACACATGTGTCCGTGGGGATGCTCAACTTGCCTTCAGACAACTAAAAGAAGAATATTTTCCATAACACTGTGCAACAGAAACTGACAAGAGAAACGCTAGAAGGAGGACCTGTACGCGTGTTTTAAAGCCCTGTACAATTTGCCATCTTGTTGTTGTATAAAGTCGTATCCTGCAATAAGTATTTAGTTTCTTAATGGCTTTTATTCAAAAAAGCAGCCACAAGCATCGGGAGTATTCGATAGGCCGTAGAACGAAGGCAATTCGTTCCAAATGTTTTTAAAATCAAAGACAGTTTACAGCAACAAAAATCATTGTAAAAGAAACCATAATAATGCTGACGCAACATAATTTGAAGCCACTTTTCCTTTACGGTTTCGGTTTGCCAGTCATACGAGGTGGCATTTCTCATGTGTCATTTTTGTAAATGCTATAAGAATGAGTTCATATCTGAATATCGCCAAATCGCATTTGCTTTTCCAGTTTTACTAAAACGATTTTGATATATTGTACAGCGCAAATTAGCCCAACCGTTTGGGATTTTTTGTAGTTTTTAAGGAATTACTTACAAAATATTTGTTCTAGTGAGGCAAAAAAAAACCTGGTCATTCAAAAATAGATGAGATGTTTCTAATGGAGTTTCAAATACGCCTGGTAGTCTGCAGCACCAGCTGAGGCAGCTAATGTTTCCCCATATTCCTCACCGGCAACTTCTAAAATATTAGAAATAATATTCAATTGCTCTGGAGGATTTCCCTCACTCTGTCGACATTGAATTACCTTCAATATCACTGAATGGTGAACTTTAAGAACGGCCTTTCGTAGCTTTTGTGAATGAAAATATAAAAATAAAATACAATACAGTGCACTCGGAGATAACATCAATAGATCATTGCGACAACATCCTAAAACATTTTCTATAACATTTCTACTCCGAAGCGTCATGCAACCCGCAAAGTTTTAAAGTCTCCTGACTTAAATGGCGATGACCTCGGAGCCAATGCTTGTGCCTCTCGCTTAGGGACAACCGAATTCAAAATGTCACTAAAAAACAGAGAGAATCTAATCACTTAAAGGTCCCTAAAACAAACAACGCAAATATGTATTGAAATTGGCAAATTAACAAAATTTAAAAAAAGTAAACGTTAAGGTTGCTGGCCGGAACTTTAAACCTCCTCCTTGATCGAAAGTAATTTGTTTTTTTTTTCATAAATTGACGTAATTATTGCCGACAAGTTTGCCGACAACATCTACTTCTTTATTAGATATTTTTTCATTACTTTTTTAATAATGCACGACTATTTATACAAATGTATTTATATATAAGACAATAAACAAGTCATTACCTGAATACTTCTAGGTAATGTAGACGATAATGGGAGGTACATATGGTGATGGGTAAGTGCGACATATTACCAAGTTGTGGCTGAAGTTCTTGATATCGTTGGTTACGCTTTTGATAAATAATGAAAAAAGAAGGAGTCTAAGTGGACTTCCTTGAGGAACACCAGCTGTAACAGGGATTGGCTTAGATGCCGCATATTAATATATGTATGTGGTTGAGGAATTTGGGTGTTGCATGGCCAGTAGCAGGGATTTTATGGTAAACAACTCTGATGATTTAGAATAGTCTCACGATTGTCGGCTATCCGTTAATAGCGTTTTCTTACAAGAATTGCCAATTCATACACCTGTCGGACATTTTTAGTAACAGCTTTACTGGCAACATTGTAAGACCGGACAATCGTTTATGATGCAAGATTTTCACATAAATTCGCATTTGTATGTCAAACTCTTTGCTTTCTTAATTTTATTTAAAATGAAATATACATTTCATGTTTATTGCACCTCACCCTCAAAAACAATAAACAAACATGTTTATACAAATAAAATTCCAGTTGGCATAAATATTTATAAACGAAGAGTTGTTACCTTGTAAAAACTTTATCCTGCTTATTTATATTTCCACAAAAACAAAAAACAAAAAAAAAAAAAGAAATAGAAGAACAAAAAGTTCAAACTAGTTGTGGTTTGAACATTTCATATTGGAGCTATTTGAAAGCATAAATGCGGTTTATGAAAAAATTGTGGTTATCTATGGAAAACATCGATGTAGGTGTATGTATGTATGTGTTCTGACAATAAGTTGGCTCTTGAAATTAAAGTATTTTACAGCAATTCAGTTCCTTTTCGTGTTTTTCAAACTCATATGGGTGCCAAAAATAAAACGCTAGAACATCGCAAAGAAATATATACGAGCAACACTTTTAGAGACTACCCTAATAAATTTCTATATCAATAAATACATAAAAAGTACGCTTGTACTACATTCATTCATTGCGATATTTTCGTACGTGTATGACTTTTCGTACTTTTCGTCTTGCCAAAAAACAAGAAAAAAAAATCAGGATTTCCCTGGTAGTGGTGAACAGAAATTGCACACACGGATGCAAACTTAATTTTGTTTGTTTAGAAAATTTTGGATTTTAAAAAATTTCCAATATTTTTTACTCCTCCTCGTCCTCCTCCGGAAATTGCAAACTGATTGACTGGGTATGTGTAAAAATTTATTGTTAACAAATTTAGCTGCAGAAAAGTTTACAGCAAAAAAGTAACAAATTCCTTAACATATAAAAACATGCGACAAACACTTTTGCATATTAGAAGTTGTTACACCATTTTTGTTTTATTTGCATAATTTGTGAATTTGTTAAAGAAAAGTTTTTTGAACAAGTTGTAACAAATTTAATTTTATAATTATATTCTTTTGTAGGGGATATGATACTAAAAATTATCAGGATATAAATATCATAAGTCTGCGCAAATATATTAATATCGTATATAAAGATTGTTACAAAGGGAAATCTTATACTTCTTATAAAATGTTGGTTAAAAAAGGTACCTTTCAAAAAACTTTACTCTTTACTCAAAAACAAGTACTCTTTTGAAATGTAACTTTTAAAGGAAGTACCTTTTTCGAAACATTATCTCTTAAAACAAGTACCTTTAAAAAAAATTAACTTTGAAAAAAAGTATCTTTAGAATAAGTACTTTCCAAAAGAGTACCTTTTCAAAAAAAGGACGTTTAAAAAAAAGACCTTTTAAAGGAAGTACCTTTTTCGAAATATTATCTTTAAAAAAAGTAACTTTAAAAAACGTACTTTTCCACAAAAGTACCTTTTGAAAAAGGACCTTTTAGAATAAGTGTCTTTAAAAAGAAGTGCCTTTTAAAAAGTACATTTTAAAAAAAGGCCTTTTAAAAAGGGATCTTTTAAAAAAATACCTTTGAAAAAAGTACATTTAAAAAAAGTACCTTTGAAAATATGTATCTTTAAAAAAAAAGTACCTTTTAAAAAAGGATATTTAAAAAAAGTACCTTTTAAAGGAAGTATCCTTTTAAAAACATTATCTTTTAAAGCAACTACCTTTAAAAAAAGGAGCTTTAAAAAAAGTACTTTTCAAAAAAAAAGTACTTTTAGAAAAAGGACCTTCTAGAATAAGTGTCTTTAAAAAGAAGTGCCTTTAAAAAAAGTACATTTTAAAAAAAGGCCGTTTTAAAAAGGACATTTTAAAAAAAGTGTTTTGAAAAAATGTACCTTTAAAATAAGTACCTTTGAAAATATGTATCTTTTAAAAAAAAGTACCTTTTAAAAACGATCCTTTGAAAAGAAGTACCTTTTACCACTTTTTACAAAAAGTACCTTCTAAAAAAATTACCTAATTTTTTGAACAGGACTCTACCCTTTATTTATTTAGCTACCACTTACGTACCCTCCCTTTGTTTATGAGTACCCCTTAGAATCCCCAGTCCTAGTGTTAAATGTATATTGACCACTATTTGACTACGTTTGGAAGTCCAAATGTCTTGGAGGTGCTGTTGTTTTGCAACAGACTCCTGTCTTCGTAAGGAACTAGATGGTGGGAAATGTATGTATGTATGTACTGTTAAGCCACGGGGGGACGGTCGGTGGTGAGTTGGTGACCAGCTCACCAAGCAGAGTTGATCCATCATCAAACTGGCCCATAGTGCTGATGTAAATCAATTTCGCAATCTATATAACAAACAAACAGCCGTGGGCCGACGTATGTATGTATTTCATATTATATCAATCATTTTTTTTTTTTTTGCCTTGTAAACATACTATTGTTACAGACAAGCATGGCTAAGCACTTTCGTTTGTATCATTCAATAACGTACTTATGCATATTATTGTCAGTATTGTGAACCATGATGTAATTATTTTCAACAATATGAAAACACCATATTATAATTGGGCCAATCATTGTACTGTCAAAGCAACCGAAACGGTGCCTTAGCCAGCAATAGTTTAATATAAAAAATAAAATTGCCCTCACCTGCATTTTAGCATTTATTTCAATTATAAAAACTTGTTATTTGTGGAGCAATAGGTGTACATTTCCGAACCTGTCATAGGGTTCACTGTAGCTTTTAAATCTGCTGCGCTTAATGCTCAGGAATTATTATACTGTCTTAGTACTTAATGCCTGAAGATTATTTATGCAGCGGCCGGCTGCAGCTTGACAAATCGTTTCTTAATTGGATATTGCGTTTGGTGAGAGAAAATATAAAAAGTTAATAAAATATCAGTAGTAACTCATAAACTCATACCACGAGTAGTAATAAAAAGTGTGTGTTCACATAATTTTCTTTTTTCCAGTTGCAAGACTAAACGGATGATTAAAAGATTTAATTTTTCGATAAAAATAAGACAAGCAATAAAAACACTTTATTACATTTTAACTACTGCCATGAAAATTATGAAGAATAATGAACACAAACTCAAAAATATAATACCCCTGCCTCTGAAGATCTCTACCATAATTGCTTTTTCCAAGTCCATCAAAAAACGCTATGAACAAAAATTAAACAATTCTCCATTTTCAGTGAAGATTAAACTGGGATATCAATAAAAGACGTTTGCGGCAAAGCAAAAAAGCAAAAGAAAACTTAAATCATAAATTATAATCTTTTTTTTTCATCATTAATGAAAAATTGCCAAGAATAAAAAATATATTAAATTGATTTGCTTTTCGTGTTCCTTTGTTTCTTTTTTTCTGTAACAAAATTAATGCCACTGACTCGAGAATTTCAATCTCATTTTATTCAATTGAAGTAAAACAAATAAGAAAAAATATAATATAACTTTTTTTTTTTGCCACCAACTACTCGCTTTTATATTGTACTTTAAAGAAAAATATATAAAATCTATTGATACCTCGCAATAGCAAAAACAACAAATACTCGTATATAATAAAAATGAAAGCTGAACGAAATTTCCTTTTTCTTCTGTTGCTGTTGTTGTTGTTGTTGGTAGTTTCAAGCGAGCGCATAAAAATGTACTTACACACGAGTATATTTTTGCCTGCAGTCGTCGTTTATAAATGGAAGACAATAAAATGTAAACCATCATCAACTGTTTGACGAACCCGACTCCCTCTCCTTCTCCTTCTCCCTCTCCTTCACCCAACCACCAAAAACCGTGCAGATGCTCGTTGGATCTGGGTGCTTGTGTTAGTGGAGGCGGTGTTTCAGAGGTAGCAGCCAAACCAACTTGTAGAAAACCCATAAACCACCAATAAATAAAACACCCTCTGACTGATGGAAGCGGGGGGGCAGTAAAAAATTACAGTTGGATAGAAGAAAGAAAACGAAATAAAAGCCAAGAAAGTAAAAACTTACTTAACTCGTAGAGTGTATTTATGTCAAGGATACTATAAAATCAATTATATGTATATGGACGTGTGTATGTGCCTGCGTTTACGCGAACATGTGTGTGTGTGTGCGTTTGTGCTTAAGACTACAAATAAGTTTTCAACAAAGACGACTGCCTGTGCAAAGTTTTTGCTCTCCCACCCCCCACCATCCAGTATCTATCGCATACTCGTTGCATGTTTGTAGCAACAAACGTGCTGGCTTTCCACATCTCATTACAAATTTACCGTGAGATCGATGGCGTTAAAATGCTTTTATTTCTAATGATTATATGTTTATAAAAGGCGGGAGCGGAATAGGGCAGAACCTTAAAAAGCTGTTTGAGCCAAAAGTGAGTTGGCAGCTGATTGACACACATGCGGCCCAAAGTAAGCAGCAACATATCCAGGAAAAGATTTACAATAAATGTTAAGTAGTGACCAGAATAGTGGAGCTTCCTTTTAACGTATTTGGTGATGTTACTCCTACCGGAGCCCAGCTCCTTAAGGAGGCAGAAGTCGTTGTCGTCGAAGTGCCGTCAAGTTTGGCCGATGTCGCTGAAACCCGGACTTTAGACCTGCATGTGTTGATACCAACAGGTAATTGTTAGTTCTGCGAATCAACAAATACTAGCCCGACAGAAGACATCATAAAATTCGATGACCCGCTTACAGTGGGGGAGTTAGAAAACATTTTCTTAATAAAACTTTGTTTGCTCTATATATATTTTTGCCCGATTGGCTGTGAATATTTTTCCTTTGGAGTTTCTTCTCTTGGGCAACGAGATATTTTAGTTATCCAGCGTTAGCGTTTGGAGGGGGAATTAGGTGGTCTATATTTATAGCTTGCCTATTTCAATCTGTTTCCAGGAGTTTTACTGCTCTTCTAAAGATCTTTCCGGGGATCACAAGGAGGACTGGCTGTAGGTGTACAGAAGATCATTCCCAGAGGCTGTCAATAACTTGACACTCAGTCCACAGTCCATTAAAACGTTTGATTATGCCAAACTCATTAATTTGCAGTTCTTTTAAGTGGCGATACTAAAAGTTTTGTCTTTTTTGTAGGCAGCTCAATGTTGTGTTTGATAATATTTATAAAATACTTTTTATCCGGAAGTCCATGTTATGATGGGACACCTTTGTTTGTTCTATTCTCTGTGTGAAATTAATTCTGGTTGTCTTATTTCAGATGGCTGATGGTCCTTCTTAAATAAATACATACACACGTATCTGTGTGCATTCAATCAATTTGTTTGTGCCCAAATACAATTTCGCTCATAGTTTTGAGGTGTTTAAATTGGAAAAACTAAATATTTAAAATTACATTTTCATTTTAATTACTTAAAAGTTTTTTTTTTGTTTGTTTTATATTTTATTTACATCATAAATTCATTTTTAATTAATAATTACGACATTAGAAAAAGCGCACACACATTCATTTCTACACTTGTAATATTAATTGACAGTGACACATGCAAATAGCACTAAATCAAACAGGATAAACAAACCGTCTATGCACGAATGTTGTTATTCGACCAGCAACAACATTTATAACAATTATTTTTTTTTCCTATTTCTTACCATAAACAGTTGTTATAACAAATAAACATTCATCAGCAACACTTCACTCCACTAACGCACACACACACCCACACACACACACCCACACACCCACACATTTAAAATACAGGACATGAACTCGTACTCATTTGTGCTCATTTTTAATACAATATTTCTGTTTAACCAGACATTATGTGGTTTTATATGCCAACATCCGTTTTGTTTATTTTTTATTCAAATGTATTGGTGGTTTTTCCGTGAGTTGTGGCTGTTTGTGAGTGTGTGTGTGTGTGCGTTAAATATTTAATAACGCGTGATTAGTTGTGACACACACACACACATACATGTTTTAGCTTAAATTCATTAAAATATGTTTAAATAAAAAATTTACTTGTTGTATAAATTTAACAACGAAATGCGCACAATTTGGATTTCGTTTTGCACCACAAGGGTTGGGTCTTGCAGTTGCCTGAATTGGTGAAACAGGAAATTCTAATGAAGAGCAAATTGTTTAACAGTTCCAAAATGTTAATGCTTTTGCAAATCCAGCTGAACTATTTGATAATCTTTAAGATAAAATCGACGGGTTTTTATCTTTTGAAAATTGTTTGGCATTTTTGTCCGTGGATTTGTCTTTTAACGGAGGCAAAGATCATATCACTTTGTTTAGCTTTAGCCTAAAATATTGAACTGAAAGTTCATATTTTTAGAGAAATTTTAACGATGATAAAAATTTTGTGCCAAGAAATTACTGATACCGGTTAATTTCTATAAAACTTAAGCTTAAGCTCTACTAACCCGGTATAGAAAATTTAACACAGACATAAATTCTCTTAAGAAAATTAAACGATATCAAAAATATTTGCAGAAAAATAGTTTTCCAAAGAAAGTTTTTTGGAAACAATAAACATTTGGGAGGAAATAAAATTTTCTCCTATACAAAATTTATCGATGCAAAAAATTATCTACAAAATTTATCGTTAACAAAAAATTTCCATCAACAGAATTTCAAAATTGTTTAGAATGTGTTCCACAAAAAAACTTATTTTTTGCAAAATTCTCTCGATAACATTAACAACCCAAATGTTCCATATAATATTTATCGATAGAAAATTTTTTGACAATAAACGTTTTTATAGAAAACTCTTCGATTAAAAAATGTTTTTTTTTTAAATTTTACATAAAATTAATCGATTATCAAAAATATTGCAAATGAAATTAATCGATGAAAAAAAATGCCTATAAAAAACTTTAATTAAAAATCTATAGAGTATTTAGTGCAAACTAAAATTAGCTATATAAATTGTTCGAAAATAAACGTTGTTCATAGCAAATTGTTTTGCAACAAAGATTTTCGAAAACAAAATATATCAAAAGCAAAAATAATTGCTGCAAATAAATTTTCTACGAGAATCTTTTTGCATACTTTTTATTAATTACAAACATTTTCTATATAAAAGATATTCATCAAAAACAAAAGTTTTCTGCAGAAAATTTATCAATAACAAAGGTTTTTTTTTAGAAAATTTATCGATAACAAATACTTTCTTTAAAAAATATAGCCATAGAAAACATAAAAGACATAGAAACAAGAAAGATTTTCGATATAAAAGCAGAATAAAAATTTTCGCCTAAAAATTTGCAGATAATAAAAATTTTCTATACAAAATTTATTGATAATAAAAATTGTTCATTACAAATTTATCGATAGCAAAAATTTTCTATAGAAACATAAATTTTGTACAAAAAAAAAATTTTTTTTATTATTTTTCAATTATAAAATTTTATTCAGAAAACTTATCGATAGTTTAAAATTATCTATATAGAGAAATTTTCTATAAATTCAGTAATAAGCACTTTTTTTTCAATTTATCAATAGTTTAAAATTTTCTATAAATTTAATAACAAACTAATTTCGCAGAAATTTTATCGACAATTTATAATTATCTGTAGAAAATTTATCGAAAAAACTCAATTACAATAATTTTCTATACAGAATTTAACCAAATTTTTCACTAACAAAAAATTTGCTTGCAAAATTTATCGATAATAAAAATTTTTTGTAAAAAACTTACCACGAGAATTGGCTTTAGAAATTTTATCGATAACAAAAATTTTCTATAGAAACATAAATTTTCCATTACAGCTTTTTCAATAATAAAAAAGTTTGTTATTAAAAAAATTTACGATTACCGATTACAATAATTTGTTATAGAAAATTTATAAAAACTTTTCAACAATTTTTTTTTTTTTTTTGAAGCAAATAAACGGAAACAAAAATTTTTGGTAGAAAAATTATCAATTAGAAGAAATGACTAGAAATTTTATGGGCAACAAAAATTTGTTAGTTAACAAAATGTTGATTTGTTTCGCCAGCACCTGGTGACAGAAATCACAGACTTCAGTTTCCGAAAAGGAAAAAGGCTCGCTTATGTCCTCTGCTGCCAGCTATGGGTTAAAAGTTCCACGTGCCCATAAGCAAATGTTAGAATTGTGGATGAACTGATGGTTCAAGGCCTCGTTGAGCTGTTCGCCAGCTTAATTGTTCATTACCACTTATATATTTAATTGAAATTGAAGCGCTATTTCAGCCAAAAGTGTTGGCCTTAAAACTGTCAGACATTAATTATGTCCACTCTTAAATAGAAATGTTAATTTGTTTGCCTGTTTTTCGGAATCGTACATGAATTTTCCCCATCGAATTCAATTGAAAACAAAAATTTCATATGTATTAAGTTTCATTATAATTATTTTAAATATAATTTAGAAAAAAATACGTTTAAATTATTGTAGAAAAATGTCATGTCGCAGAATATGAATTAAACACGGAGATCAGCACAAGATATTGAAATTCTAGGAAAGAGAATTGTGACATGTGAAGAATCCCTTTCTAGTGGACTTTAACTTAAACGGTGGCGCGAAAAAGTGTTTTAATTTTACTGCTGGGTATCAGTTAGCATAACCAGGCATGAGTGGGGATGAAATTTATATATGTATGTATGTATCTACATACAGTACATATGTATGTAAATATTATTACACTTATGAGTTCATGTTGGTCGAGCATGAACGGCTGCCCTTTTGATATTTACTTAATGAACAGCCCCACCAAACGGCTGTCATTTCAGCTAAATGTTTGCATTTCTTCATGACAAGATAAACACAATTCGTTCTCATTTTATCAACATTTTATATCAGTTGCGGAAATATGCCGGACGCCAGCAGCGTCTATACATACAGATGTACAATACACACGTACATACAATACATTAATACACACATATATAGGAACATACATCCATATATATGTATGTATGTATTCTTATTAATGAACAAAAGAAATACTTTTTAGCCAAATTAAAATAAAAAAAAAAACAATAAAACGTGTCGGGTGTAACAGAAAACCAACTAAAAGAAATCAAATTTAAGTTTCCAAATAGTTGTCCGAGCTTTAAACTGCTCATCAGCCAACCATTATTGCAGCCACTGAATATAAGATTTCTGCTCCCTTTAACAAAACTCTTCAAGTTTTTTAGACTTTATTAGCTGGTCTATTGTCCAATTTTCTGGCTTAAATTTCGACTACTTTTAATTGGTGATTTAGTAATTTGTAGTTTTTATAACAGTCTTGACCTAGACGCGACACTAAAAGCTGGGAAATAGAAGGGAGTGAGAATTACCCTCGAATAGCCAATTAGCACTCAAAGTCCTGGGCAGTCGCACTTTTACGTCCAGAACGGAATTGGTGCGTCACAACGAGCCGAACCGTCTAGAGGCTGGGAATTATATTACTATAATCTAGACTGCAGGATGCCCCTCGTCTCCTGAGATAGAGGTGACGAGATGGCAGACATCTGCATAAGAAAAGGTGGTGTCTGGACTTGCTTTATCCTCTGCATCCAACAAAACTATTTATTAAAGCAGAGATAGTTAAATGGCTAACAAACAGTGTGGGGAAATATTGAAAGGATACTGAGGAAGTTGTGCATTCCCAAAAGTTTCTAAACTTTGAACGTTAAAAGGGCGGAACGCGCCTTAAAACTGGATAGGAAAAGCCTAAAAACATTAAGGTGGCGCACTAACAGAACATTATGAGTGTTATTCGTATCTATAGACACTTGCAGACCCGGTGTGGAAATGGAGGAGTGAATGGAACACTTGATTACCAACTGCATGGCAGGGAGACATAGCAGATACCTGTCTGTATCCTGGATGAATAGGACTTGCTAACTCTCTCATTAAAGGACCTGCTTCAATTCCTCCATATATTAATCCTTTTAAAGGCAGAGTAAGCACAATAGACTAACGATAGTTGCAGTAACGGGAACCGTTCCGGGCCAGACTACCACTATTATTCATTTGTCTTCACAATTCTAAAGTAACTGGCACCTGCACATATGAATTTTATTAATTGCAACTTAATTTTATGAATTTTATTAATTGTTTATATGAATTTTATATATTATATGAATTTTATTAATTGCAAAAATAATTGCAACGATAAAGTGTTCGATTAAGTACAATAGTATTATTTTACTTTATTTTCTGTTCGATTTTGTACATAAAATCGAAATATGTATTAAGAAGATATATTTTTCTGCCTGAAACTGACTACATTGTCCAAAGCAAACAAATTAATATGATCAAAAATTTGCCACTAGTGCATAACACAACATCTTCTTATACTCAACGAAAATCCCATCTCTGCAGTGCGCCACTTAAGCAAATAGAAAATATTTTATTATACCAACATGTCGAGTGTCATTATAAGATACATGAAATTATGCCAATATCTGAGTAAATAAGAAAAATGAGTGATGCGAATATAGTAAAGAAAAACAAAAAATAAGAGAAGAGGGTATTAAAAATATTGCCAAGCCATTCACACCCTTTTCCCCAAATTAGTGAAAACAACTTTTCAGCGCAAGAACGAAGCAAATATAAAAGCAACTGTAATACGAGTATTACGGCGTAGGTGCACAACTAATGACCTGCTGCTCACTACACGACTGTTTGGGCTCGTGTGTGTTGCTTGTGTTTGCTTTTGCTGTTCGTCAGCGTGTGAGTGCCTTCAATAATATTGGCATATGATTACGTAAGTAGTTGGGTTTTTCCTCGCAAATTTTCCACGCCAAAATTATAAAATTATTATAAAGGTGATCATTTGGAAGTGGGTTAGAGAAAACCAGAATGCGATTTGGTCATATAAGTTGTGAAAATATGAAGATGAATTTGCCGAAAACAGATAATCAAAACAACAAGAGATCAAAACTGAAATTTTACACAAAATATTATGAAAGTTGTGCCATTAGACTAAAACCCTTTTACAATTAATTTCTTATCAACGATTCATTCAGGAAAACAAAAAAGTGTTTTGCCAGAAAATAAAGTGTTTTGCAGGAAAAGCAGGTGTGTAGATATTGAAATGATATAAAAGAAACTATATGCGATATATTAAAAAAGTTCTGTTTCTGTTCTGAAAGACCAAAGGCCATTAGCCATAAAATATAGCATCGTTCTTTCAAGGATCAGACTGGGCTTGGCAAATATCTTCGGTTCTACTCACTTTTCGTTTCAGTTTGTTGGCAAATTATTGCCAAAAAAAATATCGAATGTGACAATTATGTCCGTCCGGGAATCACTGGCCAAAGATAATGAAATTTTTGAGATTCGATCACAAATCAACTGAATGCAAAATATTGAATAAAAATAAATGTGGAATCATTTCTAAAATGTGGTGTGAATTTATCGCAAATTCACAAGGGTGTTACGTGCCCGGCCCATGTATAACAATTGACAAACAACTTTTCCCTGTAAGTGTCGTTGCCGTCAATTTATTGGACAGCAGTTGACAGCCATGAAAATTATACAATAAATGCAATTTCCTCAGCTTGACAAGGATGGTTCGCGCAGGTTCTAAGAATAGGCGACAACTCTTTGTCAATTTAACAGGCTAAATTTAACAAAAATGTGCCAAGTCTTGGCATCCAGATGTAACAATAATCTCTAATGCCAGGAAAAAGCTTGAAACACTTTTTTGTACGGAGTAGAGGTCGTAGGTACTCAGGCATCATCTAGACTAATATTTAATTGTCTTCTCTTCTAATTACTCTTAATATTTTTTATGGAACTTTAAATTCATAAATTGTGGCGTTTCTGTGTTATTTTTTTAGAATAAAAAAAAAAAATTTATTTAAAAAAGTTTTATTCGTAAGTCTGATATATTCAATATTGGCCCGCTGGCAGTTTTAGGGTGAATGTAACTTCCGGCGGTTCTGGTGTTCTTCTAGTGCAATTGAATCTTGTACAAAACAAATGAAAAAAACATCATTATAAAGATTTTAATACAGAAAAATGTCGTTTATTTAAATGTCTATTCGTTAAAGCGATGGCGACAAAATCGTGTTGGAAAACACACAAAAACAGCTGTTTTTTGGAATTTCGTTCGTGGCATTAATATGGTTGCTACTTTTGCAACAATTGTAACACAACAACAATTATGTACATTCTATTTTCGGCCAATAGAGCACGAGCTCAATTCACGCCTTCGCCGTTTATTACAAAACTGCTATTTTTTTGCTCATATTCCACGTTTAACAAGAGCAATTCTCAATTTCAACTTTCTCTGTTTCACCAAACTTAAAGCAAATTTCTGCTTAAAGATGTTTTGTCTGGGGTAAATCACAAGTCCTTCAAACAATTTCCGCCACCGGCTGCCGACAATTTCTATTAAGTGCCCCGCTAAACAATATTTATTTTTATGTGGAAGCGGCGCTTAGACAGTGTTTATATTCTCCAAAATTTGGTAGCAGGACACACTTCCCTGCCAAGGGAATAGAGAAGTCAAGTTAACTTTTGCCTTTAGTGAAGAGTGTCAAGTCGTAATTGTCAGAAATACTGGAGCAGCGACAGGAAATGCTTAAACAGGCAATTAAGCAAAAGAAAGGAAAAATTTCGAGCAAATTGGCAGAGTTACGAAGAAAAAAAAACTTGTGCTGTGAAATAATTTAATCGTTGTGGACAGCAGCACAAATTGAAATTATGGGATAAGACTCTTGCCGCCCGTCATACGTCATCCAATGCGTTTGTCAACTGACAGCTGAGCTGACTTATAGGTTTTCTTATAAGTTTGACCCGTTTCTATTCACAGCACTAAAGTTGGACAACTGTTAACGTTGAATAGTTTGACAGTTATCAGTTGAGTTTCTACTTTGTCTTAATTTAGTTGTTTGCCTTGTGCGGCAGCAAAAACAGAATCAAAAGAAAACAAAATGATAATGGAACAAACAAACTAAAGCCAAAGAAATCAAATGATGATTTAACATGCGTCAACAAAGTGCTCATTAAGTCGACTTCCTCCGTTGTCACGTTAATGACAACAAAAAGCAAAACACTCCAAAACTCAAACCTCTTTGCGCTCTACTCTAACTGTGTGTAAGTGCCTCGATAAATGAGTTGCTAGAGCGTTCCACGAACACGGTCCGGAGGTCTTAGATTCGATTCCTACCAAGAACTCTCGGTGTTTCTGCAGAGAAGCAAAAAACTTGGCCGTATTATGCAGTTTATTAAAAAAAAAGAAGTTTGCTTTTAACTTTTTGTTTGGCTTTTTAATTACCATTTAATCATTTTAGTTTTTAAATATATTTTTAATCAGACTTTTTGTGCAAACAACTTTTTAGTGAAATGATGTGAAGTCAGAACTTATGCGAGATCGCACGATTTGAAGTCGGCCAGTCAAGTGCCTGACGAAATCAAAACATTTGACGGCATCTTAAACAACTTTTTATTTTTTAAATTCTTTCTTTGCTGTTGCCACAAAACCGGGTTTTTTTTAAACACAAAACTGTTTATTTTATGAAAAACGTATGTAGTTTTTGGGGACTGTTTAAAACTGCTAAGAAAAAAACTGCTTCAGCTATTTTTACTTCATATGCGAAAATCATTAAAAATTTCAGGACCTTCAGAACACCACCACCGTCACTTGCGTGTTTTTAAAATCCTTCGTGATTTAAAATCTCAGTGAATTCAGCTCACGCCTGCATAAGTAATTTTAAATTAAATAATCGCTAAAAAAAAGCATAAAGTTAGGAGAAATTTTAACGTTGAATTATATGGATGTAGACAACCAAATGACTTCAGTCCATTAATATTATAAAATCATAAATGATTTCTTCACCAGCTAAAATAGCATTAAATTTTTAAATTTATTTTTACTTTGTTGCCAAACGTTTTGTCATTTCGAGAAGTCGACAAATCGCCAGGAAGATCTGGTTGTAGTTTTTAAATTTTTTTCAGACGACATCAGTGCGAGTTCCAGACTCAGAACAACCAGACAAGCTGCTGATATCTCTTAGACTTTTGGTTATGTAAAAATATAATTCATGTTTGATGGGTATTTTTAAGTCTGTGTTATTTTCTTTCTGTTTCATGTAAGTAATTTAAACCTATAACTGGCAATTAGATTTTTCTGTAAAATTCAACATATAATATGAAAAATTTTTGCGCGGTTGGGGGTTGTGAGTATCTAAATGTTGTCTTAATTACATTGAAAAAGTTGCTGCTGAAAGCTTAAAAATTTATATGTAATACGCCGCTGCCTATTGGACAAATATTTCAATAGAAGTCTTTCAATAAATAATATAAATATTGATATATTATTGTTGTGAATAATCATGTTAGTGTTACTTTTATGTTATCCAGCCATTTACTATTATCACTCGCAACCATGTTATTGTTGAAGTTAGGATTCATGTTTAAGGTCGCCATCAAATTGGGCATAACAATTAATGTAATAAAATTTATTTAATCAAAAATAATTTATTAAAAGTAAAAGGCTCCAGCGATCTTGAGTTTTATGTGAGAAAATACCATATAAGTAAAGACTACAATGTCGTAAAGCTGTAAATTTTTAATAGCTTGTATCACTTTGTCCACGCTAAACCTTTTCACGAAAATTTCCATAAAAATTTTAGTCGTATTTGCCGCGTTCTTAATATTGAAACAACTGACACTTCAATTCCTGCCGGGTGTTTGAAATTAACTTTTTCGTGCATATTTCTCGGTTATAAATTATTAATAATTTGTATTTTCCAGTTTTATCAGAAAAACACGACCAGCTGTTAACGGCCAGATGACGGAAAAAAAGCTCGTCCGTCACCCATTTTAATCCCTTGAAGTTTGCGGACATATTCATTTAAAATATTTTATTATTTATTTCCAATGTTTTATTTTATTTTATTTTATTTTATTTACATACTCGTACAGTGTTACAACGATATTATGTGATAGCAGAATATTAAATTATTAAATTAATAGATTTAACAGGCCCTCTGACGTATTATTTATTTATGCATGAATTAAGCAAATTAAATATCAATCATACGCCCCGCACAGCGGCTTTTTGAGGTGGAATATTTTATAGCAAAAAAAAAACCAAGAATTACGAATTTGATGATGAAAACTTGTGATGGTTAATTATATAATTTTTAATGTTTTTTTTTTTTTTTGGAAACGAAATATCGTGTAAGAAACTTGTATTTTCGGATGTTTCTCTCGCGGACAGTTAAGACTATTGTAAGAGTGGTTTATGTTGCCAAATGTTAAGGGCTGAAATAAAACGTCCCAGTCTGCACGTTTTTTTTTTTTATCAATACTCATATTTCCATTGACTAGATGTCTATCAATTAGATCCAGTCGACTGATTCTTGGACCTGGGAATCTTGCCTGATCCGAAACTTTGCTTTGTATCTCATACTACAACGACTATAAACAGAGCTGGCGGCGATCAGCAAGAGTTTTCGGACTTTCATGTTACTAAACGGCTTTAAGCACCAACGGGGGGCCTGCATTAGAACATGTTTCTGTAATCTGGGTTTCATACGTATTGAATCTGTTCAAAAACAATTTTTGCTGTTTCGTTTGCCTGGTCTGAGTTGGAGTTAAGATGTATGTAAGTCTTCGCTCTTATACAAACAGACTTGTTTTAATAGAACTTCCAACACTGGAAAGTCGTCGTAAAATGTTAAACGTATATTTTATATTAAGTCTTATTAATACAAACCCCTAGATATGAATATGTGTAGATTGAATTATGCTCTAGCCGGCCCGTTAACCTGTTTATGTTGTAGTTTTGACCATTTCGATTACTTTGTTGACTTTGCTCTTCAGAAATTAATATAATTAAGGAAAGATAGATATAGCCACGCCAGAAGTCTTAAATTAGTTTTAACTATTTTCTTAATCCTGTTTTACGCTGCAATAATTTACAGAAGCCGATTTTCTAATAGAGATATTCAATTCGAACACACGAATCAAGATTTGTGTTCCGTTCTGAATTATTTTTCACGCGACTTAAAAACAATTAAAATGATTTTGAGTACCCCCTTCCCCCACCCCTTTTAGTATCATTTTCTTTTTCCCCCGTTTAACAAAGAAAGTATTTGTTAGGAGCCTTTGTCGAATGCCTGTGTTTTTAATGCATTTTTTGACTTTGCAAAGTCTATATTACGATACCTTTGAAAACTCTGAAATACGTTAATCTTTTGCATTTTTTTTGAAAATATGCCAACTACTTTTTATTATAGTTTTTTTTTTTTACGGGTAAGTGTCACGTTTGCTACCACTTCTTTGTGCCACTTATACTGTTTAAAAAACAGACTTAAGACATAATTTTATATCAATTGTTTTTTAATTCGTTTTCTTTGTGTTCATAATCTTTGATAATTTTTTATTTGAATAAGAAACAAATTTTTATTCATTTCATAATAGACACAGGAAACTGAATGCACTTGAATGCAATTCAGGCGGAAGAACCCTCTGGCATATTGATACAATTAAAAGTTTCATTAAAAATTAAACAAGCAAATAAAGCAACAGCATCTTGTGCCGTTTCATGCTCTTGCCAACGTCAACGGTGGTTGTTGTTGTTGCTGTTGTGCTCTATTTTCAATACACACCTTTGCAAATTGTTATTGTTATAATACGAGTGCACTCGTTGCACACATACATACAAATGTATTGCATTTAGTTTGAAATATGTTTTAATACCATATTTTTGCATATTTCATTATTAAAGACATTTAATTTCTTCAAAAGTTTCTTATATTTCGTGTTTAACCTCAAAATAATTTATTTTGAAACAGTAATAAAAAGTTAGGTAGTTAATTGATCTGCAAAGGAGGATTTCTGGACTTTATCACAAGCAATTTGTTCGGAAAACCCACATGTAGATTTTTGGAAAATGGAGGCTATAATCGGGGGCCATTAAAAAGTCAACTGGATTTCATACTAAGTGGGGAATATTAAACTTTTTACTTTCTCATGTCATAAGTGATTTGATTTCAAAAAGGATCGGCAAGAGTTTTACATAGTCAACAGGAAATATCTACTGAAACAACGAAAATCGAAAAAATCGAAAAATGAAAAGAGAATTTTTTTTCTGAAACAAGTTCTTCAAAATTGTCTTTCGTCAAGTAAATTGTTGCGCTCCTTCAACAATAATTTTTGCTGGAGAATTCTATTCCTGTTTTAATAACTTGCCTAATACAAACATATTTCCACTGAACTATTTTCAGGCACTGCCTGCAATCTCAAAAAATAGTTTATAATCAAGTTTCTGCTATAAAATACTGGCCTACGGGTACATCCTATAAAATTTCTTTATGTAGAAGAACAAATTTATTTAAGAAACTGAATATTAAGACAATTGTTTTTTTATTAACTATTTAATTTCATGTCCAAATACCTTTTACGTTCATTCCTGGCGGATGGAATTTACAGATATACGCGTGTTTTGTGCTCGGCCAGTACATGCGGAATTTTTCTTAGATTTTTTGACAAACCCATTATCCTTTACCATATTTTTTGCACTTTTTAATGGAAAATAATTTAATTTTTGTAAATTTATTTAATAAAATTCTATTAACTTCTTGGAAAACCAGAAAAAAAACCTGTTCTTATTCTAATGACGCGCAGTGTTCACATTGATTTAAGCAAATCAAGAGAGTGGAAAAATCAACGAGGGAGGACATAATCTTTTGGACATGTTGCAAAACTTTTGTGTTTTTTTTTTGTCAAACAAATTTGCTTAATTTATGTAACAACGAAATACATGCATCGGACATGTGCAAATATTTTATTTGTGTACGTCATACTTTTAGGCAACATGCCACGGCTGCAAAAACTTGTTTAACAAAATATTTGTTGCAGAAATTTTTTAAATGCAAACAGAGCAAAAAAGAGTTAAATGAAATGTTATTGTTTTGCTTCACAAAAAATTACTTACCAAATATTTGCTATTTGAACAATTTTTGTTTTTGTTTTTTTTTTCAAAGTTCGTTAAAAATATTTGCGAAAAATTCGGAAAATTTAAAAAAAAATGAAGAAATCTCAGTGCTCGTATTTAAATGCCTTCAGAAAACTCTTGTTAGTGCTCAATTTTGTTAATTACAAGTAAATGAACACAAAACTGCCATTTGAAAGCAATTTTCAAATTGACAATCTGAAATTTTTGATATCAATTTGGAGATTTTATTGGGCATTTGATTTCTCTGCATTTAATTCTAATTCAGTAGAAAATTTCATTTTAAAAATATTTTGCACTTCCTTTTATCCATTCACTTGCACGTCAACTAATTTGTGGATTTCGAATTCTGTTTCATTGATATTAATTTGGGTTTTTGTATTTTCAATTTAACTCGACTAACCCAGTGGGAATTGCTAAATCATCAGCTCTAGCCATTAAAAAAAATGTAGGTCGATCTCTGGTTCACAATTGACTAATTTATTGAGTTGGGCAATTTGGGACACCCTCCCGCATCCGCCTTTATTTCGAAACGAAAAAAAAAATTAGTGGACTTTTTCCATATGCAAAAAGATGTTTTTTAAATTGGTCCACAAACAACAGCAAAGTAATTGGATAGTCTATTTTTTGGGGACACAATTGGCCACCTTCTTATTTTACAAACAATGCAAAAAGAATTTTGGGGAATAATATAATTTTAAATAAATGGGCGCAGTTGAAAAAATAGCCTATAATGCAGTCTAGAGTCCGAGTTAAATGTTGTGAAAATTTCAGCAAGATCGGTCTGGTCTCCTATAAGGAGACACACATTCTCCTTTAAATACATATATAGATAAGTTTGTGTCATTAGTTGGTTCGTGTTCATATCAAAATGAAATTGAATATAGCCTAAAATCGAGACAGAGGCACAATGTCTACACAAGAACATTGACTGCGAGACGCTAAGCGGACATCAGAAACGAAACTCTTTAACTTATTGAAGATTGAAGAACGGCCGCAGAGATAAATTGAAACACAATTTAACAAATTTTATATGTGAAAATAAACAGAGAATTAAAAAAAAAAAAACTTCTTCGTTTTATTGGGCCAGAATTAAAACAAATACTTTCAGAAGGGCAAAGGCTGCAAATAAAACACTAGATTTTCTGCTCAATTTTCTGTTTTGATGACCGGTTAGAATCGTACATTTGGGAACATATAATGCTGAGCGATTGATTTAGTTTTCAGTTGATTTTCCCCGCGTATAAGCAGAAAAGAAATTGCGATTGTGTTTTGTATGCAAATTAAGCATCAATAAGAACAAATCCCTGCAAACTGTCTTCAACTTGTAATAGATTCTCATGCCGCAATGAGCAAATCAATCAGCAAACGTTTGCGAAATATATTTCCTTCAAAACGTGTAGGTTTTCCATTTACTTTCATTCCATTTATATTCAAATTAGTTTATAATTTTGTGTTTTGATTCAAAACAGTTCAAATACAAGTGGCTAAATCGTTCTCTTTGTTTTTGGGTGTCTGAAATGTTTCTATTTTCCCCTCCACTTTACAGAAAATTGGCAGCGTACGATAAAAACAAAAGTTATACATAAATACATACAGAAGTTTTTTACAAGTTCTTGAAGACATTTTTATATACAATAATAATTTTAAAAGGTCTTTGAAAAATGCATTTTCTGCTAACAATGAAACTGCTAATCGCTGAAATCCGAAAGAACACAAAATTCCAGTCATACTTTGCGGAACGAACGCAAGATCACGATTTAAAGCGTGAATTAGACGTGACCATCTCCGATGTTTTTTCAAGATTTTCTCTGCAGAAAACATCATAGCGAAATAATTGATGAAACGAATATCTCTAAGATAAACAATTATTTAGACTTATTGCCAGACTTTTTGAAGAATTTAATTTAAATAACAAGATATTTCCGCCCATGGCCACTCTTCGCTCTTTACGTTTATGTAACATTCAAAGACTGCGTTTCAATATTGGAAATGCAAAATGATTGATGTGATAGGGGAGGGTTTTATGAAAATTTTCTGCTCCAATTGCAGCACCTGCAGCGTTTAGTCACGGCCAACATTCAAATAAAATGGCGTTTGAAAACGCAAACTTCAGAGATTGTTCTTTCCGCTTAGTGAAAAGATTGCGGCAACCAATTTCATTTCAAGTGTTTTATTAAAATAAAAAAAGAAATATACTACAACAAAACGGAGCTCTCTGAATATTATATAGGATGTTGCCAAAAAGAAAAGGACATGCAAGGAAATGTTTCAGTGCACACATTTTTTTCACAAAATTGTTGCAAATAGTCGACATGCTTCAGTCTACACTGAAACGTTATCGGGCATGCAATTTATAAATGTTTCATTATTCCCTACATCCGAGCACACCGTCATGCACTCGTGCAATAAAATGTTTACTGACTGGCGTACACACACACACACACACACACACACACACTGTGACAAACAGTTGCTGCATGTTGAGCTGAGCTGTGAACAAACATCCCTTGAGGTCACAAATCAATTTGCCGTAATTATGACACATAAAATGTAGTCGGTAGCGCAGCAATGAGAAATAGTTTTAAAATTTACATACCCACATACACATGGGTGTGTGTGGGTGTGCATGTGTGCAGTGCGTGTAAGTTCTTACTTAAATACAAGGCACAAACTAGTGTCAATGATTGACTAAAATCAGCCTAAGAATCATGAATTTTAGATTCCAATTGCGAAACTTCGACTCTCTCAAAGGAAGCTAAAGAGTCATAAAAGAAAATAGCAAACATTGATTATGGTTGAATTTGTATTTGTTAATCCAAGTGAACAAGAAATCTGGGGGGGGGGGGGGGCAAATCACGTGTAGAGAAAATTTTCGATGTCTGCACTTTTTTGGATCACGGTATTCGATCGTAATTTATTTTACATACTACTATTTTTTACATTGCTGTAAGAATATAACAATAAGAAAATCAAAACAAACAAGGAAAACACAAAATAAAAAAATTCGTGAATTTAAATTGTGTAAAAAATTTAGAAATTTTGTAATTAAAATGGATCCAAATATTAGGAAATTTTCCGAAAATACTTAAATGTTTAATTATTTTTTTCTTTTTTTTCATGTTTTGTTTCGCGGCAAAATGCTAGAGTTTATTTATTTGTAAAAAAATTCGTGAAAATTTTAAATTGTGTACAAAATTTAGAAATTTTGTAATTAAAATGAATCCAAATATTAGGAAATTTTCGGAAAATACTTAAATTTTTAATTATTTTTTTTCTTTTTTTTCTTGTTTTGTTTCGCGGCAAAATGCTAGAGTTTATTTATTTGTAAAAAAATTCGTGAAAATTTTAAATTGTGTAAAAAATTTAGAAATTTTGTAATTAAAATGGATCCAAATATTAGGAAATTTTAAGAAAATACTTAAATTTTTAATTATTTCTTTCTTTTTTTTTCTTGTTTTGTTTCGCGGCAAAATGCTAGAGTTTATTTGTTTTCGATAGTAGACTACCAATCGAGTGCAACTTCGCGTAAATACGTTTCGATAACGATTGCCGTGATCCACGTTAACAACATTTCGACATGACAAAGTACTCGATTTCGAATGCGGTGATTTGCCCCCCGATCAATATAATTAATAATAAATTTACTTCTTGTTTATATTCGTAGTTTTGTGAATTACAATAGTTATATTAGTATATGATTGCGGCGACAATAGTATAGCTTTAGCAATGATTTGTTCTTATCTACTCATGACAATAACTGGGCACTTATTTCAACACTTTTAAAACAAAAATAGGCAAAACTGTACCAAGATAGAGTATTTGGAACATACAATTGGACCATACAACTATATAAAAGGATTTCACAATAGTATGATTGTTAAAGGGAATAATATACTTGATAATAATTGAACCAGAACTGGGTTATGGGGAAGAGGAAAGAAGGAGTAGCATTTCGCTATTTTTTATTTTTATTTTTATTGTATATTGCAGGGATGAGAATGACAGAATTTAAATGATGCTGTTCTGACTGTTGAGTGCACAATCAAACATCAATTAATCCAACATTGCGTTCTATGTTGTATTTATATGGATTTGATTGTTGGGTTATTGAGTGTGTTTTTGTTATTATTTTTAGTTAAATGTAAAGAATTTTGGCTATTGTTTTTTTTACCACAGTCTGTAATACGAATCGAACCTACAACTTCTGGACTGTTCGTCGACTACTCCACTAACTCATCCACTGAGGCACTCTCATATATAGACTTTTACATTAACAGTAGCACAATTATAGGATAACAAAGTTTGAAGGTATAATCGTGAAAGTAGTAAAATTCGGTTTGGAATTTCCTGGCCAGATCGATACATTAAAACCATCCAACTATTAAGGAACAAGTAAAACATTGCACAGAGGTTTTCAACATTGAACAATGTTGATTTAAAATATGTGCAAAACTTATGCTGTTCCACCTTCTCATCGCGTACTGTCTTCCAAGCGGGTTTTATTAAATAATTCAAAATCTGGTGAATGCTTCAAGATTACAAATTAAGTTGTTACAGGCTTAATTGCAAATCCTGTTAAGAGGTCAATTTGGAGCGGGCATTCCAAACTGTTGACCTTGACAATTTAATTTTCTAAAAACAGAAAAAAAAATACTGCCAAAATTTTATTTATAGCCTTCAACAAGGTAAATGTCACCGGACTATATGGACAGTTCGATCCCCACTGGGAGACATATTTGTATTAAAAATATGAAAGTTGCTGCTCTGCCGATTTAGCAAACTGTTTCCGTAAAGAACCAGATCGAATAAGGAGAGTTCATCATTGAAACAAAAGTCTACTTTAACTTTAAGCCTTGAAAAATCTTCAGCTATAAAGGAAATGAGGAAGGACTAAACTTGGGAGGCGTTAGGAAGACTGTATGAGAAAATTATAACACACTAGCGAACCCGGCGAACTTCACCTCGCCCCAAATTTTAAGCCTTCAGACAAACTTTAGAGTAATAATACATCACAAATATTTAAATTTTCAATGTGATTTATTTGAATGGTATCAGTAGAGAGCGATTTGATGAACAAATTTCATGTAAAAAATCAATTTTCGATTTATTTTTTTAGTATAGTTTTACACCAAGAACTTTCTATTTCTTCATTTGGAAAGCCATTAAGGAATAATTTCACACAAAATTTCATACAAAAACTCGATTTTTCGTTTTTTCCAATTTTGCGACTTTTCCGGAGGGTTTTCCGAAATGTTCTTCCTCTTTTACAGAAATCGGCCCAGCCGTTCTCATTTTATAAATTACTATACATTTTTTACACCATTTTTATATATATAGATTTTTAGAAAAACACATTTGCTGTAAGAAAGCGCTTTAAGGTCATGCTGCCCTTGTGTGTTCTTTTCTACGTGTGATCTAAAAGCCTCATAACTGAACTACTCGTAATTATGTGTGTGTTTGTGTTATGGGATTACTAAAGATTTTTACACGTTATTTAATACATAAAATCCTGTTGTATTGTTTGTGTTCAGAGCAATTTTTCGCATTATTAGCCTATAATTTTGTATAATATTTGATTTTATGGTCATTTTGAACTTTGTTGTCAATTAAGCGTAATCATTTCACACGTTTTGCAATTAACTGAAATTATCTATAAAACTGCCACAGTTCTCCCTTGTGACCAGCAGTTTTCGAAACTTGGCAGCAAAATAAATCCAGCTGGTTAAGCATTGAATTGAAATAACTGGCATACAAACTGGTTTTTCTGCCTAAAGAACAAATAATAAATATTTATCATAAAAATGAAAATCTTTAACTAACGAGCGCTTCCAAATTCACACAGATTTTTAAGTCGGTTACACAATTTATTAGCGAAATAAATGAAATTTAAAACGTTTACAAAATACATACAAAAGCTTAAATGATATTTAAAGCTGTTTTGGATTGTGATGGATATTTCGATCACAGCATTTAATGAAGAAATTAATTACTTCATTTTGATGTATGTATTTATTTCTTCTGTTGATGTTGTTTTCAATTCCACATTAATTGTAACTTGTGTTATTTTGTGTTGTGCAAATGATCAACGATGTTGATCGAAATATTGGTAAAAAAATGAAAACCAAGAAAAATCATTGTGTTATTTCCATTATTTGACCTAGAACCGAACTTAAAACTATCAACGCAAAAATGACAAGAAACATAAAAGGTATAAACGAATTTATATTAATTATTTTAATTATTATATTAAAATACAATATTCCCAAAGTATGAATTCTTAAATGATGTTTCAGGCTGCTTTGCATCACATTGATGGATATATCGATCACAGTATATATTGAAGAATATACAAAACTTGACTTGATGTATATTAATGCACCAGCTGATATCAATAGAGAGTCTTAAATTATGTTTCAAGCTGCTTTGCATTGTGATGGAAATTTCGGTCACAGCATTAAGGATGCATTTGGGCTTTTATTTGCTATTGTTTATTTAAACATTTTTATTTTATTTAATTTTATTCTATATTCGTAAATAATTATTCAGTAGCTGTTGAATAATCATTCATGTGCTTAAGGCGGTTAGAAAAATTATTGATCCCCTAAAATTTCTTTTGGGTTCTGAGATCTTCATTATAAACTGTATTTTTCGACATGTTCAACACACGAGTCCTGAAATGGTTTTCAGCGCTGAAAAAACCCAAGATCAGTTTCCAGCTGCTGCAGGGTCTTTAAAGTGGTTGTCCAGTGTCTTTAGCTCCCGGAGCAGTGGAATTTTGCTCTTACAAAGGCATATGCCTACATGTTGGGGTCCGTGAAACGGTGAGACCAAAACACTTGCTAATGTCACTTTCATACTGGTGTGATATGACAAAACAGCCTCAAAAACTGACAGCATTATGATCAACTGTCAAATTTCGGTAGCATCCAAAGTAAGAAGTTTGCCAAGAAAAGGTACAATGTTTTAATTTGCTCTGTTCAATTATATGTTGGCGTTTTTTTTTAACTACTTCTCAATCAGTTTCGTTCTTGTACCTGTACTCAGGAGTCGACCCCTACATATGCAGTGCATAAACCTGAACCAGGTTATGGGGAGGAGGAAAGAGTGCAATTGCCAATTTAAGGAAATAACATATTGCTGATTTAAAATCTTTTGCAATTCAACATTTAGTTTATAAATAAAATGGTTTGTCCGTAATACACAATATTTATTGAACTTTAACACAAAATATATTTCAATATGAGTTAAATTTTAGCCAGCGTTATTGTTATTTAAAAAAAATTGAATAGTTTTTTAGCTTTTGTGGACTGAAACTGAAACACACACCCACGTGTGTCACATCTTATATTATATTTTCAGTGAAATACGCCTAGAAATGTCGTATTACAACGACCAATATTTTAGTTATAACATTTTCCGAAAGACAACGATAATTTCAGACACAGGACAATAGCAAAAGCACTAAGAGCTGCTGCTGTCAGATATGCGACCACTAAAGAGCTGCTGTAAACGTTTTTGGCAAAAGCTGGCAATTTTTTTGATATAATAATCTGACAATCATATAAAATGAGACTTTTTTGTTGGCGAATAAATCTATTTTCATCAGAAATCTTACAATCATTTGATCTGACAATTTACACTCGGACATCATTAATATTTTGCCTCACATAACACAAGAAACTGGCTCCCATTTATGTCACATATGGGAGGGGTGGTCCACCATCTACCAATCTACCAAGTAGAGGTGACAATTCGATTTGGCCATATTGGCAGGCGCTGATGTACATCAATTGCCACTAATTCGAAAAAATTAAACATGTTTTAAATGACTTCTATTTTTTTTTTTGTTTTTGCTTCCCAACTTCCAGCTGATAAACAGAAGATACAATTTTGCTGCTGAATGTTTTGCAATTGCCTAAAAGGACATTTTATTTTAATGTTCAATGTCTAATAAATTGTAAGTGTTTTTCTTTTTTGGTTTTTCTTTTCTGTTTTTTAATTCTTCTTGTTTGCATTTTGGGCTCTGCCAGCTCAGGCAGTTATTTATTATAAATACCCCCCACCTAAACCTGCATAAATTTCTATTGTCTTCGGCTCTTAATGGTCTTGGTTCGTTGAAAACAACAATAACAACAACAACAACAACAAAATTGCAAATAAAAATGACATTTACATATGACATACTTCACATTTTCACTTATTGTTGTTGCTTTTGGCGCTGCACTGTCGTCGTTGTGTTTGTTTGTCTGTTTGTTGTTGTTATTTTGATGGTGACAACAACACTTTACGTAAGAAACATTAAAATGTAAGAATGAATGAATTGCTTGCAGTTGTTTTTTTTTTGTTGTTTTATTTTTGTTCTTGTTAAAGGAAGAATTACAAAAAATACACATGTACTTCTATGCATGTGCTTAAAGCTCACATGTATGTACATATGTACGGACACACACACACACACACACACACACACACACACACAAGCATGTGTGTGCACTAAAATGAAGACTTGGGGAAAGAAAGGAAACAAATGGTGGGAAAAGTAGACACAGCGAGTACCCCATCAAGTGACAAACAATTATGCTTTTTCTTGGCAACAGCTACAAGGCAGTTTTCTAGTTGTTTTGTTTTCTCTCCCCCCCCTCTCTCTATCTATCACTCTTTCACTCTTATTGTAGGCCAACAGTGCTCACAGTCGTTCGCATGAGTGTCGTTACAGGCGAACTTGAAGAAAACTTTTCAAATTGCTCTCCACCTACTACTTACTGGGAAATGTTGTTTATGTAATAAACTGCTAAGGCTGCCTTAACAATTCCACAATTCTTGCCTTCTTTTCTTCTCTTTGCAGATATATTTTATTTTGTTTCACTTGTTACATGTCACTTTGTATTTTAGTTAAAGTGCCAACAAATATTTTTGTGTGTGTTTTTTTTTTCTTCCTAAAAAACCAACACCTTTACAAACAAGCGCTGGTTTTGCATTAGACATGTGAAAATATTATGCAACGTTGAAGAACGTGTGGCATTAGATAACGCCACATGAGGATGAACCCGAGACGGCTGAGCAAAACATTCATAAGTTGAATTTGTCTGCCTTCTCTGGATACTTTCTTGCTAGTTTTTGCCTCTACCGTTAACCTCATCGGCCAGCGTCACATTTTGTTCAGTGTTTTTGTTTGGACTGTTTTGACAGGACGGTTGCCAGAACAAGCGCACATGATTTGCGCTGTCACTTCTAGTGTTGTCATGTGCAGCTTCAGTGCACTGATTAAATAGAGATTAGAAAAATATTTAAGTTAAAATTGAAATAGGGCAGCACATTAAAATAAAGTGGACTGTCGCATGCAAGTTTTTTGTCCACCGGCTTCTAGGGTGTTTCCATATTACAAACGATCGGTTTGGCAAGAAAATTTATATGACTAAAGCCAAATGTTTTAAGCGAGTTCTATAAAAAAAAAAAAAACTCAAAGAAGCCGCTGGCTTGTCATCAAAAAAAGTTCAAAGAAGCCGCTGGCTTGTGATCTTCATATTCTGTAAAATCGAATAAATGGCGCAGGGATGCCCTCTCTTGTACTGCCCCCCAACTTTTATCTACAAACAACAACTGGCAACTCTTTTCTTTAAATATTTTAATGCTAAATATTTTTCTTTATGAGTACGACGCTCTTGATTAAACAAAAGCAAATTTGACACACCGTTCCAAGTTTGTACAATATCTTGTTAATAGCATTTACGATAAATCGCCTTTCAAAACACTGGCCGCCCACTAACCCCTTTCCCAAACGGAACCATCTGTCTTAGATGTGTTTTAAAATGTTGTGCTGCAGGGTGTTTTAAATGCGACTCTGTCTGTCGTATGAGACACTTGTATTCGTTGTCCTCAAACGTTTGCGCTGTCAGGTTTGGAGCATGAGCTAAACCAAACAAGACCTTTGGATGCAACACCCCGAGTACCACTACAGCCACTTAACCATAGGCCACATCAAGTGCAACTGCAACAATAGCAATAACAACAACAACAACAACATTTAGAGAAATAGAAGGAAAAAAAACATCAACACAATGCCAACACTTTGCAAATTACAAGATGTTGTTGCCCACGACAAGTCTTGTTGTTTGTTTGTTTGTGCAAATCAAAGTTGGTGACGGAAGTTGTCGCTGCTGTTTTGACTGGTCGTCTCTCGACATGTTGTTATAAAGATTTCATTTGTTTTTTCTTGTTTTCTTGTGTTTTTTTTTTGTTTTTGTTCCTGCATTAAGTGGCAAGACTTGTTGTTTTTTATGGATTCTCGTTCATTTTTTGGCGTTGAAAAAAAGGACTTTTTAATTGTGATTTATTTAAACGTCTTGAAGGTGTTTGTTTGTTTGTTTAGAAATGAATCAAGATAAACAAAAAAAAATTCTAAATTGTCGTTTCATTTTCAAGGATATGGACTCAAACTTTCTTGTGATTTGTTTCATTCAAGACATCTGTGCAAGCGACTAGTTGGGCCGCAATCACAATTCAGAATACGTTTGTTGCTTAAGCCAGAAGCCAAGAGTTTTCTAAATATCTGCAAAAATAAAATCACTTAAATTTACACCGTTTTTCGTTTTTATAGAGGGGGTCTTTTCGAGACCTGCCCTTAAAACGTGCCTTTTTATTAGCAAGTAAATTGTTATTTTGCTACTGGCTTTTATTTTCTAGAACAACAATAAAAAAAACATGTCTCAGAAATCATTATGTGAATATATAAAATGATTTTAATAACAATTAAAAAAGAGAAGGCGAAAAAAGAAAAGGAAAGGAAAAGGAAACGACGACTTGCCAAATTGATGTCTAGCACTCAATACACAGATAATTCGCAGAAAATTGAACCCAGGGTTTTCAGAATATTGACAAATAGTCTGTGTTAGAATTCAGAAATAAAAGTTCTTTCATATTTTCATACGGATGAACTCGTAGTTCGTATTCGAAAAGATTGTTGTGAAATTTTAATTATTTATTTACTACACTTTGTTCGCTACAGCAGCTTTTCTAAATATACTTTTCTAAAATATACTTTTTTATTTCTCTGTTTTTAAACTTAATTTTTTTTGAGTGCTTTTTTAAAAACATCTATAATTTATGTACTTTTTCTAAAAATATACTTTTTAATTTCTCTGTTTTTAAGCATTTGCTTGTTTCATCCATTTAATTATGATACAGTCTTGAAAACACACATAGAAAAAGATGCTTAATTCTGAAAGGACAAAATTAATCAGATTTAGACCTCGTGCAGTCAACGCAAATAATAATTTCTTTGTATATGTTGATGGCAAACCCATATATGAAACATATTCGGTCAAATACTTAGGAATCACGTTACAAAGTAACTTGTCCTGGGATTGTCATATTAATAATGTGAAGAGCCAAATAGCTCCAGCTTGGGGCTTTTATACAAATTTAAAAACAAATTATCTGAAAAATCAAAATTAATGATTTACAATTCTTTAATACAATCGCATCTAAACTATTTAGTGAGTGTTTTTGCTTTTAATAGAAATAATACAGCTTTAAAATCGTTACAACTTTCTCCAAATAAAGCATTGAAGATTGTTCATAATTTGCCAATTACTTTTTCAACACTTACGTTACGCAAAGATGTATGTGAAAAAATCTTGCCAATTAATGGCTTAATATATAGACATATATCAAGTTCTAGTATTTGTATTTAAAAGTCTTCACAGCGAAGTTGATCGTACAATTCTATTCCTTGAAAACCAGACATACTTTTAGACCAGAAATTCTTCTAATTTAAGAATTCCGCGATGTAGATTGGAAAGAACGAAGCAACGTATTGACTATATCTTTTTAATAATCTACCTACGGAATTAAAAACCCTTGAAAGTATTTCAATATTTAAAAGATTATGCAAGGAATATTTGAATAATTCAATAGAAACACTAATTTAAAGCATAACTTTTAGTAAATTTTGTCAAATTTATATCTTTAATATTTCCTTTTTATCATTTTTTAATTTTTTTTTTTTAATAATATTTTTAATATAATTGTATGTTAAGCTTAAACGCTGAGGCCAAACAATATTATGTTAAATATTTTTTCTTGTATAATTATTGCGTAATAAATAAACAAATATTTATTAAAGAAAAAAAAATTGATTTTGTTTAGTACTTTTTTTTTAAATGTAAACATAAATATTTTAAAAAGTAATTTTGAAGAAGAAACTTCTTATAAGATTATTTCTAAAAGGTCCTGTTTACAATGTTCTTTTTTAAAAAGTACTTTTTCCCCATATTCTCTTTTAAAATATAGTCTTTCAAAATTTACTTTTTAAAGCGTTACTTAAAAAAGTACTTTTTTCCAATGTTCTCTTTTAAAAACTACTTTTTCAGGCTCTTCTGTTTTAAAATATACTTTTTCAAAATCTTGATTATTATTTATTAATTTAATATTTATTAAGATAACATTGAGATTGAGAGGAAAATTTCCCCTTCAGTAGAGTTCTTGCATGTTAAATGTTTTCTTGAAAGCTGGGGATGGGAGTGTGAATTATAACTGCCTCAACTTAAACAAAAACTACAGAAAGAAGGACTAGAAAGATTTGTTAATGCAAATGAATAACAATTTCATATTTTCTTCAATGAATGCTACCAAATCAGATGCCAGACCTAAATTTCTATGATTAAACCTTTTTTTTATTACAATACAATATTTTAAAATCACATATCGAATAGAATTCCCTGATTTCCCAACGCGATGATTTTTTTTAGTGGCTTTTGAAATAAGTGATTTGAAATGGAGCACAATTTTGGCAACCAAAAATAATTCGTACTTATTTGTTCGGTTTCTTTGCAGGGTCAATGCTCAGCTGGTACACTGCCTGTTGCTTGGGTCGATGAGGGACCTGGTCCGCCAACGAGTCTAGAATCGTGTGAAGAAGAAACGCCATTTACAAATAAGTTAAATAAGGATAATATGATTAAGAGTTTAATTAATGATAATTCGAATAAGAACAATAATAAAAGACAACATAAAAATAAAAACGATAATAAATTAAATAAGTTAGTAGGTTATACAACAGCAACAAACACCTTAAATATTAAGTTAAGAAATAGTCAGCCAACTATTAGTCTTAATGTGAATACAAATGAGTTCAGCAGCAACAGCAACAGCAACAACAACAACAACAACAACAAACATATGGATAACAACAGCAACATCAAGAAATTTAAAAATATAATACAAAAGATTTTAAGTCCTTTTAATAATTATCAAATTATTAATAATATTAATAACAACAACAACAACAATAATAATAATAACAATAACAAAATGCCGAAAGCAAAAAGAACCTTCAAAATAACATCTTCAGCAGAATCGCAACGGATTGATAATGCTGCAAGAACAGCCATTACGAATGTCACGCAAAGGGGCGCCACAAAACACGCTGAGTCAGACGTCATGACTTTGCACCCGAGTGCAGATTACGATGACCTATTGCCTGACATGCCAATGCAACAAGATGAAGCTGCCAAAAACACACAAATTGAACGTGATGATCATCAGTTTAATGATGCTGCCATAGCAGCTGCTGCCGTTGCCATGCAACTGAATCAGCAGCAGCCGCAACAAAATCACAACAACAACAATATTGTTAAAATGAAGCTGACAGCTGTAAAAAATCACCGGGACGACAGTAGTCCCCACAGTTATCAAAATCCGCAGTTTGAATCAAAATATAATTATCTGAAACATGACCACATGGGTAACAGCAACAGCAACAGCAACAACAACTACAACAATAACAACAACATAATGAATAATATTAGAACACATCAAAGCAACAATATCAATAATAATCCACAACGCTCTGATGCTACGCCAACGAGTCCACTGATGGCAACAACAACAACAGACGATAATGTTGCCGTCAACAACCAAAACAGTGATCAGTTTTTGGAAAAATCACCACCGGAGAAACAACAACAACAACAACAACAGTGCCTTGAACATTTGGGTGACCGTGATAAAACAATGCCCACGCACTTGTGCCACAACTTAACGCCCAGCGATCGTTTAGCTCAATTACGCCATTTGCGTTTGCGCAACTGCTGCGAACGCAACGTTTACAGTGCGTTGCACACGTTGGCCTTGAACGCCACCCTCAGCGGCGGCGCCAGCTGTTTGCGAGTCTTGGAGGACTTAATGGCTCTGGACGACCAGGCGTCCAGGATCACATGTGGCCTAACGGAAATACTTTTTCGATTCGACTGCCGGCAGGTGTATTCGATTATACATCAGTGTAATGACTGCAAGGTAAGTGGAAAACAATTGCAATGTTAGTGTGAATGTTTTGTTTTTGTAACAATAACAATAAGTTTGAAAAAAATAGCTTCGCAGCCAAATTTACACAAAAAATAGAATTAATAAAAACATTAATAATAGTTCTAGGCGAATTCATAGCACATAAGTTCGCTATTACAACAACACAACTCGGTGAAATCTCAAATATAGTATTTTGTTTGACGCTGGGGAAATGTGACAGACAAAAATTTGGGCCCTGACCTGTCGTCAGCCAAGCGGTACTAAGGTTCTATGAGTGCAAACGCTAATGCTCTGCACATGTGGCCGCAGTTAAATATGTTTGTGGTGCGCCATTTGTTTGAAATTTAGAAAAAAAAGAAAAGATATTGTAGGAACGTAGAAAAAACATGCGGCACTGATGAGTCTTAAGCGTTTATTTTGTTTTTGGAAATATTTTCGACAATTTTCTCAAATAAGAGCTTTAAGAAAACGTTGAAGTGAAATTTGACTAATACTTGGCCAGGGACACCCAAAAGAAAATGCATTTCTAACATCTTTTAAGTACGCACAGCCACTACAACACTGAGATGCACGGGTAGATGGCAAGACGCACACACACACACACCCCCCCCCCCCCCACACACACACACATCCACACAAACAACGTTCACTCTTCAACGAAATCTCAAAGTGATATAAAATGAATGGCATCATAATTTTTTCACTTTCCCGCCAGCAGCATTCGAAATGGAATTGGAATTAATAGCAATTTGTTTGTTTTCAAAAGGGCTGGACGAAGAAAACGGCTTTGCCTCTTTTGATGGTTCAAAATGAAGGATTTTACCATCATCTGTGTGTTGCTAAGGAGACGATTTCGTTAGTCGCGAAACGTTTGCCGGGCTTTTGATTTGTATTTATTTTCACAAAAATTAATGTAATTAAAACTTGAAACTATAAATCGGATGCGGCAAACAATGAATTGTTTATTTCATTGGTCTACTTAACCCTCGTCCGAGTGAAGAATTTCACAACCCTAAATTACGGAGCAACCTTCATACATTTATTACTACATATTGGTATAGGTTTTTCATTTCAAAATCATTGAAATATTTGCTTTTAATTACATATTTATAAGGCATGTTCTACAAGTCACTGTTTGACGACGTGGTTTGAAATCACGTAAAAGCGTAAAAATATTGAAACGGCATGATTTCAAAACGCTGAGATAAATGACCCAACATTTGAAATCACTTGCGTATGTTTTCTAATTGTTTCAATAAAAGTGGTTTCATATATTTCACTTTTTGACAAAGTGATTTGAAATCACATAAAAGCTGTTCTGTATAAAACAAAACATTGAAAAGGTGTGATTTCAAAACGCTGAGATAAATGACCCAACATTTGAAATCACTTGCGTATGTTTTCTAATTGTTTCAATAAAAGTGGTTTCATATATTTCACTTTTTGACAAAGTGATTTGAAATCACATAAAAGCTGTTCTGTATAAAACAAAACATTGAAAAGGTGTGATTTCAAAACGCTGAGATAAATGACCCAACATTTGAAATCACTTGCGTATGTTTTCTAATTGTTTCAATAAAAGTGGTTTCATATATTTCACTTTTTGACAACGTGATTTGAAATCACATAAAAGCTGTTCTGTATAAAACAAAACATTGAAAAAGTGTGATTTCAAAACGCTGAGATAAATGACCCAACATTTGAAATCACTTGCGCATGTTTTCTAATTGTTTCAATAAAAGTGGTTTCATATATTTCACTTTTTGACAACGTGATTTGAAATCACATAAAAGCTGTTCTGTATAAAACAAAACATTGAAACGGCATGATTTCAAAACGCTGAGATAAATGACCCAACATTTGAAATCACTTGCGTATGTTTTCTAATTGTTTCAATAAAAGTGGTTTCATATATTTCACTTTTTGACAACGTGATTTGAAATCACATAAAAGCTGTTCTGTATAAAACAAAACATTGAAAAGGTGTGATTTCAAAACGCTGAGATAAATGACCCAACATTTGAAATCACTTGCGTATGTTTTCTAATTGTTTCAATAAAAGTGGTTTCATATATTTCACTTTTTGACAAAGTGATTTGAAATCACATAAAAGCTGTTCTGTATAAAACAAAACATTGAAAAGGTGTGATTTCAAAACGCTGAGATAAATGACCCAACATTTGAAATCACTTGCGTATGTTTTCTAATTGTTTCAATAAAAGTGGTTTCATATATTTCACTTTTTGACAACGTGATTTGAAATCACATAAAAGCTGTTCTGTATAAAACAAAACATTGAAAAAGTGTGATTTCAAAACGCTGAGATAAATGATCCAACATTTGAAATCACTTGCGTATGTTTTATAATTGTTTCAATAAAAGTGGTTTCATATATTTCACTTTTTGACAACGTGATTTGAAATCACATAAAAGCTGTTCTGAATAAAAAAAAAAGATTGTAAAGGCATGATTTCAAAACGCTGAGATAAATGATCCAACATTTGAAATCACTTGCGTATGTTTTATAATTGTTTCAATAAAAGTGGTTTCATATATTTCACTTTTTGACAACGTGATTTGAAATCACATAAAAGCTGTTCTGTATACAAAAAAAAGATTGAAAAGGCATGATTTCAAAACGCTGAGATAAATGATCCAACATTTGAAATCACTTGCGTATGTTTTCTAACTGTTTCAATAAAAGTGGTTTCATATATTTCACTTTTTGACAACGTGATTTTAAATCACATAAAAGCTGTTCTGTATAAAAAAAAAGATTGAAACGGCATGATTTCAAAACGCTGAGATAAATGACCCAACATTTGAAATCACTTGCGTATGTTTTCTAATTGTTTCAATAAAAGTGGTTTCATACATTTCACTTGATGTAGAACAACTAAAAGTTTTAAGATGTCCGAATATTTCCAGTGCGAGAAAAAAGTTATTGCAATTTCAGAATGAAAAAGTTACAATTGTCCCTTAGCAGTTCGACGAGGGTTAAGAAGCCAAATCGTGTCCTAACACGGTGGGTTGGGGTGTGCGTATTACGAGTGCCTGTTGGTAGTTTTCATATTTGTCGCTTTCATATTTGATTGTTCGTCCAACGCAGCTGAGAGGCTTATCCGCCCCTATAGAAAAGTTAAGTTTGAAATTTCAATTAAAACGTTGTTGTTCTATTGTACTGTACAAGCAATTTAACAAAATATAACGTCTTAGCAATTGGTTGACAAGGACAAAATATATTCAACCATGTTCGGGTTTATTGCTAAAATGTTTTAGTTTAGCATTTCATTTTAAAAGGCTTAAGAAGCTTGAAAACTTTTAACATTTTACAATACAATATTTTGGGCCTGTGCCGGTATATCGAAAGTTAATGCCTGGCAACATTTTGCACAACAAAATGTGGGCAAACTAACGACTAGTTGTGACCTATCGGAATTTATTTAGGTCGCCGAAATATGAACTTGGCTCAAAATGTTTGTCGTTCAAAGAACAGCTGAGCGTTAACGTTCAATATCGTTTGTTATTTTAAACTGATGAACCAATGGAGGCATCCAAAATGGCGGAGTTTTTTTTTTTTCATAAAAATCTCAGCTCTCGTAAAACAGCTCTGGCATCATCGTAATTACTTCTTAGGTGTAGTCCGGCTTATTGCAGTTGTTTAGCCCTCAGAATGTTGCGTCTCACTCGCACTGCCTGACTGATGTGCTTCCTCTAATTGTTTGTTTTACGCTTCAGTTGAGAGATTTCATGTCAGCCGCGCTCCTACTGCCTATGTGAAGGCATCGATCCTATAAAATAGACACAGAAATTATTTTAAGAGTTCGTTGAGACCATCATGGTCCTATACTTTTTGTAACCCCGCCAATTCTGTTCAGTACCAAATAATAACGTAATAAATAGATACATAAATATATATCACGTCATAAATGAACTCAATGCCGGTAACACAATTGCGCCCAGCGACGAATATCTGATGGCGAATATTCGTTGCGAAAAAAAAGCAATTTGGCGTTTATGAAAATCAACACAATCGTGGCGTTGGTCGAAACTCGTCAGTCTCGGCGAAAGTTGTAATAGATGTATTTCTAATTTGTTCGCCAGGGAAGGACCAATAAAACATTAGCAGGTGACGAGGTTTCTTATATAGTAACAAGTCTATCTGAGAGTATAATAATATTTATATTTATTTATTTATAATGTTTGTATCTATTTTTATTGCAATAGAACAATTAATCGCAAAAGCTGAAGAAATCGATACAGGCTCATCGTCTACTACTTTTAGCAAATTTAATTACACCGACAAAAGCTCCAAATTTAAAATATTTTCATTAATTTTAAAATTTTTTTTTTTGCTTATTCGTCGTTTCTGTGCTTCACAAGATGAATTTAAAAAGCGAATATTTACCCGCGAATTTATCGCAAGGGGCGAAATTCGTCCTTTGCCGCAGTCTAAATAAGTCTAAAATACGTTGTGGCTACAAACTAAAACTATAAAAAAATAAGAACACAAATTTCTCTGTATGAATGGCGGGAATACCGCTTGAGTAGACGGCTGGACCAGGAAAATCATTTGATTCCTCTTGTCATGCCTAAAGTGTGAAATATAAATATTGACTATTAGGCCAACTAGACATTTGGTGAACGAGCACAGAGATTTGCAGGCTTTGACTTAACGTTACACATAAAAAGTCGCTGAAAACTTCCATTACGTTATTCCTTTTATTCAGTCAACAAGGAGATAAAAAACCGTGTCCTTTGCGCAATTTCACAAACTTTATCATAAAAAATCTGCAAACTCTTGATGCACATCAACTAATGCAATGAATCCAAATTCAGTGCATTTGTTTTATTTGGATTAAAACACAACTTTTTCTCATATTTCGCCAAACGGCTAAAATTAGAATACGTTTGATTTTTGGCAGCTGATGGCTTAAGTCGCCAGCAGAGGCACGAAAACACATCGCAATTCGGAGTGCAAAATATACCAAATAAACCAAATGAAAGTGCATTGCAGCGAAAGAAAAGAAAAAAGTAACATCAACATCTGAATTTTTTTAATACACGAAAAAACACGGACATTTTTACGAGTTGCAAAAAGTCTCTATATATATTTCTAGGTGCCAGTTTCAAGTGAATTTTATGGTCGCCCATAAAAGCAACGTTTATACCGTATTTTTCCTTTTTACACTTTTGCTGTGCGAAAGCTTTAATTTGATTACGCGATTTTTGTTTTTGTTTTTTTTTTTATTCGTTTTACTTTTATTACCAAAAAGCTGTGATTGAAAGCGCCCAATTATGTTAAGCAGAATAAACACTTAGAGAGTTCTAAAACTGCATTAACAATTCCATTATGGAAAAGCCAAATTAGTGTTGAGTAACTGGCAAAGGGACTAAAATATATGGCACAGAAAATGCCAAAACAAAAACATATTGCACGAAATGATAATGAAAATTAAGTAAAAATTTTAACACGCCCAACTGATGTTTTCCAGGCGTTTAAAGTCTATTTGAGGCCAGAATGATGAAACCCTATTCTTGCACTTGTTCATTTATTTTAATTTGGCAAGAAGAATAGTGAGGGACACTGATTAAAATACCCGTCAATGTTTTTCTGAAGTTGTAAAATTAAATGATATTGAATAATACAAAATTACTGTAGTGAAGTCTTGGAGCACAGAACAAATATGCTAGACTCTCTGTCTAAGAAAGAAAAAGAAATCGGGGCATGCCAGTGGCCGCTCCACACTGCATCAAGGGAAGCAGTGCTCAACAAAAATGTCCCTACACTTTTCAATTCTCATGAACGGGGCTAGTGGGGCCGCCATCTAGAATTGCCAATACTTTCCTTTTAATATGCAGGCATCTCAAGCACCTGCTTATGATCCCTTTTTAACCAGTGAACCCTGGGCGAAAGAGTCTGTCTCAGGGAAACGTAACTTTTTACGCACTTTTGTCTACCTGCCTGCGTTTTCTTTGAAGAGATCTCGTACAACCCGATTTTTCTTTTTTGCACTTTATTTCTCACCCTGATGGGTCTTGCCTACGGAATTCATTACTAAACGCGGACATGTTCAAACTTATCTTATCTTATGCCGCACGACATTGTCTCTAATCTAGGCTATTGTTGTTAGGACCCACAATTCACTTTCGTACATGAGCATTCGGACAGATATACGTTGAGTTTAATACCTCCAGTTTGGTATCCCTTGTCGCTTCCCTTTTACCAATTAGATTTTAGTTTAAGGGAAATAGAGATACGCATTTGCTATTACCCTGCGTTTCTGGCGGCTTTCTGGTTTTCCGTATTACCCTAATGCAACTGCCAGAGTGCAAAACTGTTCGAGATTCAGTTTCCATATTTATTTGGTGTTGACTTTTATCGCCACCTATTGCCATCGTTTGCGTTTTCTTTGTTTCGATGCATTCCGTCTACAAAATGCTTTGCAATCAGTCGAAGACTTTAGTCAGCGTTTTTGCCCTTCCTATACCAACAAGCCTGCACTGTTTGTCAAACACTCTACCAACTCACCCATCAAGGCTCGCTAATATGATATCATCCTTTGCCTAAACCAGGTGGCGTGTTCCAGCTTTTGTTCGTTATTGTGCAAAATGATGCTTTTTTGCCTGCCCCATCCTTCAAACTAACAAACTCTACAATGAAACTGTTTTGCAGCCATTTAATACTGACAAAAAAAAGCAAAACTTATTTTACATTGTGGTATTATTTTGAACAAGTTATTCTTGACACATATCCTGTAGCGGGCTTTGGTAGATTTCCTTCATCCTGTACCTTTTCAGTTGACAGATTTCTTCTTAAAACTTATTTGGACGAGAAGAAAACCTGAGGGATAATTTGTAGACACAATTATGTGCAGCTAATTAATTTTTTGGAAAGAAAATTTCAATCCGAATGATTCGTTGCTCTTTTTGAAAGAAATCAGGTCGTCCAAACAGTCAATTTTAAGTGATTTAATGGTGATCCGCTAACGCCTTCAGGATTGCCTTCGCTGCATGGCAGTTTTCCTTGCTAACGATCAATAACTGCACAAAGAGCTGGCGTCGAAGTGGACGAAGTGTTCTAGAATTTTGCGTAAACGCAAACATCTTATCTTATGTCGCCTGACATGGTCTCATGCTCGCCGATACCCGATTTTCTGCTCTAGGCAAATTGACATTCCCCGACGTCAAATCACAGTAATCGATATCGATAGTTGTCATGCAGCTAAAGAAAAACCCATCTTTTTCTTTAATACAGATATTTATGGGAATGGAACAATTTAATCCGTTGCGATTCAAAATATTGCAATTGTTTGTTTTTTATTCTAGTCGAATTTATAGGAAAAAACTAACACAAAAACAAAAAGAAAACATTACACCAACTTTCCCTCACTCCTTTGAATTTGTTCCATACTTTTCGCACAGTGTAGGTACGTGTATGTGCAGCGTTAATGCTTTATTTTTCCCTGATTTCCCGTTTAGTCAACTGTTAATTAACCCTTCCAACTCTTCGGTTGGACAAAATACAAAAAAAAAAACAACGTGTCAGGAAAACGTCCAACTGTAACAAAACACTTATTTGCTGTAACGAAACAATAGCAATAACAATAACAACAGCAACAAAACAACTTCATTTGCCTTCTGCTGGCGAAGGCAAAAAACGCGACTGCTTTGACTATTCCGTAAATCCTTGCAAATGACTTTGACAGAACCTTTTACTTGTTTAAGTCACCCTTCACTTTCGAAAATAAAGCAGGACGAAAAAAATTGTTGTACAACAGGAAACTTTAATACCGCTACTTTGTTTGATTTATTTGTTTTAATTTTTTTTTTTTTTTTTTTGTTTATGATCTTTTTCTTTTTTTGCTCAACTTTATAACTTTGAAAAAAAAAACGAAAAGTTTTTCATTTATAATTTTTTTATTTTGCTTCGCCAACAACAAAACATGACAAATACCATTTTAATGCTGTTGTTATTGTTGGCGTTGCTGCTGTTTTATCTTGTTAATGGGGCACAGTATTACAGCAGGACCTTGCCCGCACACAGCCAGCCACACACACACACACACACACACACACAAACACTGGTGCTGGTGAAATCCTATACCTACAACATTAACCCAGTGTCTAATGAAAATCCATTCTAGTGGCGTTCGCTTAACACACATTTTTCAGCTCCCGTTTGCTGCTGCATAGTAATTTTTTTCGTGTGTGGGAATCCAAATCAGACTTCGTTCCATTTGAAGCGAACAAACAGAAAAAAAAAACAGAAACCATCAGCCAGCCAAAAGCAGCTGTGTCTTACTGAAGTTTGTGGCAAGAACAAGACAAAGAAGCTGAAAAAATTAAAAAAAAAAAAATGTTCTATATACCAGGCAGAGTTTGTCTGTGCCAGTGTTTGTGTCCTACTTATAACTCCCACATAATATTTGCTGCATGGCACAGAATTCCACAGTGAAAAAGAAATAAAAACACATGCAAACCGAAATCAGGTGATAGAGAGCGAGAGCGAGAGATTCGCTTTGCCAGTCAGGCGCTTTAAGGCAAAGAGCTGTTACATCCTTTGTAAGAGTTCTGTGCTGAGAGTTTTGAACAATGTTTTAAGCTTTTTCGAATGGCCTCTCTAATTAGATTACTGGCATTCTCCCTGCATACAAATACTGGAATATCGAAACAGGTTTTTTATTTCGAGAAGAAAACGAAAAGCAGACGAAATTTCTGAAGCAAATAATGAAAACTAACAAATGGGCATACACAGTTCACAGATGAAAAAAGAGAAAAGAAGAGAGCAAAAAAGGAAAAACACAGAAATATGTAAAGCAGAGAAACGGACTTGAAAACGAAAATTAGTTGCAGCGTTTACATAAGGGCGGAACTTAAACAGAAAAATCTAATTAATAATAACAACTAATTTAACTAAATACATGTACAACGACATCAAATTGCCAGCAGAACTTTCTAAAGAGTTTGATTGCAACTTTGCATTTATTTACTCGTGCATTTTTTTTTTTTTTTTAATTTGTTAATTACTGATTTGAAGGCAAAAACTTGCACATTTTTAGACAAATCGGTGTCAGGCTTCAGTGTAATATTTAAACATTTTTGCGATTGGTAATTCAAATTAGTCCGAAGTTCCTGTTTGCTTCTAGGGAACATAGGGAACATTTTTACAATATTCATACTTTGAATGGAGCTTAAGTTAATACAATACAAGCTGCGATGCGTTGCCTTAAAGACTGCGATGTCTGTTAATTATGTACAATATATTCAGCATGGTTTGGAAGTGGACATGCTAAGCCATAGCCTTGACTTAGCTGTGCTGTTACACCTGCCCTAAATAAGAGGCCTGTTCGTAAATGCAACACTGTGCTGCATAATCAGCTGTCCGTGCTGGCCTCGTTGGCTCACCTGTTTGTTTGAATTCATGTTTACAGATTGTGTAATTTACAGTCGAATCTAAGAAATAAGACTAGTTAATGGAAAAATTCCCTATTTTTATGGTTTTTATTTGCACTCGTTTATGCCAACTATTCTGCAGTGTTGCTTTTTCGACCATCTTACATTTGCAGTGTTGCCATTTTCTGTATTCACGAGCGTCAAATGCAGTGCAGTGAGTTATTTGGTGGTTTTACTGCGCTACAAACATGCTCACAGCCTTTAAGATAATGAAATAATTTAGCGTGTGACTTGATCATGTTATTTGTGCAGTACGACCAGTGTTGTCATACACTACTTTGGAAATGTTTAGTGAAGAAAATTATACAATTTGTATTATAAACCATTTTTATATTATATATTTATTAAGGAAACTAAATTCTTTCTTAAAATCATTAGCTTGATTATCAGTCTGGCACTTCAATTACCTTTAAGCTTTAAAAATTTCCATTATGGTCACACTGGTACCACAAAACACCACGAACCACCACTACAAGCATGAAATAAGAATGTTTGTGTGTGGGAATCGCTGATCTGAAGACTTTAACCATCATTTCGAAAACGGTTTATACTCGTATATAGTATAAGTTGCTGGGGTACATTCTGGTGTGTATGTAGCTTCAGTCAATTGCAGCCGAATCAGTGCAAAAACAGTATAAGTATTTTGTAGTCGGGGACTACGTTTTAAATCTTTAATTTTGCCTTCCTGTTCTACAAAGTCGTAGAACTTTGCTGAGTGTATCATTTTTCAATCTTTTTAAGGGCAACTTATGTTGTTGCAAACTTGCCACTTTTATTGCCCAGAAAAATTTCCAAAAACAACAAAATTGCACTTACTTTTTGCCTAGACGCGAATGAAATACTTTTCTATTCGGTAATAATAATCCAAAATTTTTAAACTGTGTATAAAAAAGTCGTCACGCTAAGGACTACGAAACAGTTGACTAATCATCTCGTATTCTGGAAAAATGCAACTCTAATTAAATGAAACCACTCTGGGCTTAAGAAAAATTCTAAGCTCGAAAAGGTCTTATGGATTGTCACATCCTCTGTCGTTATTTCTCAGTTATTTGACGTTTTGATTGTACACTATAATACTTGCACGTATTGTTTGAGTTGCTCACAAGTCCGGTGATGGTATTTGCTTTGTATTCCTGATTAATGAAACTTCATTCTACTTTCCAGGGCTCAGCCCTCACTAATATAGAATTTCATTTCTTTTTCATTTCTTAAAACATATTGACGTATTTGAAGTCTTTAGATTTAGAATTTCGTTCTGCATAAAAATGCCAAAAATTAAAAAAAAAAAAACAAATAAAACGATAAAATAAAACAGTTATAAAATAGTATTAATGAGGATTTGGCGGTGGTATATATTTAATAATCTAAATAAAAATATTTAATAATCTAAACAAAACTATTTATATTCAAAATGCAACAAAAAATGTACCAGTTTCGAACAAAAGTGTTTGTTGTTTTTTATTTGGGGGTTCGCATTTAAACAATGATTTCTTTGATTCAGCAAATTAGGTGTTTAAAAGTGTTAGAAAACAGCTGCTGGTTGGGATGAAAGCCACTGTATAAAAACTGTGCTGCGCTGTCGCCACACACCATAAATACATTTAATAAGAAATAGTCAATGTTTTGTTCAAACTCAAACAAAAATTTCCCTGGTTCAAAGGATCTTTGGCCTAAAACTATTCGAAAAGTTTTTCGTTTTGAAAAAAAAACACAAGCTGATTAACTTTTTGGCTTCAGGATGAGGGGAATATAACATGAGTACCGACCTGCTTCTACTTTCAATTCGTTTTACTTTCTTATTCGTACTCGACAAAAAGCACGAGTGGGTGCAAATGTGTGTATACGTTGCAAGCAATAAGAATTGCTGTGTGTGAACAACAAAGCAATTTCAATCAGAAATGTGTTGCCTTCTTAAGATGTGAGCAGTGTAAATTGTGACCTACAATTTTCTACAAATCTTTGCCGTTGAGCCAGTGTTTCCGTTGTGTCAGTAAACATTTTATATACAAAAACTGTGGCTGTTATTTTTTCCGAAAAAAAAAACATTATAAAGTGGGATGAAAACTTATTTAAATTCGCGAAATCTATTTTATTGGGTGTGAAATATTATTGTCGTGCATTTGGGGATGTTTTTGGTGCTGACACGCAGATTAATATGATTGGGCGGGCGGCTCCTTAGTGAACACTAGCGATATTAATCGTAAAGTTTGCGGAAAAAAATAATTTTACATACGAAGTAGAATGAAAACGAATCGCTTCTTCAAGAATTGTTTCGATGCACTTCGTATAAGTTTTTTTTTTTTTTGATTTTTTTATTATTTCCACAAATTTTATAAGAGAATTATTTTAGCAGATATTGAAAAAAATACATTAAACTCTACTTGAAAGAAAATAAATTTGATTATAATTATACAAAAAAAAAAAACATTTTCATAAAAAAAAGTCGATTCAATTAAAAAATCGAAGTAAATTAACCTAAAAATTAGGTTTATCGAAGAGCAGCAAAAACTATTTTGCTGAAGTCATTATTATTGCGCTGTTTACCCATCCAGAAATGGTCCTCAGCATTATGCGTGATTTTTTAATGAATGAAATTTAGGGTCTCTGTCGCAGCGCTGGTGTGTCAGCAAACGCAAAATCGCTTATTTGGGATAGACAATGTTTTCTCACAGATCTTGTGGTGCAACGACTTCGGTCACTTTATGACCGTCGAAGATCGAGGGAAATTCATTTTGATCAAATAGGATTAGATGTTTGTAGCTGCACATTTGCATGTCAGTTTGGCAAAACCGAGTGTCGACTGCCGCTATCAACTGCCAACATTCAGAAGTCTCGTTTGGAAAAGCCTGCAGTGTGACACATATGACATATGATGAACTTTGCCCTACTCCCCATTCCAATTGTGGCCAGTTATATTTTCTTAAAATAACTTCAAAATAAAACACACAAATGCATCAAAACCAATCGTTTCATTGGCTTCAGGGAACAAATTCGAATGCCGCCATCAACAGGAATCAAAAAAGGAAGTCTCGCCCTCAGACAACACAGTATCGAGAATTCATTATGTTTTGCTCATGCCACTCGTGTATTGCACGTTATTATTAGAAATAATTTTACGCGGCTTAATCTATTTGGTAGTCTTCTAGGCCGTGTGTTTTCAACAATTTTAAACCCTTAAAACTCTTATCTCAAAAGATTGAAAAAATTTGATATAAAAATCATGAACAACTCGTTCTTCATGTTTTTTAGCAACTACTTTCGTTGGATTATCGTCGTCAGCTAAAAAACAGCATCAATGCGCTGCCTTTATCGCTGCGCAATCATGTAATCACTTCTTGTGTCTTCAAGTGAACCGAACAAGATATCAAATAATTGATCATCGTAATTATTATCCTGTAATATTCGTTCCTTGATTATATTTCCATTAGAACATTTTCGTTCTTGTGCTTCGTTCGCCGTGTATTTTATTTCTATTTTGGCCATTGCCAACACGTTCGTACCTTCGTGTTTGCATTTAATGACGACAAAAAAAAAGCACATTTTGCATTTAAGTATTTTCTTTATCGTTCGCATTGTATTAAAATGTGACAAAATTAGACACGTGATTCATTAATAAGTGGTTGAGAGAGGTACTTAAAACGAAACGAATTCAACCTGACCCCAAACCCCAACGCTCACATGTGTGCGTGAGCGTGAGCGTGTGGGTGTGCGTGTGCGTGTGTAAGTGCTCCTGCTTCTCCAGCCCCTTAAACAGCCATCCAACAAAACTGTTCATGAAATAGAGACAGTTGCGGTTTATTTGATTCCCGTCTGTTATTTTAAATTTTTATGTGGATGTTCCTTCAAGCCCGCTGCCTTTAGCCCTCGCCCCCTCCTCTAAGCCAACATGTTGTTTAGCTTGCGAATAAAGTGTTTAAGGACAGCAAACAAACACCCCCCAATTAAAAGAAAACCATGTGCGATTGTGTGTGCCAGTAAGACAGCACCTCAAGAAAAGCCATAGATGGTGTAGCTTTATTCATAAAACTAAACAGCCATTTTCTGGCTCTCAGTAGCCGAGTTTAGGTGCCTGTGCCCCCGTTTTTCTTTTTTGTTTTTATTATCAAGTGGCTGAATTAGATTGTGGGTGAGTGTGCACGGGATTTATTGTCGTGTGCGATATGAAGAACTCTGGTCATACAGCTGGCACATGTGTAGTGTCAGGCAGAGGAGATCTGGTGGATTTTTTGTTTTCCTTTCAATCTGTATGTTCGAGTAGAGAAGAAGAAAATATGCTTGTAAGACCGTCATAACAACTTGATAGGAGAAAACGAAAAATATGAGTCTTGAAAATCTTGAAAAGGAACTTAACTGTGATATGGCAGAAATGCACTTGAAGAAAAACAGTACACAGAATGAAATACAGAAAACTTTTCAGTTGTGCGGCCTATTTTTGTTAATTAATTTAACGTTATTTTTGGCCTCGCGATGTGACAAGTCAACCGTATGACAGCCACCATTACTTTTATGCTCAATAGCGCATCGACACTAGGTACGACTGAGCTGGCGGTGGACAGTTCCTCTCTTCTCTTTATTGTCAGGAATCCAGATTATAAAATTCATTCACATGAGCACTTCACAGCGGACCAAGTGGCGACAGGCAAAGAATGTCTCAAATAACCGGATTTTATTGTATTATAACGTATTTGATTGGGTCCGCAAAGGGACTTCTGACTGCAGAAAACGAGAACTCATAGCGAAATGTAAACTTCTTTTATAAAATTGCAAACAATTATTTCATTGGGAATGGGCCAGTGCACTCAGGGCAAAGTTGTTGATTGCTCTCAACCTGGCGAGAAGCCAGCAGCGATCCCTGAAAATGGACTGGTCAAGCTGACATACTGCCTCCCCGTGGCGCCCCTGGATAGCCCCTACAGCACCCGCTTAGAGGTGAACCAAAGTGTGCAGCGAATCCCCTCTGTCCAGGGGTCTAAACCAGGACCCGGTCCTCCAGGTTTCGGGGGTTGTGCGTGGGGGTAACTTCCCTACCGTGTAAAAACACACTAGTTACGACACAACAACAAAGAATAACTTTGTTGGTTGAGGCCCAGGTTCACCACGGACTGTAGCGCCAAGAGAAGAAGAAGAAGAAGAAACAATTATTTCGAGAAATTTTTACTTCGTTCTTTGAACAAAGAAAATAAGAATTCAATTCCGTTTAATTTTCCCGTTTGTTGCGTGACAACAAATACATTTTTTTTTACATTTGAGGGTGCCAGAGTTTTATAACAAATTTTGAGTTTTGTTACATAAAGAAATAAGAACTTGATCTGCTTCTACTTTGATATAATTTACAATGATTTCGATTGTATATTATATTGATATAATATACAAAAGGAAGGAAAGTCCTAACAAAAACCTTCATTAAGCCCCACAGTTGGAAGCAACTGAATTATAATTGAATTTTTTATAATTTATGTTTTAAAACATTTAAATAAAAATCACTAGAAACTCTTCGAAGTGAGTCAGCACCAAGCAAAATGTTTACCAAACTGGCCGCAGCGCAAATTGATTTACCTTAAAATGCTCTCTCTCCAGCACAGAAAAGGACTCTCCAGCATAACTCCCTCACCCCCCCCCCCCCCCTTATCATTGTTACACAAAATGTGCTTAAATTATTCTTCTCATAATTCAGGTTGCTGTTCGTTTTTCTCGGTGTATTTGTGTGTATTAAGAAAAAAACACTCTGCAAGCACTTGACTGTTACAAAATGCTTCACGTTTTCTGACTTGGCACGGTTTTATTTCAGTTTCTTCATCTCCAACTAATTTTATTTTCTAATATTTTGTTAGATAATGACACCGACGACACAGTGGCAAACACAATCAAATTAGCAACGGAAAACATATTTGCCTAATAAATCGCCAGTACCCTGTAAATTACTGAAATAATTTGCGAACAACAAAGTGGAATTCAAACCTCTTAAAAACTATGTTAGTGCGCTTCAGCACAGCGGGCGCTTTCAGCGGCAGAGTTCTTTGCAATGATGACGTGTTGCATGACACAAATTTGACAATTTGATACTTGTGAATTTTCAGGCAATTTCTATGGGCTTCAAGCTGGTATTAGAACACTTTTGATAGAAATACAAATACATTTATTATATGACAATCGCAATACCAAGTTCGGACTATCTCATCCTATTTGTACACAATTTGCTTTATAGTTGCGCAGCCAAAAGTTCTAAAGGAACCTCAGACCTTGACCAGACTTTGCCAAAGATTCCTTAACATCCAGTTCTTAACGAAAGCTGGTATCTACTGCAAGACAACAGTACCTTGGGGACACGATACCTGTAGCGTCAGTAGACACCAACGCCGCTTCCTTCGTTTTAGCTTTAAGCCCCAGCCACAGCGTTTCAGTCACTATTACCAACATTAGGATCCTTGCTTCAAGCCATCGCAAGGCCATGCTTCGATCCCCCAATGGACTCTAGTTAAAGTTGTCTGAAGAGTCTGCCCAACCGAAGTCAAGACATGAACTGCTGAGAGTTTTGGTTGTCGCGTCAAACAAGGAACCCCCTTCTCCTCTATAACCCGTGAAACAGAGCGCCCCAGTATGGAATACATCAAGGCAAAATCTACTCCCCAGGCGACTAGACAGCAGCAGTAAGACAATAGATTTATTGTTTGACTTGTTTAGCTTGAATTTTGTGAGACAGGAGACAGAGAACAGCCGCTCAACCATCTAAATATCTAAGTCTGCAATATTTATACGTAACCTGTCAGGGCACTTGTATGAGTACTTCAGTTGGAAACACACACATATATATATATATATATATATATATAACATAATACAGAAGTGAAGTTGATCAGAAATTCAAAGATAATTAATAAATGTATTCAGGAAAAACTTATTAAGCCGCAAGATTTGCAAACAGTGAAAGAAACTTTAAAATGATTAAACTCACAAACCTAACGAAAGGAAATGTTCCAAGCCAATCTAAATAACTAGCCCGATTTTACAATATTAGAGGCGGTACCAGTACCAACGCAGCTCATCTCTTCCAATGACCGTTTTTCCTCTAAGACTATTCTTGTACCTTTCAGGCCTAGAAGGATGGACAAATTTCAAAGATGTACGAGTACATTAAATATCCAGAGGGCTTTTGCCTTTGAATAGTAGCCCAGTTGGCCCAAGCCAAATTTATACTTCAACTAAATGAATTAGATGCCCAGATGATTCTGGAAGACTTTTTCGAACAATGTGTTCTCTTGTTGTCTTGAAATTTTGCACTTTGAATTTGGAAAAGGGCTAAAAACAATTTCAACATCTTCAATATTGATACCCACTGTACAATTGTACTGCTGAGATGTCGTGACGTTTTTCTTAAAGATATACCCACATGAAAAACCGCAATATTTTTACACCAGATACTTAAACATGATGTTGCTGTTGTTTTTGGCATGAGCTGAATATTTTATTATGGGTCTGGGTGTATTATTATTTTCTGTTTTTGCTTTCATTTTTCAGTTGTAATATTTTTTATAGGTTTTTGATAATGTTTTTCATATCCACTTTCAACATTATGTTCATACAACACGCAGTAGTAACCAACTACCAACTACTCAAAGCGATTAAAACCCGCACACACACGCACACACACACCGATTATAATATTTATTTAACACATACATTTACACACACGTGCACATACACATGGACAAACATCCGCACCTACGAATGCATGTATGTTCATGTGTGTGCGTGTATGTATGTATGTACATGAGTGTCCTTTGCTACATACATATATAGTTTTTATAGCTGTAGTGACCTGTATACATTGTTGTTATTGTTCTTGCTGTTTTTCCACTTGTCTTATTTGTTCGCTAAATAGTCGTTTAAATTTCACATTTTCTCAAGAACGCACGAACAATAATAATAAAACGAGAAAAACGACACATCCCCTTTTGTACGTCCTTAAAAACAGAATGCTTACCAAGCCAGTGCTAAAGGGATGGAAAAGAGGGCCCTTTAGAATGTCTTTGTAATAATTTGTTTTTTCCAAACGGCCAACGTTGGTGGCATTGACTGACAGTAGAAACTGTTTCGTCATACACTTTGTGGCTTGTACGTTTACGTACGCCCATGCGAGTCCACGGTTTCGAAAAATTGTAGATGTCGTAACATGTGGCATCGTTGTGATCAGTTCAGCTTGGCTTACATGGAGGCTCTCTCCAAAGAAAGCATATGGGCGAATTCCACTGACACACACGAACTTTTTGACACAGCGTCCAACTGGATGGGATAGTGAAACGCGGCCTTTAATTTCACTCAGTTTGACAAACAATAATTAATTAATTGAGCGATTACGGCAATTTAGCAGTTTTGTGCGTCATAATTTATTTATTTTCAAGTGGACCTGCACAGAATAGGTGCATGAACAACATGAAATTGCCCAAACGAAACGTATATTCATATAGTTATTTTAGGCAAACTTGTGCGAGAGAAACTTCGAAGCTTCAAGAAGATCAAAGGCTTGACCGCACTTCAACAATAATTATCTTGAGCGAGAACTATTTTAAGGGGATACTTTAAATTCGGAAGGTCTTTCAACAATTGTGAAAACTTGGGTCAAACTGCCGATAAATATTTTCTAGTCCGCTGAAACAAAAACATTTGAAAACGATTTAAGAACTACGAGCAAAAATAATTTGTTTTCCCTTTTTAGCAAAATCACAGAAATGTCATTGACAAGGCCTGGCATATGAACGCCTACTCAGGTCTACTGCCGCCATTATTTAAGAAGATAATAATATTTGTTGTTGTTGTTGTTGCTGTTATATTTAGTATTGGTAACAGGCGCAACCAAAAAAGAATAAGAATAAGAAACAAATTAAATGCGTATAAATATTTAAACAAAGATTTTCGGCTGAAACCAGAAAATAAATCTCCTCTTAATACAAGCCTTAATCGGCCAATATAACATGTAGTTAAATACAAATTAAAAGCCAGCAAACACGACAAGTCAATAAAGCGTTTATAAATTGTATTTTAACATTCTCAAAAGTGCTGTAAATAAATTTAATTGAAGTTGCGATAAATCATGAAAATTATGCTCTTTTAACGGAGAAACTTCCTCATTTTTTTTTTTGTTTATCAGCGCAATAAATTACTTCAAACTTAAATTAAATTATAAATTAAGGTTTTGAAGGTTTGTGGCATGAAAGATTTATATAATCCTTTTAATTCGCAATTTGTTAGAGTAAAACTTCATGTACGAGTATATAAGTAAAATGTAAAACTACATATAGAACGCAAATAATGCATAAAAATAATCACAAAACGTTGTTTTTAGCCCACCAGCAGTTGAACCAGAACCAAACTTAAAAGTTTCTAATTCAATTTAGACCATAAATTTTACAAATATGGTCTAATTATTTCACTGAAAATATTTTTAAAAGAAATTGTTTTCCTTAGGAAGATAATATTTTTCCTTTTCAAACAAATATTTTTGTTGTTTCAGTAAACAAATTTTGTTGAACGTGTAGAAACTGTTGGTAGAGTTTTATGATATGAAATAAGAGAAACGTTTCGCTGAATGAGCACAACTCCCTAGGCAAAGCCAAAGGAAAAAAAGCCCGCATTTAACAAGCTTCACGTTTCCTTCACACCCATAATCATATGGGAACAAAGGATCGGTCCATTTGGATGTGTACGATTATGTATATTTTGAAAAATATGTTATGGGGAGGGGGGAAGAGGTACTAGTGTTTGTGTTTATTCGTTTTGAACCTTCCCACATTGAGAGTGTCGGGGAAAACTTTCACAGGAAGTTTATTCCACAAGCGAACAGTGCTGGTGAAGAAAGAATTTTCCCTGCAATATATTGTGCGATTCACTGGCCAATCGACCACAAACGGATGAGCGCTCGATGAAAAACGCGCACCCCACACTGCGACGGAGCTCAAGAGAGTCCCCGATAAACTGTTTTCACCCTTTCCTGTACACCGTCCAATAACTCCAAATTAGACTTTGAAGTGCCAGCCCAGACATGAGAGTTGTATTCCATTTTTGGCCAGATGTAGGTGATACAAATATTAAGGTGGTCGGAGGGGGTGAAGTGAGTCTTGCACCGTTTTAAAAAACCGAAACACTTGGATGCTTCCTTTGCGACATATATTCAGATTAATCGTTAAGAAATAAAACAACCGTCAAATCCTTTAAGCAGAATGTGCATCTTGACCACCGTTATGTGAGACGTCATCCAGATGGCATCAATTTGTGGCAAAGAGAAATCGCTTACTATTATACCGCAGCGCTTGCCATTGACGGTTGTAGCCTCATCAATGGCGTTTTCAAAAAAGGGACCAATGAAGGCGCTGGTGTTAAGTGCGAGCCAAACAGTAACTTTTGGAGGATGCATTTGGCGTGTTTCTTTTAATGAACAATAAAAAGTTAATTAATAATAATAATAATAATAATAATATATTTAGATTTATAATTTGAACGAACTGATCAATCGTGTAACTTGTCATGGTGTTGGCACGCCACTAGTCGGATATTAAATCTTAAATAAAACAGACGTCCCCCAAGCATTATGGCGGCCACATGCCGTCAACATTTGTCCGCGCAGCAAATCAAACACCCTTAAAGGGGATTTAGACGGTAATACAAGTTGTACGTAAAACCAAAAAGAAAATCATATGAAATTATCTGCGTATTTTAAAAATGAGAATAAAAATCTTACGACAGATTATCTGACAGTGGCTGAACTCCACAGGATTTTATATATATATATATGTGTGTGTGTGTGTGTGTGTGTGTGTACATATTTATATACAAGCAGAATTACTTCGCAAAATAATAAATATGAAATTTAAATCGGCCAAAACATAAATTTTTTTTTTTTTCGACTCCTCACATGCCCCTCCAAACACATGCACATGTGTCTAGAAGAATGTATGCACATATGTACGGGGGGGTGTGTGTAAATACCATCATATTCCTGCTTAAACACAAAACATCAAAATAATTTTTCTTTCATTGTCATTTAAACATCCTGGACTTTTATTGAAAAAATTAAAATGATTTCATTTTTTGTTTTATTGAATTGTTCTTTTACGTTTATTCCGCATCATTATAAAAAAAAAATTAATCATTTTTATTTGACACGTGTTACAATAATTTCAGAAACAGACATGTACACGATACCAAACACACCCACACACACACACACACACACACATACGGACACCCACACATACGGACACCCACAGACTTTAAAACAATCACATTCACTAATAAACTGATAACGAAAAGGCAGCCGTGTCGAATGAAGGCACGCAAAGTGGTGGGGAAAAAGGTGTTTAAATTCTACTATGTCGTAATCATTAAAAACAGCAACAAAAACAACAACAGCAACAACATTTACAAATCTTAATAGGTTTATGGCATTTACATTGGCACATGCACAATCACACGTACACACACACACACACACACACACACACACACAGATAAATATAATGTGAACTTAAATGTTCATATACGAGTCCGTGATGGATTCCCCATCAGCACAAGAAAAATATAATAATAATTTTTATAATTTTGTTCCTGTTTCTCAAAGTCAATTTATATGAATTGCATGAATATATTGCAATTTCCGTTCAAAATCATCGAGTCAACTTTAAACACACACTCCCCCTCCCCCAAAACCCTCCAGACGGCAATTTTACCAGGGCTGGAAATTTTCTATAATAAACAAGAAGGAAAAGTTTAAATTTCCTTTTCGTTCAATACTCAAGTAATGGAGAATAAAGTAAAACCAGAAAAAAGAAAAGAATTCGTGTGTCTTGTTAAATTGAAAGCGAAATCGAGGAATGAAATGTAGTCTTTTAACACAGAAACAATGTTGGAACAGATGTATGACAGACAGCTTTAGGAGACAAATGCAAGTAATGACAACTATCAAAAAAAGCTTTTAACGAATTATTAAACGAACACATATCGCTCGCTTAGTGTAAAACAGACTTAGTGAGGTGCCAACGCGCCACCACTTGTTTGTGCAGTAATTAATGTACAGAACGTTTTTTTAGCTTATCAGAGGACTTTCTGAACGCTTTTTGTATTTTGATTAATAAGAAACTGCATTCTTTCGACAAGAATCAAATGTTTTCACTTACGCCATTCTTGCAGTATATCAGCTATATATGAAGAAAGACACTTCTGCACACAATGTGGGGGAGGCATGTAGGCGTTGGCTAAAGTTGTGTTCAGATAAGATTTTTATACGCCTAAAAACGTAAAACTTTGTGAAATCATACGGAATGCGGAATCAGCTCCAAATGAGGTGGTGGAGTCGAGTGAAGTAGAGTGCAATGACCTTTGAGGGGTGCCATGAATGTGAGTAAAATCGAACAAATTTTTCCTCACTGATACTGGATGAGGTTTCTAAATGTTCATCTATGTGTTCGTGTTCGGAACGGCGTTCTTATACAAAACATGTCTGCAGTGTTTATTTGTTATTTGCCGGCTTGGCTATTTGCATTACAGTGACAACTTTCCTAACCGGACACTCACCATCTTAAAAGAGGTACACACTTATTTATTTAAATATTTTATTTTCGAAGGCTACTTTTTATTAAAGCAATACTAGACTAGTCTATTGTGGTTGCAAACATTGATTCAAATTTGACTGCTTTTAACTTAGACCGGTTCCCATTTGGAACGAATGGCTTTTTATTGATCTGAGCGGCCTGTGTTTGGCCAATATCAATAATACAGTTTTTTTTTTTCTATAGCATTTTGTGGCATCTAAAGCCGTCCACACGAGCTAAACAAACAACTTCTTCAGATAAACAGCAAGTTTCGTTATTTCTTTGCCATTGTGTAAACCGGTCTTAGCAGGGGAATCACAAATTTGAATGGCATTAACACAAGCATGAAACAGAGTTCAAAAAAAAAAAAAAATACACCAATTAAGTACAACTCTTGCTGGTGTGTTTCATAAAATACAACTCTTGTTGGTGGGCGTCAGCCAAGGCGAATTATTCTTAGAAACAAGTTTGTGTTGATTTCAACGCTTCTGTCCGCTTATGAGGGATACTGAGAGCATTTTATTTTAAAATTTAGTGTCCGCGTCCGGTTATTATACTGTCCGGCTATGGGAATACATTTTGTATGAAAAAACGTTTCTACAAAGTTTGTCAGGTGGTGGTAGATGTCCGTTAGGGCAGGCGTGTGCATTCCAACGTGAGTAATTTCCTATTCGTATTTGAAACATATTTTAAATTTTTGTTATATAAAAAAGTAGGGAACTTAATATTCTTAATATTTTCCTTACCTCTTTTCTATTTTTATTCGCAAATTAATAATTTGAAATCAATAATAATTTCTTTTTTATGTGAGTTCTTATAAATGCATTTCTGGCCTATAACCACAAAAAATTTCAAGTGCAGTCCTCTATGAATCAATTTGTTTGCTGGTCTATATAATGATCGAAATATTTTTGTACAAATTTTTGTATAATTTTTGTAGTTGAAATATTCGAAAGAAATCAATACGCCCTGACTACAGTCGTTGAAAATGTATACATTTAGTATGTTTTAATCTAAATTGGACTTTTTGTGTACTTTGAGCAAGACAGACCGCAAAAGCCCTTTTTAAACTCCGACTCATTTAAAGTTGCCTCTAAACTACTGTACAACGTTTTTAATTAAATACTTTTTTCAACGTTAAACGTTTCCTTTTCAAATAATATTTTTATATTTGTGAGAAATTTCTTAAAAAAAAAATATTTTCAAAACTCAAAACTGCATTCTAAAACTCAAAATTTGCGGACACTAAAAATATTTATTTATAATAAATAAGAAAATTTCGTTTAAATGCATCGCGTTCAAAAGGCTTGAATGACTACTTGGAAATGATTTTTAGAAAAAAACAATCAAAAGTATTAAAATATAGTAATTCCTGCTTAAATGTTTGCCGCTTTAATGTGCAAATTTGCCGCCATTAAAAATGTTTAAAGCATATTTGCAAGGAGTTAACAGCACATGTTTCAAATTAAAGTTATAGGTCTGCGGCACGTTTTTCAACTTTCCCCATCATTCCGCTTTTTTGTTTGTTTTTGTACGGAAATGGCAGCGCAGAGATTAAAAATTGTGCTTCTCTTTTTTTCCAGCCACAAAAACCAGCCATAAAAGTTTAATTTCCATTCCGAACAGAAGAAATGATTCTGAAATTTCAAATTTTATTGTTGACATAAAACAAGTCGTTTCGATTTCAAATCGTGTGTTTTTGTTTTATCGAATAGAATCATTTCCCAAAATAAAATTTTATGACCAGCTTTACATACATTTGTGTGCATAAGATTATGGTGTTAAGAAATTTAAAAAGAAAAAAAAATTATCAATACGAGTCATGTTCAAAACATTTCGAGAATTTTCATTTTGCTCGAAAAATATTCATATATTCATCAGTTTCAATGTTGTCCTCGTCAAAGTAGACGTCGATTTTTTATATCCACTGTTTGGTATGTGCTGGGGAATCGGCTTTCATCTCCCCAATTATCGCTAAATGTCGTGTTTTGCACAGATCTCTTCAATCTGAGCAACAGGAAAAGGCGGCTGAGAGCCAAATCTGGCGATAGAGACTGGATTACGGTGTTGTTTTTCTTCAAAGTTCAGCAATTGTGAAACGAAACTTTCGCTGCCACACACTTCATGGCCAAGAATTCGAATAAATTGCATGGCTTAAGCCAACCGATATGCCGATATCTTTCAGCAATTTCTCCCATTATGATTCTCCAACTGTCTCAACGTTTTCATGGGCTGTTTGTTGTTGTATTGGGGCCTGTAGGGCGAGCATCGTCTTTCACTTCTACTCGACCGTCTTTGAACAGCTTTAGAACAATCCCTTTAGCTACTCTGAACTATTTCAAATGCTCTTGAGCACTTAGTTCCATTTTTTCCGCAAAATTTGAAGTAAGTCCTCTGATCCGTTCTTCTAACACAAACAACCTAAACAGGCTTAATATGTAGATAAAAAGCTGAAACTATGAATTCAGAATAAGTGCACCAACAGAGAAAAACGTCAATCGAGTGAACGTGGGGCGCAAAATTTGCCAGTTCACGCTATTTCTTGTGCAGACCTCGTACAAGATGGAACCGTTATACAGTTTTCTGTTTTGTTCATACTATTTGCTCAGTAGACTTGCTAAGCGCTTGATGAGTAAATAACTAACTGTACATCCCACCCTCACAGTCAAAGAGACAATGTTTGACCACAAACTTTCTAATTAGTTATATTCGAAGAAAATGCTGATGAAAAAAACTAACTCGAACCCAAAATTATGGAAAGCTAAAGATCTCATTGAATGCATATATTTTCAAACCACAATAAAGTCAAATGGTTTAATACTTTGAACTTCAAAGGACTTGTTGAACTACTCGTTGATTCGGTCGAAAAGTAGAACAGAATTCTTTCATCTCCTCTCTCCGAGTGTTTTGCTTCTATTGATACAAATAAAAAGTAGAAAAAGGACACAAAAAGAAAACGCTTCAATTCACCGCTTTATTAAGTCGCACCCGACAAACTTTCACTCTACGCTTTTATTTTTTTACATTTAACAACAAAAAAATTATCTTTATTACTCAGGCTCCACATATGTATATCATAAACAGAGTTGCCAAATCTGCATTTTGCAGTTTTTCGAACCATTGACCAGTTTTAAAGTTTTTTGTTTTAGAAAACAGGTTTTACGAAAATTTTGCAGATTTTGCATTTTTCGACTCATAATATTTATGAATAAAATCTCTAATTTCAATTCTTTTCTTTCTGAATTCCGTTTGACTATATATTCCGGATAATTGATTTGCCCGCTTAAAAGCTGCCAAAAAAGTCAAAAGAATCAAATCAAAATTTAAAATAATATGAAAAAAATAAAGCCAAAAGCTTAATAAAAAAAACTTTTTTAATATGGACTTGAAACTACTTAATATGCGCCTGTGAATCTGTTTCTGGAAATTCAACACTCAGGAGGCAAATCACTCCATTCGAAATCGAATGAACGAACGGTCGAGTACAAAAAATATTCGATGACCAAAAATTTTCGGATCTTGATATTTCGATTGTAATTTACTATATTACAATAAAGGTCGGGGCTTATAGTATCCGTCATGCGTTATCCGCTGCCTTTTTCAGCCGACAACTTAATTAAAATACAGGTTTCGGTTTGAGCTTTATCACATAAAGTACGTCAACTTCAATGCAAGGTACCAAATATGGGCAACTTTTAACGTACCTTGAGTGCCCTGACAACTATCAAATGACACATGACGGATTCTAGGGGGCCTGGCCGTAAGAAAAACAAACTAGACAGAGAAAACAATATAAATTTATGTGTCAGTCGTAAAATCAGCTCTGAGCTGAAGAACAGCTCTCGCGTCATCGTAATTATGTTTAAGTGCCGCCAGAATGGTCGCCTTTCAAGAGTTTTGCATCTCACTCACACTGGTTGAGTGATTTGGCTCATTTGAGGAACGTCATGAATGAATGATATTTATAAAAGTTTGTTGAAACCATCATGCGCATGTGGTCTTCATTAACCGCCCATTCTGGGCAGTTATAAATTGTAAATTTACTTTGAAAGAAGGGAAGTTCGTGAAGTAGCGAGTTAGTAACGTAGACATGAAAAAGCTATAAACGAGATGGTTGCCTCGGTTGCTTACACTGAACTATAAGCGCAACCTTGTGACCGCTTCAAAGCGGTATTTGGCGATGCTTAACCGCAATCCGGACGTAGACAAAACATGAATCCGCCACAATACCACAGAGACAGGCGAACAAGTAAAACAGTGGATTTCAGCGGGTAAACGTGCAACCAGTAAGATCAAGGTGGGTCCGTCAGCTAACAAGGTAATGGCCACAGATTTTTGGGATGCATCCGGTGTTCATCACATAAATTACCTAGAAAAGGGCAGAACGAACACCGGCAAATACTGTTTGGAGCTTTTAGACAGATTCTATATTGATTTAAAGCAAAACGGACCATATGTGGGGGGAAAAAGCGCTGATCCATCCAAACAATGCAAGAGTGGACACGTTTGCAGTTCAGTGTGGTAAAAATCCATAAAGAGGGCTACGAACTGATACTCAATCGAGCACATTCTCCAGATTTAGCCTTCCTTGACTATTTTCTCTTGCCAAATGCAGAACTGGCTGGTAGATAAGAGATTTGGCTCGATTGTGACCTCAATCGAAACAAATGCATATTTTGGAGCCTTTGAGGAAGTCAATTATGTGGAAGGAAAAAACTGAAAAAAATTATGTACTAAATATATTGATCTGAAAGGAGATTATATTAAAAAATAAAACGCAAATAGTCACGGAGTTATCGGATAGCTCTCGTACAGATCCGTTTTCAAACAATTTATTAACTGATTCAGCGAATTCTGTTGTTGAATATGAAAGAGAGCAGTGCAAGGTTCGTGAGAATAGTGAGGAATTGAAGACTATGGTATGATTGTCTTAAGTTGCAGCGAATTTGGCTCAACTGGCCAGACAACTGCTTCCACGATGGACTCCATGAAGCCTCACAGTGTCAGCCAAGGAATATCGCCGGCTTTTCCACTGCTGTAGGAAATAAGAAATTTGTATTATCTTCGTCCCAGCAAAGGAAAAATTCAGTGGCGAATTCAAATCGTTGGCTTCCACCTTGTATTCATTTAAAATTTGCCGAAAATATAATTAAATATATTACAATAATTTGGCTAAGTTTTTTTTTTTTGCCTATAAAAGAGAAAAAAAATGTTTTCTCGGAATTGTTAAACTTTAATATTGACTGACATTAATCATTAATTATTTTCCGCTTGTTTAAACATTTTCTGTCATTATAATTTGTGCGTCCATTATTTTGTGTGTGTGTGTGTGTGTGTGTTGGTGCGGGTTAGTCTGGCTGTGGGTGGGCTGTAGGTCTTCGTGACCAGTTGGCGATGGCTCTGTGCACGCACCCTTAAAAACTACATTCAGAGATTTTTATCAATCAATCGTTCTTCTGACGTTTATCTTTAGTTATATTTTTTGCTTTTCCGTTTTTTTTTTTTTGTAAAAAGTTACGTGCAAATTGTTGTGCGTTTGTTTGGTTTATGAGATCAGCATTCTTAGTAAAGATTTTCCGTAAAGGGATTTGTCATCGAGCAGACAGGGGATAGTGTTTTCGATAGAAATTTCGTACGTATTCCGGGAGAGTGTTTGTTTTGCTGATGGCAATTTCTAGTGGAAATAAGCAGGAATAAAAATTTCAAGTTTTTCAATATTGCAATACTTTTCTAAACCTTGACTCTAGAAGGCCGGATGTTGGTGAGAATTTCGAGCCAGCGACTCAGGTGCCTTGACTTCATCGCCTGTCCAGTGAAATGCTGACAGCAGGGGCAAGTGGTGCGTGATATGTGCGACTTCTCCTATATCACAAGAGGTCGCCATCTCTGAATGTCAAAACATCTGAATGGGGCGGAAGTGAGCTGTTGTCCCACTTCACCCGTGGAATTGACCTACCATCAGACGGGGGGGGGGGCACTTCAGGTGCTGATGTAAGTCAAATTCACACACACTACTACTCGTGTGCCCCCAACGTTGTAAGTTAATTAATGAATTCTATATTTTAATTGTTTTATTCTCAACAAACTGTTCAAAACAAAGAATGAAAACAAACTGGAAAAAAATGTAATAATATTAAATTCGATTCTCTTTTTCCACCCTCGATTCACAGGAATTTATGTGACAGTTTAAAAAAAAACTTGCTGAACTCTTCGTTGTATTGACACTAAATGAGTGTATTTTGTACTTTTTTGTCGCACTTTGTAATTTGTTGGGAAATTTTCCAGCGCCAAAGCAAGAACATATCGAAATTATCAAGAAAGTTTAAATAAACAGGACAACTTGATTAAAATCCACAAGATGACAAGAAAATGAAATAATTTGCAGCAGCTGGTGGGGTAAGAGGATCACATTTAAAGGACTTTGACCGTTCAAAGGGTGTTTCTATCTTTTTTTCTTTCACTTTTGTATGCAGTTTATTGGCATTTCAACGTTCATTGACATTTTCACGTCACTTTTTGTGCGCAGAGTGCGTTGGCAGCAATAAAAATGTTTTGTTACTTTTTTTGTTTTTCAATTAATGAAGCAAAATATTTCTTCTTCTTAGCACTTAAGTAGAAATCAACATCTTATTTCTGTTGCAATACACATACATACATATATCGGGTTTTACAACAGGGACGCTACAAAAGTAGAGCGACAGGGACAGCAAAGGATGCCATATTTCTTGCCGCTCTTTTGCCATTTCGTGATGGGGAGATATACAAGCCAACAACGAGTCAAAATTATTAAAATTTACTACCGAAATTCGGAGTCAGTGGCCTCAACGTTAAGAGCGCTACGTCCAATTTATGGTCGTCATAACCGTTCTAGCAGATCAACAATTGAACGTCTAGTGGACAAATTTGAATCCACAGGCACAGTACAAAATGGTACCGTGCCAGTGAGACAAAGAAGTGCCCGTAGTGTCGACAATATTGCTGACGCTGAGGCTTCAGTTGAAGAAAGCCCAAATGTGTCTCTCACACGTCGTTCTCAAGCGTTACTGTGAATGGGAATCGCTACCGTTCAATGATAACCGAATATTTTTGGCCCCAATTGGATGATATGGACTTGGAGGACATGCGGTTCCAACAGGACGGCGCCACAAGCCACACAGCGAATGTCACAATCAATTTATTGGAAACCAAGTTTGGAGAACGTGTTATCTCACGAAATGGTCCAGTCGATTGGCCGCCTTGGTGGTGCGATTTGACGCCGTTAAACTATTTCCTGTGGGGCTACGTCAAGTCTATGGTCTACGCCAACAAGCCAGCGACGATTGATGAACTTCGTACGAATATCGAACGTGAAATTGCAACAGTATCGGCCGATTTATGCTTGAAAACCGTCGAAAATTGGGTTCAGCGTCTAGACTTCTGCAAGCGTGCCCGTGGTGGTCATGCAAAACACATCGAGTTCCATACATAATGGCATCGAACGTACTTTCACAGGAATAAATAATTTCATTGATATCCAAAACCCTTTTCGTTTTATTTAAAAAAAAAAACTTTTGTACGCTCTTAGTGAAAAACCTTGTATATTGTGATAAATTCTGACTTGCTAAGTCCATTAGCCAGCTAGCTAGATAGCGTGCTAGGGCAGAATACAATTAATAAGTTGCCTATAAATTCAAAGACTGCATTTTCCATAATAAATTACAAACAATTTTGTTTAACTTTGAAATAGTTGCATTTCATTTCGTAATAACAACGGCTTTCTAGTTGAATTGATGGGATTTTCTTGTAGAAATAATAGGACAAGAGTTTAAATTTATGTGACCTTCAAGTTAAGTAAATGCACTTGATCGACGTATGAGAAACGATAACTTTTTAAACTAATATTAAGTTTGGTGATGATCTAAAAGAAGCCCCTTTCCACAACTGAGTTAATTGAAATAAGTCTCTACAATTAAAAATATACCAAATATATAGAGTTTTGTGTATTTTCTAAGTGTCTATATACATTTCGGATACTAGTTGTATAAAATGTGCCAAGGAAAGTTCAACGTAATATTTTTGCGTTTTTGCGTTAAAAAAATATCATTAGAACGTTTTACTTTTAATTCTCATCGTCCTTTTAAAGCCAATTGAACAAAAATGAAAATATTTGTCAAAAAACTGTATATTTTGTTTTTTTGAAACCCTGTAACAAAACAAATTTTACAGCTATAAACCATAACCAGAAAAAAATGCAACTCTATAACATTCAGTCAAGACTCGAAACCTGTATCGATATCCCATTCCTGTCTCTCCCTCTCTCACTATTGTGTTTCTTACTGTTATTTGCTCTTCTGCCAAATTAAATATTTTACATTTGTTGAAAAATAAATATATGTAAATCAATTTGGCAAATAGAAGATGCAACAAAATGTGAAAGATGCGTTGAAAGGGGTATCTTGGTGTTGGCTACAGGTTAAGGTGCCCAAGTGTAACTTAAACCTGAAACCTCAGGAAGTGGCAAAAAAACTGGCAAAAACTGACATGGTGGTCTACGCTCGGTGATCCAAATGTGCGCAAGAAACTGTTTCCCTGCAACAGATTCGTGTTCTTCATAAGGAACTACCAGATAGGGAACGTTTAGACGTGTCACCTAGAGCCCAATGTTCCTTAAGACGTCGGGCTACCAACTCAGGTGCCTGCTCTTCCTTTTACTGTCTAGGGAGTTACCGTTAGAAGAGATTAGTTAGCCTGAGGTCTCGAGCAAGGGGCTTGTGTTAGGAATCGTCCCCACATAACACGAGAACTTAACACTTATGTGTGACTGGTGAAGCACATGGCTGCAGGCTCGGTTTAGGGCTTGTCTATTGTCGTTTATCTTCGACTTCTGGATCAATTGGATTTTGCACCGACAAAGGCTTAAGTCAGGAGGTAAAATTCTATATGTTGTGGTCTGTGAAAACATGAGATCAGAACTTGCAACAACATGATTACTTTCAACTGCCAAATTGGGAAAGCATCCTGTGAAAAATCCTGTATATGAAATGAGAATTTTGCTGTTGGCAAATAAACGTATTATGAGCAGAAATCGTAAGGTTTTCTGATCTGGCAATTGACTTTGCTGATGTAAAGTCGACTTCACAATCTGTCCCGGGTTCCTGTTGTCCTGTAATTGATATCTATTGTTTTAATGCTCTGGATGATGGGAAATTATCTGCTGAGGCTGGTTAAGGGCGGGTATTCCTCACCTGCTCCCGAGCAAGGAGATTTGTGATTGCCTTTATTCGCATTTCAGCAATAATTGGTGCACCATCTGATGTCAGTTGCATCTCAGCCCCCTTTATCGTTTCATTAAAAGTTTCGCTTTCCTAAAAAGCAATACAATATTTTATATTGTATGTTAATTTGCGCTGCTAAATAAAACTCAAAAGATGTTTCATTATAATTTTCCTTATGAACAAGTTTCAACCGCTGGTGTTTCCGCCATAAACGAAAGGATACTGGGGGGCTCTGTTTATAAATGGGTGCATGCAAAATATTGGGAAGAGTAATTTAGAGTATAATTATTTATTATGTTAAGTTTTCTGTTCTTGAACAAAGTTTAGAATTCATTTAAAATAATTTAACAATTTAATGTTTTATTCAGTCCATAATTGATGGAACAATTGCGCATTTAGTTTTTAAAAATTTAACAAGCAATTAATAATCTGAAACCTTCACTAAACACATCTAATACGTGCTTTAATTTCGAAACGTATTTGAGAATATTTAATTAAATCTGCAACTAAAATGCAAAAGTGAACATAATACATTTGTGTTTGTGTGTGTGTGTGCATTTCTAATTATTATAAATAAAATTAAATACTTTGCACTCACGAATCTAAATTAAAGGTCATTTAATTTTTGTTTCAAAATGGATTTGCTGATTTGCAGAAAAAACTTTTGTGAAATATATAAAAAAAACACACTTTAAAATTAAGATAAAATATAAAAGAATTTCAGTCACTTCGTATTCAAAAATGTTCACTTCTAATCAAGGGACAATTTCTTTCGCCGTTTATTTCTGTATCTCGTGAAAATTCAATTATTTTTACTCAAATTTAAAATTGCAAAAAATGGCAGTTTCAGTTTCTTTCAAAACATTTAAGGCTATTAGTAATTTACGATCTTTCAACCCGCTATGTGTTAGGCCTTGCTGCTCTAACTTCACCATGTCTGAACGCCTCAGAAGATTATGCTCTTGTTGCCACAAACGACTGGTATAATTTGGCTTCGTCCGGTAGCAACCACATGTCAGCAAGATTAAGGCCGGCTAATTTCTAATCATGTCTCTATACCGTTCCCTATTGATTCAATATTACCAGTAAGATTCCACCATCGTTTGTGTACACATAGAGGCCAATGATTTTGTTGGCCCACAATCAGCACCCCCAGCAGTAATTTTCTTCGACTATAATGGCGTTTCGACCAAAGCTTGTGGCTCATCGTCATACCAAATGCGACACACGTACCAATGGGCTTTCTTCTTCTTCTTCTCTTGGCGCTACAGTCCGTGGTGAACCTGGGCCTCAACCAACAAAGTTATTCTTTGTTGTTGTGTCGTAACTAGTGTGTTTTTACACGGTAGGGAAGTTACCCCCACGCACAACCCCCGAAACCTGGAGGACCGGGTCCTGGTTTAGACCCCTGGACAGAGGGGATTCGCTGCACACTTTGGTTCACCTCTAAGCGGGTGCTGTAGGGGCTATCCAGGGGCGCCACGGGGAGGCAGTATGTCAGCTTGACCAGTCCATTTTCAGGGATCGCTGCTGGCTTCTCGCCAGGTTGAGAGCAATCAACAACTTTGCCCTGAGTGCACTGGCACCAATGGGCTTTAGGGGAGAACAAAAGTCTGCATGAAAATTCAATATCAACAACAATTTGTACTTCAGCCTATTCGCCGAGTTGACGAATAGGCCTTAATTCCTGCCTGACAGCTTTTAAGTCCAGAGCCCTTCATAAAATCTGCAATAAAGTGAAAAGACACCAGCGGTTTCAGTTTCTCCAGTGCTCACAGTTTAGCTTCTGCCGGGAAGCACATTATTATTCAAATCAGCCGCTCTGAAATACGATTGTGTGAACCATAAAATTTACGAAGTGTACGATAAGTTTAACGAACAGAAGCCTTATTTTTCCCCAAAAAAAAAAAAAACCAGAATTTGCAAACAAACAAAAATCAACTAACAGCTGTTAAATAGGCTTGTCAAATGAAGCAGTGCTGCCAACATAAAAAAACATACAATATATATAGTAACTTCACTATAAGGATGTGTATTTTGGCCATCAACATACGAAGGAAGTAATTTCAAATTTAATCAACACAATAAAATCTGTGGAAACTGCATTTAAATTTTCGGGCAATTTTTTCGATGAAAATTTGCTTGTTACAACGAGAACAGAATGTGATCTTTTCAAACGACTTGATGCAGAGGTACTCCTAATTATAAAATACGCGTTAAGTTTGTCGTCCCTAGATCCAGATTGACAATTAAAGCGCATTGAAATCGAGTTTGGTTTTTCTCTTTTATATAAAACTAGATTAAACCGCAGAGCCCTCCGCCCCTTTGATCCATTAAATAAATTAAGCTCAACATCTTCCCTAGGCAAAAGGAATTTTGAAAATTGGTTCACAATTGACCCCGCTCTTTGCAAAAGAAGTTAGTAAACCTTTTACCAAGAATTTTGAAAATTGATCCACAAACAACTAAGTAATTCGATAATCCATTTTGGGGGCACATTTTGCCCCTTCCCTATTTCACAAAAATACTTTAGTGGATATATAGTGGAATATATTAGCAGTCCGCAAATGCCGTTTATATTATAAAAAAAAGGAGTAACATAATTCAATAAAAATTAGCCGACAATTCATTCGATAGTTTGAGTTAAATGTTGCGACAATTTTAGGAATATCGGTCCACCGGTCTGGTCTCCCATAAGGTACAAAGAAACAAACACACTTTCTGCTTCATGTATTGTAAATATTTAGATTTCAGCTCCATAAAGTGTTTAAATCACTTTTTAATTGTAAAGTCCCAATATTAAGGGCGCTCGTACACACATTCAACAATTGTACCTCAAATCACAGGTTTTGTTAGTCATTCCTACATCCTGTATTCAGTTTATGAACTTCGGTTGGAAAAAATCTGTATTAATACTTTTAACAGCGTTTAAGTGAGTGTTTGTGTGTGTGTGTGTCATCGAAATAGCAACCCAGCGATTATATAATATTTAATTGTCCTTGTATATTAAATATGTGCTTGACCTTTCTTTTGAAAGGAGAGTTAGAATTTGTTAAACCTATTTCTCAAAACTTTACACTGGCACTTCGCCGGCACCGGAGTTTAGTTGACAGTTCAGGGACCAATCAGCTGCCAGGATCAGTTGTTCTCCCAACATTTTCGACTATTCATGGATGAGATGGATGGAAAGTTCTGGCAGTGCTTGACACCAAATACTCGTATTCGTGTTTGGAATTCCAAATGTTTTTGGAGTCGCTGCTGTCTTGCCACGAATTCTGGCCTCAGAGAGGATCTGGCTTGTGAAGTGCCTTAGGCAATTGCTTACGCTTACTAACTGATATCATTAAGGGACTTTTACCTGCCCTGAACTCTGAGCTGTCTAGAAAATTGTGCAGGTAGCAGCGCTATACATAATATGTGCTGGCCTATCCATACCATATATAGTTCTACATCGTAAAACTGCCCGTCTTAGCGCCACTTTGAAAATGACGATGAGTGGCCTTAAAATGTATAGAGGAACAGTGGATCTTAAAGTGGTTTTTAGGCAAAGTGAAAGTGTAAAAGGATTTGGCAAAGCCAAGGAACTTTTTGGCGTTGAACAACAACAACATTTAAATGTCCACAATGCAAGAAAATGCATATTCAGCTCAAAAAGATGTTTCATTTTCTTCAGTTGTCGTTACACATAGAAAACAAATATTGTTTAACTAAAATTCTTACAAGATTTTCCCATCACCAGTTTGGCTGAACAAAAATTGTCGAAAAACGTGACTCTTGAAAGTTTCTGAAAAAGGACGAATTATTGGCATTAATATCACCGCTGGGCATTATTGCATGTAAAGATATAAGAGTGTGTTCGTTTTGCAGACGTTTCTTTTTGACATAAAAGTTATGACTTTGTGGCACAATTTCTTTCTTTTCTACAATTTTGTTGTAGTTGTTTCATATACATATTTTTATGATGATTAGTTATGGCGCCATATTCATCATTTTGGCATATCACATTTTCTTTGCGAACAAATTCTTGGACTTTTCTACAATTGTTCGCCTCAAGTTATTTATCATGGCAAATGGTTGTACTCAAAAGCAGACCATCGTTGCGCATTTTGATGGTTTGTTCATAATTGTCTGTACCAAAGCCCACAGTGATGGAAATAAGGATTGTGCTGGAGTATTTCCATAAACGGTTGAATATTTCTTTTTCTTTGTTTTTACACACAAGAGCTGGCAATACTGTCTTGGGACTGTTTTAAGGACTAGATGGAATGGTTTTCATATCGTGCAGTAGATTAAGTTAAAAACAAGATAGATTTTTGTGTCACGTTAGTCCTTTGCAAAAACTTATATCGTAATGGGTTTCTCAATCGGTACGAGCAAATGTTGACAGCCTGTGACCGCCATCTGCTACTGATGGCACAACATCACGCCAAGTAATAGGATTAAACAGCAATTTTTACCCGCGTAGGACCCATTTTACAGCAGAGGCGCTTTCCTACATCAAGGGGTGACCCTGTTAACAAGCCAAATTGCCGGGTACGGAAAAATTCCAACTCACGAGAGGCTCACTAGACGGCATGGTAAACACGAAAACTTGCTGTTTGGCGCAAATTTTGCCACCGTGGCGTCATTTGTCACAACATTTATGAACATCTGCGTCAACGGCTTAATACCAAATAGGCGTTTTTCTCTAGCCTAAAATTGAACGACATGGACGTACGCGTCCAGCTACCAGATGCCGCATTGCATATTCGATTTGAGACGTGGATTGGACACCCAGATTGTGTGAATTTTCCCCAGTAGAGATTTTCGCGTGGTCAACATAAACGAGGCCATTGATTGAATTCCCGCGGAGTAATTGAATGTTAGACCACTTGGATCCGTAGCACCATAAAAGCGGCCGCCAACATTTAAACAACGTTATATATCTTGAAGTCAACATAAACGAGGCCATTGATTGAATTCCCGCGGAGTAATTGAATGTTAGACCACTTGGATCCGTAGCACCATAAAAGCGGCCGCCAACATTTAAACAACGTTATATATCTTGAAGTCAACATAAACGAGGCCATTGATTGAATTCCCGCGGAGTAATTGAATGTTAGACCACTTGGATCCGTAGCACCATAAAAGCGGCCGCCAACATTTAAACAACGTTATATTTCGCACATAGAGGCCAGCATGTAGATCGTTCTGTGGATCAAAACAATTGAAGAATTTGTAAGGCGACTTTACTCCCATCAGCGTATATTTATATAAACACTTAGAATTTGGCACTGAAATCATGTTAATTTGACATGAAATTGTAATGAAATAAAATCACTAAAATTCTGGCCAGATATAACACACATTTGTCTTCCATATTGTCTGTTCCATATTATCTATTACAATTCTCTGACCTTTTTGTGCCTTAGATCCTCTTCAGTAAGTGGCACATTCTAGTTGTGGCCCACTGTTATTTAGAACTCTGACATTTGTTGGACACATTAAATAAAAACCGTGAATACCGCAACCTGCTTGCATGACCTAAATATGTTAATTGTATTTTCTAATAAAAAAAAAAAAGCATTCATGATATTCCATGTATGAAGCTTTACACTTAATTATTCATAATTCGCATTGAAAGCATTTGAAATTAGAATTGGTTTCATTGTTTTCTCAGCTGCAATGACACCAATAAATATTTCAAAATAAAAACACCCCCCTTGACCGAGTCATTAATTTCATTATTTAAACAAACAGAGTGACTGGCAATTTCAAAGTGTGTGGTTGCCACATTCACTGTCACAGTTTTGTTTATGCTCTTCTTCTTCTTCTTCTTTTTTATTACTATTATTATTATCTATGAGGAGTCACATAAGTTTGCCGTCCTGTCCGTAGACATTTTGTTTTGATAATTGTTTAATTACTTTCCTCCTTTCGCAATTCCCGCGCGCGCGCGTGTGTGTGTCTGTGTGTGTGAGTGTATGTGGTTTTAAGTCCACTCTCCTTTAGGTTCATTGACTAATAAATTATGGCAATATTTTATATATTTTGCGGGTTTTCTTTGTTTGTTCTCATTTAACTTTATGCCACTTCATAATTTTATATTTTTATTTATGTTGGGGGTGTGCGAGGAGAAAACTTTTTCTTTCATTTCTGCAGAACAAACAGTTTTAGGGTCACTGCTCACGGAGGTACAAATATGGGTTTGTAGCGTTGGATTTGGTTGGAAAATGTGTGAACAGTTTTTCTGAAACCTAAAACACAACGCCAACGTATGTGAAACAAAATGAAAAAGAGACAGAAATAAAATTAATGTGTATGTAGGCATCTCTTTCGAAAGGGTGGTCCAACCAAAACGCCCAATGTTAACAGTAAATAAAACAAAAAATGTTCAAAGAATTATCTGCATATTTCTTATTATGATTGAAGGATCTGTGGCAATTATGTGTGAAACAAAATATCGGCCAAATGATCGCCACGGATTCGGTGACATACCTCTATCCGATGGTCCCTTTTTTCAAAGACTCTGAGACATATTTGAGGTTCAAGGTCGTTAATGTGGCGAATTAGCCCAAACCTTTAGCTCTTGAATTGTTCATGACTTATTCACGTACAATTTTTCTTTTGAATATTCCCAAAGAAAAAAGTCCAAAGGGGTCAAATCATATGATCGTGGCGGCCAATTAACATCGCCACGCCGTGAGAGCGCCCGTAGTGTGTCTTGCGCAAAAGAGGTGCACGAACTCCCATTTTCATGTCAAACTGTTGTGGTGGTTGTCACTCACAATTAACGTCCTGGAATAAGGTTGGGACCACCTTTTATGTGAGAAATATATCTGGATCCACTTCGATATAGGTGTGTGCCCCTTTTCAGAAACAAACATTTTAGTTAGAGGAAAAATCGCCACTTTTGTTTCTATCAAACTATAAATTGAATTGATTTTAAAGACGTATTTACTCAATTTTTTTCAAAAACCCAATTTTTTCGCTTAGAAATTTAAGAGAAATCTTGCACCTTCGGCCACAATTTAAATGAGCTGTCAATTATTTTAATTTTTCATTTTAAGCTCAACATTATTTGAAATGTATAATAAAGAAAGCAGAGTTGTTACCACAAGCTTAAATTTATTAATGTTTCAGACTAATTTCATTAGTTTTGCTAATTTCCGATTTGTGACTCCCAAAAATACGGCAAACTTGAAACATTTGCCGCTGCGCTGCCAATTGGCAAAAATTAATTCGCCTTCCTTACGAACTGTTAGAAATGATAGAATTTTGAGGTTAGAAAAATTTACTAAACTTATGAGTATCGCAAAATATTTGGGAGGGCACACTTCTGCCCCACTAAACAAGACTCCACTTGATGCAGTTGAAGTATTTTCGTTCAGCTATTTTGTTAGATTTAATGGTAAATGACATATTCATGATTGGTCAGTGATGCCAACCGTACAACGTACAACAACTGGCCACTTCGTTGCTACATCTACAGCTGAAGAATGGGGTTGCACGATGAACCAAGTCTGAACACTGGCAAACGTTTTGCGGGCAAACAATTAAGAAGCCCGCTGAAAGCCGCTTATGAAAGGACCAGGTAAATGTGTTGTTCTAATTGAAACAGGAAACTCTAAAGCGCAACACACTTAGAACTATGATTTTTAAATTTGATAAAGTTTCCAAGTTTTTCGAAACTTCCTAAAAATACCGGTAAAGTCTTTTGCCAATTTAAGAAGCAGAAACCTATTTCCTTATTTCCTGCAAACATTTCATACGAAATTGTCCACTACACAGTGCCAATGACTGTCCAGAGACAATTTAAAATACTTGCAGTGAAATATTTAAAAGCTTGATCGACTGCTGGGGCCGTCTGCATTGGTGGGAATTTGTGCATGTGTGTGTGTATTTTTTTATTTTTTTATTTATAGTACAAAAGCTGTTGATTTTGATGTTGGCAATTGTACGAGAGTGCAGGCAGGAGCTGGCCGAGTGGCAAGTTTGTGCTTAAGGGAATTTCAGTTGTTTAGTACTTTGTCGATATTATTTCAGCAATGAACTTCATACAAATAAATAAATGCCCAAATTGGCCGCAGGGAATCTATACAAACTGTATTTGACTAGACACACACGATGTAACTGATTGTGCGCCTTCAGGCCTTAAATTGTAATTTATCAAATAAATTGAAAATTTCATCGAAAAGTTTGAAGGCATAAATTAAAGATATTTTGTTGTTGTTGTTGTTGTACGTTGTTGTTTCATTTTTCGTTTTGTCTTTAATTTTAGGAAGCATATCGACGCTGGGTGTGCAGCACTTTGGTGCCGTATTTTGCTGAGACCAGCGATATCATGAAGCCGCCTGAAATTTTAACCACCACCATGCAGAGTACAAGTACGTTCAGTACAGGCAGCGAGGAGGATACTTACAGTTCCAGCCAATCATATAAAACCCATGATCATCCATTAAATAACAACACCACCATGGCCTCAAACTTGACTACCTCTCATAACACAGCAACATTATCAAACAACAACAACAATAATAATAATAATAACGAAACAGATTTTTCATCTGTTATGGCACTAAAAACAGCAACATCGAATTTTATTAAAAACAGTAACAATAATGAACATGACAGGCAATATGATGCCGACAATTATCAGCAACAATACCAGCAGCAACACCATCAACAGCAACACGAACAACATCATGTGAAAAAAAGAAATGCTGACAACCAACAACATGCCAATCATAAATTAACCAATAACAACAACAACAACAACAACAATGGCAATACCACCATCAGCACCTCCGCCACCACCAGCAGCAGCAGCAACATCAACAACAATAACAAAATTAATGACTTTCATTATGATGCGATTTTAATTCATCATAAAACTCAAACGCCACAACAGCAACTTCAACATTCCACAAACTTTATCACCTCGACGCCAGCATTTACTGTCCACGATACCATCAGCCATAATTCATGGCTTACAAGTCCAAAGAACTTTTTAAGTTCTACATTAAACCATCGCAGCATAAATGAAACTTACGAGCCAGCATTTGAACAAAACTCCCCTCATAAATCAACGAATAAAAGACGTAAACGCAGTGATAATTCCACAATAACATCCACTGCAATAAAAGCTGATGCACTCGCCAGCAAACCGTCAATGTCACTACTGTTCGGCCCATCATCGTCATACGCATCCGCATCCGCATCCACATCATCATCATCATCAGCGTTGCAGCAAACGCAAAGACAGAAGGAACAGCTGCAACAGCAATCTTTTGATTTCATATCGACTGCCAATAATGAGGATTCTTTTAATGTCAAGAATCCGGTGATAACCAAATTATTAAAGAGGTAATTATCATATTCATATTTTAAGCTATTAAGGATTTGGGCACTTGCTGCAGAGCTGGCGACCGGACAGAAACATGCACAAGATTATTTCTTATGTTTGAGTAATGAAAACTTAAGCTACAGCAATTTGTCAGTCCCAGTTTCAGGGGTTTTCAGAAGTTGGTTATGGCTGCCATATCACAGATTTAACTACATTTATTCAAACAAACGCTTTTGGACATGCCACCTGTTTAGGAAACACTGTCTTGCGAAAATGGCCATGCAAAAGTATCAAAGCATTTTACTAAACGGTTTTGCTTTCGCGCTTGTGCCTCATTGGGGTACGGCACGAGTTTTCACCACTTACGAGTGTGTTGGGTTTGCAACAGCAACACTCGAACAGCTGATGTTCGATGGCTGACTTCCAGCCAGACTTCTTCTTCTTTCCATAATAATATAACCTTCCCCCGTTTTTAAGGGTACATTTTACCGATCCAAAGTGTCGCAAAGCAGTTAAAAAAGGTTTCAAAAAGTATTAATATCAATCATCCCAAACGTCGAGTGTCGCTTTAATGTACGTTTTTTATCTTAATTCTTGTGAAATACGAATTTACACTTACAAAAAATGCATACGTGTAAGTCCTGTGAACTACAGGACCCACAATACGGTACGGCTTTTCGCTAAATAAACATAATTTTAAGAACGAAATTGGTGTTTTAAGAACAAAATAGATCAGCCTAAATTCAGGCAATGGGCTCGTTTTTATTAGTTTTAAGGCCGTTGATTGATTTTTCGTTATTGGCACGGACCTGCTACTTCCGCAAAAGCCAATATATAAATTCTAGTGGGGTCAAACCGCAGAAGGCTTGGAGATATGTCATCTCTGAGAGATTTGCCAGGTAGCACGACAGACATAAAAGTCTGCGAAAGTCAGAATTTTGTGGACTATGAGGAATTGACTATCTGGGGTTCTTCTGTACACTTTGTCAGGCGATCGAGGAGTTCCTTTGGCCTACGTTTGTTGGCTTATTATCTGGCCAACCGTTCGTCTTGCAGTTGAATCCCAGACGTTGCAGAGTAGGCCAATTAAAATCCCGTTTTACACAATAGTATTTAAACATATTGCCGCCAAATATGCTTTAACAGTCATATTTTTAAATTAAATTTGTTTTAAAAGCAAATCATTTTCAGTAGCCATTTTATGGTGCAGTTTAAAGTTATTATATTTCTGTTACCGCGAATCATGTTATTATCACAGATTTTATATTACTGTAGGAGCTCATTTAGCAGCAATATTTTTGTCCTAGACAACCACCGCATTGCAGTTGTCACCAACCATATTCTTGTCGCAGTCAACTGAACTACTGTGATGAACGACAAAACAACCCTGATAATAATGCGAGCGTTGCCGACTATATGAAAGCCAGGGGCGAACAAAAATATTATTATATCCAGATAAATATGCGTTCAGGGATGGTGGCACAAAATAAACGTCAATCAAATGACTTTAAGTTTTCGCAAGCGAATTAACAAAAAGATTACAAAATGGTGCCCATATTGATGCAAAGAAACGCGATTTCGGCACTCACACTAAGCAAATTTGCTTTCCAATAAATTGTTTCCCATGGAAACTGATCTCAGATTTCTAAATAAAACTTTTTTTCTTTCAGATCAAAACGTAAAGAGTTTGAATTTCGCAAGCGACGACGAATAAGACCCTGCCTCAGTGTGTGCCAGACTGTTGAACAAAAGTGTCCATATCTCCTGCCAGCAGATCGTGCACCCTCGATGCCCACACAGTATGCCGGCGAACCAACTTTCCTGTGTTTAGGTAAGAGCTTTACGAGTATTTGAAACGAACGCTTAAAACTAAATGTCACTTGTTTTTGAAACCCCCGTTTAGATTACAATATTGCTGAGACCGAAGAACAGCTAAGAAAGGCCAGCCACGGCACCAACGACTGCTGCTACACTTACTGCATCAACTCGGCTGATGGCATTTGCACTTACTGCGATGAAATGTGGCAACAGACGGAAATCGACAGAGCGGCTGAGGCCCTAAGACAAGCCAGCGAAACGAAAGTATTCAATATAACAATGAAAACTAAAGGCCACGCAGAAGCTGCTGGCTCAATAAGAGTGGAGTCCAAGATACAGCGCAAAATAGGCGAAGAACAAAATGGGCTGAAAATGTCCACAGTGGCCATAGCAGTGCGTAACGAAACAGCCTTAGAAAATGCCACACGTCTTGCGGAACGCCTTCAATTTTATGCCTTCTGCGACGGCGTCTTTTACTATGACGCCGATGCTGATGACATGCCAGAAGTACCGCTCTCCGAAAATTGCCCACGTTTGCCGGCCGTACACTCGCGCTGCTCCATACCCTACTATGCCTCAAATTATATATCATCGGCCGAAATGTTGGGTTCGTATCGTAAAAATAACGAAGCGCGCAAGCTTTTAGTGTGGCTGAGCACACTCGTGTGCCTGTGGTCTTGTTACAGCGCCCGTTCGATGAGAATGAAACGTTCTAACGAGATCAAGGCGCACCAGCAGCCGCCAGATCAGAGCCAACATCAGCAACCTAAATTTACTAATACTGCCTTTCGAAAGGGGCACATCTGCCAGAGTTGCCAGACACGTGATATTATGCCAATGCAGGCAAAGTGTGTTGAGAAAATTATACGAATATGGTACGACTACAGGGAATCTAAAGTTTTGATAATAGTTTGTCTTGAGTTTCGCGGTAAGACGCAACAAAGTTTAGTTAATAAGAGGTCATTCAAAGTACACAGGCGCTTGCGGCAAATTCAACGGCGGTCGTGGAGTGTTCCCATGAATCTGAAAATCTTAAAAATTCCCTCGTTGATATTGTTAATCAGTTATAAAGAAATCTTATTGTTGTTATTTAAGAAACGACAAAAACTAAGAAAACGAAAAGTACCCGTCACAACTCGTTACCCGATGGCTTGGCACGAAATAAATTGGTCCAGCTTAGCCGAAGTCTCCAGCACTGGAAGCTTGAAAAAGTTACCGAAAATATGTAGTTTTAATGAATACGAAATCCATTATTATACTTATTATTATTATTATTATTATTACTATTATTGTAGTTGTAGTCCAATATTTAGTTGTAGTTGTAGTTGTAATAAAATTATTAAATACAATTATTATAATAATAATGAGAATTATATGAAAATGTTTAAGTATAATTATAAAACTTGTAATTTTAATAACAAAATTATACACAACAACAACAACAACAGCAGCAGCAGCAGCAGCAACTACAACAACAACAACATAATGATGATGATGATGATGACGATGACGATGATAAACAAAATTAATTATAATAAAGTTTCTATAATTAAATTTAATACTACAAAAACAACAACTCATATACTAATATTTAAATATAATAAATCAAAAAATAACAACAACAAATTTAATAGTTATAGAATTATAACTTTTATAACAATTTGTTATAATATTTATGATAACAGAAGAATCTCTAATAGTTTAAGTTTGAAACCGAATTGTAGTCATCATGATTATTATTATTATTATTATGGAAATTATAGCGATTATAATAACTATTATTATAATTATTATTTTAAAATTAATTTTAAGTCCAACAAAGAAACTATCACTAATGACGATAATATCGTTTTATTAAAACCGTTAACGTTAACGAAAACGTCAAATATCACGATCACGGTCACGGTCACGGTCACGGTCACGTTTTATTATTTATTTGCGCTGATTATGATTCCCGATATCATCTTGATAGTCTCGACGATGATCATGATGACGCTGATACATCAAATGTTGATAATGTTTATAACGCCGTTATTTTTTAAGTCATTTATAAAAATGAAATACAACAACAACAATAATAATCATCATATGAAAGATATTCTTACGAGTAAATTAAAAATTAGTTTTAGTCCAAAATTTAGCTATAATAGTAAAAAAAGAATTTATCGTTACTTTTATTATTATAATTTTGATATTAACGATTGGTGGCAACGAAGACGATGGTGGCGCAAGCAAACAGCTGCCCATTCAGAACGTTACTTCACCTACTCCCGACGATCCTTGTTGCTGTTGAACGATTCGAGTAGACCAGAAAGTTGTTTTGCATACATTTTGTTATAGTGGTTTGTTAAAATTAGTTAAGCCAAATGAAAACATTCACAAGTTATTATTTTATAGTTGTCAAATACTTTTCATAGTTTCAGTTTTATCTTGCAACGTTTGATATAAAATTTTTAAAACTTTTGAGGGTTTGAGGGTTTTAGCTCTAAGCATTGAAAACGAGTTTTAGCTTAAAATACCTGCTGTAAACCAATATTAAATACAGACACTTTAGAGATCATTCAAGCCGGCTATAAGCCTTGCATTTCAGTGAGCAGCTGTCACAGGTGATGACAGGTCTTCAACGAACGGTCGAGGATTTGACGAATTTTATTCCAGCCAGAGTGGCCATATATGATGACTTATCGCCATTTTTATAACTTTGCAGGCTTTAAAAGCCTGCAATTGAGGATTTATTGATTTTTATCCCAATATTTGCAAATTTCTGTTTTGCATATTTCGAATGACGTATAACGATTATTTTTGGGCTTAAGACATACCAACCGCCAATAAGAGCTTCTTTTCGGCCTGCATATCAGCGGTTCTGCCGCTCCGAATGTGTGCGAGCATGAGAATATACCAGATTTATATACAGATTTACACAATTTTGTTTAAGCTGTTTCTTCTAAATCTTAACAAAATGTGACAAGTGACTTAAACAAACTGGCGAGAAATATCTTCAGAGTCAGTAGATACAAAGCAAATTTTTTACTTATACCCTTTTCATTTGCAAAAACACTTTTTACGAAATGTTGTGAATTCTGAATGTCAGAACCACAGCTAAAATCGACATTAAAATATGTCCCAGATACCAATATTATCAGTTTGACTTTCGAATCAAAATTGTTGTCGAAATTAGATGTCACAGAATCCAATGGTATCGTTTTTTGTATTTTGCCAATAATATTTCGAACAGCTGCCAGAATTGTATTGTTTTTTGTTTTTCTTGGCTTATTTTCAAGGCGGTTGAATTAATTATATATAAATGATATCACACGATTTATATATTTATATTCAAAAATGTTTGTAAAAAAAAAAAAGGAGGGGCAGGCATAGAAATAACACCGAGAATGGTTTGTTAGTGGAAAACACTCGGATAGAACAAAAGGATATAAAAACGTCATAAGGTATTGATGGAGTTCCCTTAGCAAGATCAGTCAACTCCGCTCTCTGCCACTCGCTAACGGGGTTTGACTAAAAAAGGGCAACATTAACGACTGCATGCGTCATTAGAACTGGCAACCTGCTTGCAACACCCTCGAGACTCATCTATAACTAGAGGAAACAACATGTTAAATATTTTACACTTTCGTGCAAAATTTTTAGATTCCAAAAGAAAAAAGAGTGGAAGAGTAGAACATATATTTGCCGGAAAGGAAGAGGATAAAAGAAATCTCCAGTTTTCACAGCACGTCGACACTCTGTGAAAAATGCAAAAATTATGCGGAAAAATTACACGATCGATTTGAAACCGCATGTGATTGGCAAACGTGTGGTCTGTAGAAATTGTGCGTTTTTTTTCGTATATTAAAAATAAAAACATACCAAAAAGACGCAAAAATTTGAAAAAAATTCAAGTCTGTCACTCGAGAAACTTTTTTGGTTTATAATTTAAAACTAGTGCTTAAATAATAATTAATATGAATTATTTTTGTTTTCGATTGTGCTTAAAATTACTGTTGGTTTGTTTCTTTGTATTAAGAAATAAATTTTTTTATAAAATTTTATATTCAAAAATTCAATAAAAAATAAAAGGTATTTAAAAAAAACCATAAAAAGTTTTCGTAAATAAAATGTATTTGTAAAATAAAATAAAAACGTAAAAATTAACATATTTTATTACACACAACAACAAAATATAAAACAGAAAATATGAATAAAATTTAATTTAATTATTAGTAAAAGATAAGTTCATTTTTAAAACCAAAAAACTGCCAAAAATAATTAAATATTTATAGAGATAAAAAAAATTTTAACTTAAAAACAAACACAAATATATATAAATGAATAAAAAATTAAAGTACCTATAATTTCTTATAGGTTTAGCTTGTAAAACAAGAAACTAAAAAAAAAACACAAAAAAAGAATAATGAAATCTTAAAGAAGAAGATAAATGTCGCTCTAAAGAAATAAGAAAACAAATGTTTGAGAATGAACGAATTGAGACAAAATACTAAAAGATAAACAGCAACACAAACAACAACAAAACAAAACACAAAGAAAATTTCGTATCAGCCACGTTTTTAATAAATTTAAATTAAAATAGAGTTTTCAATTTAAAAAATTAAATCTAAAAATCCATGGAAATGAAACAGTAAAATTTTCTTCTTATATTTAAAAAAAGAAAAAAAAAACAACACATTGAAAATAAATTATATACAAAACTTTTAAATTTTTTTATTTATATAAATTTTGGGTTAAATTTCATCATTCTTTTATTCAGTTCTTTGTTTCTCAAGAAGAAAAAATAAAGCGCACAGTAATCTTAAATTAAAAAAGGAAAATTAATTTAAGATTCTTAAAATACTATAAAAATATCTATAAATAATAGATTTAAAAATAATAGTATACATTTTTGATATAAAAAACTTGAATTATGATTAAATAAAACAAACAAACAAACAAACAAACAAAACCAAAAAAATACTCCCACTAGAAAGAAAATCTTGTTAATACCATTAAATCAAATAAAATTGATTATATATGAATAATTTATTATAAAATAAATTAGAAATTTATATATAAATTTAGATTCTTGTACATTTTCGCAAATTGTCATTTGATAATATTAAAGTAAATATTTATGAAAAACTGTTATCTAAATATTAAAATCAACATATTGTTAATTTATTTATATATTATATTTTACACGACACTTTTTCACTTTTGTTTTCTTATGACAAAAAATAATTTATATAAGAAAAACTTGTTGCTAAACTTTTACATAACAAAAAAAAAAAACAAACGTCCGAAGCCAAGTGAAGAAATCGTTTCAAGATAAAATCCAATTCTAGTGAGAGATTAAAAAATGTCTACACAAATTTATTGCAAAAACATTTATGCTTCGTAAGAAAGAAGTTTCATAAACGAGTAACGAAATGCAAGCATTGGAAACAGCTGTTTTAAGGGTGATTTAGACGACAACAGAAATCGTACGACGTGTCAAATTTTTAAGCGGAACAGCAGCAGACAGCGTATAGTATCTTGTAAGCCCAGTGTTACGTAATGCGATTGTATGTGACAGTGAGTGAAATTACGAATATATTTGTTTCAAGAAATTTGTCTGCATGAGATCAGGAATGCATTGCATAAAACATGTAAAGCGGTACGAAAATTCTTAGTACAATATTCGGGCTTGTCACAAGTTTTCTGTTCCAATTTTTAAGGCAGGGCTGGAATTTCACAATGTTTTCTGCTTGGCTTAACATGTCCAAAGTCTTACAGCCTAACTAAGGCATTAAGAACAGCAATTCTAAAGGGCTGTTGATTACACAGAGAGAACAGCAAACGGTTTCGTGGTACTCCGGCCAATAGCTTTAAATTCGATAGCAGCAACCGAAAATATGATACGAATGTATAACGTATGTGGAAAACTTCTACAGTGTGTTTTTCACATAAATTTTCTAAACCTCTTACGCAATTGAGTCGTGTAAATACAGCACCTAATACAGGAAATAGAGCAGCTTGTATATCATACAAATATGAACTAGAATTGAGAAAACAGTGACGTTCACATTCAGACTATATTCATGGCAATCGAATATTGATATAAATACTGCTGGCAATTTCAATGACGTGCGCTTTATCGGGAATCAAAGCGAAGTGCACCAGGCATGAAAATAGTACTTTAAATGACATACAGTTTGGAAACTATTACCTGTGCCTATCGAACTTATGTATGTGAAAGCGCATAGAGTGTATTAAAGTCACCTTTCTAAATGTCTGCAAGTTCACAAAGAGAGTTAATCCATTATGTTTGGCTCCTTCAAATCTTTGATATTTTTGCTTTATTTAAGGCACTGCTGCATTTAAAAATCCTTTTATTAAAACAGAAACACCAAGATCGTATTGAGTTCACAATCGTTAACCTGATTGTAACCTGTAACAATCGAATCAGTTCTATTGGTCCCTTTAAATAATTTTAAACTTAAAATACCCTTCTAAATTAAGTTGATCATAATTTGTATACACCGATTTTATTTCGATCATACGCTTCTCTGCAACCATGTGTCTGTCTGTCACACACTCCAATATTATTTATTTATTAAAATGGATTTCTGGGTACGGTTTTTATAAAGCTTTTTTCCGCTATTTTTATATTTGTAGTTCCCTACTTGCTATATGAGACGCAACAGCTGCTTAACTGTTCCACAGCCACGTCTTCGACACACTGTCGCACACACATGCTATCAAGTGAACAGCTGTTAAATGTAAACATTTGCCGTTTGCAGAAATTTTTGAGGAAATGTAGTGAAAAACTAGTAGGATGCCAAAAATGGCAACATTTCAATTATTTTTTGCCTAAATCCAATGATATTTATACATATTCACGGGCAGGGGGACAGGGCAACCGTGTTTCATCAATTAGCGATTTTTCCGGTTTTGTAAAGATATTGTAATAATAGTTAGTAATTAGAAATCAATTCAACTTAAGAAACAACTAGTTTGGCAGATGGGCTTTCACTATTTGACTGAATGAGTGCCGAAAAATTTTTAATTTTTTTCTAAATAAGAGTTGTAAAGAATGCACATTTATGTATTTAAGGATATTAAATGCGTACATGAACTCCATATAAAACTTTTATTTTTTATATTTTTATATATTTATTATTTACACATATTTTCCTATTTAACGTCTATAATTAAGTGACAACAAGTTTTGTAAAAAGCAAACGCCGATTTCTCTATAAAAAAATTGTGTCTATTAATTTTTTTTTTTTTTTTAATATAAATCTTAACTTTCATATTAACAAAGATTTGTCACGTTATGCTATTGAATTTCTTTAATGTATGTAGGTCTTGCTTTTTCTAATAGAAGTCTCCACCTTAATAAAAAAAAAAGTCACCACACTGTTTCGCCTTCAGCTATTATTTTAAAAAAAGTTATCGATAAATCGCTAAAAAGTAGCAAAAAAATTAAGTGTTTTTCTTAAAATTGTCCAGCAAATTTTACGGTGAAAATTTTTTATTGGGATTAATCGTTAAATTGATGAAATTTGTTTGGCTATTTTCTATTATTATTTTGGTGTTTTTTTTTCTTCTTCTTTTTATCCCAAAGTTGGCAACAATGATAGCAGCCCAAGTTGTTCGCCTGTGGCCAAAACGAATTGCACTAGTTGAATGCTAGACGACAATAGGTTCAGCCAAGACGAGTTTATCATAAGAGTAGATAAAACTGTTATTTGGACAAGAAAACTTGGCTAATTCCAAAGTATGTGTTCAATATTAGTGAAATGTCTGCCACAAAATTTTTACTCCCGCACTGTTGACAGCTGAGAGTGGCCTTAACATGAAAGAGTTATCAGCTGTGCTGTCAATTTCATCTGTTATGAAGTCGCCTCAAGTTTGGGCATTACGTATAAAAAAAAACGGATTTTAACACACAGAGAAAAAACTTACATTGAACCCAAAAAAAAAAAAGAAATAAACTTGACACGCAATCAATATATTGTAATATATTGCAGGGCAGTGAATTGGTCTTGTTTTAAAATATACGAACTGCATATATACATGTAGATCAGCGCGGACTAGCAGTTCCATTCGATGGAGAAGCATATCCAGCAAGACGAATTCATAACAGGTGACATTGACTGGGCAGTCACGTTTTATGTCAACATTTGACGCCTCTGTTATTTGTGCGTGTTGGGAATTCGCTTTAATCGAAGGCTCAACGCAACAACCGTTATAGCATCGCAAAACTTTTAACTTGTGCTTCACTGGACCGAAGCGTTAACTTTTGTTAAGTAATAAAGCTTAGTTAGAGATATAGAGGATTCTAATTTTTTTGTTTTTGTTGGTTTTGTGAATCTGCTGGACTCATTTTTCGATTATCAAAACTGCCCTTTTCCAATAATTTCTATTTTTGGTTTATTTTTTTTTTTTTTTTTGTTTTTTTTTTTTTTGTTCTTATAAAAAACTAAACAAATGAATAAATAATCAATAGCAATATTTAAAATGCCTTCATTCTAAACAGTTAACATTAAAAGTTTGAAAAATATGGTTTAAAATCACTAGTTTTTCTCATTTTCAAATCGGCCTAAATTTGTGTTTGTCATCATTTTGTATTTCTTTTTAACTGCTGGCAGTTAAGAAAATATATTTTTCAATTTTCAAATTCCATTAGCAAATTCTCATAGCAAAATATGTTTTGGAAATTATTTATTTTGTTTTGTTGTTTCGGTTTTTACTTTTCGTTAAAAAGTTTGAAAGTTAAAAACAACACAAAAATAATAATAATTACAACAAAAAACTGACGAATTACTTTAACGGAAAAAGTACATAAAGAGTTTAATAATATTTAAGAAGCGAACAACAACAAAACAACAACAACAACCACATTTGAATTACAGACGAACGAAAACCAAAAAGATTTAAACAAAATTCCGAAGCAAGTCAAGCCTATTTAACCGTTTTAACTGAATTAAGATAAAACAAAATTTAAAACGTACGAAGAAAAATTCAAAAACATTAAAAATATTGTTATGAAGAAAAATTAATAAGAAATGGTTAAAAACAAATTAAACACTTACAAAAGAAAACCACAAAAACATAATATAAACATTTTTTTATTAGAACATTTGTATAGAAGCAAAAACAAAATATATATAAAAAAAAAAGGATTTAGAAAACCCATAAAACCAAAATTATTTAGTATTACAAGAATTTGAAATAACAAAAATAAATTACGATACAAGAATAAACGAAAATTAAAATGTTTAAACAAAACAAAACTTTATATAAAAAATTACAAAAACAAACAAAAAAAGTCATACTTATTATGTAATTGTAGATAAATTTTAAAGTAAACAAACAACTTAAAGATTCTACTATAAATATATCAAAATTAAACCAGAAGAAAAAACACAAAAATCAACAACACAGAAATAATTCTATCTAAAAAAAAACAAAAAAAAACAGGACTTTGGTATTATTTCATTTTTTATATAAATAATTTTTTTTAATTTCTTCAGTTTTTAATATTATATTTTATAGTTTATAACATTATATTTGTAGATGATTGGCAAATCGGATTGTTTGAATTGAACAACGTATTTGTTAAATTAAAAACAAACGTCTGTGCAAACTGGCCAAAGCTTTCATTCATTTCATGGCGTTCTGCGGATACTCAAGAGATAAATCGTTTCCAGAAAATTTATATATAATTTCTCTTCAATAAACCTTAACCTGTATCCGCATTATCGTGCAAATACTGGGGGACTGCGTTAGATTTCTGAAAATCTATTGAGACACACACAAAATGCCTCATCGGCAACTGGCTTAACCTGAGCATGAGCGAAACCATAAGCCGCGTATGCGCACACGCCGTTTGCTAGTTCTTGGACACTTAATGAATTTCTCGCTGCAGAAATCGTACAGGCCAGAACTTTCATAAGCCAGGGCAAGTGACATCGTTAGGCCAAAGTCCATTAATCAGTGATTTGCCATTTAGTTCCGCACTCAGACCTGGTCAGTTGTTGCAAGACAACAGCTCTTTCTCATTAGGAAGATTCCGGCAATTAAACTTTCACAAAGCTTTCGCTACTTTCTAACTCATACGGCTCATCTTATCGCAGTACATACATATCTTTTTTGTGCATGTATTCTCTCAAGAGGAGTGGGAAACAATTTGAGGGAGGAGGAGCCAAATATTTCATGACAGAGATTTAGGCCTCTGGTCTAGCACAAAAAACAAACTAATCACGCGGTTGCTTCCTCTCCTTGCGGCTAGACCTTTTCAGACCTTTTTATTCTACAAAGCCCAGAGCCCTGGATTATATAGAGGCAAAACGAGTTCTAACCGCTGGGCCACTTATGAGTGCGAAGGTCGTGTGTTTATTAATATCGGTCTGAAGGTGTTCAAATACGCCGGTGCACATGTCAAACGGACCCAATTAACAGCGCAACTTCTTGTACAGGCTGATCTTTAATCGTATAACAAACGTTTTGCTGAGAAGTCTGGACTATCCAATCAGTCTTGTCAGACAGAGTGAGATCGGCAATCCGAAATCCTAACAAACAACAGCCTTAAATCCTTCTAAAGACGTGGCGTTATCATCAACTCGAACGACCTTTAGACTGTCACAACATTCCAGTTGAGGCAGGAACATGACCACTGTTCCCCCGAAATTGAACTTTGGTGTTGGTTCTCGAGTTCTTGAACTACTTTAGTAATATATTTCAGACTTCTTTAAATCTCTTTCTCAGCAGACAGAGTGCCAGGGTAGGAAGTGCGGCCAGGCACAATCTTCTGGCTTCGCAGAAATATCTCTCTTTTCAACCATAATCGCGGCACTCGGTAGGATGTTTCTTCCTGCGCTTAAAGTCTCCCGTCTCCACGACAACCATTTTGTTTGTTCGGAAATTTTTAAGATTTTTATTTTGCCCTCAACAGCAGCAACACAATTCTTAAGTCAATTCGATAATAATATTTCGGTATTTTTTTTTCTTATTTTTATATATTTATGTTCGTTTTGTAAACATGGCTTTTATTACAAAAACAACAATACACAATAATAATAATTTTTCTTTGTTAAATTTATATTTTATAGTTTGTTTTCATTTCTCTCTTAAGTTTTAGTAGTTTATGTTCATCTTTTAACTCATTTTCGCAAATAATATCAAGGCATAAAAAGGATATTCGACACGGATTGAGTGAAGCAAAAAGTGAAATAGAACAAAAACAACAAAACACACATGATTTTGACTACAAAATTATAACTTTAAGAAGACAAATTCTTTGTAAAAACTGCAACATTAAATGATTAATAAAAGCAAAAACGAGAAGCTCTTCTCGGTTTCTTTTTGAAAAAATTTATTTCCACCAAAAAGAATGAAAACTTTTTCCCATCAAGAAAATAAAATACAGTTTTGAAGCAAAAACCAAAATAAAAAAAAAAACCAAAATACAAAACTTTTTTCAAATATAAAGAAAAACCAAAAATAAAAGTCAAGAAAACCAAAATTTCTAAACAAATTAAGCCACATAAATCAAATTAAAAGAAAAACTTAACAAAAAATTATTCAATATTTCTCACCAGTCAACCATTCAAAACAAAACAAAAATAGTTTTAAAAACAGTCCCTAAAAAAATTTCCTACTGCAGAAAATCCATTAAAAGAAACCAAAATTTAATTATATAAAATAAAAAATCCATTAATCTTAATCTAGGAGATAAGTTAAATTAATTTAAAATATTATTACAATAATTGAAAAAAAACTAATTTAATAAATATGGTATTTGTAAAATAAGTAAAAAAAACAAAAAAAAAGGTCATAAAATTAAATTAAAAAATAAAAAAATTGTTGTTATTGAATGTATTTGTATAGAGAATTATTATGATTATGATACAGAAAGAAATTAATAAATTAATTCATATATAATAAAATAAAAATTGATAAATGAAATAATGATTATAATAAATGAATAATAAAAAATAAACACAATTAAATAAAATGAAATGGAAAACAGAAGGAAAATAATTATTGTTCAAAAAAAGAAATAAATAAAAAAAATTATAAAAAAAAATGCGATGCTTTTTTCAATTGCATTTGGTAAGATTCGGAAGCAGGTAACGCAGCCGCAGATGCACTTCTGTTGCGCTATAAAACGGGTGAAACCGGTGCCATCGTTTTAAAGTCTTCTTTAGCAATTTCATTAGGCTGCAAGCCGGTGATTCCCCATTTTCCATTCTAAAGGGCTGCCACCTCATGAGTTTTGCTCTGTTTTTGGCGCCTTTTGAAAAGGCGTCTAGCACGAGACATTATGCAAGTCTTAAGATGTTCACTGGGTTTTGTGACACTAAAATCGAATAAAATTTGTTGCACATCATCACACCTCAAATCGAATGAAAAATATGACTAGGAAAACAAACAGTTCGATGAAACCTCGATGCGCAGCTTAATTTCGGCGGCGAACGTGCCCGGACTTTGAAACTATTCAGTTGTTAAAGTAGTTCCTTTATATTCAGTCTTTTTCTTGAGATTTTTTATTTATTATCATTCGGTAGATGATTTGATGGCCTGTATAGATTAAATATGATTTCCGGCACTGCTACGAATTAAGTGGTCCATTCAACCAGTCCAATTTTCTACTACTTTTTACAATAAATCAGGCTGTAGGGCACCAATGGTGGCTTAATGCAATGCTTCACGAAATGCTGGTTTGTTGACATAAACCCTAAGACTTATTACGGTTCCATACAAATTAATCCAGAGGCTTTAGGTCACAGGCAGCACCACTGATGGAAAGAAAGATGTTCTCAAACTGATTTTGTTATAAATCGGTTGTTAAGCCCCTTGTAATGCAAGTTGGTGCCAACTTTTTGAAACCAGATTCATTGATTTTTACCCAATTTGGTTTTGGGACCAAAAATTCAACCTACTCATTTCGAAAGAAATAAGGACCGATGATGGCGTCGGTACGTAAACCGCACTAAACAGTCGATTTCAATGGTCATTCGTTAACGGCTTCAGAATTGTCTTCACTTCCTCATTAGGCCGATTACGTTGAGCATAAAATGGACGAAATGCTCTCTGCAAAAACCAAACTATTTACGCGTATGAACTGGTGCGATAATTAGACAAGATTGGTGGAAAAGGGGTCTTGAAGGCCACTCTCCTTCAATGTGCATTCAAACCATCTTTACGACATATTATGCGCTTTTCTTTATGCACATACATTATAAAACATATATATACAGTGCGCCCGCGACAATCGCAACTAATAAAAACAGTGAGGCTTGACGCTTATCGGATTGCTGCCGTTTACGAATGCGTAAATTTAAGATCAAAATAATATTTGTTTGCGGTTTTTTTTTAGCTTTAGCTTTAACGAGCAGTTGAACAAAACTACAGTAACAGGATTTGTATGCTACAAATTTGTACGGTGAATCCCCAAATTCGCTAAGAATTCATATAATGAATGTAGTTTAATTGTTCCTTAAGTTCAAATGTCGCTTCATTTAAAGTTGATGATGATGTCAATAGAAAAATACGTATTGACTTTATGCCGATGAACTCAGAACTTTGCACAAAGTTCGAGAACCTTTTCCAGCGTCCACTGTATCGATTGTAGTTGTGCGACAGCTGGGCATTGGCATAGAAAATTATCCTCACCGCTCACGGCACAGCCCTTTGCAAATTGCGTATTCCAGTTTGTTTGAGGTGAGTGCACCTATTCTTTTATCTGCGTGCTGAATCTCACAAATTCACGGTTTCATAATGTAGTGCAGGTTCCGATAAACTGTGTCGCCCAGACTTACATCGTATCTGGCAACTTTTATGTCTCATAGCCAAATACGCAATTCTAGATTAAATGTTTATTGGAAGCTCTACAATATATCAACGATGAGTTCAATTATGCCTTTGCAGCTCTCTGGTAAGCAGCACACAGGCCACACTTTTCAAACAACATCACAATACATTTTGAAAACAACAACCACTCGCACTGTAGGCTGTAGCTGACAAAATGGTTATTTGAGCGTCCCGCCCATTCCTTTGGTGGGGGGAGGGTACGTTTGTTTGCATGAACTTTAGTTAAGTGTCATTTATTAAATTATAAAAGTTTGTCTGAAAATTCGGTAATTATTACAGACACAAGCAACTTAACTGCAACTTATGAGCTTCACGGCAGGCAGGCAGGCACAAATGGGCTTATTTTGACATTTCATATAAATAAACATCTCGATGCTGCACATTAACAAAACTTAAATACTCGCAATTTCACGCCCTTGGAAGTAACAGGAAAAAGGGGGAGGGGGGTGGGGGATGCCAATAATTAGGGGTTTGTCCCGTGAGGGGCCCGTTTTGTTTTGTTTCGTTGCGTTTAAATCGAAGAAAAACAGATGAAGTTTAAAAGCCATAAATCATAAGAGATGATGGAAAAGTTTTTTCTTTTGTATTTCAGCTTAATTTTTTTTCGCTTTTTTTGTTATAAAGGGTCTTCTAATGGGAACTGCTAAAATCTGGCAGCCGAATTTTCAAAAACTTCATAATGCTAATGATGTATTTTTATTTGAAGGCGATGAAAAAGTTTCACAACCAAAGTTCTCAGAAAAACCGCAGACAGGCAAAAGTTTCGCCAAATCAATATATATTATATTGTATTTTCAGTTAAAAAATGCTCTGAATCGGCGAAATGTTTGTCGGAATGTACATATATATTTTCTTTGTTTTAGCAAATATTTACTGTTCAATATATTAAAACTGTCGCTCAGTGTATTTTCAATAAAAATATGATGACATAAAATTAAAAAATTCCATTGAAAAGGAATCATAATTTTTCTGTGTAAGAATGCGCACAAATTTTTAATTTTGAAAAATATCTTCTATTCTCTGGCTCAATTTAAAATCTGTTTAATGCTGCAAACGGGAAAATTAAAAATAACAGTTATTGCTGCTCGAAAAAAATTATAACTAAGAAAAGTGTTAAGTTCGAATGTTCGAATGTTAAAGTTTTGGTTTTTTTTTTTAATTTTGGTTTTTGTATGTTTTCAGTTGGTCGCACTCGGTATTTTTTATCGTTCAAAATAATGCGCGAATGATAAAGTCCAAGAGCAGATTTTAACTTCAACTTATGCTAGAAAAGTAGAAACAGTTTAATGGTACAAACTGCCTACAAAAGGCCACGAAAGTAAAGGCCTCTTGTGTCACGCTGCCTTCAGTCAGAATTCATTAAGCTGTTTCAAAACATGTCCTAATTAACGTGTTCTGTACAGGTGCACAACAAGCAGCCGTGTTCGCATATATCCACGTTCAAAAATGCGAGTACAGAAAAAAAGCGCTTAAAACAAGAGCTGATAAGATCATGTAAATAAGAAATGTGCCGCAAATGATTAAAGCCAAATGTTTAATATGTTTAATTAAATATTTAATATTTAATGGCAGAATTATTAACATTTTAATTAGGGCCACTCTTATTTTCGATAATAAAGAGGTAAGACAGAAAAGTGGCAAATTCTTCAGAAAATTACAATGAACTTCAAATTTTTACAGCCACTAAAAAAACTATTTACAATTTTTTTTATTTATTATTAGTTTTATTTTCTTAAAAATATTATGCGATGCATTTCAATTACCTGCTTTAATTTAATTAATAATAATTAAATGAGTTTTCAAATTCCAGTAGTTTATATTTATCCAAAATATCTTAAATAAAAAATATTATAACGAAAACGTAAAACAAACAAAAATCTGCGTTTTCATATCACCTCAAAAGCGGAAATGTGGGCTTTTTTATAAGAAATAAACTTTCAAAAATGATCTCAAAATGCTAAAGAATCCTTTTATTTCCCAAATACTGTCTTAACAAATGAGCAAAGTCAAACTTTAAAGGTAGTTTTATTTATCTTTTAAGCCTTACAAAATCGTTCGAAATTAAAGCTCCAGGTATTGATAATATAAGCAGCAAAACTGCTAGGAGGTACTTTACGCTTGGAGCACCAGCCCTGGGAATGGAAGATTTTACTGAGTAGCTCAAAATTATTCGAGAGGGTACTTATGAGCCAGCTGAATGACTTGGAGTGCATTCCTGATCATCGATTCGTTTTCAGGAGGAGAACCGATACAGACAGTCTCGTAAATGTGATTAGAAAACTTTTCGCAGAAAAGAAATATTATTCAGGGCTGTTTATTGATGATTCTCAGGTATTTTATGACAGTCTAGTCCATAAATTAAAGCAACAATATACCAGCCAACCCCTTCAGCCTTTTGATAAGCCATTTAACATACCAAAAATTTAAAGTTAACAGTTTAACCCTCTAGAAGCAGCGCGCAAACTACAAGATTATATATTTCATGGTCAAAGTTTGTGCTATACAACTTGGTTTTAAAAACCATATGGTCCGGGGCTAAAATAAAGTCATTCATATGATTACAGCAGACCCCTGGAGCACCAGAAATCAGCACATTCACAAAGATCTGCATGTCCCTGGGGTTAAGACTGTGTTTCAAAATATGTGTTAAGACATAGAAAAAAAAATTTGCCCCTTAATCGTCTAGGCCGCAATATCTTTCACTTTAAAGCGCACAATTTGGCTCTCAGCCAAACACGCGCTACTTAAAACAATCAAAGAAGAAACTGTTGGTCCTAATATTGTTGTCCAGCACTGGCCGCACTATTTATGAATAATTTTACATGTAAGATTTGAATAATTATTGTTACTTCAATTTAAAATCGAAGATCCAATAAAAAGTATAACTGAGAAAAAATATCAAGGAGAAGCGTCTACTAAAACGCCAGTTCGAGATTAAAATTTAAATTGCAATCATTTTTCTTTCCTACTAATTTAAACAAATTTCACAATAATTTGGCTTCGATTTCCTAATTTCTGAAAGGGTTAAAAATGCTAAACAAAAAATTTGCGAAATTTACGAAACTTTCGCTGTCTTACGTGACTCACGCGAATATTGAAATCACATTTTGTATGTTTTTCTTAAGGTTCATAAGGGTTTTTCACATACATATTTATTTACATATGTCATTTAACAAACTCAACGTCACGTGACAAAACAAAACAACAACAAATAACGAAAAAGTGCTTGTTTGAAGTTCCCATCATACGGTCTTCCAACAAATACGCGCTCACATTCAATGGCTGTCACTCAAATTATGAACAAACATATGAGTGAAAGGATGCACGTGTGCATATTTACATACATACATACATACATACATACATACATACATACACACATATATAACAGATCAATGAACACAAAAAACACACATACAAACTGCACATGTTAATTTAAGGCGTTTCATTGCTGTGGAATTGGGCTGTTTAAGTTTCCTGCTGGTTGAAGCAAAATCGCCAACAGTAAAAGAGAAGTCGAATTCAATTCAGAATTACGCAGACTTAGAAGTGGACAGCTAAAAGTTTTGAGGACTTTTGGGCAAAATACCGAATGTTTTATTTAACAAACCAAGAAGGAACTGTAAATTTTGCTTTCACTTCAAACCGAAATAGCGGAGGTGTGTTAATGTTGTAGCGCCCAGTGTATATCGCGTGTGGTTATATGCAAATATGATTATGGCTTATGAGCCAACGAGTATATCAAAAAGTTGCAAAAAGCTTTTCAAGCGGTTTAAGAACACAAAACAGCCGCAACAGCAAACTGCGTGTGGCAAAAAGGATGTGCTCGTTCACCAATGAAGGAAACTCACAAATTCACAACCGTTTATTTCTTCCAGGCCAACTCCTGGCTTAAAAAATGAGTGAAAACATTTAAAACATTAAATTTTTAAAGTGAAAAACAAGTCGCAGCACGACCCTGTTTCATGCTGAAGCATCCAAAGCGCCCACAAACAAACAAGTTCGTTACAGGGAAATGGTACATATTTTGCGCTTAAGTTTAAAATCTGTCTGAAAAATAAAAAATATTATGGTTCGAAGTGCTGGCGAACGTTAACTTTGGCGATCGCAACACATAAGACTCTTCATAAAAATCTCGGTAATTTTAAATACTCGACAACTTTAATTAAGAAACTTTAACTGAAAATTAAGAAATTTTATTAAATTCAACTTTTTTTCTTATAATACAATAAAAAAAAAAATTAAAGTTCCACTACAGTCCAGGTTTTGCTTGTTCTTGTATAGTTTTCCTTAACAAATCTGCATTTTAAGCCTCAAACACGAAAATTCCTTTCCTATTAAGCCCAAGGACTTGCACTGAAACGCCAAACACACCAAAACTAACCGCAACGTTTTCAAAAGCGGCATTTCCTTTGCGACTTAAAGCAACTAAGAACTCCCTGTTCACTTTGCAAACACGAAGTGGCAGTTAACTTTCACTTTTGTACATATTTTATGCAAAAGAGAAAAATAAAGCAAAACTGTTTATTTTCATTCGATCGACAAAGGACTTTAATGGAATGTTATACTTTGTGCAAATAAAACAAATAACGAGGCATAAAATCCATTACACTTGTTCAATCAATTATGAACGATGCTCAGGAGAGGGAGCTGTTAAATTGTTTATCGAAGCAATAAATATGAAAACTGACTACGACTGTCGTGCATTTCGATATTCGTCCAAAAGGAAAGCAGTTTGTGCAGTCAAACTTAAAACAGCGCACATCGAACGAAAGCGATAAGTTTCGCGGAAACAAATTCTAGACGACATTTCAAATTGAACAATTTTGTATCTGCTTGATCAATGCATGATGTTCAAGGTGACAAACGCTAAACCAATAAATTTGCCAACGTCTTCGTAAGCAGTCTGATCTGAGAGTGTGAAATAATGGACATTTCCGACAGTCGGCGTCATATGGGTGCCGAAACACATATCTGAGTGCGTGTAATGAGCAACATTTGGAATTGATTTATAGCAACACTTGTCTTTCGGCCTTGTCTTGTTGGATACGAAACTCTACGGGAGTAAACTAATCGACGGCCTCACTAATGCACCCCGTGTGGCTTGCTGGGCTCACACAGGTGGCCGGTTCTTATAATATGCGACACAGCACAAACCTCTTGCACGAAAGCTCAGGCTCATTTAATGCCTCCTGTTTTACAAGTCGCTGGAAAAGTAAGAGAGGACAAGCCACCAGAGCTGGTGGCTCAAAATCATCTGGCAACATAAGGCCCTAACCAGACTAGCCTGTACATTAACCTCTATCTTAATTTATTACATAAACAAGAGACTGTGGCAAGACCAGCACCTGGCAAACAAGGCAGTACATGCGATTTTACAGCCAGAACGTTTCAGCCAAGGATACGATCAATGCCAGAATGCCAAAAGACATCCGGGTGGGGGTGTTGGTCCCCGTTCTGCCAACTGACCTTTGGTGAAGGCTTTAGAAGAACATGTTTAATCAAAATCGTAAATGGACTTCTTAGTGTTTTGGTTGGCCCCTACCCCTCTATACCGCGAAAAGCAGAATGTCTTGGCTTAGGAAGTTCCCCAACATCTGCTCAGGAAAATTGGCAAGAAGAAAGCAAATTATCTTGCAACAAGATGAAAGGAATTGTAGCATATAGGGAAGGTAGGTACGAAATTTTCTGGCAGATGGAATATTGTCAACACAGATCTATAATTGAGCTGAAAATGGAAAAATTTTGAACCCATATAATAGATGAATAAATTGAATTGCATTAAATTGAGTTGAGTTCTCCATTGCAACACAATTCTATTATTATCTTATATTTGGATTTAAATGTGTTTCTTGTTGTTCAAGAATTAATTTGATCCTAAAATAATTATAGTTGTTATGGCGCCGGACGGGCAAAAGTCGCAAATATGACATTTTAAAATTTTAAAATTGTATGAAATAGACTTTTCTGACCTTAATTGTACTAAGACACATGTTTCGTAACTTATATTGTTTTAACTACATCGATTTATTAGGAATATAACAAAAAAGTTATGTCAAATTTTATTGGTTTAATTGGTCTTTCGTTTTAACTCTATTTTGATAAGAAAAGATTGTTTCCAAATTTGGTGATGAATGTAGAACCGATATTAATCGCCTGACAATTTTTGAAAGTCCTAGAAACATGAATTCATTTGCTTTATTTTTTTATTTTCAAAACTGTTGTCCAGAAATCGTGCAAAATATATGGCTGAATTCACAGTAAAATGACTGCAACAAAAAGCTGCTGTATAAAATTACTAAAACTGGGGAGATTCCGTAATTATATTAAATATGCCATTAGGTAACTCTTGTACTTTTCGAGTACAATTGCACCAATTTTGCCACCCCCGACTTGCAGTCATTCTAAAAAGTCTTCTATTAGTAGATCCGTCTACAGAGATTAGAAATGTGCACAAATTAAGATTAAAAAAAAAAAATATTTTACAAATACAAACGGGGTATTCCCCGTAGAAGTAGTCCGAAGCCATATTGTGGGAGTTCCATCTATCGAATTGGCTGTCATCTATCCATATACATTTTACGGCCAAACGCAGTGTTGTCTTTGGATGACTTTCGGGCCACTTTGTCTATTTCACTGTCGCCACAATTGCCCAGCCCAGCGTAGCATTTGCTGGTGGTTGATATTTTGGTCTTTTGATTAAATCCTGTCCGCTTATGTAACTAAAAGGGGATTATAGTCTTCATGACGAGTATTTCAGTGATGAATCGAATTTCTGAATGAACCAACAATTTAAATCGTAGAATTTAAAACGATACTAATTCACCTGAGATCTAAGAGCCTAAAAATACTTCAGCCAACTAATTAATTTACTGTACAAAATTCTCTATAAATTAATTAAAAAATTGGTTTAAAGCAAAGAACAAATCGCAAGCCTTTAATTACAAACTGCTCTATTCGTAAGACTTTTTATCAAAATCATCATAAAACCAATAATAAATTTCACAAATTTAAACTGAAGCCATCAGCATCTAATTTATTTCCTGTGGCTTTTATCGGCAGTGCAGTAGTTTTGTATTTTCATAAATTTATCCATCACTTCACAACAAATTTTAAATGATAAATCCAAAAGAAAAACATACACACACACACACACGCGAGCGCATAATTTCAGTTGATGCTACTGATAAATTTTGATAATTGAAATCATATAAATTTGTATTAACAAATTTTTAGCATTAAATTTAGTCGAGTGGTTGTTGATTATTATCCTGCAATTTGACTTTTAATGACGATGTCATTACAAATATTTTTATAGTGGAGGTTATTTGAAAATGATTTGAAAAGTATGAATAAAAGATCTTTCGCCAAATATCAGGGTATTCAATCACTTTGAATTTTTAATTTGCTGAATTTTGTTGTAATAATGACAGTTCGTTTCTCTAATTCGTCAATATGTCTGTCATGAACTCATAAAATTATGGGTTTTGTGTGCCCAAGTCTCTAAGGCAACCGGTTTGGCTTTGCCCTCACGGCGTCGTGATCTAAGTAGCGCAATTTCCAATCATTTTGGCCGGCTGAATTTGATCAATAGCCTGGATTATGTTGCTTTAAGGGCATCGGTTGCTATTGGCCTGTGAATTCAGGAAAAGTCTAGTTGGGTTAAGTCACGCCATCTCGTTGGTCAATTCACGTTATCTGTGTGCGACACAACAACCATGCATTTAAATCGTTCATACAGAAAGTGCAGCGTGACTGTGTGGCACGAAGTGTAATTATACTGAAAACACTTCATCTATATTGACAAATTTGGGCGAACAGAAATCTGTTATCGTTAATCTGTAGTTTTTGCGGATCTTGTCACGGTGCTTGGTTGCTGAGTAACAAGAAATCAAAAGCTTTTGACAAATTACAGAGAGATCCAGGATCTAAAGGATCACACAAAGTAGAGTTCATTCAACTGCTCCAAATTTTTCAGCTGTCAGATCAGTTTCACGAAAAATTACCGCGGCTCAATTTTGTTGCTTTTTAAAAAGGTAAAAACAAATTTTGTTAATATAGTCAATACTAGCAAAATCGGTCTTATGTAACCTATATAATGCAGTTGAACACAGTCCCCAAAATAATTCCCTAAATTCTACATTCATGCCCATCAATGACATTTGGATGTTTTCTCCGGCTTTTAGCACGACTGATGAACATCGAAAAGATGTGATTTATGCACCCTTTCGGCACCTTTAAAATTCCGCTTGAATTCTGTGCCAAAGTAATTACAAATGTTTTTGTTGCTGAGCCTTTTTTAATAAAAAAAAAAAAACAAAAGAAATATTTGAAAAGAAATTTTGAAATAAAAAATTGTTTATATATTTCCTTTTAGTTTAATATTTCCGTTCCCGGATGGCATTTTTTATTTGATTGTTGTGAATAGAAACGTACAATTCACAATTAAAGAAAATATTTATTCAATACTCTTGATATTAGACGATTATAGCAGCCGCGATTCTCTTGACAAATCCGCCATTTCCCCTGCATTAGCATTAGATGGCGCCCTTTTTAAAGTTACTATTTACATAAATATTTAATTTACACAATTTTAAATTTCAGCAGTTCTCTAAATCATCAGGACTTTAGGTCACACAAAAATTCAGTTATCAACTTTTTAAGGACACAATATTCCGTTGGAAACCACTATTATTTATTCATCCAAGCCCCGACTTGTTTTCCTCAATGTACAACATAAATAACTTAACATTTCAGCGCACACTTTATTATTATTAGTAACATATTTAACAACAACAACAGCAAAAGAAAAGAAAACAAGTTAAATAAATAGATTTTCGATAATTCATTTTCAATTTCGTGTAGCAGCACTTTTTTCTGTTTAAGTAGAAACTAAATTAAAAGCTTTTTACCACAGCAGCCCAAAAACAACAAGAGCTACAACGATGTTATGACAACATCGTCTGGTTGTTGTAAAATGTAAAAACGTTTTACGAATTCAACTCAAAAGATGAAAAAAACAACAACAAAAAACACAACAACACTTCAAAATAACATGTCGAAAATAACAAAATACAGTTTGTAAACGATACCAACGATTCGGTTGTTCTCTATGGCTGGTTAACAGTTTTTGTGTGAATGAAACAAACAACTCTGCTCTGCAGGCGAACATGCACACACACACAAACACACACACACACACAAATACTCATTTGCAGTCCATCCAACAAGCAGCAACGAAAAGCACCACAACACCCCATCTAATGACGTTGCTCATACGTACGAGCATTTCGTATTGCCTGCTTTTAGGCTGGAGTGTGTCGTATCAAACGACAGCAGTTCAAGGAGATTTCTTGGGTAAAAAATTGCTAAAGTAATTGCAATTTTTTAGAAAACCATTCCTTGCGATTAAACTTAAACTTAAGCTTTAGTTTCTGTTAATAGACATTTCCAAATAGAAAATTCAAATTTCCAAAATTTTCCAGTTTTTGCTCTAGTTGCTGCAAGGATTGCCGACATGTTTCAAAATGATGGCTTCGTACTGAGTAGTTGGTGAATTGAAAACTGCCTTGCGTGTGCATGTGTGTCAAGCCTGCCGACAGTCAGTGAGCCAGTCGGCCAAACAGCGAGGAGCTGATAGCAGCAGTATGGAAGCACAGGCACGCATTGTTTTCATGTTGATTTGATTTTTCATTTTCGGCAGGTTGTTCAAGAAAAATACGAAATTCAGATACGTTTCGACTGGCGAAAGGGAAAGTTGTTGTGCAAAATACGCTTAACGGTAAAACCATAAGAAAGTCAAGAGCAAGAAAAATAAAATAAAAAACTGTTTGTTTTAGGAATTCGAAAGACTTGGTCAAGTGTTTTGTGTTTTATTTTATACATATATAAATTGCTTTGCTCTCGCGTGTGTAAGATGCCAACTGTTTCGTTACGTTTTCAAAGCGGCGTGTGTGCAAAAGTGTGCGAGTGTGTGAGAATCGCGTGCCGTCACTGAGAAAAACAAAGCAAAAAAAAATAATTAAAAGGAAACAATTAAAAATTGTTAATTTTCGTTTTGCTGGTGAAAGTAATTTTTTCATTAAATTGGCACAAAGTTGTTGGTGACTGGAAATTGAAGTTTTGCGGTGATCTCAGAAAACCAATTTCAGCCTGTTTCTCAAAGGCAACATTAATTGCTTGTTTTTTTTTCTCTTTTTTGCCACAATGTTTACTTTGTTAAAGCGTTTGTTTTGCTGTTGTTTTTAATGCCTGATAAGCTTCAAAGGATAACAACAAAGTTGTTTGCGGTGGTGTGGTGTGTGTGTGTGTGTGTGTGGCTTAAAAATAAAGCCAAGCGCAGCCACAAACAAAATAAACACGAAAAGTCATTTGCAGCAATACACGAGTACTTTTAATTAATTATTTAAATCTTGAAAAGAAAAACAAAAGCGACAGTATTCGAAACAAAGTCAATTAAGAATTTTATTAAGAACGACATCGACAAGAAAACTAGAGGATGGAACACAAAATCAAAAGAATAATTTCTGTGGAATGAGACAAACAATCAAAATGGACATAAAAACCACAAACAAACAAAACCACCAGATTGTATTAAAATCAAGATTTTCTGTTGCATTTACCAAGAATATACGAAATTGATGTAAAACGTATCGTTAATCAAGAGCCCATTTAATATATAATAAATGTATAAAATAACTTATTTTTTATACAACAAAACATTCAAAATATTGTGTTTAAAAAATTGCAACATTTTTCAAGCAACGAATATTCCGTTTTTAACAAATAAAATTAGACAAGAAATTAATAATTATTAAGATTAAACGCGCTCTATTGACGGCTTTAAATATAAAACAACAATTGAGCAAATTTAAGCAAATAATATAAATGTATCATCTCCTATTTTTATTGTCTATTTATTCGTTATAGATATAAATTTTACTACAACAAACAAATAGCGGCAATATTTCTAAATAAGTACATTGTCCCATATGGGGCACTCAAGTACCTTGAATAAAGTAAAGAGATCGTGTTAACACATATATCTTTTTTCTGCATTTTAAATTGATGTGTACAACGTTACATCAGGTTTATTTTCTTTAGGTGCGAGGAATACTGTCATCTTCTACTATCATCCAAAAAGTCAGGAGCGAGGCTGGGCTACTTAACTGAAGTGGACTTTAATTTTGTTCAAACGCAAAATATTTGCCAAAAACTCGACTTCACGCGTCTGTTGCTTAAACTGTTCAGCGAAACGTAACTGACCCAAAATATATTAATGAATTTTATTTGTGAACACAATAACGTTTTTATTTTATAAATGAGCTGTGAAGCGACATCGTGAACTCCACAATAATTTGCAATAAACATTTTTACCCAAAAAAAAATTCAATAAAATAATTTACGGAATCAGCAAACATTTTGTTTGAGAGCAAATCTACTGAATAAAAAAAATTTTTATTTAGAAAAAAAAATGGATTTTCCGTCAATAATTTTTTGAGCAATTTTTCGTTTGTTTTAGTTTCTGCATATAACTGAAAGAATCTTTTTGATAATAATTTGGCAGTGCTGAAATTTTGAAACGCAATAACCAAGCACGCAAATCCATGTATACACACACAACACGAATACGGAAAGCACGGGACGTTGTTTTGGGCACTGAACGCTCAAAACAGCATCAGTTAAATTCGGACATACTCATCCCTGCAATATAAAATAAAACAAACGAAAATAACGTAACACTATTCCTTTTTTTCCTCCTCCCTAACCCAGCTCTGGTACAATACGCTGCACATATTGGGATCCATGCCTGAGTACTGGTTCCAAGAAAAATTTGATTTTAGTTTTTTTTAAATCCTTTGAAAATATGTAAAGCATCTACATAGTGAACTATTCCCTTTAAATACTCTAAACGATGAAGTAAAAAAAGGTATAAAACTTTAAGTTGGTAACACGTTTTTAACGTCAGCTGTCAAGTTATTAACTTTTAATTTGGTTACGCATTTCAATATGAATAGACTGACGCCTTTCAAATTGTGCAAATTTATTTTGAAAATCATGGTTCCGTTCGAAATACGTCCCTTTCGTCCTTCAGATCAATTAATGAATTGGTCTCCAAGGTTGTGCGATTTAACAGCGCTAGACTATTTTCTGTGGGTGTCGTGTGCAGTCGCTGGTCTATGCCGAAACCATTGACAACTTGATGGACAATATTCGCCACGTTATAGCCGATATACGGCCAGAAATGTTGGACGAAGTCATCGAAAATTAGACCAGTAGATTAAACTGCGTCCGAGCCAGCCAGAAGTTATATTTTAATGATAATACCAGAAGATTATCTTTCGAATAAAGTGAACTTCATGTCAATTTAAAAATTCATCTTTGTTTTATTCCCTTTCAAAGCTCTACACCTCTATAAAAAACACCCTTTATTTAGGAATAAAGCTTAAAGCAAAATGGGAAACTTCCGTTATCAAAGAAACCAATTCTTAAAGTGAGTGCAAATGCAAATTTAAGGCGTTGAAAATGGCAATGATTTGACTCTGGTAAAAAATAGTGCATTAAGACGTTAATCAATATCAATTCGAGAAAACATTTCTATAATCGATAGAAATCGCAACAAAATTTAGTTAGAAGAGCTAAAAAAAATGTAGGCAAGCTGCAAACATTTCTTGAGACACAGGATTCAGCAAGATACATGCGATAACTTCGCATCTGTCGGAAAAACTTTTGGTAACTGTATTCGCAGGCTGGGATATATGAAGTGTGAAAAAAACCTTTTTTACTTTTCTTAGCAGCTTTTGTACCACGAAAATCAATTAATACAACTTGTGTTTCAAAATTTGCAAAAAGCAAAATCCAAGTATTCAAACAACTGAGTTTATTAAAAAGCTTTAAAGCTGTGCAAGTACCAATTGAGTTTATTAAAAAGCTTTAAAGCTGTGCAAGTAACAATTGAGTTTATTAAAAAGCTTTAAAGCTGTGCAAGTAACAATTGAGTTTATTAAAAAGCTTTAAAGCTGTGTGTGTAGACTCATTAAAATTTAATTTTATACTAAAAAATATTCTATATACTTTCACAGAAGGGTACTATTTTTTCTTTGTTTTAGGGAATAAAATGATCAATTTTTAAATGAAAGATTTACAGGTTTATTCACACTTCACAGTTTTATTTCAAACTGTTTATTTCATTTGACTGAAAAGCAGAGCGAAACAATTATATTTTTAATGGAACTGCGATAACTGATTGCAGCCACTTATGCGGATTGTTAAAATTCACACCGAACGACTTAAGCAATTAATTATATTTCTGAAGAAAAAGAGAAAAAGGGTTTTTGCCCGGTTCTTTCTTATGCTTTAGAAAACGTTGCGTAGCAAAATATAAATTTTTTTGAACGAAAAATATTATAAAAATATCTTTTTGTGGTTTGTATGCATTTCGGTAAATAAAGTTGTAGTCAATTCGGATTATAGAGTACGCAATGTCCTGCAGAATAATTGTCCGGACAACCGAATAATCCGATGTAGTGATGAGGCTAAATTTGTACAATCGCATAAGCTGGTTTAGCTTAGAGGGTCCGTGGCTTAGATCCGGAGTTTTAGAAAGCCTACAGATGCACTGTGACATCATGTCCACGTGAGATGTTCAAGTTTTCAAATGCCATGTGTTACGTAGCAGACTTTGTATGTCTTTAGTGGCCACATCATTCAACTTGAGCCAAAAGATGTAGGTCACCATTGGCCAACAGCATTTATTTATTTTATTTATTCATTCATTGGCACTCCTATACAACAAAACTTAGAGTCTTATAATTATAGTAGAGGATGATCAGCTTGTAATAATTATATATTCGTTGAGCAAATGCGGACTTATGATGTCGTAATCCTAATGGGTCACCTGTAAATTGGTATCATTTCAAAACCGATAGGTTTGTGTGCGAAAATGTTTCGATTTCCGATAAAAGTCCCGATGAATTTTGAACAGGTTGTGCCCCAAAACACCTCAATTTATTGTCTGCGGAACTCCGAACTCCAGTTCGACGACACGAAGTCGGCTGGCCCGGCTTCAATGAAATGAGAAATGTTTAGCATTTTGTTCTCGTAACGAAGTTTATTTACAACATTGCAAATAGTCTTCTCGATATGACGATTTTATGGTTCATAAAATGGGAAAATCGCACCGAATGTTGCTTGAACAGACCAGAATTTACATGTGTTATTGACAGCTCTACACGTCCACAGTGACTATAAGAATATAAATTTTACAGACAAACCTTCAAGAAAACACTCACTTCGAACTGTCAGAGTTCGAATGGTCCTATTAGAAGATGCGCATTCAACCTGATGAAAAAACCATTTAAAAAAAAAAAACTTTTATAAACCTCTTAAAACTAAAAACAAATTTTTAGCTCAAATAATTCTAACAAATCCATTAATTCTTCATGTTTAGAAAACTTCGAAAAACTTTTTCCATTCTTAAGATACTCAAAATAATAAATAATTCATACAGTTTTATAGCCCCTAAAAATAACGTCTGTTTCGTGAAAGTTTTCCTGACCTTCAAAACCAACAGCAGCAGCTTGAAAGACAATCAGTAGCAACAAGAAAAAAAATTCAAAACTGCCCTAATAGCGCTTAAGCAACAAACAAATTTTTAGCCATTATACGAAAAAAGTATTAAGAACAAAATACGTATTTAAAATAAGAAATAATAACGCAACAAAAACAAATTCTACAACTAAAACTAAATGCTTAAAAAATGTTAAAAACTTCAATTAAAACGTTAAAATACTTAACATTGTTAATTGTGCTACTTGCACAAATTCAAAGAAATTGCGCCAAAACAATCAACGAAAACGATAACAACAACAGCAACAACAACAACAACAGCAATAACAAGAGCAGCAAAATTCACAACAAAATTATCTGCAGCAGCTGTAGCACAAACAACAACAGCAAAACATATTTCCTCTGGCCGCTGGCAAATAAACACAAAACAGCAACAACAACAACAACAGTACAAAAACATGATAAAAACTTTCAAAAAGCTCAGCCAAGTAACAAACCCAAAAACTCCACAGCGTTAACAGCAAAATGTAAAAGCACACACAACCGAACAGTGGTGAATTTCAAGCGTAGCAACCAGGGTAAGTTAAAGATATAACGGCTTTGAATGGAATTATTCCTCTAGATATTGAAGAGCAGCTATTTTTCAATTCTCTTTCTTTCTTTCTTTCTAAAAATTCATGGTTTTTGGATCTATTAAGCGGCAAATAATAATTTCGGGATATTCTCTCTTAATTGATCCATTGACTCAATTAAAACAAAGCTCGTTTAATTGAGCAGCGCACTCAATAAAGCGAACAAACATTACAAATTATGTAAGAATACATGATATTGAAAGTTGACATATTTATTTGGGTGTAAAATTTATGTTCAATATTTGGGAATTTGCAAATGAAACTTCAGCGCTATTTTTTTGTGTAATTTGTGTAATTTTAAGAGTCAATTAAAGGAAACCGCCATCAAACGGGCCTCAATTAAGCGGGGCTTTTTCCATAAGTTTTTGTTGAAACTATTCATTTGATTTTTTTGTGAGCCTTTAAGCGGGCAAATCAATTATCTGGAGAATAATTAACCTGAAATGGGAAAAAATTAAGACCTCACAAATAAAAAAGTTTATTCAAAAAACGATGGGTCAAAAACTGCAAAGTCTGCAAAATTTTCGTAAAAACTAATTTTTAAACAATAAAACTCAAATCTGCACATTTGGCAACGCTGATTCCAATAGAAAGTAATTCCGGGTTTAATATGTAAAACTTTTTTCTCGTCCTTGTTCTAAAACAGCACGTTTAGGATATAATGCAGGTTTTTTTATGTTCCCAGACACCGTTTTATTAAATCCCAAAACTTTTCTCAAAGAAGACCAGACAATCAGTTTCAATTCAAAAATGTCCCTAAAAAAAATATATATGACCTCTTTTTCTTACAGAACTTTTCACCAACACTGTACGACGCAAAAAACGCAGCGTTTTTCATGTACGCTGGAATCCAAATGAAAAATTCATCGTTGAGTCCCATGAAAATCCAGCCATCAATTCTTCCAAACTGGCTCCACATCCCCGTCTTAAAGTATCGAAAACCACAAAACTAACCCTAAATCCGAAAATCTATTTGTGTCATGACAAATATTCCCAGCTTTGTGACAACAAGACGATGATATTTAGAGAACGTATTTTGCGGGCATTCGACAAGGCCATGACGGAGTCATTGAATGAATCGAATTTTTATAATGTCGACTTTAAGCCGGTTTTCGGTGACAGTTTTGAGGAACAATATTATCCCTCCACGTGTCTGGTAATGGAAGCGGGTGTTCGTGTACTGAAGCGCAAAGATTCGCCATTTAATAAACTGCAATTCGGAAAGCTATTTCCAAAGCAGAAGCTGTTCCGGCAAAATAAGAATATAAAGACATGCGCCATCGTATCGAGTGCGGGATCGATGTCCGGTTCAAAACTGGGCAGATTTGTGGGTAAGTAGATTTAAGGATACTTCGAGCTGGTGACTAATTGAAATCGCTCTGTAAGACTTTACAAAGATATTAAAATAATGTGGCAGACATATGCGGCCTGTAGTAAGACACACTGCCAACAAGATGTTGCCTTCAAAAGCTAGATTTTCACGAATATATAAAATCATTCATTCTCATACATTCGTTTGACAATGAATTTATCGGTCAGCACCAGTTGTCAGGTCACACGCTTGTCAGATTAATATTGCCAGATGTTAGACATAACACAGGAACCAAAACATTAATATTTATGAGCAGTGCTGCCAATTTAAATACTTCTCTGACAAAGATACTGTATTTTAGACAAACAAAATACACTTTGCAAAAGTCTGCAGTTTGAAAAAGACGGATGAAAGGCGACAGGCTGTGAGTACAGACTCTGGTTTGCTTGCAAGTTTACTTTGCATAATTGTATTTCGTGTTATTTAATATATTTTTCTTTCGGTCTAATCTCTAATCACATATTTTGTCAAACAATTTTGTGCTTTTAGAAGTACAGGAAAGTTTCTTGTAAAGAAATAATTGTCGCCGCGATTAGCAGACGTGCTACTTCTGGCAACGCGCCCCACACGAAACTCTGCAACTCACACACTCGAACATTCATTTTTAACGTGTTTTTTTCTGACAATATTATAAGATCTGGCAACCGTTTGGAGAAAACAATTTTGTTTAAAAAAGATTGCATTTAATCGCTAAAGGTACCATAATGTTTTCCTCCTTTCAAACTAGACAAGTGTGACATAAATATGAAAGCGTACGCAGTATTTTAAATATACAAACGTAAGACTAAGTCAAACTAAGTCACATCTGTGTCTCTTTGTTTTCTGGGCTAATTTAACAGTTTCCCGGACTCAGTAGCATGACAAAAAGCTTTAATTCTATTTTGCCAGCGAAACATTTTATATGGACAAAGAACAAGTAACGTTTTTATGTTTAATGTTTAAATAAATTTTTACTTTCCTTTGTTTTGAAACCATAAAACTTTGTACAATCATCTTTAATAAATCTTGAAAATCCGCTTAAACCGCAATTCATGTCCAGCGCTTTAACTGCTGCAAAGAATAAAAATTAAATATTTTTCTGGCCACCGACTGACGTGCGTGAAACTATAGCCAAATACTTATATTCCCACAACTATTAAAAATTATTATTAAATAAGTTTATGATACAAAAAAAAAAAAACTTTTACAAAATGATAATAAACACTGAACTAAAATTAAAGTTACTCCAATTTTCATAATTTTTACTACAAAAAAACCCCCAAAAAAAAAAACAAACAACATCATCGTTGACGTTCAGATACTCACGACATCGTAATGAGATTTAATCATGCGCCAACTCGAGGATACGAAGTTGATGTGGGCAGTAAAACAACCATACGTGTGGTGAATTCACAAGTAAGTTTAAGTTCTGGTTCTGGTTCTGTTTCATATCATTTCGGGCAGTGATGCCAACTATTATTAAGGCAACTGTTCTTTTCTTCTTTTCTTTAAATAATTCCCTTATTGAGCTGCACCACACCAAAACCAAAAAAAAAGAAAACAATTTGAAAAGTTTCATTGTAAAAGGCGACTTAAACGATAATACAAGTCGTACGACAAGTCAAATTTTTGAGTAGAAGGGCACGAGTATCGAGGTATCGTCTAAACTTAATATTTAGAGTGAAAATACGGCTGAAAATTCTACAGACGTACGGCTTTTATCGTTTTTTAAAATTTTTCAAATTCCTTGACACATCATTTTAGATCAGGGATGTATTTTTATGTAAACAAATAAAGCAAACCAAGAATAACAGCTGTGAACAACTGAAATAAAAAAAGCCACAATCAATAGTAAATAAAAATAATTTTTGGTGCAATTGGTGTCCACCTTAAAAAAATCTGTCGTAAGATTTTTTTTCACATTTTTAAAATACGGAGATAATTTCATATGATCTTCTCTTTGGTTTTACGTACGACTTGTATTACCGTCTAAGTTCCCTTTAAGCGATATTATTGAACACAAGAAGTGTCAGGCCAGCGTCGATTTTTTGCTATATTTTTAACTTTTTGTTTATTCTAACTATCAAAAAACAAAAACGTTGAGGAAATCGAAATGAGTTATAGGAACTCCCAGAGAACGCCCTCACTATAATAATAAAATATGTTGCTGATTCAATTTTTTTTGTTACTATAAAAAAAAAGCCAAAAATTATCCAAAATAATACATATACGAGAAAAGGGTATTCCATTAGGCGTCTATGTAAGAGAATCCTTAAATTTATGTAAATAAAACAAGGAGAGTCCAAGACGTCTTCGAATTTGTTTAGTCTTCGGTGTTATTATGTACAATTGTCCGTCATATATTTGCTGCGCTGGGCTGGAGCGCGAATTGTTCTATATTCCCTGACTCTAGCACATAAATTTGGCTGAATTGGTTCACATGCCGCTCGAAACCACTTCTCACTTGCGTAAATATTATCCGATTGATCCAAGAGAACGTGGTAGAACTTGGTTTCATGCGGATTATTAACCACTCAAATCTATATTTTAACGCAGTCGTTCAGTGAGAAGAGGAAGATTCGAATTATGACCTGTTTTTCTATCTCGAACGTTAATGTTGGCGTATAGAAAGATAAAACACCGCATCTGCCGTCCTCTTTTGAACTTAATAGAAATATAATGGAATAAATGAAACAAAATTTTGTCATGAACAAAAATATTTTTGAATTGCAAATCGTTATTTTTCGCCACGTCTGGAGCCCTCAATCTCTTTTCTCTGTGTTGTTGCAATAAAAAATAAATCTTAAAGTTGAAGTTTTCTTATATGAGTTTTTAATCGAACACAAAAAACATCAAATAGCATAAAATTTCAGGAAGCTTTAAATATTTATGGTTAAATATTTATTGAATGCGTTGTGAGAAGTCTGAAGATAGATGAGACAAAATGTAAATTAGCGTCTTAAGCGGTAGTGCGATTCAGGTCTATTCTAGTACTCATAAAAGTCGTAAAAGAATCATAATCTCAAGATGATCTCGGCCATTATCGGAAGTGAGGATATACATACATTTATGTTTCAGGTCCCCAGAGAATCTTTAAAAGTATCTCGGCTTAGATTTGACCGATTCATAAAATTTCTTCAAAGCTCTAAAAGCACTAACAAAAAACCGCCAAGTTGGCATCCTTGATTATATATTTTGTTTTCACCTGCGGCTTTGCGCTGATGCGTACCCGCAACTTGCGCTTAATTCGCAATTAATTTTATGATTTCTCTGCGACAAAAAAAACACATTTTGATTTGTTGCATTTCATTGTTTTCATTTTTTTTTATTACAGCGAACACTCTTTATACTTGTTTTAAATAAAATTTATAACAATTTGTTGTTATTTGTTGCAGTTTTTATTCAGCTTTTTGTGCAGTTCAATAAATGTTTTCTTGCAAACATATAAACATTTCTTTTTCATACAACATGTAGCGTTTGTCTTTTGATGTCCTGTCATTATAGTTGGAGCCTTTTTAGCATAAGATAAAACGAATACAATTTGTATTTAACTTCCTTTTAGGTTGTCACAAAACCAGAATTTGATTTCACACATGCGCCCATTTTTCAAAATGTCACAATTGCCGCTTGGGATCCTGGCAAATACAACGGCTCACTGGAAGATTGGTTGACGACGTCTGACTATGATTTATTTACGAATTATGAAATGTATCGGCGTCGCTATCCCAAGTCACGTGCCTTCTTAATTGATCCTCATTCGATTTGGCGTTTGTGGCAGAGCCTACAAATGTTTGCTGGCAGTCGACCGATAAGAAAGAATCCACCCAGTTCGGGATTTATTGGTAAGTATTAAGTTCTATTAAGTTTATTTACAAAAACAAGTGCCACATACAGTAGGCGACAAAAGTATATTGTCCAGCTAATAATTGTATTCACGGTAAATATTGCATTAATGTTTTATATCGATTTTTTTTCAAATCTGTACGATGCAACAACAAATCTGAAGTGTGAATTTTTTTTCGTTTTAAAAGTCATTGCAAAAATCATGAAACATAAATGTTTTAGTATTGAAATGTTGACATCAAAACAAAAATAATAATAGTTACCAGCTAAGCTTCTGATTTCACCCGTTATCAATTCGCCTTGCTTATGTATGTACATATGCAAGGCGAATTTATAACATATAAACACAAAGCGGCAAAATCCTAAGTTTGTAATTTTTTTATTTTTTTTTGTTAAATGTCGGCTGAGCTGTTAATTTCATCTGCCTTGAACTCGCCCCGAACCGTTATCTATGTATCAGATATGTTCTGAAAATCACTTTGTTTGAAATCACGTGATTTCCAAAAGTAAATTTCATCAAAAAACAGACTTCTTGTGTTTCTTCTAGTGTTTTTCTTACATTACAGACGTTCAAAATTATGCTGAACATTTAATTTATAATAAAATGTTTTAATGTAGCTAAAAAAAAAATACCATTTATGTGTTCAGAAATTTCGTGATTTGAAAACGCGTAGTTCACTTATGAAATTTATAGCATTTAGATCATATTTTGTGGATAAATAATTAATCCTCTAGAAAGATTTAAAAACTACGATTTAACGGTTTTGGGTGAAAAATCGTTCTTAACAATTATGTTTGGCTTTAAATCAAACAAACAATTTTCAATTTCACGAGCAAAATTGTATGAAGAGCCTGTCCCACAAAAGCGGACGTTATTGTTCGTTATTGCATTTTGAAAACTGATTAAAAACGGAATAATTGCAACAGGTCGAACATCAAAAATATGAGCAATAAATAAGTTTCAAGCAAAATCCATAAAGGTCGTAAATAAATCTGTTCTATTTTATGTTGTCCTTCAAAACGATGGCATTTCTTGTTCGTTTAATATCGTGGGACAGACGCTGAGTGGTACATGATACACCCTCCCTTTTACCAAAAGGGTATCTTATGTATTTCATTTCAAAAAAGCTGCTTTCAAAGCGTAAAGTGGAATTTTAAATTTCGCGAACGATGATTTTCTGATTTTTTGCCTTCGCAAAAAATGGATCAAAGAATTTACATCAATTGTACGATTGGACTTAGATTTCGGTGTCATAACCATGTTTTTTTTTTGGGACTAGTATTTTATTTGGGTTTTTTGTAATTGTTTTTATTTGAGACAAATTTTTTTGGCTATAGTTTTTTTTACCAGAGTTTTTGGTTAGATACGACCAAAACTTACGACTTCTGAACTGTTGGTCGAACACTCTACCAACTCATCCATCGAGGCACTTATGATTCGTCATCAGTTATGAAGCTTTTTAAGCAAATCTCGTCACTAGTCGTGACGCTTTTTATGCAAATCTAAATATTGTTCAATAACTTCTGAACGATTCTGAATTCTGATTCAAAATTTAGCAATTTTCGAAACGAACTTCAGTGGCCCACGTTTTATGCCCAAAATGGTTTTGCGTGCAAATTGCGTGGCGATATCCTCTGCAACCTCTCTAATACAATAGTAAAAGGACGATTCTCGATAACAACTTTCTTCACTTTGTCAACATTTTGACTGGTTGCAAATGCACTGGCGCGTCCAGGGCGGACATCGTTTTTGCCATTCAGATTACAATCATCGCCTGCCACTCTCTTCATTTTGTACACAAAACTTCAAATGCAAATTCTAACTTTACAAACAGACTGTTCTTCTTTCTCTTTTCCATTACAAAAACAAAAAAACTTAAAACATTTGATGCATCGTTCAAACAAACCCCTTCAATATTTGATGGCGGATTTGTGACTGGCAATTTCACTACTTCAATTTGCGCTCTTCCATTAATTTGTATAAACATTTTGTTTTACTTGCAGGTCTTGCTCTTCTTCTACCTCATTGTCCTGTTGTTGACTTCATAGAATACATTCCGTCAACTCGTCTAAATGGTCGCTGTCATTATTACAGCAAAGAGGTGGGTAAAACTTTCATCAATCATATTAAACACACACACTTGCAACTCAATTACTTTCGCCAGGGCAATTGCACAGAAATATGATGCCACAAAAAATATGCAACTGGCCGCTTTGCAAAGAAAAACATTATTATTTGAGAAATAATTCTTCCTTTAATTTTAGTTTTTGCTACATTTCCTTCGTTCTCTTTGCAGATAAATTCCGCCTGCACTTTTGGGTCCTGGCATCCGTTGGCAGCTGAAAAGTTAATGGCGCTGGATATGAATGTGGCCGATGACATGTCAGTGTTTCAGTTCGGCATTTTGCGTATCCGCAGGCCCGACAAACTTTTGTGCGGCTTTAACTTTTTGGGCTACTGAAGGAGCAACTAATTTATGATTTAAGCTTCCAAAAACGATTATCAATTTCTAAGGTGATCAATATTTTTAAATTCAATTTCCTGCGATTTAAATCCATCATTTTTGTGTGAGATTAAAATCGGTTTAAAACAATCAACGTTATTTATTTGTATTAATTGCTTTATAATTTTCTTAATGTTGTTGTTATCTCTCAGTGTCATTCAAGTCAGATTTAATAAACAACAATAACAACAGAAAACACCAGCACCAGCAACAACAACAACAACAACAACAACAACATGCACCTGCATCAAACCATAAAATGCAGATTTAAAAGAATTTGTACGTTTAAAAATTACGGAAATAATTTTTTGAAACAATAAAACAAACTAATTTGCAACAACAAAACAAACAATATATACAAAACGAAAAAAAACAACTGACTGAAATCTTTTATTTATTTATTGTTGTCTTGTTAATTTTACGAGCAGGGAAGGAATACAATTCGGCCGTTTAAAAACAAAAATGAAGACAAATAATTTTTTTAATAATTTTATTCTACGTGATATTTTTTACTGTTTGAAGCGTGTGTATAAAAATGAAGCACAATGGGACGTTTGACAAAAAAAAAAAAACAAGAGCATAAGTAGAGCCAGGACAACAACTCTGTACAGTGGCGTTAATACAAAAATTTCAGTACGAATAATATTTTGACTTTTCTTCCAGCTTGAGGTCCTTCTTAGTTTTAAAAAAATAATATTTATTCGATATTTCGCTTCCCTTTGGAAAACTTCTTCCTGAAGAAATATTTTACTTGTTTTTGTATTGTAAAAAACTCACACCTGTAGAAAAATAAAACTTATTATTACAAACTTCAATAATTTACTACAAAATATGTTGGCGAAAAGTTCTATTCCACAGAAAGAATTTAGCACTTGACCGTCCAATACAAGAAACTGATCGCAGGTCGTCAGGTGCGGCACTTCTTGCGACATTTTCGTGGCCAATTGAACAATAATAATAAAAATAATTTCATATAAAATTTAAAGATGCTTAAAATAAAATAAAAAAAGTATTCCAACACAACTGCTGGTCTAATTTTGCAAATCAATCGGCAAATATTATGACTATGCGGTAATGCAAAAACTCCTTTGAACCAAATTTCCACCAATATTGTCATCGAAGAAAAGAGTAGAAATTCGAGCCACTAACGATGACATTAGAGAAATCAATTTTTCGCTAAATTTTCCATAGATTTTTGGCTCAAATCAAAAATATTTCAGATAAAGGGCCTACAAATGATGACATCAATTCCAAGCGAACGCATTATTTTCCATGAAGGATTGTGGGATCCTCACTTTCCAAAGTCATACTGAAATGATCATAAAAAAACATAAAAACACATTCCTAATCTTCCTCTATTTTGAAATTGACTAAAAACTATATATTATAGTGCTGTCGTTATCGTACTTTGATCGGTTAGAAGTTTTCAAATGCATTTTACCCTTAAATTTTACTAACGAATGCCAAACAACCAAAGGATTCAAGTCTGATAATGCCTGCCAAAACTACTGAGCAAAACAGAATCTAATTGGTAACGCAATATCAAAAGCCAGGTTCAAGTAGAGAGAGTTCTGAGAGGACAACATCCGGCCTATAAGACGGTTGAGAAGAATTTTCCAACCACTACTTTTTAAATAGTTTTTTTTTATTATGGTTTCATGTTGGGCAGTAGCAAAATATGCACTTTCTGAAATATGTTCCCTGATACACGCAGGTAAAGCACATAAAAAAACTAACACACTCACACAGATTGACTTCACTTGGGCAACTGGTAAAATGAAAATTTCTTGCATACTGCCCCATTGTGCGTTAACGATACACCGTATGCAATGACAACAATGTAGAGAAACAGACACCCAGTCAGACTGCCGACGTGCCATTAGCAGGTGCAGTTTATGGAATCCGCTGGCTCCGATTTTTTCTTTCTTTTTCAACAATTGCACCATTCACAAGGATTCATATTATTTATGGAATGGAATTGCTTTTTTTTTTATTGTATTTTTGCAACAGAATAAAAGAAAAACGATTTTATAAATGAGATTCTTTTAATATTAATTTCATTATTTGTTTATTTGTTTTAAATGCCGCATGTGAAGTTCAAGTTCAGTTAGCGAACGATTGTTTGATCAGGAAAATGCCGTAAAATCATGTCTTATAAAAAGCACTTGCACACACACACACACATTTAAGTGCATGTGCAGATGTGCGTGTGCGTGTGTGTGTGTGTGTGTGTGAGTGTTTGTATTTTGTGTATTTGAAGACAAATGCTGAGTTTTCATTTGAAGACACATGAACCCATATCCATAAATAGGAAATAAACAAACTTTTGTTATGATTTTTAATGCATTTCAATCGCACAGCAATTTTGTCACCAGCGTTGCCATAATTTTCTTTTTACAAAATCTGCTAAATTGCAAAAAAAAATCTTCTTTTCAAGAGAAAAAAAAACTGCACTTAAATAAAGCATAATTAATGCTTTGAGACACTGCAAAATGTATATATGGCAACGCTGACCACCAGACTGTTTAATTCAACAAAGGTGTACATATAGACATATATATTTGAAGGAAAGGTGATTGAGGAATTAAAGTTTTAACATTTGATGCAAGACTTTCTGATTTGGACACGCTCACGACTCCCAATTTTAGGGCGATGGGATGGAGATAAGTGACTTCTTCTCGGAAAATGTACAAAGATGTGAGTTGTTGTACTTTCTAGGGCGATGGTGTGGAGATAAGTGACTTCTCCTCGGAAAATGTGTAAAGCTTTATGTCTGTCTGGGGGTTATGGAACTTTTAGAGGGGTAAAATGTAAGACGGACACCCGCCAGTACTCACCCCGCCCGCTCCCTCTCACATTTTGCTATGAACACGTTGGATCTGCTTAAAGGATTCCAGATGCTAAATAATATTTGTATCTCTAAAGTGTCGATCTTCAATCACCAAGTAAAACAATCCCATAAATCATCAAACTACATCCGCGGTAAATGAGTTACCCAGTTTGGTCTTACGCAGGATCAGAGCAATGCATATGAAAACCCACCAGTTTTTGAGTTAAACACAATTTAAGTTTTCGCCTCTGTGTTGCATTTTCATGCTGTCCGCGTTCTCAACTCATTGTTGAAACGCATTAAGTCGGTTTTTACGGTTTTATATAATTGAATTTTTACTTTTATTTTCCGATGTTTTTGAGACTGGCGAACGGTTTCATATGAAAATTGTAGTGAAAAAAGTGAATTCACTCTAGATGGATTTTCATGTGCATGAAAACATATTTTTTTTTTTTATATATTTTCTTGTATATTTTGTTTTTGTTGTGTTATAACTAATCTGAATTTTACACTTTTTTGCTAATACAATCAAGAGTAATTGGTAAAAGTTTTACACCTTTTTCTTTTTTTTTTTTTGTTATATCACAAAATTTCTAATTTAATAAAAAAAATTTTAAATTTTAGCTGACAAACTAATCTAGAAGTTATTGAATGAAGAGCTGAGATTTTTTAGACCCCAACCGAACGAAACGCTGTGCCCTTGCAGCGGACTTTCAGATCAATTCATTGAAAGCTTCTTGTCCTCTCAAATTACTTGCCGATCAATTAATTGAAAACCTTCACTTAGTCCCATGAAAGTAAAAAAAAGTTCAACACAAATTTGTGTTCGTGATCAACAACTAAATATATAAGTTTTAATATAAATTCAACAAAGATCGCCAGATTTTAAAAAGTAAAAGTTTAAGAGGCAAAAAAAAAACAAAAATTCCCACTCATTAAGATTTATTTAAGCAAATATTTTAATAAAGTTCATACATTTGACATCATTTGTGGCTGGCGATCTTAACAACGAATAAACAAATAATCCACTTCCCCAGATTTTATGCCAAAAATGCAGAGTTGTTTTTAAGGCTTTTCGACTAAAACTTAAACAATTTCAATGTCAACGACACTTTTATTCGAGCACTTGAATTAATGCATTGTTTAGTTAATAAATAAAATCGAAATAAAAGACTGCACTTTAAGTTGTTTTCTTTTTTTGGTTTTTTGAAATATTTTTTATGTATTTTGATTTTCGATTTAAAATATTTTCGGGTCTTTTATTTGATTGTTTGTTTGTTGGTTAAATATTTATCCGTCGTCCAATGACCGCAAAACGTGATCAAAATTATAATTTAGAATTTCGTTAGCGTCGGTGGCAGCCTACGCCGTTCACACTACAAGTAACGTTCGTTCAGTTATAGCGTTTGTGACACCCAGAGGTAAGTAAATGTTTGTAACTCCATCAGTGGTGAAGACAACTCCATCAGTGGTGAAGACAAGACAACGGATTTAAGTGGAAAGAAAGTTTATCGGAAGCAATCGGGCTATTTTATTGCTGTTCAACTTCTTCATTTGCGAATTTTTATTAGCGTTAAGTGAAGGAATTAGTTTTATTTCCGAATTTAGTGTGACATTAATTTCGCTGAGAATTTTATGTTCAGCTTTAATCAAAAGGTTTTTAGAAACCAGTACCAGTAGCTTTGTCCAGACTTTTAAGCTTTTAAGAATTAAGAAACTAAAACATTTATTTCGATTTTGAATCTTCTAACGCTGCGAAATTTTCTTGGGAGTCTTTTGGACCATGATTTTGTGACAGCAAAAAACAAAGCACTTGTTCCGTGTTCTTTTTTATATTCTCGTCTTATTGATTATTGCCTCTTATTTTTATTTTTATTTTTCGTGTATTGTAGTGACAAGATCTTGTGCGTATAAAAAAAGCCTCAAAAACAGTTTTACAAAGAATATGTTTCAAAAAGTAAAAAAAAAATGATTTTCAATTTGTTAAAAAAAAAAAAAACATTTAAAAACCTGTTAAAAGCAGACTTGAAAATGTTTTTTAAAAGTCCACTTACGAAATGTCGGAAAATTCTACAACTTTAAAGCAGTTGCTTAAATTTTTGCCACGATTTGGTTTTTGGTTGCCCAATTTTTCTATAAAAACCAAATCATAGAATTTTACAATTAATATATTTTTTCAAATTGTGAAGAAACAACAACATTAATAAGTCACTTCAAGTACACAAGTTTTCCCTCTTTCGTTACACTCCTCAATATATGAATAAGGAATTGCGCAACGCATTCTTAGAGGGTTTTAAGATATTAAGATATTAAAACCCTCTAATATTTTTTGGTCATTTTGGTGAATGCTGTAGTTTACAAAACTGTCGTTCCGCACCTTCGTTGTGCCTGAACTTTTGCTCCCCAAGATTGTAAAACATTTTATTATGCGATCTTTTTATAAATTTAATCATAATAAATCACTTTAATGTTCCAGAAATCAGCAAATTTAATTATAATTGACACTTATTGAAGTGACAAATATTTTTCCAAATAAAAACTAAACTCTTCTTACTAACAATAACATATTGTAGGCGTTGACGAAGTAGTTGATGTTTGACCACAAGCCGAGCCAGCATAATTTGTCATAATTTCCAAAAAGTAGCGGTAGAGATTTCCCAACATACTGCTAACCAGAGGTGGGAATCTGTTTCTATATGCTGAGCGCGTATAATGGTGAAATGAAAAATGGTAACCTCGTGTGTAATTCTTTTAACATATTTTTTTTATACATACATCCATACACACAGCCGTATGTTTATGTAAATTTTTTGAAAATATATCGTTAGCTGAAATGCAAAAGCACATTACTAAAAATTCGAAATACAGATCCTTCTCAGTTGTTGCTTTCATGTAATAAAAATTAAATATTTTATATTTAAATAAAATTAACCAAAATTGTAGTTATTCTTCAATAATTCAATTTATCGCGTAATAACAACATAATTTGTTATAACTTGATTTCTAGATTAACATAATAAAAGTGATAGTTACGTGTTTTAGCATTTCAGCTGACAATAAATACATAAATATAGAATCAAATTTTGTAAAGAGTTTTGCTAAATAATTTGCCTAGAGAAAACCTGCGGACCAGTGTCGCCAAGTTACCGTTTTTGCGGACTATTTTCGTGACTTTTTGGCAACAGTGTCCGCAAAGCGTCTACACTATTTACTCGGCTGCCAGAACTAAAGAGTCTTCAGCTTTATTCAGCGATTGTAACCAAATGAAATGTAAGAAAAATTATAAATAGTGACCAAGTAAATACATCTCTGGTTTTAAGGTTGCCAGTTGGAGTATCTAATAAATAGAATTTATAAGTACTAGTACAGTTTCAAGGACTCAGCGGTTTTAAAAGTAAAGGGTATATTAAAAAACCCTTCCTAAAAGACTTATTCAATTCGAAGCACAGAATGACAAAAATATTATGTAGAATTTCGGAATAAAATGTGAACCAGTAGCACTGGCTCTATTGTACCTTTTACAACCCCTCGCTCGCCACGATCATGTGATTTGCCACGATTTGAACTTCTTTCTTTGAGGATATTTAAAAGAAACGTGAAAGTGAAACGTCAATAACTCAAAAACAATTCAAAAGGTGAAGGATGAGATAATTCGGCACTTTAACGAAATTGAAGCTCAATTATGTGTGAGAGTCATTGAAAAAACGTACCATCGGACCGTTGCCAGCATTTGGCCGATATTTTCTTTCCCACATAATTGTCATAGATCCTTTTATCGTAATGAAAAATATTAAAGTAATTCTCTGAAAAAGTTTTGTTTTATTTACAATTTAATTCCCTTGGAGACAGTGGAACCAGAGACTTGGACCAGACTTTTTACCAGACATGTTTGCTGGTAAAAGTATTTGTAAGGATAGAGGCAAGTGGCAAGTGAAAATGTGGCAAGGCTGGGAATGTAAAGAATACCCCCGAAGTGGTGGCTTCGCCCCAGTTGTCTACAGGTTTCCGCCGGACTACATGCTCGTCATATTGGCGTATGAGTAAAATACTTAATATATATTTTAAACATTCACTAAAAAAATGCTTGTTTAATTTTTCCGGTTTTGTCGATAGCGAACCGTTTTCCATTGCAGCGGACTTTTCACGAAACGTGTGAAGGCTGTAATTATTGCCACTTTTTGAATTGAATTTTTACTAAATGAAGAAATGCCTTAAAATTTTGTTTCCCCAACGGACTCACTGGGATCAAAACAATCATAAAAGTTACTCTATAATTAGCGCTTATTAAATACCTGTACATTATACAGACCTACCCTATCACCGCTTATTGCTCTGCCTTTACTACCGCTTTTTGTTGCTTTAATGTTGTCTTAACTGTGTATGACCACAACAACACTTCCAGCTTTGAATGCATCAATTCAAGTCAAGACAATAATTGCGTTGTCTTCATTGAAAAGCTCTTCTCACCTCCTTGTCAACTGGGCGAAAACAATTAATCGTCATTGTTTGCCAGACCCTTTTGTTTAGCAATTTGTACGTAACGAGGCATTTTATACAGGTAGAAGCATCAATTAATATCATGATTTTATTTTTCTGTGCAAATTGTTTATTTCTTCGCACACATGGCTGACAGAATCTTGCCACTCATCGAACCATTGAACGGAGAAGAGCCAGACTAAATTAACGTGTTGAAACAAAGGAACTTGCGACCACAACCAGCGCTCGATTCTCGACAGCAGGAAGATGATTTAAAACAAACATTCTCAAGTTTTTTGTTTTCGTTTTCAAGTGAAACAAAAAGTAAAATCACTTGTAGTACATGCGGCCATAAAAAAGTAGCAGCGCAGAACATGTTCATCTCGGCCTTGAGTTGATCGTGGGGAAAACACCTTTAATGCAGAGAGCGCGATGGCTGATTATTTTATGATTGTACAAGTACTACAGATTTAAGTAGAGAACAAACTTTAATATTGTTGAAACTTTTCAAACGAAATGCGAGCGAAAAGAAATGATCTGCACCCGGCCAAAACTCATGGGTTCCTCAAAAATATGTGCATAAAGACAGAAAATCGAGAAAGAAACGGAATTCAAAATCGGTTGAAAACTCATAATGAAAAGAAATCAAAATTAGGTATTTTGGCCAAATACTGTTTATGATATTAACAACTTTTATATTTCTGTAGTCCTAGACACAATTTCTTTGTCAAATCGACGAATATAAAAATTTTCCTTTAACTTCTCAGTGGCCGAATGAAGTTCTCTCGTTTTTTGTGATCCTTAGAAACTCTCACACTTTGAAGCTTTAAAATGCCAAATGCTACCATATAAATTACATACATAATTTAAAATAAAACTACAGTCATTAACTATGACTAGAAATTATTGAAAACACTTTGAGAATGTCCTCTTTGTAAGAAAAATAACCGTAAAATTGTTTAAAATCCGGTATAGCACTGCCAACATTTTAAGAAGGTGCTAAGCAGCCCTTCGGAAACATTATTTTTAGCAACCACAAGTGCTTCCCCTTGCAATTTTACTCATTTAATGTCACCAGCCCTTTTTGGTTTTGGTCATTTCACTTAAAACTTGTTAGCAATTGGCTTTAGACTTTCTTCAGCTCTGCTTCTTATTTCTCTGAAGCCCTTATGACCCTACATTTTTAGTTAATTGTTCAATTATTGCAGAACAGTACAAATATAGTGTAATAGGAAAATTTACCAAGTGCAAAGAGTTCAGATATATTTAAAAAAATCGCAAACCGTTAAAAATTTACCGCAATTATCGATAAAAGAAATTAAGTTCTGTAGAAAAAAAAAAATTTTTAAGTTTTCCAATTAAAATTGACATTTCCAGTTTCAAATACTAATAGTGTTCGGTTTTGCGGTTTTTTTGTAAACGAAAAGTTGACAACACTTAATAAGACAAATGTTTTGCTTACTTTTTTTATCGCTTGTTCTTTTTAAGATTTGTGGTTTCTTTCTATCAATTAAGGCATCAATTAATGAAAGAAAATTGTAGTGTCATAAGGGGTTAATGAACCTTCAATGTTTTCCTTTCACTTTCCTTACGCAGGTAATAACAACAACTTAATGATGCTCTCGTTTACCGTTTGCTGCTCTTTATGGGCTAGTGGTGTCATTGGTCCATATCGCATATGGTATAGGGGCATGATTAGAAAGTTTTTTCATACCTCGATTAGGTGGCATTCATCTTGTTGACTTGTGGTTCCTACAGGATGGAGCCACATGCCACACAACACCCGCTACAATTGATTTATTTGAGGAAACTTCTGATAAAAGAAATAATTTAACGTAATGGTTAAATTAATTGGCCTTTATTTTGTTTGGACTTCATTTGATTTCATTGGATTATTTTCCACTTGCCGATAAGCTACAGACAATTGAACACCCGGAAATCAACGAAGAGTTGTTGGCGAAATACAGCTGGGATAAAGACCGTTTCATTGATATTAAGAATATGCCCATAAAAGAAGAAGAAGTAAACGAAAATATCATAGTAAAATCCAATCAAATGTCATTATATATAAAGAAACTACGCCCCAACTTCCTTTCTTTCCATACCGTCCCAGCCCCCCCCCCCCCAAAATCAAAGTTTGTCTGTTTTAAAATTGTCTTAACTGGTTTATTTAATGAAAAAAAAGTACCTCACTGCAATCAAAATTCAGATTTTTTCAGATTCATTATTTTTCTAAGAATTATTGAAAAGTAATTTCATTTCAATCCAGAAACAAAGTGACGAATGCTATATTTACCGTTACGTGACACACACTCAGTGCGTATCAAGTTCATTGTTTAAACCATAAGATGATCTCCCTGACATTGACTCATGGGAAATTCATTAATTTATGCATAATGCTTTAAACGAAGCTTGAAATGAACACCCCAAAAACACACACACATACAAAACACTTAATTCCATAATAGCGAACATTAAAGATAAAGCCACCGCATGTGGAAACATATAATAGTGGACAGCGGGCAATAGGGAGGTACTTTTTTAAGTAATTACTGGTATCTATAAACGGATTATAAATGCAGAATAAAATCAATTTTTGAAATGATTCTGATGTAGAAAAAAATGATAAAATAGAAACATTTAGAATCCTTTTAACCCTAGAACCTTGTAGGGACTTTATATATGCTGTCACGCTATAATATAATAATAATATTTTCACCAATTTCAATGAAATTTCATGAACAAAAAATTGAAGCTGGAGTAATCAAACAGATCGTGGCTCTGTAAAACCAACCGATTTTAGGTTCAAACATTTATTGAAAATATGCCTAGAGAAGGACTGCACGGACAATTTTCATTGCTCTCCATTTAACCAACCGATATGAGTAAATCTTGGCACATCGTTTGAAATGTAGGTTAGGAACAAAATTGCAAAGAAAATACCACATGGGGGTAACTATTGCACCTTTGATATTAATCACTGGATTTTATTAATTAGAAAAAATAATAATTTTCAACTAAACTAAAAAAACGGAATTCGGCACGTGTTTTGACAAAACCATTTTAATTTAATAGTTTTTTTTTTTGGAGAACTTGCCTTTTTCGGGCCCTTAAAAATCTTTCAAGAAGTCATCAAATCTTAAACTAGTTTATCAAAAGCTTTAATTATTTGTATTTAAAACAAAATTACTTTTGTTATGAAATATTACTAATACTTTATGCCACAAGAGTTTATATTATTCCATATTCAGCACCGTTAAACGCAAAAAAATGAACAACCGCAAAACGTGTGGCTAAAGGGTAATAAAACAAAAAAAAAAAAAAGCAGAAAAAAACTTAAACACCAAAAGCACACATTTCATGATTTCAATGAAAAGTTTTATTTCATGAATATTTATTCATACGCCAAAAAAATCAATAAATAAACAAAATAACTAATAAAATAGCCGCAGCACTCACATTAATTTTCCATAAAATTGGGTGGAGTAACAATGTCTGTTTGAAACATCTGTTGACGAGTCACAAAATTAAGAAAAAAAATATATAAAAATAAATTTTAAAATTAGGAAAAAAAAATCCTATACGAGGAATGTCTAAATTGTGCCTCACAAACAACAAACATTTTGCAGCTTGGAGGTGTTTCGAAATGGATCTGAGGAAAAATAAAAACTTAACTTTCCCCGCAAAGACTGGCAAACAAGTGAACCACTCTGTCATTGTAAAACAGCTGATCAGCAGAATGAAGGCTGTGGCAAAACCTGTCAAGCTGTTTAAGATCTGCAATTTGTTTATCATTTCAAACTATAACAACTAAACTGAAATTGTAATTCAACTATATCTGTATATAGAAAACTAGGCTTAAATGAAAGCTTGAGGTTCTTTTAGGGTAACTTCATTGTGATTGTGATCCATAATTTTTCCTTTCCAAATATCAAAATTATGAAAAATTACGCTGACAGCTCAATATTTATTTATTAAATCACGGATTTTAATTTGTTTATTATGTTACTGAATACTTTAAATAAAAAACTATAACTATTTTGAAAAATTTTTTAAGTCTTGGTTGGTTTGTAAGTCATATGTGTAAAACATGTACCCACCATAAGTGCCCACCTCTGCATATACATACATAAGTAAATTTTAAACTTACCCTCGTATTAAATCATTACATAATATTAACTAGTTTTCCTAAAAATAATTAAATTTCTACATTAAACAAATTCACTTCTGCCGATCAGTTTTATATTATTGAATATTTGCCAAAAAAAAAAAAAATTAAAAAAAAACACAAAATCATTGCAATTAAAACAGTTTGTTGTTGTTATTGTGCGTTGATTTAGTTTGTCTAATTATTTAACCCTCCAAAGTGACCAGACCTGTCACTCAAACTGTTGAAAATAATAAAAAAAAAACAAAGAACAAATTGCAATGTGTTTGTTTTAGCGATGAGTTTTAACTGCTCATTATAAATTACAACTTAAATACGGGTGATCCGTTCGTCTGTCTACAAATTGTCTAAAGTCTGTCGCTGACTGTGTCGGCCAGCTTTCTGTTGCCAGTTTCTTTGTTTCTGGCAAGTTTTAAACTTACTCGTACATACAACTCTTTCAGTTATAATTTCAGTATTTTGACTTCTGAATGCGGTGGCATTGAGAGAAATTATTTTAAGTTGTTAAGCGGCCCGGCAACACATCCAAACTTTTGATCAAAATTAATGATATTAGTCAAATTAAGTTTGACGTAGCACAGCAACACATCACACTCAGGGCGTCAAACTTTATTTTAAAATTATTTTGGCGAGAAAATATTTGTGAGAAAAGGCTTCATAATTTATCAGAATATTTGTTTGTTAGAACTTTTTTTAATTTGATTTTTTTTTATCAAAAAATATGAGTGAAATAGATTTTTTTTGCATAGATTTGGCTGCGACACATGCAATTAACAAAAAAGAGAAAGAAATAGCGTGAAAAGGCTTTCAGAAAAGGCACAAATTTACATGCTTTTGTAGCTTTGATGGTGTAATCTTTAGATCCAACTTGTAATAAAGCGGGTAGGCTACGATAGGTTTCCATAAATTCCAATACGAACAAAACTAAAGAAGCATGAACGTTCAAGAAATTGCCCGGCAACACATCAAACCAGTTTCAAAGTCAAGCTGCGTCGCAGCCGAAATCTAAATTGTTTTGATATTTTTCGCTCTCTTATCTCTTATATTGATGGGCAATTTTAGAAAAACAATGAAAATATTTTATCAAATCAAATTTTTTGTTATTTTTATTAGTTCATATTTTTGTGAAGCTGCGTAAAAGTTTTTTTCCTCGTTTTTGCCAACTATTTGAAAATTCCTAATTAATTAACTTGGGTCTCTACACCAGCTTCAATTGCGAACAAAATTTCAGCAGTAATTTCGGCTTTCACATACAAGTACGTGTTTTTCTTTTAGAGAGTCACAACTTTGAGTTGGCATCACTGCTTTATTTGAGCACCCATTTAACAGCTGATGGTTACTTTTTGTTTAGTTTGCTTTGAAATTTCATTATGAATCGACTTAGACCAAAGCAACGCGTGCCAATTGCTGAAATTTTTAATCAAAATAATTATTGTATTCGTCAAACTCATCAAACTGATTTCCACTCAAAATTTTATTTTCCTATGAAGTCCATTTGCGGTTGACAGGGTACGTAAATAAGCAGAATTATCGCATTTGGAGTGAGGAGAATCCACAAGCTTTTGCCGAAACACAGAAAATTACTGTTTGGTGCGCTTTATGGGCTGGCGGAGTCATTGTCTTTAAAAGTGATGATGGCCAGAATGTTACTGTGTGAACGGTGAACGGTATAGGAACATGATTCGAAATTTGTTCGTACCTCAATGACGTGGCACTAATCTTGATGATGAATTATTGCATTTGGAGTGAGGAGAATCCACAAGCTTTTGCCGAAACACAGAAAATTACTATTTGGTGCGCTTTATGATGATGGCCAGAATGTTACTGTGTGAACGGTGAACGGTATAGGAACATGATTCGAAATTTGTTCGTACCTCAATGACGTGGCATTAATCTTGCTGATATGTGGTTCCAACAGGACAAAGCCACATAGCACACAGCGGGCGCTACAATTGATTTACTCAAACAACCTTTTGATGAAAAAATAATTTCAAGTAATGGCCCAATTAATTGGCCACCAAGATCGTGTGATTTACCCCATTGGATTATTTTCTTTGGGGTTGTGTTACGTCACTTGTCTACGTCGATAAACCACAAACAATTGAACATCTGCAAATCAACATTCGAAGAGTTATCGGCGAAAAAAGGCCGCAAATGCTGCGAAAAGTTGTCACTCTATTAAAAAAACCCCTTTACATGTGATTTTCTTTAAGTTTTGGGTTATAATTTGGGAAAAAAAAATTCTCACGAATTGTGAAGAAAGCAACTACACATAGAAAACAGGTCGTTATTCAACGTTAAACTCTATATATTTCCATTTCAAAGTACACTGTGAACAAACATATCTTATAACAGCAGTTTTATTAATATAACCGGTCGCCTGCCACTGCCAACCAACCATATTATTATCATGAGCAACCACATATCGAAAAAAAACTCTGGGGCCTTTTCACATCATGTTTCTGACAAAAATTATAAATTTTTTATTCTCAACTTTTTTAGTCCAGATACACCCATTCCACATTAAGCCCACGATACTTAGTATTTAGCTCCTGTTCGCATTTTTAATGTGTCTGTTAATACCAGCATGCCCTCGTACATATATTAATCAAAAAGTAACATCAAAATGATGGCAGCATTAATTTAATGAATTGACATAAGGAAATTATTTTTGTTATCAGGCGAGTACTTGAGGTGTCGTCCAGTTAGCAGCGCTATGACGACAACTTTGGTACAAGTGCAACTGTTGTGGGCATGTGTTTCAAAACTAATCAAAAAAATGAATTCAGTCAGACTCACATTCGCATTCAGCGCAATTTATTCATTTATTTTAGTAAAACTTTCAATCGCAACACAAGAAGAAAAAAACGATATTCCGACAACTGATTCTAGTAGAGAAGTAGAACTAAAAACTAGTCGTACATTGGCCTTTTAAAAGTTGACATCCGGAACTCTTTTTATGGCCGGTTTAAAGTTGCACATTGACATAAAAAATCGTGTAGGGTTTTACAATGTGTTGCTCTAACACAAAAAAAAACTGAAAAATTACTTTCAAAACAGGAACGTAATTCGTTGAAACATTCTGCATAAATATTCGTTATAAAATTCTAATACAAGTCTTCGAACACACTTAAGTCAAATATTCTACTTAGAAATAAGCAACAACTTAAAATGTAGTCTTATGGAGAATTGTGCCTCCGGCGTGTGAGCTCCGAAGCCTTCATTTAAGACTTTAGACAATTTTATACTATTTATCAAATAGGCATCATTTTGGAAAAGAAAATCAAAACATGATATATCCGCTTTAAAATCCTCATAAAATATATGTGTACGAGGGTTACTATTTATATTTCGGGAATAACACACAATAACAAAGATTTTTAAATGAAAATGGCTTTATTATATTTCAAAATATTGCCATTGATGGTCAATACACTGTTGCATTCCTCTTGAGCCACTTCCAAAACACGGCTTTTAAACGCTTCAAATACTTCTTCGGCGCGGCAAATCGTTTACCACGTACTTTACCGTACCGATATTTGGGAAGACGACGACATCATCGGTTGGCAAATCCGCACTTTACGTAGAATGAGACACCAATTCGATGTCGTGACTGCTCAAAAATTCACTTGTTGGACGAGATATATAGGAGCTGGCATTGTCGTGAGGCAGAATATGGTTAAATCACGCAGAGGTGATGTAACATAAATTTGTCACCTAGAGCGGGCGGTTGGATGCTCCTCGTCTTCTCCTTGTGACGTTTTCTAAAATCGCAGGTCTGTGTTAAAACCAACCCTTTAAGAAGGCGTGGCGGTCATTTAAACGATGATGTATTTTATAACTATAGGCATTTATGGGTCTCTCACAAAAAAAAAAAAGTTTTGTTAATACCTCACAAACGGCTTATTTTACTTCGCCTCAACCTCTACCCGTCCTTATTGAAAACCCCCTCATTTGTCTGTGCTGTCACCTCTTTAAGTGTAGCTTGGCTTCAATGTTCGTTGTCAAACGAATTGGTTTCCAATGCTGCGGATAGACCTATCAAAACATATTTCTAAGAAACAGGGCTAGCGACAGTATGAACGACTTAATATGATCTTAGAGACATTGCAGATTTTAGTCGCCAACATTGAAATGCAGTTCTGCTAATCCCAGCCACATGTATGTATTCACAGAAACAAATAGATACAGTTTAAAAAGTGGCTACACTGGCGAATTTAATTTCTTTGGATGAGTTTTTCCTTTAGCTCGCTGCGAGGCAAATCAAAAACAGGCAGTCAAACATCAATTCGATTTGAGAAGATGTCCTGTTGACGTGTCAAAATATATTGTACAAGAATGCAGAGGCATTTTATTTTTACTAATTGTAGACACAAAATTATTTTATTGTTACGAATATGTAAATTCGTTAATAATAAGAACAAGCAAGAATGACTGTCAAAAGAGAATCAGGTGTGTCGGCGATGCCACATTATAAAATTAAGTTATAATGTTCGGAAAGATTTTGCCCAGATTTGTCGTGTTTTCCACCAAATGGCACGATTCAAATAAAAACAAATCTTACATTTCAATTTATGATATTCTTGCGGCAAATGAATGAAATGCCCGATTGCAATCTTTTTGCTGCTTCCAACTAGACATTGAATAAATTATAAAACGTATAAGCAAAATGTAAACCAACGGATTAATTGAATAACAAATCGTCTCACAAAGATGATTAGAAAACAATTAATTTCTTTTTTTTTCAATATTTTAATAATTTTCTCATAAAATCAGATAATAAATTTAAAGGCTTGTTATTATAATAACAAGCAATTCCAATTGTTGTTATTTATTTGTTATTTTCTAATCGATTCTGTGCAAGATTTCGTTTGAACAATGTAGGGCATTAATTCCATTTCCCCTGAATTTTTGCCAAACCGAAATCTGACTCAGACTTGTGTGTAAGAGTGTGCGAGCGCGTCTGGAAAGTTTTCATCATTTACGTATTTTTCCTAGTCACAATATTCTTTTTTTCGGATAAACAATTTAAAAAATAAAGATGTTTGAAGATGAGTGAGTCAGCAAGAGGATTTAGTTTATTAACTTAAGACACTCTAACGGGCGCTCATTAGACGAAGAAAAACTTAGACGGTCTCACTGCGTTGTATTATACTCGAAACGAACAACAACAAAACTCGGTGAAATCCCAAGTATGCATTTTGTTGCCAGAAGCAAAAGATTTGACTGTTGAATTGTTCACATGCCTGGGAAACTAAAACCTGAAAAATATCATCAGCTGCGCTGTAGGTTTCAGCTGTCATCAAGTCGACTTGATCGGTTTTTTCTACGATTAACAATAAAATTTACATGTTTTTGGATCATTTTACGGATTTTCACAAGTAAACAGAAACAATTTGATCAAATTAAGGAATTTATTTAGACAAACTTCAACGGAGAAAATCTTTTTAAAGATTTTTACACTTAGTTTTGCGAAAACAGGTGAGCGAAGGATCCGACTACCCTGATAATATGTTTTACCAGCAGTGGCGAAGGCGGCACTGCATTTCTGATTTGAACTAAAACGCAAAGCAGTGAAGTCTCCAGTATCTTAATCGGAAAGATTTTGGCTTCTTTTATGTTGACTTTGAGGACATCAAGCGATGACGCCGTATCTACAACTTCGGGAAAGCCGTAATAAGTTCACAGGCTTCAGAAGCCGCAATCTTGGTGGCCAATTCAATTCGTTTCTGTGGGTAAGAACTGTACAGACAAGTCGTTCATGCAGAATATGCCTGACTACGTACGTTGTCTATGGCCATTAACTTGGAGCTCCTGGATCAGTTGTTGTCTTGGTTATAGTCCCAAAGCATGACCCAAAAGAGTCTTGTCTATGACCATTAACTTGGAGCTCCTGGATCAGTTGTTGTCTTGGTTATAGTCCCAAAGCATGACCCAAAAGAGTCTGCGCAAAGGCTAGTTCTTGTGCACGGCGGTTAATTGAGTGTTTCGTACTCTCGTAGCGATGTTCTCAGCTTATCTGGCGATTTCTCGACGTGCAAGAGGTGTCGGAGAGCGGACTGTGAAGCACCGCAAAATTTTCACTAATAAACATTCATTTTCATAATAAATTTATAATATTTGGGGACATGCTGCTCAATCGTGTAACTTGTCATGGTGTTTTAACATCAGTAACCGACTAATAACCAGCAGTTGAGACAGATGCCTCCAAAATAACAGAACAGTTACAGGTCCTCGTTAATTGAAGCACTTTTTTAAAGAGTATCCAAGTGCGCCAAAGTTTGCGGCTATAGAAAATATAAAACATTTCAACTCAAACTCCGCAATGAGAAATTTACCAACGAATACCGATCGTTGTCAACGCAAAAAGCGCAAATTAAAAGAAAGAAAAAAGAAACTTAAAATGAATAAGAAATATTTTCGTGTAAGAAGGATATCGGAAACAAGTTTTTGACAAACCAACAAGATCAATATGCGAGCTCCGAGATATAGTCACCTGAGGAACGTCAAAAGGCATATTGAAAATAATTTCAGAAACATAATTATGTCGAAGGCAAAGATTTGTTTTTCTTTTCTTTTTGAAGTTGCGTAAAACATTTATTTTTAAATAATCCAGATTCTTGATTTTTTTTTAAGTTTTCCAGACAACTTCCCCAAATCATCCCCAAAGTGATCAAAACGCATTTGATTAGCGAGTCCTGAAATTCTGGAAACTTTCCACAGCGTGGTTAGTTCATTCTACCACGAATTGAAAACAGTGGCAACTCTTGTTTAACAGTGTATTTTAAACGTCAAATGGGAATCATATGAATTTATTTATTCAATACAAAGATCTTACCGGTTGCACAGAACATCAACCATGTTACAGGAGGGTTGCCTGTATTGATACCGCTCCAAACAAGAAGATAAACGTATTAAGCCAGTGATTAGTTCATTGTTATATGCTGCTGCTTAACAAAAATGTTCAATTCCCAGCTTAAAACCCTTAAATCGTTTTATATTCAAGATAAGAATAACTTTTTTTTACAAGTTTTTTTGCTGTTAACATGTCGCTGAAATGATTTACATCATATTCACCGTAAAAATGATTGTTTTTCAACAAAATAATTATAAAAAGTGTACGCAAAAATTATGGTTTTCTGAAAACAAAAATGGAAAATAAAAGCTGAACAAAAACAGCAGGCAGGCAGGCAGACGCTCACATGAACTTCGTAATAAAAACCAGGCTCAAACAACAACAACAACAAGGGGTCATTAATACGTGCAGCGGTGAATGGGCCGTGAAGTGAATTTTAAAATCGAAAATATCATTAAATTTTACTTATCTGAAAACAATTTCTGTAAGTAAATTGAAACTTACAGAAATTAATAAAAGAAAAAATTACCATTTGCAATAAAAACAAATTTATTTCAAAGAAACAAAAATGCCCACCAAATTATTTGCAATAAAAACCCGAAATTATTTCACAAATATTGCGGTCTTAAAGCCATAAATTTGTCGCAAAGGAAAAAGAAAAGAAAAGAAAATAACCAAACAAAAATAAAAAGAACTAATAACTTATTAAGTTTAATGCAGTTTTTCGCAAGACCAAAAAATATTCAGGAAATTTTTGGTTTTGTAAAACATTTCACTTAAGAATTTTAATGAGTTAAAATGAAAATAATAAACTTGTGTGGCAGCAAACAAAATATTCACACACTTTTTACGTGCCCCCAGTAATTGCCATAAAAAAATTGCGTGAATTGTCTGAGGAGTCTGGAAAAAATGTGACCAAAAGCAGAATTATTGGGCTGTCAAAACTTGATGTAAAGGATCGTTCTTGCAGAAGTGCCAAATGTTATGGACATTTTCTATTTGCTTGAAATGCATATAATACCCGGCAAACGTCGGCCATGAAAGCGCTGGATGGCGCCCACCCATGAAACGGGAATTTGAGCGATGACATTGGTTTTTGGGGATTCTCAGGCTCTTTGTACATGATGGCTAATTCGCATAGACCTGGGACTTAAAAACCCCTCAAAAGAATTGGAAAAGGATTAAAGTGGCACGATCCGGCTGGCCAGCTCACATCAGGTCTGCGTGAGACGACTGTTTTCTAAATTCACTCTTGCAGATTGCTCAGAGTGCCATAAACCACTGTTGCAGCCAAACGCATCGTTACTCATTTCAGCTAATTAGGGTCAAAAATAAGTTGGGGTATGTCACCCCAAAACCACTCGAAGCAGACGGCAATTTTGTTTTTTACATACTTACGTTCATCCAGAAAGGAGTCTAATTGTTCAATATGATTTCTGTGGTTGTTTCATTAAATTTTGTATAGAAGTTTTTAAAAATTAATTTGCCTAAATCTCTTGTCAGCAACGCCAAATGGACCCTATTAGGAAACCAAATTATTGTTCTCGGATATAAAATAAATATTGCAAAAATAAAGACATACGTTTCTATTTAAAGTTTTTTAAGCTCCCCACTCTTCTCCAGTTAATGGGTAATAAAAAATAAAACGTGTGGCTGATACAAAAGCTTTCATTAAAACTTATTTTTAAAATTTGCTTAAAAAATCTACAATAAATAGTTCGAAGTATTAAGATAAATTTAGCTGTTAAAGATATTAATAACCATCAAAGCGATTTAATGAGGAGTTCTTGTCATTTATGGGCCTTTCGATCATTTTTATTAAAGTAAAACTTAGAACTAAAAAACCTAAATTAAAAATTTATTAAAGCCATTAAATTTAGGAACACGTTATAAAAATGTAATTACAAAGAAATTTTATTTAAAGTTTTAGCGGCAAATATTTGTAACTAAAGTGAATAGCGAAAATGCCAGTGGCGGGCCTTTGAGCAACGCACGTACATATGAAGGTGGGACTCCACAACACAACAGTAAATAACAGACTAAATCCCTTACTTTCTGTCAATCTTGACGGAACAAAATTAGCATAATACTGGATTAATATTTCTTGCCCTGCCCTTAAAGTAGATTTTGCTACTGACTGGGAGAAAAGATGAGGAATTTATTATAAGTAAAGCTCCCTGTTCATATACTTAAGCATTTATCAATCAATTTCTCCACAATTCTCTGTTAGAGTTGGTTTAATATTCTGTGATTATTACTTTTATTAATATATCTTTATGTATTTTAAAATAATTTGTGTTTTCCGTAGTAAAGTGTAATTATTTTACAATAATTATCCACAATTTTGCCATAAAATTCAGTATTCTTTACAGCGAAGCAAAGAAGTAATAGAAATATTAAGCTGCAGCTAACTTCATGTACAATATATAAATGACAGTACTACCAACTTCATACTAATCAACACTCTTCCTTCCCCTCTCTCCAACAAACTCAAAAGCTGAAGCGTCTGAATAGCGACTCACAAATTACCATTCTCCATTTTTCGAATTGTTCACAGTGGGAAATGTTCACAGTTTCAACTATCCAGGATGTTTTGTTTGTAGGAGGCATAAAAGTTGGAATTGTTCTGTGATCTTCTGCTGCCGAAAAAGCGAAAAATTTTTGCAAGTGTTACAAGTTTTCAACGAAGGTTGTGAAGATGTGAATGACGACGCTCGTCCTGAACGCCTCAGCACATCCACTACAGACGAAAATGTTGAGGAAGTGAATAAAATTGCTATGGAGGATCATCGAATCAATATTAGAGGAATGGCTGAGGATGGTGGAGTAGCGGTTGGTTCATGTCAGGACATTTTGGCGCGAAGTTATTTGGCATCAACATTTTGAGAAAGTGAAGAAAATAGTTATGAATAATCAGAGAATAACTATTCGAAAAGTTGCTGAGGGTGGCGGCACAACGGCGGTTGGTTCAGGCCAAACCATCTGGGACTAAGGAAATTAATGCGTACATTATTGGGAATTTTTTCCCCGCCGACTTATCAAAAGAAGCAGCCAGAAAAAAGAACAAAATAGGTTTTATTTTAAAAGGAAAACATAAAACTCCTCTAACGATTTTTATGGTATTACGGCAAAATAATACTCTCTTTTTAAGAGTTTCATACGATCTTTAAGTTTTTCATTTAACTCTTAGCGATCACTCAAGTTTGTTGAAATCATTTTGTTAAGATTCGAATCCAGAGGAACACAGTCATATATAGACGGCTCCACCATAAAGTTGTTCAGTTGAAACTTTCCGATTAAGTGTTATTTACGGTATCTGAAGACATTAAAAAACAGTATATTTTTAATTTCCTGTTTGTTTCCAAATTATCTGGTTTTTAAAAACAAATCTTAATTATTTTCATATTAAAAGGAATATCCTTCATGATTGTATTTTCCAGTAACGAATTTCTGCCGCTCATAAAAAAACATTTAATAATAATAATTATTAATTTGATATTAATAAGGCTTTTGTTGTTATTGTTCTGTATTTCAACTCTTTTAATTATTGATTTTATTCGATTTTATTTGTTTGTTTTAGCACTTTGATTGAGTCTTTGTTTTATTTGATTGATTTTTTTTTTGTTTCTTTGTGACAAAAAGACAGAATGAAACGCGATGCAAAAAAGGAATTAAATTGAATTGTTTTCTTCGCGCTCCTCAAAAAAAAAATATTTGATTTATTAGTTAATTTGCAAACGTGTTGGAATTTTTCTTTAAAATTTAAGGAACATTGACGATTTGTTGTAAACAAAGATTTTTACAAATCATCAATTATTTGCCTCCTTTGAAAAATTTTCGCTGTCGCTGTCGCTGTCTCTAACCCCGTAATCGCTGTTTGTCGTTTGGACTTTCTAGACATTTTTTCTCAATGAGCAAATAAATTGTCAGCCACTTGTGTGTCAGTATTCGTAACAATTTCATTCCAGCGATTTTGAAAATTAAATACAAATAAGGAAACTGTTCCACGGAAATGTTTTATTTAATTTTTTAACGCAAAAAATTAAACATTTCACTTTGACAAAAACGCTTCTTGAATTTCAATAATTTGATTGCATTTGAATTTTTCACTTTACGAGCATTTCGCTCACTTCAGTCTTTCAATTTGTTCGTTCCACAGCGCATTTTAAGCTGAGACACTTTTTTCAGAATGTATGTGTGTGTGTATGTGTGTGTGTATGTGTGTGTATGTGTGTGTGTGTGTGTGTGTGTGTGTGTGTGCGTTTATGTTGGTTGCAATTAAAATACTTTGTCGTACAACATCTCGGCAGACAATTTTCCTTTGCGCTTGAATTTCAGTCAGATTTTTAAAGTTTTTTTTTTTTTTTTGCAATTGAAAATGGCAGCAACAACTTTCCTTTTAAATATAGTTCCCATGGAAAATGTTTGTAGGGCAAACAATTATTCTGGTTTTGGGGACTTGTTGCAGTTAATTAAGCAGTCAATTAGCAAACGTTTTCAAAGGCGATCTACTTTTTACACAGGATATGGATAATTTGCTTTACAAAAGTTTAACAAACAATTAATTAAAAGTGTTTTGTGTTGCAAGTTTCCGTTTGTCAAAAGTGATGAAAATATTTAGAGTGCAAAACTTTTAGGCTTTTTACAGAAACAATAAGTATCAAAGGAATTTTGCTGGCCGAAAAGAAACAAAAAGAAACGTTTTTCAGTGCTTAAGGAGCGGTTAGATGTTGAAATGGCCCAAAACAAGTCACATGCCTGTAAGATATTCGTATTAAATAATTTCTCTCTTTATGCACAGACTGTAATATCGTTTAAATCTCAGCCGGGGCTTCATAAGGCGAAAGGGCCTCTAAAACTCTAATTTGAATGATTCTGCTGCAGAGGTCCGGCTGAATTTGAGCACTGAACTGGGTTATAGTGACTTGATGCCGACTTCAGTAAAAACCCCCCAATAAAAAGTCTAGTTGGTTCAAAGTACACGGTCTTAATACTACATTCACGTAACCTTTGCGGGCATAACCAAATCGGTTATGCAGAACGTGCACTGCAGCGTCCACTTTGTGGCACGTAGAAAGGAAAATCAAAACTCTATTAAATTAATGTGCCATCCTTTGAAATTTCTTTCTTTCTGACCTATTATTTCCTTGTAAGAAAGAAGCTGATTTTTGTGTAGTTAATAACAAATAAATTTAAAAGTTCAGTCAAAAGGACTTCTTCGCCGCTCATATTTGTCACGTCACAGTTACTCATACTATAGTCACCACTTAACAGACATGACCCATGAACCATATCAGTGCCGTGACCATTACTATTAGTTGGACCAGCCAAACTATAGTTACGGCTAAAAAATGTATTTGTTGTGACCAATAATTTCATTATTAATAATTCTAAAAAATGTATTAAGAACTCTTATAAAAGTTGTCCGTCAATTTTGTTTTTAATTTTTTGTTAGAGGCAACATTAAGGGACAAATAACAGGTGAGACTGAGAGCTCAGCTGATTACAGTTCAGGACTAAAAATTCTCAAATTGACAATTAGGATTTCGCCGCGTTTAGTTAAAATGCAAAGCTCGCCAATGCAACAACAAAACAAGACGAAATTTCAACTACTTGTTTGTTTTTGTTATGACTTCGTGATATGCGAAAAAAATTAATTATTCCTCCTGAACTTTCGACAGGCCTAAAACATAAAAAATGCATTTAGTAGCGCTCTCAAGCTCAGTTCTCAATTTGAAACAACTTTTCAAAACCATTTTAGAACTTTATCTATAAAAAAAAAAAAAAACTTTTTGTTGGAAGGTTCCTTTTAATTACATACATGCAAAATATATAGATATTAATATTTAATAGAACCATTTCACTACATTTCAATAGTTGCAATGAACTTTTAGCACAATGTTGAGCTGCTCTTACTCATTCCAATAATTATCATTTGCTGCATTTACAATCCTCTTCTTTACAAATTCAAATCATTCATTCATTTTGCTTTCAAAGGTTCAATAGTCTTTTCGACGGCTTTAACGCACGTTTGGGCGTCAGGGCTCGTTCGCTTAGTCAGCACGTGTTGCGGTGAACTGTATCAGTCATTCGAAGGAGTCATAACACGTTTACGGTAAACGCTATTATGACACATTTAGGTTGTTACGTATGTGCGTACATAAATATGCATGTTTTGAGAATCAATCTTTCAAAATAGATACATATTTATTTATTAATTAATTTTCTTTATCTTTTTTTTTTTTGTACATATTGTTTGACCCAATCAAAACTGTTTGTTGCCGCCTTAAAAAAATGCCTTAAATTAATAAATTCTGTGCAAATCTTGATTCTGGAAAATTACTTTTCAAAAACTCTCCATCCAAAACTTCTGCTTATCTTGATTTCTTTTCCCATTACAAAAGACTTGTATTCTAGGAAATTTCTAGCCGTAGCGAGTTCCCAAAAAAAAAAAAAAAAAATAGCTGGTATTCCGTATTATCCTTTTGACTATAAACATATCTCTTGTTTTTATAATAGATGTGTCTCAAATTTCATTTAAAACGCTTTATCAATGCAGAGAGAGACAATTTGTTACATCAAGTATTACCACTTTTAGACTAAATTCTCTTCATATTTATATAAAACTAGATTAACTCGGTGTGTGTTTTATACATGTATATAGATCTTAAAGTAATTGATTAGTCGGTCATCAATCGTCTTGAATTTCAGAAAATATGCAGTATTATCTTAGCGATTTTCACACAAAAGATATTACATTTGTAAAATATTTAATTAGATTAAGTAAATGGTACGTTTAGACGGCAATACACAATACTAAGGTTATGTACGATCAAAATATAACAAAACTATCTGCATGTTTAAGTCAAAAAAAAAAGTAACTGTTGTAAGTTTTTTTCAGATTCATGCATCTGGGCTAAATAGAATCAAAGTAAAATCCCTAAAGGACAATGAAAAATATGAATAAGAAACAAAGAGTTTCATACAACCGGTTTCGTGTGCAACAATTAAAATAATCGCTATATACAAGACAGCACAATTAAATAACAAAAAATGACTATAACTTTTCGGCGTGGGGTACCATGATGTTCACACATTTCTAGACGCCCATCACATTTTTCTTAATTTGAGCCTGTCTCTGCAGCAGAAACATATCTCTAACGAAGAAACGCTCGACTAACCAATTTGTATTGTGAAAAATTATAGTCCGATCATTCGAATTTTTCTGCCCTATTACTGAATACCCGAATTAGATTCCCTTTAGACATTTTTGAGAGCAATTATCGTGTACAGACACCTCACGTCCAACTAAATGTCCTGCCCGACATGAATTTTTGTACACAAGCAAACATGTCTGCTTGTGTTTACATTTATATTGATTTTTTAATTAAAAATTAAACAAATTCTCCACCCCCCCTCCCCCCTTTGGGGGTAGAATTTCACACATTAAAATTGTGTGGTGGTGACCATAAACTATTGGCCCGTGTGTACGAATATGTAAATTACAAACATTATTTTGTATAAAAATGTCACTGTTTATGTCAAATTACCGTTAATGAAATTGTCCAATTCAACAGTGAATACAGGGGCGTTACTTGTCACACAGTTGCATGTCACGTTTTTTAATTTCTGTTTTTTTTTTTTGTTTGCTTCTTTTTGTTGTTGTGCTGTTAACTGGCTAAAGCTTCAACGCATCAGCCAGCAATAACACAATGTGGAAAAGCAACTAATCAACACCTTCAACCCCAAAAAAACACTTGTACAGAAATTCATTTAAAAATATTCACGACTAAAAACACTGTGATTTTGGTAAGGCGAAAAAAAATTGTATAAATTGTATAAAGTGAAAAATAAAATCAGTGGCAATAACTTGTTTTTAGTGCTGAAATCGATCTGTTACAAAAACAACAGTAAGATGAGACACAAACCCCACAATATGACAGCAGCACAACAGCGACTGTAATACTCGTATTGAAAAGCAAGAGAATCAAATGAAAATAAAACAAAAAGTCGCATTAATATGGATATTGCGAAGCTCAGGAAACAAAGGCAAACTTACAACAAAAACACAAAATTAGACGATTAGAAAGTACACCCTGCTTTCGGCCGAACTGCAATCAGGAAACTTTTAGTTTGAATCTGCAACTAAATTTTGGTATTTTTGTTATTGTGCGCTAAAAATGATAGTGCTGAATAAAACTTATGGGCTCCCAGATCATGTGGCTGTTTCAGGATTATCGTGGGCAAGACTCCCAATGACAAATGTCTTGATTTAGATATACATAGAAATAAAGAATACAGGCAATAAATAGTTCCATTATTTCATATATGTATGTATATACGGAGCAGCAACTTTGGGTACCAACTCAAAGTTCATGCAGGTATTTCAAACTTTATACCCGTTCTACACTTTTCTCAATTCAAGTTACATGCAACGTTTTCGTTTTCGCGATCAGCTGTTGCATGAAATAATATTATCCAGTAAAGATTGATAAAGTTTCTAAAGAAATTCATGCACACAATATATTGAGCAACGACATGAAAATATAATATGAATTGTCGGTTTGAGGTGCCAAAAACAGCTGACATTTGTCAAAGAAGAAACTAAACCTACTCTTCGGATTGTGCGCATCTACGCACTCTATGCTTTATGTTACGTAACATTGTCACATACAGTTATACGGGTTCCATATTTTTTTTTTTTTTTTGGCAGACGCGTATATGTTCTGTGGACTTTCAGCTGTACTTATTACTGGAACGCTGTCGTATAATCATGGAATTGGCTTAAGTCAGTACCTGCCTTGCGGTCTTATCTAACGGATGACGAACCAAACTGGAGTTAACCAACAGCCTTATGTGACCGGCAAGACACACAAATATAGGTGGCAAATAACTAAACAGCTGGATCTATTAGGTGTCCTCTGGGCAGCCCCGTTTATTTTAAAGAAAATAAAATATGAAAAGTAAATTTCCTTCTAATAAGACGCCATTACTGACACCAAATAAGGGATTGATAAGCACTCTGCGTGATAAAAAGCGGTGATAAAAAGCGGTTAATTGACCAAACCTTTAGAACGCCTCAAATAATTCTCCCGGCCAAAAAAAAGTCTATGCAATAATGTTCAAAATTCGAAAAATGAAAGTATATGAAATGGCGGACGATATAACCATCTGAACCGACAAAGTTATACGCGTTATAGTGCAAAGAATGTTTGAAAATTTTGCAGAAGCAACACAAATGAATTACGAGTAGAAGCATTTTGTACACTAGATCGGAAAAAGTAAGAGTAAAGGATTTCTTCGGGTAAACGTGCACCATAGGATGCAATAATAAGCCAGTGCATAACAAGATTATGACCACAGTTTTATGAAATAGACAAATTCTCACAGATTATTACTGAGAGCTTTTAGCAGACCCACTATTACTATACTGATCCACCTGCATTCAAATCTATTAAAAAAAATATATAGTGGAATGTAAATCGAATACATGGTATTCTACAACAACAACAACAAAACAATTTGTTAAGCCTGCCTAATTGCGTTTCGTTTATGTGAAGTAAGATCTAGCCGAAGGTTATAGAATTATTAAATTTATTTTAATTTACTTAATATCTATCCACCCTTGCGTCGGCCCATCAATCGCTATAAGCACAGTCTGACGATATTAAAGCTGATATTTTCACAGCCGCTACGGCTGAAAACAGCTGCTAGTAGAAGAGAGCGCGAAAAATGCAAGAAATGAACACAACATAAGGTGTCCCCATGTCACAGCCTGTGTTTTAGAGTAACGCCAGCGGTATCATGAAGGTCAGTAGCACCGCAAAGTGCCTTAAAAATGGAGACCTCAATCATCAGATATTAAATTAAATTCATTCCATAACCCAGCCAGGATGCTCAAGGCGTCATAGCCTTTCGTAGCGCCTGATAACAAAAAATTTTTTTAATATATATTGAACTGTTTTGAGAAAAAACTAAACTTACAGGAATTTTGTTCAGACAGCATAAATCTCATTTTACATTCCATTTTCAAGTCGTCTTGGCTCGCCCATAAAAGCAGCGTGAACGAATGCAGGTTAATGATCACTATACGATCAAATTGCTGTTAGATGACAGAGATGAGTAGACTTGCAAAACGGACATAAAACGAATACGAGTTTGAAATGACACATTAGGAGGAACTACATATATCCGAAAAGGCAATGCCAAAGCAGCTAAACAAATAATACGCATTGAATTCTATCCCCAATTATAATAGAGTTGTTGTTACAATAAACAAAACAAAACAAAACACGACGGAAACACAAAAACAAAAACTGCACTAACGAAATTGACAGTTTATTAGCACGTCATAAGAGAGCAATAACTCTCACTGATGTTTTGCCACAATAACAACCGTAAAATCTACTAAAACAAACTGCGCCAGCAGCTGCTGCGGCAACAGATCGCAAGTGCATAGTTTTGGGGGTATAAAATATCTAAAAGTCCAGCATTCAAGTTCAGTCTAGACGCGTTCTTACTCCAGGAACTGACTTTCCTTGCAAATAAAAAACTAAACGTTTTAGTTGGAGATCAAAACAAACAAAAAACAATCTTAACGGTTTTCAAGTTTTTTGTAAAGTTTTTTTAGCAAAAAAAATTGAAAATCTTGTATCTGCAAATTGTTAGTTTATTTCCGGAGCTAAACGAATATTGACGAAAGCTTTTTATTGCCTGCAACAACATAAAAGTGTTTCTGTTAAGAGTTAAGCGGAGAGTGCCAAAGAGCATTTGCATACAGCGTGAGACGTACAAAACCGAAAGTGCATTAAAACGATACTAGAGATAAGAAAAAGAAAAGCTTTTATCAGCAACAGTAAATAATTAACAGTTAAATTAACAGTTGACGATAAGAGGCAATTTACAGCTGTCAAATATCGTGCTTGGACTTGTGTTCGTTTTCTACTACATCAAGGATTAATTAATTTATATATTCAGCAAAAAGGTGAGTCAATGTGTTTCCAATACAAAACTGCTTATCCATGCAAAACAGTTTTCAATTTGTTATAAAAAAAGTTCATATATAAAAGTCAACACACGAATTCTTTTCCATGAGATAATAATAATAGTTTGTTTGTAAAAATACCATTTGCGGAATTAAATTTAAATCATTAAAACTAATTAGAAATTTTTATTGATTTTCGAATTAAAAAAAAATTGAGTAATTTATTGTTATGACCAAAACCGTTGCAGATTTTAATCAAAATGAATATATATATCTTTTTTTTTTAAATATATTTCGCAAGATCGGTTGGCTGAAAAAATCACTTATACGGGCTTTGCGAAATATAGTTAATGCGAGATTAAACGTCAAATCTAGTAGACGAGATATCCCATGCAAACTGAAATCTAGCCAAAATCTCCCAGTTGCAAGCGACGCAACTGTGGTTTTTTTTTCATTTATGACTAAAAAATAGAACACTATATAAATAAAACCTGTCAGTTTGTCAAAAAAAAGGTACGGAACTCTCAGTTTGCACAAAAATTTACTCTACTTATTTTTTAATTCGATTTATTAAAAAAAGTAGAGCACAAATTAAAACAAATCAATGCGAGTTATACACAATTATATTTTTTTTAGGTAGTTTCCTTCATTATGACAGGAAATCTTGCTAAATGTCAGAAAACAATGTTGTAAACACGACTTAGATTTTGATTGAAATCCAAAAGATTTCGCTTCTGTGTAATTGCGCTATTAGAAAAGCGAATAAAGTTTATTTGTTCCTTCTGAATGGTAATAGTTTTTAATACTTTATGAACAAAACCATAGTGGCTTAGCAAACAACTGATCAAAAAGTAAACACTTCACTTGTTCCTCTTGCTTGCACAAGGAGCACCGAGCCCTAACAAGAGTATCCCAATACTCTCGATCTGATGCAAGAGGTTTAACTGCTTTTTAGCACATTTAATTTGATTGCTTCCCTGTGAGAGCTGGTGCTCGTCGTTGTGGATTGACTGTCAGTTTTCCAATACCAAAGTTGGTTAAATACTGCCAATATTGCCAAATTGCTAGTACTGCTAGACTCGAAAAATCACTTAAACGTATTAATTAATTAAATGGCCTGCATTTGGCCATCACTCTGCGATACAAGTCGAGCTTGTAGCAGAATAAGGTACCAATAAAACATTCTGAAATTCTATTCAAAGACTTTTGATCTGCAAAGGATTTTCATTAAAGCTTTTGCGTTATTTCTGTCTTGATACAAAAAAAAAATTTATAATTTTTTGCGCGTCTGAAAGTCCCACTGGGGCTATTGTGTATGGAATTTAAGAAGGAAAAAACAATGGCTGCCGTAACTTCTCGTTTCCTTAGGATCCAAGCTGAATTTACCCGATGTTATAGATTATGTTGTCTTAAAAGAAAAAATATTGACGTCCTAGAATTTGATCTAATCGAATACATGGATTTGTGCTCTAATTAAAATCTCTACGATTATTTCTTAAAACTTCCAAATTTTAAATAATATAATACAAATTATATATATCGGGATATATATTCCCGTATATGGTACAGTAACAATAGAAATCGTCTTGAAGTTTTAGATTGTGGGTACTAACTTGTTATAAAGAAGAGATTGGCTAAGTGTTAGCAAAGTTTCATTTCCTAAATTTCGAGCATGAGGTGTTCAAAGTAGATTTCCTGACGTTGTTTACCGCATGTTTAGCGCTTCCAGTGCAACAAATTTTGACAGCTAGAACAGCCTTGAGAAGTACTCGCCGATATACTTTTTATTGTGTTTTTGCGCAATTTCTCATTTAAGACACGTAAAACCTTTTAACGGCGATATATTGGCATAAAACTCGTTTTAAATTTATTTGTTAAGTTTTACTACAAATTCTATAATATATTATAATTAATATATTAAGCAAAAAAATAGGGCTTGAGGGCTTATGTCCTTGGACAAACATGGCAGTCTTCGCTAGGTCTGTTGTGCCAACAAAATTTATATTTATATGTTAAAGAATTATAGTAATTCAAACTATTGCATGAAGTTCCTCAGCTCACTTATGGTGTAAACAAATTGAGGTTATACCAGTAGTTGTAAGAGACTGAGGCAGCGATATAAATATTATTTCAAAACCTCATTATACTGCCTGCGCGCTCACAAGTTTTATGTTTTTGCTCTTCCCACCCTGAGTGTGTTATTAATATATTCATTACCCTGCTGTTTGTTTTATATTCATTTAGGCCACCCTACAGAATCTGCTTAGGGAAAGCAGCTGATTCACTTATCTAGAGTGTAGTGTGAGTTCCTTAATATAATACGATTATATATCAATTTTACCAAGCATTATTTTCTGAATATAATTTATTGCTACAACAATAGTTTGGTTGGATACAATCATGTTATATGATTGATCGAGGACAAAGGATTTTTTGTTGCTCTTAAAATATGATCATCTCCTCCACACACTTTTGTACTTTTATAACGAAGAGGGTAATTGTTGGCCTGTAAGCACTAGCAGAGGTACCTCTACCGCGCAGTGCGACCACAAATTGGTTCAGCTTTTGTTTAGCAAGTGCTTTTGTTTTACGCGATGTTGTTTCATTTGAACTTTGAAATTCGGTAAATCCCTTCTATGCAGCTGGAAAATTGTTTACATACGATGCACACAAATTTGCAAAGAACACTCTGAGTAAAAAATGTCTTTTTGTTTTTTATAATGACTTTATTGTTTTCGCAATAAGAAACCTAAACTGATCAAATTTTAGTTTAAAATACGAACAACAAAGGAATTTTTAGTTTGAAAAAAATAATGAATAGAAGAAAAAACCAGCATTTAACTTAATAAATATTAATGTTGTTTGTTGTGTAAAACAACTGAAATTGACAAACAAATCAAATCGTGTCAATTCAGCCATCAGTAAAACATCAGTTCAATAATGAAATATTCCATTTGCGGCGCTTGGAAAAAAAAATTCTTCAATAATTGAGCAAAACAACCAATTATTTACATTAAATAATCGTTCACATTAAAAACAAAATAAAACAATACAATTTAGCAAATTAAATAATAGCAGAAAATCACTTTTTGTTTAAAAATCAACTTCGTGGAAAATCTTATGCCAGCGGAATAAATTTACGAGGTGAAATACTCGTTTAATACTATTAATTACTGGAATTACGTTCGATGGAACAACTAAAACAGAATACAATCATTTAGAAGTATTAGTCTGAGAATAGTATTCCTAAAGATTAAATGAAAGCAATAAATTACCGATTTGAATAATGCATTATATATCCATGAATTTCAAAAATTTCAATTGGCCACATTGTTTCGCGTCGGCTTAATCTGTTGCTTACAATTCAGTTGCATTACAACAAATTACATGATTGAGCTGGGCCCACAAATGTAAAAGCTGACAAAACTTCGGAGCGTAAGCAAGGGGACCTCAAGTGCGGCCAAAACCATCTTTAACGCCGGCAGCAATTTTGTATACGAATTACACCAGATGGCAACTTTTTCCAACTTATCTTGTTATGAACTTTAATTTTATCCTCTAATATATTAGAATGAGGGAAAATTAAAGAAAAAAACGTGGCTTTAATCTTAAAGCTTAGCAATTTGTAGTACTTAATCGGTTTCTAAATAACACATCCTGTTTTGAATACTGGCTCCTTTACCGAAGTATTTTCCCCACTATATTCCCTATGAGTGATCGGTTTAATGCATGAAATGAGTTATTTCTCTCTATAAACAAGTTCACGAATCGAAGCCTCATTTTCAAAATAAATTTAAAATTTAATTGAAGTGCTTACCAATCGTAGAGCTTTCAGCAGAAGTCCAGTATCGCAAAAAATAACGACTACGAAAAATTTAGATATAAATGAAGATCTCATCAACATGTTGCTTTCTTGATCAGATCCACTTATTTCAGCAGCATTTGTAAAAATATACTTTAGTACATATTTTTCGCAATATAGATAAATCTTTTTTTTTTTAAATATACAGAAAATTTTTCAATAACATAAATGTTTGATGCAAATAAAAAAATTTTAAAAATTTATTTTAATAGAAATAATTTTCTAAGCATGGCTGCGATTTTTGGAACACCCTGTAGTTGTTGAAACCCATATGATACCCAGCTGAAGGGCAGAAGATGTTTTCTTACAACATCCTTTTGAATTTTTAAAATATCTTCATTATTTCATTTATTTATGATTTTTTGCAACGGAAAAGGTCAAAATGTATCTTCAAAAAGGAGAAAATTGTTTTTGTTATTTCTTGTTACAAAATCACGAGGTAACGAACTGAAATTGTGTTAACTGTGTAGTACTAATTTTAGCCCGCTTCACCAGCGTAATTCCGGAATAACAGTTACAGAAATTGGCGCACACCTCTACCAAATGCGCCTAAATAGAAGCGCCCACGGCTTGTGAAAATCAATATCAATCATTCATCTATTTAACAGAAGCGTCTAAATAAAAATTGAAACAGACAATTCTGAACCGAAAATAGCATTTAAAAAATTCATATTTTCGCAGCCAAGTTTCTGCCTGACAATGATGGCCACCCCGGCAACGCTGGAAGCGCCAATTTAAGCATGTCTGCAACAAGTAATTTTATTATTGGGAATTATTTAACTGAAATTTAAAAAAATATATATTTTTTATATCACGTTGTAGCACTTGATTTCAAAATTACTATAGTTTTCAACAAATAATTTGTTTATGCCACTTAACATATATTTTTCTATTTAATTGTTTTGCCAATCTTTTAGATAAAATATAAGTAAATTTTGTTCATGCCTGAGAGCTTCTTAGTGGCACCTTTTCAAAAATTAAAAAGTGACACAAGAAAAAATGAAATGCATTTGGTCATGCCTCGCCAAAATAAGCAATATGTAAAAATGCTATATTATATAGAAAAGGATATCCTACAGATTCGATCAAAAAAATTCCTTGATCATAATTGCCTTTCGAATAAAAGAACTATTAAAAAAATTTGCATTCTATTTTTTATGTCCACTGTTTGTGTATGTATTCATATTGCGACCTAAAGATGTGAAGGGCAGAGGTTAAATGTATGAGTTCGGGCAGTTTTCGCCCATAAGAGAAAAACAACAACAAATCGTAACATTGAAATATTTTATGTTTGAATTTCACAAAACCCCAACAGAGCGCACCCACAACAATCGAACATAAATTTGTGAAAAGGCTCTCTAATCAAATGAGAATTATTTCGCTCTATAAAAAAGGCCAACAACTTGAAACACTGACACGACTAAGTGCTTAATTATTTGACAGCAACAATCCAACCTTAAAAATAGAAACAAAAGTTGTGTCGAATACAGACCGGCTAAAAAAAAAACTCACCAGTTCGGCAGTCAACACCATTTACAAGGAGAATCGTTCAGAACAATTACGACGCCTGTAGCACGATATGGAACGTTAACGTTTGTCAATCTGTTGATTTGTGACATGTCAGTTATTTTGCTTTAAGTCAGTTTTCTATTATATAATATGTTGGCAACGGTAAAAGTTCGACATCGTGTGAACGGCTCTTTAAATGAGTTGCTTTCTTCAATTTCTTTAGGTTTTGGGATTTCATAAATCACTTTCCATACTTCAATTTCAATAAAAGAAAGTGGGTGTGAGACATCGCGCATCCAAAACATGTCGGAAACTTGAATCAGGCTGAATTAGAATGCTGTCATTGTTTATGCAACTCAAGAAAATCCCGCTGGTAAGATTCCAATTGATGGTAGGACAATAAAACTTATAACATTTTCACACGAATGCATATAACGTGATTCGCTCTCTCGCTCTCTCTCTCTCTGATGGTTTTACGAGTATTAAAATTAAGTTTGATACGCCACCTCGGTTTTCAGTGAGAGTTTAAGAAATGCCAAATTAGCTGATATTAGCAACTTATTAACAAATGAACGCTAAGTTGATATTGTAAAGGGCTACATGCTTATCCCACGATATAAAAAAAATGATTTGAGGATTATTTATGAACTGAATTTTGCAAGTTCTAGGATCTATGCTACTGACATTCAAGATATTGCGATTGGCTCAGTCACTTTTCTGTAACAATCTGGTTTTAATTAAATTATAATTTATGTGCTACGGAAACGCCCATACCCCGGTTTTTATTTTCACTTATCATTTAATATAGTTTTAAAACTATTTTAAGAAATATTTAATTTTATTTCCTATATCTATAATTGGCTGCAAAAGTTTCCGTCAGCAGCGATTTGGCAACAATATTGTTGATAACAACAATAAGTATTTTATTCCATAAGCATATTATTGTTGTAAGTTAATGTGTTTATCATTAAAACTTATATGGGGTTTTTCAAATTAACTAATTGATGGACCAAATTGCAAGTGAAAACTTTCAAGTTATGAAAACGGTGTTCCACAATTCCAGCACAAAAACCGCCAGTCGCTTAAAAAAAACAGCACAAACGAAATGGTGTAGGGCACAGAATTGCTATTTTTGGTAACAAATTGAATTTTTTTTTTAGGAGTACCAGTATTTTCATTGTAGTGATATTTGGCGTGACAGTTGAGAATTCCAGCAAGAGAATGCGTAGCATTTGTGGAGCCGAAGAGAAGACTCAGCTGGAGCACGTACCAATTATTTAATGTAAGACTGTAGTGGTGGTTGCTAGAACAGCTAGCGGAGTACTAACTTTTCACAACAACAACAACAACAGCGAGCAAGCAAGTCAAATGAAAACAGTAACAACAAACTTTCAACCACCGCATAAAAACTGTGTACAACAACAATACTCGTACACCGAGAAAAACTATTATGACACTAAACAGAAAGGTCTCGCTTTACGTTGATTACAAAAAAAGAATCGGCTGTAAGAAATCAACTATTACATTTTGAACAACAGGGCTAAAAATACAAGTAAAACAAACAAAAAAACAAAAGCAACGTCAATTATTGTTTTTCTGTTTTTTTTTTTTTTTTTTTAATAACAATAAACGAGCCAAGTTAAGACTAAAAACTACATTAACAAACGGTAACGAGTCGAAAACAGTACGTGCACTGAAAAGGTTGAGTTTTGTTGCGTTCTATTCTGTCTTTTTCTTCCTAATGGAAAGATTTATTTCTTTTTTGTTTATTTAATAATTCGAAAGTATTTAATTGTTTTTGGAAAGAATATTTCCATCTAACAGTTATTAAGGAAAATAAATTATTAAGAATTAAGAAGTAAATTTGTTGCAAAAAGAAGCAATTTTAATATAAAAAAAAAATCGTAGTGAAAGCCTAGAAGAAAAAAGTATAAGTCAAAAGCGTGAAGCTTAAATATCTTAATAAAAGAAAAAATTTTAGATTAAAATAATTTAATAAAAAATTGGAAAGAGTGCAAAAAAGATAATAAATTAAATGTAAAGTAAAGAAATATCTATAAAGTTAAATGTTATTAAAATTTAAGGCAAACTATAAAAAAGTTTAATTCAATCGTTAATGAGAAATTATCAAAAATATTAAAAATTAACACAAATAATATAAATTTCATAATTGCACTATTATACAGCGCAAGTGTTTGTTAAAAAACAACCAGCCGCAATGTTGATTTAACTTTATAACAAATTTTTTAAAGCATGGTTTCATAATAACACAATTTTTACTATAACGAGTATTTATTCAATTTCTTAAATATCTAAACGTAAGACAAGATATAAATGAGGTGACAGTATTGCTTTGTAGTACAAATATAACAATTAATATATGTTTGTAGCCAACTATATAATCGTTTAAATACGACATCTTAAAGAAACATGTTATTGTTTTGAAATTGGCATGAAACCATATTAATATCAGGACACTTTTTATGATTAAAACAAAATTGTTTTCTTAATCATACTTCCGACTGACTTAACAATGTTATTGTTATGATCAAAGCCAACGATGAGCCTTGGGTGCACCTCAAATCTTGGCATTCCGTTTACTGGTTTATAGCGGAAATCGGTTTTGTCGGCTAAAGCGGAAGTTCGGATGTACACCTTCTTCCGAAGTAACTACAATAAAAATTTTAACTATAGTATAGTAAATATAATATAGTAAATATACTATAGTAAATATACTATAGTAAATATAATATAACTGTATTATAGTCCACAAAATTTATATTTTTCTCAAATTTCACGTACTTGTATTTTATAAAAGTTTTGTCGGAACCAGGGTTTATCCGAGCAACACAGTAGGTAACATATGAACAGGACAAAACATGTTGGTATTTTTCGTTTGTTAAATCAAAGAGGAACACAATAATTGGCATAAAATACGGGCAACATTTTCTTATATTTTGTGGCCCATTGAGCATCGAAAGTACAGCAAATCGATACTAGAATTTACTGATAACACTGTGTCCATTGAACGAGTGTGCTTACGGTGCTTAGCAATATTGGCAATTTGCAGAGTGTTATTTTTTATTTTATTAATTTTGTTTACTCTCACAAGTAAAGGGAAATCCCTTAATGTGATAGCGGTGGCTTTTGACCCGTGAATTCTTTCAAATATTTAAATCCTTTTTTTTTTAATTCTAAATAGTCTATACTTTACAAAACCCTTTTGACATTTCTGAACTCTGGTGCAATACTGAACAAAACAAATTTTGCAATAATTTTATCTTGTCTAAAAAGACTCGTATGCGGTCGTTTTAATCTTATAAATTTTGCCTTTAACGAAATTGTGTCTCAAACATTTCTGATCTAATCATGTGTTTAAATTATTTGTTTTTTTTTTAATTTTTTTGCCGAAGTTGAGGCAGTTTTCTTATCTATCAGATAATAAATAAAAATAACAAAAGATAAAAAATGTTAATTAAAATTTTTATATTTCATATAGAGACAAAATTTCTTCTTCATATTTAATAACGTAATCAGTTAATAAATTAGTTGCATATAGAATTTACGCGCTCAGATAATAATTTTTCAAAACAGTGGCTGAAAAACGGAGAAACTGTGATATTTTTTCCAAATTTAATTTATTTTAAAAAAATATTAGAGATCAAGAAAAGTTTCTTACCATTTATTTAAAAAAAAAAAACATTAAAGAGAAGAGGAAGTAAAAGTTTTCTTTAATCAGCAAATATATTTATTTAAGGGAAAAAATATATTTTTGGACAAAAATTTTATTGATTTTTTACAATAATTTTTTCTGTGCATTTTCTGGACCCTCCCCCTGAGACATGTAAACAAAAATGCAGCCAATAATATAAATAAATTTTTACATATTTTGATTTCAGTGTGAAAAAAGTACAAAAAATGCTGTCACACCTGCTTTAAAAGTCTAATCTTTAAGCGATATTTAAGCAATACTGGTATACTTGAAGATTTCAGAAATAAGTATTGGTTTTTATGGGTTAAGCCTATCCAAAAGCATTTCGTTAGTGGTTATTAGATTTTTGCCAAAAAAAAATGTAAAATTATTAAATAAACAAACATACAAACATTTATGAGAACAATTTTATTAAATAATGAAAAATGTCAATAAAAAGTATGCCAAAAATTTATAATATTTTGCCATTGACTTATTTCGTTAAACTCATTCAAAGCTTCGCTCGCCTCATTCAAATTTATTTTGGCCAAACTATTTAACCGTTTTTAATTAATTTTGAGTAGATTTTATTAAATACAAACTTGTTAACTTGCGCAAAATTTAGTGCCACGAAGTCTAACGGACTGGAAAAAGCTGATTATGGCGCCCAATAAAAATAAAAACTACACACATAATTTAAAAAAAAAAACCTATTTTAGATCTTCTCTAGACAACTAATTGATTTGTCAGCTTTTCTAGACTTTGTATTAATGGATCCATCATTTAATAACATTCTTTTGTAAAATATAAATGAACTTTCAATTCAGAATGCATTGACAACATTGCGACTCTGCAAAAGTCTCGATTATGTCGGCTTTAAGGGCTACGATCGACTGCGGCTTATTGCCACAGACCCTGCTACTTCAGGAAATCCCAGCAGACAAAAGTCACGAAGCATCAAATCTGTTTGGTCAAGTCACGGCACCATTACTAGGGATAACCATACCCTCAAATCTTTCTTACCGAATGTTGTCTACCGCCCTTAATTTTCAGCTCTCGAGGCAGTTGCAAAAAAAAAGTTTTATCCCGCTGAGACGAACAAATAAACCATGTAACAAATAAGTGATTATTTGGCTTACATATTCTCATAAATTAATATTTAATTTACCAAGTACCTGGTAAAAATAACGGGTTAAGAATGTTTACCAAAAAACCATAAACACAGGAAACATGTTTAGACATGCTCGAGCCAATTTGTTTTTTACTATAGATACAAAATTTCTAAAACAAATGAAAATATTCTTAAAAATTTAGACAAAAATTCCGGAAATTTTACTGGTAACTCAAAAGAATGAAAATATATATAGCAATAATATATATGTAATAATAATAATAATATATGAAACAAGTGCTTTCCGAAAAAATTACATTAAAATATAAAATATCCAACGAACTATTGGAAACTAAATCTAAACAATTAAATTACATTCGGCAATTAAAGGTGAGTCTGTAGATAAATAATGTTTTCCACAACTTGTGTTTTATTATTGTATAAAAAATAAATATTATATGCGGTTATAATTTGTTATTGCTTTTCAAATAAAAAAAAATTTCAAGCGTTATATGTTCGAAAAAGTCGTCCAAATTTAGTGAATAAAACGGGGTTAGATTTTTGAAAGACCACACAGTCAACACTGATACATTAAAATAATTTTCAAACATTTTATTGTAGTTCCCTGGATAGAGCTGTCTTAGAGGACTATTACTCTGCCCCGCCCCAAAGAAGGGACAATTTTACATGAGAATTTATAATCTTAACTTTTACTTTTCTTCTCTTCAAGTCAATATTTTTTGATAAATTCAATAAATAAAACTAAGTTTATTGATTAGAAGAGCTTCAGCCGTCCTTCGGAAAACAGCACAACTGCGTCGCGACAATAATTCAAAAAAAAAACTTTGTACTCAAGTGTAAAAAAAGGAAACTTGAAAAAGGGAAAGGACACTTTTCTTTTCATATAAGAATAGAGGAGGAAAAGAGCAGGAGGAAACGTCACAGCGCATTTTGTTCTTTGTTATTTGTTTAATTTTTGTGTCAATTGTGGCATTTCGTTTAAATTTAATTGTCATAATTATTGTCTGGACTCGTAATATCTAATGTGTGGACAACTTCTAGCGTTCTTAACTACTAACACACATTCTTTATTGTCACTGTAGGATTGTCAGTTGTAGAATAAAAATGTATTACAAATTGCTCATGAATCGGCGTAATGTGTCGAAGTGCGCGTAATTTTCACAAATAACGTCACTGCAAACACATTCTTCACAAGACTTTTTGGTTTTGACGGCTTAAGTTTTTAAACGTATTCAATCAAAACTGCTCATTTTTTATGCTAATAAAAATTTTAATTAAAAAGCTGTTGTGCAGGCATTTCTAGAAATCAATTAAGTATTAAACACCATTAAATTTGAGAATTGGTGCCAAAAATTCAGAACTTCATTGAACATTTTTCCTTATCAACTGATTCAACTTGAGTAATTATTTGTGTTATTTTTTTTTCAAAAAAATATTTTGCTAAAATTCCTGACAAATTTAAAATTTCTTTCTTTTTTTTTGTTAGAACATTAAAAAATTTGTTGGCAAATTAAAACCATTAGAAATCAACAAAAAAAAGTATTTTGAAATTTATAAATGAGAGAAAAAATACCTGACAGCAGTTTTTTTTTCTTAGTTCACACATTTTGACACTGAAACCGACAACGTGATTGGATTTTAAATAAAACTGAGAATAGATGTTTTATTTATTTATATTTAGTTGGTTTTCTTTTGCTTTGAAAAACTATAAAATTCAATAATTGCAAATTTTTATTAATGACTGAAATGAAGTGTGAATTTCAAATGCTATGAAAAGAAAACTAAAACTTCGAAAATTCAAATTTTGAAATATTATCGAATTTTAAAAAAGAAAATATTATTCCTAAAAAAGAAATTAACTTTCAATTATTTGGCCGGCTAAAATGTTTTTGAACAAGTTCAAGTTCAGTACTAAAACTCTGATGATAAATGTTTAATAAATCAAAGTTTATACGATGGTTGTCCCATTTAGCAACACAATTACTCACAAAAATTACAATTTATGTATATATATAAAATAAGTGGGTTTAAAATAAACAAAGAATGTGTTAAAAGCAGTATAAAACTGAACTTCTTCCAAATACAGTGCGAGCTCAATTTAGGCAATTGAAGGTATTAATAAAAAACCACAATCTCACTAAGTGAAACTTTGTGGTTTTATTAACATTGAAGCATTTTAATCTCTGTTCAAAAACCTGATTTTAATATTTAATCTATTTATCGTTTAGATCCTAAGACGTCAGTTAGTTATTTTAACTGCTTTACCAGTGACACGTTGAACGCCATTCTGGCAATTCGTGAAGGTTTCGAATGAAACTGTAGAACCGAAAACGTACACGAACTTCCTAGAGTTTTGGTAGCCGTGTCAAATTTTAACTGCTTTACCAGTGACACGTTGAACGCCATTCTGGCAATTCGTGAAGGTTTCGAATGAAACTGTAGAACCGAAAACGTACACAAACTTCCTAGAGTTTTGGTAGCCGTGTCAAACTAGCGACTCCTTGCCCTCTATACCTCGCAAAACGGAGTACCTGAGATATTAACACACCGAAGCATAAGCTGCTTCCCGAGGGGGAACAGGTGCAACGCCAAAATTCTCCAAATCGTATCGTTGCTTATGAAAGGTCTACGAAGCCTTTACCAGCGGATTCAGAAAATTTAAAATAAGTTTGAAAGGGATTGTGGTCCGAAAAAATTTCTTTAATGTTTCATTCAATTACATTTTATTTTTTTATGACTAAGAAAAATTATTTTGTACTGATAACAATGAAAATTTTGAAGAAATTGTTAAGAGTAGATACAGTGGGCGCCGCGCCTCGCACCACACTGTAAATATTTAGTTCTTTTTTTCAATATCACATAATCCTAGGATTTTATGGCATTTAGCGACAAACTTCATATAGACATAAAGAGTATTTACCATTTCAATATTTCAGGAAGTTTTGCACATAGAAACGTGCAATTTTATAAGAGATATGGAACTGATGATGCAAAAAGAAGCCACTAAAAAAGCTCTTGTTTTTAGATTGTATAAGAAGCTTTTTGTTCAGAGGTTTTCACAATTTTCATATTTTTTCTTATGGAACAAGGAACAACTCTGTATTAGAGGAAATCAATTAAACGACATGTAGGAGCAGATAACAGGCCAACGAAAAACATTTCCAAAAGTTTGGTCACTAAATGTGTTGTACACAAGTTCATCCGGCGGGTGCTTCCCTGTTCATCTCTAAAATGATTACCTTTCAAAAAACAAATTATATAAAAAAAAAAAACTGAAAACTGAAATTAACTGAACCGAAAAGTTCAATTGCCAAATTCAAGGCAAAAATTTCGCAACATCATGTTGTTATTGGCAACATTAAAGTTCTCCCTAGAAAAAATAACCATTTGAAGTTAAAATCGTTAATAAATTAGTTAAATGTTTAATTGAAAAGTTATGTTTTGTAAAGCGGATTAAAATGGTTTTTAAATGGACGATTTCTGTTTTTGCCAGAATGATTTATTTATTGAATGTTTAGCCGCCGAACAGCTGCGTTGCCGAATGGAATTTAAAATTAAGTTTTTCTTAGGAAACAAACATTTTATTTCTTTTCGTTTGACATCAGATATTCGCAGAGAAAGTAAAACGAGTATCGCGAAACTCAAAATATAATCGAGTGGCTTTTCAGCGCTTTTTTTCATAACGAAAGTTTCTTCAATGTATCCAGCTAAAGGAACTTTTAAGCAGATGTTCTATAAAATAGACCAATTTGAAAATAATTATTTCGGGTTAATGTTTTGCTATCCATAAAAAAGCAAACAACACCTTAAAAATTAGCAAATAAAGATATTATTTTCCTTAAGCGCTGGCCACAAATTATGACAGACATAAAAAGACTGATTGAATTCTCATATTTTGGAGAGACAGACTTTCAAACCGGTTCCAAAGAGTAATATTTCGCTTCTGTACTTCTTGTCGGACCGCCCTTCTAAGACCTTTGACAGTTCTGCCAACAACAGACGCTTAAAAAATTTAGCGAAACTGTTCGTCTTGAATTGTGACCGAAAACACACATAAACATTAAATGAATTTAAATAATTTTTGTAACCAAATCCGATGACTCATTTGTTGTTCTTCGAACTGAAAATCAGGCGCACAAAATTAAGTAAAAAATTAATAAATAAATTTTAAAAGTTTTGTTTTTTCATACATTCAGCAATTTCGTATTAAAAATTTGTTTATTTTTGTTTTTTATTAAATGCAATTAATTGATTTGTTTAGAAATACTGAGAGATTTAATTGTGTGTATGTACAAATATTTCGCCAAAAACTATAAAATGACTAATTTGAATATAAAGACTCATGCACACGCAAAGAAATTTAACATTTAACAATATTGTTTTTACATTTTCTTAAAATCACTTGTTTATTGTCATAAATCAGTTTGAGGAATAAAAAAATATAGATGTTTTTTATGTGTTTTCAATAGACTTGAAAATCTGTGAACTGTAAAACCTGCATAATAGTAAATTCAAATATGTTATATTTTTGTAAAACTATTGAATCTTAATATGCGATCTTGTCAATGTTAATGAAAAAAAATTCGCTTCATCTGGCATTTCATGTCAATTTGACATGATTTCATGCTGAAACTAAATATTGTTTTAGTAATAATTTCTTTAAAATTAAAACAGTTTCAAACTTTCCTTAAGGTTTTCAGTGTATGTGTAAATATAGGAAATCGACAGTCTGGAAGTTGCTGAAGCTGCTGCACTTGTCGCCTTGGCCCTTATTTATGCAGCATGTTTTACCCAGCGACCATGGACGGACAAAGCATAAGAGCGAAGTCTGTAAATTGTTTTGCTATTGTCGTTTTGAATTTGCGTACCCAAGTGACTATTCAGCGCTTATTAGAAAACTTTGAGCCTACCACCGCTTCAATAAGAAATAAACGAACACCTGCATGAAGCTCTCCACCGTCATCCAAAGGCACCGTCATCCAAAGGAGAGCGCAGGAGAATTAGAGATCGTTGATTTCGCTTCGCTACTTTGCTAATGTAACTAATTCAGCAACAGACGGTAAAGTTCTATAAACAGCTTCCAAATTGACGCTAATTTTTCTCAGAAACTCATCTTTAACGATGAGTCTCATGTGGGCATAAACAGCAAACAAAATTTCCAATTTGAGATGATCGCATTCCACACATCCAAAAGTAGTCAATATTTGCAGATCATTTTGACGTATTGGCTGCATTGATCCAAATCTCTATGAGAACGTAGTTGGTGAGGCCGTCACCCCCCACGGTCGTTTTGGCGGCACCAGCTGGTAGTCAGCTTAGGCCATTTTGGATATTTTGCACTTGTGACTTTAAGGCACTATCACAAAACTATAGGAGATATATCATGCGATATAATCCTATTAGACTATTTATTTGGGAGTGATATTAAGTAAATGTACAACAGTCAGAAATCGCAGCCACTTTCAAAGACAACCCAAACCAATCTCAATTCATCCCGATTTATGCTGCAGGATGATGAAAAATTAAGTATTTCGTATTTCCCATCTTAAATTTCGTACATAATTGATATCAAAAGGCCTTCGAAACTAATGCAAAGTTTTGATTTAAATTTAATGAAAGATCTTTTATTAATTTGCAATGAAACGATGACAAAATTAATTAGAGTGTTTTATGAAAAACGTAAACTCAACATGATGCCCTTATGATTTATTACTGTTTAGCTTCTGTTTACATTTATACATCCTTTAAGAAAAAGTTTAAAAACTTTCGCAACTTAAATATTTTGTTTAAAAGCTTTTAAAGGATAAGCATTAGCGGGTATCACATAGAACGAAGGATAATAGCTAAAAGTAGTTTTCTCGTCACTAAGATTTTGTGGCAACATTGTATGACACATGTTTTTCCGTTTATGTATATAGAAATGTATATATAAGATTTGGATAAGACAGGGAACAGTAAAAACAGGCAGCTCTTTGCCACCACAGTCAACAAGTTCCACATTTTGAACAAATAATGTTGTTGTTTTTTTTTTGTTATGGCCACACTTACGTACATGTGTATGTATGTAAGTATCCACACTGCACTTAAAAAATAATTTGGGTTGGGCAGCTGGCTTAGTTAATAGCTGTATGACACATGCTCTGACTCCCAGTTGTAGTTGGCATGTCTTTCCCCATAAGAGTTTTAACAATCTTTACGCACGTTTGTCTGCCGCACAAATAAAATATAAAATACAAAACAAAGCGCACTGTAAACAAATGAATTAAATAAAAATGAAATAAAAAAAACAACGGTCGGCAGCAGCAGCGGTAGCGGCACAAAAAATATTAAAAGATTTCTAGTGGTACCCAGACAAGGCACGCGTTCGTAGCAACTTGTTATAGTTCAACACAAAATAAAAGTACATGAGACACAGCAAATAGACTGAAAATATTGTGCAGCCAATTACTCGATCGTCAAACAGGTTCAGGCAAAATGAGGTGATATTTTTAAGATCATTAAAAGCAGAGATCGAAAGCAACCTAAACTTAACTTAAGCAAATGTGCTACAGAACTATCAGAAGCTAAATTTTTATTATGCTCATCACGCTCGAACAAATTGTGATCCGGCACATGTTGGCCAGAGTTTCCTAAAATGATAACACAAAATCTAAAAAGTATAAAGACCAAATTTCGAGTCGAAATCAAAAACAAACTGTCTCACGTTTTGCTTCACCTCAAAGCCGAGAACATGAATTTTGCTCTGCTGTATTTATTTATTAATTTATAACTTGGAAAATAAATTTTCAAGTTACAACAGCACAAAATGGGCGTGTAACGAAGGCCATAATATCCCTGTGTCTGACTTACACAAGCCATGGCCGACCTGAAATTCCCCAAATGAACCGTAAATCTATACAGCTATTCAATTCAGGCCATTCTATAAAGTTTTCCCCACCTTGCCAGGCTCTTTTACTACCAAGTGCTGCCAGCCGTTAATATACAATAAACACACACCCCTCTTTTTTGTCACTCTTTATTACCCCCGTTAATAAACATATTTCGATATTAATCATGCCAAAAGAAATACAAAAATTAACAAGAACAACAAACAACACATATTTATTCTTAATCATAAAAAAAAAAACTAAACATAAGAGATGAAAAAAACGAAATGAAAGCGGAAATACTAGGAAATTCCCTGCTAAGAAAAACCAACGAAAACACAAAAATTAAAAATCAATTCATTCACAATGAATTATTATTTTATTTAATATTAGTAAATGATTACAAGTTGAGCACCAGCCACAAAAGAGAAAAACAAAATCAGGGCAAATCAACGCCAGCAGCAGCAGTCCAGGCTTTTCCAATAACCGCTCATTTTGAAACTTGATTTAAAAGAGAAAGATTTAATTTGAATTGAATGCATAAATTTAAGACCAAAACAAACCAAGGATTTGAATTCATTTGAATTTTAACATTTTTAAGATGAAATTCAAAAGATTTCAAAATTATGGCCGGGAAGGCTGATGATGACAAAGAAATTTGCCATACGATGTGACAACAAAAGCTGCCGGCCGCTCGAATGCGCACACGAAGCAACACACAAACTTTCGTTTAACGTTCAAACAAAGATACAAACATTTTACTTTCAGATACATGACGGTGACTGGGTCTTGAAGCGACCTGCAAGTCTCCCTCATCTGTTTCATACACACACATACACACATATATATAAATGAATACATTGTTCAAAAGTGTCTGGTACAATGCGAATTGTTTTTCTTTTTGTTGTAGTTGATATGACGAAGTTTTTGGATTCCAAGAAATCTGCGATTAATCATCGATTTACCACAACTATTTGTTGTTGTCGATCATTTCTTTCCATTCAGTTTTATTCACATGTTTAGCATGTTTTTGTATTGTTTTTTATTGTTGCTGTGGCTTAATAGCTTTTAAATCAGATTCTTTTAAATTTATTTGTTGTCTAATGGCACAAGTATCTTTAAGATACTGGCGCTCGTTAGACGCCAATACTTGTTTGTACTAAATTCTTTGCACTTGTGTTAGACGTACAAGCGAATTAAGCCGACTCTCAATTAGTGCAAATAAACTTCTGTAACAACGAGCAGAAAGTAAAACAAATGAAATGAAAGCATTTACAAAGAAAGATAGTAGATTAAGTATCTTATTAGCCATAGAAAAGAGTTGCCAGCTTGGGATTTTCTATGTAAGTTGTGGAAACTTAAAATTCCATCGATTGCAGGTCAACTTTTAACTTTTAATGTCAATGTTTTGTTTTTGCAAAGAATGTGCGAAAAATAAACAGAAATAACTTAAATAACACCAAACAGGGCTGTCTGCAATCAGATTGGTGTAGGTGTTTTTTTTTTGAAAAACGGATAAAATTCTGTCAAATATACTTAATAATGATGTTTAAAATTTAATGTCCTGAGGATTATGCCAACGCTGCCTTAAAAATTATCACACGAATACAATTGCCTGTCGCAAATCAATGTTTTTTCAAGCCTTTTTTTTTTGGCTGAAATAAATTTCACTTCTTGTATGTTAACAATAAGCGTTCAAGATTAATTTCGTATTGAGAATGTTCTAAAATTAAAGACCAAAAGACCATATCTACCGAGTTCCATTAGAAAACAGATTGTCTTGGTGTATAACATCTTAAAATACTACAACGGGGCGTACTAAATATTGGGTAATTGACCACGTTATTATGGGAAACTAATTAGATTAACTGAAGGATAATGTTTTCTTTGATTCGTAGGAATTAAAATCTTTATTCATGTTCCTGCGATAGTAGTCAGATTGTAGGAGTTCATATCCACTCAAGCAATCAATTTGATTTATATCAATAGCAGCTACTTTTTTTCCTTAAAAATAAATTTAATTAAAAGTTAGACATTGGTGCACATCATGAAAATGATGTGGCGTTCAAATTTCACTTATGGACCCAAATTATGGTTTTAGACAAAACACACAATCACAAGATTGTTTCATCAAGCCAAAGAGATTTTAAAATACATTTTTTGCGAAAAATTGTCAAACAAATTTCACTGCAACACTGTGTTCGTTTTCACTGAACTTAGAATTCATATATGGAGAATGCTATGAAAACTTCTTTTTCAGGTTTCAAAAAACGTAGCAGCTTTTTGCTGTCAACTTTGAGCCATAGTTTAAATTAAAACAAAGACCTGAAAATAGTACTTTATTTGATCTTTTGAAATATCATCCTAAAACATGGCTGGATGCTAATAATAAAGCGGACTTGAACAATTTGAAATGTCTGGTATTTAAGCATAAAAATACATCAAATTGTTTTCAAAATAATTATTCAGTAAAAAAGTCTATTTCACATCAGACGAGTTCTTTATCAAATATTACTAGATTGTCTCCGTATTCGGGAGAACACAAATCAGATGGAAATATTCGTGAGGTTGGTTTACACGACTGCATTAAGTAGAATCAAAGCACGACAAAATCATAAATTAGCTGAGCAAAAATATAAATAGTTGATTTAAGACATTTTTGCACAACAACAATGATGGATGGTTTCGTTTAATAGATGTCGTCTATAATATCTGATACATGCGGGAATCTTATTTTGGTTGGCGGTATGACTTAAAAAGCTGGCTACTTTTGGAAAAACAGACTGAAAGTTTCCGAATTTAGTTTTGGTTCGTTGCAATTATTGTGCAAAAAATATAAACACCTGCAATACATACTGATATTGCTTGCTTTATATATCTATAAGGCCCCGGTGTGATTAGAATATATATATAAATATATTGTAGTTTTCTGAATTGGTTTAGGAAATAAGCGAATAAGTGCTGTTCGCTTAGAAATTTTTCTAAGTTATTACTTGATGACTGAATAATAACAGCTCTTAATACTTTTAGTACCCCGGCTCAGGTTATTTTTTTAATCTTAATTACGTCTAGAGTTAAATTTCATGTCATTGCGCACGTCAGCAGCGCCAATTGTTCCCGATAAGATCTAATGGTATAGACATTTGTGACAGATCTTAGCACTTGTGTTATCGTGTAATAAATTTTTTTAAGTTAAATAAATAAAACTTAGCTGGCATGTTGGCATAAAAGCCTCATTAGTCATAATTATATGACTTTTCCTTCGAAGGAATTTTGAAAAATTTATTGGAAATGGCAACATTTATGGGAATAAACAAGAGATATTTCATTGTTTCTGGCTCGAAAACAAGATAAAAAAACAATAAAGATAGAGAAAATTTGCTCACTCTCTCGTATGCACTAACTTTATCACTCTCATCCCTCTTGTACTGTTATTTCTGTTAAATGAAATTAAAAAAAAAAAACAAAAACAAAAAACATTAACGATCATTTGCTTTGTTGTCTTCCTCAAACAAATAAACAAACAAGCAGACCAAAAAAGCTTTTATCTTTGTGAATATCGTTGCGTACATTTTAGCAGAGCTTTTTTTAAAGCCAAGCGATCCGATTGACAGTCAGATTGTAAAGTTCGATATTAGTCAATGCATTGACTAAAACAACAAAATCGTTATTGTGATGAGGTTGTTGTTTTAACAAGTTGTCAACTTAAAACATCAGTTGAAATTTGCTCGCCTGGGCAGGAGGTTGTAAACTGCTCCTCTTGTTGGTTAAAGTTAACAACAGTAAAAGACTTTTAAGCATAACAATTAACGCGAGTTTTTAATGAAATATTTTTTTTATAATTTAAAAAAGATTTTAATTTTGAATTTATTCAAACGAACGAACATTTGAAAGACAATTTCTTTTATTCCACACAGAACACAAATATACGTATTCAACCAGAGAAAAAGTAATACTATAATAATAATATATAATAATAAAGAAAAAAGTTTAATATATTAATGAAAAGTAGTTAACAGAACATAAAGGAGTGCAAAGTGTTTTTAAAGGAAAAGTTTTTTTTTTAAGAATTTAGTAAGAAATATTCAGGAAAGCAGTTGCATTAAAAATTCTTAAAAGTAACGTTTTGAAAGTTGTCAGAAAAGTTTAAAACAATCGGTTGCTGCATTTTTCAACACTAACAACAACAAAAAGTAAGCAACATTTTCAACACCTTCCAAAGAAATTTAATTCATTTTACAAGAAATAAAATTATTCGCAATGTTAGATTTATTATTGATAAACAAAGTATTTTGTTTAAAACAATCATGACTTGATCTGTAGAAAAAAGGGTTCCACAAAAACAAACAAAATTATAAATATATAGTAATTAAAAAATACCAGCAGCCGCGGAATCTTTTATCACCGCCATCATCTTTCTCATCATCAGCATTAAGATTCTAGTCTTTTGTTGCTAGAAGGGGATTCCCAAGCCAGAGTTGCTGCTTTGCAACTGTCACTTGTAGTGACACAGGCATTTGTGAATGGAATTTTAGAATATTGATTTTTGCAACCGGTTTAGCTTAAGAAATTTTTAATTGGAATAATTATTTAATTGTAAAATTATATAATTAAAAAATTATTTAATAGTAAAAGTTGTATTCTTAGAATTTAAGAATGGCAAATTTACAATAGGTTCAGCAAACAAGTTTCAGGTGAAGTTGTGGTGAAAGAGTTGTTCCATGAATCATTTGGATTTTTATTAAATTACAAATGTTGGATTGGAATTGTAAATGAAACTTAACTTCAACATGATCTCTCATTAAATATGACCCGAGTACTTAAGGAAAGTTTTGCTTGAACTTCGAATAAGGAGGAAAAACTCATTTATTCAATTTCTATTAAGTTTAGGTCGAGCTTCTCCTTGACTTTAAAAAGCCACTTTATCCGGTGAAATGTGGTTTCGTTGGGTTATTTGAAATTTCTTGAAGTTCCAGAAATTATTAGTCGTCAGAGTCTATACTTTTCAAACGGCTGCCAAGACAAACTTTCTGCTACTTTTCCAGTCACATCATATACGTTCGTATGAAATTAAGAATCTTCATCGCAGGTAGACTTTTGACATAAATAACTTTGATTTATATAAAATCGCTTGGCCCCGGAGGAAACGGTACATATTTCAGATCTAAGACTTTAAGTTGGATGTTCGCATCTATTTCGCCTTCTGGAACGGAAACACTCCAAAAGCAATATTGAAGTGTCACGAGAGTTGTTTCTTTATTTGTTGTGTTTCCACGTAGTAGTGATGATGACTACTTGTCCTTGTTATAAAAGTCCTATTTAAAATGTTGTGTTGACTTCCCCCAACAGGATAAAGATTAATAACTACTTAATCAGTCTCCAATTTTCTAATTATTTAATTTATTTCATATTTCCTGCATAACTCTTCGGCATTTGGATTTTGCGTTACAAAAATAGACTTATTTTTTTAGCTATTACAAAAGTTTTGTTTAAATTTTGTAGATGTTTTTCTAAATAGTGCAAAGAAACAAAAAAAAACTCAATTTCTTAAAAAAAACAGGCTTTTGAGGACGTTGCACTTGGGACGCCTGCTTTTTTGTTTGGGAGCCTCTGCCCGTTCATTAATTTTTCTTATTATGAAATGACATGTGTGTATGTGTGTGTGTGTGTGTGTGTGTGTTGTCATTTAACAATGTGCTTAAATGCATAACAGTTGTTTTTGTTGCTATTGTTGTTTTAAATACAACAAACGAGCCTTTTTTTCTTTTGGCTAAATTCCCGTTGTTTTCCAAATATTTGCTCACAATGAGAAAACAGACTTCTGGAATTATGAAATTTCAATTTCCTGCTATTTGCGATTTCTAAAGCCCGACAGACAGACAGACAGACACAAAATGTATTTTGTTTTTCTTTTTGAAAAATACAGGCAATGAAATAAGGAACTCAATAAAGTTAATTTATGGCTGGCAGTTCATTGATCTATTAAATTTTTATCATAATAGGTAAGTGTTTTTTTTTTTCCTGTCTACAGAATTTTAAAAATTATACTGCCCTTTTTTGTCCAGTGTAATTTCTGTTAAAGAAATTCATTGTGCAACCAGAAATACAGTCAACAAAAGAATGTTGATAAACCTACAATCCTGTTTTCCATATTAAAGCATTTCATGGATGTCTAGTAAATTTAACAAGATGCTTATGCGAGCACACACAAACACACACATACACGCACACACACATACAGATCTATAAACATTCAATGGATCGTACACGTCCCCATATGAACAAGACCGGTATCTGAGAGAATATTTTTTAAGTGTTTGTGCTTTTGTGAAGCTTTTCAGATTTCTTTTTTTTTTAATCTTTTTTCTTACTAACTGTCCTTACAAGTCTAGTGCAGAGACTCCCAAATATGGCTCCAGAACTTAAGAGACAAATGCAAAAAAAAAATATGGTCCCTGTGAATGTTCTTTCGGCTGCAGTTTGTGTAGTTTTCGGAAAATCTTTAAGCAAAAGTTTGTTTGGGTACTCCTGTTGTAAATAATAATAATAAAAAAAAAGGGGAAATTCATTAAAAATAGTTTATTGGAATTTCTGTAAAAAAAAAAGAAAAACTTAAGTTCTTTCTTTATGGCTGCTGCTGTTAAAGCAAAAAATCTTCAATTAAATGAAAGAAGTGCATGTGGGCACATGTTGTCAAAGGGCATTATTTCAAATAAAAAACTGTTAATGAACCAGATACGATGTGAGTGTGCGCATGCATGTGCATGTACAAATGCGTAACTTATTGCTCACAATAAAGATTCTGAAAACGTTTATTGTTCATATTATAGACTATGACATAGACATAGATATTATAGACTATTTTACGAGAAAAAGAAACCAAAAATACAATATACTTGTAACAAAAATTTTTATCGGGAATTTTAGGCTCAAAAGAACATTTTTACAATATTTTTCCATCACAAAAATTGCCTATTAAAAATATATTTTCACTGCGAAATATTGTTGCAAGACTTTACATTTAAAGGCTTTGTATTTAAATTCTATATGAAATTTTTTCACCATAACATTCTTCTGTGAACTGATTCCAGCGTTTTAAAAGTTTACACTTGGAACTGATTACACGGCCGGTTTAACGCTAATCCCTTGTATAGTAAGCCGCCATAGAAAATCTTTTGACTCTTAAGTTTTTCATAAACGATGAGCCCCGAAGATTTATTCACAACATCAAGAGCAATATTTTGCCTATTCAGGGAGTCTTGCTAGAAATTTTACAATGTTGCTGTTAAAAATTTTGTATTAAGAGCAAAATTTTGCCTCTTGAGAGACATTTTTGTCAAGTTTTCCCATAAAAAATTATATTGCTAAAAAAAAAAGTGCGCTAGAAATTTTACAAAGTTGCCATCAGGAATTTTGTATGGCAAACAAATTGTGGTTCAAATTTGTTATCTTGAAAAAAATCCTAAAAATTTTATCAACAAGTTTTGTTAAATTTGTTTATTTAATTTTTTTTTTTTTGTTTTTAGTTATTTCTATGCAAAATTTGTTGTTACACAAAGTTTTTTCTGCCTTATTTATAAAAAAAAGAGTTAAAAAAACTAACAAAAATATCTAGATCTGCTTGAAAAGAGGTTTCATTCTAAACAATTTTATAAAGAAAAAAATTTTTGGTCTAAAAAATTTCAACAGACAAATTTTCGTTCTCAGCAAAATTTCCATTTGTTGTTTGTTGTGGAATAAAGTTTTCATAAAAATTGTTTGTCTGGTTCTTATTTGTTAATGAAACATGATCCAGTGCAATACGTACGAGTATGTGCAAATGTACAGCCCTTAAGCTTTATTTCAACAATAAAAAAAACAAAATTTAAATAATGATAAGTGAAGGCTTAAGGAGTGTCAAGATAAAAAAACAAAGACTAATTTGTGGACAAAACACTAAATTATTTTAATGTTGTTTATCAAACAGTTTCAAAGAAAAGGCAATACGCAACCGTCAAAATAAGATATGAAATGATTCACTAGCGATTATGCTTTAAGGGATTTTCCTAAAAATTATGCTTTAAGCGCGAAAGTAAACAAAGATGATTGTTGAAAAATTTGTGGAATCGATTCCACATGTTGTGAGATAACTGCGAAAGGGGAGTAACTCGACAATTATGAACAAAAACTTCACTGCCTGCTGGCAGTCGAGTTGCCTTTTAAATGACTTTATTTCGCCCAAAATTCGCTTTGAATTCGTTGGCCCATTTATGCGATTAAAAGTTTTATTCTTGAGCCTCACAACTCACTCAAACATACAAGTAAAATTAGACAATTGTTTAATCGATACATTTGTTTCATGTTGCCATGGCCACACATTCTGCCCGGGAATTCTTTCACATAAATTTCAAACTTGTTAAACAAAGTCCAAAAAGAACTTTCATTTCATTATTTTCATTCTTCAATTCCTTTTCTTTAAATTGTTGGTGTGTAATTCTCATTCGTTCCTGGCAGTTTTTTTATACAATATTTTAAGATTTTTTCTTCACATTTTATAGATGTAAAATGAGCTTCAAGGAAAGACATTCAAAAACTTTTTTAGACTGTCGTTTTTTTAGTATCTGCATCAAAGGTTTTGTTCTGGTAAAGTTTCGCATCAAAACGTGAATCCATCTATTAATCAGGCACAGAAAACTTATTTCCAAATTTACTTTAAAATGTTTGTTTCTAAAAACAATTGTCTCAAAAACGATTCTGTAAAAACGTGTTGATGGAAACTATTTTTTTTTTCTTTTGTAACAATATTTTGTTTTGAGAAATTTTACGGGAAATATTCGGTTAAAAAAATTATTTTTTTACTAATTTTTGTTGTCCGAAAATTTTGTATTTAAATGGCTTTAAGAACATAAAGTGTTTTTAGTTCACATTAATTTTCTGGACAATTCGCTTGCTTGTGTTGCAGCAACATTTCTTAAGACTTCTGGCATATCAAAGCGTTGAGCATTATCCCATCTCTGAGCTGCAATTTGGTGGTCAAATATTTAGGCAATTTTGAAAACAATCAAATATTGAAAACACCAAGAATTTCATACTTTTTGAGTATAAAACTAAAAAAAAAACATATCTCCAAGTGTCAGAACCAGCGAACAGACCTGCACTGATACATGCACACACCCACACACCCATACGCGTCTCTTTTGTTAAACGAAACTTTAAAATGAATCATTTAATTATTCTCCAAAAACAAAAAACAAAAGTAAATAAATTATTTGTCGTTTTGCGTGTAAAAAAGATGAGTAAAAACAACAATAAATTTTTTATTAGAGAAGAAAAATAAATGAAAATAATTTAAAGCCGCATACAATAAAACAACAAAAAAACAAGTGATTATTATAACAAACAAAGCGAAAAAAATAATATATCCGAAAAAGCGAAGTGCAGCGTTGGAATCGAGCCGAATCTCCAATGCCCTGCTTTGAGTCTAAGCAATGTTGCAGCAGCAATGCTGCTTAGAAAATGTTGCTATAAACAAACAAACCTTTTTATTTAGTACACGGCTTAAATCAAAATACTTTTATTTTTGCACGTGTATGTGTGTGTGTGTGTGTGTGCGTTTTTAATATTAAAACCATAAAGTGTTCTGGGCAGGTCGTTACACTCGTTCATTGTCACAGTTTTTGTATTTTTTGTTGTTGTTGTTATTTTTGGTTTACTGAAACCAATCGTAGTGTTTTGTCGACATACGCCAAATAAAATGATAATTCGATATATTCCTTTACGGAATATTTATTAATTTATATTTGTGCCAACTTCAGAATCAAAACTTATTTCAACACAATTTCAGTAGCATTTTTTGTATGTTTATGTTTTTGTTTTTGTTTTTCTTAAAAAACAAAACAAAAAACGTGAAAAAAGTTTTAAGTTTGTTGAAGAAAAATCACAAAAACAATTTAAAATTCAACGCAGCCTCAAACACAATTAAATAATTTCTACCAAAATTTATACATCAAAACTAGTTTCGCTTTTGACAGCGAATTAAGAATTCAATTTCTGAACGTAATTGCGTGATTAAATTAGAACAGCAGGAGAGAAAATAAATGAAATGCACATACATACGTATGTACATAGATTTTTATCAGGAGCTTTTAATAACTTTTTCACAATCGCCGATACGAATTCTCGAGCTCATGTTGGGCCAAATGTTTTATTCAGTTGTCGTGATTAGATAACAAATGGCACTTTTTTCTGTGTCGTTTAAATGACTGAATTTTGGTTGACGTACAAATTTAAATGTTGTTGTTGTGGTTGTTTTTGTTCTGAACATTATTCAGGCACTGTTGGAGTGCTCGAAATCTTAATAATAAATTTTTTAAGGGTTTCAAAAAATTTTAGAACAAAAATAATAATTTTAACAGAAATTTAAACTGCAAATCTTTTCCCAAATATAAATTTTCGTTTGAAACTTTTGTTAAAAACAAAAGAATCTATAAAAAAAAATTTGGAACAAAATATTTTATTTAGAAAAGAAATTTCCGCAGAAACTCTTTTCAAGCCAATAATTTACAAAATTTCTTTCGAATGAACAGTTTCCTCTAGAAACATTTTTCGAATAAAAAATGACCTACAAAATTAATTTTCTATCGTAATTTTTGAGCTAGAAAAAATGTTCCCTGAAAGCTAATAATTTTGCTAAAAACATTTTCAAACATAATTTGTTAAAAAAAATTATCTAGTAAAACGTTTTTCAAGTGAAAATTATTCTACAAAATCCCCTTTCGAATTAAAATTATCTACAGAAATTTTTAAAATAAAAAAAATGTTTCCTAAAATCTTCTCGCTTTAAAAACTTTATTCGCATAAAAAAATATCTTTTGAATGAAACATTTTCTTTACAAACCTTCTTGAAATAAAGAAAATTTCTTTAGAAAATAAAAACTTTTTTACAGAAACCTTTTGGTACTAAAAATTTCTTTTACAAATTTATTTGGAATAAAAGTATTTTTTTAGAAACAATTTTTGAAATAGATTTTTTTTTTTAGAAACACTTTTTTAAATATGAATTTTTCTACGGAAACATTTTGTTTCAGAAAAGAAGAAATATCAAATAAAAACTATTTTATGAAAAGTTTTTCGATAAAGAATAATTTTTTCGACTTACGAACAAAATGTTTCAATGCACTTTTCATTATAAAACCGTTTAAAAGAAAACATTTTGAATTTAAACCACTTAAGATTTTGATAAACTTTTAAGCACAAAATCAATATTTACTGACAACTCTAGTTCAACACCTGTAGGAACTTGACCCTGCAGCCAAAAATTTCTTTAATTTTCCGGTACTCTTTTTCCCATATTGATTCAGAATGTCAACAATGCGTTGTGTTGCTTAACACGAAAAACTTGGACCTGTTATCTTTAATCGATAACATTAACATGTTTTAACGACAGATAAGAAAAGGAGGGCTTTCCAACTATTTTTGGCCAGTGAAAAAAATCAATATTTATTTAGTGGCGTTATCGCAGTCGCTTCGTAGACAATTAGTGAAATGTGCTCTTAACTTTCGGCATTTAATTTACAAATAATGTCAAGTTCACTACAGTGTTTATGCAGCTAAACCGAAAATGAATACAAACATTCCGAACAAAGAATTTTTGTGTTCGTTAATATTTATTAACAACTCACAAACATGCACTCATGTGAAAAGAACTTTTAATAAAGCGGACGGACATGGTGACTGCAGCGGAATCGTTCAGAAGTTTAGAATGACTCATTCTGAGCAGTTGAAGTATCTTTGTAAAGCAAATTAAATAAAACTATCAAATCAAGATTATTTTTAAAATTTACACTATTAACGCCAAAGTGTCATCGATGTGTCAAGGGAACGTTTTCGAACGGGCGTCTCAGAAATGAAAACAGCCTTTGCCCGGGCATTGCGTTTCAGTTTTTCAGGCTACGAATTTGTCTAAAAAACAGCTCTTCTAATTCACTTCCTAAAAAGAGTTGGCCAAAATTGTTTGTGTTCGTTTCTTATACAAAGGAAACGCTACATCAATTGATAAATTGTGGTTTCCCACCGGCAAATACTGGGACGGAGTTTTTTAACAAAAATCAATGAAATAAATTTATTGAATAGAAAAATCTGGATTTGTACACCCGTTACTTATTTTTTAATGGAAATGCAATGCATGTACATGAACTCTGGTGAGCGAATGACGACATTCCACATCTGCTGCCTTCTCTAACTATTTTCCCCTTTGCTGGATTATTACTGTTCTTTGCAAACGGTATTTTTTTATTTTCCTACAAGTTTTTTGTAATTAAATATATATGTATGTACATACAACAAATTAAGCAAAATGTACAAAATTTCTATTTTTACCACCAGCCGAAAGTCGAATATAGACCAAGTCATAATAAATATGAAAATAAAGTTCTAATAATAACAACAACTATAAGACTGCAGTTGTTGCGGAGCAGCATTGAATTTCCTTTCAGCAGACAGTTTTCATTTTGTTTTCTCTCTCTTTTATTTTCTATTATAATATTTTTTGGATGGCATTTTTCGTTGGAGAATATCTAGTAACTGGCATAGAAATTTATAAGTGAAATAGTCGGGTGATTTACTGTTATTACCCAGCAAATGTTCTTTCATTTGTGTAATTTGAGAGAGTGAGTTGGTAGGTTATTCGACCAACAGGCCAGAAGCTGTAGGTCCGTTCGCTACCAAAGACATATATTTGCAATTTTATGTTCTTTGTTTAACCAAAATTTAAAATAAAATCAAGTTTTTTTATTCTTTTTTAATTGGTATTCAGCAAAATGCATTCATCATTTGTTGTAGCATATTTTATAGGGTATCGTAGTAAATATACTAGAGCTTTTATGTATTAAAGCATATAAATAACAATTTAGGAGGCTTTAAGAAATTCCAAAATTCTATTTCCAATGATTTCGAAAGTATTTTATAAGTGACTCCGCATGAACAAAACCTAAAACGTGAACACCATCACGCTTTCGTGAGTTCACTGCATATAATAGTGACATATATTTTGTATGTCTCAGTTTTGCTTGTTGTTGTTGTTGTAGTTGTAGTTAAAGGGCAATTTAGTGCCATCTGCTTCACTTTCCTTTCAACCTTAAACCAGCTTGACATCAATTCTTGTCGCTTTTTAGTTTTCATTCTCCCCTTGGAAAACAGTAAAGGAATATTGTTCATGGGGTTGTATTTCCATTTGCAAACAATTTTCCCTATTCAGGATGGCAATTGGGCTTCGCTGATATTTACATTTTTTTCTATTTATTCTTTTTTTCTTTGCCTAGATTTAACATTTAACCCTTTTGCCAAGTTATTTAGGTTTTGTTTCCGTTACTTTGAGTGCAGTTTCATTTTCAACAACATGTTTTACATTAAATTCAACCTGTTGGCATTTAAATTTCTGTGCAGAAGTGCTAATGCTGATATTTATAAATTTAAAAATATTTCACACAGTGCCAATATACAACTATTTCATTTATCGAGCAATTATACAATAAAACCGCAAAGAATCTAAGAAAACCATTAAGTTTAAGCAGAACATTTGTATTATAAATAGTTGTTGGAAAGAATGTTAATTAATTAAATTTTTTTATACAGCTTTTCTTCAACAAATCGTATTAATTTTGTATTTTTGTTTTCTTTTCAATTTCTTTGCAGATTTTAATTTCTTTTCGCAGTGTTTTAAGTCTTTCAATTGTTTGAAAACACAACCAGCGCCTTCATATGAAAAGCCAGTTTATTATTTAATATTGTGCATTAAAAATTAAGTTAAATATTTGTTAAATTTAGTCAAGAGAAAAACAGCGAAAAATATTTCAAATAGAATATGGTTTATAGCGCGCAATTTCCACCACCAACCACAAAGCGACGAAATATTAACAACACATTGCCAGTGCCAGCGTCGCCACCATTGCCAGCGTCAGCGGTAGCGGCAGCCACAGAAGAATTAGTCTCATCCATATCATCTGTAAACACCACCTGTAAAAGCTCAAATAGCCCTAAAATGTCAACCCGCCAAAGTTATGTGTTCTTAGGTTTAGCCGTCCTGTTAACAGTTATTGCCACAGTCCATGCTGGACCTGTGTCGACAACAACACAAGCTGAGGTAAGTGAGGAAATTACGATTATTTATTTTGGGAGATAAAAAATGTAATTTTAGAAGAAAGAAAAAAAAACAAATAAAACTTAAAGAAAAAACCAAGATTCGGTTCAGTGCACAGTCTTGGTGATAACGATTGCTCTTTAACGATTACTTTTTAGATACGATATTTATCGATACCAGATTCGAAAAAATGTAGCCCAATAAAAGAATTTAAAGATAGAACCTGTCGCAAGACAAACCTCAAACGATCGCAACTGCCTCAAGCTTTGCAAAATTGTGTGAAACAGGTCACTGTGTTAAGTGATAAGTTCTATAATCACGTTTAAGGCACGTGCTCGTTATCGTAGCTATAGCACTTGCCTTCCGATATCATGGCAAAAGGACCACTCGTTTTGAGGCCTGTGAGCGAGTTGAGATCGGACGATTTCTGTTGGCATTATCTTGATGTGTAGGCGGCAGGAGTACAAGTAAATTAGCCAAAATAATCATAAACTGAAACGAAGTGGTTTCAGCAAAACACTTTTCGTCATTATCTAACAAGTAATTTTCTTAATTTTAATTATAGTGCGTTCAGAACATTAAAAAAAATTAATTTTGGTATAAATTCGGACGATCACCGTGACATTTTTTTTTCTCCGATTCATAGAGGTGTTGGTTTATGTGAGAGATATATAAAACGTGGGCGCTGTTAGAGAGGCTTCGCTGTAAAGGTTGTATCGGACGATAACAAATTATGCGTTGGATGATACTTTGCACGCTGTTTTAACACTCACTTTAACTCTGTCACAGAACACAGACTAAAACTTTATAACGCCCCAACGGCCAAAAGAGAGGGAACCGTGAGGGGTCGTTATAGTGTGTGTGTGTGTGTGTGTGTGTGCAAGTCAAACGGGTTGCAAACTAAAATAAGTTTAATTGTACTTAATTTACATGAAAATTGCATGTATCATGAGTTTTAATTTTGACACGAGTATCGGCGCTGTGAGGTATTGCACATGAATGAAATAATAGACTCGACATGTGTGTATAAGTTTATGTATCTAGATACAGTAAATTAGTATTTATTTGTGATTTTAACCTTAGCCTTAACATTTATTTATTTATTGGAATATGGCTGAAAACTTCATTATCATCTCATGATTCTGCGGCTGATAGTGGTCGATTCACGTAACGACAATATTTGTTGAGTTCGGTTATCTGAAATTGTTTCACATGTTAATGACAGTGAATAGTTACTCCAGTCCACACCACATCACACATACACACAGGCCATTGTCACAATTAATAATAAAATGCAATGCATTTAGTTTTGGTGCATTTCCAGTCGAGCTCAAACACTCAGGCTCGTAGTCTTCGCATGCCAACGTATTTCAATCAAATTATTGTCTGTCTGGACAATGCATTTTATTGATTGGATTTGATTTCAACTGTAGATTTTCCAAAATCGTGTCTATAATGTACAATTGTTGGGCATTCTGAAGTGATCACAAACATTGTATGTTTTTCTATTTCCATTCACCTTCTGGTCTTTCTTGCTTTCTAAGCTGTTTCATTATTAATTGATGCAAGGTTGTCACGTTCTTGTGTTTGTGTTGTGGTTTGTTGTAGCAGCAATTTGTTTTTAAATAATCTTTTGTGCAGTTCTACAACATTATACTGTAATGTGCACAATGGTGCATATTGAAGTATGAACACAAACTGGGAATAGCGTTTCTCTAGAATTTGTAAAATTTGTATGTTTTTGTTGCGGCTGTCTGTGGCGTCGTCTTATTCCCTGTAAAGGTGTGATGTGGGTTTGTAGATAGTTTTAGTTGTTTGGGTTTGCGTTCTTATCACGTGTTGTTAAAATAATACAATACAATACAATAATAATTTCCAATTCTTATCAACTTTGTTTATTGTTTCCAAATAAACACACCTACTTCGGTTGAATAAGCATTTCGTTAAGTTTTCGCCTTTGAGTTTAAATTATGATTATGGATGGCTAAAGTTAATTGTAAGTATTTGTTGGAAATTACCAATTACTATTAAAGTATCAAGTATTATGCCTTGTTGTAACATTAAAGTAAAGGGTCTTTCACTGAGAGCTAATAAGCTTTGACAATCGAACCTGCGCTATCGAAGTGACTCTTCTCTTTAGCCAAATGACCACCAACTCACAGTAGGGGACAGCGCTCAACACCTGATAGCGATACTCGTCAAATGGTTCGGTCAAAACTACTGTTCAGTTTGCGCAACAATGCACTTGCGTTCGCCGTAAATGTGCGGCGAAAGAAACATTCGCACAATGTTGAACAAATTTGAAACCACTAATTAAAGTCTATTTCTGTTGAATACAAAATCTGGCAAAACCATCACGGCGTGCATGTCTGGGCGTCTAGTGAACTTGACGAATTTTGTCTCGTGACTTGTGCTTTCGTCCATACGCAATAGACTTAAATGAAAAGCTAAAGTTAAGGGACCATAGGCCGTGGCATATGTTCGCTGAATGTTTCCAAACCTCATTAAAAGTTCTCTTCGAAGGTACATTTTTGGCTGAATAGAATATGACAAAAATAAAATAACTTAATTGAAACAATAATAACCAACAAGAGATCCCAGAGTAACCAAAGCGTCTGTTAAAAGTCACGGTTTGGTGTGGATGTTTGACTAGTGGCGGCCTCGCTTTATATTTCCCTGAGAATGACGACAACAATGCCAGTACCGTTCACGGTGAGGCATTAAAGATCATAAACCGCTTTCGACGTGAGTCTCGTGTCTATATCATATAACAACAGGCTGTTCACAGCTACAACAAAACGTGACACACACGTCTTTTTGCCACATTCTGTACGAACGAAAAATCATGTGACGTGACTCTGCTGAGAGTCTCTTAAGTCGCATATCAGCACAAATAAGCTGCAAACATCGATTGCCTTGATTTATACGAGGGCAAAATCATACATTATTCACACCAAGTCAGGCAGATGTCGAAACCACGACAGGCATTTGCAAGATGATATACGCTGTAATTAATGGCAGCGATAGACCTTTCAAAGGAATAGAAAACCGATTTCTTTCTTTTTATATTTAAAGAAAAGACTTGCTTTAAGAAATACCCTTTAGATAAATGAACATAGACAAAAGCACTCATTGCAAACATGAGCGTGATTTTGGATCATGGCAAAAGCTAGAAAAACACTCACAGAAAAAAATCTTTCATGCCACATGGTTTTGGTTAAAAGTTGCTTTCAACAAACTTCAGACAACCATTTTCAGGTCAAAACAACTTGATTTCAATTTGAATTGTGCTCCAACGGCTAGAAATATTCACTGTCACCAAAATCACGGATTAAAAATGCATCGAAAGAAAAACTGAATTTAACAAAAGTGTTTTCAACAGTGTAGAAACAACATTGATCAATGTTAAATGTCTCTGTCCGCGTAATGTTCATAGACTTTTTTCGTTGGCTTTGAACAGACTAAAAGGTAATGGACTGTCTTTTTTTAAATCTCTATAAATTGGATTCCAAATTATTTCTATTTTGAAAACTTAAATATTAAAATTACATTCAACATGCAATATTTTACTCAAGCAATAATTTTTTTCCACTTAATTTTTTTTTTTTTTTTGGAATTTGTTTGTATTTAAACAATAATCGGAAGTGCCATTAAATAAATGATATATTTTGTTTGCAGCGAAAACTCAAACATGTGCAATTCAGCAAATCATGTTTTTTGTAGTCATCCGAAAAGAAAACAGATCATTAAATTACATTCTCGAAACATTCTCGAATCTGCAAAAATATGATTGACTTAAAAGTTAATAAACTAAAGTGTAAATTAAGTTTTCTGAAACGTGTCTTAGGATTTGAAAATCTTTAGACTTTGATTAGAAGCTCTTTTGCACAGTTTATGTTTGCAAAACTTTTGTAATTGAGTAATAGAGGCGGTTGTATAACATCGCTTGTCTGACGGACAAACAAAAAGCGTTAATTTATTATCTGTTTCTACACAATTGTCATAAAACTAGAGTAAAATTTTGACGTATCAACTGCAAATGGTGGCTGAAGGGCTGCACTGAGTTTGTCTTGATGTCAATTAAAGACGTTTCTTTTATTAGTAAATTATTACAACAGTTTTTCTTTAGACTCGGAGAAAACAGGAAATTCAATAAATAGCCAAACGTATAGGGTATTTGATTATGCGCGTTAAGCTTTTAATAAAACAAAATGTTTGTAAGACCCCATTCAACCTTCTTACTCGTTCTTAAGAAGTCTATGAACGTCATTATTTGTGGCATGTAGCATCGTAACAATGTCCGCAGGAAGCCACGCCTCCGACTCGGGCTGAAGTTAATTGCTGGCCTGGGGTATAGTTGGGTATGAAGGCCACTGCGTATGCAACATATACCAGTTAGAAAGAGCTATTAGGCAGGTAATGTCATGCAGCAGAAATCACATGTGCTGGTGCCCATATCATCGAACTCGGGGTCAAACAAAGTTGAACCCATTTGAACAGTTATGAAGATAAAGATATGGGGCTTAGGACTACATATTTCACTTTGGGCCAACGCTTTAGATTACATATTAACCGGTATTGTTCTAAATTCGTCATTTATCTACAAATGGACCTCATCACACAATAAGTTTCTAATGAAAGTTATAGCGCTCTATGGCGAAGTCTGTGAACATTGTATTTCAGTTCCGGGCTCAATTAAGCTCCAAACGGTTGCAAGCTCAAGTCAGGACACGAAATGCGCCAACATGTGACCTGCAACGAGACGAGTTGTTATGTTTGTGAAAATGGTCACAAGTTAATGAAACTGAAGTTTCAGAATGACCAAATCCCGGTGAACAATTTTAGCCAGTGCTTTAGAACGATATATCGATGTGTTGTAGTTTGAAAAAATAAGCCGAACAATCGATTTGTGAAATGTAGATCTAGTGTCAACTGCCATATTTCAGAAGCCGCTTACAAAAGGTGGGACATAAAAGCTGTCACGTATTTTAAGTTGTCGTGTCTGAAATTTGCCCAAAAAGCCGACAAACTTTCCTCGTGCTTGCTAAACTTTCTGCCTACAAGAAAGAGACTCAAACAAAATTCATATTTTTTTTTAATTCAAGAGGAACTGTTTTGAACTATTTCGTACTTAATATTTTTTACGATCTTTTGCGCCGGCTAATAAACAAAATATTTTAACTTTAATCAAACAAAAATATTTGTTTTTTTTCTCATTTCCATAGAAAGCCAGCATTATTTATCGCCAATTTAAATCAGAACTTTTGTTTTTGTTTTATGACTTTAATAATCGTTTTGATGGAAATCAAACAACCTTTGTTTTGACCATTCAAAAATATGCTGTAATATAAATAAGTTTTCATTGTTTTGGTTGTACTGAATGGAAAACAAACAATGTAAAGTTTAATTAAAATTTTGCGCACATACAAACACATCCAACAGCAATAAAAACAATGAAAAATTACAACAACCAAACGAAATTACAATAGTTTAACTTTGTGGCCAACCAATGATTTCAATACAAATTAATAATAATTATGTATATTTAAATAATGTTTGGTTAAACTTTTGGTTACAAAAAAAGTTTCAAAAGTTTCGTAATGGCCCGCCTCTGTATAATTTAAGTGACCACCAGCACAGGGTATGTCATTATTGTGAACGTTTTTCAAATTAACTTAGTGAATTCCGGTTGACTTGAATGATCTAAGCGAATTTACATTTCTTTAAAGAGAAACTCTTACGCAAAATGCGCGATTAAATTTCTCGAACGAACGATCATGTTTGATCTATTTTAGCATAATATTAGGCGGCCTATTAATATCTAATTTATATTGCAAGACAAATCGACTAGAAATCGTTGTAAAAGACACTGTTTTTAGATCCATGATTACACTGTGCAGCACAAGAAAAAATAACAATGTTCCGACAACAGATTCTAGTAGAAGGAACTGAACAAAGACTTTTGTACTCGTATATCTCGAATTCATTTTACAGCCGCTTTAAGGTGGCCGGCCACCTTGTTTAGCGAGCCGATATAGAAAATCGTATTTGGATATAGAATGTGTTCAGAAGATTTATTCAGAACATTAACAATAACATCTTGTTGCAATACATTAAAACTCGACCGCTTCAGGAAATGGCAATATTTTGTCTTTTCGGGGAAGAGCCGAAATTGTCTTTAAAGCAGGATTGTAATTATTGAAAACATTTCGCGAAAATATTGTATTTATTATAAAATTGAACACTCCGGTTCAAAATTCAACTGAAATGCCAGGAACAGGCAAAAACTTAAAATGTGGTCTGAGGGTTAATTTTCATCAAATTTCATATAAAAATTATTAGCTTTTACTTACAGATGTACACACCTACACATACATAAAATAAAGGAGAAATGTTACTATGAAAGCAATCGAAATCATTTAAAATTCCACTATTTTTAGCTTCAACGGAAAAAAAGTTTAATTATTTTTAATAACAGTTTCCTAATGAATTAATCATTCGTTGTTTGTTGTGCGTCAAGCAGGTCTAAGTGCAGTTTGGTGGCGCATGTGCCATCCCGTTAATAAATCTAGAGCAATATTTTGCCGAAAAAGTACATTGTACTAACCGAAAAAAGTTGTATTAAAGGTGCCGGAATCATATAAAGAACGAGACTGAGGAAAAAATTGTTCAGAAAACCAAATTGTTTGGAATGAAAATCATAAGTGGTGGACACTTGGCTTGCAGCTTTTTTGAAATTAAAATTAGGAAAAATGTTGAATGAAATAAACTCTGCTTTAACAACGATGAGGAGCAATTTTCATTTTCATTCTGGACTCTTTAATCCTTCATCCACAACTGAAAGCAACGCAAATCGTATTGCAAGTCTTTTTTTTTTTTCTTGTAAAAACCACTTCTAAAAATTAGTACTTGTAAGTGGTTAGTTAATACATTTAAAATATCTTATATGAATAAAACAACGAATTAGTAAAGTTTGACTTTCTATTGGCCAACCACGAAGAGACGAAAGCATCTTTCTACGAACGAGAATTAGACGATCTAAGAACGCAATTTCTGGGCCAACTTTTCTTACGTATCAAGTGACGCCTTAAACGAATTTAATAGTTGTCAAGTAGTTGCCTTCGGTCTCGGGTAAAGTTTTGCAATACAATGTGTCCACATAAATTATGCCTTATCTCTGACTAAATTACACAATAACGATTAATGAATCATTTAAGCAAATAGTTCTTCCTTAAATGAATCATTTATTAGAACAAGAATAGAGATAGAACGTGATTGATAAAATAAAATAAAAACTAAATCGATCCGACTTGTTTCTCTTTCTTTCGTTTTGTGAGTGGAAGCAGCAAGACGAAAATTAATATCCTTTTGTTAGAAAACAATCTAGAAACTAAGTCTAGTGAGTCATAAATGCTGTCACTTTAATGCAACCATTAAATCATATTAAATTAATCAGGAAGTTAAAAAGAGTTGATAAACTTGTATACATTAAAGAAATTGAAGCGTGTTGATCTAAATGTTGCTGCAACATTTTGTATCGTCTGACCCCCACCAATATGTCTCAATTGCGGCAAGCAAATTGTAACTTCTTCAGCTGCTTGTTGCCGCACGTCCTGCAAAAGGCACAATTAATTTTAATAAATACATATTAAGACGAGAAAATTTCTTTCTTTAATAGTGACGTGTGGCAATTTATTCATTTAGTCTGCGCCATGGCATTTGTTCGTTTGCTGCCACCGAACCGTTTAATTTTCTTTATGATTTTGTTTTAAGGCTGTCCTTTCATTCGCAAGAATACTCGCCATAAATTGCATTTAAAAACGTTTACAACTAAATGTTTCTAACAAATAGGCAGTCATTGTTTCTTATTCATTTTGTTTTTATTGTTATTAAGAAAAAGCCAATGCTGTCAATATTTAATAAATTGCGTTTTGTAGCCACTCAGAATAACAACTAAATGAATAACATTTTGTTAAAAACACTTTGGGGGTCTTTGGCAAATTGACAGTTTATTGAAAGTTCTAGACATACGATTAGCATGGGGAAGTAGGCAAAGGCAAAACGAACGGTACGAACGGTACGAACAGCCCAGAACGTTACAACAAAAAATTAAAGAAATGCGATACTTGTAATGGAAAATGTTTAAAAATGGTTTGAGTATTTATACTAGAAAAAAATAACTATAACATGAAATAAATTTTAGTGATTTTAATTTCCGTTTAAAATTGTTCTGTAAAAGGTTTGCCGCATATCCATGGCTGCCAAAATCAAAAAAAAAAAAATTAAAAGACTCTGGAAAAGCCTCTTGAAAATATCTGGGTAAATGAAAATTGTTTTGCACACATTTGCTATATTTTGTTTGTTAGATCGGCCAGTTTTTGAACCACCCTCGCATTTAACAACATTCTCTTTTATGACGCATGAAATTTCAGTTCAATGAAAGCGTTGAATCACAAAAAATAAAGACTTTTTTAGAAGTGCGGGAATCACTTCAAATGCACTTCTCCAGCAGCGATTTGTTCATACTTTCCCCTTCTGCTCAAGCCTTTATGTTCAAATTTGAGTAAAATATTGTAAAAAAAAAAATAGCTGGCCAGCCCATTAATATTTATATTTTACTTTGGCAAACAAAAATTTTTAATCCAGCTTTAAAAATTTTAATAATTTTCGGTCTTAATATTGTAAAATAACTATTTCTGCCAATAGTTTCAACTGCTGCAAATTCTATGAACGAGAATCGAATATAAAGAACGTCCAATACTATGGTAAATTTATTACTGGTTTTCACTCTTTGTAGCAAATACCTCTGTAGAGGTAGTAGATCTGGTAAAAGTATTAGGAGTATATAAAGAATTTAAATGCATTCCAATTAGAGTTTGTAGGAAAATTTGAAGTGTTTATGAAAGTGTGCACCAAAATGAACTGAACTTTTGTTGTTGCTACGCCGTGACTGAAAACCAACACAAAAAGCTATAGTAAACACGCGTGTTAAATGCACCAGAACAAAAAGGTTGATATGTGTTTTGGTCTAGTTTTGTCTTATGTATTTACATGCAACCCCTAAATTAAATATGAAAAAAACAGAGCGCATATGATTTGAGTGACTTCTTTACTTATGCTTTGTGGTAAAACTTGTAGTAAATATAACAGAGTTTTGAGTATAACATAAAGAGTGAAAGCAGCTATTATTTTGTGTTGCTGTAGTAAAAGTAATTTAAAGCAACAAATAATGATTTTTTTAAATTCCTTGAAACTTGGAACGTGCAACTTTTCAAACACATTTCTCTAGTACTTTTACTAATTTTTACTAATAAGTTTTCTTTTGCTATTAAAGCAATATACGTAAATCATCACTTTAGCTTTGCAAGGGATATGTTTGCAGTTTCTTTTGAATTTTTTACTTTTTTCAAGTTTAGATGAAAGTAATTTAGGAACACAATCAATATTATTACGGAATATAAATCTATTTGGCAGACAATAATCGTTGAAAATTAAAAAAACAATGCAGGAGCTTTCAACTGTGAGTTGTTTTTTTTTTTTTTTTTTTTTTTTTTTTGTTAAAGAACGTTTATAGAATATTTTATCAATGTGCTTTTGTAGAACTTAATTTTTGTACAAAATAAAAGTTAGTTGGCAAACTGGTTTATTTAAATTGTACAATTCAGATATATATATATTTTTTTTTCTGCTCAAATTTCCATCAAGGTTTATTTCCGCTTCATGAACGTGTTAATCGATTTTTCAGTTAAAATTGTGGGCTAAACAGCAAAAAGTTTCGTTTTAATATTTGAGGAAAAAAGGAGTCGAAGAGTTCTAAAGCCGACAAAGGAAAACAAATTATATAAACGCCAAGAAAAAAATGGAAGAAAAGATACACTCAGAAAAAAAATTACTTTAAAGGCGCTGCATATTGGTAATATATGAAAATTTTGAACAACGCTGTAAAAACAAATTCTTATTTAAATACTAATTATTTCTTTTACAAAACTGAACAGTTTATTCATTTGTAATAAAAATTTTTTGAGTGTAGAAAATAATTACACCTAAATTCCGAAAGTATCCTTTTTTGACATTCTCTTAATCATATTTTTTTCATTTGTGTGTGAAAAAATAAACTTGTCCCATGTCTTTATTCGCACGAACAGAAAATTGTTCTTTCATAAAAATTCAAAGCAAAAAATTTTCTTATTAAATGATTAATTACCGCCAGCTTAATTTTATTCCTTTTTTTCGGCTGGTTGTTGACCACCCAAAAACCTGACAGTTAACAGAAAAAAAATTAAATAAAGAAATAAAATGAAGAATAAAAACAATAAAATGTCAAGGAAATTAAAGTTTCTTTTATGCCGAATCGTGATGCCTCTTCGCCACCTCTCAAGTTCAAATGTGGTCGGATGAGTAATGACGTGTTTGGGTGAGGGCGAGTGCGAGCGAGCGAGCGTGTGTGTGTGTGTGTGTGTGCGTGAGTGTGTGCGTCTCTACTTTTCATACATGTGTAGATTCTGGTCTTGTTTTTTTATGAGATTTATTATTAATTTCCATATTAAATTTCGTTAAGGGAGTTTTCTCAAATAGCGTGACTCACGCGTTCAATTTCGTTATTAAAACTAATTTAAATATGCACATACACACATACATACATACATATATTTTTTTCGCAATTTCCTTCCCTCATTTTGGGAGCAATCGATATTTTTCTTAAATGTTATTTTCGCAAAACAGCATAAATGCCAATTAAAAGTATCAGGTTGGCATATTATTATACATACCGTACAGTACAGTGCGCTCTGGATAATGTCAACACCATTTTATGGGCACGGTCTACACTAAATCGTCAAACAAACCCAATGCTTTACGGCAAAACTAAAATACATACAATGTACATACGTATCTGCCTTGGAAGCAAACAGTTCTGAATTGAGTTGCTCTCTTAATAAGGATTTAGTATAGAAATGCTGTTATATATTAAACTTTTCAGTTCAATTGATTTCCTGTTTTTTGTTTTGCTCTTAAATTTGCACATCCATAAAGCGTTGATGTCATCTCGAGCACACAATTTCGATACTCGTGCTCCGATCCTTCAGAAAACTGAAAAGTATTTTATTTAATTATATTATACATGACTCTGTAAAGAACATGTAAAAAAGTTTTAATATTGAGACCGCAGCTTCAAAAAAAAAAAAAAAGTGAAAATAAAAGTGGAAAATTTACTTCGCACTAAAACCTCAAACAAGGTGGGACTGGAAGAAATGGCCCATGTTCTTGGACAGGCTCTTCAGGACAATAAGCACAGATGACATTAATGTATAATCAGTAGGTTTTATACCCATTCGGTGCTTTGCCAGTATGCGACGTTAAAAATAGTATTTGAAGCGAGCAACGATACTTTACAAACTGCCGAGTGAAAGTGGTTAAAGAAAACATTGGCGTAACAGCTGTAACACTAGGAATAGGTGTACACAAACAACGTTTATGCAAATTTTGTGAGCAAATGTTACCAAAACCGTTTGTACAATAACAATTTTGAAAACCAAGAAAAATCGGACGTAAAACATGTTGCCTGGATGCAGCATTAGTGCCCTGCTAGTATATTCATCATCCCACATGGCTTGGGTTTGCCTGAACTGAGTATGATCTTTACCTTCAACTGGGTCACCCCCCCACCCCATTAAATCTTAGTAGTGAATCCTACATATTCATTATTCCATAGCGCAGATGTTAAATCTCAACAATCGTGCGCTACCGAATGGTCTGGTCACTGCCAAGCTTTATTATATAAATTCCTTGCTCTTGTTTGGGTGTCCGGCACTCGCTTGTTAGGCAGTCCAGCGAGTATATAGCATTCTTAAAAGTCCGTATTGCTCATAATCTAATATTTTCAGATGAGATTGCAGTTATAAGCATCTGGCATGAGTTTCTCTTTCTGATCACTAATTGCTCGAACTTGAGCCAGGAATACCTTTCACGTAAGGATTTAAATAACTTTGGCTGTAAAACACCGGGCAACCAGCCAGTTGGCAGCACTGCGGCATCTTAAAATTTTTTTTGTATGCAAGCAAAACATTTTTGACAAGTAGAATAACTTTCCGTTCTACTGCGGTAACTTTGCGCCAGCGTCACCACCTTGTAGACATTGAATTACTTTTGACGTGTCAATATATTTAAGGCACATTAAAGCAGTATGTAAGAACTTTAATGGCAACAAGTAACAAATTCTTTGAAAAAACTTCCCCAAGAAACTCTACTTCATGTTGTTTGGAATTACTCTTCATTTCCTTTTTGTCCATCAAACGTAAACAAGTTTCGATTAAGAACTATTAAGTTGTGGCAAAAAGATTTGGGTGCAGAAAAACGAATTGCAACTTGTTACCATTAATATTTATGGTAAAATTACTATCTTAAGCAAATAAGATGTTGGAAACGTTAACGCCCCAAATACACAAAATCAGTGTAATTTTATTGAGGGCCAAAATTACTGTTGACTGCTGGCCCCGAAGAGTTAAATGAACTTTATTTAAATGAATTATTCCCCATATAGTTAAACATAACGTTTATTCGGCACCAACGCAACGACACAAGAACGTAAATATGGAGAAAAGTTTCGAAAAGAAATAAATATTTTGTGTTGCAGTTTTAAGCAAAAAGCGCCCCCAAAGAGTGAATGCAAAAAAACGTGCGTTTTATTTCCTTTTTTCAGTCTATTTGTAATAAAATTGTTATTGGGAGTAAAACCTTAACTTTCAAAGCACTATCGCTGAATTCCTTTAATAAAAAAAACATACAAAAAACTTTTTAAAAATATATCGTTTATCAAGTTATTTAGGGCTTTAAGCTTCACACTGGCTGTTGCTCTTCACCTCAAAGCAACGAAAGTCGTAAATTGGTGTCTGGGCAGGAGGAAGGGAATCAGGCACGTTGGCCCTACACTTGCAAACTGTAGACCAAACATCATTACAACTCCCAGTGTGTTTGAAATTTCCGGCCAAACAACGCGCCAGGATATAAATTTTATTGTAAAATGGCACGAAACTCCTTTGCGAAGCCAAGATAAAAGTCAAACGAAAGCAAAGAAAATAAATCTAACTAAAACGTGTTTGTACTCCGACATACTCGCACAACTATTTCCAACATCAAATAAATTTAGGTCGCCCAGAGTGGGTCAATGACTTTCATTTCGACGAAGAGGGTGTAGCAATATCGCGTACACAGCGAGTGAATACATAATTATTAAAAGGAAAGAGAATAAGGTTAAATAGTGGTTAATGAAATAAAAGAAAACAACCTCTTAAATTCCCAGCTCATTATTTATTAAGCAAAGAAATTAGTGAGTTTTGTTTAATTTTCATTTCAATAACTGCCACAATATTGAGCCAGTTGCATGTTGTTCGATGCCTTTTATGTGCGTCAAAGTGTCTGTAAGTCTTTCGCTAACCTGTTCAAGTTTTCTATTGTATTTTTTTTTTTTGCTCTTACGAGCGAAGACAAAATGGCAAAACATGTTTCGACATGTTTAAACATGTTGCATATTTCTCCATATTACGTCATTGAGGCAGTTAAAAGCAAAAAATAAAAGAAAAGCAAATTGAAAAAGAAATCCACGTTTATTTTCACATAAGAGCTGCCTTTAAAGTGAATATTTTCTTCAAATATACAATAATAAACAATAATGGCAGAGACGGGAGTCTTAGTTGCCAAATAAAAGCGAGAGGAAAAGCACAACAACATGTGAGCCAGTAGTTGTGGTTATGAAAGGTATAGGCTTAGCTTAATTTTGACTATAGTAAATCTGTTTTCACACTACTTCAGGTGAATATTTTAAATATATTTTCCACTGTTCTACTGTTTAATTAATGAATTAATTAATTTGTCAGTCAACTGAAAAAGCGGAAATTATATTAATGACTTATTGTGAAAGAAGATGAGAATGTTGTGTTAATCTTTAAAATGGTTAATTCAATATCAGACGACGCATCGTCAACGTCAAATCAAATTGATAACGTTGTTATTATAAGAAAAACTTTAAGGAAATGTAACTGCTAATAGCATTTACCTGACTTGGAACTAAAAAACAGTTCAGTTTCATTTTATGAAACTTTAATTCTTTTAAAACTATTAAAAAGAACAAAACAAATTCGAACCAAAACTCACAACATTTTTTACTAGCGAAGTTTATTAACCCGATTTTTCAAAACCAGTTACACAAACACACATTTTAGGCGGATATTAAAATTTACTAAACAATATTTAACAACTATTTTTGTATGTTTTTAAAGTTTTATTTTCAAATTCATTGTTTTCTTGTCATATGTGTCAGTTACAATTACAAATACAAAATTGAAGAAAAGACAAATTATTAATTCTCTGACATTTTAACACAGGATTTGCATAATAATTTCACTTCATTATGATTTCAATTATTGTTATTTTCATCACTAACACGCCGTTTGTTTGTCTAGTTGTCAAATACGGATGGCATCTGAATGAGAAATAGAATCGATGCGCAGCGATAAGCGGTGAGTGTGAATGTTTTTGAGTGACATTTGCACAATTGTATGAAAAAGTTTTTATTAATTCAAATACAAATAGCATAGAATAAAGATGACAGTTTGGAAAGTTTATAAACAAAAACAAAAACAAACAAAAAACTTCATCATTTCAAAACGACTTGTACAATAGATACCTGTCAATTATCATTTTTACTATGTCAGCAAATGTGGAAAATATTGGAATTTTCAACACATATTCTATGTTTCTGATATCCTTATCCCATTTAAATTTATGTGAGGAATTTAAAGCAAAAATACATTCCTGCAATATTATGGAACAGCAAATAAATGCGTAGAGGAAAGTTTCACTGCCTGACATAAACAAGGAAATGTATAAGAAATCTTTCAAAACTTATACTCGTAGATGTTTAACATATCGTAAGAAATGTTGTCATACTTTGTATGACAACATGTTGCACTAAATATGTATGACATCTTGTAGCCTGCTGCTGAAAATGTTTCCACGAACGTTTTACCTTAGCCAAGTACTGGGTTAGAGGCTTAAAAAATGTTACAGCAATTTTAGTTATTGCTCTAGTAAATGTTGAAAATTAGCTGATAACGCAAATACTATTTAAATTTGCTTGTTTTCTATAGCTTCTGTGTATTGAGGGTTGTTTTGACATTTTTTTTTATTAAAAACCTTAAATCTTTTAGAAAAAGAATGATGAGTTGAAAAACAAAATGTTGCCAGCAACAAATTTGGTGTTGCGAAAACATGTTGCTCCGCACTATTAACAGACAACAAGTTCCGCAACGTTATTTATTATTCGCATGCATTTCTTATGTGAACTTTTGACCGAATTTCGCACAAAATGAAGATCAAGTTGTATAGTTTGCCTTTAGCAGCATATTTTGCATAATTTGTTCTCCCAAAACGTTGCTTTGCAACAATATTACCAAAAAACATTGATTAGATTTTCAACTTCAGCATAAGTTCCTGGTTGAAACTTGGAAGCACATTTGAGCAATTTTACTAATTTTGTTTGAAAACTGTAAGAATTTTTTTAACAAAAACAATGACAAACAAGAACAGAAACAAATGCTGCTCATTTTATTTTGCAGTTGAGAAAAATTATGACAGAAACATTATTATGTTGGAACATCAAATTATGTTGCCAAAGATGTTTTTTTAATATACGAAGTTTCTCCTTGATTTCACATATTTTTCGAAAATTTAATTTTCTTCTTTTTTCGTCAACTCAAAGTGTGTATTAACTTTTTTTTTCCAGCAACAATAAAGTTTTTAAAATAGAGAAATACGTTTTTTTATGGTTTCGTACAATTTGAGTAAATTTCTCCCAGCATCATTATTGCCAAAGTAAGTGTTTCAATACGAGTATATTGAAATAATTGAATTACTTTTAATTTCAAATAGTTTCAGCCACTTTCATTAATTAAAAATTTAATTTCTTTCTGCTTCTTTCGTGCAATATACAGAAAATAATATGCAACATTGTTGCAAAACATTTTATTTATTTAGCTTTGCATGGCTGTTTAAAATTACTTTGTTTTAAAATAAATAAAAGCTTTTAGATCTTTGAGTTGCCAATCACAAATTACCATGAACTAATTTTTAACCCCATTTTTCGCATTTGTTGTTGGTTGTTATTAATAACCACCAGAGCAAAAAATAAAATATTTATTATAATTTACTTAACCTGAAATTCCCCTATAATTTCCAGCAATTTATTTTAAAGCAGTTTAAATATCATTTGTCCCGGTTTTAGTTTTCAATCAGCGATTGCAATTTCTCATTTGCCAAACGTTAAAGGGAAACGTAAATAAAATTTTAATATAAATAATGTCTCTATATGAATTTTACTTTTCAGCAAACAAGTCAAATTGGTTTTAGATTAATGGTCATATGGCAGGAAAATATCGTTAGAATTTCATGACATTTTCCAACACAAACAACAAATTGCATTGACACAATTCTAAACTTAAAACTTAAATGTTAATGTTAAATGTTTTTAGCTTTTAGGGCAATAAAAAAGAATTATATTAAAAACTTTTAGCGCTTAACTTCTGAAAAATACTTTGGCAACATTTCTAAGCTTTTAAAAACAATTTCTGTAAAGTGACCCTGGCCATCATTTGCGCCTTCTAGGTTTTTTTTTTTTTGTTAAACTTCCTTTACAAGTGCATACCTTTTGGCCATTTTTGCATTTAAGCCTAATAAATATTCAACGACAAAAAGTAGAAAAAAATGCAAAAAAATGTCAGTTACAAAAACAAAAAATGCCGTCCAATTTTGCCATTTTAGCGCCAGTTTGCCGCTTCATCACTTTTGTTTGCCATTTTTTGCTATTTAACTTTAACTTTTCATATTTGTATTTTGTTGTTGACAGCAGCGTTGTTGGAACTCTTCTGCACGTAGATGCAGCGTACAACAACAACAACAATGCATTTTGCTACACATCTTATGGCAAAAAAAACAACTAAATCCTTTGGGCCAAGTTTTTGTGCGCTTTTGTTTACAGTTGTTTGAATAAAAATAGGGTCAACTGCCACGTTTTGTGTTGATTCTGTTAACAGTCATTTAGAAAGAAAAAAAAATCGCTTTTAGAATACGCTTGAATATCAAAGTAAATAGTTCTCAGTTAATACACTGTAAAAATATAAATTCTATAAAACTTGAATACAAGAAAAGCGCTGAAAGCGATGAAAACTTTAACAGCAGTATTACAAAATAAAATTGACACTGATTATGGAATCTTTGACCGCTTCTAGACTTCAGCAACATGTTTATAAAAAAAAAGTTTCCCCACATTTTGTACTTATTGATTGCAAATATAAAAAAAATTTTAATTATTCCGCAACAAAATTAGTGTTCACGAAATGAGCGGCGCACTATTTTTGCAACATTTTTTCAAAAACAAATTCATGGAAATTTCTTTGCGCATATTTTGACATCATTTCGCTAAATTTTTAACAGAGTATTAAGTCTTGGAGTGGATTTATTGTGCAACCAAATAACAGTATGAATGTGAAAATGTTCTGGGCAACAACCAGAGTTGTGTTAAAACTGATGTTAGATTATCCGGCAAGTTAAGAAACGTCTCTCATATATTGTTGCAGCTAACAAAGAATGTTGCTAGAAACATTTCGCATGCTTTTCACATCATATACAGAAAAAACTTGTGTAGTTTTATTCTTCATCTTTCAAAAAAAACTATCATTTAATTCTTGAAGTGCAATTTATTATGCAAACGTTGCAGCAAACTTTTAACACCCCAAAACAATTACTTTTGCACATCAGAAACTAAAATTGGAAAAAAAAAACCCGGAACTATAGAAAAGTAAGAACATTTACATTTTTTATGCTGCAAGAAAGAAAACCAAAAAGACACATAAATACACAGCAACATTTCTCAACACACAAATACGAAGAATGGCAAGCGATAAAAATTGCTGAAAATAATCCACAACAAAAAGTACAAAACACTTTTCAACCCACAAAAGCGTAAAAGGCTTTGAAATACCACCTAAAGGGTCAAAGGTTTTATGTTTCTTAAACGTATATAAAAGCGGAACCACATACACACACAAGCACTAAAAATCATACACGAACCATACAAACTATCAAGCAAATCAAATAACCGTGACCTTTTTTAAAGTTTTTACTCGGTTTTGTTTAAGAAATGTTTAAAGTTTTATGCGGTCTTTTTAAGCTGCTTAAACTTTTAAGATATATTGCGGGTCTTGAGAGAAAAAAACGGTTAAACTGAATGAATGAATGAGCTTTAAACAAACTGACATAAGTGCAGTATTTATTTCATGTTGCTTTCCTATGACCCAGTTTTAATTATTCAGCAAATACTTTAGGTTTAGTTTTTATTCTTCGAATATGATATCACAGTTTTTGTTTTTGTTTTACTCCTCACTCTTGAATGCGTAGAATATATTGTCAATATAATATTTTATGTTGTACAACGTTTTGACAGTTTATTTCATTATAAAAACACAAGTCTTTATACAGAGAACGCAGACAAATGCATGCGTGTGTTTATATACATTCACAGGTTGCGATGCATGTGTCTGATGCTTTGTTCTTGCTTTGCTGGACCCCCTTTCACCTGAACTGCAATACTCATTTGTATGTTTTATTTTTTTCGTGTTTTCATCAAAGATGTTGCACACAACAAATAGTGAATCTTTTTCTGTATTTTATCACTTTTTGTGCAGACACACTTTAAATTTTTACTGAGTATGAATGAGTTCTCTTTTATTGTCTAGTTTGATCTAGAATTTCAAACAAACGAGTCTTTTCTATTCACATCCATTGAAAGTTTACACATTTATTTATTAGAAAAAAAGATCTTCTGCTTAATTTTGTGTTATTATTCAATAAAATTTTGTAAATGTGGTTTGAACTTTGGCTTAAAAACGTGTGTGTGGTCTGGAAATATTTAAAATTAATTAATATCACTTATTAAAGGCAGCAATTTTAATATATTGTGTTTCGACATATTTTATGCAAAATATTGGCAAGTATAATTCTATATATTAGATAAGTTTCGTTCGTAATATTTTTACTATGTCAAGCGAAATTTCATGGTCGACAGATGAACAGGTTTTCGCGAAAATTTTCTTATTCATATTAATTATTTCTGCCAACTGAGCTTTAACTTTGTTTTTTTTTAATTTTTAATAAATTAACAGGACAAATTTGTTGTATCTTATTGCTGTGATTTTATATATTTTACTTTTGAAAAACTGTAGATGATTGTTTTGGCTGGCAAGCAATATTCAAAAATGTTGCGGGCAACATGTTGATAAAAAAAATGTTCTCAGAAATTTATTTATGTTGAAATAATGTTCTCAGATATTCATAAGCAGTTGTAATTAGATGTGAAACATTTAATTGAAATGCAAGCTTACAACTAATATATTTTTCAGTTACGTAAACTTTCTTGTGCAACATTAAATATCTTAAAATCACCAATAAATATGTTTTTAATCTTTATGGTATAACAACTATTTTGAATTGCGAAAAATGTTTTGCAACATTCAGTTGAAGTAAATATTAAAATATGTTTAACTTATGGTGTAAGTTATAACCCACATATTATTGTAAATTTATATGCAAAAACAAACACCTTCTTGTTGTTCTTTTTAAAATTATGTTGTCATAAACATTTCCTTTGTTCCTTCGTTCAGAGGAAAGTACTAATCTGTTCAAAACTTCAGAAAAGTTGAGCAATAATGATTTTTTCATATGGCAACTTTAGTATTTGAAATTGAATTAAAATTTTGATACAATGTTCTATATTTGTAAGCAAAATCTATATTAGACCAGATACATACATACATGAGGTAAGCAAACAACTTTTTTTGAAAACTTCATGTTCAGCAATTGCCACTTTAATTATTTCGGAGCAAAAAAGAGAATGTTGCCAGATACATTTCATATGTTTAACATAAAATTAACAGAAATTTGTTCATGACAATGTTATTTTTATGTATATTTTTTAATAGATTTTGCAATAAATTTCGATACTCTTATTGCTGTTGGTTTTCAGGCCGAAATGAACGAACACCCTCTTTATACTTGGCAGCGATAAAGAATGTTGCTAAACATATTTCCATGTTATTCCCTGCTGCAACATTTTTCTTTAAACGGATCTCTGTTGTTCTGCCAATATTTTTATATAATTTTTTTTCATAGGTAGTTTTTTTTTTATTTTTTAAACTCAAATCATTCCAAACAGTAATAAAAGTTACTGTTAAAACATTTAAACTGCTCTAAAAAGCAAAAGCATTTTGTCAATCTCGGTTTTATAAAACCAGCAACTCTTTTAGTTTTCCATTAAGTTATTCCCAACCATAAATTCCAAAAATCATGCCATTCATTCAACAAAGTTCAACAAACTGTATATAAATTTTGTCGATTTTTTTAACAACGAAACAAAACACACATTTTTCAAAGAAGCGCAAACAAATGTGCGCAAAAAAATACTTAATTCACTAAAAATAACAATTATTTAAGGCTGCACACCACCGCTTACCATTAATTTAAAACTTCTAAATTTGTTAACGAATTATACTTTGAGCTTTAGATCTTGCTTTTTTATTTAAGTGTTTATTAAACTGTGCAATATCGCGATTTCCTGTGGTAATCTCCAATAATGTTGCATAAGATTCCGAAAAGATATCGAAGCAGTGAAGAATTTAATTAACAATTTTCTTAAGAAACCTCGCCAGATCTGAAGCTTGATTTAAAAACAAACTAGTATTGAAGAAACGAACATTTAACAGCCAGATTCTCGAGAAATTACATTCAAAACAAATTGCCGCTCAAAGTTAAAAAAAGAGACAATATAATGCCATAAACAAACAAAAATTTGTATACCTGTATACGTGCTCATGTTGCTACTTAAACACTTCCTACTTGGAATAAATAAACATAATAATGGGCTAATCAATTACGGTCAATTACATTAAAAAATTGGTAAACAAATTCAATATTTTCGTAGTCAGTAAGTTCGACACAAAATGGGCAAGTGTCTACAAACATTTTGTAGCTAAACATTCAGAATCTTCAGATTTCATAAGTTCGTTTTCCCTTTCTTTTATAGCCTTAAATAAGATGTTTCAGCGAGTTATGAGATATTTGCCTTGTTTAGGGCTCGATGAATGCTGTCAATATGCATGTAGAAATATTGAAAAAATATTGCACAAGTAGTACTCTGTTCCTTTTGTGGAAAACATGTGAAATGTATCTGGCAGCATGATTTTCTTGCTGGGAAATAATGAAAGGTGCAATTGTTTCACCTGCGCTCTTCATCTTATGTATGGACGCTTATAAGAGCGAATATGGATTTTGGCTGAAAATGTAAAATGTGTTGCTCAACACATTCCTCAGTTTTTAACAGATTACTTAAAACGCTAATGCAAAAATAATGTTGCAAGGAACATGTTGCCGAGCAGCAATGATGCTTTGGACATAACATCATTTAAAAATTATAGATATGATTGATATTTCATGGCTGTTTTTCAGGGGAAGTCATATTGGTTTTAATATTCTCACATTGATTTGTCAACATTTTGTTAGAGCAACCATATACCAATTAAAATAAACATTGTATTTAATTTCATTTTTTGTACATCGCAATATTAAAGTTGCATTAAAGAAATGTTGTGCAACATGGATTTTTATACACGAAAAGTTTGTGGTGGTATTTTTCCAACGAATGGAATGGAAAAATGCCAAAAAAAATTTGCTGAAACTTGAAACAATTTTAGATATTTTCTAGTATTTTTTCTTTTACATAAAAGTTTTCCTAAAAAACAACACACAAATAAAAAATAAAAGCCATTTAAGGCAATAAAACGAAATATGTTTACAATTATTAACAATGTTGCTAGAAACATTTTATTTGTTTACCACAAATTAACTGTTGCAACATGTTTCTTATTAGTTTCTTTGCTCGAAGCAAAACATTTTATGCTTTTATATTTATAATTTAGGTTTTCCCAACATTAATTATATTAAAAAAAATATATAAAAATAAAAAAATTTCAGCCTCCAATTTCTTTAAGGGTGTGCGCAAAAATAGAGTAACAATATTCCACTTAAGATGGAGGGCAGACTCAAACTTTGGCTTGCCTCTTATAGCGGAACCTTTCGACAGAGCTCTAGATAATTTATAAATATTAGATTTTTTTGTACAGTGTAATGTTCGTGGTTTAATGTGACGTACAGAATTGCTGGCACGTAATTTTTAAAAGAGCAAATTTGACTGCCTGAGCGTGTGCGTCGTAAATGTTATGCAAGTTTCTCTGAGCACTTTTTTTGGTTAAAGAAATTAACATGGGAATCACATAATTTTATAATAACAGCTTAATAATTTTTAATCAATTTGATGACTTCTGAAAGACGTTCTTTTTGTGTTTCTTTTTCTCTTTCCAGCGATATAATTTATTTACGTCAGAGATATACATATACATTTGTGTATTCTTGATATAATTTTGGCCAAAAAAAAAAGGAAATAAATAAAAATATTTACTGGAAGTTAAGAATTTAAATCGTTAATAAGTTAAGACAGTGTTTAAAATGATTTTGGCCTTGTAAGGAAATTAAATGCTTAAAAAAAGGCGATTAACTCGAGCGAAAATCATTTAATGAAATAATGTCTAAAATCGATAATAAAAAAGTAATTGCGTCTTGAATGTAAAATTTACTTCATTCGTTAATGCTTAGAATTTTCCCGTAAAACTTAAATTACTTATACATATTACTATATAAAAAGTATTATGTTTTTTTCAGAAATAACTTTTATTGTTGTAATAAAAAACAAATTTTTATAAGTTGAAAATACGTATTACTTTTTCTTAAAACTTAAAATAAAATGTCATCGTTGTGAACCGAAATCGAAAACTTGCTAAAATTTATTTATTTTATTTTTGTGAGAAAACCATCAAAGTCACAAGTAATTGTTAACAGTGAGAGCAAAAAGAAAAAAAAATTATTCTCTTAGAAGATCACTATAGCATCTTTCAGGCGACATTTCCTTGAACCGAAACAATTACGGTGTTTAAACTTGCAAAAACTGCTGTGCAACATTTTTGCGATAATAACTAAAAACCGTTATTTTCACTATAATATGGAAAAAAAAAACTCAATATGAGTTGGTCTCGAAAAATATTGTATAAACGCAGATATGAAAATCTGTTATTGTGTGGTTGAAGCTTAATACTCTGTACAAAATTGCACGTGGAATGAGGTGCAAATAATCTGCTCATTTTGTCAAAAATCTGCTCATCTGTCAAAAGTCTCTGGCAACATTTCCTTGTTGCTAGGAAATATTTAAAAAGGCAATTTTCGTTCAAATCTGACTCTCTCTATCTCTATTTTAAATTCACCAGAGAGACCACACTGATTAGGAAGCAATTTTTCTATACGAAAATCCCAATGTTGCTCAAAACTTCTTTAGCAACATTTTTAGTAAGTCCAACAATAATCTGGAAATTTGTATTGGAAAAATTTCAGAAAATTTCTAATTCTAACACTATCACATAATTACTACACTTTTTCACAATAATACTATTTATCGCCAGCAGCCAGAAAGGACATCAAATTGTTTGTATCATAAACATGCTAAAAATTAAATTAAATAATTATGTTGCATATGTATATGAGCCCAGCAACATCTGCAACATTTGTAACATCAGCAACATTTTTTCTTTCATATTTCATAGTTAAATATATATTGAGTACAAAACTAGATTAAAAATATGTTGTCAGTTACATACAAACGGTTTTAGAAGCCAAAACTATAAACATGTTTAAAACCACGTTTTAAACAAAATATGGGGCCAGAAACAAGTTTCTTCAACTATAAAGCAACGCCACAACTTCAACACAATGTTGCCAGATACATTTCACAGGTTTTTTTTTTTTGTAAATTACATTAACAGCCGGAACCAAAGTCACCTTTTTGGGGAAAAAAATATGTTGCCAGATAAATTTCAGATATTTCTGCATCTTTAGCCAACAACTTTTGCTCACTTCAATATGTTTCTTCCAACTGAAATATTAGACAAAATGCCCACTTTGCCCTTTATTTGCAAGAACTTTTTTCCTCGAAAACTGCATTTCGAGCATAAATCACTTTTTGTTGTAACATTCTGAATTCCATAGGAAAATTATAAAGAATGCCACAAGTTTACAATATGTATGCCACACTAGTAATTTATGGCTATCTGATAATCTAAAGTTCTTTTTTTGTTGTTGTTGGTGTGCCTCTGAACACACACCAACAACACTAAAAACAAATATGACATTGAAACACAAATAAGGATATTTTATTTATATGAAATTTGTTCGCCTTTAAATGGCGGCTTTTTTACAAACAGCAAAAATATGCAGTGAACAATTCCAAAGAAATGCGTTGAACAAAAGGTTTCATGACAACCAGAAATTTATGAGTTTCATATAAAGTTTTTATAAATGTAAAGATATTTACAAAATATTTTGTCATTTAAGGGTGATTTATTTGATGTTATTTTACAATATTTCAAATCATTTCGTTTAGCAAGTATCTGGTTTAGAGCTGCCAGCAACATGTTGCTAAGACTAAAATTTAGAAACATATTTTCAAGCGATGTTTTAGTTGAATACACAGTACAAAAATATTTGTCATATATATGTAGGTACAGATGTGCCTGATCTATTCATATCAATAATATAAAAATAATATAAAACAATATTTAATTAATTATGCAATGCGTGTAGATAAAGTGTGATTTTAAAGATTTATTTGCTAAAGCAAGTACAAAGTAAATTAAAAAAAAAATAAACAATTTAATATTTATTTAATACAAAACAAAATCAATTGATGCTACAAGGAAGTTTTAAAACTTTTAAATAAAACGCTTGCGAAAACAACATCAAAACAAAAGAAAAACACAACAGCATTAACAAATAAGTAAATGAAATGAAATTAATTAAATTGTAACTAACACTTGAAGCATCTTTATTTCATAGAACTATTTGCTTAGAATTTCTAATTGAAAGTAAGGAAATCGGGAGTTTTCAAAATAGAAATGTCTCGCAATTGTTCTAACACCGACCACAAGGTTATTGTACGGAATCTAAAAAAAAAAACCGGCAGCCAGTCGTCTATTTCAAAAACGCCAATGGCAGTTCAATAACTTAGTTAATTTATTAAATCAGAAACATGTTGCATGGCTAATTAGTTTTCGTTGGCTGTGAAAATTACACGCAATTAAATTAATTATGTAGTGAACAGCAGAGCCAGCCATGGGGCAAAACAAATAGTGTGTTAAGATTTTTTGTTGTTGTACAAACAAAATAAATTCTAAAGAAAGTTTTCTTTTCAATACAATAAATGCATTCACAACAAATTGGTTTTTTTTGTTTTGCACATTTGCAAAACTCTTTTTTATGGTGTTTTTGTCTCAAATTGATCAATTAACTTTAAATTAAAAAGTTAAGTAATTACAGGCTATTTAAATTAAATATAATATAATAAAAACGTTTAACAGTTTTTATATACGGAAGCTTTTGAACAACTCAGTTTTTGACAGCCCCAAATTATGGAACCTTCAATTTCTGCTGTATTTAATACACGAACAATTTATTTATTTAATCAGTCACATGGCGGATCATTAAATTTTTATTGAATAATAATTCATGTAAAACGAACTTAATCCACTGTAAATTAATTGAGAACAAAAAACGGTATGTTAAAAAAAATTATTTTGCCGAAGAGCGGGCTGTAATTATTTTTATGTGTTAATTATGGCAAAACCCACATTTAAGTTCGAGCGTAATAAAAACATATAAAATATATTAAAACAATAAAATAAAAAAGTATACTTTTAACTTTTATACACGTTTGTTTGGCTATAAATAGTAAAAATCTATATTTGCTTTTGCTTTTATATTATTTGAAGTTTTCAAAACTCGTTTTTTATCCGTTCATACATATATTGATGTGTAGTAAGTTTACAAGGGTAGCAAATTCAGTTTATGCTTTTGAAACGAACTATTCAAATTAAGCATCAGAAAAAATTATCCTACATAAAAACGGCGAATTTTTATTAATGAAAAATAATAATTTTATATAAAAATTACTTTTTCGTTGATAGTACGACCAATATTCACACATTTTTCACACATTTAGTCGTAGATTTATTTCTATGTCAATATATTAAAAAGCAACTTTATTTACATTTTATAACTTGAAAATGAACAACAAACTTATTAGATTAGTTTCCTTACAAAAATCACATCAATTATTTTCATAAAACTTTTATGAGTAGATCAATTCCAGCCCAACGTTTACAAAAAAAATATATTTTCTCTGCAGCCACAAGATATGCAAATATGCATTTGCTATAGTTTTTATTTGTCATAATGCAAAATAAAAATTTCAAAAACAAACAAAAACAATATATTTATAAAAAACTGGATCGAAAACGGACAATACGTAGAGAAAACAATCAGCACGACTTTGTGCACTTAATTTGTTTTGGAAATTAAAAAGAGAGACACAAAAAGAAAGTGATAAATTTTATGTTTAGCGTGTGAATGGCATTAATATGTATATCCCTAAAAATTGCAACTCTGATGTTTCTAAGTTGCGATTTTAGCAAAATTGGAAAAAAAAATACTTCTTTATTTCACACAAAAAATTAAATAAATAACTGTTACTATTAAAACTTGTTTCTTTTGAAATATTTTCAAATTACAGCTTGTTGTCATGTCCAATATGTAATAAATCATTAATTTAAGCAATTGCTTTTTTTATAATTTGTTTATTTATTTTTGCACATATTATTCACTGGTTATTTATCCATAAATTTAATGGCTCACATGTTAAACGTGATATTTTTTCTAAGTTTTATTTATTGATGATTTATTCAAAAATTAATGTCATCATGATCGTTAAACCCTTTCAATTACAATTTTTTTTTCTTGTTTTTTGTTTTCCAATATGAAAGTATATTTTTTTACTTTCTGATTACTTTTTGCAAGACTTGTCACAAAATAGGGAATTTTATTTTAGCCATGAAGCATGTCAGTATATCAAACGAATGTAACTTTATAGTTTAACAAATTCCTCGTATTTAAAATGTTTTCGTTATTTGAAAATAAAATAAAATAAAATTTGGTGTAAGAATTAAAGTTTTTTGTTATTTCGAAATTTTTTCATCGAAAATATTTGTTTTCTCACGCTTTTGTGTATTTTTGCAGATATATTTGTCACAATTTGGTTACTTACCCGCCTCTGCTCGCAATTCTGCCAATGGTGGCCTTTTAGATGCCAATACCTGGATTAAGGCTGTGCAGGACTTTCAAAGTTTTGCCGGCATCAATACAACTGGTGAGCTGGATGATGAGACCATGCAACTGATGTCACTGCCACGTTGCGGTGTCCGCGATAAGGTGGGCTTTGGCAATGACAATCGCTCAAAACGTTATGCCCTGCAGGGCAGTCGTTGGCGTGTAAAGGCTTTGACATACAAAATCTCCAAATATCCTAAGCGTTTGAAAAAGGCTGATGTTGATGCTGAAATTTCCAGAGCTTTTGCTGTATGGAGTGAATACACCGATCTCAGTTTTACACTCAAAACTGTTGGACCAGTGCATATTGAAATTAAGTAAGTGGGAAATGTGCAGGTCAGATGAACTCTTTTTGATAAAACTTTATTTCAGATTTGTTGAAAGTGAACATGGTGATGGTGATGCCTTCGATGGTGTGGGTGGTACTTTGGCTCACGCTTTCTTCCCAGTATTTGGTGGTGATGCTCATTTTGATGATGCCGAACAATGGACTATTGGCAGTTCTCGTGGCACTAATCTTTTCCAAGTTGCTGCTCATGAATTTGGTCATTCTTTGGGATTGTCACACTCAGATGTGCGTTCGGCTTTGATGGCTCCCTTTTATCGTGGCTATGAACCAGTTTTCAAATTAGACTCTGATGATGTTTTGGCCATACAGTCATTATATGGCAAAAAATCCTCACAGGGTGGTAACGGTCTGTACCCCACTAGCGGTGGCGCTTTACCACGTACAACACAAAGACCGATCTTTGGATCACCACGTGCCCCACGAGATGATCAACTGTGTAAAGATCCCAAAGTTGATGCTCTCTTTAATTCAGCCGAAGGCCAAACGTATGCTTTTAAGGGTAACAAATACTATAAACTCACCGAAAACTCAGTGGCCGATGGTTATCCCAGACTTATATCTGAAGGATGGCCAGGTTTGCCTGGTGCGTAACTTGTTGCTTAATTTTATAAGATGTTTTTTGTTATTTTCGACAAACTTTTCTCACTGCAGGTGATATTGATGCTGCTTTTACTTACAAAAATGGCAAAACGTACTTCTTCAAGGGTACAAAGTACTGGCGTTACAATGGCCGCCAAATGGATGGTGACTATCCCAAAGAAATAAGTGAAGGTTTCACAGGCATACCTGATCACTTGGATGCGGCCATGGTTTGGGGCGGCAATGGTAAAATTTACTTCTACAAGGGCAGTAAATTCTGGCGTTTTGATCCCTTAAAAAGACCACCAGTTAAATCCAGTTATCCTAAACCCATTTCGAATTGGGAAGGCTTGCCAAATAACTTAGATGCTGCCTTACAATACACTAATGGTTACACATACTTCTTTAAGGGTGATAAATACTATCGGTTTAACGATAGAACATTTTCAGTAAGTTCAAAAGAATGATATTTTAGGTGAAAGCAACTTACCATTTCATTGTTAGGTGGATTCAGCAGAGCCTCCCTTCCCCCGTCCTTCAGCCCACTGGTGGTTCGGCTGCAAAAACACACCCTCAACAACAGGTAATATTGTGGATAATTCACAGGATTCTGAATTGCATGAATCATCTTTTAATGATTACGATAACCATGATACAATATTCGATGCAGGTGAGTGGAACCGACCAAGGACTAAATTATGAATAAAAAGTTTCCAAAATAATTGTTTTAATTAAATTTCTTGAAGCTCTCTTTTTTAAAACTTACAATTGATCTCCTTAAAAATAATGTTTACATATTCTTTACTCTACGAAGAATTTCAATATTTCCTTTAACCATAAATTTTTCAAGAATTAAGAAAAGTGGTATGTTATATTAAGTCTTTTAAGTATCATGTCATAAGAAAAAATTTTGTAAAAAGGATGTGTTCAAATATCTATTTTTTTATAATATCTATGTAGTACCCACTATTCATCTCATACAGACATACATATGTGTTTAAATACATACATACATACTTAATAATAAAATATTTAATTTAAATAAAATACGTCTATACGTAAATATGTATTACTGTTTGATTTACATACATACAAACATATATGAATGTATGTATACATTGTCCTGTTTATTAAAGGAATGTATAATTAAATATCATTTTTAATGAAACTACTACTACTTTTCCTGTCTATTTTCAATTTTTATCATTATTCATTAAACATTTTCGCCAAATGGTTTTGTTAATACAAACATACATATGTATGTACATATGTATGTACATCAGTGCATACATATAAATACATACGTATGTATATGTACATATTAACTACATACATGCATTTGTAACATCACTATTTCATCTTTAAATTCTTGGCCTCCCATAATTCATAAATTTATATAATTTGTTTCACTCAGTTTGTGGAAACATTTACTAATCCTCTCACCTACATACATACATACATGCATACATAGTGTTTGTACAAAAAACAAATGCATACAACAACAGCAAACACAGCAAAAAGAATCAAAAGAAAATTCATAAAAGCAAGTACTCCAAACGCACACGCATACAAAAGACAAATTCACTAGCAATAAAAACAGCTACAAAGTGAAAATAACGGTAACAACATAAATGCAGGAATAACAAGCCGGCCATTAATTTTAACGCCGCCGCACTCACCGCTACTTTTTAACGGCGTCATTTCTGTTTTTTTTTTTTAAGTTGTAACTATTTTTGTAAGAAAAGTGCTTTTACTGCTTGAAACTTCAAAAAAAAAAAGATTTATTTCTAAATAATTAAATGAAAGCAAGAGAATACTTACGAAGGAGAGGTTCATAATTTTGCAAACCTAAGATGTTTTGTCCGCAAATATGAAATCTGACACTTTTCTATATTTGTTTACAGAAAGTCACTTCATAATCCAAAAATTGGGATATTCGTTTCTTTGGTGCTTTCATTATTTAATATTATTCCGCATTATGAAGTTCTAAGCCGTTGCGAACACCGCACATATTTAATTTATTGTGGTTTGATAAACAATTTTTTGTTTTTATTGTTTTTGTTGTTCACAGAATAATCATGGAATTTGAATCGCTTTTAAAAAGTGGACATCTCCATTTTTTCTTGTATTCATTTTAATAATTATGTAATCATTTGTTCTGTTTCTTTTATTTAAGTGTGGTAGGTACAAACATACAATGTACATACATATATAGTAAATATTTATGTATGTATACATAAATATATGTACTATATGTATATACATATGTATGTATGTATATATATGTATGCATATGTGTGTGTGTGCTAACAAAAATTATGAAGAACATCTGCATTGTGAAAAGAGTATTCTTTAATGAATTTTGTAATTAAATTCAAAAAAAATTATTTTGTAAAAAAATAAAGTGCTTACATTTCAAACGCTACATTTTAAATCATATCCTTGACATTAAGCTTGCCTAAATTTTAAGTAACGCTAAAATGCATTGTATTGTAAAAACTAATATTTGATAACACATTGCGGTTACAAGTCCACAATCTTTAATAAAATGAATCGGCTCGAAGACAAACAATAATGGGCCATAACACTAGTCGTCAAAATTTAACAAATTTACAGTGATTTTTATATTTTTCATAAGCAAGAAAAAGGCAAATTTTACTCGCCAAAGGCTGTTTCAAGCTAAAGACCATTCATGAAATAACTGTTGCTGCTTAAAGTAAAAATTTATGTAAAACTTTTGAAATTCAAAAATTAAAATATTAAACGTGGACGTGCTGAAAAACGCAATCCGTCTAAAATTAGCGTTTTCAATTTGAAAGCGCCCCACAAATGACAAACGATAATAACTGTACAAATTTGGCGTTTTCAAATTGCTAATATAGACTAAAGCTAATATAATTTCAGCTACACTGTAGACAAAAAATTAAATGGAGTTTAATGTGTTTTGTTAGCAAAACGAACATGCTGAATTGTGTTTTAAGTTTTTTAAGCTGTAAGTGATTTGAAAACGCTGCCTTTTCCAGAACGTACATATGTACGTATGTGTTTACTTTCAAACAATACTTTTGTATGAGAAAGTTCTTACAAGATTCACTATTTGGAATGTTTTGCGTTCGTGATATCCTAGTGATATGATCAGCTGATTAGCGATGACATTTTACTCTAAATTTTAATCGATTTTGATTAAACTTTGAAGCAAACTTAACTTTGATATTGAGCTTTGGACAAAGAAACGACTTCAGTACCTGACTGTGGTTATGGCCCCATGTACAATATATAAGTTCTATTGGAAAAAGTGAACATTTAAATTTTCTAATCGAACACTTCTAAACTATGCAACAACATTGAGGTTCTCTGTAACTGCAACGAATGGTTTTAACTGTATAAATAATCATGTGCAATGTCTCTTTTTAACAACTAAGCATATATACATACATACTTAAAAAAAATTATTATTAATAACTAATTATAAATACATAATCTAGCATACCATGGCCAATTTAAAACTTAAAATTGAAGAAAATAAAAACACAATTTCCTAAGCAATCACTGAAAAAGAATTAATAACTTGTGCATATTATAATAAATTTCCCTGCAATTAAAACATAACAAATCAATGATGGCATACAAAAACCGAAATTCAAATAAAAATATGAAATTTTTGGTGAACTGGTCGGTTTCACTAATCTGAAATGTTTATATTTACTTGTGTACAAATACACAAATCCACTTAATTATAAAATACTACTTAATAAATATAAAACCGTTTACTATAACTAACACTAATATCAAACAAGTAACTAACAGTTAATAAAATTGCAGTAAAATAAATTAACTAACACAATAAAAACACAAATTCTCATGTATTTCTAACCTCAAAGCGAATAAAATTTCTGAAAATGGTAGTAGTTTGTGTATGAAATTTCTCACCTCCAACTTTCTAACAAATCTTTATTTCGTAGCGCATTACCCATTTAATAATAGTTTTTATTTAAACATTTTAGTTTAATTTATTTGTTTCTATAAACAAAACATTTTCTTAAAGTTTTAACTCTTCTTAAGTTTATCGAAAATACTGTTGTTATTTTTACACTAAACCTAAACGTAGTTTTGTTTTTCTTACAAACTTAATATAGTCATATTTGAATATGTTTTATTTGATCTTTTTGTATCTTCTGTAAAAGTATTTTGTTGTAGTTTATCTTCTTTGGCATTTGTGTTGTTAAATGTTGCGTTTTCCACACCTGTTTTGTTATCGCTGTTATCAAAATTTATCCACCACTTTGTGTTGTTTTGGCAATTAGAAACTGTTACACATACACACATACATTCAATGTTACACTCAAACACAAAAAAAAAATATGCATGAATTTATTTACAACCCAACCTTTTATCTTATTGGTTGAAATCTGTTAAACAATCAAATCAAAATTTGCATGGGGTTTCGAAAACGACTGAGTAGCGGGCACGTTTTGAATTTGCAATACTCGTACTTCGTTATAAAATGTAAGTGTTAGAAAAGGTTTAATAAGAAATTTCATAAAAGACAACTAAACACAACGCAATAAATTTAAACTGGTGTCTAAAATAAACAAAAAAAATTCATATTATATAAGTATGTGCACACACAAGTATGTAAGTCGTTGGCTTAATATAGAAAGAGGATATAGACTATTTTCGAAAATTTGGTTTTTCACTTTATCTGGTAAAGTACTTTCAACAACATTTGCCTAATCATAGTTCGCTATAAAAAAAAGAAACTAGTTAAATAACATAAATCTAAACCAAATTCCAAAAATTAAAAAAAAAAAATCTATTGCTCGCTTTAAATTAAATTTGCATTATTATTATTTATGTTTTTTATTGCCGGTTTTTTAGGTTTTCTTTCCGTTTTTTTCCTTCTTCTGTTAAATCTATAATTAGCCATCGATATGTACTAATAATTAACCTGGTTTTAGCAAATCCTTTTCGTTTAATGGAACTATTCATCTAATTTTTTAATATAAGAGACCTAAAACCCAAAAATTGTTTACCAAGCTTTTTTGCTTGTCTGTAGAAATGCACCCAAAAGTGTGTGGTAGAAACTGAACCTACAACTTTTAGACTCAAACCTTCGTCGAAATAAAAAGCGCAATAATTTTTCATCCAATAAATTCAATTATCTGGTTTTTTAAAAACGTCATCGCCAAATTGGCGGATTTACCATAAAAACCTGACTAGTCAACAATAACAAAAAAAAAATTGCCGTAAAACAAGACGGAAAAGAATAATTTTTTCCGCGTTACGTGCTTCCATTTTTAAGAATAAAAATACAAAATTTAAAACATTTTTTCTTATTTAAAAAATCGTTGAAAATCGATGAGGATAAAACTAGACTTGGAATCTTTAACAATAAAAAAATTATTTAATATTAACTAAAAACTTATCAATACAAATTTAATTTTGATATTGTTTACATTTAGATATTGTGCAATTCATTTCTCTAGCAGCTGATTTGGATCTTTGATTCTTTATGTTTTTGACATTCAGCAATAAAAAAATTATTTAATATTAACTAAAAACTTCTCAATACAAATTTAATTTTGGTTTTATTTACATTTAGATATACGTAAATAATGTGCAGTTCACTTCTCTATCAGCTGATTTGTATCTTTCTCAAAAGTCACTTTTTGCATATCTGTTTAGTTGGTGCCAGCTGCACACAAATTATTCTTGCAGAACCTGTATTCGCTGACACATTAGATAAAAAAAAAAAACTGAACTGGCTTGGCTACTGACTAGTGGGCTAAGCCACCCCTTTTTATTTGTTGTTGGTCAGAATTCTCTTTTCTTCTTTTACTGAATAACGCAAGTAGATGTATGCGGCTGCGCTATTGGGATAGAAACCGAGAGTGCTAATGGGGCCATATAAAACACATATTAGACGAAAGTATTTTATACGTTTTATACTGCTTACGTCAATTGAATATGATATTCGAAGTTTTGATTTTGCTTCGGGAATGAACATTTACTTGAAAGATTTTGTATATCTTCCTTTAAAGAAAAGCCCAACGTTTTGCTTTTTAACGGGAAGATTTTCAGCAATTCAGCAAGAGTATCTAAAGCCATAATTTAATTATTGTAATAAAATATAAATATTTTTGAAATTCAAATTAACTAAAACAAGAACCCACTGAATCTCTCTGTTCCATTACACTTCATAATAAAGTATTGAATTGCATGTTTTAATGTGTGTTGTTAACCAAAATAGTTTTAAAAACTAGCGAAAACCAAGAAAAAATATATATAAATTTTTGTATTAAATAAATCTTTTTATAAACTGCATATTTACAGGCGTACGAAAACGTGGATAAATTACAAATGAAACTTCATACACACACACACAAACAAACACAGTAATACAAACGAATAAAATATTTAACATCCTCACAAAACAACACAAACATTGCCTTTTTAATTTAACGCCAAAATGCTACGCAAGCTTCAGCCTCAAAACAATAGCTAGAATTTCTTTAAGTGTAAATCGTGTATATGAATGTAGTAGTGTGTAGCAGTAGTAGTTCATAGATCTCTCTTTATTTGTACTTGCTCTGTTTATTGCTCTTTCCGAATTTGTTTCTATTTTTATTTCTATTTCCCTCTCTTCAAAACTCTACTTAAGCAACTTCAGTTCTTTTAATTCTATACCAACTTTGTTCTTTCTGACTGTTCTTTCGTGCTTCTAAATTTTACTTTTGTAGACGTTTCTCTAGTCCTTTAGTCTTTTGTGTTGTATATGTTTTAGAGAGATGAGAAAGTAAAACAATGTCCGTCGCACGCTTTTCTTTGAATGCCAGTTTGTTTTATTTATAATTTTAGTTTGGGCAACAGCCAATTTTTTTTTTTTTTTGCTTAACTCTGATTCTCTAATTAAATTTCATTTATTGCTTATTTTTTATTTGGTTTTTGTAAAAATTCACGAACCTGAACGCAATCTTAAACATGTTTCCCAAAACCCATTAAAAACTATTCGAAAAAATCTAAAACCCTTAAGATGAACGAAGATTTGTACCGCCCGGCTGGATGTGGAATATAGCACGTTCCTGGTTTTAAGAAAAGTATCAAAAGCGAAGAAAAATGTGTCTCAATCCTTAATTTAGAGCAAAAAGAAAAACGTGATATTTTTGTAAGAAACAAAGCAAAACTTAACTGAGACTTTCGTAGCTTAAGCAAACACAGAACAAAACCGGCAACACAGAGAAAAAGCAACAGAATTTTTTGTTGGGAAAATTTGCTGGTCATTTCCTTAAAAGTCTCCTTTATTCAAACATTAACGCCATTTTATTTTATACTCTCAAATAAAACAAAACAAAACAAAACACGCACTCAAACGCATTGTAATCTATACAACCAGCTACTACCAAATTATACAAGTATGGGGTCTTTGTTTTGTGTAAAAATGTGTGTTTAAAAAATGTGCCGTCCATCATAGAATCAACCAACTACAAACAACATTGATTGTATAGCTGAAGGCGCTTAGTGAACATACATACATATACATACATATGTATGTATGTAGCCTTTAAATGCTTAAACAAAGAAAGCTGCTGCCAACAATTTTGCCATAATTTGATTGCCAAGCAATTAATTAAAATTAAAAATATGTTCTACAGCAACGCTTTTGAAATCATAAAAAGTACGTTTAATTTTTATTTATTTTTATATTTTGGTTTGTTTAGTTTTTGTTTCACTTTATTCAAAGCATACAACAACAAACGTTTGGTTTAGTGTAAAAATGTATATATGAAAATTCACTTTATTATTTTTTATAATTGTATTTATTTTCTATAATTATTTTGTTTTTCTCCCCAAAACCGGATTGTTTATCATAAGACTATGTAAATTTTTACCATTAAACACCATTTTAACCACTTCTAACAACATAAAGAAACTGCATATCAATCAGTCTATCGTTATCAACACAGGCGAAAATGGGTTAATTTGCATGAAAACCAGTTAACTTTACACTGTGTAAACTAAAAAAAAAAAAAAGATGTGTTTTCGTTTACTTGCATAAACTACTGGGTGTATATGATTGTCCTTGATTAATACGGGCTGACCTCTAGTTGTAAAAAGTATGACTAATTTTATTTAAAGTCTAAAAGAATAATTCATCATACGTCTGATGGATCGTCAACCAAAACAAGAAACAAAAATCAGATAAAGAAATATGTAGCTTTCAAAGAAACCTTTTGCAGTTTTAACGCGCACCGTCCACACGGCTATTAAATAAACAAATTTTACAGTTAGGGCAATTCTCAACTTCAATTTCTCAGACCAGCGTTTCCTTAAGATCCTAAAGATCATAAAGTGTATAATAAGAGGTATCAGCAAAATTATTCTATTTATTTAAAAGCCCTATTAACGCCACTATGTAATGACTTAGAGAATAATTGTGGGGGTCTGGCCCACGGCGGCCTTTCGTACTGCAACCAACATTGATCGATTGTGTTTCTCTTTCTTCTCAAGGGCTTAAGATATCACGGACCAGAAACAGCTCTCACAATTGGAGTATTAGCAAGTTGTGTTCACTTAGAATATAGGCATCAAGTATCTTGTATCTTCTGCACCTTAGAGCCACGCAGTTGTTAATCAAGTGTTGCATTGAGTCATCAGAACCTGCAAGTGCCTTTTTTCGATATGCCTTCTTCTGCTTGGAATGCAAAAGGCCATCAGCGTCGTTCCAAAATTTCTCTACGATGGCTTTGACTTATTTGTCGATCTCTACATTTATTCTATTTAAGCCAAAGGATTTAGTGAGTCCAGTAAAAATCTCATCAGACCCCCCTTTTTAAAATAAACGCCTGTCATTTCGTTACCTCAATGCTCGTCGTGTCCTGGAACAGCGTAGCCTGATTCCAAGCCGGTCGACTGTACAACTCATTGTGACATTCTAGTACAATGGCTGTGAAAGTTCAACTGCCTAGAGCCTTGAGTACAGATTGGCTACCGCATGCATCCCCTATCGGCTTGCATTCCTGTATTTATATGCGGGAACATGCAAATGTAAATGTCTTCAATGGCTACGAAATGGTCAATTCAAAACGCAAGTCAAGTCAAAAACTTGAGATTGAGCATGTTTCTGTAACGAAATTACTAAAATAACTAAAAAAATTGCCTCATATTGTCTACTTAAGTTGCCGCACAAGAAAGCAATAAATATTGATAGATTTTTGGCACTTTGGCCACAGCTTTCCACTTCAAGTAATCACACGATTACCGCACCGGGGTTAAAATTGGTCGTTCTAATATCAATATTGGAAGCGATTACCGCATGCAATAACTAAAAATTTAAGCATTGCAGCAATCGTGAGATTCCAGCTTAAGGTGTCAAAACATTTCCCAACTGAAAGCGATGCAAAATTGTACGTTTCAGCTGACGTTTTTGTAGCTGTTCAATGGAAATATTTCAATAAAAATGTATGTAAATAGTCTTACTTGTTTACAATTCAAACTACAAAAGCGTTTTTCTCTTCTCTCTCTCTCTCCTTCTCGCACCAAAAGAAAAAAACTGAAATTTCTTCATTTACAGTTTTTTTATTTAACAGCCTGTCAAAAGATGTTGCTGTAAAAAGAGTCTCCTAATCAGATTTTTGCTTTTTTAAAACGTTGATTTTTGCTAGTATTTATGATATACAATCCGGCTTTTTTTATAAATAAAAAAGATGCAATTTATTTAAAAAAAAATCTAGTTTTTCAAATCACCCAAATTAAAAGAGTAGCCCACCCTTTTTTAGTACTTTACATTAACATAACTGTAATATATGTTTTTAATATAAAATATTATTGTATTTTTTTTTTTTTCTTAATTAGGCTTTGATGATCATCAGCCCAACGACGAAGCCACCGTTGGTCGTGCCGACATGTCAAATGGCTCCTCAAACAACAGCAACAATTTTAAAAGTTTTCTATTTGCAACAAGTTTTATGATGTTTGTAGCAAAATTAATTGTTAGCTAAAAGCTATTTTAAAACAACTGTTCGTTTTGGACAATAATTAAGGACTCTTTTCATTTAATACACAACAACTTGTAGATAATTATAAAAAATTTAAACAAAAAACTCTTTAGCAATAAAAATAAAATTTAAAATTTTATTTTAGAACCATTGAGTGAAGGAAAGTGTAAAATTTCTAAAACTTAATAACAACATTATAAACGCGAAGTATAATTCTATGCAGCCAAGAAATGAAGTCAGCGACTCGATTTCCGAAGCAGTAATACTTCCTTTAGTCAAAACAAACAAAACAAGAAATTGAAAATCGAGCCGCTTTCTTACTCTGCTTTGGCCGCTTATTATCTAAATCCCACTGCGAGATATAAAAATATACCTTCTTGTAACTTGAAATTAGGCTTAGAAACGCTTTAGTCATTTTTTTACATAAAGTGCCTTCCCCAATAAACCTTTTCTTGTCTATCAACCCCAAGTGATTTTAGCACCGAGAATACGCACAACGTTTGCTTTGAGTTGTTTTGATACTCGTATTATTCATTAAAAAAAAAAAATTAACGTTGAATGCTAAATAAAATAGCCCAAAATCAAAAACTTTTGCTTGCACATAAAACCAATAAACATAAAAAAGTTCTTTAAAAATTCCTCATTAACACTGAAGACAATATCTATTGTGACAAATACTTACATGAAAGACTGGAAACCAGAAGAAGCTTGTGTATATTTTGCTGACTAAAAACCCGATGTCTGCTCTACAACAAGAAGAAGATTTGCTGGTGCTTTCGGAAGTTCCATTAAATGTAACCGTTTGTTTTTCAAGCACTTGGGTAATTTATATGTATGTAAAATTGTGTATGTAAAACTTCCATTTTCATTAACACGTACCTCTGGTGCTCTGAATGATTGTATAAAATAAAAACTAATTTGCGCAAAAAGCTTCGGCTTACTTTAAAATTGTGCAAATAATAAGAACGGTTTTGTGAATACAAACATCTTCTTCTTTTTCTTGCACGTAAAGCAACCAAACCATGATGCAATTAACAAGTGTAACGAACAACTACAACAAGCACATTTATCATGTGTTATCGTAAAAAACAAACTTCACACAGAAAAGATATGGGTTTGGACGCTGCTATTATAGTAAATGTAAGCGATTAAAAATCAATCAGCTGTTTCAAAAACCCAAAAATAACAAACAAACTATTTCATTTAGATCAGTTAATATTCAAAACAGTTAAATGCATTGCTTTTGAAATTCTATGAAACAAAAGTATAAACAATATCATTCCTAAATATTACATACATACATATTTATATATTTATATTTCTCTTAAATTTAATTTAATTCCAGGATCAAAGCATTGCAAATGTGTGTTTGCCAGTAGTTTAGTGTTTTGCGTTTGTAAAATATTTTTCTGAGCCAAACTTGTACTTTCTCTCATTTGCACGAGCTTAACACAAAAACTAAGGAACGAACTGGCATAATTATACTTTGCTTCGTTAAAACTAAAATGTCAAATAACAGCTGCTTGATATTTGCTTGTCTCAAATATTTTCTATTAAGAAAATATTTTTTCGAGAAAAACTCCCTGAGAAGCTTAAATTGCCTGAGAGTATTTTCAAATTCTGGAATTTAATTTTGTATTTCATACACACACGGCGTAAAATAAAAACAGAAGTACGAAAATTTTCTTGTTTTAAGCAGTTAAATTAATTCTTTTATTAAAAGCATTTAATTAATCGCTTTAAATATGTACATATGTATGTATTTTGTCACTAAAAATAGATTTGTCTTCCATGTAGAGCAACAGTGTTTCATTGCAGCAGTTCTTTTGGTCTTATGGCCACATCATGTCAAAATGACGGGCCATTTACTCAGCCTTTAGTCACGTGACAAGTTGAATACAATTTTGTATATAAATGAATAGACATGCAAAAATGGTTTTATTTAAGCAAACGCTACGCCACTGATTCCACGGGTATTTCTTCTTTCGACAATTGCAAAAATTCCTTTAAAACTTAATTCTTTTTTCACTTGTTCTAGTTAGTTTTAAAAGTTCTGATATACATATTGTCCTTTTGTGTCATTTGTTCTTTTGTAAATATAAATTTTAATGTGTTTCGAATAATTAGGTTTTCCTTATTCTGAAAGTTGATATCGACGCAATTTGGCTCTTAAGCCTCCAACGTTATACTTTAGGTGTTAGTTAGGGAAAATGTATCAGTGCCCAAGTTTGACTTTTGCATCATTTTCCTTAAAATCGTGCTTGATTTCTGTCGATGGCGACTCTTCAAATAAAAAAAAAGCACTGCGATAAAAAAATGTTCATTATTCCCCAAAAATTACTTACAGTTAGCATAAACATTCCTTAATAATAACACAAATATTTGAATAAAATAAAGAAATATACTTTTTTATTAAGATAAAGAATATATTTAATTAGCTTTAAACTTAAGCGTAATTTAATATATATAAAAACATTTTATTTATAGCTGAAAAAAAGAAATATGTATAATTAAAATATTTGTTTTTCATTTCATACCAGTTTACGTTTAAGTTTTGTTGGTGAAAACAGCATTTTTTATTTTTTAATTATTTAAGATTGTTTTTCAAAGTTGTTACGATATGAACACTTTAAATAAATAAAAATATATCATCAATCACAAAGATCTTTGTAAAATAGCTTGTAGTTATTAATTAATTAGTAGTTATTTCAATTTATTATAGTTTTCATTCATGTATATGTTTAATACAAGTATAATTTTTTATTTTTAATAAATCAAACATATCGAAGTCAACAAATTTATGTTTTTGAAAATGAAATCAATACGGCGAATTCATAACAAGTAAAATGCGAATACTTATCTAATGTATTTTTGTTTTGTTAATGCAACGCGAAATTTAACCTTTTTAACACCGGTACGGTCTAAAACAAAAAAAACATCAGCTGAGCTGGCAATTTCACCTGCTATGAATTCGCCTTCAATAAAACGATATTTTTGTCGGAATTAATATTTAACTCCGAATATTATTATAGGAAACAATTGAGCATTTTTAATGATTCTCTAAAATAATTAATAAAATCACATACTTATGTAAACTTAAATTGAAAAAAAGAATAAATAAAAATATATATAATAAAAAATACTACATGATTGTTTTGTACAAATTATAGATTTTGAAAAATAATTATAAAATATATGACCTTTGCTTCCACCTCCTGCTCGAAACAGACTGTATTTTTTTTCTTCGCTCTAATTTGAACAATTAATTAAGCGTTCAGCTGTTCGAGAGTGAATCAACAGCAAAAAAACAATTAATGCTTCCAAAACTAAAAGGAAAACTAAAATTTTTACAAAAATATATTTGTTGATTAAAGAAACGTTCCATGTCTATATGTATGTAAAATGCTGATGAAATAAAGATTTAAAATAAAAATGACAACTGAAAGGGGCTTTGAAAGAGCAGTATCTTCTCTTTGTCCCGAAAGTAAAGAATTAAAAACTAAAAATTTCACACAAAAAAAAAAATAATGGACTAAAGTTTTATGCTAAAAAATTTTTTTCTAAATTTTTAAAATTAAAATAATTAAGAGCCTGTTAAATGATTTGCTATCATTAAATATTCGGATGACATCCCCAATATTGCATATTTTATGTTCTATATTTTATTAATATGAATATGTTTGTTGGGTTATTGAGTGCTTGTGCTTATGTATATAAGTACATATGTATGTACGTGGCATTGTTTGTTTGTTACTGTTTTTCGTTGAGTGTAAAGAGTTTTGACTATTTATTTCTTTTTTTGTAGGAATCGAACTACGACCCCTGGCCAGTTGGTCGAATACTCTACCAACTCATCCATCGGGGCACAATCTTGTATATTTAATGTGTTTAATGAATCCCTCCACCTTTTTCGTGTATTTTCGATTTGGCTTGAACGATTAGTTACTAAATTGTTGCTAAAACAATTTCCAATTCTATTCAAACACAAGCAAAAATGTTCGATTTTGCAACCAAAAATGAAGCGGTTTAAAATCATCATTTTCACTACATCTTAAACAAAATCGGTTCATGTACCTGATAACACAAACGAGAACGAAAAATTAGTGCCAGAGGAAAAAATAGTTTGAAAAGTACTTATGAAAGCTTAACTTAGAGAATCTATTTTCATTCCACTTTATCACAGCAACTGAGATCATCACAGTAGAATAAAAAAACATCGCTACAGTAAAAGAAGACAATATTTTTTAGAAAAAATATTTTATTTACAATAACTTACATACATAGTTTTAATTTTTACAACATGTTTACAATCACATACATATGTACATATCAACTTATTTTGAAAACCCTGTTTGCGCCGTCGAAAAAGAATTTTTATAGTCTTTTCTCTATTATAAAATATCATAAATCGCCATCTGAGTCTGCATCCAATTTATCATACAGTTCGTTAAGATGATCCTGTATTAAAAGTGTAGAAACATCACGATTAGGAATTGAAACAGAAATAGGTTTATAATTAAATGAAACCAGATCTGTTAATCGCGGAATAATTAAATGATTATAAGCTGATTTTTCAGAATTTTTGTCCTTGGATGCCGGTGGTATATTGGCGGAAACGACTACGACATCTGAAAAACAAGAGATGAAATATAGTACAGTTACATGATTTTAGAGGGATTCAAACAAGGTATGTAAGAGCGTTATACGAGTAGATATGCTGCTGACCACATGAACGAAAGCAGGTAGCCATACCCTCTATCTTCACACAGATTTTGATTCAAGAATCGTCATTGTTGATTTAAAACAAAATAATCGGTCTAATTGAGACATCTCGGAAAAATTTAGTTTGAACGTTGGATGAGAGACACCGCATGTCGGTGATGCACATATCATCCAAGTGAGACCAAAAACGTTGATAACTAACTGCGTGCCATTTCGAAAACTTCGCTTGCCACCGGACTACCTTGATTCAAAGAAATATTTACCGAAAACGCCTCTATATTTAAACGTTACCTTTTCGGTAAGTGTTGGAAATTAATGGAATCGTCACAAACTCAGCAGTTTTGTTCGTTGATGTGGGTTAGTCGAATTTTATACCTGCGGGTGCAAGCCCAAAGTGGCAAAAATTGAGCTAACTGTGGGCTGTCAAAAACTGAGTTATTGCGTCGTTTCTGTCTCTCATAGATATATTTCACAGACACCGTATACGGTTTCAGCATATCTTGCGATTCGTTCCTGCCTATAGTTTAATAAAATGTATCCTGCACTCGGAACATTTTGCACATTGAATGAATGACTGCCTATTTGACAGATGTGAACTCTAACAGCTTGGATGTCCTTATTGGAAGCTCCTACAGTCACAGCATCATTTTAAAATGGAATATGTAACTCCCAATAGTTTAGGACGCCCTTAATCTCAAATACACACAGTTAACTTTTAGTCCTCTTAAAATGGAAATTGATAATTGTTTGTAGTGTAGAATTAGATGATGCAAATTTAAATATGGTCTTATCCATAAAATTATTTGCAATCAATGCAAGGGAAGAATAGTTCATGTATTGAATTGCTACCAAGAATAATTACCTGCCAATAATACAAGACTGCCTTCATTTACAGAAGTTCAATTTTTGCAGCCATTACCCAAAATTTTAATTTAAACTTACCTTCATCATTACTTTCTGCTTCGTACGATTTCAAAAACTCCGACTTATTTGCGCCTTCGTTTATCTGGGATAACGATTTCGTTTGCAAGTCTTCAGTGAAATCTGTGCTCGACTCAGTATTTTTACCAAACGGTACTGAGAATAGATCATCGTATTCCGTTTCCTGTTTGACAACGTTTTTGCGTGGCCGATAAGAACCCAGTAAATTTTGTGCAGGAACTAAATCATCATCAACAGCACTGGACATTGTTGTTAAATTTCTATTACATTTTTCAATACAAATATTGTTGTCACTAGTAGAATAACTTGAATTTTTCTGTGATTTTTTGTTTCGTTCATTTGCGCTTTTACTTGTCGAAATGTCCAAAGGTTCTGTTTTGAACTTTGCTTGACTATTGGATGCTTGAGAGGAGACTCTGGTTTCATAGAACTCATCATAAAAGTGTTCGTTATCACAGTTGTTTCCAGAGTTGCCCCATTTGTTGTGATAGTCTTTTGTGAAAAACAAAGCAGTGGAAGGAACGATATCATCATTGTTGGTAGCGCTATACAAAGAATCTTCGTATGAGTTTGTATTGGAAACTGTTTTCCTACTTAAAGGAACTGCACTACTGTTAATTGAATGAATACTTTCGCACGAAGTATTCAAGCTTTCAGTACTCTCCCCTGCTTCTTGTTTAATTCTAGCAGTACTACTAACGGCGTCATTTGACGATGAAGGTGTATTTTTTTTATTTGCAATATTATCCCTCTCCAGTGGTTCCCTTTTTACTGTTACCTTGTTCCTCTTCATTGGCGGTTCTGCGTCTTTATTATTGCCATTTACCTGTTTTTGGGATCTTTGACAGGTTTGTAGAAATTCTCCTAAACTATTGCCAGACAATTGAGACATAGTATCGGTGTCATCTGCAGTGGATGTCAATGAGTTTCTCTCGCTTCTATTTGATTTTTCACAGATATTATTTTGAGTTTGGGGTCTCTCGAAAAATTCTTCGTACAAAGCTAAATTTCCTTGCTCTTGTTTAATTGAACTGTTATTGTTTTCGCAGGGATTTGTAATCGTATTATAACGAATAACAGCATCATCGGGATCAACGTCGGGATCAGGTTTAATATGAAACAACGAAATATCAGAATTTCTTTCCGAAACTGTTTCATCTCCTCTGTGGGTGCTTAAGGGCGATACCGTGCATTCATTAGTTTCAGTTAAACTGCCTTCCATAGAAGTGTTTTCTGGCTGTTGGGGTTTATCTGAAAAATACTTAATTGTTAACAACATTTCATACAACTAAACAAAAAACTTGTGGAAATAGCAAAACTTAATTAAAAACGGAACTTAAGGCTTTTGGTGATATCGAAAAATAAATCTATCGTAAATCTGAAACTTTATAATATTCTTTGTTTTTATTTTCGGATTCTTATAGTCTTAGGTAAGGAAAAAGGCAACAAAGAAAGCCAAACAAACATTAGGAACTTAATATTACGTGTTGTTTGTTATTGAAAGCAGCAAGAACTTACCAGTTTGCCTATTATTTCCGTAATCGGTCTGAGTTTTATTTACTAAAGTCGTAATCGTTCCCGCATCGTCACCATCAGTTTGTGCCAAATCGTCAACAGTTGTCTGACTACTACCATCATCGGGCAAGTCATCGTTGTTCTCTGCATCTGCATCAGCTTCAGCATCAGCATCAGCATTTTTATCTTTATTGGCGTCAGAAGCAGCAGTGAGGCGTCTAAAACGTATCGTCAACGTACGTCCACCAATTTCTGCATCAAGCATACGTTTGTATGCCTCAATGGCCAGATGCACATTTTGATAGCGAATAAAAGCATAACGGGTGTATTTCATTCGTTGGGCGAAGCCAATATCAATGCGCGCAGCACCAGGAAAGTGTTCCTTTAATGTTTTGCAAGCAATTGTCGTTGGCAGATTGCCAACATACAAAGTAAACGGATCAATTTCATTCAGTTTAGTACTGTGCGCTTTATGGGGTATTTGTTTGATTTCGACCGATAAATATCCAGTGCCAAACTGTATTTTCGAGAGGTGATCTATAGTTTTTTCGACATTAGTGCCGGGCTTTAAATGTATAAGACAGTAGCGGGGTGCAAAATTTAATTGAAAGTGCACCGATTCTATATCAGGACTGTAAGTTTTGACAATTTCACGACTAATCTCTGGGTCGGGAAATCTTATAACCAATATGAAATCTTTTTGTAATTTCTTAGCGTTGGCCTCTTCAGCTTTTAAAGCCAGTAGAGCATCGTTTTTAGACCACAATTTGCTTAACTTGTAACGCATTGACATCGCCTTTCGTTTCGCCTTCATTTTAACAATTGTTTTTGAACCTAACAATAAAAATAAAAAAACAGGAAGGCAAATAGTTTTAGTTTAAAATAACACACTTAAATGAAAATTGTATGACGCGTGCTGAAAGAACATTTTCTAACATTATTACTTTCAGTTGCTGTAGACGAACTGCGTCGAGTGTATGGTAGATCTTGACAATTTGATACAATTTGTTCCAATTGATTTTTAAAATTAAGAAAATGTACCTCTGTTTTTGTGGGTGCTTTAAAGACGATACACACAGAATAGCTTTTCAAGCAAGAGAGAACAATTATTTTAAATATAAAAGCGTAGCTGATATTTCGTCATATGAGGCAAACAAATCTTGAGTATTATTGTATAGGAGCAGTTATGCATATAGCATTATCTAAGCGACCAGTTAAGCGATCGGAAACGCGAAATCTGTTTAAAATGATGTCCCATCAAAACTGCTGTTGCATACAAATGTTTGAAATGGTTGTTAATAAATCAAATTCTGGACTGATTACCTGAATCTTGACAATTTGATAGAATTTGGTCCAAATGGTCGGCAGTAGCCGACGCAGCCGCTGATTGGATAATAGATGCCGGAATTGGCGGTGGCGGAGGTAAATGAGGCATTTCAGGACTGGGTAAGGGAGGTAGTGCTGGCGGCTGCTGTAGAGGAAGTGGCGGCTGTTGTTGTGGCAGCGTAGGAGGTGGGGTTGATGTTATTGTCTGCCACATATATGGACTCATACCATCAAGTCCACCAAAAGCTGAACTGGAAGCTGTTGAAATAGCGTCTGCATTGTAGGTGGAGGGATAAAAGTTGTACGGAAAGCCGTAATAATTAGTGTTTTCCACTACATTTGGAGTAAATGGCGGTTGCAGTTGGTTATTTTGCGTAGTAACTGTTGCAGACGCTGTTTTTGCTGGCATTTTATCGGGTTGGGAGGACGCGTTGTTTTGCGTTGAAGCAGAAAATGCAGCAGGAGATGGCTGCATTGATTTGTGTGAATAGCTTGTTGATGGCTTATTACTTTGCTGCTGGCTATAATTTGATCTTTTCGATGAGTTACCATAAAAATATCTATTTGCATTTTTGTCATATTGGTTTTGCTGAAAGTTGTCTGGAGCACCGCTTCTATTTGGCGAATATTGATAACCAGCTTGGTTTTGGTACTTATATCTAGGAGAGTTGTTGCCTCCACCACCATTATTCGCGGCATATCGTGAACGTTTATTAAATCGCATTGAGGAGTCAGCCCCCGGGGCTCTCGCATAATTGTTGTTGTTGTTGTACATATTTATTTTACGCAATTTTATATCATTTTCATTTCATTATAATCTAAGCTTTTCTAGATGTTATCACGAATCGGATGCATTTTTATTTATAACGCCGTATTCGAACACTATATGTATACTATATTTTAAGCAGAAAATAATCCCAGCAAAATATATCCTTTCCGGATGCCTGGATTTCTTTTGTTACAGTCAGTGTTGACAGCGCACTAATGTCTAGATATACGAAAACAAAATTAAGGTCTCAGTGCAATAAGTGTAAGTTTCTTAAACATTCCACTGATTGGTTCGCAAGGAAATTGTTTTGAAAATTGCGGTAATTAAATAAGTAATTAAAATTAGAGCATAATTTTGTTCAAAATTGCAACGAAATATGTTTGTTTTCAACACTTTTATTCCTATTAGAAACTATTTATCAGGCTTTTCACTTTTGTAACAAGTTGGCAGCATTCAGAAAAAATATTTTTTAGTGTTTAACAGCTGATTAAGGGTTTAAAAGGAAAGCTCACTGCACCTGACGAAATTACCAGTATTTTGATTTCATTAAACTATTATATCAGTAGCAATAGTTTTATTGCTCATTGGCATATAGTCGTCAATCAATTTTAATCCGTAATATGTTTTAGATGGAATTTTGCGTGACACAAGTAATAGTAAAATTAAATTTAAAAAAAATAAAAGTTAGTTATTGAGCGCTTATGCATTATTCATATTAATAAGGCGAACAACAGCATTAGTGACTATATCCATTTAAAATCTTTATAGCAAAAATTTATAGATTATTTTTCGACTACTCGAAATGAATAATCGAATAAATTGTGTAAACAAATCCACATCACATGGTACCCAAAACTGGATGATGATTTTAAAGTTTTAAGATCTGGCATCACACTGTTTTGGAAACATATGTTCTAGCATGTAAACAAAGTAACATAACCTCTACTTAATTATGGACATATTTTTGCTTTTTCTCATAACAAAGTGTATTTAAATGGCTTTATTAAATTTAAGAAAATCTTGTGTTAATTTTTTGAAAATTAAACACCATATTAATGACACCAGGAATTTTAGGTAAAATCTGGAAGTAACACCAAGTATTTTTATTAGTTTTATTAATTAATATTGCAATTTCCAGCGTCACATCATCTTTATTATGGCTTAACAAACGCTTTTCCCGCCCGACCTCATACAAGGAGAAAGAAAAACGCTTTATGGAAAAAGATAAAGTTGCTGAAAATCATGAGTTAATTTACAATGCACCTATGGAGTCGTATGTGGCGTGGGCAACACACATATCTACAGTAACAGCGTCTATAATAGGTGTAGCAGCTTTATATCAGCTTGCTTTAGGAGAGCCAATGATGCAACCGGTTGGCACAACGTTCATTTTGGATAGTGAAGATATTTACTATTTTGCTGCAGGTTTTTTGGCTATAAATGCCGTGGCACGTTTAGTTGTTTCCACGTATCCCTTGAGAATATACAGGAACCAAAACAAGTAAGTTTCATAAAATTATGTTTATATGTACACATATACATATGTGCGTACATATGTGTATTGTTTTCTTTATTAACATATATGTATGTATGTATATGTGTGTTTTTGATATATATTTTAGATATCTGGCCGTTTATCACTCTCAACTGCCGTTGTTAACATCACATCATAATTTTGAGCGGGGACAAGTAAGAGACGTTAATTACTTTTTCAGTCCTTGGAGCAATATCACCTATAAATTGGGAGATAAGACATCTTTATTGTTTGACGATTATTTTAAAACACCTTCTGAATTTCACGAAATGCGTGAGAATGTACAAAAATAAAATTTAATATTGACCCCAATGCTATTCTGCCAAATTTAGAAAAACTAATATTTTAATTTACTTTTTTTGTAATTGCTTTTCGCCACTATGAAAAAAAAATTAAACACTCACAGTTTTTCAATTTATTAGCTTTTAGCATAAAACAAACGTTTAAATACAAAAAGAATTGTTGTTTTACAATACCCTCTAAAGAAATTTACTATATAATTAGCATAGGGCCGAATTAAAAACAATGAAATGTTATAGTTCCAATATCACTAACTCGCTTTTTGTATTCTGAACTAATAAACACATTTTCCCATTCGCTTAACGAAGCAAACCAGTAAGGAAAACTGTATCTTTATATTGCTATAAAATTTATTGCTCATCTAGATGGTGGTAACTGCGTTTCATATTGGGTTCTAAATATTGTTGAGAAAACAGAAACAATAATTTTACTCTTTAACTGTTGACATCAAAATGTAGTTATCTGTCATGCCGTTTAAGTTTTAAAATTTTATTCTAATCACAACAGAAAGTCAGACAGCCTGTTGTATAACAGCTAAAGTTTGTACGCTAGATGTCACTGCTATCAAATTGTGTCACTCCACGTGCTGTCAAATTATTGTTTTTACCAATTTCAGAATTTGGTTTCCAGATTTTAATTGATTTTGAAAAAGTTAAATTTGGCCATGGAATTGGATGAAAGTGATTTAAGAACAGAAGGGATCCATGAAGATTCCAAAGAAAAGGCACCAAAAAGACGAAATCCTTTCAGAGTTCAGCAACAAAAAGAGGAAAAAGAACGTCGCCAGAAAAAGCGTGCTCGACTTATTGTCAGAAATATAAGCTACAAATCGACTGAGGACGACCTACGTAAACATTTTGAACAGTGGGGCAAACTAGAAGAAGTAAATCTACTGAAACGAGCTGACGGGAAGCTTGTTGGATGTGCTTTTGTTCAGTACGAAAGCATTAATCAGGCTACAAAGGCAATTCTGAATGGAAATGGAAAAAATCTTTTGGGCCGTGTTATTTTTGTTGATTGGGCATTGGGCAAAAATGAATTCATTGAGAGAAAGTTTGTAAAAGAAGAGCCAGACGAGAAGAAACCCAAATTGGAAGTCAAGGAGGAAGAGGATGGAAAAAAACTTGAAAATGTGGAAACTGAAGACAGCAAAATGAATCATGAACATGATGGTGAAAACGATAGCAAGGTATAAATAACAATTTGCTTTTTTAAAGCTATAAAGTTAAATAAGTTTTCAAAAAATTTTCAGGATTCTCAGTCTGACGAAAATGAGGATGATGATACCCTTGATGATTCTGAAATCGGCGACGAAGATCATGAGGGTGATGAAACCGAAAGCGATGATGAAGATGATAAAAAAGATGTAAAGGATAAATCTGATCTAAAGGCAATTAAAAAAGAGAAACACCTTTCAAATGATGTTCAAGAAGGTTGTACAATTTTTATAAAAAATGTGCCTTTCGACGCTGAGGATGGAGATTTACGTAAAATTTGCCGTAAATTTGGTCCTGTGTATTATGCTATTATCAATCGTGATCATATTTCTGGTCATTCAAAGGGCACGGCGTTTGTCAAGTTTAAAAGTAAAGAGTCGGCTGATTTGTGCTTGCAAGCAGCAACTGAATTTGTACTAATGGATCAGATGCTTGAACCGTATCCGGCTCTTAGCAGAGAAGAAATAAGCCAGCAAAAGTCTGACAAAGATAAAAAGAACGAAAGCAAAGACTCGCGCAATTTGTATTTGGCCCGGGAAGGTTTGATTATGGCAAATTCTAAAGCTGCTGAAGGTGTTTCGGCATCAGACATGAATAAGAGGCATAAGTTGGAACAGATTAAAATACAAGTTCTTAAAAATTTAAATAGATTTGTTTCACGTAATCGTTTATCCATTCATAATTTACCGCTAAATTACGATAACGATAACTTAAGGGACATGGTAATAGCCTATACAGGATTCAAGCCTCATGAGTGTCGAGTGATGCGCGAAAATAAGGTAACCGCTGAACATCCTAAAGGCATATCAAAAGGCTTTGGATTCATGTCATTTAATAGCCATCAGGAGGCTTTAATAGCATTGAGAAAACTGAACAATAATCCTAAAATATTTGGTACCCAGCATGTAAGTGCTTTTTATATCACATCCATAAATATTAGTAAAATATTTCTTTATTTATTCACAGCGTCCTATTGTTGCGTTTAGTATCGAAGATCGTGCAGTCCATAAGGTTAAGCAAAAACGCGAAGAAAAATCAAAAGTAAATAATCCCACATTCAAAGCAAAGCTCGAGAAAAGAAAAGCCTTAAGACAGCAAAAACGGATGGGAAAACTTCCTTCTAAAAACTTTCCCAAAGGACCACAATCCGATGACAAATTAAAACTTAAGAAACATATACAAAAACTGGAAGAGTCAAGAGCAGCCAAAAATAAACCAAATAAAAAACCTTCATCTCACATTGAAGACAATTACGTTGGGGCAGAAGCGAAGCCGGGCACATCAATGGGTATGCGTTCCTTTAAAAAAATTAAGGAACAGTCACAAGATCACTTGAAGCGTGTACAAAATGAAAAGAAAAAGAAAAAACAACAAAAAATCAAGCAGATGCATTTATCTGAACGTAAAGCCGAAATAAGACCGAAACAAGGTCGAAAAGTGGACAGAGATGAATTAATGCCATTAATAAATAAATACAAGCAAATGTTGGACAAACGTGCCAATGAAGGCGGAACTGCACAAATAAAACTGGGGAAAAAACCGAAACGTACCAAATGGTATCAGGAATAATTTAAAAATACTTTAATTTTGTAGCGTATTTTGTAAATACAAGGTAATATCTATGTACTAAATAAAATATTCGTTGGAAATACAATTTTAAGTTCTAAATGAGTGAACATTTATTATATTGCTGTATAAAAGACTGACAATGAGGCTCATCGCATTAGCAATCTTATTTGTGCATTGTTTTTTCTTTTCATTATGTAATAACGAAAAATTAAAATTGTAAATGTATCCATTTATTTAGATTTTGTGAAAAACTAAAAACGACCCGTAGAGTTCATGGCGTATCCCCATGTATATATGTAATGTATCTGTTTGTTACTACTTTCTCGGTAGAAGTTAGATGAATAGTTTGAGCCTAATTAATTTTCGATAAGTATGCTGTCTTTAAATTGAAAGCTTTTGGCGTTTATATTTAAAAGACCACATAAGGATTTTCATTATTAGCAAATGTTAAACAACTCCTTAACTTGTGAGCTACTACTTGGAATTTTTCGTATTTCGTTTAAATTAATTTTATTGAATTGTTAACCAGGAAAGCCAAACACTTGCATATTGACTATTGTCCATGTTCTGAAAGACGCAACGTTTTCAAATCGTTTACAGTTAAAAAAAAAGGAAAAACTCAATTCAAAATGTTCTAAAATTGGCGCGATTTGTCACAGTTTTGACTTTTTTTTCCAAATTGTGTTCGAGCGATGAAAAAATAGAAGTCCTAAATTACATTGAACAAATTTGTCAGAAGAGTGCAATCGTTTAGATATAATTTTTTTAATCATTGAATTTGATTAAGTTAATTGCAATCAATTTGATTGTAATCAAGTTTTTGCTCTTTAATGAAATTCCAAAGCAATAAAATAAACTTGGAATCTAGGGGTGTCCAAAAAATCTGGCGGAAACCTAAAACCATAAAATTTTCCTATAGATTTACGACTCTATTGTAATTAAAGCGATTGCAATCAATTAAATATACGAATTGATTCAAAAAATCTAATTATTTATTTTTATCGTATTGATTTCTTGATTTCATATTGAACGCAGAAAATCAATTTGAAATTGAATTGATTGTAATCTTTTACTGCACTGTAATAATAAGGCTGTTTTAAGTCGCTTAAAGTAACACACTAGTTGTTAGACAATTCATAAAATTAGGTACTTCAGTGTTTATACGTCCCCATAAATTGCTCTGGAGGCGCTTAAACTTACTCGCTTAAGAGTCTTGCCGCTGAATCACCCAAAAATTTTGTCTGGTTTTCGGTCAAATCACGAAATTTCTCAAATCAAAAATAGTATTATTTCAACTATATCAAAATTTTTTGCTATTTATTACATGCACAGGATCATATTTAACGCCTTGATGTTAGAAAAATAATGAAAGAATCACAACGAGGATTACTGTAAACTGGAAACAGCAATATTGTTTTGTTATTGTAGTTTTAAGAACACATAAATTTGGTAAAATAACATTTCATAATTTATCAAACGATTCAGTGGTGTTTAGGACCTTAAGCGGCAAAGAACATGCCCCAACATTTTATTTTTTTTATTTTTATTGTTCGTGTAGTGTTTTGTATCTTTTCACATTTTTAATCAACTTAAAATCCATATATGTATAAAACATATTTAATTTGACTTAAATAAAAAAACAAAAACAATGGCGCCGACATCAAAAGCGGAATTTATTATTTTAAAAATAACATATGTGCCATTTGCGTAGGTGTAAATTTGAGGTGTTTTTAATATATGTATGTATGTAGTTTTAACAGAGAAATTTTGTTTAAGCGTTCAAAAAGTTAACTTTACTATGGAACATAATCGAAGATCTATGGGTGTAATAAGAGTGACTGCAGCTAGAACTTGGGTAATTTCTATACAAATTTTGGTTCGTGCCATTATCAACATCACAGTGTGTATGAATCTTTAAATGTTTCAGTTTCATGGTGTCATGCATAGAGAAAGAGCAAACCTACCGGCCGGCATTGAGATACGTTTTTCAGAGTGGAGTTTTAAATCAAATAATGCAGAGTTAATGACCGCAAACAATCATCGTTATGATGAAATATATGTTGTATTGGGTGGAGAGCTCGTATATTGGTTGTTCCATGCAACTGCTCCTCACAGGATGCTTCACGGTAGCGAACTTTTGACAATCGCCTATTGCAGCTGCTGTTTAAATTTGCAGTATTTAAATATTATTCACACAATCAAAAAGTGGATGGAAAAGCAAATACAACAAAACGTTGTTTAATGGACTAGTTTATGAAATACAATACAGAGCTTGAACTTACATATGTACATATATAAAGGAAACTCAAGGCTTAATGCAAAGAGTGTTGGAAAAGATCGCAAGTTCATTGTTTTGTGTGCTTGTGCATTGTTTTTGTATTTGTCTTTAGTTTTGTGCTAAACACTGAATTGCCTGTTGAGAAACTTATTTTTCTGTTAAGTATTTACATACATATTTATTAACGGGTTTTAAAATAAAGCAACGGTAAAACCTTGTGTGAAATCCAAAAAATGCATAATAAAATATCGTCAACTGAACTGTTAAAAGATATTTTAACTCAACAATTTTTTACACAGAAAGAAGCAACAAACAGTCTTGATAAGTAAAGCTGCCCACTTGACTCACAAAAGTTAAGTATTTTAAGAATTCATTCCATGTTGCAAAAAAAAAGGATTTTATAAACATATGTATGTACATATGTATACATATCGCACCCTAAATACAAAAGGGTCACAACTCAAAATACTAAAATTTTCAGGAGAGACAAAAAACTGTTTATGTTTAGTTCATAAATAGACATAAATGTATTTTTCCAGTTAAAGAAGATAGTGATGTGAAAGAAATTTTTGCAGTAGTTAGAGATGTGTATTCTGAATTAATTTATGGAAAAGTCAGTTTTGGAAAATTTTGAAATGTGACCCTTTTGTATTTAGGGTGCGATATGTACATCGTAATTAAAATGAAAAATTAAATAACTGTTTTAGAAGCAGTTTTCATTTTGGATAATAAGACGTTGCCTTATAAAAGCGCAGCACTTTGTACTATGTAGGTACATAACGCAACTACAACAAATCAGTTTTCTTGGTATAAACTTTTGTGTTAAGGAATTTCTTGTTTATTTTTAATTGTTTTTGTGTTGCGTTCAGACAATATTTGTATCTTTTGATTCCTCTTTTCCAAAAACCAAAATCTCTCCATAATAATGGTTAATTAAAGTACTTATTTAGTTAAAATATTTCAGCCATATTCGTTCAATATCGTAACCTTTAAGGTAGAAGACTACTTACGTATGCGCCTGTGTACATACATATGTATGTATGTATGAGAAAGGGAAGAGTTGAGTATGTATGTATGTATATGGGTGAAGAGTTGGTAGGTACAAACAATAGCTATATATGTATATTTGATGTATTTCTTTTCACTTCCCTCTTTTATTTTTAAATAAAATGAAATAAAAGCTATATTAGCCGTGTTTTTTGCAGAATATTCACAAGATATCTGGTTCAAACCATTTTAAAAAGGAGCAAGAAGTGATGAACTAATTTTATTCGTTTAGGATATATGTATGTATTTAGATATTCGTCATTACCTTTCTGCTGTTTTTGATAAATATTTTTAATTGCTAATAATAGTGGTTTTTAAAAGACAATCCTCAAAATTTGTCCACAAGATATTTTTAAACGTTATGGCTTTCTTTTGTACCTTGTATAGTCGACATTTTTTAAATCGATCGCTTTCCATCACATACCCGTATAATTGTATAAGTATAAAATTACATTCAAAAAAATATGTAGTATAATTTTTTTAAATAAATTTTTATTACTGTTTCTCACCATTTATTCAATGAAAAAGGGACTGCTGTTTATTTGCCTCCTTCTGATTATATAGTTACAAAATTGGTTTACCAATTGTATTTTCTTTTAACATACACATATCCTTTCAAATTGCTTGAGATTTATTCTAGCCAATGGAAGCGAGCACCGTACTTTGCTGGAGGCCGGGGGTAATCATCAGGCAAGCCCGGGGTGGTATCAGCATAAACTTTCTTTTCTGGCTTTGGAGGTGCGGGCCGTTCAGTTGGATGTATCTAAAATAGAAATTAAATAGGGTTTTAAATTAAAGTCTTTTATAACAAGTGAAGTAACTATGAAATCTTAAGCATAACCCATAAAAAACTATTGCATATCACCATTTACATGCAGACATATGTACATACATATATCTAATTACTATTTTTGTTTTTGATGTAAGTTAACTTTTTTTTATTTACATTTATGTTTTTCATGTAAAATACACAATTACTAACAGAATAATCAATAAATTGGGTTAACATTTACAATCGTTTCAACATCACAGTTACGAATATAATTTTTTCTTGGTTTTTTTATATATTGGTAGTAAAACTATTTACCTTGGCTCTTGTGAAGTATCCATATTCAGGTCGATCAATACCCATATTATCCTTCACGCACTTATCCAACACACCTTGGGTTTTGCGGCAGCTGGGTATTAACTAACATTATTGATTTACACCAATTTGAAACAGATTAAACTTACTGGCTAAATGCCATGGTGCCACTTGACTTGTCCAAACAAGTAGCGTATTGCATGAATTCTTCGTGGCAGCTCTTCTTTACTTTACGGAAAAAGTTAAGGGCACAACCTGTCACCGCTTTACCCTCATTTAAGCAAGCTCTTGGATCATCCAGTTCTTGACGGCATAACATAAACTCCTGCGAGTAAACATAAACAAACCTTTATAACATAAACAATCTATTTGAGGTTAAGTCGTTGAGACACCATTATTATATAACTTTGGTTTAGGCCATAAATACACAGTAATTCAATTTACAAACTCTGATTTGCTCTTAAGAGTCGCAATGTGATTAATAAACCAACATAAAAGTATTACATTGTTTTGAAACTCGCACGCTTTTCCCAAATGAAAGGCTCCGGCACGTAAAGCTGCAGTGGACAAGTTCAGTTCCTGGACCGTTAACTCTTCATTTGAAGGCAGCTTTGTGTCACTGGTGATCACCATTATCGAGGTTTACGTAACTATGGTATTACAAGATAATTTAAAACAATATAAGTTCTGATATTAAAAAGACAAACTTTACCAAAACTATTCCAAGAAAAACCTTAAGTGCTTGTTCTTACCAGCTAAATCAGCTGTGTTCTTAAAATGTCATAACATTAAAAATGTTGCCTGACTTAAAAAAATCATAGGTCGAGTATGTCGATATCACTACTCAATATTTCGTTTTGTTTTGGAAATTTCTTTTGAAAATAATTTAATCATTTTTGATTTCAAACTTCAACCTCAATGTGTGATGGGGTGAATATAGGCGAAACTTGCTTATACACATGTGTATGTATATAGTACCTAAGTCCATTAGCCACTTGAAATACTAATTCACCGCAGTACCTTTGTTAAAATGTCTGTAAGTTTCTTGAATTTACAGGTAATGTTAAAACACACTATGCATAATCCGAGCTTGGCAACGCTATCAGCTGGGAGAAATTAACAAGTAAACATTTATTTTCTTCCGAAAGCATAACAAGTGCTGTTGAATAACTGCACAAATATTTCGGAAATAATGACAGAAAAGGATAATAATGCTAATATTACTAGCCCTAAGTTGAAAGATGAATGGTCGGTAAGTTAAGCTAATTCACTAGTTTCGATGCAGGAATAAAAGTAATCTTATCCACAGATAAGACCGTGTTCGGTATATGAAGATGAATATGACGACTGCACTAGTATTAAAGCTAGATTCCATCAGTACTTTATACATGGTGAAAGCATCGATTGCTCTCAATGGAAAACGGATTATAAGAATTGTGTGCGGTATCGTGACTCGAATGGAAATGACGTAGAGGCAGGTGAAGCTGTTATAAAAAGTGAAGGAGAGAGGCGTTCGAAACGTTTCCATGGCCATTACGCGAATAATGTTTGGGAAAAAAGAAAATTGCCACCAGCCGATTGGTCAAAACCTTTGCCAGAATGGATGGAAAAGAAAAATGAAAACTCGTATCTACAATTAAAGCAATTAGAACTAGAAGGTAAAGTTCCAGCTCAAGATGAAAAATCTTACTGTTTATTAATGTAGTAAAGGGAAATAAAAGCTTATGATATATTTTTGAAAATACAACCACACTTTAATTTTTTACCCTTATTTTTAAAATATATGTATACATATATTCATATTTGCATACATAGTAATATTAGTTAAAAACAATAATTTCTTTTAAGAATATTTCATTGACCTAAAGAAAAGAATATAAAAAGGTTTAATAGTTATCCTGGGGCGACAGATTTGCATATATTGTTGCAGCTGAACCCGGGGCTCTGCCTAGTTTGTATAAAATGTTTAAATATAAACTGAAACAAGATCGTCTAAGTGAGAATATCCTGAAATAGAGGTAATTTTTTTTAGAAACAATAAGAGTTCGTTACATATTCGCTTTTGAAATTATAAAATTGATATTAAATTAACAAATTGCTGTCATTTGTTTCCAGATATTGTGTCGAATAGTTTGTAGGTACAACCGAGTTCGTAAATAAACTTCACAGCCTACGACATTTCGGCATTTGGAAAACGCCTAATTAACAGCTATATTTTATACTTATATTTTCATTTCATAATATAATTCTTACCATAATGAATACTCAAAACGCATTCTGCGAACTAGCCAAGCGAAATAACCGCTAATAGAATTGTAGTTCTTATACATACATTTTTGCGCATGACGAGCCATTATACGTGGCCTATCCACAACATCTCCATGCATACGCCCAATAGCACGCACCGTATTCAAATTTCTACAAATATCAGATGTAAATAAAGGTTTTGTTTAATTTTACGAAAATTGTACCGGACAACAAACAGCATATTGCTTGGCATTTCCCTTAAAGTAGACATAATCAGTTCAAAATTTTGTTGTGCCACTTTCTGCATATATTTAATATCATCATCATTTAGTTTGGTTTTTACATTTCCGCCATGAATACGAATTGGTTGTTGAAACAAGACCTCTGCAAATTTCATGTGGTCTTTAATGCCCAACTTGTTTGCAGCTTTAGCCATGGCAATTTCGTCTCTTAAAACTGTAGATTCCCAGAATTCACATAAAGGTTCCCTTACACTAGCAGGCAACTCTTCGTACAAACCATGATCTAAGAGCACAATTTCCGCTTTACTATTTTTGGGACTTTTGCGTATGAAAACTAAAATGAACATAAACGTATAAAATTGAACTGTATGTGCCCTCTACGAAACCCGAAGAAATGTTAGTTATACATACTATTGCTGGCGTGGGGATCGGCATGCACAAATCCTGAATTAAAAATTTGTTCGGCAAACATTTGAAAAAGTTTTTTGTCAACATCCTTAAGGTTCAAATTATTGTCTTCAAGTTTGTTCACATCACCAATTTTTATACCGTCTATCCACTCTAAAGTTAACACTCTCTGTTTTGAATTTAAGAAAATAATTTATAAGAAAATAGAAAACTTTTTTAACATCTTACCGTTCCTGTCGTTGGCCAATATACTTTTGGTATATATACGAAATTGAAGACTTTTAAATCATTAGCACATCTTTCCAAGTTTTTACCTTCATTAACAAAATTCAACTCCTGCACTAAATTCTTACGAAGATCTTTTAGCATCCAACCAAAGTTGTAACTTTTAAAGAAGAACTCAATTATGTTGTGCAAAACAATAATTGTTCCCAAATCGCTTACGAAACGTTTCTGTAAATCGCTATATTGAATCTGAAAATATCGTCATAACGAGTTTTGCATGCTTCAGAGTCCTCTGTGATTATTTCTTACCTTCACAGCCACTTCTTCTCCACTTTTTAGTTTAGCTTTAAAAACTTGAGCTATGCTCGCTGCTGCCTTGGGCGTGTAATCAAATTCGGAATAAAAATCTTCTGGCGATTTGCCAAAATCTTCCTTAAACACTTTTAAAACGTCTTCTTTACTTGTGGGCAAGCACTTGTCTTGTAATTTGATCAATGTAATGGTATATTCTTTAGGCAGAATGTGATTTATAGCTGCAACTCCTTGACCTACTTTAATGTAGAGGCCTCCATTCAGTAAACATGTATTTAATAAGCGGTTTGCGCTTCTCTGATGTACTTCTTTAATAGTTTCATCATAATTGGGATCCTTTTCATTTAGTAATAAGTAATCCATAGCTATAAGAGAAGCTGCTTTTACCGATCGCATAAACCGTATAGAAGCCCCAGTGTAGGTAAAATCATTTATTATTCCATCATAAGTCATAAAACCCGCGGAAAGTGCACCAAAGATAAGGGAAACCGCACGTGGTACTTTTGTTTTGGTAGTGACATTCTGATTAGGTATTTGCTTAAATGTTCTAATTGTAACTGCGTGTGATTTATGTATAAATTTAATCTTTAAAGTAAAAGAATTAGAGTAAAATTAAAAGCTTATAACGATTCAAATGTATTGCACTCACTTTACTTAAAATCATTTTCTAATATAATGGTTAACAAAAGAATTAAATTAAATATGTATGTTTATCTATGAACATGGAAGTACACACACAAGTATGTATTACGTTCTTTTACACAATTCTCAGATTGCCGTTAACAACAAGCTTAACAGCTGTTTTATAACAGTTTGCAAACATAAACAAATGTCAGCTGGCTGAACTAGATTCCTTCTTAATTTAATAGAATGAGTATGTAAAAGAAATATTTCAAGCAACTTGTTTGTTTATGCTTTACTTTGTGATTTATATTTACATATGTACATGCATACATATGGACGGATGTATTAAAAGGCATTCTTATTTTAAACTATAACGATAGGGAAGTAGTTAACTGATAAAATTTAAGAATGCTGAAAACGGTGAATACGACACGCTTATTGTGTAAATCCTGCAGAAAAATGTAAGTTATACAAAAATTTGCAAAAATGCCAAATAATAGTGTATGTACCCGTACATTACATAACCTTAAAATGTTAATGCTATAGTCCATGGCCAAGGTTAGCGGGAAATGTAGCTACAAGTGTTACCAATAATACATATATTCTATGAATTTTATATTTCAGCAATACTCAGGAGTTCAACTCAAGACACAGCTTATTTACTTTCGGCAATATAACTAACAAAAACAGAGGTTATTATAAAAAGGAACTAATTGGGTAAGTTGCTTTTAGATTAAATATGTACATATGTGAGTATAGATTAAAATTGGCGGGCATATTATTTCAAAATTAATTTCGCTTACAGACAGAAATAAACACTCATTGTATAATGGTCTCGTTAGTGCTTACGAAAGCCTTGATGGTGTAAACTACATCTGTTTTACTTTGAATAAGCTTAACTTCAATTTTTCGACATCCGATTGTTGGCAGATGCAATTTCATTTCAACAGATCGTGTCAAATCAGTCGTGGGAAAGCTGCGTCTGGTGTGCCTAAGTAACTCTACTTAGCCAAAATTGCCAGAACCTTGTTAATTTAAATAAAAGTTTGTTATGTAAATATTCAAACTTTTTTGGATTATTATATTGGTCCTTGTCCTGGTTTTACCTGTTACTTAATTTATTACACAACCGCCGTAGGCGTTTTTTAATTTTTAATTATATTGTAGTTAATTGAGAAATCTTTTTAACACCAATATCGGAGTATATATCTAGTTTGCATATACTTATTAATGAAAATTTCAACAAGAATGTATTAATATATTAAAAATGTGTCTTATATCTACTTTCAGTTATTCCATGGACGAAATGTACTCTGTAGTTTGTGATGTAAAAAACTATTACAAATTTGTTCCCTACGTTAAAAAGTCGCATGTGCACAGTGAACATCCAAACGGTTTCAAAGCTGACCTCATTGTAGGCTTTCCTCCACTTAACGAAATCTATACATCAAACGTGACACTGAAATGTCCAAAATTAGTTGCTTCCGAATGCAAGGATGGTCGACTTTTTAATTATCTTCTCAATGAATGGCGCTTTAATCCGGGCCTCAAAGATATACCACAATCATGTGTTCTAGATTTTAAAGTAACATTTGAATTTAAGTCACTTTTGCATAGTAATATAGCAAATTTATTTTTTGATTTGATATGCGATCAAATGGAAAGCGCCTTTATAACAGAGGCTAGAAGACGATTTGGTGATGCCTCGATTAAGTCGCACATTTTAACTTCGAGACGCTCCTGACCCTAATAGGAACTCAGAATAGAACTAGTCACATGTTTATTTTAAGTTATCTAACTGTGAAAGAATTTAATTTACATTATGTATTTTAACTTGATTGTTATTCCCTAATTTTTAATTTTTGTTCTTTAAGTTTATTCTAGATACTAATTAAAAATTTTTGATTTTATACTATATGAAACTTCTAGAAATATTATTTGCAATTTTTAAATAAATATGTATGTTTATTTGGTGTATTATACCTTGATCGATGTAAATAATTGTTTAATAAAAAACAATCGGTTTTATTTAATGATTAAATTGCTGTAAGCATTCGTAAGTGCTTTATTTATTTAGGCATGACGGATTACAACTTCTCTTAACCAAGACAATACTTACACATGCAAGTGCAACGTGTACAATTTTGAAAACGACACAACACTGACACGAAACGATTTGTATATGAATGTTGTTGACCGGTTTGTAGTTTTATAAAATGTGCAATAAAGGCGAATAATGATTTCATAAGCTAAATTATTTGAAATTCTATTAAAATATCGATCTGATATTAGATTTTGTTTTGTTAAAACAAATTTTCCAATACTTATTGCGTTGAATGTTTTGGGTTGTAAAGATTGGAAGGCTTATGCCCACACATACATTTGTTTTGAGAAGAAAATTTTATTTCTAGATAAAGAAACAATTTATCGGTATTCTGAGAAAAATGTTCACATTGAAAGCAAGCCGCAAAAAAAAGAAGGCAATAATAAAGAAAACAAATATATATGTACATAGTACATACATAAATACCTATATTTATATACATACACATGTACATACCTACATTTATGTACATACTTACATTTCTATATTTATGTACACACGTACATATATATGTACATACATATGTATTCGTAATAAGTTGAAAAATGATACACCTTCAATTCGGCTTTAGGAAAGATGTCTTGAATGAAATGGTTAAAAAAAATAAAAGTTGCTGGCATGTCAACGTCAAGCCCACTTTTTGAAAGTTATTTATTTTATTAAGATTTAGTTTATTAAGATTTAGTTTATTAAGATTTAGTTTATTGCCGCTTAAGATTTAGTTTATTGAAATAAAGTTTTAATAATTATACTTACGATACGATGACTTAAAATTATGTGAGATAAAAAGTAAGAGTAAATGATTCTTTTAAGTATCGAAACAAAACGACGGTTTTTGAATCGTAATGAAATAACGTTGTGACTGAAATAATCTCCAAATTAATCACAAACTAGGATTGTGAACTGTATCGTCAAATACCGTTTAAAATGTAATATCTTCTTGACAATATTAGAAAAGTAATACCGATATACGCGGTTTTTAAGATTCGGTAACGAGATTTACAGCAATTTAAACTTCAGTTAAGCAAATCTGCGACGATTTTGCTCAGGTTTTCTAAAATAAAATTTCGTTGGCAGAGTTGAAGACTTGTCCCATAAATGATTAGTTCTTTATTTTCTTTAGTTAATTTTTTTTTTTTATAAAATTGAATTTTATTGTTCTAAAATATCCTAATTTTTTTAATTGCTACAAATGAGATATTTAGTATACAAACATAAGTATAGATTTATTTATTTTTAACGTTAACTACTGAAACGTTTCATTACATAACTACAGTTAAAACTACACAGCGTTTAACAATTAATTGAAGTTTCGTTTTCGATTTTTGTTTATAATTAATGTGCGTAAAGGAAAACAATCTTCAAATCTTCCCGTTTGGAAAGTAAAGAAGAATCAAAGCAAATTGTGATGCTAATGCGTGTTCTGCAAAAACCAAAATTTTACTTAAAATTGAAGTTTATAAGATGAAAACGTCCAATAGGGGTTTTGACAAGCTCATATCGCTTCGAATTGGCTTTTGTGTTTTCAAATCTAACAAATGTTTGTCAGTTGAAACTTCTGTTTTTAAAGCGGAAATATTTTGAAACTGCAGTTCGAAGAGAAAATCGGATTCTTTAACATTAAATACACATGTATGCCGTCTTCTAATTTTATTTTAACAAACTATTTTAATTAAAAATATCGAATTAGTCGTTTTAAATTTAAAATAAAAACTGAGATAAATTAGCCACTGAAATGGAGCGCCCAGTATTTTTCCAATAATGCTCAATAAAAAATGCAAAGTATAAGCGCGAGTTTCAGAACGTTTGAAAATCAATTTGACGTTTTTAAATTTGCCTTACGATTTCAGAATTAGTGATTATTAGAACATCCCCTAATGTTGGATAGATGATTTTATTAATTACTTTAATTTTTCTTTACTTTTCTCTGAAGGTTGATTTGTTATAATAATAAAATTATATATGAATGTATGTACGTATTTAAATAGCTGAATTTTTTGTTCATACTTACCCAAGCCAGTCACAAGTAATTTTCAAGTACAAGCCAGCTATTATGTTAGTATTTTCACTTGTTTTGGGGCATTTTAATATTAGATATTTATCAATGATGTTTAACAACTAACAGAATTTCGAAATAATATACTAAAGTTGTTCACAGCAGTTATATTTTTTCGTGTTGTTATTTTAAAACCTACATATGACTTTTGGAATCCTCCAAATATCACATGTTGATATATAATAATCAAATTAAAGGCGCGCTGGTTTCGTTTATAATGTTTTTCTTTGGAAAAATTTTTTAATATATGTAATTATTTTACATAAAATTTCTGGCCTCTTTGCTGTCTATTTAAGACAAACAATGGAAAAAGTTTGCTTATGAAAAAGTATGCAAGTGTTGCTTTTGTTATAAACGCATTGTCAGGTGTAAGTCCTGCATAAATGTGTCATTATAACCGATTTTTTGCGAAGAGCGTATATTACCAACATGTCAAAGTTACCGCTTTAATTATGCCCCTTTCAAATGCATTAAAGCCGGTACATTTTAACCTGCGCGCTTAAAGGGCAACTTTTTTAAAAGTATCATGATTGTGGGTGTGTATTTGTTTTTTTCTTTAGTAATCATCTATTTATTCAACAATAGTGTAGTTTCAGATTTTTAAATAATCAAATGTTTTTTGAATACCTAACAAAAATGATTTAATTTACAATAATTTATTAGTTTTTCTTCTAGTTTACTCTTCTTTTCGTTACTGTGAAAATACAGTTTGGTTTTTTAAATATGTATTATATAATTTTTTGTAGGTTTTCCGAAAACCTCTAGGTATACAGTTTTTTATATAAAAAATGATTTTTTTTTAATTTAAGACTTGTTCATTTAAGTTTAAAGCTAAATTATTAAGTAATAGTGTTTGTAATGTTTAGCTATTAAAAAAACAAAAACATGTCGTAAATATTACAAGCTTGTATATAAAAGTTTATAAAAAGGTACATTTAAGCAGAGAATAAAATAAAACATACAACTAAAAAACAGCACCAAAAATATACATACATATAAATAAACATAATCGAAATTACACAAAATACTTGTAGATATAAATAATAAAAAAAAAAATCTGTATAAAAATATAATAAAACAGAAAATACAAACACAAAATGTTAATACTAATAAAGATGTTTTTTTCTAATACTGTTTATAACAGTATTTTTGAATTGATACACGTACATCTCTGTACTCGTATAAATACAAATGGACAAGAATTAGATTTTATCATAAATTCTAGAAAACTTATATTTAGAACTTATAAAGAAAATATACTTTAGAAAAGTCAACTTTTTTGTTTCGCTCTGTTTTCAAGTATAAAAATAAATAACAATACTTAAGTTCAAATGTGCAAATATCACTTATTTTTCTATTATTTTCATTTCAATTTGTTTCTGGTTGTTTTTGCGTCTATTATTTTGTTTAGGAAGAGGGTCACTAAGTAGTTCAAGTTTAGCCAGTGAGTTGAAATAGGTTTTTCGAAACCAGGAGAGTGTCTTTTGTGCGCTTAAACTTATGGCAGCGGCGTACTGTGTTGCTCCCTGGTCTCAGGCACACTCAATTGTGCTTAGCCCTTTTGCCAAACATGTAACCCTTCCAACGTTCGGCCGTCTGTGTTATAATGGGATCCGAATCTATCGTTGCCAGCAACAACAGCTGATTAACGTGCGTGGCATGGTAGTCCCAACGGGCTAGATTCGGCGCTACGCCCAAACTTAAATGGCGCAGGTCATAGCTGGTGCCTGAGCCAGTATCGTAGAGCAGTAGCATTTTCTTCAGCGAAACCATGCCCTGATTAAACAGTTTACCAGCTTCGTTGGCAAAATTGGAGGGAGCTGTAGTATTTAGATCATACAAGCCGAGTAGTGAATAAATAAAGCCGTTTAACACAAAAGACGCCGGAGTTGTTGGATACTCTTCGTACCTGAAAATATATATCATAGTTTTAAAAATATAGCACAAATTCAAATCAAACAAATTACAATAATACTCGTATACACACAAATAAAATACATACATACATATAAATAATCGTGCATATAATGGAATTAACATGACACAGTCCGTTGATGTTATATAATTAATTTTTTGTTGTGGTTGTAAAAAACCTGCTTTTGATAAGTTTTGTGGTTGTTATGATTTTTGCCGTCATCACAAAAGTCGCCCAAGCTGTGTGAAGGCGGGCGAGCATCTTGGCTAATTATTTATTATATAATTGATGCAAAAACATATTCTTTTAATGTGTTTTTCCAATTTGTTTGTTTAAATTTTGAACCAGCGCATGAATGCATCAACTCAAAAGTCAATTAAAATATTTTCATATCGCATGAATTCAATACAAATTTAAGTTCATTCAATTGTTGCCCTAATGATTCCGATGATACGTTCAATGAACACAGAGAACTCACAATTACATTAAACAGTCCAGCTGTCAATTTGTCTGTCCTAAATATTTAGCGGCAGTTTTGAAAATCCCAAATACTTGCAGTATTTCACGAATAGGTTATGTTTACACTGTTGACAAAATATGTTAATAAAAAACAAATAGTTTTAATAATAAAAGAAGGACCAAAACCAGCCCAATGCAAATAGTTGTACTTGAAGTTGAAACAAAGCAAATTGTTTGGTAACAAATATTTTTCAGAATTTTTCGAAACAAATTCAATGAAATGAACAGTTGCACAGTTTTCATTTATTTATATAACCATGAAATAATTATAATCACAATTTTTAATTGCGAAAAAATTCTATTGCGGTTGTAACTAGTTCACATAACAGAAGCATCATTGTACTCTGCTTCACATTAAGTCCATAATCGTCCATCAGACCAATTAATTCGATTGACTGTGGAACGCTTTCAAAATCGTGCGATTTAACGCCGCTAGACTATTTTCTGCGGGCATATGTGTCTATCGCTAGTCTACGCTGATAAGCCCACAACGATTGACCACTTGGAGGACACCATTCGCCGCGTTATTGCCGATGTACGGCCACAAATGTGGGAAAAAGTCATAGAAAATTGGACCTCCAGATTCTATTTATGTTTCTATGTAATTGGTTAAAAATTCCCTGTTCTTAGTTTTTTTTTAAATTAAATACGCAACAACGAAAATAGTTAAAGCCTTAAGTCAGTACCGTGCCATGTTATTGATTGTTACTAATTCTTTGACATACCAATAGTATTTATCCATAAACTGAGCCAACACACCACCATCTTTGGAAAATATTCTGTATGGTTTTAAGCCCAATGATGCCGCTTTCAAGTATCTTTTGTCACCACCGGAATGCCAATAAGCTCTGGCAAGCACCGATATAGCATGTCCCTGGCCCATGGCCGATAACCAACCAGATTTCAATTCGGCAAAGCCATTTAAGCTACGTCTTACTGGATTGGACCAGCCACCAGTGCGTAAGTCTTGATTATTAACAAACCATTCAGCTGCATCATAAAAATGTGCCAAATGATTGTACGTCGACAAAGTGATGTTGTCAAAGAAACCGATGCCCATCAGGGCTATGGAAATGATACGCAGTTCAGAACGTTTAACTTTGATATTAGATTTTTTTGGACTATCCATTGCCAGACCTTTTTGGACATCTATATGAAGATCGCGTGTCAAACGACGCCATTTGTTCAGCGTCTGTACGCCCAGTCCGTAGTAGATGTTTTCATCTTGCACACTCAACAACACATCAGCTGGAATATAGTGTACGCGATAAGTTCGTTTTGTTTCATGATTTTCCACGGTCACCATAAGACTGCTAGTATTTGTTATTAAAAGTAAATCGATGTTTAATACCAAGTCCAAGGTTTGATCTATATTATTGAGAGTTATGGCGCTCTCAAAATCGATGGCAGTTTCATACTGAATAACCGATGAGTTAAATTTCGGATGCCATTTACGTGTTAGATTACTGGTTTTTGGTATGGACCAAGAACTTTGTATGCTGTCGGCATTCTCCAAAACCTACAAAAAAATTCAAAAAATTATTCTAATTGGAACATATGTGTTATAATTTAGTAGCTATTGCATTGAAAGAAATAAAGGAAAACATTGACATCTCTTGTCTGCACACTAAAAGCAGGAACTCATATGGCTAACAATAAGTCCAGTAAAAGTGTTGCACTACTGAATCCCAAGTGCAGTCAGTCAGTCTAGTCAGTAGTACTTACAGCAATAGTACATTCTCAAATACACGTAACGTGTCAAATCTCTATGGCATAGAACTCTGTGAAGGGCAAAGTGTTTCACTGTTGACTTTTTAAGCGAACTTTTTTAATATTAGAGATGGAACAAGGCAAAACGTCGAGTGTTTTTTTCGGCAACTGTCGATATCGATAACTATGGATTCAAGATCATGAACAAGACAAATAAATGTGTTTATTGACACAATGACTAAGACCGGGTGAATAGTGGGCGCTATCGAGATATGCTGATGTTATTTTTGTTTCAAAACATCAGCTAAACATCAAAGACATTTGGTTCCAAAAAGATGGCGCACCTTACCCTAAAGCGCGCTTAACAATCGATCGAATCAATTTGGTGACAACTTTCTTTTCAGAAGGTTTCAGCTGGCAAACGAACAACTCTTAAAGTATCGGAAGCCAATATTCGACGTACCATTGGCGCCATGCGGCCAGACTTATTGGAAAGATTAGTAACAAATTGGACTGATCGAATGGATCATGTAATTCGCAGACACGCGGACATACATACATATATATGTATACCGCAAAACGTATTTAAAAAAATAAATGCCATAAAGTTATCCAGCAGATTATAACAAAAAAGTTCATTCCAATTGTTCACTGATCTAGTGGACTTTATTTTATTTATTGTTCATTGGAGAACAACTTGTTTTCGGTTTTTTAGGTTAACAGTTTTATGAAGAACATAAGATTAATTTTCTTTTCGTCATAGAATTACTCGGTACACAGGAGTACTTTGACAAAATGTTCTAATAAGAAAATTTATTTATTAATGAAAAGTGTGTGTCGACTGAAATGATTAATATCTCGCGAGTCTATAATTTTTGCTGTGACAATGACAAAGAATTATGTAGCCGATTACTGAGTTTATAAAACTATACAAGAACAAAAATTAATTACTTTTCATAATAATCAATACGATATTGTAACATAATTTAGAGTTGGCGTGCAGTAAACCCTTTCGTTTCCTATAGTTCTCGTATTGCTATACTTGGCCTAAGGAAGACCATCGAAATAGTATATACATATATGTCACCGGAAAAACGGTTTGAGCCGATTGACCAGAGCATATGTCGCTTTTCTTGATAAATGAATTGCTCTCAATTAACAATTTTCAATTGCTCCAGTACTTACTTTTATTCTGGGCTCCGGCTCCGTAAGATTTTTGCTGTAGTGCGATAAAGCAAACTGAGCAATTTGAGTTGGATAAAAATAGCCACGCTTTTCCCATTGCGTACTAATGGGTACTCCATCTGCTGCACTTATGCATTTAACACGATCGCGAACCTGTAAAATAATTTAAAAAACATATTATTATACACAAAAATAATTCTATTAGTGTAGATACATACATAAATCGTTCCTAAACTGAACTGAATTTCTTATAATTTATAGGGGAAAAACATTTTATTTTTCATGGGAAGAACTTCAATAAATTCAAGATTGTGTTTATTTCTAACGCTAATAATTTATTATTATTGAAATTTTTTTTGGTTTGAACAACGATTGTAAATTTTGGCTTCGCCAATCAAAAACGAAAAAATTATTGCAATAATGTTACAGTATCAATCAATAAATATTGCAGATTGCAAACGATTGGTATATATATATATATATATATATTATTTATAATACAGTTTAAAGTCTGTTTCCTAGAGATATTATACATATAGATACATTTATGTTTATGTTTTATGCAATTCTTGTTATAATAATTAATTTGTTAAATTTTACTTTACAACGGCATTTGAAGTATCTTTCGCATTAAATTCGCAACGGTAGGCCCAATCAAAGGAGCAGTCGTGTAACCAAATTTATATCACTAACAAAGAAAAAGTAGTAGGGATTTTATGCCCTTTGAGTTCGGCTTGTGATGGGTGCATAACAAATTATTATTTGTTAAATTTGTTTACTTCTCGTATTTAAAAAGTCTAAGTTAAAAAAAGAACTGCATTTATACTCACCTCAACGTTGTAGTTTTCAAAATACATAAACAAGCCACGCGGATCATATTTGCCTTTGGGCAAATTTATTTTCGCTGTACTGTGCATCCACATAAACTTTGGCAAGGGCGGTTGCACCTCACTATTGCCTTCAGCCGCTGGCGGGGAAGCCGGATTACTCATCGATCCAGAAATATCAAAATAATTACGCAGAAACGAAAATGGTACATAGACCTCGTGATCTTCTTCATCGCGCTTACAGCGAATAGTGTACTCTTGATTTATTAGACACTCTATATCCTGTAGAGGTGTTAAATCGCTGCCATCGCCTGCGCCACGACCACCGTCTCCTAAATTGTTGTTAAACAAATCAGAGCTACCGCCCACTGCGTACAGTTTGCGATCCCATCTTTTTACCAAATCCTGGGGAAAGGTGAATTCGGCACAACGCATATAAACTGCACAGGTTATGACCACTACGGCAATTGTTAGAAGCAGGAGAACAGCTTTTAAGTTTAAGCGCATGATAAGAAAGAAAATCGGTTCGCGCTGCAGGTAAAGAAACAAATAAACAAACAAATGAATTCAAAATAAAACATTTCTTGGGTTTTTTTTTATTTTCAAATGTTATCACTGTTACTATCTCGTATTTGTATTGAAATAAAAAAAAAAATTGTTCACTTGAGCGGTGGGGCTGTTGCAAGTGGTGTCCGGAATTCTTACTTGCTTTAATCTTGTAAAGCTCAGAAATATTTCTTTCGTTAAAACAAAACTAAATCTTTAATGTTTAATTTGGATGTTTTATAATTTCGTCTAATTTGGTTTCCAACATCCACATCCAAACCGAAATGTTGCCAATGAAAGACTGGAAATATTTATGCAAAACAGTTAAAGAGAAGTTCCAGAGAACTGTGTTCGAACAAATTAAAATACTATTAGTTGGTCGCCAGTTTGTTCATTAGAAACCAAAAATTTTGTTCTAATCTCTTTTGCTTCTTATTATCTCTGAGTTTGTGTGACGTGATTTTGGGTACTTCGAATGAATAGGAAAAAATAGGAATTTTCTAACAGGTAGCAAAGTCACAGTCCCACAAATTATTAAAGAAAAGGGTCATAATATTTGACGAAAAAGAATTGTGTGTTTAAAAAAGGTTATAAAACGATAATAACAATACCATAAACAAAAAAGAAAACATACATACATACACACACATACACACACACGTGCACTATAGACATACACAAGTCTTTGTCAGAGCTGCAAAAGAATGATTCTTTTACAATTCAATTGCGAAATTTTAAAATGCGAATAGTAATTGGAAATTTTTGTAAAGTTTAATTTACAATCAAAATTGCTAACTTTTTTCTGTTTAAATTTAAGTGAATACCCTGTTACATACAGGGTATTCCAACTAACTGATCAAACACAACGAAATTAATTCTCATTAAAAAAACAACAAATGAAGTTCATATCTTGTTGAACAATAAAATTGTCATATTCGGTGCGGTACTAGTATAAATGGGATCCAATTGTTAATTGTTTTGGATGGCTTTTGGGCTGGGTGGATCATCAATGCACATTTCTTCCAGGCCAACTTCGTCAACGGCGACGTTACTGATTGTTTTGGTCACATTGTTGGAAACTGATTCTAAGCCTCGTCGAAAAATAAGGTCTATTTCTGGCTTCATGACTAGAACGTCCACGAAAGCAACGCTTAAGTGGTTGTGTATATTTCTCTGAAGATGATGTTGCACAGATGGCCGCGCAGCGACTACAGATTGAAGATTTTCATCTTATTTTGCAATTAATTCGTTGATGTGAACACCAATAATGTGTTGTTGCAACAGGGCAGCGCTATGTGGGTTGTCGATTCTGGTCGGACGATTTAAAGTCATATCACGTGGAGATAATGTGAACTGGCCATTGAAATCATGCCATTTGTCCCTTACTTTGGAGGGGTTTTTTGCAAGGCGTGGGTCCCTGTGAATAAACCATCGGTCAAATTCATTATATGTGCGCCAGATTTTTGGTATATCAGCCTGATTTGTTAATCCCTTTTGCATTAAGTTCAATTAATTCTTTAAAGTGGACACAATACGGATATATCCAGAGCTGGTATTCATTTTCATTGCCAGGCAAAATTTTACGCATTTTTCTGAACGAATATTCGTACATCAAAAGTATGTATATTATACAATACTTTTGCAATGAACTTTATTCAAAACTTTCAATAAAACAATTAATTAAAAATATATTTTTTGTAAAATTTTTATTAAAGCAAATAAACGAAAATATACCGATTTCACTAATTAAATGGTCCCTTCGCAAAAACTTCATAATTTTTGGTTCCCTCGCTAACTAGTATTCTTTTGCAATACAATTCTTTGCAATACATAAATCGTAATTGGTTGTTAGAGGATTCGAAAAAAATGACTTGGTGATTGTGACATTTACGGTTGTTTTTTTGTATTTTTTATTTTGATGCGATTTTTTAAAAGTTTCGTTGTCACTTTGGTTGGTTGCCGATTTGCAAGGGGTGTGTTGTAAAAGAGTTTTCGGCGTGAAAATGCAAACAAACAATCGCATAAAACGTTATCAGTGTTGTAAAAACAAAACATATTTTCTGTCATTAATTAAAAATGATTGAAGTAGCTAAAAAATGTGTTCTACATATTAAATAAATGGAAAAAAGTCTGTTAATTCGAATTTTTCTTATATTAAACTCCCTAAATCGAAAACACCTGTAATTCGTAAAAGATCCAGATCTCTTGCGATTACAAAGTAAAGGGATTTTATTGCATCTACATATATTTTGTTTTGTTAGAAATTTCTGAGTTCGCGTACTTTTAAAGTAAAGTTCAGTTTAAGTTTGCCATCGTTTGCGCAAAATGCACCCAAAAAGTAAGCAATAGTCCTAATATTTGCTAGTACACAAAAAAAAATACTTCCTTCTACTTCTTTTGTCGTGTCGAGTCAGTTTTTCTCTCAATGTTTTTATAGTAAATGTCATTTCTATACATGTGTGAAGGTATTTCAAAATTATTTATTGTATTTCAAATGTTTAAAATTACATATAATTTACAGTGATGGAAATTTTCATCACTATGTAAAGAAAAGAATAAAAGTTAAGTTTTAAGTTAAGAATAAAAAGTTGGCGTGTTTTGTTCTCTGAGACAGTTTATTTTAGAGAACAGTGAATTCTGCAAAATAATTCTTTTAAAATTATGTTCGTTTACTATGGACCGTCAAAAGTTCTTTACTTTTGGTGCTGTTAAATATGAAATAAGAGCTTTAATCAATTAATCATTAAATATGAATTACGTTTTTTCTTTTAATTTATTTTGTCACTCTTTTTTCTTGTATTGTACATACATACATATATTAATAGTTAATTACTAATTAATTTAGACTGTTTCTCCCTCCATATGATTGCATGCTCTTGTTGAATAATAAACTTTCGCCGTATTTCTTGGTACACAGAATATATATGACGTAAAATAAAAAGTTGCACAGCTGCCAAAGAAGCAAATTAATTTAATAAGTAATCATTTTAAGATAATAAGAACTTGTCCACACCAATTCCAATTAAGTATGAAAAGGATTCCACTAATAAATATTTTCTGTCACCAATATAAAGTAAAAGAATTACATATACGATGTCACTTATTATGCCCAAGACAGCAAAAATTATCCAAGGCAGCATCAAATAATGTTTTTTCTAAAATTATAAGCAACTTAAGCCCTTTAAACAACATAAAATTTATTTTCTGTCAAATGGTGTTACCTTAACAATGCCATAGATTAGAAAACTCGAAACCAAAGACATAACCAAACATATGGAAAGGAAGATAAGTGGCAAAGTAATATTTTGTTTGACATTTGCATCGAACGTGATGAGGAGCGTAGCAAAAAATAGAGCACCACTTATATAAAATATAACACTTAAGCCAGCAATAGCTAAACCAAACACTAGTCCATTGCAATATTTCATTTTTCAGCGAAATATTTTTATATGTTCTGTGCAATGCCGAAATAAAATCAAAATACACAAATGCATTGAAATGAGAAAATTAAGACGTTAGCATATACCGAGTTTGTATATGTATGTATGTATATGTATTTGTACACATAAAAGTAGGTACAAATGTAACTAAAAATATAATTTCGCATGTAAACAAAATTTAATTCACTGCCATATGCCTTTTAAAATTCTTTTGGAGATGAATTTGTAAACATTATAATTCCTTATATTATGCGCAAAACAGAGGTAACGTGTTTTTTATAGATTTTTTTTTAAATTTAATGTTAAAAATCCTGTTTAAAATACGTATGTGTCATTTCTAAATAGGTTTTTAATAAGAAATGGTAGATGTTGAAGTAGTATTACCCAAATTCTTTTCTTAATTGAAGGATCGTTATAATTTTTGTTTTTCGCCAAATTTAATAGGAATTCCAAAAGATATTTTTATACTTTCTACGGATTTATTAAGAGCTCTAGTTATTTGAAATAAGCTCAAATATAATTCATATTAAGCAACATTATTAATGTGAAACTGTTACATCAACGGTTCGCAATATAGAATGTAAATGAGCATTAGTTCGAAACATTAGAAATGAACTCTTTATTGTTAAACAACAATTTGTTCATCTACATATCGCTACTGGCGGACTCAACTCTTGAATCATACTTATTCGATGAACTAGGACGAACTCCTTATCGTAATATTTTATATTCAAAAGTTTCGAAAAATCTGCTCATTACATTGGGAAAAATGTATTGTAATTAGTTTGGCTTTATAAACTTATTTCTGTAAAAATTTGTTGCAATAAAAATCAAAGAAAAACTGAATTCTTCAAACCGGACATAATACATTTCTTTGGAGCAATAGAATTTACAGAACCGGTGTTCGGATAAATGATGGCATTTGTCAAAAGTCTAATTTTCTGCCATGTGCGTTCAAATGACGTAAAAAGTATTTTGTACACTAAAGTTTTTGGAGTTATGTGAATTTAAACTGGTAATAAGAATTTTACAGAAAAATATAGAATGCGTAATTTTTATTAAATTCTTTTGTTAACTAACACAAGGATGACTAAGAAAATTCGTAAGATCGTTAAGAGAATCACTTGACTTTGCTAAAAACAGTGGTTTTTATTTATGCTGTTAAGCCCGAATTTATCTTTACACATTCATAAGCAACAACATCAGTAATTCCTTAAAATTTCTGAGGACATTCATGCAACTACATGTGTAACACATAAATTGAAATGTGCAAAAAACCGATATCAATTAAGACTAAATTTTTTGGACATGTGTTTAATACCGAATTCCACCCCAGTTCAACGATTTATGCTACTCACTGTACTCACTAAGCACCTGTCATTTGATTTTTGGTTACTAAGGTACTTGGTGGCAAGGCTAAAGATATACCCCTTGGTGTGCAGTCATTGCTCGTGTATGTTTCATTATCTATATCTACCTACTGAGAGTTAAAGGAGTTTTCAATCATGCATACATATGTCAAATTCTACACATATAACTAATTCCCATTCGTTACTTAAGATTAACTATTGCAGTCAGTCTCAACAGGTGCCCTACAGAGGAACACTGTATAACTGAAGTAAGCAGGTAAAACGTTAGACAAATAAGTACATATCTTTAACAACAACAACACACACATATGTATGTAAAACAAAAACAGGCAAAAGAATTATAATTGGAAATTCCGCAAACAAAACGTACATACAAATATACATACCTTTGGGTGGTGTTTACTTTTCACCAGAGCAGGTTTAACTAAACTCTTATGTTTCGTATTTATGTTGCAGTTGTTACGGCTGTTTTGAATGGAATGCGTTGAACTGTAGCTGAACGAATTTTCTGTGATGCTGCTAGAATTGCCCATAAGTGCAGCTACCAGGGAGGCTTGACCACTGTTAACATTTTGCGATTGAGAATCAAGGAAACAATTTTGGGACATTCGTTGCAAATAATTTTCAAGCTAAATTCCAATTAACTTTTACTACAGCTACTTAACAATATGTTCGAATAAATTTTTGCAGAACAATTAATATGCACAATCGAACCAATATACATATTTATGTTTTGTATAATACATAATTCTATAAATTAGCGAAACATTACTTTTATTTATTAAATAGAAAACCATCAAAAAGTGATTACATTGCAAGTTGAAACTAATATGTGTACATTTTCTTTATAATACTGTTAAATTTACTAATTTTCTTCAAATTTTCCACTTAAATTATTCAACTTATTTTGTTTTTTCCACAAAAAAATTTTTGTTGCTATTCACAGAGAAACCCCAGATGATTTTGACATTCTGTATGTTTATGTATGTATTTATTTGGCATATTTTCATTTCTTATTTGCTTGTACTATTTTTCTAAACATGGGAATCATAGAGGAAACAGCCGCTCTATTCCCATTTAAATGAAAATCAACCGCTAGTTGGTAGATAAAAATCAATAGGGGATTGTTGATCGTAGTAGTATTTTAAGTAGTTATTTAAGAAGCAAATTATGTTTAAAATAGTAAATTGTTTATTTATTAGTCTTGTATTAAGTTTGTATATAACATTTACACTGGCCTCAAATGGAGATCGTACTGGTTTCTTTAATCATTGTCGGCAAAATTGTGAAAGACAGAATTGTTCATCAGGTAGTATTTTCTTTTAGTCCTTACTTTTATACCTATTTTAAATTAAAAATAAATAAATATATGTATACTACATTTTTTGAAGACGGCTTAGAAATACAGGAACAGGCCGTCAAATATTATCAACAAACAATATTTGATAAAATATTGCAATGGTCTTGTGCTGATGAATGCCAGTACGGCTGTATGTGGCGCACTGTAGAGGCTTTTAAAGACAGAGGTTGGCCAATTCCTCAGTTTTATGGCAAAGTAAGTAACGCTAGCGTCAAATCCTATAAACATGCAATACATTCGTGTTTCTTAATTTTTCCAGTGGCCTTTTGCACGTTTCATTGGTATCCAGGAACCAGCTTCCGTTATATTTTCAATTTTCAATATTTATGCACATGTAAAGAATTTACGAAAGTTCCGCAGAGAAGTTCGTCCAGATAGTCCTTGCTACAAGTTGTGGCATATATTTACTACGGTAAGAATGAAGTAACAAATAATTAAAACAAAACAATTTATCCAGCACTTACATAAGTACGTTACGAGTATAATTTCATTACATATAATTATTCACCCCAAAACTATTATAGGTCTATTTGAAAATAATTGTTATTGAGTTTGTCCAAATCAAATCTATTACAAAGTTTATTAAGAGTGTGTATTTGTAATTGATTTAATAAACTTAGCTTCCGTTTACTGCAATACTGTCACAACTACAAAATTTAATTTAATTTGGCAACTGAAATGTAAAACCACGTAACTAACATTTTTCTATTTTACACCAGAAGGAAAATAATAACTTGTCATGGAACTTGCTTCCTTTTGCCTTGCGCTTATAAAATGTCTAATTTTTCTTATATGAGAGTAAAAATTGGAGAGGACAGGCACTTTGTTTATATGCGTCCTAATCAATTAAATAATCGAATTCGCATTTTTGCTAGTTTTGTGGTTACAGATTTTATATTTTGACGTACAGATTCTTATTTTAAATGTATTACTAAAGTGCCATTTCGTTCGCTCTTATAATTACAGTTAAAACAAGAACAAAATTTTTTGTATTGTTCTTGTTTTAAATGCAATTTGTGATCTCCGAGTTGTTCGTAAAAAATTTTAAAAACTCTCCATTCAAAAATTATAAATATTTATATTCAGTACTAGGATGTACATATGTACTTATATAGCATAATGCACAATAGTTTAAGTTGCTTAGATTTTTAGTATAAAGAGTGGACTTAGTTCTTTTTGTTGTTTTTATATGCAGATACCATCATGAGAGAAAGATCTAAGTGATTGCTATTTTCTCCAGTAATACTTTCTAAAGCATCACACATTCCTAGTTAAAGGTTTTTTTAAATATAAATTTTGTCAAACTACATACATGAAATCTGCACATACATGAAATATGTATGTATGTATGTATGAAGTGTAAAGGAGCAGCGTTTACTAAAATCTACTAACTATAGCAACTTTCTTAATTTTGGAAATTATACAGTGTTAACATTTTCATTTAAAATTTATAAAGCGCATGGTAAACATATTTAGATACTTTAATCGGTATTAAAGTAATGCCACCTTTGAGGACCGAATACTAAACACTACAATTTAAAAAACTTATTTGGTAATAAACTATTTTTTAATTACTTCTGGTTTCTTTATACTCATATACATATATACATAAGTATAAAGAAAAAAGCTTGAAAGACTGATTAACGCCACTGAAGATTATATAACTTTTTTTAATTTTATTTATCATTCTTGCAATATTCTTTAAACTCGAAGTATTTTTGTTTTTAATCAAAAAATTTTAAAACTTGTAAGACTTAACACACTTTGAACTTAAAAAATATTGCAAAAATAATAATTCAAAAAGGTCAACCAATTAGGATCAAAGGAGTACAAAGTATCATTAAGTTCACTTTTACTCTGCAAATTTTGACATGCAATCGTGACTAAAGTATGAAAAGTCATTAGCTGCGCTGGAAATTTCATATGTTATGAATATGCTTTGGCCTTGAGTTTATGTTGTAGCTTCTCCAATCAAAAGTTTTTCGCAAGATTGAATTTCGAATTGTTACTTTTAATTTTCGAAAATTTCTTACGTCAGTTTTACATTTTCAGCTTATTTCCTATTTTAGGTTTCCCTAAATGCTTGGATTTGGTCAGTTGTTTTTCATGCTCGAGATTTTCCATTTACCGAACTGTTAGATTATGTGTTTGCCTATTCAATGGTTCTTACTACTCTCTATATTATGGTGATGAGGTGAGTATTAAACGATTTTTGTTTTATAAAAAAACGCAAATCTTCCTATGGAAACAGAGATTTTCTAAAGAAGATGTATCGATGACACAAATGTTCTATACAAAATACATATGTATGTATGTATGTATATCTATAACAAAAATTCTCTACACAAAATTCAATGTCAACATAAAGTTTGAAAAATTATCCATAATAAAATTTTTATAAACAAATTATTTGGAAAAGGTAATGATAATAAAAGTTATCGAAAATAGAGTTTTTATAGAAAATTTATCGATAACAACCTTCTTTTATGGAAAATTATTCATAACAATTTTTTATAAAGAAAAGTTACCAATAACTATATATTATACAAATACAATAATAACATATACAATAATAAAAAATTCGTAGATAACAAAATTTTCTAAAAAAATTTTATTAGGATCGAAAAATTTGCACAAAAAACGATAACGACAGCAAAAAATTTCAACTGCTGAAACTTGTGAATCTGAAAATGTGAATAAAAGCAATTTCAAATAGACTTGTCAACGACAACGCAAGTTTCCATAAAAACTTATTTCAAGAATCTTTCAAAACTTAAATTGAAAAATGCGTTTTCAGACGAAAGCTGAAGATTTTTCTTTTCTGTTCCAGAATGTTGTATCACTATTCTTGGTTGCTAAGAGCTTTAATATCGTTAATATTTTTGGCATATTATATTAATTACTTTGCGTACATAAGTGTTGGACACTTCAGCTATTCCTTAAACATGACAACCAATGTAGTGACAGGTAAATTCAATACTTTAGCCAGGTGTTGAACAAAATTAACGGATACAAGTATGTATTATTATTTTTATTTTCAGGCGTTTTAAGTGCTCTTGGTTGGTTTCTTTGGTCCTTTAAAGTACGTAAGCAGCGACCATATTATCGCAAAATCTTGGGTTTCTATATGTTGCTGGGGCTCAGCATGAGCTTAGAACTTTTAGACTTTCCACCAATTATGTGGGTTTTAGATGCGCATGCTTTATGGCATTTGGCCACAACATTTTTAACCCCGCTGTTGTACAGTTTTGCTATTGACGACTGTCAAATGCTGCGCAAGGAAAAATATTACGAATTGGGAGCATTTAATAAAGAAATTTAAATACATATACATAAATTTATTATTTTATTTTTATTTATTTATATTCCTTTTACTTATTGCATTGATTTTTTATGCTTATATCATGTTTCACAAAAGAATTCGTATATAAAATCGCATGTACATACATATATCGCCTACTTGCTGCAAACTGGGCTTATTTCGAAGAAAAAAAATTGCTTTATTAAGTAATCGAAATTATCCATAATCAAGTAACATATAACGAAGAGGAAATGCAAACAAATGGAAATAGGTCTAATTTGTTTCCTTTGAATTAAAACAAGTAAATTTTACAATGTTCATGAAAAATACTTATATGTTTTTAAGATTAAGTTTATTGTCATTTAAATTATAATCAATGTATGTATTTAAATTTTGATTATATAAAATAAAAAAAAGAATCGTATTCTCTGTTTTTACAATTATGTGAAGTTATGTTGTGATTTGGTTGAGTGAAGTAAAATCATTACATTACTGTGTCTGAGGAAGTCTGGTGAAGGAAACTATCTGTCTATTAGTTTATAAATTGTAAAGTAAATTTACAAGTTATAATGCAGTTATCAGATATAAATCAGTCAACTAGTGTAAACGAAACACAATACTGTCGAAGGAGGCCAAACTACAAGCCGACGCGAGAGCTGTTTGAAGTCATATCTTCTAAATAAAAAAACGAGATTAAAGTCTCAATTACATACATATGTATGTACGCATGTATGTATACATAGATTTTGTTTTCATACTATGTCGGATTTTTTAAATTATTTACAAACCTTTGACATTTAAAACCAAACCATAGACAAAGGCACTGATTTGAAATTTATATAAAACTTTTTTTTTACAATTTTATTTATAACAAAATATGCAACTTACATAAATGTGCACAAGTACATAAATTAATACGTTTAATACATGTGCGTATTTATGTATGTATAAAATTTGTATTACATTTGTCCACATTGTGATATTAAAACTGGTAACTTCGGTTTATTATTGGGCCCCGTTGGAACATTTTCAATTTTTCTCATTATCAAAAGACCATCCAAAACTCTACCAAATACAACATGTTTACCGTCCAAAAAATTACATTTCGCACATGTAATAAAAAACTGACAGCCATTTGTGTCTTTGCCACTATTTGCCATGGATAACAGACCAGGAGAATCATGTTTCAGAGTGAAATTCTCATCACAAAATGTATTACCATAAATGCTCATGACACCAGTTCCGTCACCCTGGAAGAAAACAGAAAACATTTTAAATTAGATATTTTGATTTTGGAATTTTAATTGATAAGGGGAGAATTAAACATATGTTTTCTTGAGGTCTAGTTTTAGCTGTTATAAAGTTCCAAAGTACTAACAAAATTAATGACGTACATGTACAAAGTCACCTCCTTGTATCATAAAATCTTTAATGACACGATGAAAGCTAGCACCCTTATAACCCAGAGGAACGCCATCTGGTTGATATTCACCTGTACAAAATTGTCGAAAATTTTCCGCTGTTTTTGGCACCGTATCGGCGAAGAGTTCAAAAATCATGCGACCAATTTCCTGTATAGAAGAGTTAAATCAATTTAAGAATGCGTGCTGGGTAGCAAAATCAAGAAAAATAAAAAATACTTTACTTACAGTGGTTCCCACCGAAACATCAAAGAATACCACTGGATTATTAGGATTCCGTAGTTGTGACTGTATCTGATTCCAAGTAGGCATTTTGTATTATTATTTTATTATATTGTAGACTAATTTAATGAATATATGTATATTAAAATTGTTTTGCTTGCGTGCATAAATTCCGGCGTAGAAATATTTTACGGCTTTCTTTTTGTAAACGTTTTCTAAACAAATAATTATTGTAGTATGTGTTTTTCGTAGCGGCTGATTTCTATTATATGACAACTCTGTGACTGCATTTCTAATGAGACAGCTGTTGCGAAATTGTGGCACGTGTGTAGAAAAGTATAAACATATCATAGCTTTGTTTACAATTGAAGAAGTTATATTGTATTAATTTAATTAATTTAACAAGTATTGTGCAGTTTTAATTTCCTGAGTGAGCTTTTAAAGTATATATACATATACTTATATATTACTGTATACAACAGATTGTTGATATTTTTATTCGTTCCTTTGGTTTTGTTGAATTTTTACTCTGACTTCTGTCTGGAGAGGAATCCTAAAAGACACCAATAAAAATATTTGAAAACATTGCAATAAGTTCTATTACTATCTTGGAAATTATTTGATGCTAATTTTGCGACTCTTATTATTGAATTAATAATTTACAATATTTTATTTTTTCTATAAAAGACATATTAAAAACATTTATGTTTGAATACTCCTTTGTGTATCTTCTGAAAAGGTTATAATATTTTTCATAAAGCAGATGCACAGAAGACTGAAAATATTGACTTACTGGAGTATACCCTTCATAATATTCTGTGCTAGACATTTGTAGCACATGCGTCTCATCGAGAACGCACTAGTATTATAGGACTAGCTAATCCACCATTAAACATTGGAAGTAGTATTAAAAGTATGGTAGGAAGTGGTAAGAGAAGGTGATGGCAAAATAATCAGTACAGACACTTCACTAAACAATATCGGAAAGATTTTTGTTAGAAGATTTTTTTGAACTTTACATACTATCACACAAAATTGTCTTTCCTTTTATAGGAGATTGCGAGATATAAAAGTTTATATATTACACTATTATACGCCAGACATGCGTAACTACATATACCATAAAAATTTCATTGTGATCGATAAAGGCGTGTTGGATTGAAACTCAAGACTTATAATATACTTGTTGTTTGTCATGTCAGACAAGTTAACACTTAAATTAATGTAATAAATAAAGCAATATCTCAATTACCCACTCAAGTTATCCCACAGTTTGATCTTATTAAAATAACAATTTCTATAAAATTTTAGAAAATATGATGCACTATCGGAAAGGTGAAAATGTTGAAAAACAACTGACTAAAGAAGAATTACCATTCAAAGACTTCTTAGCCAAAGACACAGAATTTCTGTGGATGCATGTAAATATAAAAGTCGATTAAATTGTAAATGAATTTTTTTTAAACAATACAATTTCAGGTCAACGGTGGTACAAAAGTTAGTAACGTTCTAACTTATGCAAAAGCTGCCCTGGATAAAGGACAATACAAACATATCGTTTGGAGCGGAAATGGTGGAGGTGTCATAAAAACAATATCCTGTGCAGAAATACTAAAACGATCATATCCCTTATATCAAGTTACCAGAACGTGTTACACAACGTAATTATTTTTAATATGAAAACAAATATCTGCTGTATGTATGACGCACATGAGTGATTGGAATTTGTTTAAAAAAATAATGGCCATTTTTTCTTAATGTCGCACTTATGAACCATTTATTAGACTGTTCTTAATTTAAAGTTCATCAACATACCTATAGTATGTGCGCCTGTAGGTCTAAGAACCCTTAATAAAAAAAAATTGATTTTGTTTGCAAAGGAAGCAATTTTCTTAGTTGATGTTGAAAGAATTAAAGATTCCTCCTGCGAAAACCCTAAATTAATGCCGTAGAGAACAGGCATAGGTTGTTGATACAAGATAAGATCAATAGTCTTCAGTGATTCACCATCCTAACTCAGTTTGCTAAATCTGTAATACATTTCTTCTCAAGACTAGTTCTAAAAGCATTCCGGTGAGCATTTAGAAGTACCTCGGTTATTGCCTTGTCTGAAGTGAATCGAATAACCCCAAAGACTTTGCAGTCGCTTCTGCTTCTCTACAGAAAACTGTCTTGCCAATTCATTGGCAATCTCGTTTCTTTTCCAACGATAATGTTTCGGAATCTAGTATACCTTAACATTGTACGTTTCTATCATAAGCGGCTCAATCATTAGCTTCTACCTTTCATAATACGTTTCAAAAGTATGAAGTGTAGAAGGCAGTAAAAGGTCTGCTCTCATACTCATCCGTTTTTGAAAAGTCTAGAAAGACTGCACTCTGCAAGCATAACATGGTTTAAAACGAAAGTCAAAACTATTTAACATTTCTCACCAAACCATTCTTTGTTAATTGACAGGAAGGTTGTCAAGATTGAAGATTTTATTAATTATTTGGTAAAAGTTTTCAAAACCGAAAATTTATTAAATACTTTAAAATTAAATTTATCTAACTTTTACTTACAGAGTCGAAGAACATTGGAAGCCTCAAAAGGAAGGTCTTGAAGAAATAGTTGCAAATCGTCAAATACCATCGTTACATATTTTCATGAGCTTGGAGTCTATAGATGACAGCGTAAAAGGGTAAGTAAAAATGTCAATTGCTGATCTTTTACAAATTATTATAAAACATACATACATACATACATACATATAAATTTTTGTAAGTGAATGATGACGTCTGTCAATATATGAAATAAAATTTGAAATATATGTACATATTTGCTTTAAAAAAAGTTAAAAAGCCAACCAAATCTTTCGGTGGCTAAATTTTAATCGCAACGATCCAATGATCGTACAGCGACAAATATCTAATCAAAACATCGTAAATATAGCTTCGCTCACAGTACCTGCTCAGGCTTTCGCAGGCCTTAAGTTAGCGAATTTTCAAACATAAGCCTGCAGGTAAATAAAACCTGAATGAACGAACACATGTCACCCACTTAGCTCTATTTTTATCCAAAACACATCACCTCCGATCAGCCCGATTTCTGGATGAATAAGTGTCGAATTAAAGATGTTACATATCTTCTATTCTAAAACGATTTTTATTTCTTTGAGAAAGACATTGGCTGGGCCTCAAAGACTCATTTATACAGAGCTGGAGCTTTGCAAAATGGAGTATTTAACGTTCCTATTACCCAGTGAAGATACGGCGCAAATTTCCATGGGGTTTGAAAGGATTTTCAGAGAAATAAATTTTTTTATTATATCTCGTACTATTTTAGCTTTCAATAAATTTAAAGCCAGTAAACGCTTAATGAAATACCCTTTATTTCGTTTTTGTTACACCAAATAGTTCACTAGCGAGAAATGTGTTTATTTTACAATAAGCACAAGTCTTCATAAAAGCTTCAAGAGAAGCAGAAAAATCTAATATGAAAAACTTGGCCAATTAAAACTTTTTCAATCTGGCATGAACCGATAAAGCCATAAGTCAAATTAAAAAAAGATTTTAGCAGTCTAAGGGCATTCAGAACTAAGTGTAAAATTTTCCAGGAACATTTACATACATATTTTGATCCGGAGCATCATAATTATACAAAAATTCGAATTTTGAATTTTTTATAACTTACGGTTTTTTCAAATGACGAAATGCAAATCAGAAGACAGAAAATTAAGTTCTCTATGTGTTAGCCAAGCGAATTTTCACTTCAGCAGCCGGTCTTCTCGAAAATCAACCAACACATTTTTAATTATTTTGAATGAAATTTTTCTAGATTACAGAAACCGAACACTACAACAGACTTTTGGGTTTACAACAGTACCTCGAACAACGCAGCATCGTCATCAAACAACAACAATAACAGAGTTGACAATCCGGGACAAAGAAGGCCTAAACCTCATCAGTACAGAAATCATCAACGTTTTCAAGATAGAAATAATCAACAAATCTCTACAAGTTCACCGGATGCAAATGATACTTCCAGTGCACCCAGTGGCAGTTGTGGCGGTAACCAGCAAAGAAAGTTTAATGATAGCCAACAACGAAAACGACCTCAGCACGACAACCGCCACAAAAAAACTTCGCTCAGAAAAGAAGAAATTTCAAATCAAGTCGAGACGATGGAAACATAAAGAATAAAAGTAGATTTTCAAGTAATATTTAACAACAATTTCAATTTGGATCAGTTTTTTCAAGAAAACAGTGAGTATTCAACGGGCGTAGATAGAAAATGATGTACATACATATGTATGTATGTATGTATGTATGTCTGTATATCATATCGATTATAAATTATATATATTGTGTGTTTTTCATAAATGCATACATGCATATGTATGTAATTATGTGTATAAATTTATTGCCTTGAATAAAATTCAGTGACTGTAACATGGTCACCAATATTTCAAGTTGATAATCGACTCTCTTAAGGCCGGGTCACATAGATGCCGTGATGCATTATCCGTCGACAACTAAATTAAAATACAGGTCTTTTTATGATCTTTGTCACATAAAGTACCCAACATTTCAAAGTTGGGCAACTTTTAATGTATGTACATACGTCGAGTACTTTGACGGCTATAAGTTAATTTGTTCTTTGTCTTGATATACAGTGGGAAGCTAAACTGTCCGGATGTTTTGCACTAAGGAAGTAAGGTAATGAAAATAATACAAATATAGGTATGTATTTTATATATGTATTTTTTTTTATTGAATTGAACATTATTCTAAATTATAAAGCACAAAAACTCATATGAATTGCTTCAAAAAAATAAAAAAATAAAAAAATAAAAAAATTCACTCTTCGGACACTTTTGCACTGTTTGCGCTTTTGTATGCGGCGTTTGTTGAAACCAATTAACGTTGCCAATTTAATATTTCGTCCAAAGGCCTTTATTTTTAATTACGCTTTCAATACGTTTTGGCATACTCTCCACCAACTTTTGGATGATATCACGGTCAAGAGCTCGCCATTCATGTTGTATTCTCTCCCAAAGCTCGTCAACATTTTTTGGTGGGTTTTCATATGCTCCCAGCCTTCTTTTCACAATAGCCCATAAATTTTCTATAGGATTCAGGTCTGGGCTTTGTGCAGGCCATTCCATTGTCCCAAAAGTTTGGTTTTGTAGCCAGCTTTTAACTATTTTGGCCGTGTGCTTCGGATCCCCGTCTTGCTGAAAAACAACTTCTTCGGTTGGATAAGCACTCTCGTCAACAAATTCTGGTAAATTTGTTTGTAGAATATTCAGGTAATTCTCCTTCTTCATTATACCTTGGATTCTCACCAAAGGTCCAATGTTCCACCAAGTAAAACATCCCCACACCATTATACTGCCGCCACCATGTTTCATCGTTTCCTTCACATGGTGCTTTTGGATGCGCTCCTGCGGCCTATGCCAATAGTATTCTTTTCCATCAGACTGGTATCGGTTGACTTTAGTTTCGTCGCTCCAAATAACCCGTTTCCAGTCATCTACTGTCCAATTTTTGTGGGTTTTACAGAAATGAAGGCGTCTTTTCACATTTCTATCGGAAAGTGCTGGCTTTTTCTTTTTCACACTGGCTACTAAACCAATTCTATTTAATGCGCGTCTAACCGTCCAGGAACTGACATTCTTACCAATGCTTTTTGCAGCATTTTTCGGGGTCTTGGTGTACTTATTATGTAGCAAACGTTCAATCTGCCGGGCATCACCATCAGAAAGCAGTCTTGGTCGACCCCCTTGGTTATTATTGCAAGCTACATTTCGTCGTTTTTTTATATTATTTACCGTGGATTTACATAAATTTAATTTTTCAGCAATTTTACGGCATGAATAATTATGTTGCAACAAATTTATCACGTTGTTTTCAATATCAGTTGGCGTTTTTCTCATTTTTGAAGATCTTTTAATTTTTTATTTAAAAATCACGTTAATCACTTCACAGGTCAAACAATAATGCACAAATAGAGCAATAAAAACTTGATAACGAGATGACAACAAACAAACAAAAAAACCAACGGGTTAAATACCGTTACATTTTAACAAAGCAATATCGTGATAATGTTTATTTCTTGTACTGTGCAAAAGTGTCCGAATAGTGAATTTTTTGATTTTTTTAATTTTTTATTTTTTTGAATCAATTTATATGAGTTTTTTGTGCTTTATAATTTAGAATAATATTCAATTAAATAAAAAAAATACATATATTTGATAATATACCTATATTTATATTATTTTCATTACCTTACTTCCTTAGTACAAAACATCCGGACAGTTTAGCTTCCCACTGTAGATTTTCCTTAAAAATAAAGATCATATAAGTATGTAGTATGTTTGTATGCGTTAACGAAGTACTTATTGTGCCAACCGAATCCGTAGTTGCGTTAACTTCAGTTCAAAAAAAAGGCGACGAATTGTATGTGCCCCGATCTTTTATCATAAAAATTTGGCATTGACCATTTAACAAGTTCTATGGCATGTTAATATTTTGTTTCTACAGGGAAATGGTAAAAATGTTAGTAACGTGGTTTTGAGTCAACGTATCGCGTCTAGGTTAAGCTTTAGAGCTACAAAAATGTTCGAAGAATACAATCATCTAATGAAAAGCCTGGCGATTGCTTACAAAAATTGACAAGCTTGGACCTTGAATGTATGAATGACGTCTATAAAAAATGGCAGCAGGGAGAAGGAAAATGTAACATATGTACGCCTTTGCCAAAACCCCACATTTTTAAAAATACATTCGCAATATTTTTACGATGTTACTTTAACGGAAATAACTCGGTCCTGTAATCTCTCGTTAATGATGGCTTATATGTCTCTGTCAAAATGTCTTCTCTTTAATCTATCCTTAACGATTCTTCTTAATATAGTCTTCGCAGACTAACCGTAATTGCGTCGTTTAGAATTTTTGGCTTACTGGTAGCCTTAAACCATAACTGGTTTTTGTTGAATACTTTTCCAAAAAATCGTTTGTTAAAACTTGGTGACACATATATTGAATTCTAAAATGTCTTAATCAGCCGCCACTGCGGCCTTTGAAATTATTATCCTGAATGTGATTAGAATTTAGGTCGTTTTCTGGGCTAACTATTGTAGTGAATCACTCAAAGTTTAACTGCTGCTTTTTTAACCTTGTTTTCACTTGTATTCTAAGATTTGCTAATTGTTATTGTCATGTCTTTAACATTGTTTTGCCATTTAACGTCAGTTAAATTTAAATAAATTTTTCATTTGATTTTCGTCACAGAAACTATAGTTTGCCCATACAAAAATATATTACATATGTTTGTACGTATTTTTAATTGAAATGGCCAACAAACGTTGGCAGCGAAATGTTTTAGTCATCAAAAACAAAAAATTGTTGCAAATTTCGTCATCAGTAGAACGTGCCCCTCGAGATTTTTAGAAAAACATCAAAAAACACACAAAAAGAAAGTAAATGGTTGCTAATAGACAGTTTGAAAACAGTGCCTCAAAGAAGTTTTCATACTCGTATGTTAAGAGGTAAAATTACCATAGAAAATACTCTATATTCTATATATAGTTCGTAAAAATTTCCTTCAAATTTTAAATTCCCTCTCATTTTCTTTACTTTTAAAAGTTGATGAGAATTTGCGTTTCAAATTACAATCAAGAAACCAGCTGATTGCAATATTCATCATCTTACGTGTTTTTTATGACATCTTGCCTGAAAATTGCGTGCAGCCCACGTCACAGTTTTCCATTTTTGCGAATTTTCACAAACAGTATGTGTAAAATTTTGCAAATAATCTTGGCGGTCTGCCGGCCGCACTAATAACTAGAGCCTCTACACCAAGTTTTATGATAGTAGTCCAATGGAAAATATTTCCGTTTGGAGATTTGATGTTCTCAGTTTTATCCATACCCAGCACGATTTTGGCACTGGAGGTTGCAGAGTACAAGAAACAACAAATTGTTTAATCCTAATGTGTGTATGTATGCGGGTATATGTTGGCAGCCTGTACCACCACATTGTTTTTGGTGGCCCCTGTCTAATCTATTGTTTATTGTTAAGCGACCGATGCCACAGTGCCATGGCAAGTTACACTACTGATTTATTATCAAAAAACGTGTTTGTTAGTGCAAAACTTTACTTTGCACAGTCCCCGCTTCCGCAGGTCTGGTGCAGGGCCTACATAAACCCACAACGATTTTCATCAATGTTGCCACAAAAAGTTAGTGGTTGTCATTTGTCCGTACTTTTTGGAAAAAGTCAAGAGCACTACAGAATGTCGAACTGGTTGCGTTTTGGCATAAATTGAACGATATGTAATATGGTGTTACGTGACAAACAGGGAACGACATGTTGTACTTTCGGCATGGACGATTTGAGGGCATGGTGGTTATTGCTCGCAGTGGCGTCATGCATGCTTCATCAAGATCGTGCGATTTGACCCCTTGAGGGTTTTTCTTGTGCGGTTTCATGCAGTCACAGGTCTATTGTAATAAATCGCAATTGGTCGATGCCCTTAAAGTAAACATAAACAAGGCCATTGTTCAAATTCGTTGGGAGCTGTGCCAAAGAGTCATTGAAAATTGACCGCTGGGATTCGTATCACCGTAAAAAGCGGCGTATATGTAACTCACAATCTACATCTACCCGCCTCCTTTAGGCGTGTATAATATAATCCAAGTTTTTGAATATTTACATTTATTCCCATTCGTTTACATCTGGCGTGTTTTATTGGAATTGGCAATGATTAAATGGGAAAATTTATGAGCAACACTGTACATAGAAATTGAAACAAATTAGAAGGGGGGAAAGTTGTATGATTTACGTTTATTAAAAATGTCATATACATATAAAATAAATACGTTTATTAAATAATTTTTATAAATGTGTATCGTTGGTGATAACAACATAAAAATGGGCAAATATGATTTACACGAAACACAATAAATTGCTTTAACATAGAAGGAGGAAGGAACATGTCACGTTTACATACATATGAATGTAATTCTTATACGATCTTATACACACATAAATAATTTATTTAAAATACTAGATAATTATCACACATACAAACATATGCAGATATAGAATATTAGCAATTATTTAAATTTCACTTGGCATGTGGTTGCAACAAACTTTATACGTTTTTGTTGGTTGCTTAAATGCAAAAAAGCTTTATCAAAAATAAAAATAGTATAAATAAAAAAAAAAAAAAAACGTTGGACGCATGATTCAATAAATAAATAAAACAAAATCGGGAATTATACATAAAAATCTTATGAACTAAACTAATAGTCAACCGAACAAAAATCTCTTAAGTACATTCATGTACACACATACATACATACATACACACATACATACATACATACATACATATGTATGTACTCGTATGTATGTATGTATGTAAATATGCCGTAATATGCGATTAAACAATTAATAAATAATACTAGTTTTAGGGGAAATGTATTTAATTGGGAAACAAATATTTTAATTGCTTGCCTCATCGGTGTCAACATCTTGGATGCCTTTCAGTTTATTCTGCTGATTGTCGGCGGTTGCCTTAAGGAAACTCTGAAGCATGGCATTCGAGTCCACCACCAAAATGGGCGTACAGCCGTCCTTAAGGTGTTCGCTTTGTGATTCATACATTTCACGTGATATACTGCGTGTGAAGGAGAAACGTAAGGATTTGGTGCGGGTGAGCTTCTTTTTGATGGGCGGTTTGCCAATAACTGCTGGCGGTTCTGCTGGCATTTTTTCTTTTTCTGGTGTGGGCGGTAGTGAGGATATCTCCATTGTGGCATCGCGTAATATGTCTTCAGCGAACGTTTTTATATCCGTCCAAGCATCAACTACAGAAGAAAGAAAGTAAGAATTTTATTTCTGATCTTGTTGCAAAAACAAGTGTAAATGATTTATGGACAAGTGCAACGCATCGGTAAAATTTTCTTTAGAAACTTCACATGACGCATTCAAAATAGCAGGCTACTGGCACAGGTCGATGCGTCTTGGCCTCTTATAAAATTTCACATATGAAAATCGTTGTTTTAAAAATTAACACTTGGAAGATTCACATTTCCTCTTTTTTTCCCCTCTGATGGGAAGGCTTAGCAATTTATTGTAGCTGAACATTTGAGACGCATGTTGCGAATATTTTTCAAGTGTTGAGGAATTAAAAGATACGAGGTACTGTTCAAAAATAAGTGCATTTTCAAATTTTGTGAGCTGCGTGTAGGCGTCCCAAACAGCTCACAGTTTCAGCTTTTTAGCATGTCTGACTTATTTGTGAGAGGCACTAAAGTTAGAAGTGTTTTGAAGGATGGAAGGAAGGTACAAGTTTTTCAGAGAAGGTTGAGATGATGTGAATGACAACGCTTGCCTTGTACGCCCCAGCATATCAACAACCGATGAAGAAAATTGTTCTGGAGATTGTCGAATCAATATTATAGAAGCTGCTGACATATTTGTCGATTCAGGATAGGCAAAATTTTCTGGAATTTTTTAGCGTGTAGCATCGTAATTCATTCCAAGATTGCTGAATGTTGACCAAAATCAACAACGTAAATAGTCACCAGATTTGACCTCCAAGATTTTTTCCTGTTTCCAAGTTTCAAGGCCACATCAACTAGTGCATATCAGAAATGCTTGGAGGCACCAGTCCATTATACGAGTATCTGCGGTGGATTACTTTGAAGGGGACAAAATATAAATTGCTGAATAGATAAAGGCTTTTTGAGAAAACATGACCTCTTATTCAACGATACAGTGGGAAAGAAGTTTGGAAATAAGTTATTTTGTGCTTTAAAAAATATAATTAAAACAGTTTTGTTTTATATATGTATATTTTGTTTAACAATTGAATAGTGGTTTTTACTGTTGATGGTATATTTGCAAGCCTTTTATATTTACAATTCTGTTGTATTTACCACGATTTTAACAACACGGAGTGACTGTGTTGAAAGTTTTATTTACCTTTTGCCAATTTAAATTTTTTTGTGTCAAGCTTTCTGTATTTATGCATTCGGAAGCAGATCACACTTTTTATGTTTCATATGTTTTTGAAAGGTTTTCAAATTTACCGACGAGTAGAGGGGCCGGCAACTGTGAAGTCTTGACATACATATAGACAGCTGGCAAACGCCAACTTATGTCGTTTAAGGAAAATTTTCAAAACTTACCAATATCTTTCTCTGTCGCGTGTTCGTATGTCACACAAAATCGAATGACATATTTGCCGTTCACCATTGATGGTATCATGTGCATGCGGCCCGAATGATTGATTTGAGCCAAAAGTTCCTGATTAAATGTATCAGCAGCTCTAAAAGATAAACTGGCATTAGGAAAAGCAAATAATCGTGAATGTAAAATAAAAGCGGTGACTTACCTCATTCGAAAGCACACCAGACCCAAGTACACATCATTTCGCACCTCAAAACGATCATCTTTACGCACCAACATTTCGAATTTTTTCGCCAACGTCATGTGATTTCTTATGTACGCCTGTAGTCCGCTTATGCCATACGAACGAAAAACAAACCATAATTTGAGGGCTCTAAAACGTCGACTCAACGGTATGCCGTAATGCCGGTAATCAATAGCCATATCATGTTCATGTTGCAAGTACAAAGGATTGACATTTAGGGCGGTCTTTAGGCTCATAGCATCTTTTACCCACATGGCTGAAGCATCGAAGTTGGTCAAGAGCAGTTTGTTTGGATTAGTGTTAAAAGAATCGGCATAATCTAGGCCCTCGGAGAATTGCCTCATTTCCGGCAGTATGAAAGAGTTGCCAGCATAAGCGCCATCTACATGGAACCATATACTCGGCACTTCTTTGCAAATTTTACCAATTTCTATCAGATTGTCAAATGCACAGGCACCGGTGGTGCCCAAAGTAGCCACTACAAAGAATGGTGTCAGGCCAGCATTGGCATCGTTCTGTATGGCCTGACGCAGCAGGTCGACACGCATGCGACCTCTTTCGTCCGCTTCAATAATGCGTAATTTCACTAAAGCCATTTTAGCAGCCTTTTCTACAGATGAGTGCGCCTCCTTACTGGCGTAAGCGATCAGATGTGGCAGAAAGACGCTTTCATGTATTTCGGAAGTATTGCCTCTTAATTTTTGAATGGCTCTGGAACGTGCTGTGATCATACACACTAAAGTGCATTCGGAAGCAGAACCCTGTAAGGCGCCGCCACCTCTACTGCCGGGTATATCACTGATAAATGCTTTTGGCAAGCCCAACGCTTTGGCATACCAATCCAATACTATAGTTTCTAGCTCTGTAGATGCTGGACAAGAGGCCTAAAGTATGAAAAAATTTAGGGGAAGAAAATTTTAAGGTTAGACGGAATTGAAAGATGATTTGTAGCAGCACGATCTTTAATTTTTTCATAGACTCACACGTTTTTTTTTACTAATTTTACTGCCAATTTACATACATATGTATAGTTGTTCCTTACAAATATTCCCTGTTTTGTTTTGGTTTCTAGAAACTAAAATTGTTTTGGAATCACGCCACATCTTCCACTTTAAGTAAATTTTGACAAGAAGTGTGAAAAATTTGAAAGAAGAACTGGATAGTGTAGTCGCTGTGTAGGTTAATTACATAGAAACGGCCTTACACGCGTTTGTTTGCTGGATAAATGTTAATTAAAAATGTTTCCAACCTGCGAGTAGGCCTCCTGAGTTATTTCAGATATCAAAACTCATTAGCACTAGTGTCGTTCCAAAGCAAAAACTCTGGCTCCTTTTGTACTAGTGCCAGCAGCTTTAATATTACTGGCGCTTAATGGCCTGCAGAGAAGAAAAACCACCAGAATTCGAACACCTGGAATCTTGAAGCTCCTCAACCAATCACCGACACAAAACACCAAAAAGCATTCTGGGGGCGTGTCGGTCCAAGTTGTGTCAATTGACGTTTGTTAAAGGTTTCCGACAACATTCGTAACCGAAGTCATACATGAATTTCCTGGAGTTTTGGTTGCCGTGCCAACCGAATGACCCCTTACCCTCAACTCCCCGGAGAGCAGAGTGCACGGCGCCAAGGCTTAACCTGCCCCAGGAGGGAGGCGTTAGCAACCCGAAATCCTAAAGAAACATCAGTCCTAAACCAGATTCGTCCAATGATTTTCCGCCATTTGGTTTCGCGCTAAAACAGGTATCTGTTGCAAGATATTTGAATCACCCGAAGTGCAGCACCGCACGACTGGGGGAACCTCTTGCATTCTCTACCTCAGAAAGCAGACAGCGCCAGTTTGAAATATGCAGGTTAAAAGCTCTACGTGTTCCAAGGCAAAAGTTGTTTGTACTTTGGGTTAAAGAATCTTAAATGTTCTTCGAAATTAACAACTTGTAATATTGATGGGAATATGATTTCGAGATTTGAATATTGCTCAGAGGAAGTCTAATCGAAGTGTCTAATTGTTTTTCCACAATAAAGGCCGCGTTAATCGTGAATGGCTTACGCCAATTCCACCCATAACCGACCGAAAATAGCCCGGCTGTACTAAGTCGTACTACTTTTCTTTACCAAATGTCATCATGTATCATCATATGGGATCTTTGACAGAATTTAATACTGTTAACTGTGTAACTGTTTCTTTAAACCTCCGCTATACACTGTCCAACTTGAATGACAATCAATAATGCATAAAATGCAGAATATTTATATTTTTTTGGGTAAGTAACCAAGAGTTAACCCCTACATATTAAGTGCTTTGTATCAGAACTAGATCATGGGAAGAGGAAGGAGGAAATAGTGCATTTTTTATGGTATTTAGCAGCGATGATAATGTCAGAATTGAACTGATGTTGTTGTGAGTGTCACAAATGTAGAGTCGAACATGCCCTAGAAGGAGGTTTTTTGTTTTATATGGATTTGTTTGTTGGGTTATTGAGTGCTTGTGTGTATATGTATGTATGTATCATTGTGTGTTTTTTTCTATTATTGTTTAGCTGAATGTGAAGAATTTTGGCTATTAATTTTTTTTGTGCAGTCTTTGGTAGGAATTGAACCTACGACCTCTGGACTGTTGGTCGTATACTCTACCAACTTATCCATCGAGGCAGTCAATGTATGTATGTATGTGTATGTTGATTTTTTTTAATTCCGCTTTGTTCACTAAACAATTAACTAATTAATAATGTGAGGATTGTTAATCAATTCGTTCATGTAATGAATTTTTTTTGCTGTTTGAAACAACTATTTACTACATTATTTTGCTCCTCGAAAAAATAATAAAGTATAAAATATTAGTCGCTTCACAATTTGTGCGGTGCTTTATAAGAACTCAGCTGGAAGGAACACAATTTTCCGTTTTTAACAGTCCGGTGCTAAATTTCGCACTTCGAAAGTTCTCATTCGAACTATAGAGCACAAGCACATAAAACACGGTCTAACTAATTTTTTTTCGTTTAGAATTCTTGACCTCATCCAGTTCGTTCCTGGCTGATACTTTTCGTTGTACACACTATTCACACTAGCGATCAAAACAAATATTACCACTGCCTGTCAGTTGAGTAACTAAAATTAATGCCAGTCAGTTTGAGAGAAACCTGGGATAAGTTTGGCTAGCGTGTACCTCGCCCACCCTTTAGATACATATATTTATAAGGGCTGAAGGGTTAAAAGAAAATGCAGGTTTTGTCACAACATGAATACGCTTGAGTAACAACAAGATAAAAAAATTCATCGATTGTGTGGAGGGTTTGTTTACGAGTAGCACAATTTAATGTCATTTGCATACGAACTGGCTGGATTTTAATTGGTTCACACTATCACAATTTCGTCGTTTTCGTATTGCGCGGTTAAAAATTTGTCGGTCGTGCGAAAATTCAATCCAAACACTGGAATATCGTGTAAAATACATGTAGTGTAGTTGGCCCTATAGCTAAGACTAAACTTACCCAAGAGAAGCCGATGGAGCCAATCGCACTGCTTAACATGTCACCCAATATGGATGGAAATGAGTTGCCGGAAGGAAAATAAGCAAAAAACTTTGGATGATTCCAGTGCACCACACCCGGCATAACTTTGTTTTCAAAGTCTTGCAAAACATTTTCAAATTTCTCAGGACTCGGGGGGGCTTCGCCTAAAATGGAAAAAAAGAACTCAATTTAAATTTCAAATATCTGAAATGCTTTTATAGCAGTTAGTTAAATCACTTGCTTTCAAATTAAACAATTAACACTTTCATCAATTTGTTGTGTTGATTATCAATTTCACTATCAAGATCATGAACTTTTATTTCAATTGCATAAAAAAAAAATTGAAGAAATTGTGGGCTGGGCGGGGCGGGCCATTAGTTATCGGTGCCGTTTCTAATTTGTTGCTTTAATTAACTTTGGCAGACCATTGTCGATGAATCGTTTGTTTAAATTTATTAAAAAGTACAGGTGTTATTGAGAATTTGTTTAGTTTAAAGTATATTTAATTTACATTTTTTTTTTTCATCTGCTGATACGTTCGTTTGTTCAACGTGCACATAAATTGTTTTCGTCAGTTTCTTATTTGTTGGTTTTTCTTTCTTTTTATTTATTTAAGCAAAAAATTGGTTTTTCTTGCACTTTAATTGAGAAAAATTGAAATTATTTAGTCATTCGTAAGACAATTGTTTACAAATATTCGAACAACCTTGTTAATTTGATTACTATGCCGATAAAATGGCTGGGAGATGTTTTAAATTTAAATAGATCATTTAAATGTGTGTTTCTGCAGCGCAACAAAAACTGTCTTATTCGAAATATGTCAAACATTTGATTAATTTTGGACTTTTTTTTGTAAATAGTAAAGTAGACAAGTTTTTGATTTATTAAAAAATTTTGGTGAATTTTACATGCGGTAAAAACTGTTGAGTAATTGCTTGATTTTTATTACGAGTTACATGGTGAAAGGGGTTTCAATAAGGACGGGTAAATGGATAAACAAACTATGTTTTAGGTACTAATGAGACTCCTTTGTCTTTTAAACATACAAGTACCTGCATGTCTTTTTGTATGTGGTATAATAATCATTGAAATGTCTGCCGCCGGTTCTGGTGGCCAAATTTTCAATGAGTCTAGCGAACAGATCCGGCTGAATCTTAACAATGACCTTTTTATGTTTACTTTAAGGACAGCAGAAGATAGCGGCTTATTGGCCTGTGGCTTTAGGAAACCCTTAAGAAAAAGTCTGAAGCCACCATACGCTCAAATCGGTCATGCTGGTTGCTGTAGAAACATTATATTAAGCACGCAGTGTTATTCATGTCACCCGATCTGATTCCACTTTGTTTCGAAATCTACCAATTTGCATTAATTTAATGCTTCTATTTATTCACTTTGCAGAAGAGTTGTCTAAGAGTTTTTCATAAACACCTGCCCCATATTTATTTTCCATTCATAAACGTCTTCTGTACTTTTCCGCAATACAATAAATCACGCGATAAATAAAAACAAACATTTGCACGAACTTCTAAAAATTTTTTAATTTGCAACTAAATATTTTAATTTATTATCTTAAGAATTTTAGTTGAACGAAAAGCAGACAAATTAAATAAAAATCGAAACTAAAGACTCAAAAGGCTGGCAACAGATACAGAATATCTTCAATAAAAAGGTTTCTCAATGGGCACGCATACACGTTGACGGCCCCGTTGTTTTAGTGACATCTCACCTCAACTATTGGTTATTAACCGGTTAACGAGGCCAAGTTACCATGAGAAGTTACACGTTTGAGCCGGACGTCAAAATCATGAAATCTATCATCAAAATTAAAATCTATCAAAAAAATTTGGGTGTGTAGCGCTCATTTTACGGCAGGCCTGGTGGCTTTTCACAATCTACCGTCCAAAGTTGGGAAAACGACCCACACGAGGTTCAACAAGTGGCAATGCTGCCGCAAACATTTCACCATCAACAGCGAACACTACAATATGATAATAATCGGTTTCATTTGGCACAAATTGACGATATACATTCTGCATAAACGTTTTAATTTTAACTAGACTTTTTCTTGTGGGGTTTCCGAAAGTCGCAAGTCTATGCCAATAATTCGCGAACTTAATTCAGCCAGATCTGTGTGGCAAAAGCATTGAATATTGAAAGGATCGGATCCCTATGACCACAAGAAGCCGCACATACTCGCAGCTCGTTTTATTCTATATCATCATCTATCCGCCCTTATTGAAAACCCCTTTACAGCATACAAACATACACACATTTACATTTCCAGTTTGTGGAAAAATTTTGATTTTCAAACGCCAATCTGCAAGTGATTGGCGCTGAGGAATATTTCGCCAGTAATTAGGGGGTAATTTGTTTTCAATTTTTTGTTTGTTCTTTTGTTCTGTTTAATTTTGTTAATCCATGAAAAATTTCACATAAAAAACTTTATAAACTAAAAGCCAACCTACGTCTAACATTCGTGTGTTTATGAAATTTGGGGAACTTTATACATATTTTGTATTATAATTTTTTTTTCGCAATTTTCGTTGTAATTATTTTCAGCGAAAGTTCATGATGACGAATGTTTGTGGGAAAGAGCATTCAGTAGGACGATACCAAGACGTTGGGAGGTTTAAATTAAGAGGAAACAAAATCCAACATACATTTCCCCCTTTGAAGAGGGAATAGGGTGTTTAGTTTTAGCGATCCAAAATTTTAAGCTTAAATGTGAAGCAAAATTATTTTGCCTCACAGATCTATTTAATACTTATTGTGAGTAAAACAGTACGTGGATTATTCACACTGAAGAAAATCGATTTTTTTCCAATTGTTTCTAAAAATATTCGATGTACTTTTAAAATATTTATGCGTATTACACATCAAGCCCCTCTCAAAGTATTACAAAATCTACTTGCTCTATTTTTAAGTCACAGCGCATTTGCAACCTGGCGAAATCTAGTGAATTGCAGTTTTTGTGACATTTGTCGACATTTCATTTCACGAGGAAAGCAGTTGACTAAAATAGCAGAATATAGAAGCGCTACAAAAAACAATAAATTAACCAAATAAATACAATATAGAATATTAAATTTTGTAAAAACCCCAAACTCTTGCCCTTTTAATGTTTCTCTGTGAATCTGTCAACTTTTATTTGTGCAGTGCTGTATTTTTTTAGTACATAATGAAGCGAATCACACTACCAAGCAGCTTTTGGCCAGATATAATTACGAACTAGAATTAATTTTTATATGGGAAACGTTTTAGAAGCCTACTAGATTTGACTCGAATTGTCGGTGTGAACTAGATTTCACTCAAAAGCATTATAATTAATGTTTATTCACTTTTATAATTTTCTAAGCGTATTTATGCATTAGTACAAATATTTTGAAACGTGAGAGACCTGTTTGACACGTGCCCAACAATGTCAGGAAAATTCAATTGTGGAAAAATTTGAAGTCTAAGAAAAAATATATCTATCGGTAAAATTTATGTTGTTTTTATTATCCAAAAAATGCTATATTATTTACAGTGCAGCGAAGAATTAGAAAAAAATGCGAACAAATTTAATCTGCAGCTAACTTCATTGACTTAATTACATATAATTTCGATAGAGTTTCCCATTACCAGCAACTCCATACCGTTTCACATTTTTCCCTTTCCTATCTCCAACCAACTCAGAAATAGAACAGGCACGTTGCAAACAATTAGAGGAAAAAGTACGTCTCTGCAAAAGTACTTTTATTACAATATACGAGTATTTAACCATTACAAAAACATTTCAATCAATTAAGACTTTATTTAATAAAAAGTTGCAATAAAAGTCGCTTTGACGCTGCATTCTAATTCTTTTCTTTGTTTTCTTAATCCAGTGTTTACACGAAATTAGCATATTTGTCATTATTGATTAACTATCTTTTTATTTAATTATTGACACAATAAATTAGCAAACACTATTTAAACTGCCAATAAACCATAACGAATGCATATGAATTATATACCGGTTAGAATCAGTAGATGGTTTTAACAATAAAAAAAAACATAAGGCACTGGCTCCTTATTCGGTTAACGTGTACTTCGATTGTATATAATTCTATTGATCTTCTTAAATACGAGTACATTTACATATGTATATTTATGTATGTATGTATATAAAAAAAATATTAAGATGGACGCTGGAGAACAAATAAAGCACGTGTTTGTAGCGAAAATCGAGTGATTCTCGTGTCACTTTTCGAGGCGTTTACACTTACTGGGCAATAATTGCTTTAAATATCCTGGATCTAAAGTTGGCGCCACATCACGCTGATCGATATTTTTGGCATAATCACAAATGTAGTCGATCATTTCCTTTCCATGTTTTCGAAAATCTTCAACATTCATGTTGCTTATTTTTTTTTTTTTTCTTTTAATTTTTTTTTATATTTTTATTAAAATATAATTTATTTCGTTTAAGATATAGTTTGATTGAAGATTGGTTTCTTATTTTAATAACCAGCACTTTATTAATTATTTTTTTTTTTTGATTTATTTAAAATCACTTGTGTTCTTTTCAAAATTCATTCGTTTCATTTAATTTTGTTAATTGATTTCTTTTTTTGTTTCTTAATTTGAATAGTGAGTGCTAAAGTTTTCATATAAAAAAAATATGTATTTATTTTTTTTTTTTTTGGCTTTTTGTTTTATTCCTTTACCACTTTTGCTGTTTCTTGACTGAATGATCATGTTTAGCAAAGCGGCAGAGCTTTATATTTAACAAAAGCTGTAGACAACATTCGTGGGAAAAACACAGTGATTTTTTGCATACTTATTCGCTCTTTTTCCAATTCACAAGCGGCGTTCTCTTCCATTCGTTCAGTCTCTTAAATTTACTTTGATTTCAGAGATGTTAAAATTAACTTGTAAAATAATCTGTTAAGAGAGTTTGTATGTTTAAATATGTTTCAGTAGCTTAATTTACTGCACAAACCATAAAGAAACATTGAGATTGTTTGAATTGAATTTCGATGAATTGTTAATCGCTCTAAATACTGAATTCGTGCAGCTTCAAAGGCGACTTTCTATTGGCAACTTTATATATTATTAAAATTGTGAATTTTGCACTGTATCACCAGGAACTTGGGTGCATGTTTACAACCCTAGTAAAAAACAAAAGGCGATGAGGCAAAACCGTTACTATTCCTGCTTCGAACGTTTCTACATCGCAATTAAATCTTCTATTCAGTTCTCGGCGCAATGTACTCACTACACGTCCACAAGCTCAAATTTGGGTCTACAGTTTATTTCCATGTGAGCCTGGTGTACCATTCTAAAAAAGTTGAACATTTTGTATAACAGAAAACTGATTAAACGCTCGCGAAGCAACTGACGATAGATGAATTTGACAAAACAAAGTGCATAAATAGTCTCTAAATCAATATTTTACCCTTGAAAATACTGCACGTCCGATATCGTGGGACACCTTCTTAATCTTTTTAAGTACAAATTTTCACCTCTATAGTCATAAAATAATAATAATAAATATGTAAGTTCGCAAAATTCTCTTAAAATAGATATCAACTACGTTTTATGTTTTTATGAACATAAGGACCAGTTTTGCAATCCATTTGGCTAAATTTTATTTATTTATAACTGCAATAATTAACAAAAATTAAAATTTTTACCACTGAACAGATGGAAAACTGCAATTAAAAAAAATGTACACATTCACAGCTTTTTATACGAATATATTAACTGAGTTGCCATTTTGGGCATTTAGTGCTCAGTGTTAGGACTCATTTTTTCAATAAGCGAAACTTGACAACTTAAAAGTCAAGTTCTGGTCATACCCATTGACTGCTAATCATTATTATTAGCTATTAAGATTATTGCCAGTGATTCCAATAGGTAAAGTACTCGATGAAAAGCAATTACTTATCCCATGTTAGGAAAGAAAAGAAAGCTTATTTAAATGTTTTTAAACATGATCGAAATAAATTAAAGATAATCGAAATATAATATCACAGTTCTTAATTTGAGGCACTTTTGTCCAGTACATTTTATTTTCTAACTCATGTGAATGACTAAACCCTTTATGACACTACTTTTTTTGTTCATTGTTCAATTATTTACCAAGTGCAAATAGTTCCGATATACAATATATGGAGAAAAATAACAAACTGTCGAAGAAAATTAACTTTTGTTAAAAAAAAAATGTAAATGTTTTTAAATTAAAGATAATTATTTCAAGCTTGAAACACTACGAGTGTTGAATAACTCTCTCTTTTTAACATTTATTGTTTCTTTCCATCAATTAATGCAACATTTAATGACAGGAAGAAATGTAGTGTCATAAGGGCTTAAGTTCCTTCATATTCATTGTTTAAATTTTGTAAATTTGCAGTTACAGGGCAAAGAATTTTGAATAGTACAGATTTTGTACTGAATACGAGTACTATATAGAAAGCGGCAACGCTGGCTTAGAGCTGTATTCAGTTTTCATTCTCATTCTCAGTCGCAATGAATGCATCACATTAAAATCCCTTAACAGGTTGCCTTCAACTTGCTGCTATAAAACTATTTTTCACTGTTTCAACTCGTAAGACCTCAAACATGAATATTCATAAGTATGTATGTATGCATGAATGTATGTACATACATACGTCCGTACATTAGTAACTAATCAGTTATTACTCTATTACTTTAAATATGTACTCGCAAGTCGCTAAATGTGTCATTTCAATACTTTTGTTTTATGGAAAGTATTTGTGAATAATTTTGAAAAGGTATTTCTGACATTTTGTGGAATATTTTTAATTAAGAACTGTAGATTTTTTCCAATAGAAAAATAACACACCTGCACACTCACTCATACCGACATATGTATGTACATATGTGTGAATACTCGTATTTGAAAACAAATCTAAACATTAAAATCAAACTGAGTTGAACGAAGCCGGTGCCTGCTTAAATTTCGTTGCGATCGCAGTAATAAAAACAATCAATTAAAGAGCGACATTAACATTGAAATTCGCAAAAGAAGCGAAAAAAAGTGTAAAAACTTTAAGAAATATTTCTAAAGAGGTTCTCTAGTCCCTGAATCAGTTATAAAGAGGAAAAATTGCGGAAAATTGTAATACAAAAATCTACAAAATAAAAACTGCTGCATTTTTTGAAGATTATGAAGAGCTTCCTGGTGTGTTGTGATATGACAAGAAAAAGCGAAATTATACATCGTAGCTAATTTCTATAATTTTCAGTAAAAAAAAACTATCGCAAAGATCAAAACCGAGATAAAAGTAACTAAACGTAGCAGGTATGGCCTTGTGGTGCCATATTTTATATAGTTTTTATTCAAAAAGGAAAATGTGATGCCATTCCTGCACTCTTAATAAAAGTAACTTTGGCACCTTATCCTAAGCAGATTACTTATTACTTTTCTACATAACAAAGGAGATAGAGGAACTATACCAGTGGTGTTATATACTTCAAAAGCCTCTGGGCTTCATGCCAGAAGGCCGCAATTCGCGTTAAAATTGGATGGGAAAAGTCTAAGAGCACTGTCAAGGGCAACCACAGACAAAATCGGCATATCGAACACAGAAACTTTCCGATTCTGATGAAACACTTCATTATCAACTGCATCACACTGGTGCACAGAAGATACAGGCTAATTCAAACCTACGTGCTGCTCCCATTGAAGTAGCTGGTGCGTTTGCTTGACACTTGAAGGGAAGAGGAACCACAATGACTGGGGTAGTGAAGAAGGTCCGTTCTGAGCCCTTCATGCATAACAATTTCCATTTTTTTTTTTCTTAAAAAGAACATTATGAAGACTTAACTTCTATGGAGGTCATTGATTATAACCTTCTGGAACTTCTGGAATTAAATCGTTCTTAGAAAAGCTGGTCCCAAGCTATTACTAGAAATAACGATGATTATCTGTCATTTGTTTTTAAAAAGTCAAACTCGACTAATTTTGCTTCTCTTAGAATTTCTCGATGTGTTCGTTTGATTTGTGCGTATCGAGTGTTACTTCTCAAATGGCATCATGTTTCTTTTATTATTTATTTACAAATTTATTAAAATTAAAATTAAAGCAAATAATCCAGGAAAAGTACTAGTAATTATAAATTATTTTATATTTATTAAGAGTTTTTTTGGCAAATTTCTGTACAAAATACGTTGAACAATTCTGTAATAAACGCAGTAAATTTTTTTAGGAATAAGACAGTTTAATTTCAAAGCACAGTATCAGTTTCTATTTGCAGCAATTTTTTATGAACTGTAACGTCACTTTGCGGATTAAAATTTTAAAGAGCGTTCGCCAATATAAAGTTTCTTGTTTGATACGTGCATCTCATCACAGCAATTTATAATCGGCAATTTAATGCACGTGCAAAATTGAACCGTCACTTTGAACATTTTTTTAATTTTTATGACGGAAAGAGGTAAGAGGTAATGAGGAAAGAGGAAAATAGCCAAGCTACCGCTTAGGAGATATAGAATGTTTCGATACTGGAATGAATATTGATTATTAATTTTAAAAAGAAATACATATAAAGATTTATTTATACGTTTGACTTTTTAAGGACTTTCGCCAATATTTCTTATATAATATTAATATAAAACCTTTGACATAATAAATACTTTTTTTAGTATCTGGTGCTAATATTTTAAAACACCTGATTACAGGAAGAAAAACTTGACTGTTTTGCGCAAGAAGAAAAAATTTATTTCTGTCAAACCGTGCAAATTGGAATCCCAGAGTAAAGAAATAGACATAGACTTATTTTAAACTATTTGCATGTTACGACGTTTCAACATAAGCACGGTCGTGGTTAAATATTTACATACTGTTTTTTTTTTTAGTTTCATTTGAAGCAGTCCTTTCCAATGCCATACAAATGTCTTTTGTCAATAAGAAAACTTTTGTTAATTTTTTATAAAGGCCGTAAAACTTGCTTTAGGAAAATAGAAAGTAGCACTGGTAAAATAAAAGCAAATAAAAATCGTCGGAAGCAAAGAAATACCATAGAGTGAAAAGCTCTTCACTACGGCTTTTTATTTATTTCTAACATTGTTTTAATTTAAGACCCAATTCAACACAGCACTCTTATCTTAAGAGAAGTTTCGACGGCCGATAGTACGTTATTCTCAAAAGGTAGCGCAAGCGATGCAAGAATAGAAAACTCGGTCAACAGACAGAAGAGATCGTTTACTATCAGCCCAATTCAATTTGAATACATGTATAATTTTTGGTCTGAAGTATGTGGGCACATAAGATGAGCTCTGAGGTCGCCCGCAACAGTTTTGCCAAGGATTTTCATCATTCATATTACACGGAAATAAAACAGCTGTCAGTTATTTCAAAGAAAATATCTTTATTTATTAATTAGATAGAACCATTAAATGTTATTTTTATGCGTGTTTTGTTTATATTTTTTCTCACAACAACAAAGCCAACGTTGAGTGCCACACCATAAAATAAATCAGTTTAATTTAAACAGAATTTGCGTACAATTGGCCTTTGCTTGTTTCTCTATGTACTGAACAGTAACCGCATTTAAACTCAACTTACCACATATAACTCCAAGGTGTATCTACATTTATAATGTGGCAGCACTGCACCAGCTGATATTTTTTTTGCTACCATTATTCTCGTAAAAATCACCTTCAATACAACACGAGCAATTTTGTATTTAAGCATTTTTGACAATTGAATAATGTATTTTTGTTGTATTGTTGTATAAATAAATATCTTGGCTTTAACAGCAGTTAAAATACAACTGTGCATTTGTTAGAGGCAAGGTGTTTCCAATTTCGAGTTACCCTTATAAATATGTGGTTTAAAAAAAAAGAGTTACATATTGTACTTTTTTCTTCAGTTGTTATTATGTTCTCATTTTGAACATAAATTGTTTACATTCATAATTAGTTGGGGCAAGCGCACTGCACTGCAAATGCTGAGTGTTTTGAATGCATAGTCCCAGCGAGAACTTCTATAGACAAGTAATGAGTTAAAATGTTAATGAACGTACTCATCATTATTTCTACTTTTAAGGGGGCGTAGCCATTGGAGGCAAGTAATTCTCACTCTCGCTTACGAATAACTAATTCAAAATGTGACTTCAAAGGAGTCCTAAGAGAAGCCAATTACTTCAAAGCCCTGCTTTTTCTTGTAAACATTTTAGAACTTGTTTCAATCAACTTTTCTTTTTTTAATAGATCTACCTAAGAATTGCACAAATTGTCACCTAATTTTCATTAAAGATATAAACACATTTTTGCCAAAAACAAATACTTATATATCTGATAATAATCAAGTCATTTCTTCATTGCCATTTAATAATGCAGACGATAAACGGTACGATATTGAAAAGTACACACAACTACTGATACTATATACATACGTTATACATCATGTAGACGGCATATACATATGTAGTATGATGTTGAAAATAGTGTTAATGTGCTAAACAATTGCAACACATTAACAAGTTTTCTCTGGGCTCGTACACATTTCGTGCATCTTAAGCGTTGCAGGAAAATAAAATTCATATTTTCAGGAAAATTCCATCCGTAATTTGGAACTTTATTTCAATATCAAAAATGCTAGTTAAATTCGTGCGATTATGGCATTATCAGCAGTTTTTTCACTAATTTTCTCCTGTCTAATTAACTTTAACATAAGAAAATAATTATTTGTGCTTGTATAATAAAATCGTTTAAAGTAAAAAAAAATAACAATGAAATACGAGTACGAGAAACCTATTCACGTGCTTAGTTATAAAATTATAGTTGCAATATAAATATATATTTGACGTTTATTGAAAAGAAAACGCCAGCAGTTGAACATGTGTCGCTGCTTCTGATCGAACAAAATATAAATAAAGAAACAAAACAATTTGCTTCTCTAAATTATTGTATCAAATTTCACGCGACGTTGTTTGTAATCGTCATTAGCAAAACTGAACTAAAGTCAAATAAAATGATAAGAAATTATTTCCATTAGCTGAAACTTAACAATTAATTTTATAAAGTTCCTATTTCTTTGCTTCACTTTGGGATCCTATTGGATCCAAGAGGGACATAAGTCATTCCCGAATTTGATAATTATGTAAATGATCGTGGAGTTGAGGGAATTACATTCTTCTTCTTGCACGAAAAAGCTCAGTTTTTATTGTCGGTGTGATAATTTAAAAATCAATCAACTTTTTCAAAATCATAACAATAGGTTTGTTCCTTTACTCTACATGGTGATTCCGCAAGAGCTGAATTTGTACGATAAGCACACTGGTACAAGTACGAGCTCTTTTGCATTGAAAAGGCCGCACTTCATTTTCAGGTTAGTTGGAGTGTTTAAAAAATATATGTATAAAGAATAATAAAGAATAAATTTGTTCAGCAAAACTATTTGTGGATTGTTCTGCAAGCGCAATTTTTGCGCCCCAGCTGATATGCGGGAAGTACAACAAACATTTTTGGGGTTGTGAAATTCAATTTCAATTTTTCTACAATATTTACATACATATGTATGTATATACTAGTATAATATAGCTACATTCATAAATGGACCTGCATTTGCGGAATGCACGCATATATTTTCACTTCACACTAATACAATATTTGTATTTGTAAAATAATACAAACAAATATAAAACCAGAATTTATGCGTATATGTACTATATGAATGTATCTACTCGTATATAAGTACATACATACATACATATGTATGTATGTATATGTAAGTTTCAATAAAAATGTAAAACAAATGTTTTGTAATGTTTTTGCATCCATTTGCAATTTTGTTTACTTTTTTTAATCTATTTTCTAAGAATTCGCTTTAAATATTTGCACAAAAATCACACTCGAAATTTACAATCTCAAATATACAAGAGTATTTGAATAGGGCTAATATTGCTACATATGTATGTATGTATGTATATCAGTGTGGTTTTTTTTAACTTACGAATTTATTTATTCCATAATTAATTTTTACATTTTATGTTGCCTCAGCACCACGTGAGATTGTTAAGCCGAGTTGCAGAATTTCATTGGCCAATGTTAAGCACAAGACTACTTGCTTGCTGTTTTTTTTTTCAGTGTATGCTCAATATAACCATATATACATATGTACATATGTATGTCCGTAAGCATTTTGTTTTAAGCGATGGCTAAAAATGTTATTGTACATGACAAACTTGCTCAATCCAGTTGAGTTGAGTTCACCTGTAGCAAATAGTATAAAATACGCTTCTGCTAAAACTTTTAGATATTTTGTTTTTAGTTTTTTTTTGTTAGCGATTTCAAGTCAATTAAGGTTTTTTTTTAAACTTTTCTGACAATAATTTAGATATTTAAAGAAATTACGTAATTAATTTTTTTCTCCTAGATTTTTCTAGCACCTTTTTTTTATATGGAATTAGATTTATAAACAAAATTTGTACTTAAGTTATCTGGGATATAAACATTGTTTAAACAAATCTTCCGCCATTCATTGTTGTGTTGTTTGTTTTTGTTTTTCAGTGGGGATTTACAGTTTTCCGTAAACAACAATGTACTGTGTATGTGAGGATGTGTGGGTGTGTGGGTGTGTACTCATAAACACACATGCAAACACGCCAATATTCTTTATAGAGAATTGTAGGAAACGATGTCAGTATGTGAATGAGTGCTTTGGCGAAAACCGCTCAAGCGACACTTTTACGACTACCCAAGATGAAAAACCGTAGTAATATGTTTTGCTGTTGATAACAGGTAAATTTTCAGATAATTTTTTGTGAACTTATATACAAAAATTCATGCTGTGAATAACAATAGCTAATATAAGTAGCCAGTTCTCATGACTTGGAAGCCACTATGTGCAATTGAAGAAATTTCTGAAACATAAAAACGAAAACGGTAACACTGTTTGCGACAACAACAAAATAATATTATTCATTTCAAGTAAATCCTTAAACAACATTTCTAACATCTTAATCTAAGAAAAACGACTAATAAGAAGATTACTGACCACAGGATTTTAAGTTATATGAGTTTCGGAACAGAACTGATAAAATCGGGGAGAATTAAGAAGAAATTGCAATCGAAATTTAGCAAAAACCTTTAAACTTGAAAGGTCAATCCACCACCTGTCAAAACCAATCTTAATCAGTTTCCGACCATTATAATCTCATAAAAATCTTAATAGCATTTCGATTTCACTAGCAACATTTACAGAAACAACATGTCATATAAAAAAACTTAATTTTCTGGAATGTTCTGTAATTTATTTATTATTTATTCTTCTACCAGGGGCGATGATATGCCCAACAAAACCTAGATATAACATAATAGACTTTGTTTTATGTATGTGCGTACAGTCAACTGGGGATAATATCGATTTCCATTATAGTGAGCAATCCAATTGTATGAATATAATACAGTTTGAATATGACTTCATTGCAATGTTGGGAAGTCCCAACTTGATAATGGAAAAAATAAGTGTTAGTTTCAGTGACAGCTGACTTTTGTATTTCAGAAAAGTAGGTTTGATTGCTAACAAGAATAGATTGTGTTGAGAAAATCTAATAGTAAAAAGCGGGCATTTAAAAATAAACAAAAATTAAAGAATCTGTGGCATTTACGAAAAGCTAAAATAAAGAATTTCCTGGGAAAAAAATTTTAGCTCTCCATATAGACTCCAGTCGATAACTATTTACCTGTTTTTGTTAGTTTGAATGCTAAACTGCAAACAAGAATTCAAATAAATATTCATACGACAGAAAGAAAACAATATTCATTCAAGTTCTTCGAAATAAAAATGTTTCTTTCTTTGGCAACTCTGAATCTTTTTACTAAAATGTTGCTGCCCTTTTCAATTTCCCCTTTCCCACTTACAAAACTGTTAATGTTTAAAGGGAATTTACAAATTCCTTTCATCTCAGTATTTAATACTGGAAGTTTTTTTTCATTATTTCTCAAGACTAATACGATCAGTAGATATATTTAATTATTTGCATTATCTATATTTCATGAGACTTTTATTAGCAGTTCTTTTTTAATTTTTTTCCCATCAGACCTGTAATTTATTGCGATTAGAAATGAGTATAAATAAGTAACAATTTGTAGCCGATATAAATTGTTTCTAACATCTTTGGCGCACGCTATTTCATCCACCAGTTTTTATAATTTAATTGTTTGTTTGTTACCTTCACTGTATTGTGACGTCACGGTGGAGTACTTTTTTCTAAACTTTATGGAAAATATTTTTTAAATGATTCAGCCACAGAATCAATACCAACCAGACAGCGAATAGGCGGCCAGCTGGAAAAAAAGTGCAAAAGATCACGACTTTAAAAACGTTGTGCGCAAAAATAATGGGATATCCGTTAAATTACAAGATTAAGAAAACGTTTTTTTAGTAACAAAAACGCTATAATTAGTTAATTGTTTGCATTTTGAAGGTACGACAACAGGCAATTAAATCCTCCGTTTTGGTGTTTCTTAAGCCGCAAGATACGACGTAATTTTTACTCTGGATATAGGATCATCGTTGTATGCCTCTACTCTACCGTATGGATGAGCTCTATTGCACTTTCCTAATTCTTGTTGATCCACAGAAACATAACCGTTAAAAGCGGACAATACTTAAATTTCTTGTATCGTTAAAAAGTTGTTTTCAACGCCGAAAGCCACCACCGCAACCAAGTGCCTCGATGGATGAGTTGGTAGAGTATTCGACCAACAGTCCAGAGGTCGTAGGCTCGATTCCTATCACTGAGAAAACCAATAGCCAAAATTCGTTCAACTAAAAACAATAACAAAAAACGCAAAATACGGAATGATACATACAGAAGTACATACATATGTAAAGAAAAACACTCAACCCAACAATCATATCCATGTATGTAAATAAAACACAAAAGTGTTGGGGATGTTGGGTTAATTGATGGTTGACTTTGCATTGTCGGCGGTATGTACGCTGGGCACTGAACAGTCAGAACAGAGTCAGTTAAATTTTGACATGCTCATCCCTGCAATATGGAGAGGAAAAACAAAAAATAGCGAAATTACTCCTAGATATTGGTTCGATATCTCGATACATTACGTTGAGTGTTTTTAAAACCTGGATGTTCTTTGCCCATCACTAATATTTACTTCGTTGATTTTATTTTTACCGGCAGGCTGTGACGATCGCATGTGTCTTGCCAACATAATGAGTCATTGCGATTGACTGCCACTATCGTGTTTGTTTAATATGGTCGTGTTGATGGTGGTTCGGCACTTGATTCCACTGTTTTGCGGATGCCAGTTTGTTTATTTGTTCATATCAAACTATTTACATATGTATATATTGTATATGTGCTTAATATAGAGTTGTGTGCCATAAAACATGTTCCCTATGACTTGGCAAATTTTTATTTAGATCTCAATCAAAATATTGTCTGTGTTCGATTTTTAAACTCATTCATAAACCGGCATATTTATTGGGTTGATAATAAAATCAATTTCTGACGCTATAAAAAATATTATTACTGAAACAGATTAAGAGTATAACTTCCACATAAGTTGTTATTTAAATATTTGTGCTTATATAATATAATATTATTTGCAAAAAATTATTATCTGCGTTATGCCACGTTTAGAGACCGCACGCAAGCCACAGAGGCTTTTAAAAGTAAACGAAATCGAACATTAGTTGAGGTAATTAACTGCTTTTGTATATTTTTATTTTTGCTATGAATTCGTTCCTTTCAATTGGCAATTGTCGCTGAACTCATAACGCATATCACAAACCAGGAAAATAAAAAAATACACGATGACACGTCAGGGCGATCTGGTATATTGTTGTTGCATAATTATAGCATGATTTTCTTCAAGGTGGAAAACATTTTCAGAAGAATTTTCTTTTGGAAAATGACTTTAATTAGCTTAAATATTATTATTATTTTTTATATACATACAGACATACATACATACATACAATATATCAAACAAACATTACATGTGTCTTTCGGTAGTATAGTTTTTTGTTGTGGAAAAATTATTTGCTTCAGGATATAATAATATTTTGCTCATGCACGTACAATATAAAACACCATTTTATGAAGTAAGCAGATTTGAAGAAGAAAATCAGGGTAGCCTTTTATAAGACGTACAAATTTTTGTTTATTTGTAATATGTATTTAACATGGTTAAATGCAACATGGCAGCACTGGCAAATACTTACAACAGATGATTTTAAATCTCAAAGAACAACTATTATATATGTACGTATATGTACATACATATGAATATGATACTCTTGCAATTGTTTTAATATAAAATCTGACTATAAGATTCCATATTCCAAGAACATCTTCATCTGTCTGTCTGGGTCAAGTATTCCTCTACAAAAAACCAAGAAATAATCCAAGAAAACACATTTTCTCGCCTCCGCTCTCCATAGCGAACCTAAACATGTCTTTTGTTTTTTATTATCCGCATTTCTTATTTTTTGGCAAATGACGTCGTTAATCTAAAAATAAATCTTAAATGAAACTCAAGTAATTGAATAAGATTGTAAACAAAATTTAGCCTAGACTAACTTTTACGGAACAGATTTCATGCTGCCGCATACGATTACAAATATGTACACACGTACATATAGATGTGTGAGTCCACATAATGATTTAACATGTTTGTATGTATGTATGTACAGTAGGGCGGCTCATCTTGAATTTATGTAGGTAAAAAAGTACTCATGTTACTCCTTCTGGTTTGTGTTATTGGTATTATTAAAATATATGTATGTATTTGGTGTCTAGCGACTGTCAATAGGCTGGGGCGTAAGAAAAGCAGAATTTTTTTTATTGTTTCGCCACAACAACAAAATTATCTAGAAATTTATTTTTATTTTATTATTAGAAATTTTCTCTTTTAATTTACGTACTATTTGTAAACCTGTATGAATTTAGTTTTCTAGAATTTTATTACATTATATTTGTGAGTGCAGAACGTAAGATATAGAGTAGAGAAGTCGAATTTTCCAAGTATTTGTTGTGCCAAATTGCGCGTGTTGAGAATTTTAGACTATATTCAAACATTAATTCCCCCCCAAAAAAAAGCTTCTTTTTCAACCGTCCTCAAACTAAAGCCAATATCAACATACAATATGTATGTATGTAGTAAGTCTGTATGAAGGGCCTGGTTAACAATCTCCAGATAGATCCATGTGTGCTGCATTTTTAAACTTAAACGAGAAAACTAAAAGCAAGAGTGTTTTGCTTCATATACGCCAACTGACATTAAAAAGCGTTTCTATGATGCGAATGCAAATCGTTTAAATAAAATTTCATTCATTTAACCTGGCGGACTTACCAAACATGTATCAGAACATGGCTTTTTTCACAGCAATCTTTCATTGCATGTCAAGTCTTGTCTTCATTACAGACGGTTTCGTAGTAACGGGTGTTCGGCAGTACTGAAGAGTTGTAAACTATATAAAAGATAAGTAAAATTTTGGGCTAGCGACCATGTTTTAAATTGTCAAGTTTCGGCTTCGTTTAATTTTATATTAATTTAATTTTATATAATATTATTTTATTTAGTTTATTTAATTTTATATTAAAACGAAAAATCGTCCAAACATGTAAAATTATCTACCGTTTTGTCAGAACAGCTTAAGTCGAATTTTGAAATTTACAAACATTGTGTTTAATTTCATTTCCCTAAATTGAGTAAATAGGGATAGTCGCCGCATAATCAGGTACAACGCGGATTCAGTAAAGCACTGTTATTATCTGGTAACACGCAACTTCTACAGTACGTCGTATTTACTCTAATACGATCTGCAAATTATAACGCTTTTATCATAAATAAAATTGGATGTATAAGTGTGAGCATAAGCCATTAAAAAAGAAAACACTGTTTTTAATACATGTACATGTATGGATATGTGTATCGTATATATGCAATGGAACCTCTTCAAAATAGGAATCGTGTTTGTATGAAAACATTTCTCTATTTCCAAGAATCACCATCGTTATCACATCAAGTCGACATCAGAATAATTTTAATATAGTTTCAAAAAAAAAAATACTTTATTGATATCTCAGTTAATTTTAATATAATTTAAATCACAATAATTTCAATATAATTTCAAAGAGCGCTATCGATACTTTTGTTAAGATTTTTCAAATTTCGCAATAAACTCAATATTTACAGAAATACAGTGAATTTTTAAAAAGTTTCATATGGCAGTAATTTTCGTATTATTATTAGCATGAAAAATCATAAACTCGAACCACTTCCTCGTACAAAAATAATAATAATAATAATAATAATAATTGCCTGATCTTAATAAGCACTTGGCGTTGTGTGCCAACGGCAATTGTCTTACATCGAGGTAATGTGTATTGGAATAAGGGAGATTTTATACCATTAAAGCCAAATCCACGTGCAGCCACTGACTACGTATGAGTTTAGGATAGATTTCTGTACCGGTATTATATTTCCTATAATGCCGTCGACGTCTACTTGCAACCAAACCTTAATTTTTCTTTAATTTTGTTTTATTTCTTCATTGTATATTTTTTCATTATTCATTATTTGCCTGCGACTTCAAATAGCAAAATTTTTTGTGATTACGCGCGCCAGCACATCAATTTCGTGATCGCATTTTTATGCTGCGAAATGTGAGTTGCAAACGGTGACTTCTTTTAATAAGTTCTCGACTGATGGAAAAAGTCCAGGTGAAAAGTGTGAACAGCTCAGCTTTGCTGATGGTCAAGCTCAGTATTCCATTGCAAGTGGCTTAAAATACAAAAATGTATTCCGAAAAGAAGACCTTACAAAACCAATTAACTAGTCCATTAAATGACAACATCAACATTTTTAGCCGATGAGTCATTCTTGTGACCATAAATCCCCATCCATCTTTGTATAAAGTGTGTACATACATACATACATACACACATATTTATGTACTCGTATATTATAAAAATAAATCAAAAGTATGCAAATCTAAAACCCTCTTGCTAAAAATTACAATAATGTAGGACATTCCACACCTGTGATTACTACTCCGTTAAAAATTAGCAGAGCAAATAAGTTTTTGTTCCATATTTCACATAAATTTACATAGTTTTTCTCTTTCATGGCCAACAGATCGTTGGATGTGTGCACGTTTTTTTTTAGACGGTCTTGACAACGAAACAGCCACAGCATTTCTAAATACTCATAAAAACAAAAATTTTTGTTTAATTATTGTCTAATTCTTTGGTTTTTTCCAGTTTCTTGGAACAATAAATAAAAGCTTTATTCCGTGTTTTTTGAAATACATATTTTATGGCAGATATTTTTAGCATCTGACAACGATGTCGAACATGTGTATTTACATAAGTCTGCTCACGCACATAAATACATGGTGCGAAAAGGGAATTCATTAATTTGTTTGGTTTTGTTTTAATCTTTTGTCCAAAAATGTTTATGTGCAACAAAACAATTATTACAAAAACAATTCAAAGAGTTTAATAATACGTATCCCCTATTGCTTTCTTTCCGGAAGTGCCCTTTGTACAGTGTATGCGCATGCCTTTAGGTGGCTTAGCTTTAGATGCTTAGATTTTACCATATAGATAAAAAAACCTCATGTTATAATTTCTTCTAAAATTTTAATTATTTTTTAACACAAAAACTGCGCTACAGTGGATACTCCAAAACTACACTTACGAACTGCTAAAGCTGCGATATAGACGACGACGCCATATCTGTCGAATTGGTTGGCATTTATTCGGTCACCATAAATAGACTTGGCACCCAACGTGATGAAGTTGTGTTATCAAAGCTGGTGTTGTGTTCGATGAGTTTTGCCCATTTTACGTGCTCACAGTCGTGTTAACGAGATGACTATTTATATAAATAGACTAAAATTTAAAAGTATTTTTGGAATGCAAAATAGACTGGATATTTCAGAAATTATTAAAATAAAACATTTACCTATTTAAACAAAAGCAAGTGCTCTTTGGAAACAGCAAATAAATTTTATGTAAATAAATTTTTATATACTGCCACTTTTATTCAGCGCTGGGCTCTTGTTTGCATTTAGTAAACAAAGAAATAACAACGTAAAATTTAAATTTAGTTTTTGTTTAAATAAAATTCTTATGGCAGGACTTTTGTCTGCACGTAATCGCCATCTGAAGATTGTAAATACCTGTCGGATGTGGTTATGGCAAACTGCTCCCACATACCAAAATCTTAAGAATGTTATTATATGCATTCAGATAGAAGCAAATATTTCAGGTTCAGGTCTTCTGTGGAAACGCTTTTCCCCGCAGTCGCATTTAAAATATAAATGTTCAGCATTTATTTATTGTATTAGTTATTTATTTACGTTAAATGCTACTTATTTATGCCACACATTAAGAAGTTGTTGCACATTTTGCCGATATCGTAACAGCTGTTTAGCAGCCTCAAAAATGCATTAACAAACCAGCCCTATAGTTGGCTTGTTTTACTTGATGCGTGAATGCCAGTAAGTGCAACACTTTCACAGCAAACTCTTGCTTGCATTTGCTATGCATACCCTACACGAAGCTGTCCACCATTTTGTCTTCGACAAGCTCTGCCCAACACTTACATACATGCATACAAACGTAAGCTGTCATCAGCAATCAATTATAATGCCATGTTTGCCAAAAACTTTTCTTCGACTTGTCTGTCATAGACATCAAATCATAAAAATGAGACAAAATTCGTCTACCCAAGTGATTAATTAACGCATTACTTCGCTGCTCCAACATTTATACGAGTAGGTTGATGTCAAAAACTTTGTTAACATTTTTTTTGGCACTAGTTTTTATAACCGATACGGAATTAACTGCTCCGGACTCTCATTGCCAACGACGGCGTTTTCGCCTGATACGTTACGTTTCGTTTGAGGCAGTGAACCGATATTAATCCACCACAATGCGAATAGTGGGACGATTATGGCCGCAACATTTCTACCCCGTATTTGTCTATTTTGTATAATTCCTTTATCAAATTGTCAATCCCATCCAAGTGTAGAACGCACTTAGCAACATATTCTGCGGGTTTTCTGCCAGTCAACTTCCTTGAGATCAAAGTTTTATTTGTAAATGCATTCGGCCAGACTGGCAGAAAACTGTTTTTTCATGCCTACAAACTGAAGAATTAGTGGAAGTGTTGCCATTGTGAAGTTTTAATGATACATAGGACAACTGTGAACAGCCATTTGTTACCTTTTATGCTTGTCACAAACATTGAGCTAATTTTGAATTAGTTTTAACGTTTTATTAATTTTTATTTAACTATATTTCTTTTATCAAGCAAAATTTGAGATTTAAAATTGTTTGAGATGGAATAAAATTTACTTTTTCTTTGCTAATTAAGTTAATAGGGGAAGTAATGGAATTCTTAGAGAACAATTGGCCAGAAGTACTTAGTTGTGATTGTTGATAGTATTGTTGGTATAACTGCCCTTACGAGGCATATTTGGTGACTTTCTAGGAGACTTTAAAATATTTATGACACCCATGTCGTTTTCGGGCGAAGGTGAGGAACCAGCACCGGAATTTCGGCGAGACGATGATGGCCTTACATTCGTATCCAAATGACGGAACCTAAAAAAAAATGAAAATATATTTTTGACTATTGACTGTGTTCTTAAAACATCTGACAGACCGACCCACCTTAATGACACATTAGCCTTTTGGCCACTCTCTTCGTTATTGCTATTGAACAGAAAAGCCAATGGCCATGATATCCAGGAGTTGTGATCAATAGAGCTTTGTGTGCGTATAACGGGATTGGTGGCTCTTTGACTGATCACCGGCGATGATATATCCAGCGAGACCTTTGGTGTTCCAGCCTTGTTGATGGCTGGATTGTAGATCTTTGGATCACTAACCATACGCACGAAAAATGAACGCTTTTTGGCCAAAGTATCCTCCTTCTTTTTATTGATTATCTCGGTAAGTTCATCATGTTGTTCCTTTTCTAGCAACTCATTGGCAAAATCGACTATTGTTTCCCAAGCGTAGTCGATGTCTTCTTCCGAAGAATTTTGCGCCACGGCACAGAAACGTATGATGTACCGCTCATTAACACAGGCTGGCACCATGTGCAATTTACCCGATTCATTGATAGCACTCAATAGCTTTTCGTTCAGCTTGTCGGAGCCTTGCAAACGAAAGCAGACGAGACCAAGCTGAAAAGTACAAACTTCACTTTATATATTACGAAACTAAACAGACGGCTGTGTCCGTTTTCGAATTTCATTCGATTACCTCTTACAAATTCATTGAAAACAAAATCCATACATTTGTACAATAAATATCTGCTCTAATTTCATTTACATAAGTGTTTTTTCTAAAGTTGTGAAATTTCTTCATAAGAAGTTATTCATTATTAAAAAAAATTTACATATTCAAATGTACCGACAAAACCATAAAATGTCAATAACATCATCAAATCAAATACTCAACACAAGACCGTAAACGCCTCTTCATCACACACTCACTCGCCTTCCAAAAACAACATAAATACCAAAAGACCTGACAACGACAAACACCGAAAAAGTCAAGTGAAAAAATAATACCGCACTTCTTCTTCTTCTTCTTCTTCTTCTTCTTCTTTTGGCGCTACAGTCCGTGGTGAACCTGGGCCTCAACTAACAAAGTTTTCCAGCTGGCACGGTCTTTAGCCAGCGTTATTCTTTGTTGTTGTGTCGAAACTAGTGTGTTTTTACACGGTAGGGAAGTTACCCCCACGCACAACCCCCGAAACCTGGAGGACCGGGTCCTGGTTTAGACCCCTGGACAGAGGGGATTCGCTGCACACTTTGGTTCACCTCTAAGCGGGTGCTGTAGGGGCTATCCAGGGGCGCCACGAGGAGGCAGTATGTCAGCTTGACCAGTCCATTTTCAGGGATCGCTGCTGGCTTCTCGCCAGGTTGAGAGCAATCAACAACTTTGCCCTGAGTGCACTGGCCAATACCGCACTTACTTTTGCATAATTGCTTTGGATCAAAATAAACAATAAATATTAGTTGCGTTCCCGCATTCTACAGTTTGGGAGGGAGATTATTTTGTACTACCATGGAACAACTTGATTCGCTCGATCTGAAACACGATTATGAATCCTGGTGTTCCAACGATTGTGGTTGTCTGATTTAATGTTTATATTTCTTGATAATTGATAATTGAGAAAAAAGTGAATAAAATTGTAAATTTTTGATTATCCAACAAACGTTGGAAACGTTTCACTATAAATAGTAAATGGTTTAACTTAAAATCAACTTCAATTTTGCTTATAACTGAATGAAAACTAGAACAAAAACTTAAATTGTTTTTAAAAACAACCGACTTTATTGTGTGATTAGGATTATAGAACTGAGGTTCTATGGTCCATGTACTTTCCAGCATTTTCATCCATCAGTGATTGAAATTTTGTTTTATTCTCAACTGAGCAAAGTTTCCCCAAAAATGACAGGAACAGAACCAATAAAGGATACGTCACAATATAAGACTTTGTATTAAGACTTGTCAGAAATATAAAATCGTTATGAAATATTAGCGATTCAGTAAAACTTCTTCTGGCGTCTTATTTTTTATATATCCATATTTGTGGGTGTGTTTTACAGTGGGGAAAAGCGCCTTGAATAGGCTACACACACATTCTACAAACAGGATTCCATGCGCCTTCATAATATTTGTGTCAATAAATATTTAGATCTTTCGATGATGATGAAAATGATTTGAGTTCATTATTATTTTTCACTATCTCCTTTAAGAAAAGTTAGAGAAACTCTAACCTTATTTTCAATTCCTACTTTTTTCTTCGGGGAAATCCGCATAAATAAACAGTGTTTTAGTAACCATTAACCTTTCAGTTAACTTTTCAGACTGTATATTTATTTTTTAAACGACAACAATAATGACAATTTGAGTACTTTTAAAATATTTTCACTGGCCACGCTAAGCCTTTAATTGGTTGTTGGTTGGATTAGGAGATTCCCCGAACTTTTTGTTTTATCTCTTTTTTTTTAAATATCTCCATCCTTAACAAACAGTATTGTGTTTGTCGTTAGTATTAAGCTTGTGAGTTGTGTCCTGTTTATTTAAAAACTATCAAACCAGAAGAAATCATCACAAAACTGATTCGTTTTGCAACTAAAAATCGAGATTTTAAATGAAAGTTGGATCACGGTATCCAAAGTAGCCATTTCAGTTTTTTAAAAGCGTTGCGAAAAGTTTATAGTGTGAAAAAATTAATAGCCCTTGGTTAACTTTTTCGGTGTTCTACTGTGTAACAATGACAGGGCGTGCGAATGCTTTAGGAATTGTGAAAACAAATATTCTATATACATATACCGGTTATAGTTGGTTCTGCATATACTATAGTCGAGAAATCAACACGTATTTGATAATAGTGAAAGTAGTACTTTACAATCGATCACAAATAATTTTCAGAAATGAGCACAAATCGTGCTTGTGTAGTTTTCTTAGTTATTGATCAGTTTCCGAATATCAAATTGGGCAAAACAGACTGAGTTGAAAATCAAATGCAAAACCCATCGTCTGCACGTTGAAGGGCACATTTCCATACTCGTACATATGAATGTTTGCATGTATGTATGTGTGTGGGCGTGTGGGCGTGTGTGCGTGAAGCTTCAAAATTGAACTATCAAAAGTTGGCTACACGTCAGCAATCGAATTTATCACGCTTATTAATCAATCTATTAAAACTTGCTTTCGTTTTTTGTTTTGTTTATTTTTGAGAAATGAAATTTGCTATCAACCCTTTTTTTTTGTTTTTGTTTTGTCTCATAAAAATATTTGAGAACCGGACGTGTTTAAAGAGTTTTATCAAACAGAAGCTTTAAATACAAATTTCGTCTATTTTTAAACCTAAAAACAAAATTTGCAACGTGAGTACGATCATGAATAATGTGTTAAAAATTTTGTTAGACCAATTTAACAAGCCAACAGTGAAAGCCCTAATAAATGCAGGGTGTTCAGTTCTTAATAAGAAGTTAAAAAAAGTGCAAAAGTAATATTAAAATTCTGTACTTTCAAACAATACACAAGGCGACGGCATATTCACTTACTTTTTTTGTTTTTGTTAAATATTCATAAACTGTTAAAAAACAAAAATTTAACTCATGAATTGTTGACATCAAAGCAAGACTAAACGACGAAGAAAGTAACCAGCTGCGATCTCAATTTCAGCTGTTGTGTCAAGAACAGAACTGCGACGAATTTCGCCCAATACAACGAACTAGTGGGTAAAAATTCGAATTAAAATTTATTGTATGAAGCGCAATAACGTCGAAAAACAACAGCTGTTGTAATTGATATATTCCACGAGTCGCCGTCATATTTAAGACATCAAAAAACTGTAGCATTCATACAAAAATTATCTTAAAAACAGTTGGCCTATTCGAGACCTGAACCAATGAATAGAGACTGTCAATAGCATTTAATTGCTGTCAACAACAAGCGACAATTTTTCATGTCGAGTTGATGTGAGGAAGATGGCGACTCTTGGAATATTGGATAATATCAAGCAAACGCTTGAAAGTTGCAACGACTTATTATGGTTAAACCGCATTTCGAATTCGATTCCACAACTATATATTCATGATGATCCATGCCATAAACAGATCGTTTACAGAATCTTCAAAATGAAGCTGTGGGAACTATACTAAAAAGCACACCAGGATCGCTGGAATGGCTAAACAAATGGACGGGAAGGACAGGTTTTCGCCAGCCGAGCGATTGAAACTAAAAAAAATTAATGTCAGCCTTAGGAATACAACTGCTTCTGGTGAACAATTGATTGCCAGAGAAAATTCCGATCTACTGATGCTGCTGTTGCTTGTGCTTAAGAAAAGAAAATCTTACCTTCACTTCATTACAGATTTCAAAACGATTGTCTTTGAGTACGTGCTGTTCGAAACGTTTGGCCAGCTCGATATGATGTCGAATATACTGCTGAAGTCCGGAAATTCCATAGGAACGTAAAACAAACCTAAATAATATACACAAATACAAAAGGGGAAAGTGCTAGCAAATGATTGAAATCTAAGTAATCGCAACAGGTGGATAATTGTACTTCGAAATGTGTACATATGCGTTAATGAAACAAAAATATTTTCAGCATAATTGTTAAGAATAGAAACTTAAGTATAAATAAAGAAATAAAGATAAAAAGAAAAAGAACTTACGGGAAGCCGTTAAAATAAATTTTATGCATGAAAAAATCTCAATTTACCACAATTTCAAAGAACGAAAACGTCGACTGAGGGGAACTCCCCAATGACGATAATCGATAGCAGCATCTGAGTAGCCATGTTTCAAATACAGTGGGTCCACCACCAAAGCCGAAGTCAACCGTATACGATCACGTACCCACAAAGTGGAACAATCAAAGTTGGTAAGCAGCCATTTGTTGGGATTGGTGTTAAATGAATCAGCATATTCAATACCCTGAAGGATGAAGAAGCAAAATGGAATTAAGAAGAATAAAACTTGAGGCTTTGAAAAACTTCAACAGCAAAAAAACGAAATCAAAAAAGAAAATAATTCAAACAATAACATTTTTAAAATTTAAAACAGCTCCGTCTTCTCAAGAGAAATTCGTGCTGGAAAAAAATTGATGCTGAAATGACACGAATTATGAAAAAAAATTTAAATGGATGTTGGAAAGACAGAAACTGATTTATATGCAGAGAATGTATCCAAACTGATCTTGGGAAAACACAAAATAATTATTAAAATTACCACATAGTAATGAGAAAGTGTTAATATAAATAATTATTTAATTATTGTACAAAAATTTCACAACAATACTGACAAAGTTTAATAACATTAGAAATAATAAATTGCCATAGAAAATTTTGAGAAATTCTAGAAGAGAAATTTCAAATTTGCATTTCAAATTCGTATTAACTGCTGTTTCAGGCGATGGTTTCTTTTTTCGACACTTTTCTGGTTAACATCAATTAACACTATTTAGTTCGAAGGTGCAATCATGTCATAAAATGGAAAAAGCGTATTGTCATTCCCGAGAAAAATTTTTACTGCTAATAATCAAAAAAAAAAAAAAAAACAGGCTACACAAATTCTAGAACTTATTTCACCCGCTAGAGGAATTTAGTAGCAAGAATAAATACAATTATAACTTTTACTTTGTGTTTTGCATCATTTTGGATGCTTTTTAAAATTGTTGTGCTTTATTTTTTAAATGTCGATATGTTTTTTAGTTTCTTATGGCACCAAAGCAAATTTAACACAACTTTTTGTTTCAGTGTGTGAAAAAAAAAATTTCAACAATAACACTGCGATTTTTCACACATACTGATTGTCAAAGTACACAAAATTGGCAACCACCTGTGACGCGCGGCTGCACGCAATTTTAAAACAATTTGTTTTCAAGATGTCGTCAAGAAAGTTTTAGAGTAAATAACTAAAATAATACAATTTAAAAAGGTCCACAGAACTTCATGGCTTCTGTATAACTCATACGTATAACAAACAGACATATTTATTCAGTACTTTTTTTTTTAAATGCCACGCGATATTATATTTATAATAAAAGAAACAATGAAACACAAAAAGAATATGGCGGTAAAATTTTTGCAAAACAACTGAAATTGTAATCAGCTGGTTTTTTTTTTTACTGATAATTGAGACACAAAATTGAAATGCAATTTTGAAAAGTGTGAGTGTGTTGGTAAAAATGTGTGAATGTATTAAGACTTGAGTATTCAATAAGTTCAACCGAGTTCTTCGTAAAGACAAAACAGAACCCAGAAAGGAAAATATTTCCTTTTTAACGAAATTCAAGCAAATCATTTTCCTTAAATATGTGCTGTTAAAATTCGAAATATGTACTTTTATTTCTTAGTTACCCTTAATAATGGCTTCAACTCTGGGCATATGAATGAATTGCCAGCATAAGCTGCATCGACATGCAGCCAAACGCCCGGAAACTTTTGTAGTTCTTGGCCAATCTCTGATAAATTGTCGAAGGCGCACGAGCCAGTGGTGCCCAAAGTAGTTGATACAAAAAAGGGCACAAATCCCTGTAGTTCATCTTCTTCCATGGCCTAAAGACAAACAAATTTCAACTTCTCCTTTAAATTTCATTTTAATAAATTATATTATTTATGCCAATTACCTCGGCTATAGTTTGGCCCCTTAGACTGGCGTTTTCATCAGGTTCTAAAATCCGCAATTTCACAAATGAAATCATAGCCGCCTTTTCGACGCAGCTGTGGGCTTCTTTCGAGCAATAGGCCATTAGTTTTGACAAAAGTTGGCACTCTTCAACAAATGGATGCTGGGACTTGAGACGCTTTAAAGCTTGAGCTCGGGCAGCCAGCATTGTCACTAATATACATTCTGAAGCAGAGGTCTTTTTGTTTAAAATAAACACAAAAATAGTCAGGTATGTACAAGGGTAGGGCAATAGATTTCTTCTACCCACCTGTATAACACCGCCACCAGTGCTGCCCTCCTTCAAAGCCAAAAAATGATCTGGCAAACCAATAGCCTTGCCCAGCCAATCCAACACAATGGTCTCCAATTCTGTACACGCTGGACTAGCGGCCCATGAAAATCCTATACAGCCGATACCATCACCCAACATATCACCCAGTATAGAAGGAAACGAGTTGCCAGCTGGAAAGTAGGCATGAAATCTGGGATGTTGCCAGTGCGTTACGCCGGGCATTATTTTGTCTTCAACATCTGTCATGATTTTATCCCAATCCTCAGGCTCGTGAGGGGCCTCAGCTTTCGAAATAAGAAATATTTGGTGAGTAAACACAATCAAATTGAAAGGCAAACAACACACTTGGTAGCAAATGTCTCAAATACCCAGGCTCTACGCTTGGAGTGACACGTCTGTCATTTAATGTTTCTAAATATTGACAAATATACTCTACCATTTCGATTCCACGCTTACGAAATTCATTGCTATCCATTTTGGTTCAGAGAATCGGTTCTGAAAAATAAAGGCGATGGCGCGCATCATAGAAAATAATATGCGTTAGTAAAGCAACAATGTTCAGCGTTGTGTTCACAAATATTTCTGAAAAATATAAAATTTTAAAGAACCATAATCTCCATATTTTGTCAGGCCTAATAACAATCCCATAAAATTCAATAATACTGTACTTTCGCATAACCATATTATTATTTTGGGTAAACATCTTATCGTCAAGATCAACTAAGTTATTGCCGTGGCCAACCATATTGCTGCAATAGCGCTCCATTGAAATACAAAATGTTAACATAATATCGCCTTCTTTAACCATAATATGTATTCAGCTATTGTATAGCAATGCCATTCTTTTAGGTAACCATATTATGGTTCTGACTGAAAGTTTCTTAATATATTGCTAGAGATAAAGTACACCACATAAAGAAATGATTGTACTCATTAAAGTCTTTTCAAGAGAGAAGCGTTAGTTGATGGTTTGATGTTTCCAACTTTAGAAAAAAAATCATACTTGGAAAATAGATATCAATAAACCTCGGAATCCCACAATATTTACAGCCCCGAATGTAAAAATTAAAAGCTACTTCACTTCCTCCGGGGAGAATAACTTTACCTCAGTGATGTCTAGAGATCTGATTTCGATATGATGATCTTTCTATTCTTTGACAAACGTTCACCTACGCCGATTTTTACTGCTTACGATTTTAGTTTCTGTACACTTTAAGTGTTACTGGACCTTAGAGTCCACTATTTGAATCTCAGAGTATAGGGAACAGTTTTTGCCCCTGACACTGTTTCCTCAGCTTTTTTTTTAATAATCAAAGCGATAGGAAGGGAATGCATGACTGTTACTCTGTATGTACCTCCTGAAACGTTCAGCAAAGTTTAAGTGGGAGAACCGGTATGCCGCCTGGATGCTTTAAAAGAGTGATCCTAGAGTTGCAAAACCTATTCCGGCTGAAACTTTCTGGCCGTGTTCTAAAATCAGAATCTAAAATCGCAGGAAACTGTGGGGCTTCAGGTGTTGAAATGTCTTAAAGATGCTGCTGTCTTACAAAGAAATTCTTACGAGTTACGAAGTACCTATACTGTCCAGACCATTACTGCCAACAGGGATTAGATAACCCCAGCTCTCCAGCAAGGTGTTGTGTTTAAAAATTATTACCTGGGTGAGGCCTTAAAAGACACTGGGTAAGCCGCTGACAAATTTGCTACATGAAACTAGTCCACCGTCATGTCATTCTAGATATGAACTAATGCTTTCATTTTTTTCAACGAAGCCCTATAACGATTCGGGTCAAAGCATATTTGTGATGGAAAAGATATGTCGAAACAAATTCACCGCATAAAACATGAACAACAAGCTGTCCAACTAACGTCAGCTTCACACAATTTGAAGTATTCGGTTCAGTCTACCGCATACGTACAAATTACAAATACTGCAAGAAACTCTCTTTTTTCCGTCAAGTTGCTTTCTGCTACCTTCTCTTAACAAATACAATAAAATGTTCTCCTATGAGCAACAAACGTAATAAATAAAATAAGCAAATTTTAGTGTCTCAAGGAGAAATAAAATATCAAGACATATTTTTGTTTGGAAACAAATAGACATTATTTGAAACATTTGGTACAATGATTTAGATTTATACGTACATACATACATACATATGTACTTTTTTGTAAAAAAATTTTAGAATTATTTAAAAGAAAAAACATTATTTCAAATGATATGAAAATGAAAATTAGCCATCTGCTTCTTGATTAAAACTAATTATTAGAAAAGAAAACATAATAAAATAATATAAATTCAATTTAAATTAATCAATAAATTCAATTTGATTAAAATTAATTATTATAAAGGAAAACATAACCAATAAATTCAATTACACGTTTAAGCAAAATAATAGCTGGCAAAAACATTTCAACTTTCTTTTAAATAAATTGCGAATAAGAGAAATTCTAAATTTCGAGTAATCCGCCAAAATCTTATTTGCTTTGATGTGATCACATTCAAGGAACACGAGTAAACCCAAGGACTCTGCAGGCATAAAGAGAATAAGAATTGTATGTATTGAATTTTCTTGCTTGAAGCGTCTTTTGGACTTAGTCTTATGCTGAGAATGTTTCAAAAAGCAAATGTTTTTGAATTCAAATACAAAAACGGAAATTTTAAAGCTCGAATATAAGAACCGTAATAAGGCTGATTTTCACTCAAATTCAAATACATTTATGTATGTTAGAACCTATTGTGCGGACTGGCGTTTTAGGTCTAGGTTTTATGTGCTCATATCAGCTTTATCGTTGATTGATTTTCAACATAAATTTATGAAACCGTTGGAAATCTTTTTTATATTTAACTAAAAATCTTAATTTCTATTAAAAAGATAAAAGCCCTACACAAATATTCATAAAATGCTTAGCAAATCTAGGCACTTATTGAGTATTTCGCAATCGATTTTTTCGTTCAAAAATAGTTCTAAGAAAATGGCGAAAAAAAAACAATTAAAAACTGATACTTTATGCATAATTTTGATATCATGGAAACGCTTGTTTCAGTACCGGTTGAAAAAACCAAAATCTCCCATATATTTATTTATGTGTATCACGTTGATTTCTTTCCTTTCTGCTGTACAGTAATAACGGCGTTGTAGCGTATGAGTAATAAAAATATAATAATAATATTACGTACTCGTATATGGCCAAATGTAGCAAAATCCCCATTTTAAAAAATGTTCGTTGCTACTTAAAATATTGCAATAGCATAAAAAACACATAAACGTAACTAAAATGGTAAACTGAGAATCAAATATGTATCTAAACTAAGCATAGGAGTACATGAACACAGGCCAGGAAATAAATTAATTAATTAAGAAAACCAGCTGTTAGTAAACTATCGCGGTGCTTAATATTCGGAAGGAGCAGAAAACTGTCGAAAACTATAATTTGGTCAAGAAACGTTTACCCAGACAAATGCCGACCGCATGGGAGACCTTCTAAAAACAATTCTTTATACATTACAGCAAATGGTACGGAGTATAAGAAAAATTATACAATAGCGCTAAATATGTATTCGCTATATTATAAGTATTTGAATGCATAAAGTAAATCAGGCAACCGCGAATGCTGAATTGGATTTAAACGCTCGCTGCTGGTCCACTTAAACTCTATACTTAGAAAAATAGTTGTTATATTTTCACATTCGTTCGTGAACTTAACCAACAGTTTTGTATTAAATAATAAAAGTTCTAGTTCTTGCTAAGCAAAAGTGTTTATTTGTCCAGGAAAACTATTTGGTATGCATTTTAAAATTTCTTCGATTTAGCAGTTTGTTTTACGGAACATAAATATTATTTTCGAAGAATTTTACAAACTTTTTACTCCATAATTCACACTACATTGTAAACCTGAAGGCCATGAAAAATCGCTATTTTTCGTTGCTCGCATCCCGAAGAATTATAACTAAAGTTTTCTTTATTAAAGTTATATTTTTCTCTCTATACCTAAAAGACTTGCTAACAGTTGAGTTCCACAATATCGCACACCGTGATTTCGTTTCCTACTTTTTTTATTAAATTTTCTCTCGCTATTGTAATTTTGTCGCAAAATAATATTGGAAAGTATTTTTTCTAAATAATATTGGAATCAGTATTTTTTGTAAAATCTGATTGCAACATTTCTTTTCTTTTAAATGTGATAGAATTTTCACATGGCTTGATTTTTGATATTATTTTTTTTTTAATATCATACTTTTAGTTGTTTTTTTCTGTATCAAAGATAAAGCCTGATAATCTTAATCAAAAGTTTATTTCTTTTTCATTCCAAATTAAAATTATTATAAAAAAATATTTTTTTTTTTTTTTGTAATCTGTTTTATTTGCAATCTATTTTACAAAAAATAAAACAAATATAAAAAAAAAATATATAAAAAAATATAAACAAATTATTATTATTTGATATACATATATATAAATATATCAAATGATTCGCAGAATCCCTGAACAGTTTTGGTGTCCCATGGAAATAAAATACTGTTTGTTGAACCGGCAAATATTTTTATTAATTTTATGATTCTTGAAATTCTGGATATTTTCGAAACTAGTTTTTAGTTCGAAAAATAATGGTTCCGCTAATTGTAAAGCATATTTAATAAATTTATTTTTAATGCTTTTAAGGGTTAATTCACATCTCCTTTTTTCCCTTCTCCGTTTCCTTTTTTCTCTCTTATTTTAATCAGCTTGCAATGTTTTTATACGTCACTTAATTGCAAACTTTTATATTGAATTATATTTTATATTACATACGTTTTGGCTTTTTGATATTCGCACTAAAATTTCTAAATTTTTTTACCATCAATTAGATTTTTCGTATTTTTTCTTTTAATTTACTAAAAAAAACTTTAACATTTTTAGTTTTTATAAATTTAAGAAAAACTTTATTAACACAAATATTTTAAGATTTCTGAAAGATTAATTTATTATTTATAGATTAATTAAAAAAAAAACTATAAAAGGGTTCTTTTGTTTTAAAATCAATTGAAAAAATTTTCCTTTAACTTTCTTCGTTAACAGTCTTGAAAACTTAACTTTATTCTCAGCACTTACACTTTTTAATTACAAAAAAATATTGAATCTAATTTGAGGCTGTAGATGTTTTCAAATATAATTCTTTTTTTTTTTTGGAAAATATTCTATTCCGTTCACAATAACCGTTAGACGCTGTTGGCGAAACTCAACTGATCATCAGCCTGGCAATGTTTGATAAAATAACCTCGGCATCCTGCGAGACATCCTGTACCCTTTAGGCGAGATGTGTGAAGACAGCAAATCATTTAATATTTTATTTAGCTCTGTATTAACACCAACAACAGCAACACCTAAAAGCATAAATAAAACAATAAAGACAAGTACAAAAATTGCAACAACAAAACAAACGACAGCAGCAGCAAATAATTGAAATATTTGTGGTGTTCTACTTCTATTTAATGCGAGTACCAATCTAGTTCGTATACTTTTTTGTACTGCCTTCTCTTTTGCACCATTTGCTTTTCCTTTTCTAACCTTCTTTTCTCATTATTCACTTACCACGAAGTATGCAACAAGTCATTTTGCCATTCATACGGTCTTCCATTCATTCAACCACAGTTAAGCCAACTTGAGAGTAGGAAAAATTCAAAATTTTTTTCTACTTCATGTTCTTCGCCGTACGTTTCGATGGCCGATATAGTGAATTTGTTATGCGGCTGGTAACCGGCTAAAACAATATGGCTCTATTTGTTTGGTAATTGAAATGTTACACGTAGAAAAAGAAAATGTGCTTAAGCTGCTTATAGTCGAAAAAGTTGGCAAATAGTCGTGTATTCTTTTAATACTTTTGCTCACAGTGGACTGGGAAAGACCCACATTGTAGTCATTTCTATTGTATTATTATTTGCTTTTGTTTTTCGATACATCTGCTTACTTTGAATTGGGCACTGAAAATATATAATTGACGAATTTCTTATTTCTCTGCGCAAAGTATTCAGCTCTAGCAACGTACATATATTTATGAAAATAAGACACAACTCAACATTTTTAATATTTTTTATCAATTAAATAATTAAATATAATTACGCTTAATACGTTTCTAGAAATCTTCGAAAGTTGTAAAAGTTTAAAGAAAGAACACTTGAATTCTTCTGGAATATTTTGATTATATTTTCCGTTTGCCTATTCTTATATTTGATAGTTCACAACAGCCAGTTTCATAATATTAAATTATTTTTAATATATTTTGTGTCAGTCTCTTCCTTTAATTCTATTGTATTACAAGTTTCTTGCAGTCGAAAATTTTACGTAGCACCACACATTCGAGCATAAATATGTATGTATGTACATACATACTCGTACATACATACATATGTATTGTAAAAGCGGCATATTATGGTTGAAATATGTATGTATGTTTGTTGTTAATAATATCACATATTTTGAAAGCATGATCTTTAGTGAAACCAAATTCAGTCTACCATATATCATACAAATGCATGAGCATCGGTTAAAAAATAAAAGTTGTAAATAGCACTAGAATATTTCAACACAATAATGTTATAGAGCTCATAATATTATGCAAAGTCATCATGTTATTGTCCTGACACTTTTGCCTCGATGGATGATTTGGTAGAGTATTCGATCCCTACCAAAGACTCTGGTGAAAAAACAATAGCCACAAATTTGTTCAAATAAACACAATAACCAAAACCACAAATACAACACTGTTAGCTGATGTTTGACTCTGCATTGTCGAAGGTATGTAACTCATCCCAGCAATATAATAAACAAATCGCGAAACACTATTCCTTATTTTCTACCTCCCCAACCCAGTTCTGGTACAATTTACTGCATATTTAGGGGTTGAGCCTGAGTACTGGTCCCAAAACAAAAATTACAATATTATTGTCATATTTTAATACAATATATTTGAGCGGTTTTCAGCGGTTTTTTCCTACAGCTGTAACATTAACCCACAATAAAATAAAATCTTATCATTGGAATAAACTATATTATTGTAAAAATCAATCATTATATTATAAAAACCAAGTTGCTAAAACAACTACATAAATTTGTTTGGTTACATATAATTGATTTGTAAGTGAAAAAAAAAATTAGCAAAGGAAAACAAGTGTTTTCAATGTCATTTAATATAAGGCAGCTTTCTTGCATGTCCGGTAAAAGAAACTTCTGTTGCCCCATCTAAGCTATGGAAAAATTCAAAAATTATTCAAAAACACCGGCTGAAAGTTCATAATGAGGCTGGCATAAGGCTGGCGAACACATTAAAATGAAAAACCTCAAATGGCAATATTATGGTAATATATTACAGTACTTTAGTTGTGATTGTTATCCATAACAGTAGTTGTGATTGTTATCATAACATGGTCAGCATTTAGATTATGGCAGCTCGTCATAATCCACATTAAGGCCAAAATCTTATGTTTGTGAAAAGTAACTTCTATTTTCCAGCCTAAACTTTAAACAACTTCAATAGTAATTGGGTAAAACTACCAGTTTTGTCTTCACTGAAAAACTGCTGCAATATTAAAATTTTATGTTGCCTGTTCCATCCTGTATGAAAAACACATTTCGACTTAAACTCATAATTCACACGCAACCATTTCTGTCTTATAGTATTTAAAAAAAATATGATTAAAAGACAAGCCAAACACCATCACAAATTCTTCTGGTTTTTCTTTCTTTCATTCTTGTTTTCTTCCTTTTTTTGTTGCCATCTACCGACCACAGCTAAATAAGTTTATTATGAAATATTTAAACGAAAAAATACGAAAAAAAAGTAAATTATCACAAGCATCATAGTCGTCATCGTTGGCATCATCATCCTCGTCACCCATTAAAGAATTCGTGAAAATATGTTGTGGCGAAAAAAAAAGATAAATAAAAGAGAGGGGCAAACAACAACTAAACAATTTGCTTAGAACATACAGCACAACTTTTATTCCCCGGTACAATTGAATTTTCAATCCACAATCTTGAAACTCGAACGATGATGCTTCAAAACGTTTTGGCATGAATTTCTAGCATTTTTGAGTGTCAGTTTGTGGAGGTGGCTTAATTTTCTTAACGATGAATTAAGGATTGCTTTGAAATGAAATCCTTTTTTTTTTTAATTTTCACACACATCTTTGTCGTTTGTCATCTTTAACTGCTGACATTGGTAAATTTTTGTTCCAATTTTAAATATATTTAACATTCAAAATGTGTTTTTACAATTTTTGATAAGTTCATAAAAGAACTAGTGGATTAACGTATTTACTACCAAACCGAATTCACACACATGATATGTGCGTGACGTGACAAACCCGATTTACATATACACGTTAGCCAAACAATTGGTATAAAAGGCATAACAACACTCTATTAACAACATTTTCTTAAGAACCCTCACCGACGATACACATATTTTTCACAAGAAAATGTTTTAATTTTTCCAGTTCAGCTTTTGCTCGGTATGGATCCAGTAATGCTTCTAAAGCAAAGCGCTGCTTCAACAATATAGTCGTTCGAGGTGAGATTCTATGAAAAAGTACATACATATTTGCTGTGGGTTAGATCTGTACTTGAAGTTGGCTACTCAAGACCAGCCATACGTTCAGCAATTATAAATGCGGCTTGTGGAAGTTCGAAAATCCTGTCATGAATCAATTAACACATATCAGAGGGGGCACAATCAAGGTCAGCACCACAATATGGTTTAATACTCGCTAAGAGTCAAAAACTGAAAATTTTACTCTTGAGCTGCTGTTGACATCCAATGAAGACGAAAACACTATTCAATTCAATTTCACCAGTTCTTAAGTCGCCTGGGGCTAAATGCTGTAATTAGTGCTGGGGAAACTATTGTGCTAATTGAAGCAAGAGAATCATTAGCCACTGCAAAATTTTGGAAAGGGTGAGCCTAAAGGGGCCACTTAAGCCAATGTGGTCGGTCCACAACTAAAATGTTATAGAGTGCTTCCCAACGCAACATATAACGAAAATATTAATAAACTAAGTGTAATGATTTGTGGCACGTGACAGTAAAATTAAGTTTTCAAGTAAATCTGCGCTTTTTCGGGATTGCAGAACATCAAAAGAATGTATGAGAAAAGACACTGAACTGGCGAAACCCTCTCTATCTTATGGTAAATGAAAGCATAAGATGTACAATACAAATTTGTTGTATGAAATTAGTGTACAGCGCATTTGCCCACGTACATACACACATACACGCACATATATATGTGATCCTGCACAAGAAACCCCGTGTAGTGGGTCAAAATAAGTTTGTGCATAAAACGCAATTGAAGTTTTCTCCTTTTGTGTTGCATTTTGACACTGTACACGTTCTGATTTCATTGCTGAAACACACTAAGTGGGTTTTTACTGTTCTATATAATTGCATTTTTACTTTTACTGTTCGAAGTTGCTGAGACTTTCAAACAATTTCATGTGTAAATATGAAAAAACTTGAATTCTTGGAACACTAGGTGGGGTTTCTTATGCAGGGTCACATACGATACGCATTGTGTTTGCTCTAATACCCTACCAAACTAGGCTACACTCTGATCCAGTACTTGGCAAAAAATTTTAACGAGCTTCATGAAGAGCATTCAGTTTTTATCAACAGTGTGGTTTTCATGGACCTTTGAGCACCGGTTGACAGTGTTGTCAACTAAGTGCGTTCTAAAATTCTTAGTGTGAAAAATTCTTTAGTTGGTGTGAAAAATTTCTTCAATAAACATAAATAAATTCTGAACTTGGCGCATTATTTTCTCCATTTTGTTGGGTCTTGCAATTTTAAAGTTGACATCGCTGCCGGTTGAGGCGTATTGCTTGCAAGGCAAAGGCTTATCGAAATTAACTGTCACGTTGCCGCAACGTTTCAACCTGTATAAAATAGATTTCTACGGCGCCGTTAAGTGACATTTGTAAGCCAGTGCTGGCACTAACTTGAATTAAATAGCAATGCGGCAGATTTGCCCATTCTCGGTACTTATTGTTGTGATTATATGGTTCATAAAAGTAATAATACTAGTTTTAATAATAAAACTGATAATAATAAAAATAATTTTAGTAGTAGAAAATAATAATAACAAAAAAAATAATAATAAAAAATAACAAAAACAACATTTATAATCATTTTAATCATAATAATTTTAATAATAAAAACAATAATAATAATGATGATAATGTATAAATTACAATGCAAAAAAATGTTATATCTCTCGAAGCCAATTTAGTATTTATTCAATTTCACATGTACGAAAATAACATAATATTGCCCATCACTATGCCACTACTGTGTACTTGGCTAACTAGGTTGCACTGTGTTAATTTTAAACATACATACATACATACATATGTATATATTTACGTACGCATTAATGGCTTAATTTAAATTTCTGTTAATAGGTCTTCATCCAATTTGAAACAATTAATTTTACATGCCGACAAATAATTTCTAATAAAATAAAACTGGCACGCGAACCTCCCCTCGCACATTCGCAGCACCATTTTGCAGCATTTAAGCATTTAATATAATAATTCAATTTGCTTAGAGCAAAAAAAGCTCAAATTGTTCATGTTGCTCTATTTTAATTTTTGCAAACGTTTCTTTTAAAGTTCGTGGGAAATATCTTCTTTTCCTTTGTGTAACAGCTCTTAATCATATTCGTGTGCATATTAGCTGGGTCTGCCACCTGCTTTGCATCTCTGTTGCCCTCAAACCATTTTCTAACGTTATTGATGCATTCAACTGCTTTCAAGAAAGTCGTTGGACATCTTGCTTGGCAATTGACACGTCGTCTTCATTATCGGTAACTTCGAAATCGTTGTTATTTTCTGAAATTTAGTTAATGTTCGAATTTATGATTCCATCAATGCTGAGGTCAACGATTCAGCTTCTCGAAGGGTATCGTTGTATGCACTATTTAATTGAATCAGTTCAGAAGAGAGAGAAGAATTTTGTCTTCGCACCCTAATCAATAAAAACATTGTTGTTGAAGATGGACAAAATTTTTGACAGCTCAAAATAAAAAAGAAAATTCGGGGAATACCAGAATCAAATAAACAAAATTAAGGTTTAGTGTTGCTAATGAGAAGATTTTAAGTGATTAAGTTGCCACTATTATCGCTGAAACAGTTCAACTTTTACGCCAGTTAACTTTTTTAAGATTCTACTGTATTTGTGTATGTATGTATGTATTCAAACCAAATAATGAATGGACGAAACCTCTAGAAAACTTGTAGGGTAGTGAAGAAGTCAAAACTTACTTAATTATTCATTAAGTGTGTTCGTCTCCGTTACGACTCCTTATTTGAGATGATGTTTAATTCAGTCAATACACATGTGAATTATTGAAAGTGCAAATTCAAGTTATTTATTTCATCAACTATTTTATAGAAATTTTAACTTTGACCAAATTTCTAACTTTTTGTAGAATTTCTTTTTATCCATTTTTTTTTATTTTGATAGCATAATCACTTTGCTACGCTACCCTTATTAGTAAGTAGAACATTTTGTTCAAGCTAAATGAATTTAAGAAGCTGAGTGGCAACAAACGTACACCATTTAAAAAATATCGCACGGAATTGGTGTCAAGTATTTACAAATCTGGAAGCAACATTTCACTTTTCCTTAGCAAGGCCGTAATTGAACTTAATTAAGCCAGTGGCTTAATAACGGAAATGGGCCATCTTTAAATTGCATGAAATTTGTAGGAAACTTTCTCGATAGACAAACTCAAAATTGTATTAGTTTGTACCAGCCCAGCATATTTGACACATTCAATTGTTGTTTACTAAAGAAATGCACACACACACATACATACATACATACATGTCCATACGTGAAGGATGGTGCAACCGTAATGCAAGATATTAAATGTCAGTCGTGTCAAGTTTTTTGCCCAACTGAATTGGATATTTCTTTGTTTCAGGGTTTGACAAATTCAATCATGGAGAGGTACACAATTGAGCAGCGCTTGAAGATTGTTGAAGCATTTTACGAAAATGGGCATTCACGTCAAAATGCACTTCGTGCACTGCGTAATTTTTTTTGGTCAGCATAATCGACCAAATGTGTCCAAAATCGGAAGAATTGTGCCCAAATTTCAGCAAAACGGGTCTGTAGAAAATGTGAAAACAGCTGTGCATTCTGGCCCATGCGTTCTATGGGCTGACGGTGTCATCGGCCGTACTTCTTCGAACATGAGGTCGTCCAAACAATTACTGTGAATGGTGTTCGCTGTCGCGAGATGATAACGGGTTTCTTGTAGCCAGAACTTGAGGATATGGACCTGGACGGTATATGGTTTCAACAGGATGCTACCACTTCCCACACAGCCAACGAAACAATGGCTCTTTTGCGCGAGAAATTCAATGGCCGTGGCGATGTTGATTAGCCGCCACGATCATGTGATTTGACACCGTTAGACTTCTTTCTGTGGAGATATTCAGAAGAAAAAGTGTACGTCAAAACCAGAACAATTCAATAGCTAAAAGATGAGATAATTGGGCAGATTAACGACATTGAAACTCAATTATGTCTCAGTCATTGAAAATATGGACCATCGTTTAGAGTTATGCCACCGAGTATTTGGCCAATATTTTGTTTTACACACACATACATAATTATCAGATATCCATCCTTCCATCATAATAAAATATTTATATATGTATATTCAGATAATGCTCTGAAAACTTGTTGTTTTATTTACTGTACAATTAACAGCGTGAAGCTAAACGCTGACATCCTCGTCTCTGTATTCTGCTCTTCGGTGTGACGAGAGGAAGCAGTACCCCGGTTGGCACGGCAACCAAAACTCTAGCAAGTTATTGTATGACTTATAAGTTAATGCAGGCTCTTCTGAAATTCTCACGAAGGATCAATTGACAGAACGGGACCCAACAAGCCTCAAAGCCCCAAAGGCATTCTGATGTTGGTCATAGATTGAGGTGTCTGCCTTAGCTGGAACATTCAGTTCTTCGTATGTAAGTAGATGGTGGGGAATGTACAGGCGAGCTGGGGATTTCGGTTTCAGTTGCTTAGTCCTAGTCTTACTAGCAGAAGGAATTAGTTTTTCCGAGTTCTCGAGCCATTAGCACATAACGACAACTTCTTCTGCTATGCCACGGGAAGGTAGTGGTGAGCCCTCGTGGAGTTGCTGTACCGTCAGATTAGGCCCTAATAGCAGAGGCTGACGTAAATCAATTCCACCATCCAGCACTGCCTGGACTTAAAACGTATATTTTCATTGGCATTAAGACTTTTGTACTTAATGTTAGTTGATTTTTTTAGATTCAACAAATAATGACAAGGAACAATCATTATGCAGGCCATATTGGTCTCTTATTATAGAAATCGATAGAATCGACATTTTTCCATTGAGTTAAGCTTTTCTTATAATTAATATTTGATTTAACTTGTTTTGTATTTTACAGCCCACAAACAAACTGCCATTTAGCATCTACGACATTGAAGATACAACAACAACGCCCAACTATTGCAATAAACTTAAAGAATTTATAAAAAAAATTCATTTCACATCCACGTACCAATCGTCAAGGACGTGTCAAATCCATTGTACTTTATGCAGATACACCAACCCTCAGCCGTTATAACAATTAAATTCTGTAATAGATCAATTTCCCAGCTATAAGTAGTCACCCCAAACCAACTGATTTGAAAAAGAAACGCTTAAAACATGACTTTCTTTAGGGGATGCTAGGCGATGTTTTTTTGTTCAATTACCACGATGCCATCACCACCACCATCAACTCTATCAGCGTCAATTTAATCAAGGAGTCAGCACTTAACGAGCAATAATTCAATTTATTTTACACCATGTTCAATAGCATTTCTGTGTCGAACTCTGAATGATGATTAAAAGGTCTTTGAAAAAATGAATGTAAGGACAGCGAAACAGCTTTCGAAGAGAAGTATAAAGAATCCAATTGTTCACCATATGCTGGACAGGCATGTTAATTAATGTTGGCAGTGCCAGCCAGAAATCCTCTCCCGTATTTGAAAATCGAACGAACTCGTTTGGCCGCATTCATAAAATTAAAACAAATCTGAACGAAATTTTCTATATTTGCGAACATACAGTGGCAAGAAAAACTGTAACGCCTGTATTTGTAACGCACACAATTCCCCTCCTCTTTGTTTTTTCTTTATTTCTTAAGCACTGGATGGATGTATGTGTTAAAGGGCAAAGTTTGAGGAAAACGGTGCTGGCATAAATACCCAATAAGTTTACTGTTAAAAAGGCTACCGGCCTAGCCAGAAGTTTCCACCTTGGATTTTTAAAAAACTTGATTTATGGCACAAAGTAGTTTTATTAAAACTCTTTAATAAACAAAACAAAAATATGAAATTCATAATAATTTTGTAAATTAAATTTCATTTACTTTTTGGTATGGAAATTCTGGGAACTCAAATAGTTGACTCAATGAGGCCTGAACTGTTTCGCCATCAAGATCTCACAAAAAATGGCGAAGGATCTAGGGCGCTTCTATAACAGTTAAATTTTCGTTCAATATCTATAAATTCTACATGTCGATACCTTAATATAGAAAGGCCCTAAGTAACGTTTTCTCAACTTTTCAGGAGAGAGAAAAAACTTAGTAAAAATTAAAGTTTTGTAGTCGCGAAACTTTTTTCAGCTGCTTGTATTTCTGTTATTTTTAGTCGGACAACGACGTGGTTGTTGGAAGATCATCTTTCGAAAATTACAAAAAAACTCGATTTGAGAGAAACACGAGTAAGGGCCTTTCTATGTTAAGGTAACGATATACATACATTATTATCAACTGTGTGTGTATGTTTCGGCATTGAATTGGTGCTGCCGGATTATACATAAATCGTGGGGATTTTGGAAGTCGCATTAACATTTACTATATTACAAATTATTATAAAAATGTGACTGATTTTCACTAATCTGGTTTTTTTTTCTCATTTCTAAATAAAATTAATATAATGCATCGAAAAATTCGATTATTTTATGTGATACATGGGAAAACATCGATTAAACATGTATTTACGCCTACCAAGGTCGCAGCGTTAGAGAAAAGTTACAAAAGTGCTACAAAGACAGGCCTGTAATGGACAGTGTCTATCAAAAACATTTGATAAAAAAGCAATTTCCTGTACCTTCCTTTTTTTAGCATAAAAGCCGGCCATGCGTTTGTTTTTTATTGCAATTTTAAACCACTTCGCTTGCAATCGCATAAAAATATTTTTGCAAACCTAAAAATTGGAATAGAACTTTTTCCACATATATAAACAATTATAGCTTTGAAGTCCGATATGCATGAGAAAAAGACGAGCAACAATTTGCCAGCTGCCTGGATTTAACTCTTTTTCGGGGGCATTATAAGAAATTGGCGAAAATTTAAAAAGATTTTGAATTCTTTCCATTTATAAAAATAGTTTAAGGGAAAAAAATGTATGTCCTTTGAGGATTCCGCGCAAGGGAAATTCTGATCAAAGTGGGACTTTGCAACTAGAACACAGCCAATGAGCTCTTCTCGAATGTCCCGTCTTGCTACAGTGGGTACATTTTCGTAACTTGATTAAAACTGGTTGATAGTACGACCAGACTCGTTATACTTGCGTCTTCAAAAGATATATTGTTTTCTATTCGAATATTAGATTTTTTTATTTGGGTTTGTACAAGCCAGTGATGAACACAAGCCTGAGTGACATGGGCTAGAAATTAAGTCAAGCTGAAGTCTTCCGTAGAACAATTAAACTCAATATTTTTGGCAATAATAACAGAATTGAGGGCTACCACATTGAGAAAATAAAAAAAAAACAATCGTGGGCCTCTTTCTTATAATATTTCTTGACCATCTCTAATTTCTCAACGTTATTCATAAGCATCTTATATATATACATATATATATATATGTATATATAATGCCTGGTTTATCTATCAATAGTCGTGATTGTCTGACGGAATCAAATTATCTTCGATTGTTTCCAATATGTAGGAAGTATCACTGTCCTTTCGTTTATAGTTTTTAGTCATGGATTTATAAAACATCAATGGGAAAAACAATTTTGCCAAACAAAACCTGTAACATTTCCTCAAATTAATACAATTAAATGCACTTTTTGTGACTTAAGTCCCACGTATTTTTATACCATCAACTTCAAAGTTTTTGTTTACTTTTGCTGTTACAAGTTTCAAACACCTTTTCCTTGTCTGATTTATGAAAATTAAAAAAAAAACAAATACTAAATAACGGGAAACACTTTCGGCACTTGTGTGGTGGTACTCACGTTTAGTTAAAAGCAGCTACATATGTACATATCGTTACCTGAAATGCAAAAGGGCGTAACAACCAAAAAATTCAAAATGGGTTTTTTCATTTATTATTGTAGAGCAAATCGAATTACATGTCCTCCTACATTTTTACAGCCCTACTGTCAATAACAACCATTTTATTAAAGAAAATCAAAAGGTCGTAACAACACAGTTGGTTTTTTCTTAAACCAAAAGGGCGCAACCCACATCTAATAAAAATGACGATTAAAGAAATTTTTTTTCTACGAAATAAATGCATCATCGCAATTTAATGCTGTTCTGAAGAAATTGCAACACCAGCTTCGTAATCTTTGATTTTTTGGAGTTTTTTGTCTCTCCTGTAAAATTTTGAAATATGTTGTTACGCCCTTTTGCATTTCAGGTAACGATATATCTATTCCTTTCACACACTCGGTATATGTATATACATACATTCATATGTATTATTTTGTTGTTGTTAAATGCCAATAAACTTAAAATTACATATATGTACATATGTATGTAAATTGGTTGACTGGTATAATTGTTATACCACCAGGCCGCAAAAACTTAAATGGAATAAAATGTTAAACACTTTTTTATATTTTTGTTTTATTTTTTTATATATAATTTTTGTTTGTTTTTTGTTTTTAATTTTCACAAATATTGGTACTATTAAATGAATGAGTTTTTGTTCTTGTTTTTATGTTTATTTTAGCATACAGTTGTGTTAATATTTGTCATCTGGATTTTTTGTTTGGTTTTTTTCCTTCTTTTTTTGTAAGTTTTTAACGATTTCTTTTAATTTGATGTAGTGATGAGATTTTACAATAAAGTTGACGTCGGGATAATGGAATTATATAATTAAATTATATATACTCTACTCTTATAAAAACAATGAAATATTCTAAATTGCGTTAAAGGAATTACTATTATTTTTCTTTTATAAAATGTTAACTAAATTTTAAGCAGAAAATTTGTAAAGACACTCGCACAGAATTGTATGCAAGAATTTCTTTTATGAGTTGTGTATGGAATAAGAAATGATTCATTTGAGTGGTTGAAATAAATATATATTTTTTTAATTTATCTTATATAATTAATTTTTTATGTGGGTTTTTATTTTGTTGTTAGAATTTTTTATAAGGAATTTTTTATATTGGTTTATTAGTTGTTATTTTATTTTTTAATTTAATATATTGAGTTCTTTTAGCGGTTTGTTTAAAGATTCCCTTTCATTGTTTGACTATAAGATTTTTTGAAGGTTTTTTTTATTAAATATATATTAGTTTTAATAATAGGGGAGTTTTCTTCTTTTTAATTATTATTGGTGTTTAATATTTTTCATTTATTTTTTTTAATGAATCTCTTACAATGATTTTATTTTTGTGTGTTGTATAGTGTGATTTATCTTTTCTTGTAATAAATATTTCTACAAATCGTTTGCAGGGTCGTTTACACTTCCTGTTGTTGTTTTGCTGCTCACAATGAACGGCGCTCCAGCGCTACAAACTTGCCCATGCTTAATTATTGTTTATTATTTAAGGTGTATAATTGTTATTAAATGTTATTTATATATTCGAATTTTAAGCCTCACTTTCGCCAGGCGCTGCATTCTCAGCCTCTTCATTGATGGGTACAATAAGATTTTCCTTTGACATGAGATTATATTTAGTTACGAAATGTGTAAACCGATGACAAAGATAAGTCTCAGTTTCAAATTCATCGAATATACGCCGATGATGAAAATAGGCATGCGAAAAAATTCTATAAACGCGACGACACACTGAACCCAATTTGGTGACAGACGATTCCTTTATCGAAACTCTGTAAATAAATAAAAATAATATATTTAAAAAGAAGCTTTTTATTTTCTTACATTATTAAAAAATACAAAATATTTTTTATACAAATTAATATTTTACTTTTTTTTGTGTGTAATTTTTGCATCGCTGTCGATTCTACTCTTTTTAACCGAAAGTTATTCATATTGCTTAAACAACGGTACGGTTGTACACCCAAACAGTACGTCTTAAACGCTGGATGAGATGTTTTGGTGAAATCATTGTCCTTAACTTTTGCCTAAATTTAGTGAATTGCATTTTACTATCAGCAATACTAAAAATCTGGTTTCATTATTAGATTACAGATATTTAGCAATTCGGGGTTTCAGATGATCCACTCTCACCAACTTCAAACAAGCGGGACAGAAAACAACTAAAAAATTTTTGCTCAAAATTCTCACTTAGGAAAATTTGCAAAAACGTTTTGTACTTTCGTATGTATAAAATTGTTTTGTTCAAAGAAAAATTTCGATTTCAATTTTCCGAAGAACGCAGCAATTCAAATAACTTTCGATCGAAACTGATCACTGCGACAGGCCTGTACACGATAATTTCCATGTCAACAAGCCGTGACATCCTTTTAACTTATTGGGAGGAAAACTATATAGATAATCAGATGGAACGTTGTAGCGGTAGTCTAAAAATATGCACCAAATCGAACAGAATCCAATACTATATCACAAATCCAAGAATGATCGCTATCTGACTTCAAAAAAAACTTTCTTCACACTACACTGCATGCAGCAACCAGTAAAAAATCAGGACTTTAATCAATTCCTTCCGGTATACCTTTTCGAACTCAAAACAATGTTCAACATACATATATCCAAACTCCTGCTTTTTTAATAAAAAATAGACAAATAAATAAAATGAACTTGCAAGATATAAAATCAGAAATGAAAACGACGAAAAAAACAATAATCATGAACAAACCCAGAACCGGCGCAACCTGTACTGTTAAATAATACGACAGAAAAAAAGTATTTGTTCAGATGGACTATAAAATAAAATCTACTTCGTGTAGCACATTTCCTGTGAAGGACATTTCCTTTCTAAGTAAGAAAGTTAAAAACTTTTAGTTATTATAATATGAGTGCAATGAGAGGTATATTTCTCCCCGTTCTCCACACTCAAGATTTCAATATTTAAGATTACTTTTCTAACAACTTTTCTTTATTTTATGTGTAAACATTTTCCTATAAAAACTACCACAAAACTATACCAGTCACATTTTTAGAGCCAAGTTGAAGGTATTTCATTCTCAAAATTCTTAATTTTCCAGCAAAATACAGCAAAACAAAATTAAGCGCACTTTGTCAGATGTTAATTGACAGATGAGAAAAAGTTCAAATTTGAAGAACTGTGATACCTATCCAACAAATAAAGGAAAATTCACCAAAAATATTACCAAGTTTTCAAAAATACTTCATTATTCCTCAAGCCTAACTGAAAACCAACGGACTTGTTTTCCAACATTACGAAATGGTCTGACATTATATAATTTGAACTACTGGAGTTCGTTCACTGCATTTCTTACCTAGCCGACGTGGACCAAAGAATCGGCGATATGAACGAATTAAAAATAATTAACTTTTTCTTTTTCTTACTTTCCAATTTTGAAGGTCTTGACTTTAAGTTTTAAAAACACTCACCGGCTTGGAAAATATTTATTGCTATTGAGTAGACAAGCGGCACCGTCTAAAGTATGACGAGTATAATCAATGGCAGGACATTCTTTTGGCGTTTTGTGAGCAGCACATAGAAATATCCATTGATCGGTGGCAGTCATTTGAGTGCAAGTTGAGGGTGAACATTGTTTTTGCAAACGCACAGCAAGACCATTTAATTCCATACAAAATTGCCTAAAATAATGGAGAAAGAACACAAAATAGATTAAAAACAAAGCATTTGATAAAATTAACTTGACAAAGACACGGAATGGAGGGGAAGGTAGAGAAAGTTTAAATATACACCTTAAGTGTTCATATTTCCAAACACCTTCATCTTGAGCCTCTGGCATTGTTAGTATGAGTTCCACATTAGAGGGATCCCTTTTAATCAATTGCTGGATGTACTGTTGTACAGCCAATGTGCTGTCCATTTCCTCCAAAGGTTCATCGGGCCAACGACAAAAATCCTGTTGACACAAATTTCATTAAAAATATTGGTAAATTGAGAGAATTGTTCTTTTTTTACAATAAAAACGTATATATCACCTTTGCTTTAGTTCCTGGTTTATTTCTGCGTACAATGGTTGTGCCGTCAGCCATCTTCATGTTTTCTTTCAACTACTTTTCTACTACTCTGCCCCACTGAAAAGTAATGCGAGCAGTGTTTCTAAAAGGCTTTTATTCTCTTCTTTATTCCCGTCAATTTTTACAAAACTATTTCCCACAGATGAATATCAAAAAAACTAATAAATGAATTTAATTTTAACGTCTTAGAATTTAATAAATTTTAAAATAGTTCTTTTTAAACGAAGAAAAACCCTTTTTATCCAGTTTTTCTTGTTTCTTTTCTTTCAGTTTCTTTCGTATAAATGAAAAAAATGTCAATTATGTGTATTTGCGCTCCGTGATGCCAGATGAGACGTCAATAAATACATATTTGAATTTATGATAATAAAAGGTTTGTGTCCAGATACATTTCGTCTTGCAACTCTATGATATATTTGAATATTACCGTGAAGTGATTCATTAAAATCGACAACACGATTGATATTTATTTCTGTATATAGATATAAAATCCGATAATAATGTATTTCTAAGAGAAATGGATGTTACATTACTCCTTGGCTCACTTCGATATTTAGTAAATTCAAATTGTAATAACGTGGTCAAAAAACACATTTTGTTAATTTTCGCGGTCGTAGTAACAGTAATCGGAAAGGTTGGGGAGGAAAGTGCTTTTCTCTCTTTTTTTATTTTTAATTTTCGTATGTAAACAAAATTGGATGTCAAAATTAATTTAGAAACGAAATTAATGTAGCTAGGACCAATGTTTGAACAACACAGCATTAAAATATAAATTTAAAATTTTATATATACTATAAGTAATAACGTTTTATTCGAATCAAGTAGTTTTTCGCGCTATTTTTTACAGAACATAATTTTTTGCTCGACAGCGTTAGCAGGAGTTTTGACAGCTTGGAATATATCTTAAGACAGCCGAATTTTTTTAATATATCCTAAAATATTGTATTGGTCTCTAAAACTTATTAAAAACAGTAAAGTTCCACAAGGGCTTTACGGCGTGTACTACCATGGTGTATATGAGGCCTTAGTAAGAGTGAACATATGTATAAATTGTCATGAGAATGTAAGTGTTACGTCAGTTAAGCGATTTCAGTCTTGGCATTTCTTTACTTCCAAACACTTCCTCCTTCGTCATACGAAAAGTCAAATAAAGAGAATATAATTTGAAACTTACACGAATTGCGTAGTGAAAATATACTGGTGAAAATATTGCAAAAATTCTGAAAATTTTTTAAATATTGTGATAATTACAAAATAAGTTTCGTAAAAACTTGAAAATAATAAGCAACTCAAATATTCAAAATGTCTTACGCCTATTTATTTAAATATATCATAATTGGTGATACAGGTATGCGCAAATAAAGAACAAAAGAAAATGTACATTAATTTTTTTTGCATTAAACAATTACAAATATATAAATAGCTTTTAGACATACTTAATAAAGAAAGACTTAAGCTGAACTTTTTTTCTTGAAACATAATCAAAAACTAGGCATATTTAACTTAAGTTTTATATTCAAATACATGTGTGGATTTGTCATGGTTGAAAAATCAATAATTTTTGTACATACAAGGTACAAAGTTAGCGATTGTTGCTGGTGTTTTTTTTTGTTTCTCTGTTATTAGTTATTGTTGCTGTCAATAATGACGTTACAGAGAGGGTTGGTTGTTTGATTTGCCTAGACTTGTGCACACGTATACATTGTTGTTGATATTGTATTTAGATTGTTTTTGTTACAGTTTTCCTTTGTTTGGCATTTATACAACTACATAGAATTAGTGTTGGTGTTGTTACAGTATTACAATAAATGCTAGGTTCAGACAGGGATGGATATAATAGTTAGTATTTTTATCTTCTAAAAGGTTTTTTTTATAAGTTTAAATAGTATTAAACTTTTTGGTAAACTATACTTATATTTTTACACATGTTATTATATTGATTATATAACAGAAAAGGTTTGTTAACATAAAAAGAAAATTTGGAGATTTAATACAATTTGTAAATTATTATTAATGCATTACTTCGATGTATTTTCGTAAAGAAATTAATGTTTAAGAATTAGTAAAAACATTTTAGAGTTATTTGCAATTTGTGGCGAAAAATAGCTGTTTGGATATCAAAATCAATTGCACAAGAACGCATGGTGTTTTTTTTAAAGGAAATGAATTGGGCACAAATTATGAGTATATAAATTTTACAATTTATTTAGTAGCGTTTATTTTAAAATTTTGGAAATCCATGTGGTGTGGACCATACCAGTAACAAATAGTTCACCTGAGCTGTCAACACTACCTGTTACATTTTTGCGTTACTTCAGGGCCACAAGATCAAGTTTTCGTTAAAATTTTAAATTCCCGCCCACTTTTATTACCAATACAATAAAACTTTGAAATTCGTTGAGTATTGTCTACAAAATTTTCATTCCATTAATTGTTTCAAATTACAGTCAAGAAAACAGCTGATTACAATTATAAAGTGCAATATTTTTCGGTTTTCTGTTCACATTCGTTTCTCGGCAATATCTCTATTTAATTTTAAAACTAGTTCCAACAATTCCAAAACTAGAGACCTCAGCCGGAATGTCAAATTTTTTTTTATTTTTCAAAGTTTTTTGTATCTTTCAGCAAAGTTTCGCGTTAATAAATCCAAATGCCTTGGGTAACTAACTTTAACCTTGCCTTTTCACTACAAATCGATGCATGTTTTTTTTCCAATTTTTTTTTCGAACTGAAAACCTAATAACCTTTTAGCCCTAATACAACTTCTAATTATTATTATTGAACGCCAACACATTTTTGATATCTTGTTTCTTAATATGCCGCATGCCATTATATGGGTATGAAAATAAAAAAATGTAGTCATTAGAAATATGCCATCTAAAAAATAAAGTTTATTATACTAAAATCATATTAAGAACACGTACGTGTACATGCGGAATCATTTATTTATGTACCTACGTATGGCAAGATGAATTTACGTGTACAAGGATAGCTAAAGCAAAATTACAACAAATTAAAAATATTAAAATTACATGTTTAAAGCATTGACGTTAATTGTCCACGAGAATAAAGAGAAGCCTCCTTGTAGATAAAAATATACACTTACATCATGATTTATTTAAAAAAATGTATATGTATGTAAATTCAGTGACACTTATATATACATATGTATGTACATGGCCAAATTTATTGTATTTATGTATTTAGACACATAAAATATTTTCGATTTTTGTCTAACTAGTTTCGTGCTTGGTGTCTTAGAGATTTGCCATTTCTGAATAAAGTTGACTCACAGTTATGATTCTCCGAATTTTATACTGTGGTACTTATGTGTGGGTTCCCTTTTAAGGGAGGGAATAACTTCTTCCTTAAGTCTCATTTGTGCGTCGTCTTGGTTGTTTATACATGTTTATATGTATGTACATACATACATATAGTCGAACATTTGCTGATGGCTTAAGGAGTTTCTTAGTGGCTGTTGTCAAATACTTATTAAATGTGTTGTTGTTGTTGTATTTGCTTCCTTCAAATTTATTTTGCAATTCTTTAGGGAGTTTTTTACAAGCATCCCTACAAGTAGTAACAACATTAAAAACCAAAGGAAATAAATTTGGTGTTTAGGGTTGTAGTTAAAATTGTTTTATTTAGTAGAATTTGGTGTCATAAAAAAGCCACTCTCCTTACGCTTAGGAGTTGTCACGTCATTTTTGTAACTTTAACATTTTGGGCCACTTGTACATAAACATACATGCATACATACATACATATATACAAAACTACTGTTAGGTTATTTTACTTTAATAACTAATTATTTTGCAGGTGTTGGTAAATCATGTCTCCTACTACAATTTACCGATAAACGTTTCCAGCCGGTCCACGATCTTACAATTGGCGTTGAATTCGGCGCCCGTATGATAACCATTGATGGCAAACAAATCAAATTACAAATTTGGGATACTGCTGGTCAGGAGGCATTCAGATCAATTACACGATCATATTATCGTGGTGCTGCTGGCGCATTGCTGGTATACGACATAACTAGACGCGAGACGTTTAACCATTTGACTACATGGTTGGAAGATGCTCGGCAACATTCAAATTCTAATATGGTTATAATGTTGATAGGAAATAAAAGGTGTGTTTTCGAAAACTCAATTACAACATAATAGTTAATTTATGCATTATTTAATCAATCAGCGATTTAGAGTCACGTCGCGAAGTTAAGAAGGAAGAAGGCGAAGCCTTTGCAAGAGAACACGGCCTAGTTTTTATGGAAACATCAGCCCGTACCGCAGCCAACGTTGAGGAAGCTTTCATTAATACAGCGAAAGAAATTTATGAAAAAATCCAAGAAGGCGTATTCGATATAAATAACGAGGTAATGTGTTTTTTTTTTTTGTTTTGTTCACTTTCAACAATATATTCAAGGAACAATTTGCAAAGAACTGCATATATTTAAACTTGTAATTAGTTTCTTTAAATCTCGCATAGTAAAAGTATTGTGCTTCCCACATTTAATCGCATAGACTGTTTTCGGTTTAAAAAACGTTCTTCCCAACCGATCCGTGAACAATGAGACATTGTCCGCCTTGAATATCGTACTAGTTGTCTTTCTTACATTCATACTTTGTAGATCGAGTTCAGTAATGCTTTTAAGCTTCTAAACAATAGTAAAATATAAGAAATGTGTTTAAAAAAATAAGGTGAATTTTGAAATTTTGCGGCCCACTCATCTTGAACATACATAAGTTCACAGTTTCAGGCAGCGGCCGCATTCACCAGATTTGGATAGGAAAAAAACACTAGCACATGTGTATTGTATAGAAATTGGTGAATAAAAAGATATTTTTGGAGACATATTTTAATTCATATTGTTTTTTGGACAGTCTCTAATATATTCCACTTGCCCCTGCCAAAAAAGACAAGGTGCTTTAAAAACATTGAATAGCTGAATTAAATACTGTCATAGTACTGCGATGATTTGCATTCGAAGAAATTTAAGGTTACTAAAACTGATGTGAAAATGAACAACGCAGTATTTGTAATAAAACACACACATATATTATCGCTTAAGTGCCTTAGAGAGTTTTGCGGTCGACTTATTTTCCTCGGGATAACTAGTATTTTATGGTTCATTTTAATTTCATGTCGGCCACGCTGTTACTTTCTATGTGAAGGCATGGTTCGTATTAATATAGTCACAGATAATTATAAGAGTCTGTTAACACCATAATGGGCATATGGGCTTCGTTGCCCTGCCCATTCTATGGAGTTATAACTTTTTTTGCTTTGCATGTTGTACATTAGTAAATAAATAAATATAGTTTTAATCAGCATTAAAAAAAATATTGCAAATCTTTGACAAATGGAATGTAAGACTAGAATCATGGCAACCAAAAATTTTGAACAATAATGTTGATGTTTAATGTAGAGGGGAAAGATTAACTGGTGAGCTTTAATATTCAAATGCCGGAATTATATTTATAGCTTTCACAACTACACCAAACTTTCACTACAATTCATTTGCAATTATAAATAACCATGACGTTGTGATATGCATTATCGCCTTCAATATATACGCATCTGCAACCGCTTAGGAACAAGAAAACTGCATGTTGGGTTAAAGAATCAAAAACTATTAAAACATTGTTATTATAGACGAATTTTTAATTTTGTAAGCTTGAATTTTGATGCTAATTTTTTTATTATTTGCTTTCAGGCCAACGGAATTAAAATTGGTCAACAGCATTCCCCCACAATTCCTGCACTGACCGGTTCTGGTAATCATGCTGGGCTACCCAGCAGCGCTTGTTGTTAAAACTTGGTCAGCTATTTAAGGCAACCTCATACAGAGAAACAAAAACAAAATATAATAAAAACCACATCAAACTAACATTGAACAACACTTGTGTATTTTATTTTTTACAGCATCACTAGATGGTTAAACTGAAAATAATAAAAAAAAGAAATATCTTCTACTCTTTAGTAATTAGCCAAACACAACAAAAACATACAAAAATTAATTAAAAATATAACTTAAAATTCTATCAATTGATATCCAAAAAAATTAAAAGTGGGATTCACTTAAAGCTATACCACAATACAATTATTACGATTAAATAATAACAAATATTTAATTATAAAATTATAATATTTATACATAAAAAAATAAAATATTTTTAAAAATTGGCTACTTTGTAATATAATGAAAAAAATCATCTTTTCTACAGCTGAGTTAATTTTTTTTTACTTATTGTATTTTAAATTTTCATGTAAATTCTTTTTTGCTTTAAAGGTTATTTTTAACCGGTTAAGGCTTTTTACTGTTTAGTTTAATAAAATTTTGTACTCTTATTTTTACTTTCATGTTTTACATTTTAAGTTTTACGTAAAATCAAACATAAACCAAACTACATATAAAATTGTGTGTTTTATATTGAAGAAGTATAAAAATAAACTAAACTAAAGATAGTGAGCCTAAACTTATATACATTTAAAATATTAAATAAAAATTTTTTTGAAAAAAATGCTTTCCAGTAGTTGATATTTTTGTCGGAAATTGTGTTTAAATTATTGGCGCAAAGTACGCAAAGGTTAAACGAGACAGAAAATTTCGTTTTTAAATACACGTTTTTCTTGTTCGAAAACAGAAATCGATCTGTTTGTTAATGTGAATGAACGGCCTTAGTTCTGAAGTTACGATATCTATCACATTTAAGTAATTGTGTCGATTGCTTAGATTTAAGCCCCACTTTTTGGATTTTCCTCATGCAATAAACTTTGCACTTCAAGAACTTTATATGATAATAAATAAATTTTTTATCTGATAAATACATTTTTTATAAATTCCTATGACAAGTGGAATTATGTATGAAGGAGAGCAACAAAAATTGTTCGGATAACAATACTGTGTTTAAATTTACGCGGGGGTTCTAAGTATTCATTCCGTTTCGCTGTTACGTAAAGCATTTCTTTTGCTGAATCAAAATTTGCAATTACTCGTCCCGTTTATGCGGAAAGGGGACAAAAACAGAACACGTAATCGTGTAACTAAAACAGAGATGCTAATTTATTTTATTGAAAAAAATTCTCAAAATACATATTAACATACTTTTTATTAAGATCCCAGATCCCTAATAAACTTTATATTTATGTAGCTGAAATATAATATTATTAAGCTGAAATAACATAGTTTCTGAGAAGAAAATTGCTTGAAACACGCCTGTACATATGTACTTATGTTATGTACTTCTAAATCTTCCTGAATTGCGTTCGTAACTATCCTCTAAAGTAATTTTGATTAATAAACTTCTTCATTGTACTTAAAAACATATTGGGCTTTTTTCAACAATGCCTTATTTAAATATATAAAGATCATTTAATTCTTTGTTACAATTACTTTTTTTCTGAAACGGTTCAAACGAATTTTCTTTTATTATTGCTTGTAAAAAGTGTGGGATACATATTTTTATATGTACTACATACATACATATGTATATGTAAAACATGTACACACATACATACATACATAAGATAAAGTAAAACAACAATTGAAGGTGTACAATTTCTGACGTATTTATAATATAAAAAATACTAAACCGTTAATATTGCACGTAACGCTCAGTTGCGTTTGAATTTCATATTGTACCATAAGTTTTTACGTACCAGTTGTGACTTCGTTTTGCTTTACCGAAAACATTTTGTGTGAAACGGATTTTTGTAGGAATCTTTCTGCTTCAAAAGGCAGTTTTATAAGTAATTGTTCTTGACACCAATTGATTTAAATCAATAGAGAAATATTAGGCTGGTATGTACGTATGTATATAAATAGAAAAGTTAAAACACAGTTTTGTTGACGTTAGTTCTGTACAAGGCGAATTAAAAAAGGCGGCCTTCCGGCTTTTTCCAAGTAATGACTTCGCTGTGGTTGATTCTTGATTGTAAAAATGTAGATTCGCTTTAACAATAAATAAACAGATACATAATACATATTTATATGCATACGTATAAAATTATATATATATATATATATATATATATATATATATAAGCACGGATAAATATACTTACTTATGGAAGCGCGATATTGCGACAAAATCCCAAATTGCTGTTTGTCTTTAGTTACATGCTGGTGAAATGTCAAATACAAAAATTTTACTCTTGCACTGTTGTCTCCTACTACATAAAAAATTTATCAGCTGCAATTAATATTTTTTACCTGTGAAAAGTTGCATGCTAAATTTTTCCGGAAAGAAGTTTATTGCATTAAAATGATTCTAATTCTTGAAGCATTTAGTAAAAATCATATTTTATATGGGAGCGCATTCATCTTAAATAATTCACCTTGAGTGCAACGACAACAATTTTATCTCTGCTGGCAGCACTGCTTCTTAGTAAATTTCACCACGAATAGAACCAACAATACGTACAAAATAATACAAAACAAAATCTTGTGTGCGCATTAAAAGTAGTAACTGTCACAAATCCATACATCATAATTTGAAGGAGCATCAAGAAAAGAGAAAAATCCGTATATTAAATCTGTGTGCAGAACAGTTCCGGACCGGTTGTTATTCTGTCAGTCTTATTGTTTCTGTCTGACCTTCGGAAGACCTGCATTTCATTTTGCATTATTGTAATGCGAAGCTGTGGTTGTTTTTGGTTTGTGGTGGCTTCAAATGCATAATATGTGCATTCGTTGTGCTTATTTTATTTTTTACTGATTTTGTATAAATTTAAAGGGATTTTTAATACTTTTGCTACACAAAAAAAACCTTTTTGAGCGTAATAAGTATATTGGAGTTCAACTTTTCATCATATCAATAAAAAATTGTCACTGCTTTATTTCAAAATACATATAAACCGAATTGTATGCCAGGTATTGCAATAGAAATATTTTACCAGTCACTAATTAATAAAATAAATAAAGCAAATTCATAAATTATCATTTTAATCGTTTGGTGTACCTACATACATACATATATCTCGAACACCAAAATTAAGAAATGAGTCCTACTCTATGGGTTTTGGTGGCTATTAAAATATTTATAATATTTTGGTTAATTTATTACATCTTCGAGAGACGTAAAAGAAAAGCTTCCGTAAACAATTTGGCTGTTATAGAACAAGGTAAAGTTTTGCATCAAAGTTTCTATGTACATACATATGTATGTGTTTATGTTCGTTTGAATATTAATACTAAATAGTACTACCTTCGCAGGAACATTAACATCATATGCTGGTGCACCTTTAAACCAAGTTCCCAAAGACTGCAATGAACATAAACAACAGCAGTTATACCCAAATCTTACGTTTACAAAGTAAGTTGAACTGAAATTCTTTAAAAATTTTTGTATTTCAAAAGTGCATCTCGAAAGTCAACGAAAATGTAAAAAAATGTGTGTACATACATATGTATGTATGTAAGCATATGTATCTACGTACATGTGCATGCATGTATGTATGTGTGTATATTTGCATGACAGATGTTAATGAAAATAGAATGTTCTGACGACATTCTTCAATTATCAAATTCTTAGAATGCTGTAAATTAATTAGTAAATCTTATGAAACACTCTCCGGATTACTTTAAATTTAATCTTTTACAATAAGAAATAATACTAATATAATGAAATCTACATATTTTCTGGTTGATTATGAAGCGTATCATCAACATCAATATCCTCTCGAATGTTTATTTTCGTATAATAAAAATTAAACATAAGTAATTCGAAAGAACGTAACTGTAAGTGAAAGTCCATGCCAGAAATAGTAAAATTTTAACCATAAATTTGAAAATTTCTAAAAATGTTCAAACCAAACACTACATTTCTGTTTAAGTCATGTGGTTGTGTTAATTTCTTCGTGTGGACGAATTAATTATAAGATCTAGTGTCCATTTGTTCTGGGCAGTAGATTTTGTACTTGATGTAGGCCGATGAAAACGCTTTAGCGCTAGTGTTTACAGCGGAATCTCGATTGTGTGTGGTTAAATTAACGATTAACGTCGAAGAAATATAATTATTTTTCTTTACGTCTATTTCATCATTTTCCTTTTTTGTAGTGGTTAATCTGGATCAGCTCTATTATTCGGGATTTCAGGCATAATTTTTTATTGTAGAATGAACCATTAAATGCATTTCGAATATGTGGGCATGCGATGAGTCAGAAGCCTACAATCGCTTTGATTCTGAGTTATAAGAAGTGAAACTGAATAAAAAAATATGGAAAAAGCTACTAAAAAGTTTTACTCTATTATGAAGGAAAATTGATTATGCGGAATGCATTCTGGTCCCGACCATTACAGATATTCGAGGTGTCACTGTGCTGCAGTTTGACAAAGAAAACGAAATGATTTACAATTTTAGTTTAATATGTTCAATTTTTACTTAAAGAAACACTTGTAAAACCTTTTCATCATTTTAACTAAAATTTCCTCTTGTATTTTCATTCTTTTGTAACTTTATAAATTAAAACTTACTGGTTTGTGTGCTCTGTTATAATAAAACATGCATACGTTTTCGTTGCTTAAAAACAACTTGGAAAAATAGGAAAAACCTAGCAAATCGTGCATTTTTCAGAACATGCTGAAACATGATTTGTAGTTTGAAAGTGCTGCGATCTGCAGAACATAGACGACAGTAGTTAGATGGTAATTTTGTTATTTTTCAAAATGTTGAAACTTAGTTTTAAATGTTGTATATTAAATTTCAGATATTACTTTATTTACAACGCATAATAGCATTTACTTAACCACAAATAACAAAATACTTTTCGGATATAAAAAATTTTAATAAATGTTGAAAAGATATTTTGTTCCACACTTACTTACAGTTTCACTGTGATCTAGAATAATAATTAAAGTTTGTTTTAATTTTTATTAATACATAATATTAATTTTTGGTTATTTTTTTTCAGTATTCAAGAATCAGCTGGAATTGCGGACCCAAAATTAAATGCAATGCCCGCAAAATAAAATCATTAAAGCAGCCAAATGAAAACAACGCACAAGTCAATTCAAATTGTTTTCAGAAAAAACTAATATTAACTAATTTTTTTACAAACAAAACATATATAAATATGTGTGTATAGACGTGCATAATTGTAACATGGGGGACGGAATGCAGCGTGTAGATGTAATTATGCATTTGCATAGGTATGTACTAAAAGTAAAAATATTAAAGCAAAAAAAAAAAGTACGAATAACTGAACCCGACTTTCATACACAAACTAAAGAAACGCATGTACTAAAGTTTACTTACCACTCGGATTAAATTTAAAATTTTGGAAAGTTGTTTGAATTCTCCAAGAAATTTTCAGAAAAAACGGGTCAATTGCAATTCCTTTTCTTTAAATCGCAGGTGAAATTATTAAAATTCAAAATAACTATTTTTTTTTATCAAAAGTATTGAATTCCTAATGGGTTCATCAATATTTGACCCCACCCCACTCCTTATTTAACGAAATGAATGCATTGAAAATATATTAATTCAAAAATAATTTATTCAAATTTGAGTTAAATTAAAAGTTTTTTTTTGTTGATATTTACGCATAAACGAACTTTTAACTCATAATAAAGATATTCACATTTTAATTTAATTCATAATTTGAGCAAAATGACTGTAGTCAAAAAATCATAATTTCATTGGCCGAATGATTGTCAGATTTTTAAAAAAGAACCATTCTTTAACTACTTTATGACTTAAAAAAGAATAAACAAATAATTTTAATAATTTCCCATGTATAAGAATGTATCAAGAACCAGCTTTAACAAACGCGAGTTAACAAAACTAAACATAACCTTTCAAAAGTAGTCTAAAATTTTCAAAAATTTCAGTATTTTGGAATGGAAAATATTAATATTCTTGTCTGTAGAAGAGTTTTTCTTTGTGAACAGGCCAAACAGGCCAAACAGGCTAAATAAGGAAGTCAATTTAGCGCGCATGGAGCTAAACAATATAAAAGCTGCAGCTGATGAAATTTTTAAAAGTTGGCCATGAAACAAAGCGAAGAGAATGTTAAACTAACAATGGCTTCAATAATTTCTCAATTAAAGGCAGTTATTTTATGAATTTTATGCTTAAAATCTTACAAAAAATATTGATTTTATCAGCTCGAATCTCAAGTACGACAGACCATTGAGAAAAATGTGTATAAAATGTTTTTGCCGAATAATACGACAAAAGAAAATTAGGGACTATTTTACAAATCTCGAAGGCTGGTGTTCGCTGGCAATTGAATCCTCAAGAACTTTTCCTGATGGATAGTCATACATTTTGCATCGCTTTCTGATCAGTTTTGAAAATTAACAACTCTTAACATCGAATTCACACGACCTTAGCATAAGATTTAATTTGTTCTTTTTTTTTTTTTTTTTTTTCGTTACTTTCCGATTTAACTCAACAAGAACACTTCGTTTTTAGAATTTGTATCGAATATTTGCCTTTATTTAAGAACTAAGATTGTCGGTGGGGTATGTAAGCTTTAGTCTATACACAGACCTGTTAATATTTATATATGTTGAACTCCTTGTATTAGATTTATATACATACATACATGTTTTCCTTTTATACGAAACTTTTAAATTAATTGTAAAAACGTTTATATTTTTTGGTAAACTTTGTCCACTTTTTTATACCAAGTATTACCTATTTTTGAATATATGTAATATGTACATGCAAAACTGTGTCCTCCATTAATAAAATTAAAAAAAGAAATTTATAAACTAAAAAAATCGTTCGCGTTTTCCATCCAGACAGAAAATGAAGGCGAATGCGTTTCGAGAGGTTTTATTTTTCACATTGTCACTTAAGTTCATGACTCACGATCCAACACAATTGTACGACTCCCTCATGAGACTTCTGCTAGAACTCTTTGCTGTTCAAAATGCTTTTCTATAAAGAGATTTTCTTACAAATACTATATATATTATATGTATTTACACGAAACGGAGCCCGATTTTACTTATCTCCGACTTGTTAGATTCGTCATCGGCACGAACAGAAGACGTAAGTATTGAAATTTTCCAAATTCACAAAAAATTATTTAAGAAAAAAAATAGTTTTTTATGGCATTTATTTTCTTTAAAAGTTTTAGCGAAAGTTTATTTTGATACAAAAATAGTCGAAGATTTAAAATCTATCCCAGTAGAAAATGAATTGGCGTTTAAAGTTAAATTTTTTCTTTTCAACCAATGAATTTCATAATTTTTTTGTAATCATCTTTAATGTCCATAAAATCTTAAATTAGATGAAGCTAAAACTGAGCATAACATGCAAGACATGATGAAGTGCGCCGGGTTATCCAGTAAGAGAAATATTTAATGAAATAGCAATTTCGGGCATTTCATTAATTAACTTTCATTAAGGAACGAATACATTTCAAACCAAACAAAAAAGTAAGAATGAGACTTTTTATAAAATGTTACCAAAAAAAAAACTGCCCTTACAAAAATTTAAACAAACCAAATTTTAAATTAAAATTAACACAATATTAAAAACTTTGCAACATTACACAGTGCAACAATCTCAACTTCATCGAACCAGCGACTAGCAAAACCCATTTGGGCTTTCTGGCTTAGTTCGTCAAAAAATTGTAAATTTTAGCTATTTTGAAACGCCAGATACATTTTTGTTTGTTTTTCGGCACTTGTTCTATACCTACAATACTGCGGTAGACGCAAGAACAAAATTCCAATCGGGTTACAAGAGATAGACGTGAGACAAATATTTCGTTTTTGTTAAGAAAAAAAAAAGGCTTAAAATCAAGTTTCAGTCAAAATATTAATGAGGCTATAAGAACAAAATCGGAAACAGAATTTCGCTGGTATTTTCAGAAAGTCGAAAAGCTGAGAGTTCACATTTTACGATTATGGGTTGCATTGTGTTTTTGCTCAAAGTAATCGGCTACAACATCGTCGCAGCTGATTTTGTATATTTAATTTGCAAGAGTTCTTCTATTGTGCAGTTTAAAATTTCTTTTTCATATTTAGGGGGCATTCACACTAGGCAATTCGTGCAGCTAAACTGATTAACTTTAACTTTTAGGCATCTGGGTGAGGCGAACATAAGATGGGTACAGACTACTTGCTTCTACGAGAACTTTCAATTCGTTTTAATTTCTTATTCGTACTCGGCAGAAAGCAACAGGGTGTGTAAATGTGTGTATAGGATACAAGCAATAAGAACTGCGGCGTATGAGCAACAAAGCAATTTCTCATCAATAAGAATCGAACAGTCCAAATTGCGACTTAGATTTACAAAAGTTTATTTACATTCGTATGTATGAATGTTTGTACATACATACATCAATATTGAAATAACTTTTTCGGCTGCGCTTATCATTCTGGTTTTTGCTTTATTCAACTCACTGTCAGTTTATCAAAAGAAAAATTGTTGAATCAAATTGCTTCGTTTGATTGTTTCTCATTAACAATTGCCTTGTTAACAGCAGCATCATTCATACTCGCTGCTGCAGCCATTGCGTGGGAAGCAGGCGCGTTGAGGTGGCCACTACAAGTAGATTTAACAAAATTGAATACATATTGCTGCGAGCTTTAATGAAAATAAACATACTCAGCTGCTCGAATTGAGGCTGCGGGCACTTGTTTGTGTATCGGAATTCTGTAAAGATAAGGACAAATAAAAATGTTATTTTATGAAAATCAGACTAAAAAAATTTTAAACATACAAAAATTTCTGTTTTCTTTCTCACCGTAACTTAATCGAAAATTTCAGTGTTATACACACTCGATTAACCCACTGTCCTCTGCTTAATTTAACAACTCCTTAATTTAATAAATTTTGCAATAATACAGGAAAGAAAAAGCCCATCCCTTAACTTTAAATTGTTCAATCAGAGTGAATCATTTTGTGGAAATGCTCATTAAAATTTATTAAATTAAAATTACCCTTGAGTTAGATATGGGCTTGAATTGCCTGGAGTCTGGTACGCCAGTGTAGTGCCTGCGTCATAATTTCCTGACGCTGAATGCGTAGCGGTACTTAAAACTATGGGAGCTGAAAATATTAGAAAAAGAAAAGATAAGATAAGAACTGTGAGCATCTTGCTACAACTGGAATACGATATTGTGTACAACGTCGTCAAGAATCATACGTACGCGAAAAATAAATCGGGTATTTATTTACCGATAATATCTAACTTCATCGGTGTCTAATACAATGTCTTTGTCGTCGCAGCAAAACAATTGTAATTATTATGCCAAATATTATGGGACAAAGAGGGCTGTGAAAAATCATATGGATTTGTATATATTTCAAAAATGTAGCTAAAATTTTCGCCTTGTAAATTTTGTAAACTTATTGGCCTTTTAAACGTTAAGGCTATGAACGCTCTTAAAAGTCCGTTCTCCACGGGATTCCAGTTTTACCAAACACAGTTACTGTACTCAACGTTTGAGCAAGTGAGAAAAGATCTTGCACGAAATAGGCCGTCAAGCAATCAGCTGTTTCCAAAAAACCAACGGATTTTGCTCATATTTTGGAAAATGACTAAAATCTTAAGTAGCCTTTTAAAAGTTTTTTTGTTTTTTTAATTTAATATTTTTGTTAGATATACAATTGATTTATTGGACATCTTCTTTGTAATCTAGTTCCTATCACGAAACGTGAAACTGCAACTGACACGTTGAACAATATTGTTCAAAAAGGCCTTTACTACTCATGTGTAGTGTGTAAGTTTACGTTTTATATCTTATCTCTCTGCTTTTGCAGGTACTTCCATTAAATAATAATAGAAAATAAGAAAATTGTTGTTTACAAACATGTTGCGTGTTCAGCGTAACTTTAATGCTTCGACAAACACAAATGATGACATGTTATTGAGCTGATATCAGTTAACACTATTTCAACAACACAGTCCGGCAAAAAGAGTTTCAACAATCTAATGAATAACAATATTTAATAAACAAAAGCACGAGAACACGAAAGCCCATCGTTCCATACCAAAATAATGCGTCTGTGCCAAGGATTAATAAACGGCGTATTAAAAACAAAGAATTCATTGCAATAAATATTGGAGCTCTTGATTTTTCTTATTTATTCTCTTTGCCATACAGTTAATTATATCAAATAGTTTATTTTTAACATGAAATCATGTTAAATTAACAAGAACCTGCTACAGATGGAACGCACTGTTGTAGCTTTAAAACAGAATAACGCGGCAATACTCCAGTCAGTCAATAGAGTTTGATATAGGCGGTGTAAGTACTATCGAGATATCGATAGAGTGAAGTATATCTTGCACAATTTCAGAAAATCTGATCACTTAAATGCTTCAGTTGCGACATGAAAAGCGTGTTCAGTCCAGCCAACATTACACTAAATTTTCATATCATCGCACCTGAATAAAGGCAACATATCAAACGTCATCGGTTAAATTCAGCCTGATTTATACATTAGAACCGTGAAGAAACACACTTTTCGGATGGGGAGCAGCGGGAATCCTGTTGCATTCCAAACACGAAGACATCGACAGGCCTTCGAAAAGAATATCTATAAGACTTTGATAACATTCCACACACACACACCCAACCACACACTTTGTTTTATTTGGACTTAAAAATAATAAGAGCTTAATGAAAGATTCGTTGCTTTCGAGATTTAAGGCCACAGATAAATTATTTATGTAGGATAAAAATATAACTTTACCATTTCGGTAATTCCTTTTTCGTGTAACAAAAACTGCTATCGATGTTAGAAAAAACACTAAAACACTAATAATAACTGCGATAAATAATGCAAAATTCATTTCGCGTCTAATTTAAAATGAATAAAAAGTTGAAGAACTTAACATTTTCAAAGGCAAATAAATTGTAGCGACTGATTGTTGTTAAACAATAATCGAATAATAATCGAAATTCGTATATGTACATACATACATATGTAGTAGATAAGAAACAAATAAGCTTTATCTTAACGTTAGATAAGCTTAAAGCTCGCAGTGATCGATTTTAAAAACCAAGGAGAGAAATAGGGGAAGGTTCGCAAACTGTATTACAAACATACAAATACCCCAGATGGCCAACTAGAATGTAAATTGATGGCAGCCCATCCATACAGATCACTGATCAAATGACAAGTCGCTTATGAGAGCAAACTGCAGTCTCTGTCAATCGCTTGGTAATAATAATTGCATTCATACACATTTTGTCCCTAATTGAGCTGTCATACAGAGTGCCTCAAAAGTCACTATGGGTTGTCAAAGTTTAATAGCCTCTTTCGTTTATATGTATTTATATGTATATACAAATTACAAAATGGAAATTTTTTACAGCAGGTATGGCAAATAATATCACTAAAATGGCTTCCATTCGCAATGATGGGCTTTAGAGAATTTTCCACAAGATCTTTCAAAATTTGTGACTGCAGCGCTTGAATTTCTGCAACAATGTTGGCCTTGACTGGCTCCTTCAAATTACCCTAAAAACAAATGTGGCGAACGCGCTGGCCAATTAATTGCTACAAATTATTTACTATCCAAACATTTTACATAAAATAATTGAGCTAAAACAATTAATGGCTGATGTATGTAAATAATAAAATTATATATTCTTGTTCCTTCTTCAGCTCTCTGCATTATATGTATATTCTTCAGGTATTATTCATATAATTTAAAAAAATTTATGTTTTATACAGAAGAAAAAGTCATTAAATATTTAAGCTCTATGTTGTACCAATCTGTGCCTTGGGTGAGTTTTTCCTCCAAGGCCTTTAAATATTCAATTTTAATATTATACGATGTCAGCGGCCAATAGACAGACAGATAAAGAATTCAAAATCAGCTGCTAAAAAATAAAAGCCCCAAGAAATTTATTGTGACTGCTACTGTAGGTTATGTTCTATATCACATACGTTACGTACATTTGGAGAATATCTTAAGTTCTGCAATAGAAACCGAAAGGCAAGTGTTTCCAAATCTACAGCATTTACTTTTTGCCTTTATTTTACTTATTTTACTTACCGCTTTCCAATATCCTTACGGGCACTTTTACCAGCACAAATACTTACCTGGTGTTAGCAAACATTATATTCTCCAAGTGGAGAATGTAGTCACTAGTACTTGTAGTCATCGCTGCCAGATTTTATGATTTATTGTCATTTTAACTCTTTTTTCTTATATACATACATACATATATATGTATGTATATATACATATATATATACATATATATATATATATATATATATACATATATATTATATATTTAGTTATATCAGTTATATTTAGAGGTTTAGTCCGTTTTACTTTTAAGCGAATTTTATTTTGTTAAAAAACATAAAAAAATCTTCAGATATATGTATGTATGTATGTTTGTAGTATATGTACTATATAACTGCAGTTTTTTATTTTATGTAATTTTTACTACATAATATATAAAATATTGTAACTTGTGTGATTTTATTTTTAATTATTTTACTTCTAACTTTTATAGTTTATAAAAAGTTATCGTTATATTCAGTGATGTGCAATTTGCTTGTTGTAACCCCACCGATAATTTATTTTTAGTTTTGGAACCTGTTATTGTATTGCAAAATTGAAAAAGCATTAAACTATTTGATTGTAAGTTGATTGCACGCACCACGCGCAACGTACAAAACCGACATTTGTTTTTACGTATGAAACTGTATAAAAATAACAAATGATAAGATTAAATACATAAATACTCGCTATTTTTAGTTTGCTGATGGCAAATGCCTTCGCCCAGTAAAGAGGAAAGAAATTCTTTTTGTTTTATTAAAAAAAAAACTATAAAAATTCATTTGTATTTATACAGTGACTGATTAACAACCGGTTATCGCGGTTATCTACATGACATCAGGGTTATGTTAAATTTAATATGACATGTACATGTTTTACCACTAACACACATTAATTATTTAAAATGGTGGTTATGTCATTGCCTGACAACTGCATTTCTCTCAAGAAACATTTTGTAAATTAAAAATCACAAGACAACCTGCATTTCTAACTGGAAAAAAAAATGAAAAAAAAAACAAAAACAAAATCTGGAAATCAGTTTTTAATTCTTTTGCTGATTAAAGAGATTATCACAATTACAAAAGCTAATAAATTCAAACTTAAGTTACGACATATTAATTCTTTAATTCAAAGTATTTTTATATTTTTTCTTATATATGTAAATATTTATACTTTTAGTTTTGATTTATTAAATTAGTTAAAATTAAGATGGGTTTATTTTCGGAATACATACTTGGTAACACTATTTGTAACAGTGAATCCTCAAATGGACGACATTCATGCAGTGTTTCATTGATTGGTTGTTTGTTTGTTTAAAGATCGTAAGCGAATAAAGTTTTATAAAAAAAAAATTAACAATAACTTTTACATATTGTCTTATAAATATACATACATATATTTGTAAATAATTATTTGTGTGTGTGTGTGTGTTTGCCTATCGTTTCTTGACTAACATATAGTCATATCTAGAATTAATCAAAAATATAATGGAAGAAAAATTCAGATTTGAATGAAAACAAATATTCAAGAATTCTATTGAAGAAGCAATATTTTTGTTTAATAATAAATTTTATTTGGTATGGCAACTCTAGAAAAGTTGTCTAACTAGTCTTTGATTTAGATTCCCTTCTTGTTTTAAGTCGTTGGTTGTTTTTATAGTTTGTGTGAAAATAGTATTGGAAAAAACTTGTTTACATTTGGAAATTTGGATTGTAGGGCGCTTGTTTCTCGTACAAGGCGCTATTTGGTTGTCCAGCACCAGCACCACTTACCGCTACATCATATGGTGGAGGATTCATGTTGGCAGCGCCCATTGTGGGATAAGGAGCTGTATTAGGATAAATGCTGCAAATAAACAAAAGCAAAAGTCAAAAGTAATGTGAATATTTTAAGAAAATGTTGTTTAAGACAATCATACCCAGGTGCTGGCGATTGGCTATGTGCGGGCATAGGCATTGGCATGGGCATTATTTGTGCAGGTGGTCTACAATGGTAAAAAAAAATTAAAATAGTTTTCGGAAAAATTTAATGGAGTTATTCGCTTTCTAATACACAATTTTCATAAGAATTTTAGCTCAAATAAATACTATTAAGAAAAAACTGCGATTGAATAGAAAATTTACTATTTTCTCGTACTATTATTCGATTAAGTTTTTTTCAGACTTTTATTGAAACAAATATATGTATGTAAGTACGTACATATCGATACCTTAATATAGAAAGGCCCTAAGTAACGTTTTCCTAACTTTTCAGGAGAGAGAAAAAACTTGATATAAATTGAAGTTTTTTAGTCGCATAACTTTTTTCAACTGCTTATATTTTTGTTATTTTTAGTCGGATCACGTCAATTTTCTTTAACAATGACATGTTGCATGATCATCTTTCGAAATTTACAAAAAAAAAACTCGATTTGAGAGAAAAAAAACGAGTTCGGGCCTTTTCATATTAATGTAACGCTATACATATGTACGTACATACAATATAATATATTTCTCTGAGTGTTATTTCTAGTGGGGGCATTAACTAAATGTCAAATAAATAATAGTTCGAAAATTTTTTCAAATTTCTTTTAAAAATTTTCAATTAATTAAAAAAATATTCGAGTAGTAATTTTTAAAAATGCACAAAGAATTGGAAAGTAAGTTCGAAAAATATATAAAAATCATTTAAACACTTTTCTAAAAAAAAAATCTTCAATTATTCGAATAAATATTCGACACATATATTTGAATAATTATTAGTAAATTTTTAATTATTCGAGTAATTGTTAAAATATTTTTTAGAATAATTATTTGCATAAATATTCGATAATTGCTGGTGGAGATTTCAATGGAACAAATATGTATGGAATAATTTTTAATACCAAAAATATACCTAAAAGAACAAAAATCATATAGAAGGTTTATTCGAATCAGACAAATAATTATGCCATCAAATTTGCATAATACTTTGAAAATTAATTTAAAATAAAACTTTAAATGATTATTATTATAAAACTTAAAACAGTTACTGTAATAAATATTTCAATAAACATTCGAATAAATGTTCGTCTAATATTTTTAATTAAGACTTGATCGGAACTCTTTTATTTATAAAAAATTAATTTACACGCAACTTTTTCAGTTGAAAATGTTATAACTTTTTCATAGTGGAAAATATTTCGCCCATATATTAGTTTTCAAGTTCGCGTGGAAAAATATAAAATCTAAACTTTTATTATTTAATTAAAAACCACAACTGTTTCACCAATTTTCAAAATAAAAGTATTTTCATACAAAAAACATCACAATTCTTTGGTCCGAATATAAGAAATCTTTCTATGGGTTTTCATTTTGAATTGAAACTTTTTTTAAAGCCCTATTTTGCAACCCATCACGCGTGACATTTTTGACGAAAACTTTCTGGTCACTGCTGTGATACATCAACCCCTTAATTACTTGTGGCTTTAATTGGAAATCGATCAATCAGGCGGGGGGAAAAGTCAAATAAACAAATTTACCAAGTCACACTTACAATTGCTGTGGATACGGAGTTGTGTAGGATTGTGTATGATACGTTGTTGTTGTAGCGCCAACTGGAATTTGTGTCGCATTATAGCCACCTGGTGCTGTGTGCGTAGTTGAGGTTATCACAACGGGCGCTAAAATGAAATATAAAATCAGTTATTTTAGGATTAGTTAAGTTAAATTGACATTTAAAATAATTTTAATCCAGACAGACATCCAATCGGCGGAAATGTTATTTAGAAAAGCTTTCACAAAAGGAATTCTACCATTTGGCTGGGTTGGTTCTTGCTGAGGTTATGCTCCTTTACCGATAGGAAATTCAACACATAAATGATGTTATCGACTGCACGATAAATACATATGCAGTGAAAACAATATAAGGAGGTTTCCTTAAGTGAACATGGTTCTTCATTGCATAAAATTAAGACTTTAAAATCTATCCCTTTTTTATAAAAAAAAAAAAAAATACACAAGTCAACAGATTTTTTAACTTAAATTTGTTCATGGTAACTCAGGTGTCGTTGAGTACATCGCCTCAAAAGCCCTCCCAACCTATGATCTTATAATGCTGGTTATATACTGATAATATCCCTACGAATAAAAAAACTCGGCAAATTTAGCGTGTTCTTATAATTGTTAATAATTAATAGCTAATTTTTCATATATTTTACAACATATTTTTTGAGCAGACCTCGTATAAATGAGGCTTAAATGTACATGAAAGATATCAAATAAAATTTATTAATTATCATTCTTGAAAACTAAAAGAAATCAATTAAAGGTGACTAAAAGCCAGTTTTTCGGATATATTTAGTTCACATTAACAAATTATGGCGTTTTTCTGTGGACTTAACTGTGGCGAATTTCCCCAATCAACGAATTTCAGGTCTCATTGAAATTCTCACAGCTTTCTTAGTTTAAGCAATTTTTTTGTGTTTTTTCTGAACTAAAACTTTATTGAAATATTTTCAATCCAACAATTCGCGGTAACAGAATAAGTCTTGTTTGAATTCGGACCCACAAAGGCTCAATCAATAAACATTTTTGTTTTTTGTTTTATTCTTCTTTCACATCAAACTTTGTTCTTTGGATAAGAAAATATGTTCACTGAATTTTTATGAAATACTGTGACAGCTGACTGCAGCTGGTCTAGAAAAATCTTTGGTCTTCAACCTTTTTTACAGTTTAAACGTGGTTCAGGCTTGTCTTGACATGTTACTTATTTCAGGTTTATCTTAGTTTAATCCAGATGTATTGGTCGCTTAAACTCTAGTTGGAGTTGTCCAAAAGTACATACTGGCAAACTATAATACAAACTGAAAACTCTAATACAAACTAGTCTAATTGTCGTACAAAAAACTAGACCACAGCCTCTGATCTACAGGCTAAAAAAGGGCACTTAGTTCTGAAAGATATGAAATGTTTCTATTTTTTCTCTTAGACTTTTTCTTGGGGGTTTTCATAAGTGACGCCAGGTTCGTGTACAATTTCCGACATTTCAAATGCGCGATATCTCACAAGCACTTTGTTTTAATGTAAATTGAAGGACGGAAAGTGCTTAATAAAAGCCTTTCATAATTAATGACATACAAAAACTAAACAAATGTCAGATTTTAAAGGTGTGCCACACGATGTCGAGCGTTTACGTTTGCCAACATATTGAGCAACTGAAACCCGAGTTAAAGCAAACTAAGAGATCTGCAAACTAAGTGATGAAATCAATTTTTTTACTTTTACGTTCGATATTGTGGGGACAGTTCCCAAAATTCTTCAACGAAATCACTTGTCTTTTTAGTTTGGATTTTTTTTCTCTTTTTAAAGAAATCAAAGAACTTTTGGAGATCTTACTTTTTGGAAATAAAACATCCACATTTCTTTTCCTTTTCCTGGCGTGAGACTTGCACATGACAAATATAAAAACCGCGCAAACAAAGACCAACAAAACGCAAATAATAATTGTACAGGTATCCGGATCAATGTGCTGCATTTTACTGGTCATAATTTAGAGTTTTACTTGTTTTCATTAAAAATGTTTGCATTTTTTTCTTTCTTCAGGATTTAATTTAGCAAATTTCTATTAAATATGAGTATTAATTATTCAAAGTCACAACAACGACTAAATTAAGTATAAATATTTTTTATTTTTTGGAGAATCTTATAGTGCTGCGGTCTTAAATTGTATAATAGACGATGCTGAGAAAAGACAACTGAATAAATAGTGTTTTACGTCTTATTGTCTAAGCAAAACAGTAGCGAGCAAAAATATAATTAATTGATATTTTTGTTTAACTTATTTGAAAAGGAAAATAAGAGAACTTGTTGCGCGATAAGATAAAATTTTGTGTATCGAGTAGAGAAATACTACGCTGTAACCCCCTTTTTTGCACAGTGTAAGTTTTTTGTTTGTTTGTTTGGACATTAACAAACAAAACTAAGAAGCCAAAACAAAACAAAATGTCCTTTTGACATACATACATACATTTAAGATTAAGTCTAGACTTCTGTCAAGAAAGTTTTGCCTAGAAAAGTTGCATGAACAATATGTTGACTCGTTGATAGCAGAAAGTTGCTTAACTCTGAGCTTTCGACAAGTTATCAGCTAAGAATAGAAAAGTATGCAAATTAAAAAAATCTGAATCGTAGAGGAAACACATATTGTGTAAAAAAAGAATTTACTGATGGGAAAACAATTATGAAAACAAATCGAAAATGTTTTTTAACGCGTATTGTTTAACTTGCGATTTTGCACGCATGTAAATTTTTAAACGCCCGGTAGTTGTCGACGAATTAATGCGTTTTATTTCCTTTCACGAACAAATGTTAAAAGTTTAAGAAATTTTACTTAAGCCGGAATTTTCTTCCATCATCTTGTTGATGAGATTGATGAATTTTTTCCTTGAAATTGCTTTGTTCACAGCACAATTCTTATTGCTTGTATCGCTGTTATTTTTCTTGCGATCGTTGTGCTTTTTGCGCAGTACGAATAAGAAAGTAAAACGAATTGAAAGTACAATCGACTTTGTACTTATTTTATTATCCACTCACACAGATGGCTAGAAGTTAATCAGCTTAGCTGAAAGAATTGCCTAATGTAAATGCTCCCTAACAGAGGCTGCTTAAGATGTTACATGTGTGTGAAGTTAGCTGCGTCGTTCAGGTCTGATTTTAAAATCTCTGTTTTTTTGACAGAAGCTGTTATTTTAACAGAATAAAATATATTATAACATTTACGTTTAATTTAAATAGTTTTAATAGAAAATGTTAAAAATACAAGTCGTATTCAAATTTTTGAATAGAAGAGCACGGATGGTATCGTCTAAACTTGATATGTAATGAAGACATACAACATAGAGAGAAAATACGGATGAAAATTTTACAGCCGTACGGCTCTCATCGTTTTTTTAAATTTCTTCACACATTATTTTACATCAGGGATGTATTTTTATGTAAACATTTTACTTTGTTTTGGCCTTATACCAATGGTCTAAACGTAAAAAAATCTGTCGTTCTCATTTTTAAAATATGGCGATAATTTCATAAGATTTTCTCTTTGGTTTTACGAACGACTTGCATTACCGTCTAAATACCCTTTTAACATGCAACATACTTTTCAATATCTTAGCATTTATCGTCTACATTACTTAGAAGTCGATAATTAAGTAACGACTTGATTATTATATTATATCGTATAAGTCGTTCATGTTATTTATTATTTACAGTCTGCATTATTATAAAATAATGAAGAGAATACTCTTTAGCTAAAATTTATTAAAGCATTTTAGTAATATTTATGTAGATTTGTTTAAACAAAAAAAAACTCAATCGAAACTTTAAGAAGTTTATAAATTGCTGAACACAAAACTATTTCTGCTAGAATGATGGCCAACCAGCAGATCCATGATTTTGCGCACAGCTGTATAGAGACGGCGATTGCAAATCACCTGTGCGTGTTTGACTTGTTAAATTGGAAATGACGTCAGGTTGTATCCATCAATTTGGGTTTTTGTTTTTGTCTGTTAATATTATTATGGTTTTTTATTTCACAAATGCAAAATAAGCACATTTATAATGTTTGTTTTTTTATTGCAGCACCAGTACCGCGTTTATATCTGTTTGTAAAAAGTTGTCTTATTCAAGACTTCTCGATATTCTCAAAATAATGTTAAAGCTTATTATTTACGTTAAAACAATGGATTAAAATAAATTTGCCAGTAATCGCCAATTTTAGATTTTAACATCGATGACAGAATTTTTAATTGTAAAATTTAACTCTAACTGGCAAAAGAATAATATATTATAATATATATATATATATATATATTAAAATGGTCCCATATAACAACCTCTACGAACCCCCTATTGTGAGATGCTTAAAAATTTTTTCAAATCCCGATATTTATAATGCGAAATTCTGCGGAAAGCCTGGACTTCCTTTTACGCTATAGGCTGCAGGAGGAGCTTGTTAGATTTGCAAACTGCGCCCGCAAAATTTTAAAAAAATTTTATAGCGAATTTTAATAAATTCAATGCATCGTTCCAGCGTATAACGTTTCACTTTTATTAATGTCATAATTTTTATTTGTTAAATGTCGGGTAGTGACATCTTGATACATGGCAACTGTTCGAAACGGTGGGCTAATCAAACTGAAACGTCCGTCCTACTGGAACACGACGTTGTTTAGTTGTACTTTCAACACTTCTTTTAATAGAATAGAATAAAATAAATTTTCCGCGATGGGAGTAACATTGGAAACTGGTCAACATGGTATATTGCTGAGTCCGAGAGTCTTTCTCAGCTAAAATAGATTTAAAAGTGCGAGTTGGAGAACATACCAGTGGCGCTGGTTTCTAATACTGCTTCGATTGTGGGCAGTGATTCGATTGCTTTGGTGACGTTCATGGAAAACTTTTACAACAAAATTGGCCACAAATTATTTGTACTGTCAAATTAAATAGTTTAATGTAAATAGTTTTAATTTGTGCACGAATTATAGAAACGATTCATTGCTTATTTTATATACAGCACTGAGGTTATTGATTATTGTTTAATACAATATTTGCATTAAGTTCACAATTAAAACGTACTTAAATATTTTATTAAAGAATACGTCAATGTATTTTTTCAAATTAAGTTTGCCGCAACTGTAATTAATTATGAAGATCTTTTTGAATTCTTGTGAAGGTAAGCGCCAGTATTCGCCGCCTACTGCCTATCTTTATACAAATATTAGTGCTTTAATAACAATTAAGCCTAATTTTGAAACAGTATCGTTTTGTATATTAACATTTTTTAATTCTTCCTTGCTTTTAGGAACGTCATATGACAATTTGCACTAATCAAAAGGCACTGAAAACATTAATGATGAACTGTTCGCTGAGGACATCATCTTCTGTATAGAATATTTTTTTTTCTTGGAATATTGTGCATAATACATTTGTATGTCTGCATAAAACACAATTTTCTTTCCAGGCGATTTTGTTTCATTGTTTTTTTACGTTAAATAATTAACTAATCTTTAAAAAATTTTAATACATATTTCAAAAAAGGAAAACAGATTATACATACATACATCCATATACATAAGTTATAAATAACTGAAATGTATTTACATACGTTGTTAGGCGACATGAGTTTTCAAGAACGTGTTACAGCAGATACAACAGACTTTCTTTGCAGGCGTTTTTCCTTTAACTTCAATGTCTGCCATCTTAAAAACAATGCGGTGGCTACAAAAATCACGGCTAAGACCACAATGCACAAAAATGCAATAACTATATTTATATATAATTTCATTTAAAGGAATAAATTCGTATATAAAATGCGTTCTAGCACGTAAATAATATTAAATTGCAATGAGTTAGTTTCGTTTTTAATTTATTGTAGAAAAATACTCATGTATGTATTAAAAGTGATGTAAACATATAGGGAAAAACTATATAAATCAATTTTATTGATAAGAATCAAAGTGTTAAGATATACATACATGTATGTAAGTTAATTTTTAACGTACTTAGATAAAATTTTATCAATTTCGAGTAATTTGGCAGAGCCAATTAAATATACTAGAGCCCCACATTATATGAGATAATGGAAAATACTTAATAACCAAATAAAATGAGTGCAACATTTTTCTTGAAACTTTTTCACATTTCAATATGTAAAGGGTTTTTTTTTTAAATTTTGTATAAACTAAATCTTCTAAAACAACTTTTGATTTTTCAGCTAAAATCTAATAAAATCTGAAATAAATTAATGAAGATTTTTAGGAGCCAGAGCACAAAATAAAATATGTTAACTTCTTGCCACCCAATTCTTTTCGCATTTTTCTGAAGTTTGAAAATAGTTATATATTGGGTGTTTTTTATTGAGGTATAGAACTTTAAGTTGGCATCACTCTTTTAACTGGCGGCCATTTTGTCAGCTGTCAAGTGATTAATATTTAGTTTGGTTTGCCATTTCATCATGAACAGGTTGACAAAAGAACAACGCTTGCAAATCGTGCAAATTTATTTCGAAAATAATGGTTCAGTTCGCGAAGTTTACCGCAAGCTCCGTCCATTTTATGGTCGACATAATCGTCCATCAGAGCAATTAATTCGGTTAACCATGGATCGTTTTCGCACTACGTTTACTCTATGTGATAATACGCATCCGCAGAGACGTCGAACAGTGCGCACCGAAGAAACAATTGCCACTGTAGAGCAAAGTGTTGAAGAGGACCCGAATGAATCGATTCGCCACCGTGCACAGCAATTGGAGCTTTGTCCATCAACCGAATTGTCCGAATTTGTCCGAATTGGATGGCATGAATGTGGATGAGTTGTGGTTCCAACAAGACGGCGCTACATGCCACACAGCGCACGTCACAATCGATTTATTGAAGGAAACATTCGATGAGCGCATAATTTCGCGGAATGGACCTGTCAATTGGCCACCAAGATCGTGTGATTTGACACCATTGGATTATTTTCTTTGGGTATATGTGAAGTCGCTCGTCTACGCCAACAAACCAGAAACGTTAGGGGACTTGGAAGCCAACATTCGTGGCGTTATTGCCAACATACGGCCCCATATGCTCGAAAAAGTGGTTGAAAATTGGACCTGTAGAATTGGCTTTATTCGAGCCAGCCGCGGCGGCCACATGCCCGAAATCATATTTAAACATTAATGGCATAAAATTATCCTTCCAATAAAGCCAAATTGATGGACATTAAAACGATTTTCTTGTGTTTTATTTCAATTCGAAGTTCTATACCTCTAAAAAAAACACCCTGTACATACATAAATAGACAACAACAAAAAAGTATAAAATTAAGATTTTATTAAAGAAAGTAAAAATTAATATAACAGGTGGAAAAATGTCTTTTTAAATAAGTTGAACTTTGGAGTTTTACTTAAATAAAAAAAAATTATTTGAGGAATGGAGGTTAAAGGTTATGTTGAAATTGAATTTGAAAGATAAGTAAAGTTGAATTAAAATTTTTTTGTAATAATATGTGCCGTTAAAACCCCTTTTTAAATATTATGAGAATATAAAAATTAAAGTATGCAATGTTTTGCTTTTAGGCGAAAGTTTCAAGTTTAATTTTCGCACAATCCGCATAGAATTTATTGTTATTTCTTGTACTCGTATTTGTAGCATTTTTTGTGAACAAAAATATAATTTTTGATATGCTATACTTAATAGCGACATTAAAAAAATGTTTTAAGAAATAATTTCGCTTTTGCACGTGATTTTCTAAGAGTAAATCGAAAGTTTAAAAACTCATAATCAAACATATACATACATATGTATTTTAAATTACAATTGTGCCATTCAACTTTGGGTTATTCCTGATTTTTAACTTTATACGTTTGCTTATTAATAAATTTATTAACCATTTGTGCTTATGTCTTCTGGATAATTTTGGATTGTTTTCCTTTTTTTAACTTTTTAGTTAGTAACACGCAATACATATGTACATACTATGTACATATGTATATGTAGGTACGCATTTAATTACCAGAGAAACAAAATATGTATGTATGTACATATGTATAATGAATGCTCTAAAAAAGATGCAGTAATAACCTGATAATTTGATCTAATAACCCAAAGAAAGGTTCTTTTTAAAAATTTCGAAAATAAAAACAAAAATTGTATTGAAATTTTTGATGAGATGTAGTTAGTAAATAAGATTGTTTTATTCATTTCAAACTGTTATTGCAGTAAACAACGAAATATCGGCTTTAGTTTTAAATTAAAAACACATAAGTTACATACATATACATAAATAGATTTTTACACATTGAAAGAACATTTGTTTCAACGTCTACTGATTTAATGTGGTATAATTAAATGACAACACTTTCGTTTCCACAATTTTTTGAAATTTGTTTTGACGAGGTTTCTTTATGGTCTATGGAAAAATGTCCGCATATGAGTTTTATTTCATTTAGTCCTTCGTTTTTCAATAAAATTTGTCCATCTTTGTGCTATAAATGTCTCTTTGTATCAATTTCCTGAATGCCGTCAGCTAATATGAAATATTGCTCAAACAATGTAAGTTTACCAGCTTGCAATTTTCTATAAACTTTTTTATTAAAACATTTTGCAGCAATTAAAGTTACTAACATTTCTAACTTGTACATTTTAATACATCTATCATGTATTGAGACTATTCACTATTTAAAGCTATTTATATTTGTTCAAAATTCTTAACCACTGTAACGATGGCACAATGTGTTTCAATTGAAAGATGAAAAAAGAGAGATGTCTCTTCTTATTAACCGTTAAACAAATTAAAAACTAAATAAGTACATCTGTAAAAAATAAAAATAAAATCCTATATAAATAAATATGTATATGGCATTAATCTTTTTTTAATATGCTATTTAAATAATAACAAGAAATAAAAATAATGCTTTATAAACTGAAATATGATGAAAAAAAACTGTCAGATGCAAAAATATGACCTAAACATTGATGCCAAAATTTATAACGAGTTCAAAACATGTACCTAAATAATTAAACCGCAACTGCCTAAGTTGCATTCAAAGAAGCACGCAATTGCATATTTGTAGTTTCCCTGATAATTTATAATTAGTTACTACAGTTCGACTAACAATATCAAGATTTTAATTACAAATCTCGCTTGGAAGGAAACAAAAGAAAAAAAAAGTCAACGGCAAACAGGTTTTCTACAGAAATTTTCTTTTTGTTTCTTTTTCTTTTCTATCAAAAGTGTTTTCCTAAAATTGAAATTTAGTGTTTGACCCGTGTCTTGAAACTGACAGCTAAAACTATTGTAAAGCCTTCGAAACCTTCGAAGAGAAAAAACTTACAATTAAATTAGTGTTGATTCAGCTCTTTTTTTGTCGTCCCTTATGGAAAAAGCTTAAAATTATTTTTGTTCTTCTGTTTATGCCAGCGACAGAGAAGTTATCACAAAATAAGTATTAATATGTATTAATATTTTTAATGTGTATCAAATGAATCATATTGCAATCAAAACAACGTACTACGTATGTATGTATGTATGTATGTATGAAGTTATATGCCTTTTATAAAGTACATACATACGTACCTAAAAAAAATAAGAACGACAATTTATCGCTGGTGAAGCACAAATATTCGTTATCTGGCAATTAGATATCGCATTAAGCAAAAATTCAAGTCTGTTATGTATGTACATAGTTAAGACTTTATATTTACTTTTTCAATTACTTACCAGATAAAACTGCTCCTCGCTGTTTGCGGGAACAGCAGTACCCACAGCAGCTCATAATAACGAAAGCAATAAAGAAAAACCAAAATATTCCCCACAGATCCATTGAGTCGTCGAAATCGTCAATGTCGTCCAAATAACCCACTGTAAACTTGTACAAATTTGCTATATTATATTGTGTTTAACTCCATGATAATGTTTTTTATTACATACTTGTGTATATTTCACAATTGTTAATAATTAAACAATTCTCTTGGGTTCCACTTGGTGCCGTTAATTGGAAGAGCACTTTTTATATGAACACTTTGGCATTTAATGGTAAAAATACGTTTTTATTATTTTAACAAAACTTTATTAACTATTGCGCGAATCTCTCCAAAAAATTATGAGAATGATCCGTTTGAGAGTTTATTTATTTATTCCGACAGATTTCTTCCTTCAAAAACGTCTGTACTGCATTCTAGCGGTTTTGATGTTAATTTGTGTACATACAAGATAGAAAATCATTTCCTAGTGGCGAATATGCAAACTAAGCGAAATGCCTAAACCGTATTTCGTTCTTGGTAAAGTATTGGGGAAAATCAAATAAAAAAATTTGACTACTTATTAATATGAAAAGTTATTTTGATATTCAAACACGAAAGTTTTTCAAAGCGAATTCGGGCTAAAAATATGTTATATACGAAGGCAAATTCAATTGGGCTTGGAAGCTTTTAGCACTCAAATTGGAAGGCGAATTCATTATGAACATTTTCAGCCTTTGAATTTTACCTTGTTTTAAAAACAAAACTAATTAATGGCAGCTACGCTTCAGAGCACAAGTTATGTATTTGGTTTTTCTTAAATATTCATAAAATGATTTGATAGCTTAATTTGAAAACTAAACTATTTTAAGGTAAATTTGACATTTTTATATATTTTTTACAATTTTCTATAATTTTTCGACAGCCGGAATAGTCAAGTGAAATAAGATTTTGACATTAAAAGAAAAAAAATTGCTATGAAAAAATGCCTGTTGTTGTTATGTTGTACTTATTCTTTCATATAAACAGCTGCGCCTTCGGTTTCACCGTTAAATTAAGCACAAAAATAGTGAAGTCGATATCACTGTCTGACGAATTGGGTTGTCAAACAAATTATAATTTACTTTGTATTGAAAAAGTGTGCCAAAGTCGTGAATCGAGTTAATTTAAATATTGTTGAATATTTTCAATCATGTCCAGAAAAAATAAAAGTGGCCTTGGAAAAACTCAGAAACGCAGAAATAGACGTGCGATAGCAAGAAAATTAAAGAGAATTAAGGAAGCTGCAGGAATGGCTAAATTCAATGCGGCCATCGCGCTAGATGGGGATCAAAAACAAATTAGGGTAAATATAGCACACAATGAAAGTAATGTGAGTAAAAATTTTGATTATTTTTATATTATTTCCCTAAACTGAGAGATCAACTCCTTGATTCATTAACAGTGGTGAACGTGTTCTCACAACAAACTTCTGTATATGTATGTATGTATGTACATACATACATATGTATGTTGTTTTCTTTGAACACAACCTGCAGTAGAATCTACAGTGATTTGGAAATGAAGCAACATTTGAAAGAAAGACACCAACTGTTAATTTAGCATTACATTGCACTACCATTCTAATTATTTTATGTTGTACCAGCATACCTGGAAAAGTTTGATTTGACTCAACGGACGATGCTGGTTACATATGTACATATGTATATATATATACATATATTCATACATAAATATATGTGTTCATTACGAAAACTGTGTGTTAAAGATTTAATGAGGTGTTCCATATTATTATAATTGCTACTAACATCTATACATATAGTATGTATATACATATGTATATATGACACCACCTCTAATTCTGGATGTTTGGGAATGTACGTATTCTGTTAAACACGGTTTTACACACGTACATAATGACCTCTGAAGATATTTTTTTAAAACTAAGCAATTAATTATTTTTTAAACATTTTTAATTTTAAACAATTTCATTTTTTTCAAAGAATGATGGATTTTTTGTCGAAGCCATCGGCAAATTGTTAGTCTTAAATTCATACAATGTATTGTAAAGTATGGTTTAAAGAAGTGTTTCAAGGGTCAGATTTAGGGATCACATCAGGTATACTGTTATTTTTGGAGCTGCAGCGTCGCTGAACATTCTGCTTTACTCGTATGTGCCATATGACACGAAATCAGAAATAGTTTATTTAAAATACGGTAACTTTCGTTCCTTAAATTTCGGCATACAGAAACTACAACAAACTTGCCTTTTGTTCATCACACACGTGTTAATCTTTTGATCCGCCGTTATGATGTTCAACATTTTATAAAATAATGAATAATTTACTTTTTGTAAGAGGAGCGCATCTAAATTTTCAAATTTTACATGTTGACCTTGAGCGGTTTTATTACAGATTTAATTTCCAAGATATTTACTAAAAAATAACACATACATAAAATATATATTTTAAAGTAACTTCATAAAGATGTAAACAAATTTTTTGAACTGGTTTTTAATATTTACTTACGTGTAAGAGAGTTTGTATATAGTTCAATTTTGCTGGCATACCTTCAAAAGCCTTCCTTATTACATTTATTAATCTCCGTGTTTGTTCGCTAAAGGCGATCTGATTATTAGGGATACATTACTCAGTATTGGAGTAAATTTCTTCATTGCAGTTTTGTACAGTAGACATATTGGTCTAAACCAGGAAAGGATCAGACCAAAGTAAAATAGACTTAAAAATAAAAAGATTAATTCTTTTATCGAATCGAGGTAACTGCACAAGCATTTTATTTCTGATTTTATTAATACTTGGAGCTTTTCTGAGGGTTAAATTAGTAAAGCGTGTTGATATCTAATAGTAATAGAATAGTAAGTGGCGGCCGTTCCTATTTATTTTGTATTAAATTTTTTAATTTGCCTGAAAAAGGTTAACACAATAACTTGCCTTGAACGTTAAGATATTGTTAAAATCAAAATTGCAAATTATATAATTAATAAAAAAATTTGGCAACTCTATTACCTGCTGTTTATTAGAAGCTTTTAAGCTTACTTTTTCAACCCCCATATGAATAACAAAGAAACAACACGACCACCTATTTTTTCTCTCAAACAAAAAAGTTTCTGTAAAGAAAAAAATTTGACTCATTCATTTTGTGAGGAGCCAACACTTAAAAAAAAAATCAGGAAAAATTAACTATATGACGAAATTTACATCAACCTAGAACTATTTTTTACCAAGGAAAAAAACGTTTCAATCAATACATAGAAGATTCCTAATTGTAACTACCTCCAGTTTATTAAAAATTGAATTAAAATCCTTATAATAATTAAGAAAAGAGAACAACATAAGTACGTAACTATGACAAATTGTGATTTATATGATGTTTGGTCCAAGGCCTGTAATCATTATGACATACCTGAAGACACAATTCGTTCCTGGTATGAACGTGTACGGACTAAACTGAATGAGGATGCCACTAAACGTGTCTACCACAATTGGTCTTGCATGTTGGCACCCAAACGTAAAGAATTGGAAAATACCAAACCGCATATTGTTTTGGCTGCCTTTTTCCAATATTATGAATTCGATTTGGAACGAAATTGTGCCCAAGATAATTGTAAAATATTTAAAGAATTTTGTCAAGATGGCATGATCGAAGATGTAAGTATGATTTTATAAACATTTATTAAATAAAGAACATACATACATTTAAAAAGAGTATTATGATTTTGTTTTAGGAAAATGTGAAACAACTAGTTTGTCGTTTATTGGGTGAACCGAGCACGGAAGCAGTTAGTGGCGATATTGATTACGACATGGCGTTTCTGCAGGATTTAGATTTGTTAATATTAGCGTAAGTATTTTAAGTAATTAAATTTTTGTACTCAGGTTAGCTTCGAAAAATCAATTAGTCAATCTGTGTTCTTTCGTTGCTTGTTTATAATGACTATTTAAAAAATTTTTAGAGCAATCGCTGTGAACTGGATTCTATTAGATTGGTTTTAGTTTCCCTTTAGTTTCTATTTTGCAAAATAATGTTTGAGTTTTCAAATTAATGGAACTATTCTTCTGCTGGAATTTAAAGATCCTGCTTTATAATCATGATTTACAACACTACAGTAAAACAGTAAATTATAATAAAATAATTCTGTTCCTTTGAGAATTTTGTACGAATTTTTTGTGTATATAAGAAATTATATTTCCGAGTCGTTTCGATTATACTGGGAACAATAAACAAAACCAGCCAGCAAAATATGATGATGTGCTTGAAGTAGTTTTATAGGCGTGAGTTGGCTGATTTCGGCTACGATGAGACACTTTCATTAAAAAACGCCGAATGTAATTAGTGCTCGATTTAACTAATTTGCACATAAAATTTTGCTCCTCAAGATTAAACAATTACAAAATTCAAATTAACATTGGAATTAGTTTGAATACCAACGGCGTTCCATGACAAAGAAGAATTCAGGCAATTTCACTATCAGAGCATAATTGTATCTACAGTTTTCTGGGGGCTGCCAAAGTTCTTTTCACCACTATATATGTATGTATGTATATGATCGGATTAATGTGCCAGCATTTAGTTCCTTTGTCATTTGTATTATTTTTTTGTGGAGATTTTTTAAAATACTGGAAACTTGTTAGCACTGTGTGGGCCTTGTTCTTGTGGTCTAAGCAAAGTCACAATTCTATATTTTATTTATAGCAGCACATCTTTAGGTGCAGTTTGTTTCTAAAATTAAAATACTCGTAATTATCATTAGATTCAGTCAATTTAAATAATTTGTCATACTTCAAATTCTGAAATTTTGGCGCCATTTTAAACTTTTCATGGATCTTAAGTTTTCTCAATTTTGAATTTTTATATTTGTCTTTAAAGACTTTGAGGAACTCCTAATAATATGCAGTTAACCATTACTACTAATATCTGTGGAGTTTTACGATAACAGCTTAAATCAAGATAAGACGCAACAATTTATTTTTTGGCAGATATTTCAATGAAAATCTGCCGTTATGAATAAGTTTAATAAACGAAAATTAACAAAAAAAAAAATCAATAATACGAAGAAGAAGTTTACCAGACAAAACATGTAATATTTTCTGAAATTACTAAAATTAAATGCACTTTTTGCAATTTCAAAATTCGGCTTAAGGTGTTATAATAAAATGCGACAGATATTTTCATGACAACATTGAAAAAAATGTAATGAAAACATTTACAAAGGAAACATTTAGTACCACATCTTCTTTAACACGCTTCTTTACGTTGTTAGTTTGATATCTCAAATAAAAAAATTATTTACTACTTTTTGAGAATTTTAATAGTAAGCAAAAACTATTTTGGTTTTCTTTTTTAGCTCAACGCCAGATGTCTATAAAAACTACGCAGAGTTGTCACGCAAAGAATGGTCAACAGCTGGCAAAAGCAACTTTGATATGTTGCGGCGCAAGGTAAAGTAGCCTCATTGTACAATAGATCACTCAAAATATTATTTGGGATGTCAAGAAGTGCTTTTGTATTTGTTTAACCGGCAGTTTCCCATATAGGGTGGGTATAAAACATTGCGTGCAAAAGGCACAAATACGAGTACTTTTTATATGGTAGTTTTAAAAACAAGGAAACATTGTAGTTTTCCAGCTATTGTCAGCTTGCTGTAGCTCATGTTAAAAACTTTGCCGGAAGTTAGTACATGGTCTTTAGCAGAAGTTGCTATTTTGAACAATTCGATTAAGAACTTGTGAAAATTCCCTGAAATCATTTGAGAAAAATAGAAAAAACTCCTTCAAACACAAACTCTTTAATGCCATCTTGCTTTCAGTCTTTGAAGTACCGTATCGTATTAAATGGAGAAATGATTTCATTTTCCGAAATCTTATAAATGCGTAAGAGCAGGCTCTGTCTTCGATCCATTATTTTCTCGAACGAGAATGTATCCTATAGACGCAATTTTTAACCCCACTCTATTGGAAACTGCAGTTGAAAAAATATTAGAAAATGCCTTTCACGACTTTAGGCGTTCCAATTTACTTACATGCACTCTTATTTTTAATAACTCTTTAACATTTGTAAATCTTTTTTTTAGACCTTAACCACCCTTTTGGCCCTGGATATTTATCAGACTCCAGAATTTAGTAATAAATATGCTAAAATAGCTCGAGCAAATATTGAACAAGAACTTAAAGAACTAGAAAGTTGTTAAAACTAAAACTATTCTAAATATCATACAATTGTCTCCAGGCAATTCAAAATAATTACATATTTTGAAATCGTTTCGAAAGTTTTTTAAAGTTTTTGTTTCCTTAAATATAAATTCCTAATTTATTGATGAATTTCGGCTTATTGCTTGTTATTAAAAATTTATATAAAATAGTTTACAACAGCAATACATATTAATACAAACCATAGTTGTAAATGTTTTTATACAATATAAAATTTGCAAATTTTGACGAATCCAATTTAATTGATATTTACAAAAAAAGTTTATTGCATAACAGTTTTATAAAACCCAAAAGGAAATGATAAAAAACCTCTTACAGTTATGAACTAAGAGGATAATTTCTTTGTTTTCGAAATCTTGCCTACTCTCAAATAATATTTGATTGTACGTACAACTTGTTTTTTGTCTGGTGTAAACATTTCTTTAAAAAAAGTTTGTCGTTCAATTTTGCTGTTCTATTTTGCTACTTTGCCTTTATAGTGTATGTTTGTATTTACATTTTTTTTTATAATTGTGAAATTGTAAATGCCAAATCTAATCAAAAAACATGATTGTAACAACTAGTCAAAAAAAAAAAAAAAACAAAACCAATACAAAATATACATTTAAATAAAATATTATTGTCTGCAAACTCGGCAGTTTTATTTCATATTTTAAAAAAGTAATAAAAGTAACGAACAACACCATCTTCAGTAAACAGGTAAGTAGTTGGAAGACAAATTAAAATTTCCATAATAGACTTCAATCATTTGAATTGTTTTCTTTAAATTTGAATATGCAGTGGAAATTTTTGAACTAAAATTATATCCAGCACAATAATTTGCTTTTTAAAAAATTTGTCATGAGTGTGGCCAAGTTATAAATAATTTACTTGATTGTTTTCAAATCTAAATACTCGTACATGGGTCTGTTTTGGTTTTAGGGACAAATTTCTTTTCCATGTCAATAGAAAAAAAATACAAATAAAGAAATGATTTTTGCTTTCTTGACGTTATTATTCTTATTATCTTAATATGATAAAATACAAGAAAAAAATTATTCTTATATAAAAAAAAAAAAACATTCTACATAATTCAGTTGGTATCGTATATAAAACTACTCGTATAATATCAACAAACATTTACGGATTTGTGAAGAGGATGGAGGCGGATAATCCAAAGCCTTAAGTCTCTGGTATAACCGCCATTCTGTCACATATTTCGGCGTATTTCTATTCTATGAATTCAATTTCTGAACATTTTATTAATGCAACTCTTGAGTCGAAACACAGAACTTGTTGTTGACATAATAGAAATTGGATTTTATCTACAGCTCCAGGCAACAACCGAATGCCAATTGATCAATCATAATAAAAAAAATAATAAACAAACATTTTGTAAATAAATTATGGGAACACCAAAATCAATCTAAAACAATTAATGGCACAAATTATAGAAATCCAAGGCAAAAGTTATTGGTGTGATTCTCAAATCACGTGTGATTTGAAATTAGTAATGTTTTTCAGAAGCGTTAATCAGTCTACTTTTTAATGCTCTTAAAATATATTTGTTTTTTTGATTACATACATATGTATGTATGTATGTATATAGATTTACCCTATAATAAAAGTACGATATGCAAAAACAAAATGTCGTTGTACTTAAAATAATTGGACAGAAACTCGCTAAACCTTTACGAGTAGCGTTGTTTATAGTTTGCAGTCTTCAAAAGCTGACAGACCCTCAAGTTTTGCTTGAAGCTATTTTTATTTTTTTGAAAGCTATATTCGTTTTACCGTTAAGTAAAGCTAATTCATTGCCATTAACGATTTTTAACGAAAAAATTTTACCCGGATTATTGTTATTGAAACACAAGGAAGGCCAATGTCAAATTTCGCATTATATATATAATTCTCATGTGATCCACATGAAACAGACTACCAGATCTGTAATCTGTTTAATCTAAAATTTCCAGTCATATAATTTTATTTTGTAAAACCGAAACTATCTTAAAAAATATGGAAAATTTAATTTGTTTTCTATTGGTAAGTATGTATGTATGCAGATAAGTAAATTTTAAGAAAAATAAAGCATTCTTTCTGGTGGTATCGGGCACTGTAACAATTGTGGTCGACTTTATACCAATCGGTTCATGTCCGTTATTATTTCCTTTTCCATATTATTAAAATTCAAACGGTTGTCAAACGTGTTGTCTGTTTCCAATAGTTTTACATCAAGGTGGTGGTGAAATTTAGAATATGTGAAAGTAAATAAAAGCATTGAAAATAAAATATACATTTTATTTAGAAGGGAGTTAATGGTTCCCTTCATAGTTAATCTTTGTAATCGTTTACGAGTAATTCGCAACGTGAATGGCGTGGATTAAAAGTTTATGGGCCCCCCTGCCCAACGCTATTGAACGTTAACGCTGGCCAACATTGTCACCAAGTCAGTTTCTTGCGCTTTCAAAATACTGCTGAACGAATTTATTTTGAGAAAAATATATTTTGATTGTATTAGATTGTTGCATGTCATGTCATATCATGTTTAATGTCAGGGAAAATCCTTTATTTTTATTAAATATATTATGCATAAACCGATAGCCAATTGTTACAAGTGCTTTTTAACTTAGTTTATTATAATTTTAGTTGTAATAAATATGAATACATAAATAATACACCCAGGTTCTGTAAATCACTTTTTGTCAAAAAATCGCCAAAAGTGTAATTTTCGTCTATTTTGTGTTTTAGAAATCGCTTAAATTGTTTATAAAACTAAATTTCATTTTCAAATTGTTTCTGCCGTTTTTTCCGTTATAGTTTTATGTTCTGCAAATGAATTTTGCTACAAAAAAACGTATTTAAAACAGTTGGCTTTTGAGAGCACGAAAAAAATACTTTTTGAATAAATATATTAAATAGTTTGTTGTAAATAATTTAAATAAGCTAAAAAACGAAATGTAATTAGTAAATAATACGTCAAACATGTTGGCCAGAATTTTGGACACGGTACTCAATTCCAAGATTACAATCATTTCCTATCATTTGTTGTGCGCTCCCCTTTACGAAGTAACCACTTTGGTTGATATTTCATTTAACAGCATCAAAAGGCCTTCTTCATTCAATCTAAAATATTCTATAAACCTTTCATTTAACAGCATTTCATTTAACAGCATTAAAAGGCCTTCTTCATTTAATCTAAAATATTCTACTTTGGTTGATATTTCATTTAATAGCATCAAAAGGCCTTCTTGATTCAATCTAAAATATTCTATAAACCTTTCATTTAACAGCATTAAAAGGCCTTCTTCATTTAATCTAAAATATTCTACTTTGGTTGATATTTCATTTAACAGCATTTCATTTAACAGCATTTCATTTAACAGCATTAAAAGGCCTTCTTCATTTAATCTAAAATATTCTACTTTGGTTGATATTTCATTTAACAGCATCAAAAGGCCTTCTTCATTCAATCTAAAATATTCTATAAACCTTTCATTTAACAGCATTAAAAGGCCTTCTTCATTTAATCTAAAATATTCTACTTTGGTTGATATTTCATTTAACAGCATTTCATTTAACAGCATTAAAAGGCCTTCTTCATTTAATCTAAAATATTCTACTTTGGTTGATATTTCATTTAACAGCATTTCATTTAACAGCATTAAAAGGCCTTCTTCATTTAATCTAAAATATTCTACTTTGGTTGATATTTCATTTAACAGCATTTCATTTAACAGCATTAAAAGGCCTTCTTCATTTAATCTAAAATATTCTACTTTGGTTGATATTTCATTTAACAGCATCAAAAGGCCTTCTTCATTCAATCTAAAATATTCTATAAACCTTTCATTTAACAGCATTAAAAGGCCTTCTTCATTTAATCTAAAATATTCTATGAATCTTTTTCTTCGTTCAAGATAATTTTCACTACAATTTTAATGGTAACTTCCGATTTCTCTGGTAGGTCAAAAGGATTGGAAGTCTTCTCCTCTGCATCCTTTGCATTCGTTCTTTTTCTCTTTCCAACAAGTAAATAGAAATAACCGCAGATTGGTTCATATTAGTAGTTTAAAACACGTTAAAGCTACTAAAAATAATTTTGCCAGAAGTTTAAAATTTTGTTTGATAATTTTTTTAACTGTAAAATGCTATTGTTAATGAAATTCATTAACAGTACAACAAAATTTTGTTTTTTCTTAACTTGTTTCAAATAACTTATCAAGACAAAAAACCACACTATAAAACTGTTTCATACGATTTTCAGAACACAACAAAATCGGTTAGGTGGAATTAAAATCAATTTCACTTTCTTTTCGTGGTGATATGCAGAACCTGACTGATAATAGAGTCATAGTCGTCGTTGTCGTTGCGCTTGAAACGAAATTAATTTGCCTCCTGATGTCCTTGTAAAATATATTCGCCTTGGCAAAATTTTTAAGTTCTCCTTCTAATTATGTATTTAATTATCTGACGTTAAAGATGTTTTTCTTTGTTAAACTAAACATGGCTCCTTTAAGGCAAAAATTATATGAAAATGAGTCAAACACATGCTTAAGTTTTTTTTTGTAAGGGTTCCCGGTATGTACGTGTTTTACTCGTACTCTTACACTTATGGGTAATTTTAAAGAAAAGAGAAAAATGACAATAAGTAAAATAATTCCTTGTTAACTACCTTTCGTTAAGCACTACTTAGTTTTAGAATAAAGCAAATAAAAAAGCGTGTGTTAGATATCAAGAAAGTTTTTTATTCGTTTGAAAGGACATCGATGGCCGCGTTATTAATATGTAGGGATTTTTCAATATTGCATGAAGTACGGCAAAGTTTAGTCCTGTAAACAGAAATCTTTATAGAAATTGAATTTTTAAGCCCCGGTATTTATTGCACCGGGAGAAAGAAAACGAGTAAAAATATTGCCACAGTATGTAGTAAATATGAACGCTAACTCTCCTTTACAGAAGATCCTTTGAATCTATTATTGCAGAATTGTTTAAATTTGGACAAGTTGGAAATGTTTTGCAGTAAATTTTCTCCTTTTGTCGAAATTGGCTATCGTTTGCTTTATCACGGCTCCCTGCTAACCCAGATAGTGAGATAATTTTACCCATTGTCTCCAATGTTCGCACTAATTAAGGAAATAGCCTCAATTCTTCAATGTTTGCTTCAATTTGTATGTATTGTCCGCTATTTTCTTTTTATAAGACGAATGTAAAATTTATTAAGTGGTCCAGTTATTCGACGATTCGAAATTTCGAAAATAGTTAACTGGCTTCGAATTGCTGAATAATTGATTATGTTAACAAGATTTTCACATAAATAATAATTATTAAAATTTTTTTTTGAAATAACACAGCCTACAACTGATGACAGACCCTCTACTAGTCGATGTGGTAAAAGAAAAATATCACCGAAAAAAAGTCCTGCCAAAAAACATGGTGGTAAAATAAAATTTAAAAAGTTTGTCGACGATCAGGCTGTAAGTTTTAAGAACGTTATAAGAACGTTGTGGAGATGCTACGAACAAAATTAATTTTCTTATTGTTGTTTATCCGTTTTTAGAGAAGAGTTGTAAGACGTAGTGTCCACTTGAAGAACGACCATCAGCGCACTGTCACTATGTTGGCGCCGAAAAAATGTTCGCGACAAATAAAACCTCACAAACGTTGGCCGAACAGAAGCAAATATTGGCGAAAGTTGAACGAGCAACATATCGGAAAAGTTTCTAGTACTTTAGAGGATGGTGAATTAGAGTCTGTAAGCGCTTCGGAAGATGAAGACGAAGACGACTGCATTGTTGTAGAACCCTCGCTGGAGGAAATAACAATAGACGACAACGATGATGAGGATTTTCCAATAACAACGGATGTATCAACGAGTTATCAATCTCTTATGGCCTCATTTAAAGAACGTGTGTCATCGACACCTTTTTGCAAACGAAATTCACCCGCTGATATAAGTACGGATGAGGCCCAAAATGATATCGATAAGTCTACAGACGATGACGTGCTACCATTTTTTGTGGATATTGGTCGCGGCGCTGAGTCCATCAATTCAACCGATAATATTTCTGCCTATGTAAAGTTAACGACTTTAAGAGAGAAATCCACGGAACCGCGCAGATCTGCCCGTTCAAAAGAAAAGTCTATTTATGAAGTAATTGAATTAGATGGTGACAGCAGCGACAGCAGTTACAGCAGCGACAGCACTGAAGGTACATTGAAATGTAATTCTGGGCAAATGTGCGATGATTCCGTTATATTCATAAGCGAGACAAACAATAACGATTTCATACCCATTGTAGATGACACTTTACCGCCACATAAGGTACGCACATGCACACAAACAACATACATACATACATATATCTACATACACATGTACATATATAATTTTGTTGTTAATGATTCATTTTTAAATAGGTTTTGAAAATAAGTGAACCTTCGCCCTCCACTCCTATAAACAGTATGCCCAAGAACATCCTGTTTACGCAGAGTGAAACGAAAAAACTCAATGCGTACAATGACAATGCCTACAATCCAAGTTCGTCGAATTTATTCAAAACCGGCAAACGAATGGTTATTATTGATGGCAGTAATGTGGCCTTCAAGTAAGTTATTAAAATTAAGCAATTCAATTATATCAATTACATTTATGGACGTTCTGAAAAAAGTAACACATCATAAAATACAAACTATGTACATACATGTATAGCTGTTGTCGTATGTTTTCTAGTTGCCTATATGCCGGCATTTTGTACTCGTCTATTCGTCAGTAGACTTGAAAAACTTTGAAAAATATTTTCAAACCTTTTTCGACATATTCGAATCTCCTCCCAACTACTTTTGTGTTTGCACATGCGAGGGCAACTTCATTTTTATAAATGTCGTCGAAGCATAAAATAGAAGAAGCTTTTTCAGACAGAAAACAGACTACCAGTTAAAATCGTTTGCTAATTATAATATTATTCCCTTATGAAATAAAACACACAGTCCCTAAAAGGAGCTACTGGGTATGCCAGCAGAAGGTCAGGCCTAATATACTTTTGGTCAAGTAAGACCAAACAGACTACGACCACAACGAGGCTGGGTGCAGTGCAGACAGACTTGCATATCGGTGCGTGACGGGCGCTTGAGATCTAAACCCACGGTGGACATAGCAGCTTTTCTGAATCTGACTGTGCCCAACATGGCTGTGCAAAAATAAGCACCGTCCTTCTTTTACAGAAGAGAAAAACTAAAGGCTGGTTGTCCTAGTAGTCCTCAAGGCGATCGCTACATTCTTGGTATGTCTCTAACGACCAATCACATAAATCCTATAAATTCCTTTGGAGGAAGATGAGAAGGCAGCAAATCCCACTGTATTATTCATTCAAATATTTTTTTAATACAAATTTTTTTTATTATGCGCCTTTTAAGATTTAAATGATGATAAACTTCAACCTTAATTACAATTTTTCAGTAACCCAGTTAATTTGCATTAAGTTTTGAACGGGAAACAATGTTTATCGTGCAAATGCTCAATTTTTACTCGCATGTAAACTTTGCTGCCACTGGCGTTGCCATTACGAACCAAGTGTTTGTATATTAGTCAATATAATGTCAATGTAGTGGGTTCTCGAAACCTAATGTGACATGTGTAAACTCGTAACTTGAAAAGACAATGAGAACTGGAAGCAAAACGTTTGAATAAAAAACTCTAAAACAAACTAGTCTTATTTTTTACTTTTTAGATTTCTTAGCAACTGTTCTAAAACGCTTATCGAAACAGCTATATATGTATGTGCATATATGTGGCTTTAAAGCAATTGAATGAACATCATATTCCAATATTTTATTTTTATCAAGACATGGTTTAGATCAGGAATTTTCCGTAAAAGGTATACAAATTGCCATTGAGTATTTTGAAAAAATGGGCCATGAGGTAAAAGCGGTTATACCACAATTTCGAATGAATAAAACAAAATCATCAAATCAACCGGAATTATTAAAATTGCATAAAGCTGGTAAGATTGTGCAAACGCCGTGTAAAAATCTGCCAGGATACACCAGCATCAGTTATGACGATCGGTAAGTTTGTGGTTTCTTTTTTCTTTTCCCATCAATTTCGATTTAATTTTTTAATTGAATTGTATTCTTTAGCTTTATTTTGCAATTAGCATTTGCGACCGATGCTGCTATTGTCTCGAACGACAATTACCGTGACTTATTACATGAAAATCCGGCATTTAAGAAAATCGTAGAGAATCGTGTTATCGGCTACACATGGTGCAACGATATATTTATTTTGCCCAAAGATCCTTATGGCAAGTGGGGTCCCACGCTGGAAACAATTCTAAATCGTACTTAGATACTCACTCGTTACTGTACAAAAATACATATGTATGCTTTCGTTCATTAGTCATGTAAATATGATTTATGTATCTAGTTTTAATTATATGTATGTATGTACTTTCTCAGAGGCATAATTTTTGTAATATAGTCATTGTTTGTATGAAAGTGTAAACAGAAAATTAAAATCCAATTGCTAATTTTCTGCACTTCAAAAAAAAAAAAAAAATAATAGCACAAATATTGTGGGAAATGTACAAACGATGCATTTTACAGTCAGCTTTTGACATTTTGTTTTTTTTTTTATATCGATTAATTTTTCAATTTAAAAATGAACTATGTCGCTCTTCGTGCCATTCCTAGTGAATCGGTGCTGTTGTTTATACTGCCTTCAAATGCATCTGTCCATTGTTCATGCTATTCAAAATGAATCGCAGCGTTGTTCATATAATTTTCGTGATATTCTGAGCAATAATTGTGACATATCTTGATGTTGTGAATGAACCAGTTCATTTAAAACGAAGATGTTTACTTTTCATGTTATCCCAAATAAACAGAATCATAGTCTACGCTGTTATAGAGGAATCGGGTCATTGTTTATGTTATTCTAAATGGACCGCTTCATGTTTTGTGATACTCACTGTGCATTTCCTAATGAGTATTTGGAATTCAGTGCTGGTGCTATTCTCAATTTTATTTCTCAGGTTAATTTTAATGTCATTTTAGTTTTAAGGTTATGAATAACTCGGTTCATATATTGAATGAACCGTTTAATTGTGCGTGTTAATCCAAATGGATTTCTTAAATTTTCTGGTTATTCTAAATGAATCACTTGTTTTTAATGACATTCTACATAAACACTAGATAGTTTGTATTACAATTTCCGAAAAACTGTTTCTTAATTCCTAACGAACTCATACATTTAAAAAAGTATTTGCATAAAGACGAAATATGTTTTAAATTGTTGGTTAGATAAATAATCAATTAATTACCGATGTGAAGCGTGTTATTGTGTGTTTGGTATATTCAGAATTAGGCTTCTATATGTTGTGGCATTCCCTTGGCCTTCACGAGTTCGTATAACGATATGCATATGTACATATAACTACAAAAATAATAATAATTCAAATGTAATTCTGTTCATTTCATTTGATCGCTTTTGACATCAATTTTCTATTATTATGTCTGAAAATCTAAGTAAATCGCCGAAACATGAAGAAATGAAATCAGCCATTTATGTCCATCGCAAATCCTGCGAAGGTTCAAATAAAAAGATGAAGCCGACTTTAAAGCAACAAACAAATTGTAACGAATCTGATGATGATTGTATACTTATTGAGTCCAAAGTTTCAACCATAGAGATATCTTCTGATGAAGAAAATATTAGTTAATGATATGAATTCAACATTGAGCCATCAGTTACGTCATCACTAAGCGTGGTTTCTTATCAAATTTTAAGTTATAAAATAAATGACATGTAGAAATTTTCAGAAAAGGAAATTTCATTAACGTGCAAGCGTTTGTTTCCAAATGCAGCAAATTTTGTTATTGCGCTGCATTTTTAGGTTATGAAATTGGGTTTTGAAAATAAAGTTTCTTTGTAAAATTTAGAAGCAATGTTGGAGGTAGATCGAGTTTAGAAACTTAACCAGAATGGAATGGTAATCTTTGGATGTTATGTTTTTCCAAATAAAGCGGCTGTTACCGTTCCTGTCAATAACATTCGTAAATGCGATGGTCCTACATCGTCCTAATTGTTGCACTTCAAAGAAAATAGGAGATTGAAAATTGTTTTCTTTTTCTACGTTTAAATTAAAGTGCGGCACGCTGCCGTAAAGACCATTTAGTACTTTATTGTACCAATTGGCAATCACTGTAATTATTTTTGTTTTGCTCACTGGCAAGAACAAAACAAACCAAATATGCATTCCGTTTTGTTAATTTTCCTGCTCTAAAATCATAATTCGCTTTTATAATTAGCATTGAGACCAACAATGGCATTTTAATTGTTATAGTTTAGTAAATACATTATTAAACTATTGTATTATTGTTTAAACAATTTAAACTGGCGTGATTACTGTTTGGTAATTCGCTTTCTATTGTCAAAGTTGAACCATTAGTAGAAATTGTGTTTGTCGTTATGGCGCTTGGATCATCGGTCGGTGTATTTTGCGTTAATTGCTCATTCGAAATATAAGATTGAACAACTTCGTTGTATGCGGGTGGTAAATCAAACTCTTTCGCAATTGCGCTAGAGTTGTTGATGCCATTCGATGCTGCGACATTAGCACTCTCTGCTTGCTGGCGAGCTAGATAAACAAAAAAAGAAAAGTAGTACAAACATTACTAGAAAATAAAAATAATTTTTTTCGTTAGTAATTATTTAAAGCTCATGTAAACCTTTTTGCGTACTACTACATTAGTTTAAATGTACGCTCTTTTAAACCAAACCTTACCAAGTCGTAAATGGTTTTTTTTTTTATCAATTGAGCTAAAAACATCTTATTCATAAATTAATATGTATGATGATTTATTTATCTGAAAAGCAAAACTATGCAACTAACTAAATTTGCAAATTAGGTTTTTTGATTAATTATAATGCATATTAAGAATTCCTGTCCTCTCTTAACATAATTTCCACTCATAAATATTCCATACAAAGTGAAAATTGGGACTAAGAGCATTTTTAGCATTTTTGTTACTGCTCAGCTGCACAATATATGTATTTTTTGAGCTCCCGTTATTGACTGAACTTTTGCTGAAGATTTGTTTTATTCAAAGATATAGTGAATAAGAATTTCATGATTTTATAAATTAAACTAGAAATTTGTGTGCAGTTGTCTCATGCTGAAAAAAATCTGAATAAATCGTTTCTGTCGTACTATTAATTAAAATTTTGCTACAAAAATTTATTAATTAGGGCAAAGCAAATATAACTATAAAAATATATTTAGCTTGTTATTACGTTCTCTTTTAAGTTCACATTGTATAAATTTTATCATCGCATGCTCAACTTTGACATAAGTCGGAAAATAAATAATAAAAAAAATTAGTTACAACTATAGTAGGGCCGAATTCACCTACGAAATAGCCACCAAACTATTCCTCTGTACTCTGAAGCGATTTCTGATATCATTAACATTGGCATCACTGCCACTAAAATGTAAATAAAACAGTCGGTAAATGCGCACGTTTGTTTCTTTAGTCTCTTTAGTACAACGTTAGCACACGTTTTGCTAGAAAAGTCGCTGGTCGTCGGTTTCTGTGTTTGCTCGTTTGTATGGAGTTTGGTTTTTTTTCATTCGGTTTAAAATCGTAATGATAAACTTAACGTTTACCAAACAAACATACATACATATGTATGTATATGCTTAGGACATATTGAAGCTAAAGTACAAAATTATTAACGTTTTATTAAGTTCTAAAGTCCGCATTAAATTAGTTCGGGTTAAAGATTTTGTTTTAAAAAATTTATGTAATATAAACATACACATAAATATACATATGTATGTATGAGTGAATGTGTGTGTGTGTAAGTAATTATTTAACAAAAACATAAGGAAAGTAGTCAGAAATTTTGGCACTATTGCCCCCCCAATTTTGGCTCATCCATGACTCCAATGAGTCAAAAGTTATTTCTATCTTTCCACACATGTCTGTACAGACACATATACATAAATACATTGTAAATTTTGAGTTAATATTTAGCCAAGGTGAAAGTGTGAAGATTTATTTTATAATAAAGCAACTTATTATTCATTTGTAAACAATGTTTTGTACATATATATGTGCAAATGTAATTCATTCATTCGCATACTTATACTTTTGCTGATTGTTATTTTTATGCAGTAAAAGAGCAAGAGAGCAAACAAAAAAAACAACTTGTTATGAGAGAGAACGCTGTATTGTTGGGCTAATGTTATCGAAAAAGAGGTTTGATAACGTACATACATATATAATTGGAAAATAAGTACATTCACGTGCCAAGGTTTCAATATGCTTCATTTTGAAAACAATTCCAAAGAAAGTTTGAAATTATATTGGCAATCTAATTGAGCTCTTTTAATGGCACTCCGCAAATGTACATACATACATACATACATACTTGCATACAAAAAAAAAAAAACCCCAATATTATTGTAGAGTTGTGAAATTCATGTAATACATCAATATTGAAAGTGTACGCACGTGCATTAGTATGTCCATATGTATGTATGTATGTAGATAGATATGGATGTGTTGAGGTGTGAAGCGTGAATAAAGTTCTTTGGCTGGATACTGATCACTAAACTATCGAGGAATTTGCTTGGTATGATGCCAATGCCACGGTTTCAGTCGTTTCGAAGTTGCATATCTTTTAAATTACTCTTATTTTAAAGCTGTTTTCGTTTCTGTTTGCGTGGAAAGGCTTCGAAGTTTCGTCGTTAGTAGCAATGTAATGTAAAGACAACCAAAGGGTAAAAAAAGAACTGGACCTAACATAACTTTGTGCTAATTACATACTTACATACATGCATACATATGTGTGTATTTTTATTTTTCGAAAACTTTTATGTTTAATCCACCTTTTGATTTTAGGTTTTGTTCGCCGTTCGGTAGTGCGATACTCTAAATTATTTTAACAATAATTGTTTGTTGTTTAATTAAAAAATGTTAACGATTTTGCGATTCACTAACTTTTTGTTTTTTTTATTACTATTCGCCAGCGTTTAAAATCAGCTGACTTCATAACCTGACTGATTAGCGTTAACTTAGCGCCAAATATGTTTGCGGTGTTTATTAAAACTTGTATTATAAAAATTTTGAAAAATTGAAAAACTCATAATAAACATAGTATGTATGTTACATACATTCTTCCTTATTTTCCAATAGTTGTATTATTTTAAATACATACATACATACTCCTTAATTAGTATTACATATGTATGTATGTAAGTCGATCTCGTCTGGCAATAAAATGCATGTTTCTGCTCACAATGAAATAATATTACTAGTAGTATGTTGTGCACATGTAGAATATGAATGGCTTTAACTTTTAAAAAATTTCTGTATACTAGATACCTACATAAAAATGTATATACACATGTCGGTATATATATATATATATATATGAAAACAAATTAATAGTAAAATAATTTAAAGGAAGCTATACTCTTAAAACACAGACTGGAATTTTTAGTAAAATATTATTTTTTAAAAATCGAGTCACTAATACAAGATGCATACACTTACATATGTATTTGACATACATACATATGTATGTATACATACATACATATGTATGTATGTATGTATATCAAAATTAAAAACAACCGATTTCAAAAAAACAGTTTTGGCGCCAAACTACAAACAAAGATTTTCAAAAATTGAAAATAGGTGGACAGTTTCACTTTCAACACACTAATTATGTATGTACGTGTGTTTTAAATTTCAATAAAATTTTAAGTTACTATTCATAAACTTCTTTAACATTTTATAAGTTTTTTTTCTTTTTTAACTTATACATAGATATTAAAATATATTGTTTAATACATATTTAAAAATAAAAAATTGCCCAATCTTTCAAAACTCTAACGTAAATCATTAAAAATACTCGCAGTCCTAACAACAATTGCATAAAAATAACTTGAACGTATGTACACGTGTAAATCCTTTTCATCCTTAGCTACATATATACGTATATGTATATTTATTATGCGTATTTTATTTATTTAAACAGCATCACCCACCCACAAAACTGTCACTTTTCATTAGCCACATACATATTTACATACCTAAAAAATGTGTTAAAGGTAATTAAGAAAAATTACTTTTAAATACATACATAAATATTTTGTGTGGCTGAACTGCATATATTGTGTTTTGTATTTTTAGTTGCCCAACAGACATCAAACGTGCCATATACCCTCAACATCAGCATGATAAGACGTTTTGTGACATACAGCGTTTTAGGCGCCAGTGCCATTGGAACAGGTTTAAGTTTGCACACCAACGACTACGATTTAAATTCTCTGGGTATTGTACGTCTGGGACGGTCGGCTGCAGCAGTGATAGATGTGGCATTAACGTACAAACGTGAATTGTATTACAAGGAGTGGGATAAGAATTCGGCCGAGTATAAAGAAGAAAGAGGTCGTGTCCATACCATTGTGGCCAATAGATTATTAGAGTTGATTTGCACAAATAAGGGAGTCTATATTAAAGTAGGCCAGCACATAGGCGCCTTAGATTATTTATTACCTAAAGAATTTGTGAAGACTATGAAAGTCCTACATTCAGATGCTCCGCAAAATCCTATAGAAGATCTGTATAAAGTAATAAAGCAAGATTTGAAGCGAAATCCTGAAGACATATTTGACAATTTCGAACGTGAACCTTTGGGGACAGCCTCTTTGGCTCAGGTGCATAAGGCCACCTTGAAGACCGGTGAAGTGGTGGCGGTTAAAGTCCAGCATCCTTATGTGAAAGGCAACTCTAGAGTAGATATGAAAACTATGGAACTGGCTGTTAAAGCTCTGGCTTTAATATTTCCCGACTTCAAAATACAATGGTTGGTAGATGAATCTAAAAAAAATTTACCCATTGAATTGGATTTTCTTAACGAGGGCAAAAACGCCGAGAAAGTACAAACACAATTTAGCAAATACAATTGGCTTAAAGTGCCCAAAATTTATTGGGATTATTCTTCGCCGCGTGTTCTAGTCATGGAATTTCTAGAAGGAGGCCAAGTAACTGATTTGGAATACATACGCAAAAATCATATTGATCCGGTAGCGATTTCCAATAAAATTGGCCAATTATATTCGGAAATGATTTTCAATACAGGTTTTGTCCACAGTGATCCCCATCCGGGTAATATATTGGTGAGAAAAAATGCCAACAAAACTGTAGAAATTGTTTTGCTCGATCATGGTTTATATGCGAATTTGACGAACAAATTCCGCTATGATTATTCGAAACTATGGTTGAGTATTTTAAGTGTGGATCGTGAAGGAATGAGAAAATATTCACAGAATTTAGGCATTAAAGGCGATTTGTATGGACTTTTTGCGTGCATGGTTACGGGGAGGCCCTGGGAAACTCTAGTTAAAGGCGTAAATAAAGTCAAATATACCAAAGAAGAAGTGAGTACTTTCGAAAAATTCCTGAAACTGAGATACATACATACATACATACATTTATATTTGTCATGTTTAGTGTTGCAAATACTGCATAAAAACGCTTTTATAAAAATCTTTAAAAATCAATCAATTTAAAAAAGTTGAAATATTAAAAAACTGGCTAAATTAATTAACGATACCGATGCTGTGTTTTAAACGGCTGTTTAATAATTTTCCGATAACGTTTGTCGAACTTTATGAATACAAAACATTTAATTTTTCAATATTATTCTTGATACTGAGTTTCTACTTTGATCCTCAAGTGATTTATGTTTAACTAGTCGTATTTTTAAATGCTTAAATGGGGCGATAAGTGGAATTAGTCAACATGACTGATGTCATAAGAGCCACCTTTGTGTCGCACCTTGGATATGACTCCTGTCTTGTCTAACGACAAAATATTTATAAATAAAATATTAAATAAGTTGTCATCAAAATCTTTTTATGTTTTTAATTATTTTATTAGGATCAAAAATAGAAAGAAAACTTTCACGAGACTGTTAAACGATTACATTTAATTTATTATACTCAATATAAATAATAGTAAAAATTAAGACTGAACGCACTAACAAATAAAATATAATATTTATTTTATTCTGCTTTCAGAAAAATACACTACAAAATAACACATCTCTAGTTCTACCTCACATTTCCGATGTTCTCGAGCAAGTGGATCGTCAAATGCTGTTAATTTTGAAAACCAACGATTTGATACGCGGTATTGAGTCAACATTAAGAACACAAAATCGTATGACTGCCTTCTGGGTCATGTCCAAATGCTGCCTGCACTCATCATTTAGCGAAGAACTGTCACAAAGCACAAAGAAAACGCAACGTTTTGGGATTTTGTTGCGAGAAAAATGGGAAATTTTTAAACTTAATATTTTTTATTTGTATTTGGGTTTAATCAATTTTGGATTATGGGCAGCAGTTCGGGAGCTACTTTGATAATGCGCCAATAAATATGTAGATAGACAATTGATTACTTGGAATGAGCTATTGTTTCGTATACTTTAGGTATTTATTTGTCCATCTAATTAAAATTTTCACAAATTTTTGTTGCCTGCTAATTATGTAAATTTGTGTGGATATGCCAACATTTCACCAGAGTGGCTGAAATCATCAGTAGATATTCGAAAGCCAACACAGCTTAAACATTCAACCTTAAGTCCAGTAGCTGTAAGAAGCTGGTGAACATTTTAAAGAGGGAAGAAACATTCAATATTTCACGACATTTTACTTGTGATGAAAGAAATATATATTTATGTGTGAGTGTATGTGTGTGTGTGTACATATGTGAACAGGCAACGCAGTCAGCCCTTTTGAGAACTGAAAAGTCCTTAATTGTTAAAAATGAACAGCAAAAAAAGTTCATTTTAATAAAGTTATCAGAAATCAGATTCATTAGCCTGATTTCTGGCAAAGAACGATCTTGTATTTATTTAATGTTCAATGTGCGATGTTTTTACTGTTAAGTCATTAACATCGGCCACATAACATGAACTACGGAACCGCTAATCAGATATAGGATTTCTTGGCGATGTGACGAGAAGTTCCACAAAAAACTGTAACTTTTATAATTTTTCTATAAACAATGTAACAGTTTAATAAGAAATCTCATGAATATTATCTATAATATTATCTCCATTGCAGAGGCACGCCTCAAGGGGGAGTATTTTTCCCCATTTCTGGGAAAAGTAGCCGTCAGCTTATTGCTTATAAAAGTTTGCTAAAAAGGAATAACAACCGAGGAGGATAATGTTGGAGTGTACGGTATTTCCATAAGTGGAGACTGGCTCTTAAAATGGTAGCTACTAGAGAGTGCAGTACCTATCAGGAAAACGACAAGATCCAAATTAGATAGCACCACACTAATCCTCTCGGATAATGCAATGTACGTAGGTAGTTGGAACGATAGTGATGGGGGTCAAGATACGCGCTAAAACCGTGTGAGAAAAGCACTCACAGGACATTATCCTTGTTATAAGCAGCTATACAGAATCAGCATATTCAACTTGGACACTAACATATTCTGCGTGAAGAGGAGGAGTCAGTGGAACACTTGATTACCAATTGTATGGCACTGGGCCAAAGGAGGTACAGGCTACTTCATGCCTATTTGGTGGGTAAACAGGATTTACTAGCACTCCCATTCAAGGAGCTGGTCCCGTTGCTTGACGTTTTAAGCCCTTGAAGTGAAAAGCAAAGACAATAGATAAATGGTGGATGCAGTACGATGTTTTGGCCCAGACGTGTAGCTATTGCATTGTACCTGGCTAAAGGAGATCAATATGGGGTGGTCAGATATGGTCACTAATCTATTGAATGCCACTGTGCACCGATTCATCATAAAAAGTACAGAACAAAAAAAGAAATAGAGGGCTTAACAAGCATTTAGATTTCTTCAACTCCATTTAATAGTGTTAGACAAATTGTTACCTCTTGTGCGCTGGGCGTCCAGACGTCGCTTCACTTCTTTACGGCGCGATTTTCCAGTCTGTTAAACAAAAAATCCAAAGAAAATTGTCTATATACTTAATTTGTCCAAAAATAAATACCTTAATGCAAACAACAGCTGCAATCAAGAGTATAAGTAGAACAGCATAATAAGCGTAATCAGACGAATAAGAATATGTGTACGTGATCAAATAAGGGCTCACGGTGGTGTAGTTGCAGTTTAAGCAATTGGGCTTTAAAGCAGTGATATTCCAATGAACAGAACTATTTTGAATTCCTTGTGAGCTGCTATTGGTGTCATGTTGCCAATTGGAGTGGTTGAATGGACTTGCAGCTGTGGTAGGTGGCAACAAAGTAGTAACATGTGCTGCAGTTCCATTTAACACATTTACCGCAGTGCGACTCTGTGAACCAATCGGAGTAGACATCATTTAGGTATATGTATGTATGTATGTATGTATTTTTCTTCAAGTCCACGCTTTTACTTTGAAGCATTTATTGCAACTAAATCATAAAGCCAATTTCACTTTGGACTTTCGGTAACTCTTTATCTATTTCATGATAAAATGGTAAAGTACACTTAAGACAAGGCTTTCCTTAATTAGAAAAAATGTCTGTACCTAGACATAAGTATGTATATGAATGTATTTATGAATATATGTATAGAAATTTCTACAATTGGAAAATTGCAAAATAATCTTTTTTTATATTAATGGTATTTCATAAGTACATATGTATGTATGTATATGTATGTATGTACATTATATTTTACCAAGTAAAAACAACAATCGTCATTTACAGAACTTATCTCTTGCTTTATGTCATATTTCTAATACTTAGTGATTAATGAACTAGAAAAGTATAGAAAATGTACAAATTACAGTTTAGAAAAAATCTTCCCTTCTCTAAAACGTTTAATATTTCATTTCATAGTGGTCTTTAAGTTTGAAATGTGTATTTAGTCCAGTGTCCTTCTGTTTTTTTTTTACTCCATTGTAATATATAGATTTCTCAAGGGAAGGGGCACTTTCTTCTATAGTCTTTGGTTTGTTAAGTTGCAGTTTCTTTGTTAGATAGTCCGAGCTCCTTAGCATGGGGTTTATGATTTGCACCGTACAGCATATTATGTGAAATGCCATCTGTGTGAGCCTTGCCCAGTTTACTCAAGTCGATTTGATCCACTGCCACATATAGCCGTCAAGGCAGGTGCTGGCATAAAATTAACTGCAAAGTTTGTCCAGGGAATTACTAAGAGCAGGAATACATAGTTTGGCTGTCCAAGTTTAACCGCATTATGGTAGATTGCAATTTCGCGATCTCTATTCAACCACGTTTCTCGAAAATTCACTGCATCTGAAGATGCTGTATTTTACGGAAGTGGCATTGAATGCCAGTTCGAAACAATTATTCCGCGCTTGATGTCTTATTCGCGTATATCTTGTTTACTTCACTAATTTAAAAGCTGAACTAACATTTACCGTTATATGCGAAAATTATAGCATCTATCGATAGGGTGACAACTTTTGCGTCACATTGAACAAATGTATGTACATATGTAGAATAACTGTCAATATTTAAAGTATCGCATGTTAACTCGAGAGTTCATTAGGGACATATACTGTGAATAGTGTTTCTTATAGCGTACAAATATATGTATGTATATTTTTGTGACTTAGTAAATGCAATTAAATAAAAGTGCTATCATTATTTTTGTTATCTCACGTGAATGAGCTTTTCTGATGCCAGGAACATTAAGCATTTTTAACTACTCTACATGGTTTTATTTCTGTTCAACTATAAATTATTAGTTTTACCTGTTTGATGACGTTGTTCCATCATTTTAATGTGACGTGACAGTGTGAAATTGTGCCAACATAGTGTAATAACCTGTAACGATAATAATAGTAGTTATTACATCAATACATGGAAAAAGTGACTTTTGGGAAAGGTCAGGTGATTGTACGTTAAAACCAAAAATAACGAACATATTACAAATACTAAGAAGTCTTAAGTTCATAATAAACCTTTTTTTATATTAATTCCCAAAAATAAATAATTAAAGTGAGCTGGAGTGTTCTAATCTTTACCGTTTTTTTAAGCATTATTAGCATGTATTGTTATGTCCAGAAGTACACAACGTGGACGGAAAATATTATGAATGAAATGCATAAAGTATCCCTTTCGTGTCGTTTCACCTCTGTCCTACATTTTAGTCGACCTGCTTTATATATCTTTCTTTTTGTTTCTTTGTTTGATTTTAACTAGTTAGCTTTCTACTTAAATTTTTTGTGTGAGCAAAAATTATATACATATGTAAAAAAAATTACAAAAAAAACCTAAACGTAAATGGTACAACCATTTGAAGAGGACTACAATCTAAATTAAATTTCTGTACTTATTACTTTCGAGCATATAAAAAAAGTGCCGAATTTAAAAGTACGGAAGGAGTGATCATTTCAGAATTTTAAAAACATTTTGCTGGCCCAAGCAATGCATACAATGATAACGCAACGGAACGTCAGCTACCAAGACGAATTTACAACATGTATGTACATATGTACGTAAGTATGTAAGCATTTGGGTTAAGGCGAATTAAACTACGCTACCGTTAGGCGGCAATAAGTACAACATAACAAAAATCAAAATCTGTATTCGATTGACAATCCCAACTTGCGAAAAATTAGAGAAAATAATAAAAAAAAAATGCAGACAAAATGGAGTTCACCATAAAATAAGTTGGTATTTAAATTAAAATAACACTTTGATGTTTTTAAAACTCAAATTTAAATAACAACGAGAAACAATTTGACATTCAGGCGAAAAGACATGGAAAGCAAAATAAAAATCACCTGAACTGTTCACCTAATAATGACTTCGGCTTGGTATTTGTTAAATGTTCGTGAAACCAAGACAATGTTAGAATCAAAAATGTTACTCTTGAACTGTGAACTTCCAAGACAAACTAAAGCCTTAATAAAAAGAACTAGCTGCGTTGTCAATTTCACCTGCTAAGAAATCGCCTTGTCAGTTATCATACGAGATTTAAAAAAGGTTAAAAGGTTGTTGTCAATTGAAGTAAATGTTCAGACTCTTATTTTTTCAACTTTAACGTTCTGATACACATTTTTGTATTGTGACTTACCCTTATTATAAACAATAAAAAAGGCACTGCTATCAATGCTATTAAAGCAACACTTAAATTATACATCGTATTTAAAAGGATTTGCGCTTAGTAAAATTTTGCTATTTTTAAATGTATTATTTATGTTTACAATATCTTATGACTTTTATGTTTACCTTCACCCTAAATACTACCTTTTGCAAAAGAATTATAAAACCAGAGAAATACAAAAATTGTTATTTATCAGTTGGGCTCTGCTGCTCGCAAAGGTGTTAATGATCGCTTTATCAATACGGTTCTATGTATGTAGGTTTATCGTTACTTACACAATACTTTATCTTCGAAAGGCAAGAAAACAAATAAATTATTTCATTGATATTACTATAAGTACTACACAAAATACTCTCAGTGCAGGAGCACAAACACCGAGATCTTCCTATTATCTATCTAGTATGTAAGTATGTATCTTTGGGATATTGTTATCGACAGCATTTTAGGACAACATGTATAGAAGAGAGATTTAAAAAGTTGTCTACATATTTATTATTATGGAAAAAGAAAAAAAAACTAACATTTTTGTTTGATTAATACATCAACAATCGCAAAGTTTTACAAAAGCAGATCAAAATATGTACATACTTCGAAATTAATAAACTAGTTATTTTATTTTGCAAACTAAAAATTTGTTTCGTTTATAAAAGATAACTACAATTTTTCAGGAAAATACTATATTTAGGAAACAACAATTTCTTTTCTTTTAATTTCATGTTTCTTCTTTTCCGCTCTTTTCTAAACCTTTCACATTTAGGAAGTTAATAGACAGATAGAAATATGTATTTGTAATCTTCTTATATTTAATTTTGTGGTTTGAGAAAAATTATGTGAAGCAAGCACATGAAAAATGCGAAAAGTGAATAATAAAACAAAAGAAATATCACTTCACTAATAATCATATAAAAATTAGAAAAGAAATTCTGTTCACAAGCAATTGTGGCGTCGTTCGATATCCGTTGACATTTAAACATTTTTTTAACCTTTTTCTTATGTAGCTTCACACTACACACACACATTAAATTTAGTCTCAACGTTACAATAATAAAGAACAGTAGATAAGTTTTTTTTTTGCTACTGGTTGCAATTTGATTAAAATTCTGGCAAAATATTTTACAGTTAAAAAAATCAAGTCTTAACTTAATGATTATATAATTTATGTATTCAAATAAAAAGGAAATAAATTCAACACTTACCGTTTTGCATAAGAAATTCAATCACTAAGAAGCTCTGTCTAGAAAACTTAATGATTATTTTTAAAAAATGTAATTGATTTGTTAAACAGTTAGTTTTGAATGACAGTTGCAAAAAAGCAAATCAGCGGCATGCAAGTTTTTCTTCGTGGTGCCTTGACGCCGTCAGTGACTGGCATCGTACTTTAACAGTTGCTTATTTTATTGGCGCCCACAACAAAGTTTGTCTTCAATTTTAGTTTAATTAATAATATTAATAAATGGATTGTGTTGTTGGCAGTAGTTTAAAATTAATTTGCGGTGTAAGTGCAGAGTATACATAAATACATACATATGTATAAATGTTGAAAACTTATTTACATTCGTTATGTTGAATATTTTACTTCCATACATACATACATATGTATGTACAGAACAGTCCTTCGCTTGCAAAAACTTATATACATATGTAATTATGTTTGTGTTTATATGTACATATGTACATATTTATGTCCAATTTTCTTCTGGTTGTACCATGGCCTAAACTTGTTCATTTTTATTTCTACATTCCATTTAAAAAGTAACAAATACATACATACATATAGTACCGGTTCCAACAATTCAACTCATGGTTAATTATTTGGGAGAGTGATGAAACACTAGTTTATAGTTTCTTCCCTTTCTGTCGTATACAAAATTGGCCAATAAAAGTTGATGAGTGTGAACCGTCATGTAGCTTCCGGTTAGATGATGAATGTATTCCGAAATATATAAGTATGTACATATGTATGTACATATTGATAAATTTTGGCAACTTAGAAGGTTCATATGTACAGAAATACATACATATGTATGCATGCATACGTCAACGATAATATTTACATACAAATGTACGTACATATGTATATGATGAAAAGCCGAGGATACATATTTGATTGGCTGTTTTCCAGAAAAGTTACGCTGTGTTAAAGCGGTAGTTTTGAATGAAAAATTACATGTTAGAAATAGTTTATGCTAATTGAAATAAGAAGTTATTAATATGAAGGGAATACAATTTATCAGGCATGTTCAGCAGAGCACAGGTTTTCAAATCACAGATTTTCTGAAATCAAAACCAGTTTTACGTCGGCTAAATAAAACTATACAATGTAAACTTAATGTTCAACAATAGTTTAAACGCTTTAATCCTTGCCAATAGCAAAATGCCAGCTTAAAGTCAGGGTTTTGATGTGATTCGGTTTGAGAAATTACTTGATATGAAGTAACGTGATTTTCGGAACAGTCCTATATATGGGATTTGAAATAAGTACGTAAATCTGCATTCTTTTTTTTTAAGAAAAAGTATGTACTTATGTAAAGTTATATGTATGTATGTAATAAGGATTGCATCCCAAACACATTAAGAATTAATTAACAAACATACATACATATGTATGTACGTAAATAGTTTATATAATTACTTGAACGCAGCATTAAATCTTTTAAGATCTTGAAGTCTAAAATTGAAAATCCAGATCTATCCAGCTGTGAAGGACTGGAATTAGTGGATCTCTTAGATACATTAGAAGCAGAGGAAAGAGTAAGTACACATCAGTGATTGAGGAATTTCACAGACAACAACGACTTTTCTAGTTTTTAGTTGCGAAGTATTTTTGTAAATTGCCGTGGAATATTGGCAGCTTGAATATTTTGAGTATTCTACAAAAGGTCGGCATACTTACGGCAACAGAATACGTATTGCGGTGAATTCGCAGCAATTATAATGAAGAGTTCTTTTTTTCATATAATTTCTATTTTAGATGTGGACATTGTAAAGAAATGCAATTAATTTTGAACGATTTCCTGGAGTCGAGATTCGAATTGATCGCAAATCTTTTAATAAACTCAAGTGTTGGTAAATTCCAAATTTAAAATCATATCATATTAAAGTTTCATTTTAATTAAATTTCAGAAGAATCTCCTCATTCCTTAAAGTTGAATGTAATATTGGATGAAGGTTTAGAAAATCTATTTAAAGATTTGCTGCTTAACCCCGAATTAGGCGATCTAAGTTTTCTTGGTTATGTTAAACAACTTGCACCAGGTTTGTGTTTGCTAATTTTGCGTTAGATTTATTATTGAGAAAATATGTGTTGTTTTTTAGCTGGCGTTCAAATTAAAATAATACAGAAGGTTTTATTGTTGATTTTGGGCTTACAGCAGGCAAAAATTTACGAGGCCTTTCGGAATTTCTCTTCATGGATTAACGAGGGTGTAGACAATTTGAAATTTCCCCACGATTTATATAAACATGTAAGCAATTCAAAATGTTATGAATACTTGCAGAAGATTTCTAATTCATTTTATGTGTAGTTGTTAGTCGAACACATCGAGGAATCTTTGAACGTTTTGCTTAAATTTTCTATCAGTGATAGTTTCAGGGAATGGAAATTTTATTTGATTATGCTACAAACTATTTCCAGTAAAAATAATGACATAGCCGGCCCCTATATAAGAAGTAATTATGAATTTTTTCAAAATTTGCCACAATTTTATTTTGTTAAACTTTTAGAGTATCTGAAAATGCGTCTCAAACAGTGCGCTACGATGCCCTGCAAACGTAATATTATGCACATGTTGCTGACCGCTAGAGCTGCAACCGCCACGACCGCTGATATAACAACGAATTTAAAAAATTATGCTGACTGGTATAAAATCAATATCGGTGAAATGAAATTTTTCCTCAAAGTCGAAGAGTTCCAAAATATTTTAGCACTTTTGAATCAATGCGTCAACTATGAAATGGAAGTAGATTATTTGGAGGTAAGTCTAGAACTTTAAAATCCTTTTCGACGAAGTGTTAAAAACATGAAAGAAAATTAATAGATTCATACAATCGTGGTAATTTCACCGCCGGTGTTGTGTGGCAACTTGCTAAAAGCTTATAAATGCAAGTGCAAACAACGATTGCAACAGATTAAAAAAGGAAATTTACAAATGGATGCACTCAGTGAGAGTATCGTTATAGAAGACAGCAATTAAATGTTGTTTCAAGTATTGTAAAGTAAAAACATCTGTGTATGTACGCAAATAATGTTGCTATTTATTATTTATATTAAAAGTTACAGCTTTTTTGTTCTTGTGCCGCCTGCTATAGGCTTGTTACGCTCATCCCATAACGTTAACCCATCACAAGCGCATATCTTCTTAAAATTTTGCAAAATACCGGCAGAACGAGCTATTATGCCGCAAGCTATTCTACAAGTGTAAAGAAATACAAAGAATAACTAAAATTGCCATCTCTTTTTAATAAGTAATAAAACAAAACTTACCTATCCCCAACATTGCCATCTATTTTGCTTTGTTCATTTTGTCCTCTTCCCAAATCATCCGGATTTTGTGTTATCACAACCGATCGCCCAATTATCTCCCAAACTTCTAAGACGTTATCCATAAAACGGAATGTTGCTCGACCCGTATTGTCAGCTCGTATATTACCTAAATCTCCAGCATGTCTGTTGTTAATATCATCATCAGGCGAGCCGTGTGGTGAACCTCTTGGATTGTAATGGCTTCCGACTGATTTACAGCCGGACGATACATCACCGCTTTCATGAATATGCATGCCATGCAGACCAGGTGTAAGACCGTCGACTACGCCATCAATCACTAGACCTGGTTTATCTTGGCGCACTGATGTAAATCGTATCACGCCTTGTATTGGACACCGATCCACATCACTGCCTGTTGTATTTATTATAGAGACGGCCGATTGGCCGCCAAAGCCATTAAGTACTGCTTTTTGTCCAGTTTCCTCGATTTTTTCCTTGATAATAAACCAGGGTTCCTGTGTATGGACTACAACTCTGCCCAAATCGGCATCTATTTCCAGTGCTCCCATGCCTTTTAAAGCTTCGCGAACTTTGCCAGCGCAATGCTCTCCCTTCATTTGCACTGCAAACTCTATCTGTACATGCAAGTTAATTTTAAAAATTTATTGATTATATCAAATATATCTTCAAAAATACCTTAATGTCACTCATTACAACAAAATTATAATAATTGATTACAATGAAACTGCATTTTTTTATTGTGATTCAGCGTTCTGTTTAGAAAATCAAAGATCAAAACAGAAATATTATTGCGTTTGTTAACAGCTGTTCACAGATAATGCTTAAAGCACACAGTTGAAATATCAAAGACGTGTTTAGTTTGTAAAATGGGGTTGTAAATGAACGGTCAGCCGAACAGCAGTACACTACAAAGCACTTGAATAGTAACTTCTAAACGTTCTCAACTTTTTGCTCAACATTATTTTGAAGTGGTAGTAATTGTTTAAACAACTTTATTTTTCGTTATTGATGTTATGAGGATTTTGGTGGTACAAGTTAATAACGCACATTGTATTTCCTGAGGGTCATATGAATGCACGATTTACGACCATCGAGCACGAACTTATTACTAGGCATTTGTACATATTCCACATAAGCTCTGTTATGGTTTAAGGATCCTTTTTGGAAAAACACCGATTTTAGAACAATTGAAACTTAATTTTTGTTATGATAATTAAATTTTTATTACTGTTTGCGGTCATTTATATTATATAATATTTAATATTATTTTATATTCAGCATTTTGTTACTCACATTTCCAGCATTTCTTAAATATCTCTTGTTTTCGGAACTGAAAGCATTTTCTGTTATATACATATAATATTTTAAAAGCTTAAAAATATGCAACTTAGTTTAGTATGAGTGTGAACATGAATTTCGCTCGCTTCTCAAAGTATGGGATCACTAAATATTATCTGCTTTATTCATAAAAAATATTTTAGTTTTATTAAAGGCTTATTTGACAAATTTCTTTGCAATATTTCTTTAATAAAATTAAATTTTTATTTATATATGTATGTATAACATATATTGTTTTATTTGCAATCTATTTTACAATTAAAATAATAAGCAAATTTCATGACTTTTAAATAACATACATATATTGAGTTTCCTAAAACCCAAAAACAAAGTAAATACAAAAATAATTTACTTTTTAATTAAAACACGAATTTCAACTTATTCTATTTTCGGAAGGGTAGGTCAAGTACATGCAGTTTTTTAAATCTTTGGATTTCATTGCTATCATCTAATAGATTGATTGCTAACACGTTGGAATGATTACTTAGTCTATTTAGGTATCTCTCACTGAAGTTATTTATTTCGTCTTTGACCAATAAAATTCGAAGATCTCTGTGTGTATTTTTGTTGCTGCTAAACCAAGACGCATTTGTTAAAAGTCTTAGGGTTTTTGACTGGTATCTCTGTAGTAGCTCAACGTTAGAATTACTTGTATGTCCCCAAAATTGGATGCCATATGTCCATATCGGTTTAAGTATTGTTTTGTAAAGCAGAATCTTGTCCTCTAAGATTAAGTTTGATCTTGGGCCCAATACCAAAATATTTTTCTTGTTTTTAAATGAAGTTGCTCACGTTTCCTTTCGACATGCTCTTTCCAAGTAGGTCTTCGATCGAGATAAAGTCCTGAATATTTTACAGGTATAATTGTAGCATTTAGGTAAGCAGGCGAGCAAGCATTTTTTCTTAGGGTGAATATAACAGGGACACACTTTTAATTATTAACTTTAATATTCCATTTTTGAAGCCAATCTTGAAGAAGATTCAATTGATTTTGCGGCAACTCGGAAGCTATTACCGGTGATTCATTGGCGGCTAATAAAGCAGTATCAAACTAAATTAGCAACAATTTTTGGTAAAGTTAGGATTTCTTAGTGTCCTAATGTTGAGCGCGGTAACTTCTTCTTCTTCTTCTTTTCGCGCTACAGTCCGTGGTGAACCTGGGCCTCAACCAACAAAGTTTTCCAGCTGGCACGGTCTTTAGCCAGCGTTCTCCAATTTTGCACACCAAGTTGGTTGAGGTCCCTCTCCACTTGTGTGCGCCATCGGTTCCGTGGGCGTCCTCTACTGCGTTGTTCCACAGGTTCGGAATCGAAGATTCTACGGGTCGGAGCAGTATTCTCCAATGCGCTCTACATGGCCCAACCATCTTAGCCGTTGGATCCGTAGGCGCCTGGTTAGGTTCATGTCGCTGTACAACCCGTACAGTTCATGATTGAATCTTCTTCTCCAGAAACCATCAACGCAAACAGGGCCGAAGATTGAACGCAGAACTTTTCTCTCGAAAATACCAAGGACTTCCTCATCCGCCTTCGACACCGTCCATGCTTCTGCGCCATAAAGAAGTACAGGGATTATCAAAGTGGTATATAGTGTCAGCTTGGTCTGTCGTCGGTCTGTCGGGCCTTACTACTCAATTGCCTCTTGAGCCCAAAGAAACAGCGATTGGCAAGAGTTATTCTGCGTTTGATTTCGGTACTGATATTGTTCATACTGTTGACTTGGGAGTCAAGGTAGACGAAGTCCTTCACTACCTCGAAGTTATAGCTGCCTATGGTGACGTTCTGGCCCAGTCAGCGCGGTAACACACCCACATATTACAGTATTTAGAAGCCTTGGGAACTAGAGTGTAAAAAATTTGTTTTACTTACGAGTATTTTACAAATCTTTTTATTTTATCCATCAAGACTAAGTAAATTTGATAAAATAAATACAAAATTTTAGGTAGAGCAGTTTTTCAAACTTACATCTATAAGTTTCTACTTTATTTAATTTAAATATGTACATATAGGGTACTGCTAAATGTAAAGTTTATAACTAATTGTAATACAATACTATGTGCTATGCTAACAAGTTCCGGCATAAATAAAAACGTACATTTGTAACAACTACTCGTATAATTTGTTATGAAATACAAACAAAAAGGGAACCAAAACTAATTTTAAAATATCGCTTTATAATCTAAAAAGTCCAATTGATACGCAAGAAGCAGCCGCTTCTCCGTGCATCAGAAGCTCAGTACTGCTTCAAGTGCTTTGGCTGGTTTGTGGCGAATGCAGTGTAGTGGTAATTGGCACGACAACCGTAGCTCCTATAGGTTCCGGTGTATAAGGGGGCGGTGTCAAAGGCCGTACACATGTCTCAGCTGCTGTGTAGGATGGTACCGAAAGTACGGTAGCGTTTGTATTGACACTCGAACTGGAGGCGCCCATCGCTAAAGCACTTGGCATGGCGGGCGCAGCAGCTGCTGTGGGCGAAGACAGATTTGCTATGCGCATAACTTCATCGTACGAAGGCAAATCCTTATCATCCTTCTCCAGTTGGGCTCTTATGCGTGCTGCTTCCTGGCTATTCGGCTCAATAAAGAATATATCATTGTAGCCACTGTCTCTAGCCGTTGCACTGGATTGTGGACAACTGTTACCTTGGCGATCTGCAAAAGAGAGGAAACGAGAAAATTCTATATTTACTATTTACATATTTGATAATTGTTGAGGCCATAGAAACTCTTTACGTCTAAAGATCTCATTGCTTAAGTCAATGGTCAAATATGCAAAATAACCCAGACATGATAATAGTACCAACAGCCCAATTCCTGCCATTATATACGGTAATAAACTCCACATGATTTCTGATGAACTTTCCTCAAGCGTGTCTGTTTCAGAATTAAATTGTCGCTAAAAATTTGATTTTTTTGCAACCTCACATTTTCAAAGATAAGATTTAATTTGTTGCCAATAATTGTATAAATAATTTAAAATGTTTACAAGCTCCAATATTCATTTATGGCCTTTAAAATTGCTTATAAAAATGTATCTACATACAAATGTATTGTACATATAATTTCATTTCGGTTATTTGAAGAGAAGGGCAACCGATCAAAAAAAAAAACAAGAACTTATTTAAAAACTTCGCTTAAAGTTATTTGTCAACACTCGCCAAAGGAAATACTCTAAAAGAATTCTGTATTTAAATATAAGCAAATATTTGTTAACAAATTGTCATTTATTCAAGGTTAATATATTCTTAAGTTGATAAATTTGTTTATGGCCTATTGGCTGGGCTTTGATAAGCACAAATGCGTTTTCGAAAAATTGTCTTTTAAGTAAAAATAATATACATTTAAACGTATGCGTACATATATACTTATATGTATATACAGGGTGTTTTTTTTTAGAGGTATAGAACTTCGAATTGAAGTAAAACACAAGAAAATCGTTTTAATGTCCATCAATTTGGCTTTATTGGAAGGATAATTTTATGCCATTAATGTTTAAATATGATTTCGGGCATGTGGCCGCCGCGGCTGGTTCGAATAAAGCCAATTCTACAGGTCCAATTTTCGCCACGCCACGAATGTTGGCTTCCAAGTCCCCTAACGTTTCTGGTTTGTTGGCGTAGACGAGCGACTTCACATATCCCCAAAGAAAATAATCCAATGGTGTCAAATCACACGATCTTGGTGGCCAATTGACAGGTCCATTCCGCGAAATTATGCGCTCATCGAATGTTTCCTTCAATTAATTGCTCTGATGGACGATTATGTCGACCATAAAATGGACGGACCTTGCGGTAAACTTCGCGAACTGAACCATTATTTTCGAAATATATATGCACGATTTGCAAGCGTTGTTCTTTTGTCAACCTGTTCATGATGAAATGGCAAACCAAACAAAATATTAATCACTTGACAGCTGACAAAATGGCCGCCAGTTAAAAAAGTGATGCCAACTTAAAGTTCTATACCTCAATAAAAAACACCCTATATATGAATAAAATCGAGGATATGACGCAGATATTTGAAATTAATATGCAAGTGAAGTAAAGGGTGTTTCGCTAAGCTGTGCCTGGAGTACAACGAGCACCAGGGAGCTTAGCTATGCCAGCATCTTTCCAAGGCTCTTCCTGCGTTTAGGTTATGTTCAAACCACAGCCAGAACATTACAGCCTAGGAAGGCTCCTCAATCTATGGCCAACGGCAGAATGCCCAAAAGGCTTCCTGAGGCTTGTTGGTGCCCGTTCTTCCAAGTGACCTTTAGTGAAGGCTCAAACAGAATATGTTAATCCAAATCACTATGAACTTCCTAGAGTTTTGGTTGCCGTACCAACCCAGCAAATGCTTCCCTCCTTTTACGCTGAAAAGCAGATTGTCCAAAGGCAAAGAAGAAGAAGAAAGACGGGAAATCCTTTGGAACCCCAAGTGGTTGGTGGCTATTTCATTCAATTCAGCCCAAACGAAGTTGGTATAATCATCAACTGCGCCCAATCTAAGATCCACAACAATCATTGACTATTTCGGAATGCATTGGAAATTCGAAGATTTCGTGAACCGCAAAACGCCTGGTTGTCTCGAACTCGACACGAAGAACCAATCCTTTCATTCAGACATGCTACGAGTGAGATGATTTTGTTTTCGGCTCACCTTGTGTTTCGTTTATCACACTTCATTTTCGTAGGTCGATTATGACGGATGTAAACTAGGGTGGTTGCCTGTACAGAAAACCCACTCTGATAAAATAATTTTATTATTTGCATGTATTACTGAACGCTATATATATGCCCGGGGATTAAAGCACAACTTATTAGACCCGCGTAGCTCCAACAATATGACCTTCAGAAGCCGTAAAGTTCAGAAATCACAACAGGAACACTTTGCATTTATGCTCCAATGTATGAAAATTTAAAAGGAATAGTGGTTTGATATACCGTCTTTTCGATCGGAGGCGTTTTCGAATTATTTCAATTCCGCTCTGCCTTAGGGAAAAGGAATTTTTTAAAATAAAAACTCTTTAACACTGGGAGAAGCTTTCTTGGGTATCTTGGGTATCCAAGAAAGCTTTGTTGTGTACAAGACAAGTTTTAAATTTTTAAAATGACGGCGTTGGTCTGAATTTCGAGAAATATTAAGACAGTTGAATCTATTCACGGTGAAATAACTTCAAGATGATTGCGATGACTTTGAAACAAAGTTGTTGAAACTGTTGCTTGATATAGCGAAGTTTCAATACAATTAGTTAACTTTTCACCCGTAATATTTCAAAGCTACTGTTAACACCCCCCCCCCCCCCCCCAAACAATTTCAGCCTCATGTTTTGTTTGTTTTTTGTTGTAACTGCTGTAATAAATTCACACCTTGTTTATCTTTAAAATGCAATAAATATACTAAAAACTGCTACAAATTTAAACAATATTTTTCTTCCAACTTTAACTGCACGTACACTTTTCTGACATACTGTAATATTTGTCTGTCCCTTGTTTAAATAAAAATTCCCACGTATGACAATTTTTAAAGTTCTTTTACCTGATGAAAATACATACACAAAAGCGGGATTATAATTTGTAGCAAAATGAATATGATTATTATCAATATTATATATCCGACAATAAAAATTACCAACGAATCCATCAAATATTTTAATTAAATTTCGTATGTAAATATGTAAAGAACGTGACGTTTTCGGTTTGTTGAGACGATTTCAATTTTTAGAGAACTTTTTTTTTTTACTGTGAGACGGTAATTTAATTTGCAACTTTTCTTAACAATCAACGATATTAAATTGAGTTGAAACTTAAAAAGTCAGCCGAATGAAAAGTTTCAACTTTAAAAGATAAAAGATACATATAAAAAGGAAATAAATATAATAAAATAAAAACAACGATAAGATTAAATTAGTTGGTTTAAGATAAATTCCGTATAAGACATAAATAATATGCGTTTCTCTTAAATTTATTAGCGCAAATATATATTTATATGTATGTATGTATAAAACATATCATATGATGAAATGTGCTCTCGGTTGTGACTTCAGTTTCCGAAAGTACTACTCGCAACTAGCAAAGGTCTGTTGGATTTTCAAATATAATTTAGAATTGTGGCTGCACTCGTGAATGCTTGGAAAACGGTGCAGTGATGCCACATTTTGTTGCTGATGTGCGATCAGCTGTTGCTGATGTATCGTACATATATGTACATAACATGTATGTAGATCTTTCCTGAGAATCCTATTACTCTAGTACGCTTTTGGCTGAGTGCGTATACACCGATTTTTTTTTTTTTTTTGGTTTCATGTCATAAAATAACATTTTGAGCGAAAATAACATCAGCAACGCTTTGACTTAATTGATAAAAATATTTTAAGAATTAATCAAAACAGGTATTGGATTTTAGTCTAAAAAATGTTGGTGCTGCTATCGAAACATATTATATTTTTTCAAATAATTTCGTTGAATCAACGAAAATTGGAAAATTGCTAAGTTTTTGTTTCATTTCTCATTTGGTTACACTCCCTTTAAGAGGTGATTGATTTCTTTTTATTTACCGTTTTTGAATGGTACCCCTCCGGACTCGTTAGTTTGTGCAATTTAATAAATTCTTTTAAAAAATTACCATTTTCTATTTCAATCAGGAGATCTATTTTCATATATAAATGCATACATTCAGTACTTAGTAACGAGCAGACGAAATGTCGCAGTAAAAACAAGCCCCTAGAATTACTGGTTATAAAATAGGCTGCTACTATTTTTACTAAAATTACGCTCTTAATTTGCCCAAAATTGCGGCCACGCACAAGTCTTGAAATACTAATTCTGAGTTTTGAAATACTAATTCTGAAATTAAAATTTATTTTAAGAAGAAATTTAGACCTTAAAAACGAATTATTATATAATTATATTATATAGTTTGTAAAAAGTAAAAGCAAACTATGTTCTAATGTTTATAATATTTGTAAAATGGGAAGTCAAACAACTGTTATGTTTTTTTCCTGCGTCCAGAGCGTTCAATCGGTTTTGGAGACATTTTCCATTGTGCTATTTAACCCCTTTAATTGCAAGTTTTCTGGTAAACAAAAAACAGCTGATTATTTCAAAGAAGTTCAAGCAACTTTGTACAGGAAAGAAAACCAGTTTCTCTCTTTCAAAATAGCTTTTGTATAAAATTGCCCCAGTTCGCAGTGTTGCGTTAAGCATCGGGAACAGAGCCACTGTGTCAGGCCAAGAGTAGACGTTTTCGGCCAGCCTTAATTGAGCGTAGAGTAAAATTTCTGCATGGTTCATTAGTCACCAGCGGCAACTGTTCTGTGTTATTTGTAGCACAGAGATGTTATAATTTAAGTTGTTTTTAAAAAGCACCGATTTTAGCCCAATTTAACTGCACACAAATTTTTTACTAATGCCTTTTCAAAGCTAATCTATTTGTATATAATTGCTAATCCCAGCACATTTTCCCCCACGCGTATTAGAGTAAATGAAACATACTTTTCCAGCTGCTGGCTGGCAGCACACATTTTTTTATCTTAGTTTTTTTATGGAAGACATAAAGTGGATGTCGCGCCGCAAATTATGAACAAAATTAGTGGCATGTGTTCTAACAACCTTGAGCGACACATGCTCGTGCAAAATACCTGCAGGGTTCTAGTGTTACAAGTAGATTTTATAAGGTACTATATACTATTACCTCTTGCTGCTGCGAGGGGATTTAGCCGGCGCCAGATGTAAATAGCAAACTTTGCATTAAAATACAAAAAGGAGACTGTTAAAAATGCGATACACATACATACGAATATATGTATTTGTAAGGCCCGTTCTCCGATATCGAATGCATTATTCGTTCACTCTGCGTTTATAAGTGAATTCACTTTTGGCTAAAGATGTTTAACGAACGAAGGCGCCAAAATTTGATATTATTTATTTAATTGTTAAAATCACATAAATGAAATTAATTCGATTTCGTGTGCGGAAATCTCAATAAATTTTCAAAATGTATTGATTTACGCAGGTTTTTTTTCACATTCGATAGCAGAGCAGCAGGACTGTTAATGTCCGGTTTCACATACAATTATAAGTAAATACACTCCTAATAGAGCCGACAGGGAAATCACATAAGCCACTGGATCGTCAAAGTATTCCTCTTCATCCATTTTTTTCTCACAATTTTGTTAATATTTAATTTTGCTTAGTAAACGCGATTGCATTTTAAATATGTACACACAAACGCAAAAAGTTCGATTTATTTTACTCCGTTAAATTGAAAAAAGATTTTAAAAACACAGATATTTGTATTGAAATATTTATAAATTTCGTTGTTAAAAAACAAACGGCAACCGCGGCAAAAAACATTTAATCTGGCAAAAACAAAACCAAAAACAAGTTCATTATCTGAAAGATAAGATTATTTTATTTGCTTGGAATTTAATCAAGAACCTGCTGCAGAGCATTTATTTAATTCTTTTTTTTTATGGCGTATAAAATAATTTTCGAAATCAGTTATTTTACGCGAAATACGGCGCTGCTTTTATATTATGACTTCGCAGTCAGCGTTAATTAAAAATCGAAAACACTTTTCATTGTCGTGTAAACGTGCCGGCGTTACTGGCTTTTTAACAGAATTAAATGAATAATGAATGTTTTACTACTACTGGGGCAAAATTCCAACAATACAACAAAAAGTTTATTATATTGTTAATTATATACAAAAACACTGACGTTGACTGCGAACGGGAATAAGAGTGGCAAAAAATACAACTTGGATACTTCTCCCGGTGCTGTCACATCATTTTTTTTTTTTTTACTTATTCCAAGCAATCGTTTGCGTTGGAAGGTTTATAGAAAAGAACTCAAATTCAAATGATTTTTTGCAATTACGTGATTAGAAGATAAACCATGTACTAAAAGTGTGTGGGGCAAATCTTCGCGATTTCTGATTAAAAATGTTTGTTTTTGTTTACGAACCCCTTATTTCTCTCGCCAAATGCAGGGTACTATTGTGGCGTCTCTGGTAATCTCGTGGCCAATATTCCAAATAAATCCAGAACGAGAAACGTAAACAGAAGAAAACTATAGCACAGGAAAAAAATATCATACAAAATGACGACATGTATAATAAAACGTTTTCCATTTTTAATTAATTACTTCTTTAATGAAATTTAACAAAAATATGGCCTTTATTTTATTATCTTTAATATCCGCACCAAGAAATCTACGAACTTAACAAAATGACACAGGCCTTGTTTTGAATTTGCGTTGTTAGTTTCTTCAACTGAACCTATTCTTTTCAACAGTTTTGTTAAGTTCCAAGGAAATAAAACATAAGTCTCAGTGAATACTCTTCAAACCTGATAAGAAAGAATTTGTTTTTTTTTAGACAAGTGTAGAGACAATATTAGATCATTTTTGTGACAAGATAAAGACAAGACAACCAGTACGAGGTGGGTGGCAAATTTCTTTGTAGCAAACTGTTAAGCGAATATATATGTACTACATACATATGTATATATTTTTTATACAATATAATAGTTTAGAATATTAAACGTCGTACGCTTTAAGTCGTTAACCAGCAAAGATGATAAATGACAGCTGGCAAATGGGTTTGTTAACGGAATTGTTTTACAAAATGATGCTGCCTGAGTCCCAGGGCAGTTGGAATACGACTCCAAAGCAGTGGTTTGAGAATTTGTTTAGGGCATCATTGAACAGAGCAGAAATACTAAAATAATTATATATGTACATATATATCAAAGTAAATTACCTGCTAACAATTCTCAAGCTTCTACAAAATACAAACATATATGAAAATAATCGAAACCCATCCAACGAAGTGAAGTTAGTTGCAAAGCAACTGCTTTTGTTGTTTGTGCTAGTAATGACATTTTAGCTGCTTTCGGGCCATCTCTATCTCTATTTATTATTTACATTTAGTGATTTTATCAAACTGGTCAATTAAACGTTACTATACACTATAGTGCACTATACTACATAAGTTGCACATTGCCGCGTAAAAGCGACAGTGGCTCACATGTTGCTCAGATAAAGTCGATATAATTTTTCAATGAAATAAAATATTGGAAAATGTTAAAGAGTTGGTCTGTTAGTTTTGCTTGATGCAGCACAGGAGAGGGTTGTATAGCCGCTTGTACAGGGTGTTTTTTTTAGAGGTATAGAACTTCGAATTGAAATAAAACACAAGAAAATCGTTTTAATGTCCATCAATTTGGCTTTATTGGAAGGATAATTTTATGCCATTAATGTTTAAATATGATTTCGGGTATGTGGCCGCCGCGGCTGGCTCGAATAAAGCCAATTCTACAGGTCCAATTTTCGCCACGCCACGAATGTTGGCTTCCAAGTCCCCTAACGTTTCTGGTTTGTTGGCGTAGACGAGCGACTTCACATATCCCCAAAGAAAATAATCCAATGGTGTCAAATCACACGATCTTGGTGGCCAATTGACAGGTCCATTCCGCGAAATTATGCGCTCATCGAATGTTTCCTTCAATTAATTGCTCTGATGGACGATTATGTCGACCATAAAATGGACGGACCTTGCGGTAAACTTCGCGAACTGAACCATCATTTTCGAAATAAATTTGCACGATTTGCAAGCGTTGTTCTTTTGTCAACCTGTTCATGATGAAATGGCAAACCAAACTAAATATTAATCACTTGACAGCTGACAAAATGGCCGCCAGTTAAAAAAGTGATGCCAACTTAAAGTTCTATACCTCAATAAAAAACACCCAATACTAGACGACCAGTGTTACTGTATACAACTTTAAAATTTTTGCAGATTTGAATGCCAGTCTATTTTCAAGCCATTCTATATTTTAAAGTTTCAAAATGGTGCGACTAAAGAGCCCTTATTAGGCTGAGAAATGAACGACAAACACAAGCATAACCTGAGAATATATGTACATATGTCAGTAGGGATCCGATCCTTGCTCCAAAGCGGTGAACAGAATTTTTAATTCGGGCCGTTATCAATCAACATGAGTTTTAAGTATGTCTAGAGACTAAAAAAACTGTCTTTAACCTGTATTTTGCTTGATGACATCGGTTCGATTTCTTGGCAAATCACATTGGCCAGACCGTCACCGTGAACAGCGAGCGCTACAGATCGATGATTATCAATTCTTTTGCCCTGAATAGGATGATATGGACATTAAGTACAACAACGTCCCTGTATATGACTCCTGTCACATTGGTTCCATGTAAGAGTGATTTGAGAGTATTGTCTTTTTACGGGTAGGCCAAGTGACTGGCTGCTGGATCCATAACAGTCACTCAAGCTGATCTGGCATTGTATATTAATGCTTAAATTTAAAGATAGAAAATGTCTAATGAAATACGATTGGCCGAAATATTACCCATTAAAATTTTCGAAAAAATTGCATCAACAACTTCTGTAATAGCGATTTGACGATTCTCTATAACAATTTTCTTCACTTTCTCAATATTTACGTTGGTTTTTGATGTGCTGGGGCGTCCAGGCTGGCCCCCCCCATTCTCTATGAAAAGCTTCTACCACTTGTACATGTTTTCCTGGCTCAGAGTACAATCGATTTTCTGAACAATTATAATTGCGAAATTTGAAAATTCAACTTATATTTTGAACGGAACTGTTATAACAAGAAGTTCTGACACCGATTCTGACTCGACCAAGAACACGATAATATCGATTTCTGCAATATAATGATCAATAATCAATATTTCAATTCTGATTCTGACAGCAATCAGCAGATGCTATAACAACCCCCCATAATTTTTGAAAGTTCTTTATGATAAAGCAAAACTTATTAATAGAAATGAACTTGAAGTTATTTATTTACCATTTACCCAGTGGTTCATACACGACGCCGTTGACATTGAGTTCCCACAGTGCCAGGCCGTCAGCCAGCGTGATCGATTGGGCCGACAGTGCGAAGGCCGACATAGCAGTTCTAATCTTTTGCTTTTGATATGAACGCAAAAACACATGAAAGTCAAAACAACGCAAAAGAGAAAAAATGTTATTAAAAAATAAATTAAAAATTTCATTATTCGCGATAAAACAAATTTCAAACACTGTCAAGATCTCATTTTATCAAGTTATTTTTATGATTTACTTAATTTTGTTTTAATAAGGTTTTCTGTTGAACCCTTTTTGCGAGTGCTGACGCCTCGAGGGGCCTTTATCAAATTGGTGCAGTTTCAATACTAAAAATCAATTGATTTATTTACTTTAACTCACAATCTGGCTTTGAATATACATATATATATATATATATATATATATATAAATATACCTGTATCGGTTTTGTTTAATAATCTCGTGTTTTTGTTTTCTTAGTAAATTAACTGATATAAAAAGATATTGTATCACGCGGTGTGTTTTTGTTTTCAAATTCTTAATAATATTATTACGAATTAGACGAGAGTTGCATGTTTTATAAAAAATATGTGTGTATGTGTGTGTGTGAATGTCAGCAATTCTGAGCTGCCACATTATGCTAAATATTAAAAATATTTTTTTTGCTTCGTAAGACCCATGTGTGACATTATGTATGGAATATATGTATGTGACTTCGCTTGAATGTTCGTCGCCGGCTTCTTAACACAGCAGGTATCTGAGTGGTAAAATTTTCAATGGATCTGCCGTACAGATCACTAACAATTTGAGTAATGTCCTCGGCTGTGCTGATGTTAAGAGCATCAAACGATTGCCCTGTATTCGCATAGATGAAAGACTTCAGGAAACACTACAATAATAAGTCCAATGAAGTCATATTGCACGAAATCGTTTATGCAGAGTGTGCGTGGTGGCGTGCTCCGTGTGTCACGTATCCTGCTAGAACCTTGTGTAATCTACAAGCGCGGACCAATCATGGCGCCGACGCAACAAGCTCCACAATAGATTTTTATACATGTTTTGTTATCTGATGAACCTTGTGTGGGTTGGCAACGCTAGTTTTGCTTTTTTACAAACGATTTTTCGATTAAAATTCCAAGCGCATCGCTTATGTTGGATAATAAACAACAGTTTAGACAGACCGCCAACAGCTCTACCCCCCCCCCCCCCCCCCACCCCTTTTTTTTCATTGAAAACTCCTTTAGGCTTGAGGTTAGACTGGCAACGCGTAAATGAAGATAATGAATTTTAATTACAGCAAATTCTAGTAAATTGCAGCACAATAGTAATTTTTTTTTGACAAATAAAACCAAAATTTTCTAAAAATTACGCTGTACCGAACTGTCAGACTTTTGAAGGTTACTTATATGTATTGTACAAATATCAACTTGTTCCTTGTTTTTATTTATTTTTAATTTAGAGTCTATTTAATAGATATAAAAATATAAATAAGAAAATTCATAAATGCGAAACATTTCATACCCGCATCATTTTGGCGACGGCTTCTTCCAGTTCTGTTAAAGCTGCAGTAGTCCAACATTAACCACAATACGACCTAAACACACACATGGCAAGTGGCAGAACAAAACAATATGAGTTGCCAGTTTTCAATAAACTAAATTATACCACAATTAATTTACCCTTAAAATGGCAAACACCATGGGCATCACCAAAAACAACAGAAAAAATATGAATATATAGACGGCAAAGAAATCCATTTTTTTTTTTACGAAATTTTCAAAGTTCCTTGTCACAGAAAGAACAACATGTTTTTAAATAAATATAAATTTTGTATTGATTAACGTTGACTTCAGCTCAATTAAAACAACTAAAACTTAAATTTTAATTGCAGATGTTGTTCTTCACTCTTTGTGTGTTTTTTTATCGCTTTTTTCTTCCACCCAGCGATAAGATAAAGTCGGTTGTGCTTTTTAGAAAAGCGAAGTAGGGCAAAGAGGAATAGAAATTGTGTGTGTGTGTGTTTGTTTGTTTCTTTGTTTGTTTGTTTCTAGTTATACTTATCTGTGGCAGTACTTTGGCAACACAAGGTTCTTGATGAAGAAAAAATACGTAGAAATGGAGGAACACGACGAATTTCGCCCGACAGGGCGATTTCGTTGTTATAAATTTGATTGCAAAACAATAAAGCGTGACTCAAAACTAACAGCTGTTGTAATCGATGTCCCTCGAGACGAAAGTTTTGCCCTGATGCATTCCCATCTCAGGGGCTTGCTTATTGCTTTCAGGGTTATAGAGGAGAAGGACAACCAAATCGTTACAAGACTTCGGTTATACAACTTCTTCCAAAGCCTTCACGGCCTGTGAATTGTCATGCCTTGAACGAGCTATCCTGATGTTTGTCCTTGGTCTGGGTAATACCTGCTGTTTCGGACTACCAAACTTGGTTGCCTCTGCGTCCTCCACTATTCGGGAAATTACTTCCAGGAGGTATTACATAGCCCAAGCTCTCGAGTAAGAGATTTTTTTTAAAGCCACATTCACCTCTTACAAGAAGTTGCCACCTAAATGCACCTGGTAAAACAGACGGCGGCCTTCATCAGATCACACCCTTATGGCAAGTGCTGATGTGTGCATGTCAATTTCACCACCTGTTGGAACTGATAAAGTTGTTTCCAGATCATTTAAAAAAAAATAACTAAGTAAACGTGTATAAAAGTGGAATTAAACCACATTTCGAATATGGTAGCAGAAATACACACATATATCTGTTACGTGGTGCACCATGTACATGTGTGTGCATTTACCACATTGAACTTTTACGACTACCATATAAAATGTGTGTATTTTATTTAAATAAATGCTTACATAAGATATAGGAATGTATGTATCGTAGGTACATAAATATCTTATGGAGTTCCTTCTCCGTTGACGAAGTTTTTCGGCAACATCTAATCCGCACTAGTGCGCCAAAGATTTTGACAAATGGCTATGAAATCACGATCACATAATGAACCAGCCGTTAACTATATATAGTCAATCACTGAAGTCAAGTCTTTTGAATAATAAATTATTGTAAATATTATATTAAAACCTGTTATTAACTAATATTAATTCTGACTGCAGTTAAACTGCTTAATTGTATTAAAAATTAATATTACTTTTAAGTTGTATCTGCTTTAGGTGCCTGATGAGTCAAATGTTGAAAACTTTTGTATTAATTTGGATTGAAAATAGTGACCCAGTGGCAACACTGAACAGCTGATAGAATTAAAGCATAGAACGATAGAATTAAACAATAAAAGTTAAAGAAGCAAAGCAGAAAAAAAACTTTAAACAATAAGAAAATGTGTATTTTCCGTACAAAATTTCGACGGAAATATTGTCACGTTCGAGATGTCATACATGATTATAAAACACATAAACGCCAAACTACTCAATCATACGATTAACAGAGACATTTTAGAGTACTTGTAACCTTGTTACGTAAAGTTCTAAACAATTCCCAACGCCACAAAAAATACTTCCATTTTTGTTACGATTGAACGAAGCCCTAATTTTTTTTTCTGTCTTTTCTTTTGATTCCGAAATTTTACTTTACTATCCAGTGTATACTGTACAGTGCATACTTCCTAAAAGCTACAAGTTCAAATATAAATTAATCTGCAAACATATTTTTTTCATTTCAAGCTTGTACTACTGTCACGTGCGGCATTATGGAAGTAGCCCTATTTCAGTTTTTAATAGGAATAGTATTTCTTTCAATAAGCACTTTCCTTACGAAATTGCGCTGAAAAATAAATAAGCATTCGCAGTTAGAAATGCAAATAAAAATAGAGCGCGGTGACATCTCCAATATAAGAAATGAGTCGTAGCCTCACATCTTCTTCTGGTTAGTATAATTTATTTAATATTTCCAAGCACTCTGCCTCACATTTTTCACTGCTTTTTCCTGAAATATTCAAGACTGCAGTTTTTCTTTATATTTTTTTATTGTATTTACTTATAATTTTCCTCATTTTGGTTGTTCTTTTTTTTTACCAAAAATTAACAAAGTTTCGTTTTTCTATGGAAAACTTTTTCAGAAATAATTTTTTTTTTAAATAAAAATTTGCTTTTGTTTGTTCAGGATTCCATAAATTCAACACTTTCGTTGCTCCTTAAAATCTGCAAAACTTTTAGTTTGGTTTTTTATTTTACATGCATGGAATTAAAAATACTCTTTCGAAATGTAAGATTTTTAAAAATAGATTTATGATTTTGTTGTTGTTTGTGTTTTGTTTATTTTTATGAGATTTTATTTTACATCTTCGTTCTCGCTGGGACTGGCCATATTCTTTAAGAAACCAAACAATAAAAAGGGCCAAAAAACAAAAAGTTAGAAAAATATACATGTTTAGAGAAGTTTTATTAAAACCTGAAGCTGTCAAGTCATCACAAACAAAATAGTTTCGAACCTCATAATTTTTGGACGAAAGTAATCGAACATTTCGATATTGTTAATAAACAAGAAATTATTTTCACAGGTATTGATAAAAGTCCCTGATACGGGTTGAGTGTAAAAAAAGTAGTGAATACGAGTACGAGATAAATAAAAAATTATATGAGTGGACACGATGTAAATGCTTTTAGGTTAGCGCGAGTCTTCAGAGGAATAAAAATAATATGTTGGTGTGTAAAATTATAAAAAAAAATATCAGCTAAACACAAAAAGCGATTCAAATTTCAGATATCACAAAATTTCTATAAAATGTGACACAGAAATTAATTTCAATTTCAAATTGCAGAAATTTTCTCAAAATCATTAGATTTGAAGTAATTTGGGGACAAAATAAGTATTCAAATTTAGGTTATGACGAAACATGTTGATCTTTCTGAAGGTTCAGCCATCTTTTGAGACAAAAGAAGTATTCAAATTTAGGTTATGACGAAACATGTTGGTCTGTCTGAAGGTTCAGCGGTGAAAGTAACTGCAAAATTATATTATAGATAAAATTACGCTAACTTTTCGCCAAGGTGTGAACGAATTACATTTCAAATTTTGAGGCTACGTGTGACGAAGGAACATGTCACCCTTGACGGCACGCTCTCAGCTGCAAAACAATCAATTTGCAGTTTGTAAAAATGCAACTCTGATCAAATTAAGAATCATATGATGGAAAAAAATATATTTAAAAATGATAAAGTTTTATATGGATATGAAATCCCTTATTGTATTATTTGCCACTTATATAACATTTTGCTTTCACGCTCTCACTTTTGCAGATATTGTTTAAGGTTCAAAGAATCTTTGCCTGTTAAAGGGCAGATCAGACTATATTACAAGTCCCAAGACTTACACTGGATTTTCTGAGAAAAAATCTAATGAGATTTGTTGCGACTGCCAAGAACTCTAATGTGTGCCATTACATTGTGTGGTCACATCATTACAGCTTTACGAAGTCTCACAGACTCATAAAGGCGGTGGGCGTGCCCAATAAAACAAAATTGCATCAACTTTTTTGACATGGCGTGATGTAATTACACCGATGAAATCACATTTAAAATTTTAAGTCTACCTATGACGAAGAAATATTCCATAAATGAGACCGCGCTGTCGGCTACGAAACGGTCAACAAGTCAATTTGCGTTTTGTAAAAACTATAATGAATAATATACCCGCTTAAGGGCCTTTCAGACTATTATACTATTAATACTTGTCAAAAATTCAAATAATACGTGCAAGTGTGAATGTAAAACGTTTGAAAATGATACATAATAATACAGTAGTTCCCGCTTAATTGATTTGCCCGCTTAATTGATTTGCCCGCTTATTTGATCCAACAAATTACACTGAGAATATTCAATATACGTTTTATAGAAAAATTGCCGTTTAAATGAGTCCCGCTTTATTGCAATACCCGCTTAATTGAATCATAATATAAAATAAAAACTATTTTTGTAAATAGCATACAAACATGCCGCTTAATTGACATTTAAAAATTCTCTTTTTATTGAAAAAGTCAAATAGTCGACTTTTGGTTTTCGTGATGGCATATAGTTACAAAATTATGTGGCAGCCCTTCAAATCATATGTTTTGTTTATTTTGTACAAAGTTACAAAAAAAAACGCCAGTGAATTAAAATCTATATGTATATAAATATTTTACTGCTTTATTGATCCCACTGTGCAATTATGCGGAGTTTCGTTTAATTGAGCCAGTGACTCAATTAAAAGAGCATCGGTTTAATGATATGCCTGGTTAATTGCAACAAAACCTGTGCATTTTTAGAAAATCAATTGAGGGGAAATTACTGTATTTTGAAATTTTTCTAAACGATAATACTTTTTATCTAATAAAAGTTCTTAGTTCGACTGTTCCCTCGGCGATGGCATGTCGTCGATTTAGGCATTTTTCGTTTTCACACAGGCTCGAAATTTTTAATATTGCATAGAAATATATTTCGTTTTCAAGGATTCTTTTAATATTATTTATTTGATTTATTTCTCTTATATACATCCATACATATGTATGTGTATATGTATATATGTATACATACATACATAAATCCAACACTCTAACAGCTGGGTACTTTCAAGAGCCGACAAGTTTACCGTCTACATAAAACCGCTCTGCCGCCGCTAGTTAACGATTAATATGGACATGTTGTTGTTGGACATCTGTTGGTTTTATATTTCTATTTTCGCTTTATTTCAGATTTTTTACGTTAGATTTTTGGACTGTGGCAAACACATGTCTTTAGATTTCCTTCTCGTAAAATGTGTTGAAAGTGCTTATACTTGTATAATAGTCTGAATGACGCTTTAAAACAATTCCACGAAGTAAAATTTTTTATAGCATTGACATTTATATGAAATTTTGCTTTCACACTCTCAAACTAGTACGCATTACTTGCACTTAAAGGGGACTTGGGCGGTAATACAAGTCGTACGTAAAACCAAAGAAAAAATCATATGAAATTATCTCCGTATTTTAAAAATGAGAATAAAAATCTTACGACAAATTTTTTCAAGGTTGACACCATTGGCAAATTTACACGAAAAATTATTTTTATATGCTCTTGTTTGTGCCTTTTTTTATTTCCGTTGTTCACAGATGTTATTCTCTGTTTGCATTATTCTTCTTCTTTTTTTGGGGCTACAGTCCGGGGTGAACCTGGGCCTCAACCAACAAAGTTTTCCAGCTGGCACGGTCTTTAGCCAGCGTTCTCCAATTTTGCACACCAAGTTGGTTGAGGTCCCTCTCCACTTGTGTGCGCCATCGGTTCCGTGGGCGTTCTCTAATGCGTTGTCCCACAGGTTCGGAATCGAAGATTCTACGGGTCGGAGCAGTATTCTCCAATGCGCTCTACATGGCCCAACCATCTTAGCCGTTGGATCTGTAGACGCCTGGTTAGGCTCATGTCGCTGTACAACGCGTACAGTTCATGACTGAATCTTTTTCTCCAGAAACCATCAACGCAAACAGAGCCGAAGATTGAACGCAGAACTTTTCTCTCGAAAATACCAAGGACTTCCTCATCCGCCTTCGATACTGTCCATGCTTCCGCTCTATAGAGAAGTACAGGGATTATCAAAGTGGTATATAGTGTCAGCTTGGTCTGTCGTCGGTCTGTCGGGCCTTACTACTCAATTGCCTCTTGAGCCCAAAGAAACAGCGATTGGCAAGAGTTATTCTGCGTTTGATGTCGGTACTGATGTTGTTTATACTGTTGACTTGGGAGCCAAGGTAGACGAAGTCCTTCCCTAACTCGAAGTTATAGCTGCCAATGGTGACGTTCTGGCCCAGTCGTTTCGTTTCGTCGTTCGTTTTGCCCTCGTTCACCGTTAGACCCATTTTGGCCGCCTCCGTTGAAATACCAGCAAACGCTTCATTGACGGCTCGCTGTGTTCGACCAATCACGTCAATGTCGTCAGCGTACACTAGCAGTTGCACGGACTTTTGGAAGATCGTACCTCTGTTGTTGGCGTATGAGTTTTGCACGATCTTCTCAAGAATTATGTTAAAAAAGTCACATGACAGTGCGTCGCCTCGTCTAAATCCCCTTCCGACATTGAAGGTCTCGGTGAATTCGTTACCGACCTTGATGGAGCAGCGAGAGTTCTCCATCGTCATCCTACACAGCCTGACGAGTTTGGTAGGAATGTCAAAACTAGACATGGCTTCGTATAGCTCGTCCCTATACACACTGTCATATGCGGCCTTAAAATCGACGAATAGGTGGTGGGTGGGTGTCGATTTGCATCTCTGGGTCTCTTCCAGGATCTGCCGTAGTGTGAAAATTTGGTCAATGGTGGACTTCCCATTGTTCCCATATTTGTTTACATAAAAATACATCCCTGATCTAATGATCCTTTACACGAATTTGAAAAATTGAAAAAAGCGATAAGAGCCGTACGACTGTAAAATTTTCATGCGGGTTTTCTATATATCGTATAGTTTCATTACATATTTAGTTAAGACGATATCATCCGTGCTCTTTGTATTTGTATTACCGTCTAATTGCCCCTTTTTGTAACACAAAGTATTCTACTCGTACGTCTCTCCTTAAACCATTTCTTTGATCAATTTTTATATATTTAAAAACAAATTCTAAACACAATACAACTCTTGCCGTTCACACTTTGAACTGGAAACACTTAATTGAGCTTTCAAACCCGTTTTGTCAATTTCGAACTTGAACATTTCACTTCGAACACATACCAAGAAATATGGAAATTTTTTTACCTCTTTGCCGGCAGCGATGATCCTGACACGTTGCGTAACAAAGACTACAACCAATAATACAAAAAGCGAGCAGCAGAAGTATTAAAAGTGCGCCCAACAGACAGAAATATTGAACAACGGCATCCATTTTGGTTTGTATAAAAAAAATTGTCTACTTCCGAGAATTTTTTTTCCAATCAAAAACTTGTCTGCAGGCTGTAAATTTCGTTTCAATACTGAATTTTCATGTCGTCATTTTAACTCTTTATGTTGATGTTCCACTTTTAACCGATTTATTAGTTATCAATACGTTTGATCTTTCAACTTGAAAGAGGAGAGATAATACGGATATGAACAAGTGTTCGAAAATGTTTAAGTGGCAGCAGAGTTAACGACAACCAAAAAAGAAGACATATTAATATTTTATTTAATTGATAACTTGTTGAAAAACCCAAAAATTATATTAAAAGAAATCCGAAACATATTTTCTAAAATTATTGACATTTTATTTGACAGAATTATTTTGCGTTTTTCATTTTGTAGAAGATTGAAAAATGACAGCTAAAGAACCGGAACCATAATTGCTTGCAACAATAATCAAAATAATAGTAAGAGATGGAGTTTCAATGAAGCACAATGAAATTATGATGTGGTGGATAGAAATGCAGATCGATACTTGGGCTTAAAAACTCTCTCTGGCTCAGTTTTTATTTTTTGTTGTTATTAGGGAAAGTCCTGAGAAATCTGAATATAGATTTTTGCTCCGAAATATAAAAATCCCGTTTCCAAAAATTTCTGTAGAAAATTATAATCTTGTAATGGAAAAATTGCCTAAAAAAATTGTTTTCGAAACATTTTCTGTAAAAAATTGTTATTAAAAAAATGTTCTATAAAAAATTACTAGCAATAAATTTTGTATAGCAAAAAGGTTTCTATAGAAAATCATAATGGAAAAATTATCAATAGCAACTAGATATCGATTAGTTTTCTGCAGAAACTGTTATCGAAAAGTATTATATAGAAACTTATTATTGCAAAGTTGTCTACAAAAAATTATTATAGAAACATTTTCTTTAGACAATTATTGGAAAAGTTCTATAGAAAATTGTTTAATGAAAATTTTTTATAGAAAATTATCGAAATAATAATTATGAAAAACTTCACCGTACAAAATTCTTATCGGAAAAGTTTTTTTAAAAAGTCATAATAAAAAGAATTATCTTTAGGAAACAATGATCCCAACTGCAGATGATTGTTATTGAAAAAAAAAAAATTACTATCGAAAAATTGTTTGCAGAAAATCATCATCAATCATCGAAATATTTTCTGTAAAAAATTATTACCGAAAAAGTTTATGTGGAAAATCATTTTTCAACAATTGTCTGCAGAAATTTATATTGGAAACATTTTTTAATGGACTTAGTATCGCAAAATGCTATAAAAAATTATTATCGAAAAAGTCTCTATAGGAAAAATTTAGGTGAAGAAAATTAAGAATTAATTAGGAATTAGTAAAAAGTAAGAGATTGTTATAGAAAAAGTTTGTGTAGGAAATAAAGACTGTCTCTAGAAAATTGTAATACAAAACTTAATATCGATAAATTTTTTTATAGAAAATTATTATCGAAACATTTTTTGCAGAAAGTTACTGCGCAAAAATTGCCCATAAAAATTATAGAAAAAATTTTTATATAGTATAAAAATTCTCTATTTTCAGTTACTATTGAAAAATTGCCTATAAAAAATTACTAAGTTTTGTATCGAACACTCATTGTCTACAGATTTTTTGTCTTATAACTCGATAACTTTTCTGTAAAAAGGGCTGGTATTTGTATGTCCTTTCAAGGATGCTGCTTTTTAAATAATAGTACGACGCACAGCTTTACAACCTGCTCACTATGATGGCTCTCTTTTAAATATTAAGACGGCACAGGCCCAACAAGGATATACGTATTTATGTACTTACAAAAACAAAACTAAGAGCATCCTTGTTGTTGTATAGAGTCGGTTAAAATAAAATGCCATTGGAAATGTTTGGCAAGATTTTTAGTTTCTTTCACACAAAAAACCTTAAAGGGATTAACGTTTTCCTTTACGATAATTCGTACAAAAAAAACACTTGTTCATGTTAAAGGCTTTTTAAAATAGTTTCTCGATTAATGCGGCACACAAAACATTTACCTCCATTTCTTGGATGACAAACAAAAAAATGGCAAAATATCACAAGCCCAAAAAATATTAACAATAAAGTAATTAAAATCGCAACTGGTATCATTTTGCCAACTGTTTTGATTCAGGATTTTCGACAACTGTTTAAAGCACCATAAAAGTCGAAACAGATATTTGTTTAATCTACAATAAAAACAAACTCGATTAGACAAGTAAAAAATACTTACTTGTATGTACGTCAAACCGATAATATTTCTATTTAAAATAAATTCTTTACAAACCGTCAGTTCGTGAAAGAGTCGGCGATAAGTAAAAACAAATTCCTTGAAGTTTTGAAAGCAGTGTTTTGAAGTTGTCATTGTTTTTTTCTTGATAAAAACCTTTCTGTCCCCTAAAGGTCCCTCACGGTGAGTAGATTTAGCCTTCGTGTATTTGAAACTGGGTCATTAGGCGTATAAAGGATGCCAAATTCTAGGAAATTCATGTATTTATGACTTCGGTTAGACAGGTCCTTCAGAAGCCTTCACTAAAAGTCAATTGGCAGGACTAACGTTTCCCTAACATGTTTTTGGGCTTTATGGTGTTGGTCAGAGGTTGCGCTGCCCTGCCTTTGCTGAAACGTTGTGGCTGTGGTTTAAACCTAAAAACGCAGGAAGTGGAAACTTCGCTCAGTGCTTCAAATGTTCTCGAGTTTCTTTTGTCTTCTAACAAATTTCCGTTTCTCGTAAAGTATTAGATGGTGGCGAATGTATGAGCGATGTTTTCTTGAAAACTTCGGGCTACCAACTCAGGTGCTTAGTCTGAACAAAATATAAATTTAAACGAATTCGTAAAAAATATTCTCCCTCTCATGAAGGGTGCCTTCAAACTACATATAAAAAAATTTGGCGGACAAATATTTTGTCCGGAAACAGCGGGTGAATCTACCTTTAATTGTTTAAGAAAAAATCATGTAACCAGCACAACACAAAAAGTAACACAACAGGATAAAATTAGTTTTCAAGCCACTGAAATGTACTGGCGTCTTTTTTAAAGTTAATCCTTGTGAATCCTTTTGAATATATCTGCATATATTTCTGTATATTTACGTACAATTTGCTAGTGCATGATACGCCAGGCATCTGATAAACTGTGAGTGAGACCTTTAGTTCCTTAAGGACCAAAATATGCTCCAAAGTTGAAAGCTAAAAACTGATGTGCAGAAGCTTAAAAACCTTCCGCCCCATCAAATGGTCGTCTCCGAGAGCAGGTTTTCCTTTCGCTAATATTCTTATACCAGGGCACTATGCTTTTTGGGACATAAATATGCACCGACACCTCAGATAGAGGAACCCAACGAATGATTGTTGTTTAAAGTTCAGGAACTTTTGAATGTTGCACCAAGGAGGATCAGTTGGCCTGGGGCTACTTTGTTTACGCAAGACCTGACAATCTCAAAACTCAATACATATATAATATCAGGATAATAATGCTAAGTCACGTGTACATGTGTCTGATAAGCTACGAAAGACGAGGGTGAATAGCGAACATAATATTATTAAGCGGTTAGAATAAGTTTAGCATAGAAATATTTGAGTAAAAATAATAGAAATGTTTTAAGAGAAATTTAACGCGATCTGTAATAAAAAGTGCCGCATCAAAGATGCATTAAAATTATTTAATTTACAACTTAAATCTCCGTTCGTGTTCGTCCACTGAACGAAAGCCAAATGAAACTGTGTCAGGTGGCTGAAGCTTTGGACATCATTTTAGATAAATATTTGAAAATCAAACCTGCAACTGCTCCGCCACTATATTGTTTAGTTTCATAAATTTTAATATATGCATCACTGTTATTAATGTTTAAGAGGAAAAACATGAACAAAATGGTCATAATTTGTAGTAAGTTTTCATATGCCAAAACAATTATTCTAATCGGCGTTGTCAAGCATCATTTTCGGTGCGTTTTAAAATTCTTGATGCGTAAAATTTCTTCAATACACATAAGAAATGCTAAACTCAGTGCGTATTTTTCTCCATCTTGGTGCGTTTTGAAAATTTGAAGTTGACAACGTGGCGTTTTTCGTATGAAAAGCAACAACAACAACATGTTTTGATGCTCTTGAGACTTGCTTTTAGTACAACAGTTTTGCCAGTTGAGGCGTATTTCAGATTAACCAACCAAAATGGTTCCTGCAAACGAATTCATATACAATTTAAATTAAAACGTACATGCAAATGCAGCTCCTTGCCTTCTGCCATCAGTCAAGTCGATACCGATTTCAGATTCGTGCAATCGATTTCCATTCGAGTTGTTGGCACTGTATGCATTCCAAAAGAATAGACGCATTCCGCGGTAGAATAACAAGAAAAGAGGCAACAAAAGAAAGAAAACCATGAAGCAAAATATTTCCAACATTCTTTTGTTTTTGCTCAAATGCGTTAAAAATGGTGTATAAATTAACGACTGGTGTAAACAAATTTTTATTTAAACTAAATAACTTAAATATGAAAATATGTATGTATGTGGCGGTAGAAGGCAAACTATAAATCAAAATATAATCATAAAATTTGCGTTTTAAAGCGATAGGGACATTTAAAGTCAGAGATTAAAATTTGTCAAATCTATTCAAAGACTATTTTTATTCACAGGGTGGTCCAATAAAAATTCATAATAATATACTATATACATATAAACAACGTTGTTGTAAACCATTTGTAATAACTATTTTGAATGTTTAATTGTTTAGGACCATCATCTGGCAGTTTAGAGAATTTTTTACCCGAAATGCGGTTGAAAAGTTTGGTTTGGGATTGAGGAATTCAGGGAAGATCATTCTGTTTTGTTCACTTTAAGAAATTATTTTAAGAATTTTTATTTTACATTTTTTTAATTTAATTTCTGGGACCATTTTAATTGTAACATGTTCGTAACATTTAACATGTTCGCGTTGTTTGCGATGCCATTGTTATATGTCAGTGTTGTGATATATAGTCATCCGATTCCCATAACTACTTTAATCAACTTAACTAATTTCGTCTGTCCCGTAAGACGCTTAAAATTTCTCAAAGAAATATCGCCTTAATTTTTGAAAGACGAAAAATATATGAAAAACTTTGGTTTTTGGTGGTGAAAACTTCGGTTAAGGTCAGCTAATTGTGGTATGAAAAAATGTCTAATCATGACCCTATACAGTTCACCATTGCCAGCAACGACAGTAATTTTCTGTAGATATAATAGTGTTTGACAAAAGATTGTGGATTATCCTCACTTCGAAGGCGAAAATTCTGCTTATTTACGTGCCCACCCATTGAAGCAAAAATGAGCATTCGCAAGCATTGCTCTGGTCTAAGTCTATGCATAATGAAAGGTTAAATCGGTTGTTAAAAATAGTGTTACCAACTTAAAGCTGGTAACCTCAAAAAAAAAAAACATCCAATGGAAAAAAGAATGTCATATAAAAAGTGACAAAAATTCATTTCAAGTCTGTCTTCGCGATAAGGCTCAGCAAATTGTTTTACAAGGCACCAGACGACTATTCTCACCAGTAGAGCGAAACTTTTAAAGTTGCCAGAGTATTCAAACTGCCAAAGAACAGCTGTTGTTTAAAAGAGGCTGAGAAGTGTTTTGAAAAGTATTATTTTTTCTTTGCTTACTCCGACTATTTTAATAAGTTTTTCTTACTGTTTGCTGCAATACTGACATTTTTATTAGAATTCATGTTCGCAGGTTGTATGAAGCAAAACTGAATTAATACTAAAAATTATTGTAAGACGAATTTTTAGAAATGCCAACATTTTTTTCACACTATTCATAATTTTGAGTGATCTGTTAGTGATAATTGTGTATGTAGAAAGTTCACGGCTTCACTCATTTAGATATAGAACATGAGCAACAATTTTGCACAATGTTAATTTTACCTTCTTGGAATAATCTTCATTAAGTTTAATCTTACCGTGGCTTGATTTTCAATTCAAAATTTAAGTGTATAAGTACATATGTGTATAGAAGTGTGTATTTTAGGAATAATTAAATTGGCATTGCTTCTATACCAATCAATTGTGGTAATTCACGCCACCCACATACAAACAAAATTGCTCTTGTCCAACTGTTATCTGTATTTAATGGTTTCTGTGTTCTTAAATTTTTCATTACGAATATCATGCAAGGCGTTAATTCAAAAGAAATATTAGGTTTTGTGAAGCACGGAAGGGCGTTTAAGAAACTTCACAACATACTTTTTGTGTGATTATTTCAAGTTGTTTGGGTGTTTATGTGAAACTGTCATATATACATACATATGTATATAATATAATACAGTTTGATTTAATTACTAGTATAATGCTCGTATATAATACAAGTGCAATTCGAAGCAGATTAGCATGACGTCATAATAATACAACTCTGCGAAAGCCCAATGCTGTTTTTTTCACTTAATTTCACAATTAATATTCACATTTATTTATTTGAGACAAATCAGTCAACTAGTGCGAATGAGACGCAAAAATTTCGAAGGCCAAACAACAATAAATACAACGACGTGACAGCTGTTCTTCAACCCAGAGCTGCTTTACGACTGACCGCCTGCACATTAAATTTCTCAGCTTAATGTACAAAGAATTTTGAAAAATATATATTTAATCCATTAGAGCTTTAAATGCCTCAAATTAATCACACATAGCGATTTTCTTCTTTTACACGTTTGCCGCTATGTTGTTTGCTGGGTAGCTATTTTACCAATACATCTACATTTTCATGTTTTTATGTTTTATATGACTAAAACACTGGAAAATTTGTGTACTCGTCTTATCTGGACGTTAACAAATAAAGTGTTTATAAATTTAAAACAGATTTTAAAATTTAAGCTTTTTATCAACACAAACAAAATGTTATTTTAATATGAAATTTGTTTTAAATTAACATGAAATTTTAATATGTTTTTTTTTCACTATCAAATCCCAAAAACATGATGCAGCCTGAAGTTTGTGTTGATTTTAGATCTTATATAACTGTCAGTTTCACTTGAAAGTCATATTCAGTTCAACTGATGCCTTGAAATGAGTTATTTGCAATTCGTTGCAAAATCATATTTAATATGAAAAGCAAATGAGGCAAAATTATTGTTAACAAAAACTTTAAACCAAAATAATAGGGTTTTAATTGAAAACAGGGCCGATATGCGTTGAAAATGGAGAGCGTAAAGCACGGTTCGATTTGCTGTTCTGGTTGGTTTCAGAAAGGTACTTTAACACATTTGTAAGGAACAGCTTTGAATCGCAAAAAATCCATGTTAAATTAAGATGGACACATGTTGTGTTTATGGCATAGTAAATCCCTTAAACCTCAACTAGGACATTAAAGCCAAATCCTGCTCCACAATAATGATTTATCCTGGAGTTTGGATATGCCAAATAGAAGAAGCAATCTGGATACAACAGAATTCTATTGTGATTTCCATCGGATTTACCGAACTAGGAGCCGTTGAATAGAATTTTATAAATATTGTAATTAATACATTTGCGGATAAGAGTTTGCAGCAGATGCACATGCAAGCCCAGAGCGATACCTCTGTTAGACAATGTGCTCAACCTATTTCCTATTAATTTGTCATTTTTTGCTGCTCAGAGTTGGGCCGGGGTCTCAAAATTATTTTTCTATTCTATAAAAGAATATTGTTTGTACGATTTACTACTCACGAAATAGGTTATGTGCGGGAAGAAAGGGGAAGTAGCGCTTGTCGATGTTTCAATCTTATTGCATTACAAGTGTCTGGGAACAGCTTTGCAAGCAGTTTATAGCACAGCATGGCTGTATGGCTGAATAACCAGTTCTCTCTGTAAGCTGCGGTGCGACGGCTTTTCCAATTGATTACGAATTAATGAGCCATAGACGATGCGAACGTGTTACGTAAGAAGATGCGGGTTTTGACGAACAAGGTGCCTGATCTTGTCAGAGCAAAGCCTATGAGCTTTTTCGCTCGCTCCTACACACACAGTCGAGTAAGGCTTGAATCACCGGCCTCAAATATTTACATATAATATATATGTATGTGCGATGTAAATAGAGAGAAGATGGACTGGTTTAAAGGAAGACATAAAAAAATAAGTTCATTCGAGGAAACATCACCCTGAACTCTTATTCTAAGAAAATCAAGATTATACACGTAAATGAAGCAGCTCTGGCTGTCATGCCTCATTCGGGGATTGTAATGAGACCGCTATCTTGTCAATTTTTCTACTTGGAACGTCTACGTCTACGAACGGCAAATGGAATTGTCATCTGTCAAGGAATTAATGGAATTGGATGTTTTGAATAGAAGGTAATAAGGAAAAATGAGAAATAGGAAGCAAAATCTGTTCAAAAGTACCCATAAATCGGTAACTACGCGATGGGCGGAGTATCATCTTTGATTGTATAATTTTTGCAAATCAGATTGAGATTTCATTCAAAATGGCGTTTATTTATTGTATGTTGAAATTAGTTTCTAACAACAGCTGACTAATGAAAAGGCTAAATTGTTCAAATTAGATAATTTCCGTCTATCAAAAATTAAGTGATTAACCAGAAATTATTTTTTTTTAAATTAAAACTCAGCTGCAACATTCTACTTTTGGTCGAATTGGAGAAAAAATATGTTAAGCTTAAATTAATTAAACAATTATTCAATTATATGAATTGTATTTGTTAAAAAGATACATATTTACGTATTAATTGCGTTTTATGCTTCAAAATACACCCCAATAGATTAAACACGCCAAATGTGTATTTGAGTATTAAAACTAAAATGTAATATAATTTAATCACATTAAATACGTTTCTTAATTAACCTCTGCTTTTGATTTAACAGACAGCTTCTGGCTGCGGCATGATATTTTTCACAAAAAACTTGCTTTACTAGATAAACTACACAGTCGTCCATAACTGTATTCTTGCAGAAGTATCCTTTAAGACATTTTTAATATCTTTTAATTGAAAGTGTTTTTTTTTGCCTATTATAAACAAGAAGAAATGGACTTTAACCGCTAAAGTCGGTTTCAACCTTGACTTCAGCTTTGCTGACAACCGTCAACGCATAAAGCAGAACATGTTATTGCAGGACTTTTCGGATTAAAGCCAAAACTGTAATATTCACTGGCAGATTTTTTCGAATTTCATACATATTATTTGTTCTAGGGTCCATTTTTGTTTAAAAGCCACATTTTATTTGCATGCGTATCTAATAGTTTATGCAAAAAAATTCGCTTACAGTCCACTCTGTTTTGTTATTTTTTTTTAACAGCCTGGCAATATGTTTTTATTTAGCTTTCTGGCAACTTTTTAAAATTTTATAAATGTCAACTTTTGGTTAATTCATAAAAGTAGACAAAATTAGTAAACGCGTTATATTGAGTTGTATTAAATTAAAATTAATAAAAGACTACAAACAAAATGATTTGAAATGTGTACAGCTGACCTCTAAATATAAAGTGGGCAAATCCACAGTTTATAAAATAATAAAAAAAAAAAATAGTAGCAAAATAAAAGAAGTGTCCAATTCCTGTAATTTAAAAACATTGCGCCAAAGAAAAGGGATCACACGGATATTGAACGGTTTAACGAAATGCAGTGGAAACTGACCTGATGCTTTTAAATAAAGCAAAATAAAGATTGCAGTGAATTGTGAGAAGGATTTTGCACCCGAATACATCTTGGCTATTTCGCTGGAAGAAGCGGAACAGAATATGTGTAGGAAAAACCTGTGGGAAAGCAAAGAGCACCACTTGCCATTATGTATTTAAATATATATTTGGTTATGTTTTAAATAAACTTTTATTTTGTTTAAAAAAAAGTAGTTTTATGGAAGAAAACAATTTTTATATAGTCCAAAATGTGGATTATACTAGGATTTAATGATTATCCATAAAATGACTCAGAAAATAAATCGGTTATAGTCCCAATTCGCTTATAGTCCACAAAAGTTGTACATCTATAGTAGTGGACTATAAGCGAAGAGTACTGTAACATATTCTGTGTTTGTGAATTAAATCACACATATTCACATGCTCATATATTGATTAACATGTATGTACGTTTCCTTTCACAAAGTCAGCCAATTAGAGATGACATTTACTTTGGTTTTTTAAATGTTATCGATTTTAATGTGGTTCTTATGTCAAGGTATTTCAACTTCAAACCCACAACGAATATTGAAATGTAACTATGGCTATGAGCCAATAGGTGTGGCACAACGTCGAAATCGAGGACATTGTTGTATTTGTGATGGGATCAATTTGCGTTCTTCTGAAAACTCGCCTTTAAACAGGCCGTGGTGCGTCTCTGGTGCTACATTGCGACACATTATTGTGAACAAAATCTTTAAAAAGTCAATTATTGATTCTTATATACAAATCGTCGTTATATATTTTGCTGCGTCTTGGCAAAACATCGTCAGAATTGTAATTGTTACTATTTCAACCTACTGGTGTTTCCAGTTATTTATTACAATATTCAAGATTAGGACTTAATTTGTGCAAGTCTTTAAAAAACGAAATGAGAAAAAAAGAAGATTTTAACGAACGACGGAGATGGATCTCTCCTGGCAGCAGGTTTTGCCCTGATGTATTTCAAAATGGCCACTATATTTTCCGGCCTATAGACATGAACTTGACATGGCAACGAAAACTTCAGGAAGTTTATGTATTATATCGGTTATGCAAGGTCTTCCGAAACCTTCATTAAAAGGGTCATGGTGGTGGGGTTTCTACGGTGGCTGAAACATTCTGGCTGCGGGGTAAACCTAAAAATGCAGGAGCGGTCTACGCTCGGTGATCTCGTGGAGCTGTTGTCTACCAACAGATTCCTATTCTTTGTAAAGAACACGATGGTATGGGATGTTAATCTACCAACTCAGGTACCTCCTCTTCCTTTACTGTCAGAAAGTACGGGACAACCCATACTATAGAGTAAGAGTTTTGTGTTGTGTGGCCCTTTCACTTAACACAAGAAATTGCCACCTTCGTGTGTCATGAGGGCGATGATGAGCCGTGGACTCACCATCAGGTTAGAAAATATTGGCAAGTGCTGATGTAAATCATTTTCACAGTATGTGTATAAAATCTGAGGCTGTCGATTTTGCTTTCCTCGCAAGAAGTCGTCCTGTGGCAGGCTACTTGTTCAATTTTGCGACCTGACTTGGGGTTGCGCCTGCATAAAATGGAATTGGCCTAGTAACTGAAGGTATGTAACCATTCACAACGGCCTGTGGTCGCTAAATAAGTTCAAAAGCAGTTTGTCAAAAAGAAACACTCGCGATGCAAGCTCATCCCTGGGTGTGAATTTGGGACTGGTAGCGTTGTTGGTCTCTGTTTTTTTGAGAGCGCTACAATCTCACAAGTTGGATGATGTGGACAACAACAGGTACCACTGACTCATTTCACATTCGACACTCAACATGAGCGACTTTAGCTGATGTAATCGTGCAATTTGAATCCATTTTACCTTGTCTTGTATGGTTTTCTTAAGTCGCAGCTCTATGCGAATAAAAGCCCATCGCATTGCTTAGAGTCTAAGAAAATTAGCCGGCGTATGTGTTCAAGTTTTTATTATTCTAACCTGGCATCGATATACCTCTTAAACGAATAAAAGATTTTCATCATGTCTTAAAAATAGCACAAAATACATTTTTAGAATTAATTTATACCCAATTACATCTTTCGGATTTACATACATAAGTGAACACGATTCACGGCTCATAAATGATACCAGCGACGACTGGGTAATATGTTTCACTTACAGACCTAATAGTATGTTCAATTTCATACTGTTTGACCTCTGCAATATTAAAAAGTAATGAAGAAATGCCTTGATTATTGTCTGATATATTGTACATATGTACATTCTTGACAAAAATACATTCATTATCAATTAAACAAATAAAAAAAAAACGATTAATACTTATGCAGATGTGGTATAAAAGCAAATTTGGTCGAAACGATCTTTAAGATGAAAAATCAACGTTTGCTTTTTTAAAATTTGTTGTGTTGTTTGGTCTAAGGGCTTGTAATTAATTAGCTGCTCTAATGACGTTGTTGTTGTGGCATCTGGAATTAGCTGCTCGCAAGCGAGGGTGGAACGTACTTTCTCTAACCCCCCCGTTAAAAAAAGAACTTAAAAGGCCGAAGTAGAAGTAGTGAAGATTACGTTTATTAATATTTGAGCTCATTGGCTTTAAGGAACACAACTGCGACCAACAACGAATTTCGCCCATGGCGACGAATTCGCTTTTAATTATTCGCGGTATAAATTCGTTGTGTGAAGCACAATAACAACGAATAAAGAAATTCTTTTAACAATTGGTAATATACAATAATAATAATTAATAATAAGGGGTCCTTGTTATAAGTTAAACTGTATTACAACAATTAGATAAAAATAAACAAAAACCGCGTCGGAAAGATGAATTTTTTTTAACAAATTATAGTAGATGGTGAATGTAGTAATAATTTCTTATTAAATGTTAATAAAAAAAAGACCTGTTTCTATATAAGAAATCTGGACACCTGAGACTGTGTTGTTTGCTGTCTGCCGGCGAACAAATTTAAAATACACGAAATATATTTCAAGTTTCGGCGACGAATGACGAATTTCGACCAATAATAATTTGTTTTATTTCTGACGACGAATATTCGCTACCAAAAATACGTCGTTCGTGGCAGTTGTGCTCCCAGCATTACTTTTTTTTTTATCAAAATCCGTGCAGTATTTTCTGCGTTTATCGCTTACTAACAAAACCATGTGTCTTTTTTTATACATTTGACCATATACATAAATAATAAAATAATTACTTAATAAAATAATTAATTAATAATTAATTAAAATAATAAAATAGTTACTAAAATAATAAAAATGCCGTTAACGTAACCGAGGCCGACATTGAAATTTTAAAAATATTATAAATATACCGTTACTCATGTCGGTTTCCAAATTTGTTTTTTCAATAAAAACTGGAAGTGACAACGCGGCTGGAAGTGGATTTCTATGTTGCCAGTTAAATATTATTATTAAAAATTAAGTTTTTTCCTTCAGGAGAAATATCACATCAGCATTTCAGTTTTTTTTTTTTTTTTTTTTTTTTTTGAAAAGAAAACTAAGTCTGGGGCAAACTTGTTCAATGATTTTTAAATTTTCATACCTGTTCCCGGCAGACAGTGACGATTATAATACAATTCGTCTCTTATGGCGTTAAAGTTATTGTCCGGTTCGGTTGTGTGACCCGCTAACGACAGTCCTTTATAAATAATCTATAACAAATTGAATATAAATATATATTTGCCAGGCAATTGCAAAACATTTACTTACGATGAAAAGTAAAACCAACAAGAATATTAAATAAATAATATCACTTATTAGCATTTTCTAATTAGTTTTGAAATAGTTCACAACCGTCTTTCTAAAGACTCACAAATTTTTAGTTTTCAACACAGAACAATACGATAACACTTTCAATATTAAAAAAAAAATAATTAAATTTAATGTCAAGTCAACAAGTATGTGAAGCTGCTAAACTGCTTAAAGAAACCAGAAAAAACATTATGGAAACACAAGAGGCTCTATAACTACAATGTTATCTTATCATTAATAATATTTTGTGAATGCAAATAAGAAAAAAAAGCTCTTAGTGCTTTGCAAAAAAAAAAAAAAGCTTGTATTTCTTTTGATTTAGATGGCACTAAACACGATGGCGAATTAAACATGTAGAGTAAAAGCGACGATTGCGAGCCCAATTAATAGCCCATTATTTGCTTTAGCACGTCGGAAATTCTAGGAAAAAACTGTTATAACTTCGGTGGTATTATATGGCCGCTTTCCGTGGATTCAAATACGATATGTGGAATACAAACAAAGAAATTCTTTGTACAGGGTGTTTTTTTTTACAGTTATACAAGTTTAAATCATAATAAAACAAATCATAATATCTATGAAACGGTCTGTATTAGATAGAAAATTTTATGACATTAACGTTCATGCCTTCTAATGTGGGTGTAGCAGCGTGACCGACATGACATGCCTCAAATCAGCCGCAAAACAATAGAGTTATACTAGGCAAATCATTCAACCAATACAAGTGAGACGCAAAACTTTCGATGGCCCAACAACAACAATAAGTCTGACCATGCCTTAAAAATAATTAGTATGATAGAAGAGGCGTTCTTTAGTCCGCTGTTATATTTTATGGACGAACGAATCCAAATGTTCTACTGAATTGTAGCTGTTGGCCTTCAAGAGCGTCGGTGGATTGGGTATTATTGGCATAGACATGCGGTTTCAGGAAATGCCGTTAAAGAAATAATCGTACAAACTTGGTAGCCAATTCGCTTTTCCTCTACGAAAGAGATCGAATCGGTTGTAGCGACTGTGTATCGTAGCATCCACTGCGCGACACGTAACCAATTTGGGCCAAAAAAATTTACAATATCATATAAACTGCAACAGAGTCGTAGAGAGAAATTAATTGTATTTACTGAGCACTGAACTGTTGAACGAAAACAAAGAGAAGTTGAATATTAATTGTTCTCAAAAAACAAGTATTTATTCGTCAGTTTCTATTTTGTCCCTTTTAAAGTTTCCCCCTCGAATATAATACGCTTGTTCCAGCGTTTTTTATTAGCGTAGTAGTTTTGATGTGCACTTTTTGGTATGACCTTCAGGTCTCTTGGCGATCCGGTTTTTATCTGTTTGGGCGAAAAAAATGCGATCCAAATTCAGCAATTTCGATTCCTTATCACTGTATGTCACTGTTTCCCAGACAGGGCACTCTGCTTTCCGGGGAATAGAAGGGAAGGGGTCCCCGGTTGGCACAGCAACCAAAACTCTGGGATGTTCATGTATGATTTCGGTTATCCATGTTTTTCCGAAACATGGTCCTATCCTTGGCTGACACGTTCTGGTTGGGGCTTAAGCCTAAAGAGGCAGGAAGAAGAAAATCTTCGAGGTGCTGTTGCCCTGCGATAGGTCTGTTTTTGTGCAAGGAACTAAGAATATCAGGCGAGCTGGTTTAGGGCCTGATGTTCCTTGTGGACTTCGGGCTACCAACTCAGGAGCACAGTTATTTCTCTACTTCTGGGGAAATGTGTGAAACAGAAGGGATTAGATACCCGGAGCTGTTTAACAAGGGGTTTGTGATTTGTGTCGTGTTGCATTTTGTAAGAAATTGCCACCTGCGAGAGCCTTACAAGCCACATGGGGGCGCCTGTTTACTCAACTGGATTTGTTCCACTGCCAGATATAGCCATCAAGGCAGTTGTTGGCGTAAAATAATCTCCAAATCCGTATGTCACTGTTAACATTTCTAGCGTCTTTGGGCACTTAATTCCATTTTTTACACTTAATTTTATGCTGTTTCTTTGATCCATTTTTTCGCCAGCAGATAATCGCGGTGCACTCAAAACTCTTCGGATTTGTATGCCAAACTAGACATGTTAAAGAGCTGAAACTGTAGACGATAAACGAATGTATTGCGGCCGCGAAATTTTAAAAGTTGACTTATATTTTGAACAGATTTCGGAATTTGGTAAGAGCTGAACTAAAAAGAGCATTGAATTAAAAGAGCTCATGCAGCCAACTCTTATCTACACTGAAGAATGGAGAGATTCTTTAAACACAAGGCGAATTTGGTTTAATGAATAAGAACAGATTTTTCATTCAAAAACAAGTGTTTATAAAAGAAACTACATACATACATGTGTACATGCATACATACGTATGTATGTACTTAAATACATACATACATATCCGGCAGAGGCCGACAAAAAGGTTATTTACATTTTGGGTTGTTTATTTCATTGTCGTGTGTTTCTTCGTTCTCTCTTAAGGCATTTGTTAACAAAAGACAGTTGACTTAATGAAGACAGTTGACTTAATGTGTCAGGAGATAAGTAACAGCTTTATTTTCGTTATCGTTTAGGCTTTGCAGCCAACTACGTGCTGGGCAGAAGCGGGTGAAGACGTGTATGAATTTATTGCTCCATTAGGAACGCGCGTAGAGGCTGCACAAAACGTGTTGAGATAAAAAATTATGCTTGACATAAGACCAAATTACTTTAGACGTATGTAAAAACTATTTACACATATTTTTTGAATTACTGACACACACAAAAATGGTTTTTCAATAACGGCAAATAGATGGTGAAATGGGATATAAAGGCTGGAACACAATTTGCAGCTGGGCGTGAGGAGAGAATTATACGTCTGTCTGTTGTAAAATATATGCCAACAAAATGCGAATCGGAGACTGAACTTGGGACAATAGCTGAGGCGCAAAGTTCGAACATTTTAACTTTAATGATAACAGCGCTTATTTATTATATTAATGTATTTTGCACTTAACAGTGATTGTTAACAGCTTGTGTTGACATATTATGTAACACCTTCTTCTTCTTCTTTTGGCGCTACAGTCCGTGGTGAACCTGGGCCTCAACCAACAAAGTTTTCCAGCTGGCACGGTCTTAAGCCAGCGTTCTCCAATTGTGCACACCAAGTTGGTTGAGGTCCCTCTCCACTTGTGTCCGCCATCGGTTCCGTGGGCGTCCTCTACTGCGTTGTCCCACGAAAAGAAGGTCGAACTGAAACAGGGATGTGACAAATGGCACTTGCACGATATAATTTAGCAGTTGTCTCATCCGAATGCCGACAATATCTGAAATATATTGTTCACAAATCTATTCTACCACATAAACATTTTAAAACGTTAAGGGAAAAGCGAATATTTATTGACACTGGACAATATCTTTTTATGATACAAACTGTGTGTCAAAAAAAAAAACCATTCTTTTACGCATCCCTGTTGGAAATGTCAGGATCCAAATAAATTTTTTGTGCTCTTTACTTATATCAACAAATACATACATATGTATGGTCTTAAATATGTTAATATTTCAATGCGAGTCCTTCGGCAAATTTTTTTTTATATATCTTCGCTGGCTCGGAGAATAAAGATTTAACATTGCACAAGGTTGATATTATATTCTTTTGAAGGCGCTTGTTTTGCTGACAGCCATAATAAAACGACAGCCAACACTGTTTTGATTTATCCCTTAACTGACGTACATACCTAATTCCAATTGCACGGCGTTGAAGTCGCGTTATTATACTTTGCTTTATACATGACTTGTAGCGCCAATTTGAGTATTTCTGTCAGCTTTATAGTTATTTTGTATTTAGGATATGGCTTTAATGGTTTAATTCAGTTATGGAATATTTAACTAGACTTTGTTTTTAACAATAAATCACATTAACTCAACATTGTATGGCAATGAAGTAACTGTTGTTATAATTTTGCTCCTTTGGGCGGTTCATGTTCATTTAAAACGATTTCATGTTGAAATCAATATTCAATATCTATTGGTTGGAAAAAATTTAAAAGCAAATCGTTTTACGAGAATGCACCTAATGCCATTGCTATAAGTGCTATTTTCTTTGCGTACCTTTTCTTGCGCCCAATAAAAAGCCTACGCTTAAAAGAGACTTTTGGAATATCCACAGAAGTAGGAAGTCAAGTGAAATGTGTTTAACAATTTGAGCAAATCTAGATATTTAATTGTTTGTGATGGCCTTTCTTTGCGCCCCAAAATTTACAAACTCGAAAGAGTTTTGAACGTCCCCGCAACAAGATACAAATATGATCGGTAAATGCAGCGATATCTGGCTGTACAAGGCTCCGTTTTGTGGCAAACCTGTTCCAACAACAACCTTGATAAATAGTTTTAAATTTAAAAAAATTCAAAGTAGGCTGTGACGCAATATCAAGGGGCTGAGATATAAAATGGAATGGATGAAATAAATACTTTTGGTTTGAGATATTTGGGGTAAATAGACGCGTTTTAATAATTACGGGTGTGATCAAATCTTATGAAGTCCAACCGTATACTATTAATTTGAGGCGGGTGCGAATGAAAAATCCCATAAATTGTACATAAAGACTTACCAGCCATTAGATGATGATGGTGCGAGCACAAGTAGGACACGAACATCTGCAGTTTTACAAAAAATAAAGTTACATACATACATACACATGTATGTATGTATGTAAGTTCTTGTATTATATCAAGACATAATCATTTGAGACAAATGTCACTCACTCACCCTCGTTATTAGAGCTAAGATCACAACCATAAAAGCAACAGACAGCAGGAATAAGAACGCCATTTTATTTACATATGTAAATTATGTGTGCAAATTAAATTATATTATTTATGTGCAAATATTTTAAAATTTTATTTTATTTTATATTACTTTAGAATTTCGGGACACAGCACAAACAATTTTACATTTAGAGAAATAATTGATTACTACTGACTTGTATCGACAGTTTAACGTTTGGCTGCCGTTGGACAGGTTGGCCCAGTATTTAATCTTATCAGCGATTGTTTAAAAGCTAAAAAATTAAAGAGACATTTCGAAGTTATTGTATTATTATCATTATTATTATTATCTACAAAAAGAAATATGCGCATATAGTATATACATACATACATACATACATACATAAAGTATGTAAGTAGATACTCTACCATATAGACAACGCGAATTGTTTTTTGCGTTTTGTTTTTTTTTTTTATATAGAACACTACTTAAAACCCGTTGTACCTGGCTATCTCTGGCTTGCTTAGTACATTCACCCTTATTGTGTTTGGCGTAGTCGAAAAACGACAGCTGTCGTAGTTGCAGTCGTATTTACAATTTTATGTTGCCGTCTAAAATGTTCGACTAGCAAAACTTTGTAAAAGATTCACAAAGTAAAAGAATACACTTAATTAAATTATTTTGAAACATCCTGTTAAAGACCTGTCTGTAAAATACGACAATTTATTTTTCAAATCCAAGCATAACTCTTTGTGCAGTTTTACTTGTTCTAAAGGCCCCAGTTTCGCTTGATTTGTATTTCTTTTATTTTTTAAGCGGAGGTGACGCAGGTGAATTACACGGGTTTCCAATTTCGGAAATGTCAGTTATTGTGTCTAAATTCGGCTCGGGGTCTGCTGAAATCCTTTGCGTTCTCTTAATACCAAATGGATCTTTATGTTCGAAAACAGCACCCATGTCTAATAGATCAATTGCTGCTTCTTCAACAGCTGAAAAAGGGATTTTGTTTGAACGGCCCACCATCTGTTGAAAAGCTTTCAGCTTTGTTATGACCGTGTTTTTTCTTCAATTTAAATTTAAAATCGGCCCACACCTTCATCCAACGCTCTACGGAACGGTATGGATGGGGACCAAGGCAATTTAAATCTTCGGAAACGGTGTTCCACTCCTCTTTAATATTTATTTTTATTAAACTTCTGCTAAATAAGGTTTTTGCTCCATTATTGCTACTAACTTCGCAAATTGTGCGGCAGTTTTGACCTCTATCCTAAAATATACACCAGAGTTAGATACACCAGTACATAAAAACTAAATTATATTTCAATGATATTTATACATTTTATTTCCTTCCATTGAAATTATTTCTCAAACAATTTTCATAATAACGTCTTGATCAAAATGTTTAACGACAATTTGTTACACGTTCGACAGACAAATACGCCAAACACGGTACTGTTTTAAGGTCGTTTTTGCAATAGATTTGAAAAGTGTCGTATTCATTGGCGTTTTTCGCCAATCACGGTACCATTTAAAAAAAAAAAGACTAGTTTACGCCGCAAAAACGCCAAAGACAATATGGGTGATTGTTTTAGTACTGACGAAAGAGTACCAATCGTGCCTGTGTTTTACTCCACTTGATCCAAGTCTCCGGCCTTGTTATAGTCTTCTCATTTCTTTAGATTCTTCTATAAGTTTGTTTACATTAATACACATATTTACAACTACTGGCACACAAATGGTAAAATTGTTTACCCGTTTTTGAGGATTTTTACCCGCCTCCTATTCGTCTATAGGCTTCAGTCACACACTCGTTTCGATGCATACAGATCATCTAAATAAAACAAAATCGAGGTTTGTACATCATTTGTAACTGAATATCCTTTGGATTTAATAATTTATGATGCACCGCCACCCAGAACAGACGAATATAGTCGCTTTTATGACTTTATAACGTCTATGTTTGTGTTTTAGTGTCCCTTAAATGTTACGAACTCCTCAGGAGCAGGTAGCTTTTGAATCACGCGAGATATCAATTAGCATGTAGAGCAAAACCGAACTTAAAATTAACAGCTTCTAACCAAAACGAAAAATTTATTAAATTTTTAAATTCCATGCCGGCTTTTGACCCACCCTGTGCAGCTACAGCTGCGGTGTGAATCCGAGATTTAAATTGTTTGGTTTTTTTTTTTTGCTTGTGAAAAACACGTCTTTCAACCAACAGATATTTGCCAGCTTCCAGTGTCCGCTTGTTGAGTACAATAAAATTTATAATTGTTATAATTAAGCATTTGCTAATAAAAACTTTTTACTCTTATTTAAATTGTATAATTTTTTAGCCGAAATTCATAACCTTCAAATAAAATGTGATGAATGCGCATTCAAAATGTAAATTTCGGGCAAAAATAAAATACAGAAAAAACCAGACAAATTCCACACATTCTATAAAACGTGTTAAAAAACCGAATGTTTTAGAAAAAGTTAATAACTTTTTTCCGGTTAGTTAAAAACAATGTGAAACACAAGGCACATAAAAACGTTTAATTATACATATTTTCTGGCTTTGAAATTTGTTACAGTACAAATAGGTACGAGTACAAGTTGATAAAAAATAAGTTTTCGACATTTAAGTTTAATGTAATGTTTCCACAACCCTGGCGAGTAACTTGTCAAGAAAATAAGTCAATAATCTGACATTTTAGATACCTTGTGGATTTGACATAAAGCAGAAACCTAATGGCAGGAGTCCAACTGTTCTGTACTATTTACAGAACACAAATGAGCGTTCGTCCATCTATTAAATTTGTATGCGAAGTATTAAATTTTCGGAGTGCAATGCAAATGTTTTAAAAGTGTGGGCCATTCGTGTCCTTTAAACAGCACAGACGAGTATGTCTTTTCCTAAAGAAATTTAAACGAAATTTTATTTCATTTTGTACTTTAATTCATTTTAAATAGTTGATGCGAATAATAATTCTTAACTCGCTTTTTTTCCTTTGAGTGGAAAGAGCTTTTATATCTTGATTGGCGAATTTCGTTCGTTTTGATCTAAAGTAACTGTTATCTTTAACTTTTATTTTTGGTTGGAAATAAAATTTATTCAGTTTTTATTTCTATTTAAAATTTGAACACTTTGCATTTGAGCCTAACAGCTATCGAGGTCGAACCCATCCATGGCGGCTGCTCATCGAACTTTTACAGGAAAATGTTGCTCCATGTATAGTCTTAGCAAAATTTGTCGCTCTTCAACACTGTCGCTGCCAACCTTGTTTTCATTGTTAAGATCTGTAAGCATTTTATATGAAAACAGTCGTTAAATGCGGTTTATTCGTGACAGGACGTTTTTCCCAAAACAAAAATTTAGGCCACCACCACTCTTAAACTAGTGAATCTAGAAGTTATAAAAAAAATCAGTTTTATATACATACTACATACATACATACATATTTGTTATTCCAGCTTCATGTACTTAATTCATGCCAACCATCTCCATCACGAACTGGCGGTACCAGCGGATTTACCTTTTCTGCAATTGCCTTCCAAATTTTTTTTTTTCATTTCAGCAACTAAAATTTCAAATTGTTTTACAGTCGTTATTTGAATTTTTGTTTTAATCACTGTTTTGTTTAATTTACAGTTTTCATTTCAAAATGGAGAATAACAATATATTTTCGATAACGGTGCTGCCAAACTTTTGCTTCCAAACGACAACGCCAAATGCAATAGCAAGTTCTGTTTTTTTTTTTACCCATAACTAGAGATTGGGCTCAGAGGTTCATCGGTACATTTCAGTAATTCTAGTCTACGCTTACGCTAGTTTTCTAGACTAAATGTGGGTAATGAAACTACATTTTTATTTTGTTTGTACTGGATGTTTTATTAACAAAACAAACTACCAAAGTTCATGATAGTCTTTTGTTTTAAGCCTCATTTTCAATAAGTGCAAAAGTCCGACAAAACAGTTAAACGAACTAGTGACTTAGAAACACTTGAGCTGAGGCAGGGTCTTTTCTATTCTACATAAGAGTATATTCTTATGTAGAATTCTCTATTCTATTCTACATACGTACATACATATAAGTACAATAATAAAAGAAAACCACTTTCAAAGATTGTTATAAAGTATGACTACATGTATAAATATGTATGTCATAAAGTCTTACGTATTAATAGATTTTTAATTGTAAGAAAACTTAACTATGCGCCAATGCATGTAAATAATTCTTTTAATTTCGAAAAATCTTTTGCGTAAATTTTTCTTATTCAACCGATATTTTTACATATCTAATCGGAAATGGTATGTACAACAATACTTTTGCACATTGTGTCACTTTACACCGCTTTAAGCATTTTTTTTTTCTTTCTAATTTTATTTTATTACTTTTAAACTTAAACTCTTTGTATTTACACTTGTGATCACCATCCGCAGATTGCGATTGTGCTTTAAAATTCATTCACAACTTGTCGTATTAAATGATACATTTTGCATCACCTGTTGTTGGTATTTTTCGTCGCATACGCGAGTGCAAGTGCGTGAAACTGACGACAGAGTCAGCTCTTGATATTGCCAAATTGTCATCGTTGTTGGTTAATTGAAATTTAAGATCGCATTTTTGTAATCGTCGTTGATGTTCAAATGTTACACTGCGGTATTATGTTTAAAACAAACGAACGAATGTGTGTCTGCGAATAAATATTACAATGTCGCAAATGCTAGAAATACGAATTACAATCGAATCAATGCGGATGGGTTGAGACCAAGGAAAGATGTGGCCATTGTTTTTTTTTTTGGCTGGGCTTAGAATAATGTTTTTTTGATTTGAAGTTTGAAACGCTTTCAGCTAAAAACTAAAAGTTCTGGTTCCCAAATTTATATTCTTCAGATAGAGTAATTCAATTTTAAGGTACTCGAATCTAAAGAAAATTCGAGTGACCAGTTTTCGCTGCCTGCATTTTGATCAAAATTTTGTTTGTCAAAATTTGTTTGTTACAACTTTGCGCGTTATTACACTTTCGAACGTGGATGTTTTCAATTTTATAATTTATATATATATTCATAATAAAAAAGTTACTTTTTGTGTCTTGCCTTTAGAAATAATACCCCATGCGCTCATGTGCACTTGATTTTGAAATACAAACAAGACAAGTATTTTCAAAACGGATTGAAGAGAGGCAGGCGACTTCATAACAGGTGAAATTGAGCGTATTTTAATCTTTCTTAAATGTCAACAATCCAATAGAAAAATTGTAAATTGTACTGAGAAACTCGTTTGTATTTATATGCATGAAGTTGGCTGCATGTTCGTTTTTACTCAAAAGAGTAGAATTTTTTGGGCAAGTGCAAACATCTCTGTGTGTACATTACGGCAACTTTAAAAAAACAATTAAAAATAAACTAAATAACAATTAAAAATAAACAACTGAGCAAATTTCGCTGAAGTTTTTTGTGACTTTACATTGATTTAAAAATGTGTGTCAGTAGAGGGTGAACTGGCTTTTAAAGTTTTAATTTGTTTGTCAATATTGTTTGTGCTTTAGTTTGAGGAAATCAAATAAATATTTGCTTGTTCCGTGCGAGAGCTATAAAACTTATAAACTCTGTTGTGTTACTTTCCCACCGAGGCTGCGCGGCAATTAGGCTTCGGACAACTAAGCTACGGAAGAAGAACTAGAGGAGGGTCGTTGTTGTGGACCGAAATCACGTTTCTCAAACAGAAGATCGCATTCATTGAAGTTCGCCGGCCTACCAAATATATTATAACTAAAACTTTATTTTATGGCGTATGTTAAATAAATGCAGACCAATGATTTTCTAGCTCTCCGTTCACTTCTTATAGTTTTTATTTTTTTACTTTTGTTGTACATTAAGGAATCACATGGATGATAAATTCCACTGAAAACATATCCCCACCTAAAGACAAAAGCACGTAACTAAGATTTCTAGTTATTTTACAGTAGAAACAATGTAATAATATGTGAAGCAACTTGGGCTGGCAATAAATACTTTCGACTTCCGCTTATAGATCTTTCATTTCAGCTCACGATAATATATTCCTGAAAATGTTATTAATAAAGTCAGTTGTAAAAGTGCAGTAGTCCATACCGCTACTTTTCGACTCTCGTAGACCATAACGCTAGAACTATAAAAACTATTTAATATACAGTGTTTAATGCGACAATATATTGTTTGTTGTAACAAAACGTGTGATTAGAGAAAACATGCCAATATTAACGCAACAATATTTCGAAAAAACTTTTCCTCTGCTTGTAGACTTTTATAACTGTTATTATTGTTTCGAAGGCCTCTGCAAATTTAATACTTAATTACATTTTATTGTTCTCCGAGACCATCGAGATTTGATTGTACAACTTTGTAAATAAAATTGCCGTCAGTTAAATAATTGTAACACTTCTTTATTATCACAAACAAACAAAGCAAGATGCATAAATAAATATAAAAAAAATAAAAAAACGCCCAAAGACTTTGAGGCAACAATTAAAAAACAGCAACAACAATAACACATAATAATATTACGTACATATAAAAAAATACTCGAAACGAATGATACCAATTAAGCGCAATGCTCTATTTCATGTAATTCACATAAAACCGAAGTGAGCAGACAGACCACCAAACGGGCCAACGGACCAACAACGAACTTGCGTCACTTTCCTTTTAATGAGCAGTGAATTTGGTTTCGAATGAATACATTTTTCAAGTGATAACAACCGCCTTCTGTTTTGACCGTCATCGTAATCGTCGTCGTGGTATCGATGGCTGGCCGGCTGGCTGCTGAAACAACTTATCGCAACATGTGCACTCACACGTTCACACCCGGCTTAATTAAATAAATCTTCAGCTGGTTGGGAAATGCTGACAACACATTATGAACTGTTGGCAGTAAAAATTTTGCAAATTAGCAAACATACGCAGTCATAAGTAAAAGAAACTGTATCGCCCATGTTACGCTCCTTTACAAATATAATGCTCTTGTGGATGTGTTGCCTTCATGGGAACCGGCATTGGGAAATGCATTTTTCAGGTCGGTGCTGAAAATCACGTAGTTTCAAATCACGCAAACGATTTGATGCCGGTCTGCAAACCACGAGCCTTTTGGTTTTGCGGCGTGGTTTTAATTTTTTGAAAACCCAAGAAAACAGCGGATTTAAGTACATTTAATTTTTTTAATATTGCCCACTGTGCAAAATATATAATAGGGAGTAGAAGTGTGAATTTTTTTAACGCGTTGTGTATTTTTGACAAGTCATCAGCTGAATCCTGGAGGAAAAAAGTTATTGAAGAAGTTGAAAAACACTTAATCTTGTACAAGAATGACCAGAAGCTGGGAACTTTATAAACGTCGTTTTTAACGCGTATTATATATTATATAATAACGACGAATTAACGCAGCCTACCTGTTTATGTCTGCCTATGAACTTGATAAATATGGCAACTTCATGAATTTATTATTCAAAGTCATGAAACTTTTTGATAAATGCAATACCTTCATATTTTCCCTCTTAAATAAAACAAAGTGTATTGGGTTATATCATCGAAGATATATATCGTTTTCATTAGGTATAGAAAAAACTTTATGCTTCAACGTGGGAGGAGCTTGTCCTCAAATCGTTCGTGCTCTGTGTTCAAGCTACAAACACATTTCATAGGCGTCCAAGAAATATGGTCAGGGTGATCACATTTTCGGTGTTCCGGAGGCTGCGGAAGCTCTTGCATCTCATTCCACATTCGATAGTTTTATTTGCTTTTTGTCCCCGAATATAATCTGTTGTTTACGCTCACTTTTTTGTGCGGTTTTAGGCGCAATCCTAAGCTCGTCTAGTGGTACCCAACGAAGGGCAGACCACAACCTGGCGTCTCAATACTATTGTAGCTTAAGATGAAATCGACTGCATCGGACTTTCTTGGACACTCTCAGGAACAGCAGCGAAAAAACATTCCTAGATCTTGGGTACGTTCGTAAAAATAAGTCACAATTTTTGGCAAATTTCTCAAATCCGTCTTAAGCACTTGAACTAAAACGCCACAGTTGTGGTTAATAAAATAGGGGCAGGGAGTAAAAGCATACCTTTAGTACTAATTAGTAAAAATACTACAATTCCGATTTATATAAAAATTTAGTATAAAAATTATTGTTAATGATAATTCCAGCAACAACTTAAGTTCTAAGTTGACAGGATATAGCGAATCAGCTGTCTCTTAAAGGTTGTATTAAAATAGCAGGTTCAGGTGTGAAGGCAACAACATGTTAAGAGTCTGGACATTCCTCCCATAGGACTTTAAAGTTTTTAGAAACGTTTCACAACCGAAAGCCTGCTGTTGTTAAGGGTATGTTTCTCTGTCATGCTCAAAATTTGGAACATGCTTAACGTATAGAAATGGATTTTATACGCCCTTGCCGAAAAGTTGAAGTAATTTTGTGTAACAATTTCTGTTACTACTCAAATGTTTAAAACGCCGATACGCTCGCCACCTACAAATGTACATTGAACCATCCAGGTCTGATCACCCGTTTATTGTCTACTCTTAATTTTCATTGGATTTGCAGAGGGATGATGTGAGTGCGAAATGTGATGTTACGTTCAATTTTTTTGCACCAGCAACAAATCTGATTAGATTTCTGTTGCACAAAATCCAATGAAAATCCTAAGAGTTGTATAATAGTGTAAACTACCCTCTAACAGCTGTTAGCTGGCACAATGTGTATAATTTTCTGGTTCTTTTTTTTAACAAAAATCAATTTAACAACGTGTCATTTAAATAATAATAATAAAAAAAATTAACCAATAAAAATAAATTTTTGTTGAAAAGAAATAAAAAACCTTTTATAAAGTTTGCTTGAGACTCAAGAATTGACCTTGTACGCAACATGCCCCCTCATAACAGAAGCGGGCAATTCGTTAATAACAATTAACATCATTAATTATACAATTTCAGAGGGCATCAAACACAAACTCAAATCTCATTACAACTTCACAGTTACAACATCGATTGAAAACAGTTTCGCTGCATTTTTAAGTAATTACCGGTTCAATATAATAATCGTAACCCTGAAAGGAAATTTTCAATCATAAAATATTGAAACTGCTGACAAACTTAATAAAGAGTTAGGAAAATACGTTCTGATATGTTCGTATTAAGATAAAAGTTTAATAAATTTCCCAGCAAGCAAGTGCAAGTTAAATCAAATTTCAAAGTAATTACTGCCAGGGAAATTTTCAAACTGAGCAACAAATAAGTGTAAACTTATTGCAGCAAAATTTGCCCACTAAAGTGTTTATGATTAGGCTCCGACCTAAACTGGCAATACTTTATAGTAATCGGAAATTTAAAGATATTTTATCCGATTTTCATAAAAAACTGAACTTTCAAGCGAAGGAACTCGTCCCAAATAAAGTTTTGCGTGGAGAAAAATGTGCTTAACTTGCGATCTTTTACACTATATATTTCAAATTTCAAATCTAAATATTTTAGGGTAGATTGTACAGATTTTTTGGGAAATGAAATGAAAAACTTTTGAAATATTAAAAACAAATTTAATGAAATTTTAGCAAAATCCCAGTTGTTATTGACTTTGATATACTTTTTCTTTTCACCAGCAAAGGAAAGCTGTTCTAATAGATTTTTGAAATAATTTTTGAGAGAAGTAAATTTTACTTACTCATAAATTTGTGTTCAAATGTCCGCTGCTGCAGGTCCAAGTCGACAAGAAATAGCCTAGTGGCATGAATTAGCACTCTCGCCTCTACAATCGATAACCATGTTCTCAAGACTCAAGATGGCGGTCATAGGCCGCCAATATTTAGTTACCCTCGCATATTTAGTTACTTTTTCGCCGTTCATAAATCAAAGAAACAGCTTCCAAATAATATCAGCGGTAAAAGTTAAACTATAGTTGAATGGTCATCGTAATTATTTTTTAAGTGCAGTCCAGCCATCGAGAGATCTTCGTCTCACTTGCACGGATTTGCCTCGGATAACTGTAATGAGTTGTGGTTCATTTGAGGAATGTGCTTTCAGCCACGTTGCTTCTTCTCAAGTGAAGGCATGGGTCGTTCGGCATATAGTATTCGTTACTCCGTCCATTCTGTGCAGTTATAAGTCGTGAAATTTACTTTGCAACTTATAAACTAATAAATAAATGAATAAATAAATAGTTTCCTAATAATTTTTCACTACAACTTGCCACGTTCGCCTATAGACAGATATTTTACACCAATTGCCAATAGTATTTTAACGTTGCCACTTTTTGCTTAAATGTATGTTATCTGGGCTCTGTGATAATCGACTTGTCGTTGCCACCTACTGCCAAACTGCAGTGTTAAAATGCTGAAATATAGTTTCTAATTAAATTCTTTTTTGCTCTCATTTCTTTGTCATCCATCATAATCTTTTAATACCTCAAAAGCTTGTTATAACGGTACAATTTATTTTGAGACAGACCATCAAGTTGAAGGATTTCCTGAATGCGCATTAAATTAACTTCTTATGCAAGTATTTAATAGTCTTTATGCGTCTTTCTCTTCAAGGTGTGTTAATTTGTGATCGAAAAAAATAAATCAGTTCAACAGAAACAAGAAAAAACTACTCGCAAAACAAATGATTTGCCAGTTTCTTTTTTAACACAATGAAATGACTTATCGCTTTAACTGAAATCTTAAATATATAATAAAAAACAAGCGGTTCAAAAAATTGAAAAAATGAAAGTACAAATTAATAAAACTCAGATAAATGACTGACTTTGAAATAGTTGAAGTTGAGTTGGTCTGTGTGAGGGCAGCAGCAGCACAGGCAGCAGCAGCGTGTCACAATTTGGGTCTGTGCGGGAACAAACCATAAAATTTAAATAAATATTCACTGATTTAAGTTCAATTTCAATTAAATTGAAGTGAACAAAAGTTCAAGGTTAATAAACGAATTTAACAAAAAAAAAAAAAACACGAAAGAAAAAATCAAATTATTAACAAACATTTTTGGTCTTTGTAATGGGTTTCTTTTCAAGTGGTTACTCAACTGTAAAGTTAATTATAAACGTCTCACAATTTGTTTCTTTTTTTCTTTTTTTCAAATATCGTTAAATTTTATGGTTTAATTGTTTTGATGAAGAATTTGCAGGTAAAGCTACTGTTTTTCTCTCTTATATAATGAATAAGCCATTTATTATAAACTGATTAATTAATTCTTTAAAAATGTTAGACACGAAAAAGAGAAACGCTTCACTGTTTTTGGGCTCTTTAACATAAATTTTGTCTGGACTTAGAATACAGTTTTTAGACTTGAAATTGTTTCAGTTAAAAGGTAAAAGTTGCTATTCTCAAATTTGTATGTTTCAGATGAACTAATTCAAAAAATTCCGCTTCCTACATCCGCTTCTCGGAAACGAAATAGTTTCCCATAAAACCGAAAAATATTTTTACATACTTTTGTTATATTTTTTTTGGACGCAAAATGCGGAAGCTGCATTTTAATTACTGAACAACCGTGATTTATTTCGAATTAAGTATTACAATTAAATTTAATACAAAATGCTTAAATTCTGCATTCAAAATTGTTATAATCATTTATCAAGACAGATTTCGCGCCTCCATAGAAAATGATTAACGCCCGCTGTCGCTGGCAACAGTCGTAAAAGGGGTCATTGTGTTTAAAGCCAACACCTTTATGATTAATATCCAGTTTATGTAATATTTAATTGTGGCATGAATTAAAAGAACAACAAGTGCAGTGACTAAGTCTGTTTTCTTGCTTGAGAATTGCTTTTGAGGTCACAGATACTCGTACACGCAGAATTTGAATCAACCGGATATCCTTAGAACAAAATAGCCGTATAAATGTTAAAATTTAAAATACTTCTACTGAAACAAGTAACAATATTATTGGTAAAAATTGTATAATAAGCATTTTATTAAAAAGAAAATCGAATCGAATGTTAAAAAAGACAAATTGTGTTGCGAAATATTTTGCAAATATTGCAAATTCTAGAGCGATTGAAAATATCGCTGGTCACTATTACAGCTGTTCGTTATTCGTTGAGAATAAAAATATTAAAAATTGTGCCAACTTTTACTCCAATCCTCGAAATTTTCTGGTATGTCATTGAGCTCTCTTAACGATTCTGTTTTTATGTCTTCAATCGTCCCAACACGCTGTCCTTTCACGGAGCTGTGCAATCTTTGGAATAGAACGAAACCGTACGAGTCAAAATCTCTTGAAATCGATGTCTGAGGATCACCTTTGGCGTCAGTCAACAATTCCTGAGCGATGCGCATGCGCCAGGTTTTTTGGTCCAATTCAGCAATTCGCTGTCACACGCTTTATGCCCAAAATTTCCGAAAAACTTGCATGGAATGAGGCAACCGGTATGCAGACATCTTCAACAATTTCTCTAAAAGTGATTCGACGATGCTTCATAACAAGTTTCTTCATGAATGAGCCAACCGATATGCCGACATCCTCAGCAAAGAGATTCGAAGATGCTCATAACCTGTTTCTGCGTTGCCGTTCATTTCCCCTCGGGAGCAGGTGTTGCCTTGTTTTTCGGAGTAAAAAGAGGAATGGCTTCTTTAGTTGGAACGGCAACAAAAACTGTAGGAATTTCAGGTTCATGACTACAGTTATTCATACAACCAATTGGTAGAACAGAGTTCAACATATGACCCCAGGTCTAATAACAGATTCTACAGACTTTTCTATTTCAGCAATACGTTGTACTACACTTGGAGCCGACAGTGGAAGAGATTTTGTAAATTGGTATTATAGTTAAGCTTTTAAAAAGGGGTTTCCAAAAGTTAAACAAAAATTTTTTTATTTTCCGCCTCTAAGTTTTTCTACATAAATATTTTTTTGTTATTTATTGAAATGCGTCTCTCTTTCCCTACCGTCGAAACTTTTCATAACACTATGAAAACAATCATTATGTTTTTTAATGACGTTTTCCCTGACGACGCCTTTTGAGCATTCTGGTGTTAGCCACAGGTTGAGGTGTCCTACCTTGACTGAAACGTTGTGGCTGTGGTGTGAGCCTAAAAACGCAGGAAGAGGCTTGGCCGATACCGGGAGAGAAAACGCAAATGTATGTTACAGAAAGTGCAAATTCCATAATATGTTATGTTATGCCTTCCACTGTACAGTAGAGAGTAGAAATGTTCGTTACATGGTTTTGCTTAGCAGCTGACGATATATGACAAAACGGCTTAAAAAAATAACTAAAATTACCTGCAAACTGAAAATGTTAGCCGCCGTTTTCTATAAGTGTAAAATCTTTCAGAATCTTCGAACTCATAAACCGTCACTCACCAGAACAACTCCCCTCGAACAATTTTATTGTTACAAACTTAAGAAACGAATTATTTATTATTCATACGAGTATAAAATAAATTTAATGCAGTTTGTAATACATACAAAATAAAATAACTACAGGTGTTATATTTTGTTATTTTTCTTTTTGCTTTCAAGCCCAACTCAGCAGTGGAAGTTTTATAGGTTTTTTATTTTGGGCAAAGTTTTGAAAAATTCCACATTTACTCGTTGTGCTCGTACAAGGCAAAGGCAATAAAACAAAAAATAAAAAAGAAATAGAATAGGAAATGACACAGTTTTTAAATCAAAAGTTCTCTTTTTTTGTTTGCTGGTTTGTTTATTTCTTTTACAGTCATTCGTCATTCCATTAGTCGGTCACTCAGTCAACAACACAACAACACAAAGAAAAAACCAGGGAAATTTTGTCAAGTTTCTTTAGAACTCTAAATGCCAACAATTCCATACATTTTGGGTTGCTGCTTTTAAATATATTTTTTTTTTTTTATATTGTATTTGGCAACAGAAAAAATGTTGAAATGAATCAATAAAAAAATGTGGAGTGGAGTGTGAAGCGTGGTAGTCAGTTATTAAATTATGAATGAACAATTTCCATCCAAGTAGGAGCATTTAATTTATTAAAGGTACGAACGATCAACGGCAGACAAAAAATTGTGAAAATTTATTATGCAATGCCTTCACTTGGGGCGAACAAATAAAATGTATAAAAAATATATTAAAAAAATAACAATAAAATAACTAAAGAAAAAGAAAGGTAAATTACTTGGCAAAAACAGAGAAATAAATGCATTTTGTAGGAATTAATGATAAATGAAGAGAAGAAAAAAAAATTTATTTCAATGAAAATAACAATTTAACTTTTGCGCTGCTATAATAAAATCATATTAATGAAGTCAATTTATTTTGAAATAAAATAAAATAAAAACGATACGTCTGTCCAAGTAAAGTATCCGTAATCCGAAAAGCTTAAACACAAACAATTTCAATCGATTTTGTTAACAAGTTGCCAAACAAAAGATTTAAGCAACAAACACAAATTCGATAATAAGGCGAGATTTCCTGCAAGAATTTTGCTTTCCCACCGCGACACAGGAAAATAACATGACCCTTTGCATATTGAACTGGGTGACTTAATCAGTACTGGAATCTTTACGCAGTTTTGATGCAATGAATCTCTTTAAAATATTAAATACTGTCGTTAAAATAAGAGGATCTGTAAAAGCTGATTATTATTAAGAACTACATGGCTGTACATCGCAACTGGAATCTGCAGGCCCAGCAGTTCTCAGCAATTGCTGGTACAGTGGCACTTGGTTATAGTGCAGGCACAAAAACTCAATATAACAAATGTGTTATTAAGTCCCTTGGCAATATCTTCTTTATACAAAAATACACTAGAGCTAAAAACCATAAAGCGAAGTATTCATTGAAACGTATCTGCACAGTGGAATAGTAGAGTCCCTTTAGAAAAGCAACGGAGTCGAAGTGTGTTAGCAAGTGCTTACGAGTATGGCTTCTTTAGGAATGCGGGCTCCCTTAAGTTTTGTGTGTGGTTCCCCAGAACCACAAACTACGTAAGCATGTGTTTTCTTTTATATTTGTTGGTGCTGTCAAGCACTACAAGATCCATGTCCTTCGACCGCCATGTAAAGTCGCGCCACCAAAACCCCGCGTTTAAAGGAATAACAAATTGCTAATATTCATGTATTGCCTACAAATTCTTAATCGGCAAATGCTGTAGAAAATTAATTCCAGCTGAGACTAATTTAAATCAGCTGATGGCAAAGCGAATTCATGACAGATGAAACTGACAGAACAGCTGATGTCTGCTTCGTCACGGCTGGAAATCAGCACTTTAAGAGCTTAACTCTTGTTTTATTTACTTTTCACAATGATTTAGCAAAATTCGGGGAGGATTCCATAGAGATTAGGGGAGAGCTCACTTGTGTTTCGTGCGCCTGCGTTTCATCATTTAAAAATACTTGAAATCAATATTTTTTATAAACTTTTAAAATTAACAGAGTTGCTATTTCTCTCCAATTAATAAGAAAGAAATCCAATTGCTTCAACCACCTCCTGATTGCTGACACCAGCCACCACTCGGCCTGAAACAGTCTAACGTTATTTATTCAATAAACATATACACACACACACACACACTAACACATACTTATATGTAACAGGTGGCGCAAAAATAACCTTCCGATGTTTTTTGGCTGTAATTTAAAAAAAAATTAAAAACTATGATTCTTCTTGTGGATTATTTTTATTTGGTCTTTTAATTTTTTTTACATCAAGTCGAGAATATGATGTCATGTAAACGGCCGCCGCCACAGTTGATTGTCATTTGAGCCCTTTTTATGGCATTTTCCATCACTTTGTCCAAAACTTCCGGCGATAGGTCCTCACATTCTTGACGGATATTGTCTTTAAGAGCTGCAAGAGTCTGAGGCTTGTTGACATAAACCCGCGACTTCAAAAAGCCCCACAAAAAGAAGTCTGGAGCGGTCAAATCAGGCGATCTTTCTGGCCAGTGCAAATCGCCAAAACGGGAGATTAGGCGCCCGGGAAATGCATCCTTCAGCATATCGGTTGTGGCACGTGCAGTGTGTGCCGTTGCACAGTCCTGTTGGAACCACATGTTTTCCAATCCCAATTCATCAAGTTGCGGCAAAAAGAACTTTGTAGCGCTCACCATTCACAGTAACCGTTTGGCCCGCGACGTCTTCGAAGAAAAAAGGTCCGATGACTCCTCCAGCGAAAACAGCACACCATACAGTGACTTTGAGCGGGTGTAATGGCTCTTCGTGGATTACACGCGGATTTTCAGTGCCCCAGAAGCGTAAATTTTGCTTATTTACGTACCCGCTAAGATGGAAATGGGCCTCACCACTCACGATTATTTTTGATGAAAAATCATCTTCCTCTTGGTGGTGATTAAGGATAGCTTGAGCGTATGTTAGACGCGATTGGCGGTCAGCAGCTAGCAGCTGATGCACTGTCTGGACTTTGTACGGAAACATCTTCAAATCTTGTACCAAAAATTCGCTGTAAAGACCGTCGACTGACACCCATTTGCGTGGCACGTCGTCTGGTCGATGTCGACGGCGCTTCCATGACATCCTCAGCTACAGCAGCAATATTCTCCGCAGAACGGCTACTCCGGGGTCTGCCACGCCTGGCAGCATCTCGTGTTGTGCCAGTCGCTTCGAGGCGAGCGGCTAAACGTCGCAGTGTTTCACCAGTAGGCGTTGGACGGCTAGGAAATCTGCGACGAAATTCACGTGGTGCCAAAGTGACCGACCGATTATTGGTCAAATAAATAGTCACCAATATTCCGCGTTCTGCCGCAGTGTAGCGTAACATTGTTTATTAACGTGTATTTCGCTTAAGTTTACTACACAAATATCAAAACAGAACTGACATTATAGGCCAATCGCAAAATTTATAGCATTTTCTGATAGGAGGATTACTTTTGCGCCACCTTGTATGTATGTACTTATATGTATGTACATATGAGCAATTTAAAAAATAAACAATTGATTTTTATTAACAAGTTTTTTTCTTTAAAGATGTTCAACGGTTTTAAGTTTAAATTTTGCCTCCTGCTTTTTTAAGTCTCGTAAGATGTTGAATGGAAGTCGGAGAGTTGCAAACGTGTTTGTTCATTTTCCCAGCCATCAGCTTTTTTGTTAGATTTTTTGTACAGTTTTAATGCAAAACTGTTGTTGTTGTTGTTGTTTTCATTATTTTAATTTATATTTCTAACTTTTCTAGACGTCGATTTGTATATCTCGTTAAATGCTCGTACATACGCTACGAACGTTGAAAGCGAGTGTTTTTATTTTTTTTTGTTTTTTTTTTTTGGTTTCCAGAGAGTTAATTTGTAATTCGCAATAAAACTGCATAAATTTGCTGTAAAACCGCATTTGCATGTAGAATGCAATAAATGATGTTTAGAAATTTTATTCTCCCACCATAAAAGTGGCTGTGGAAAAACCAAAAGCTCAGCAAAAAAAAAACCGTTTTCAATTTAGGTAATGACAATTATGAGCAGGTTAATTTATTTAAATGACGATGCCCTACTATTGACTGCGTCACAGTTCTGTGTGTTTTAAGTGCTGGAGAATATCTGGTTACTTGAGTATTCGTATGGGGTATAGAGTGAGCAAAATTTGGAAAACATGATAACACTACGTGGACCTATACTCACACGATAGCCACAACTACACCAATCCGATGCAATTTTTATGGCACTGAATTGGTAGACTATCCCAATCAAATAAAATACTCTGCACCCACATGATTGACTCATGTTATAGAAGTTTGATTGTCGCCAGATGGTGTAAAACCTTCTTGTATAACATCGCCAGATTCTTCACGGAATTCCAGGCTAAAACTTCAACTAAATGTTAAATATTTTTACTAATAAAAAAAAATAACTTGAATTGCCGCATGAGAACACAATAAATATTGATAAATTTTTGGCAACTTGATTTTCGTAGTTTTGCATATCCAGCAGCCAAACGAATGCCACACCAGGGTTGCATTTGGTTGGTTAATTTAAGCTCAATATGCGCCATTTAACTGGCGACTGAGCTATAAAAATAGTTGAACACTGATGTCGTGTGATCCTAACTTTAGATTTAACTGCGTTTACACTAGGTGTAATGGATACAACTTACTGATGTATAGTTTTCCCATAGGGGAATCCGAAGATTTGCAATTGCTGAAGTTACATTATTCTGAAAAATTAACATGAACTGATTTAGCGTTAAACAAGAAGTGCGAATGATTCGCTAGGAGAACCTAGATCCCTCGATTCGATGGAAATGTCAACGCTGTCCAATTACACTCAAAGAAGTAAAACTTTATATAAAACAGATGGTGCAGTTCCAAAATTCGTTTGCCCAACCCATGTACCAGCACTGAAAATCGGTATATTTTTTACAATTTCACTGCCGCACATTATGCAAAATGTTGAAACTACTGGTTCATACTACCGGTGCAATATTTTGCACAGTCCACAATTAGCACAATTTCGGCCCATAGATTATCGTATTTCAAACAAAATTTTAGCGTTCGCACTGCCGATACATGGAACATATGGGTGAGCAAGTTTTACCTTGGTATGTTCCAAGCTGGGGCACTGTGCTTTCCGGGATATGGAACAGAAGGGTTTCTCGGCTGACATGGCCGCCAAATCTCTTTTTAGTTCCTGTATAACTTCGATTGAATAGGTTCTTCCGAAATCTTTATCAGAAGTGCATTGGCAGAACGGACTCCCACCTGCCCCTGAAGTGCCCTGAAAGAGATCTAGTGATGTTTCTCTAAGGTTGGGGTGCCTAACTTCGCTGAACTGCTGTTCTTATGGTTTAAACTTAAAAACGTAGGTAGTTACTGACGAGACGAGACGATCTAAGCTCGGTGACCTAAATGTTGTTGACTTGCAACAGTTTCTTGTTGTTCGTAAGGAACTAGATGGTGGAGCATTTTCAGGTATGTCTAGTTCAGGTCTAATGTTCCTTTGGTATTTATGGGGTATGTCAAGAGGGATTAGATAGCCGGAGCTGTCGAGCCGCTTTTCACATATCACCTGGCAGCGGTGATGAGCAGTCGTGCTTCTTCACCCCAGGGAAATGGTTCGTCATCAGCTTAGGCTATACTGCCAGGTGCTGATATATAGCGCCGATAGGGGGATCTTAGCCTTAGTCTTTAATACTTTCTTTTTAAAATAGGGTGTCTTTGATTTCCCCTAAATTGTTTTTCTAGTCTTTAGGCTTAAAAACTGTAGTTTTCGTTGAAACAAATTTCCATTTCTACAAAAAAAAAACAAAGAAAATACTTAAACAATGAGATGTTTTCAGTCACTGTTTCTTTTTTCTGTTTTTGTTGTTTTTTTTTTGCATTAAAAAATAAAACGTTTGATGAACTTTAAAATCATTTCAAATGATTTGTATTTAAACACTTGATAAACTTCTTTATTATAATTGTTGTTGTGGTTGTTGTTGTGGCTGCTGCTGTTTGCAGCCGTTTGCCAGAAGAAAAAAGTGCATCAATTTATTTCAGTGTGTGTTTTATTTTTATTTTTACTATTTCTTTTTTGATCATTTGTATTTGTTTAAGAAAATGAAAATCATAATCATTGAAGCATGTTAGAAGCGGTCGCTCAGCCAGTTCGTTCGTTGTTGTCTGCTGATTCCAACAATTCAGCAGCAGAAACTGCAGCAACAGCTGTTGAGTTGAATTGAGTTGAGTTGGGCTGCAGCCAGTGCGGATGATGACGACGATGCTGTTGTGTGTCAGTCTGGCAGAGAGACCGTCTGCCTGGCTCATATGCTGCTCTAACTTTTATCTTTTACTTGTAAGAAAACCGAAAAAGTTTTTCCATAAGGAGAGCGCGTTTTTAGTGGTTGCACTTCTTTTAGGTCTTTCTTTTCCAACACACAGTCAACTTTTCTTGGAGGCATCAGATGGAGTTTTTTCTCTTTGTTTATTTTGATTATTGTTTTTTTTTCTCCCCATCTTAAAGTTTTCATGTTTTTTCAGCATGAAATTTTGCCGGTCGAACACTGACCGCAGATTAAAATTTTGGTTTTGCTTGAATTACGGCCAGTCTTGTTGGAGTTTTTCTTTAATTTTGTTTTTTTTTTTTTGTTGTTTAATTTAACAAGTAATAAAAACATAAACAGCAAATAGTTTTAACAGAGTTTAAAGTAAAAAACCGTAACGATAGAAGAAAGTGGTTGGTGGTCGGTCGGCTGGTCGGTGTTTGGCATGATTTCTGGTGTGAGAGGAGCTGAATTTTCGATGCGGTTTCTTCAAGTCATAAATATTGAAAGTGAATTTTGTATTGAGTTTGTAAGTGTAACAAACTATTTCTGTATTATTATGAAATCTATTAGTTTGTATGAATTTATAAGAAAATTATATCATTTATGTAGATAAATTATGAAATATTTATTGCAAAATGATAAATTTGTATTTGTACGAAGTAAAAACTATCAAGTTGTTTAAACTTGTCCAGCCGCCGAAAAATAATTTTAAATAACTCATTAGTTTACAGAGGAAATTGGCAGTCATAATGGTTTTTTGGAAATTGAACGGCTGTTTAAATGGGAAATATATATATATTGTATAAATATATAAAAAGATTATAGAAAGAAAGGAGAAAAGACTTGGAAAAAAATTGGCAAACAATTTTACAATGTTTTTCATTATAAATGTTTTTAAACTCGAACTTGAAGTTAAAGAAAGATACGCCGTTGTCTTAAGGCCGTTAGTTAACAGAGTGTAGAATTAAAAATGAAATGTAATTAAATATTTATTAACAATTTATTTACACAAGCATCTAAAACATCCTTAATATCTTGCCTTTAAAGATTTATATGAACGTGTGCATGCAAACTGAGGAGTAGCAGAACAAAGTGTACTTTTTTCGATTGTAATTATTGGAATTTTGTATAAGTTTTTGATTTTTAGGGCGTTAAAATTTTAATAGAATTAAAATTTAAAAAAAGGCTATGAAATGCTGCATCATTTAACATTTTTCAATATTTTAGCAAAATATTGTATTAAAATTATATATAATATTGAATCTAAAAATCATACCACAGCGAGCAGCAAAAAGAAACAAACTGTTTGTTTTTTAAGCCTATAGAATTTGTTAAAAAAATATACGTTTACAAAATTAATTATATATATATAAAACCAACACAATTTTTTATCAATCTTCGACGACTGCTTGAAGTAATTTTCTTTTTAACCGGCTATTCTTTTAATATGTTGATTCATTGAATGATTTCTGCTCTCAAATATAAATACAACAAATTCTATGTGAAATATCCTCCAAACATTTTACCAACAGCATATGTTGGGTTTGCGGCATAAGAGGGACGATGCTGTGACCAGCTAACAAATACTCATGCCTTCAAATCACTCATTCAGACTTTTCGTTGTGTCATAAGTTGTTGACACACCCATTCATCCAGAAAGATGAGTATTTAATGCCAGCTTGCAACAGCTCCCCATTTAGCGCAGACGACTCTATTCAACCTTCAGCTTCAGATGACGCCCGCCTGCTCAAAATCAACACCAAAAACTGCATTTTTGTATTGAAAATTTTATTTGCTGGTGGTGCACGTTCCCGTTTTGGGCATAATTATATCTGAACGTTAAGAATGACGCTTTATGAATAATGGAGTCAGTTGGCAGCACTGCTCCAGTATTGATTCGCTTTTCTTCAGATACTGGCTCAGCTGAATTTTATAAGAGTGCAGACCCACTGCACAGTACACAAGTTATGGTCTACTGTGTCCATGATTCTCCAGAGCACTGCCACAATATCTTACGTTACATTGTCGTCTGGGTTTTAGTTAAATTGTTCGCTGAAACGAACTGCAAATATGTCTCTAAATAAAAGCGATAATGAAGACCGTAAAGCGAGCGAAACAGAATGTCTACTTAGACAAAACAGACTGAATCACGCAGATGGCTCTTTAGCAATATGATTTCAATCAACTGCCAAAGGCTCAGAAATCCCTGTCGAAAAGTAAATTGTAAATACTTTTTACGCGGTTACAGCTGTGCCAAGCTTAAGCTTAAACAAAATCCCCGCTCCATTTATATCATTTTTAGAAAAAGTACCCGGGCTGGGCAATTGTTGAACGCCTTTTATCAAATATTTCCAAAAAAAAAATGCTCGCTTTGCAAATTTATTACAATAAATGATATTTTAACCACTCGTTTGCAAAGTTCTCATCTTGGCTCTGAAAGCTCTGCACTACAGAATTCCAAACTGACTCAATTCAATTCAGCAAACTCAAAGAGCAGGAGAGCAGAAAGAGCCAATTCACTCAGCACAACAGCTCTGTGAGTATCGTGTTGGACATGACTGGTTGTGATCGACAATAAATTAAACTGGTGAGCAGCAACGTTATTAAAATGAAAAAAGAAACAAACTAAAGTTTTGCTTAGACCATGAAGCGTTTTTCTTGAAGGTGTTTTTCTTCAGTGAGCGTGAATTTGTTGGTTGGATTTTATTTTCGAAGTTTTTTCATATTTTAAAAATGCTTTTGCGGTATAAAAAACAAAAACTTTTATTAAAAGCGATTCATTTAAAGAGTAGACATCAATAGTTAAATATCAAAAGGAATATAAAACAAGCAATAAAATTTACAACGAAAATAAAAAGACTCAAGAAAAACAAAAAGAAAAAAACCAACATTAATTTCAACGAAAATTAAAAGTGTTATATAACAAAAGTATAGAAATTTTGCAAAGATATTTCTGAAACACAATCACACAAATCCATGGGATAAAACAGTGTTTTGATTAAAGTGTTGAACAAAAATAAATATAATAAGCAAAAGACAATCATTTTAGACACCAAAGAAAAGGATATTGTTTTTTGTTTTTGTTTTATTCATTTTAATTTTGGATTATATTGGATACAGTTTTGAAATCTCCATAAAATGCAGTAAGTTTTCTCTAATTATTATTCAATATGAATTTAAAAATTTAAACAAAATTGGACCTTTTTCTGGTTATGGTTTAATAAAAAAAAATGAATGTTAAAATAAAATAATATAAATCCCTTTGAGGAAAAATCTGAATCATTTGGCTTGACTGATTGCAAAAGCTTAAGGGCTTTGAAAACAACTCACTTGAAATAAAAGGAAGTTTCGAAACCACAACACAAAATCGAATAAGACAAAAAAGCTGTTGGCATTAAACGTATTCAAATAAAGTCTATTCAACATCTGTTTGTTTAGAGTTGGTTAAACGTTACAAGTTCCCTTGTTATTTTTGTGGGAGTTTTTTTATTGTACTTTGGACAAAAAAATCTTGTCAGAGTCTTTCAACACTGAAATCTATGTTTTTTGTATATTTTCTGTGCCATTTAATGGAAGCGTTATTTGTTGTTATTGTTGTATTTTGTCAATTTTACAGATTCGAGTTGGTGTTTGCGTCAATCAATATTATTTAGAAGAAAGACAAACCAAGTATTTTAATACAGTTTCTGGTGGTTGACGTGAACATTGTGATAATTTCATTAGCGGCGTGGGCGGAGTGTGTTCTTTATCAATTTGGTTGCACGCTTGTGTCTTAAGTCTTTTGTTTTCCTATTAACATCGAATTAACTGTTTTCAACCCAGACCAGATTGTAGACGTCAAAAAAGAAAAGAAAAAAAACAAAAAAAAAGTTCTAATTCCGGTTGCAAAACACGTAGACTTAAAATCCATAAATTATGATTAAAATATTTGATTTGATTTGATTTGTAGAGGTGTAACATCTGATATGTAGTGCTTATTTTGCAAAAATGTTTCTTGTATTTAAAACATATTCAAAAGAAACCAGTCCTGTTAAAGCAAAAATCTGCCTAAGCAGAAATAATAAAAAAAAAATTCTTTAAAAAATTTCAGAATTCGTAGAGCCACTCCAAGCAAGACGAATTAAACGTTTAAAAATGTCGGCTTAACCCTAAGAATATTATTTCAATATTTTGCAATTTTAATTTTATTATAAACCAATTCTTTTTAGCATGGCTTACAAGCGCTGGTCATAGAAAAGTAAACTATAAACCTGATAACATTTAACGTGAAAAATATTGATTCAATGTTAAAAATCTTAAACCGATAGTTTTTATGTTATTTAATTATTGTTTAATAAACATAAAACACAATTGAGTTGTAACCTTGTGGGTATATTGTAAATTTTATATTGGATATTTTCTGTGTGTCTAAATACATCAAAGATTTTATTTTTGAAAACAATCTCTATACGATATATCGATATTTTAACAAGTCGCATGTTGCCTGTAATAAGTATAATAAATTACTATAGCGAGTTTCTTTTGAATGGGAACACCCAACTCTGAATTTGACTAACACACAAGCAGTTTTGATATTAATATACTTTCTGTGTCAGGCAGGCCTGGTTTTCAATTTGTTGCGAAAACCAAGCACCTCCTCACCACTCGAATCTGATGTCTAGTGATTATTAAAGTTCATTTCGTACAACTTGTACATGTTTTCTGTTTAAAGCCGAAAGTATTTAAGCAGATCGGTGTAAGTTTTTTCCATATTTATCCAGATCAGCCGACATATTGTAACAGCAGAATTGACTAGAATATCTTATGAAGTGAACGCTACAGACCAGAATAAGAACAGAAAGTAAAAACGAATGAGGCCTGTATTCTGGCTCAAATCAAATGGCAAAATATCGCTTTGCTAATAGCGAAATCTAGTCGATTTCAATTAAAGTCTAATTCAAAATCTATAGTCGTTTACATCACTGTTTTCTGGCGTTTGTTAAGATTTCATTTTACAACGAAATCAGCTGGCAAAGAACGTACATTTATTTTCATTATTTCTGTTATGCAAATCTGCATGAACTTCTTCTCTTTTTTGTATAAATAAATAAAATTAATGCCATAAACTTTGCACAAATTCAAAGTACCACACTTTAATTTTTCTTCTGTGAGGTTTTAATTGTGTAGGGTTGTATTTTTTAGTGCAAAATGAAGACAATTACAGTTGAACTGTTGGGCAACGCTGGGAGTAGAGTTGAGGACATTTTGCTTTGGCCTAAATGCACTGCAAGCACTAAACCGTGCGTTATCCATTCATGATGAATGCCGCGGTCGACAGCTGTAACAAATTCCTTGACGATTTTGTAGAAATTTTATACAATTTAGCATAATTTTAAAATAGAATTCACGATTAAATACGAAAATGAAGCTACAAAAAATACATTCTACTCAAGTTCAAAATATTTTGTGTTGTTGTTGTCTATGGAAATGTACTTTGTGCAATTAATTTAAAAATTAATTTATATGCATGTATGTATATACAATATATTTTTTTCAATTATAACAATAATTTAAATAATCTTATTTGTGTTTCGTAATTACTGATTTGTACATTTTTATTGTTTCTTACATGAGAACCCACACCCAGCTGCGCCACTGTGAAATTATTTGATGTTTTATTTTTATTTTTGTAATAATAGCATACGAGTACAACGAGAAAAAAATGTGGAAACACATATTTTCATTGGCATATGTCAAGGCTACAGAAATGCTTTTGAGCTTCCAATCGTTTCGTTGAATACAATGAATCAACATAACAAAATTGAATCATAAATAACTTGAACTGATTGAAATGGATGTTTTCAAATTAATGAACAATTTTTGTTCAAACAAATACACGATAGTTTGTTGCAACATCTTGCAGTAATTAACTGCAGTAACAACAACCATTTAAAATCGTCTGCTTCAATAATTCGAACCATTTGAAAATAATTTAACGATTGCAAATTAAAGCATTTGAAAGAAACGCGTTTAATGCTTTTAGTTATTTTTCTCACTCACTGTTCAGTTTAATTGAACATTTTTCCATTAAGTAGGCAACGAAGTGAAGTAGTTCGAGATTTTTAGCAAAAAAAAAAATAGTTACATGATTTTTTTTCTTCTTTAATGAAATCAGTTAAAATTCCTTTTCTTTAGCCTGCAATTTTAACTTGTTATGTTTTATTTAAATTTAATTGTTTTCTTTTTTATTATTCAGTTATTTTATTTATTTTACCATTTTCATACAATATTTTAATTTTAATATTTAAACAGAAATCCTTTAAGTTGCCTTAAATTATTGTTTAAGTCCTGCCAGCGTGTTTAATATTGTCTAAAAATTAACTTCAGTGGTTCGAGCGTTAGAGTTTTTAATACTAATTTCCTGTTATCCTAAATGTCCTCAAATATACAGCAAAAGAAAAAAAAATGTTTGAAGACCAATTCTGGAAAAATTTTCTTTTTGCTGCTCCAATTTTTGGGGTGAATTGATATAGACAATTTTGTTTGCTGTCATCCAAAAGCGGAGCTTGTTGCTGAGGATGACTCTTTTTCGTAAAGTGAGGCCAGTTTTCGACACTACTCCAAGACCGATTCAGCCGACCTGCAACGTTGCCCATTTAGCTCCTGGATTAGTTCAGTTATGTGTGAGTACAGTGAGTCAAGTTGTGGTCTGCTAGCGATGCTAAATTCACTTCCTACCCTTTGTTTTATTTAACTGCACTTACATTGATCCACCAGGCTATTAATAGTCCTCTTGATACCCACACTAATTTACCAAAATAGACTTAAATGACTGCCAATTCCCCACATATTGGCCGTTATTAAATATGAAATTTCAGTGGCTATTTCGCAGGCTTTTTGATAAATTCATTGTGACAAAGGAAATAAATTGGGGAGTACTAAATTTCCACAAATGTGCAAAACGAATAAAAGAAAAAATCATTTATTAAACTATTAAGAATAATAGATTACACAAACTTGAACCGTAAAGGGAACCTTTCTGTTTCTGTCAAAGCAAGTAAAAAGCATATTTTTGCATAGAAAACTGTAACCAAATCGATGTTGAACATTTTCGCCAAAATAATTAAATGCCGCTTAGTATGACTTTGGCACTGCAACTGTTTGCAAACAGAAGGGATGCAAAAATTATTTAAGAAGCAGTAATGAAAGGCTAGACACCGTAACGATATCTGATCTGCACAGATAGATACCGCAACTCAACCCAAAACAAAACAGCCACAAGACAAAAAACTACAACCTTGTAAACTGTCTGTTGCTCTATATTTTTCCAATAGTCAATAAATTTATTCAATATTGAAAAAGATAATTATCGAAAGTATTGATTTTCATTGTTCAAAAACTACTTGGATTGGCCCAACCACTCAAAAACCCAATAAAAAGAAACAAATCCAGGCTATAACAAAAATCACGAACTCGAATAAATGAAAACAAGTTTTGAAAAAGAATTTTATTGTATTTAATACAATAACAGAATTAGTTTTTTTTTTGTTTGTGGCTTTAAAAGCCATAAATAAAAAGAAAAACGTCAAACTGCGTCAAACGCCCCTTAAATAAAATCAAGAAGTTTTCTTTCTTGGCTTTTTTTTTTTATTTAACGAAACAAAAACAAAAGACTTAAGCAACATGCGGTATTCGAACAAAATCCAACAGGCTGTTGCGTGCCCGTTTTTGACTTTATTTGCTCTTTTTCATTATTAATTTGCATATCATATAATAAGTTTGAATAACGCATAAACGCCTGATCATATTTCAATTACATGTACGTAAAAAATCTATATCATTTGTAATTTAAGCTGCAGCTTAAAAATAATAATAAAAAAATACAAACAAAAACGTATCTGATTTGGTTTTGATGACCATTACGAGTACCTGGCAGCATGAAGTGTATACGTATGCATGTATGTACGTATATCTAGAAGCAAAAGTGGTTTGTGTTTTTCTCTATTACAATATTTGAAACTCGAGCTCTCAACCATTCACTTACAACAACAAAAACAATAAGTGAGTCTACTCGAATCATTCAATGAATCAGCGACCAACGGAGACTACAAGCAAATGGATGAATGAATTTCATACAAATAAAATATGTACGAATATGTAAGTACGTTCTCGCACATATCAACAATTATGTATGTTTATTGCATTGCGTACACGCCTGCTTTTGTATACATACATACTTATGTATGTATATGCATGTAGGTACAAGTATGTGTGTGCGCATGCATGTGTTTGTCAGTTAGCAAAACACACAGCATTTAACCGAAAGTTTAAAAAGGAACAACAACAACTATAGCAGCCACAATTGCAGCACAGACAACGCCTGTTTCGGTTATAAAAATGCTGCAGACATGCAAACATGCAGTTTTTAATTCAATATTTAAGTCTGTATGAATTTTGTGTCATGTCTGCCACATCAAACATCTACATACATACATATGTACATGTTTATTGTCGGTTGCGGCATCAACGTTTTAGTATGTTACTTGTTTTACAGTTTTTTTCCTCAGTCAGATTGGAAAAAGTGCAAAAGTTATCAGGTTTTTTTTTTTGTTACATAATTTTTTTGGTATTTTTGCTACAATTTAAAATAATTTTTTTTAAATTTTAAACAAAATGTTTACAATAATTTAAGTATTTCAAATATATTGTATGTATGTACATATTTTTCTTATTTGAAACACATTCTTATAAAAAGTGCTTTTCTTTGAAAGGTAATTTTTTTGTAAAAGATACTTTCAAAGGCTCTTTTATGAAAGATACTTATTTTATAAGAAATATGTAGTTTCCTTTAAAATTAACTTTCTATAAAAGTTAGTTTTTTATAAATATTACATTTGTAACACTTCTTATAAAAAGTATTTTTTTATAAAAGCTGCATTTTATAAAAGGTACTTTTCATAAAAGCTGTTTTTATAAGACGTATTATATTTTATATGAAAGATGTTGTTTTTAAAAGGTTCTTTTTATAAAACGTATTTTTTTGTCAGAGGTACTTTTTTCTTAAAGGTACTTTTTTTTATAAAAAGTATTTTAATATTGAAAAAACTTTTAAAAATTACTTTTCTATAAAAAATATTTTTTTATAAAAGGAACTTTTTTATAAAAGCTTTTTTTCATGAAAGATATTGTTTTATAAAAGGTACTACATTTATAAAATGCACTTTTTTATAAAAAGTACTTTTTTATAAAAGGTACCAATTTATAAAAGAAAAAAAAACACTATTTTATTAAAAGTCCAATTTTGTAAAAGTTGCTTTTTGTAAAAGATATTGTATCTTTTTATAAAAGGTACTATTTCAATAAAAACAAATTTTTTAAATATACTTTTTTATAAAATGCGTTTTTCATTATAAAAGGTACTTTTTTATTTAAAGTACTTTTTTATAAAAGGTATTGTTTTATAAAATGCACTTTTTTATAAAAGGCACTTTTTTCAAAAAGCACTATTTTGTTAAAGGTCCGATTTCGCAAAAGTTGCTTTTTGTAAAAGATATTGTATCTTTTTATAAAAGGTACTATTTTAATAAAAACAAATTTTTTAAATATACTTTTTTATAAAATGCGTTTTTCATTATAAAAGGTACTTTTTTTATTTAAAGTACTATTTTTATAAAAGGTATTGTTTTATAAAAGGCACTTTTTTATAAAAGGCACTTTTTTCAAAAAGCTCTATTTTGTTAAAGGTCCGATTTCGCAAAAGTTGCTTTTTGTAAAAGATACCTTTTTATAAAAATAATTTTTACATAAAAAGTAAATCGCGTGAAGTGTAAGCATTTCCCTAAGATTTATGTAATTTTAGCTTCTTACCGTTAAACAGGACTTTAAATTTTAACTTCAGCAATCAAATTTGACGTGTTAAAATATGTACATAAATATTTAACATTTCAGTTACCGTTTTTTTAATTAATACTTATTAACGATTAAAGCGTCCGCTCCAAGTGCGGCAGTGCCTGCCACCAAATGCTTATATGCTTGTATGTGTGCGTCACTTTGTCCACCACTTAATCGAGGTCATTATGTGTGATTAAAAACGTTTGAGTCAATGTATTTCTCAACTTTTACTTTTGCTTTTAAAGCCAAATATTTGAAACCTAATAGACCACTGTTAGACGGCATTAAAATCGTATTATTTGCAAATAGTTAAAATGAAATCATGTTTAAACTGATCAATTGGGGTTTACTCTTTTTTTTTTTTTTTGTTTTTCTGCTATTGATAATTTTATGTTTGCTGTTTAATTTAAATTAAAATACGAGTACTCGTGTATTAAAATGAAGACATGTAATTGTTACTCTTATGAAACACAAACTACAATAAATATACAAATATTTTCCTTGATTGAATGTTTGCGCCTTAAAGAAATTATGCAAATTTATTTCTGGGTTTTAAAACAGTTAATAGTACGACAATTTGAAAATTAATTTTATGTTTTGGCTTAATTTTTATTAGGCAACTGGAAATGTAGAAAATTGGACACAGCCAAAGAAGTGCCAGGTTGTCAAAAAGTTTTAAGTTGAGCGGAACGAAATGCACATACATACATATGTGTGCACATCGACCGAAATAAGCTTTAGTTACAAAAGTTTCGAATATGTGTTTTCTTAATCGAAAAATTGTTAAAATGTAATATTGCCGATCGTGGTACAATATGAAATTTTTGGCGGACATTTTGACAACAAATTTGACGGACAAGTCTGATAGGTATCCTCCGGAGCAAAAGAAGAAGAATTTGTGAAGGGTTCTCAACCCTGCTGCTGGGATAATGCGTCCCAGCAATTTTCAAACTTTTGTATTCTCTTTAGTTTTAACGCAATTTCATATTCAATTAGTACCCAAGCAATTTTCAAATGTTCACTACAAAATTTAAATAAGAACATAACGGTACATATGACTGTATTCATGCTGTTGGCCCATTAATTTGACAACAACGTCGAAATTAGAGCAGTTCGGACTTAGAACTCGCTAATACTAGTTGTAAAAGGGGTAAAAGTGTTTCATTAAGTAAATAAATTTGATTCGAGGTCTTTAATGATAATAAAAAGCAAGTTATAAATGATTTGATAAAATTGGGATATATCATTCCAATGCGTGGGATCAATTGTCGCAATATGTTTTTATTATGGGATTAATTGTCGCCCAAATAACGATTCTAGATGTCAAAAAGGAAATTTTCAGACTCTGAGGAGTAATTTGAGGATTCAGAAAGTTAAAGCTCCGTTGACACCGAATCTGTTTCGGAAACTGAATTCAAAAGAAGTCTTTGTCTAAAATCTAAAAATATAATAACATTTTATTATTTTTTTCAATTTCGACTAGTCCATCAAGGACATGAATTTCGATTTTATTCCCCTCAAAAAATGCTTATTTGGATTATATTTATAGAATAAATAAATAAATATAAATAGTGGTTGCGAAAAATTCCGTTATTTTGTTCAGGAAGTAGGTATTACCGGATCATATATTCTCATATTAGGGCGGTGTGCTGGCATTAAGAAAAGTGTGCAGCACATGACGTGACACCTTCAAAGGTGTGACAACTGGAATACACAACTGTGTTGTCCAGCAGGAAAGCCCGAACCTGTCACCAAACATTTTTGCTAGACCAGTGATCAATTAGGGCTCCTTACCCTTTCCGTTTTTTTTTTCACAACACATTTTGGACTGATCAAGTTTACGGCGCCTACATTGTGGAAGAAATGTTCCGTCATTGATGGCAGCATTAACCGTAGATAGAAACGTTTGGCAATTGTTGGTGCTACAGACGCTTGTGAAACTGTTTTAGAAACTGAATAAACGAAAGGATGAAGCGAGTACTTAATTTAGTTCGGTCTACTAATTTCACATGCCCTAAAATGCTGAGTTGCCAAGTAATTAAGGGGCTTGCTATACGATCCACAAGATCATCATGCCAAAAAACTTGCCACCTGTGTCAACCTGCTAAGCCACCCGTGGTTCTTACCACCATCAGGTGAGGCCGAAATGGCAGGCACTGATGTAAATCAGAGATCAGTTTTGTGACTTTATTATTATGGTGCAGTAACTCAGTTCGTTGTGCATTAAATTTTCATGGTCCGTTGCCCTCGCCAATATTGAACGTAGCAGATTATTCTAGACATACAATGTCCATTAAGAATGGTGACTTTGGGACGGCTTTTGTCAACAAACTTCTTAGCCTTCTTGGCAACAGAAAATACTGCTTAAAACTGTTTATAAATTAAAATGTGTCTTAAAAAAACATAAAAAATCCGTTAGGAAAACAACTAAAAACAATTTATTTATTATTATTTAAAACTTTTTGTGCTGAACTAAAAAGTAAGGCCAACTTTGAACAGATATGGGGAAAATATTTACAAAATTAAACTCAACTCCGCCAAAAATTAGAGATTTTAGCGCATCTTTATCGCCGACTCACCTATTTTTGGAAAATATTACGCCAACATATTGTAATTCCGATTAAAAAGAAAGATATTTGAAAGATGCCGGTGAACAACTCAATCACTTGCAAATGAAATTTCCATCAGAACTCAATTACAAAATATATTAATTGAGACAAGTGTAATGAAATCGAGAAGTAAAATTTGTAAAAGCAATAGAAACGGTTTGAAAAAAATTAAAAAGTAGAAAAATAATTCGACTTGAAGTCATATTTAAAACGCGCTTTCCACCTGTCTATACGGCGACATTTCGTCGCAAAAGCCTTGAAAATGCCTTTTTTTTTTGCTGTTTAATCCTCAATGTCAAAGGTTTTTAAGCCCATTGATGCAAAGTTTGGCACATAAATAGAAAATATCGACATATAGACAGCTGGAAAACACACAAAACCCTGCTGTTTTGTTGTTTTTTTTAGCGATTTAATCTCAATTGTATAGCCTCAAAGCCATTAAGTAAACTCGGCTGCAACAAAAATATCGGACAATGTGTTTTTCTTCTTAATACAGTTTTCGAAAAATAATAATGATAATAACAAGCCTATATTCAGTTTCACAAACTCACGAACTGCAAGTTTTAACCAAAACAAAATAAAGCTATAAAAATGTTCATAATTACGAAAAGTTTGTAAATTATGCCACGCAAACAATAGCAATTCGCAATTCCAGTGACCTTAAAATGTAAATACGAGTAGTTTTGAAGAGGCAAAACACACAATCGCGCAACTTGCAGCTCGCAGCTCGCTGCGGGATGGTAAAACAGTTCAATTATAGGCACAACTGCATGATTGCAAACAACAACGCACCAAAAAACAAGTTGTTAACAAAAAGTTCGAATAGTTGTCGTAAATGTTTTGTTGGCAACAAATTGCACTCGCCATAAACAAGCCATGAAACCATCCATGTCCATTTGTTTATATGAAGATTGTGACAGCAAAAGTTTGTCATTCCCAGTCCAATCGGCCACTTTGTTTTCAGACGAAATAATTAAGACTTTAACTCGTTTAATTAAAGGTTATGAAGTAGAGGTGTGTGACACACTTTCATTCGTTGGAAATCTGATTTGAGAATCTTTTAAGTTTTGCTTAAAAAGTAACGCAAGCGTTTAATTGGCCTTTTAAGGTCTCAACAATCAAAAACCGTTATTGCTTCAATTAAAAACCATCTTCCAGCAAACTATTGCCCGAAAACTTTGTTACGTTCAATTTTGTTGAGTACTGTAGTTCATTTGGCCATCAGACTTAAGCTTTGAGTGCTGGCAGACTTGAGGCATGTGCAAACTACAACTATTTCAAACGTTTAAAAGCGTAAAGCCGTAGTTACACAAAGCAACACAATTTGACCTAAAGCACTGAACAAAACCAACAAAAGCCCCATTTCAGCTGAATTCCGGTCTTTAATATTTTGATTGCAGTTTGATTTTGAAGATTCCATCAAATAGAACGTAACTTTTCTCTCAGCCCTATATGGCGTTGCCTTGCCTTCAGCGCTGGCGTGGGAATGGAATCCACGATTGAAAAAAAAATGCAAAACAAACTAATTCGAAACCCGCCATTTAGTGTTTCAAACTTGCAGCATTTTTTCCACACAAGTAGTCGAAAAAAACACGCAAATGAGAAATTTTGTAAAGAAAAATTCAATATGCGAGAAATTTTGCACAAAAAAGTTTTCTCAGCGAAGAATTCCCTATAGAAAATCAATGTATTTAATCATGATGAAGCTGCAATTACACTTGAAAATCAATATTGAAATAGAGCTGAAATTCTTTTTAAAAAGTAAAGAAGAAAGAATTATTATTTCTAAGTGGAAAATTTTCTAAAGAAAAAAAATTAGGAAAATTGTAAACAAGAAATATTCTATAGAAATATCCTTTCCGTAGACGAACGATAAGTAAAATCAAACCAATTGCACAAAATTTATTCTTAAAATATATAATTTATAAAAACTACTGATTTTTTTAATTTTTTTTTTTATTATTTCTTAATATTTTTAATTGAATTTTAACCCAAATTAGAAATTGAATGCAGGTTTGTTTGTTTTTTGTTTGTTCTGGCGATGGTTCAGTTCTAAAATATTTACAAAAACAAGATGTAAATTTGTTGCTTTGAATTGGGTTGTTCAATACATTCTGTGGGTGCTGCCAATGTTTACTGTAAAATACACCTCTGCTGTGGCGAGAACCTTAAACCGGTTTAAACGACTATGCATCGTAATAGGGAGATCCTTCCAAATATTTTCTTCAGTCTCCAATTTTTGTGATCATTTCATCAGATCGAAGTTGTCCACTGCCGGATGCTGCCTAAGTCTTAAAATTTAAGCTTTTCGATACATCGACAGAAATAGATCGATACATCGACTGACACCGTATTCGATGCATCCATCGACGATATTCTACATAATAAAGAAAGAAAATCTTACATGTTTTTATAAGTTTTCAATATAAAGCGATTCCTCATAAAATCCGCCAAGAAAAAACCAATATTTCACAACATACTGAAATATTTTCCAATAAATTTTACAAATCAGGAAGTGTTAGGATTAAAAAAAACTAAGCAAACACTTGCAAATATTAATAACGAATAGTTTTATCTGTCTCTAACTAGGAGTAAGCAAAACTGGGACACAACCTGCTGATCTACTTTCGGCAGCAAAAAAATGCCGCAAGGAAAACTTGTTTGTAGTAAAAACAAAAATCGACAAAAAAAAAACATAAATTAAAAACATTTCCTAGTAAAATTTTAAATTTCAATAATAAAGTAACAAAACTTGTGTGCATTTTTATGCAATATTTGGCTAAGATTTGCTTTCGATTTTATGGAACGAAATACTGTTTGCTGGTGATATCGAAACGCTGGACCAGTTGACAGCCAAATTGAACAAGACCAAACCAAACTTATCCATTTCACATTCCTCAGTTAATGGCACACTATGATTTCAAGAAAAAGTTTGCACAAACAGTAAAACCAATATTAAAATGATGTGGAAAAATGTTGCATCATATACAGTCGCATATACAAAAACAAAACAAATAAAAACCAATATTTTATGGTCTATATATCTAGATTTCTGCTGGCCGAGTGATATAGTTGATAGTTTTCAATTTGTTTGAAATGGCAAAATATTTTAAAAATCTTAATAGTTTTAAGTATTTGTGCAGAGGAGGAACCGATTCATAGTGTCAGCTGAAATTTTAATTTTTTTAAGTGGATGAGTACGACTGCCGCTGAATTTTGACAGTTGACAGCGGCCATTACAGCTGAAGCTACATCGACCGAATTGGCTGTCATTTATTAAGATGACGTCAAGTGTTAAGTTTGTTTTATTAAAGTTGATGTTCTGTTCAATCAATATTTTTTGCTCTTTATCCATTTGCTTATATTGGACAAGTCTACGTCCACTGGCTCTGTAAACAAAAAGCGGTTTTGTACTGGCGGTATGTCGGTATATATATTTTTTAAGAACAACAGCAACGAGCACTACAGATCTATGGTAAACAACATCTTCAGTCGGAATTGGATAATTTTATATGGCCAGTACAATGTACTGCACAGCTAATGCCACACAAATTGTGGAATAGATTTACGTCAGCACTTGCCATTATGGCCTAAACTTTAACAACGGCTCACCATTCCCCTCATGCGGCTTACCAGGCACACACAGGTGGCAACTTCTCATGATATATGGTCACAGCACATAACACATACCCCTCGCTCGAGATGTCTGACTACCCAATGCCTTTCTGCCAGTATAAATCCCGTAGATAGTAAAAAAGAACACTGAGCACCTGAATTGTTAGCCCGAAATCATTAAGGAACATTAGAATTTAACCAAACTCGCCTGTACATTCCCCAACATCTATTTTCTTCTGAAAAACAGAATCTATTGCAATACAACAGCACCGAAACGTAGATTTTTAACCCGACTAAAACCTCATCCATGTTAGGGCAGCTTAAGGCATGACCAACACTAGAATTCGTAAAGTCGTCCTGAGGCACGTTAGTTCCTATTCTGCCAACTGAGCTTTTGTAAAGATTTCTGAGGATCCTGCATAAAACCAATGAATTTCCTAGAAATGCCGTGGAAACCGAGGAACCATTTGATAAACGTCACGGCAAAACCTGCTCCCCGAGGGAACTCATATTTTTCATTTTCAATAACGAAATTCGCTGAATCAGCTACTAAGTTGTTTGAAGGCGGAATTCAAACAACAACTTTGCCAAAGCAGAAAAGAGCAAGAAGTCCGTTGCTGAACTAGTAAAAATACTTGTTGAAAAAAAATATTTAAACAAACTATTCATTGATTTCTTTTTAACCAACAACTTTTCACTGTGCAGGCCAATCTACACGATCTTTATTATGCTCCATGTACCCGTATAATAGCGTTGATAGGACTTTTAAGCGACATTTCACACAAACTGTTTGTTGTTTTTGTTTTGCAAATAAATGAAGACCCTTAATACAAATTCGAAGGATTTCAGTTCGTTTGTGCTGCGACCAGCACTTTTTAATTAATATTTTTTAGTAAATTGCGCCTATCGCCTATGGGTTCAAATTAATAGTCTCATCACATGGCTGTTGGTCTTTTATTGGCGATACGTGAGTGTGTCTTCTGTACGAAAATAAAGCATAAAATTAAACAAACACTTTTACGAACACACAGTCTAGTGTACAGAGACGTTTGTGGGTAATCGTATGAGGAGTGCATGCATTTGTAATTTACCACATAAGGCAGTTAACATATTTCACTTTGTAACGCATTTGTTTTGTTAATATTTGAAAGGTCAGTTGCAACGTTTAAATACGAGTACAATACAACAACCACTTGCGGAGCGGCTTGGAATGTTTAAGTAAAAGTGGTGATCGTTAAAACGAAGAAGAGCTTTTTTTTCTCCTTTGTAATAAATGTGTGTTTTATTGTTCAGTAAAACTGTGAGAAATAATTGAAAAATCATGCAATGCAACGTTGCCAGACGGACTCAAACAAAAACGAACATTTGAAATGTGTAAGAGAGAGAGTTTGTGTCTTAGGTCTTTTGTTTAAGGGCCTGTTGGCAAACAAAAATTAGTAAAGAAATTTTGTTAAATTTTACTTAAATTAAAATTCGTTCTTAGCAAAAACTTCAATATTATCTATTTAAATAAATTTCTAGTGTAAAACCGAACAATTCTTTTTTAATTCTTCAAAATCAAATTCTAATTGGCAGGTCGATTTTAAAACAGAAACCATTTTGTTTTATTAGGATTTGTGATGAGATTAACAAATATATTAGTAGTCACTGTAAGAAGAATTATGTATTTATATTTCGATTATTGTTTTTGCTCCCTCGTTTTGTGTTGGAACACTCGTCTCGACCAATTGCTCACAGTTGCAGCTGCTTACCAGGTTTATTTTATTTGCGAGAGGTATAAAAGTTAGAAGTAAATACTTCGGCGAGTTTCTCTCCGTGTTCGGCGAGTTTCTCTGGAAATTTTAGCGGTACCATATAAAGATTGTACTCTGAGTCAGAAAAACGTTTACAAATGGTACAAGTTCTTCAAAGAAGGTTAGGAATAGCGAAATTTGCCCTGGACAACCTGGCACATTAAGAAAGTGAAGAAAACTCTTATGGAGCTCTTGCCACATGATAGTACGGATAGTAAGGAGTAGTTATGCGCCGCTTAGATAATGCATATGCCCAATCGTTACTACTGTTTGAGCTACACCTTATTCCTGGCTTAACCACTGTTTTAACAGATTTAGCCTACGGCGACTTTTTCCCATTCCCTAGATTGAACAGGACAACAAAGGACGCCGTTCGACTTAAAACCCGAATTGCGGAGAGAGCTCAAGGATCAAGCATATACCAAAAAAAAGCTTCAAGGATTGGAAAAAACGCTGGCGTAAGTGTTTTATATCTGAGGGGAACTGCTTTGAGGAGACAAAATTGAAATTGCTGAATAAATTAATATGTTTTGAAGAAACTGAAAATTCACTGTCATTTTTGAACAGACATCGTATAAATACAATAAATACAAATTTCTTTATATAATAAACATGTTAAAAAAGAAATAGAGCGATTCTTCACAATAACATTTTTCAAACAATTGATCCAAATTTGTCACTGAATTTGAAAAGAAAGAAAAGACTTCTATAATCATTTTAAACAAAAGAGAATCTGCTATGAACAATTTTAACAAAATGGCGCACCGATTTCATTAACCACTAAACCGATCTTTAAATTAAGCTGTCAAAAAAATCGTGTTAAAAACTAACTGTTGCAAAAAATTATGCTCTGAGAAAATAAAATTTTTGATAAGTTGCTACGTAATATGTGGGATCGTCCTGCGGATATCCATGTCATCAATAGTAGACTTGATGCAATGCCTGTTCGGTTCGCTGTTATTTTTTAAATATTGGATATAAAATAAAAGGAAACTTATAACGAAAATTTAATGGTGCTTGATGGATTAACAGTACACATATCCATGTGTGACATCAAATATGCTAGAATTTAAAAATTTTGAATTTATTCTAGAATTTAAAAAAAAAATCACACATGCCAATAAATTCCGACTCATACTATAAAAATGCTTATTAAACATTTTGACCACGTGTTTAAAGTAAATATTCGATAACTGTCGGTAGTACAAGCGTTTCATTTACCGTTCACATGGTTCCAGTCAAATTTTAGACAGATAAAATTGGTCCAATCACAGCTGTATAACAGCAAGTGATTTTAACAGCTGGGGAAAATAACCTTAAACTGAACAAGTTCACAATACTTTCATGAACTTGTCCTAAATTTCACATACATATGTACATACTTTACATTTTAGTTTTAGCAAAAGAATTTTTAGTAAAAAAATTTACAAAAAGAAAGTTTTTGAAAAAAAAACTGAAAAATCAGCCAATTTTTAATACATTTTTTTAACGTTAAATTTAATTTACATAATTAAACTATTCCAGAACATGCAACGTATTTTGGTTTTGTAATTTTATTTGTCAACGGTTTTTCATACTTAAGATAAAACAAAAACAATTTTGTCTGGTTTTCAAGTTTTTGTGCCACATATCGATTATGCAGCAAACTAAAATTGAAAGCAGAAAATGTTCATATCAGCCAGTTTCACGGTGCCAATTTGTACATGATTTTCGATTATCAAACAAAAACCATAAAATTGTGTATCAATTACAAACGTTTTACACAATTTGTGACACAAGAAGTTTAAAAAATTTGCATTGAACCCAAAACGTTAAAACTGTTTATTCTCTCTCTCTCTCTATATATGCATGTATGTACATATATCTACATAGTATATATGTATGTATATGTGTATGCATTTGAGTGCATGTATGTATGTGCATATAAACGATATTCAATATATCTTCGTTCGTGTGTGTGTGTTTTTGTTAACTAAAATTTGTGGGGGTTTTAAATTCCACAATAAACTTAACAACCTTCTTGAAAAACTTATTTATTTACGTATTCGTATCATTTACAAAACTTAAGAAATAACCTCTGAAATATTAAAGAAGCCCCAAATAACAGAAGTGAAAAACGAACGTAAAACAAAAATAATAAACAAATTGTGGCTTTCTTTGGTGGCAAATTCTATGACCTGCTAAAATGAGATGCCGACAATAAAATCAAAACCGCAACAAAAAGTCTTGAAACAATAATAACAACGGAATCAAAGAAAACCCCACTGACTTAATAACTGACTGACTGGCTGAGGCGATGACTGACTACTTATTGCATAATCTTGCAAATACAGCTAAAGGAAACTTTAAAATGAAGAAGAAGAAGCCAGCAAGCAAATAGATACAGCGACTATGACTTTGAGGCTGACGAACGCAAACAAAAGCACATGATCAATGTATTGGCCCAAAGCTAAAACAAAAAACCAACAACAGCAACAAGCTGGTAGTTTGACTTCTTTTATTTTACTATAGTTGCACATCTTTGAAAAGATTTCTTATATTTTTTTCTTTCTAATGAAACTGAACTTAGACCAAAAAGGGAAGGGCGGCGGAGGGATGTACGGAACCACCAAGCGGGAGGCTTTACTGATTTACCACTAACACTCGAATGCACTTTAAGATGTGCAACCGTGTAAGTGCACATGTGTGCAATAATATATTGTAGTATAATCGCGAAATGAATTTTCCCGCGCACTTCTTTTTTAAATTTCATTATCTGGTACGAGTAGTTTTAGACATAAATAAATAAATAAATAAACACTCGTACAACGAACGGTTCTTTTCCTATTTTGTTTCGTTCAGGAATTTTCCCATATCACAGAGACGCTTCATTGATTGCATGTAACGTTTCTGTATTAAATGTTTGCAAAAAACATAAACAAACACACATTCAAACATATTTACGTACTGCAAATGAAGAAGCATCTCTACAATTCATGACACAATGGGATTGCTACATGTCAGTTGTAGTTAAAAATTACTCCGTCATAGTAATTAAAAACCACATTTAAAGTAAACAAAAGTTCTTGCAAGAAAAATATTTATCAACACCAGAACGATTTATTCGAACTGTGGTGTTTAAGCCGTAACTGTTTAATTTTAATTACAATTAGTACTCAATTAATTGAAGTAATTTTCCAAAAAGATGTTAAACTTTTTATCTAAAATGCTGCATCAGTTTATTGTAAATACTACTCTGTAGTAAATACATTCAAACTTCAATATACGGGCATGTTCTGCAAATCACTTTGTGACGATTTGATTTCAAATCACGTGAAAGCTGTTCCATTTGCAATCAACTTTTTTTATAATGATCTCATATAAAATTCAATAATCATATGTTTCACTATACAACGAAAAAAAACTAAGCAATCCTATAAATCCTCTGGCTGTTGTATTATTAGATGATACAGATGAAATTCGAAGACTTAAAAGATACCATTCAGGCGTTATTTTTTTCTTTATATTAAAAATGTATTTATAATCTTTGTCCTTTGTTTTAATCAATCTTTTTATCATTATTTTATTGTTTTCTTTTAACTTAATGCCAAAACTTTAAAATTAATAATAACTAAACCTTGAGTTATTTTATTGTAAATATAAGACAGACTAATTTTTTTTTTTTTTGTTTGTTAAATTTATACATATGTATGTACATATTTCACTATGTATGTACATATTTTTGTTTAAAAATTAGGTTTATTGCTTATAAAAACATAAAAATCAAAAAATTTGCGGAAAATTGTTTTGCTTCCCTTGGCTATGCCCGTCACTTAATGTTTACCTCCACCACTCAGCTGGTTTGTTTTTGCGAAGTTATTTTCTAGGCTGCCATAGTCTTATCATGTCATTTAAAATACATACAATTTAAGTGCAGAATATTTTGTTTGTCAAGAATGTTAACAAAAGCAAATATAAATCAGCTGTTTTCTCATGTTTTCGAAACATTAAAACAACGGAGAAAAGCGAAAACGGTTGTGGCTTGCAGAACAGCATCAAATCAAACAGTTCGTGATTTGAAACTACGTGATTTTCAGCTACGACCTGATAATGAATCGGAAGGGAATCTAAAGATATACTGATTTGATTATTTGCTTTAAATCGTATTTTATGCAAATTTTTGCTTAAATTGTTATGCAATAAGTGCTGGTAACAAAAAAAATTCCAATATTAATCGTATTTACAAAAATGTATAAAAAATGAATAAAATTGTTACGAAAATTCTGTCAGAAATAAAATACTAGAGACAGGAGGACAATACAACCTCCTCATGTCTTTCGTCAATTGATATGTTTGTTTGCTTGGCCCCTAAAACAGCTGTTGCACAGAAATTCATTTAGGTATTTTCTTCTCAACTTCTTTTCAAACATCTCAAAACTCATCCGAAGAACAATCTGCCGCAAATTCATTGATTCAATTCTTTTACTTATTTCATGTTTTGCCTACCGCTAAAATAACCAACAATTATATATAAAAAAAAATTGTCTTGCAAATTACAGATGTAAGATTTTTTTTTTAAATGAAATCGACACAATTACTGAATAAACGGGACTGTTGGGAGTCGGCGCTACAGAGGTTTGTCTGAAGGTCCCGTATCATAAGTAAAAGTTGTCCTGTTCACTCTTTAGTGCTACGAGCAATTTGTTTGTCCATTTTAATGCGTCGACAGTTTAATGCGTTATTATTTTCCTCAATATGATGCTCATTTATTTCAAAAGTGGTATAACTCAGAAAAAGCAATTTTACAGAAAGCTAGTGAAAAATGTTCCATTTATGTTAGACGTAATGGCATAGAATTCCATAATCAAAAGGAATCAAAAGTAATCGTTGCTAGTAGTCGGAATGTTTTTCGATTACTTTCGATACTTGTTGTTTATATTGCAGAAACAAAGTAATTTTGATTACTTTTAGATTCTTTGTAATCGCAATCAATTACAAATCGCCGCATTTAATCAATTGCTTTAGCTCTTTAACTTATGGTTGTGATCAGTACTTACTAAAATTAAAACTTAATTATTACAATCATTATAATTGATTTAGAATTTATTTAATCAGATCCAAGTTAATTTTAATGCCATATTTAATGTATTATAAACAAAAGTAAATAAGTCAAGGACAAAGGAAATTCACTCGAAGGGTGCAAACGAGACAATCTCTCGAGGGCCATTGTGCAATGAACATACAAACGATCTTTTAAAACCATACGAGTCGCAGGTGACTGATGGAACATGTTTCATGTGAAATAAATTAAAAGGAAAACATAAAATCAATGATTGCATTGATCATTATTTATGTGTTTTAAATCTTGAAGGTTTCAACTTTGTCACTATTTCAGAAGGAAGTAATAAAAGAAGCAAAAACGACACTTTGCACGTTTCTTGTTTATACAATAACTTAACCTTAAAGTAAAGACATTTTTTCGACTCCACCGTGAGAGGTGAATTGGGCTGCATATACTGCATAGAAAGATATTTCAGTATTCGGCATAAACTCCATTAAACTTTCTCCAAACATTAAGCGAACAAACTTAATTGATATTCAAAACTTTTGTTTGTTTTTATGTTAACAGCCGCTTAATTTATTTATTTTCTTTAATTTGTTGTTTCAATTTTCTTTGCAGTTTCCACTGTTTTCTACTAGTCTCTTTGGCATGCTTTGTGGGCTACAGTCAGTCGGTCGCCACAACCAGCATTACAGCCTCAGCTACCACCGGCACTGCCAAACCACAAGGTTTTCAATCACGTTCCATGGATGCCGCCAGTGACGACGAAAGCGATGATGTTTTCGAAACCCAGGCGCAAACACATTTAGGCTACCGCCAACAACAACAGCAGCAGCATCATCTGCAACAACAGCAACAACAACCCCTATATGACTATAGCCAATCGGAGGAAGACCAAGAGGAGCCCCCGCGGCAGCAATATCAAACGCGCAAGCAACAGCAACAAAATTATCAGAGTGCTAGAGCAAATTCGAAACAGAAGCAGTCAAGTGAAGAAGAGACGGAAGAGGAAGAAGAGGAACCGGACAGACTGTCCTTGTTGTTGGCACAATCGAAATTTGCTTGCAATGGAAAAACTACAGGGTGAGTAAGAAGTTTTTATGCATAAGAAAAAATACCAACTGTTGTTTTTTCAATAAAAAAAAACACATTCGACTTTTATACAAAGAAAATTCACTCGAATAGACACGCATCCAACGTATCCGTTAGTTTTCGGAATCCTTTTCTCAAATACCCACATTAAACAGATGAAGGAAAAAAAAAGCGACAATAGCATTTGACATATTGGGCAGAGAATGACATTAAATATTCTGAATAAAACCGTTATTTTGAAAATCATGTCATATAAAAAATGGTTAAAAAAATTTTAATTTAAAAAATAATTTCACACAAAGTGTATTTGAAAGAGTTGCTTTAGAAAACCTTTCATCGATCGATCATGTGTACAATAATTTATTATGGCGTCAATTGACTTCACTTGGTGCCATTTCATATAATTGTAATAAGATTTACTACCAGCGCAGTCGAAATTGTCCTAGAGCGGAAATCTCTTACAGCTTAACCAAAGAAATAGCTAAAAGACAAGTTGTTTTCTCGAGGAAGCTAAAGAATTGTTATGAGCAGTTCTTTAATATATACATATATTAGTAAAAACGAAGAGTAACCTGACAGCCCTCCTAGAAGATTAGCAACTGCTATAGCTCTTTCATTTATTGCTGCGATGCCATTATGGGTATATGCGAAAAGTTCTATTTTCCATCCTGGATTATAACGAGTCTAATTAACGGCCGCCTTGATTTCCAGCTTTCTTTGATTCCTGCGATCAATTTCCCACATCAATCAATTCGATTATTTGAAAACTCTAAATTCCACAACTTAATTTAATAATAATACACTACAATTCTAATCACCTATTCCAGTTACTATGCCGATGATACTCTCAACTGCGAAGTTTTCCACTATTGTCAGGAAAATCAACGTCATTCTTGGATTTGTCCTGAAGGTTTTACATTTCATCAGATACATTTGATTTGTATGCCACCCTCGAACGACAACATTTGCCAACAATCGTCAAAATATCACATTGTCAATGAGTACTTGTACAAGCCGGTAAATTTGCAAGAACATCAAAGTAAACCAAATGTTACCCTGCGCTATTCGGAACGTTATTATCCCGAAAATTATTATGACAATGATCGTTATGAGGACGAAGAAGATATTCCCAGACCGCGTATACAGCATCACAGACAACCAGTAAGTTGATAAAATAGGCAAATTAACGCATGACCCTTATGACTTGACATATCCATTACAGCTTCAAGTCGGTTTCCAACAGCAGCAACAACATGTTACACCACAACAACAACAACAGCAACCCCAATACCAACGCCCACAGCAGCAACAAATACGCCATCAACCCGTTCAACAGCAACAAATATCGCAGCCGCAACAAACAACCGTGTATCGCAAACCACTGCCAGTTACTACCATTCAGCCTCAAATCCAACCGCAAATTCAACAGATACGCAATCAAGCACCAACGCCCACTGCAACACCATCACCCTACCGTTTCTTTACCGCTGCACCACAACTGCAGCACTTGCAACCGAATCAGCAGCAGGTCTACCGTTCACCCGAAGAAATTAATATTTCACTGCAGCAAAGACGTCCCCAAATCTTTATAGCCAGCACAACACCGCGTTACTACGAGGACGAATATTTGTATGAGAGAAAATAAACGTCTGCCGTTGGGTGAGGCGAGAGAGGTTGGAAGCACAGGCCCGGCTTTAAACTTTTAAATTGAAACCATTTTAAATACTCATTTAAAAAGCAGTCCTTCGAACTAAAATATTTCCTAAATTTTATAAATTTCAAAAGGAAATGTTCTGTTTTTGTTTTATTTTATTTAATATTTTTGTTAATTTGCTTGTAGAAAGAAATTAATGCGTGTATGTATGTATGTACATATATTTTGCAATTATATTTATGATTTGATTTATTGTATGTTTTATATTTTTCATATGCTTTATGAGTATATCCTCTATTGAATAATACTCTTTTTTATAGTTTTATTAAGTTTAATTTAATTTCCATTAACAAAATATCTACAATGCGAATAGTCTCATAAAACAAATTTAGAAGCAAAGAACAAAAGAAACACGAAATTTATTTTAAATATTTTATATTTAAGTTTGCAATACTAGTAGATTTGAATTATTTAAAATAAATACATACATACTTATGTATAAAAATAAAACATTTAACAATGATTTTTTTATGCCTTAAAATAGAAGCTTGTGTTTGTTTGACTGAATCTGAAGGTGATCCAAAAAAAACATATGTACATATATGCTCGTATGTATTAATGATGAAGCCTTGAAGAAATACCAAAAAAAAATCAGTATAATTATGAGCGCTTGCAAACAAATTTAATCTACGCTGCCTTTATAACGACTCAGAATTTCTGCGTTATAGTTAAAGTGTATATTTGTACGAAAAATATTGTAATAAAGGGAATTTTTTCCAACACATTCAAAAAAGCATTCGTTATATTGAGCTTTTCGCTATAGCTTCACTATATTATTGAACGAAAACAAATGGTGGGGGGGACACGAAACAAATACTAGGAATTTGGATCCACACGAAAAGCTCCAAAACTTAGAGAGGACTTTTATATTGGTCCTGTATCAAATACGAAAAGTCCTTATACGATAATTTTTTTATTTTTATTTTATAGACAAAAAAATTATGTTGGCTCCTTTCCACTAAGAAAAGCTTGCTGGGTGAAAAACTTTTGAATTGCAGTGTGTGCATGTATAGTTGTATTTAAAATATTATTGGTTTTGAAACGCCCCGTTTCCTTCTAAAATATGTCTATATGCATATATGTATATGTGTATGGAAGTTCTTAGTTATTAATTCACTTTCCTTGACCATTCCAAACAGTTTTTCATGTGTGAGAAACTCTGTGCGGTATAACTGTCTTCAAATGTCTTGAATGAGCTGATCAACAAAAAGTTTATTCAGTTTGAAATTTCTGAGGCGGATTTGTCGCTTGATGACCAGTTGAATGTTGTCCTGGGCTATTATTTTGAAAACTTTTGCATGTTTTACTGCCTTATATGCCTTTTGACTGAAAGAACATTGGGCGCAACCCATACCGGGTCTCGAGCAACGAGATACAGGCGATAATGATTTTGTTTGACCACACACAGCTCTCATCGTCTTCATTAAAACCAGAGCATTAAATCTGAAGTTTTTGCGAGTACGGCTTGCTATACTCGAACACCATTTGTGTTAAAAACAAATATCTAAACAAATGGATTTCGGATGCGTGTTTTCTAATCCCAAGTTACCTACAAATTAGCAAGTTTTATACAATTAATGCAACAATTATCTCTGGACCGATATACATACATACATACATGCATATATACACAGGTTAAATGCTAAAACATTATTAATACAAAAGCCCACTTACATTTTGCTGAACACCTTTCTAGACTAATACTTCTAAGATGATGAAAAGATTATTTACAGGCCGGGGATTGTGCAATATGAAAAATAATTTACAAACACATATTTGCAACAAACCATGGCCTTCAAATAATAAGTTCGATATTTCAAGAAACATTAGTTTACCTAACCTCACTACCGAGGAAAACTGCGTTCGCGGCAAAGTTCAAACGTTTAAAAAATTTCCTAATAATAATTTACGTACAAAAGCACACATATATAAATCACACAGTCATACTTAAATTACACAAAAATGTTCAAATTAATAAGTATATATTTTATTTATATGTAATTGGATTCTAATTTAAATATCGCGCTCTATCAAAAAAACATTTTTCTTCGCTTGAATATTTAGCTGTTTCCAACCACCAAATTATTTTCGCTTTGCATATTTATTGTCTAAAAATTTACAAAATTCCTGAACACTTTAATTTTAACAGATATAGGTGATAATTCCAAATATATTTTTTCAAATAGTAGTTTCGAAGAAGAGATTGTGGCAAAATGTAGCTGCTAATAAAAATGCTCCCAGATTAGATAGAATGCAGCGCTACCAGATCAGATAAATTAAAACTTATGGTGAAATCATTCTTTGGTGGCATTCACATAGGGAATTCTTTCAGCTAAACTGAATAATTTTAGGCATTGAATGTAGGGCAAGATAATAACCTTCTTGTAGTTTCAATTCGTTTTACTTTCTTATTCGTACTACTTTTATTTTCGCCTCACCGTGATGCCAAAAAAATTAATCAGCTTTGCCGAAAAATTTGCTTATTTTAAACTCCGAAATCAAAAATTGGTGATCGGCGAGCAGAAATTAAACTTTATCTGTCTTTTAGCAAACAAGTATAAAAATATAAATTTAGTATATTTTGGTTGCAAAAAACATTTCTTTTTTTACTATATATATATATATATACTTAGTAAAATGTGCAGTATTTCTGAATTGCTGAATGGTATAAATTTTAAAATTTTTATTATATAGAGCACAAATAACAAAAATGCAACAATCATGTTAAAAATAGCACCAAATCATATATACTAAATACGTAATTTGCTTTCTCCACTTTGGTGCATTAAAAAATTTCAAGTAGACAGCACTCAGTTTGATCAAGCGATTTCACTTAATTCGTCACGATTGTGAATTTGCCTTGGGTGGCAATTTAATACAATATTAAACAAATTTAGGTTTTAACAATTTTAAGTTAATACAAACTTCAGAATATATTTGCACACAGCTTTGAAAGTATAATAGAGCGACTTAAGTGAGCTCTGCCGTAAAAGTATTTTTGTTGAATAGCAAAGAGAAAAGCAGCAAAAATGTCAGAAGCCGTAAGCAGTGTACACTTAAGTGAATTCTTCAATGATGATGATAGTGAGGGGCACCGCTTTGTCGATTTTATAAAAAAAAGACGTGGAAGATCAAGAAAACAAAAATTTCTTTTTATGGATTGCGAAACAGATCGGATGAACTTAGAAGTTCAATTGGAGAAGCTTCCTACACCCCAGTTTAAGAAAGTGGACGCAACTTCTTCAAAATTAAGGAGCAATTGCGCGTCGACTGGACAACAGATAAATAAGGATAAAAATGGAAATGCGTTAAATGAATTACCATCTAAATCACTCGCTGCAGGCAAGTGTGACGTTTTCACCACGCTGGATTTCCTTCCAAATACGGCAAGTGCAGCTCAACAGTCTGATGGTACAAACACAAGATCTATCCGATCAAAAAGATCGACTACTCGTGAAAGTAGAGGAGTAGTTTCTACATGCGATAATCTGAGACGCTTTAGCATTAAAAACAACAGTGTGGGGAAACTCGCAGGAGGCAGGCAAACTTTGCTGCAAGAATTTGAAAATACAATAGAGGGTTCAGATTTTAATCCTCCTATATGCAGTACACCACTATCGCAGCCAACAGCAAATGCTCCGCAGTTACCAATAACTGAAACTCAAAATATCCAGTTAATCAAATCTAATAATCCCATTTCTAGTGAGACTTACTGTATGCATACCGATTCACTAATAAGAACTTTGCAAAATAAAGACGATGAACTCAAAGGACGTATGGAGAGTATTTCAGACAAAACACTTGAAAAAATTGAGCATCAATCGAAAATACTTGAAAAAAATTCTACAGGTAAAAGGACTGCCAATAAGAGGAAAAACTGCACACCTTTAAAAAAACCTACTTTAATATATGATAAAGGAAATGTTTCTGGTCAGCTTGTTTTAACCTCATCCAGAATTAATGACAAGAATAGCACAACTTCCACTTTACATCAATTACCGAACCAAATAAATGACGCAAGAACCAACTTCTCAACATGTCAACATTCTTATCAGAAGTGTAAATTGGCAGGCCACAAAAGTGTGCGTCAAGACCCATCAATTTTATCAGAAGGAGGAGTATCTGAAACACTTCAAACTAATTATGCGAACAAAGCAGTGGACTTAGAGAATACTCAAAAGGACAAAATCGAAACTCGAAATACACCCCATAACAATAACTTTCCTGAAAGTGAAGAGAATATGACAGATAATACTATACTAATTTGTTCGGCTAAAGATGGTACCGTCGTAGTTATTCCGCTCAGTAAAACTACAAGTGAAATCACTAGCCCGGAAAAGAATAATTACCTAAGCACACAAAATACACAGAATAACAATTGTTCTCCAGTAGTTCAACGTTTTCACCAGGCCGAGGACAATTTAAAATTAACCGATATATTAACAGATGATGAAGAGAACACTCCTGAATCAACATTAGAAAACTTAAAAGCTAGTGAAATACCTCTAAATTTGGCAACTAGGTCTTCCTGCCTAAGAAAAAAACACCAACGAAAGGACACTTCTTCAAAAGAAACATTAAGTAAAGAAAATGTTCAGAATATTACTTCTGAAATGGAGATTGATATATCAACTCCAGCTCATAGCACCAGACAAAGAAAATATAAGTATAGTAAAGATTTGGCACACTGGAACAACAGCGAAATACTTGATTTACGAAAACGCAATTCTAAAGGGCAGATATTTGTCGAAATGCCGCGAAGGTCAAATCGAAACAAACAAAATGAACCGGAGCTTTTAAAACTTAAGCCAAACAATATAGTACAAGATCCAATATGTCAAGAAAATGAGATAGAACAAACCGTATTGCAGGATATGAGTTTTATTGGCGAAAACCCATCTGATCGAGTAAAGTTTAAAAGTAATAAAAGTAACAGTCAACCGGATAAAAGGAAAATACCAGAAATTCTTATGCAGTACTTAGAGGTATCCAAAAGATATTCGAACAGAAAACAGAGGAAGTGCAGAGGTAATATGTCAAAGCGTTCACTCTTTAGTGCTCAGAATCTCGACGGATCCGCTGAACAGGACAGTTTAATGGAGAAGTCAAAGAAAGGGAGTGTATCATGTTTAAAATCGCCTCCAAATACCAATAATGATTTGGTTGCAACTCCTAAAGCTGTGTCGCAGCCACCTGCCATAACAGCATCAGGCGAAGTACAAAACAGACGCATTAAATTACATAAGGATGTAAATGTCATTAGTTCTACAACAGGTGAGATAAAACATACTCGCCACGCGGATATAGTTGCCGTTAAGACAACGGGTGAAAAACGAAACACTCGCAAAAAAATATACGCGGATAGTGATAAAAATATTACTCTAATACCCCCACCACCCGGATTCGAAAGTGATTCACTTAATACAAACCAACATACTCCCAGCGTTACACATGAAGTCAGAGGTTCAAATGAAAGCGTAAACGCTAAACTTAATACTAATAACAACGACAATTTATTCAAAAGACCCATCAATTCCGTTTCTAAAAGGAAAGTCAAAAAAATTGGACGTAAATCCGCAGTAGACAACGAAAGTTCTTTCCATAATAGTGCTGATTTTGCAGAGCGGCATTCACTTTCTATATCGAAGCCAGCCCTAGTGCCGGTATCTGAATCACCTATATGTACTACATTAAGTGAACAAGAAGTAGGAAAACCAGAACGTTATGAAGAAACTAAAACATTAAATTCCGCCAACAGTAAAAATTCTAAGAGAATAAAAAATGCACTGTCCACAAATCCAGAAAATATACAAAATGATTTGGGTGCAACTCCGAAAATTGTATCGCCACAGCGTACTATTACTACAACCGGTGAAATGCGACATACTCCGAACAGAATATACAGGCGTACAGACGAAAATTTAACTCCACCACCCGGATTCGAAAATGATTTAAATGATGCGAATCAATATAGTGGCAGCGTTACACTTGAAGTCAGAAATCCAAATGAAAGCGTAAACACAAATCTTAATGCTAATAAAGATGACCATTTATTCAAAAAACCCCTCAATCCGGTTTCTAAGAGAAAAGCTAAAAAAATTCCTAAAACTTTAACTGCTCCTAAGGAATCCGCAGTAGGTAACCAGATTTCGATCCATAGTAGTGCTGATTTAACAGAGGGCAGTTCACTTCGTAGATCGAAGCGTGGTCAAGTGCCAATATGTCAACCAGCCATATTAACCGTTTTGTACCAACAAGAAATAGGCAGACAGGAACGTTACAAAGAAAGAAAAAGAAAAGATATGGAAAAAAAACGGGAAGAAAAAAAATTAAATAAAACTAAAACATTGAAAGCCGCCACCAATAAAAAATCTAAAAGAACGGAAAATTCACACTCAACAGTGCCGGGAGGCGATGATGCGCTAAGTGATTGCGGAAGTCGGCATACAAGATTAATGAAGAGAGCAAAATCTTCGAAAAATGAACAAAGAAACAATGTTACTCGAAATCCAAACCAAAACTTGTCGTCAAATGAAAATGTTCAGTGCAGTCGACTAATACTCAACTCACCCATGCCGGTCGAACATCTCAACAATATGTTCGATCAACTAAAACAAAACAGTTTAATATCGAACGCAACAATGACAGTAACTAAACCAAGTATTAATATAAAACCCCTTAAAATACGCGTTCGCCGTTTAAAGTCTTTTGAAACAGCACCAAGTATTGACAGTACAAGTGTAAGTAGTACTTATTCTACTTCAAGCAATACAAACTCAAATATTGAATTGGTTTCTTGGCTAAAAAGTATGAGTAAAACGTCCTGTACTGTTCAACAGACGACTACCGAGGCATTTAGGGATATGAGAATTTCCAGCGCCACAAACTTGCAATTCACTGAATTGCAAGGTTTGGAATACGCATTCTATGATACGGTGGATAGGGCATGTTTGGGTTACTTGCGTTTTAAACCACGGCAGTTGAAACCCAAGAAAAAGGCCAAGCGATACGTTTTACACTTTATTAATTTAATGGGCTTATTCCGAATAGCAGTAAACAATGGCGAGAGACTTTTGGCCGTGGGCGATATGGTAGCCATAGAAAAATTAACTTACTATGACATTCAAAACTTAACTGATGACGTTGGTATTCTTATGGTCATTAAAAAATAACAAATTCCTTAACGTGGCTGCACGACATATGTACATACATACATATCTACAAATGTATGTAAGTAGTTTAACACTACATACATGTGTACATATACATATGTATGTAAATCTCTTCGTTACATTAATAATTTTTATATTTTATATGTTCACTTTTTATCAAATTTTAAGAAGGAAATAAAAAAACTGCTATTTGGATTTGTCTCAAAGCAAATTTATGTGCATAAATATTTTTATTGTTAATATTTTCTTAAAAACGCTTAATGGGTAAAATTTCATGAATTCATCTTTCTTGGATTTATATTTATGTATGTATGTAAAAAACCTTCAATTTTCATATGAAACCGTTTGCAGGTCGCTAAACATCGGAAAGAAATGTAAAAATGCAATTATACATACATATGTATGTATAAAATAGAAACCTACTTGGTGTGTTCCAACAATGAAAATGTAACGCGGAGTGGGAAACTTAAATTGCGTTGTACCCAAAAATTTGTCTTGACGCTAGGTGGGGTTTCCTATGCTGGGTCACATCAAAACCGTACTAAGTCTTTGTAACAAATTTTCAGGTTTTAATTTCCTAGTAGTGTCTCCTTTTCAAAGCCCGTTGTCAAGTGATTCCAACATGAAATTATCTATGTACATATACATATATTGTATCAACATGAAAATGTTTCACCTGTATAGGGCATACTTTTTAAAATATCAGAAGAGATGAGCATATTTCCAGTATTAAAATGTCAGAAACAAAAATGTTGCTCTTGCCATAATTTTATTTTTAATAAAAATATTTTGTTTTAAGAACCGAACTGAGTTACTTCATATTTATACAATTGTTGCATATGAATTTATAATACATATACCATGGAATATAATGCCGTTAGAGAAGATATCAACTCTATGTCATCCCATAGGTTTAAATTTTGTATAACAGTGAAATATTTTTTGTTTTCGTGGTGAAAGTTCTCAAAATAATTAATACGAGTACATTTTCTTGAATTTTGAATAATATGAGCCGTGAGGTCCAGTGTTCGTATCATTGCGCTGCTGTAACACGCATGTAGTGAATTTTCATCATATGTATAATATAAATTTGACATTCAGCAGGTGTGGACAAGGTGCTACGACAGGTCACAAAATGTTGCGTAGTATTAAAATTTTGACGCAACGAATATTGGTACGTGATCAAACTCTTCAAATATGTGTAATCTATATATAAAAATTGTTAATCGGCAACATTGATTTTATGCTGCTGCCAGCAAACCATATGTTTTTCTGAGGTTATTTTCATAGTCTTTTTGAACACAATGGGCAGTTTTTTGAGATTACTTATTAATCCAAGTAAATATGTATTAAACAAAGCACCCGAAAGCTTATTCAAAATTCAACTTAGTCGAAGTTTTAACAAGTCATTTTCATTGGAAACTGAAGTAAAAAGAGTTGAATTAAGTACCACAAAAAGTTTAAATTATACCGGTCTACGGCGGTCTAATTTGTGTACCAGAGCATATGACATAAACACCAATGTAACTAAAGATGTTATTTTGTATAAATATGAAAATCCAAAATTTTTTAAAATATTAAATATATTTGGAATTAGTCAATTTATATTTTGGACATATTTATCGCATTTTGCATTTACTACATTGAAAGATGCCCCAGTAGAAAAAAAAGAAGAGTTAAGATGGTTCGAACGTATTAACTTAGGAGAAAACAAGTATCGCAACGGCATCACGATTATGAGTTTCCTTATTGGTAATTAAATTGTTGTCAATAGGTTGAAGCTTTTATGCACTAACTTTTCATTGCAGGCTATGGCATTCTATTTTCTGTTTGGATGTTCACATTACGTTCTGTACGATTTTTAATATTGCGAAAAGGTGGTCAAAATATAACATTAGTCACATATGGGCCATTTGGGGATAATCGCATCATGAATGTACCGCTCAAAAGTATCTCAGCGCAACAACCTAGAGAACTAGCTGGTGTTCTTCTACCTTTGAAAGTTCGCAATCGCACATTATTTTACGTGCTGGACATGAGAGGAGAGTTTAAGAACACCAAACTTTACGACTTCACTGCAGGACTCAACAGACGGTTTTAGACTTTAGATAGCGTAGGCAGGCTTATTTTTTTACATATTAAGTTTATTGTTTTGTACGTATTAAACAAGAATAAAAAATACTACGAGCTATTTGGATAAAATTTAGTACAACTTTAATAAACTGGTTCTGAAGTTTGTGTTAAAAGCAAACCGAAGCGTTTTTTAATTGTAAGACGTTGTCTGGAATATTTATCTTCAGGAGAAAAATGAGCTGGATGAGCTGAAATTGTTGGTCTTCCATCTTCAGTGCGTTTCTACAAAGTAAAACTTTAGCCACATTTTATTATTCAAATGGGATTATATTACCTTTAGAGTATAGACCCGTTCACCATTTTCGTTCAAAGTATACATCAAATACATATTTGAAGATAATTTATTTCTGACCAAGTACAAAAATATTTTTAATCTAACACGTGAACCTGACTTTTTGCTTTGAACTTCTGACAACAATATAAAACAAGGCGACCGATAAATATATTTTGTTAATAGTATTACCAGATATAAGATATGTAGAACAGGGTGATACGTAACAAGAAACCGAAATAATTAGTCGAGACGAAATAACAACAGCTATATAATAAATAAGCTTTTCATACCGCAAAGAAATATATTGTCATGGCGTCAATATTGTATTTTGTATAAATTATAATTTTATGTTTGTAAATTAAGCTACAGATCGAAGTGTTTTCTTTTAATTAGTTTGTAACTAGGTCTAAATACGTCACCTACAAAGTCAAGGCCTTCATCATAGAGCAGAAAAAATATACATATATATATATGTATAAGGTTTTATACGATGCTTAGTTTGTGTTAAATTTCCTATTGATTTTATGGCGTATTTTAAACTTGGTACTTTTGGCAAGGTCTGTTGTGCAAAATTTGGTTTAGCCCTCTTACTTGTAAAAACGCGTCTGGTATCTTTTTACAACTTTTTTTTGATATGGCACCCTTATTTAATTGCATTTCAACGCTTTGGCAATCTTGCTTTAAAAAAATATTAAACAGATCTAATTTTATTGTTTGTGTGTGATAGGCACGGTGTTTTTAGTCACGGATGAACTTATTTTTTGCTATTTAAAACACTGGCGAAGTAAGAGAAGTTTTAATAAAGTTACTAAAAAGTGTTTTTATACTTAAATTAACTAATATTTTTTACAAAAAACTTTTGTTCATTTAGTTCGAAGGTAAGTTCAAGAAGTAATAATTGGTTTTTTTGTGTACAAGTTTATGTATTGTAAACTGCTAATGTTTTTCGAACGAATGTGCTACAATTGTTTATGTTTGAGTTCAGGGCTGCCAAAATTCTTCTAGATACAAGTACGGTAGGGAATTCAATGCAAAAAGCTGAGGTAATCCTATTTAATAATGAGAAATGAAGTATCAAAACTGAACATTACTACTTTTTGTACATAATATTAAATTAGAAAAATGATTCATTTTTGATAATGAATCGCAACAATAATATGGGTGTACCGTTCGTCGAAGTGAAGAATAGTAAAAATACATACAAAGGAATTGAAATGCGACTATCAAGATACCTCTTGTTTGGCATCCATGATGTTAAAACACTGTTTTAGTTGAGACTTTTGTTGATATGTGAATAGAAGATGCTGGCATCTTGCAATTAGATGTAGCGTCATCTTCACTCTATTGACACCCATATTATTTGCCTGAATTGTTTGAAATATATGTATCTCCATTTTGAAAAAATGGTTTCTATACAAAAATATATAGGATTAATAATTGATGTATATTATATATTTTAAAATTGGCTCTGTGCTGGCCTAAAAAATTCCCCGTTTTTACTAGTTGAACTTTTTAAATTAATTTAAGGATATAAGGTATATGATGGCTGCGGCACTAGGACAAAGTTATAAAAATTTAGAACAAGGCAATAATATATTGACGTTAATTCATCACTATAATAAGAGCAACAAAGCTAGCTGCCGTAGTGCTGGCAATCTTATAGATGTAAATACATATTTAATTTAACTGTAAAATAAAACTGATTTTATTTTATTATGTACAGATAACAAAAAAGTTTTAAATATACTCAGTAGGTTAATCAACTCATGAGAGGTGGTCTTGACACCTCTGTTGGTTAACTTTTGCTGCTTGCATTTTCATCTTGTTGGTTTTTAAAAACATGTTTCTTGTAAGTTTTTACGGGCTTTTTCGATTTCAAAGTGGAAAATATTTAGTTTACATACTCATTAAATGAATTTATGTCCGGTGTGTTGTTAGTTGTTTTAGAAAGTCTACCTGACATGGATTTGCCTTGTTATTAACGTATTAAAAACTTTTAAATGTAGCGAATTGGCAGTACGACAGTTTTGAATCGTATATGTGGACTATGTACATAGGTAGCGTACAAATTGAATTTTACGAGATTGTTTACTGCAAATGTGTCATAATTTTAGGCTGGATATTTTTTTATTATTAATCTAATGTAAATTAAATCTTATAATTTCTGATAATACTGTATTTAAAATATGCATAATCATATTGCCATATAGAACTACTAACAAGTTTTTTAAAAGGTATCCCAACATACGTATGTACATGCACAAACACGTACATTTGTAAGTGCAAACACACTAAAAAATATTTAAAGTAAAATTGTTAGTTAATATGAATTTGCCCGGGTATTTTGGCGTATTTTTTCCCCTTTATAAGATTACAAAGTTTTAACACGGTAATCATATTAGTGTTTTATATTTATATACCAAGTACCTAATTTTTAACTTAAAATGACAAAAAATGTTTATGTAGTTTTATAGACCTACTTATGTGTGTATATTGATTTTTTAACCCGATTTCATTTTTGGCTAGATGAAATTACAGACATAACCTCAAAAATGGCATTGATGTTTTGTGAATAAGGTTTCTACTTAAACACTATTCATACAAAATGGCGATTTTTGATACTTGTCCATGAAGTAAACATTTTTATGAGACAGGTCTAAAATTTTAATGCACGGAATGTGTTACGTAATGCAACATGGCGACGCCTTAACGAAAAGTAGAAAATATGGAAGTCTGTTCAGACATACATACATACATGTGTATGTATGAATGTACGTACAAAAGTATGTACATACATATGTAAGTATGTATAGTTACGTGTATGTGATTGCTTTCGTACATCGATACATACATACATATGTACGTATGTAAATACATGACGATGTACATATGTATGTAGAATAAATGCACAGTACATGACGATGTACATATGTATGTACAATAAGGGCACAGTACATAGTAATTGTCAGATACATCTTTATATGTTATACTACAAAATACCTATAAGCTTTTTGTTTCGTAATTTTTTATATTCTTATTTTTCACTTTTTGCTTGTTAAAGACCTCAATCTGCTGCATGTTTGTATGAGCAACTTGTCTCTTTTTCTCTCTTTTTTACGAGTTTAATCTTTATTCTCTCTCTCTTTTTTTTGCTTTAATTCTATTTCGACTTTTTGCAAGGGTTTTTACTAATAAAACTCAAGATTTTAATTAAAAATAAAAATATTGATTTTTCACTTTTATATAGTTACATTCATACATATGTACATATGCATATGTATATAGCAACAAGCGTTGTATATATAGCAGATCAATTCTCAAAATTGAAGCAATTTTAATCATACTGATTACCTTTTTATATTTTAATGCCAGATTGTTTTTTAAACCTATGGCAGAAACAAATAAAGCTATGTATGTATGTAGTAAGTATGTACATAGTTGCATATGTATGTATGTATGTATTTGTCGTTTAGTGACAATCACATAAAAAACATCAACTTTTAAATGTATATGTACATATGTATATACATACATACATACATATGTTTGTACATATAGACATATGTATATATATATATGTATACAAATAACGATGTATGATATACATACATATATATGCGAGTATGTAACAATATGTATATACATATATACATACATATGTATGTATGTAGATGTACATACTTATTGACTTCTCTTATAACTACCTACTGTACATACATATGTACCTACATACTATATGTATGTATGTATGTATCTAATTAAATTTTTAATTTTCACTGCTGTAATAAACTTGTTTGGATCAATCAATGTGTAGGTAAAACAAATTAAATTATTCTTTAAGTAAATGAGTTAAACTAAAATTTTTTATAGTCATAAACACATACAAACATATACATATGTACATATGTATCTAGTAAATGCAGATACTTATATGTACATATGTATGTATATATGCATGTACTTATACATATGTGTGTACATATGCATGTATATATGTATGTACTAAAACACTTGTTATTTATCTATGTATCCATATGCATAGTACATATTGCACCTTTTTATGTACTACAAAATGATCTCTGAAAATATACATATGTATGTACATATGTACGTCCATACATACTATGTACATTACAGACTCACACACACATTGTACTTATGCATATTTATTTACATATACCAATGTATGCACATATGTATGTAAGTATGTATATTTGAACATAACCCAGTACTGACCCACATTCTTACATACAAACATATATTACTTATGTATACATATACATATATTATTTAAGTGCATTACATTCATACATATGTATGTACATACGTATTTACAAAACTGTGTCTTGAACTATGTATATCTGTATGCACATACATACATAGATACATACATACATATACATAAATATATATGTATGTGTTTCTATATAAATATGTAGATGTGTATGTATGTATGTCTATAGGTACTAGGTTATTATTTATTTTATTTAATTGGGTATTTTACATATGTACATATATACATATCTATGTACATATGTAAGTATTTGTCTACTTTCTTAAAATATTTTTATCACTAATATTTATTCTTGAAAGTATCTATGAGTACGTATGTATCTACCCAAGTATGTATGTATATTAAACTCATGGCAAATAAAATTTTTTGCTAAAAAGAGAAAAAGAAACTTAAAAAAGAGAGTAAGTTCAGGTTTAATTTTTTATTGTTGCAGAACAACTAAATTCGAACATACCTAAAAGAAATTCCCGTCAATGTTTTGTTTTTGCTTAATTTATAAATTTTGTACAGAATCTGATCTATGTAGTTATGTCAGTTTCTTTGCCCTTTTTGTATATCGAAAAATATATCTTGATATACTTAGATACATAAATAGATATATACATACATATGTATGTATATAGAAATGTTTCTACATACCCACTGTTTTTATACTACATATATACATATGTATGTATGTATATACTATCTACAGCAAAGCACTGCGAGAGAGCATATAGTATGCATACATACATATGTACATATGTATGTATGTGTGTACTAATAATTATTAGGATATATAATTATTAATTATTATTATATTATTAATTAAGTTTAAACTTATGTGCTATATATGTACATATGTATATAAGGGTATGTACATATGTACGTGTTTGTGTAGAATAAGCTTTTTTGTATGTATGTATGTATGTACGTATATGTATGTATCTATAGATATGTATATTTACACCTGTGTACATATTTATGTATGTATGTATGTAAATACGGAAGCGGGATATTCATCAAATCTTTAATTTAAAGTTTTTACACAATATCAATAGTTTCAGTAGGTATTTATTATTTGTTATTATAAGTTGGTTTTTCCTTTTTTACATTAATTTGTAGGTATTCAGTTGACTTTGTGTATGTATACATATACAACACAAATACGCCCATGACTTATTTTTTTTTTGTTTGGTACCCAATGAATAATGTTTTTGCTCTTATGCTTAATATACCTACATACATATGTAAGTAATATCGACCTATTAAGCGACTGCAGAAATATTTTAAATAGTTTTTGCAAAAATATTTAAAATAACTTACACATTTACACACGTACGTACGTACATACATGGGCAGATATATATGTAAATGTACCAATATGTATTATGTATGTACATATGTATATAGTTATATACATACATACACATGTATGTATGTACATACAAGCAAACATACTTATGTACATACACATACTTATCTAAATACATACGCATGTAAGTATGGACATACATACATATGTACATAGTATATTGACCTGTTTCAATATATTTTTAAAAATGAACCTTTAGACTTTTCCAGACGCTATGCACAGTGGCATGCACATATGTATGCATGTATGCAGGTATGTACATACATACATAAGTATTTACTTCTAAATCAAAGTATTTTTTTCATAAATTCCTTTAATGAGAAGGAATTTTTGCATTTATATATACGTTCCTGTATATATGTACATCCATACATACATAGTATATCTACAAATGTATATGTATGTACATATATACATACCCATGTATGTACCTAGCCCGCTTTATTTTTCTTATCCCTTTTCTTCATAGCCACGAAAGCAACAATGTATCTAGTTTATTTAGTTATTTTTGCGTTTTTTCAGTTCTCTCATCGCGGCTTCTTCTTGTGCTCAAATGAATATACCTACATACATATGTATGTATGTATGGATGTGTAGATACATACATACATACATATACATATAGCGCTACTTTAGATTTTTCCTAATCCTACCTACATATTAAAGTAAATTTAATAATATGAAATTAAAAATAATAAATCTTAACAAATTGTCGCAAAATATTATATGACCAATGCTTGTACATATGTATGTATGTATATACATATGTATGAAATATGTGTCCGTCTTTAAACGAACTGAAATATCAATAAACAAAATGTTGCTTTTTACTCAGATGCATACATACATATGTATGTACATACGTACATATAGTACATACATATGTATGTATATCTATTTAAGTACTTTGGTTGGTATACTGGGGTCAAAAATATACCTAGCCTGATTTAATTTTTAACGGAGAGGGCATTGTTTGTTGAATTTGTTTAAATTTTGACATTTACCAATTGTACAGTCTGAAATAAATCTATAACCCGAACAAATAACACGAACATGCCAAATCGTTTTATGCAAGTAAATATCTTTCATTTTTGCTTTGTATAGTTGTTGTTCAGTTCTCTGTTTCACGTGTAAACGAACAGTCGCTTTTTGTTATAAGTTTTCGCAGCTGGCGTGCATATTTGTTGTGTAAGTTTTCAACCTGCAAAATACTTATTTTGGGCATTTTGAAATAAAAAAATCGCAAATAATTTTTTTTAAAATTATGTTATTATTTTCCTATTCTGTTTTGCCTTCATTCTCTCATTACTCAAATATTCCGCATGCGACTCTGTGTGAAAGATAAACACACAACGCCATCTTGTTTTAGTAGGTATAACAAAAATAACAAGTAACAAAGTTACTTGTTATACATACAAAATTTACTTTCCAATCTATTTCTTAATAACTTGTAGGTTTGACTCTTGCTTAAGGAGCGAAACTAATAAAATGTCATATTTTACCTCCATTTGTATGTGTATGTATGTATGTACAAATGTATATATGTATCTACATACATGTACAATTGTATATAGGTACATATACATGAGCATATGTATGCATGTATGTATTAGTATATATGTACATATGTATGTATTTATATAAATATGTATGTATTAGTATATACATATGTATGTATATATATAAATACATACATAGGTACATATGTATATATTTACATATATGTATGTATGTATATATGCATACATATATCTGTATATATGTACATATGCACATGCATATGTGTGTATATACCTACATATGTATACATATATGTATATGTACATACCTGTGTATGTATACATATGTATCTATGCAAAGATATTCGTAGGTATATATGTACATATATGTACATACATACATACATACATACACATACATATGTATGTATACATATACATACATATGAATATATACAGATACATATACTGGTGTACATAATTAATATGTATATGTATGCATGTATACACATAAAACTCATATGTACGTACACACATATGTAAATACATATACGCTTCCATACGTATAAATATATATGTATGTATGTATGTATGCCTTATGTGTTCATTCCTTTGATTACTATATAATTGTTTTGTTTTAATTCGACAGTGATATACTATTCGAATAAGAAAGTATTCAATTACTCACCGATATGTACATATATTAATATGTAAAGTAGTTGTCTATAGCCATCTGGAGTTTTTGTAGTTTCATATACAATTTCTCGTATATGCCAAACGAAAATTTAGTAACGGCTTGTTGCTGATAAAGTGGTGTTTTCCCAACTGCAATCTGGTCTTCGGTTGGATCCTTATCAGTTAGTCTAATTTTGTAACCAATATATTTTCAGAAATTAGAACTCCTAGTAATATGAATTTCTAGAAATTAGAATCTGTAGTTTCGATACATTGAATAACCCCCAATTAGAAATAAAAACTCTAATTAGCATTTTTTTTAGTTCTAAACATTGAAAATTGTACAGTTGCTTTTATTTAGTAAATCAAGGCAAAGTGGCGAACCACCGATAATGTTATTCTTTGTTTCTGTTGTGTTCAGTATTTGATAACCACGTCTGGGCATATTGTATTAAAATAAGTAGTAACTGGTTTTCTCAAATATATACCATTTTATCAAATATATACCAAAACAATACCATATCTTTAAGCGATTAAAAATATTGGGAAAGCTTGAAAGATTTCGATGAAATCTTTTAGCCATAAACTTCCCTGTGACTATTTCTGCCATTATTTATGTACATATATTCAACCAAATAGATCATAAATAAACACTGCATAGTGCTCAGTATCCTAAAATGGAAAGCAGTTTTGAAATAAGTGTGGAATCTTCGCAAAAAGTCTCTTAATTCCCCGGTTACTAAGAGTGGCAATAGCTCATTAAAGTGATACAAAACAAAAAGCATTTTGTTCATTTTTTAGCGCTTCATAACGATATTGAATTACAATAGTCTTAAAACCAAAAAAAATATTACAGACTAAATGTTAAACAAAAATTGATTGAGAACTTACAGTGATTTTGAATTATTTTTTTAAACTTTTAATTAATGGACTTCAATTTAATTTACTAACATGTACATTCAGCTGTCCACAAATTAGAAAAATTTAGTAATTGTAATTGCTCTTAAAACAAAGTGGTCTGTTGTAACATATATGAAGTGTCAACGGGAGAAGCTTTACCATCCCTGTTAGGTACTTAGGTTATAAACTTATGTATACGTAAGTATGTATCTATATGTGAAACATGCGATTGTGTTAAGTATAACAATGGTACAATTGCACACACAATCGACTGATGCCAAATACTCATCTAGGACTTTAGAAAAGTAATCGAAAAACTTTTTATATCACTAGGAGTGTGCAACTAAGCAGATGTTCGTTGTTTAACAAAAGAAGTATGTTCAGTTCATGCCATGAAAACAAACTAAAACAAGCCACCACTAAATACATACATAGTACATATGTATGTATGTAAATAACTTCTGTGATGTTAGAAAATATTATTCTAAAAATGTTAAAACTTTAGTAGTTCTGTAAAAAAATCGGATTTTTTTTTATATTTCAGATTATCTACTTAATGTAATTTTGTAACTGACCTAATATTAACAATAGGGCTACAAAGATGATGGAGGTGAAGCAAAACACTGCAGTTGATTTAAACGATCTATTGACATCATCAAAGAATAGTGGAACCGATGATATTGATGATGCTGTTATGCAGGATTTATCAGATGGAACCGCTCCTAGTTTAGACAATTGTGATATAATAAAAACAAATGGTATGTATGTATGTATGCATTTATAGTAAACAAAACAGCTACAGTGAATCACAGTGAAAGACTACCACCAGTTTAAAAAATATTTGTATCCACATGTGTATATGTGTACATATGTATGTATGTATATTTTTTATTATTAAATACATATGTACATACATGTGTATGTACGCAAAAATTGAAACTCAAATTTAGTTCTTTAAATAATTTCAATGAAATGTTCACGGCGACTACGTTGCAGGTGATATAAAGTAAAGGAAATGTTTTTTGACATTCCCGCTTCGCCACGCGTATTTCTTATACCGTGTGCAATAACTTATGGCGAACCAATAGATTTCAAATAACCCCAAGTATAAAGGCATCGCATCATACAAACTCGTCGGCCTGTTGGCATTTTCGGAACGCAAATTTAGTTAAGTTTTGTAAATATTTAAACTAACATCCTGATTTAAATTTTTACACCATAAATGTGTTTTTATGGTGGCACTTTAAAAAATTACGATATTTAATAATGCTGCTTTAGGCATTTTAGAGATTTTCCCGTTAAGCTCAAGTTAGACCACAGCATCTACATTTTAGCTGTGTATGTATGTATGTATGTACATATATTTGCCCATAGGCTTTCCATAAAATCATTTAGTTTTCAACGACCTCTACAACTAATCACAAATCGTGGTTTAAATTCGCTTTAATAACGTTAAGGGTGATTGTTTCTAAACGATGAAGAACAATAATAATTTATTGATATAAATTGTAAATTTAAGAAGCTGGCAAATATTTTAGTTTATGTTGTGGCGGATTACTTTTCACTCATTGAGCGCATGCTTATATCTAACATTTTTTATTTTGAAAATATTTTCAGTTAAATCTGCAGTTATTGAAGAAATTCAAAATGGCGACACAGACATGACATCACTTATTAAGGATATTGATGAAGAAGTTAGTGAGGATTTGAGTACTCCTGTAAATGCTGAACTTGAGGATGCTCTTTTGGCAGAAGACGACGTTTTGCCAGAGGTAACAAACAACAAATCTGTTGAGCCAACGCTGTCGCCTGCCGATGATATTTTAGCAGAAAAATCTGAAACCTCAAATTCAACAACTAGTTCAACTAACGTTCGTGATCCAGGTGATGATCTGGATACTTTGTTGTCGAAAATAAATGATATTGTTGAAGATTGCATTGAGAAAGAAAATGAAAATAATGGTGGCACGGCGGTTGAGTTGGTGGATGAAGCGTTGCATAAAAAAGGAAGCATTCAGAAAGAGAAAATATTAAATCAAAGAGAGCTGGAGGTAGAAGCGAAGAATAAGACTATCGATTCAAATTCGGTCGAAGTCGAAAAGTCTAAAATATCAGCTGCTGACGGTATAAACGGTGCTGATGAAAATTTAGGTAATAACGAGGAAACTGCAAATTTGCTTGATATAGATCGTTTGATAACTCCGGACTTAGATTTTCCTTTGTCTACGCCCGAACTCAAAAACCAATCTGAAGAGAAGTTAAATAATGAAAAAGAGAAAACAGATATTGGGGAAATCCAAGCGTCTTTAGACGAAACGAAAGTTAGTAACGACAAAAACGCAATTCAATCCGAAATTACTGGCAATAAAACAGAAAACAACACCAATTTAGAAAAGACTGAAAAATCAAAAGAAGTAGTTCAAGATAATAAAATAACCTCAAATAGTAATGAGATTGTTGAAAGTATTGAGGCTTCGCGGCCTGAACCGAATGTTATTAAGGATGAAAAGAAATCAAATCCAAATGCCGCAGTGGAAACAACTAACACTCCAACCAGCTCTAAAGAAGAAGATGAAATACTTGACAAAACACCAGCCCAAAATGACGAGAAAATTTCCGATAAAGAAGTAATTGCTTCAGGAAATGCAGAAAATGATGATTCGGATGACGAAATTGTATTTTATGTTGACAAACCTCCTGAAAAAGAAAATCCAAAAAGGACATCATTGGATTTGGCAGATGACGTAGATATAACAAAAGATGAAGTGTTTCCGGAAAAGAAAATGTCGCAGGATGACGACGATGTTGTGCTTTTATTGGACGACGACGAAGAGGAAATTAATCAAAACAAAAAAGAGCTGCAAAATAATCAGAAATCTTGTGAAAAAAATTCCAATGAAGAAATCGAGACTGGTATTGTTTCCTTTAGTGAAAGTGCCGAAACAAAAGAAAAAGATATTGTGGTTGACAATTCAGATAATGCCCGTGATGACTTTGCATTCGATAGTACTACAGAAAAAGAGAAATCGGATAACAAAAACGAAGAAACTGTAACACCAGAGGAAACAAACAGTAACTGCAGTAGTAGCAGTAATCTTTTACAAGAATCTAAATCAATTAAAACTTCTGGTGACGAAAACATAGCCGAGGATGCGGAAAATGAAGAAGAAGAGGACGATGGTGAGGTTGAGTTAATAATTGGAGATTTAAAGGAACCGGAACCTGAAAAATTAGATGATTCTGAAGTAGCACCACCTGCGAAACGTATTCGTTTAAGTGAAGATGGTGAACAAGATGCAAAGAAACAAGAGTCGTGTGACGGATTGGATGAAATGGAATCGTTGAATAATATTGCAAAGAAACCAGAATCTTTAGACGATACGGAACAGGAAAGGAACTCATCATCGACACTTTCTACTCTCAAACGGTCGCATGATGTCATTGAATTAGAAGCTGAAGAAAAATCAAATGATGCCAGCGAACGGTGTAATAAAAAACCAAAAACAGATGTGATTTCCGAAAAGGCAGATGTTACGTTGGAAGACAATCAGTCCGACAATGTAAATGTTGTAAACGAGGACAAAAAGGACATAAAGGCCGTACCATCCTATGAACCAATACGTTTGTATCCTGCCCCTAAACTTGGAGTTTTAAAGTCTGAACTGCCAATGAGCCTGGAATATTTAAAAAAGTTCCGAAAATCCTTTGATAACATGACGAAGCAAGATCTTGAAGAGCTTGTTTTGCAAAAAGTTGTCGAGGCCATTATTCATAAAAGTGAATTTGCAGAAATGCGCGAATTAATTGAAAAGCAAGAGAAATTAATAAGTGCGCATAGAACGAAGATTTCAGAACTGTCAAAACAGTTTCGCGATTTAGAAATGGTTCATAATCGTGTGGTCAAAGATATAGAGCAACGAAACTCACAATTTATCATGCCAGTTAAAATAACAAGAGCAGTTGGTCTGCAAGTTTACATACCAAATAAAAAGTCTCTTGCAGAAACTACTTCGGGCTCTATTAGTCATAGTATACCAACGTCACCACAGCGTCCAATCTCATCACAAGCTTCTTCCACCTCAAGCACTTCTATAACACCTCCACAAAGACAATTCTTGTCTTCACAAATAGACTCACAGCCACAAAGGTCATCGGGCGCACCATCCAGTTTGTCTAGCAACGCTGGCAATATTCGAAGAGGTTGTGTGCAAAAGATCACTCCAATTCGACCAGTTCCTGGAGGAAGCCAGTCAGCCTCAAGTGGATCTTCAACAGTTCCATCGGCCGCGTATCGTAATATTCAAAACCATGCGGCTACTGCCCAGCCACGGATTTTAAACAAAAATGCTGCAACTATTCAAAATGCCGCAGCTATTCAAAGATCGCGATATGTGGGTCCAAATCAGGATAGTCCACGTATGCCAACACAACAAATCTCAAGGACTCCCAATATGCAAGCTAATAGGTAAGTTTATCTAAAAAGTCATTAAATTTTCAATTGCAGTAGAACTTTATGATACGAATTACGCTAATCGAAGCCTTCGAAAGTTTTCCACAGATTGAAGGAAGTTCGATTGTTTTTTCTTTAATCTACTTCGAAAACTCTCGAAGGTTTCCTGATTATAAAACAATCGGCAAAAGCTATCGCTAATATAATTCACAAAAAAGGACTTGCGATTGAAAGTGATATTCTACCAGCAGACGAAAGGCAGCAAACGTTTTTCTAGGTGCTTTACAATTACTTTTCAGTCTTATTTATTACAAAATGTGTAACCCAGCGAACTTTTCCGTACTTCTGCTAAATACGAGTATTTATGAAATTCATTAGTTTATAAAGACCAAATTAAAGGTTGTTATAGAAAACATGAAATCATTTTATTGGGGTTGTTGTGTTGCTCGTTTGTATTATAAAGATTTGATACTATACAGAGTGCAATGCAATCAACCTGACCCTGGGCCGAAAAATCAATTAGAAGTACAAACACAAATGAATTGCTATTTTTAACTTTGCAAATAATAGTTTGTTATTTTTCAATCCTTTCAGTCAACGGATTGTCGCTAACACCACAACACAATCGAAATCAACAGCCGGTGTTGCAACACCAGTACAACGCCGTTCTGAGCCGTTATCATCACCGACCGCTAACAATTCGACAACTTCAATTGTAGATAACTATCTGAATTCATTGACTCATCTTACTGGAGGCAACACTGCAGTCAGTATAACACCCGCCAAACCTAAAGAGAAGGCTGTTATTGATTTGACGGATGAAGATGAAATGCCGATTCAATCAACAGGTGTTCAATCTGTTACACAAATACCCGGTACACAGGTGCAACGAAGAAGCTTGCCTGCGCAAAACAATCCCAACTCACAAATTCAGCACGGACGAGCAGCAACGACAATGGCTCGAGTTCCTCCTGCAAGTCAAATGGCCAACAATAAGAATAGGCAAATGTCTTCAATGCAAGGTAGTATTTAAAGCTAATAAACAGATTTCAAATCAATGCCGTCGCTTTTCTCTTTCAGCTCAAAAAGGCAGCTCTTTCACGTCAATAAGCACGCCCCCCGGTACAAGCATAACTCGTATAAATGTTGCTCCAAATACCACAAGTGTTCAGAGAGTAAAATACAGTCATCCAGCACCGTTACCCGCAACTCCTCCGCAAGCTTTCAATCCCTCATGGAAACTGCCACCTCCCCGTCCAACAATACGCATAAGCAATCTTGACAATGGCATTGTCATTTCGTGGACCATGGAAGAATCTATGGATCGGCATGCGGAGTGTGTAAGTTATCAAATTTATGCCTATCAAGAGACTTCTGGTCCGCCTATGGTCGATTCTTGGCGTCACGTTGGTGACGTGAAGGCTATGCTTTTGCCCATGGCCGTTACTCTCACTCAGTTCCAAGAGGGCCAACGTTACTACTTTGCCGTACGAGCTGTCGACTGTCATCAGCGTTATGGACCATTCAGTTTGCCCAAAACCTGGAGTTAAATAATTTCTTATTAAAGGCATCAAACCTATCTTAAATGTTCCCTTCACAATAATATACTTCTTCTCTTTGTTCTAAATGTGTTCTGAGCCTTGCGTTTTTAGTTTGTATAAAAATTTAATTTTTAACATAACAGAATGATGATAGCAAAACATTGCAAAACAAAAGAAAATGTAATTTTATTGGTTTTCCTTTTACTATTATTATTATTATTATTATTTTTTAATTATTTATATTTATGTTCCAGTTCATTTATAAACGCACACAATTTTCCATTAAAAATGAGATAAAAGCTCTTAATTTCTAATATTGTTTACATATTTCGCAAGTGAACTATAAGGATTGTCAAAAAAAAATAAATAACTGTGAATTTTTTGCTTAAAGCCTCGTTTGATTTGAAGAGGTTTCGTAGTTTAGTTGAGAAAAATTTTAGTTTTAAATGAATATTTTTACTGTGTAGTCTTAATTTATACTCCGTATTAGCATTGTACGTTAAAAACATAAATTATCAACACACACATACAAACATTCTTCACATGTACGAAATTTACAACTGCAAGCAGACATTTTCATTTTGAACTAAAACTTCTGCTAACACTTCTTAATAAGTCATACATATGCTTACATGCATGCATACATACATCCATACTGATTAATGTAATGTTAAATATGAAATATCCAATAAAGATTGTATTCCTTTTATTAAACTCATACGTACATACATACACATACATATATAGAAATATAAAATTAAACAAAGTACAAAATCTAGTATTTATTTGTTAGAAATCGTAGGACAAGTAAACGCTTAATTAGCGTAACTCTTTCGATAGCTTGTTGCTGGCGGAGATCTACAATCCCCTTTTACTAGTCTGTTCTGAATCTGAATATCATTTAATTGAAAACGCGTAGTTTCAGAAAACAAATTGCATCTTGTTCTTTCATTATTTTTCCAATATAGAGACGTTTAATATGAGCAAAAAGTTTTAGTCTAGTTAAAGTAATATGATTTTTCGCCCTTGTGCTGAAAAACGCAAACTTTTTAAAACGTTTCTATTATGAGTCTGGCAACATTTTTATTTCTTCAAGCAGAAATAAGAATAGATGAACTCTGAAATCGCTAGTTTTAAAGTAAACAAATGAAGTACAACAATCAAATAATAAATTAGAAATTAAATCGATGCAAAATGGCAATGTGAGCACATGGCTGTTTGATTCCAGAAATTTCGTGATTTGAAAACACGTGGTTTTCACTTCATGCCTGTTATGTTCTGTTATCTCAACTTTAACGTTAATTAATAAAATTTTTACGGCATATGGCTGAAACTATAATAACAAGAAGAAATTGTCATTGGATCGATAACAGCGAAGCTTTCCAGCAATATTTACACTTTTGTTAATATTACTGCGGACAAAAAGCGTCGGATTTAAAAGCCGCAGGACATAGCAGCCGACAAAAGCTTGTATGCAGGCCTGAGTATGGGGCAAAGCTGAACGACGATCATTAGGAAACCACTCTGATGCAATGTCAGATCAAAAATTGCCCGACATATTCGAGTGTGGATACAAACTTTCTGTGAATGCAGCGGGGAATTTTTACCCCCTCGTCTGATACAAAACTATTCAACTAACAATGTTTTGCGTAAATGTTGCCCGGGAAATACTATATACATAAGTATAATATATCGGTTAAAGCGACTTCCAAAATCCCCATGATTTATGTGTAATCCGGCAGCACCAATTCAATTCCGAAATATACATACATACATACGTACATAGTTGATAATAATGTATGTATGTATGTATTATATGTAGAATTTATAGTTTTTTAACGAAGCCTTCGCCATTTTTTTGCGAGAACTTAATGGCGGAACAGTTCAGGCGTGATTGAGTCAAATATTTGAATTCCAGGAATACTAAAAAGGAATTTAAGATTGTTGAGAAGGCTATCGGCCGAGCCAGTAATTTTCATCCTTGGATTTTTTAGAAAATTACTTTGTGCCATGCAGCAAAATGTTTCATGTGAAATCGATTGAACCAATTGAATAATTCTTTTGTCACAGTTCTATTACTGCAGGACAACGGACCAATATATGTAATTCATAACTGAGCATGGCCACCTTGTTCACCCAAATGAGTGACGAAAATATGTTTAAAGAATTGCCGCTTTTAAAAATATCAATATCCTTAATTGCACCAAGAATATACACACATACATACATACTATATGTGTATGTATGTATGTATGTCTGTACACATGTACATACATATATAGTAAGTTGTTTTTGAATTTGTCAGCAAATGTGCATTGGACGCGAAAGAGTGCACGTTTTTGCCCCAAAAGAGAATTTTGTATTAAATGAAAATCAGCCAAAAACCTTGACATTATACGAGTAGAGGATAAACAAACAAACAACAAAAAAAAAATCAAGTTGAGAAAACAACAGCAAAAACAAAGTTGTTAAAACATGACATAAAGAAGAGTCAGACGTTCATCCTTTAAAACTCACATCCATTCATACATGCACAAATACATACGTATGTGTGTGTGTGTATGTATAAAAAATTTAGGAACAATTAAATGTTTGTTAAATTCAAATACATTTTCAAATTGCGGCTTTACACAATATTAGAAACTGTGTTAATCCTATCGGCAAGGGGATAAATGGTAGTGGGGACTAACATAATCTTGGATGGGCATCCAATCAGTTCTTAAGGATCTGGACAGTTGGGCTTTTGCGTCCAGCGCACGACTGGAGTGTCGCAACATTCTGAATCTGACTATTGTAATCTGGGTGCCACAGCGGAGGCATAGCGATATTGAGATGGCAGACAGCTACACCAAAACTTGGACTGGGGCTACTTTTACTACACCCACTGCAACCAAGAGATTATTTAAAGGGATATTATCCATTTGAACGATACTATTGGCCTTAAACATTCCAAAAGGTTTCCAAACATCGATACTGAGAGGATGGAACTCAATATAAGGCTGGATAGGGGGCACTTACAGGATAGTACGCCTGTAATAAGCATCTATATAAAATGGACATATCTAACATTGACACTTGCAGATGTTGCTTTGAAGAAGAACAACAAATAATATACGTAGCCCGGGAAATTTACTGACATATCAATTAACACTGCGCCACCAGTCGTATTTATATTTATGTATATCTCGACGAATTACGCTTATCGCGAAGAGTTTGCCGGTAGATATTCGCTGTATAAGTTTCTCGTGTGAAGCTCAATAATGACGAATAAACAAAGAAAAATTAAAAAAAATTAATAACAAGAATTGTAAAAAAATTGATGACGAGCAGTCAAAAAGATTTTTTATGTCGATTTCTTCAGAACTTCAAATGGTTCCATGGAAATAAAAATATTTATTTACGTATTTATGTTTATAATAAGGGGCCAATATTAAAAGTAAAACTATATTTAAACAATTAGTGAAATTTTTTTTTTTTTTTTTTAATATTGTTTTATTTACGATCTATTTTACAATTAAAATAATAAGCAAATTTCATGACTCTTAAACAACAACATAACATATATTGAGTTTCCTAAAACCCAAAAACAAAATAAATACAAGAAGAATTTACTTTTTAATTAAAATACAGAGTAACGAATTCTAACTTTTTCTATTTTCGGAAGGGAAGGTCAAGTACATGAAGTCTTTTAAGTCTTTGGATTTCATTGCTATCATCTAAAAGACTGATTGCTAACACGTTGGAATGATTGCTTAGTCTATTTAGGTATCTCTCGTTGAAGTTATTTATTTCGTCTTTGACCAATAATTAGTGAAAAATAAGCAAAAATCCTGTGCGAAAAATGGATTTTTAAACAAATTATTTGAGGTGGCGAATGTACTTTTTTTTTAATTATTTATTAATACCAAAATTTGGCGAATGTATTTTGAGAATGTAAGGACGTTTTTTCTTACTACATGGAATCATATAGTAATAAACAGTATTATTCCATAATATATAGTAGACTTATTTCTATATAAGACATAAAATAAGTTTATTTGAACTTTCACATGACGAAATTCGACCAACGCCAAAATTGTGTGCATTTTCATATAAGCAAATCTTTGTTATTGACACTATGTACCACTTTGATCATGCCTGTCCTTCTCTATGGCACGGAAGCATGGACAGTATCGAAGGCGGATGAGGAAGTCCCTGGTATTTTCGAGAGAAAAGTTCTGCGTTCAGTCTTCGGCCCTGTTTGCGTTGATGGTTTCTGCAGCAGAAGATCATCAGTCATGAATTGTACCGGCTGTACAGCGACATCAGCCGAAACAGGCTTCTACGGATCCAACGTTTAAGGTGGTTAGGCCATGTAGAGTGCATGGAAAATACTGCTCCAACCCGTAGAATTATCGACTCCGAACCAGTGGAACAACGCAATAGAGCACTCACACGTAACCGATGGCGCACGCAAGTGGAGAGGGACCTCAACCAACTTGGTGTGCAAAATTGGAGGCTGCTGGCTAAAGATCGTGCCAGCTGGAAAAGCTTGTTGGTTGAGACCCAAGTTCAGCCCAGACTGTAGCGCCAAAGGAAAAACAAGAAGAAATCTGTGTTATTTTTGGCGAAGAATAATCGCAACCAAAAATTCGCCGTACGTTACAGTTGCGTGCCTCAGATAATTTCCGTTTTTTATTTCTATCTCGATTTTGTTTTTGGCTCCCGAAATGTGGCGATAAATGAGTTATGCGGTGAATGCCCATCGTTATATTTAAATAGATTTTTTCTGATTTTTAAAAAATTTATTTGCTGCGTAAGTTTGGAATTTTTCGCAATTCGATGCGACCCATCGTAATGTTTGTATATGTTATAATTAGGCTTGAGGATGCTTATAATTATTTAAATATCCTTTAAGTATGAATAGTTTTGGCGTTACACGTATTCTGTGTGTTTATCCACCACTCAAATAACTGCTGGTTGGTTTGTGTTTGTCCTGCTCGTACATGTTACATTTCTGTATGTGTGTGAACATTGAAAGCCTTTTCTTATGAAATTCTTTGGCGCTCAGTTTATCAAAAACTGTGTGTTTTTCATAAATCACCTTGAAGTTTTCTATGAATTGAAGGAAGGAAAATAACGGCAGCGACAATAACAACAACTACTTAATTGTGGTGAGTTTTTGCTTTTCAAACAAAGACACGTCGTTTCGAACAAAATGCGATGGAAAAGTCTGCAATATGAGAAAACAAAAAAAATATATGTACACATACAGCCAATGTATATAAATATACATATATCGTTAGTGAAAATGCAAAAAGGCGTAACTAAGAAACATTTAAAGAAGCAAAAAACGTTGTAAAATGAAAACTATAAACATTTTTAATGAAGTTTTTTTTTTCTAATTTCACTTTCACGTTTTAAAACAAATTTTTTTGCCGCGCGTCTTGAGAAGAAAATGCAAAAAATGTGAATTTCGTGGGCTCATGAAGTGCAGAAAAAGCCATCACTCAAACCCAGGTTAAGTTTGATAAATATTATGGGGACTCTGCACCTTCCATTTCCATAGTAAATAAGTGCCAAACGTTCTGGCCGCCCAGTCGAGCTTTTTACATACGAAATAATTAAAAAAATTCGCTATATGATTGAAAGTGAAACAGATTGTGAAAGGTTGCAATTTTAAATGATCACTTGGGAATGAGAAAGGTTTCGCGCAGGATGGCTGCAGCGTTTGCTCACAATCGAGGACAATACAAGGGTGCAGACATGTGCAGTTTCCATGGCAACAGTCCATAAGTTGGGCTATGAATTGCTCTTTCATCCGCAGTATTCTCCAGAATCAGTACCGGGTGGCTATTTCGTGTTCCCAAACATGAAGAAATGGTGCGGCAGAAAGAGACGAAATCTTCTCACAAACAAATGCCTATTTTGATGACTTCGACAAATCATTATTTTTGGGAAGGAATAAAAAAAATTGTAGAAACGAGTTTGGTTTAAAAAGTCACAGACTTATTATACACCGCCCTCGTAGATCCACCTTTTTGACGTCTGGTTTTCTGAAACACAAAAACACGTACATATTTACCAAAAATAAATTTAAACATTTAGTTGAAATATTTCATAAAATATAAAAATCGTCGTAAAAATAATGACAGTGTGCAGGTAGTAACCCTTTGAGATCCTGCAGATGTTGCCAGTTTTTAAATGAAATTTTTATTCTCTGCAGGCGCAATATGTGTGAATCTGTTTCCAATTCTTTGTGGAAGCTGTTCGCAATCTTTAGTTAAATGTATTTATATGTTTTGAAGTAAATTATTCCAGTTGGATCGTACGAGTATGCCAACTGACCGCAGGATCTTCGGCCTTATTAACTAAAATGATATTTTACTAAGCAACGTCAGAGAAACTTCCACGGATAAGTCGTTCATGCCATTCTTCAAACAATTTTCAAAGGCAACCATTTCCTTACATTGTTTTGGAAAAATAATATGTAATTACGTTGTTTTGCACTTATCAAGTACGAGTAAACAGCCTTTTTTAATAAAAGCATCATTTTTGATCGCTGAAGTGGAAAATTTTCTCAATACTGGTTTAATGGCATTCATAAAATCATAAAAATCAATAAAAAAAATCGATATTGAATTTTTTGCTAGTTACGCCTTTTTGCGTTTTAGCTAACGATATATACACATGCACATACATACATATGTATGTATGTATGTATGCTTGCATGTACTTAAGCATGTTTTTGTTTTTTTTTTTCCTTTTGAATAAATATTGTCACAATAAAATATTTACGTCATTTTATTTCAGTCTGTTGAAATTGTTCAAACTGTCACGTGTTTGAATGCAATTCAAAAAATTTTGTATTCTTGTGAGTATAAGAAATATGCACGTACATTTGTACGCTGTTATTGGATGAAGATGATGACTCATAGCTTGCTTAGTTAAGCTTCTGGGGGCAAGCACACAGGTACATGTGTATGCATGTATGTATGTACATGTTTGAAGCTTTTTATTTGGATGTTCTAAATGTTTAAAGAAATTGAGTGAAATCGTTTCGTTTTAAACCATTTAAGGATTGCGACATTGTTGCAGTCTTATTTATTTACATACATAATTGCTTTTTGATGGGTTTAGTTTCTGTACTTTTTCCCCTTCGATTGAATACATAAAAACAAATGTATATGTGAACACACATACATACATATGTATGAACGGCGGCCCACTTTAACTTTAACTGCATCCTTAATATACATAAATAGTTAAGCTAAAGCCTACCGACCAAATTGCGAGGTACAACCTGCAGTCTATAAGGCAGCCTGAACGATCTAGAATATGTATGTACGTATGTATGTATATGGCATTTGTATGCCTTCTCAGTCACTCCTTTTCTGACTGGCAGGCAAAACTATTAGCCGCCAGCACAGCACCAAGACTGGCAGGTCTGATAATACAGAGATGACAATATTCTAGGAGAATTGTATATTATTATATTTACCACATTATTGGTATACTGTTATAAAAAAGGAACATTGTATTCATAACTCTACTACATTCTTGTTCAACAACTACAAAGTTAATTAATATTACGATGGTGTTATAACCAACCATATGGTCATACCAACCATTATATGGGCATAACTACTTTTGCATTTTACCACCATACTAAAGACATTAACAATGTTATTGGGTCCTAGTGAACTATTTTATTATCATGATCAATCATATTGCCCTCGTGTGCAACTACATATATAATTGTTATTGACCATCATATTTTTCTTATAACTAACAATACTCGTTTTAATTAAAGAGGGGACATTTTTGGCCCATTAATGTTAATTGTAAATAAAACAAAAAGTTTTCACACAATTATCTTAATATTTTTTTTATTATGACGGAAGGATCTATGACAATGATGTGTAAAATAAATTATTGGCCAAATGCTCGTTGGCATAACTATATCTGATGGTCCATATTTTCAATGACTCTGTCACATAATTGTCACTCAATGTCGTTAATGTGCCGAACTATTTCATCCTTTAGCTGTTGAATTGTGCTTGTCTTATTGACGTACACCCAAAGAAAGAAGTCCAACGGTGTCAAATCACATGATCGTGACGGCCAATTAACATCGCCACGACGTGAGAGCCGCTGCTTCGTTGGCTGTGTGGCAAGTACACGAAATGCATTTTGATTTGAATGCCTGCGACAATCTTAAAGCGCTGCTCAATTGAATTTGTCAAACAGTGAAACAAAAAACAAAAGTCAAATGTCAGTTGATGAAAAAACTTGACAATTAAAATCGTGCATTATGGTTGGACCATCCTTTACTAATTCATTTATTTACACATAATATTGATACTTATAATAACAATAATGATAAATTAGAATGGAAAAATATCATATAACATATAATGACAAAATATAATAAACTGAAATAATCGGGTTAAATGATTGCAAGGGAAACAATTCGCGATTTTGTGTTATCTATTAACTGAAGCAAAAAATCTCAGTTATGATTATAATTTCCAATGTGTTGCATGCTTAGCCTTGGTATTAATATGGTTGGCTGTAATATAGTATAGTTGTCCACAACAATATATATGTTTGGGCAGAGGCACTCGTTTGGCTGTGACAATACTACGCATATGTAATTTTTTTCTTCAAAATATATATAAAAATTAACAATGTATTAAAAAAATACGAAATAAAAATTTTATATTAAAATTCAAACGCAAAATTTGTTGGGCAATTGGAAGAATCAAAAGCCATTCTGGGGGCTCGTTGGTACCCGTTCTGTCAATTGACCTTTACTGAAGCCTTCAGAAGAACACGTTTAAACGAACTCGTACATGAACTGTCAGAGTTTTGATTTCCGTGGCAGCCGAGGGATCCCTGAAGTCGAAGTTCGCGAGCGCAAGACCAGGGTGGAAGCTACTTAGAGATGTTAGGTAATCACACCAACTTGTTACGTGAATGCATGAAGGAAAAATATACCTTGGACCCGCCATTTCTTATTTCACTGCACAGGTAAAAGGTTAGCGTAATACTCGTATTCATATTTAAGGACATTTTTGCTGTGCCATTGTTTAGTCGCTACTTAAAATAATTCCGTAGGTTTTTTTGCACCGGCAGTTAATATATGTTATTATTATTTACTTCACTTATTATTATTGTTATAAAAAAAAAAATATTATAAAAAAAAAGAATACAAGGAATTCAATGTCAGAGTAAGCGATACTTTATTTACGGACTTGTTTATGGGCTTATTGGGTTTTTGTGAACACAAACAAAAACCATATGATTTGCAGGAAAGGAATTTATGGAATGCAAAAGGAATTCAACCACTGTAAACAAAACATGGCTTCGGCGCAGCACAATAACAGGCGAGTTCTCGCTCGGCAAATGTTCGCTCTCTAAAAACAAAAATAAAATAAAAATTTGCTGAATGGTAAGAAATCACAAGAAATTCACCATTACCGTTGTTTTGTGCCATCTTTAATTACAGTATAAACGCCGTCGTTGTAACAAGACTACAGTTATTCGAGAATCGAACGTTGCACAGGGTTGTTCGAAACGGTCGCGTCATCATCCCGTATGGCCTTAAGCAACTTTGAAATCATTGAAGGAAATTCAGAACTTTGTAGCCAACGGTGCAAATAACATTAGAAATATTTCAGTTAAGGGTGGCTTGTCGTTGGTAATGGAACATCGGCTGCAATTTGTCTTGCGACGCCAGTCAGACCGTGAGTTTCGAAAGCAAATCGCTAAGAAAGCCCAATCAAATTAATAGCTTTGAAGTATTTAAGCGTTTTTAATGCTCAATAACATGAAATAAATAAATTTGTGTGTGTGCAGCGAAATTCGAAAGTGTGCACGTGTGTTTTGTGTAAATAATTAATTGAATTATTATCGTATTTAAGGCAATTGCCATTCTGTTGCTTGGCGTCGTTGGTTTTTTCTTTTTTTTTTTTTATAAGTCGTGTGTCTGGTTGCGAAAGAAAATGAACGCCAAAGTATCTGCTACTCGCTAACAAGCCTGATTGGAAGCATAGATGGCCTTCTGCGGTCAAAAGTACAGAACGTGCTAGTGTGAAATGAAAAACCATTTTCCATTTCTGTTTTGTAAAACATGTCGCCGCTTAAAATTTTGCTTACAATAAAAGAAAAAAAAAAAACAAAAAATAATAAAAATATAAACAAGAATAAGAAACAAAAATCAATTGTATTTAAAGTGTTATGCAAATTTTAGTCCCTACATTTTTCAAAAGTAAGTGAACAAATGCACGAGTAATGACAACGAATTTTACGTCATTTATTGTTTTATATACCTTTTGCATTAATTTCGAGAAGGGATCTTGTATGGCCATTACCTTGAATTGATGCTTTATCGAAAAAATAATACAATAAAATTTTGTAATAATATACTAATATTTTATTTTCGTTTTGGGAGGGCTTCTTAAAGCTCATAAGAAGAAGCCATTCAGTTTAGTTGGCAGTTACTTCTGGAAGGCATGAAAATCAAGACGCCTTTTTGGAACTGACAACAAACACAAAATATTGACAAAGACATGGCACATATTTGGGGAGAAGCCCACCAAAAGTCTTTTACTTGTCACAAAATCAATTGTTTTTTTGCTTTTCGCGTTAGAGAATATCCGTTACTTTAATCTAGAAAGGTCCTAAAGCAATTATTTGTTTTAAGTCGATTTTTTTTAGTAAAAAAAAATTTGCAGCAGGATATGCTTTAGGACCTTTCAATATGTTTGAATTTTGAGTCCCACTGAAAAAAATCATCAACATTGAAAAATAATATTTACAATATAGTAAATTAATTAAATTAATTGCTTTGTTTAGCTTTACCGCCGTTAGTTTTAAAGTGTTAAATCAACCGTTGAATTGATACAATGATCGACACAAAATATGAATCTCTGAAATGCGATAAAGTTTGCTGTTTTTCTCAATTTGTATGATCTTTTTTGCCATTTTCTTTCTAAAAGCGCTTTTATCACTTCGTACCTTTAAAATTCGTCTTCATAAAAGTACAAAAGCAAATTCTACTTCACAAGAAAAGGATTCTACAAATTGTTTTAATTTTTTTAATAAATTTATTTCGAGGATCAGCAAATGTATGGAATTTTAGTCAAATAAAAAGATATTTCTTAAATGCTAAAGCATGGAAATCGGACCCTGTGTATCGAATAACGTTTACAATAAGTATGATAAATATTATATTAATTATTGTGAATATATTGATCATACGCCACAGCCTAGTCAGCCGAAGCAACAGCCACATACACACAAACAACGCACATCACGGTTGTCAATTCAGCTATTTTTTTTACGATTTGCATGACATATAATGGTTTTGTGGGAAAGTAACTGTTTGCAATTAAGTTGAAATCGGTTTTAGCGAAGCTTGGAAACAATTATACTTATGAAAGAATTGGATTCAAATATTTAGTTGAGTACGTGGCGAAATGGTATCATATTTAACCGTTATACGAGTAAATTATATGTTTCTAAATGTACATACATACACACATATTCACATACTACGTATGAATGTGTGTATATTCCACTCCATGTGAACAAAACTAATTTTGTCATGATTTTTTATAAAGATATAAATAGAAGCGACAATCGACAGTACAATCTGATTGCTGAGAAATTTTCTTAATCGACTCAAATACCACGTTACTACAACAACAATAATTTAATAGAAAGTGAATTGATATAAAAGTTTTCAATAATTTCTTTTTAAGACAAAAAATTGCATCTTCGGTCAAAATGCCTAAAATGGAAATGTTGAGTTTTTATAAATTTTTGAAAGAAAATTCCACAAAAATTATTTCGCCAGGAACAATATTTCGTAATGCCACAAAAAAATAATTTTTTTTTTGCAACAAATATGACAGATAAAAATTTTGCTGATTCAGTGAATTATTTAATTGAAATTAATTGAAAACATACATATATTTGTTTAGAAAGAAAACAATTTTTTTTAACTAATTGAGATGTGATTAGCGTTGCACAAAGATTGCAGATGTTGCTGAGATTTTTTTCAATAAATATAATTTGCCAAACAACTACAATATTTCCTTAAACTAATAAAATTAAGTGCACTTTTTGCAGTTTTCGACTTAATTCGACTTAAGCTGTTATGATAAAATGCCTTTGATATACATACATATGTATGTATATTTTAATTAAAATTAGCTTAATTAACATGAAATCACAATTAAACGCATTGTTCGTATCTTCCTTAATGACAACATTTCTTGAAACATAAAACCTTTAACACAGAATTTGTTGTTGTCACCTACAGGATGAAATCTCAAAACTTAATGTTTGCTAGATGTGTTAGGACTTACATACATACATTCGTGTGTATGTAAACAAATAAACTTTTATTTTTGTGCACATACAGAGTTATACAATTATGTATCTACTTCTCTATATATGTATGTGTGTCTCTATATGTACAAATGTGTGTATTTAAGCCTTTAATTGCGTGTACTGTGTTGTTGTTGTTTTAAAATGTGTACAAACAATACTGAGAAATATTTGCTGTGTGGTAACAAAAGTGTTAAGCTGAAAAACAAATAAGGCAAAAATACCCCGCAACATGTGCAAGTAAAACGAAAATAGTGTCATCGAAGTAAAAACTGGCTGACACATATCCATACATACATTCCAGAAACAAACAATAAAACTTCCTTCAATAACAATAATAATAATAAACAACAACAACAACCAGTATAGGATCGGAATCAACTTTTAAAGGTGTGTTGTTGGCACACTGTTTTTGATACACCTACTCGTATGTAAAGAAACAGTTATTACAACAGTATCACTAAACTATTATAAGATGGCAGCGAGCGGGAGAGAGTAGAGCGAGGGAGCAAAAGAAATTAAAGTATAGTCGTGTATTAATAGTGCGAATAACTGCATATTTGTAGCGGATGATAAAAAGAGTTAATTTTATGTTATTTAAAACATAATTAGAGAACTGAAACGTAGTACCTTTATGCTGCTTAACTAAAATTTTTATTTATTATTTTTATTTATTATTATTTTTTAAATTTTAAAATAATAGTGCGGGCGGTTCTAAAGACATATTTTATCAGATTTTCCACACAGGTTATGTACGCGTACCATTTTTATTAAAATATGTAAGTGATAATTGTACTGCCAAACTTTAAAATTTAGTTTCTTGTAACATTGTGTTTTGTAATAGTGTTGTGTGATTTGAAACTCGTGGCTAAATTTAGTTTTAATCGCATTTAGTCAAAAGCAAAATATAAAAATTTAATTTGTTTTGTTAGCTTTTACATACATAAATAGAAAAATTGAATGTAAAGGCAAAAGAACAAGTCACATTTTATAGCAAAACGTACAACTACTATGAAAATATTATACATATTTTACAATCGCTTTTGATTTGGCAAAAATAAAGTTATGTAATTTAAATAGCACAGCTAAGAATAATCGTCTTAAGCCATATAAATACTAAAACTTTTATCAACAAGCAAAAGTTCTCAAACCCTCTTAAGTTGAAATCGAGCCAATCAGTTATGCCTGGAATATTATACTCCATCAACAGCTACACCAAAAATTGGTAGCATTTGGGAGCTCAAATTAATAATAATTCATAACATTATTTTTGTTGTAAAAATACTAGAAGTGACGATTTTCTTCTTGTTTTTTTTAATTGCCAGCCTTTTTGGAAAATGAATGTTTATTTAAATAACAAGATCAATTTAAACAAAAAATAAAAACAAAATTTATTATATTAGTATTTAAATAGAGCACAAAAATGATGAGCCAATAAAATGAAATTGTTCAATCTGACTATTGTATAGTGGTTTATGATAACAGCAACCATAACATTGTAGGAATAAAACAACTATTTACAGCAAAAATAACTATTTGTCACAATTAAAAAAAAAAAGTTCTGTGCCAATTAATGAGGCTAATAAAAATTTGGAAATACTAAAAACTAATGCTGAAATTTTAAAATATTTTGTAACGTTATAGGTTACCCGAAACATCATCACGACTATTCGTACGAAGTTTGGCGAAAGATCGCTGGTTCTGGTAGTTCTGCTGCACGTCTTTCTCTGATTGCAAAGTTCTCTGAAAAACAAGTCAAACACACTTGATTAGTAATGACGGCCAGTTAGTCCTATCGCAATGCCAATACAATTTAAGTTTAAATGCTCATACGCCCACTTTCTCTACTTTACGTATTTCGAGTAACTGGGACTTGTAAAGCGCAGGCACATTAAAAAAATGGCTTCTTTTACAGATGCAAAAATGGTTTCGTTCACAACTGCTAATGGATCGTGGCAGAGGGGAACAAAAGTTTCAAGTACAACGATATATAACATGTGTTTCATTGTTTTAAAAGTAATAATTTCAAAAGGTAATTATTATTTATTTGCACATTTCAATGCGATTCCCTGTAACAGCACAACGTTAAGCATTCGGGAATATTTTTGTTTTGTTGCTCTATACAAAAAAAAAAAACATTTTATTCGCTTTCGATTTTTCACGTGGTTTCTAAAAACAAATTGCATCAAAAAGCAGACTTCTGGTTCTTCTTAGAGTATTTTTGTAACATTAAGAAGAGCACATAATTTATAATAAAAAGTTTTTATCTATTTTAGTTGAAAACTATTTTTGTTTTCAGAAATTTTGTGATTTGAAAACACGTGGTTTTTAGAACCTTAGGGCTAATGTTTTTACTTAAACACAGCAGTTATGGGTAGAAAGATATAGAACTAAGGCAAGATATTTTTAATATCATAACACGATCGCGAGTGTCAGTGTTATACGGAAATTACTTTTGAACTGTGGACATACAAAGGACGCGCCCAATATCATTTATATTTAACAAATAAACAATTCTAATTCATTAAAACACAGCGGATTACAGAAAACTGGAATACACAACTCTGAAACTTGGGAACAACAACACCAGCTTTTAGTATTTATTCTCGGATCTTTTAAGGCCCTTGCCCCATCGCCTCTACCTCACATTGTGATAATCTAAGTAAAATTTTTAAAGCAAAATTTTTAATGCAAAATGTCTGAGGTTTCTGTTATGTTGCACTGAAGGTGGCAACCCTACGACAGCTAACAATTTTAAAATTTTTTGACAAGCATAATGTATTTTTTGTTGTATTATTGTAATTTTTCTCTAAAGCTGCCACCTTGCAGGCATAAATATACTGTCGCCTTTCATTCCCCTAATTTATTAACCCAGCAGACGCGATGGAAAAGCCCAATTTTCGTTTGTTTTTAAAGAAATGAGTTTTGATGCCATTAAATAAAATTGAAAATCTTTTTTTTTAACGATTCCAGCGGTTGTAACAATATTTGGAAGATGCAAACGAAATTGTTATGATAATAAAAATAAATAGTTGCAGGCACATCCTTCGGGATCTGCTTGTACTATTACATAACAACAAACACACGCACAAACATTCCTCAGGAGCCCTATTAATTCGTTGAGATGCCCGAGGAAAGAGAATTACAAGAATTGCAAAATAATTGTTGTTTCATATAAATATAGAATTTCATTATACATATTTCAAGTCAACAAATGTTCAAACATTTGCCTACTACTTATTGATCAATATAGATTTGAAATAAATTTCATATTTTGCAAGAAGATTGGAAACAAAATCTTCCTAATTCTTTTAGTAAATTTCTACACAATTATTTTTATGTGTTTGTGTTTGTGTTTGTGTGGGTGTGTGTGTGTGTGCACGTGCGTTTGTATTGTATTTAAATCATGTCGTTTTTTTTTTTGGGAGAAATATTTTGTTGTTTTAATACGGCATCTTTTGAAACACAAATGCACATACATATGTATGAATGCTAATAAAAAGAGGACTGCTTAAGGATTGTCAACATTAAATGTCTGTTGAATAAACTCAATTACAAAAAGGTTTTATCGAATCACTCAAATTATGTTGTGCACTGGTGTTTGTGTTTAAATTGGTTGGCCATCCTTTTCGGGTTCAAATAATGTTTAAATAGTGTCGTTTGCATACACACACACACACACACGCAAACACAAATACACACTCCACTATGTACTATGTAAAATTCATTACCTACATACATACATAAGTACATACATACATACATACATATATATTTTAGTATGTTAGTAGAGTATATAAACATGTCCTTTCTGTTCTTTGTTTGATAACAAAATTTAAGGAAATTTAATATTGTGTCCATAATGATGACAGTCAGCAATTTATACGTACACATACGTACATACATATGTATGTATGTAAGTAAGTCTGCTTGTGTGTGTTTTAGGCTTGTGCTTGTGTGTGCCTGCACGAACATGCTTGTTCATGACTACATGTGTGTTAAACAGCAATAATAATTTCAATGGAAGGCAGCAGCACAAAATATACGAGTAGTTTCACCGATGGTCTTTTACTTTTCATAGCAGTATGTATAAATATTTATATATGTATGTATGTACATAGATACATACAGACATGCATACATACATACATATGTATGTATTTATATATTTTAAGAGGTTGTAACAATATTTAGAAGATAGAAAACAGAAAGTGTTATGATAATAGAAATAAATAGTTGTGAACACACCCTTTAGGATCATGTTGTAAACTGTGTGCTGCCATTAAATAGCTCATTTGTGGACACAATACTGCTGCAATAAATAGTAGCAATCGATTTGTATTCCTGGGGTATAAACGTTTATTTTGGAGGTTGTACTAAAGCCAAATAAAAAAAAAAATACATTGAATTTCATTGCAAACCCTAAGAGTTTGTTGTTATGTCTGGCGGTGTTTAATCGACATGACTTTTGTGAAAGCAATAGATTTCTTTCAAAGTTTCCATATAATTTTTTATAACCGTTTGTCTTCACCGACATTGTTTTTACTTCGTTTTATGAATTCCCCCCTAAATATTCGCTGTGTAAATTCGTTGTATGAAGCACAATAACGACGAATAAACAACTTCTGTTCACAATTGATGAAGTATTAAAAGTAAAACTATGTTAAAGCAATTAGTTAAAAATAAACGAAAATCACGTCCGAATGAGGAAGTTTTGCACAAAAAATATTTGAGTTGGTGAATGTATTTTGAGAACGTTCTACTACATGAAATAATATAATAATAAACAGTTTTACTCCATAGAAGTAGAGTTGTTTCTGTATAAAAAAAACCTGGTCACCTGATTTTATTTTATTCGTCGGCCGCCGGCGAGCCAATTAGAAATAAATCTATTTCAACTTTCGCCGAAACGACTATGACGAATTCCGGCCAACGCCACGATTGTGTACATTTTCATATACATATAAATACATACATATATATTTATTTATATAATATATTTTTATGACGACGAATATTCACGAGCAAAAATTCGCCTTTCGTGGCATTAACTGAGTTCTATTTAAGTAAAATTAAATTAATTTTTAAAAGTTTATTGTTAAACATAAACGAAGATTGTTGTCTAAAGTAATTTATAAGAATGAAAGTGTTGAGACCGATGTCCCAAAGTGATTGCATGAGCTGGATAACAGCTCGCCATGACTGAAAGTCTTATCAGGCACAACTTACAAGTTATTATATATGACGGTCTCTCCCCTTATAGCAAAACCCTCCTACCAAAGCAAAAGTTGGCCGCACTCCATTTAGGAAACTTTTCCAAGTTTTGCAGCAGCTCTTTGAAAAACATATTGTTTTTACTGTCGAAAACTGCATCACTCTCAACTCCATCATCGGGTATTAACCACCACGATTAAGGCAGCATTAGGTTTTACGCTCTTTTCGGTTATTAATCAGCTGTTTTGTTTCTGCTCAAATGTGTTTTGTTTTGTTTTGTTCTGTTCTGTTGTCGAGAAAACTGCAGAGACTAGAATTCAACGTTAAGTGACAGCTGCATTAATTTGTTTTATGTTGAAAGATTGAAAGCAACTCAATTAAAAGAAAATAAATTCAATAAATTTAACAGTTTGCCAGTAAATATGCGAGACGAGTTTCTAAAGAAATTTTGACAGAAACAGTAATTATAAAATATTTGCTAAAGAGACAGAACGGCACGGAACGGCAGACGCAAGTAAAAACTAATAAGGCGTTTGGTAAAGGCTGTCACATCAAACCCTCAACAAAATCTGTGGCTTCGTAAGCACTAAAGGCGACATCTTCTGTCCAATGTCTCAAAGATTTCAACTGCGATTTGAACACATAATTAATTAGTTTGCAGGTCGAGTTTTCAGTCATATTTAGTCATTGTTCTTCTTCCTTTGGCGCTACAGTCCCGCTGGCACAATCTTTAGCCAGCAGCCTCCAATTTTGCACACCCCACATTCGTACGCCTTCGACTTCGTGGGCGTCATCTATTGCGTTCTCGCACTGGTTCAGAATCGATGGTCAATCGTATTTAGTTGTGGTGAAAATATGATACCGCCATAAAGATATACAAATTATGCACAAACACATGCACATACACAGACATGTCAAAAACATATGGTAAAATGTAAAGCTTAACTAGGGTTTAAATGGACCTTGGTGGCCATTTGACTTGCTGGGGAATTTGTACTAAAAAAGAGATTTTCGTATTTAAATAGAACTTAAATTTAAGTCTGGGTTCAATGTGGAGCTAAAATCTCGGGATGTTTTGAAACAAGCGCTGGTTTGTCTCAGCGTAGACAAACAATATAGCATCAAGGACAGCATTGAAATAAGCGTGTGTTCGTATCCTTCGCTATTGGTATTAATAACGAAATTGTCGTACCAAATTCCCATTAATATTGTAACATTTGGTTGGTCAAATGATTGCCGGCTATAATTGCTTTCCGCCATTTAGTCAAGTTGAGCAGTTGTCGAGTACATGAAAACGTCCAACTGTTACCAAGTTCGAAATGACGGGAAAAGTTATGGCTTACAAATTTATGTAAATTGTCGTTTGCTGTTCATACGAGTTGTTACTGGCAAGAGTCACGGCAAACAACGAAACATCAACTTAATTGGATTCATATATTTTTTACAACTTTAAATTATGATTGCAGAAAATACTGGCATTTGTTGTTTAACTAATTCTAGAGAAATAATAATAATTTGTTTGTTTTATACGCAGAGAAAATTCGTTGTTAAATCAACATGAAATTTTAAATTAAAATAATAAAAAGTGACATTTAGACCGTGTTCTTACTATAAAGCTTTTGGGTTTGATGGTGGAGTGGGGGAAAAAACTGTAGAAAAGGGTGATTTATTGCACGTACCTGTCACTTGTGTTCAAATGTCGAAGAAGAGCAAACCAAAGTGTCATTGCTCGAAAATAGTTTTCAAAAATGTTTTGCAACTAAATTTTTTTAATTTGCCAGGACTTATATACCCCAATATTAGTAAAATAAGCAATTTTTTCGGAAGGCTTTAAGGATTTTTCGGGTTTTTATGTTTTTTTATTCATACTCCATGTTGGTTACGGACCTGGCTCTGCAGAGAAGACAATTTTCCCCGATTATTATAATAATTATAACATTTTAATGCGCTTCTTTTACCCTACTTCTCTTATGACTACGACCTCTATAATGCAAGTTACGCAATCGACTAATCGACCTCTTGCAGATTTTTCCCCATTTTCAATTTAGCAAAATTACTGGTTTCACAGAATAAAAAAAAAAATAATTTGAAAATTCTAAACTTTCTGTCGTAATGGTCTCATACACACATTTGTCCAAGGTTAGGTTCGTTTCAAAGTTCAGCTCAGTTTCAAAGCTGTTATTAAGTTAAAAAAATGAGCTCCAAGTGTTGGAATTTTAATTAAAATTTGGTAAAAGAACGGGCTAAATATTGTTTAAATGCGATAAATGCTAGAATCTTGGTTAATCACACTATTCGCAAAATAAGCGCTTCGTTAAAACTCAAAAACCAACCCATTAAAGTACATGACAACCTCTGCTAATTTATGAAACAAATGAATAATTGAATGAGCACTAGACTTTGCTTTAACGATAAACAAAGCCTCGTACATTTACTCGTTTATTCAGCACTTAATGAGTTACGTGACACATGCCGATGCATGATGCTGCAAGACATGAACAGTTTTGAAATCAAAAAGCACCAGGTCAGACAATCCAAGAAATTGGCTTTTAACATTAAATTCCAAACCTTTTATATTTCTTAACAATTCAATTGATTTCTTTCGATGTATGTATGTAAATAAAAGCAAACACCCAAAAAAAAATGGTTTTAAGACACAAGTTTAAAAAGCTTTTAAATAAAGTTTGAGCGAATTATGCTGGAGGGGTGCGTATGTTGATTTTAACGTAATTACTATTTAGTTTTTGTTCTTAGTGATTTAAGGAAACAATTTTTTTAAACTATTTATGGTTGCGGTTTTTCCAGTTAGATCCCCTAAAAGCCACAAATATTATAACAAAAACAAGTTGTTAGAAAAAAACTGATCAAAAAAAGAAAAACTCCAGTAAATTGTAAAACGAAAACATTGTTGAGTTGTTTTCACCTCAGTTTTTAGTTTATTTTAAAAATTTTCAATTTAAATTAGAGCAAAATGTTTAGAAATTCCTGCTGCATAAAAAGACCGATTCAAATGGAAACAAGTTTTCTTAAATTTTAATGTTGTTTAATTTTATGAAATACATATAAATGTAGTTGAAAATAAGACGAAGTGTTATGGCAGGCAGATTGGCCAACAACCAAGCCCGGCAAACACCCAAGTATATATATATTTTGTTTTTGTTGCTAGAACTAGGAAAAAATAATATATAAAAAAGTAATCAGTTGCAGTTTTAATGTCACCTGTTATAAAGTTGTGTTGATTAGAAGCAAGGGGAATTATTAACAGCTGATCTTGACAGATAAGGTGACAATTTTTTGCTGCTTGCACTTCGATCTTGTAAATTGGTCAATTTAGTTTTCTAATAAGTTTGCGCATTATTTCGTTTTCACAATAACAATAAAGTTGTCTTGTGTCCATTGTGTTGTGCTTTGCTTTAATAATGAAAATGTCAGATGTTCATGTGCAGCTGATTTTGACATCCATTTTGATTGACAGATAATTGAGGCGAGACTTCCTGTTCTACGTTTATCCTCGATTAGAAGAATAATTCAGTTTTTTTTACTGAAATGAAGATTATGTTACGACATGCCAGCAATTGCGTCTATTTAAGTGAGAAAAACGGTTACTTGCAAGTCATACTGGTGTACAGTGATTTCTAATTTGTAGGCATTGACTATCGGGTAGCGGGTAGATTTTCAAAATACTAAAGAAGTGGCATGACACTAAAAGCTTTACAATGCCAAAGATTTTATTGAATTTTTTTCGGAATTTTCTACTCTGCAACTTTGTTTGTGTCACCTGGGCGCAGCCTTAAAAAATAATATCTTTGAACGAAAATATTTCACTTAAAAACCTTTTCCAATAATAAGAACATTTTAGCCAATCGTTCTGGCCCCCTCCCCCTGTGCTGGAATATTGTTTATTGTTAATGTTTTACCTTAAAGAATACATTTTTATGGGCCATGTTTAACATTCCATGTCATGTTGGCCAAATAAATGGCCTTTAAGCGAGAACAAAACGAATTGCATTTTGCTGAAAGAAAGAAAGAAGCAAATTCTTTCAAACACAGCGCATTGTGCTCTGTATTCAAATATACTTAATTGGCAAACACTGTAGGGCTGCCTAGGCTTTAGCCGACCCTGAGCAATTGAGGGTTAAACTGCAAGGTCTCGCCCAACAAAAAGACCCAATTTATTTGGAATGCATAATTAGATGGCTACACAACAACAGCACAAAGTATGACCTAAAATTCTCTAACTTCTCTGTTTTCTTCAAAATAGAGTCTCAAAGGAATTGATTAAAATAAAAAAAAAATTCCATGAAAACAAATTCAATACATTCGAAAATGTTTTTCCTTTTAGTCTCGTTCAGACTATAAGACTTTAAGCCATTACAATATCTAAGCAAATTCGATTTGAAGAGTTGCGTTAAGGGGACAGCAAAGGAAAGGCTTTTTTTCTTGCGCAAAAATACAAACTGTCAAAACCAATATCGATTTTCAGGGCCAGAAAAAAAACGCTAATAAATAAATAATAATGGAACCGGTTCATTTCTGTTTAAAGAATTGAGGGTTTTACAATCTTTTTAAATATTATTTTGCCCCTAAATATGGGGCGTATGTGCAAATAATCAGTGCACTATGGGATGGATTTAATTCATATATATGTATTTAATTCATATTTAATATGCAAACGAGTTTTTTTTTAATTCTTAACAATAATTTTATTGGCTTAGTTAGTTTTTGATAATAATAAATCATGAAAAACTTTACTTAAATCAAAACATTCTGGGGGACCCAATATCATAGCGGGGGTTCAACAAAACACCTTTCAACTCACTTTTGAAGGTTTCTGGAACTGATACTATACCAAGACTTTTAAGCCCTTGTGACACTACATTTTTCTTTCATTGATTGAAGGATTAAATGATAGGAAGAAACCATAGATATTAAAAGGAGGAAGAGATAAAAAATGTAAACAAAACATTTGTCGTTTGTTTATTTTCATAACAGCTGTCAAAATTTCGTTTATAAAAAACAGCAAAACCGAAGAGAAAACATGAGGTAAATCGCTTAATTTGGCCATAAATCGCGCATTAATCAACACTTGTATTTTTATTTCAAAAATTTTACATTTTTTTTGACAAAACTTAATTTCTAACCGATAACTTTAGTAAATTTTTGACAATATGTAATTTTTATTAATATATCTGAATTCTTTGGACTTGTTAAATTTTCCTATTACACTATATTTGTACTGTTCTCCAAACATTCAGCCAAGAACAAAATATGTAGTGTCATAAGGGCTTAAGCACAATCCCAAAATAGACTTCAGTTCGAGGTATTAAGAACAAGCCTTAAGGCTTATAATGGATCTTACATACATATACATATGAAGAGTAGTGGAAAAAGGGATATACGACTTTTATTCTTCCGAAATATTGAACTTCTGTTCAATCAATAGAATCGGCATTAAACATTAGACATAAGCGAAAATGGTAAATGCGGCCGTGCTGCCACATCAATTTTTGCAATGGTTTTTTTTTTTTAGAATTTCCACTTTGTTTGAATTTTTAATTTTAACATCTTAAGATATTGTCATAGAAAACAATTTTATGTAAAAAACTAAAATAGTTAAATATAAAGGACATTTGAATTAAAATACATTTCATTATTCATCATTAATTAGTACATATCAGATTATTTATGCAAAAATACTGTATCATGGTAGAAGCTAAAGGTTCCTAAATTGGTTTTATGAAGCAAATCTAAGCTACACTGTAGTCTGCAAGTGCTACAATGCCAGACTATTTGCTCAGGATTCTGATGTGTGTTTACCGTTGTAAGGTGGCAGCACTCTAAGGTGCTATTACTTGTTGTTGCTTATAGTTTATATTAGCCAATTGTTTCAACAAAGCTGAAAGAGGGAAGGGGAAACTAAGAAAAGTACAAGCTTGCTTTTTGCAATTCGTACTGCTCAAAAGCTACAAATGTATGTCAATGTGTTTGTACGATCCAAGCAAAAATAAGAGCGCTACAAGCAATAATAATTGTGCTGTGTGAACAACAAAACATTTTCAGGGATAAAAATGTATCGGTCTAATCAATAAGAATTGTCTAATATATATTCTGACTTAGTTATAATTTTGCACTGGCGCTGCCACCTTTTAGGCCAATGAGCATTTTCAGAACTATTAAAGCAGGAAATGTTCTTTTTATTTAACAATTTTCTCACTCTCTTTTAAGACCACAACAAATATTTTTTTACGCAAAACATGCGACTATAAATATACACGATTATCATTTTGCAATAATATTAGGAGAAGTATAAGAATAGAAAACATTAATCTCCATTTATTTCAAACCCATAGTGCATTGGTGTCAAATACATCTTGTGCAAAATAGAAAACTATTAAAAAGTATTTTCTAATTTTGTGTCTTATATTCTGCCAGGTGCCGACTTTTATACAACAGAAAAAGACCGAAGAAAAGTTCTCGCCCCTTCCGCTGCTGTTACAAGTTTATAGCCCAAGGACGAAATACTCAAAAGACACTAAGTGCACAGTCGTTGTGGTGAGTGAATGGAGGACAAAAAATAAAAAATAAAAAACAAAACTACAACAATAACGACTAAGAAGAAAAACTAAGAAAGCAAGAAAAAATATTAAATCGAACAAGACAAGAGAAAGTGTAACAAAAGTATAAATTTTTGCCAAAGAGGTTTCTATGGATATTCGAGAGACAAAAAGCACGAAAATGAACGTAATTTGGCAAACAGAAAAAAAGATAAAGTAAAGCTTAAAGCAAACAAACGTTTTTGGCACTTTGCAAAGTGTATTATTGTATGTGATGTAGGGATTAAACACTGAGATTTTCATGAAAAAATAAAACTAAACTTAACAGCAACCAACAAACAAAGAAATAAATACGAGAGAGAGAGAGAGAGAAAGAGGGAGAAAAGAACGAAACGTTGTTTATTTTAGTGCTGGTAAGCGCAGAAGTTGTTTGTTTGTTTAAAAAGGAACAAAAAAGAAGCAAACTTCCGGCTTGGAATAAACGAAATAGTTTCCTTCACAGAACAGCTGCATATGTACTAAATTTTGTTAAGTGTATGTGTGTGTGTGTGTGTGTGTGTGTGCACCGCTTAATAATTTTTCGTTGCTCCATCCCTCTACCACATTTTTCGGTCGGTGGGAAGGGTGCTGCTTTATCACTTGACTTGGCAGAAAGAAGCGGGCAGGCAGCAACGCGCGATATCTTGCAGCCGTCATCGTCATCGTCATCATCAACATCATCGTCTCCGTCACCGGCATCAGCACCCTCATCGTCTTCACAAATCTTGTTTGTTGAACAAGGAAAATACAAATCAGGTCCTGGAATTGTATAAATGCCTGCAAATCACAATGGCAAGGTGAGTCAGTGTTTATTATTCTTGTCTTCTGTTATTTAGGAATACCTTTTATCCTTCTTTCCACTTTATAGTGAGTGTCATGCTCTTTCTAAGATTTCTTTCGAATTTCTTTGCATTTTTAAGTATTTCATTTGAGAATAAATAAGCGTAAAGCTTTTTAAAAGTCTTATGTAACATTAATTTTAGTTTCGAGTTTCAACAAAAAAAACCGGCCTTAAGCCTTAAAGATATTTTTTCTGCTGGTATAGGGTTTAACATGCGTTATGTATGTGTAGAGAGTGTCCAAAATTTGCACCCTTGACAGCGCTCATAATGGTATTATAAACACTCTATCCAGTGTTACCATATCCTAAAAACTAAAAGTGCTAAAAATTAATACTACTTATTTTTATGTTATATATTTATTTACTTATTATTATTATTATTATTGATATTATTATTTACTTATTTATAATTAGTATAACTAAACTATTAGTGTAATGAGAGAGTAGAAGGACCTATAGCAAAGTAGGCCTTAAGCTCAGTTCGTTTAAATACTTAGACACATACATATATTTGCAAAGGTTGCTCTCTGTTAAAAAGTCTACTATTAACTTGATGTCCTGAGTTGTTGCAACATTGTTAATAATATTAAAAATATCGTTGTTGTCTAAAATGCTGTCTTTAAATTTATTAATGTGTGAACAATTCGTAAAGATGTGCTTAAGGTTTACGGGGGCGTTATTGCAAAAGGGACAACGTTTAGAACCCAACTTGTCTATTATGTGAGAATGGGGCAATTTTGTGTGTCCCATTATAAGTCTTACTACATAAATTTGGTGTTTTCTGGAAAGGTTTTTGGCTAGTTTTTAAGCACAACATTTAACTTGGACTCTCGAATGAATTATAGGCTACTTTTTTTCAACCACGACTACTTTTACGACTACTTTTCTAAATTATGTTATTCCTACTCACTTAGTTTTTAACAGATTTTATACTGTAAACGAGCATAATTTCGCCATTTGTGGGCCAATTTTCAAAATTCTTTTTGGCATATGGAAGAGGGCCACTAGATTGTTGCTTGTAAAAAGAGTAGGCTGCAAAATGTGTCCTCAAAATATGTACTATCCCGTTACTTTGTTGATTGTGGATCAATTTAAAATTTTTTATTTTTTTTTGCATATGGAAAAGGTCTACTAATTTTTTTTTTTAGGAAATGGGTTGTCCGCCTTAATAATTGATTATCAAATAACTTCGTCAATTGTGGACCAATTTTCAAAATGCGTTTCGCTTATGGAAGAGTTGGACCCAAGTTTTTTTTAAAGGGTAGTTCGAGGGGTGTAACAAAGCACACCAGGTCAGTTTAGTTGAATATAATTAACGACTGTTGTAATCCTTTTAGCATTTTGTTTCCATAATTTTTGGATTACAGTGAGATTTCAATTATCCCATTGGCCGGAATCGATGAATTTAATTTTTTTTTGTAACGAACTATTTGGTTGATTGTAAATTGAACAATTTATTAATTTATAGCAATTCTAATATCTAAAGCAGATCATACAAAAAGCTACTCAAATTGGTACTCTATTATGCGGGAAAATCGGTTATCTGTGCAAATTGATTATCCAAAATGCTTCGCGTACAGCCCATTAAGAATAATTGACGTCTCATTGCATATGTTTTTTAATATTCTTAAGCATTTGTTCATTTAAGTTATAAGTTACTTCTATTCCAACAGAATGAGGCTCAAAGGAGCAGCCGCAGAGACCATATTCCCAAATTTTGATCACTGCATTGAATGTGTTTAAAGAAAAAATCGATATTTCGAAAAAAAAAATTCTTTTTTTTAATTTATGTTTAATTTACTTTTATCTTGGCTTTAGTGCAACTTTTTATCAAACTGAAAATTCTCCTTGCGGCATTTGCAAGATCCAAAATATTTGCTTCCCGCAGACTGTCATTTCTTCTAGGCGCGAATTGAATAACTTATTAATGAAGGGTTTATTATCTCATTTTTATTATTAACTTATTCTTTTCTTTAATTAAAATACTTTTTTATGTGTTAATAAAAATTAGTTAAATGCGTTTTTTTAAATTATTAATGTCGCGGTAACAACAAACAAACAAACAACACACCAAAAGTTTGTTCTATTATAAATAGAAAATATATTTTTATATATAACACGAGCTCTTAGTTTTCATAAAGATTAAAAAGTTGATACTTGATATTTTGCTACCGACAACAACAATTCATAATAACATAAGATTATTCTAGAATAAGTATTAATCGTCTTTTGAAAAACGCATAATTTTTGTCCAAAATGAATTTCTCGTTGTACTTAAATTCAGATTTAAAAATTTTGACTCCATATCTCATTTCCATTTTATATAATTTTTGGATTCCTGTAAACTTATGAAGGTGACGACGATTCGCATGTAAGTCTAGATATAAATATGATTGGCTTAAAATAACATCACAAAATTCAATGGAAAAAAAATATAAAAATAGTTCCGTATTGTGTGAGTCTCATAAATTATAATAAAGTTCGTAAAGCAACTCCAAATACGAATATAAATATATAAAAGCAAAGTTTTGTAATCGCGGGTATGTAAATTTTATAGATTTTCAATGACATTCTGAGTCAGTTGTTGTCCGAGTCGCTGCCTTCTTTTTTTATTGTTGTCGTATTTCATGGCCATCGTGCGGTTTGTACTTGTTTCATGCGGGTCATTTTATTTGAAAGCGTGCAAATATTAAAATAAATACGCAGCATACGAGTACTTTGCGCTCACACGCTTTTCGATATAGATTCGTGGACACACACACACACACACACCATGTACGGACACCAAAAACTGTTTTTACGCGATAGATGTATTCCTTGATAATTCGCCTTAAAAAATTGCATAAAAAATACCTTGTATCCATATTAAGTGACAGAATTGATTCCTTGTATGAAATATTTATCAGGTCATTGGATCCAAGTCCTTATTACCAAAATGCAGCAAAATAGAATAGTTCTGAGCTGTACAAGCAAAATAATAATCTTAATAATGGATGGGGTCGGTCAGTAATTTCAATCGTTTTGCAAATTCAGGCAATTTTCTAAAGCAGGTAAAATCGGTTCTGTGGTCGTCCTCTATTGCATTCTCCCACTGCTTCGGAGTCGAAGATTCTACGGGTCGAAGCAGTATTTTCCATGCGCTCTACATGGCCCAACCAACTTAGCCGTTGGATCCGTAGGCGCCTGGTTAGGCTCATGTTGCTGTACAACCCGTACAGTTCATGATTGAATCTTCTTCTCCAGAAACCATCAACGCAAACAAGGCCGAAGACTGAACGCAGAACTTTTCTCTCGAAAATACCAGGGACTTCCTCATCTGCCTTCGATACTGTCCATGCTCCCGCTCTATAGAGAAGGACAGTGATGGTCAAAGTGGTATATAGTGTCAGCTTGGTCTGTCGAGACAGGGCCTTACTACTCAATTGCCTCCTGAGCCCAAATAAACAGCGATTAGCAAGAGTTATTCAGCGTTTAATCTCGGTGCTGATGTTGTTGGCATTGTTCACTTGAAAGCCAAGGTAAACGAAGTCCTTCACTACCTCGAAATTATATAAAAAACACTAGACGATATAGAATATAGATTTTATCTTCCAAGGGAACAGATTCTTTTAGTACCAGATGATAGATTTGGAGATGATTTTAGGCCAGCACCTGCCTTGTCGGCTATTTCTGGCAGTGGATCAAATCCACTTGAGTGAACAGTGTGACGGTTCACTAGCGCCCCCATGTCGCTTGCATGGCTCGCGCAATTTCTCACAATTTGCTGCACGACACAAATCATAAGCCCCTTGCTAAATAGCTCCCGGCTATCTAACCCATTCTGTGTCACACAATTCCCCAGAAGGAGAGAAATGAGACTAGGCTGCTGAGTTGGTAGCCCGAAATCCACAGGGAACATCAGGCCTCAAACCAGCTCGCCTGACATTCCCCTCAATCTAGTTCTTTGCATAAAAACAGACCTATCGCAGGCCAACTGCACCTCGAAGATTTTCTTCGTCCTGCGTCTTTAGGTTTAAAACACAACCAGAACGTGTCAGCCAAGGATAGGCTCTTTAACCAATGACCGACCCAGAAAGCCAAAAGGTTTCCTGGGGCTTGTCCGTTCCCGTTCTGCCAGTTGACCTTTGGTGAAGTTTTCGGAAGAACATGCATAATCGAAGCCGTGCATGAAATCCCTAGAGTTTTGGTTGCCCTGCCAAACGAGGGACGCCTTTCCCTCTATTCCCCGGAAAGCAGAGTGCCATGACTGGGTGTAAAATCGTCAGTGCTTAACCTGTGTCCGGAGGGAACGTACCATGCGGTAGCTGTAATCTTATGAAGGTTTTTTCGTTGGTTTTGAATTTGGTGCCCATTCGAGCCAGAGACGGTGCCCTATAATTGAATGCCATAAGACCGTATGGGTTATGGGATCGAGTTGTGTAGAAGGAGCCTCCAGCGTAGAATTTGCGTGCCACAAATTTGCATAAAAACACAACGAAATATTTATTTCGGAACGCATCAAATCAAATTCGGGTAAAAACAGAATTAGGTGTCCCCGTATGCGCGTGTGTGTGAGTGTGTGGGCATGTAAATCTGTATGTTAATTATTCTGCATACAATCATGTGCTGTGTGCTCATGTTTGTGAAAGCATATGGCTATTTTTATGTCCCGAGAATATTAATCAAGTTTCCTTAAAGCACACAGTCAAACAAATTGTTTCAACCCATTTACCTGAACTGGTGTGGCTGTACAGACACCCGCATCCGCACCCGCACCCGCACTCCCATCCACACACTTTCCTTCCTGAAAGCACATCGTCGCCCAAACGAACAATCATTCGCACATTATTTGCTTAGTTTAATGCATGTTTCATGTTTCCCACCTGCCACCCGGCCGATCCGGCCACTGGACATACTCGTATCGTGCTGCGTTGCATTTCAGCAATTAAGCAAAAATTATGCTGTTCTGTGTAGACTGAAATGAAGTTATTTTAAATTTTAATAGGTTTATGTTATAAAACAATTAACTTTTATGTTTAAATTTATTATATTATTTGAAGAGATTATTTTGAATTTTATTTGAGTTGGTTTGGTTTGACAAACACAACACACGTTGTTGTTAATCCCGTTTACACTATTGCGTGTTTGGGTGTATGTGTGTGTTGCCATGTGGGTGGGAATAGATGCAAATTTTATAGGTTTTTTTTCTAGCAAACTCTGTAAAATGTTGTAGTTTTAATAGTGTTTTTCAAACTTGTCAAAGTTATTTAAATTTTCGTTTTAGATTTTAACCCACATAAATATTTTAATATTGTGTAAAAAATTAGAAAATTTTCTTAAGGGAATGGAAATAAATAACCCCAAAATTAAAATGAAATAAAAAAAATTAAATAGTGTTTAACATTCGAGTTGTATCTATTGTAAACATGCAATAGCTGCATAGATGGGTTATGCAGACAGTGGCCCCAGCCGTGAGTAGGCGTAAAGGGGAATCCCGTGTTTAGCTGCAAAAAAAGGAAACAAACAGAAGACGGTGGAAATTAGAATCTTGAGCTTAGGATAGATGCAGGAGGACTTACTTACGGAAGTATTGAACTTAATGGGACTTTCTGAAAGTCAGCAGAGACTACAAAAGCTCAAATATATGAGGTGACGACCTCCCGAGCAGGGCCTTAGCCCTAGTTATCTTTTATCTCCTCCTCATCTGGTAATTGTCATATGGAATTTAGTGAAACTTAAGAGCGAGTTCGTTCTTTTTTAGGTCCAGTCGAAATCATAAATTCCCGACTAAATTTCTTTTTCCTGTAACTACTTTCTTTTGTTACGAACGGTAAAAACCTGTTAAGGAATAGAACACACAATGAGGACCAACGTCCTGAATCGTTCGCATTATTTGAGTTTGTCGAACATTAACGCCCACAAGCGCTTTGAGTGACCTAACCTCCCCATCCGATTCCATTGTAAGCAAATGCTGCACCAACTCATGATGCAAAATCTAATTTATGTGCTGCAAATCGATTCCTTTGACTCTTCAATTGCTGGGAGATCGTTAACGTTCGTGACCGTCAAACAGTCCCTTAATACGCAGTCTTTAAAACGTTGATTCTACGGCTGCATTGCAGTAACCGATAACAACAACAACAACAACAACAACAATAGCCACAAAGAATGATGATTTTGCGTTCGTCCATTGATGTATTTCCCGTTCCTTAGAAGTTGCAAGTTTTACTTAAACTACTTTTGGGAATATTGTGTTGCAGGCATCTGCTGGCATCGCCAGTTTTCTTTGTTAAGTGTCAATTGAAAAAAGAACATGCAAAAAGTGACAACAACACCAACAGCCGCCACCAACCAGTTCATTTCTTTCATTTCATTGTTTGTGTTCTTTGTTGTTGCATCAATTTTACATCAAAATAAAATCTATTTTCAGGATTTGAATGTAAATTCTGCGTTGAGAGATGAAAATAGCAGCAGCCGTCAAGAACATGCCGCACCATATGGCTGGCTGACAATCTACTCGCATCTGTGTAGGTGTCGAAAAGGTGGAGCGAAGAGTCGAATCTCTTGGAATAAACAAAATCGCTTTTGGACATTTCTAAGACAGAGACTGGCATTCAACTTCTATTGTAATTTGACTTGTATTCAAAGTGTAATTAAAAAATATAATTTTAATGCGTTCACATTTCGATGGCTTTGTCCGGTTGTTGTTTTTTTTTCATTCTGTAGTTTCTTTAATTTTCTTTATTTAAAACTTGGCATTATGAAAATTTTGTTTTCTTCTTGGTCTTAATGAAAACTACCACAAGTTTCTTGCTGCATTAATTTCCATTGCGAAACCGTAGTGCTGAACACTTGCGAGAATTTTCTTTTGTGTTTTTCTTTTCCACAACATTTTCCTCGAATTAAACATGTTTTGCATAATAATTAGTTGCATTTTATTATTCATTTTAATTTTGCACAAGTAAAGAAAGTTGAGGCCAATAGAGATGACGATAATAAGAATGAATTTTAATGAAATTTATATTTATCAAGAAAACTGAAATTGAAGACAATATTGAGATGACATGATTTGTTCGCACAAAAGATCTTTTGAGCTGCTTACGAACTTGGCCAATTTGGCTTAAGAGTTGGCTAGAGAAGTAGGTTAAAATTGAATTTTTAAGTGCACTTGATTAGAGATGCAAAAGGTTAAGAAAAGGAACATCATGCAAACATGTCCTCTTCAAATTGATTTCTGTGTTACAGAATTTTAAGTTTCGAAAAATGTATGCAAAAGCTTTTAATTGCTAAAGTAACAATTTCGTCTTAGCATATAAAGGACTCGAGGTGAAACAGGGCTCTTGGGAAAGCAAAATGATCAAACATTTCATTTCACAGAAAAGGAAAGAATGTAAGCAGTTAATTTTCATATTGAAACCAGTTGGAATGCTTCAAATGTCCGATGCACCACAGATTTTAATGCAGCTCCTTTTGTTTATCGTTGACTGATGAGTTCTTAGCAGGAAAAAGAAAAAAATCATGGCATGCACGGGAACCCGTACGGAGGGGCAGTTCAGTATTTCAGAACAAGTATAGCTTAGCCAGGCAACAACAACAACAAAAACAAAAACAACAACAATTATAAAACATTTAACTTTTGTGCCTTGTCTGGCTGCTTATAATGGGACTATAGCCCGATGAAAATCGTCACAATTTGTACGATTCTGGGATCTTGAGTTTTTTGTCAACCCAATTTGTACAAATTGTGGCCTTGCAACAATTTTCTATCAAAATATCAATAACTTTGGAGAAATCAAAATGGACCAAAAGACCCCCTTAAATCCTAATGCAGCCGATGCAGCCTACAATATTTTTTACGGCTGCCTCCTCAGTACCTGAACCTTAACAAAATCCCCAAATTCCCGGGCAAATGTAATTTTTATGTTTATCTAAGTTTGCTATTGAAGTGGAAACAAGTTTCAAACAAGGCGACATAACGTGATGCCGCCACTTTATATAGCGGAATAATTTAAAGATTGGGGGGGAGGGGGGGTGTCATTCACCCACATTTATCATTAATGCTGTAATTAATCGAAAAGCAAATCATTTATTCAATATAATTATTAAACAAGCTGAAACGTGGCTGCGCGTCGAAAACATCAGCATTAATTAAAATTATAATTCCATTATTTTTCCATTATATTAGTTGTCCTGCTACTTATTTTCTGTTTTTGCGTTTTTTTTTGCGGTCAGCTTTTTTAATGTCCTTGTCACAATCATGTTATTTAATAAAGTTATTACCTCCACATGCTGAAAGCAGCAAATCTTGAATTCTATTACGCGCGTGTGTGTGTGTTCGTGTGTGTGCGCGTATTCGTGAGTCAAACTTCTGTTTAAAATTAAATGTACATTTGTAATTTTAATTTAATTTTAAGCCAACATTATCTCTATTATTATGCTTTTATAATTTGTATGATGGCAAAATGTCGCACTCGCTTTAACACGACGTCAAGGCTGCGTTTTGCCAACGCCAACGCCAACACCAACTTTAACACCAGCAACAGCAAAACGCCACCCTCCACCCGCCACTTTCTTAATTTACTTTATTAGAATAAGAAACTAAAAGAAAATGAATGAAATATTTGCAAAAAGAAAAAAAAACTTTGCTATCAACAGATTATAATGCGGTCTTTTCAAAATTATTCAACAAAAAATAGCAGACTACGAAGAGCCCGAGATAAAACTTCTCACTCCCAGCCTACAAAACAAAACAAAGACTGGCAAAAGTAATGAAAATATTCCAAAAAGCAGTGGCGACAGCAGCTGTTTAGCTTAACAATTCATGACACTAAACAGCATCAGCTGTAACCTCAACAACCGCAATCCATTAAAGTTGCTACCCTTACGAAGGCCACACCACAATTTTACAATGAATTCAGGAAACACCAAAACTGAATAATTTAATGGGAAAAATAGCCTAAAAGCAAAAGGAGAAAAATGAAAATGTTTAATTTTTTTTATGGTAAAACCGTTTATTAACTGCAGTACGAGTATAAATTTGGCGTGGCGTTTCATTCACACAGAAAATAATATATACGATTATCGGGCAGTCAACTGATTTGACTCACACTATTGCACGTTAAATATTTTGCTAACAAAAAACTGATCTAAACGCGATGTTTTAAATGCACCAGTCCCATGATGTGACAACCTGACTGGCCTAAACACCACATATCGAAAATCATTAAGAAAGTTCATAAATAATTATCAAATCCACTTTCTACTTTTCAAACTACAGATTTTGAAGCGATTTGTGTCAGCACTTGCCCTACGACCTTATCTGACAGTGGACTCCACATGAGTGAACTGGGTGACGGTTTACTCATGGCTCCATGTGACTTGCTGAGCCTGAGCCTCAATGGGCAAATTCTTATAATTTGCGGCCCGAGCCAGATGCCATGCCGGGGCCTTGTTCTACTAATTGAACGTTGCTGTAGGCTTCAGAAGAACGTACACAGTCAAAGTCCTACATGAACTTCCTAGAATTGTGGTTGCCGTGTCCAGCGAAGGACTCCTACCCCTTTAAGCAGAATGCGCATTTGTCAATGCAAAACCATTCGTGGACGTTCGATAACGTAAAAAATCCGATTGATGCTTAAATTGCTATATAAGATACAGGGTGTGTCCCACGCAGACGACGATTCATTTCAACATAGTTTTTGTCTGAGACAAAAAATCTAATTTATGTGTTTCATTTCCATCCCTGTAGGAAATGCCAACAAACAAGTCGTTTGCTTAAAGTTACCAGATTATTGAATTTCGAACCCCCAACTCATTGACAGTTTTCTGCCTTAATGGCAGCTTTACAGTAACAGATGACAGTCAACTGGCCTAGAAACATTTCAGGGAGACCGACCCGCTGTAATTTGTTTATGCCAGGAACTTCCTACATAAATTTAAGTTTTTTTTTACTCCCGAAATATCGGTCAAATTTTAATTGTTATTTTTGACCATTCATGGTAAAACCCTCAGGGTTTGTTTTTCTCATTTAACCCGTAAGTCGACCGCCAAATATGTATGTACGTACATTTGGAACAGTAAACACAGGCTTCCCGCAGTGTATTTGTTTTAATGCTGGTGCGTTTGTTCGTTCACCCCTTCATTTTTAAAATAATACAATAAATGAATGGAAAAGAGACAGAACTACTTGTATATCGCACCCTAAATACAAAAGGGTCACAACTCAAAATTCTAAAATTTTCAGGAGAGACAAAAAACTGTCTATGTTTAGTTCACCGTGCAGAAGCAACACACTTAACACTTAACTGTATTTTTCCGGTTAAAGAAGATAGTGACGTGAAAGAAATTTTTTGCAGTAGTTAGAGATGTGTATTCTGAATTAATTTATGGAAAAAAGTCACTTTCGGAAAATTTTGAGTTGTGACCCTTTTGTATTTGGGGTGCGATATGTTTGTTCTTTCTGTAAATGACAAATATGAACAAACGTTTAATTGCTGCTGATCATGAAATGTGACGAAATACGTTTTGATTCGTTATGAGTGGATGGAAACTTATAGCAGGCCCAACAAACATTTCCGTTTAATTCCAGTTTGAAAATGCCTCAAAACATACAATTACATTTAAAACATTGTTATATAAAATAATATGTATGTAAATTGTTTAAATTAAGAAAATTGAAAACGAGTATGTAATTATTTACTTATTTTTAATTTACTATAATTAAAACTATAATAAATCTTAATAGCTAAAGCACAAGCAACTACAGACTATTGTAATTATTGCGTTTGTTTTACGAAAACAAGACTGTTTGCGTTTGTTTTTGATTTCATGTTTTCTTGTCACTCAAAAACAAAAACAGAAATTAAAAGCCGAATATATCGATATCTTTAACTCAATTGCATTGACTCACTTTTTCGCCAGCCAAACAGAATTGTCGCTGTAGCGCGCGCCAAAAGCTGAAAACGCCTCATTTAAACCCAAATGAACGGAGTGAGTAGTTGAAGTAGCCGCTGCAATAGAAGCTGAAGTCCAATACAGTGCCGGCTGATTGTTTGCATAAATATTTTCATCTAAATGGAGAACAAACAACGTCAAATGTGTAAAAACCGTATTTAATATTCTTAATACATTTGTTTAACTATTTAATGCGTATTATATTAAATAAATTAAATTCTTAAATATGTTATATGACGGCCAGGGAGAAAACTTCAATATTCTGTTCGCAGTTTTTCTCGTAGCTTCAGCTACTTTTACAACTTTTTTATTCTGTACCAACCTTAAGGAAAACTGGAAAACTGTGTGAAATACAATCGGTATCTATTGTATTCCAAAGCGCAGCTCTAGAAAAGGGCTAAACAAATTTAACTTCTGCTACTTGAGAGCAGTCATTAGCAACAGGAATGATGAATTTTACATTGGACCGCTAAGGGGAAATATTTCTTTCAACTCTCATGCATGGCACTGGAAGCCGATCTCTTGAAGCAACGAAAGAATGTTGTTTTCGAGAATTAACAACGAGTTAAAAAATTTGTATTATCTTTTAAATGAGCTTCCACTATTTAGAGTAGCAGCGAGCAAGTAATGCAACTCTGTGCTATAAAACGTTCAGTCCAGACTGGCAACAATACCAGACTTCTTTGGTTTTTTTCTTGTACTCGTTACGCTGTAAAGCAAGAGGCATCTGACGTTGTATGGTTTTCAGCAAAATTGATTATTTTATATCTATTCAAATATGTGAGGAGCGGTAACAGCTGCACCTGCATTGGACTTGGAATGTATTGAGTAGGATGCAAATCATACGAAATTTTTGTTAGTTATTTGTCCTGGTCATTTTAGTGAAAATATTCCTGCTTGGAAAAAGCTCAAAATTTTTCCAAGCGTTGGATTTTGTGTTTGTTGGGTGTAGCCGTTTCTGCTATATTTTGTTTTTTTTTGGCAGATGAGACTCCGGCTAACAGTGGCATGACAATAGAATATTTATCAAGAAACAAGTTAAAGCCACATTAAAACTTTATACATTCAAGTGGGTTCGTGCTGGGCGAAGAAGTCATCAGCTACACTTAGAGCTGGCGATTTTTAAGTAACTCCATCAACAGGACAAAAGAAGTCACAGCTACGCAGACAGTTGGCTGAATTGAGGGGTGCTCGCTGTCACCGTCCGTCCTGAACTGCCGGCCTGCAGATGACAAATTTGTATTTTAAGCATTTATTTGATTTTTAGTTTTAATATTTAGTGTAAAATTAGGGCTCCTTTTTTTCGGAATTGGAGAAACAGAGAAAACACCAAATCAAAACGTCAAAGTGCCAGTCAAAACAAAAAGAACTTGGCTTGTTGCCTGATACACCGACTGTACGATCAGGACGACTCCGAACACGGAGTTCACACTGAGAGCGGAACGTTTTAAGTTGTCACGCAATTTGCATTCAAATTTGCGGAACTCATTTCGTACATGTACAATATCTTATCAATAATATCGGGGACTGTTCGTAACAGACCAACCTGAATTTCCTTAAAAAAAAATGCAAAATTGGCTGGAAAATCTGATAATATAATCAATAATAAAAATAATAAAGTTAAAATTTTCTCATGTTTTGGACCGAATAAGAAGTCTGTTCACAAAATATGATGAATTTAAATTTTTCTCAAAAAGTATTTATTTATTAATTAATTTCTATTTTTCACCTTCAATGAAGCAATTCCGGTATGCAGTTTTTGGTATATCCTGGAGCTCTCTCAGCGATTCGATTTTGATCGGCTCAATCGTCGCTTTCTCTTTTATGTCAAAATTTTTTTACTCATCATCAATTGATTTTTTCATTGTAATTTTTGCGGTTTTTCCAATCTTTGCAGCAGTTATCATATATATTTTCCGGGATATCCTTGAGCTCTCTCAGCGATTCGGTTTATACTTTCTGAATCGGCGCAAAACGATAGGACGTGGGTGTCTTCAATATTGGCAATAGGAAAAGGTCACGAGCGGAGTGTTCTGGGCCAAAAAAAAAACACTTATTGTTTCCTTATTCAAAACTCAGCCATTTTGCAACGAATTTCACTGCCACCTGCTTCATGGGCAAAATTTCCGAAAAAAAGCGAAACGATATGCCGCCATCCTCAGCAACTTCTCTAATTATGATTCGATGATTCTTCATAACAATTTGCATCAGTTTTTCAATATTTTCAGCGGCTGTTTATGTGCGGCCACCGTCGTCATTCACATTTTCTCGGCCGTCCTGAAAAGCACTTGAACCACTTGCAAACACTATTCTGGCTCAGAACACAATCAGCTTTAACACTTGGAGTGATTTTTCAATATTTTATGAAAAATGTTATGCAAATTGTTTATTTCTATTTTTTCGACAGTCGAAAATCGCGTGAAAAGGCAAAACACTTGGAACTTTTAGGCCTCAGGCCTCTCACACACAAACTTAACATGTTGAGCAGGTGCACACTGTGAACATGTGTTCGAGGCGAGTGTAACAACTTAAAGACAAGAAACAAAACGATAATCGAAAGTATCTTAGTTTTAGAACAGAACTCGTACATTGAATGAAAAGCCACCGGAAAATCTGAAAAATATTGTCATTTTCTAGAGACTGATATTCTTTTTTTTACAGATTAAAGAACTCAACGTTAAAAAATGGATGTTGGCACGTCCAGATTTACGCTTCTAAGTATTTCCGCTATCGCTGGTGTCGTACAATCAAAATCAAAAGTAATCAGAGTCGTCAATCTTGTGCCCCAAACAACGTCTTCTTCGTATTCATTTGCTTTGACACAGTCGAGGAAATTGACTTCATTTTGTGTTTCGACATTTTAAACAACTGTAAAATATGAACACATACATAATTCCTGTTTATTCTCGTTTTTCCGCCTAAATCCGAGGTGTTAGAGTATTATTTCTTTGCTTTTGCCGGCTGGCAGGTTTGGTGAATTATTCTATAACACGTTCATTTGCATAAACGCTTCCGTATTCGAGTACCACCCACAGAACAGAAACAAACAACCAGACATTTTTGTTTCATTATTGCCAAAAACGAACCTTTTGTTTTGTTCGCAACGAAACAGTTGTTGTAAGCAACAACATACGTATGTATGTATGTATGTAGTCTGCTTGTTGTTGCTGTTGGTGGTTTTTGTGGCAATTTTTGTCATTTATTATTTTCATGACCATAAACTTCTTTTGCTTGTTACCGCTATTTATTCTCTCTCACTCTCTTAGTGTCCGCTCTCTCCGGTCCTCTTATATTCCCCACCACCTTTATGTGTTTTTTTTAACCACTTCATAATCTTGATAAGCCTTGTTGTTGTTGTTGTTGCTGTTTTATTCTTAAGTCGACTTCCGGCTCGCTTGTGCTTTCCATTCTTTAACTGACCAGCAAATAACGGCACCAACAACAACAATAAGAACTGCAAAAGACTTTTTTTGCCTGATGAGACTGATAAACACTTTTAGTGCTGTTGTAAACAGGGTTGTCAGTTGGGTGCGTTTTAAAATTCCTGGGGCGCAAACGTTCTTCAATAAACCTAAGAAATTCTAAACTTTCTTTTCTTCTTTTGTCCATTTGGGCGCGCTTTGAAATTTCAAAGTTGCCAACACTGGTCGTAAAGCCCCATGTGTGCTTGTGTGTGTGTGTGTGAGTGTGTGCGTCTAATTATTGAAAAATCGTGTTTCTTTAAGGGTTATTGCAATGTCGGACTCTTCTCTTCTCTGCTCATCTGAATACGCTTAAAATGTAAATCCTTCGCTTTTAATCATCCTAAATATGTATGTGTGTGCTGCGAAATGTGGTTCATTTCAATTGTATGACTTTGTAGTTGATTGACCTTTCAACTTCAGCAGCGATATTGTTCGTTTAGGCTTTCCTTGCCGAATTCTTTTTTGCCCATTGTCACGCAAGTCAAGCTGCCGGCTAAATTACATAATAAGTTTTCCTCGAAAGTAAATTAAAAGCTTTCGAGCACTTCTTATTGGCTTCATTAATGCTGAAAACAATTAATTAAATTTTGATTATTTAATCGATTGGCTCCTTAGACGTGGAACACGTGGGTTTTCTTTTCCCAGCTCTGATTACAAGCACTGATTTACAAAAATATAGAATGGCTGAAAGGTCACCATGGTCATGAATTTTTCATATAAAATATCATATCAGTGGAAATTTGTTCACCTAAATTATGACACTTAAATGATGCCCGCTTTCAGCTTCGCTATGATGGGCTTGTTTTAGAGCTATTTTTTTAAATTTTCCATAGCTGGCACGTCCAGATTTACGCTTCTCAGTATTTCTAAGTAATCAGAGTCCTCAATCTGGCGTCCCAACCAACATCTTCTTCGTATTCATTTGCTTTTACACAGTCGAGGAAATTGACTTCATTTTGTGTTTCGACATTTTAAACAACTGTAAAATATGAACACATATATAATTCCTGTTTATTCTCGTTTTTCCGCCTAAATCCCTAGAGTATATATTTGTGCAACAATGTTGGCTTGAGTACAAGGCTTGTCTCGGCTTCGTTCAAAAAACCGCTAAGAAAATAGTCGGGTGCTGACCAATCTGGCCAAATTCCCAAAATAAGTCGCTTTCTTCGCATTAAAATAACTAATCGCTGATTTAAATAATAGAATTCTATTATCCTGGTGGTTTCTTCAGTTACAAATCTTTCCGTTATTTTATATCCACCAGGTGTTATTTATATAATCCGAAAAAGCAAAGAAAGAGAGAAATATATATGTATGTGTGTATGTAAATGAAAAAGTTATTAAATTCTTAAACGATATGCTGACTTTTGGATCACCCTGTATTATAGACCATTAATCAAATAAAAAGGCATTTTGAATTACTCGTATCACATCTTATCCAATCGTGTGTTGACACTAAAACAATATCTGAGCTCAGGTTCCATATTTTAATGTCCCATGTAAAAGTGGTGTTTGATGACATTCTATTTTTTTAAAATCAAATAAAAAATTATGGCAGTTCGTGGATTCAATTACGATTTTTGTTGAATGCACGGCAATAAGCGAATTTCCTACTTTCAACGGCTCTGGTTTCTATGTTTTGTATAATAATATTTTTAGTGCAGAAAACTCCAAGAATAGTTTTTACATATTCCATTGAGAAAAACAAATTGGTTTATTTGTTTCTTTCAATAAAAAAAAAAAACAAACAAAAAATGGACCCAGAAACAATTTTTATTGTAAAAAGGAATAAAGTTTTGCTTCGTACAGACATAATATTTTGTCCTTTCGATTAGAAAATATTTCCAATTTTTTTCTTTTTTGAAATTCTGGGAAAACTTTGTGAACTTTTTTCCTGCTTAATTATTGTATTCGTGGGGTTAACGGTAACTTCATATGATGTTTTAGCAAATTTAATTTATCTTTGTAATAACCAATAAGGAAAATTTTTTATGACAATTCCGATTATCCAAATATTGCAGCGACTTCAAATTAAACGATTTCCTAAAACCGCCAAAAAATAAGACGAATTATTCTTCTCATTTATTTGTCACGGTTGCAATTCCTTCGTAAAAAACGGACTCTTCGCAATATTTGCAGCTACAAAACATTTCTATTAAAGTAAAAACTAAAAAAATTTAATTTATTTGCGAGTGTAACAACCGGAATTTCAACTCAAATCAACATTTTTCTTCTTAATTTTAAAGTATTTACTCTTCTAACCATGAAATAATGTGGTGTTATTATTTAACTTTGTTTAAAATCCAACATAAATTAAACGTACACACGTACATACATACATTCATACATACGTTCATAGATACATACATACATACATGCATAAGTATGTACTTACAAATGAGCAATAAAACAAACGAAATTGGATGAACGACTTTTACTTAAAGTTTGAAGTTAAATCTCGCGTCTAACGGAATTTTTACAGTGTGAAAGAAAACATTTGGACAAATTATTGTATAACCGTTCAGGGGAATATATTATGAAAACTCTGATAGGAATAACTGTCAAACTGGCTTTCATACTCATCAAAGTATATTAGACTTATGCCAGAACAACATTTACAAAATTTATTTCCAATATTAGTGCCCTGCGTAACCAACTTATAGAGCAGTTCGACCAGCTGAGCAGCTAATATGTAATACTATGAATCGATTGATGACCACATTTACAATTTTGGATAATTATCATACGGTAACCTGCCGGCAGAACAAGCCAGCGCCGCTGTGGACTTGAATATGAAAAATAATCCAAATTTATTGATCCGGTCTCTGTCCGTCCAATACTCTGAAACATTTTGAGGAAATATTTTGGCCTAGATCTATATAAAAGCTAATTGTTGCAAGCATTAATGCTAGTTGACCATCCAGTGTTAACGCATATTCGTGAGAATCATCTGCAGATTTTAGATAATTAAAAGTCAATCAGCTGTTAAAAAAAAATTCAAAAAAAAAACAACTAATTCATATAAATTACGCTACACAGAAACCATTTGAATGGTTTTCCTATAATATTAAATAAAACATATGCCCAGAAGACCAAAATGACTAAAATGGACTCAAATGCCAATTGGCATTACAACATAAAAACATCGCCCATGTGGTCTGGGCTGGAAGTAAATAGGTTTTCGGCGCTCCCATTTTTTTCTTCGACAGAAACTCTGTTAGAGATAAACTTATAGTTGCTCTCATTTACGCTATATTTAAACAGACCTGATATGAGCTGCGCTTACTTCGCACGGAATTTTGATCGCTGACAGCTGATCGAGTTTTTTTTTGTCATAAATTTTATAAAAATTTGTTTATCTGCATATATTAAAAAATTGGAAAAAAGAGTTTAAACTTAAATTGAAATGAAAAAGATAAATTAAATTTGGTAACATAAAAATGCGCCGGCATGTAAATTTTGGTGTTGGCATCACTAATTAAAAAAACCAATCATTTTAGTACTAAAAATAAATCATTTTCATAAAATTGTTTTGCGTGATGGCGTTTTTTCTTCTAAAAATGCTGATACATGTGATTGAGTAACATTTTTAAATTAAAACCTGCTGCTAGTTTTGCTCATTTATCGCATAGCGAAAGTTTTCACGTAAAGTGTGAAAAGAAATAATTCATCATTTGTCGATTTGTGAGAGAAAATTGAGCTTTTCTGAATTGTTCAATAAGCAAGAAAAAAAAAAACATTAAATTTGTGACAGATTTTACAGTTTATAGCACATTTTTGTTGTTTGCTATAAAGATTTAAAAAATGTTTTACTTCATGCTATGGACACGGTAAAGGACGAATTTCTCCCATTGCGGCGAATTCGCCGGTAAATATTCGCCATATGAAATCGTGGTGTGAAGCACAGAAGCGACGAATAAACAACTTTTGTTTACAATTTGTAAAATTATTTACATTTTCTGCACCACCGAATTTAAAAACTTAATAAAATATTGTAAATTTTTGGTGGAAATTATGAAAATAATGAATTTTCCTTAAAAAAAAGTTTCCTTTTAATTAAACAGCTGATTGGTTGACCATATGCAAAAATATGGATGAGGCTAAATGTAAATAATTAAGTAAAAATAAGCAAAAATCGCGTCTGAAAGATGGATTTTCAAACAAAACATGTCTGAGGTGGTGAATGTGGTTTGAGAACGTCTTTATAAATTTCTTGCAACATGAAATAATATAATAATAATAAAATAAACTTGTTTCTATATAAGAAACCTTTTCACCTCATACTGTTTTGTTCGTCCTTGGCCGGCGAACAAATTAGAAATAAATCTATTTCAACTTACGCCAAGTACGATGAATTTCGATCAACGCCGGGATTGTGTGCACTTTCTTAAGCACCAATTCGCCACCAAAAATTCGTTGTTCGTCGCAGTTGTGCTCCCAGCATTGTTAAGAAAAACAGTCGTTAGCCAGCTCTGGCCTGAAGCAGAGAGGTGCGTTCAGGCTTGTTTTTGGTGTTTGACCTTCGAGAGTTTTAGGTAAGAAATTTTGTATTACTGTGAAAGGGGTAAGAGTTGTTAAAAAGCAGCGAAGTGGCACCTTAAATCCAGCACAGTTGTTCCCCCCACTCATTGTATCCCATTAAGGCCAGAGTTGTTCGCAATAGCGGCAACAGTTTCCAGCTTCAGTGTAAATGCCATATAACGAAAATTGTACATCTTTATTTGTGTGTGTGTGTGTGTGTGTGTGTGTGTGTGTGTGTGTGTTCGATGTGTATTTCCCCAGCTTTAAGTGCGGAAGAACGTCTAAGGACAAAAATAACAATCTTTAGGTTTGATAAATTTCACGGTATACGCGTCATTTAGATTTGACTTTAAATAAAATTAACACGATTTATAAGAATTTATCTGAAAAGTATACGAACACTATAAATTAGAAAACAACTTAAAAAAAAGAACCCGCAAAGATAAATGAAGAAAATAAATATGAACGTAAAAAAAGCGAAACAAAAGCGACTAGAATCCATTGTAATCGTGGTGAAATTGCTGAAATTTCTGGCTGCGAAGTGTATTTTTGGCAGGGAACTTTTGCGGATATTTAGAATTGCTCGTTAAGAGTCTGTCGCTTGGCTGATGTCAATGTATGTATGTATGTACGAGTACGTTGTCTGTCTGTGCATTTGTGTGTTTATCTATTATCATTATCAAGTTATTTAAAATGGCGTTTAGGAAAATATAAATGTTGCTTTAAAAGCAATTTGTTCGCAGTTGACAAATAAAAACATTGCGATTCTTATCTGTGACTACAAAACGCCAATTGCAGTAACTTTGACATGAGAAATTGTCTGCCCAAGCAATTACAACAGCAAGGAAAATATAAAAAGGAACGTTTCTTTTAATACAAGTCATTTAAAGCTGGAGTTTTTTTCTTTTTCTTTTTCTTAAGAGTTTTAAATACACAGTTGTCAGAAAAGTAAATTTTATTTATAAATGATATTAACAGGCTGTTTAAAGATCTCGAATGTGTCACATCAGGCATATTGGTGACATCACAAAAAGAAATACTCGCAGATGTAAGTAAGTCCGAATTGAAAGCTGGTGTTAAGGGGACTTCCGAAATGCCTATGATTTATGTCTAATGCGGCAGCACCAAATCCAATTTCCAAATATGCAAACATACATACAAACACAGTTGATAATAATCTTTACATATTTATGCAGATATTTATAGTTATTTACACTGCGGTTACCCGATCAAGTTTTGCTTTCAAACGAAAAAAAAACCTAAAATTATTGCTTCCCTGAGAGTTTTAGAGGAAATGAATAAAATAATAGAAACATTTTCCATACAACTCATACTTTTTATTATTGTATATTATTATAATATTATATTTATAATAAGAAAAAAACAATACAACACAAAAATAATATGGCGGCAAAATGTTTTCTAAAAGCGGATTTAGACGGTAATACAAGTCGCAGGATAAGCCACATTTTTGAGTAGAAGATACGATACGATTTACATAAAATACGAATGAAAATTTTACAGTCCTGCGGCTCTTATCGGTTTTATTTAAAATTTTCAAATTCCTTCACACATCATTTTAGATCAGGGATGTATTTATACGTAAACATTTTACTTTGTTTTGGTCTTTTACCAATCGTGTAAACGTAAAAAAATCTGTCGTAAGATTTTTTTATTCTCATTTTTAAAATACGGAAATAATTTCATATGATTTTCTCTTTGGTTTTACGTACAACTTGTATTACCGTCTAAGTCCACTTTAAACAACAATGAAAACTTGGCTCATTAAAATTGTAATCAGCTGTTTTCGTGACTGCAAATTGAAACACAAAATTGAAAGACAACTTGAAATCAAGTTCGTCTCAATTTTGAAAAGTCTGAGTGTATTTGTACAAACGTGTGAATGTATTAAAACTTGAAAGGCAAAATATTGATCGTGTAACGAAACTTTAGCTGTCAGGCAGTGCCGTAGAGCCGTCACCATTTTGTGAGTATTTATACTAAAAAGAATTTTAAAATTGTCGGGAAGGCTGTCGGCTGAGCCAGCAGTTTCCATTTTGAACTTTGGAAGAAACTAAAGAGCGTAACAGAAGACAAAACGCACGAAAACCACGTGTGACTATTTAATATTTAGCTGTAAATAAGTATAAGTTTTCGACCACAAATCAAAGCTTTTATCTATAAGCAGGCGCACGAACGCTAACGTGCGAGATAAAGAAACAGGTCCTAAAATCATATTTAAGAACAATTTTTATTTTAATTAACTTGAAGAATTGAAAATGCTTTATAGGCGTTGCCACTTTTTATACATTTCAAAATTTCTGCTACGCTTTCTACACTTTTGGGAACCACTGACTGCACGCAAATAATTATTTGTAATGGAGGAATGAATACTTTAACATTATTTTGTTCGGTGTATTGGATTATTTATGGTGAAATATATTCTGAAATTGAAATATATACTTGCGCAGCTCATGAACTTAATTTATTAATACGGCGTACCAATCAACCGCAGCCTGCCCTTGGCCTTTTGTTGGCAAGAAGATGTCTTTCAAATAGAGCAACGCCAACTGTCAATATGACGTTTTGTAGCCAAAACCAGGAGCACCAAGTAATTAATTGCTGCATTTCAAATTTCAATTTAAATTTGTAATTTACCTACAAACACATACAGTGGGTCACAGCTTATTTCAACCACCCGCTTTAAATTAGATAAGGTCGATATAACTTTGGAATGAAGCAGGATATTGGAGACATTTATTTGCGATTTAACAAAACACTTTCATATCTTCATAGCAAATTCTTATTTTGGTCTAAAACTCACATATTTAAGAACTTAAAAATTAGGAATAGAAAAAACATGGGAATTTCTATAGCCCCAGCTGATTTCAGCCAGTTCTATAAAACTAAAATTTTACTCTTGTATTTTGTTTTGTACTTATTTTTTAATTTTAAAATTTGGTACGACCACCTTTTTTACTTAGGATCGGCTTTCAGGGGATGACCCCTATTCATATGTATGACGTGTGCCGGAACTGGAAAACAGCTTATGGGCGGGGTAAAGAGGGAGTAGTGTTGCCATGTACATTTGATTTGAACAGTTTCACACGTTGAGAAAGACTTCGCAGGAAGTTTATTCCATAAGCGAACGATAAGGCTGAAGAAAGAATTTTTGGGTGTAATGCGTTGTGCTATTCACTGGCCCATCGACCAAAAATAAATGAGCTGTCCATGAGAAACGACTTGTGCATAATAATGTGCCGGTTTCGGGAACCAGTTTCCTGATTTCCTCTCCGAGCAAAATCCATTATGGCATCGATAGAACTGTGTAATGCAGCCCTTACTGTGACGACGTTGAAAAGAGTGTAAACAGTGGGATCCCCTACTGTCACCGATGAACTCTCCTGTACAAGCTTTTAGCTTGTTTTGTCTAGAATGCACTAATTTTCCTGTGATTTCGGCACTTATATTCCACAATTCTTCTTTTAGCACTACTTTTAGGTCATTGCGATTGGAGATCTAGTGTTCATGGTCATTTTGTCCCAAAACTTGCAATTACAGGTCAGGTGATAGCGCCGGTGGTTGCATCAACTGAGAACAGTTCCAAATGAGTCAAGTCTGGACGATATTTGATTTATGTTTCAGGTCATCGCAAAAGTGAAACTCCTCCTTGATGCCCAGATTTTCGGCACTCGATTTCAGAATATCCAGAGATGTTCTCAATACATTCACGCACCTTAAATAACAGGGATGTCTGTCATTTGAAGATCCAGAGAAAGTACTGCTTGCATTCGTTCTGCATTTTTTCTGCTAATGCGAATCATACTTACATATATATGTACATATATATGAAGAAAACTGCACACATTCTGTGCAGATTTACAGCATCCATTATTCTTTAGTTGTTTTTGTGCTGTTCTGCTTCTTATTCCGTTTAATTTGCTGACAAATAAACGTGTCTGTCAACTGCCTAAAGTCGTCTAGCGTTCATTTTGTTTTTTCTGCCAGCCACCGTGATTCATTTAAAAAAAATGCAACCAGTCACTCACAAATTTATAAAAGAAAAATTAAACAAATAAATGCACTGATGGGTGCTTGGAGATAAAAATACGAAGCCAGATGCCCCGTCACAAACAGTGATGGGCAAAAGACTTTGTAAAAGCTGTGCATTATTTTCCAAACGCTGATTTTAGGTCACATAACGCCTGCTTTCGTTTTCATCCCCCACAGATGGACTAAAGTAAATTTAGTGCGACAAACTTCGATCGGAGGGACTTTATAGCAAATGGAATTGAGAACGATTGTTTCAGTCTCCCCTGGACGTCAACCAGTCCAACATTAAAAAAATAATAATATATAAAAAAATATTTTAAAATGAGCGCTTTGGCCGTTTGATTTTCAAAGAAAATCAGAAACAGAATATTGTGATGGCACACAATTTATGGGATGACGGCACGGCGTGGCCTAAACGAATCTAAGGAAACGCGCCCGATATCGATCTCAAAACTGTACAGCATTAAACTTTATTGATTGAAATTTGTTGTGATATGTTCGACACGATCATATCATAAGTCCCCTAAGCCGCGTCAAGAACCTTAGGCCTTAACCAGCATCCAGTTCCTTACGAAAACTGGTGCCTGTTGCAAGACACCAGTAGCCTGAGAACATTCGCATTACCGACCGTAGATTCCTATCGCCGTATCTATCAAAGCCTCTTCGTGTATTTTTAGGCTTAAATTATAACCTAAAAACTAGTCACTTTAATCTATGGCCAACACCAGAATCCCCACAGACAGTTTAGGGGCTTGTTGCCCCCCGTTTTGTTAACTGACGTTTGCTGAAAGTTTCAGAAGAACCTGCATAATCGAAGTCATACATGAACTTCCTAGAGTTTTAGTTGCCCGGCCAACCTCTATACCCCAAAAAGCATTATGGCCCAGTTTGATATACAACAAGCTAAGCCAGCCCCAAGGGGGAGGGGAACACCTAAGGAACATTTGGATCTAATAAACTATAATTAAAACGTTGCAGTGAAGAAAGACACTGATGCCACTTATAGTGGGGACGTGTGTCCATTCTGTTAATAGATCCCTGTTGAAGGTTTTGTAAGCTTCTGTGCAACCACTTCCTTCCTACAGCTCTGGATTGCTCTGTATGCACCGCGGATCTCCCTGCTCCTCCATATTCCAAAAAACAAAATGCCAAGATTGGAAATATATGTCAAAGCAAAACCTACTTCCCAGCGTGTGTGGAAGAGGTTGGCTAATTGGTTTCTTGAATGAAGTATCTGGGTAAATGGAACTTTGTGAAAAGTCGAAGCCGCCAGACGTGAAATAACACCGCAAACGATTCTTGTAACTAAAATAAATTTGGTCTGTCAAAACGGTTGAGAAATCAGTTGTTCTTAACTAACTAATTTCACCGTCTGAACCTTCTAATAGGTCCTTTCCTGTTCCCCATTATGCACTTTGCAGAGCAGCTGCCAATTATTTGCACACCACTGTATATTTCTGTTAAATCAACAGACAGGAAATTGTTAAACAATCCAAAGAAAAGAAAAACAAACTTCATGCTTGAACAAACTTAAGAAATCATTTATAGTACGAGGGTTGTTGCAAATTCATTAAATTCCTTTCATATTCAAATTGTGGTATTTTAACGATTCAATAATAATTCTTAAGGATATTTTTTCGTTTGTCTTTATTAAAGTGAGTTTTAAGTTAAAATGTTGACGATTGGGACTCCATCCTTATTTCCACTTGTTCGATTCAAAAGAAGAACAAAAACAATAAACGAAAAATATAAAACACCTGGCAATTAAAATTAAAATCTGTAAACCCATAATTTTATAAACACATTTTTTTTTTTTAAACACCAAATAATAAAATTATCGTGAATATTGTTCGAATCATTTGATTTAATTACTCGTATTCCATCGTTTCAATCCCTTAAGATGATAAATCGGGAGTTCGAATATGCTGTCCTTAAAGTAAGCAATCAATACCGATTAATCGAATAATGAAATTTATTCTACGAGTTATGGAGACTTTTTTTACAATTCAAATGGAAAATTTACGCACGTAATAAAACCTAATCCGGTTTTGAACGATCTACACGCAGAAAAAATATATGGTGGTTAGTGACAGCAAACGATCCAAAAAATAAATTTTATGCCAAAATAAAAGGTCAAGACATTATTTCAAGAAAAGGCGCCAAAAACTATTCGTTATTTATATTTCTCAGAGACATGGCTGGCAGTAACGCACTAAAAGAAAAAGCCACTGAAAGAAGAAGTTGACTTTACCAGTTGAATCACGATTTTGTAAATTATACTCTACACAGACACACATGGCCTCTTACGCATCTACATGTCGCTACCTTAACGTACAAAACGTGACAAGTCCACACAGGACGCATAAAAAACTCTTACTTTGTTTTGTTTTTCATCTATTACTATTTCGTACTTATCAGTTTCCCATGTCAATGATCAAACCCGGACCTTTTATATATAATTTGATACATATTTTTGTGTTTCACTGTATGATATGAAATTGCAATGAGCTGGTGAGGATGTGTTTTCTGCTATATAATCTTAAAATCCCACAAAAAAAAAACTCAAATTTGCACATTAAGTTGAAGATATAAGTCATAGAGTGAACAGCTGATGTCTTTCCACAAGCAAACCACACAATTTGGAAACTAATCCGCTTTAACTTCAGGCTTAATAAAACACTGATCACTAAATTTTGTGACCCTTAGAACAGCGCAAAAGCTTTATCCTTTTATATGTTTGCGACACCTGCGAACATTAACATGTACTTGGCATTCTTTTTCCATAAATTTTATGTCACATGCCGTGTTCCACATTACCGTTAATCATAGAGACCTATGCGAGGGTCAGTTTTATAAGAAAAGTTTCGCTAATTTCTTTATATTCGAAAACCTCAAATCACAAGTTTATTGAGCACCCACTTCATATTTGTCTCTAACAAATTTCAATTAAAAAAAAAAAAAAAATAATACTGAGAGTGTAACAGGCAACAGAAGTAATTTAAATGTCCATTATCTGAAACTTGCCGCCACATAACATTTGGCCGGCAACAAGGACAGCTCCAATCGAAAAGCCAGCCAGTCAGTTTGTCCGATTAAAATGAGAAAAGTCAGTTCTTTATAACTTTAAAAGTGTATACGGGCTAACAGTTGGACTTCAGTTGCAGTTCATGTCTTGTTAAGTTCTGCGTTTTATTTCGTTGAGTTCCTGACGGCAGCAAATTCAAGCAATTCATATTCTGGGAATGCCTGTTAAAAAGGGGGCGGAGAGGCTAAAAACAACACAGGCTGATTTCAGTTTCTCTATGAAGGCAAATAAACCAGCAATAGAAACAGTCTAAATGGAGAAAAACCAGGTGCCATTGTTGTTGTTGGTGTTGGTCTAGTGGCCTCCCTGTCCAGTTGTTTTGTACAGTTCAATTTGTTTTTATAAATAAAAAATCCTCAAATCAACAAAATAACAAACAAACAAAATATGTAAATGAAAGAATTTTATGCCAACAAATAAATGTTATTTTTTTATATTTATGTATAAATTTGATAAAATCTCAACTAAGTCGGGAAAATAAACTGAAATTTTATAAAGCTATTTTATAGCCTGTATGGACTTATGGAGTTCAACTTTGGGGACCAGCCAGTGCCGCAAATATAAAAATATTGCCAAGATACCAGTCAAAAGCTTTGGGCATAGTGTTCCATCTGCCTGGTATATTTCCAATGTTGCCATTTACGTATAAGGATCTAAATATCAAAACTGTTAAAGGGGTAATAAATTCATACAGCGAAACGTATTTAAAAAGACTGAACAATCGTGTATAAATATTCTGGCTGTTGTGTTTTTTTAGACGATTCGATGAAAGCGAAGACTTAAAAGATTCCATGCGTTACTTCTACCTTTCAGAAGTTAATTTTCTTTTCTTTTGCTTTAATCAATATTTTTATTACTATTTAATTTCTTTAGTCTTTTATGGTTTTCTTTTAACTTAATGCCAAAAATTTAAAATTAATAATTACTAAAACATAAGTGGTTTTATTGTAAATAGATAAGAAGAATCCCGATAAGAATCTGGATTTTTTTTTCTGCTAAATTTGGAATACTTCTATAGTTATATACGTTTTTATATGTATGTATGTATGTGTAACTAACACGGGTCGAAAAAAAGTTATCTCAGTCAAAGAATCAAAGATATGCCAATAAAGTTTCTAAAACAAGAAAAAAAATGTTTGCCACGCCCCAAAATAAACACTCTTTGTTTTTTTATATATAGCGCCGCCACTTAAAGTCCGATCTCATCATATCGCATATCTTTGTTCATGGCTTCATTTTTGCCCTGGGTGACTTTTTAATCTAACGTCAAATTAAAGATGTCATTTACGATATCTCGCATCCTTCCCCCCTAATGTAAAATTTTTGTGTAATGGAAAAGCAGCACTTCTTAAATTTTGCGAGCAAAGCTTTTTAAATGCTCACTTGAAGCTTTTTAGTTTTTTTTGTATGGAGGCCGACCCGCCTTAATGTTTAACTGTAAATGTCAACAAAAATATGATTACTTTTTTTTTTATTTTTATATGAAAAAATAGATTGCAAACAAATAAAATACAAAAAAATAGTCTAAAATTTTCCTATTCTGTGTCTCTTAAATCGTAGTGGAAAAAAATTATTCAATTATGGCAAAAAGACTCAAAACATATCAGCTGCGCTGTCAATATCATCTCTTATGAATTCGCCTTGATTTTAATCATATCTTTAGGTACAAATCAATTATCCCATGCACAGGCCTCTCTACAAGATAATCGAATAGCCTTTTATGGTTTTAGTTGTTATTCGGAACAGTCGTGCGAAAACTCAATTTAGTTTCCCACTGTACTTCTTAGGGTATTGCGCCTATTTCAAGGCTTAGTTTTGTGAAGCCATATTAAATATTTGTTCGTGTTAAACGGCTTTTTATACCAATTAGCTGACTTGGCATTGTATTGGGGTAGACAATATTGATTTTGTTATTGTTTTTCAAAAAATAGAAAAAAATTGGCCTTATAGGAAGAGCACAAAATGCAGTAAAATGAGTAAAGGTCAAACAAATTCTTAAGCTATTTATAGGCAATACATGAGTTGTTTATTTATTTGCCGCAAACAAATTTTAAATATTTGGGTTCCTTTTACACCTCTCCAGGGAACAAACAACGACACACTAAATTGAATCTTCGATATGATATAGGGATCAATATTATTAAGATTAGAAAATATTGTTTTAATATTATTATTATTTATTTATTTAAATATAATTAATTATGAAAATTTTTTACAATAATATTTTTAGAGTTTGTGAAGCAGCTTTAAGACTTTCAATTTTAGTTTCAATAACTCAAACACGTGGAAATGATAATTTTCTAAGATATAATAATTTATCATGTTAAAATTAATAATTAGTCTTTTATATTTATTGCCTTATGCTTAATTCAAAATCAGAATTTTTGCCTTATGACAAAGTTTGGACAAAGGAAAGTGGTAAAGTTTCGAAAAAAAAACACATTATTTGTGTGTACAGATTGCTGGGACACCCAGAAATTGGTGAAACGAGTGGGCTATCACTTTTTCCAAAATAATTAAAATACTAATTAATTAATCAGCAACAAACAGTCTTGTCTTGATATTTTTAGCTTTAAAATTCAAGTATTGAACGAAACGAGATAAGACCAAAATAAGTTTTTATTAGATGTTGCAATGAAAAACTACATTTAAAAAGAAATGAAAACAAAACAAAATTGCACAAATAAATTTGTCGGTAATATAAAACAAAAATTTGGCAAATATGTAAAAATGTGATGTTTAAGGAAATTAATAGAATCCGCAACCACGGCAATTTTTAAATTAAACTTGTTTCGGGAAAGTTGGCAACGCTGATTTGCATAAACAAGCGACATAAAATACTGTCCAGCAAACAAAAATAAAATAGAAAGCATTGCATACTTTAGGGATGATGAAGGACGACAACTGCACAGCAACATGCTGACAACAGATAACGGAGGTTACTCCAAATGTTGAATATGTCATCACGAAATGGCAGTGCAGTGCCAGTGGAGAACTTTAAATGACCAAATGGCCAGAACGACATACAGAATGACAGTTTCAAAACTATTTATATTTCGACCACAAACTTATTAAATGTATGCAGATATGTACATACATAAGTCAGAAACAATGTTTCCCAACAAACCGTTTTTCATGTCAAGAGGGTGATATGAAAATGTGTGTACAACTAATACATTTGTACTGAATGTACAATATTGAAGAAGTTATTCTTTTCAACAGTTAACAGTACATCAACGTGCCACGCTAAAGAGTTAACTTTTCGGAATGTATGATTATTTTTAAAAATTTATACTATATTTGGCATGAAAGCTCGTACGAATTTCGTTTCGGTGTATATGCACTATAAGGGGTAAAAAGAAGTTAAAGTTGCAGCATTTCATCCACTTAAACACGTATGTATGTATGTATGTGTGCCTCATCATCTAATAAGTGTTATTACCCCCTTATATGTATATGTCATATGAATGTGTGCGTGTGCGTATCCAACTGAACGTTTTATTCTGTGCAACTTAAAAACTCTATCACGCGGTTTAATATTCGGCGTTTTGACAACACTGACTCTTATGGGAAATGTCAAAACAGTCACACAACAGAAAAATGCACCAAAGAGAAATAAGAAAACAGAAGCTTTCCAAATTATATATGTATTCGATAAAAGTTGCGCAAACTTCAGACAGAAAAAATTATTGCATTTATTATCAAATCATTAAAAATGTTAAAGACTGCAATAAATAATAAAGACACATTTCTGGTGGTGGGTTTGTTGTGATTTTTGCTGGTGAGAAAAAAGTCATGTTTAAAAGAAAAACCAGAAATAAACAAAAATGAAACAACACTCTGACTGACTTTGGCACACGCGAACACAGCTTTTCGTGTACACACACACAGGCACAGCTGCACAAGCTTATGAACAACCAGCCAGCATTTTGATTTGGAGAAGAGTTTTAACAAAATTTTCGCCTACATAACAAGCACCATTTTCTATTTATTTAGGAAACCATCAAAAAGACTCCAACTTACAAAAGATTAGGTGAATAGATGCATGTCCAGTTTACTATTTATTTTTAATCCGAAAACAAAAGTGACATTTTAAATCGCGCGTAAGTTGCAGATAAGACGATTTTTTTTGCTTTGGTATCTTTTATTATGCTCCTAAATTCGTATATACACACGTACAGAGGGCGCCTAATAGTACGCACCTGCGCTTGTACGAATATTTCTAATATTTCGAAAGGCAAACTTTTGCCATTGGCTATTCTATAGCATGAATTAAATATTGTTTTTTATTCCACGATAAAAATACCAGTATTTTTGCTCAGCTTTGAAAATTGTCATCAGCTCAATTTTTAATAATTTTAATTGATAACAATTGTCTTGCGTACTAAGTTCGATACCTGCAGTAAACTTACAATAAAAATATGTCGAAAGATAGTAACTAAAGCAAACATTTGCACGATATGAAAACAGAAGGCACAACTTTTAGCTATGATTTTTATTGTAATTTTTAACTGTTAATGCTTGAGATTTGACATTTACCCTGCATTTGGAGAGCACAGCGTTTGAAAGAAGTGATTTTGTTGTAGTCTTGCTTAAATCCATTTAGCCTATTATGTTGTTTCTGCAAATACACACGTTGATGTAAAATGCTGGCTGGGTATTCATCAGATCTATTAACGAAGCAGAATTGATGTTTTGAAAACAAAACGTGAAATAAAAAGATAAAAAATATACCTACACAAGATTGACTAAACAAACGAACAGCGAAACGATTTACTAAATGCGGCAAAATCATACGTATGCGAAACTAAGAAACTCAGTCGAGAAAATACTCTTTTGGAGTACGGGGCTTCCAAATCTGCAAATGTACAGCAGTGAAACGTATAACTTGTTTTTTTTTCATCTCCGTTAGTAGTTTCTGGTGCGCCAGGCAACTGGTGATTGCTCAGTTGAAATTTGTGCAAAATTTTGTCAAAATATGGCCAAGAAAACGCCTGGAAAAATTTGCTCATTCCTCTTAGAAGCCACTAGATAATCGGAAATTTATTAGTTTTTGGTTATTTTATGGGTGTTGTATTTAAACGTAGAATAAATTTCGGAAGAGGTGCGAATTAGTAATTAAAAAAAGTGTTGAAAAGAAGCAGCAAATATTTAATAATAATGATGAAAGAAGGCGTAAAAGAGTACATGAATGTGTAAGAAGCACATGTGGGAATGTATTGATGCGAAATTGTGTATTTTGTTTTTGCATTCTAATAAGAAAAATTTGTCCAAATTGAAGTGGAAGTGAAAAAATTAATTGGAATGGTCAGAAATCTTGCAATAAGCTAAAAATCTTGACCAACGTCTTATGTATATCATTTGCATGATAAGAATTCAAAATATAAACTTGTGTCTATAAAATTGTTGCAAAAATATTATGTACCAATTTTCAACAGAAAGTATAATGTTTAAGTGTTAGTGGAAATAAAGTCGTACAACTTGAAAATAGCAGCAGCCGAAAAAGCTATTTGTACATACATATGTAAATACATAAGTATGTATGTATGAATGTATGTATACATAATATTTATTGCTCAATAGTGTAAAGTGTTAATATTACAAATTCTGCCAAATCTCTGTTACGAAAACCACATATTCTAAAAAAAGCAGTGAACACAGCAAAACTTAGTTAAAAATCTATAAATTTTGCACAAAAATCAAACGAAAATTTCAATAGTGAAAGCTAACAAGTACATATTGCAGTGGCAAGAAGAAGAAGCAAACAACAAATGTTGCAAACATTGTGTTGATTTGTTTTTCTTGTGTTTGTGTTGTTTTTTTCTGTTTTATATGGTTCCATGAATCCGTGTATAGTATAAAGCTGTGTGAGTGCTCTCATTTAATTTCAGCAAACCAAGTTCTCTTTAGTTTTGTTATTATTTGTGCTCTTTATGTTTACATTTTTTTCGTGCTCATTGTGTATTTGCCAAATCTTAAATCTATAGCTTACGCATTCTAACACATGTGTTTCACACACAGCTCTCTAAGTTTTGAGTTATATACAAAAAAAAAAAAAACAACTAAATCTACGGACAAAGAAACAAAACAAAAATCTAAAAAATTCGAACAGCTGTTGACATAATTTTACAACTCCGCCAACCTTGGTAAAATAAAACAAAAAATTCTATAAAATGTTTTCATCTGATACGCTGCTTTAATCAGGACACTAGAAAACACACATTTAATTTATATTAAAACAAATTCATAAATTAAAACTACTAAATAGGTACGTATGTTGACAATTGTCTATAGTCTTAAATAAGAGTTTGTTTAAATTGTAAACACAACAGTTTTGTTCAAACTTTCAAAACTTTTTTGCCTGTTTGTTGAACAGAGGCAGTCGTCATCACATAAAAAGCGTTAAAAACAAGTTTTTTTTTTATCAGATTATGTGCTCGTATAAGTTTTTAAGTGGTTTCAGTTTCAAACGCCTGCCGAATACGACAAAGAATCGCCAGCGTAACACTTTGAATAAAAAGATACTTATTAACATCGAAGATGAACAATTTTTTTTCTACGGAATTTGTGCTTCGGGTTTTTATTAACAAATAAACATGGCCCAAGTTATCTAAATAAAGCGCAATTAAAGAACACTGTGTCTTCCTAATTACAGTGAAACCTATCATAGCCGGACCTTCACCGCCGCTCTACTTTTGTCTGAATATTAAAGATGTCTGCTTATGGGAGAGACACACATTGTTTTATTTAAATTTATCGCAAAGAGAACTTCTTCAAGGCCGTGAAAACGAAATGAAGGTATCTAGGCAATTTCCAATCGTAAATACAATTCAAAATGGGTTTTTGGTTGAACACTCACTTCTTAACACCTATAACCTGTTTGATGATTTCCAAAATACGCCTGGCAGCAAAAATGAATGGCAAACAATAGAAATATGATTGTAATATTATTTTGTAGCATTTGAAGCGTTAGTTTTAATAAATAACCATAACCAAAATGGCTCATTCTTTGCTGCTCTTTGAGGAGCCATCCGTACTCAAATCAGTCCTTGTTAAAACTACATCCATACATACATTCATAAGTATACTTTGGAAAAAAATCGTGGTGGTCTGGAATATTTGCTGGACGATTATTTTACAATAAATCGTTAGATTTTTTTTTATATTGAAGGGCTGTATTAGTTTTTCACAGTTTTCGTATATAGGAGTGAATCTATAGTTTTGATTTCAAATGATCGCTTTAAAAGCATCAGAAAAATGTAAAAAGTGGTTGCCTTGTGGTTAAATAGTTTTTAAAAATACAAATAGTTTTAAAAAATATAGGAGTGAATCTATAGTTTTGATTTTAAATGATCAATTTAAAAGAATCAGAAAAATGTAAAAAGTGGTTCCCTTGTGGTTAAATAGTTTTTAAAAATACAAATAGTTTTAAAAAATATAGGAGTGAATCTATAGTTTTGATTTTAAATGATCGATTTAAAAGAATCAGAAAAATGTAAAAAGTGGTTCCCTTGTGGTTAAATAGTTTTTAAAATTTCTTTGTAAACGGTGTCTTGGAAACGCCCAAAAGAGGAGTAAAGCTGTTCTACCAACCTATATATTTAAAATATAACTGTTTCTTTGGATTTCCAAGAGCTGTTTTGGTATAAAATAATATACGGTTTAAGATTTTTACTTCGTGCAAGTTGTGTTTGAAGTTGAACACATTTGTGCAGAAAATGCAAGTGTAAACACGAAAACAAGTCGGATCTTAAGGTCTCCAAATTATCAGTTGGACTTCTAGAATTAGTTACACGTAGACTAATATTCCAAAATGATTACTTTAATTATGTACTTTTCAGAAGTATTGAATATTTTACCAGAAAATGCGCGTTACTTACCGAGTTTTGAACGACATTGATAAAGGTCTAGGGAGACATTAAAAAAAAACAAATAAAATGGCGGCTTTTACAAAATCTATTATTAAGTTCACAATTTTTTTCAAGCTATTTATGTATTTTTTTTTATTTAAACAAAAACAGAAACGAAATATTCAATAAAAATCTCATAATTCAGAAAGAAAAAAAATCGTAAGGACTCCATGTTCAAAAAAACGTAACTAATCAAAAGGGGCTAACAAATTAATATTTATTATGTTTAAGATGAACTAGGTTTTGTTTTATAAGCTGTTTTTATTAATTTTAAAAGCCAGAGTGAATATGTTTCCTTAAAGCGAGTACATTTCCATACGTAAATAAATATGTATGTAAACTGGGCAGCAAAAGCGAATACATGTTCCATATGCTTTTACTTAAAGTCTCATAAAATAATAAATAACAAAAGAAGTTTTGTAAAAATCTCAATTAATAAAATTTTCACGCATTGTAGGATCCCCCGCAGAAACTGTTTGTCTTAGTTTCGCATTCTTAATGATTTGATTTTAATAACGTTTTTCACATTTAAATGCATTTTACGACCCTATTGCTCTTAATATCATATTGAATTAAATAATTCATATTTTAGGCAAAAGAGAAAAGCACATTCTTCTAAACAATTAATTGGCCTGCGTTTGAGACAATATGGAAAAGTTTGCAACCCTTCACTTTAAATATTAAAATTGTTGAATGCTTATGACAGTTTTTACAGCTTTAATTTCAACATTTGAGATGTTGAACTTTCATAAGAAACTATTGTTAATATATAATGTGATGACATCCGCTTGGGCACCCTTGATCCGACAAATTAATTTGCTAGAATTGAAAACATCCAAAAATTAGCTTGACTTTAGCAATCAAATAAGAACAAAAAGAAAGCGTTATTTTTATTTTCTGTATAAGAAGTTATTCTAGTTATTTCTGGCAATTTTTTTTTGATTGCTGTTTTTAATATTATTATTATTTTGAGCGGACTGCAAATTATTTTCCATAGTTTCTATTTAAGTAGCCAGCACAATCCAAAATTAAACAAACATGAAAAAAAACCTGTTGCCTTTATATACAGATAACGACAGTTTTCAATGAACTGAATTAATTCCGATTGAAAATATATTATGCAAAACAAGGTCTTATAACTGTAATAAATTCGGATATGCTGCTCCATAGTTTTAAAAGCCAGTTCAACTGGTGTCCTAGTCCTACTAGTACTAGTAGTTTGAATAAATGTGTCTATTATCTGCCAGACAAAACTTAACAACTCTTCAAATCAAATTCTTATTAAATCGCTATTATTAATAAGAGTTAAACAAAAAGTACAGCGGTGCCTGTGCGCTGCCCAGCTGTCTATATACCGATATTTCATAGCTGCTACGCTTTCTACTCTTCTGCTATATTTGTCGTTTTTAATTTGAAAAGCTTTCAAGCGTTAAAATAAACCCAGCTGCCTTATTAATAAGAATTTATTTTAACGAATTCTTAAGTTTTGTATTGTTGCTAATTACTTTAATTCTTGCTTTAAAAATTAAAAAATTGACAAGAAATATTTGGTTGTAAATGAAAATAAAATCTAAAAACAACAACTGAATGCTTAAAAAATGCCTAAATTATGCCCGACATAAATAAAGTTTAATTTAAAGATTATTTCCACTCCAACATACTTTCGAGAATTACAGTTAAAAACGCTCCAAAAACAAAAATAACAAAGAAAAACTTAAAAACCGTAACAAAACGTTAAAAAAAGTTTAGCTCTTCATTTTCTTATTTTATATCGTCTTAAAATAAATGTGATTAATTTTGCTTATCACCTTCATATGAAAAGACAGAATAAAAATATATATATATTTTTAATTTCAATTTAATAATAATACCATTATTGTAATTAAACAAAAAGGATTAGCAGCTACCTGGGCTTTCAGCTGCGAATTTTAAATAGATTACATTTATAAAACTATTTTCTTTTAAAAATTTCAAAGCTCGGAAGGGATATTATTTGATCCAAAGATTTTCTTCCTGCTATAAAAAGTGCCTAAGCTATTTGCTATACAAGCTGGACATTTTGCTTGCAGCGGGTTTATTGTCTCAGATATGCTGTTCGGAGACTAGTCACGTGCAGGGTTTCAGGTATGTCGGTTTCACTCCCAGCGGATTAGTGTTTGTTTTTTTTGTTATGTTGGTATTCGGCCTGTTTTGTTTTGCGAGATATTTGCAAATGGAAATAAACAGCATTGAAAATATCTTTTCGTTTTTGTTAGTGCTGTGTTTTTGCCATCATCGACAGTAGCACCTGCATAATAGTTTCCCCACGAATTCCTACATGTAACAGAATCCACCTTAATTTCATTTTATTTTCGATTAGTTGTGAGAGCACGTCGAATATTGTTCATTAAATGGGAGACGAGTTTGGAGTTCTGAAAAGCTTTCGGCTTGAATTACATATTTTGAGGCATCCATGGCATTGTTGCTACTCAAACTATCTTGTGTTCGATACCTACTTTTGGCATTAGCAGGAGAGAGATTGATGGATGACATTTGGAGGCAAGACGCAATTAAGAATATCTACATTTAGTGTCTGCTCGCATTTTCATTTTGTTACGATTATGTCAGTTTCAATTCAGCTGAAACTAAATATCTTATTGCTGTGCGTCAAATGGTTTCATAATGATATTTATAGACAACAAAATTATCTGGCTTTAGTGAGGCTCCTTACAGACGTGCACATCGCACAAGCTGCTGTACGAATTCTTTGGTTGGCTTCACGGTACTCCGCCGCTGATTTCGTTAAGATGGCAGTTTCCACGCTTTTGTGGTTGCTGCGGCTGTCGGTACAAATTGTTGTTTAAAATTTTACTTTTAATGCCAAGACACGATGAAAAGGCACGTGTTTGTAATTAAATTAAATTGATTTAATTTCTTTGTCTTGCATTAAGGCGTGTAATAGAAGATGCACTGCTGCTTTGTTTAGAAAGCAAAAATATATTGTTATTATTATTAGAGGTTTATTTGTATGAACAAAAGTTTTCATAATTATTTAATTAATAAAAAAACAACAAATTATTTACATACATACATATATTTTTAAATGCAGGGAGACCTCGATTATATGTGTGCGGGTCGGTACTGGGCGCATTCTACTTAATCGATTTTCCCCGCTTTTAGAGTAACAGTTTTGATAAGTTTTTCCATTCACTTTTCACTTTTTACGTTCCGAATAATAGAGGTAAACACGATTAATCGATACAAAAAACCAAAAGAAATGTCGTCGATCTCACGACAAACAGCATCAACAGTTTTGGATTTTATTCGGTTGTGTGATGAAAACTGAGCGTTTTGAAAATCACACCTTCTAAAAATCATCGATTTGGATCATATTTCCGGGGATTAGTTTGTGATGATTGCGTTTTTCAAACCACACTGTTATACATTATACTAGATTAGCCCGTGGACTGCTAATGGCTTCCTGGCCGGGTTGAAAAGTTTTAGCTTTGGCCTAAACGTAAATATACAAATTCCGGGTGATGCGAGTCTTCGTTTTTGGCAGTCCAAATGTTATTCAAAGTCCAGTTATATTAAACAATAAGTTGGAAATTACTTTGCTAAGAAGGATTAAAATCTTCCTTTTTGTCCTCGTCGCTAACAAAAATTTGTACTTATTTAATAGTTTCGGCAACAATCTAATATTTTTGCAAGTGCAACTTAGTATCGAATAATTAATTTAATTCCAAGGTGGTCGACTTAAGTGTAAATTTTTCATGTGGAGTTCATTGGAACGAGGATGACGAGTCTTGGAATATTCGAAAACATTTCCTTCCATCACGATCAGTTCACCCTTGTTTTTTTTCCACCCGTCTAATGGCGGATGTTAATTGAAACCATTTCTGTTTCTTCGGCAATGCTTAAACACTAGAGCACCTTTATAAGGTATGATATGATGGATGATTAGCTCAGTGTGAAGAGGTTACTTGGAGAAAAGCCTGGTGGTGTTGGCATTAGATGGCTTCAATTCAGCTTCTCTGTAAAAGTGCCATTTGCTGAGATCTCCATAGAAAATGAATCCTATAAAAACAATCGTCGGGTTAAACATTATTACAAGGTTTTTGACTTCTTGTCCTACGAAGCGGAGGCCTTGTTTTTTCTTTTGGAAAGCTGAATGTCAAAAGGTCGTGCCTCTCTCTCATCAATTAATAAATCGCTGAGAATGCGATTGGGTTGTTTGTGCGCGTTTATGCGAACTTAACAAAAGGATAGCAGTTGTGAGAGGTTATTCATAAACATTTTTAATCCCAAACTGGCAGTACCGGGCTTCGAGGTCTACCTGCCTCAACTGGTAAATATTTAAAGTTCGTGATATTTTGAAAAAAATTGTTTATTGTCGAACTTTAAAGTATGACGAAATAAATGGCAGGCCAGTTCCTTAAATCTATATGCGATAGTTCCCTTTATATATACTTTATGTAGTCCATAAAATGAACTTGTTGAGTTAGTTCCGGATTATAGAATATGTCATTTTACTATTTTTGTTTAAGTATTTTCTTTTTATATTTTGGCAAATATGTTCTTATAAGAAGTAGTAAAATTAGACAAAATTCACAATTGTTTGCATGTGAAAGTCTGAAAGTCGCATTTAAAATGTCTAATAAATTCAATGGCGAACGTTTCTCAAAATAATTAAGTAGAACTCATTTTGATGGAATAAACATTTGCCTGCTTCGAATTAACTAAAACGAAATTGGTGATTCTCGATGAATGCGCTGAAGAGGGGGGAAAATTTGTTTAAATTCTACTTTAACAAGTTTGATAATTTGTCATGGAACTACAACTGCTAATTTGACAAGTGCAATAAATTATTTATAACAACAAGATCATTTGAATATATTTTGCTTAATTATCTGCCATTAACTTTGTTTGAAATCTCTCAATTTTTATTTGATTCGCACGCTGAAATGATAAAACTATTTTAAAATATATCGCGCGCTACGCACATTGGATTATCTTTTTTCCTTTTTTTTCAAAAATTGTACACTGTCCTGAACATATAGTACGTTCATATTTTATTTTAGTTTGTTTATAAGAGACATACAATTTAGAAGTGTTTGGCTTGTGATTTGAATGATTTTTCATCAAATTTTTGTGTAAAAAATGGAATTAAGCACTTAAGAGCACTTGATGTCTTTACGCTGGCCCAGAAAACTTTTTGCAAATTATGGCCCCATTTTAATGAAAGGTGAGACACTGGAAGAATCTTCGAATGGCTGTAAGAAACAGTTGCCGGGCATGTTGGCATATCGGAATCCGGAATTGACGTCAACGGCGATTTGATTTGTTGGTGACGAATCATGTCTATCAGTGCCAATGGGCGACGATTAAGGAGATAAACCTGGAATTGCGGAGAGAGCTCGGCACATACCAAAAAGGTAACATGACAACTTCGCGGGATTTGGAGACTGCTTTGAAGGGGACAAATTACAAGTTGATGAATAAATAAATAATTTTTGAGAAAAATGCAAATTAAACTTATTTTTTGAACAGATTTCATGTACAACTGCCATTTAGATACCGGGCATTGAGCCTGAGGAATTATAGTATAAATTTTTATTATGTTAAAATTGTAAAGAAATTAATTTTTTCAACATGAATTGCACAATTTGTTTAATAGAATAGTACATTTTTGAAAATTAGCACAAAAGTCGTTTCATAAAACGAAAAAATCGCCCAAAAAAGTCGTTTGAGATAATTTAAAGTCGCACTAAAAATCGTTTCATAAAACGAAAAAATCGCCCAAAAAAAGTCTTTTGAGAAAATAAAAGTCGCCCATCTTTATTTATATAAAACAACAAAAAGGAAAATAAAGCTAAAGTTATGATATTTTGGAAAAAATTCAAACATTTCCTACTAAAGCCCCATGAGCCAGTTGAATCCATTTTAATATTTCATTTCTGCACATCATCTGCATATAAATACATTTTAGGTTTTTTAGTACGTTTTAGGGAAGCAGTAGTGTTTCGCTATTTGTTTATTATATGGCAGGGATGAGTAAGTCAGAATTTAATTGCTGCTGTTTTGACTGTTCAGTGTACAGTCAAAGATTGCGTGTTTTATTGTTGTATTTGTGTTTTTTGTTATTGTGTTTATTGGAACAAATTTGTTTTTATACCTGAGTCTTTGGTAGGTATCGAACCTACGACCTCTGGACTGATCCATCGCGGCACTCTGAAAAACGAAACGTGACACAATTTTTTTTTTTATTTTTAAACGAAGAGGTTTTTATAAAAGAAAAGAAAATCTAATTAAATGGCTTTATTTGAGATGAACGTGTTCGAAGCATCCAAGTATTTAACAAAATCCCGTTACCAACCTTAAAAATATATATTTTTGCACAAAAGCTACCGTATCAGTTTAACGCGCATATAAAACAAATCAAACCTTTAACATTTTGTAAACTTGTTTTATAAAACGAAACTGTTTTTTTTTTTTTTGCATCCCAGGCCTTAAAAGGTATAACTTTTCTAAATTTATTTTGAGAACTCTCAGCTGTAACTGAATGCACGAATAGAAATTCTTTTTTTTTGTGTTTTTTTTTTTATTAATTTTCAATAAAAATTTGCATATTCATTAATGGTTTTTTATTATACGTTGTCGTTTAAATGGAAACAATGTGATATATAAACTTAAAGTCTTAATACAATAATTGTCTGAATACTTACTTCATTAATTATTTAAATACTTACGACCTTTTGTGTTCGAAAACTTTATTCGATTATTATTGTAAAATTTTTAAACAAAAACACGGCTTAGGGACAACCCTTATTACAGTTCTTTCAATGGCTTTACACTGTCAAATCCAAATACCTTTGTACGGACTGACTAACTCTTAAAATCTAAAATATATTCCCATAATATATGTCGAAGTACTTTCCAGAAATGCTGTTCGATCTTGTGTTGTTGATTTCAGGTCTATTAATATCATGCCTCCGTTGGAAACCACCTTCTAAAGAATCAATATTTCAAGAGCCATTTGTTTCCTTAAATTCTTCGAAACAAGTTCCCTAAATTATTAGGCATCCATTCGCTTTACGTACTCTTTAGGAAAACTTTTAATATCAATCTCTCATGTCAATCTCAAAAACAGTGAAGTTTAAAATTTCGGACGCATTATGATAAGATGTTGTGGATAATTAGTGAGGCCAGCTCGTTGGCTACCGAGCGCAGAGGTCCAGAAATCGAACCCCAACTACAGCCGAGCTGGAATAAAGTTTTTGCCCCTATCGACTAATCTGCTATCAGTAGTAAAGCCTCTGCTGTGACGTTTTTTGTACTAAAAAAATTGTACTTGTAAAAAAAATTGTACTATATTAAAACAATTAGTTAAAAATAAGCAGAAATTATGTGCGAAAAGTGGATTTTTGAATAAATTATTTGAGGTGCAGCAAACGTTCATATAAATTTCTTACTTAAATATACGAGTATTTCAACTTTCGCTGCTGCATGAAGAACTTCCACCTCTTTTACTTTTGGCGACGAATATTCGCGATCAAAAATTTGTCGTTCCTCGCAATTGCTTTCCTTGGCATAAAGCGAACACACGAATTAAATAAATTTAAAAAATTCTCTGCAAAAATTAGAAAAATCAATCATCTTCTGAATCTCTCTAAATTAGAGGTTAGAATTTTTCTTTCATCCTGGATAGAAGGTTTTTCAATCAGCGCGGCTAAATATTGGCTGCTTGTAACTGGTGGATTTAGTCCCCTTTAATCTACAAATATATAGAATGGGTGATCTTTTCTTTTGGGGAAAGGATTTAGGTCTTCAAGACTTAGAGCTGAGGGAGCACATCACAGAAGTAACGCGTTCACTAATTATCTTCGTTCAACACAGACTTAATTGTTAGAACAACCATTCCCCACCGCGGGAACTGGGCATTTCGCTTTCCGGAGTATAGAGACCCCAAACTCCTGAATATTTCTGTATAAGTCCGGTTGGTATGAACAAAAACTGTATGTGTCATAAGGACTTTATTATGGCTTCTTTAATTTAAATATAAAAATCTTTATGGGCATAATTCACAAAAAACTAAAGTGCTTTTGAATTCGAATATTCATTTCAAGTTCAATACTTTATTTCGATTCATACTATTTTATATATTTTAAATATTAAAAGAAAAGAATTTCTTACACAACTTCTAACAGTCCCTGCCTGGGGCAATACATTTTCAAACGGAAAGTATTTACATAAATCAGCAATTTTAAGATCACGAGGCAAAACTGGCTTCGATTCCCACTAAAAGCTGAAACGTTTTCCAAATCGCAAGACTTGGAAACGGTTTGAAGTATTTCTCAGAATGCATTTGTAGTTATTTTGCAACCGGTGTTCGAGTACATATTGCGTAATTTGAATATAATAAAATAAAAATTAAATTCTATTCACGGTTCATTTAAAGAAACGTTAATAGTTTGTTTTGCAAATGAAACGATATTTAAATACAAGTTACATATGAACACATGTATGTGTGTATGTGAATTAGGAACAAATGCGACCAACTATGAAATTAAGGCAACAACAACAAAATCATCTAATAATTTATTGGCTATTTGAAATGTGAAAACGTTTTACGATGGTGCCGCCATATCCAATTTTATACAAAAAAAAAACAACACTCTACTAAATTTAACTTTTTAAATACCAGTAATTTTTTTTTTACTCAGACAAATCGTCTTGTAAACAATTCATGTAAAAATAATAAAAATTAAATATTCATAAAAAATGCCCAATGCGACGTGAAGAGCCATTCGATTCAACAAATTCAAAGAAAACAACTCAACGCTGTGTCTCCCTCTCTTTCGCTCTCTCTCTGTTGTTGTTGCTTATTATTGTTGTATTTATAAGACTCCAAAAACAAAAACACAACAAAGAAACGTGTTTCCATAAAAAATTAATTATTACGCGTAGTAAATGCTTTTATTTGAAAACATATTCCCCCTAAAAAAAACTTTCATATTTTGCTCCCACATGTTCGTTAAAATTGTTTACAGCAGTCAAGGGTTTGGTGGTGGGGGGAGAGGGTGGGAGGTAGAGAATTAATTAAACTGCCATTTATTAAATACACCCTTTTTAACAATTCTCGTGTCATGGTCTAATCGGACCACCCCTCCCAAACCGCTTACTAGGGAATCGAAATCTAAGGATGACGTTAAACAACGCAACTGAGGACACTTAATATTTCGGTCCTTTCAAGTTAAAGACGCAATTTAATTAGTTGTCATACAATAATTTAATAAAAAATGGGTAATACACAACAACAACAACTTGAAAAAAAATATTTCTGTTTTTAAAACATAATTTTTCTGTCTCCCGAAGGTTGAGGATTTTCGATAAAACATTGCAACGAATTTTGAATATTCTAAAGTTGGAAGTTCTAAATTTATGATTTGAGCAGATTGAAAACTTGACGGCCTTTTGGTTTTCAAGTACCTGACAAATGCATAACCACTGTTGTCAACTTTCTATAAATTTTCCCAGTTACTTGCCAGTTAAAGGACATATTGAATCAAATCCTGTAGATGTGTTTTTCTTTGTTGCAATTTTTATCTACTGTTATTCCTTATTCTGTGGTGTTTGAAGTATTTGAAAACTTCCAAAGCAGGTTCCAAACTTGTGACAAGCCCAAACAGTTCTGTCAATATTTAGGTTCATATACTAAAAAATTTATAATTAGGTGGTGTTGGTCGATGAGTACAGCCTGTGTCCCAAATAGACAGCTGTCTAAGTATTTGAGCCATTCTGTGATATTGAAGAGTGGCGCATAAATTTCTAATACTCGGCTTACGCAAACCAGTGCCCCAGACTACTGAGGGCTGGACGACTGTTTCCTGTTTCCCAACACCCAATAACTTGTCAATACAAATATTAACCTTAAAACGTCCAACTGTTTAAAAAACGCATCCGTTGCGTAGCACGTTCATCGATATACCGAAGACCGTCTTTGACCACTCATATAAAAAGCAAAACTCCTCATTTGTTATTTTGCCTATACCTCCATGTAGGAACAATCCACGCCAGAACCTGCCCTGGCTACATTTTGCTCCCAAGAGTCGGGCAGCATTGCATTCTTGTCTTCGAATATTTTTATTGAAATTGATCACACTGGAAATTGATAACTGGTAAATAGATAATATGGAGCTGTCTATCTTTGGACTCACGTCCCTCCTAAATCAAACGTTTGATGGCGAATGGAATTGGATACCGGATCTTTCCGCCACTTGGTTGTATGCCCACTTTCTGTTAGAGATATTTTGGAGCTCAAGCTTCGTTTAAGAGATCTTCCCAGGCAGGACATCAATGAGTCCAGAAGAGGACACATGCGCCGCAAAATAGTGAAAACAACTCATATAGTTTTAAAACCCAGTTGTCGTCGACAGACCGTTTCTACTCGTATTTTGAAAAGGTTTCAATTTGCTGCTCAAATTATCTCTAGATGTATAAGAGCAAAAATTGTTTGTGTATTACCAGGAATGCCCGCCCTTTCAATGGCCTTGCGTCATCGAAATCCACAATTATGTTAAGTTTCGTTTCATATTTTTCCCCTCTGTTGATTTTTGTTGTTGTTGCTGTTGCCGTTTTTCATATGAAGTACATTTTCTTGTGGTTGCTTTAATTACTGTTCTTGGCCAAGTTGCTTGCAAATTGTTTGCAACAGAATCCGTTTGATTAAAAAGATTAAATTAATTTTTGTTTCAGGGACTTGACTGGGGGGACTGGGGGGCTGCCTGCCATGTAAAGTTCATGTAATTGCGAGCAAACGTTCTCGAAATGTGTGCCAACAATTGATCCGAGTAGATATTAAAAAGAAAAAGCTGATTAGCTGCTAATTACTGCTACTGCTTGAAATTAATCGTTAAGTGTTTTCATAATGACTAATAGCGGCAGTCCTTTCACACATGACGCAATTTGTTTTATTTAGTTTTCACTTTCCGTCATAAATTTGTGATTGATGAGCAACTGGTTATTGAGTACAACATCCATTTGTGGTAATTTCCGCAGGTTGTGGTGATATAGGGAAATGCTAAACACCTTCATAGTTTTGTTTAGTCTTAAGGGACCGGCCCAAATATGATTTATATTCAATTAATGGCTGGATTTGAAGTTAGAAAATATTATTTTTTTTTTTACCATTTTTAATTGTTTACCCAGTTGTTTGTTTACGAATACCAGCACCAAGCAGGATGGGGCCTAGGGGTAATAATTTTTCTCCCGTTGTTTAAGTTGCATATACAAAAACGGGCTGTGCCATCGTGGCGAATTTTTCGTTCAGTTTTCTGTCAGAATGCATATTTCCCCCAAAAGGGATCAGGTTTTATCTTGGCATACTCCTCAAGCCAGGGCAATCTGTTTTTCGGGATATAGAGGGATAGGTTTGCCTCGGCTGCCACTCTGGGAAGTTAATGATGATTGAGATTAATATGTTGAGTCTTCACGAAGGATCCATTGGCCGGACGAATGCCAACAAGCCCACAGAATGCCTTTGAAATTCTGGCGTTGGTCATAAGTTGAGGAGACTTCCTTGGCTGAAAACGTCTGGATATGGCCTAAGGAAGAGGCTTGCAAAAATACTGGGGTAGACAGACTACCCATTGAGGTGCTGTAGTCTTGCAACAGTTTCTGTTCTTCGTAGATGGTGGGAAATGTCAAGGCGAGCTGGTTAAGGCCTGGTGTTCCCCGCAGGTTTCGGGCTACCAACTCAGTAGCTTTGTCTTCTTTTAACTGTCTAGGGAATTAGCGGCAGAAACAATTAGATAGCCCGAACTGTCCAGTAAGGGGCTGTTATGTGCCGTGCCCATATTTTGCAAGAAGTTGCCATTTCTGTGTGCCTGGTAAGCCACATGGGGCGGTAGTGAGCCGTCGACAACTTCATTCCAGTGGGGTAGTTCTACTGTCACATTAGGCCATCAACTCAGAATGCACAGATGTACAAATGCTTGCAAAAAGTGCCTTTGCCCAAAATAAAAACTAGCGAAAGAAATGCAATCAGCTGTCGCTGTGATGCCATCTTGTGAAATTAATTCCGCTATTGAAATGTTTGAAAAAAAATGTTGCGCAAGAAAATCAGTTAAGTTTTCTGAAAATAAGAAAAACCCAACCAACTTCAGACCTCTTTTTATTTTATTTTCGGCGAAAAATGTTTGAAGCCGACAAAAAGAATTCGCCTTAAAATTAACTTCTGTTTTTTCTTTTTTTTTGCTGATGTGTCGCTTTTTTCACTTTTCTGCTGCTGCTTTAAAAACGTCTTAAACACAGATACGAGTAGTTTTGTTGTTGTTGTTGTTGTTATTTAAGAGTTAAAAATTCATCATTTCAGAAAATGAAAAATCGTGATTTAATTTGAAGTGACCTTGAGAAATAAAAATAAATGAATAAAAATATAAATCAAATTGAAAATAGTATAAACGAACACAGAAATGCGTAATAAGCAGCGTAATTTAATATTGATGTTTATTAATGCGTCGCTTTGCGGGAGGAGAGCGCTGAGACGCGTATAAATCAGCTGGTGAGCGACCCCTAAACAGACATCGAATTGTAAAAGTTTGTGTGTGCGCTGTTGTAATTGAGCTGGAAACTTAAAAGTTCAGCGTAGCAACTTCATGTTCCGAACGAAAAACCAATGACTGACTGTGCAAGCGGCCCAGCAGCCCTTTTAACACAAGCATTACACAATGAGGGAGGGCGTTTGCACGCTGTTTGCCTAATCAATGTCATAACCAACTTCAAATGACTGTCAAGAATTCTACTGAATTTTTTCTTCGTCATAGAGCTTTTCATAAATACATTCAGATGTACAAAAATATGTATTTGTTTCGAATGAAACCGAAAGCAAGTTTTAAGCAGTTTATAACTTTTGAACAGCAAAAGTTGACTAATAAAACTCTACAAATGAATAAAAAAAAAACAGACAAAAGAATTTTTAAATGCCTGCAACTTTCCTAAAACGAAAGCTTCAACTTTTTCATCTCTCATCAATTTATTTTATGATGTATTAAAAATTTAAATAAAAATACTAAAACCACGTTTTGTTAAAAAACAAAAAATTGTGAAACATCTACTTCGTATCTGTATTTAATCGTTTAATTAATAAGATTTCGTATCGTGGAAGAGCATGAAATTAAAAACTGCACCGTTTTTCGTTTTGTGACAAAACAAATTAAAATGATTTCTTTTTTATGGCATTTTGGGGCATCTTTTTTTTAATTTTATTTATTCCCTCTAAATAAACATTTTAAAGCGTTTTTAAAAATATAAATTTGCATATAAAGGATGTCTTGTAGCATGTCTTGGAGGCTCCTCTCTAAATTTTGCCCCTCGAAACGCGGACATTTTACTGCTCTCAACAGTCCGAGAGTCGACGTTTCGTGGCCAAATTCGAAACGACTGGTTTGGTAATCAACCATCAGCCATCAGGCGTCAGTCAGGTTGGCCGTATCGTAAAAGTTTTCAACAGAATCAGAGACATTCAATTTGTCGCATTGTTTAAGAGTTAAAATTAAATTAACGCCAGTCCTTTCACTTTCAACTTCACTATCGCTTGACAACTTAGACACTGTCTCTGCTCACGAAAATAAATCAATAGGTTATTTTTGATAGCAGAAGGCGCAATTCATTTCAATTTGATACAATTTCTATTTATGGAATAAAACCAACTTTTTGTGAGGGTAAAGCCGGCCACTCAGGTACAGTTTTAACTGTCAGTTTCAACTGTTCAGTTATAACTGACAGACTTAACTGTGAACTGAGATGTACACACACGTGCAGTTCAATACTTCAGTTTTTAACATGGATTCGAACGAGCAGGACGGTTTGGGCGCTCTCGGTGTACTTTTTCAAATTTTACAAAAAATAAAAAATAAACAGCGTAAACAGTGATGCAAGAAGTGGTTATTACAACGAAATTTTTTTGTCCGCGTCAGGTTCTACTTCTTGTTACTGCGTCGCCAGCTTGTTGTAGGTAGCATCCTTTTGGCGCGATCATGGTACTCGCTACATTTAACTTGCCATAGGCAAGGTTCAGATCTACATATATATTGCAATAAAATCAACTATCACTTGGTTCTGTTTACACTACATGATACGCACTCTCGCTCGACACAAATTGAACTGAGAACGGTACAGTTGAAACCCCACACACGTTCACTTCAGTTGAAACTGTCAGTTAAAAATATAAAAATTTTAAATTTCTCAGTTAAACTGAACAGTTGAGTTGAACTGTCAGTTATTACCCAGTTAAAACTGTACGTGAGTGGCCGGCTTAACATAAACCTTTTTTTATTTGAAACATACTCGTAACATCGTTTAAATGTCGCTGGTGGCTTTTTATAGTGTCACACCGGTTCAAGCGATCGAATTGCCAGTGAATCCGCAACAAAAGCATGCGGCCGATTACATCTTATTCAGCATTCCCAACATTGAAATTTCAAATCGCACCAAAATGAAGAAAAAAACGCGCCATAAAAAAAGACGCATCACGTTTAGAATTTAATTTTTATTTAAAATATTCATTGAATTAATTTTGCATAAAAAGTATAATATTTTTGTATGAAAAATAAATATAACAATAGAATAGTTAAAAAAAATAAAACTTAACAAAAATTAAAAAAAAAAATTAATAAATTTGTTGGTATTCATTTGTATAAGATAATATGGGTGTGAAGATAAATTTGAAAATTTTTAACCCCAGACTCAAACCTGCAATATTAACATACCTCTGTTAATTAAGTAGCAGGGCTCTGTTAAGCCTAAAAAATTTATATTTTGCACTGCAAATGCATTTAAAACTAACAAATTGGTAATAATTATATTGAAAAATAAAATAATATATATCTAAAAAAATATTCTATAAAGTGCCATAAAAATTGGAAATAAACGCATTCATTAAAGAAAGACAGTTTAAGAAAGTTCATAAAAATTCTTGTTGAACACTCAGACAATATGGATTCATTGCACTACATAAGTAGCAGGCAATGCTTTTCTGTGCCAGCAATACAAAAAGCCAGCCTGCAAAAGCTGCTATGCATTTATTTATGGAACAACCCTCTTTAATTACCCTTATCATAAATACGAAGACCCTATATCCATATCATAATATGGAGCAAAACCCATATGACAAATAAGAAGACCCTATTCAAAAAGGCATAATGGTCCTGCCTTTTTTAAAAAAGTTTAATATGGAAGTAATATTCGTATTATTAATATGAATACTGATAGACTTGGATCCATCCTAATATTTATATGGATTTTTTCAAAAATTTCTTCAAATTATAATAGTTTTAATATATTTGAAAAGAACACTATCGATACTTTAGTTAAGTTTTTCCGAATTTCGCTTATTTTTCGCGATTATTTTCGCTTATTATCGAGCAATACCACTATATTAAATGCGAAGATCATATATTGAAAAGGGGGGACCCTTACCATAATATCGAGCAATACCCCTATAATAAATGCGAAGACCATATATTGAAAAGGGGGGACCCTTACCATAATATCGAGCAATACCCCTATAATAAATACGAAGACCATATATTGAAAAGGGGGGACCCTTACCATAATATCGAGCAATACCCCTATATTAAATACGAAGACCATATATTGAAAAGGGGGGACCCTTACCATAATATCGAGCAATACCCCTATATTAAATACTAAGACCATGTATTGAAAAGGGGGGACCCTTACCATAATATCGAGCAATACCCCTATATTAAATACGAAGACCATATATTGAAAAGGGGGGACCCTTACCATAATATCGAGCAATACCCCTATAATAAATACGAAGACCATATATTGAAAAGGGGGGACCCTTACCATAATATCGAGCAATACCCCTATATTAAATACGAAGACCATATATTGAAAAGGGGGGACCCTTACCATAATATCGAGCAATACCCCTATATTAAATACGAAGACCATATATTGAAAAGGGGGGACCCTTACCATAATATCGAGCAATACCCCTATAATAAATACGAAGACCATATATTGAAAAGGGGGGACCCTTACCATAATATCGAGCAATACCCCTATAATAAATACGAAGACCATATATTGAAAAGGGGGGACCCTTACCATAATATCGAGCAATACCCCTATATTAAATACGAAGACCATATATTGAAAAGGGGGGACCCTTACCATAATATCGAGCAATACCCCTATATTAAATACGAAGACCATATATTGAAAAGGGGGGACCCTTACCATAATATCGAGCAATACCCCTATAATAAATACGAAGACCATATATTGAAAAGGGGGGACCCTTACCATAATATCGAGCAATACCCCTATATTAAATACGAAGACCATATATTGAAAAGGGGGGACCCTTACCATAATATCGAGCAATACCCCTATAATAAATACGAAGACCATATATTGAAAAGGGGGACCCTTACCATAATATCGAGCAATACCCCTATAATAAATACGAAGACCATATATTGAAAAGGGGGGACCCTTACCATAATATCGAGCAATACCCCTATAATAAATACGAAGACCATATATTGAAAAGGGGGACCCTTACCATAATATCGAGCAATACCCCTATAATAAATACGAAGACCATATATTGAAAAGGGGGGACCCTTACCATAATATCGAGCAATACCCCTATATTAAATACGAAGACCATATATTGAAAAGGGGGGACCCTTACCATAATATCGAGCAATACCCCTATAATAAATACGAAGACCATATATTGAAAAGGGGGGACCCTTACCATAATATCGAGCAATACCCCTATAATAAATACGAAGACCATATATTGAAAAGGGGGGACCCTTACCATAATATCGAGCAATACCCCTATAATAAATACGAAGACCATATATTGAAAAGGGGGGACCCTTACCATAATATCGAGCAATACCCCTATAATAAATACGAAGACCATATATTGAAAAGGGGGGACCCTTACCATAATATCGAGCAATACCCCTATAATAAATACGAAGACCATATATTGAAAAGGGGGGACCCTTACCATAATATCGAGCAATACCCCTATAATAAATACGAAGACCATATATTGAAAAGGGGGGACCCTTACCATAATATCGAGCAATACCCCTATAATAAATACGAAGACCATATATTGAAAAGGGGGGACCCTTACCATCATATCGAGCAATACCCCTATAATAAATACGAAGACCATATATTGAAAAGGGGGGACCCTTACCATAATATCGAGCAATACCCCTATAATAAATACGAAGACCATATATTGAAAAGGGGGGACCCTTACCATCATATCGAGCAATACCCCTATAATAAATACGAAGACCATATATTGAAAAGGGGGGACCCTTACCATAATATCGAGCAATACCCCTATAATAAATACGAAGACCATATATTGAAAAGGGGGGACCCTTACCATAATATCGAGCAATACCCCTATAATAAATACGAAGACCATATATTGAAAAGGGGGGACCCTTACCATAATATCGAGCAATACCCCTATATTAAATACGAAGACCATATATTGAAAAGGGGGGACCCTTACCATAATATCGAGCAATACCCCTATAATAAATACGAAGACCATATATTGAAAAGGGGGGGACCCTTACCATAATATCGAGCAATACCCCTATAATAAATACGAAGACCATATATTGAAAAGGGGGGACCCTTACCATAATATCGAGCAATACCCCTATAATAAATACGAAGACCATATATTGAAAAGGGGGGACCCTTACCATAATATCGAGCAATACCCCTATAATAAATACGAAGACCATATATTGAAAAGGGGGGACCCTTACCATAATATCGAGCAATACCCCTATAATAAATACGAAGACCATATATTGAAAAGGGGGGACCCTTACCATAATATCGAGCAATACCCCTATATTAAATACGAAGACCATATATTGAAAAGGGGGGACCCTTACCATAATATCGAGCAATACCCCTATAATAAATACGAAGACCATATATTGAAAAGGGGGGACCCTTACCATAATATCGAGCAATACCCCTATAATAAATACGAAGACCATATATTGAAAAGGGGGGACCCTTACCATAATATCGAGCAATACCCCTATAATAAATACGAAGACCATATATTGAAAAGGGGGGACCCTTACCATAATATCGAGCAATACCCCTATAATAAATACGAAGACCATATATTGAAAAGGGGGGACCCTTACCATAATATCGAGCAATACCCCTATAATAAATACGAAGACCATATATTGAAAAGGGGGGACCCTTACCATAATATCGAGCAATACCCCTATAATAAATACGAAGACCATATATTGAAAAGGGGGGACCCTTACCATAATATCGAGCAATACCCCTATAATAAATACGAAGACCATATATTGAAAAGGGGGGACCCTTACCATAATATCGAGCAATACCCCTATATTAAATACGAAGACCATATATTGAAAAGGGGGGACCCTTACCATAATATCGAGCAATACCCCTATAATAAATACGAAGACCATATATTGAAAAGGGGGGACCCTTACCATAATATCGAGCAATACCCCTATAATAAATACGAAGACCATATATTGAAAAGGGGGGACCCTTACCATAATATCGAGCAATACCCCTATATTAAATACGAAGACCATATATTGAAAAGGGGGGACCCTTACCATAATATCGAGCAATACCCCTATAATAAATACGAAGACCATATATTGAAAAGGGGGGACCCTTACCATAATATCGAGCAATACCCCTATAATAAATACGAAGACCATATATTGAAAAGGGGGGACCCTTACCATAATATCGAGCAATACCCCTATAATAAATACGAAGACCATATATTGAAAAGGGGGGACCCTTACCATAATATCGAGCAATACCCCTATAATAAATACGAAGACCATATATTGAAAAGGGGGGACCCTTACCATAATATCGAGCAATACGCCTATATTAAATACGAAGACCATATATTGAAAAGGGGGGACCCTTACCATAATATCGAGCAATACCCCTATAATAAATACGAAGACCATATATTGAAAAGGGGGGACCCTTACCATAATATCGAGCAATACCCCTATAATAAATACGAAGACCATATATTGAAAAGGGGGGACCCTTACCATAATATCGAGCAATACCCCTATAATAAATACGAAGACCATATATTGAAAAGGGGGGACCCTTACCATAATATCGAGCAATACCCCTATAATAAATACGAAGACCATATATTGAAAAGGGGGGACCCTTACCATAATATCGAGCAATACCCCTATAATAAATACGAAGACCATATATTGAAAAGGGGGGACCCTTACCATAATATCGAGCAATACCCCTATAATAAATACGAAGACCATATATTGAAAAGGGGGGACCCTTACCATAATATCGAGCAATACCCCTATATTAAATACGAAGACCATATATTGAAAAGGGGGGACCCTTACCATAATATCGAGCAATACCCCTATATTAAATACGAAGACCATATATTGAAAAGGGGGGACCCTTACCATAATATCGAGCAATACCCCTATAATAAATACGAAGACCATATATTGAAAAGGGGGGACCCTTACCATAACATCGAGCAATACCCCTATATTAAATACGAAGACCATATATTGAAAAGGGGGACCCTTACCATAATATCGAGCAATACCCCTATAATAAATACGAAGACCATATATTGAAAAGGGGGGACCCTTACCATAATATCGAGCAATACCCCTATAATAAATACGAAGACCATATATTGAAAAGGGGGGACCCTTACCATAATATCGAGCAATACCCCTATAATAAATACGAAGACCATATATTGAAAAGGGGGGACCCTTACCATAATATCGAGCAATACCCCTATAATAAATACGAAGACCATATATTGAAAAGGGGGGACCCTTACCATAATATCGAGCAATACCCCTATATTAAATACGAAGACCATATATTGAAAAGGGGGGACCCTTACCATAATATCGAGCAATACCCCTATAATAAATACGAAGACCATATATTGAAAAGGGGGGACCCTTACCATAATATCGAGCAATACCCCTATAATAAATACGAAGACCATATATTGAAAAGGGGGGACCCTTACCATAATATCGAGCAATACCCCTATATTAAATACGAAGACCATATATTGAAAAGGGGGGACCCTTACCATAATATCGAGCAATACCCCTATAATAAATACGAAGACCATATATTGAAAAGGGGTCGAACGGGAAATCGATACTTTAGTTAAGTTTTTTCAAATTTCGCTTATTTTTGCGATAAAATCAATATTTGCGGCGATACAGCCACTTTTCTAAAAAAGTTAATAGGGAAGTAATATTTTTATTATAAAAATGAATACTGATAGACTTGGATCCATCCTAATATTTATATGGATTTTTTCAAAAATTTCTTCAAATTACTATAGTTTTAAAATATTTGAAAAGAGCACTATCGATACTTTAGTTAAGTTTTTTCGAATTTCGCTTATTTTTGCGATAAAATCAATATTTGCGGAGATACAGCCACTTTTCTAAAAAAGTTAATAGGGAAGTAATATTTTTATTATAAAAATGAATACTGATAGACTTGGATCCATCCTAATATTTATATGGATTTTTTCAAAAATTTCTTCAAATTACAATAGTTTTAAAATATTTGAAAAGAGCACTATCGATACTTTAGATAAGTTTTTCCGAATTTCGCTTATTTTTCGCGATTATTTTCGCTTATTATCGAGCAATACCACTATATTAAATACGAAGACCATATATTGAAAAGGGGGGACCCTTACCATAATATCGAGCAATACCCCTAAATTAAATACGAAGACCATATATTGAAAAGGGGTACCCTTACTATAATATCGATCAATACCCCTATAATAAATACGAAGACCATATATTGAAAAGGGGGGACCCTCACCATAATATCGAACAATACCCCTATAATAAATACGAAGACCATATATTGAAAAGGGGGGACCCTTACCATAATATCGAGCAATACCCCTAAATTAAATACGAAGACCATATATTGAAAAGGGGGGACCCTTACCATAATATCGAGCAATACCCCTATAATAAATACGAAGACCATATATTGAAAAGGGGGACCCTTACCATAATATCGAGCAATACCCCTATATTAAATACGAAGACCATATATTGAAAAGGGGTACCCTTACTATAATATCGAGCAATACCCCTATAATAAATACGAAGACCATATATTGAAAAGGGGGGACCCTCACCATAATATCGAACAATACCCCTATAATAAATACGAAGACCATATATTGAAAAGGGGGGACCCTTACCATAATATCGAGCAATACCCCTATATTAAATACGAAGACCATATATTGAAAAGGGGGACCCTTACCATAATATCGAGCAATACCCCTATAATAAATACGAAGACCATATATTGAAAAGGGGGACCCTTACCATAATATCGAGCAATACCCCTATATTAAATACGAAGACCATATATTGAAAAGGGGGGACCCTTCCCATAATATCGAGCAATACCCCTATAATAAATACGAAGACCATATATTGAAAAGGGGGACCCTTACCATAATATCGAGCAATACCCCTATATTAAATACGAAGACCATATATTGAAAAGGGGGGACCCTTCCCATAATATCGAGCAATACCCCTATAATAAATACGAAGACCATATATTGAAAAGGGGGGACCCTTACCATAATATCGAGCAATACCCCTATAATAAATACGAAGACCATATATTGAAAAGGGGGGACCCTTACCATAATATCGAGCAATACCCCTAAATTAAATACGAAGACCATATATTGAAAAGGGGGGACCCTTACCATAATATCGAGCAATACCCCTATAATAAATACGAAGACCATATATTGAAAAGGGGGGACCCTTACCATAATATCGAGCAATACCCCTATATTAAATACGAAGACCATATATTGAAAAGGGGGGACCCTTACCATAATATCGAGCAATACCCCTATAATAAATACGAAGACCATATATTGAAAAGGGGGGACCCTTACCATAATATCGAGCAATACCCCTATATTAAATACGAAGACCATATATTGAAAAGGGGGGACCCTTACCATAATATCGAGCAATACCCCTATAATAAATACGAAGACCATATATTGAAAAGGGGGGACCCTTACCATAATATCGAGCAATACCCCTATATTAAATACGAAGACCATATATTGAAAAGGGGGGACCCTTACCATAATATCGAGCAATACCCCTATAATAAATACGAAGACCATATATTGAAAAGGGGGGACCCTTACCATAATATCGAGCAATACCCCTATATTAAATACGAAGACCATATATTGAAAAGGGGGGACCCTTACCATAATATCGAGCAATACCCCTATAATAAATACGAAGACCATATATTGAAAAGGGGGGACCCTTACCATAATATCGAGCAATACCCCTATATTAAATACGAAGACCATATATTGAAAAGGGGGGACCCTTACCATAATATCGAGCAATACCCCTATAATAAATACGAAGACCATATATTGAAAAGGGGGGACCCTTACCATAATATCGAGCAATACCCCTATAATAAATACGAAGACCATATATTGAAAAGGGGGGACCCTTACCATAATATCGAGCAATACCCCTATAATAAATACGAAGACCATATATTGAAAAGGGGGGACCCTTACCATAATATCGAGCAATACCCCTATATTAAATACGAAGACCATATATTGAAAAGGGGGGACCCTTACCATAATATCGAGCAATACCCCTATAATAAATACGAAGACCATATATTGAAAAGGGGGGACCCTTACCATAATATCGAGCAATACCCCTATAATAAATACGAAGACCATATATTGAAAAGGGGGGACCCTTACCATAATATCGAGCAATACCCCTATAATAAATACGAAGACCATATATTGAAAAGGGGGGACCCTTACCATAATATCGAGCAATACCCCTATATTAAATACGAAGACCATATATTGAAAAGGGGGGACCCTTACCATAATATCGAGCAATACCCCTATAATAAATACGAAGACCATATATTGAAAAGGGGGGACCCTTACCATAATATCGAGCAATACCCCTATAATAAATACGAAGACCATATATTGAAAAGGGGGGACCCTTACCATAATATCGAGCAATACCCCTATAATAAATACGAAGACCATATATTGAAAAGGGGGGACCCTTACCATAATATCGAGCAATACCCCTATAATAAATACGAAGACCATATATTGAAAAGGGGGGACCCTTACCATAATATCGAGCAATACCCCTATATTAAATACGAAGACCATATATTGAAAAGGGGGGACCCTTACCATAATATCGAGCAATACCCCTATAATAAATACGAAGACCATATATTGAAAAGGGGGGACCCTTACCATAATATCGAGCAATACCCCTATATTAAATACGAAGACCATATATTGAAAAGGGGGGACCCTTACCATAATATCGAGCAATACCCCTATAATAAATACGAAGACCATATATTGAAAAGGGGGGACCCTTACCATAATATCGAGCAATACCCCTATATTAAATACGAAGACCATATATTGAAAAGGGGGGACCCTTACCATAATATCGAGCAATACCCCTATAATAAATACGAAGACCATATATTGAAAAGGGGGGACCCTTACCATAATATCGAGCAATACCCCTATATTAAATACGAAGACCATATATTGAAAAGGGGGGACCCTTACCATAATATCGAGCAATACCCCTATAATAAATACGAAGACCATATATTGAAAAGGGGGGACCCTTACCATAATATCGAGCAATACCCCTATAATAAATACGAAGACCATATATTGAAAAGGGGGGACCCTTACCATAATATCGAGCAATACCCCTATATTAAATACGAAGACCATATATTGAAAAGGGGGGACCCTTACCATAATATCGAGCAATACCCCTATAATAAATACGAAGACCATATATTGAAAAGGGGGGACCCTTACCATAATATCGAGCAATACCCCTATAATAAATACGAAGACCATATATTGAAAAGGGGGGACCCTTACCATAATATCGAGCAATACCCCTATATTAAATACGAAGACCATATATTGAAAAGGGGGGACCCTTACCATAATATCGAGCAATACCCCTATAATAAATACGAAGACCATATATTGAAAAGGGGGGACCCTTACCATAATATCGAGCAATACCCCTATATTAAATACGAAGACCATATATTGAAAAGGGGGGACCCTTACCATAATATCGAGCAATACCCCTATAATAAATACGAAGACCATATATTGAAAAGGGGGGACCCTTACCATAATATCGAGCAATACCCCTATAATAAATACGAAGACCATATATTGAAAAGGGGGGACCCTTACCATAATATCGAGCAATACCCCTATAATAAATACGAAGACCATATATTGAAAAGGGGGGACCCTTACCATAATATCGAGCAATACCCCTATATTAAATACGAAGACCATATATTGAAAAGGGGGGACCCTTACCATAATATCGAGCAATACCCCTATAATAAATACGAAGACCATATATTGAAAAGGGGGGACCCTTACCATAATATCGAGCAATACCCCTATAATAAATACGAAGACCATATATTGAAAAGGGGGGACCCTTACCATAATATCGAGCAATACCCCTATAATAAATACGAAGACCATATATTGAAAAGGGGGGACCCTTACCATAATATCGAGCAATACCCCTATATTAAATACGAAGACCATATATTGAAAAGGGGGGACCCTTACCATAATATCGAGCAATACCCCTATAATAAATACGAAGACCATATATTGAAAAGGGGGGACCCTTACCATAATATCGAGCAATACCCCTATAATAAATACGAAGACCATATATTGAAAAGGGGGGACCCTTACCATAATATCGAGCAATACCCCTATAATAAATACGAAGACCATATATTGAAAAGGGGGGACCCTTACCATAATATCGAGCAATACCCCTATAATAAATACGAAGACCATATATTGAAAAGGGGGGACCCTTACCATAATATCGAGCAATACCCCTATATTAAATACGAAGACCATATATTGAAAAGGGGGGACCCTTACCATAATATCGAGCAATACCCCTATAATAAATACGAAGACCATATATTGAAAAGGGGGGACCCTTACCATAATATCGAGCAATACCCCTATATTAAATACGAAGACCATATATTGAAAAGGGGGGACCCTTACCATAATATCGAGCAATACCCCTATAATAAATACGAAGACCATATATTGAAAAGGGGGGACCCTTACCATAATATCGAGCAATACCCCTATATTAAATACGAAGACCATATATTGAAAAGGGGGGACCCTTACCATAATATCGAGCAATACCCCTATAATAAATACGAAGACCATATATTGAAAAGGGGGGACCCTTACCATAATATCGAGCAATACCCCTATATTAAATACGAAGACCATATATTGAAAAGGGGGGACCCTTACCATAATATCGAGCAATACCCCTATAATAAATACGAAGACCATATATTGAAAAGGGGGGACCCTTACCATAATATCGAGCAATACCCCTATAATAAATACGAAGACCATATATTGAAAAGGGGGGACCCTTACCATAATATCGAGCAATACCCCTATAATAAATACGAAGACCATATATTGAAAAGGGGGGACCCTTACCATAATATCGAGCAATACCCCTATATTAAATACGAAGACCATATATTGAAAAGGGGGGACCCTTACCATAATATCGAGCAATACCCCTATAATAAATACGAAGACCATATATTGAAAAGGGGGGACCCTTACCATAATATCGAGCAATACCCCTATATTAAATACGAAGACCATATATTGAAAAGGGGGGACCCTTACCATAATATCGAGCAATACCCCTATAATAAATACGAAGACCATATATTGAAAAGGGGGGACCCTTACCATAATATCGAGCAATACCCCTATATTAAATACGAAGACCATATATTGAAAAGGGGGGACCCTTCCCATAATATCGAGCAATACCCCTATAATAAATACGAAGACCATATATTGAAAAGGGGGGACCCTTACCATAATATCGAGCAATACCCCTATATTAAATACGAAGACCATATATTGAAAAGGGGGGATCCATTCTAATATTTATATGGATTTTTTCAAAAATTTCTTCAAATTACAATAGTTTTAATATATTTGAAAAGAGCATTATCCATACTTTAGTTAAGTTTTTTCGAATTTCGCTTATTTTTGCGATAAAATCAATATTTGCGGAGATACAGCCACTTTTCTAAAAAAGTTTAATAGGGAAGTAATATATTTATTATAAAAATGAATACTGATAGACTTGGATCCATCCTAATATTTATATGGATTTTTTCAAAAATTTCTTCAAATTACAATAGTTTTAATATATTTGAAAAGAGCATTATCGATAGTTTAGTTAAGTTTTTTCGAATTTCGCTTATTTTTGCGATAAAATCAATATTTGCGGATATAGCCACTTTTCTAAAAAAGTTGAATAGGGAAGTAATATATTTATTATAAAAATGAATACTGATAGACTTGGATCCATCCTAATATTTATATGGATTTTTTCAAAAATTTCTTCAAATTACAATAGTTTTTATATATTTGAAAAGAGCATTATCGATACTTTAGTTAAGTTTTTGCGAATTTCGCTTATTTTTGCGATAAAATCAATATTTGCGGAGATACAGCCACTTTTCTAAAAAAGTTGAATAGGGAAGTAATATATTTATTATAAAAATGAATACTGATAGACTTGGATCCATCCTAATATTCATATGGATTTTTTCAAAAATTTCTTCAAATTACAATAGTTTTAATATATTTGAAAAGAGCATTATCGATACTTTAGTTAAGTTTTTTCGAATTTCGCTTATTTTTGCGATAAAATCAATATTTGCGGAGATACAGCCACTTTTCTAAAAAAGTTGAATAGGGAAGTAATATATTTATTATAAAAATGAATACTGATAGACTTGGATCTATCCTAATATTTATATGGATTTTTTAAAAAATTTCTTCAAATTACAATAGTTTTAATATATTTGAAAAGAGCATTATCGATACTTTAGTTAAGTTTTTTCGAATTTCGCTTATTTTTGCGATAAAATCAATATTTGCGGAGATACAGCCACTTTTCTAAAAAAGTTGAATAGGGAAGTAATATATTTATTATAAAAATGAATACTGATAGACTTGGATCCATCCTAATATTCATATGGATTTTTTCAAAAATTTCTTCAAATTACAATAGTTTTAATATATTTGAAAAGAGCATTATCGATACTTTAGTTAAGTTTTTTCGAATTTCGCTTATTTTTGCGATAAAATCAATATTTGCGGAGATACAGCCACTTTTCTAAAAAAGTTAATAGGGAAGTAATATTTTTATTATAAAAATGAATACTGATAGACTTGGATCCATCCTAATATTTATATGGATTTTTTCAAAAATTTCTTCAAATTACAATAGTTTTAATATATTTGAAAAGAGCATTATCGATACTTTAGTTAAGTTTTTTCGAATTTCGCTTATTTTTGCGATAAAATCAATATTTGCGGAGATACAGCCACTTTTCTAAAAAAGTTGAATAGGGAAGTAATATATTTATTATAAAAATGAATACTGATAGACTTGGATCTATCCTAATATTTATATGGATTTTTTCAAAAATTTCTTCAAATTACAATAGTTTTAATATATTTGAAAAGAGCATTATCGATACTTTAGTTAAGTTTTTTCGAATTTCGCTTATTTTTGCGATAAAATCAATATTTGCGGAGATACAGCCACTTTTCTAAAAAAGTTAATAGGGAAGTAATATTTTTATTATAAAAATGAATACTGATAGACTTGGATCCATCCTAATATTCATATGGATTTTTTCAAAAATTTCTTCAAATTACAATAGTTTTTATATATTTGAAAAGAGCATTATCGATACTTTAGTTAAGTTTTTTCGAATTTCGCTTATTTTTGCGATAAAATCAATATTTGCGGAGATACAGCCACTTTTCTAAAAAAGTTAATAGGGAAGTAATATTTTTATTATAAAAATGAATACTGATAGACTTGGATCCATCCTAATATTCATATGGATTTTTTCAAAAATTTCTTCAAATTACAATAGTTTTAATATATTTGAAAAGAGCATTATCGATACTTTAGTTAAGTTTTTTCGAATTTCGCTTATTTTTGCGATAAAATCAATATTTGCGGAGATACAGCCACTTTTCTAAAAAAGTTGAATAGGGAAGTAATATATTTATTATAAAAATGAATACTGATAGACTTGGATCTATCCTAATATTTATATGGATTTTTTCAAAAATTTCTTCAAATTACAATAGTTTTAATATATTTGAAAAGAGCATTATCGATACTTTAGTTAAGTTTTTTCGAATTTCGCTTATTTTTGCGATAAAATCAATATTTGCGGAGATACAGCCACTTTTCTAAAAAAGTTAATAGGGAAGTAATATTTTTATTATAAAAATGAATACTGATAGACTTGGATCCATCCTAATATTCATATGGATTTTTTCAAAAATTTCTTCAAATTACAATAATTTTAATATATTTGAAAAGAGCACTATCGATACTTTAGTTAAGTTTTTCCGAATTTCGCTTATTTTTCGCGATTATTTTCGCTTTTTATCGAGCAATACCACTATATTAAATACGAAGACCATATATTGAAAAGGGGGGACCCTTACCATAATATCGAGCAATACCCCTATATTAAATACGAAGACCATATATTGAAAAGGGGGGACCCTTACCATAATATCGAGCAATACCCCTATATTAAATACGAAGACCATATATTGAAAAGGGGGACCCTTACCATAATATCGAGCAATACCCCTATAATAAATACAAAGACCATATATTGAAAAGGGGGGACCCTTACCATAATATCGAGCAGTACCCCTATAATAAATACGAAGACCATATATTGAAAAGGGGGGACCCTTACCATAATATCGAGCAATACCCCTATAATAAATACGAAGACCATATATTGAAAAGGGGGGACCCTTACCATAATATCGAGCAATACCCCTATAATAAATACGAAGACCATATATTGAAAAGGGGGGACCCTTACCATAATATCGAGCAATACCCCTATATTAAATACGAAGACCATATATTGAAAAGGGGGGACCCTTACCATAATATCGAGCAATACCCCTATATTAAATACAAAGACCATATATTGAAAAGGGGGGACCCTTACCATAATATCGAGCAATACCCCTATAATAAATACGAAGACCATATATTGAAAAGGGGGGACCCTTACCATAATATCGAGCAATACCCCTATAATAAATACGAAGACCATATTTTGAAAAGGGGGGACCCTTACCATAATATCGAGCAATACCCCTATATTAAATACGAAGACCATATATTGAAAAGGGGGGACCCTTACCATAATATCGAGCAATACCCCTATAATAAATACGAAGACCATATATTGAAAAGGGGGGACCCTTACCATAATATCGAGCAATACCCCTATAATAAATACGAAGACCATATATTGAAAAGGGGGGACCCTTACCATAATATCGAGCAATACCCCTATAATAAATACGAAGACCATATATTGAAAAGGGGGGACCCTTACCATAATATCGAGCAATACCCCTATAATAAATACGAAGACCATATATTGAAAAGGGGGGACCCTTACCATAATATCGAGCAATACCCCTATAATAAATACGAAGACCATATATTGAAAAGGGGGGACCCTTACCATAATATCGAGCAATACCCCTATATTAAATACGAAGACCATATATTGAAAAGGGGGGACCCTTACCATAATATCGAGCAATACCCCTATAATAAATACGAAGACCATATATTGAAAAGGGGGGACCCTTACCATAATATCGAGCAATACCCCTATATTAAATACGAAGACCATATATTGAAAAGGGGGGACCCTTACCATAATATCGAGCAATACCCCTATAATAAATACGAAGACCATATATTGAAAAGGGGGGACCCTTACCATAATATCGAGCAATACCCCTATAATAAATACGAAGACCATATATTGAAAAGGGGGGACCCTTACCATAATATCGAGCAATACCCCTATAATAAATACGAAGACCATATATTGAAAAGGGGGGACCCTTACCATAATATCGAGCAATACCCCTATATTAAATACGAAGACCATATATTGAAAAGGGGGGACCCTTACCATAATATGGAGCAATACCCCTATAATAAATACGAAGACCATATATTGAAAAGGGGGGACCCTTACCATAATATCGAGCAATACCCCTATAATAAATACGAAGACCATATATTGAAAAGGGGGGACCCTTACCATAATATCGAGCAATACCCCTATATTAAATACGAAGACCATATATTGAAAAGGGGGGACCCTTACCATAATATCGAGCAATACCCCTATAATAAATACGAAGACCATATATTGAAAAGGGGGGACCCTTACCATAATATCGAGCAATACCCCTATATTAAATACGAAGACCATATATTGAAAAGGGGGGACCCTTACCATAATATCGAGCAATACCCCTATAATAAATACGAAGACCATATATTGAAAAGGGGGGACCCTTACCATAATATCGAGCAATACCCCTATAATAAATACGAAGACCATATATTGAAAAGGGGGGACCCTTACCATAATATCGAGCAATACCCCTATAATAAATACGAAGACCATATATTGAAAAGGGGGGACCCTTACCATAATATCGAGCAATACCCCTATAATAAATACGAAGACCATATATTGAAAAGGGGGGACCCTTACCATAATATCGACCAATACCCCTATAATAAATACGAAGACCATATATTGAAAAGGGGGGACCCTTACCATAATATCGAGCAATACCCCTATAATAAATACGAAGACCATATATTGAAAAGGGGGGACCCTTACCATAATATCGAGCAATACCCCTATAATAAATACGAAGACCATATATTGAAAAGGGGGGACCCTTACCATAATATCGAGCAATACCCCTATAATAAATACGAAGACCATATATTGAAAAGGGGGGACCCTTACCATAATATCGAGCAATACCCCTATAATAAATACGAAGACCATATATTGAAAAGGGGGGACCCTTACCATAATATCGAGCAATACCCCTATAATAAATACGAAGACCATATATTGAAAAGGGGGGACCCTTACCATAATATCGAGCAATACCCCTATATTAAATACGAAGACCATATATTGAAAAGGGGGGACCCTTACCATAATATCGAGCAATACCCCTATATTAAATACGAAGACCATATATTGAAAAGGGGGGACCCTTACCATAATATCGAGCAATACCCCTATATTAAATACGAAGACCATATATTGAAAAGGGGGGATCCATTCTAATATTTATATGGATTTTTTAAAAAATTTCTTCAAATTACAATAGTTTTAATATATTTGAAAAGAGCATTATCGATACTTTAGTTAAGTTTTTTCGAATTTCGCTTATTTTTGCGATAAAATCAATATTTGCGGAGATACAGCCACTTTTCTAAAAAAGTTTAATAGGGAAGTAATATATTTATTATAAAAATGAATACTGATAGACTTGGATCCATCCTAATATTTATATGGATTTTTTCAAAAGTTTCTTCAAATTACAATAGTTTTAATATATTTGAAAAGAGCATTATTGATACTTTAGTTAAGTTTTTTCGAATTTCGCTTATTTTTGGGATAAAATCAATATTTGCGGAGATACAGCCACTTTTCTAAAAAAGTTTAATAGGGAAGTAATATATTTATTATAAAAATGAATACTGATAGACTTGGATCCATCCTAATATTCATATGGATTTTTTCAAAAGTTTCTTCAAATTACAATAGTTTTAATATATTTGAAAAAAGCATTATCGAAACTTTAGTTAAGTTTTTTCGAGTTTCGCTTATTTTTGCGATAAAATCAATATTTGCGGAGATACAGCCACTTTTCTAAAAAAGTTAATAGGGAAGTAATATTTTTATTATAAAAATGAATACTGATAGACTTGGATCCATCCTAATATTTATATGGATTTTTTCAAAAATTTCTTCAAATTACAATAGTTTTAATATATTTGAAAAGAGCATTATCGATACTTTAGTTAAGTTTTTTCGAATTTCGCTTATTTTTGCGATAAAATCAATATTTGCGGAGATACAGCCACTTTTCTAAAAAAGTTGAATAGGGAAGTAATATATTTATTATAAAAATGAATACTGATAGACTTGGATCCATCCTAATATTCATATGGATTTTTTCAAAAATTTCTTCAAATTACAATAGTTTTAATATATTTGAAAAGAGCATTATCGAAACTTTAGTTAAGTTTTTTCGAGTTTCGCTTATTTTTGCGATAAAATCAATATTTGCGGAGATACAGCCACTTTTCTAAAAAAGTTAATAGGGAAGTAATATTTTTATTATAAAAATGAATACTGATAGACTTGGATCCATCCTAATATTTATATGGATTTTTTCAAAAATTTCTTCAAATTACAATAGTTTTAATATATTTGAAAAGAGCATTATCGAAACTTTAGTTAAGTTTTTTCGAGTTTCGCTTATTTTTGCGATAAAATCAATATTTGCGGAGATACAGCCACTTTTCTAAAAAAGTTAATAGGGAAGTAATATTTTTATTATAAAAATGAATACTGATAGACTTGGATCCATCCTAATATTCATATGGATTTTTTCAAAAATTTCTTCAAATTACAATAGTTTTAATATATTTGAAAAGAGCATTATCGAAACTTTAGTTAAGTTTTTTCGAGTTTCGCTTATTTTTGCGATAAAATCAATATTTGCGGAGATACAGCCACTTTTCTAAAAAAGTTAATAGGGAAGTAATATTTTTATTATAAAAATGAATACTGATAGACTTGGATCCATCCTAATATTCATATGGATTTTTTCAAAAATTTCTTCAAATTACAATAGTTTTAATATATTTGAAAAGAGCATTATCGAAACTTTAGTTAAGTTTTTTCGAGTTTCGCTTATTTTTGCGATAAAATCAATATTTGCGGAGATACAGCCACTTTTCTAAAAAAGTTAATAGGGAAGTAATATTTTTATTATAAAAATGAATACTGATAGACTTGGATCCATCCTAATATTTATATGGATTTTTTCAAAAATTTCTTCAAATTACAATAGTTTTAATATATTTGAAAAGAGCATTATCGATACTTTAGTTAAGTTTTTTCGAATTTCGCTTATTTTTGCGATAAAATCAATATTTGCGGAGATACAGCCACTTTTCTAAAAAAGTTGAATAGGGAAGTAATATATTTATTATAAAAATGAATACTGATAGACTTGGATCCATCCTAATATTCATATGGATTTTTTCAAAAATTTCTTCAAATTACAATAGTTTTAATATATTTGAAAAGAGCATTATCGAAACTTTAGTTAAGTTTTTTCGAGTTTCGCTTATTTTTGCGATAAAATCAATATTTGCGGAGATACAGCCACTTTTCTAAAAAAGTTAATAGGGAAGTAATATTTTTATTATAAAAATGAATACTGATAGACTTGGATCCATCCTAATATTTATATGGATTTTTTCAAAAATTTCTTCAAATTACAATAGTTTTAATATATTTGAAAAGAGCATTATCGATACTTTAGTTAAGTTTTTTCGAATTTCGCTTATTTTTGCGATAAAATCAATATTTGCGGAGATACAGCCACTTTTCTAAAAAAGTTAATAGGGAAGTAATATTTTTATTATAAAAATTAATACTGATAGACTTGGATCCATCATAATATTCATATGGATTTTTTCAAAAATTTCTTCAAATTACAATAGTTTTAATATATTTGAAAAGAGCACTATCGATACTTTAGTTAAGTTTTTCCGAATTTCGCTTATTTTTCGCGATTATTTTCGCTTATTATCGAGCAATACCACTATATTAAATACGAAGACCATATATTGAAAAGGGGGGACCCTTACCATAATATCGAGCAATACCCCTATATTAAATACGAAGACCATATATTGAAAAGGGGGGACCCTTACCATAATATCGAGCAATACCCCTATATTAAATACGAAGACCATATATTGAAAAGGGGGGACCCTTACTATAATATCGAGCAATACCCCTATAATAAATACGAAGACCATATATTGAAAAGGGGGGACCCTTACCATAATATCGAGCAATACCCCTATATTAAATACGAAGACCATATATTGAAAAGGGGGGACCCTTACCATAATATCGAGCAATACCCCTATATTAAATACGAAGACCATATATTGAAAAGGGGGGACCCTTACCATAATATCGAGCAATACCCCTATAATAAATACGAAGACCATATATTGAAAAGGGGGGACCCTTACCATAATATCGAGCAATACCCCTATATTAAATACGAAGACCATATATTGAAAAGGGGGGACCCTTACCATAATATCGAGCAATACCTCTATAATAAATACGAAGACCATATATTGAAAAGGGGGGACCCTTACCATAATATCGAGCAATACCCCTATAATAAATACGAAGACCATATATTGAAAAGGGGGGACCCCTACCATAATATCGAGCAATACCCCTATATTAAATACGAAGACCATATATTGAAAAGGGGGGACCCTTACCATAATATCGAGCAATACCCCTATAATAAATACGAAGACCATATATTGAAAAGGGGGGACCCTTACCATAATATCGAGCAATACCCCTATAATAAATACGAAGACCATATATTGAAAAGGGGGGACCCTTACCATAATATCGAGCAATACCCCTATAATAAATACGAAGACCATATATTGAAAAGGGGGGACCCTTACCATAATATCGAGCAATACCCCTATATTAAATACGAAGACCATATATTGAAAAGGGGGGACCCTTCCCATAATATCGAGCAATACCCCTATAATAAATACGAAGACCATATATTGAAAAGGGGGGACCCTTACCATAATATCGAGCAATACCCCTATATTAAATACGAAGACCATATATTGAAAAGGGGGGACCCTTACCATAATATCGAGCAATACCCCTATATTAAATACGAAGACCATATATTGAAAAGGGGGGACCCTTACCATAATATCGAGCAATACCCCTATATTAAATACGAAGACCATATATTGAAAAGGGGGGATCCATTCTAATATTTATATGGATTTTTTCAAAAATTTCTTCAAATTACAATAGTTTTAATATATTTGAAAAGAGCATTATCGATACTTTAGTTAAGTTTTTTCGAATTTCGCTTATTTTTGGGATAAAATCAATATTTGCGGAGATACAGCCACTTTTCTAAAAAAGTTTAATAGGGAAGTAATATATTTATTATAAAAATGAATACTGATAGACTTGGATCCATCCTAATATTTATATGGATTTTTTCAAAAATTTCTTCAAATTACAATAGTTTTAATATATTTGAAAAGAGCATTATCGATACTTTAGTTAAGTTTTTTCAAATTTCGCTTATTTTTGCGATAAAATCAATATTTGCGGAGATACAGCCACTTTTCTAAAAAAGTTAATAGGGAAGTAATATTTTTATTATAAAAATTAATACTGATAGACTTGGATCCATCCTAATATTTATATGGATTTTTTCAAAAATTTCTTCAAATTACAATAGTTTTAATATATTTGAAAAGAGCATTATCGATACTTTAGTTAAGTTTTTTCGAATTTCGCTTATTTTTGCGATAAAATCAATATTTGCGGAGATACAGCCACTTTTCTAAAAAAGTTGAATAGGGAAGTAATATTTTTATTATAAAAATGAATACTGATAGACTTGGATCCATCCTAATATTTATATGGATTTTTTCAAAAATTTCTTCAAATTACAATAGTTTTAATATATTTGAAAAGAGCATTATCGATACTTTAGTTAAGTTTTTTCGAATTTCGCTTATTTTTGCGATAAAATCAATATTTGCGGAGATACAGCCACTTTTCTAAAAAAGTTTAATAGGGAAGTAATATATTTATTATAAAAATGAATACTGATAGACTTGGATCCATCCTAATATTCATATGGATTTTTTCAAAAATTTCTTCAAATTACAATAGTTTTAATATATTTGAAAAAAGCATTATCGATACTTTAGTTAAGTTTTTTCGAGTTTCGCTTATTTTTGCGATAAAATCAATATTTGCGGAGATACAGCCACTTTTCTAAAAAAGTTAATAGGGAAGTAATATTTTTATTATAAAAATGAATACTGATAGACTTGGATCCATCCTAATATTTATATGGATTTTTTCAAAAATTTCTTCAAATTACAATAGTTTTAATATATTTGAAAAGAGCATTATCGATACTTTAGTTAAGTTTTTTCAAATTTCGCTTATTTTTGCGATAAAATCAATATTTGCGGAGATACAGCCACTTTTCTAAAAAAGTTGAATAGGGAAGTAATATTTTTATTATAAAAATGAATACTGATAGACTTGGATCCATCCTAATATTTATATGGATTTTTTCAAAAATTTCTTCAAATTACAATAGTTTTAATATATTTGAAAAGAGCATTATCGATACTTTAGTTAAGTTTTTTCGAATTTCGCTTATTTTTGCGATAAAATCAATATTTGCGGAGATACAGCCACTTTTCTAAAAAAGTTTAATAGGGAAGTAATATATTTATTATAAAAATGAATACTGATAGACTTGGATCCATCCTAATATTTATATGGATTTTTTCAAAAATTTCTTCAAATTACAATAGTTTTAATATATTTGAAAAGAGCATTATCGATAGTTTAGTTAAGTTTTTTCGAATTTCGCTTATTTTTGCGATAAAATCAATATTTGCGGATATAGCCACTTTTCTAAAAAAGTTGAATAGGGAAGTAATATATTTATTATAAAAATGAATACTGATAGACTTGGATCCATCCTAATATTTATATGGATTTTTTCAAAAATTTCTTCAAATTACAATAGTTTTAATATATTTGAAAAGAGCATTATCGATACTTTAGTTAAGTTTTTTCGAATTTCGCTTATTTTTCGCGATTATTTTCGCTTATTATCGAGCAATACCACTATATTAAATACGAAGACCATATATTGAAAAGGGGGGACCCTTACCATAATATCGAGCAATACCCCTATAATAAATACGAAGACCATATATTGAAAAGGGGGGACCCTTACCATAATATCGAGCAATACCCCTATAATAAATACGAAGACCATATATTGAAAAGGGGGGACCCTTACCATAATATCGAGCAATACCCCTATAATAAATACGAAGACCATATATTGAAAAGGGGGGACCCTTACCATAATATCGAGCAATACCCCTATATTAAATACGAAGACCATATATTGAAAAGGGGGACCCTTACCATAATATCGAGCAATACCCCTATAATAAATACGAAGACCATATATTGAAAAGGGGGGACCCTTACTATAATATCGAGCAATACCCCTATATTAAATACGAAGACCATATATTGAAAAGGGGGGACCCTTACCACATAATATCGAGCAATACCCCTATAATAAATACGAAGACCATATATTGAAAAGGGGGGACCCTTACCATAATATCGAGCAATACCCCTATATTAAATACGAAGACCATATATTGAAAAGGGGGGACCCTTACCATATTATCGAGCAATACCCCTATAATAAATACGAAGACCATATATTGAAAAGGGGGGACCCTTACCATAATATCGAGCAATACCCCTATATTCAATACGAAGACCATATATTGAAAAGGGGGGACCCTTACCATAATATCGAGCAATACCCCTATATTAAATACGAAGACCATATATTGAAAAGGGGGGATCCATCCTAATATTTATATGGATTTTTTCAAAAATTTCTTCAAATTACAATAGTTTTAATATATTTGAAAAGAGCATTATCGATACTTTAGTTAAGTTTTTTCAAATTTCGCTTATTTTTGCGATAAAATCAATATTTGCGGAGATACAGCCACTTTTCTAAAAAAGTTAATAGGGAAGTAATATTTTTATTATAAAAATTAATACTGATAGGCTTGGATCCATCCTAATATTTATATGGATTTTTTCAAAAATTTCTTCAAATTACAATAGTTTTAATATATTTGAAAAGAGCATTATCGATACTTTAGTTAAGTTTTTTCGAATTTCGCTTATTTTTGCGATAAAATCAATATTTGCGGAGATACAGCCACTTTTCTAAAAAAGTTAATAGGGAAGTAATATTTTTATTATAAAAATGAATACTGATAGACTTGGATCCATCCTAATATTCATATGGATTTTTTCAAAAATTTCTTCAAATTACAATAGTTCTAATATATTTGAAAAGAGCATTATCGATACTTTAGTTAAGTTTTTTCGAGTTTCGCTTATTTTTGCGATAAAATCAATATTTGCGGAGATACAGCCACTTTTCTAAAAAAGTTAATAGGGAAGTAATATTTTTATTATAAAAATGAATACTGATAGACTTGGATCCATCCTAATATTCATATGGATTTTTTCAAAAATTTCTTCAAATTACAATAGTTTTAATATATTTGAAAAGAGCATTATCGATACTTTAGTTAAGTTTTTTCAAATTTCGCTTATTTTTGCGATAAAATCAATATTTGCGGAGATACAGCCACTTTTCTAAAAAAGTTAATAGGGAAGTAATATTTTTATTATAAAAATTAATACTGATAGGCTTGGATCCATCCTAATATTTATATGGATTTTTTCAAAAATTTCTTCAAATTACAATAGTTTTAATATATTTGAAAAGAGCATTATCGATACTTTAGTTAAGTTTTTTCGAATTTCGCTTATTTTTGCGATAAAATCAATATTTGCGGAGATACAGCCACTTTTCTAAAAAAGTTAATAGGGAAGTAATATTTTTATTATAAAAATGAATACTGATAGACTTGGATCCATCCTAATATTCATATGGATTTTTTCAAAAATTTCTTCAAATTACAATAGTTCTAATATATTTGAAAAGAGCATTATCGATACTTTAGTTAAGTTTTTTCGAGTTTCGCTTATTTTTGCGATAAAATCAATATTTGCGGAGATACAGCCACTTTTCTAAAAAAGTTGAATAGGGAAGTAATATTTTTATTATAAAAATGAATACTGATAGACTTGGATCCATCCTAATATTTATATGGATTTTTTCAAAAATTTCTTCAAATTACAATAGTTTTAATATATTTGAAAAGAGCATTATCGATACTTTAGTTAAGTTTTTTCAAATTTCGCTTATTTTTGCGATAAAATCAATATTTGCGGAGATACAGCCACTTTTCTAAAAAAGTTAATAGGGAAGTAATATTTTTATTATAAAAATGAATACTGATAGACTTGGATCCATCCTAATATTTATATGGATTTTTTCAAAAATTTCTTCAAATTACAATAGTTTTAATATATTTGAAAAGAGCATTATCGATACTTTAGTTAAGTTTTTTCGAATTTCGCTTATTTTTGCGATAAAATCAATATTTGCGGAGATACAGCCACTTTTCTAAAAAAGTTGAATAGGGAAGTAATATTTTTATTATAAAAATGAATACTGATAGACTTGGATCCATCCTAATATTTATATGGATTTTTTCAAAAATTTCTTCAAATTACAATAGTTTTAATATATTTGAAAAGAGCACTATCGATACTTTAGTTAAGTTTTTTCGAATTTCGCTTATTTTTGCTATAAAATCAATATTTGCGGAGATACAGCCACTTTTCTAAAAAAGTTAATAGGGAAGTAATATTTTTATTATAAAAATGAATACTGATAGACTTGGATCCATCCTAATATTCATATGGATTTTTTCAAAAATTTCTTAAAATTACAATAGTTTTAATATATTTGAAAAGAGCACTATCGATACTTTAGTTAAGTTTTTCCGAATTTCGCTTATTTTTCGCGATTATTTTCGCTTATTATCGAGCAATACCACTATATTAAATACGAAGACCATATATTGAAAAGGGGGGACCCTTACCATAATATCGAGCAATACCCCTATAATAAATACGAAGACCATATATTGAAAAGAGGGGACCCTTACCATAATATCGAGCAATACCCCTATAATAAATACGAAGACCATATATTGAAAAGGGGGGACCCTTACCATAATATCGAGCAATACCCCTATATTAAATACGAAGACCATATATTGAAAAGGGGGGACCCTTACCATAATATCGAGCAATACCCCTATAATAAATACGAAGACCATATATTGAAAAGGGGGGACCCTTACCATAATATCGAGCAATACCCCTATATTAAATACGAAGACCATATATTGAAAAGGGGGGACCCTTACCATAATATCGAGCAATACCCCTATAATAAATACGAAGACCATATATTGAAAAGGGGGGACCCTTACCATAATATCGAGCAATACCCCTATATTAAATACGAAGACCATATATTGAAAAGGGGGGACCCTTACCATAATATCGAGCAATACCCCTATATTAAATACGAAGACCATATATTGAAAAGGGGGGACCCTTACCATAATATCGAGCAATACCCCTATATTAAATACGAAGACCATATATTGAAAAGGGGGGATCCATTCTAATATTTATATGGATTTTTTCAAAAATTTCTTCAAATTACAATAGTTTTAATATATTTGAAAAGAGCATTATCGATACTTTAGTTAAGTTTTTTCGAATTTCGCTTATTTTTGGATAAAATCAATATTTGCGGAGATACAGCCACTTTTCTAAAAAAGTTTAATAGGGAAGTAATATATTTATTATAAAAATGAATACTGATAGACTTGGATCCATCCTAATATTTATATGGATTTTTTCAAAAATTTCTTCAAATTACAATAGTTTTAATATATTTGAAAAGAGCATTATCGATACGTTAGTTAAGTTTTTTCAAATTTCGCTTATTTTTGCGATAAAATCAATATTTGCGGAGATACAGCCACTTTTCTAAAAAAGTTAATAGGGAAGTAATATTTTTATTATAAAAATTAATACTGATAGACTTGGATCCATCCTAATATTTATATGGATTTTTTCAAAAATTTCTTCAAATTACAATAGTTTTAATATATTTGAAAAGAGCATTATCGATACTTTAGTTAAGTTTTTTCGAATTTCGCTTATTTTTGCGATAAAATCCCTTACCATAATATCGAGCAATACCCCTATAATAAATACGAAGACCATATATTGAAAAGGGGGGACCCTTACCATAATATCGAGCAATACCCCTATATTAAATACGAAGACCATATATTGAAAAGAGGGGGCCCTTACCATAATATCGAGCAATACCCCTATATTAAATACGAAGACCATATATTGAAAAAGGGGGACCCTTACCATAATATCGAGCAATACCCCTATAATAAATACGAAGACCATATATTGAAAAGGGGGGACTCTTACCATAATATCGAGCAATACCCCTATAATAAATACGAAGACCATATATTGAAAAGGGGGGACCCTTACCATAATATCGAGCAATACCCCTATATTAAATACGAAGACCATATATTGAAAAGGGGGGACCCTTACCATAATATCGAGCAATACCCCTATAATAAATACGAAGACCATATATTGAAAAGGGGGGACCCTTACCATAATATCGAGCAATACCCCTATAATAAATACGAAGACCATATATTGAAAAGGGGGACCCTTACCATAATATCGAGCAATACCCCTATATTAAATACGAAGACCATATATTGAAAAGGGGGGATCCATTCTAATATTTATATGGATTTTTTCAAAAATTTCTTCAAATTACAATAGTTTTAATATATTTGAAAAAAGCATTATCGATACTTTAGTTAAGTTTTTTCGAATTTCGCTTATTTTTGGGATAAAATCAATATTTGCGGAGATACAGCCACTTTTCTAAAAAAGTTTAATAGGGAAGTAATATATTTATTATAAAAATGAATACTGATAGACTTGGATCCATCCTAATATTTATATGGATTTTTTCAAAAATTTCTTCAAATTACAATAGTTTTAATATATTTGAAAAGAGCATTATCGATACTTTAGTTAAGTTTTTTCAAATTTCGCTTATTTTTGCGATAAAATCAATATTTGCCGAGATACAGCCACTTCCCTAAAAAAGTTAATAGGGAAGTAATTTTTTTATTATAAAAATGAATACTGATAGACTTGGATCCATCCTAATATTCATATGGATTTTTTCAAAAATTTCTTCAAATTACAATAGTTTTAATATATTTGAAAAGAGCACTATCGATACTTTAGTTAAGTTTTTCCGAATTTCGCTTATTTTTCGCGATTATTTTCGCTTATTATCGAGCAATACCACTATATTAAATACGAAGACCATATATTGAAAAGGGGGGACCCTTACCATAATATCGAGCAATACCCCTATAATAAATACGAAGACCATATATTGAAAAGGGGGGACCCTTACCATAATATCGAGCAATACCCCTATATTAAATACGAAGACCATATATTGAAAAGGGGGGACCCTTACCATAATATCGAGCTATACCCCTATAATAAATACGAAGACCATATATTGAAAAGGGGGGACCCTTACCATAATATCGAGCAATACCCCTATATTAAATACGAAGACCATATATTGAAAAGGGGGGACCCTTACCATAATATCGAGCAATACCCCTATAATAAATACGAAGACCATATATTGAAAAGGGGGGACCCTTACCATAATATCGAGCAATACCCCTATATTAAATACGAAGACCATATATTGAAAAGGGGGGACCCTTACCATAATATCGAGCAATACCCCTATATTAAATACGAAGACCATATATTGAAAAGGGGGGATCCATTCTAATATTTATATGGATTTTTTCAAAAATTTCTTCAAATTACAATAGTTTTAATATATTTGAAAAGAGCATTATCGATACTTTAGTTAAGTTTTTTCGAATTTCGCTTATTTTTGCGATAAAATCAATATTTGCGGAGATACAGCCACTTTTCTAAAAAAGTTAATAGGGAAGTAATATTTTTATTATAAAAATGAATACTGATAGACTTGGATCCATCCTAATATTTATATGGATTTTTTCAAAAATTTCTTCAAATTACAATAGTTTTAATATATTTGAAAAGAGCATTATCGATACTTTAGTTAAGTTTTTTCGAATTTCGCTTATTTTTGCGATAAAATCAATATTTGCGGAGATACAGCCACTTTTCTAAAAAAGTTTAATAGGGAAGTAATATATTTATTATAAAAATGAATACTGATAGACTTGGATCCATCCTAATATTTATATGGATTTTTTTCAAAAATTTCTTCAAATTACAATAGTTTTAATATATTTGAAAAGAGCATTATCGATACTTTAGTTAAGTTTGTTCGAATTTCGCTTATTTTTGCGATAAAATCAATATTTGCGGAGATACAGCCACTTTTCTAAAAAAGTTAATAGGGAAGTAATATATTTATTATAAAAATGAATACTGATAGACTTGGATCCATCCTAATATTCATATGGATTTTTTCAAAACTTTCTTCAAATTACAATAGTTTTAATATATTTGAAAAGAGCACTATCGATACTTTAGTTAAGTTTTTCCGAATTTCGCTTATTTTTCGCGATTATTTTCGCTTATTATCGAGCAATACCACTATATTAAATACGAAGACCATATATTGAAAAGGGGGGACCCTTACCATAATATCGAGCTATACCCCTATAATAAATACGAAGACCATATATTGAAAAGGGGGGACCCTTACCATAATATCGAGCAATACCCCTATATTAAATACGAAGACCATATATTGAAAAGGGGGGACCCTTACCATAATATCGAGCAATACCCCTATAATAAATACGAAGACCATATATTGAAAAGGGGGGACCCTTACCATAATATCGAGCAATACCCCTATATTAAATACGAAGACCATATATTGAAAAGGGGGGACCCTTACCATAATATCGAGCAATACCCCTATATTAAATACGAAGACCATATATTGAAAATGGGGGACCCTTACCATAATATCGAGAAATACCCCTATAATAAATACGAAGACCATATATTGAAAAGGGGGGACCCTTACCATAATATCGAGCAATACCCCTATATTAAATACGAAGACCATATATTGAAAAGGGGGAACCCTTACCATAATATCGAGCTATACCCCTATAATAAATACGAAGACCATATATTGAAAAGGGGGGACCCTTACCATAATATCGAGCTATACGCCTATAATAAATTCGAAGACCATATATTGAAAAGGGGGGACCCTTACCATAATATCGAGAAATACCCCTATAATAAATACGAAGACCATATATTGAAAAGGGGGGACCCTTACCATAATATCGAGCAATACCCCTATATTGAATACGAAGACCATATATTGAAAAGGGGGGACCCTTACCATAATATCGAGCAATACCCCTATATTAAATACGAAGACCATATATTGAAAAGGGGGGACCCTTACCATAATATCGAGCAATACCCCTATAATAAATACGAAGACCATATATTGAAAAGGGGGGACCCTTACCATAATATCGAGCAATACCCCTATATTAAATACGAAGACCATATATTGAAAAGGGGGGACCCTTACCATAATATCGAGCAATACCCCTATATTAAATACGAAGACCATATATTGAAAAGGGGGGATCCATTCTAATATTTATATGGATTTTTTCAAAAATTTCTTCAAATTACAATAGTTTTAATATATTTGAAAAGAGCATTATCGATACTTTAGTTAAGTTTTTTCGAATTTCGCTTATTTTTGCGATAAAATCAATATTTGCGGAGATACAGCCACTTTTCTAAAAAAGTTAATAGGGAAGTAATATTTTTATTATAAAAATGAATACTGATAGACTTGGATCCATCCTAATATTTATATGGATTTTTTCAAAAATTTCTTCAAATTACAATAGTTTTAATATATTTGAAAAGAGCATTATCGATACTTTAGTTAAGTTTTTTCGAATTTCGCTTATTTTTGCGATAAAATCAATATTTGCGGAGATACAGCCACTTTTCTAAAAAAGTTAATAGGGAAGTAATATTTTTATTATAAAAATGAATACTGATAGACTTGGATCCATCCTAATATTTATATGGATTTTTTCAAAAATTTCTTCAAATTACAATAGTTTTAATATATTTGAAAAGAGCATTATCGATACTTTAGTTAAGTTTTTTCGAATTTCGCTTATTTTTGCGATAAAATCAATATTTGCGGAGATACAGCCACTTTTCTAAAAAAGTTTAATAGGGAAGTAATATATTTATTATAAAAATGAATACTGATAGACTTGGATCCATCCTAATATTTATATGGATTTTTTTCAAAAATTTCTTCAAATTACAATAGTTTTAATATATTTGAAAAGAGCATTATCGATACTTTAGTTAAGTTTGTTCGAATTTCGCTTATTTTTGCGATAAAATCAATATTTGCGGAGATACAGCCACTTTTCTAAAAAAGTTAATAGGGAAGTAATATTTTTATTATAAAAATGAATACTGATAGACTTGGATCCATCCTAATATTCATATGGATTTTTTCAAAACTTTCTTCAAATTACAATAGTTTTAATATATTTGAAAAGAGCACTATCGATACTTTAGTTAAGTTTTTCCGAATTTCGCTTATTTTTCGCGATTATTTTCGCTTATTATCGAGCAATACCACTATATTAAATACGAAGACCATATATTGAAAAGGGGGGACCCTTACCATAATATCGAGCAATACCCCTATAATAAATACGAAGACCATATATTGAAAAGGGGGGACCCTTACCATAATATCGAGCCATATAATAAATACGAAGACCATATATTGAAAAGGGGGGACCCTTACCATAATATCGAGCAATACCCCTATATTAAATACGAAGACCATATATTGAAAAGGGGGGACCCTTACCATAATATCGAGCAATACCCCTATAATAAATACGAAGACCATATATTGAAAAGGGGGGACCCTTACCATAATATCGAGCAATACCCCTATATTAAATACGAAGACCATATATTGAAAAGGGGGGACCCTTACCATAATATCGAGCAATACCCCTATAATAAATACGAAGACCATATATTGAAAAGGGGGGACCCTTACCATAATATCGAGCAATACCCCTATATTAAATACGAAGACCATATATTGAAAAGGGGGGACCCTTACCATAATATCGAGCAATACCCCTATATTAAATACGAAGACCATATATTGAAAAGGGGGGACCCTTACCATAATATCGAGCAATACCCCTATAATAAATACGAAGACCATATATTGAAAAGGGGGGACCCTTACCATAATATCGAGCAATACCCCTATAATAAATAAGAAGACCATATATTGAAGAGGGGGGACCCTTACCATAATATCGAGCAATACCCCTATATTAAATACGAAGACCATATATTGAAAAGGGGAGACCCTTACCATAATATCGAGCAATACCCCTATATTAAATACGAAGACCATATATTGAAAAGGGGGGACCCTTACCATAATATCGAGCAATACCCCTATATTAAATACGAAGACCATATATTGAAAAGGGGGGACCCTTACCATAATATCGAGCAATACCCCTATAATAAATACGAAGACCATATATTGAAAAGGGGGGACCCTTACCATAATATTGAGCAATACCCCTATAATAAATACGAAGACCATATATTGAAAAGGGGGGACCCTTACCATAATATCGAGCAATACCCCTATATTAAATACGAAGACCATATATTGAAAAGGGGGGACCCTTACCATAATATCGAGCAATACCCCTATATTAAATACGAAGACCATATATTGAAAAGGGGGGATCCATTCTAATATTTATATGGATTTTTTCAAAAATTTCTTCAAATTACAATAGTTTTAACATATTTGAAAAGAGCATTATCGATACTTTAGTTAAGTTTTTTCCAATTTCGCTTATTTTTGGGATAAAATCAATATTTGCGGAGATACAGCCACTTTTCTAAAAAAGTTTAATAGGGAAGTAATATATTTATTATAAAAATGAATACTGATAGACTTGGATCCATCCTAATATTCATATGGATTTTTTCAAAAATTTCTTCAAATTACAATAGTTTTAATATATTTGAAAAGCGCATTATCGATACTTTAGTCAAGTTTTTTCGAATTTCGCTTATTTTTGGGATAAAATCAATATTTGCGGAGATACAGCCACTTTTCTAAAAAAGTTAATAGGGAAGTAATATATTTATTATAAAAATGAATACTGATAGACTTGGATCCATCCTAATATTTATATGGATTTTTTCAAAAATTTCTTCAAATTACAATAGTTTTAATATATTTGAAAAGAGCATTATCGATACTTTAGTTAAGTTTTTTCAAATTTCGCTTATTTTTGCGATAAAATCAATATTTGCGGAGATACAGCCACTTTTCTAAAAAAGTTAATAGGGAAGTAATATTTTTATTATAAAAATTAATACTGATAGACTTGGATCCATCCTAATATTTATATGGATTTTTTCAAAAATTTCTTCAAATTACAATAGTTTTAATATATTTGAAAAGAGCATTATCGATGCTTTAGTTAAGTTTTTTCGAATTTCGCTTATTTTTGCGATAAAATCAATATTTGCGGAGATACAGCCACTTTTCTAAAAAATTTAATAGGGAAGTAATATATTTATTATAAAAATTAATACTGATAGACTTGGATCCATCCTAATATTTATATGGATTTTTTCAAAAATTTCTTCAAATTACAATAGTTTTAATATATTTGAAAAGAGCATTATCGATACTTTAGTTAAGTTTTTTCAAATTTCGCTTATTTTTGCGATAAAATCAATATTTGCGGAGATACAGCCACTTTTCTAAAAAAGTTAATAGGGAAGTAATATTTTTATTATAAAAATTAATACTGATAGACTTGGATCGATCCTAATATTTATATGGATTTTTTCAAAAATTTCTTCAAATTACAATAGTTTTAATATATTTGAAAAGAGCACTATCGATACTTTAGTTAAGTTTTTTCGAATTTCGCTTATTTTTGCGATAAAATCAATATTTGCGGAGATACAGCCACTTTTCTAAAAAAGTTAATAGGGAAGTAATATATTTATTATAAAAATGAATACTGATAGACTTGGATCCATCCTAATATTTATATGGATTTTTTCAAAAATTTCTTCAAATTACAATAGTTTTAATATATTTGAAAAGAGCACTATCGATACTTTAGTTAAGTTTTTTCGAATTTCGCTTATTTTTGCGATAAAATCAATATTTGCGGAGATACAGCCACTTTTCTAAAAAAGTTAATAGGGAAGTAATATTTTTATTATAAAAATTAATACTGATAGACTTGGATCCATCCTAATATTTATATGGATTTTTTTCAAAAATTTCTTCAAATTACAATAGTTTTAATATATTTGAAAAGAGTATTATCGATACTTTAGTTAAGTTTTTTCGAATTTCGCTTATTTTTGCGATAAAATCAATATTTGCGGAGATACAGCCACTTTTCTAAAAAAGTTAATAGGGAAGTAATATTTTTATTATAAAAATGAATACTGATAGACTTGGATCCATCCTAATATTCATATGGATTTTTTCAAAAATTTCTTCAAATTACAATAGTTTTAATATGTTTGAAAAGAGCACTATCGATACTTTAGTTAAGTTTTTCCGAATTTCGCTTATTTTTCGCGATTATTTTCGCTTATTATCGAGCAATACCACTATATTAAATACGAAGACCATATATTGAAAAGGGGGGACCCTTACCATAATATCGAGCAATACCCCTATAATAAATACGAAGACCATATATTGAAAAGGGGGGACCCTTACCATAATATCGAGCAATACCCCTATAATAAATACGAAGACCATATATTGAAAAGGGGGGACCCTTACCATAATATCGAGCAATACCCCTATATTAAATACGAAGACCATATATTGAAAAGGGGGGACCCTTACCATAATATCGAGCAATACCCCTATATTAAATACGAAGACCATATATTGAAAAGGGGGGACCCTTACCATAATATCGAGCAATACCCCTATAATAAATACGAAGACCATATATTGAAAAGGGGGGACCCTTACCATAATATCGAGCAATACCCCTATATTAAATACGAAGACCATATATTGAAAAGGGGGGACCCTTACCATAATATCGAGCAATACCCCTATAATAAATACGAAGACCATATATTGAAAAGGGGGGACCCTCACCATAATATCGAGCAATACCCCTATATTAAATACGAAGACCATATATTGAAAAGGAGGGACCCTTACCATAATATCGAGCAATACCCCTATAATAAATACGAACACCATATATTGAAAAGGGGGGACCCTTACCATAATATCGAGCAATACCCCTATATTAAATACGAAGACCATATATTGAAAAGGGGGGACCCTTACCATAATATCGAGCAATACCCCTATAATAAATACGAAGACCATATATTGAAAAGGGGGGACCCTTACCATAATATCGAGCAATACCCCTATAATAAATACGAAGACCATATATTGAAAAGGGGGGACCCTTACCATAATATCGAGCAATACCCCTATAATAAATACGAAGACCATATATTGAAAAGGGGGGACCCTTACCATAATATCGAACAATACCCCTATATTAAATACGAAGACCATATATTGAAAAGGGGGGACCCTTACCATAATATCGAGCAATACCCCTATAATAAATACGAAGACCATATATTGAAAAGGGGGGACCCTTACCATAATATCGAGCAATACCCCTATAATAAATACGAAGACCATATATTGAAAAGGGGGGACCCTTACCATAATATCGAGCAATACCCCTATAATAAATACGAAGACCATATATTGACAAGGGGGGACCCTTACCATAATATCAAGCAATACCCCTATAATAAATACGAAGACCATATATTGAAAAGGGGGGACCCTTACCATAATATCGAGCAATACCCCTATATTAAATACGAAGACCATATATTGAAAAGGGGGGACCCTTACCATAATATCGAGCAATACCCCTATATTAAATACGAAGACCATATATTGAAAAGGGAGGACCCTTACCATAATATCGAGCAATACCCCTATATTAAATACGAAGACCATATATTGAAAAGGGGGGACCCTTACCATAATATCGAGCAATACCCCTCTAATAAATACGAAGACCATATATTGAAAAGGGGGGACCCTTACCATAATATCGAGCAATACCCCTATAATAAATACGAAGACCATATATTGAAAAGGGGGGATCCATTCTAATATTTATATGGATTTTTTCAAAAATTTCTTCAAATTACAATAGTTTTAATATATTTGGAAAGAGCATTATCGATACTTTAGTTAAGTTTTTTCGAATTTCGCTTATTTTTGCGATAAAATCAATATTTGCGGAGATACAGCCACTTTTCTAAAAAAGTTTAATAGGGAAGTAATATATTTATTATAAAAATGAATACTGATAGACTTGGATCCATCCTAATATTTATATGGATTTTTTCAAAAATTTCTTCAAATTACAATAGTTTTAATATATTTGAAAAGAGCATTATCGATACTTTAGTTAAGTTTTTTCGAATTTCGCTTATTTTTGCGATAAAATCAATATTTGCGGAGATACAGCCACTTTTCTAAAAAGTTGAATAGGGAAGTAATATATTTATTATAAAAATGAATACTGATAGACTTGGATCCATCCTAATATTTATATGGATTTTTTCAAAAATTTCTTCAAATTACAATAGTTTTAATATATTTGAAAAGAGCATTATCGATACTTTAGTTAAGTTTTTTCGAATTTCGCTTATTTTTGCGATAAAATCAATATTTGCGGAGATACAGCCACTTTTCTAAAAAAGTTGAATAGGGAAGTAATATATTTATTATAAAAATGAATACTGATAGACTTGGATCCATCCTAATATTTATATGGATTTTTTCAAAAATTTCTTCAAATTACAATAGTTTTAATATATTTGAAAAGAGCACTATTGAAAAGGGGAGACCCTTACCATAATATCGAGCAATACCCCTATATTAAATACGAAGACCATATATTGAAAAGGGGGGAACTTACCATAATATCGAGCAATACCCCTATATTAAATACGAAGACCATATATTAAAAAGGGGGGACCCTTACCATAATATCGAGCAATACCCCTATATTAAATACGAAGACCATATATTGAAAAGGGGGGACCCTTACCATAATATCGAGCAATACCCCTATATTAAATACGAAGACCATATATTGAAAAGGGGGGACCCTTACCATAATATCGAGCAATACCCCTATAATAAATACGAAGACCATATATTGAAAAGGGGGGACCCTTACCATAATATCGAGCAATACCCCTATATTAAATACGAAGACCATATATTGAAAAGGGGGGACCCTTACCATAATATCGAGCAATACCCCTATATTAAATACGAAGACCATATATTGAAAAGGGGGGACCCTTACCATAATATCGAGCAATACCCCTATATTAAATACGAAGACCATATATTGAAAAGGGGGGACCCTTACCATAATATCGAGCAATACCCCTATATTAAATACGAAGACCATATATTGAAAAGGGGGGACCCTTACCATAATATCGAGCAATACCCCTATATTAAATACGAAGACCATATATTGAAAAGGGGGGACCCTTACCATAATATCGAGCAATACCCCTATATTAAATACGAAGACCATATATTGAAAAGGGGGGACCCTTACCATAATATCGAGCAATACCCCTATAATAAATACGAAGACCATATATTGAAAAGGGGGGACCCTTACCATAATATCGAGCAATACCCCTATATTAAATACGAAGACCATATATTGAAAAGGGGGGACCCTTACCATAATATCGAGCAATACCCCTATATTAAATACGAAGACCATATATTGAAAAGGGGGGACCCTTACCATAATATCGAGCAATACCCCTATATTAAATACGAAGACCATATATTGAAAAGGGGGGACCCTTACCATAATATCGAGCAATACCCCTATATTAAATACGAAGACCATATATTGAAAAGGGGGGACCCTTACCATAATATCGAGCAATACCCCTATATTAAATACGAAGACCATATATTGAAAAGGGGGGACCCTTACCATAATATCGAGCAATACCCCTATATTAAATACGAAGACCATATATTGAAAAGGGGGGACCCTTACCATAATATCGAGCAATACCCCTATATTAAATACGAAGACCATATATTGAAAAGGGGGGACCCTTACCATAATATCGAGCAATACCCCTATAATAAATACGAAGACCATATATTGAAAAGGGGGGGCCCTTACCATAATATCGAGCAATACCCCTATATTAAATACGAAGACCATATATTGAAAAGGGGGGACCCTTACCATAATATCGAGCAATACCCCTATATTAAATACGAAGACCATATATTGAAAAGGGGGGACCCTTACCATAATATCGAGCAATACCCCTATATTAAATACGAAGACCATATATTGAAAAGGGGGGACCCTTACCATAATATCGAGCAATACCCCTATAATAAATACGAAGACCATATATTGAAAAGGGGGGGCCCTTACCATAATATCGAGCAATACCCCTATATTAAATACGAAGACCATATATTGAAAAGGGGGGACCCTTACCATAATATCGAGCAATACCCCTATATTAAATACGAAGACCATATATTGAAAAGGGGGGACCCTTACCATAATATCGAGCAATACCCCTATATTAAATACGAAGACCATATATTGAAAAGGGGGGACCCTTACCATAATATCGAGCAATACCCCTATAATAAATACGAAGACCATATATTGAAAAGGGGGGACCCTTACCATAATATCGAGCAATACCCCTATATTAAATACGAAGACCATATATTGAAAAGGGGGGACCCTTACCATAATATCGAGCAATACCCCTATATTAAATACGAAGACCATATATTGAAAAGGGGGGACCCTTACCATAATATCGAGCAATACCCCTATATTAAATACGAAGACCATATATTGAAAAGGGGGGACCCTTACCATAATATCGAGCAATACCCCTATATTAAATACGAAGACCATATATTGAAAAGGGGGGACCCTTACCATAATATCGAGCAATACCCCTATAATAAATACGAAGACCATATATTGAAAAGGGGGGACCCTTACCATAATATCGAGCAATACCCCTATAATAAATACGAAGACCATATATTGAAAAGGGGGGACCCTTACCATAATATCGAGCAATACCCCTATATTAAATACGAAGACCATATATTGAAAAGGGGGGACCCTTACCATAATATCGAGCAATACCCCTATATTAAATACGAAGACCATATATTGAAAAGGGGGGACCCTTACCATAATATCGAGCAATACCCCTATAATAAATACGAAGACCATATATTGAAAAGGGGGGACCCTTACCATAATATCGAGCAATACCCCTATATTAAATACGAAGACCATATATTGAAAAGGGGGGACCCTTACCATAATATCGAGCAATACCCCTATATTAAATACGAAGACCATATATTGAAAAGGGGGGACCCTTACCATAATATCGAGCAATACCCCTATATTAAATACGAAGACCATATATTGAAAAGGGGGGACCCTTACCATAATATCGAGCAATACCCCTATATTAAATACGAAGACCATATATTGAAAAGGGGGGACCCTTACCATAATATCGAGCAATACCCCTATATTAAATACGAAGACCATATATTGAAAAGGGGGGACCCTTACCATAATATCGAGCAATACCCCTATATTAAATACGAAGACCATATATTGAAAAGGGGGGACCCTTACCATAATATCGAGCAATACCCCTATATTAAATACGAAGACCATATATTGAAAAGGGGGGACCCTTACCATAATATCGAGCAATACCCCTATAATAAATACGAAGACCATATATTGAAAAGGGGGGGCCCTTACCATAATATCGAGCAATACCCCTATATTAAATACGAAGACCATATATTGAAAAGGGGGGACCCTTACCATAATATCGAGCAATACCCCTATATTAAATACGAAGACCATATATTGAAAAGGGGGGACCCTTACCATAATATCGAGCAATACCCCTATATTAAATACGAAGACCATATATTGAAAAGGGGGGACCCTTACCAAAATATCGAGCAATACCCCTATATTAAATACGAAGACCATATATTGAAAAGGGGGGACCCTTACCATAATATCGAGCAATACCCCTATAATAAATACGAAGACCATATATTGAAAAGGGGGGACCCTTACCATAATATCGAGCAATACCCCTATATTAAATACGAAGACCATATATTGAAAAGGGGGGACCCTTACCATAATATCGAGCAATACCCCTATATTAAATACGAAGGACATATATTGAAAAGGGGGGACCCTTACCATAATATCGAGCAATACCCCTATATTAAATACGAAGACCATATATTGAAAAGGGGGGACCCTTACCATAATATCGAGCAATACCCCTATAATAAATACGAAGACCATATATTGAAAAGGGGGGACCCTTACCATAATATCGAGCAATACCCCTATAATAAATACGAAGACCATATATTGAAAAGGGGGGACCCTTACCATAATATCGAGCAATACCCCTATATTAAATACGAAGACCATATATTGAAAAGGGGGGATCCATTCTAATATTTATATGGATTTTTTCAAAAATTTCTTCAAATTACAATAGTTTTAACATATTTGAAAAGAGCATTATCGATACTTTAGTTAAGTTTTTTCGAATTTCGCTTATTTTTGGGATAAAATCAATATTTGCGGAGATACAGCCACTTTTCTAAAAAAGTTTAATAGGGAAGTAATATATTTATTATAAAAATGAATACTGATAGACTTGGATCCATCCTAATATTCATATGGATTTTTTCAAAAATTTCTTCAAATTACAATAGTTTTAATATATTTGAAAAAAGCATTATCGATACCTTAGTTAAGTTTTTTCAAATTTCGCTTATTTTTGCGATAAAATCAATATTTGCGGAGATACAGCCACTTTTCTAAAAAAGTTAATAGGGAAGTAATATATTTATTATAAAAATGAATACTGATAGATTTGGATCCATCCTAATATTTATATGGATTTTTTCAAAAATTTCTTCAAATTACAATAGTTTTAATATATTTGAAAAGAGCATTATCGATGCTTTAGTTAAGTTTTTTCGAATTTCGCTTATTTTTGCGATAAAATCAATATTTGCGGAGATACAGCCACTTTTCTAAAAAAGTTAATAGGGAAGTAATATATTTATTATAAAAATGAATACTGATAGACTTGGATCCATCCTAATATTTATATGGATTTTTTCAAAAATTTCTTCAAATTACAATAGTTTTAATATATTTGAAAAGAGCATTATCGATGCTTTAGTTAAGTTTTTTCGAATTTCGCTTTTTTTGGGATAAAATGAATATTTGCGGAGATACAGCCACTTTTCTAAAAAAGTTTAATAGGGAAGTAATATATTTATTATAAAAATGAATACTGATAGACTTGGATCCATCCTAATATTTATATGGATTTTTTCAAAAATTTCTTCAAATTACAATAGTTTTAATATATTTGAAAAGAGCATTATCGATGCTTTAGTTAAGTTTTTTCGAATTTCGCTTTTTTTGGGATAAAATGAATATTTGCGGAGATACAGCCACTTTTCTAAAAAAGTTTAATAGGGAAGTAATATATTTATTATAAAAATGAATACTGATAGACTTGGATCCATCCTAATATTTATATGGATTTTTTCAAAAATTTCTTCAAATTACAATAGTTTTAATATATTTGAAAAGAGCATTATCGATGCTTTAGTTAAGTTTTTTCGAATTTCGCTTTTTTTGGGATAAAATGAATATTTGCGGAGATACAGCCACTTTTCTAAAAAAGTTTAATAGGGAAGTAATATATTTATTATAAAAATGAATACTGATAGACTTGGATCCATCCTAATATTTATATGGATTTTTTCAAAAATTTCTTCAAATTACAATAGTTTTAATATATTTGAAAAGAGCATTATCGATGCTTTAGTTAAGTTTTTTCGAATTTCGCTTTTTTTGGGATAAAATGAATATTTGCGGAGATACAGCCACTTTTCTAAAAAAGTTTAATAGGGAAGTAATATATTTATTATAAAAATGAATACTGATAGACTTGGATCCATCCTAATATTCATATGGATTTTTTCAAAAATTTCTTCAAATTACAATAGTTTTAATATATTTGAAAAGAGCATTATCGATGCTTTAGTTAAGTTTTTTCGAATTTCGCTTTTTTTGGGATAAAATGAATATTTGCGGAGATACAGCCACTTTTCTAAAAAAGTTTAATAGGGAAGTAATATATTTATTATAAAAATTAATACTGATAGACTTGGATCCATCCTAATATTTATATGGATTTTTTCAAAAATTTCTTCAAATTACAATAGTTTTAATATATTTGAAAAGAGCATTATCGATGCTTTAGTTAAGTTTTTTCGAATTTCGCTTATTTTTGCGATAAAATCAATATTTGCGGAGATACAGCCACTTTTCTAAAAAAGTTTAATAGGGAAGTAATATATTTATTATAAAAATGAATACTGATAGACTTGGATCCATCCTAATATTTATATGGATTTTTTCAAAAATTTCTTCAAATTACAATAGTTTTAATATATTTGAAAAGAGTATTATCGATACTTTAGTTAAGTTTTTTCGAATTTCGCTTATTTTTGGGATAAAATCAATATTTGCGGAGATACAGCCACTTTTCTAAAAAAGTTAATAGGGAAGTAATATTTTTATTATAAAAATGAATACTGATAGATTTGGATCCATCCTAATATTTATATGGATTTTTTTCAAAAATTTCTTCAAATTACAACAGTTTTAATATATTTGAAAAGAGCATTATCGATACTTTAGTTAAGTTTTTTCGAATTTCGCTTATTTTTGGGATAAAATCAATATTTGCGGAGATACAGCCACTTTTCTAAAAAAGTTGAATAGGGAAGTAATATTTTTATTATAAAAATGAATACTGATAGACTTGCTTCCATCCTAATATTTATATGGATTTTTTCAAAAATTTCTTCAAATTACAATAGTTTTAATATATTTGAAAAGAGCACTATTGAAAAGGGGGGACCCTTACCATAATATCGAGCAATACCCCTATAATAAATACGAAGACCATATATTGAAAAGGGGGGACCCTTACCATAATATCGAGCAATACCCCTATATTACATACGAAGACCATATATTGAAAAGGGGGACCCTTACCATAATATCGAGCAATACCCCTATAATAAATACGAAGACCATATATTGAAAAGGGGGGACCCTTACCATAATATCGAGCAATACCCCTATATTAAATACGAAGACCATATATTGAAAAGGGGGGACCCTTACCATAATATCGAGCAATACCCCTATAATAAATACGAAGACCATATATTGAAAAGGGGGGACCCTTACCATAATATCGAGCAATACCCCTATATTAAATACGAAGACCATATATTGAAAAGGGGGGACCCTTACCATAATATCGAGCAATACCCCTATATTAAATACGAAGACCATATATTGAAAAGGGGGGACCCTTACCATAATATCGAGCAATACCCCTATAATAAATACGAAGACCATATATTGAAAAGGGGGGACCCTTACCATAATATCGAGCAATACCCCTATATTAAATACGAAGACCATATATTGAAAAGGGGGGACCCTTACCATAATATCGAGCAATACCCCTGTATTAAATACGAAGACCATATATTGAAAACGGGGGACCCTTACCATAATATCGAGCAATACCCCTATAATAAATACGAAGACCATATATTGAAAAGGGGGGACCCTTACCATAATACCGAGCAATACCCCTATTTTAAATACGAAGACCATATATTGAAAAGGGGGGACCCTTACCATAATATCGAGCAATACCCCTATATTAAATACGAAGACCATATATTGAAAAGGGGGGATCCATTCTAATATTTATATGGATTTTTTCAAAAATTTCTTCAAATTACAATAGTTTTAATATATTTGAAAAGAGCACTATTGAAAAGGGGGGACCCTTACCATAATATCGAGCAATACCCCTATATTAAATACGAAGACCATATATTGAAAAGGGGGACCCTTACCATAATATCGAGCAATACCCCTATAATAAATACGAAGACCATATATTGAAAAGGGGGGATCCTTACCATAATACCGAGCAATACCCCTATATTAAATACGAAGACCATATATTGAAAAGGGGGGACCCTTACCATAATATCGAGCAATACCCCTATATTAAATACGAAGACCATATATTGAAAAGGGGGGATCCATTCTAATATTTATATGGATTTTTTCAAAAATTTCTTCAAATTACAATAGTTTTAATATATTTGAAAAGAGCACTATTGAAAAGGGGGGACCCTTACCATAATATCGAGCAATACCCCTATATTAAATACGAAGACCATATATTGAAAAGGGGGACCCTTACCATAATATCGAGCAATACCCCTATAATAAATACGAAGACCATATATTGAAAAGGGGGACCCTTACCATAATATCGAGCAATACCCCTATATTAAATACGAAGACCATATATTGAAAAGGGGGGACCCTTACCATAATATCGAGCAATACCCCTATAATAAATACGAAGACCATATATTGAAAAGGGGGGACCCTTACCATAATACCGAGCAATACCCCTATATTAAATACGAAGACCATATATTGAAAAGGGGGGACCCTTACCATAATACCGAGCAATACCCCTATATTAAATACGAAGACCATATATTGAAAAGGGGGGACCCTTACCATAATATCGAGCAATACCCCTATATTAAATACGAAGACCATATATTGAAAAGGGGGGATCCATTCTAATATTTATATGGATTTTTTCAAAAATTTCTTCAAATTACAATAGTTTTAATATATTTGAAAAGAGCACTATTGAAAAGGGGGGACCCTTACCCTAATATCGAGCAATACCCCTATAATAAATACGAAGACCATATATTGAAAAGGGGGGACCCTTACCATAATATCGAGCAATACCCCTATATTAAATACGAAGACCATATATTGAAAAGGGGGGACCCTTACCATAATACCGAGCAATACCCCTATATTAAATACGAAGACCATATATTGAAAAGGGGGGACCCTTACCATAATATCGAGCAATACCCCTATATTAAATACGAAGACCATATATTGAAAAGGGGGGATCCATTCTAATATTTATATGGATTTTTTCAAAAATTTCTTCAAATTACAATAGTTTTAATATATTTGAAAAGAGCACTATTGAAAAGGGGGGACCCTTACCCTAATATCGAGCAATACCCCTATAATAAATACGAAGACCATATATTGAAAAGGGGGGACCCTTACCATAATATCGAGCAATACCCCTATATTAAATACGAAGACCATATATTGAAAAGGGGGACCCTTACCATAATATCGAGCAATACCCCTATAATAAATACGAAGACCATATATTGAAAAGGGGGGACCCTTACCATAATATCGAGCAATACCCCTATAATAAATACGAAGACCATATATTGAAAAGGGGGGACCCTTACCATAATATCGAGCAATACCCCTATATTAAATACGAAGACCATATATTGAAAAGGGGGGACCCTTACCATAATATCGAGCAATACCCCTATAATAAATACGAAGACCATATATTGAAAAGGGGGGACCCTTACCATAATATCGAGCAATACCCCTATAATAAATACGAAGACCATATATTGAAAAGGGGGGACCCTTACCATAATATCGAGCAATACCCCTATAATAAATACGAAGACCATATATTGAAAAGGGGGGACCCTTACCATAATACCGAGCAATACCCCTATATTAAATACGAAGACCATATATTGAAAAGGGGGGACCCTTACCATAATATCGAGCAATACCCCTATAATAAATACGAAGACCATATATTGAAAAGGGGGGACCCTTACCATAATATCGAGCAATACCCCTATAATAAATACGAAGACCATATATTGAAAAGGGGGGACCCTTACCATAATATCGAGCAATATCCCTATATTAAATACGAAGACCATATATTGAAAAGGGGGGACCCTTACCATAATATCGAGCAATATCCCTATATTAAATACGAAGACCATATATTGAAAAGGGGGGACCCTTACCATAATATCGAGCAATACCCTTATATTAAATACGAAGACCATATATTGAGAAGGGGGGACCCTTACCATAATATCGAGCAATACCCTTATATTAAATACGAAGACCATATATTGAAAAGGGGGGACCCTTACCATAATATCGAGCAATACCCTTATATTAAATACGAAGACCATATATTGAAAAGGGGGGACCCTTACCATAATATCGAGCAATACCCTTATATTAAATACGAAGACCATATATTGAAAAGGGGGGACCCTTACCATAATATCGAGCAATACCCTTATATTAAATACGAAGACCATATATTGAAAAGGGGGGACCCTTACCATAATATCGAGCAATACCCTTATATTAAATACGAAGACCATATATTGAAAAGGGGGGACCATTACCATAATATCGAGCAATACCCTTATATTAAATACGAAGACCATATATTGAAAAGGGGGGACCCTTACCATAATATCGAGCAATACCCTTATATTAAATACGAAGACCATATATTGAAAAGGGGGGACCCTTACCATAATATCGAGCAATACCCTTATATTAAATACGAAGACCATATATTGAAAAGGGGGGACCCTTACCATAATATCGAGCAATACCCTTATATTAAATACGAAGACCATATATTGAAAAGGGGGGACCCTTACCATAATATCGAGCAATACCGTTATATTAAATACGAAGACCATATATTGAAAAGGGGGGACCCTTACCATAATATCGAGCAATACCCTTATATTAAATACGAAGACCATATATTGAAAAGGGGGGACCCTTACCATAATATCGAGCAATACCCTTATATTAAATACGAAGACCATATATTGAAAAGGGGGGACCCTTACCATAATATCGAGCAATACCCTTATATTAAATACGAAGACCATATATTGAAAAGGGGGGACCCTTACCATAATATCGAGCAATACCCTTATATTAAATACGAAGACCATATATTGAAAAGGGGGGACCCTTACCATAATATCGAGCAATATCCCTATATTAAATACGAAGACCATATATTGAGAAGGGGGGACCCTTACCATAATATCGAGCAATACCCTTATATTAAATACGAAGACCATATATTGAAAAGGGGGGACCCTTACCATAATATCGAGCAATACCCTTATATTAAATACGAAGACCATATATTGAAAAGGGGGGACCCTTACCATAATATCGAGCAATACCCTTATATTAAATACGAAGACCATATATTGAAAAGGGGGGACCCTTACCATAATATCGAGCAATACCCTTATATTAAATACGAAGACCATATATTGAAAAGGGGGGACCCTTACCATAATATCGAGCAATACCCCTATATTAAATACGAAGACCATATATTGAAAAGGGGGGACCCTTACCATAATATCGAGCAATATCCCTATATTAAATACGAAGACCATATATTGAGAAGGGGGGACCCTTACCATAATATCGAGCAATACCCCTATATTAAATACGAAGACCATATATTGAAAAGGGGGGACCCTTACCATAATATCGAGCAATACCCTTATATTAAATACGAAGACCATATATTGAAAAGGGGGGACCCTTACCATAATATCGAGCAATACCCTTATATTAAATACGAAGACCATATATTGAAAAGGGGGGACCCTTACCATAATATCGAGCAATACCCTTATATTAAATACGAAGACCATATATTGAAAAGGGGGGACCCTTACCATAATATCGAGCAATACCCTTATATTAAATACGAAGACCATATATTGAAAAGGGGGGACCCTTACCATAATATCGAGCAATACCCTTATATTAAATACGAAGACCATATATTGAGAAGGGGGGACCCTTACCATAATATCGAGCAATACCCTTATATTAAATACGAAGACCATATATTGAAAAGGGGGGACCCTTACCATAATATCGAGCAATACCCCTATATTAAATACGAAGGCCATATATTGAAAAGGGGGGACCCTTACCATAATATCGAGCAATACCCCTATATTAAATACGAAGACCATATATTGAAAAGGGGGGACCCTTACCATAATATCGAGCAATACCCCTATATTAAATACGAAGACCATATATTGAAAAGGGGGGACCCTTACCATAATATCGAGCAATACCCCTATAATAAATACGAAGACCATATATTGAAAAGGGGGGACCCTTACCATAATATCGAGCAATACCCCTATATTAAATACGAAGACCATATATTGAAAAGGGGGGACCCTTACCATAATATCGAGCAATACCCCTGTATTAAATACGAAGACCATATATTGAAAAGGGGGGACCCTTACCATAATATCGAGCAATACCCCTATAATAAATACGAAGACCATATATTGAAAAGGGGGGACCCTTACCATAATACCGAGCAATACCCCTATATTAAATACGAAGACCATATATTGAAAAGGGGGGACCCTTACCATAATATCGAGCAATACCCCTATATTAAATACGAAGACCATATATTGAAAAGGGGGGATCCATTCTAATATTCATATGGATTTTTTCAAAAATTTCTTCAAATTACAATAGTTTTAATATATTTGAAAAGAGCATTATCGATACTTTAGTTAAGTTTTTTCGAATTTCGCTTATTTTTGGGATAAAATCAATATTTGCGGAGATACAGCCACTTTTCTAAAAAAGTTAATAGGGAAGTAATATTTTTATTATAAAAATGAATACTGATAGACTTGGATCCATCCTAATATTTATATGGATTTTTTCAAAAATTTCTTCAAATTACAATAGTTTTAATATATTTGAAAAGAGCATTATCGATACTTTAGTTAAGTTTTTTCGAATTTCGCTTTTTTTGGGATAAAATGAATATTTGCGGAGATACAGCCACTTTTCTAAAAAAGTTTAATAGGGAAGTAATATATTTATTATAAAAATGAATACTGATAGACTTGAATCCATCCTAATATTTATATGGATTTTTTCAAAAATTTCTTCAAATTACAATAGTTTTAATATATTTGAAAAGAGCATTATCGATACTTTAGTTAAGTTTTTTCAAATTTCGCTTATTTTTGCGATAAAATCAATATTTGCGGAGATACAGCCACTTTTCTAAAAAAGTTAATAGGGAAGTAATATATTTATTATAAAAATGAATACTGATAGATTTGGATCCATCCTAATATTTATATGGATTTTTTCAAAAATTTCTTCAAATTACAATAGTTTTAATATATTTGAAAAGAGCATTATCGATACTTTAGTTAAGTTTTTTCAAATTTCGCTTATTTTTGCGATAAAATCAATATTTGCGGAGATACAGCCACTTTTCTAAAAAAGTTAATAGGGAAGTAATATATTTATTATAAAAATGAATACTGATAGACTTGGATCCATCCTAATATTTATATGGATTTTTTCAAAAATTTCTTCAAATTACAATAGTTTTAATATATTTGAAAAGAGCATTATCGATACTTTAGTTAAGTTTTTTCGAATTTCGCTTTTTTTGGGATAAAATGAATATTTGCGGAGATACAGCCACTTTTCTAAAAAAGTTTAATAGGGAAGTAATATTTTTATTATAAAAATGAATACTGATAGACTTGGATCCATCCTAATATTTATATGGATTTTTTCAAAAATTTCTTCAAATTACAATAGTTTTAATATATTTGAAAAGAGCATTATCGATACTTTAGTTAAGTTTTTTCGAATTTCGCTTTTTTTGGGATAAAATGAATATTTGCGGAGATACAGCCACTTTTCTAAAAAAGTTTAATAGGGAAGTAATATATTTATTATAAAAATGAATACTGATAGACTTGGATCCATCCTAATATTTATATGGATTTTTTCAAAAATTTCTTCAAATTACAATAGTTTTAATATATTTGAAAAGAGCATTATCGATACTTTAGTTAAGTTTTTTCAAATTTCGCTTATTTTTGCGATAAAATCAATATTTGCGGAGATACAGCCACTTTTCTAAAAAAGTTAATAGGGAAGTAATATATTTATTATAAAAATGAATACTGATAGATTTGGATCCATCCTAATATTTATATGGATTTTTTCAAAAATTTCTTCAAATTACAATAGTTTTAATATATTTGAAAAGAGCATTATCGATACTTTAGTTAAGTTTTTTCGAATTTCGCTTATTTTTGCGATAAAATCAATATTTGCGGAGATACAGCCACTTTTCTAAAAAAGTTTAATAGGGAAGTAATATATTTATTATAAAAATGAATACTGATAGACTTGGATCCATCCTAATATTTATATGGATTTTTTCAAAAATTTCTTCAAATTACAATAGTTTTAATATATTTGAAAAGAGCACTATTGAAAAGGGGGGACCCTTACCATAATATCGAGCAATACCCCTTTAATAAATACGAAGACCATATATTGAAAAGGGGGGACCCTTACCATAATATCGAGCAATACCCCTATATTAAATACGAAGACCATATATTGAAAAGGGGGACCCTTACCATAATATCGAGCAATACCCCTATAATAAATACGAAGACCATATATTGAAAAGGGGGGACCCTTACCATAATATCGAGCAATACCCCTATAATAAATACGAAGACCATATATTGAAAAGGGGGGACCCTTACCATAATATCGATCAATACCCCTATATTAAATACGAAGACCATATATTGAAAAGGGGGGACCCTTACCATAATATCGAGCAATACCCCTATAATAAATACGAAGACCATATATTGAAAAGGGGGGACCCTTACCATAATATCGAGCAATACCCTTATATTAAATACGAAGACCATATATTGAAAAGGGGGGACCCTTACCATAATATCGAGCAATACCCTTATATTAAATACGAAGACCATATATTGAAAAGGGGGGACCCTTACCATAATATCGAGCAATACCCCTATAATAAATACGAAGACCATATATTGAAAAGGGGGGACCCTTACCATAATATCGAGCAATACCCTTATATTAAATACGAAGACCATATATTGAGAAGGGGGGACCCTTTCCATAATATCGAGCAATACCCCTATAATAAATACGAAGACCATATATTGAAAAGGGGGGACCCTTACCATAATATCGAGCAATACCCTTATATTAAATACGAAGACCATATATTGAAAAAGGGGGACCCTTACCATAATATCGAGCAATACCCTTATATTAAATACGAAGACCATATATTGAGAAGGGGGGACCCTTTCCATAATATCGAGCAATACCCTTATATTAAATACGAAGACCATATATTGAAAAGGGGGGACCCTTACCATAATATCGAGCAATACCCCTATATTAAATACGAAGACCATATATTGAAAAGGGGGGACCCTTACCATAATATCGAGCAATACCCCTATAATAAATACGAAGACCATATATTGAAAAGGGGGGACCCTTACCATAATATCGATCAATACCCCTATATTAAATACGAAGACCATATATTGAAAAGGGGGGACCCTTACCATAATATCGAGCAATACCCCTATAATAAATACGAAGACCATATATTGAAAAGGGGGGACCCTTACCATAATATCGAGCAATACCCTTATATTAAATACGAAGACCATATATTGAAAAGGGGGGACCCTTACCATAATATCGAGCAATACCCTTATATTAAATACGAAGACCATATATTGAAAAGGGGGGACCCTTACCATAATATCGAGCAATACCCCTATAATAAATACGAAGACCATATATTGAAAAGGGGGGACCCTTACCATAATATCGAGCAATACCCTTATATTAAATACGAAGACCATATATTGAGAAGGGGGGACCCTTTCCATAATATCGAGCAATACCCCTATAATAAATACGAAGACCATATATTGAAAAGGGGGGACCCTTACCATAATATCGAGCAATACCCTTATATTAAATACGAAGACCATATATTGAAAAAGGGGGACCCTTACCATAATATCGAGCAATACCCTTATATTAAATACGAAGACCATATATTGAGAAGGGGGGACCCTTTCCATAATATCGAGCAATACCCTTATATTAAATACGAAGACCATATATTGAAAAGGGGGGACCCTTACCATAATATCGAGCAATACCCCTATATTAAATACGAAGACCATATATTGAAAAGGGGGGACCCTTACCATAATATCGAGCAATACCCTTATATTAAATACGAAGACCATATATTGAAAAGGGGGGACCCTTACCATAATATCGAGCAATACCCTTATATTAAATACGAAGACCATATATTGAAAAGGGGGGACCCTTACCATAATATCGAGCAATACCCTTATATTAAATACGAAGACCATATATTGAAAAGGGGGGACCCTTACCATAATATCGAGCAATACCCTTATATTAAATACGAAGACCATATATTGAAAAGGGGGGACCCTTACCATAATATCGAGCAATACCCTTATATTAAATACGAAGACCATATATTGAAAAGGGGGGACCCTTACCATAATATCGAGCAATACCCTTATATTAAATACGAAGACCATATGTTGAGAAGGGGGGACCCTTACCATAATATCGAGCAATACCCTTATATTAAATACGAAGACCATATATTGAAAAGGGGGGACCCTTACCATAATATCGAGCAATACCCTTATATTAAATACGAAGACCATATATTGAAAAGGGGGGACCCTTACCATAATATCGAGCAATACCCTTATATTAAATACGAAGACCATATATTGAAAAGGGGGGACCCTTACCATAATATCGAGCAATACCCTTATATTAAATACGAAGACCATATGTTGAGAAGGGGGGACCCTTACCATAATATCGAGCAATACCCTTATATTAAATACGAAGACCATATATTGAAAAGGGGGGACCCTTACCATAATATCGAGCAATACCCCTATATTAAATACGAAGACCATATATTGAAAAGGGGGGACCCTTACCATAATATCGAGCAATACCCCTGTATTAAATACGAAGACCATATATTGAAAAGGGGGTACCCTTACCATAATATCGAGCAATACCCCTATAATAAATACGAAGACCATATATTGAAAAGGGGGGACCCTTACCATAATACCGAGCAATACCCCTATATTAAATACGAAGACCATATATTGAAAAGGGGGGACCCTTACCATAATATCGAGCAATACCCCTATATTAAATACGAAGACCATATATTGAAAAGGGGGGATCCATTCTAATATTTATATGGATTTTTTCAAAAATTTCTTCAAATTACAATAGTTTTAACATATTTGAAAAGAGCATTATCGATACTTTAGTTAAGTTTTTTCCAATTTCGCTTATTTTTGCGATAAAATCAATATTTGCGGAGATACAGCCACTTTTCTAAAAAAGTTTAATAGGGAAGTAATATATTTATTATAAAAATGAATACTGATAGACTTGGATCCATCCTAATATTTATATGGATTTTTTCAAAAATTTCTTCAAATTACAATAGTTTTAATATATTTGAAAAGAGCATTATCGATACTTTAGTTAAGTTTTTTCGAATTTCGCTTATTTTTGGGATAAAATCAATATTTGCGGAGATACAGCCACTTTTCTAAAAAAGTTAATAGGGAAGTAATATTTTTATTATAAAAATGAATACTGATAGACTTGGATCCATCCTAATATTTATATGGATTTTTTCAAAAATTTCTTCAAATTACAATAGTTTTAATATATTTGAAAAGAGCATTATCGATACTTTAGTTAAGTTTTTTCGAATTTCGCTTTTTTTGGGATAAAATGAATATTTGCGGAGATACAGCCACTTTTCTAAAAAAGTTTAATAGGGAAGTAATATATTTATTATAAAAATGAATACTGATAGACTTGGATCCATCCTAATATTTATATGGATTTTTTCAAAAATTTCTTCAAATTACAATAGTTTTAATATATTTGAAAAGAGCATTATCGATACTTTAGTTAAGTTTTTTCAAATTTCGCTTATTTTTGCGATAAAATCAATATTTGCGGAGATACAGCCACTTTTCTAAAAAAGTTAATAGGGAAGTAATATATTTATTATAAAAATGAATACTGATAGATTTGGATCCATCCTAATATTTATATGGATTTTTTCAAAAATTTCTTCAAATTACAATAGTTTTAATATATTTGAAAAGAGCATTATCGATACTTTAGTTAAGTTTTTTCGAATTTCGCTTATTTTTGCGATAAAATCAATATTTGCGGAGATACAGCCACTTTTCTAAAAAAGTTTAATAGGGAAGTAATATATTTATTATAAAAATGAATACTGATAGACTTGGATCCATCCTAATATTTATATGGATTTTTTCAAAAATTTCTTCAAATTACAATAGTTTTAATATATTTGAAAAGAGCATTATCGATACTTTAGTTAAGTTTTTTCGAATTTCGCTTTTTTTGGGATAAAATGAATATTTGCGGAGATACAGCCACTTTTCTAAAAAAGTTTAATAGGGAAGTAATATTTTTATTATAAAAATGAATACTGATAGACTTGGATCCATCCTAATATTTATATGGATTTTTTCAAAAATTTCTTCAAATTACAATAGTTTTAATATATTTGAAAAGAGCATTATCAATACTTTAGTTAAGTTTTTTCGAATTTCGCTTTTTTTGGGATAAAATGAATATTTGCGGAGATACAGCCACTTTTCTAAAAAAGTTTAATAGGGAAGTAATATATTTATTATAAAAATGAATACTGATAGACTTGGATCCATCCTAATATTTATATGGATTTTTTCAAAAATTTCTTCAAATTACAATAGTTTTAATATATTTGAAAAGAGCATTATCGATACTTTAGTTAAGTTTTTTCAAATTTCGCTTATTTTTGCGATAAAATCAATATTTGCGGAGATACAGCCACTTTTCTAAAAAAGTTAATAGGGAAGTAATATATTTATTATAAAAATGAATATTGATAGATTTGGATCCATCCTAATATTTATATGGATTTTTTCAAAAATTTCTTCAAATTACAATAGTTTTAATATATTTGAAAAGAGCATTATCGATACTTTAGTTAAGTTTTTTCGAATTTCGCTTATTTTTGCGATAAAATCAATATTTGCGGAGATACAGCCACTTTTCTAAAAAAGTTTAATAGGGAAGTAATATATTTATTATAAAAATGAATACTGATAGACTTGGATCCATCCTAATATTTATATGGATTTTTTCAAAAATTTCTTCAAATTACAATAGTTTTAATATATTTGAAAAGAGCATTATCGGAACTTTAGTTAAGTTTTTTCAAATTTCGCTTATTTTTGCGATAAAATCAATATTTGCGGAGATACAGCCACTTTTCTAAAAAAGTTAATAGGGAAGTAATATATTTATTATAAAAATGAATACTGATAGATTTGGATCCATCCTAATATTTGTATGGATTTTTTCAAAAATTTCTTCAAATTACAATAGTTTTAATATATTTGAAAAGAGCATTATCGATACTTTAGTTAAGTTTTTTCGAATTTCGCTTATTTTTGCGATAAAATGAATATTTGCGGAGATACAGCCACTTTTCTAAAAAAGTTTAATAGGGAAGTAATATATTTATTATAAAAATGAATACTGATAGACTTGGATCCATCCTAATATTTATATGGATTTTTTCAAAAATTTCTTCAAATTACAATAGTTTTAATATATTTGAAAAGAGCATTATCGATACTTTAGTTAAGTTTTTTCAAATTTCGCTTATTTTTGCGATAAAATCAATATTTGCGGAGATACAGCCACTTTTCTAAAAAAGTTAATAGGGAAGTAATATATTTATTATAAAAATGAATACTGATAGATTTGGATCCATCCTAATATTTATATGGATTTTTTCAAAAATTTCTTCAAATTACAATAGTTTTAATATATTTGAAAAGAGCATTATCGATACTTTAGTTAAGTTTTTTCGAATTTCGCTTATTTTTGCGATAAAATCAATATTTGCGGAGATACAGCCACTTTTCTAAAAAAGTTTAATAGGGAAGTAATATATTTATTATAAAAATGAATACTGATAGACTTGGATCCATCCTAATATTTATATGGATTTTTTCAAAAATTTCTTCAAATTACAATAGTTTTAATATATTTGAAAAGAGCACTATTGAAAAGGGGGGACCCTTACCATAATATCGAGCAATACCCCTATAATAAATACGAAGACCATATATTGAAAAGGGGGGACCCTTACCATAATATCGAGCAATACCCCTATATTAAATACGAAGACCATATATTGAAAAGGGGGACCCTTACCATAATATCGAGCAATACCCCTATAATAAATACGAAGACCATATATTGAAAAGGGGGGACCCTTACCATAATATCGAGCAATACCCCTATAATAAATACGAAGACCATATATTGAAAAGGGGGGACCCTTACCATAATATCGAGCAATACCCCTATAATAAATACGAAGACCATATATTGAAAAGGGGGGACCCTTACCATAATATCGAGCAATACCCCTATATTAAATACGAAGACCATATATTGAAAAGGGGGGACCCTTACCATAATATCGAGCAATACCCCTATAATAAATACGAAGACCATATATTGAAAAGGGGGGACCCTTACCATAATATCGAGCAATACCCCTATAATAAATACGAAGACCATATATTGAAAAGGGGGGACCCTTACCATAATATCGAGCAATATCCCTATATTAAATACGAAGACCATATATTGAAAAGGGGGGACCCTTACCATAATATCGAGCAATATCCCTATATTAAATACGAAGACCATATATTGAAAAGGGGGGACCCTTACCATAATATCGAGCAATACCCTTATATTAAATACGAAGACCATATATTGAAAAGGGGGGACCCTTACCATAATATCGAGCAATACCCTTATATTAAATACGAAGACCATATATTGAGAAGGGGGGACCCTTTCCATAATATCGAGCAATACCCTTATATTAAATACGAAGACCATATATTGAAAAGGGGGGACCCTTACCATAATATCGAGCAATACCCCTATATTAAATACGAAGACCATATATTGAAAAGGGGGGACCCTTACCATAATATCGAGCAATACCCTTATATTAAATACGAAGACCATATATTGAAAAGGGGGGACCCTTACCATAATATCGAGCAATACCCTTATATTAAATACGAAGACCATATATTGAAAAGGGGGGACCCTTACCATAATATCGAGCAATACCCTTATATTAAATACGAAGACCATATATTGAAAAGGGGGGACCCTTACCATAATATCGAGCAATACCCTTATATTAAATACGAAGACCATATATTGAGAAGGGGGGACCCTTACCATAATATCGAGCAATACCCTTATATTAAATACGAAGACCATATATTGAAAAGGGGGGACCCTTACCATAATATCGAGCAATACCCCTATATTAAATACGAAGACCATATATTGAAAAGGGGGGACCCTTACCATAATATCGAGCAATACCCCTGTATTAAATACGAAGACCATATATTGAAAAGGGGGTACCCTTACCATAATATCGAGCAATACCCCTATAATAAATACGAAGACCATATATTGAAAAGGGGGGACCCTTACCATAATACCGAGCAATACCCCTATATTAAATACGAAGACCATATATTGAAAAGGGGGGACCCTTACCATAATATCGAGCAATACCCCTATATTAAATACGAAGACCATATATTGAAAAGAGGGGATCCATTCTAATATTTATATGGATTTTTTCAAAAATTTCTTCAAATTACAATAGTTTTAACATATTTGAAAAGAGCATTATCGATACTTTAGTTAAGTTTTTTCCAATTTCGCTTATTTTTGGGATAAAATCAATATTTGCGGAGATACAGCCACTTTTCTAAAAAAGTTTAATAGGGAAGTAATATATTTATTATAAAAATGAATACTGATAGACTTGGATCCATCCTAATATTCATATGGATTTTTTCAAAAATTTCTTCAAATTACAATAGTTTTAATATATTTGAAAAGAGCATTATCGATACTTTAGTTAAGTTTTTTCGAATTTCGCTTATTTTTGGGATAAAATCAATATTTGCGGAGATACAGCCACTTTTCTAAAAAAGTTAATAGGGAAGTAATATTTTTATTATAAAAATGAATACTGATAGACTTGGATCCATCCTAATATTTATATGGATTTTTTCAAAAATTTCTTCAAATTACAATAGTTTTAATATATTTGAAAAGAGCATTATCGATACTTTAGTTAAGTTTTTTCGAATTTCGCTTTTTTTGGGATAAAATGAATATTTGCGGAGATACAGCCACTTTTCTAAAAAAGTTTAATAGGGAAGTAATATATTTATTATAAAAATGAATACTGATAGACTTGGATCCATCCTAATATTTATATGGATTTTTTCAAAAATTTCTTCAAATTACAATAGTTTTAATATATTTGAAAAGAGCATTATCGATACTTTAGTTAAGTTTTTTCAAATTTCGCTTATTTTTGCGATAAAATCAATATTTGCGGAGATACAGCCACTTTTCTAAAAAAGTTAATAGGGAAGTAATATATTTATTATAAAAATGAATACTGATAGATTTGGATCCATCCTAATATTTATATGGATTTTTTCAAAAATTTCTTCAAATTACAATAGTTTTAATATATTTGAAAAGAGCATTATCGATACTTTAGTTAAGTTTTTTCGAATTTCGCTTTTTTTGGGATAAAATGAATATTTGCGGAGATACAGCCACTTTTCTAAAAAAGTTTAATAGGGAAGTAATATATTTATTATAAAAATTAATACTGATAGACTTGGATCCATCCTAATATTTATATGGATTTTTTCAAAAATTTCTTCAAATTACAATAGTTTTAATATATTTGAAAAGAGCATTATCGATACTTTAGTTAAGTTTTTTCGAATTTCGCTTATTTTTGGATAAAATCAATATTTGCGGAGATACAGCCACTTTTCTAAAAAAGTTAATAGGGAAGTAATATTTTTATTATAAAAATTAATACTGATAGACTTGGATCCATCCTAATATTTATATGGATTTTTTCAAAAATTTCTTCAAATTACAATAGTTTTAATATATTTGAAAAGAGCATTATCGATACTTTAGTTAAGTTTTTTCGAATTTCGCTTTTTTTGGGATAAAATGAATATTTGCGGAGATACAGCCACTTTTCTAAAAAAGTTTAATAGGGAAGTAATATATTTATTATAAAAATGAATACTGATAGACTTGGATCCATCCTAATATTTATATGGATTTTTTCAAAAATTTCTTCAAATTACAATAGTTTTAATATATTTGAAAAGAGCATTATCGATACTTTAGTTAAGTTTTTTCAAATTTCGCTTATTTTTGCGATAAAATCAATATTTGCGGAGATACAGCCACTTTTCTAAAAAAGTTAATAGGGAAGTAATATATTTATTATAAAAATGAATACTGATAGATTTGGATCCATCCTAATATTTAAATGGATTTTTTAAAAAATTTCTTCAAATTACAATAGTTTTAATATATTTGAAAAGAGCATTATCGATACTTTAGTTAAGTTTTTTCGAATTTCGCTTTTTTTGGGATAAAATGAATATTTGCGGAGATACAGCCACTTTTCTAAAAAAGTTTAATAGGGAAGTAATATATTTATTATAAAAATGAATACTGATAGACTTGGATCCATCCTAATATTTATATGGATTTTTTCAAAAATTTCTTCAAATTACAATAGTTTTAATATATTTGAAAAGAGCATTATCGATACTTTAGTTAAGTTTTTTCGAATTTCGCTTATTTTTGCGATAAAATCAATATTTGCGGAGATACAGCCACTTTTCTAAAAAAGTTTAATAGGGAAGTAATATATTTATTATAAAAATGAATACTGATAGACTTGGATCCATCCTAATATTTATATGGATTTTTTCAAAAATTTCTTCAAATTACAATAGTTTTAATATATTTGAAAAGAGCACTATTGAAAAGGGGGGACCCTTACCATAATATCGAGCAATACCCCTATAATAAATACGAAGACCATATATTGAAAAGGGGGGACCCTTACCATAATATCGAGCAATACCCCTATATTAAATACGAAGACCATATATTGAAAAGGGGGACCCTTACCATAATATCGAGCAATACCCTATAATAAATACGAAGACCATATATTGAAAAGGGGGGACCCTTACCATAATATCGAGCAATACCCCTATAATAAATACGAAGACCATATATTGAAAAGGGGGGACCCTTACCATAATATCGAGCAATACCCCTATAATAAATACGAAGACCATATATTGAAAAGGGGGGACCCTTACCATAATATCGAGCAATACCCCTATATTAAATACGAAGACCATATATTGAAAAGGGGGGACCCTTACCATAATATCGAACAATACCCCTATATTAAATACGAAGACCATATATTGAAAAGGGGGGACCCTTACCATAATATCGAGCAATACCCCTATAATAAATACGAAGACCATATATTGAAAAGGGGGGACCCTTACCATAATATCGAGCAATACCCCTATAATAAATACGAAGACCATATATTGAAAAGGGGGGACCCTTACCATAATATCGAGCAATACCCCTATAATAAATACGAAGACCATATATTGAAAACGGGGGACCCTTACCATAATATCGAGCAATATCCCTATATTAAATACGAAGACCATATATTGAAAAGGGGGGACCCTTACCATAATATCGAGCAATATCCCTATATTAAATACGAAGACCATATATTGAAAAGGGGGGACCCTTACCATAATATCGAGCAATACCCTTATATTAAATACGAAGACCATATATTGAGAAGGGGGGACCCTTACAATAATATCGAGCAATACCCTTATATTAAATACGAAGACCATATATTGAAAAGGGGGGACCCTTACCATAATATCGAGAATACCCCTATATTAAATACGAAGACCATATATTGAAAAGGGGGGACCCTTACCATAATATCGAGCAATACCCCTATATTAAATACGAAGACCATATATTGAAAAGGGGGGACCCTTACCATAATATCGAGCAATACCCTTATATTAAATACGAAGACCATATATTGAGAAGGGGGGACCCTTTCCATAATATCGAGCAATACCCCTATAATAAATACGAAGACCATATATTGAAAACGGGGGACCCTTACCATAATATCGAGCAATACCCTTATATTAAATACGAAGACCATATATTGAGAAGGGGGGACCCTTTCCATAATATCGAGCAATACCCCTATAATAAATACGAAGACCATATATTGAAAAGGGGGGACCCTTACCATAATATCGAGCAATACCCTTATATTAAATACGAAGACCATATATTGAGAAGGGGGGACCCTTTCCATAATATCGAGCAATACCCCTATAATAAATACGAAGACCATATATTGAAAACGGGGGACCCTTACCATAATATCGAGCAATACCCTTATATTAAATACGAAGACCATATATTGAGAAGGGGGACCCTTTCCATAATATCGAGCAATACCCCTATATTAAATACGAAGACCATATATTGAAAAGGGGGGACCCTTACCATAATATCGAGCAATACCCTTATATTAAATACGAAGACCATATATTGAGAAGGGGGGACCCTTTCCATAATATCGAGCAATACCCCTATAATAAATACGAAGACCATATATTGAAAAGGGGGGACCCTTACCATAATATCGAGCAATACCCTTATATTAAATACGAAGACCATATATTGAGAAGGGGGGACCCTTACCATAATATCGAGCAATACCCTTATATTAAATACGAAGACCATATATTGAGAAGGGGGGACCCTTACCATAATATCGAGCAATATCCCTATAATAAATACGAAAACCATATATTGAAAAGGGGGGACCCTTACCATAATATCGAGCAATACCCCTATAATAAATACGAAGACCATATATTGAAAACGGGGGACCCTTACCATAATATCGAGCAATATCCCTATATTAAATACGAAGACCATATATTGAAAAGGGGGGACCCTTACCATAATATCGAGCAATATCCCTATATTAAATACGAAGACCATATATTGAAAAGGGGGGACCCTTACCATAATATCGAGCAATACCCTTATATTAAATACGAAGACCATATATTGTGAAGGGGGGACCCTTACAATAATATCGAGCAATACCCTTATATTAAATACGAAGACCATATATTGAAAAGGGGGACCCTTACCATAATATCGAGCAATACCCCTATATTAAATACGAAGACCATATATTGAAAAGGGGGGACCCTTACCATAATATCGAGCAATACCCCTATATTAAATACGAAGACCATATATTGAAAAGGGGGGACCCTAACCATAATATCGAGCAATACCCTTATATTAAATACGAAGACCATATATTGAAAAGGGGGGACCCTTACCATAATATCGTGCAATACCCTTATATTAAATACGAAGACCATATATTGAGAAGGGGGGACCCTTACTATAATATCGAGCAATACCCTTATATTAAATACGAAGACCATATATTGAGAAGGGGGGACCCTTTCCATAATATCGAGCAATACCCTTATATTAAATACGAAGACCATATATTGAAAAGGGGGGACCCTTACCATAATATCGAGCAATACCCTTATATTAAATACGAAGACCATATATTGAAAAGGGGGGACCCTTACCATAATATCGAGCAATACCCTTATATTAAATACGAAGACCATATATTGAGAAGGGGGGACCCCTTCCATAATATCGAGCAATACCCTTATATTAAATACGAAGACCATATATTGAAAAGGGGGGACCCTTACCATAATATCGAGCAATACCCTTATATTAAATACGAAGACCATATATTGAAAAGGGGGGACCCTTACCATAATATCGAGCAATACCCTTATATTAAATACGAAGACCATATATTGAGAAGGGGGGACCCTTACCATAATATCGAGCAATACCCCTATATTAAATACGAAGACCATATATTGAAAAGGGGGGACCCTTACCATAATATCGAGCAATACCCTTATATTAAATACGAAGACCATATATTGAGAAGGGGGGACCCTTACCATAATATCGAGCAATACCCTTATATTAAATACGAAGACCATATATTGAGAAGGGGGGACCCTTACCATAATATCGAGCAATACCCTTATATTAAATACGAAGACCATATATTGAAAAGGGGGGACCCTTACCATAATATCGAGCAATACCCCTATATTAAATACGAAGACCATATATTGAAAAGGGGGGACCCTTACCATAATATCGAGCAATACCCCTGTATTAAATACGAAGACCATATATTGAAAAGGGGGTACCCTTACCATAATATCGAGCAATACCCCTATAATAAATACGAAGACCATATATTGAAAAGGGGGGACCCTTACCATAATACCGAGCAATACCCCTATATTAAATACGAAGACCATATATTGAAAAGGGGGGACCCTTACCATAATATCGAGCAATACCCCTATATTAAATACGAAGACCATATATTGAAAAGGGGGGATCCATTCTAATATTTATATGGATTTTTTCAAAAATTTCTTCAAATTACAATAGTTTTAACATATTTGAAAAGAGCATTATCGATACTTTAGTTAAGTTTTTTCCAATTTCGCTTATTTTTGGGATAAAATCAATATTTGCGGAGATACAGCCACTTTTCTAAAAAAGTTTAATAGGGAAGTAATATATTTATTATAAAAATGAATACTGATAGACTTGGATCCATCCTAATATTCATATGGATTTTTTCAAAAATTTCTTCAAATTACAATAGTTTTAATATATTTGAAAAGAGCATTATCGATACTTTAGTTAAGTTTTTTCGAATTTCGCTTATTTTTGGGATAAAATCAATATTTGCGGAGATACAGCCACTTTTCTAAAAAAGTTAATAGGGAAGTAATATTTTTATTATAAAAATGAATACTGATAGACTTGGATCCATCCTAATATTTATATGGATTTTTTCAAAAATTTCTTCAAATTACAATAGTTTTAATATATTTGAAAAGAGCATTATCGATACTTTAGTTAAGTTTTTTCGAATTTCGCTTTTTTTGGGATAAAATGAATATTTGCGGAGATACAGCCACTTTTCTAAAAAAGTTTAATAGGGAAGTAATATATTTATTATAAAAATGAATACTGATAGACTTGGATCCATCCTAATATTTATATGGATTTTTTCAAAAATTTCTTCAAATTACAATAGTTTTAATATATTTGAAAAGAGCATTATCGATACTTTAGTTAAGTTTTTTCAAATTTCGCTTATTTTTGCGATAAAATCAATATTTGCGGAGATACAGCCACTTTTCTAAAAAAGTTAATAGGGAAGTAATATATTTATTATAAAAATGAATACTGATAGATTTGGATCCATCCTAATATTTATATGGATTTTTTCAAAAATTTCTTCAAATTACAATAGTTTTAATATATTTGAAAAGAGCATTATCGATACTTTAGTTAAGTTTTTTCGAATTTCGCTTTTTTTGGGATAAAATGAATATTTGCGGAGATACAGCCACTTTTCTAAAAAAGTTAATAGGGAAGTAATATATTTATTATAAAAATTAATACTGATAGACTTGGATCCATCCTAATATTTATATGGATTTTTTCAAAAATTTCTTCAAATTACAATAGTTTTAATATATTTGAAAAGAGCATTATCGATACTTTAGTTAAGTTTTTTCGAATTTCGCTTATTTTTGGGATAAAATCAATATTTGCGGAGATACAGCCACTTTTCTAAAAAAGTTAATAGGGAAGTAATATTTTTATTATAAAAATGAATACTGATAGACTTGGATCCATCCTAATATTCATATGGATTTTTTCAAAAATTTCTTCAAATTACAATAGTTTTAATATATTTGAAAAAAGCATTATCGATACTTTAGTTAAGTTTTTTCGAATTTCGCTTTTTTTGGGATAAAATGAATATTTGCGGAGATACAGCCACTTTTCTAAAAAAGTTTAATAGGGAAGTAATATATTTATTATAAAAATGAATACTGATAGACTTGGATCCATCCTAATATTTATATGGATTTTTTCAAAAATTTCTTCAAATTACAATAGTTTTAATATATTTGAAAAGAGCATTATCGATACTTTAGTTAAGTTTTTTCAAATTTCGCTTATTTTTGCGATAAAATCAATATTTGCGGAGATACAGCCACTTTTCTAAAAAAGTTAATAGGGAAGTAATATATTTATTATAAAAATGAATACTGATAGATTTGGATCCATCCTAATATTTATATGGATTTTTTCAAAAATTTCTTCAAATTACAATAGTTTTAATATATTTGAAAAGAGCATTATCGATACTTTAGTTAAGTTTTTTCGAATTTCGCTTATTTTTGCGATAAAATGAATATTTGCGGAGATACAGCCACTTTTCTAAAAAAGTTTAATAGGGAAGTAATATATTTATTATAAAAATGAATACTGATAGACTTGGATCCATCCTAATATTTATATGGATTTTTTCAAAAATTTCTTCAAATTACAATAGTTTTAATATATTTGAAAAGAGCATTATCGATACTTTAGTTAAGTTTTTTCAAATTTCGCTTATTTTTGCGATAAAATCAATATTTGCGGAGATACAGCCACTTTTCTAAAAAAGTTAATAGGGAAGTAATATATTTATTATAAAAATGAATACTGATAGATTTGGATCCATCCTAATATTTATATGGATTTTTTCAAAAATTTCTTCAAATTACAATAGTTTTAATATATTTGAAAAGAGCATTATCGATACTTTAGTTAAGTTTTTTCGAATTTCGCTTATTTTTGCGATAAAATTAATATTTGCGGAGATACAGCCACTTTTCTAAAAAAGTTTAATAGGGAAGTAATATATTTATTATAAAAATGAATACTGATAGACTTGGATCCATCCTAATATTTATATGGATTTTTTCAAAAATTTCTTCAAATTACAATAGTTTTAATATATTTGAAAAGAGCACTATTGAAAAGGGGGGACCCTTACCATAATATCGAGCAATACCCCTATAATAAATACGAAGACCATATATTGAAAAGGGGGGACCCTTACCATAATATCGAGCAATACCCCTATATTAAATACGAAGACCATATATTGAAAAGGGGGACCCTTATCATAATATCGAGCAATACCCCTATAATAAATACGAAGACCATATATTGAAAAGGGGGGACCCTTACCATAATATCGAGCAATACCCCTATAATAAATACGAAGACCATATATTGAAAAGGGGGGACCCTTACCATAATATCGAGCAATACCCCTATATTAAATACGAAGACCATATATTGAAAAGGGGGGACCCTTACCATAATATCGAGCAATACCCCTATAATAAATACGAAGACCATATATTGAAAAGGGGGGACCCTTACCATAATATCGAGCAATACCCCTATAATAAATACGAAGACCATATATTGAAAAGGGGGGACCCTTACCATAATATCGAGCAATATCCCTATATTAAATACGAAGACCATATATTGAAAAGGGGGGACCCTTACCATAATATCGAGCAATATCCCTATATTAAATACGAAGACCATATATTGAAAAGGGGGGACCCTTACCATAATATCGAGCAATACCCTTATATTAAATACGAAGACCATATATTGAAAAGGGGGGACCCTTACCATAATATCGAGCAATACCCTTATATTAAATACGAAGACCATATATTGAAAAGGGGGGACCCTTACCATAATATCGAGCAATACCCTTATATTAAATACGAAGACCATATATTGAGAAGGGGGGACCCTTACCATAATATCGAGCAATACCCTTATATTAAATACGAAGACCATATATTGAAAAGGGGGGACCCTTACCATAATATCGAGCAATACCCTTATATTAAATACGAAGACCATATATTGAAAAGGGGGGACCCTTACCATAATATCGAGCAATACCCTTATATTAAATACGAAGACCATATATTGAAAAGGGGGGACCCTTACCATAATATCGAGCAATACCCTTATATTAAATACGAAGACCATATATTGAGAAGGGGGGACCCTTACCATAATATCGAGCAATACCCTTATATTAAATACGAAGACCATATATTGAAAAGGGGGGACCCTTACCATAATATCGAGCAATACCCTTATATTAAATACGAAGACCATATATTGAAAAGGGGGGACCCTTACCATAATATCGAGCAATACCCTTATATTAAATACGAAGACCATATATTGAGAAGGGGGGACCCTTACCATAATATCGAGCAATACCCTTATATTAAATACGAAGACCATATATTGAAAAGGGGGGACCCTTACCATAATATCGAGCAATACCCTTATATTAAATACGAAGACCATATATTGAAAAGGGGGGACCCTTACCATAATATCGAGCAATACCCTTATATTAAATACGAAGACCATATATTGAAAAGGGGGGACCCTTACCATAATATCGAGCAATACCCTTATATTAAATACGAAGACCATATATTGAGAAGGGGGGACCCTTACCATAATATCGAGCAATACCCTTATATTAAATACGAAGACCATATATTGAGAAGGGGGGACCCTTACCATAATATCGAGCAATACCCTTATATTAAATACGAAGACCATATATTGAAAAGGGGGGACCCTTACCATAATATCGAGCAATACCCTTATATTAAATACGAAGACCATATATTGAAAAGGGGGGACCCTTACCATAATATCGAGCAATACCCTTATATTAAATACGAAGACCATATATTGAGAAGGGGGGACCCTTACCATAATATCGAGCAATACCCTTATATTAAATACGAAGACCATATATTGAGAAGGGGGGACCCTTACCATAATATCGAGCAATACCCTTATATTAAATACGAAGACCATATATTGAAAAGGGGGGACCCTTACCATAATATCGAGCAATACCCTTATATTAAATACGAAGACCATATATTGAAAAGGGGGGACCCTTACCATAATATCGAGCAATACCCTTATATTAAATACGAAGACCATATATTGAGAAGGGGGGACCCTTACCATAATATCGAGCAATACCCTTATATTAAATACGAAGACCATATATTGAAAAGGGGGGACCCTTACCATAATATCGAGCAATACCCCTATAATAAATACGAAGACCATATATTGAAAAGGGGGGACCCTTACCATAATACCGAGCAATACCCCTATATTAAATACGAAGACCATATATTGAAAAGGGGGGACCCTTACCATAATATCGAGCAATACCCCTATATTAAATACGAAGACCACATATTGAAAAGGGGGGATCCATTCTAATATTTATATGGATTTTTTCAAAAATTTCTTCAAATTACAATAGTTTTAACATATTTGAAAAGAGCATTATCGATACTTTAGTTAAGTTTTTTCCAATTTCGCTTATTTTTGGGATAAAATCAATATTTGCGGAGATACAGCCACTTTTCTAAAAAAGTTTAATAGGGAAGTAATATATTTATTATAAAAATGAATACTGATAGACTTGGATCCATCCTAATATTCATATGGATTTTTTCAAAAATTTCTTCAAATTACAATAGTTTTAATATATTTGAAAAGAGCATTATCGATACTTTAGTTAAGTTTTTTCGAATTTCGCTTATTTTTGGGATAAAATCAATATTTGCGGAGATACAGCCACTTTTCTAAAAAAGTTAATAGGGAAGTAATATTTTTATTATAAAAATGAATACTGATAGACTTGGATCCATCCTAATATTTATATGGATTTTTTCAAAAATTTCTTCAAATTACAATAGTTTTAATATATTTGAAAAGAGCATTATCGATACTTTAGTTAAGTTTTTTCGAATTTCGCTTATTTTTGCGATAAAATGAATATTTGCGGAGATACAGCCACTTTTCTAAAAAAGTTTAATAGGGAAGTAATATATTTATTATAAAAATGAATACTGATAGACTTGGATCCATCCTAATATTTATATGGATTTTTTCAAAAATTTCTTCAAATTACAATAGTTTTAATATATTTGAAAAGAGCATTATCGATACTTTAGTTAAGTTTTTTCAAATTTCGCTTATTTTTGCGATAAAATCAATATTTGCGGAGATACAGCCACTTTTCTAAAAAAGTTAATAGGGAAGTAATATATTTATTATAAAAATGAATACTGATAGATTTGGATCCATCCTAATATTTATATGGATTTTTTCAAAAATTTCTTCAAATTACAATAGTTTTAATATATTTGAAAAGAGCATTATCGATACTTTAGTTAAGTTTTTTCGAATTTCGCTTTTTTTGGGATAAAATGAATATTTGCGGAGATACAGCCACTTTTCTAAAAAAGTTTAATAGGGAAGTAATATATTTATTATAAAAATTAATACTGATAGACTTGGATCCATCCTAATATTTATATGGATTTTTTCAAAAATTTCTTCAAATTACAATAGTTTTAATATATTTGAAAAGAGCATTATCGATACTTTAGTTAAGTTTTTTCGAATTTCGCTTATTTTTGGGATAAAATCAATATTTGCGGAGATACAGCCACTTTTCTAAAAAAGTTTAATAGGGAAGTAATATATTTATTATAAAAATGAATACTGATAGACTTGGATCCATCCTAATATTTATATGGATTTTTTCAAAAATTTCTTCAAATTACAATAGTTTTAATATATTTGAAAAGAGCATTATCGATACTTTAGTTAAGTTTTTTCGAATTTCGCTTTTTTTGGGATAAAATGAATATTTGCGGAGATACAGCCACTTTTCTAAAAAAGTTTAATAGGGAAGTAATATATTTATTATAAAAATGAATACTGATAGACTTGGATCCATCCTAATATTTATATGGATTTTTTCAAAAATTTCTTCAAATTACAATAGTTTTAATATATTTGAAAAGAGCATTATCGATACTTTAGTTAAGTTTTTTCAAATTTCGCTTATTTTTGCGATAAAATCAATATTTGCGGAGATACAGCCACTTTTCTAAAAAAGTTAATAGGGAAGTAATATATTTATTATAAAAATGAATACTGATAGATTTGGATCCATCCTAATATTTATATGGATTTTTTCAAAAATTTCTTCAAATTACAATAGTTTTAATATATTTGAAAAGAGCATTATCGATACTTTAGTTAAGTTTTTTCGAATTTCGCTTATTTTTGGGATAAAATCAATATTTGCGGAGATACAGCCACTTTTCTAAAAAAGTTAATAGGGAAGTAATATTTTTATTATAAAAATGAATACTGATAGACTTGGATCCATCCTAATATTTATATGGATTTTTTCAAAAATTTCTTCAAATTACAATAGTTTTAATATATTTGAAAAGAGCATTATCGATACTTTAGTTAAGTTTTTTCGAATTTCGCTTTTTTTGGGATAAAATGAATATTTGCGGAGATACAGCCACTTTTCTAAAAAAGTTTAATAGGGAAGTAATATATTTATTATAAAAATGAATACTGATAGACTTGGATCCATCCTAATATTTATATGGATTTTTTCAAAAATTTCTTCAAATTACAATAGTTTTAATATATTTGAAAAGAGCATTATCGATACTTTAGTTAAGTTTTTTAAAATTTCGCTTATTTTTGCGATAAAATCAATATTTGCGGAGATACAGCCACTTTTCTAAAAAAGTTAATAGGGAAGTAATATATTTATTATAAAAATGAATACTGATAGATTTGGATCCATCCTAATATTTATATGGATTTTTTCAAAAATTTCTTCAAATTACAATAGTTTTAATATATTTGAAAAGAGCATTATCGATACTTTAGTTAAGTTTTTTCGAATTTCGCTTTTTTTGGGATAAAATGAATATTTGCGGAGATACAGCCACTTTTCTAAAAAAGTTTAATAGGGAAGTAATATATTTATTATAAAAATTAATACTGATAGACTTGGATCCATCCTAATATTTATATGGATTTTTTCAAAAATTTCTTCAAATTACAATAGTTTTAATATATTTGAAAAGAGCATTATCGATACTTTAGTTAAGTTTTTTCGAATTTCGCTTATTTTTGGGATAAAATCAATATTTGCGGAGATACAGCCACTTTTCTAAAAAAGTTTAATAGGGAAGTAATATATTTATTATAAAAATGAATACTGATAGACTTGGATCCATCCTAATATTTATATGGATTTTTTCAAAAATTTCTTCAAATTACAATAGTTTTAATATATTTGAAAAGAGCATTATCGATACTTTAGTTAAGTTTTTTCGAATTTCGCTTTTTTTGGGATAAAATGAATATTTGCGGAGATACAGCCACTTTTCTAAAAAAGTTTAATAGGGAAGTAATATATTTATTATAAAAATGAATACTGATAGACTTGGATCCATCCTAATATTTATATGGATTTTTTCAAAAATTTCTTCAAATTACAATAGTTTTAATATATTTGAAAAGAGCATTATCGATACTTTAGTTAAGTTTTTTCAAATTTCGCTTATTTTTGCGATAAAATCAATATTTGCGGAGATACAGCCACTTTTCTAAAAAAGTTAATAGGGAAGTAATATATTTATTATAAAAATGAATACTGATAGATTTGGATCCATCCTAATATTTATATGGATTTTTTCAAAAATTTCTTCAAATTACAATAGTTTTAATATATTTGAAAAGAGCATTATCGATACTTTAGTTAAGTTTTTTCGAATTTCGCTTTTTTTGGGATAAAATGAATATTTGCGGAGATACAGCCACTTTTCTAAAAAAGTTTAATAGGGAAGTAATATATTTATTATAAAAATTAATACTGATAGACTTGGATCCATCCTAATATTTATATGGATTTTTTCAAAAATTTCTTCAAATTACAATAGTTTTAATATATTTGAAAAGAGCATTATCGATACTTTAGTTAAGTTTTTTCGAATTTCGCTTATTTTTGGGATAAAATCAATATTTGCGGAGATACAGCCACTTTTCTAAAAAAGTTTAATAGGGAAGTAATATATTTATTATAAAAATGAATACTGATAGACTTGGATCCATCCTAATATTTATATGGATTTTTTCAAAAATTTCTTCAAATTACAATAGTTTTAATATATTTGAAAAGAGCATTATCGATACTTTAGTTAAGTTTTTTCGAATTTCGCTTTTTTTGGGATAAAATGAATATTTGCGGAGATACAGCCACTTTTCTAAAAAAGTTTAATAGGGAAGTAATATATTTATTATAAAAATGAATACTGATAGACTTGGATCCATCCTAATATTTATATGGATTTTTTCAAAAATTTCTTCAAATTACAATAGTTTTAATATATTTGAAAAGAGCATTATCGATACTTTAGTTAAGTTTTTTAAAATTTCGCTTATTTTTGCGATAAAATCAATATTTGCGGAGATACAGCCACTTTTCTAAAAAAGTTAATAGGGAAGTAATATATTTATTATAAAAATGAATACTGATAGATTTGGATCCATCCTAATATTTATATGGATTTTTTCAAAAATTTCTTCAAATTACAATAGTTTTAATATATTTGAAAAGAGCATTATCGATACTTTAGTTAAGTTTTTTCGAATTTCGCTTTTTTTGGGATAAAATGAATATTTGCGGAGATACAGCCACTTTTCTAAAAAAGTTTAATAGGGAAGTAATATATTTATTATAAAAATTAATACTGATAGACTTGGATCCATCCTAATATTTATATGGATTTTTTCAAAAATTTCTTCAAATTACAATAGTTTTAATATATTTGAAAAGAGCATTATCGATACTTTAGTTAAGTTTTTTCGAATTTCGCTTATTTTTGGGATAAAATCAATATTTGCGGAGATACAGCCACTTTTCTAAAAAAGTTTAATAGGGAAGTAATATATTTATTATAAAAATGAATACTGATAGACTTGGATCCATCCTAATATTTATATGGATTTTTTCAAAAATTTCTTCAAATTACAATAGTTTTAATATATTTGAAAAGAGCATTATCGATACTTTAGTTAAGTTTTTTCGAATTTCGCTTATTTTTGCGATAAAATTAATATTTGCGGAGATACAGCCACTTTTCTAAAAAAGTTTAATAGGGAAGTAATATATTTATTATAAAAATGAATACTGATAGACTTGGATCCATCCTAATATTTATATGGATTTTTTCAAAAATTTCTTCAAATTACAATAGTTTTAATATATTTGAAAAGAGCACTATTGAAAAGGGGGGACCCTTACCATAATATCGAGCAATACCCCTATAATAAATACGAAGACCATATATTGAAAAGGGGGGACCCTTACCATAATATCGAGCAATACCCCTATATTAAATACGAAGACCATATATTGAAAAGGGGGACCCTTATCATAATATCGAGCAATACCCCTATAATAAATACGAAGACCATATATTGAAAAGGGGGGACCCTTACCATAATATCGAGCAATACCCCTATAATAAATACGAAGACCATATATTGAAAAGGGGGGACCCTTACCATAATATCGAGCAATACCCCTATATTAAATACGAAGACCATATATTGAAAAGGGGGGACCCTTACCATAATATCGAGCAATACCCCTATAATAAATACGAAGACCATATATTGAAAAGGGGGGACCCTTACCATAATATCGAGCAATACCCCTATAATAAATACGAAGACCATATATTGAAAAGGGGGGACCCTTACCATAATATCGAGCAATATCCCTATATTAAATACGAAGACCATATATTGAAAAGGGGGGACCCTTACCATAATATCGAGCAATATCCCTATATTAAATACGAAGACCATATATTGAAAAGGGGGGACCCTTACCATAATATCGAGCAATACCCTTATATTAAATACGAAGACCATATATTGAAAAGGGGGGACCCTTACCATAATATCGAGCAATACCCTTATATTAAATACGAAGACCATATATTGAAAAGGGGGGACCCTTACCATAATATCGAGCAATACCCTTATATTAAATACGAAGACCATATATTGAAAAGGGGGGACCCTTACCATAATATCGAGCAATACCCTTATATTAAATACGAAGACCATATATTGAAAAGGGGGGACCCTTACCATAATATCGAGCAATACCCTTATATTAAATATGAAGACCATATATTGAGAAGGGGGGACCCTTACCATAATATCGAGCAATACCCTTATATTAAATACGAAGACCATATATTGAAAAGGGGGGACCCTTACCATAATATCGAGCAATACCCTTATATTAAATACGAAGACCATATATTGAAAAGGGGGGACCCTTACCATAATATCGAGCAATACCCTTATATTAAATACGAAGACCATATATTGAAAAGGGGGGACCCTTACCATAATATCGAGCAATACCCTTATATTAAATACGAAGACCATATATTGAGAAGGGGGGACCCTTACCATAATATCGAGCAATACCCTTATATTAAATACGAAGACCATATATTGAAAAGGGGGGACCCTTACCATAATATCGAGCAATACCCTTATATTAAATACGAAGACCATATATTGAAAAGGGGGGACCCTTACCATAATATCGAGCAATACCCTTATATTAAATACGAAGACCATATATTGAGAAGGGGGGACCCTTACCATAATATCGAGCAATACCCTTATATTAAATACGAAGACCATATATTGAAAAGGGGGGACCCTTACCATAATATCGAGCAATACCCTTATATTAAATACGAAGACCATATATTGAAAAGGGGGGACCCTTACCATAATATCGAGCAATACCCTTATATTAAATACGAAGACCATATATTGAAAAGGGGGGACCCTTACCATAATATCGAGCAATACCCTTATATTAAATACGAAGACCATATATTGAGAAGGGGGGACCCTTACCATAATATCGAGCAATACCCTTATATTAAATACGAAGACCATATATTGAGAAGGGGGGACCCTTACCATAATATCGAGCAATACCCTTATATTAAATACGAAGACCATATATTGAAAAGGGGGGACCCTTACCATAATATCGAGCAATACCCTTATATTAAATACGAAGACCATATATTGAAAAGGGGGGACCCTTACCATAATATCGAGCAATACCCTTATATTAAATACGAAGACCATATATTGAGAAGGGGGGACCCTTACCATAATATCGAGCAATACCCTTATATTAAATACGAAGACCATATATTGAAAAGGGGGGACCCTTACCATAATATCGAGCAATACCCCTATAATAAATACGAAGACCATATATTGAAAAGGGGGGACCCTTACCATAATACCGAGCAATACCCCTATATTAAATACGAAGACCATATATTGAAAAGGGGGGACCCTTACCATAATATCGAGCAATACCCCTATATTAAATACGAAGACCATATATTGAAAAGGGGGGATCCATTCTAATATTTATATGGATTTTTTCAAAAATTTCTTCAAATTACAATAGTTTTAACATATTTGAAAAGAGCATTATCGATACTTTAGTTAAGTTTTTTCCAATTTCGCTTATTTTTGGGATAAAATCAATATTTGCGGAGATACAGCCACTTTTCTAAAAAAGTTTAATAGGGAAGTAATATATTTATTATAAAAATGAATACTGATAGACTTGGATCCATCCTAATATTCATATGGATTTTTTCAAAAATTTCTTCAAATTACAATAGTTTTAATATATTTGAAAAGAGCATTATCGATACTTTAGTTAAGTTTTTTCGAATTTCGCTTATTTTTGGGATAAAATCAATATTTGCGGAGATACAGCCACTTTTCTAAAAAAGTTAATAGGGAAGTAATATTTTTATTATAAAAATGAATACTGATAGACTTGGATCCATCCTAATATTTATATAGATTTTTTCAAAAATTTCTTCAAATTACAATAGTTTTAATATATTTGAAAAGAGCATTATCGATACTTTAGTTAAGTTTTTTCGAATTTCGCTTTTTTTGGGATAAAATGAATATTTGCGGAGATACAGCCACTTTTCTAAAAAAGTTTAATAGGGAAGTAATATATTTATTATAAAAATGAATACTGATAGACTTGGATCCATCCTAATATTTATATGGATTTTTTCAAAAATTTCTTCAAATTACAATAGTTTTAATATATTTGAAAAGAGCATTATCGATACTTTAGTTAAGTTTTTTAAAATTTCGCTTATTTTTGCGATAAAATCAATATTTGCGGAGATACAGCCACTTTTCTAAAAAAGTTAATAGGGAAGTAATATATTTATTATAAAAATGAATACTGATAGATTTGGATCCATCCTAATATTTATATGGATTTTTTCAAAAATTTCTTCAAATTACAATAGTTTTAATATATTTGAAAAGAGCATTATCGATACTTTAGTTAAGTTTTTTCGAATTTCGCTTTTTTTGGGATAAAATGAATATTTGCGGAGATACAGCCACTTTTCTAAAAAAGTTTAATAGGGAAGTAATATATTTATTATAAAAATTAATACTGATAGACTTGGATCCATCCTAATATTTATATGGATTTTTTCAAAAATTTCTTCAAATTACAATAGTTTTAATATATTTGAAAAGAGCATTATCGATACTTTAGTTAAGTTTTTTCGAATTTCGCTTATTTTTGGGATAAAATCAATATTTGCGGAGATACAGCCACTTTTCTAAAAAAGTTTAATAGGGAAGTAATATATTTATTATAAAAATGAATACTGATAGACTTGGATCCATCCTAATATTTATATGGATTTTTTCAAAAATTTCTTCAAATTACAATAGTTTTAATATATTTGAAAAGAGCATTATCGATACTTTAGTTAAGTTTTTTCGAATTTCGCTTTTTTTGGGATAAAATGAATATTTGCGGAGATACAGCCACTTTTCTAAAAAAGTTTAATAGGGAAGTAATATATTTATTATAAAAATGAATACTGATAGACTTGGATCCATCCTAATATTTATATGGATTTTTTCAAAAATTTCTTCAAATTACAATAGTTTTAATATATTTGAAAAGAGCATTATCGATACTTTAGTTAAGTTTTTTCAAATTTCGCTTATTTTTGCGATAAAATCAATATTTGCGGAGATACAGCCACTTTTCTAAAAAAGTTAATAGGGAAGTAATATATTTATTATAAAAATGAATACTGATAGATTTGGATCCATCCTAATATTTAAATGGATTTTTTTAAAAATTTCTTCAAATTACAATAGTTTTAATATATTTGAAAAGAGCATTATCGATACTTTAGTTAAGTTTTTTCGAATTTCGCTTTTAGTGGGATAAAATGAATATTTGCGGAGATACAGCCACTTTTCTAAAAAAGTTTAATATGGAAGTAATATATTTATTATAAAAATTAATACTGATAGACTTGGATCCATCCTAATATTTATATGGATTTTTTCAAAAATTTCTTCAAATTACAATAGTTTTAATATATTTGAAAAGACCATTATCGATGCTTTAGTTAAGTTTTTTCGAATTTCGCTTATTTTTGCGATAAAATCAATATTTGCGGAGATACAGCCACTTTTCTAAAAAAGTTTAATAGGGAAGTAATATATTTATTATAAAAATGAATACTGATAGACTTGGATCCATCCTAATATTTATATGGATTTTTTCAAAAATTTCTTCAAATTACAATAGTTTTAATATATTTGAAAAGAGCACTATTGAAAAGGGGGGACCCTTACCATAATATCGAGCAATACCCCTATAATAAATACGAAGACCATATATTGAAAAGGGGGGACCCTTACCATAATATCGAGCAATACCCCTATAATAAATACGAAGACCATATATTGAAAAGGGGGGACCCTTACCATAATATCGAGCAATACCCCTATATTAAATACGAAGACCATATATTGAAAAGGGGGGACCCTTACCATAATATCGAGCAATACCCTTATATTAAATACGAAGACCATATATTGAAAAGGGGGGACCCTTACCATAATATCGTGCAATACCCTTATATTAAATACGAAGACCATATATTGAGAAGGGGGGACCCTTACCATAATATCGAGCAATACCCTTATATTAAATACGAAGACCATATATTGAAAAGGGGGGACCCTTACCATAATATCGAGCAATACCCCTATATTAAATACGAAGACCATATATTGAAAAAGGGGGACCCTTACCATAATATCGAGCAATACCCCTGTATTAAATACGAAGACCATATATTGAAAAGGGGGGACCCTTACCATAATATCGAGCAATACCCTTATATTAAATACGAAGACCATATATTGAAAAGGGGGGACCCTTACCATAATATCGAGCAATACCCCTATATTAAATACGAAGACCATATATTGAAAAGGGGGGACCCTTACCATAATATCGAGCAATACCCCTATATTAAATACGAAGACCATATATTGAAAAGGGGGGACCCTTACCATAATATCGAGCAATACCCTTATATTAAATACGAAGACCATATATTGAAAAGGGGGGACCCTTACCATAATATCGTGCAATACCCTTATATTAAATACGAAGACCATATATTGAGAAGGGGGGACCCTTACCATAATATCGAGCAATACCCTTATATTAAATACGAAGACCATATATTGAAAAGGGGGGACCCTTACCATAATATCGAGCAATACCCCTATATTAAATACGAAGACCATATATTGAAAAGGGGGGACCCTTACCATAATATCGAGCAATACCCCTGTATTAAATACGAAGACCATATATTGAAAAGGGGGGACCCTTACCATAATATCGAGCAATACCCCTATAATAAATACGAAGACCATATATTGAAGAGGGGGGACCCTTACCATAATATCGAGCAATACCCCTATATTAAATACGAAGACCATATATTGAAAAGGGGGGACCCTTACCATAATATCGAGCAATACCCTTATATTAAATACGAAGACCATATATTGAAAAGGGGGGACCCTTACCATAATATCGAGCAATACCCCTATAATAAATACGAAGACCATATATTGAAAAGGGGGGACCCTTACCATAATATCGAGCAATACCCCTATATTAAATACGAAGACCATATATTGAAAAGGGGGGACCCTTACCATAATATCGAGCAATACCCCTATATTAAATACGAAGACCATATATTGAAAAGGGGGGACCCTTACCATAATATCGAGCAATACCCTTATATTAAATACGAAGACCATATATTGAAAAGGGGGGACCCTTACCATAATATCGTGCAATACCCTTATATTAAATACGAAGACCATATATTGAGAAGGGGGGACCCTTACCATAATATCGAGCAATACCCTTATATTAAATACGAAGAGCATATATTGAAAAGGGGGGACCCTTACCATAATATCGAGCAATACCCCTATATTAAATACGAAGACCATATATTGAAAAGGGGGGACCCTTACCATAATATCGAGCAATACCCCTATAATAAATACGAAGACCATATATTGAAAAGGGGGGACCCTTACCATAATATCGAGCAATACCCCTATAATAAATACGAAGACCATATATTGAAAAGGGGGGACCCTTACCATAATATCGAGCAATACCCCTATATTAAATACGAAGACCATATATTGAAAAGGGGGGACCCTTACCATAATATCGAGCAATACCCTTATATTAAATACGAAGACCATATATTGAAAAGGGGGGACCCTTACCATAATATCGAGCAATACCCCTATAATAAATACGAAGACCATATATTGAAAAGGGGGGACCCTTACCATAATATCGAGCAATACCCCTATAATAAATACGAAGACCATATATTGAAAAGGGGGGACCCTTACCATAATATCGAGCAATACCCCTATATTAAATACGAAGACCATATATTGAAAAGGGGGGACCCTTACCATAATATCGAGCAATACCCCTATAATAAATACGAAGACCATATATTGAAAAGGGGGGACCCTTACCATAATATCGAGCAATACCCCTATAATAAATACGAAGACCATATATTGAAAAGGGGGACCCTTACCATAATATCGAGCAATACCCCTATAATAAATACGAAGACCATATATTGAAAAGGGGGGACCCTTACCATAATATCGAGCAATACCCCTATATTAAATACGAAGACCATATATTAAAAGGGGGGACCCTTACCATATAATCGAGCAATACCCCTATAATAAATACGAAGACCATATATTGAAAAGGGGGGACCCTTACCATAATATCGAGCAATACCCCTATATTAAATACGAAGACCATATATTGAAAAGGGGGGACCCTTACCATAATATCGAGCAATACCCTTATATTAAATACGAAGACCATATATTGAAAAGGGGGGACCCTTACCATAATATCGAGCAATACCCCTATAATAAATACGAAGACCATATATTGAAAAGGGGGGACCCTTACCATATAATCGAGCAATACCCCTATAATAAATACGAAGACCATATATTGAAAAGGAGGGACCCTTACCATAATATCGAGCAATACCCCTATATTAAATACGAAGACCATATATTGAAAAGGGGGGACCCTTACCATAATATCGAGCAATACCCTTATATTAAATACGAAGACCATATATTGAAAAGGGGGGACCCTTACCATAATATCGAGCAATACCCCTATAATAAATACGAAGACCATATATTGAAAAGGGGGGACCCTTACCATAATATCGAGCAATACCCCTATATTAAATACGAAGACCATATATTGAAAAGGGGGGACCCTTACCATAATATCGAGCAATACCCCTATATTAAATACGAAGACCATATATTGAAAAGGGGGGACCCTTACCATAATATCGAGCAATACCCCTATATTAAATACGAAGACCATATATTGAAAAGGGGGGACCCTTACCATAATATCGAGCAATACCCTTATATTAAATACGAAGACCATATATTGAAAAGGGGGGACCCTTACCATAATATCGTGCAATACCCTTATATTAAATACGAAGACCATATATTGAGAAGGGGGGACCCTTACCATAATATCGAGCAATACCCTTATATTAAATACGAAGACCATATATTGAAAAGGGGGGACCCTTACCATAATATCGAGCAATACCCTTATATTAAATACGAAGACCATATATTGAGAAGGGGGGACCCTTTCCATAATATCGAGCAATACCCTTATATTAAATACGAAGACCATATATTGAAAAGGGGGGACCCTTACCATAATATCGAGCAATACCCTTATATTAAATACGAAGACCATATATTGAAAAGGGGGGACCCTTACCATAATATCGAGCAATACCCTTATATTAAATACGAAGACCATATATTGAGAAGGGGGGACCCTTACCATAATATCGAGCAATACCCCTATATTAAATACGAAGACCATATATTGAAAAGGGGGGACCCTTACCATAATATCGAGCAATACCCTTATATTAAATACGAAGACCATATATTGAAAAGGGGGGACCCTTACCATAATATCGAGCAATACCCTTATATTAAATACGAAGACCATATATTGAAAAGGGGGGACCCTTACCATAATATCGAGCAATACCCTTATATTAAATACGAAGACCATATATTGAAAAGGGGGGACCCTTACCATAATATCGAGCAATACCCTTATATTAAATACGAAGACCATATATTGAAAAGGGGGGACCCTTACCATAATATCGAGCAATACGCCTATATTAAATACGAAGGCCATATATTGAAAAGGGGGGACCCTTACCATAATATCGAGCAATACCCCTATATTAAATACGAAGACCATATATTGAAAAGGGGGGACCCTTACCATAATATCGAGCAATACCCCTATAATAAATACGAAGACCATATATTGAAAAGGGGGGACCCTTACCATAATATCGAGCAATACCCTTATATTAAATACGAAGACCATATATTGAAAAGGGGGGACCCTTACCATAATATCGAGCAATACCCTTATATTAAATACGAAGACCATATATTGAAAAGGGGGGACCCTTACCATAATATCGAGCAATACCCTTATATTAAATACGAAGACCATATATTGAAAAGGGGGGACCCTTACCATAATATCGAGCAATACCCTTATATTAAATACGAAGACCATATATTGAAAAGGGGGGACCCTTACCATAATATCGAGCAATACCCTTATATTAAATACGAAGACCATATATTGAAAAGGGGGGACCCTTACCATAATATCGAGCAATACCCTTATATTAAATACGAAGACCATATATTGAAAAGGGGGGACCCTTACCATAATATCGAGCAATACCCCTATATTAAATACGAAGGCCATATATTGAAAAGGGGGGACCCTTACCATAATATCGAGCAATACCCCTATATTAAATACGAAGACCATATATTGAAAAGGGGGGACCCTTACCATAATATCGAGCAATACCCCTATATTAAATACGAAGACCATATATTGAAAAGGGGGGACCCTTACCATAATATCGAGCAATACCCCTATAATAAATACGAAGACCATATATTGAAAAGGGGGGACCCTTACCATAATATCGAGCAATACCCCTATATTAAATACGAAGACCATATATTGAAAAGGGGGGACCCTTACCATAATATCGAGCAATACCCCTATATTAAATACGAAGACCATATATTGAAAAGGGGGACCCTTACCATAATATCGAGCAATACCCCTATAATAAATACGAAGACCATATATTGAAAAGGGGGGACCCTTACCATAATATCGAGCAATACCCCTATAATAAATACGAAGACCATATATTGAAAAGGGGGGACCCTTACCATAATATCGAGCAATACCCCTATATTAAATACGAAGACCATATATTGAAAAGGGGGGACCCTTACCATAATATCGAGCAATACCCCTATATTAAATACGAAGACCATATATTGAAAAGGGGGGACCCTTACCATAATATCGAGCAATACCCCTATAATAAATACGAAGACCATATATTGAAAAGGGGGGACCCTTACCATAATATCGAGCAATACCCCTATAATAAATACGAAGACCATATATTGAAAAGGGGGGACCCTTACCATAATATCGAGCAATACCCCTATAATAAATACGAAGACCATATATTGAAAAGGGGGGACCCTTACCATAATATCGAGCAATACCCCTATAATAAATACGAAGACCATATATTGAAAAGGGGGGACCCTTACCATAATATCGAGCAATACCCCTATAATAAATACGAAGACCATATATTGAAAAGGGGGGACCCTTACCATAATATCGAGCAATACCCCTATATTAAATACGAAGACCATATATTGAAAAGGGGGGACCCTTACCATAATATCGAGCAATACCCCTATATTAAATACGAAGACCATATATTGAAAAGGGGGGACCCTTACCATAATATCGAGCAATACCCCTATAATAAATACGAAGACCATATATTGAAAAGGGGGGACCCTTACCATAATATCGAGCAATACCCCTATATTAAATACGAAGACCATATATTGAAAAGGGGGGACCCTTACCATAATATCGAGCAATACCCCTATAATAAATACGAAGACCATATATTGAAAAGGGGGGACCCTTACCATAATATCGAGCAATACCCCTATATTAAATACGAAGACCATATATTGAAAAGGGGGGACCCTTACCATAATATCGAGCAATACCCCTATAATAAATACGAAGACCATATATTGAAAAGGGGGGACCCTTACCATAATATCGAGCAATACCCCTATAATAAATACGAAGACCATATATTGAAAAGGGGGGACCCTTACCATAATATCGAGCAATACCCCTATATTAAATACGAAGACCATATATTGAAAAGGGGGGACCCTTACCATAATATCGAGCAATACCCCTATATTAAATACGAAGACCATATATTGAAAAGGGGGGACCCTTACCATAATATCGAGCAATACCCCTATATTAAATACGAAGACCATATATTGAAAAGGGGGGACCCTTACCATAATATCGAGCAATACCCCTATAATAAATACGAAGACCATATATTGAAAAGGGGGGACCCTTACCATAATATCGAGCAATACCCCTATATTAAATACGAAGACCATATATTGAAAAGGGGGGACCCTTACCATAATATCGAGCAATACCCCTATAATAAATACGAAGACCATATATTGAAAAGGGGGGACCCTTACCATAATATCGAGCAATACCCCTATATTAAATACGAAGACCATATATTGAATAGGGGGGACCCTTACCATAATATCGAGCAATACCCCTATAATAAATACGAAGACCATATATTGAAAAGGGGGGACCCTTACCATAATATCGAGCAATACCCCTATATTAAATACGAAGACCATATATTGAAAAGGGGGGACCCTTACCATAATATCGAGCAATACCCCTATATTAAATACGAAGACCATATATTGAAAAGGGGGGACCCTTACCATAATATCGAGCAATACCCCTATATTAAATACGAAGACCATATATTGAAAAGGGGGGACCCTTACCATAATATCGAGCAATACCCCTATAATAAATACGAAGACCATATATTGAAAAGGGGGGACCCTTACCATAATATCGAGCAATACCCCTATATTAAATACGAAGACCATATATTGAAAAGGGGGGACCCTTACCATAATATCGAGCAATACCCCTATAATAAATACGAAGACCATATATTGAAAAGGGGGGACCCTTACCATAATATCGAGCAATACCCCTATATTAAATACGAAGACCATATATTGAAAAGGGGGGACCCTTACCATAATATCGAGCAATACCCCTATAATAAATACGAAGACCATATATTGAAAAGGGGGGACCCTTACCATAATATCGAGCAATACCCCTATAATAAATACGAAGACCATATATTGAAAAGGGGGGACCCTTACCATAATATCGAGCAATACCCCTATATTAAATACGAAGACCATATATTGAAAAGGGGGGACCCTTACCATAATATCGAGCAATACCCCTATATTAAATACGAAGACCATATATTGAAAAGGGGGGACCCTCACCATAATATCGAGCAATACCCCTATAATAAATACGAAGACCATATATTGAAAAGGGGGGACCCTTACCATAATATCGAGCAATACCCCTATATTAAATACGAAGACCATATATTGAAAAGGGGGGACCCTTACCATAATATCGAGCAATACCCCTATATTAAATACGAAGACCATATATTGAAAAGGGGGGACCCTTACCATAATACCGAGCAATACCCCTATATTAAATACGAAGACCATATATTGAAAAGGGGGGACCCTTACCATAATATCGAGCAATACCCCTATATTAAATACGAAGACCATATATTGAAAAGGGGGGATCCATTCTAATATTTATATGGATTTTTTCAAAAATTTCTTCAAATTACAATAGTTTTAACATATTTGAAAAGAGCATTATCGATACTTTAGTTAAGTTTTTTCCAATTTCGCTTATTTTTGGGATAAAATCAATATTTGCGGAGATACAGCCACTTTTCTAAAAAAGTTTAATAGGGAAGTAATATATTTATTATAAAAATGAATACTGATAGACTTGGATCCATCCTAATATTCATATGGATTTTTTCAAAAATTTCTTCAAATTACAATAGTTTTAATATATTTGAAAAGAGCATTATCGATACTTTAGTTAAGTTTTTTCGAATTTCGCTTATTTTTGGGATAAAATCAATATTTGCGGAGATACAGCCACTTTTCTAAAAAAGTTAATAGGGAAGTAATATATTTATTATAAAAATGAATACTGATAGATTTGGATCCATCCTAATATTTATATGGATTTTTTCAAAAATTTCTTCAAATTACAATAGTTTTAATATATTTGAAAAGAGCATTATCGATGCTTTAGTTAAGTTTTTTCGAATTTCGCTTATTTTTGCGATAAAATCAATATTTGCGGAGATACAGCCACTTTTCTAAAAAAGTTAATAGGGAAGTAATATTTTTATTATAAAAATGAATACTGATAGACTTGGATCCATCCTAATATTTATATGGATTTTTTCAAAAATTTCTTCAAATTACAATAGTTTTAATATATTTGAAAAGAGCATTATCGATACTTTAGTTAAGTTTTTTCGAATTTCGCTTTTTTTGGGATAAAATGAATATTTGCGGAGATACAGCCACTTTTCTAATAAAGTTTAATAGGGAAGTAATATATTTATTATAAAAATGAATACTGATAGACTTGGATCCATCCTAATATTTATATGGATTTTTTCAAAAATTTCTTCAAATTACAATAGTTTTAATATATTTGAAAAGAGCATTATCGATACTTTAGTTAAGTTTTTTCAAATTTCGCTTATTTTTGCGATAAAATCAATATTTGCGGAGATACAGCCACTTTTCTAAAAAAGTTAATAGCGAAGTAATATATTTATTATAAAAATGAATACTGATAGATTTGGATCCATCCTAATATTTATATGGATTTTTTCAAAAATTTCTTCAAATTACAATAGTTTTAATATATTTGAAAAGAGCATTATCGATGCTTTAGTTAAGTTTTTTCGAATTTCGCTTATTTTTGCGATAAAATCAATATTTGCGGAGATACAGCCACTTTTCTAAAAAAGTTAATAGGGAAGTAATATATTTATTATAAAAATGAATACTGATAGACTTGGATCCATCCTAATATTTATATGGATTTTTTCAAAAATTTCTTCAAATTACAATAGTTTTAATATATTTGAAAAGAGCATTATCGATGCTTTAGTTAAGTTTTTTCGAATTTCGCTTTTTTTGGGATAAAATGAATATTTGCGGAGATACAGCCACTTTTCTAAAAAAGTTTAATAGGGAAGTAATATATTTATTATAAAAATTAATACTGATAGACTTGGATCCATCCTAATATTTATATGGATTTTTTCAAAAATTTCTTCAAATTACAATAGTTTTAATATATTTGAAAAGAGCATTATCGATGCTTTAGTTAAGTTTTTTCGAATTTCGCTTATTTTTGCGATAAAATCAATATTTGCGGAGATACAGCCACTTTTCTAAAAAAGTTTAATAGGGAAGTAATATATTTATTATAAAAATGAATACTGATAGACTTGGATCCATCCTAATATTTATATGGATTTTTTCAAAAATTTCTTCAAATTACAATAGTTTTAATATATTTGAAAAGAGCATTATCGATGCTTTAGTTAGGTTTTTTCGAATTTCGCTTTTTTTGGGATAAAATGAATATTTGCGGAGATACAGCCACTTTTCTAAAAAAGTTTAATAGGGAAGTAATATATTTATTATAAAAATTAATACTGATAGACTTGGATCCATCCTAATATTTATATGGATTTTTTCAAAAATTTCTTCAAATTACAATAGTTTTAATATATTTGAAAAGAGCATTATCGATGCTTTAGTTAAGTTTTTTCGAATTTCGCTTATTTTTGCGATAAAATCAATATTTGCGGAGATACAGCCACTTTTCTAAAAAAGTTTAATAGGGAAGTAATATATTTATTATAAAAATGAATACTGATAGACTTGGATCCATCCTAATATTTATATGGATTTTTTCAAAAATTTCTTCAAATTACAATAGTTTTAATATATTTGAAAAGAGCACTATTGAAAAGGGGGGACCCTTACCATAATATCGAGCAATACCCCTATAAAAAATACGAAGACCATATATTGAAAAGGGGGGACCCTTACCATAATATCGAGCAATACCCCTATATTAAATACGAAGACCATATATTGAAAAGGGGGACCCTTACCATAATATCGAGCAATACCCCTATAATAAATACGAAGACCATATATTGAAAAGGGGGGACCCTTACCATAATATCGAGCAATACCCCTATATTAAATACGAAGACCATATATTGAAAAGGGGGGACCCTTACCATAATATCGAGCAATACCCCTATATTAAATACGAAGACCATATATTGAAAAGGGGGACCCTTACCATAATATCGAGCAATACCCCTATAATAAATACGAAGACCATATATTGAAAAAGGGGGACCCTTACCATAATATCGAGCAATACCCCTATATTAAATACGAAGACCATATATTGAAAAGGGGGGACCCTTACCATAATATCGAGCAATACCCCTATAATAAATACGAAGACCATATATTGAAAAGGGGGGACCCTTACCATAATATCGAGCAATACCCCTATATTAAATACGAAGACCATATATTGAAAAGGGGGGACCCTTACCATAATATCGAGCAATACCCCTATAATAAATACGAAGACCATATATTGAAAAAGGGGGACCCTTACCATAATATCGAGCAATACCCCTATATTAAATACGAAGACCATATATTGAAAAGGGGGGACCCTTACCATAATATCGAGCAATACCCCTATAATAAATACGAAGACCATATATTGAAAAGGGGGGACCCTTACCATAATATCGAGCAATACCCCTATAATAAATACGAAGACCATATATTGAAAAAGGGGGACCCTTACCATAATATCGAGCAATACCCCTATATTAAATACGAATACCATATATTGAAAAGGGGGGACCCTTACCATAATATCGAGCAATACCCCTATATTAAATACGAAGACCATATATTGAAAAGGGGGGACCCTCACCATAATATCGAGCAATACCCCTATATTAAATACGAAGACCATATATTGAAAAGGGGGGACCCTTACCATAATATCGAGCAATACCCCTATATTAAATACGAAGACCATATATTGAAAAGGGGGGACCCTTACCATAATATCGAGCAATACCCCTATAATAAATACGAAGACCATATATTGAAAAGGGGGGACCCTTACCATAATATCGAGCAATACCCTTATATTAAATACGAAGACCATATATTGAAAAGGGGGGACCCTTACCATAATATCGAGCAATACCCTTATATTAAATACGAAGACCATATATTGAAAAGGGGGGACCCTTACCATAATATCGAGCAATACCCTTATATTAAATACGAAGACCATATATTGAAAAGGGGGGACCCTTACCATAATATCGAGCAATACCCTTATATTAAATACGAAGACCATATATTGAAAAGGGGGGACCCTTACCATAATATCGAGCAATACCCTTATATTAAATACGAAGACCATATATTGAAAAGGGGGGACCCTTACCATAATATCGAGCAATACCCTTATATTAAATACGAAGACCATATATTGAAAAGGGGGGACCCTTACCATAATATCGAGCAATACCCCTATATTAAATACGAAGGCCATATATTGAAAAGGGGGGACCCTTACCATAATATCGAGCAATACCCCTATATTAAATACGAAGACCATATATTGAAAAGGGGGGACCCTTACCATAATATCGAGCAATACCCCTATATTAAATACGAAGACCATATATTGAAAAGGGGGGACCCTTACCATAATATCGAGCAATACCCCTATAATAAATACGAAGACCATATATTGAAAAGGGGGGACCCTTACCATAATATCGAGCAATACCCCTATATTAAATACGAAGACCATATATTGAAAAGGGGGGCCCTTACCATAATATCGAGCAATACCCCTGTATTAAATACGAAGACTATATATTGAAAAGGGGGGACCCTTACCATAATATCGAGCAATACCCCTATAATAAATACGAAGACCATATATTGAAAAGGGGGGACCCTTACCATAATACCGAGCAATACCCCTATATTAAATACGAAGACCATATATTGAAAAGGGGGGACCCTTACCATAATATCGAGCAATACCCCTATATTAAATACGAAGACCATATATTGAAAAGGGGGGATCCATTCTAATATTTATATGGATTTTTTCAAAAATTTCTTCAAATTACAATAGTTTTAACATATTTGAAAAGAGCATTATCGATACTTTAGTTAAGTTTTTTCCAATTTCGCTTATTTTTGGGATAAAATCAATATTTGCGGAGATACAGCCACTTTTCTAAAAGAGTTTAATAGGGAAGTAATATATTTATTATAAAAATGAATACTGATAGACTTGGATCCATCCTAATATTCATATGGATTTTTTCAAAAATTTCTTCAAATTACAATAGTTTTAATATATTTGAAAAGAGCATTATCGATACTTTAGTTAAGTTTTTTCGAATTTCGCTTATTTTTGGGATAAAATCAATATTTGCGGAGATACAGCCACTTTTCTAAAAAAGTTAATAGGGAAGTAATATATTTATTATAAAAATGAATACTGATAGACTTGGATCCATCCTAATATTTATATGGATTTTTTCAAAAATTTCTTCAAATTACAATAGTTTTAATATATTTGAAAAGAGCATTATCGATACTTTAGTTAAGTTTTTTCGAATTTCGCTTATTTTTGCGATAAAATCAATATTTGCGGAGATACAGCCACTTTTCTAAAAAAGTTAATAGGGAAGTAATATTTTTATTATAAAAATGAATACTGATAGACTTGGATCCATCCTAATATTTATATGGATTTTTTCAAAAATTTCTTCAAATTACAATAGTTTTAATATATTTGAAAAGAGCATTATCGATACTTTAGTTAAGTTTTTTCGAATTTCGCTTTTTTTGGGATAAAATGAATATTTGCGGAGATACAGCCACTTTTCTAATAAAGTTTAATAGGGAAGTAATATATTTATTATAAAAATGAATACTGATAGACTTGGATCCATCCTAATATTTATATGGATTTTTTCAAAAATTTCTTCAAATTACAATAGTTTTAATATATTTGAAAAGAGCATTATCGATACTTTAGTTAAGTTTTTTCAAATTTCGCTTATTTTTGCGATAAAATCAATATTTGCGGAGATACAGCCACTTTTCTAAAAAAGTTAATAGCGAAGTAATATATTTATTATAAAAATGAATACTGATAGATTTGGATCCATCCTAATATTTATATGGATTTTTTCAAAAATTTCTTCAAATTACAATAGTTTTAATATATTTGAAAAGAGCATTATCGATGCTTTAGTTAAGTTTTTTCGAATTTCGCTTTTTTTGGGATAAAATGAATATTTGCGGAGATACAGCCACTTTTCTAAAAAAGTTTAATAGGGAAGTAATATATTTATTATAAAAATGAATACTGATAGACTTGGATCCATCCTAATATTTATATGGATTTTTTCAAAAATTTCTTCAAATTACAATAGTTTTAATATATTTGAAAAGAGCATTATCGATACTTTAGTTAAGTTTTTTCAAATTTCGCTTATTTTTGCGATAAAATCAATATTTGCGGAGATACAGCCACTTTTCTAAAAAAGTTAATAGGGAAGTAATATATTTATTATAAAAATGAATACTGATAGACTTGGATCCATCCTAATATTTATATGGATTTTTTCAAAAATTTCTTCAAATTACAATAGTTTTAATATATTTGAAAAGAGCATTATCGATGCTTTAGTTAAGTTTTTTCGAATTTCGCTTTTTTTGGGATAAAATGAATATTTGCGGAGATACAGCCACTTTTCTAAAAAAGTTTAATAGGGAAGTAATATATTTATTATAAAAATTAATACTGATAGACTTGGATCCATCCTAATATTTATATGGATTTTTTCAAAAATTTCTTCAAATTACAATAGTTTTAATATATTTGAAAAGAGCATTATCGATGCTTTAGTTAAGTTTTTTCGAATTTCGCTTATTTTTGCGATAAAATCAATATTTGCGGAGATACAGCCACTTTTCTAAAAAAGTTTAATAGGGAAGTAATATATTTATTATAAAAATGAATACTGATAGACTTGGATCCATCCTAATATTTATATGGATTTTTTCAAAAATTTCTTCAAATTACAATAGTTTTAATATATTTGAAAAGAGCATTATCGATGCTTTAGTTAAGTTTTTTCGAATTTCGCTTTTTTTGGGATAAAATGAATATTTGCGGAGATACAGCCACTTTTCTAAAAAAGTTTAATAGGGAAGTAATATATTTATTATAAAAATTAATACTGATAGACTTGGATTCATCCTAATATTTATATGGATTTTTTCAAAAATTTCTTCAAATTACAATAGTTTTAATATATTTGAAAAGAGCATTATCGATGCTTTAGTTAAGTTTTTTCGAATTTCGCTTATTTTTGCGATAAAATCAATATTTGCGGAGATACAGCCACTTTTCTAAAAAAGTTTAATAGGGAAGTAATATTTTTATTATAAAAATGAATACTGATAGACTTGGATCCATCCTAATATTTATATGGATTTTTTCAAAAATTTCTTCAAATTACAATAGTTTTAATATATTTGAAAAGAGCACTATCGATACTTTAGTTAAGTTTTTTCGAATTTCGCTTATTTTTGCGATAAAATCAATATTTGCGGAGATACAGCCACTTTTCTAAAAAAGTTAATAGGGAAGTAATATTTTTATTATAAAAATTAATACTGATAGACTTGGATCCATCCTAATATTTATATGGATTTTTTCAAAAATTTCTTCAAATTACAATAGTTTTAATATATTTGAAAAGAGCATTATCGATACTTTAGTTAAGTTTTTTCGAATTTCGCTTATTTTTGCGATAAAATCAATATTTGCGGAGATACAGCCACTTTTCTAAAAAAGTTTAATAGGGAAGTAATATTTTTATTATAAAAATGAATACTGATAGACTTGGATCCATCCTAATATTCATATGGATTTTTTCAAAAATTTCTTCAAATTACAATAGTTTTAATATATTTGAAAAGAGCACTATCGATACTTTAGTTAAGTTTTTCCGAATTTCGCTTATTTTTCGCGATTATTTTCGCTTATTATCGAGCAATACCACTATATTAAATACGAAGACCATATATTGAAAAGGGGGGACCCTTACCATAATATCGAGCAATACCCCTATAATAAATACGAAGACCATATATTGAAAAGGGGGGACCCTTACCATAATATCGAGCAATACCCCTATAATAAATACGAAGACCATATATTGAAAAGGGGGGACCCTTACCATAATATCGAGCAATACCCCTATATTAAATACGAAGACCATATATTGAAAAGGGGGGACCCTTACCATAATATCAAGCAATACCCCTATAATAAATACGAAGACCATATATTGAAAAGGGGGGACCCTTACCATAATATCGAGCAATACCCCTATAATAAATACGAAGACCATATATTGAAAAGGGGGACCCTTACCATAATATCGAGCAATACCCCTATATTAAATACGAAGACCATATATTGAAAAGGGGGGACCCTTACCATAATATCGAGCAATGCCCCTATATTAAATACGAAGACCATATATTGAAAAGGGGGGACCCTTACCATAATATCGAGCAATACCCCTATATTAAATACGAAGACCATATATTGAAAAGGGGGGACCCTTACCATAATATCGAGCAATACCCCTATATTAAATACGAAGACCATATATTGAAAAGGGGGGACCCTTACCATAATATCGAGCAATACCCCTATATTAAATACGAAGACCATATATTGAAAAGGGGGGACCCTTACCATAATATCGAGCAATACCCCTATATTAAATACGAAGACCATATATTGAAAAGGGGGGACCCTTACCATAATATCGAGCAATACCCCTATATTAAATACGAAGACCATATATTGAAAAGGGGGGACCCTTACCATAATATCGAGCAATACCCCTATATTAAATACGAAGACCATATATTGAAAAGGGGGGACCCTTACCATAATATCGAGCAATACCCCTATATTAAATACGAAGACCATATATTGAAAAGGGGGGACCCTTACCATAATATCGAGCAATACCCCTATATTAAATACGAAGACCATATATTGAAAAGGGGGGACCCTTACCATAATATCGAGCAATACCCCTATATTAAATACGAAGACCATATATTGAAAAGGGGGGACCCTTACCATAATATCGAGCAATACCCCTATATTAAATACGAAGACCATATATTGAAAAGGGGGGACCCTTACCATAATATCGAGCAATACCCCTATATTAAATACGAAGACCATATATTGAAAAGGGGGGACCCTTACCATAATATCGAGCAATGCCCCTATATTAAATACGAAGACCATATATTGAAAAGGGGGGACCCTTACCATAATATCGAGCAATACCCCTATATTAAATACGAAGACCATATATTGAAAAGGGGGGACCCTTACCATAATATCGAGCAATACCCCTATATTAAATACGAAGACCATATATTGAAAAGGGGGCATCCATTCTAATATTTATATGGATTTTTTCAAAAATTTCTTCAAATTACAATAGTTTTAACATATTTGAAAAGAGCATTATCGATACTTTAGTTAAGTTTTTTCAAATTTCGCTTATTTTTGCGATAAAATCAATATTTGCGGAGCTACAGCCACTTTTCTAAAAAAGTTTAATAGGGAAGTAATATATTTATTATAAAAATGAATACTGATAGACTTGGATCCATCCTAATATTTATATGGATTTTTTCAAAAATTTCTTCAAATTACAATAGTTTTAATATATTTGAAAAGAGCATTATCGATTCTTTAGTTAAGTTTTTTCGAGTTTCGCTTATTTTTGCGATAAAATCAATATTTGCGGAGATACAGCCACTTTTCTAAAAAAGTTAATAGGGAAGTAATATTTTTATTATAAAAATGAATACTGATAGACTTGGATCCATCCTAATATTTATATGGATTTTTTCAAAAATTTCTTCAAATTACAATAGTTTTAATATATTTGAAAAAAGCAATATCGATACTTTAGTTAAGTTTTTTCGAGTTTCGCTTATTTTTGCGATAAAATCAATATTTGCGGAGATACAGCCACTTTTCTAAAAAAGTTAATAGGGAAGTAATATTTTTATTATAAAAATGAATACTGATAGACTTGGATCCATCCTAATATTTATATGGATTTTTTCAAAAATTTCTTCAAATTACAATAGTTTTAATATATTTGAAAAGAGCATTATCGATTCTTTAGTTAAGTTTTTTCGAGTTTCGCTTATTTTTGCGATAAAATCAATATTTGCGGAGATACAGCCACTTTTCTAAAAAAGTTAATAGGGAAGTAATATTTTTATTATAAAAATGAATACTGATAGACTTGGATCCATCCTAATATTTATATGGATTTTTTCAAAAATTTCTTCAAATTACAATAGTTTTAATATATTTGAAAAAAGCAATATCGATACTTTAGTTAAGTTTTTTCGAGTTTCGCTTATTTTTGCGATAAAATCAATATTTGCGGAGATACAGCCACTTTTCTAAAAAAGTTAATAGGGAAGTAATATTTTTATTATAAAAATGAATACTGATAGACTTGGATCCATCCTAATATTTATATGGATTTTTTCAAAAATTTCTTCAAATTACAATAGTTTTAATATATTTGAAAAAAGCAATATCGATACTTTAGTTAAGTTTTTTCGAATTTCGCTTATTTTTGGGATAAAATCAATATTTGCGGAGCTACAGCCACTTTTCTAAAAAAGTTTAATAGGGAAGTAATATATTTATTATAAAAATGAATACTGATAGACTTGGATCCATCCTAATATTCATATGGATTTTTTCAAAAATTTCTTCAAATTACAATAGTTTTAATATATTTGAAAAGAGCATTATCGATACTTTCGTTAAGTTTTTTCGAATTTCGCTTATTTTTGGGATAAAATCAATATTTGCGGAGATACAGCCACTTTTCTAAAAAAGTTTAATAGGGAAGTAATATTTTTATTATAAAAATGAATACTGATAGACTTGGATCCATCCTAATATTTATATGGATTTTTTCAAAAATTTCTTCAAATTACAATAGTTTTAATATATTTGAAAAGAGCATTATCGATACTCTTGTTAAGTTTTTTCGAGTTTCGCTTATTTTTGCGATAAAATCAATATTTGCGGAGATACAGCCACTTTTCTAAAAAAGTTAATAGGGAAGTAATATTTTTATTATAAAAATGAATACTGATAGACTTGGATCCATCCTAATATTTATATGGATTTTTTCAAAAATTTCTTCAAATTACAATAGTTTTAATATATTTGAAAAGAGCATTATCGATTCTTTAGTTAAGTTTTTTCAAATTTCGCTTATTTTTGCGATAAAATCAATATTTGCGGAGATACAGCCACTTTTCTAAAAAAGTTAATAGGGAAGTAATATTTTTATTATAAAAATTAATACTGATAGACTTGGATCCATCCTAATATTTATATGGATTTTTTTAAAAATTTCTTCAAATTACAATAGTTTTAATATATTTGAAAAAAGCATTATCGATACTTCAGTTAAGTTTTTTCGAATTTCGCTTATTTTTGCGATAAAATCAATATTTGCGGAGATACAGCCACTTTTCTAAAAAAGTTTAATAGGGAAGTAATATATTTATTATAAAAATTAATACTGATAGACTTGGATCCATCCTAATATTTATATGGATTTTTTCAAAAATTTCTTCAAATTACAATAGTTTTAATATATTTGAAAAGAGCATTATCGATACTTTAGTTAAGTTTTTTCGAGTTTCGCTTCTTTTTGCGATAAAATCAATATTTGCGGAGATACAGCCACTTTTCTAAAAAGTTAATAGGGAAGTAATATTTTTATTATAAAAATGAATACTGATAGACTTGGATCCATCCTAATATTTATATGAATTTTTTCAAAAATTTCTTCAAATTACAATAGTTTTAATATATTTGAAAAGAGCACTATCGATACTTTAGTTAAGTTTTTCCGAATTTCGCGTATTTTTCGCGATTATTTTCGCTTATTATCGAGCAATACCACTATATTAAATACGAAGACCATATATTGAAAAGGGGGGACCCTTACCATAATATCGAGCAATACCCCTATAATAAATACGAAGACCATATATTGAAAAGGGGGGACCCTTACCATAATATCGAGCAATACCCCTATAATAAATACGAAGACCATATATTGAAAAGGGGGGACCCTTACCATAATATCGAGCAATACCCCTATATTAAATACGAAGACCATATATTGAAAAGGGGGGACCCTTACCATAATATCGAGCAATACCCCTATAATAAATACGAAGACCATATATTGAAAAGGGGGGACCCTTACCATAATATCGAGCAATACCCCTATATTAAATATGAAGACCATATATTGAAAAGGGGGGACCCTTACCATAATATCGAGCAATACCCCTATAATAAATACGAAGACCATATATTGAAAAGGGGGGACCCTTACCATAATATCGAGCAATACCCCTATATTAAATACGAAGACCATATATTGAAAAGGGGGGACCCTTACCATAATATCGAGCAATACCCCTATAATAAATACGAAGACCATATATTGAAAAGGGGGGACCCTTACCATAATATCGAGCAATACCCCTATAATAAATACGAAGACCATATATTGAAAAGGGGGGACCCTTACCATAATATCGAGCAATACCCCTATATTAAATACGAAGACCATATATTGAAAAGGGGGGACCCTTACCATAATATCGAGCAATACCCCTATAATAAATACGAAGACTATATATTGAAAAGGGGGGACCCTTACCATAATATCGAGCAATACCCCTATATTAAATACGAAGACCATATATTGAAAAGGGGGGACCCTTACCATAATATCGAGCAATACCCCTATAATAAATACGAAGACCATATATTGAAAAGGGGGGACCCTTACCATAATATCGAGCAATACCCCTATATTAAATACGAAGACCATATATTGAAAAGGGGGGACCCTTACCATAATATCGAGCAATACCCCTATATTAAATACGAAGACCATATATTGAAAAGGGGGGACCCTTACCATAATATCGAGCAATACCCCTATAATAAATACGAAGACCATATATTGAAAAGGGGGGACCCTTACCATAATATCGAGCAATACCCCTATATTAAATACGAAGACCATATATTGAAAAGGGGGGACCCTTACCATAATATCGAGCAATACCCCTATAATAAATACGAAGACCATATATTGAAAAGGGGGGACCCTTACCATAATATCGAGCAATACCCCTATATTAAATACGAAGACCATATATTGAAAAGGGGGGACCCTTACCATAATATCGAGCAATACCCCTATAATAAATACGAAGACCATATATTGAAAAGGGGGGACCCTTACCATAATATCGAGCAATACCCCTATATTAAATACGAAGACCATATATTGAAAAGGGGGGACCCTTACCATAATATCGAGCAATACCCCTATATTAAATACGAAGACCATATATTGAAAAGGGGGGACCCTTACCATAATATCGAGCAATACCCCTATAATAAATACGAAGACCATATATTGAAAAGGGGGGACCCTTACCATAATATCGAGCAATACCCCTATATTAAATACGAAGACCATATATTGAAAAGGGGGGACCCTTACCATAATATCGAGCAATACCCCTATAATAAATACGAAGACCATATATTGAAAAGGGGGGACCCTTACCATAATATCGAGCAATACCCCTATAATAAATACGAAGACCATATATTGAAAAGGGGGGACCCTTACCATAATATCGAGCAATACCCCTATATTAAATACGAAGACCATATATTGAAAAGGGGGAACCCTTACCATAATATCGAGCAATACCCCTATAATAAATACGAAGACCATATATTGAAAAGGGGGGACCCTTACCATAATATCGAGCAATACCCCTATATTAAATACGAAGACCATATATTGAAAAGGGGGGACCCTTACCATAATATCGAGCAATACCCCTATAATAAATACGAAGACCATATATTGAAAAGGGGGGACCCTTACCATAATATCGAGCAATACCCCTATATTAAATACGAAGACCATATATTGAAAAGGGGGGACCCTTACCATAATATCGAGCAATACCCCTATATTAAATACGAAGACCATATATTGAAAAGGGGGGACCCTTACCATAATATCGAGCAATACCCCTATAATAAATACGAAGACCATATATTGAAAAGGGGGGACCCTTACCATAATATCGAGCAATACCCCTATATTAAATACGAAGACCATATATTGAAAAGGGGGGACCCTTACCATAATATCGAGCAATACCCCTATATTAAATACGAAGACCATATATTGAAAAGGGGGGACCCTTACCATAATATCGAGCAATACCCCTATATTAAATACGAAGACCATATATTGAAAAGGGGGACCCTTACCATAATATCGAGCAATACCCCTATAATAAATACGAAGACCATATATTGAAAAGGGGAGACCCTTACCATAATATCGAGCAATACCCCTATATTAAATACGAAGACCATATATTGAAAAGGGGGGATCCATTCTAATATTTATATGGATTTTTTCAAAAATTTCTTCAAATTACAATAGTTTTAATATATTTGAAAAAAGCATTATCGATACTTTAGTTAAGTTTTTTCGAGTTTCGCTTATTTTTGCGATAAAATCAATATTTGCGGAGATACAGCCACTTTTCTAAAAAAGTTAATAGGGAGTAATATTTTTATTATAAAAATGAATACTGATAGACTTGGATCCATCCTAATATTTATATGGATTTTTACAAAAATTTCTTCAAATTACAATAGTTTTAATATATTTGAAAGGAGCATTATCGATACTTTAGTTAAGTTTTTTCGAATTTCGCTTATTTTTGGGATAAAATCAATATTTGCGGAGATACAGCCACTTTTCTAAAAAAGTTTAATAGGGAAGTAATATATTTATTATAAAAATGAATACTGATAGACTTGGATCCATCCTAATATTCATATGGATTTTTTCAAAAATTTCTTTAAATTACAATAGTTTTAATATATTTGAAAAAAGCATTATCGATACTTTAGTTAAGTGTTTTCGAGTTTCGCTTATTTTTGCGATAAAATCAATATTTGCGGAGATACAGCCACTTTTCTAAAAAAGTTAATAGGGAAGTAATATTTTTATTATAAAAATGAATACTGATAGACTTGGATCCATCCTAATATTTATATGGATTTTTTCAAAAATTTCTTCAAATTACAATAGTTTTAATATATTTGAAAAGAGCATTATCGATTCTTTAGTTAAGTTTTTTCAAATTTCGCTTATTTTTGCGATAAAATCAATATTTGCGGAGATACAGCCACTTTTCTAAAAAAGTTAATAGGGAAGTAATATTTTTATTATAAAAATTAATACTGATAGACTTGGATCCATCCTAATATTTATATGGATTTTTTCAAAAATTTCTTCAAATTACAATAGTTTTAATATATTTGAAAAGAGCATTATCGATACTTTAATTAAGTTTTTTCGAATTTCGCTTATTTTTGCGATAAAATCAATATTTGCGGAGATACAGCCACTTTTCTAAAAAAGTTTAATAGGGAAGTAATATATTTATTATAAAAATTAGTACTGATAGACTTGGATCCATCCTAATATTTATATGGATTTTTTCAAAAATTTCTTCAAATTACAATAGTTTTAATATATTTGAAAAGAGCATTATCGATACTTTAGTTAAGTTTTTTCAAATTTCGCTTATTTTTGCGATAAAATCAATATTTGCGGAGATACAGCCACTTTTCTAAAAAAGTTAATAGGGAAGTAATATTTTTATTATAAAAATGAATACTGATAGATTTGGATCCATCCTAATATTTATATGGATTTTTTTCAAAAATTTCTTCAAATTACAATAGTTTTAATATATTTGAAAAGAGCATTATCGATACTTTAGTTAAGTTTTTTCAAATTTCGCTTATTTTTGCGATAAAATCAATATTTGCGGAGATACAGCCACTTTTCTAAAAAAGTTGAATAGGGAAGTAATATTTTTATTATAAAAATGAATACTGATAGACTTGGATCCATCCTAATATTTATATGGATTTTTTCAAAAATTTCTTCAAATTACAATAGTTTTAATATATTTGAAAAGAGCATTATCGATACTTTAGTTAAGTTTTTTCAAATTTCGCTTATTTTTGCGATAAAATCAATATTTGCGGAGATACAGCCACTTTTCTAAAAAAGTTGAATAGGGAAGTAATATTTTTATTATAAAAATGAATACTGATAGACTTGGATCCATCCTAATATTTATATGGATTTTTTCAAAAATTTCTTCAAATTACAATAGTTTTAATATATTTGAAAAGAGCACTATCGATACTTTAGTTAAGTTTTTTCGAATTTCGCTTATTTTTGCGATAAAATCAATATTTGCGGAGATACAGCCACTTTTCTAAAAAAGTTAATAGGGAAGTAATATTTTTATTATAAAAATGAATACTGATAGACTTGGATCCATCCTAATATTTATATGGATTTTTTCAAAAATTTCTTCAAATTACAATAGTTTTAATATATTTGAAAAGAGCATTATCGATACTTTAGTTAAGTTTTTTCGAATTTCGCTTATTTTTGCGATAAAATCAATATTTGCGGAGATACAGCCACTTTTCTAAAAAAGTTAATAGGGAAGTAATATTTTTATTATAAAAATGAATACTGATAGACTTGGATCCATCCTAATATTTATATGGATTTTTTCAAAAATTTCTTCAAATTACAATAGTTTTAATATATTTGAAAAGAGCACTATCGATACTTTAGTTAAGTTTTTTCGAATTTCGCTTATTTTTGCGATAAAATCAATATTTGCGGAGATACAGCCACTTTTCTAAAAAAGTTAATAGGGAAGTAATATTTTTATTATAAAAATGAATACTGATAGACTTGGATCCATCCTAATATTTATATGGATTTTTTCAAAAATTTCTTCAAATTACAATAGTTTTAATATATTTGAAAAGAGCACTATCGATACTTTAGTTAAGTTTTTTCGAATTTCGCTTATTTTTGCGATAAAATCAATATTTGCGGAGATACAGCCACTTTTCTAAAAAAGTTAATAGGGAAGTAATATTTTTATTATAAAAATGAATACTGATAGACTTGGATCCATCCTAATATTTATATGGATTTTTTCAAAAATTTCTTCAAATTACAATAGTTTTAATATATTTCAAAAGAGCATTATCGATACTTTAGTTAAGTTTTTTCGAATTTCGCTTATTTTTGCGATAAAATCAATATTTGCGGAGATACAGCCACTTTTCTAAAAAAGTTAATAGGGAAGTAATATTTTTATTATAAAAATGAATACTGATAGACTTGGATCCATCCTAATATTTATATGGATTTTTTCAAAAATTTCTTCAAATTACAATAGTTTTAATATATTTGAAAAGAGCACTATCGATACTTTAGTTAAGTTTTTCCGAATTTCGCTTATTTTTCGCGATTATTTTCGCTTATTATCGAGCAATACGACTATATTAAATACGAAGACCATATATTGAAAGGGGGGGACCCTTACCATAATATCGAGCAATACCCCTATAATAAATACGAAGACCATATATTGAAAAGGGGGAACCTTACCATAATATCGAGCAATACCCCTATATTAAATACGAAGACCATATATTGAAAAGAGGGGGACCCTTACCATAATATCGAGCAATACCCCTATAATAAATACGAAGACCATATATTGAAAAGGGGGGACCCTTACCATAATATCGAGCAATACCCCTATATTAAATACGAAGACCATATATTGAAAAGGGGGGACCCTTACCATAATATCGAGCAATACCCCTATAATAAATACGAAGACCATATATTGAAAAGGGGGGACCCTTACCATAATATCGAGCAATACCCCTATATTAAATACGAAGACCATATATTGAAAAGGGGGGACCCTTACGATAATATCGAGCAATACCCCTATAATAAATACGAAGACCATATATTGAAAAGGGGGGACCCTTACCATAATATCGAGCAATACCCCTATATTAAATACGAAGACCATATATTGAAAAGGGGGGATCCATTCTAATATTTATATGGATTTTTTCAAAAATTTCTTCAAATTACAATAGTTTTAACATATTTGAAAAGAGCATTATCGATACTTTAGTTAAGTTTTTTCGAATTTCGCTTATTTTTGGGATAAAATCAATATTTGCGGAGATACAGCCACTTTTCTAAAAAAGTTTAATAGGGAAGTAATATTTTTATTATAAAAATGAATACTGATAGACTTGGATCCATCCTAATATTCATATGGATTTTTTCAAAAATTTCCTCAAATTACAATAGTTTTAATATATTTGAAAAGAGCATTATCGATACTTTAGTTAAGTTTTTTCGAATTTCGCTTATTTTTGCGATAAAATCAATATTTGCGGATATACAGCCACTTTTCTAAAAAAGTTAATAGGGAAGTAATATTTTTATTATAAAAATGAATACTGATAGACTTGGATCCATCCTAATATTTATATGGATTTTTTCAAAAATTTCTTCAAATTACAATAGTTTTAACATATTTGAAAAGAGCATTATCGATACTTTAGTTAAGTTTTTTCGAATTTCGCTTATTTTTGGGATAAAATCAATATTTGCGGAGATACAGCCACTTTTCTAAAAAAGTTAATAGGGAAGTAATATTTTTATTATAAAAATGAATACTGATAGACTTGGATCCATCCTAATATTTATATGGATTTTTTCAAAAATTTCTTCAAATTACAATAGTTTTAATATATTTGAAAAGAGCATTATCGATACTTTAGTTAAGTTTTTTCGAGTTTCGCTTATTTTTGCGATAAAATCAATATTTGCGGAGATACAGCCACTTTTCTAAAAAAGTTAATAGGGAAGTAATATTTTTATTATAAAAATGAATACTGATAGACTTGGATCCATCCTAATATTTATATGGATTTTTTCAAAAATTTCTTCAAATTACAATAGTTTTAATATATTTGAAAAAAGCATGATCGATACTTTAGTTAAGTTTTTTCGAGTTTCGCTTATTTTTGCGATAAAATCAATATTTGCGGAGATACAGCCACTTTTCTAAAAAAGTTAATAGGGAAGTAATATTTTTATTATAAAAATGAATACTGATAGACTTGGATCCATCCTAATATTTATATGGATTTTTTCAAAAATTTCTTCAAATTACAATAGTTTTAATATATTTGAAAAAAGCATTATCGATACTTTAGTTAAGTTTTTTCGAATTTCGCTTATTTTTGGGATAAAATCAATATTTGCGGAGATACAGCCACTTTTCTAAAAAGGTTTAATTGGGAAGTAATATATTTATTATAAAAATGAATACTGATAGACTTGGATCCATCCTAATATTTATATGGATTTTTTCAAAAATTTCTTCAAATTACAATAGTTTTAATATATTTGAAAAGAGCATTATCGATACTTTAGTTAAGTTTTTTCAAATTTCGCTTATTTTTGCGATAAAATCAATATTTGCGGAGATACAGCCACTTTTCTAAAAAAGTTAATAGGGAAGTAATATTTTTATTATAAAAATGAATACTGATAGACTTGGATCCATCCTAATATTTATATGGATTTTTTCAAAAATTTCTTCAAATTACAATAGTTTTAATATATTTGAAAAGAGCATTATCGATACTTTAGTTAAGTTTTTTCAAATTTCGCTTATTTTTGCGATAAAATCAATATTTGCGGAGATACAGCCACTTTTCTAAAAAAGTTAATAGGGAAGTAATATTTTTATTATAAAAATGAATACTGATAGACTTGGATCCATCCTAATATTTATATGGATTTTTTCAAAAATTTCTTCAAATTACAATAGTTTTAATATATTTGAAAAGAGCATTATCGATACTTTAGTTAAGTTTTTTCAAATTTCGCTTATTTTTGCGATAAAATCAATATTTGCGGAGATACAGCCACTTTTCTAAAAAAGTTAATAGGGAAGTAATATTTTTATTATAAAAATGAATACTGATAGACTTGGATCCATCCTAATATTTATATGGATTTTTTCAAAAATTTCTTCAAATTACAATAGTTTTAATATATTTGAAAAGAGCATTATCGATACTTTAGTTAAGTTTTTTCGAATTTCGCTTATTTTTGGGATAAAATCAATATTTGCGGAGATACAGCCACTTTTCTAAAAAAGTTTAATAGGGAAGTAATATATTTATTATAAAAATGAATACTGATAGACTTGGATCCATCCTAATATTTATATGGATTTTTTCAAAAATTTCTTCAAATTACAATAGTTTTAATATATTTGAAAAGAGCATTATCGATACTTTAGTTAAGTTTTTTCAAATTTCGCTTATTTTTGCGATAAAATCAATATTTGCGGAGATACAGCCACTTTTCTAAAAAAGTTAATAGGGAAGTAATATTTTTATTATAAAAATGAATACTGATAGACTTGGATCCATCCTAATATTCATATGGATTTTTTCAAAAATTTCTTCAAATTACAATAGTTTTAATATATTTGAAAAAAGCATTATCGATACTTTAGTTAAGTTTTTTCGAGTTTCGATTATTTTTGCGATAAAATCAATATTTGCGGAGATACAGCCACTTTTCTAAAAAAGTTAATAGGGAAGTAATATTTTTATTATAAAAATGAATACTGATAGACTTGGATCCATCCTAATATTTATATGGATTTTTTCAAAAATTTCTTCAAATTACAATAGTTTTAATATATTTGAAAAGAGCATTATCGATACTTTAGTTAAGTTTTTTCGAATTTCGCTTATTTTTGGGATAAAATCAATATTTGCGGAGATACAGCCACTTTTCTAAAAAAGTTTAATAGGGAAGTAATATATTTATTATAAAAATGAATACTGATAGACTTGGATCCATCCTAATATTCATATGGATTTTTTCAAAAATTTCTTCAAATTACAATAGTTTTAATATATTTGAAAAAAGCATTATCGATACTTTAGTTAAGTTTTTTCGAGTTTCGCTTATTTTTGCGATAAAATCAATATTTGCGGAGATACAGCCACTTTTTTAAAAAAGTTAATAGGGAAGTAATATTTTTATTATAAAAATGAATACTGATAGACTTGTATCCATCCTAATATTTATATGGATTTTTTCAAAAATTTCTTCAAATTACAATAGTTTTAATATATTTGAAATGAGCATTATCGATACTTTAGTTAAGTTTTTTCGAATTTCGCTTATTTTTGGGATAAAATCAATATTTGCGGAGATACAGCCACTTTTCTAAAAAAGTTAATAGGGAAGTAATATTTTTATTTTAAAAATGAATACTGATAGACTTGAATCCAGCCTAATATTCATATGGATTTTTTCAAAAATTTCTTCAAATTACAATAGTTTTAATATATTTGAAAAAAGCATTATCGATACTTTAGTTAAGTTTTTCCGAATTTCGCTTATTTTTCGCGATTATTTTCGCTTATTATCGAGCAATACCACTATATTAAATACGAAGACCATATATTGAAAAGGGGGGACCCTTACCATAATATCGAGCAATACCCCTATAATAAATACGAAGACCATATATTGAAAAGGGGGGACCCTTACCATAATATCGAGCAATACCCCTATAATAAATACGAAGACCATATATTGAAAAGGGGGGACCCTTACCATAATATCGAGCAATACCCCTATATTAAATACGAAGACCATATATTGAAAAGGGGGGACCCTTACCATAATATCGAGCAATACCCCTATAATAAATACGAAGACCATATATTGAAAAGGGGGGACCCTTACCATAATATCGAGCAATACCCCTATATTAAATACGAAGACCATATATTGAAAAGGGGGGACCCTTACCATAATATCGAGCAATACCCCTATAATAAATACGAAGACCATATATTGAAAAGGGGGGACCCTTACCATAATATCGAGCAATACCCCTATATTAAATACGAAGACCATATATTGAAAAGGGGGGACCCTTACCATAATATCGAGCAATACCCCTATAATAAATACGAAGACCATATATTGAAAAGGGGGGACCCTTACCATAATATCGAGCAATACCCCTATATTAAATACGAAGACCATATATTGAAAAGGGGGGACCCTTACCATAATATCGAGCAATACCCCTATAATAAATACGAAGACCATATATTGAAAAGGGGGGACCCTTACCATAATATCGAGCAATACCCCTATATTAAATACGAAGACCATATATTGAAAAGGGGGGACCCTTACCATAATATCGAGCAATACCCCTATAATAAATACGAAGACCATATATTGAAAAGGGGGGACCCTTACCATAATATCGAGCAATACCCCTATATTAAATACGAAGACCATATATTGAAAAGGGGGGACCCTTACCATAATATCGAGCAATACCCCTATAATAAATACGAAGACCATATATTGAAAAGGGGGGACCCTTACCATAATATCGAGCAATACCCCTATATTAAATACGAAGACCATATATTGAAAAGGGGGGACCCTTACCATAATATCGAGCAATACCCCTATAATAAATACGAAGACCATATATTGAAAAGGGGGGACCCTTACCATAATATCGAGCAATACCCCTATATTAAATACGAAGACCATATATTGAAAAGGGGGGACCCTTACCATAATATCGAGCAATACCCCTATAATAAATACGAAGACCATATATTGAAAAGGGGGGACCCTTACCATAATATCGAGCAATACCCCTATATTAAATACGAAGACCATATATTGAAAAGGGGGGACCCTTACCATAATATCGAGCAATACCCCTATAATAAATACGAAGACCATATATTGAAAAGGGGGGACCCTTACCATAATATCGAGCAATACCCCTATATTAAATACGAAGACCATATATTGAAAAGGGGGGACCCTTACCATAATATCGAGCAATACCCCTATAATAAATACGAAGACCATATATTGAAAAGGGGGGACCCTTACCATAATATCGAGCAATACCCCTATATTAAATACGAAGACCATATATTGAAAAGGGGGGACCCTTACCATAATATCGAGCAATACCCCTATAATAAATACGAAGACCATATATTGAAAAGGGGGGACCCTTACCATAATATCGAGCAATACCCCTATATTAAATACGAAGACCATATATTGAAAAGGGGGGACCCTTACCATAATATCGAGCAATACCCCTATAATAAATACGAAGACCATATATTGAAAAGGGGGGACCCTTACCATAATATCGAGCAATACCCCTATATTAAATACGAAGACCATATATTGAAAAGGGGGGACCCTTACCATAATATCGAGCAATACCCCTATAATAAATACGAAGACCATATATTGAAAAGGGGGGACCCTTACCATAATATCGAGCAATACCCCTATATTAAATACGAAGACCATATATTGAAAAGGGGGGACCCTTACCATAATATCGAGCAATACCCCTATAATAAATACGAAGACCATATATTGAAAAGGGGGGACCCTTACCATAATATCGAGCAATACCCCTATATTAAATACGAAGACCATATATTGAAAAGGGGGGACCCTTACCATAATATCGAGCAATACCCCTATATTAAATACGAAGACCATATATTGAAAAGGGGGGACCCTTACCATAATATCGAGCAATACCCCTATAATAAATACGAAGACCATATATTGAAAAGGGGGGACCCTTACCATAATATCGAGCAATACCCCTATATTAAATACGAAGACCATATATTGAAAAGGGGGGACCCTTACCATAATATCGAGCAATACCCCTATATTAAATACGAAGACCATATATTGAAAAGGGGGGACCCTTACCATAATATCGAGCAATACCCCTATAATAAATACGAAGACCATATATTGAAAAGGGGGGACCCTTACCATAATATCGAGCAATACCCCTATATTAAATACGAAGACCATATATTGAAAAGGGGGGACCCTTACCATAATATCGAGCAATACCCCTATAATAAATACGAAGACCATATATTGAAAAGGGGGGACCCTTACCATAATATCGAGCAATACCCCTATATTAAATACGAAGACCATATATTGAAAAGGGGGGACCCTTACCATAATATCGAGCAATACCCCTATAATAAATACGAAGACCATATATTGAAAAGGGGGGACCCTTACCATAATATCGAGCAATACCCCTATATTAAATACGAAGACCATATATTGAAAAGGGGGGACCCTTACCATAATATCGAGCAATACCCCTATAATAAATACGAAGCCCATATATTGAAAAGGGGGGACCCTTACCATAATATCGAGCAATACCCCTATATTAAATACGAAGACCATATATTGAAAAGGGGGGACCCTTACCATAATATCGAGCAATACCCCTATAATAAATACGAAGACCATATATTGAAAAGGGGGGACCCTTACCATAATATCGAGCAATACCCCTATATTAAATACGAAGACCATATATTGAAAAGGGGGGACCCTTACCATAATATCGAGCAATACCCCTATAATAAATACGAAGACCATATATTGAAAAGGGGGGACCCTTACCATAATATCGAGCAATACCCCTATATTAAATACGAAGACCATATATTGAAAAGGGGGGACCCTTACCATAATATCGAGCAATACCCCTATATTAAATACGAAGACCATATATTGAAAAGGGGGGACCCTTACCATAATATCGAGCAATACCCCTATAATAAATACGAAGACCATATATTGAAAAGGGGGGACCCTTACCATAATATCGAGCAATACCCCTATATTAAATACGAAGACCATATATTGAAAAGGGGGGACCCTTACCATAATATCGAGCAATACCCCTATAATAAATACGAAGACCATATATTGAAAAGGGGGGACCCTTACCATAATATCGAGCAATACCCCTATATTAAATACGAAGACCATATATTGAAAAGGGGGGACCCTTACCATAATATCGAGCAATACCCCTATAATAAATACGAAGACCATATATTGAAAAGGGGGGACCCTTACCATAATATCGAGCAATACCCCTATATTAAATACGAAGACCATATATTGAAAAGGGGGGACCCTTACCATAATATCGAGCAATACCCCTATAATAAATACGAAGCCCATATATTGAAAAGGGGGGACCCTTACCATAATATCGAGCAATACCCCTATATTAAATACGAAGACCATATATTGAAAAGGGGGGACCCTTACCATAATATCGAGCAATACCCCTATAATAAATACGAAGACCATATATTGAAAAGGGGGGACCCTTACCATAATATCGAGCAATACCCCTATATTAAATACGAAGACCATATATTGAAAAGGGGGGACCCTTACCATAATATCGAGCAATACCCCTATAATAAATACGAAGACCATATATTGAAAAGGGGGGACCCTTACCATAATATCGAGCAATACCCCTATATTAAATACGAAGACCATATATTGAAAAGGGGGGACCCTTACCATAATATCGAGCAATACCCCTATAATAAATACGAAGACCATATATTGAAAAGGGGGGACCCTTACCATAATATCGAGCAATACCCCTATATTAAATACGAAGACCATATATTGAAAAGGGGGGACCCTTACCATAATATCGAGCAATACCCCTATAATAAATACGAAGACCATATATTGAAAAGGGGGGACCCTTACCATAATATCGAGCAATACCCCTATATTAAATACGAAGACCATATATTGAAAAGGGGGGACCCTTACCATAATATCGAGCAATACCCCTATAATAAATACGAAGACCATATATTGAAAAGGGGGGACCCTTACCATAATATCGAGCAATACCCCTATATTAAATACGAAGACCATATATTGAAAAGGGGGGACCCTTACCATAATATCGAGCAATACCCCTATAATAAATACGAAGACCATATATTGAAAAGGGGGGACCCTTACCATAATATCGAGCAATACCCCTATATTAAATACGAAGACCATATATTGAAAAGGGGGGACCCTTACCATAATATCGAGCAATACCCCTATATTAAATACGAAGACCATATATTGAAAAGGGGGGACCCTTACCATAATATCGAGCAATACCCCTATAATAAATACGAAGACCATATATTGAAAAGGGGGGACCCTTACCATAATATCGAGCAATACCCCTATATTAAATACGAAGACCATATATTGAAAAGGGGGGACCCTTACCATAATATCGAGCAATACCCCTATATTAAATACGAAGACCATATATTGAAAAGGGGGGATCCATTCTAATATTTATATGGATTTTTTCAAAAATTTCTTCAAATTACAATAGTTTTAACATATTTGAAAAGAGCATTATCGATACTATAGTTAAGTTTTTTCGAATTTCGCTTATTTTTGGGATAAAATCAATATTTGCGGAGATACAGCCACTTTTCTAAAAAAGTTAATAGGGAAGTAATATTTTTATTTTAAAAATGAATACTGATAGACTTGAATCCAGCCTAATATTCATATGGATTTTTTCAAAAATTTCTTAAATTACAATAGTTTTAATATATTTGAAAAAAGCATTATCGATACTTTAGTTAAGTTTTTCCGAATTTCGCTTATTTTTCGCGATTATTTTCGCTTATTATCGAGCAATACCACTATATTAAATACGAAGACCATATATTGAAAAGGGGGGACCCTTACCATAATATCGAGCAATACCCCTATAATAAATACGAAGACCATATATTGAAAAGGGGGGACCCTTACCATAATATCGAGCAATACCCCTATAATAAATACGAAGACCATATATTGAAAAGGGGGGACCCTTACCATAATATCGAGCAATACCCCTATATTAAATACGAAGACCATATATTGAAAAGGGGGGACCCTTACCATAATATCGAGCAATACCCCTATAATAAATACGAAGACCATATATTGAAAAGGGGGGACCCTTACCATAATATCGAGCAATACCCCTATATTAAATACGAAGACCATATATTGAAAAGGGGGGACCCTTACCATAATATCGAGCAATACCCCTATATTAAATACGAAGACCATATATTGAAAAGGGGGGACCCTTACCATAATATCGAGCAATACCCCTATAATAAATACGAAGACCATATATTGAAAAGGGGGGACCCTTACCATAATATCGAGCAATACCCCTATATTAAATACGAAGACCATATATTGAAAAGGGGGGACCCTTACCATAATATCGAGCAATACCCCTATAATAAATACGAAGACCATATATTGAAAAGGGGGGACCCTTACCATAATATCGAGCAATACCCCTATATTAAATACGAAGACCATATATTGAAAAGGGGGGACCCTTACCATAATATCGAGCAATACCCCTATATTAAATACGAAGACCATATATTGAAAAGGGGGGACCCTTACCATAATATCGAGCAATACCCCTATAATAAATACGAAGACCATATATTGAAAAGGGGGGACCCTTACCATAATATCGAGCAATACCCCTATAATAAATACGAAGACCATATATTGAAAAGGGGGGACCCTTACCATAATATCGAGCAATACCCCTATATTAAATACGAAGACCATATATTTAAAAGGGGGGACCCTTACCATAATATCGAGCAATACCCCTATAATAAATACGAAGACCATATATTGAAAAGGGGGGACCCTTACCATAATATCGAGCAATACCCCTATATTAAATACGAAGACCATATATTGAAAAGGGGGGACCCTTACCATAATATCGAGCAATACCCCTATATTAAATACGAAGACCATATATTGAAAAGGGGGGACCCTTACCATAATATCGAGCAATACCCCTATAATAAATACGAAGACCATATATTGAAAAGGGGGGACCCTTACCATAATATCGAGCAATACCCCTATATTAAATACGAAGACCATATATTGAAAAGGGGGGACCCTTACCATAATATCGAGCAATACCCCTATATTAAATACGAAGACCATATATTGAAAAGGGGGGACCCTTACCATAATATCGAGCAATACCCCTATAATAAATACGAAGACCATATATTGAAAAGGGGGGACCCTTACCATAATATCGAGCAATACCCCTATAATAAATACGAAGACCATATATTGAAAAGGGGGGACCCTTACCATAATATCGAGCAATACCCCTATATTAAATACGAAGACCATATATTGAAAAGGGGGGACCCTTACCATAATATCGAGCAATACCCCTATAATAAATACGAAGACCATATATTGAAAAGGGGGGACCCTTACCATAATATCGAGCAATACCCCTATAATAAATACGAAGACCATATATTGAAAAGGGGGGACCCTTACCATAATATCGAGCAATACCCCTATATTAAATACGAAGACCATATATTGAAAAGGGGGGACCCTTACCATAATATCGAGCAATACCCCTATAATAAATACGAAGACCATATATTGAAAAGGGGGGACCCTTACCATAATATCGAGCAATACCCCTATATTAAATACGAAGACCATATATTGAAAAGGGGGGACCCTTACCATAATATCGAGCAATACCCCTATATTAAATACGAAGACCATATATTGAAAAGGGGGGACCCTTACCATAATATCGAGCAATACCCCTATATTAAATACGAAGACCATATATTGAAAAGGGGGGATCCATTCTAATATTTATATGGATTTTTTCAAAAATTTCTTCAAATTACAATAGTTTTAATATATTTGAAAAAAGCATTATCGATACTTTAGTTAAGTTTTTTCGAATTTCGCTTATTTTTGGGATAAAATCAATATTTGCGGAGATACAGCCACTTTTCTAAAAAAGTTAATAGGGAAGTAATATTTTTATTTTAAAAATGAATACTGATAGACTTGGATCCATCCTAATATTCATATGGATTTTTTCAAAAATTTCTTCAAATTACAATAGTTCTAATATATTTGAAAAAAGCATTATCGATACTTTAGTTAAGTTTTTTCGAGTTTCGCTTATTTTTGCGATAAAATCAATATTTGCGGAGATACAGCCACTTTTCTAAAAAAGTTAATAGGGAAGTAATATTTTTATTATAAAAATGAATACTGATAGACTTGGATCCATCCTAATATTTATATGGATTTTTTCAAAAATTTCTTCAAATTACAATAGTTCTAATATATTTGAAAAAAGCATTATCGATACTTTAGTTAAGTTTTTTCGAGTTTCGCTTATTTTTGCGATAAAATCAATATTTGCGGAGATACAGCCACTTTTCTAAAAAAGTTAATAGGGAAGTAATATTTTTATTTTAAAAATGAATACTGATAGACTTGGATCCATCCTAATATTCATATGGATTTTTTCAAAAATTTCTTCAAATTACAATAGTTCTAATATATTTGAAAAAAGCATTATCGATACTTTAGTTAAGTTTTTTCGAGTTTCGCTTATTTTTGCGATAAAATCAATATTTGCGGAGATACAGCCACTTTTCTAAAAAAGTTAATAGGGAAGTAATATTTTTATTATAAAAATGAATACTGATAGACTTGGATCCATCCTAATATTTATATGGATTTTTTCAAAAATTTCTTCAAATTACAATAGTTCTAATATATTTGAAAAAAGCATTATCGATACTTTAGTTAAGTTTTTCCGAATTTCGCTTATTTTTCGCGATTATTTTCGCTTATTATCGAGCAATACCACTATATTAAATACGAAGACCATATATTGAAAAGGGGGGACCCTTACCATAATATCGAGCAATACCCCTATAATAAATACGAAGACCATATATTGAAAAGGGGGGACCCTTACCATAATATCGAGCAATACCCCTATATTAAATACGAAGACCATATATTGAAAAGGGGGGATCCATTCTAATATTTATATGGATTTTTTCAAAAATTTCTTCAAATTACAATAGTTTTAACATATTTGAAAAGAGCATTATCGATACTTTAGTTAAGTTTTTTCGAATTTCGCTTATTTTTGGGATAAAATCAATATTTGCGGAGATACAGCCACTTTTCTAAAAAAGTTAATAGGGAAGTAATATTTTTATTTTAAAAATGAATACTGATAGACTTGGATCCATCCTAATATTCATATGGATTTTTTCAAAAATTTCTTCAAATTACAATAGTTCTAATATATTTGAAAAAAGCATTATCGATACTTTAGTTAAGTTTTTTCGAGTTTCGCTTATTTTTGCGATAAAATCAATATTTGCGGAGATACAGCCACTTTTCTAAAAAAGTTAATAGGGAAGTAATATTTTTATTATAAAAATGAATACTGATAGACTTGGATCCATCCTAATATTTATATGGATTTTTTCAAAAATTTCTTCAAATTACAATAGTTCTAATATATTTTAAAAAAGCATTATCGATACTTTAGTTAAGTTTTTTCGAGTTTCGCTTATTTTTGCGATAAAATCAATATTTGCGGAGATACAGCCACTTTTCTAAAAAAGTTAATAGGGAAGTAATATTTTTATTTTAAAAATGAATACTGATAGACTTGGATCCATCCTAATATTCATATGGATTTTTTCAAAAATTTCTTCAAATTACAATAGTTCTAATATATTTGAAAAAAGCATTATCGATACTTTCGTTAAGTTTTTTCGAATTTCGCTTATTTTTGGGATAAAATCAATATTTGCGGAGATACAGCCACTTTTCTAAAAAAGTTTAATAGGGAGGTAATATTTTTATTATAAAAATGAATACTGATAGACTTGGATCCATCCTAATATTTATATGGATTTTTTCAAAAATTTCTTCAAATTACAATAGTTTTAATATATTTCAAAAGAGCATTATCGATACTTTAGTTAAGTTTTTTCGAATTTCGCTTATTTTTGGGATAAAATCAATATTTGCGGAGATACAGCCACTTTTCTAAAAAAGTTAATAGGGAAGTAATATTTTTATTATAAAAATGAATACTGATAGACTTGGATCCATCCTAATATTTATATGGATTTTTTCAAAAATTTCTTCAAATTACAATAGTTTTAATATATTTGAAAAGAGCATTATCGATACTTTAGTTAAGTTTTTTCGAGTTTCGCTTATTTTTGCGATAAAATCAATATTTGCGGAGATACAGCCACTTTTCTAAAAAAGTTAATAGGGAAGTAATATTTTTATTATAAAAATGAATACTGATAGACTTGGATCCATCCTAATATTTATATGGATTTTTTCAAAAATTTCTTCAAATTACAATAGTTTTAATATATTTGAAAAGAGCATTATCGATACTTTAGTTAAGTTTTTTCGAATTTCGCTTATTTTTGGGATAAAATCAATATTTGCGGAGATACAGCCACTTTTCTAAAAAAGTTAATAGGGAAGTAATATTTTTATTTTAAAAATGAATACTGATAGACTTGAATCCATCCTAATATTCATATGGATTTTTTCAAAAATTTCTTCAAATTACAATAGTTTTAATATATTTGAAAAAAGCATTATCGATACTTTAGTTAAGTTTTTTCGAGTTTCGCTTATTTTTGCGATAAAATCAATATTTGCGGAGATACAGCCACTTTTCTAAAAAAGTTTAATAGGGAAGTAATATATTTATTATAAAAATGAATACTGATAGACTTGGATCCATCCTAATATTCATTTGGATTTTTTCAAAAATTTCTTCAAATTACAATAGTTTTAATATATTTGAAAAGAGCACTATCGATACTTTAGTTAAGTTTTTTCGAGTTTCGCTTATTTTTGCGATAAAATCAATATTTGCGGAGATACAGCCACTTTTCTAAAAAAGTTAATAGGGAAGTAATATTTTTATTATAAAAATGAATACTGATAGACTTGGATCCATCCTAATATTCATATGGATTTTTTCAAAAATTTCTTCAAATTACAATAGTTTTAATATATTTGAAAAAAGCATTATCGATACTTTAGTTAAGTTTTTTCGAGTTTCGCTTATTTTTGCGATAAAATCAATATTTGCGGAGATACAGCCACTTTTCTAAAAAAGTTTAATAGGGAAGTAATATATTTATTATAAAAATGAATACTGATAGACTTGGATCCATCCTAATATTCATATGGATTTTTTCAAAAATTTCTTCAAATTACAATAGTTTTAATATATTTGAAAAAAGCATTATCGATACTTTAGTTAAGTTTTTTCGAATTTCGCTTATTTTTGGGATAAAATCAATATTTGCGGAGATACAGCCACTTTTCTAAAAAAGTTTAATAGGGAAGTAATATATTTATTATAAAAATGAATACTGATAGACTTGGATCCATCCTAATATTCATATGGATTTTTTCAAAAATTTCTTCAAATTACAATAGTTTTAATATATTTGAAAAAAGCATTATCGATACTTTAGTTAAGTTTTTTCGAGTTTCGCTTATTTTTGCGATAAAATCAATATTTGCGGAGATACAGCCACTTTTCTAAAAAAGTTAATAGGGAAGTAATATTTTTATTATAAAAATGAATACTGATAGACTTGGATCCATCCTAATATTTATATGGATTTTTTCAAAAATTTCTTCAAATTACAATAGTTTTAATATATTTGAAAAGAGCATTATCGATACTTTAGTTAAGTTTTTTCGAATTTCGCTTATTTTTGGGATAAAATCAATATTTGCGGAGATACAGCCACTTTTCTAAAAAAGTTTAATAGGGAAGTAATATATTTATTATAAAAATGAATACTGATAGACTTGGATCCATCCTAATATTCATATGGATTTTTTCAAAAATTTCTTCAAATTACAATAGTTTTAATATATTTGAAAAAAGCATTATCGATACTTTAGTTAAGTTTTTTCGAGTTTCGCTTATTTTTGCGATAAAATCAATATTTGCGGAGATACAGCCACTTTTCTAAAAAAGTTAATAGGGAAGTAATATTTTTATTATAAAAATGAATACTGATAGACTTGTATCCATCCTAATATTTATATGGATTTTTTAAAAAATTTCTTCAAATTACAATAGTTTTAATATATTTGAAAAGAGCATTATCGATACTTTAGTTAAGTTTTTTCGAATTTCGCTTATTTTTGGGATAAAATCAATATTTGCGGAGATACAGCCACTTTTCTAAAAAAGTTAATAGGGAAGTAATATTTTTATTTTAAAAATGAATACTGATAGACTTGAATCCAGCCTAATATTCATATGGATTTTTTCAAAAATTTCTTCAAATTACAATAGTTTTAATATATTTGAAAAAAGCATTATCGATACTTTAGTTAAGTTTTTTCGAGTTTCGCTTATTTTTGCGATAAAATCAATATTTGCGGAGATACAGCCACTTTTCTAAAAAAGTTAATAGGGAAGTAATATTTTTATTATAAAAATGAATACTGATAGACTTGTATCCATCCTAATATTTATATGGATTTTTTCAAAAATTTCTTCAAATTACAATAGTTTTAATATATTTGAAAAGAGCATTATCGATACTTTAGTTAAGTTTGTTCGAATTTCGCTTATTTTTGGGATATAATCAATATTTGCGGAGATACAGCCACTTTTCTAAAAAAGTTAATAGGGAAGTAATATTTTTATTTTAAAAATGAATACTGATAGACTTGAATCCAGCCTAATATTCATATGGATTTTTTCAAAAATTTCTTCAAATTACAATAGTTTTAATATATTTGAAAAGAGCATTATCGATACTTTAGTTAAGTTTTTTCGAGTTTCGCTTATTTTTGCGATAAAATCAATATTTGCGGAGATACAGCCACTTTTCTAAAAAAGTTAATAGGGAAGTAATATTTTTATTATAAAAATGAATACTGATAGACTTGGATCCATCCTAATACTTATATGGATTTTTTCAAAAATTTCTTCAAATTACAATAGTTTTAATATATTTGAAAAGAGCACTATCGATACTTTAGTTAAGTTTTTCCGAATTTCGCGTATTTTTCGCGATTATTTTCGCTTATTATCGAGCAATACCACTATATTAAATACGAAGACCATATATTGAAAAGGGGGGACCCTTACCATAATATCGAGCAATACCCCTATAATAAATACGAAGACCATATATTGAAAAGGGGGGACCCTTACCATAATATCGAGCAATACTCCTATAATAAACACGAAGACCATATATTGAAAAGGGGGGACCCTTACCATAATATCGAGCAATACCCCTATATTAAATACGAAGACCATATATTGAAAAGGGGGGACCCTTACCATAATATCGAGCAATACCCCTATAATAAATACGAAGACCATATATTGAAAAGGGGGGACCCTTACCATAATATCGAGCAATACCCCTATAATAAATACGAAGACCATATATTGAAAAGGGGGGACCCTTACCATAATATCGAGCAATACCCCTATATTAAATACGAAGACCATATATTGAAAAGGGGGGACCCTTACCATAATATCGAGCAATACCCCAATATTAAATACGAAGACCATATATTGAAGAGGGGGGACCCTTACCATAATATCGAGCAATACCCCTATAATAAATACGAAGACCATATATTGAAAAGGGGGGACCCTTACCATAATATCGAGCAATACCCCTATAATAAATACGAAGACCATATATTGAAAAGGGGGGACCCTTACCATAATATCGAGCAATACCCCTATATTAAATACGAAGACCATATATTGAAAAGGGGGGACCCTTACCATAATATCGAGCAATACCCCTATATTAAATACGAAGACCATATATTGAAAAGGGGGGACCCTTACCATAATATCGAGCAATACCCCTATAATAAATACGAAGACCATATATTGAAAAGGGGGGACCCTTACCATAATATCGAGCAATACCCCTATATTAAATACGAAGACCATATATTGAAAAGGGGGGACCCTTACCATAATATCGAGCAATACCCCTATAATAAATACGAAGACCATATATTGAAAAGGGGGGACCCTTACCATAATATCGAGCAATACCCCTATATTAAATACGAAGACCATATATTGAAAAGGGGGGACCCTTACCATAATATCGAGCAATACCCCTATATTAAATACGAAGACCATATATTGAAAAGGGGGGACCCTTACCATAATATCGAGCAATACCCCTATATTAAATACGAAGACCATATATTGAAAAGGGGGGACCCTTACCATAATATCGAGCAATACCCCTATATTAAATACGAAGACCATATATTGAAAAGGGGGGACCCTTACCATAATATCGAGCAATACCCCTATATTAAATACGAAGACCATATATTGAAAAGGGGGGACCCTTACCATAATATCGAGCAATACCCCTATATTAAATACGAAGACCATATATTGAAAAGGGGGGACCCTTACCATAATATCGAGCAATACCCCTATAATAAATACGAAGACCATATATTGAAAAGGGGGGACCCTTACCATAATATCGAGCAATACCCCTATATTAAATACGAAGACCATATATTGAAAAGGGGGGACCCTTACCATAATATCGAGCAATACCCCTATAATAAATACGAAGACCATATATTGAAAAGGGGGGACCCTTACCATAATATCGAGCAATACCCCTATATTAAATACGAAGACCATATATTGAAAAGGGAGGACCCTTACCATAATATCGAGCAATACCCCTATATTAAATACGAAGACCATATATTGAAAAGGGGGGACCCTTACCATAATATCGAGCAATACCCCTATATTAAATACGAAGACCATATATTGAAAAGGGGGGACCCTTACCATAATATCGAGCAATACCCCTATAATAAATACGAAGACCATATATTGAAAAGGGGGGACCCTTACCATAATATCGAGCAATACCCCTATATTAAATACGAAGACCATATATTGAAAAGGGGGGACCCTTACCATAATATCGAGCAATACCCCTATATTAAATACGAAGACCATATATTGAAAAGGGGGGACCCTTACCATAATATCGAGCAATACCCCTATATTAAATACGAAGACCATATATTGAAAAGGGGGGACCCTTACCATAATATCGAGCAATACCCCTATAATAAATACGAAGACCATATATTGAAAAGGGGGGACCCTTACCATAATATCGAGCAATACCCCTATATTAAATACGAAGACCATATATTGAAAAGGGGGGACCCTTACCATAATATCGAGCAATACCCCTATATTAAATACGAAGACCATATATTGAAAAGGGGGGACCCTTACCATAATATCGAGCAATACCCCTATAATAAATACGAAGACCATATATTGAAAAGGGGGGACCCTTACCATAATATCGAGCAATACCCCTATATTAAATACGAAGACCATATATTGAAAAGGGGGGACCCTTACCATAATATCGAGCAATACCCCTATATTAAATACGAAGACCATATATTGAAAAGGGGGGACCCTTACCATAATATCGAGCAATACCCCTATAATAAATACGAAGACCATATATTGAAAAGGGGGGACCCTTACCATAATATCGAGCAATACCCCTATATTAAATACGAAGACCATATATTGAAAAGGGGGGACCCTTACCATAATATCGAGCAATACCCCTATATTAAATACGAAGACCATATATTGAAAAGGGGGACCCTTACCATAATATCGAGCAATACCCCTATATTAAATACGAAGACCATATATTGAAAAGGGGGGACCCTTACCTAATTAGCAGAGGTAACAGAGGTTTGAGTCTATGGTTAAAAATTTTAAAATTTATCTTCACACCCATTAAGATAATTACTTTTTGTTTGTTTTTTAGTTTCATGACTTCTATATTTTTTTCTATTTTTTTGGAAACTCAGTTTATATTATCTAAAAGTTATAAAATTTGCTGATTATTTTGACTGTAAGTAAAAAATGCTATAAAAAAAGTAAATTATACACAAAACATTTTTTCAAAGATGCCAACGATTTATCGTAAGAATTCAACATTGATAATATTTCAGTATTTATCCGTTTATAGAAATATTTTTGAAACTTTGCGATATGATTTGTTACGTTTTAAACATCACTCGTTGTTGTTGTTATTGTGATTTATGAAATTGATAATGGTAAAAGTGTTGCTCTGTTGAAGGAAATAATGGTATTGAAACGGGCGTATTTTACTGTACAAAGATTTGGTTTTCTCCCACTGAAACAAAAAGTTGCGTTAGTTTTTTTTATAAATTAATTTTTTATAAGGCACCGAAATTTAAGAAAAAAAGTTCACCGTGCCACAAACTACTGAATTTCGGGCACAAAAGCACCCAGAGTGGTGCGAAACACACGGAGTTGACAACGCGCTGGTCTTATTGGCAGAGACCTGCGAGTGTAGAATATCGCTCAAGAAAAAGTCTTGTGCGAGTGATAAACATAACCTCAAACAGTGCGTGCAGAATGTGCATTCCGGCGCCTGCTGTGTGACACCTTTGCTCCAACCATATGCTTTGCTCCAAACATACATCCCTAACGTTCAATTTGGGTCCGAAAGAAATCGTTTGTCACTATGCCAAAGATAGTGATAGATGCAAAATGTTCTTTAATTTTTATAAAAAGGCCTCAGCACTTGGATGGCTCTACTTCTTAATCATATATAATTTCTCCCCAGAAAAAAAAATTTGCAGCCAACAAACACACGCACCAATTCAAACTCCGTCCAGTATTCCGGTTTAATCTATGAATTATTTAACGAAACGATTTAAGTTCTTCCGCTTCGCCTTATTGACATCAGTTTTCCCTATTCCGTTTATTGCAAATTTGCCAAATAAATCGAAAAGATTAGAATGAATAACTGATTTGTGGTTAATAAACTGAATTTATTCAGTTTCAGCTCGTTGTGTTCGCTTGCAATTGCTGGTTTCTATGTTGTGTTATTAAACGATTTAGTCAATTTGTATTGCATTATATATAATTGGAGGAGGAGGGGGTGGCGAGTAATTAGGCCAACAAATGCTTTAGACTCGGAAAGTTAACGGAAATTTACTCACATAACAATTATGGATGGATGAATGGATTGTTGATGGTTGATTGTTTATTGTCTTAAATGCTTCAAGGTTTTTATAATAATTATTATTATTATATATAATTAATATTATATAATTATTATTATTATTATATTTTTCTTCGTTTTTCTCTTTTTAAAACAAACTGCGACATTTTTTCTCATTATTATTATACATTTTTTTTTTTTTAACAAAAATAACCACAAATTTAAATTGCATTCTCTGGTCGTTGTTTGTAGCAAAACAAAACGTGTGATTGTTGTTTTTGTGATGCAGGTATTTTGTGTTTGTTTGTTGATGGGTTGTTAAAAAAACTGTTTTTTTATGTGCGGTTTTTGAAGCGCATTTTTCGCGTGATTTAATGAGTTTTTTTTTATTTTAATAAGCAAAAATATAAACCAAACTGGAGAAATGCAGTCTAATAGTCTAATGAATTCTTCAAGGGTTTGTTATTTTAGACCAGATTAGAAAATGAAGCTAAAAGTCTAATTATATCGTATGACATACACCAAAGCCGGCCTTGATTCTGCTGGGTTTATGTTCCCACCAAATCTTTGCATTCAAATCTCCTGTCATCAAGAGAATATCACGTTTTGGTATTTTGCGGATTGTAGCATTTAACTGGTTGTGGAACTCCTCCGCATCCTCTATTGGTGCGTGGCATTGCACGATTGTGATGCATTTTCCGACCTTGCTGCAGAATACGTTCGCAGATTGGACTCCATGGGTTTAGGGATTTTTGTATATCCTTCTTGTTCTTCTTCTTTTGGCGCTACAGTCCGTGGTGAACCTGGGCCTCAACCAACAATTTTTTCCAGCTGGCACGGTCTTTAGCCAGCGTCCTCCAATCTTGCACACCAAGTTGGTTGAGGTCCCTCTCCACTTGTGTGCGCCATCGGTTCCGTGGGCGTCCTCTAATGCGTTGTCCCACAGGTTCGGAATCGAAGATTATCAAAGCTAGAAGTGGCGTTGCCAGTTTATACACGCCATTTGGGACTAAAATATACAAGCGAGTCCGTTGCACCAAAATCGACGCCCACAGTTAATGAGCTGATTGAGTGTAACCGCTGTAAGCAGCGTCGTTTTGGGGTTTAACATTGCGCCCTCTATTTTCCATAATTAAGCACATTAGTTGACTCAGCTTCTCATTCCCAGATTTTGATCACTTCCAAGCATTTTATTAGCCCAGTACCCGCTATATTTATAAAATATGATGAGCGTCCCCAATACGCCAATGGGTAGCGATGCAGGTTCCAGCAAATCCCACACGAGATTCTCACATTAGTGGTTTTTTATTAGGTGTTTTCTAAATTTAAATACAACCCGGTTGAAATTGCAATTGAAAATTGATTTTAAATGTTCATTAATCCAATTCATTGTTATACAGGGTGTCTCAAAACAAAGATATTTGTAAATAGAAACTTTCTTACTTGTCTAAGTCCTATGTTGGGCAATTTATATCTTGAATATAATACCTTATATGTGGAAACGTTCGCAATGACGACTCGGCAGTTAGACTCACGATTTGTCTGCACTAACAGTTTGACCATCCCGATTTAGGTTTTTCTAGCGTTGAATCTGACAAAATGTTGAATTTTTTCTTTATTGTTCGGGCATTTTATTGTGCGTGAGGGAGAAAAATAAGAAGTAAAAATGGTGGTGGTGGTGGTGGTGTCATTGAAGTGACTATAGAATCTTTTAAATGCTACCGAATCAGCATTCTTGTAAAACCCGCTGCCTGCCCCCCACAAAACGCTCTTTGGCGTCTGAATGTCCAGCCTACTGGCGCTCCGCCAGATTTAGCTTTCTTTTGAAACACCCTGTGTTTAACTTTGAAAGTAATTTAATTTTCCTTATCTTTCTCTTTTTCAGGTGAGTACCATTTTCATCCCTTTGCTGCATCCACACATAGACACGATGCAAACAGTTTGTAAGTATTAAGTATTTAAACATTTTCGAAGTTATTTGTTTATTCTTAGACTTAATTTAATTTAATATTTATCGGTAAAATGTTTATTGCCTTTGAGCATCAGTTTTTTTTTCTACAATATATTAACGTTCAGTTCAATGTTTTATGAACTGTTTGCAGGCAACAATATGTTTGTGGTTTTACGCTCCATAAAATATTGTACAGTTTTTCCATTATTGTTGTTCGTAGATTTTATGACATCTGATATTTAATTGTTTATGTAGTATTTGTCAGCAAACAACAAGTGTGATCAGAAACATCTTAAATAAAATTTTCATCTCTTGAATTTTTTTTTTTTTTTTGAGAAAATCTGTTTTACTGTGAAAAATAATTGGCAAACAAACAAAAATCGGTGAACAGAAAATGAATCATATTTGACCTTAAATTCTTAAAAAAAAATAAAAAAAATAAAATAAAAACGTAAAATAAATATTGATTTAAAAAAATTAAATACGCAATTTGCTTTAGAAACTGCGAAAAAAAAGTGAAACGGCCTGTGATCACGATGTGGTTTTTCGTGACGTTTGGGGCTAATCTGTTGTTTACTACTTACACAGTGTCAAACCTTGTTATCGAAATGAGTGTTCCTTAGAGCAAACCTAGCGTTACCCTTTACAGTCAACTCTGCAACATTTGGTTACCAAATTTGAGGCGACCAGCTCGGTAAGCGGTAAAGCAACAATCATTCGTCAAAAGAACTTCAGGTTCTTGGCGAATATCGCCGCGATGAAAGTGTGAAGCATAACCCTAGACAGTCAATTTTTCGTCGTCTAACAGCTACTAGATCCTTCCCAGACTGCAACTTAAGCGATATGAACGCCCACGACTTGTGGCTTCAGCTAGAGGACGGTATATGCCAAAGAGCAGAAGCCATGCTGCACATTCGACATGTACAATTTAAGGGTGGGGATGTCTATTGCAGAAGTGCCTTGCATTGGCTACTGAGATTTTGTGATTTGATCTGAAGTCGCAGGCTACTGCTAACCTTCGTTAGCATTTCCAGCACGCGAAATGTCGCACTGTGGGTCACGCTAACAATTTGAAAGCCAACACTGCGGCTAAAATAAATCTATATTTTTCACCGGCAAATATACGCGAATGCCGACACGTTTGAGATTGTGAAACAGGTTCTTAATGTTTTTGAATAAATCAGAAAAGTAATAAAAATGTTATTTTTTGATAGACTGAAAAATATTAAATACGAAATCAAACCTCTGACATAAAAAGTATTAAATTTTTGATAAATTCAAAGGGTGATTTTTTTCCTAATCCGAAAATAATCGGAAATAAATGGAAATTATGGACAAATTCAATTTTATTCATAAGAAAAGTGGGTAGATGTTGCAGCGTGTGGCCACATATGTTTTCAACAACTAATAGCGGCATAATTATTAAATGTCCACAAATCTAGAAGTTTTAAAAAAAGTTGTTATCATTTTCCCCAAAACGGTTTTTAACTGCAAATATAATAAAGATTCGCCTGCGCATCGGAAGCTTGAAGCAACTTTATTTTTGATTGTAAAAATAAGTTAAAGGGGTTTTAAACGGTTCGATTAAAAAAATAATTTTGAGGCGCTGACTGACAACGGCGCCTTTATTAAAATAAAACAAAGATATTTAATGTTCACAATTTATTAATACAAATCAAACTATAAGAACTATAAAATGAGCGAAACTCACAACGCCGTAGCCAAGACTGCCTGTTCCTAGCCAACTTGGTTGGCTCGTTGGATTCGATGATCACGTTGCACCAACATGTGCAGGTATGCAGACGCCGATCATGCAAAATTATTTTCCCATTGTTTCTGCAAGAAGGCAATTTCGTAATTGGATCGGAAGCGCGTGTTGAACTAAAAGTGCTTAAGTTGCAGAGTTATTTTTTTGGCGACAGTATTGCCACTGTCGGCGAATCTCTGGTTGGTAGTTGGATGTTTAGCCATGGAAGATTTAACTTTTTCGTTTGCCGATACCAAAAGCCATCCAATGCAAAAAGTCATTGATCATAACGTTAATTCCAACTGTACCATGGAATCTGATTCCAAACTGGTTCAATCGGTTTATTGCTAATTGCTAAGGCTGACCTCATGGACATATTTGATGTCCAGCAGCATGTCATCATGTGTTACATTTTCTAGTACTGGCGGCAAGGCTTGAACCTTCGTGATCGAGTTGCTTGAGTATGAGTATGATTCTTTATTACTACCGACTCGTTGGAAAGTTGCAGAAGATAGATGCCATTCAGAAACTCGGTTTTGCCATTTGACTCGAATGAAACCTTTGTGGTTTGTCACCTCGATAATATCGTCACTCAATAACTCAACAATTTCTTCTTGGGTACGTCTGTATTTACATCTTGCTGATCCACCTTTAAGAATGCGGTTAAGGCAGTTATTCTCTTCCAATTTGGTTTGCAGATGTTCTTTTGCAGACGGTCGAATTACTTATTAAAAGGCATTCGCCTGTGATGTCATAGGTCTCCGCTTCATTAACAAGCACCCTCTCAAACGGCACAGCTATTTGCTTCCCTTCAATAATAGTAGCTGTAGTCAGAAGCAAGTTATAAAAGCTTCTTCCAAGTTTTGGTATGGACGGAATGTACAATAGTAATGAACCATTCGTATAAATTGATGGCGTGCCATACTCCACTGCTTCTATTGCATTGCCATAAGGTAACGTTTCCAGCTCGTCAATTACTCTATTGATCTCCGATTGGTCTAACAGATTTGTGACTTGTGACAATAGCACTCTTGGCCAGCTGACAACCTCGGACAATTTCATTTATTTCATCCCTCCAAATGATGACCTGGTTGATGGTACTTTGTTCCGTTAAGACGTAGTCCTTGCCGCTCGTTATACTGTTCATTCTGGTGACAATTTCATTTATCCTCCTAACCACTTGCTTCGTTGTCTGCTGAAGCTCTCTATTAATTTTGTATTGTTCGTTGTTATTCGCGATAATGTTCTCCCGACTTCTTAGTATGTTATTCCAGTCTGTTGAATCAGGACTTCTTGCAACCCATTTCCAAGCCGATCCGATCCGATCAAATCGATTGATCTAGGCGTCCTTCTTCTTATATTTGTCAAATTCGTCAAGGCGTTCTTGTACCGGCAGCATGTGGTGCAAAATGAATTGTTTCTTTCTGCTTGGCGGAATGTGCCTCTGAATAACAGATGATATGTTTGCAGCCATTTCCCTGTACTTTTCTAAGTTGATGACGTGGACTAATTTGAAGTTTCCATCGACCATCTCTCCATTCCCAACCTTCAATGAAACCAGTGATGTTTTGTACTGGTAGATTTGTACACTAATTACAAAAGAAATCAGCTTGAGTCCGATGAAGAGAATAAACTTGAGATGCGTGGTTAAAAAATGTGATTTGAGAAAATTAATTATATCGATAAAAATGAGGCGATGTCATGAGTGAATGAATGAATGAAATGTTTAAATGACAAATGGTTAGATTTAAGTTTTTATTTTGCTTAGAATGTACCCTTCCCCCTCTTTTTTATATATTTTTTTTTGGTTTTCTTTTTTTTTATATTCAAGAAGTATAAGTTAAGTGAGTGAAACGACAAAGGATCTATAATTATTTATAATACAATGTTTTTCTTTTGACTTTGCCCATTTAAATTCTTTATGTGTTCCTTGTGAATCTTTCTTCCACTTCTTGTCAGCACAGTTACCCTATTATCTTTTTCAACTATTTCTTTTCTATATAGCGCTTTGTTTTTTTCCCTACATAGATTCTATCACCCTTTCTATATTTTTTAGGGCTTTGGCTCCTTCTATTCATTCTTGCCTTGCGAGCCCCCGATATATATATTTTAAGCAAGTGTCTGAGGTCAGTATTAAATCTTCTTCTGTACTTATAGTAGATTTTCATAGTTTGCTCCGATGTTTCTATTGAAGAATAAGTCACGAGGTCTTTTCTTTGTTGTCGAATGGATGGTATTATTGCCTATTGCCTATTGAGACAGATTTCAATCAATTGATTTACTGATAGATTCGGGTATTCGACCCTTAAACACCTATAAATTTCAATTATTGTTGAATGAAGTGTCTCAACTTGCCCGTTCACCTCATTTCTTTGTACTGGTGTAAGGTATAATTTAATACCCAGTGACTTGATAAAGGTTTCTACTAAAGGGCTTAAGAAGCTGCGTTCATTATCAGTAACTAGAATTTTTGGCACTGTGAAATAGTGCAAATTTTTAATTGGTTTTTTCCTCACCTGTACCAACGAACTATCCTTAATACTAACGAATTTAGCGAATTTTGTAAACTTATCTATGCAGGTAATGAACTTCTGTCCTTGAATTTCCATAAAGTCGATATGACGAATTTCACATGGATATTTAGGATCTGGTGTATCTTGGCGATGTATTTGTGGAGGTTTCCTCTCATACTTGCATCTATTACATGTGTACGTCGCAACTGGCAACGTATTTCTTTATACCAGCGCGCATATGCGGAAAGTAAAACTGCTCTAAAATTTGTTCACCATTTTCTCTGCGAATACGATGTGCTCTTCTATGTCCAGTTTCAATTATTTCGAATTGACGTTCTTTTGAAGTAATGTCTGTAACTAGAGTCGGCGTAATCCTTACTTTGTATTTAGAAAAATGATCGATATAGATTTCCTGTATGACACCAAGAAGACTTTCTGGAGCTTTAACTCCATTAAGGATATTTGGGGGAAGTTTTTCCTTCAAGAAAGTTTCAAGTTCTTTCTTAGACCAGTTTTTTGAAGAAATAAAATATCTAGTATATCCACCGTGTGGTTCCTCCATTGCCGTCATGTCCATTCCTACTCCTATTATAATTTGGTTCCTAAAAACGTTTATAGGTACATCTACATGGGGTATCAAGTCAGAGGCATCTTGTTCTGCACTGTGAACTGTTTCCGCTGAAGAAAGGTCGACCCTCTGAAGCTGTTAAAGTTTCATCTGAGTTCATAGTCATTCCCTCACTCGCTGTATCAGTAGTAGAATAATATAAATTATTTAAAACGGTTTTCAATCTCGAAAGGGCATCTGCCACGTGGTTCGATTTACCAGGCTTGTAAATCAACACGTGGCTATACTCCTCTATACGTGCCTTCCATCTTTTTAGTTTGGCGTTAAAATTCCTATTTCCTAACGCAACCGTCAAAGGTTGATGATCAGTATAGATCTTAGTTTTTTTTTTGCACCATATAAGTAATTTCGAAGATTATCAAGAGCCCATACAATAGCCAACATCTCTTTCTCGTTGGTGGCATAATTCTCTTCAGTTTTGTTGAGCGATCGAGAAATATATGCTATGGGTATGGGTATGCCTTGCCAATCTCGCCTTGTGACAAAACGGCACCAAGCGCGGTATTAGAGGCATCTGTCGTCAAATTAGATGGGTTCTCGAAGTCTGGGAAAGCCAGGTGCTCAGCTGTTGACTACAGATAGATTTAAGTCTTTTAAAAGACTTCAAAGATTCATCATTTAGATTAATTGGTACCTTTTTAGACTGACTAGTTTTTACTTGGGCATGCTCTCCTCTTGTAAGATTTGTAAGGGGCTTTGCCACCTTTGCATAGTCGCGAATAAATCTTCTATAATAGGAGGTCATTCCCAGGCAACTTTTCAACTCCTTTAAGTTCGTAGGTGGTAACAATTTTTCGATGGACTTTACCTTGGCAGGATCTGGTCTTATTCCCTCACACCCAACGATATAACCAAGGAATTCTAACTCAGTTTTCATGAAATGCGTTTTATCAAGATTTAGATTAGCTTCACGAAGCCTTGCAAAGATTGTATCTACGTTCTTCAAGTGACTCTCCATATTCTCGCCGATTACGATTACATCATCAATATAAACAAACCAGATTTTTACTATGCACTCGCGGAGGACATCGTCTATCATTCTCTGAAATATTGCCGGCGCATTCTTTAAGCCAAAAGGCAATCTTAAATATTCAAACTTACCGTTTGCTGTTGAAAAAGCAGTTTTTGGAATATCCTTTGGTTTCATGGCTATTTGATGAAAGCCTGATGTAAGATCTATTGTTGTGAAGTACTTTGCTTTCCCTAAACTAGGTAAAGTAGTAGTAATGTCAGGAATTGGGTAAGTATCTGGAATGGTTACGGCATTTAAACGCTTGAAGTCCACTACCATTCGATACTGCTTTTCGCCATTTGGTTTTGGCTTTTATGGCACGACCCATATGGGTGAATTGCATGGACTTTTGGATGGCCTTATTACCCCTTCTGAAAGTAGTTCCTTCATCTGTCTCTCTACTTCCTCCCTCACACAGACTGGATATGGATAGCTTTTCGTATACTTATATTGGTTCTTCTGTGCTTGTCCTGATTGACTGCAAGTTCGCTACCATCGAGTGGTCCGAAAAGTGGCTTGTATTTATTAATAAGACTGGCAAGACATAAAATTGAATAGGTTCCTTTATTCCAAAAAAAATTTAAGAATGGTGCGATTACTTTTCTGTCTATACACACATCTCCTCCTACTGACCGTACATTTATTGGTCTTTCTAAAATTATGCTACCGTGTGATAAGCGAGGTCGTCGATCAAAAAACATAAAATATCACCAGTAGCAGAAGGGTACTCTATATAGGGTAAACTTGAGGGCCTTTCCCCATAAAATTTACCTCCCCTACCGTCTCATCCTTACGGTAATCTTCCTCTAGCTAATTCTTAGCTGTCTGGTCCTCATCAGAAAAAGTTTCTATGTGATAGAGTCTAGGCTGTTTGTAGCCTGTATTTATTACGGATGCACCTCTTTTCTCAGCTGTCCTAGGGTTGTTTGTGTAATTCACCCGTCGAGATTGTATTGTCCTATCAACTTCCATCGGTTCCTGTTTTATGGCCGGATATCGTGGGGATAACGCTGGCTTATAGTTGGAATATCCATTTGTTCGAAAGTTAGAGTAGTTGTTGTTATGTTGCCAATTTCTAGGCCTATAATCTGTATTCTGCCACCTCGATCGCGCAGCGAACAATTTTGGTGGCCTTGAAGGCCCAGGACGATGAGTTGTCTCCGTGGAGATCGAGTCGTGAGGCTTCGTTTTCGCATAAATTATATCGTTTCGCATCGTTAAGTTTTGCAATTCTAAACAAGCGGAGTATGCCCCAGGGAGCGTTCTTGGTCGCTGTATAATAATCATACGGGAAAGATCTGGCTTTAATCCACGTATGAAAATGTCTAACGCTCTGTTTCTATAAGTTCCCACTAGGGCCTTGATGGTTTCCGGACTGTAAGATTCCGTTTGCAGTTTGTTGATAATAAGCGAAAGTTGGTGATTAATAGTTGAATAAAACTCATCCATTGTTGACGATCCCTGGGAGAGCTGATTGAGCTGATGTTCCAGAGTTTGGATGTCTCGTTTATCAGCGTAGTGGAGTGAAAGTATTCTTCTGATTTCGGCCCAATCACCATTGAATACGTTATAGGATACCAGAGCTGTATCAGCAGCGCCAATAATTTTTTGACGGACGCTCTGGATGATTGCACGATAAATCGGCTTATCCCTGACAATTTCATAATCCCCCAGTATAGTTTCCACGGAATTAACCCAGGATACATACTGAGTTGGATTACCCTCAAATGTTCTTAAATCCCTTACACTGTCCGGAAGACGGCTTATATCTCTTAACTCGGTTTCGGTTCGTGGTCGTTGAAGAGATACTTTCTCTGTGACGACTGGGACAGCCGCGGTAGCCTGCCTACTTTCAAGAACATCTAATCTAACCAAAACTTCTCCTAGTGCATTGTTACCGAGACGCGTCTCTAGAGTTCCTATACGTGTTTCAACAGCCTTGAGCTGTTCCATAAACCGATTTAGGGCTCCAGTCATAGTCTTTAGTGTAGATTTGGCCTCCTCCATCGTTTTTATATTAAGCTGACAAGAGGGAAAAAAAATTTACACTTTAATGAAAAATTGAAGATCCTCGACCGTTGCACAGGTTCATTTCACTTCGTTTTCTTAAGCTTTTTCTATATTATCTTTTCAATTTATTTTCTATTTTCGTTTTTCTTTACCAATTTTACTTTTTATTTCAATTTTTAAATTTTCGCATTCAATTTTAAAAAAATATTTCCTTTTTAATTTTCTTTTTCAATTTTATATTTCCTTTCAATTTTCTTTTTCCAAGAAATTCAAAAATCAATTTTAAAATATACTTTTTTTATTTTAACTTTTGCTTTTCTTTTTCAATTTTTAATCTTATATTTGGCTTCAGTTTTCAATTTAATTCTTTTATATTTCGCTTTCGCTTTTCCTTTTCAATTCTCAAATAAATATTTTGTTTCAATTTTAATAAAAAATTTTATTTTTATTTTAGAAATTAAGCCGGCATGTATTCTTTCTTATTTAAATTTTAACTTTTCTTTTTAAATTTTATATTTATTTCAATTTTCTCTTTTTTAATTCTTTGTATTAATATTTTTATGTATTTATTTGTATTTATTTTTAATTATTTTTTTGCTAGAGAGCCTTGGCTAGGATACGCGACGCGACCGTTTAAAACCCTTTTTTTTGTAGTCGCGGAAGCTCCGTATGATTCCGGTTTGGAGATCCACTTTTATAATCGTGGATACCTACTAAGGTACGGGTCACTTCGCTTTCGCCTCGGTAACCTTATGTGATGCTTTTCAGTTTTAATCACCAGGAATACCGGATTAGCGAAGGAGGAGCTATTTTTATTTTTTTTAAATTCAAGTATTATAAGTCCTAGAGGGACCCATAGGTTTCCGCAGGACTTTACTTATTAATTCATTTTACAAGGACTCCTAAGGGAGGGTCCCTGCTCGGGCGCCAGTTAAAGGTTTTTAAACGGGTCGATTAAAAAAATAATTTTGAGGCGCTGACAACGGCGCCTTTATTAAAATAAAACAAGGATAATTAATGTTCACAAAATTAATTTTAATTACCCTTCCACTTTATTAATACAAATCAAACTATAAGAACTATAAAATGAGCGAAACTCACGACGCCGTAGCCAAGACTGCCTGTTCCCAGCCAACTTTGTTGGCTCGTTGGATTCGATGATCACGTTGCACCAACATTATTGTATAGAAAATCCTTAATTATTTGTTTGTTTATTTATTTATTACACTGTTAATAAATAAGTATTTTCATAAGATAAGATAGAGTCAAGCACCTAGAAATACCTAATGACCAATGATAAGAAAAATGGGGTACAAAAATCTAGGTGAAGTAACATTTTTTCGCAATAACTTGTTTTCATAAGTTTTGCCGGCTTCTTTTTCAACACGTTCTAATGGGCAAATGCATTTCAACAACATTTATTTTTGAAGTTGAATAAGTAATTGATAAAAATTTAATTTTAATAACAAATCATGGTCATGAAAATTTTTGCTTTATAAGAATTTCAAAGTAATTCATTACGATTTTATGTTAAAACTCAATATTTTTGTATTCTTTGGGAGCGGTACAATTTCGAATTAAGTTTTCTTTTTTTCGTTACAAGTACGCCTTGATGAATCTGGAAATAAAATCACGATAAAGCTTAAATAAAACAAATTGATTTTCAAAAGTTGATCAATGTTGAGATCTGTTCTGACCACTAATTAAGAATAGCTGATTGTTGTCGCACCAGTAACGATCTTGTTTGTAAGAATTAGACGTGCTTTCAGAGTTTCTTTGAAGGCATGAAAAGAGATTTTAAGCTGGCAACAAAAATTAAACCTATAAAGCAGGTTTTCGATAACTGGTAGCAAAAGGAACAACCGGTCAGCCATAAAAAAATAAAAAAATCTTAGACATGAGAATATGAAATCAGGATGGAAGAGCAAAATTTCACATCTTACCTTTCTGAAAAAAAAACCAGTCATTTATTAAATGGTAAGGATTCGGAAAGGCTTCTTAGATCCGATGATGCCGACTTCATGTCATGCTGTTCTGAAATAGGATGTTTTAAAATAGGTCTGTGAATGAAATATTCAAAAAGACTGAACTTTCAGTTTTTTCTCGGCAGTTTATTTCGTGCAACTTCGCAATTGTGTAAGTGTTGCCCCATACAAATTGAATTGACAGTCCAGTAAACAAGTGTCAAAAAGACGCCATCAATAGACAGTAGTACCAACCTCAAATTCCAGACTTTTAAAAAAGCACCGCTTATAGCTGGCAATACAAAATTTTGGCCGTTTATATCATTGACACGACAACTACTTGTTAATATTTGTTGTCCAAGGCAGACATTTATGTAAAAATGTGGCCATCAATTTGAAATTACATATTATATCAAAAAATGGCACCAAAAGAGGCCACAAATTAAATAATGCGGGTTTTTAAATGCAAAGTCGAATCAGTGGACGAGTTTTTCGGTCTGCTGATGTTTTATGAAAAATTAGTTGTAATCAAATTAAAATGAACACTAAAATATATATTTTTGAATGAAATTTATATATTAAATGAATGAATTTTTTATTTTATATATGTATGTACATTAACTAAATATGTGAACAACTCTGTTTAGTTGAAAACTCCAGTAACGGCGTATTTAGGAAGTCGACAGCAGCCCCAAACTGTAGCTGAATGTCAAATCTCACTAATGAACAAGATTTTTTTACTTCTGACTTAAGAGTGTGAATTTAAAATATGAGGTATTAGTTTGTTAAGTCCATTTTGGCTCCGTGTCCATTTTGTTTTGCTTAAAGAGTTTATGAACTTTGAATTATAATATGAAAATTGAAAACTAAACCGGTATTAAAAATGGTGTTTTCCTGCTGTCTAGTACTAGCGCAGTTTTGTAAGAACAACTCTAAATTCGCCGCTTTTGTACAACACAAAAAAAAGAAACACTTTGCCTTTGAAAAATTTACTAAAATTCACGTTGCCAGTTACATATTTTTCTTATTTCGCCATCGTGCGGTTAGAAAAATGTTAAAACCACTTGATAACTCTATTGAAAGTCTTTATCAACAAATTGCTTGAAACAATTTTAAAACTAAATTGATAAACATTTTATTTATAGCAAAATTATTCAGACGATAACCAGATTAACTTTAGAATTTTTTGAAAATAATACCATTCGCGTTCGCCGTGTTACAAAAACTGCGTTAATTGCCATGTACCCCATAATGTTGGATGGGTGTGAAGATAAATTTTAAAATTTTTAACCCCAGACTCAAACCTGCAATATTAACATACCTCTGTTAATTAAGTAGCAGAGCTCTGTTAAGCCTAACAAATTTATATTTTGCACTGCAAATGCATTTAAAACTACCAAATTGGTAATAATTATATTGAAAAATAAAATAATATATTTCTAAAAAAATATTCTATAAAGTGCCATAAAATTTTGAAATAAACGCACTCATTAAGGAAGACTATAAAAACTTTTTTTAAGAAAGTTCATGAAAATTCTTGGAAATAACGGCAGATGGGCGAAAAAAAATTATAGGAGAACATTCCTCAGGCCATTCCTATGAATGTCCAATATTCAAAAGTCCCAACAGTGTGTTTTTCTGAAAATAGGAGACATTTTTCCAAATTTCGACTTTTGAAATTTTAAAAAGGACTTTGCTCCTTTGTTTGAAAATGGAAGGACATGGGCGAAAAAAAATTATTGGACAACACTCCTCCGTCCATCCCTATGAATATCCAATATTCAAAAGTCCCAAGAGTGTGTTTTTCTGAAAATCGGAGACATTTTTCCAAATTTCGACTTTTGAAATTTTAAAAAGGACTTTGCTCCTTTTTTTGAAAATGGAAGGAGATGGGCGAAAAAAAATTATTGGACAACACTCCTCCGGCCATCCCTATGAATGTCCAATATTCAAAAGTCGCAACAGTGTGTTTTTCTGAAAATCGGAGACATGTTAATGTTAATGTTGGTATTGATGGTTCTGGCCCGCAAAACGTTTTGTAGCTCTAATCATGTCTGAATCATGTTCTTACGATCAGCAGGACATGTTAATGTTAATGTTTATGCTTATGTTTATGTTTATTTTTATGTTAATGTTAATGTTGGTATTGATGGTTCTGGCCCGCAAAACGTTCTTTAGCTCTAATCATGTCTGAATCATGTTCTTACGATCAGCAGGACATGTTAATGTCAATGTTAATGTTGATGTCAATGTTAATGTCAATGTTAATGTCAATGTCAATGTTAATGTCAATGTTAATGTCACTGTTATTGTCAATGTCGATGTTTATGTCAATGTCAATGTTAATGTCGATGTCAATGTTAATGTCAATGTTAATGTCAATGTTAATGTCAATGTTAATGTTAATGTCAATGTCAATGTTAATGTCAATGTCAATGTTAATGTCAATGTTAATGTTAATGTTGGTATTGATGGTTCTGTCCCGCAAAACGTTCCGTAGCTCTAATCATGTCTGAATCACGTTCTTACGATCAGCAGGACATGTTAATGTTAATGTCAATGTCAATGTTAATGTCAATGTTAATGTCAATGTTAATGTCAACGTTAATGTCAATGTTAATGTCGATGTCAATGTCAATGTTAATGTCAATGTCGATGTCAATGTCAATGTCAAGGTTAATGTCAATGTTAATGTCAATGTTAATGTCAATGTTAATGTCAATGTTAATGTCAATGTTAATGTCGATGTCAATGTAAATGTTAATGTCAATGTTAATGTCGATGTCAATGTCAATGTCAATGTTAATGTCAATGTTAATGTCAATGTTAATGTCAATGTTAATGTTAATGTTGGTATTGATGGTTCTGGCCCGCAAAACGTTCTGTAGCTCTAATCATGTCTGAATCACGTTCTTACGATCAGCAGGACATGTTAATGTTAATGTTTATGCTTATGTTTATTTTTATGTTAATGTTAATGTTGGTATTGATGGTTCTGGCCCGCAAAACGTTCTGTAGCTCTAATCATTGACATGTTATTTTGTTAATGTCAATGTTAATGTCAATGTCAATGTCAATGTCAATGTTAATGTCAATGTTAATGTCAATGTTAATGTCGATGTCAATGTTAATGTCAATGTCAATGTTAATGTCAATGTTTATGTCAATGTCAATGTCAATGTCAATGTTAATGTCAATGTCAATGTTAATGTCAATGTCGATGTCAATGTTAATGTTAATGTCAATGTTAATGTCAATGTCAATGTTAATGTCAATGTCAATGTTAATGTCAATGTTAATGTCAATGTTAATATCAATGTTAATGTCAATGTTAATGTCAATGTCAATGTTAATGTCAATGTTAATGTCAATGTCAATGTTAATGTCAATGTCAATGTTAATGTCAATGTTAATGTTAATGTTGGTATTGATGGTTCTGGCCCGCAAAACGTTCTGTAGCTCTAATCATGTCTGAATCACGTTCTTACGATCAGCAGGACATGTTAATGTTTATGTTTATTTTTATGTTAATGTCAATGTTAATGTTGGTATTGATGTCTGAATCACGTTCTTACGATCAGCAGGACATGTTAATGTTAATGTTTATGTTTATGATTATGCTTATGTCAATGTTAATGTCAATGTTAATGTCAATGTCGATGTTAATGTCAATGTTGGTATTGATGGTTCTGGCCCGCAAACCGTTCTGTAGCTCTAATCATGTCTGAATCACGTTCTTACGATCAGCAGGACATGTTAATGTTTATGTTTATGCTTATGTTTATGTTTATTTTTATGTTAATGTTAATGTCAATGTTGGTATTGATGGTTCTGGCCCGCAAACCGTTCTGTAGCTCTAATCATGTCTGAATCACGTTCTTACGATCAGCAGGACATGTTAATGTTTATGTTTATGCTTATGTTTATGTTTATTTTTATGTTAATGTCAATGTCGATGTTAATGTCAATGTTTTTATTGATGGTTCTGGCCCGCAAACCGTTCTGTAGCTCTAATCATGTCTGAATCACGTTCTTACGCTCAGCAGGACATGTTAATGTTTATGTTTATGCTTATGTTTATGCTTATGTTTATGTTTATTTTTATGTTAATGTTAATGTCAATGTTGGTATTGATGGTTCTGGCCCGCAAACCGTTCTGTAGCTCTAATCATGTCTGAATCACGTTCTTACGATCAGCAGGACATGTTTATGTTTATGCTTATGTTTATTTTTATGTTAATGTCAATGTCGACGTTAATGTCAATGTTGGTATTGATGGTTCTGGCCCGCAAACCGTTCTGTAGCTCTAATCATGTCTGAATCACGTTCTTACGATCAGCAGGACATGTTAATGTTTATGTTTATGCTTATGTTTATGTTTATTTTTATGTTAATGTCAATGTCGATGTTAATGTCAATGTTGGTATTGATGGTTCTGGCCCGCAAACCGTTCTGTAGCTCTAATCATGTCTGAATCACGTTCTTACGATCAGCAGGACATGTTAATGTTTATGTTTATGCTTATGTTTATGTTTATTTTTATGTTAATGTTAATGTCAATGTTGGTATTGATGGTTCTGGCCCGCAAACCGTTCTGTAGCTCTAATCATGTCTGAATCACGTTCTTACGATCAGCAGGACATGTTAATGTTAATGTTTATGTTTATGATTAGGCTTATGTCATTGTCAATGTTAATGTTGGTATTGATGGTTCTGGCCCGCAAAACGTTCTGTAGCTCTAATCATGTCTGAATCACGTTCTTACGATCAGCAGGACATGTTAATGTTAATGTTTATGCTTATGTTTATTTTTATGTTAATGTTAATGTCAGTGTTGGTATTGATGGTTCTGGCCCGCAAACCGTTCTGTAGCTCTAATCATGTCTGAATCACGTTCTTACGATCAGCAGGACATGTTAATGTTTATGTTTATGCTTATGTTTATGCTTATGTTTATGTTTATTTTATGTTAATGTTAATGTCAATGTTGGTAATGATGGTTCTGGCCCGCAAACCGTTCTGTAGCTCTAATCATGTCTGAATCACGTTCTTACGATCAGCAGGACATGTTAATGTTAAGGTTTATGTTTTTGATTAGGCTTATGTCATTGTCAATGTTAATGTTGGTATTGATGGTTCTGGCCCGCAAAACGTTCTGTAGCTCTAATCATGTCTGAATCACGTTCTTACGATCAGCAGGACATGTTAATGTTAATGTTTATGCTTATGTTTATTTTTATGTTAATGTTAATGTTAATGTTGGTATTGATGGTTCTGGCCCGCAAAACGTTCTGTAGCTCTAATCATTGACATGTTATTTTGTTAATGTCAATGTTAATGTCGATGTCGATGTCAATGTTAATGTTGATGTCAATGTTAATGTCAATGTTAATGTCAATGTTAATGTCAATGTTAATGTCAATGTCAATGTCAATGTTAATGTCAATGTCAATGTTAATGTCAATATTAATGTCAATGTTAATGTCAATGTTAATGTCAATGTTAATGTTAATGTCAATGTCAATGTCAATGTTAATGTTAATGTCAATGTTAATGTCTATGTCAATGTCAATGTCGATGTCAATGTCAATGTCAATGTTAATGTCAATGTCAATGTTAATGTCAATGTTAATGTCGATGTCAATGTCAATGTTAATGTCAATGTCAATGTTAATGTCAATGTCAATGTCAATGTTAATGTCAATGTCAATGTCAATGTTAATGTTAATGTCAATGTTAATGTTAATGTCAATGTTAATGTCAATGCTAATGTCAATGTCAGTGTCAATGTTAATGTCAATGTTAATGTTAATGTTGGTATTGATGGTTCTGGCCCGCAAAACGTTCTGTAGCTCTAATCATGTCTGAATCACGTTCTTACGATCAGCAGGACATGTTAATGTTTATGTTTATTTTTATGTTAATGTCAATGTTAATGTTGGTATTGATGTCTGAATCACGTTCTTACGATCAGCAGGACATGTTAATGTTTATGATTATGCTTATGTCAATGTTAATGTCAATGTTAATGTCAATGTCGATGTTAATGTCAATGTTGGTATTGATGGTTCTGGCCCGCAAACCGTTCTGTACCTCTAATCATGTCTGAATCACGTTCTTACGATCAGCAGGACATGTTAATGTTTATGTTTATGCTTATGTTTATGTTTATTTTTATGTTAATGTTAATGTCAATGTTGGTATTGATGGTTCTGGCCCGCAAACCGTTCTGTAGCTCTAATCATGTCTGAATCACGTTCTTACGATCAGCAGGACATGTCAATGTTTATGTTTATGCTTATGTTTATGTTTATTTTTATGTTAATGTCAATGTCGATGTTAATGTCAATGTTGGTATTGATGGTTCTGGCCCGCAAACCGTTCTGTAGCTCTAATCATGTCTGAATCACGTTCTTACGATCAGCAGGACATGTTAATGTTTATGTTTATGCTTATGTTTATGTTTATTTTTATGTTAATGTCAATGTCAATGTTTGTGTTGATGGTTCTGGCCCGCAAACCGTTCTGTAGCTCTAATCATGTCTGAATCACGTTCTTACGATCAGCAGGACATGTTAATGTTTATGTTTATGCTTATGTTTATGTTTATGCTTATGTTTATGTTTATTTTTATGTTAATGTCAATGTCGATGTTAATGTCAATGTTGGTATTGATGGTTCTGGCCCGCAAACCGTTCTGTAGCTCTAATCATGTCTGAATCACGTTCTTACGATCAGCAGGACATGTTAATGTTTATGTTTATGCTTATGTTTATGTTTATTTTTATGTTAATGTCAATGTCGATGTTAATGTCAATGTTGGTATTGATGGTTCTGGCCCGCAAACCGTTCTGTAGCTCTAATCATGTCTGAATCACGTTCTTACGATCAGCAGGACATGTTAATGTTTATGTTTATGCTTATGTTTATGTTTATTTTTATGTTAATGTCAATGTTGGTATTGATGGTTCTGGCCCGCAAACCGTTCTGTAGCTCTAATCATGTCTGAATCACGTTCTTACGATCAGCAGGACATGTTAATGTTTATGTTTATGCTTATGTTTATGTTTATTTTTATGTTAATGTTAATGTCAATGTTGGTATTGATGGTTCTGGCCCGCAAACCGTTCTGTAGCTCTAATCATGTCTGAATCACGTTCTTACGATCAGCAGGACATGTTAATGTTTATGTTTATGCTTATGTTTATGTTTATTTTTATGTTAATGTCAATGTCGATGTTAATGTCAATGTTGGTATTGATGGTTCTGGCCCGCAAACCGTTCTGTAGCTCTAATCATGTCTGAATCACGTTCTTACGATCAGCAGGACATGTTAATGTTAAGGTTTATGTTTTTGATTAGGCTTATGTCATTGTCAATGTTAATGTTGGTATTGATGGTTCTGGCCCGCAAACCGTTCTGTAGCTCTAATCATGTCTGAATCACGTTCTTACGATCAGCAGGACATGTTAATGTTTATGCTTATGTTTATTTTTATGTTAATGTTAATGTTAATGTTGGTATTGATGGTTCTGGCCCGCAAAACGTTCTGTAGCTCTAATCATTGACATGTTATTTTGTTAATGTCAATGTTAATGTCGATGTCAATGTCAATGTTAATGTTGATGTCAATGTTAATGTCAATGTTAATGTCAATGTTAATGTCAATGTTAATGTTAATGTCAATGTCAATGTTAATGTCAATGTCAATGTTAATGTCAATATTAATGTCAATGTTAATGTCAATGTTAATGTCAATGTTAATGTCAATGTCAATGTTAATGTTAATGTCAATGTTAATGTCAATGTTAATGTCAATGTTAATGTCTATGTCAATGTCAATGTCGATGTCAATGTCAATCTTAATGTCATTACTATTTCAGCTAATTCTTGATTAGGAGCTTGAATAGGATTAGAAATTAATTTATTATCTTTTATCCCCCTAATAAGAGATAATAAATTAATATCGACAGAATCCTCATTAAAATACTTTTTAACTCAAGCATTAGCATCCTGTACTTTTTTATTTGCAATTATTTTATACCTATTATATTCAAATAAAATTTCAAATAATTTTTTAGATATAATAATTATTTCTTCTTTATTATTAAAAAGAGGTTCAGCCCCTTTTCATTTTTGATTTCCAAATGTAATTGAAGGTTTATCATGACTAAATATTTTAATTTTAATAACCTGACAAAAATTAGCACCATTAATATTAATTTCTTATATTATTTATAAACCATTAATATTAATTAGAATTATTTTTTCAAGCTTAATTGGTGCTTTAGGAGGGTTAAATCAAACTTCATTACGGAAACTAATAGCTTATTCTTCTATTAATCATTTAGGTTGAATATTAATAGCAATATATAGAAGTAATATAATTTGAATAATTTATTTTATTTTTTATTGAAATGTGAAATGTCATTGTCAATGTTAATGTCAATGTCAATGTCAATGTCAATGTTAATGTCAATGTCAATGTCAATGTCAATGTCAATGTTAATGTCAATGTCGATGTCAATGTCAATGTTAATGTCAATGTCAATGTCAATGTTAATGTCAATGTTAATGTCAATGTTAATGTCAATGTCAATGTCAATGTTAATGTCAATGTCAATGTTAATGTTAATGTCAATGTTAATGTTAATGTCAATGTTATTGTCAATGTTAATGTCAATGTCAATGTCAATGTTAATGTCAATGTTAATGTTAATGTTGGTATTGATGTTAATGTTTATGTTTATGATTAGGCTTATGTCAATGTCAATGTTAATGTCAATGTTAATGTTGGTATTGATGGTTCTGGCCCGCAAAACGTTCTGTAGCTCTAATCATGTCTGAATCACGTTCTTACGATCAGCAGGACATGTTAATGTTAATGTTTATGTTTATGATTAGGCTTATGTCAATGTCAATGTTAATGTCAATGTTAATGTTGGTATTGATGGTTCTGGCCCGCAAAACGTTCTGTAGCTCTAATCATTGACATGTTATTTTGTTAATGTCAATGTCAATGTTAATGTCAATGTTAATGTCAATGTTAATGTCAATGTTAATGTCAATGTCAATGTTAATGTTAATGTCAATGTCAATGTCAATGTCAATGTCAATGTCAATGTTAATGTTAATGTCAATGTTAATGTCAATGTCAATGTTAATGTCAATGTCAATGTTAATGTCAATGTCAATGTCAATGTTAATGTTAATGTCAATGTCAATGTCAATGTCAATGTTAATGTTAATGTCAATGTCAATGTCAATGTCAATGTCAATGTCAATGTTAATGTCAATGTTAATGTCAATGTCAATGTCAATGTTAATGTCAATGTTAATGTCAATGTTAATGTCAATGTTAATGTCAATGTCAATGTCAATGTCAATGTTAATGTCAATGTTAATGTCAATGTCAATGTTAATGTTAATGTTAATGTCAATGTTAATGTCAATGTTAATGTCAATGTTAATGTCAATGTTAATGTCAATGTCAATGTTAATGTTAATGTCAATGTCAATGTCAATGTTAATGTCAATGTTAATGTCAATGTCAATGTCAATGTTAATGTTAATGTCAATGTTAATGTCAATGTTAATGTCAATGTTAATGTTAATGTCAATGTTAATGTCAATGTTAATGTCAATGTTAATGTCAATGTCAATGTTAATGTCAATGTTAATGTTAATGTCAATGTCAATGTTAATGTCAATGTCAATGTTAATGTCAATGTTAATGTCAATGTTAATGTCAATGTCAATGTCAATGTTAATGTTAATGTCAATGTTAATGTCAATGTTAATGTCAATGTCAATGTTAATGTTAATGTCAATGTTAATGTCAATGTTAATGTCAATGTCAATGTTAATGTTAATGTCAATGTCAATGTCAATGTCAATGTTAATGTTAATGTTAATGTCTTGTCAATGTTAATGTCAATGTTAATGTCAATGTTAATGTCAATGTTAATGTCAATGTCAATGTCAATGTTAATGTCAATGTTAATGTCAATGTTAATGTCAATGTTAATGTCAATGTCAATGTCAATGTTAATGTTAATGTTAATGTCAATGTTAATGTCAATGTCAATGTTAATGTCAATGTTAATGTTAATGTCAATGTTAATGTTAATGTTAATGTCAATGTTAATGTCAATGTTAATGTCAATGTCAATGTTAATGTCAATGTTAATGTTAATGTCAATGTTAATGTCAATGTTAATGTCAATTTTAATGTCAATGTCATTGTTAATGTTAATGTTAATGTCAATGTTAATGTCAATGTCAATGTCAATGTTAATGTTAATGTTAATGTCAATGTCAATGTCAATGTCAATGTTAATGTTAATGTTAATGTTAATGTCAATGTCAATGTTAATGTCAATGTCAATGTTAATGTCAATGTCAATGTTAATGTCAATGTTAATGTCAATGTTAATGTCAATGTTAATGTCAATGTCAATGTTAATGTCAATGTTAATGTCAATGTTAATGTCAATGGCAATGTCAATGTCAATGTCAATGTTAATGTTAATGTCAATGTCAATGTTAATGTTAATGTCAATGTCAATGTCAATGTCAATGTTAATGTCAATGTTAATGTCAATGTCAATGTTAATGTCAATGTTAATGTCAATGTCAATGTCAATGTCAATGTCAATGTCAATGTCAATGTCGATGTCAATGTTAATGTTAATGTCAATGTTAATGTCAATGTTAATGTCAATGTCGATGTCAATGTCAATTTTAATGTCAATGTCAATGTTAATGTTAATGTCAATGTCAATGTTAATGTCAATGTCAATGTCAATGTTAATGTCAATGTCAATGTTAATGTCAATGTTAATGTCAATGTCAATGTTAATGTCAATGTCGATGTCAATGTCAATGTTAATGTTAATGTCAATGTCAATGTTAATGTTAATGTCAATGTCAATGTTAATGTCAATGTTAATGTCAATGTCAATGTTAATGTCAATGTCAATGTCAATGTCAATGTTAATGTCAATGTTAATGTCAATGTCAATGTTAATGTCAATGTCAATGTCAATGTTAATGTCAATGTCAATGTTAATGTCAATGTTAATGTTGGTATTGATGTCTGAATCACGTTGTTACGATCAGCAGGACATGTTAATGTTAATGTTAATGTTTATGTTTATGATTAGGCTTATGTCAATGTTAATGTCAATGTTAATGTCGATGTTAATGTCAATGTTGGTATTGATGGTTCTGGCCCGCAAACCGTTCTGTAGCTCTAATCATGTCTGAATCACGTTCTTACGATCAGCAGGACATGTTAATGTTTATGTTTATGATTAGGCTTATGTCAATGTCAATGTTAATGTCAATGTGAATGTCAATGTTAATGTTGGTATTGATATTTCTGGCCCGCAAAACGTTCTGTAGCTCTAATCATGTCTGAATCACGTTTTTACGATCGGCAGGACATGTTAATGTTAATGTTTATGCTTATGTTTATTTTTATGTTAATGTTAATGTTGGTATTGATGGTTCTGGCCCGCAAAACGTTCTGTAGCTCTAATCATGTCTGAATCACGTTCTTACGATCAGCAGGACATGTTAATGTTTATGTTTATGATTAGGCTTATGTCAATGTCAATGTTAATGTCAATGTGAATGTCAATGTTAATGTTGGTATTGATATTTCTGGCCCGCAAAACGTTCTGTAGCTCTAATCATGTCTGAATCACGTTTTTACGATCAGCAGGACATGTTTATGTTTATGATTAGGCTTATGTCAATGTTAATGTCAATGTTAATGTCGATGTTAATGTCAATGTTGGTATTGATGGTTCTGGCCCGCAAACCGTTCTGTAGCTCTAATCATGTCTGAATCACGTTCTTACGATCAGCAGGACATGTTAATGTTTATGTTTATGATTAGGCTTATGTCAATGTCAATGTTAATGTCAATGTGAATGTCAATGTTAATGTTGGTATTGATATTTCTGGCCCGCAAAACGTTCTGTAGCTCTAATCATGTCTGAATCACGTTTTTACGATCGGCAGGACATGTTAATGTTAATGTTTATGCTTATGTTTATTTTTATGTTAATGTTAATGTTGGTATTGATGGTTCTGGCCCGCAAAACGTTCTCTAGCTCTAATCATATCTGAATCACGTTCTTACGATCAGCAGGACATGTTAATGTTTATGTTTATGCTTATGTTTATTTTTATGTTAATGTCAATGTTAATGTTGGTATTGATGGTTCTGGCCCGCAAAACGTTCTGTAGCTCTAATCATGTCTGAATCACGTTCTTACGATCAGCAGGACATGTTTATGTTTATGATTAGGCTTATGTCAATGTTAATGTCAATGTTAATGTCGATGTTAATGTCAATGTTGGTATTGATGGTTCTGGCCCGCAAACCGTTCTGTAGCTCTAATCATGTCTGAATCACGTTCTTACGATCAGCAGGACATGTTAATGTTTATGTTTATGATTAGGCTTATGTCAATGTTAATGTCAATGTTAATGTCAATGTTAATGTCAATGTTAATGTCAATGTCGATGTTTATGTCAATGTTGGTATTGATGGTTCTGGCCCGCAAACCGTTCTGTAGCTCTAATCATGTCTGAATCACGTTCTTACGATCAGCAGGACATGTTAATGTTTATGCTTATGTTTATGTTTATTTTTATGTTAATGTCAATGTTGGTATGAGCAAAGTCCTTTTTAAAATTTCAAAAGTCGAAATTTGGAAAAATGTCTCCGATTTTCAGAAAAACACACTGTTAAGACTTTTGAATATTGGATATTCATAGGGATGGCCGGAGGAGTGTTGTCCAATAATTTTTTTTCGCCCATCTGCCGTTATTTCCAAGAATTTTCATGAACTTTCTTAAACAAAGTTTTTATAGTCTTCCTTAATGAGTGCGTTGATTTTAGATTTTTATGGCATTATTTTATAGAATATGTTATTAGAAATATATTATTTTATTTTTTAATATAATTATTACTAATTTTTTAGTTTTGAGTGCATTTTCATTGCAAAATATAAATTTTTTAGGCTTAACAGAGCTCTGCTACTTAATTAACAGAGGTATGTTAATATTGCAGGTTTGAGTCTGGGGTTAAAAATTTTAAAATTTATCTTCACACCCATTCTTATTTCATGCTTGTGGTTATTGTTGTCAATTCGTTGCATTTTGCCAAAGTTTTAATGCATTTAAAAGTTTTCGGTGCAAGAAAATCTTGAATTTGTGCAAAACTCAATTTTTTTCAGTTTTCAGTGCGTTTTTATAATTTTTGGTGCTAAAACTACAAACACTGAACTATTGATCGAACACTCTGGCAACTCATACCTCAAGTCACTAACATGGTAATAAAAATAATCTTACCTTTATCTTTAGCCCATTACAAATTTAAAGCAACAATTATATTGGTATCAATAACGAAACCGATAACGGTTTTCGTTGTGGTTTCCAAAATTGGAAAAAAAAAGAAATGTATCATCGGTACGATTATATGTAGATATATGGACGGTAACATTAAGGAAATGTTGGCTGAGCTTTTGCGCCCAGTTTTCATTTAACTGAAACTGGAACTCAGAAAGAGACATGAGTCAAAGTAACATCCATTTCAATTCACTTTATGCCTCTTTGAAATGACCATGCCTTCAAATCCTTAATATGAGCCGGTATGACACCTAATACCGTCCTATTGAAATCACATGTCGTTGCTGCCCATAGCATTTAATTCCTGCTAATATTAAATTTGGTCTTGATCCACTTAACGAATTATTCTTTTGATGGTAATGGACTGGCCAGCGTCGGCTTTAAGGAACTATGGACTATAACTTGCGTTTCTTCATTGCATCGGTTTTGGCTCATTGTTTAGCGAAGCCGTGCCCTCAAATTTATCTATAAAAAAGCGTATAAACTTGTCAGATAGACTCGATGTTTGCCCAACCGATCAGATTTAGGAAGGTTTTGCTACGTTCTAGAATCAACATGTTTTCATGTCAGTGGCGGAGGTTTTTAAAATGGGCTCAACATTAAACCTAAATTTCTGTTTATGGAAACATATTTTTCAATGTGCAGTATTTTATTTTTTTTTTTTGGGTAACAGCGTTTTATGGTCATCCACTTTTTATAATGTAAATGGAAATAATTAAAAGAAAATGGCTCAGGCTACTTTTCCGAAGCAAAATCATTTTCGATATTTTATCATCATCAATATAAATTTGAAAGCAAAAACATCTCAACAAGTCACGTGCGTCATCAGTATTGTTGCGTTGCATTTTAGTTGTGAAACGCAAACATGTACAAAAGGAAAGAAAAACTTTATAAATGTCATGTTCTAACTAAAATGCAACGAAGAAAGAACCTGAATATATTTTATTGTTTTTTTGTTTGTTTAGTTTTTGTTTCGTACCTCTCACAAACCTAAAATGAATGCATTCGTATCCAGATGTTGAGATGGAAAACAAAGCCTGATCAATAACGTTGTTAGAGAAATGTTTTGTTGTTGTTGTTTTGAAAGGGGGGCGGGGAGTAAAAGTTATTTTGCCATCTCAATCTGAACGCGGCCATGGATGGATGGCTGAATGGCAACAAGAGAGAAAGTGAGCAAAAACGGAAAAAAACTTCTATAATGAAAACTTAAATCTAATAAGTTGAGTTTTTTTCATTTGGTTTAACCGCAACGAGGAAAATTTATAGAGAAACTACAAAAATGAACTTTAAAATTGTAACATGCAGCGAAGCAACAAAATAAATGTCTAGATGGATGGATGGATTGTTGGCTGGTCTCACAAATCTGGGTCAAAATATTGTAAAAATAAAGAAAGTTAGAGATTTTGTTCGCAAGCGAAATTGTATGTCTTATAATTGTGAAAGTACATATTTTAAATCTAACAATGAAGCAGCACAAACGTCTAACTAATCTACGGCTTATTGTTCAGTTACTAATGCCAAAGCACCATGACGAGTTACATAATTGACACATCACGTCAAAAAATTATCCAGCTGACTGAACCTCTAGATGGACGATCATTATTTATTGCTGGCTGAAAATTACGTCATCATGAGACATAATAATATTAATCGTTTTCTTTTGGCCCAATTTGAATGATATGGACGGTCGTAGGTGTTGTGTGATTGCAGAAGAACAGCGTTATGTGTCACATAGCGGACGTCACGTGCAAGTGTTGTAGTTACATTTCGCAGAGGCGCCTTAAGTTGGTCACCAAAACCGTGTGCTGTGCACCACCAGACTTCTTCCATAATCTACCGGTGCTCTATAAGTCAACATAGTCAAGGCCATTGCTCGAATTCAGTCGGATCTGAGCGGCAGAGTCTTTGAAAATCGGATTCGTGTCAACGTACGATGTTATTAGCTGTCGATTGGTCTGGTTTCATCCCTACTTGCCCCAGTTGTTTGCACTAAAATTATTCGTCAGCAGAGTTTTGTGCTTGTCATCGCCCTTAATACAATATCCGTCTATTCGGCACATGCACAGACTTCTTAACTGCCGCCAGTGATCAGTCGTCTTCGTTCGGGCGTGGAACTCATTAACATATTTGCATTTTACAAGTCTTTGATATGGAGTCTCTTGTCTATAATAACTGTTATATTTTTGGTGAAAAGATTAGTTTATTGTCCCTATTAATTGAATAATCTGCTTTTTTCACGCTGGTCATTAATAGCGCTTCTGTTTTATACGCTGCAAGTTCAGCTGCGGTTTCAGCTGCGTACTTCGCTTGCGGCAATTCGAAAAAAAAATCGTGCACTGTTCGGTCTGTGTGCTGGAGGTGTCTGGTCTTCTCTTTTTTGTACTACATTGATGCAAATTATTCGAAACTTCGTTTTATTGAATTTTATTCAGCATTAAAAAGCATTTTGAGGTTGCAATCGTATTGTTCTATTTCAATATTGATTTAATTTAACAATTAGTTAATAAATTTTCGATTACTTTGACAAATTCTTGTCACAAATATTTGAAAAATTATTCGAAAAATTATTCGAGAAATTATTCGAATAAAAATCTGAATAATAGTTCAATTACTTGTTCGAATATATATTCGAATAATAATTATAATATATATTCGGATATATATTCGAATAATTTTTCGAATATTTGTTACAAGAATTTGTCAAAGTATTCGAAAATTTAGTGATTAAAATTAAAAGTTATATATAATTAAATCAATTTTGAAATGGAATAATTTGATTTCAACTTTAAAAAGGCTTGTCAATGCTGAAATCGTGAGATACTCACAAAATTCTGTTAGATCGGAAAAACTCATTGAAGCCAATGTTTACGCAGCGCATTTGTCAGTAAAATGTTTAGCCCAGATTTTTCAATGCTTTCTGGAACGAAGATGAAGGCAACACACTTTATTATATCTTTAAAAAAAGTGGAAAAAAATAATCAAAAGCTTTCTTATTTTATTTGCCAACTAAAAAGTGCGTTGATGTGGGCGACATAAATTGTAATTAGATTTTAGTTTAAATGTACAAAAAACTTGACTGTTCTCATGAAGTTCTTAATCCTTTTAGTCATCGCAGCAGAAAACTTTTCACAAAACTTTTTTCATTCGTTTATATTATTCCAATTTATCTCTTCAGATCTCATTGCTTTCTCTTCCCTGCATTCATTCGTTTACATGAATTATAATTGCTTCTGGATAAAGTGCCAGTAAAAAGGACATTGAACCAAGATTTCATGCCGTGTAGCCCTCAAGAAAAATTGCTTGATACCGTCTCTCGCTTCACACACTATGGACTACTATTCAATGAAATGGTTACGTGAGAGAATACTACATATGCAACAATAAGAAAGTTGCATTTCGTAATTACACTCCGGCATATGAGTTTAATTATTTAAATAAATGTTCTTGATTAGACTTAAAAAGGGAAATTCTGACATAATGTCATGCCTAAATTGGAATTGGAATAAAATGTTTTGTGTGAAGTTAAAAAGAAATGTTTTTGTTTATACTACGAATACAGTTAACAAAAGCAAAAGTTTTTGACTCAATTTGTACTTCCAGTGGGTATGATTTAGCTCGGAATGGCATCCGTACTATGAAATCTTTACATAGAAAAAGAGAAAGAAAAGTCCTCGAGAAGAGAAAAATAGTGAAATTGAAAATGTTACCGATTCGGAGTTCCTTTTCAACGAGAATTCATACTAATATATAAATTTGAAAATTTCTATTGGATTTTGTGTGAAAGTATCTATTACTTTTGGTTGTCACACTGAGCACGAAATAAACAGCTACATAAGACCCCGATCAGCGTTTGAGCAGGTTCATATGGGAGACGGACCTGCCAGGCTTTGAAAACATTCCAATGTTACAATGTACTCTAGTAAGTCTTCCGAAACCTTCACCATATGCCAATTACCAGAAGGGGTACCAACGTGCCCCTGTGTTATCTTGAGCTATACTGGTGTTGGGTGGCGTAGGTTGAGGTGCCTTCTTTGGCTGAAACGTTCTGGCTTTGGCTTCATAAACCTAAAGACGCAAGAAGCGCCATTGGCTATAACTGATGATAGGAGTACACATTTTATTTGAAACTAAATTTTCCCAAGGTTCCTGTTATTCGTAAGAACTGAATGGTGGAGAACGTACAGGCGAGTCTTGTTAAGGTTTGATACTCCTTTGGAATTGCGGTTTACCATCTCAGGTGCCCGTTTTCCTTTAACTGGCAGAAGAAATTAGGCAACCCGAGCCCTCAAACAAAGGCTTTGTGTGTTGTATGTTTTATAAGCTTCGTGGGGGGCGGTTGTGAGCCGTCGCCAAGCTCATCAAATGTTGTCTGCTGACATGAATCAATTTCATAATAACACGAACAGTTTGCCTCCCCAAACGTGAAGGATCAGTTAGAAAAAATTGAAATTTAATTGATTTGTTGGAAGGCAGAAGTACGTTTCCTTCCTTGCATCAAGACAAATTTGACCAATTTAGACTTATTATTAGATGTAATTGAAGAGAGTTATAATAAATGTAATAAATGTTTTTTAAAACGTGCCTTGAAGAACCATCAAGTTTTTTCTTCTTTTCTTTCTTTCTTTGGCAGCTCATCTTTTTACCTTCTTAGCTTTTAAATTTTATGTTTTAAATTGTAATTCTATGAAAAAAAAAACAGTTCTAAATGCTACTAAAGGTAATGATGCCCTGGCTTAAGCATTCTATATTTACAATTTATTTATTTATAAAGATTTTTCTTAAAATAACCAGAAACATTTTTCCCTCATCGTTGTCATCATTTCTTTCTTTGCGTTGTTTTTTTTTTACTTTGTTGTACAAAATTGCGAAGAGGCGACATTTTTATCCATTAAAATGCAATTTACTGCACATCATTGTTAACTCGTACACTCGCACTCACACCTGTACACATCAGCACACACATACACACATGCACACACACACATCCACACTTATCAAAATGTTATGAAAAATTTTAAAATAAAAGAACCCAGCATAATAATGTAAAAAGAAATTAAATTAAAAATAAAAATAGAAGAAATGCTCAAAACGTACCCATTCTCACCCATTCATACACACACACACACACACACATAAATACAAAGAAACATACATAAATACATACATAACACATACACATACATAAACACATAAATAACTAAGAAAATAACTCCCAACAAACAATTTACGACAACGAAAAGGGAATTTTGAAATTCCAGCAGTTTTGGTTTTTTGCGGTGCTGCTGTTGCTGTTGTTGTTGTTGTTGTGGTTGCTTTGTCCTGGCACAGATATTTGGATGAACATAAACATCAGCATGTGAATGTTAATGTGAATGCGAGCAGAATGAAATTCTTTAAATGATGCTGTCCTCTGTTAAGAGAATTACAAGAAGTGCCACTGAATATACAAATAAGGTACAAAAATACGACGAGTATTTTGAAACTTGCATCAACACAGACACCCAACAAACATTCATTCATAGGCTTACACATACATACATATGTACATCTGTAGGTCGTTATATGCCAGACTAATGCGCACACACACACACACACACATGCGCTTAAAGATGAATTTCTTGCTTTAAGTGTAATGCTTTGGAGTCCTCCCACTCGCATTAAAGCAAGTAGAAAACAAAGCCAACAACAAACAATCCTAAAAGTATGCAGTCAAAATTAAAAAAATCCGCTTGCCTTCAGGTAGGCTACACAACAACTTCAAGACCAGAGAAAAAAAACTTAAAGTACCTGCTGTGTGGAGAGAATAAACAAAACAAAACAAAACAGAAAAAAAACAGAAAAAAACAAGATTATGTGTCTTCGATAGCAGCGACAACTTTTGTTCTGGTTGGATATTTTTACATTTCAGTTTTTGTTTTTAATTTTTCATTTTCTCTTTTCCTTTTTGTGTATATAGAAAGTTTTTAATTATAATGCCACTTAACATAAGTATTAAACTTAGACTTTGTTTTTAAATAATATTAATACACCATTTCTTGTTGTTTGCCGCTTAAGTTTTATGCCAACAAAACTTTTTATGGCCTCTAATTAGGGCGTGTTTTTTCTTCTCCTTGCGGCACGCCCGCTAAATGACAGTAAAGCGGAGTCAAATTTTATTTAGAGGAAAAACAATCAGAGTTGTATTTAAAGTTGCTAAAACAATGTTTGAAAACAAAATGTAAATGGTGGGAATTTTTTTTGCTTCGCTTAGATATTTCTTTTATTGTGAATAACAATTTCGTAAAGAAAAAATGCCCGGTAAAGAGAAACAACATGTTGGTAGACTTAGAAAACAAAGTTTAGAGTTTCCTTGGAGCTTTTTGCTGTAGATTTTCGTATGAAAATGTAATTGTAAAATTAAAAAAATTTAAACATTTAATGCCATAAATGTTATGAATGATTGCAGAGCAGATATAAATATGTACGAGGCTTGTATGGAAAATAAGGAGAATTTCACATATTGAATCGGGCGTTTATAGTTGGTTTTATGTCGGCCCACTCGTCTCGAATATATTTATGTTCACAGTTTGAGCTATATCGTTTGTTTGGTTTCTTTCTGAGAGCCCTAGAAGAAATTTGTATGAAATTTTGTGTAAAAAATGGAAATGAAATATTAGCAGTGGACTGCACTCTGTAACTGGTTGTGATCCAGTCACGTGCTCGTAAACTTAAATTGCGCCGTTATTATTGGCAACAGTGGATTCGGAGGCGCTGCTCGTTGTCCAACTCAGGGATTGTTAGAAAATCAGTTGAAGGTTTTTCAATATCTGCTGTTCGATGGAAAATGTGTGTTTTAAAATACGGCTTCGACTTCGCGATCGATCCTTGCTGCACCTCCGAAATAATTTCATATACGCAATAAAGCAAATCAAGTAAGAAAACTAAAGGAGAGCACAGAACTACTTACACATACTTTTCAAGCTGTGGCTTCTTGTTCGGGACTCATTACAGTTCACTGCTGTTGACAACGTAAAATCAAAGAAACAGTGTAACCGACTTGACACAATGATTCATTTTGCTCCTACATTTTGCAATGAGATAATATAAGGGGCCTTAATTCAGATGCTGATGATAAACAAATGTGGTTTAGAAAGGCACTAGTGGCGGCAAGTGAGTGAGTAAGTGTACGCTCAAGTGTTGCTATTTTAAAGCAACATTCATAATTAGTAGTAGTCTGTTGTTTTTGTGTTGCGAAGTTTCGCTGAGGTAAATTATAAGGGCATGAGCTGTTCGTTTCGGGCGCAACAATGTTAATTAAAATATTAGGAATATGATACCGTCGTTGGAGGGAGAACGGGAAGCCAGCCAAGTGTTGTAAAAAATCGAACAGCAAAACTGAAAAAAATTCAGAACACATTTCCAAGTCAAGCGACACGAATGGTATTTTTCTTTCCTGTTATTATGCATTAATTCTGCCCTCTGCTATTTTGAAAGCGCAATAAGTTTTCTTCTTCAATGAATGTTCCGTAAAAAATAAAAAAATGCTCATTTTAATGGAAGGCTGTAAGGGCAACACTTCACTAACAGCTGATTTTGTTATTACCCCTGAAAAAAAGAAATACATTTTGTAACTTCGGCTCTGATTATGATTAAATATTTATAAAATTTTTTTGTTTTGTCCATAATTTTCGTTCTCTTGTCACTAATAAAAATGTAGCCCCTAAAAAGATAATATTCGAAATGATGGCAATATTTTGTGTCAGAAAAGAAATCGCTAAAAAATTAAGGTGAAGAGGTAAGACGGACGGCATAGGAAATCATCGGATTTTCCAATATTTTTTTTGTTTTTTTGAAAAATGTATGCAATAAAAAATATATTTAATCTGTAGCTTGACTTGGAAGTTGTGAAATTCCTACGGGATTGTTGCAATAGGCCAAAATTTACACCTTGAAAGTTGGAGCAAAATTGAACTCTTTGAAGTTTTTGATGTTTTTTGCCACTTGTACTATATATGTAAAGTGATCATTTTATAGTGTATTGGCGAATGGGAAAACACCTATGAAATATGGAAAATATAGACAGACAGCTGGAGAAGACGCAAAAAACTGCTTTATATGTTGTGCAAATTGAATTCTCTTACCCAAAAACCTGCGCGGATTGTACCAAAACTAAAGCTAAATTACTTTTATAACTTTTTTTTTCTTTAATATATTTTTTACGGAACTGAATTCTGAGCTCAGCTGCTCTAGAAGCTTTGATGTGAAATTGTATGACAAATAATCTTCTAAAATACAGAACACGTTTAATTCGTGCATTTAAAGAGATCTTTAAAAATATACATCTACATATATTCTATTTACCCCAGAACCGATAAGAGCAGTATTTCTTCACATCCTTCAACCGATCAGTCATGTTTATATCTAATGAAAAGCCAAACTGATGTTGCGGCCCACCAAATAATTCCCACTTATTACATCTTAACCAATTTATAAGATGCCTAAAGTGTTCTTTTATTTGGGGAATTATTTCTTTCATTTGTGGAAATCGTGTGGTTTTTACTGAAGCCAAAAAAAACAAAATGGTTGACATATTTTTCATACCGTGTTCTCGCAAAGTTTTGTCCCGTCTAGCTGAGTCATTTGTGACATAAATCCATATAGAAAATGTCCATAAATGCTGCTAAATTAGTTATTGGGGTGGGATGTGTACTTTAAGCTTTAAAGGCTCTGAATTAAAATAAAAGGTTCCTTTCGTGAAGAGGTATCCAAGAGGACCATTAATATGTGGACTGGTATTGTGAAACATTTTTGCTTTAACGTTGCTTGTGTTCTTTTACATACATTTTAGGTAATCCAATTGGATCAGAATATAAAATTTCAGAAAGTATATTTCTGGTTGCCCTCTTCTTCCAGAGGACTTCTGAAAAAAGTGTTATACCCTAAAAAACAGATTTTGAAAGAAACCAATTCTTCACCGCTGTTGACTGTTTATATTATAATTTAATTATCGCATGATTTTTGTACTCTCTTTTTTTTGTGATGAATGATGATATCTGGCGCTGTAATATGTCTTCTATAAATATCGTACAATGATGGAAATTCCAGTCACAAGATTGGCAAAAACTTCAGCAGATTAAAAAGAAGATATGAGTCCACAAAAGCGTTTATCTATATATATAAAACGGAATGTGAGTTTGTTTACTTGTATGTAGCAGACCTCTGGGCCGATTTTCTTGAAATTTTCACAACATTTAACTGGGACTCTGGATTGAGTTATAGGCTACTTTTTTTTTAAATTATATTACTGCTTCCACATATTTTTTTTTTTTAATTTTTTATAATATAAACGTTATGGTCGTCATTTGTGGATTAATATTCACAATTCTTTTTGCGTATGGGAGAGGCCCACTAATTTTTTTTGTTGAAAATTGGTGTGATTATCAAATATTGATGTTTTTTTTTTAAATCGGGAGGGATGGGGGCGCGCTGTAGCCGGGTTAATCTAGATATAAATGCGACAAATTCTACAACAAAAGTTTGAGGACTTTAAAAAACTGTTTCTTCCTGCATCATGTAATAAATTAATTTCTTTAATGAAAATTTTTTTCAAATATTTTAATTAAACTAAATTTGCATTTATGTATGTCCAGAATGTAAAATCTCAAATGTCAATTAACTAAATATCTTTCTTAAAATTGTGATGGAAATATCCATCAGCCTCTTAAACCATGGCAACATTTTATTTTACCTAGTTCTTTGTCTTGGAGTTTGTTGGGAAAGTTTCAAAGTTTTATATTTTTTAAGTCTTGATTAATTATTTTTTACGGAAATAAATTAAGTTTAATTTTTAATCTCAAACCAAATGTTTGTTTTTCTGTAATACTAAATTGCTGGCCACCAAATTCATCCTTTCGAATGTTCTTTGTTGCTTCTTTGCCTTTATTTAAGATTTTGTTGTTTTGTTTTTTGTTAAAAAAAAGTTTTTGCTTTAATGTTGATATTTTTATCTCAGTGAAACTACAGCTGCAGTTGTAAACACTATTTGCATAAAGTTTTCTAAACCAGCCCCGGCGAATCAAGTGCAAAAACAAATAGACAAAACCAAATTAAACACAAAGAGTGGGTATTTTGAGAAAACTTCCAAGGACTTTGGTTGGTTTTGTTTGCTTCTCTCCGCTGACTACCGACGTTTCTTCGTTTTTTTCTCTAATTCCATGAGGATATTGTGGTGCGTTTTCAAGTGCCATTTATTCGCTTATTCGCACTATTCAGGAATTTATTTCTTAAACATGCCGCCCTACAGTTGTGCGTCAGCCTTTTGGAACTTTAGATTACTTGGGCTAGATGTTTACAACTGTGCATTTAAGCGCACAAGGGTAGACCATCACACAACAATGAACAATGTTGAATTAACATTTTGCCGCAACCAGCTGGTTTTGCGATGCAAGACAAGACTCAAGAACAATAATGCTTTTAAGATTAAATCATGTTGAATCAATTGGAAATGTTTATAAAACAATACCATCACAATATTTCCTGTAAATTTAATATATTTTTCTTATTAAACACAAATATTTATTAGCTGCCTATAACTTTGCACGGCCGAAAAGAATGTAAACCGAAATATTGTTCGAATTTTTCTAAAAATCGGGGTAGGGCAAAAACACCTAAAACAAGCATTTAAAAACGCCATGAATTCAATATGTGTTAATGTGAGCTGGTTCAGACTAATAATGGATAAAGGGAGGCGCAAAATCGATTGTATTTTCTTTGTGATGCAATTCTGTACAATAAAAGCTATTTTATTATTTAAAACTAAAACGTTAGAGGCACCGATAAGCTCTTCTTCAGTCCTTAGTCAATTGATCGCTTTTGGAATTTTTACGGACCTTACTGCCTCTTTTCTACTACCCAAAACCAAGGCAACAAACACCTGGGTGCTGGCGGTGGGCGTTAAATTGCTCTATCGCTTTTAGAATGAATTTTCGTCTGACGGGATCAGGCAACTTGTGTTTGAAACAAGATTATTTTTACATAATACACGTTCAGTGTCCAGAAGTCATCCAATTGTCTGTCACTCATTGTCCAGTGAGTCAGACAACACTTTACAGAGAGAATTCGTTCTTCAGTTGTTAAGGTTAATTTGTGGCATAAACTCCCTTCACACGTATTTCTTGGCTCTTAGACCGTAAGATGATTTAAATAAAAACCTGACAAAACATTGCTCTGGTCCACATGCAGGGAATCACATCTTAAGTAGTATTATTACTAATTATAAAAAGAAGCAAACACACCAGAACTGCAGGGCAGTTATTTGTTTTATAGCTGTTTGCACTGTTTGTTGCTGGTGTCTGACAGCCCGACGCGGGCGTGTACGTTTGTTAGACGCTGTGTTGTTTGAGCTGTCATTTTTAACTACTTAAACTATTCATTTTTTCCAGTTAGTTGCATCTATTAAACAACTCTAGTACCGAGTACATATTTTTTATCACTCTGTTTCTTTTCTTCCTTTCCAGTTGTACGGCGGCAGATTTTCGTGCCAACTCTTTTTTGCTCAAAAAAAATTAAATAAAAATTGTTTCGTTCTTCTTAGTCTGTTTCCGCTGTTCTGGTTTATTGCAGAATAGTTTTGTTTTTGATTTTGTATTTGTTGTTTGTGCTGGTGTCTATGCAGTCCATAAATGGCAAAATTTAAATAAGTGTTTGGCTGCCTCAAAGGGAACTTTTGAAATTTGAATTTTAAGGTGACTAAAACTGGTTTGGAACAAGTATCGCAAGAAACAACAACAACAAACATACGACGTTTTCTGTAAAGATTTAATTTTCTTAGCGATCTTAACGACAGATTCATAAGTATCTTGAGTTTATTTGATTTATTTTAATGAAGAAATAAATTTCATATTCTGAAGCTTTTAACGATTTGTTCCTGTTTCTGGTTCTTGGCGAACAACTTTCATAATATTTTCGTTATCAAGAAGACAAGTTCTAAATTGTGTTTCGTTGCTTTTAAATTAATTTATTCAAAACTGGCAAACGATAACTTTGTAAGTGCAAAAGTGTTAAAAAAAAAAAGTCCAACTTGTAAAATATTTATTTTGTTTTGTAAACACATATTAAGTTTGTTTTGTTAAGCCGGCGTTCAAGTAAAAAGTGAAAAAAATGTATTTATTTATTTATTTAATCGGTGGCAAATCTTACTAAAAACTGTTAAAAACTCACTGTCCCACTAATAGTGGAAACGCTAAAAACAATCATTTGCAAATGGCTTAAAACAATATAAATTTTATTTGAAATATTTTGTTTTTGCAACAAACTATTCTTCTGCTCACCCCTTTGAAATACAATTTCCCAATTGCTGTTTAAAACCCTTTTAAAATTCATTAAATCAATCAATTTCTCCATCTCACAGATTCCATTAAAACGACTTTTACTTTCGAAACAACTGACAATGAAGGAAGTTGAAATTGAAATGACATTCTAAAATGTCTCCTATTTTAATTAAAAAAAAAAAAAAAAAACTAAAAGAAAAAAAGATATTGACCCAATTCTAAAGCTGTTGCATTAATGAACGTGTTTCTTGATAATAAATCATAAAAAAAAGCTGGTTTTTATTTTCGTTTGTTTGCAACAGAACGACAATGCCAGACAATACAAATAGACACACATTTACATTGTAATTCAACCATGTGTGTGTGTGAGTGTGTGCGTGCGTGCCTGTGCGTGTGTTAGTGTGCCGGCCATTGTTTTAAATAATTATTTGGGTGAGAATGTGCCAGTGAGTCTCTTGCTAAATATATTTCTTCTGCCTTTTTTTTTTGCTCAAAATTTAGCCATGCGGAAATGCAATTTAATGTTGTAAACATTTCATATGTATGAACATATATGTCTCAGCAGTAACCCAGTTGGCCAAACAGACGTCGCGGATCGAATCATCCGTCTCTTCTAAATGTTTTCTAGACGAACTTGTCCAGGAAATCCTCTTTAATTGTATTCTATAATCATCGAGAGTTTGTAAAAGTTAAAAGAAATCTATTACCAAATCTCGAATATTTGCTGATTTGCAACAGCTGATCTGTTTTAGTTTTCAAGCGTCATAACTTTATCATATTCTAAAGCTCATCTTCGCATATGACTACAAAATTATACACATGTAGATACATTTTTTACATAATTGTTAGTAAAATGGAGAAAAACAGAAAATTAGATAAGAAAATGTTGAGATATTGTAAAGTTATGAATATGGTCGTTTGTATTAGACTGTCGTCAACTGTTTTCGCACGGAATGGATTGCAGGCAGCCTAACAGCAAGCACGTTTAGAGAGCACGTTTTTCTTGCGAGTGTCGTAAAATCTAACTGTCAGAACGTTTCGTTTTCACATTAATACTCGTACACATCATATCCAATGAAAAATATAAGTCGAATATAATCAGCTGGCTTGATAAAACCTTGATTACTTCCGTGAAGGCGACAGAGATGCTGGCCTTTTTGAAAACATTCAGCAGTCAAAGTAATCGTATTATATGGCAAGTGAAAGTGGTGTGGTGTGGGGTGGGCTGCACTTACAGCTGTTTGCTTTAAGCAACGGTACTCGTAGAGAATGTGCATATACAACACTTTCACTTGTATATTCTACAGTGAGGAACAGAATAGTCTATGCTACATTTGATTACTAACTGTGTGGCACTGGGACAGCCTGAGTGAACAGGTATTGCCAAGAATCGCATTTGAAAAAGCGGGTTCGGTTTCTTGTCATATTAAAATCGGAAAAGCAGATATTGTACAACAATAGAAGAAGTGAAAAGACCGTCTTTCGGATCCAACCGCACTTTCTAATCCATCACATTACAATCGATAAATCCAAGAAAACGGAATTAAATAACATCAAAATACATAAATTTTTTGTAAAACGAAGAATAACAGCAGCAACGACGGCAGGTTATCGACGACGCCAGAACGGTCGTCTATTTAATTTGAATTTTGTTAAAATGCAACCCTGAGCTAATGGAGAATTTCTAAAAATGTTGTTTTCATAATATTTTGCTTTCACACTATCACACCTGCTTGTATGTATTATTTGAGCGGTAATACACTGTATTGTAGTGTAAAGTGCCCTTAATTGAAATTCTGCTAGAAAATTATGCTCATGAGTCTTATAGCAGGAATGTGTGTACATTTTAAAGGAACCAAAAGCCTAGAAGGGGAAGAGGAGGAAGTCTTATACTAGTGAGAAAGTTGATGTACAAGTATGAAAAACATGCGCTCTGTTAGGAGCCACCTTACAGTAGAGCTTTTGTAACTTTTTACTTGAGACAGACGCTAATGAACTGCCGTTTTATGAGTTTTATCAACACGATAAGGATGCTGAGATGTCGTAGAGCGGAAGTTTAGGCTGCAGCTGCAATTATTACGGATTAGATTCCTAACGAATTTCAGAGCAGACGTAATGGGTTACAATTGCAAGATGATTGCTTCAACCAAGGTCGTCAACAGCTGTCCTATAGTGGTCCTCGGCGTTCCATTTTCGACCGACATCCGTCCAGCAAAATGTCTTAAAGACATGCTCAACTGGGATGCATTCAAGTGACTGTGTACTCGTATGCGTTTCAAACAAAATTTGCAAGACTGCTCCGTACACATAAAATATATGGGTCAACGTGTTTTAATTTCAAATAAAAGAACTAGAAAAATAAAAAATACATTTTGGTTTCCAGCTATAAAGTTTTAATTAAAAATGCAACAACCAGCAGACAGATTACAGATTTCACAAACGAAAGAACTGGTACCGATGCATTCCGGCACATTTATAATAAAAATAAGGAAAACAAGAAAAACAACTACAAACTCTTGTTGTACGTGTCTAAAGTCAAGAATCCGAACAGATCACACTTGTGTCTTTTTTTTGGGAGGGCAGGTTTCATGCTGCCAGCATTTCGATGATTGTTTTGGAAATTTTTTTTTCTCTGGCGAGTAAAAAAGAGCTCGAAATGACTTAACAAACACAACTTGAGGCCATGATGTTTTCACTGATTAGGCCCAGAATATTTTTGTTAAGATGTTTATTTTCAGTTGATTAGTAGTGCGTATATACGAGTACAATATGAAGGCAAAAGCCGAATATACATGTTGGGAGACACATTTTGCAACACATCTGGCGTTAACCATATTATGTTTATTATAAACATATATATTGTTGTTGCAGCCAGAGTTTGTTGGCTTTTAAAATAACTGATACCATTGCAAACATGTTTCCAAAAAGATTTTTATTGATTATATTGTTGGCAATTTAAATATGTTTGGATACAACAATGACACTTAAGAACTTTTCTTTTACTGTAACAACGTGCAATAATAATCGTGTAATTGACGCCACTAGACTATTTCTTGTGACTTTGCCTGAAGTCGGTAGTTTTATATCCATAAACAGTCGAAATATCGGGGGGCTATTGCACAAATTCAAACGAATCTGTGTGGCAGAGTTATTAAACATTGGAACACGAGACATTTCAGCGATGTTATAGCCCATAATTACATACATAATGACATGCGCTGGCCTTCCAAATGTGGCTTGATAACTGGAGTTTAAAATATTGTGGTGGCAACCCACATGCATGGTAGACTATTGGTTATTGATGAGGCAAATTTTTGTTTAAATTTTTTTTTTGGTTACTACCCTGGTATATATACCTTAACATTAACCCTTGTAGGCAATGTTATTGTGCTAGATCTGGTTAAAGTATTTGTGATTATCATATTGCAGCGACAAGAGTTTTCATTTACCACGCTTTGGTAAAAAAAAACCACACAAAAGTCCCTGCATGCGAGAACCCACCTAATGTGTCACAGCATATTTTTGAATAAACCGGCATTTAATTATCCCCTTCTTTGTAGCACTTTCATACTGTGCACTTTCTCATTTCATTGTTGAAACACACTAAGTGCGTTTTATTACACTACTTGCCGATATTTTTGAGACTTGCAAATGGTTTCATATGAAAATTGCAGTATTTTTATGGAAAGTATTTAAAGCAAAAACATGCAAAGAAACTTTTGATACCATCAGTTTTAATACTGATATAGAAATCATTCGTACATGGCGGTAAAAATCATAGTAAATATAACACAGCTGTAAATAATAGTTAAACTGGAAAGTTAAAGGGTGAACACTGCTATTCTTGTTTGAACGAGAAATACAAAATTAAATTAAACTCTAGTCCGATTTAAGAAAAATAATTTTGAATTTTAGTCAAATACATTTTGTGAATCTACTTCGTGATGTAAAAAGGCAAAACTAAAATTGAATGCAATTGATTTATTGTAAAACAAAAACGAATATTTTTTTAAAAAAAATGTTAAGTCCGCCACATACATGACTTCAGTTTTAATGAAAATCATGGCTGCGCAACCATTCCCATTCTAACCAAACACTTCAGAAAGTGCCGAAGGTGTGTAAAGATAAATGTTAAAATTTTGAATCCCAGACACAAACCTTCCTCAGGTAATAAAGTAGCAGGGCTCTGTTCAGCCTCAACAAGTGAAATGCATTTTTGAAACTGAGAAATTAGTAATAATTATATTAACAAATAAAACAATATATTTGTAAAACAATATTTTATAAAATAATGCCATAAAAATCTAAAATAAATGCACTCATTACCGAAGACTATAGCAACTTTCTTAAAATTCATAAAATAAAGTTGAAAAAGTTCATAAAATATCATGGAAATGCCGACTGGGTATAGAGAGCGCTGATAACATTTTTATGATTCTGATTCTTAATAAAGTCTTGCCCTCTTTTAGTCACAACAACAAAATGCTATCTTCAGTCGTGATCGCGCTTGAAATATTTTATGTTGCCATGAAGTCGCTCATTGGCTCAATTTATTATTTTAATTCCGGGTTTTTTTTTATAACTATTTAGTTTGTAATCCGTAACCATTTAAGATTATAATAATTTTTTAACGGATGAGGCAACTCATGGGTCTACCTGGGGAAAGAAGACTTAGGGCTTGAAAAACTCTATAAAACTGGTCACCCTCTTTTCATACGCATGACTTGGAAATAATTTTCTTCTCCAATTACATAAATAATATCCATATCTGTAAATGATCTTGTTAAAATTGTAGAATCTAATATTTGCAAGCCCTTGTGTTTGGTGTACTTTGTTTAAGATAATGAGACTATGCTGGTGTACTGGAGTCTAACATAAATGATGTTTTTAGCCTCTCTCCTACACAAATTCAGTATCGTTCAACCTCGTGCTATTTTCCAAACAAGGCTCTGGCAAATTAGTTTTTGATAACAGTTTTTCACCAGACCATAGACATGTAGTTCTACAGCTCTTGTTTGTAGCCCTGTTCCACTTACAACAACCAATTTTTTCGGTGGTCTTTTATGTTTTTCCGCCATGTCAGTCTACTGGCCGTGACGAAGTGATTGTCGATTTTCTGTGCCATTTGGTTGGGATTTGGCAAATTTGAAACAGTTTTATTTCTATTTAGAGTGGCTGCAGACTATTTTTTCAGTCAGAGAAATTTGTTAGACCGAGTCCAAATATATCAAAATATTTGTAAGAGGTCGTAGGTAGCTGCGATTCCGTCAAAAGACTTCTGGTGCATGTGCAGCGCAGCAAAACGCTTTCCAGCTGTGCAAATTGGTCGTAATAATCATTAATTCAATGAAGTGGGTGTTTGTTATATCGAGCTTTGAGGGTGTTCGGTTTGTAACCGCATTAAATACTTGATTCGACATCAGGGATTCAGTACCTACAACCGAATTTATTCAGTTCTCATAATTGAATTTCACATACGACTGCCAAGGTCCGTTTGACACATCGATATTAAACATCTGCGTTAACAGCTGCCTCGAAAGTAAGTTTGGGAAAAGCTTCGTTGGCAAGTTGCCCCGGTATTTGTCTCACCGTAGACACTTTAAAGTGTTTTTGTTATTGTCTCATTGTTTATATGTAATAAGTTTTCTTTATGCGTCCATTAACCTTTATATTGATTTTATTGTACGTGCATTCGTACAACAATTAAATGCATTTTGTTGTTGTTGTGGTAACAAAAAAAAACATACATATATTCGTGCAAATAAGGAGGCCTAAAAAAGTTGCAAAAAACAGCTACAAACAACAATAAACATGAGTACAATGCGAGCAAGTGAATGCCAGACAGCAGATTAAGTGAACAAAGACGATGATGATGATGATGATGATGATGACGATGATGATCTTGATGATGAAGGCAGCAAACAATGATTTTTTTTTTGTTTACTCTTTGCCGCTTCAACTCTTTTCCAGTGCAATTTCTTTTGAATTCCATTTATATTTGTTACAGTTTTTTCCCTTTGTTTCAATTTTCTGCTGACACTTAATAAATGGTCTTCAGGAGAAATTTCTGGCCGTTTTCAACGTTTGGATTCTGTTTTGTTTCGCTGCGCGTTATTTAATTTAATTACCGGTTTATTTATAACTTTTAACGTGTTTTCTTTATTATTATATTATTTATTTTTTGCCAAATGTAAATATTAATGTGAAAGTCTTTGTTCGAACGACAACAGACTGGTTTTGGTTTCTGTCGTTGGCGACGCTGAGATGTCTTGCTTCGCACCGCTTTGGGCCTTTAATTAATTAACATGGACCAATAAATCAAAATGTCCTCACCTCAAAAGGCATTCGAATAGAACAAAATTATTGGAATTTCACCATTAAATAAGTCAGTGGCTTGAGTCACGTGAGAGATAAAGAAATGCGTCATCATTTTAATGAATTAATATTAATATCTGATTAATTTTCTTACATCACATTCGAAAGTATTTTGCGCTTACAAATTACTTGTATTCCAAATGAGAATTTCGAAAATTTTAAATTTGACAGTAGATTGCGGCGGCGCATTGTGGCAGCTAATTCTCTTGAAATAGCTGGCATTTATTTCGTGTGATTTGAATGATGGAAGAAACGAAGAATGATAAAGTTACTTTTATAACGTCAAATATGGCGACGGATCTGGTTGCCGTGTTAACTCAGCGACCCTTCCCATTTACACCCCGAAAGCAGAGTGCCCTGACGTAGGAAGTTCGCGACGCAAAACCTGCCGCTCGGCCGATAATCGTCTTACAGGAAGAATCCATAAAAATGCGTCGAAGAGAATTAAGACGACTGGTTCAAACCAATGCCCTTCCCAAGATGACAACGCCGCTACCCACTTAGGATAATTTGGAGCATTGGATTTCTCTTACAAGAACTTAATCTTGTGCAGACTTCAACTTGGCAAATTTTGCAACGTTGGTTAGATGAACCTGCATGCAAATTATCGAATTAAAGGCGAAACTAATTTAGAAAAGCGTTCAATAACGCTGACTGACGACGTCAAAAGTCCATATTTCTTGGGGGTATAACGTTGAAGCGCTATACGTTGATGACACCGATTTCTTTGGACTTAAATTGGATGTTATGGACACCAACGACTCTGAAGTTTCAATATGATGACGCTACGTGCCATATTCGACACACACTCTGAATGAGTTGACGCCGTGTGAGTTTTTCTGGTAAAATTACCTTAAAACGCAGAATGACGCTAATATGCCACATACTACAATGACCTTTTAAAGTCAACATAATCCAATTGCAGCCTGATTTGTACGCCAGAGTTGCGGAAAGCTGACCAGTTAAGATGCGATTCATTCAGCCAAACCTTGGCGCTCACTGTATGATGTTAAAAAATGAATGAATGAAAAAAGATCGATGACGTCTCACACACTTTGTCCCCTAAAACGTTGGAAAAGAAAGCGCCTATAAAATCCTTTTTACAAGTTTCAGGTGTCAATTTTTAAGGCAAAAGCCTAAATCCCCTTAAATGTGTAAAATTTTATTTATTTTTTATTTATTTATTATTATTGCTTTGGCTTTCAACTCCGAAATTATAATTATGATATAAACTATATAAAGTGTTGCAAGTTGTTCCTTGATAAAAATTCCCAAATTAACTCTATATCTTTTTTTTATAACAGACATCTTTTATGAGATTCGTAGGTCGATTTGATCTGAATATTTTTTGTCTGGATGAACTATACTTTGGGCACGGCACTCATCCAGAATATGTGAAACGTTTAGTTGTGTGTTGCAGGAAATGTGCAAAATATATACATACATATTTCGTAAAAGCGTTCAAATTCATAAATCAAAATATATACAAACGCAAAATTTTGCATTAACTGTTGAGAGCATTCAAACCGGTTGTATTCGAGTGGCTTTCAGTGTGCCGTTTATCTGAAGCAGCAATTACTGGATTGCAAATTTGATTAGAGTGTTAAAAACGAAAAAAAAATATTTTTCATGATCAAGTCGTTGTCACTTGTTTTGTTATATATTTTGTCGTTTTTTTCCGTAAAACTTGATAAATAATTGTGCTGGTGTTGTTTGTGTTTTGTTGCTTTTTTTATCAGTTTGTTTCGTTGTTAACTTTTCTTGTGTTTGCATAGATAAAAATGTACTAAATTAAAGCTAATTTAATAGAAATAAATAGGAAAAAAAAACATTGTTTATTTGCACTTGTAGACACATGTTAATGTCATGTCCGCAAACTTGTGTTAAATAGACAATGACTGAAATCAAAAAAAAAAGGTGTCAAATTCGTAATTTTTGCCGCGTTTAAAACATTTGTGTGCCAGCAGGCGTTTGTGCGCCTTCACTTATTCAACCATTATTGTTTTTATGGCTGCGTTTTATCTGCTTCTAATTAACTTTTATTTTCTCCATTAAAACAAGAAATTTTTATTGCAGTCTTTGCTTAATGGTTTGAATTTTATTTTAATTTGGCATTAGAAAAACGTGAATCCGTATTGAGACATTTTCTTGAACTTGTTGTCTATATATTTGTTTGGTTTCCCGCTATTTTTTTTTCTTTGTCACTCATTTAAATAAGAGAAAAGAGGATAGTCTTCTTGCTGGTCCTGGTCTGCTGCTGCTATTCAAGCACCACTTTGACGTCACAAAATCGTTAAGGCAATAAAGTTACAAATTTGACTACAGGTTAGGAAGGTCTAGAGCAGTTATTGGACAGTCATAATTGATATGTCATACTTGGTACGTTGAAAAAGAGCGGGAGAGAGAGAGAGAGAGAGAGAGAGAGTTCTTTGCTATTATATCATCTATCTTGTACTTGATTACGAAGCATCTGCCAACGGTTGTGCTTAGGACGAAGCGTTTGGGTAATTGACGGTGCTGCCATTTTGGTGTTTTTAGATAATTTTTTTGGTGCTTTTTTGCTTGTGGAATACCCGGGTATTTCTAATGCTTTTAACAATTTCTCAAGCACATTTTAAAGTGCCTCTCCAAGCAGTTTTGTATCACGTATAGGCGTGATTGGAATAGGAAAACGAAAATAGTTTGGTCGTATTGAAACGATATTCAGTTTAATAAATATTTTTAAAATAAAAATAGTAAAATAGTTTGTTCTTAAACTCAGCAAATGCCTGACTGAATACATTTAAACTATGAATTGAAATTTAAGAATTTCTGCTGTACCAATTTTTAACTTCCTTCAAAAGTTTTCAATAAATTAATTGTAACTTGTGTCAATTTGTGAACGACATTGATCGAAATAAATGAAAACTAAGAAAAATCATTTTATTTTTAGTTGTTCCAATTAGAACTGAACTTAAAAATAATATATAAAACATAATAATGGAATAAATTGTAGGGAAATCTACAAAAAATCAAAATATTTAATTAACACCGCGTTATGGCCCGGTGCATCCGATAAGTCATCCGATTTGTTCATAATTTAAATTCATTTCTTATATTTTGTTTTTCTCAGTGTTTCGTCATTGTTTTATAAGCAGCAGCATTTACATATTAAAATAATTTTGTTGTTATCAAACCATTAAAATATCTATTTACATACAATGTATGTACGGATGTATTTATTTATTTCCTTTGTTACTATAAATTTTAGTGTGATTATTTTATATTAATAGAAATCAACCGATCTCAAGCATTTGTTATCTTTTCGTTATTAAACATCAATGATAAGGAAAATATTGGGTTGGTGGTGTTTAAACCCGCAATTGTTTCATTTCTACCCTCTTTTTAAATGTTCACAGTGTTTTTGTTGATGCCAGAATTGGCATCACTGGTAATTGATGAGTTTCAAACAACTTCAACTGTTGCCTGCCGCTCAACTTTTTTAAAGTTATTTCTTCTTACTTCAGTTCGAGTTATTTCTTCTTACTTCAGTTTCGTTTTCACCAAATGAAATTTCCACTAATTATGGCAGAATAGCCGTTAGACGTGTATGAGGGTGTGATGACGTTCACAAAATATTAAATATTTGGGGAAATCGACATATCAAACTAAGAATCATAAAATTTTTGCTTTATCGGCCGAAAACAATATCAACAAAAATAGTCAATTCTCAGAAATTGTTTCCAAACAAAGAAAAAAAAAACACCGATTTAGTCATGTTCTGAAAATCACGTGTTTTCAAATCGCGTCAGCTCTAAAATTAGCAATAGCTGTTATCTATCTTCAAGAAAACAGAATTGTCTATTAAAAACTAAGTGCTAAATAACATTTTTACTATCTTAATCTTAGAAAAGTAACAAAAGCGCTGCACTTACGGCAACTTTTTCATGTAAAAAGTTTCTGGAAATCACGTGGTTTTTTTAGTTACGTGATTTGCACAACAGATCTGAATAAGTGTTTAGTAGAATTTGAAAACTTCTTAGATACATAAATATATAATAAATGCTGTTGAGGCACGTCGTTTGCAACACTTTCCCAGACTGATTGTTTTGGAAAAGCGCACCAGAATCCAAAGCCTGTTGAATGCTGGCCTTCACAGAAATTAAGGCTTTAGAACGTTGCTGACTTTTTACGGTGCGTATAAAGAAGCCGAGTGGCTTAGCTTAGCCCTTAATTGGCATAATTTTACCCTTTTTCCTGAATTCCACTTTTTATTGCTTATTCAAGGGAAATTATGATTACAAAAGGGTTTTTTTTTTTTGGAAAATATGAAAAATGTATTTATCTTCTCAGTGTATAAAATTTTTCGTACCCAAAAGAAAATTTCGCTGTTTGTAATTTGAAATTGTCCAACAGCGTTTATCAGGCATCTCAACCAAAATCCAAATGAAAACATTTTAATATTTTAATTATTTTGAATGGCAAAGTAAAAAAAAATAGACTTTGAGGGACGTGCAAGCGTTTAATGAGTGTCTTTTTGCAAAAATTGAACAGGCAAAATAATTTCCTGGTAATAAAATTCGTTTAATCATTTTCTTAAGTATCGTGCGCGTTACTGATTGTCATAATTTTAGTACCATCATTTATTTTTATATCATCTAACAACAAAGAAAAAATTAAAGCAAAAACTTAAAATTAAATCATATTTTTATTGGGCTTTTAATCATCGAATTAAAAAAATACTTGAAAAAAGTGTTGGGCATCGAAGCAAATGAACTTCTGTGGGTCGTTGAACTTGGCTTCCTTTTAGTTCCACTTCCAGCTAAAAGTTCCCAAAACTAAATACATTTTAAAAATATTTAATTCAAATTTTGTTTGCGTTTGACAAAAAGTTGTTGATAAATAAATATGTGATTGTACAATCAAAACTAAGTGCTCCATGAAGCAGAACCGCTACTACAGTTTGTTTTTTTTTTGCTTCAATTGGATTTCATGTTAAATTAACATGATTTCAAAGTAAAATTTTATATTTTTGTGCGAATAACTGTGTTGCATTACAAATACTTTCTTCAATCTAACTTATTGGTTTGAAAAATGAAACAAAACCAGCGTTTTTGAAAACATGTAACGACAACATGATCCAATACTAAATACACAATATGAAACTATACAAAATTTCCGTTTTCACTCAGGTAAATTTAATGAAATCTGTTTATTTCAAATAATCTACATTGTAAGTGAACACTATTTTCAAAAATTATATTATTTTAATATCAATCAGGTCCAATGTTAATAAACTTCCAAGTGCTGCCAACTTTATCCATCCGAAGCTGTAAAATTTTTATATTCTCTTTTAATGGAAGAGAAAAAAAATGTGTTTCCAAAGTGTCTAATCAGTTTTTTTGAACTTCATACAAAGTGTCTTTCATTAGGTGCTTTTTATTCTTTAGTGTCATTTCAGTGTCTAGTTCACATAACCTGCACATGACCCCACATTAACGCTGTAGAGGGTTCAATGTGACCCAAGGTATTGTATATGATAAGTAGACGACGGCACTACGCGCGGTAATGGCCTGACCAGTGTTGCTTGCCTGAAAATATGTGTGTGGATCGATGATTTATACATATTCAGAGCAAACATTTACACATTGAACGCTCTTGAATCGTGTGTCAAGTTCGACAGTTTTAGTCGATCGAAAAATTGATTTGTCTCCGCATCTGCAACATGATCTTATCAGATGCTAGACGGTCTACAGCTCACCAACGCTGCCATGTGGCTTGCAAGGCACACACAGATGGCAACTTCACATAACACAGTTCCCTTGCTTGAGAGCTTTAGCTATCCAAGCCCTTCTGCCAGTAATTTCCTAGATGGTTAAAGGATAACTAATCCCTGAACTATATAGGCCAAAATCCTCAAGGAACATCAGGCCTTAACTGAGGTGGCCTGTACATTCCCCACCATCTGGTTCCTTACGAATAATATAGTCTGTTGCAAGGCAAAAGCGCCTCGACCAACCTCAGAATTCCCAAAGACATCCTGGTAGCATGTTGATACCCGTTCTGCCCCTTGATCTTTGTTGAAGGTAGAACCTGCTTAATTGAAATCATACCTGAACTTCGTAGAAGCATAATGCCGCCTTGGACTATATCAAACTGCGACCCGGGAAAGTGACGAGCATTAGAAAAGGATGATAACTGATTTCATTTGGGACAACCTGTACGATATGAACGTACACAATAGCAAGTGCTAGTCTTCCAAAAGGCTTGTTCCAATCCACTGCAACATCTGATCAAGAATGTAAAATATTGGGTTTAGGGGCAGATGCCACCCAGCATCATGACATGAACATATAAATGCCAAATTCGTTTATTATATTCGATTTTTGAGGAAAGTTAAGAAAAATAAATATAAAAAAACTGCACGTCAAACCATCAAAACATGTGTTTTCAAGCGAAACTATTAATGTCAGGCCATTTGTTAAACTTGCACACGCCTTCAAAACCACTCGAAAATATTTTCATTAAAATTATTTTATTTATTTATTTTATATTATTTATTTTATTTTTCTTTAATTATTTTCTATTACAAAACGACTCTAACAATTGCATGCATTAAATTATTTTCCATTTTCTATTTGCAATTTAATTTGCAAATTTTGTTTTCTTCCAAATAAATTTGCGTCAATATTGCAACATACTCGTGCAGCACTCGGGTTGCACAGAATGCACAAACTGTTTCTGAATATTTTAATAAACTCAAGAAAAACACAAATATGAAACTATTTTTCCACTTCAGTAAAATTTGTATAAATTATAAATTTTGGCAATAACATTTGCTGCCTTTTGTCCATGTGGGAAAATTTGATTATTTTCTTTTAATCTCAAATCGAAATCGACAATGAACTTGCAAAACACGCATGCAACATGTTTAATTATGAATAATTTTTTTTGTGCCCCACTGGCAGCAGAACGATGAAATAACTGGACCGAAAATAGAAAGTATTAAATTTTGCTCAATGAATACGATTAAAACACGTTTTCGGAGCTGTAAAATTAATACGGACACGACGAGATTTCGGAGATGCTGCTCTATCGCATTAAATTTTCTTTAAAACACGATAACAACTAAAAAAAAAGGTTCTAATATGCAAAAGGGGGAGCACCAAACCAAATACTTGCGGTCTGTGTTACGCACGCGACTTTATTTGATTCGATTTCAATTTGAAAAGTCATCAAGAAGGTAAAACTCAAATATATCAGCCGATCTATTAAATCGTCAGCAGGCGGCTCCAGATTTAAGTGAAAATACTAATTCTAAAATACTATTTGTTATGCGAGGAATATTCTCCCCACCCTGACTGTGTCCAGGTATCACCGTAGAATATGAGAGCGTTCAAATGTTCGTCGAGGTTTCTTAAACTGGCGCGAATCTGAATGATGAAATTTTCAATGATTCTAGCGCAAAGATCTGCCTGAATTTGATCAATGGCCTCGGCTATATGGACTTTGAAGACATCCCTCGGAACACGAGGCTTGTGGACATGGACTTGAGAGTTCAGGAAAGCCCGCAGGAAAAACTCTAGTGGGGTTAGATTAACGTGAACTCTATTAAAAATAGCCATAGACTCAAATCGTTCAAGGGAATTGTGACGCAAGCGATGTTCAGCTTATGCAAACGCAATTGGCTTTCATAATTCTGTAGTGCTGCTCTAATGGGCTCACCAACGTCTGTTTTAAACCCAGAACTTAACGTTGACATTCGCCAGCAGGAAATCCGCTCAGTGGAGGAAGTTTTTGCGGACGTATTGTCCCCTGGTGAACCTTTTGTAGGCTCTCGTCGTTTTAGGGCGATTTTGCTTGTCGCTATAGACGATTTTTCAGCCACAATTGGCATCCTCTTCCAAACGTTCCGAAGTCCCCTCAGTTTTATTATTTGAATGTGCAGCTCAATCGTGCAACTCAACTTGTCATGCAACAACTTAGACAGAAGCCAATAAACCACAAAACTGCGCTCCAATTGAGTTCCGTTGTTACTGTCGCAAAACGTCTTCAAGCACGCCAGTTGTGAAACTTTGCTTATGAATGTTTGGCTTCCACGATAATGCTATATAATTCCTCCTTTTTTACTTCCCTTCATGAAAAACTTCAGCATATCCTTGAGTCCAAAAGTAGCCAACAAACCAAAACTGTCTTTAGTTTTTTTTAAATCACTTGTTTTTTCCAGCCCGCCCTGTGCACGATTTTCATTATTCTGCCATTTTTGTTATACAAAAAAAGAAAAAAATAAAAGAAATGTATAATATTTCACACGTGTAATTGCTAATTAAGTCCCGGGAGAAATTTCATTTTTTTTGTTGCACAACTTTTAATTCTCACTTTTGTTTTTCAATAAACAGAGCCATAATTATTATTTAAAACAATATTAATGCATATAATACTTGTGTATTATGTTGTTGTTGTTGGTGTTGTTGTTGCTGTTTAACAAACAAAATAACCCTGAAATTTAACAATAACGACAGCGCCGTAAAAAGTTCACAATACACAAAGAAATTTCACAATCGTGAATATGAAATCTTTGCCCAGGGGCACAATTAAAACATCATTGATTTATTTGTTGGCGAAATGAGGAGCGAACAAATTAAAACAGCTCTTAAATCAATAAGGGACTAAATCGAAATTAGCCATAATTCCACTACATCTGGGGAACGTATTTAAATGAGTACGGAACACAATTTGGCAATCAGGCGATCTGGTATGTCTATTGCACGATGTGCAAAAGCACTTAAGGTTTGGTGGATGGTGGCAATAAAACGTCCATCTTCTTCTCTTGACTATTATTAATTTAAATTTTGCAGTTTATAATTTATATTATGTATATCACTATATTATTAACACCGGTTTTTTTTCCTGTGTAGGCACCTTTAATGCTTGAGTTTTAATTGTTCCTCCATATTTTATATTTCATTTTATGTTTTAATTTTATTTACTTTACTTTTATAATTTAATTTTATGTTTCATAAACGCACTTGGAACATTTACTGCATTTTTCAACACCGTTCTTAGTATTATTTCTTGCATTTTAATTTAACTAAATCAATGGCAGGATCGTCCTGTGGTGGATGGTGGCAACTATTTAAAATAAAACTCCATCTTCTTCTCTTGGCTGTTGGTACAAAAATATTCTACTACATAAATGTAAAGCCAAGAACTCTGCTCAGAGCAGTATAAAAGAGTACTAACTTGCTGGTGATATATAGTAGGATGAACGGGGTGTTTACACTATACGTGTTAGAAATATTGCACTACATGGCCCATCCTGCTATAAGATCTTGTACGGGAATTTCGTTCAATTTGACACAAAAAACCAAATCTTTTGTAATCAGTCAGTGGCCACCTCAATGTCGTTTAAAAGAAGGCGCGAACTGGGGAACTTCTTGTGGGCTGGCGAAATCCTGCCAACTACAAAACCCTTAAAGATTTTAATTTTAAAGATAGGAAAAAATGTGTGAACTTTTTTCGCTTCAATAAAACTTTCTTCTCCAACTTTTATTTTTTTTATATATCATAAGTTAATAAAATTTATTAAAAAAAAAAAATACAATGATTTAAAAAAATATTTTGTGATAAAAACATAATTCCTACGCGATGTAACAACACGGTGGAACTATTACTCACTGTTTACTGTACAATTTCCTTGAAAATTTATCTCATTCAGAACCACCACATGAGCAATTAATATATATTTAGTGCTCTTTTGTTAGGCAAAATACTTAAGCGATAATACCTGGACACGTGGATATTAAAAAAAAAACCTTGGCCTGTAAAATTTGGTTTTTCGAGTTGGCGCCCTTTTGGCAAAAACGGATGGTTTCCAACTTCAGCCTATTTTCATTAATTGTTGTTGGATTGTCATATAACTTTTTTATACCTACTTAAAATTCTACGAAAAAGATTTGAATAACAACTCTGTCTTAAACAAAAAACAAAATTAATTAAAAAAGCTTGAATGGAAACGCTGCAAAAGTTTCCGGACGGTTTTGGGTGAATGACGAGACAGACATTAAAAATGTTTTGTGGTTTTTTAAGCAAAGAAAACTTCCTAGAAACCTCATGGAAAATGTGAATGGCAGAAACTTTGCCCAGAATTTACCAACAGCCTAATAGGCTAAAGGAAGCTATTAAGTTGACAGGAGGGCCAACTGGCTACTGATTAGCCTCCTAAAACATCGTTTAAATACGCCGACTTTTTTGGGCATTAAGTTCGCATAGTTTTAGTTTTGCCCGAAGCTTTTTTTAATTTAATTAATATTTTTTGTGCAATTAGAATCGATTTTAATTTTTTATAATAATTTCTAATAGTCGAATTTTTATTATAGTGGTATCGTGTAAAACTTTCGCCTGAAACTATTTTGTAAAAGAGTCATATTGTAATAGATGCATCCATATTATTTGATTATGAAGCATCCTGTTATGAAAACTGTCATTTGCTGTAAAACATTCAAAACCATAAATAATGTAATTTTTTTGTTAATTTTTGAAAATAGTTCGTTTCTATAATTAGAAATAAGAAAACAATTAAACCTGCCATCCAATATATTTTCCCAATCAAACAGAAAATATATTTGCATTTATTTCTTTTGTTTTTAATAATTTACTACATAAATATTTTCTCCCAGATTCGTTATTTATTTCCGATTAAATAAGAATGCTTTAATAATGTATTAAAAAAAATAGCACCCAAATTAAAAAATCCCAAAGAAAAACTGGTGTATCAAAACTGTAGAAGTTAACAGCAACAATGAGGTGGGACACTTCCTGAAGCCAGTGTGTACCTCTCTATTTCAGTCAAGTTTTCTTCCTTTTAATCACCGCTGGTATCTAACCACTTACCACTTACTGATCTTTCACTAGTTTCATTTAAATCATCAGCAATTTCGTTCCATTCTTGTTTCACGCTCTTTTGAAGCGATTTTGCTAGGTATGGGTTTTTCCATTATATCTCACATTTTTGCAAATTGTGCTAAAATTTATACAATATTAGAAACGACAAAATTAATAAAATCTGCAAACAAAATTGTTTAAATTAATTAATACTCACAATTTATTTCCATCCATTTGGAATGTGTTTACTTTTTCTATAATGGCGGTAAGAAAAATCTTAACGGCTGTTTTTACCGTTAAACCGAGTTGTTTTGGCGTGTTTGGCAACCACGATGCCATTTCATAAAAACGTCTAACTTTCGCTGAATATATAATTGGATAAAATAACTACAAAATTGGGCATTAAATGAGTTTTTGATATCGTCCGTAAATTTAAGTGGCAGGGTGTAATTTTTTTGGACTTGAGAAACAGTTCTCACTATTCTTCTTGAACTATTGTAAAAAAATTGTGACTAATCAATAAACATTTTGTTTTAATAATTCTCAATGGATGCATTAATTACGAAATAAAATCGAAATGACCTTTCGACCCCCACATAAATGTTTAACAATTACGTTTCTTTGATTGTACTAAAAAAAAGGCAAATAATTAAATAAGTGAATTAAAATTCTGAAAGCAAACTTTTTAATGAGTTAATGGACACTTAAAGTGATGATGAACTTACAAAAATGTTCATGCAACTAAACGAAATGAAATGAAATGAAAAAAATCTGCTCACTGCGACATAAAATCGCCATTAATTGTTTAAGAGCGCATCGAGCTCGGGGTGGTGGACAACAAACAGCAGCTGGTCAGCAAACCATTCAGTCTGTCAGTGGAGGCATAAATTAAATTAATATCCAGAGATCTACACATATTAATTGCATTAAAATCAGATGCGGGTATTTGGAAATATTCGCTTCGTCGCTGTCCTCGTCCACATCGAATTGTTCATGAATGTGGCTGCGTGCGAGCGTCATTTGCGACTATAAATTAAACGATTACGAAGATGTCATGTATTTATTTGTAAATAAACAGCGTGTATAATTGAAACACACACATGCACACACAAAACACAAATATTGACAATAAACTTTAATTTAATGTCGGGTTTCTGAACTACAAATTAAAATCCACAAAAGAGAAAATAATCATCAAAGTGCAATTAATTTACAGAAATAAATCTGTTCTGTTCAGTGTTAATCGTGAAAGAATACGAAATCCCTTTATTGAAAAACGGAGTAAACGCCAGCACAAGCAAGCAAATGAAAATGTTTCTTTTACCCAAAAAACTGCATCCAAATACCGGACAGCCCACTCTTTGGAGAAATTGACAAGAAAAAAAATTGGTAAATAAATAGTGATTTAATTAAAGGATTTTTCAATCTATTGTATATTATTTAGTTAGTGATGATAAAGCGTCATGACAAGTTACACGAATGATAAAAATTGGTGCTATTTTGGAGCAAACTTTTGGCGAGTTGCATCCTTTTTACCGCAGACTTAGTGTCTACTTGCACGAATAAAAAAGTCAGTATAAGGGACGACGCCAACGGACTCCAGGTTCACCAGTTGGCACTGCATCCACAACAAAATACTCTTTGCTGTTTGGGGGTGGGTTTGGTCCTTATCTTTTGAAAACGACATTGATGAACCCACTATAGTCCATAGCGAGTGCTGCAGAATGATTATAATTGAATGATGTGGATGTGGATGTGGATATTGTATCATGTGGTTCCAGCAGTGTGATGCTACATACATTCCACACAGCGATGCACTTTCTGCCTGAATGATTTGAGGTTATGGCCATCTTTTGCAGGGGTGGCTTCCAATAACCTTAACGCGTTGTGGGTTTTGCAAACTTTTTACATGAATCTGAGTTTACAAGTATTACCGTTATTATTCTTTATTTGAAAATACTACTTCGTTACGGTGCCACGGATCTGAGTAGTCAAAGGGCATCGCGTGACATAAGTTAAGCCATACAAGAAGAGGTCTGGTGGTTACAAACAGCACAATATTGGTAACCAATTCAAGTTACCTCTGGCAGAGACAACCAAACCCTAAAATTGTGCATACGCCATTTGCATTAAATAGTCTTCTGTGTGTCACGTAACGCCATTCTGCTGAAACTTCATGTCGTCTATGTCCAAAGCATTCTATTTGAATCAAAATTAAACATTAAACTATCATTGTTCCGCAGCGCTCGTTTTTCAAAAAGTGCGGACCATTGACAAAATTTTTTTTTGCGGATGCGTGGCCACATGGTGAATTTAATGCGGCTTAGTGTCGCTGTGTAAACACCAGTTATACTTGTTGAAATTCGTAAATGCACCACGTGGCTAAAAAAGATTTTTCGGTCGATGTGGGGCTCCTTTTCCAACCACTGCAAATCCAAGTCCGTTTTATCATTTCAACGAGCTGATCAACTGTGTCATTTTGCACGGTGCAGTGGCATCAGTAACTTAAAAATAGACAATAGATTAGACAAACGCCATTAAAACAACCAGAGGGCCACAGGCCGCCACCTCTACTCGTTTAAAATTATTAACCCTTTTACATAATCATACCCCTCACTCCTCTCTCCAAAGAAAAAAAACAAAATTGCTTATGATTTTATTTTGTAAAATTTCAGCTTTTTCTTGCTAATTTTTTTATTAATGTAATTTTTTCAATTTTTATTTCTCCGTTTGAACATTTCGTTCCTGTAAATATATTTTTTGGTTTAAATTATTTTTTTTACGCTTCTTGCCCAATTATAAAGTTCTATAATATTTTTTTTTTCAAATATTATTTGTTTTATTTATAAAACTTTTTATAGCCACTAAAACACAAGCAGAAACAAATAATTTTCATATTCAAAACTGGCGAAAAGTTTTAAATGCTTTTAAATAATTTTCAACACTTTCACACAACGACAGTGACAATTTTTCACGGATATGTGTAAAAATACTAAAGGCCATGTTGTTTTGCTTTTTTTTCTTTTGTTGCCAACGGCAACTAAATTTAATTATTTTAATTTCCGTCTGTTTTTTTTTCCAAATCTAAAAGTAGAAATTAGCAAATAGTTATGAAACTGCATAAATTGCGAATTTAAATTTTTGTTTCGAACACTTAAAATATCTCTGGTTTAAAATAAGTTATTGTTAATAAAATTATTGGCCATAAAAGTTTATGTAAAATATTTTTAATAACTAAATAAATTTTTAGCTCTTGTTATCTTATACTTAAAATAAAAAAATGTGTTGTTAAAAAAAGAACAAAATGTTTGTGTTGAAATTGTTTGACGATTTTATCAAACGGTTTCGACTCCCGTTTCACGATTTCAAGCCCAAAACTTTACAAGCTCTTCGGACAAGGTTGTTGGTTTTAATTGCGAGAAATACTCGAGAAAATCTTTATAATAAAAAAAAAAAAAAACTTATTATTGAACTACAAAGTGCAGGTTTCGTCAATTCACAGTCCACATTCAATAAATATTTCCCTTTTTGATAAATTCTTGAGTTAAATATGATAAAAAAAAGGATTCCAAGCCTTTCAAATGTAATTTAATTTTTCTATAAGTTCTATAAGTTAAAGTTTCAGCCAACTGCCTAAATTCTTTAACTGCCCAGGCAGCAAAACTTTCAGCAGACTTTTTGCAATGTTTGTTTAAGCCTTTAAATATGTTTTGTGCGTATCCTGGCGCGCTGGTAAAATACATCGAAAGTCTTAATGAAATCCGGCAGGGGGTTTTATTTGTCTTCTTTCTTCTAACGTTAATTGAAGACCCAAAAGACGGAAAGGATATAAAAGGAGTAAAATATTGATGGCTGAACAATGAAAAAGTCTATTGTTTAAACAAGAATAAAGTAAACAATTGTGGCGCCACCATATGTTGCTAATGAACACAAAAGTTGATGTTGACTCAAAGGGTGAACGCAATGCAACCATCCATCACGCCCACCATCTATCCCATCAGCCATCATACAATCAAAGTTATTGAACTTCTGTCGAACATTGACTAAATTGAGAATTATGGAAAGGAATTTGCAGGGGCTGCCTACCAGCTGCTTGTGACCAACAATGAAAAATGTTGAAAATCTTATTTGAAACAGTTCCGGTAAACAAGGATTTGGTTTTAAAATCGGAAATAAGGAGCCGGTGTAAAAGAGAGGACTAGACTAATCATTGCATTTGAATGTCAATTTTCACAAGCTCGAGGAGAAACAGCTGCCCGGTCTAATTGTCGTGCTCCTAATCATCTGTAAACGTTGTTGATTCCGCCATGCAAAATGTTTCGGGCAAAAATTTGTATGAACAAAATTTATGGCAGTTTTTGGTGAATTCAATTACGCGGTAACTTATAGAAATGCACCTTCTTCAGTAGATGTATGCAACATGTTACAGAAACAACGAAAATATTAATTGAAAAGAAAACAATTTCAGAAAAATTTCGCACATTCAATGAAATCCTTTTTTATTGACCCTCTTCCGATAAAAATATCGCCGATTTAGCGAAATATTTGTTAAAAGTTTTTGTGTAGAAGGACAAAATGTGCTGTTTACAGAACACGAATGAGCGGCACGTTTAGAAAATTTGTAGGCAAAATAGTAAATATTCCGTACAAATTTTCTAGGCGCGTTGCACATTCTTTTTCTGTAAACAGCGCATTTTGCTTAAGAATGTTCGAGTTGTCTTCCTGTCACATATTTCTCTAAACCGGTGGTATTTTTTTTCGTAGGAGAGTCAATGAAAATATTTCATTGAAAGAAAACAGACTTTCGTTTGCAGAAATCTGACATTTTTTACTTAAATTGTTCCATAAAGAAGAAATTTTTTAAAATTTTTTGAAATTCCATAATCAAACTTTTGTGATGCTTTTTTAATTTTCGTTATGAACACATCCATCCATCCATACATACATACATACATACATACATACATACAAATGTGTTGTACTTTAAACAGTATATCAAAAAAAACAAAGCTTTTTCAGCATTCAATCATCGTCATCATCGTAAGCCTTTCAACTTTGATTGAAAAGCTTTAAGGAAGAAAAGTTTTTCTCGCACCAAAACATTCCTCGTGGCTCCAAATGCGCTTTGAATTTATAAGGACTGAAAATAAAATAAAAATGCGTTTATTTATATTTACCAGCAAATTTCAGAGTTATGAACGAGTAGCAAACTTTTTTTATTGCACGCAACTTTTTCCTCAATTTAAGGTTTTTAGTTGTAGTTTCTTAATTTTTGCATGCATGTGCATGCACAAATATGTCGAACTGTTTGTACATCCCAGCACATGCCATTTGGTTGTTTTGTACGTATTGTTTTATTTTATTTATAATTTTTATGTCATTCCTTCGTTCATTTGTTCAATGAATCCTTTAGAGAGTACGACTACTTTACTTCCGTTTATGGCTTTTGAATTTTTCATGATGTCAATAAAAACGTTGCATATTTTTCATTTTATGCAGCATTTCAATATGCTGCATACGACGACGACGACTGTTAAAAGTTATGCCTGTATAAACATTTTTATGTACACCTTCGTTTTGTACGAGACGGCATTTGTGTTGCTGTGTGCGTATCAATTGTGAACTGAAAAAATATGTATATACGAGTATGGTTATATGGGTATAATGTTGGCAATTTAAATACAAAAATTCCAATTCCGCCTACACACAAACACACACATGCACACTATCCTGTGCGGCCGTTTTACAGGCCTTATGTTTTACGATTTCATATTAAGTTCTTTTAAAAGAAGGTTTTACGGAACTTAAGCGGCGCATTCGAGCCTCAAAAACCGGCTTGAAGGATCATGTCCAAGCCTGCATTATGCATGCACGCTAAAATCTGATTGCGTTTAAACGTGTTACGAGTCGCTCGCTACTTACGTGACTTAAGGTGGAATGCGAAATCTGGGAAAGGTTGTAGGGAACGTTCAATTCAGTTTTTCACTCAACTAAATTATGGGGAATTTATGCGATTTGTGTTTCGAATTTCGAGAGGGCAGAATGTCGACGTAGTCCGTCCAAAACAAACAAGAAAAACTAAAATTTTGTTAATACGCGAAATAAAAAATCATTATCGTGATCGATTTCGAACACCGAAGTGTGGGAAAAAACAAAAATTTTGTATATACTCGTATGTATGTAAAGGATAAATTTAAAATTCGTTAAAAGGCCGGCAACTATTTACTTCTGCCGAAGTTACGAATTTTAGCTTAAATATTTTCACACTATTAATTTGGACGAAGTGAAATCAGTGACGTTGTGGTTAAAGCTCTTGACACTGGATTCTATTTGCCAATCCTCGTACATTAAAACTAACCATTAGTCGAAACGACTAACATGTTAGAAAGCAATTTTTTTCCGGTATTAGGTATTAGAATCAAGCTGAAAATATCATTTTAGTAAGTTTCGAGATAAAAATTTTGATGCATTTTGTTCGGCGTCCTTCTAGATATCGGTTGTTCGATTCTCATCATAAGATTTCTCAAAATCTGCGATACGCGTGTTGGATTCATTGACAAGCTGTTTTTTTGACACAAATCTCTTATCACCCAGCCGCGTTTGTAAATTTAAAAATAGGCAACATTCACAGGAACTCCCCCTACCAGTCTACTGGATGGACAGAGTAAAAGTTCTTCGCGCGTCTTGTTCAAAGGCCCCAAAAACGTCGGCACTGACTTCAGTTTCAGGCATTTGTTTGGTCTTATTTGCCCGGGTGTTTTTGTTTCCGCCATTAAAGTTGTTGCATTTTTTTATCCTTAAACTTAAACTTTTTGTCCTTCGATATATTTCCCATCATGTGGGAGTGCAGCGGAGCAAGTGCACGTGTGTTTGTGTGCGGTTGCATGCTTTTGTGTGAGCGTCTCGCTATTTTAAACTTCATGCCGTCCTTATTGACAATATCGTCTTCTGCATGCGAAATCTATTGAGGCGTGCAGGAGAAGAAAAACTTTTTTACATCTCTGCGTCTGTCGTTTTCGTTGCGATTTTTTTGCTACATTTTCATTTGTTTTCTTTGCCATTTTCTCCGGTTTTATTTTTTTTTTGCGCAACAAACCTTGCAAAATGCATTGGCATTCATCTGATTCTTGTGGTATTTTAGCCCACACACGCACTCTTCGGCAACCTCTCCCACTCCTCACTAGCAGTTGAGAAACGTAGACCGTGGCCCCCAGTACCTTCGAACGTCTGAATGCCTGAATGCCGTCAGTTTTGTGGCAAAAATAATAAGACTTTATTAACTAAATGTCGTTGGGAAAATAAAGCTTGTTTGACATCCTGCATGTGGATGGATTAAGCAATCAATGAACAAATGAGGAAACGAATAAAAAGCTGCATGAACAGCATTTGAAAGAGAATCATTTATTTCTGTTTTATTTTAACTTCAAGTAACTCGCATTATGAATGCGAATAAAGTTCTCTTTTTTGCCTGCAGATTTTGGTGAACAGGTGAAAAAGAAAATAGCTTGTGCCCTCAAATGTAGTTAAAAAACTAAAAGCATTTAAAGTGTTTTAAACAAAATTTAACAGGATGCCGGGAAAAAATTCTTTAGTTCGGTCAAATCGAAGGATTGTCGATGGTGGAAAAATTATCTCTATTTGTAAATAAGAATGGAAATGGAGCTGGAGTTACTGCTTCTAATTTGGACTCCCACACTTCCTCCTATACTTTACCAAAGAGGTTGCGTGACCACTGAAATCACGGGCTTACTTTTGCAACCATTTTGTTGCTGATCAAGGAAGGGTAAAATGTCACGTCACGAAAGTGCCATTCGTTATATGATTCACATAAAAGGCGAATGTTTCTACGATAATTCCAGATGTAGTACCCGGCATCTTATTTGCAAACAAAACAAAACAAAAGCTTTCAAAGAGAATAAAATGGCAAGCAATAAATCCGGCGGTCACGGTGCTTAGAATAGGCATCATATTGTTGACTTAACATTTAAAAAGTTTTCTTTCCATGTTTAATATTCACGGTTTCCTTCAACACACATCAGTCGTGTCTATGAGCGAATAAATTTTAAGCCCAATAAAACTATTATTAATTACTTTGCGAAATTTATTAATTTAATTTAATCGCAATAAATTGTTTATTTTGTGTAACGTGTCTGCCAACCAGACCATTATTTTTTTCAAACCACCTTAAAACAGCAAAAGAAGCAAAAACATTTAATTTCAACAATCGATTGTTTATGCCTTTTAAAACAACGGACTATTATTTTGCCATTCATTTAAAATTGTTTTCAGTTCTTGGCCATAAAACAAAAGTTATTAAAATGCTGCACTTCCCAAACAAATAACAGCGAAGAAAGAACGAAGCACAAAAAAAAAAAGAAAGAAAATGTGGCAAAAGTTGCAAGTCCAACAATTTTGTTTTACACAAATAACCCTGATGTTAAATGGTGTGTGTTGAATGAGTTGCCGGCACAAATCGGACAAAAGCCAAAAGAAAAAAAACGCTACAAACAACAATTGTCCGGTCGAATGGACAACAACAGCAAAAGAAAGAAAGAAAGAAAGAAAGTAAATTGATGAGTTCTCTGCTGGTTGCAGTGGCCGGCAAGTGCCCTTCACTTTGAACTTTCAGAGTTTCATTGAGCTGTTTTGTTGGAAAACTTTTCGTTTATTGTTATTCCAAAGCAGACTGGAACAGTTGGCCAAAGAATGTGGATACGTTTTGTGAGCCATTCTTTTTATAAACATATTTAAATAATTTTTAACGAACTATTTCACTTACATACATTGTTAGTCTTATATTCCAAGAAACCCCATTTTATGCCGCCAGGAAATTTAAATTTAAAGTTATTAAGTCCGGCTCAGGTTTGAAATTGTGAGAAGCTAAACTTCCTGTCAGACAAACCTCTTCCCAAACTGGACTTGTTACTTAGATCAGCAACAAACGAGTTAACAAAAGTTATTGTAGAGCTACAAGTATTTCAATTTTGGAAAAGTTTCTTTTCCAAAAACAAAGTTCATTCCAAAGACAAAGTGGGCAAAATTCCACGCCTGTGGTCCCCCATTACCGTCAACATTGACAATGGCATAGTCGCGATTACGAGAAATAAATCACTACTTCAGTAGCTACCAAAGGCTCTTACTCTTACGCTTTTGGTTTTAAACCACAGTCAGAACGTTTCAGCCAAAAGTAGACACTTCAAGCTTGTGACCAACACCAGGATCTCTCTTCTTAGATATCCCAAGGGCTTCTTGCTCCGCGTTATGCCAATCCTTCGGTTCAGGTTGAGAAAGAACCTGAACAAATGAAGCTGTGCAGGAACTTCCTACTTTTGGTTGTCTCGCCTCCATACCCTCAAAAAGCAGAGTGCCCCAGCTTGGAATACTGCTAGGCAACACCTGGTCCTCGTGCGGTACACACATTTCATTATAAAAGAAAGCAGAAATATTTGTTCTCCTTTGCCTACCGTTCCTCTGAATGATATTGAGCGCATAAATTTAACAGAAGACTCCTCTCTTCGTTGGATGTAAATCTTTTATTATCAATCGGATTCTTTAAATTGGAAGAAAGGAAAAAGTTTAAGGGTGTTAAATCTGGGGAGTATGCCAGTATGGAACAGCAATTTGTGGCGCTATATCTCGTTCTTTTTCATATTAGTCCACTACGCTAAGGGGCTCCTGCTCATTGTCCTTATGGGGTTTTTTTCCCCATCGTTTTTTACTGGAAATCAATAAGGAACCTGTCCATTCGCCAAGTGTTCTTACACACTTTTCCCCTTAAATGACTGACACCGTCACTTCGTGGTGCGGCAGACACACCAGACATGTCGTGGTCTCGATTGGTTCAGTGATCTCTGTCGTATCTGGTTGAATGTTTCGTCCACAGCTATAAAACTGAGCAGAAACTTGTTCGCGGTATCGCTGCACCCATCATGCGGATTTCTTGTTATAACCAAAAGTGAAGAGTACTCACGTGGTTGAGAGGGCTGTAGCCTCAGCCAATTGGCGGTTCATTCATTATCCGTTTGTCCAGTATCATTCTACGGATTCTCGATTATATCGCGTGTCATTTGGTCTGGCACGACCCCTATCAGTTTATTTACATCATATTTATTCAACTAGTGATAGGAAAACATTTGTTACATTTACCAAATCCATGTTTTATTTTGTTATAGTCCCATTTCGGCTTAAGGAAAACAAGTCCTCAAAGTCAAAATTTTAATAAAAAAGTTTTTCTCGCAATACACATAAACATCGAAGGCTGTTTTTCTTGGCTGCAATTAAGATTTTTATTGAACACGAATGTGCCAACGGATTTCCCGCATTCAACGAATTATTTGTCCGAAATCATAATATAGAACTTTGAAATGGAATAAAACAAAGATGAATTTTTTTAAATTGAAATGAAATTTCCTTTATCCAAAAAAATAATCATTTGGCATTATAATTCAAATATGACTTCTGGCATATGATATGGATCTCCGGTGCCACTATCGAGCTCAGCTGAGAATAATAATCTATATATTTGGTTCTACGAGTCCCAAACTGTAGGCAATTGTTAATGACAAAATATTCCATTCAAGTTTTCCGCTAAGAGATCAACTTATAATTGAAACGCATGTCTTTGAAACTGTCGTCAGATTTTTTCGATGGCTTTGAAATTTAATCCTTAAAACGCCCAACCGGGTTTTTTTTAAGTGCGATTCCATTTGTCTATCCCCCCTGTCCTTTTTGTTCTGTTCAAGAATGAATCCAAAGTTAGTTTTATCTTGCTATTGCTAAAGTTACGAAAGTCTTACCACCAACCAATAACTGATGATCATATCCAACGACAAAGTTGCGATTGGCTGCTTCAAGACCCAAAGAAAGCAGCATCAATGTCCAGTTCAAAAAACAAAATACGAAGACCAAAAATAAATGCAAGTTTCTGCATTTACGATACAGCTGATTTCAGTTTTATTTTTTGCTTCATTGCAAACTTGCACAAATACTTTCAACTGAAAAAATAAATATAAAATCAGCAACGGGAAATACTGTACAAAAACAATAATCAACGGTAACATGAGGCCCCTTTTGAAGGCCTACTGTAGCTCACTCCATTTTTTGCTCACAGTAAAACCAAAGTAAAATGTACCGGCAAATGTCTTGCCAGTGCTTGACCTGCCAATTTAGTTCACTGTAAGACAACAATATTGTCAGACGTCGGACAGCCGTAGGAACACTCTAAGTTCCAACTGGCTGATAACTGCCGACACTGTAGCTTAATTTTTAATGGCAGATGCGTTTCAATTAATGCACCTGACAGTGACGCCCTTCGAGAAATATTTGTTCCCATAATTAGGAACTGTTGGAACTTTGTATAAAAAAAAAAAACATCTTTGAAAAATTTAGCACAGATTGGGGAATTGATTTACGTCAGCACCTCCCATTATGGCCTAAACTAGCGGTAGACCAGCCCCCACTAGAGTAAACTGCTGGAACGCTCGCCACCGCCACCAGGCACGCACAGGTGGCAACTTCTCGTGAATTGAATAGTCGAAATCCCAAAGTTCCATCAAGGCTTAAACAAACCCGCCTCTAGGTCTAGTAACAGAATCCGTTGCAAGACCTTGAAAAAATTTGGATTCACGAACGCAGATTTTTACTCTGGTATCTACCAAAGTGTTAGGTTTACATCGCAGCCAGAACGTTTCAGCCAAGACAGCCACTTCAATCTGTGACCAACATCAGAATGCCTAAAAGTATGCTGGGGGCAGGTTAATCCAGGTTCTGCTAGTCGGCCCTGAGTGAAAGTTCCAGAAGAACCTGCAGACGAAGTCATAAATAAAATTCCTAAAGCTTTGGTTGCCGAGGCTGCCCTTTCCTTCCACACCCCAAAAAGCATACTGCTCTAGGCTAAACCTGCTCCCCCTTGGTTGGAAAGTATCAGCACAAAAAGGGTCAAAGTCATTTTATTTTAGAAAGAAGAAACAATAAGGGCTTGTTCCACGATATCGAACGTTAACGTTCGTCAGTATGAAAATCAACACATAATTGATTTTAGAGCACTTTCAGAAATCTGAAAATAATCTTATCAGCTTTTTCACATTCAAAGTAAGGACGAGTATTAACACTCCATGTTGTGGAAGAGACGGTAAATGAAATTTTTATTTCGAATTCATACTCCGCCCATCTAATTCCGATAAAGATTTCATTGCAAGAAACTGCAAACAAACCTTTTTATAAAAAAAAATTAAATATGAAGATGGCAAAAGAGGATCATATCTTTTATGAGGCCTTAATAATTTCACCTTTCGATGCGCAGAAATGAATGCACAACAATTACAATGTACTTTGCATTTGAGTTGAAATAGTCTCAAACGGAAACAAATGTTTTTATCTGTTCATTCGCTTCGTTTTGTATATTTTTGTACGTGATTCATAATAACATTAGGGCGGCTTCTTATTGCATTTTTAATTCAAACATTGAAACCCACAGACCAACTCAATTTGCTTTTTAAATACAAACTGCATTTCAGTGTCATTGCATGCTTCACCCCACCAACTGCCAACGTAAGTTATAGGCGCCATTTTCGACCTAAACACGAGAAATGTGGTCCCGTCGTCATACAAACGTCAGATCAATATAATGATTGATAGTTTTAACGCACAGAAAATTTGTCAAAACAAGCAAAAATGCCCAAATTTAAACATAAAAATCGTTGAAATAAAAAATCTTTCAAGAAATTTCATTGAGAATTCCGTTTATTCTGGTAAAGGGATTAATTTTCTCCGATCTGCGAACAGAAATCATTTAAAAGCAAATATGTATGAAATGGCGAATAAGTTAAATCGTAATAAATATGAATTTGCAAAAATTAGGTGTTTTCTGAAAATTGTGTAATTAGTGAATTTTCCTTCGAAGGCAGTTTCCTTCCACTTATCACTGTAAACGACAAAAAACCTGTAGATTGATTTAAATTCATTTTCATGTGTAATTTATTGTCTTGAATATGAGTTTTGGTTTCGTACCGAAAGTCGAAGTTTTTGTTGTCATAAAGTTTTGAATCCTTTCAAGTACGAGTAGTATCAAAATCACCCATCATAACATTTTCAGCCTATTTTGCTGGTCTTCTGCTCACAATTAGAGAAATAAAGATAATAAAGAAAAAGTTACACTGATAATCTGAATATCAATTTAACATAAATTAAGTGTCGCCTTCAAAACAATCCATTGATGGATTTCAGCGGTTTGTACATAAATCATTTCCTCCTGGCGTCTGGTAACAACTTTGTTTCAAATTTTATAACGTTTCGCTGGGCATACCTCTGGCAGTCCTTTCTTTTTGATATTGATCCACAACATTAAGATCGATTTATGTTCGCGGTTTTAGAAATCAGGTGGGTTGGATTGAGAGAGATGAAAATGTAGCCCAATGCTTCCACTTCTGAAAATGCACGAGTATTTATTAAAAATTTTACACTAGCTGGAGGGCAGTTCCAAGTCTCCTTGGTAACGGTTGATGCGTTTGCGAACATTTTTCACATTCTGTATGCAGACACCCTATAAGATCCATTTTGTGCCACTCTTGATACACGCCTCACTGCCCACTGTGGAGCAGTATAAACATCAAGCGCACATATATTATATATTGAAGCTACAGATGCTGTCTAAAAACTAGTCTATTGCGTGCGGACACTCTTTACTCTGCCGTAGCCCTTGCAGGGTGGGCAGAATGGCTGTTGTAAGACACTGAAGAAAAAAAAATAAAGCCAATTTAACTGGATGAACTCGTATATAAAGCGTTGTGGCAAACTTACCCTCTTTTTAGTATCACTAATGAAGTTGTGGTCCATTGAGCTCTCCCTTAAGCTTGATTTGTTTCAGTCTTGTGAAGGCGAGAAATTTATAATAGTTCAGATTTATTTCGTAAAAGTATTTTTAGGGAATATAAAAAAACTTTTTGTAAAAAAAAATTTCAAGGTTTGAAATGTTAAAGCTAAAAATTCATTTTAATTGCCTTTTAAAACACTTGACGTTAAATTGTTTGCTGGGGTGTATAAACGCATACCCATAGTTACATACGAAAGTTAATGTCGGCTTTTGCATGTTTCTATTTGAGGGCTTTTAACTGCATCAAATCGAATGGAAAAAGCAAACACCACATGCGAATGAAAAATGAAAAACTCTATATATTTTTGTATTTTAAATAAATCTCAACAATATTATCAACGGAAAGGGAAGGAATCCTGAGTGGCAAAAATCCGTTTTAGTACGAAACTGTCACAGACATCAATGAATCATTTTTGGCGCACAGCCTACAATTGGGCACACAACAAACTCCTGGTAATAATTGCCAATCAATATTGGCCCAGTGGCGGCCGAAGTTACCAGACTCGGGTCCTCTTTGCTAGCAAAAATGGCGTCTCATGCTTTCAAGCAAGAAACCCTACTTAAATTTGTTGCAATAATATTCTACTTCAAACGTATGTGCATTCGAAATTCAGCAACACAAAAAAGAAAGAAAGCAAAACGTTGAACTATCGACATCATTTCTTGCTCTACCTTTAATGATGGCTTTTAAAAGGAATTGTAGTAGTTGCAGTTGGTAGCAGCACAAACAACATGTTGCCACTATATTTTTAATGTTTCTATGGCAAGAAAATAATAAAGAAAAAAACACAGAATGAATGAATATCTCTTTGGAACAGTATCCGAGTGCCAACCAAAACAAAAACTAAAAATCATTTTCAGCAAAACAAAAAAGAACCTCAAAAATAATGAGAAATGAATTCCAGAACAGTTGGTGATCTTTGTTGTTGTTGTTGTTGTAGTTGTAGTTGTTGTGGCGTTGGGCGTATGTGCAAAAGTGGGTGGTTGAGTGTTTGCAAGTATTAAAAAGTGATTAAATTCTTGAAAGTATCTGGTATTATTTTCATTGTGAGCCCAGGCCACCAAACACACCTTCTCTTATATCGTACACAGATATAAATATTTTTTCGGTATCTGTGTCATTGATGGTGTGTGGCCCACAATTACTTTCCTTGACAAAAGAATATTTTGCCATAAATTTGAACAAACGTTACCCATGATTTATTACAACGTCAATGAATGCACTTAATTGTTTTCGAATTATTCATTATAAAATTGAATGCTTTTGTTGGGATGTTTTTCCTTCGTTCTGATTTATTAAGAAGTCAACAAAAACCAAAAAGGATGAAGATGTCCTTTAATCTGCTTTTCAATCTCTCAGTTGATATTTTTTCATGCAATCGTTTTAATGTGTAAATGAAATGGCAATTGTTTTGCCTGCTGATATTGAATTGGACTTGTGAGACATTTGCCAGATAACTCGTGCGTCTTTTCTGTGAAACGTCGCTTCATATTGTAGGGCTCATCAACACAGAACAAAGGAACGCACATAAAAGTTTGCTTTTTTTATCTATCTCATGCTTTGATACCTTGAAAACTAAATGCGGCACCCCATAACAATTCGTGGACACCCCAGGGCCTTTGAAAAAATTATTCGTCATCGTTAATTTTAATTCTCCTGAAAGGCAATTGCAGACAAAAAATATCTATTGTTTCTTTATTTAACTCGTGTGCGTTGGCGACCAGTGACCAAAAAATTGTTTTTTTCGTGACGTCTGTCTAATCTGTGGCTTGTTACTCACTTCCTAATAACAAAGCACCGCCATAAGTTATACGATTAGGAAGAAGGTTGCAATGGTAGAAAGTTTATTTGATGCGGTCGAAATCAAGTTGGTCGATTCTGTAAACAATAAGTCAATACCGCCGAGAACACCGCCGCAGTCCTAGAACGTATGCACCATAACCCAAAACGTTGGTGAACAGTGAAATACGATTTCTTCTTACCTAAATTGAGCGGTAAGGACGTAGACTATATGTGGTTCCAAAATTAATGCACATTTTGAATGAAAGATTTGCGAGCGACACGATGTAAGTGGCCATCCCACGAGACTTTTTCTGTAGTGTTTCTTGAAGTCAATGTTGTATGCCAATAAGTTGCAGTTGAACGACGCCATCAGAGTGGACATGACAGAGTCCGATGTACAGATGTGGCAGAGTCGTTGAAAATTAGACAACTTAGATCCGTGCCCCCGTAAGATACCTTGACGTGTATTTGAGTGATCCTACACTCCATTTGCAATGACATACGCGTCTCTTTTATTACATATCCAACCAACCGCCCTATTGAAATCTCCTTTATAAGACATATGGATGGACTTTTTATCCGTTGCAGTAGGAATGAAAGTGTTCATATTGTGCTTGACTCAAGTTTGCGCCAAAGTCTACCTCCAATTGGTGAACTGTATTGAAGAATGTTTCGCGCATTAGTTTCTCAGTGATGATGTCAATATAAGTCACAGTTGATTAACGTAGTTTTATGTGCTGGAATATCTTTCTCACCCAGGTGCTCCTGAGCTGGTAGCCCAAAGTCTCAAAGGAACATCTATCTCCTAACGAAGAAGAGGAAGCTGTAGCAAGGCAAAAGTACTTCGAAGGCATTTGTACCACCCAACGTAGACCGACCACTACTCCTGTATCTGCCAAAGGCCCTTCCTGAATTTTTAAGTTTTAACGTTTCAGCCAAAATAGTCACCGCAACCTATGCCTAACCCCAGCATTCCGGTTTCAAAACATGCCAGGGGCAGCTTGGGACCTGCACTGCTAATTGACTTTTGGTGGAGGTTTCGGAAAAACTTGCACAACCGAAGTCGTACAGTAACTTCTTATAGTTGTGGCTGCCATTTGAAGGAGAGGCACCACTTCCCCTCTATACCCTGAAAAGCAGAGTGCGCCAGTTCGGAATACCCCAATGCAAAACTTGCGCCCAAGACGGAAATATTTTCTGACTTAAAATACGAGCGATTTTAAAATGACTGATATATTATAACATGAGTGCTAAATAATAGATATATTTTTATTGAAAACATAAATTAAGAAATTAAAATCAGAGGGCTGCAAGTGAAAAATATTGTTGTGGAATATCTGAAGTCATAGTCCTTATCAAATGAGGAACTTTATACAGTGTTATTTGATCTAGACCTTTTGCTGCGCTTTAAAAACTTATTGTAAATATTCGTCCATAAATATTATGAAAATAGTTTTGCACAGTCACAGGTTTTGAGGTTAAATAAGAATAAGTGATGCTGGAAATGATGGCCTTACTTTGGCTCAAAACAGATTTTGGCCTGGCCACGACATGTGGTTTCAGCAGAACGACGCCAAACGACCAATTTCCTCAAGTTCACTGGCTTTGATCCTGCTCACACACGCTCACGTTATTGAGGCACAAAATTAGGCACGACTAAACGTGCTGCATTTGTTTGATATTGTGTCCAGCTGAAAAGATCCAACAAATTAAGGAGTCCCCATGCTGTTTAATTTTGTGAATTTCTGATATACCGACAGCAAAATGGGGGTTGCCATATTATTGCATAAAAGATACAAGTTTAGAAATCGTTCATCTGCCGCCAAAAATATATGAGTTAAAACCTTAACAAAGTTGCATTTTTATTACAGCGGCTGTAATTGTAAATCACTTTTATTTATTTATATATTTTCTGTTGCTGGTGTGGCACCGTGTAATTTATTACCGAATTAATTTAAATTACGCTGCAATTAAAATATTCAGAGTTCACGTTGACGTCATGACGTGACATTTTATAACCTTTTGTGTTTAAATTCAAATAAGTATTTTATTTAAATCAGTTTTTTCATGTCGTTAATATTTACTTACATTTTAAAATTTTGTATTTAAAATAATGTTTAAATTTAATTTATTATTTGTTTGTTTAAATCGAACTGCTGTTGTTGTTGTTGTTTTTTGTAAACGTGGTCGTAAATAAAGTTGATTTTTATTTGTCATCTTTTTTTCTCTATCGTTTCAGGTAAATAACAACAAACGACGAAAAAATCTATAAACTATTTATTTTTTCCTCTACAGAATTGTTATGGATTTTTATTCAGGTAATTGTTGCTATTTTTTTTTTATTATTACTTACGAGGGGTGATATAATTAAAGGCAAAGCATGGCTTTGAAAAGCTTAACTCGCCTTTGGGCGAACTTTGGGGGGGGGGGGGGGGGGGTGTCAAGTGGCATATTCAGCGCCTTCGAGTGAATAACTTTTGGGGGGAACATTAAAAATAAATTAAACGTCAAAAATGGGAATTTTAAGAATTTAGGGTCAACAAATGGATTGGCGCTTTATTGTTCATCACAATCACATTCTTGTTTTTTTTTGGAGGTTGCAAGACTTTGCCAAAGGCTTGTGAAAGGGCAATAAAGTAAAGACATATTTAGTGCGTCACTCCCCTCTTCTGTTTCAATTGTATCCCTGCAGCTTTTCTTATTCTTCTCCTTGTACATTTTTGTTTCTAAAATCGATGTCACCTCTTTTACATTCTTTAAACTGAGTGCTCAGTTCTAAACATATAATCATTACCATCCCTGGCTTGTAGCAGCTGATATTGAAAGAACTAATATGTACAAATATTAAGTTTATTTTGAAGACATTTAAATTTTGTGTTTTTTGTTATGCGAAAGTTGAATGACGCTAAACTTTTTTTATAGCCCACTGCATCCCAGTCGCTAAAACTTATAAATTTTTGAAATAAAATAAAACTTGATTGCTTCATATCAAAACTTTAATTGCTTGTAAACTTCAGTTGAAGCAGTATAATTTATTTGTTAAAGAATTAAATAGACAAAAAGACGGTGAAAGAAATTCGACTGGTTTTTTATGAACAAACAAAGAAATATTGCGCAATATCTATTGTATTTTGTTATATCGGGTGTTTTTAAGGGCTTCAGAACTTAAAATATTAATATATCTAAGGCAGAAATATTTTTAAAATGAAATTTTTCTTTTTATTATAATCTGGTAGATGATTTCATGGTATTTATTTTCTATATATGACTTCCGGCATACGAGTGTCTCCGGCCATTTTTTCTCATTTCTCAGTCCCATTTTTTTAATACTTTCTCCTATAAATTTGGCCGTACGTTGTCAATGCTGGCATCGGTATTGGCTTCCAATGTTGCAAGAGTTGCTGGTTTGCTGGCCTACACCAATGATTCATCTTAACAATAATGCACAGGCGTTAAATCGCACGAACGAGAGGACAGTAAACAGGACCACTTCTGGGCAGATGGTTGCCACCCAACAGATTTTGCACTAATTATATTAAGAAGCGCCTTACGTGGGAGTTTGCGCCGTCTTTGATGTTGAGGTGATTAATTTTGGAAACAGGCATGGCTCAATAGTGCTCACCAGTCACGGCAGCGCCAGCTATTTGCTCATTTCGATGATGCCACCAGCGTGTAAACTGCACCAAACAGTCAAGTTTAATGGATTTAATGGCGATTGCTTAATGGAATCGTGGCAATTTCACTTAATGACGTGGACTTTTTACCAGAAATGAGTTTCATCACTAAACACAATTCCTTGATAAAAGTGCTCAGCTTCGGCCAATTTCAAATCAGCCCAATCAGCCAAAATGCGACTCAAATGATGGTCGTATTTTATAGGTCGGTAGCACTTCGGCATCTTCAATATTTCACGCCTATAGCAGCAAGATTCTCTGCTCTGTCGCGTTCATAGTTTTGAATCACGAAGAGTAAAATTAGTAAGAAAACGATCACTAACTGCCGGAATTTGTTGTTGATTGTAAAATGGGCGAAGGGCTCTATGAGCCGCGCGAACATATTTATCTTATTTAAAGTAAATTTCCAAAATTTAGAAGTGTATATTTTTGGCGTTAAACGATTCCATGCTGACTTTGCAAGCTTTACTGAACAGCCCTAGTTATCGATATCGATAGTTGGTTTGCAGCTTCAATAACACCCGATACGATATAATATGGGAAAAAGTTGAAATAAACAATGACAAGTTACTCAATCTTTATCCTTTCTACACTTGTTCCGTAAAACTACCCTAAAATTTTTAATTTTACAGGGCCCTCCTAAAATTTCGCTTTATGTGCAACAAAAAAATACATGATTGTGGTGAAAATATTGAATAGCCAACATATTTGTGGTGTTTCAAAGTTTGAAATTCAAACACATAAGAATTCGATAAAATATCATATCAATTCGTTGTAACAATTTCTGTGGTCTTTTACCATAACAGCTTAAGTCAAGATAAGACGAAATTTTTGGCAGATGTTTTAATGAAAAACTGCATTAAATCAAAATTAAATCAAAATTAAATCAAACTTAAATAAAAAATCATCTATAATACGAAACAGAATTTTGCTCTATTTTTCTTCAAATTCATAAAATTGAATCCACTTTTTGCCAGTTTTAAAACTCGATTTAAGCTGTTATGATAAAATGCCATAGATATATTGTAATATTCCGGTTTCGGCAAGAAATCGCTACAACGAAGTTACCCTCGTAGGATCATTTTTTTTTTAATTTTCTTTATTTTAATGTTAAACAAAAACAAATTCCAATAAGATGTTGACGACTCTTGCGTAATTAAGTCTCAAAGTGTTCGTTTGTTACTGCTCAACAATAGGATATAATTCACTAACTGCGGTTTTGTAATTAATTTTTTTTTATCGAAATAAAAAAAAATTCGAAAGACTTCATGTGTCACAAAAAAAAAAAAATAAAAAAAAAATAATCGATTTGTGTATGAAAAACTGTTTGATAATTTTTTGCTGGCAATAATTTTCATTTGTTTCCTCTGAACTTGAGCGCAAAAACAAGTTCAACTGGATTTCTTGACAAGTGAAAAGCGAATACACGCAATTGCACGTGCCCTGCTATTATTCTATAGGTGCGTTCGCATTCTTTTACTGCTTGGCACCAGTGTTGCTAAATGTACAAATTTTTTTTTGGTTTTCGCAACGTTGAGCAGTTTTGAAGTTTTTTGTTTCCAAAATCAGATTTCGCAGTTTTTGCTGTTTTTTTTTAATATAAATTCTTTACTTTCAACTTTTTTATTTCTGAAATCTTAATTGTATCCCATTATTTGTGAAACAGTAACGTTTTTATTACATAATTTTTTTCGCAACACTGATGAAATGATTTTCTACATTGAGTCTAATTTTATAATTTTTATTTTAAATACACAACATTAAATATTTGCCTTTTAAGCCGTCGTACAGCTCTTCTTTGACTTTCGTTTTCTTTTATAAATATTTAAGTATAAAACTAAATCCTTGTTTTTTCTGCTCAGCTTTAATTAGGCAGTTTTTTCACTTGAAAAGCAAACTTTTTATGCCAAATTTGCAGATTTTGTAAAAAAAATTATGGCAACGCTGCTGGGTACTGAAAATTCCAGTGTCCGGATGGAATACTATATCTGATTTTATCTGCTAAATTCTTGAAATCATTTGAAACTAAAACTTTGTGAAGGCCAAAAACAACCGCAAAACATTTTAATTAGATTTTATTATTATTTTTCTTGTCAATGTTAAAGGGTTCTTGAAAGAATTTGGTTAAAAAATTGAGTGAATTTTAAGTTTTTTCACAAAATATTTATTCATGAACTTTTTTTTGCAATATGTTCTGCTATGAATTTTTTTTTTGCAATATGTCCTGCAGTTGTCAGCTGTTCGGTTTTTATCTCCGTGATCGTGGTAAAAAATCATTTGCCGTCGAGCAAAGGCTTTTGTGTTATGTGATGTCCCGACATAACGCGAGAACCCGTTGATAAGTTCACCAAGTGGGGCAACCCACTGTCCACCGGCAGGTGCTGGCATAAACCAATTGCACGATTTTCAGAGTTATTCTCAAACTCAAAAACGAAGAGAAGGATTTTGAGTCCAATATCATCAGGAACCTTCGATTCTGGTGCTCTGACAGTGCCCGTGTGATTAAAAGTACTGATAAGCTGGTATTTTTGTAACGGCGGCATCGGCAATGCGGTTACTGACAATGGCGAACGCTACAGGGCCATGATAAGGGACTTTGTGGGTTTATACCAATCGCGCCTTTTAAGACGAATGTTCGGCATGCGAACAGCTTTAATGATTTGTTTTGCATGACACTGTACTCGTATATAAAAATTGGGGTATTAAATAATGAGCACAAATCTTCTGCATCAATCAAATTAAAAAACTATTTTCCAGAAATGTGAAAAGAAATAATCCAATAAAGAGGACTGATATTGATGCCGGTGATTTTTTGCATCCATCGGTACAAAAAAACAGGGCAGTTTCAAGAGCCATCAAAATATTTAATTTCATTTAAACATCCTGCACGCGCACATCTATTTTTCTTTCTAATCTCCCACAAAAGAAAAGCACAAAAATAAAATTGGAACGGCTGCTTGTGTTTTGTTTCTTTTTTGTTGATGTTTTTGTTGTTGTTTTCGTGCTCGTATTTGGTTACTTAGTGGCCTCATTAAATTGAGTTTTAAATGGTTGGTGTTTGTTTACTGACGACTTGACTGCAATTATTTTTATTGTTGCTGTTTCGCTTTTTGCCATTTTTGCCATTTTTTCGTTTTTTCTTTGTTGTTTTGGTTTTTTTTTTGCCTGTTTTGGAAGGTGCATGAAAGTCTTTACTTTAACATCCGGCGGTTAAAATAAATTGTTTTCCATCATTTTGCCAGCAACAGTGGACGATTCAAAAACTTGTGACATTTTAATTACAAGGTTGTTGTCGTTGCTATTTTCTTTCGAGACACACACACACACACATGCAACTGTGTATGTTGGGAGCATGAATAAGCATGTGTGTGCTTGTTCATGGCATGTGCGCTCGTGTTCGTGTTTGCGTAAGTGTGTTGCTCCCTAAGTTGGATTGGTATTAATGATGTTGAAAGTGTTAATGAATAAATCGCTTTTATTCGTTTTTGCAAGAATTCATTTTAATCACACCCTCTTCAGATGTTTTTCTTATTGCGGAAACAAGTCTGCGCACACACGTACCATTAAAAATTTAAACAGAATCAGGTGCAAGTATTTTCAAATCTGAACGAACGTGCTGTTTAATTTTCCAAGCAGGAAGTTAAACGTTTTCAAGAAGATCTTAGGGGGCTGCGTTTAAAGTGACTTCAGTAAAACAGAAGGACATCAATTCATGAATCCTAGTTTTTGTTTGTTTAATAAATGTTCCAGTACGATTTTGCTTCGCTACTTTACAGACTAGGGTGTGAAAGGACATCGAAGTAGACCATCTTCATGCTGACATCCTGGGAATTATTCCAATATTTTATGCTAATTAACTGATAATTGTTATGGACTAAGAGCTTCTAAAACCACTTCCTGTGCGCTTATTGCATCTTAAGTCAAGGTAAGCCGTGTATTGCTCTTAAGTTATTGGAAATTGCATGGCCAAGAAATTGAAAAAATATATTGACAACCATTTGCGAACAGATTTTCATAATTCCATTTCAATTTCAGAGATCTTAGTTGAGGTTTGGCCATTAATTGATTTCTAGACAAAGATATTTCTGCCAGCTAAAAGTAGCCGGTTTCCAGCAAGCAGTTTTTCTCCGTAGTACTTTCAAAAGTTGCTACTGCTATTTTTCCTTTCAAATAGTCTTAAAAAGCCTATTATGGTTTCGCAATTGTTCTGAAAGAAATTGAATCAATATCGTGGGAATACCAGTAAGAAAACAACTGTCAGTAAAACAGCTGTCTTTTAACAACAAAAAACAAACCAAAAATTATGAAAATTCAAGACTTCAATTAAGTTAGAGATTTGTGATAACCAGTTCGTTACCTCAACGTTAAAAATAAATGCTTTATTCATGAAATTTTGATGCTGTAACTCTTTGATGTTTGAGTCTTTTTGGCTTCTTTTGGTGGAAGGCGTTCAAAGGATGAGCAAAGCATTCTACAAAAGCATATATTCTAAAACTTTGCTATAAGCCGCTTAATAGTCCTGCACGTATGAGTATTGCTCAAGGAATTTTAAAGTATGAAATTACTCATACGCCGGCCACAACAAATTTTTCCTAGCAAACATTTTTAATTTTGGAAAAAAAGTCTGTATCCTGTTTGAGATTTTGCTGGCGGCACCAATCGCCAGAACATGTTTATTTGTTTGCAATAATAATAATAATAATAATAATATGTCTTGTTAGGGGAAACATAATATTGTTGCCACACTATTGGAAATTCGTTTCAGTTCAATTGCAGCTCAATTCCGCAAATTCGATAGGATAAAATCTGAATAAAATCTTTAACAAAATATTAATAAAGTTTATGCCGGTAAAATATAAAACATTTAAAGATTTCTCTTAATAAAAATGTTAAAATTATGCATTAAGTTTTTTTCTTCATTCATTTATTTGCTGCGGCACACAAATACGGCTCGTGGCAGACGTAATTTTACATGTAAATTTGTGAGCAAATATCAGTCAGTCGGAAACATATAAAAAAAATTAGACGTAGAAGTCGGATGTGGCTTGCGGTAGCCTTTAAATGTGTTGTGGCATCTACAACACTATTATTTATTATTTTATGTCATTGTTTGTATCAGCAATTCCTAATTTTTTATACTAACTAACACTAAGTTATGGTTTTTTTAAACATGTTCGTGCATGGTTTTACAGTGCGTTGCAGTGTTGGAGATACGCTGCACCGAACTGTTGTGAAAGTTTAAACAATTGAATTCTTACTGTCACTAAAACTTTTTTAAATACGATAATTTACTGTTTGCCTCAACAAGACTCCTGGTAGCAGCAAGCAGAGTTTTGTTGCAGCAACAACATTTAAAGTTACTTTTTTCGTATTGCATCCACTGTTAGACACCGATTGAAAATAAAATCGTTTGCATTGTTTCTGTTTTAAACTAAAATTCACTGTCTTTCTCTCTATTGTTAAACTGGTATAAAATCTTTTTTATAAGAAAAATTTTTTTTAATGAAAATAAATGTCGAGTTTGCTGCTGCTAAAACTGAAAATCATAATTTTGTAAAAATACACTTGAGCACATTCATGACTGCACATAAAAAGCAAAATATATGCATGTTCGTTCTTATGCTGCAAATATGTTGCACTATTCATAATTTAATAACACAACAGGACTCAAGTTGTTCTAGTGCAAACGTTATTGAATGGAGCTTAAATTTCAAGATAGAACAGCAAATTGCACTTGAAAGCGGATACATGTTTGCGGGGGAGACGCAACACACGCATACACACACACTCAAAATAAATTTAAGACACAGAGATTGAGTGTGAAGAACTGTGTGTGTTCTTGTGGATGTGCGTTGTTCGTGATTTGTCCGTGTTATGCGTGAAAGAGTTTAAGATATTTGAAATTTAAAATACGTGAGCATGGCAAAAGAGGTGCTTACAAATCTTCTAAAGCTAATGTTTTTTCACACACTTGCACACTTGCCAACCATTTTTACATATTTAAGAGGAATAAAATATCTTTAAGAAAACATTTCCTTTTTGAATTTACACTCATTGAAATGATTTTATTTGGGGAGGCGCTTGCAATGGATTTTATAATGTTGTTTAATTTGTTGCTTTCCTTTCTTGGAAGCTTAAAAATAACCATTTTTAAATGTTGGTCACGCCTGTAATAACATGATAAAACATGTTGCTTGCATGAATGAACATGATTAAAAAAAAAAAAAAAAAAAACTATTGAGTGAGCCAACGTGATACTGAGATTTAGTAAATTTGTCGTGAGTGAAATGGTGTGGTTGAAAAAATGTTCTACAAAAGTGTGCGTGATGGCAAGCTGGAAAAGAGCCACGTGCGCATTTTTATAAACCTGTGCTAACAACTACAGAGCGGCAAGTAAATTTCTAAGTTACGCCAGTACAAGCAAAAAAAAACTTATTTAATTAATTTAATTTTCTTAAGGAGTCTTAAAAATAAATAAATTTTAAAATCTTAACTTTTATTTGACTGGCTTTCATTTGTTTGTTTCGCAAGACTTAAGCCTGCAAGATCATTTACTCTAAGTAAATTAATTATTTTTTTAATTCTCACAAGTTTTAAGTATTAAATTCTCTAATTCTCTAGCACAAATCTGTTGCATAATAGCAGCTGCATCTATACGGTTCTATTACAGGGAAACATTGTATATGTGTGACGGCCTAAAAAAGCTACATCTTCATCTTGTATTGGAAACTAAACAGGACACTCCAATTTGTTACAGACTCGGTGACGTCAAATTATTTGTTCGGTTTGATGGAGAAGCAAGAAAAAAAACATAAAGAAATTTAGAATTTTGTACTCTAAAAACTTGATATTTGTTGTGGGTTGTTGTTTAATTTTTTAAGTTACTGGAGATGCAGTAGAAAAAGCTGTTTTTCAGTAGTGCAATATGATTTTAGCTGCATTTTCCAACTCTTCTCTGCAAAGTCTCATCGTATTTTTGTCCTGTGTAAAAGTGCGCGTGTGTGTGTGTGTGTGTGTGTGTGCACTGAAGTACGAGTACATAAATGCAAACACACATGCATCTGTACGTATGTATGTACGTCTCTGTATGTGGGTCAACAAATATGTGACAGCTTGGGATGACTGATGGCTGAAAAAACGAGTACAAAAATAGGAAACCTCATGCTAAAATACGATTCATGTGATTTTCATATTTCATTTATCATATTTAATCTTCTTTTTTTTTCCTTCTTTTATGAGCCAAAAAAAAAAAAAACTACTCAAAAATAAATTGCAACCACAAAGCATGGAAAAATACAAAAAGATCCTCATAGTTGAAAAACATTTGAATGGAAATGGTTGCAAAAAAAAGTTGTCTGTTTTAAATGTTTTATTATTATTTCTGTTTCTGTTTTTTTAATACTTTCGTTTTGTTGTTGTTTTTTTTTATTTCTTGTGATAACATGTTTTTACATCTAAAAATACATTGAGCCGAGTTAAACATCCTTTTGGGGAATTGCAGAAATTGATGCTTAAATCCTTCTGTTTACTTTGTTTCTCGGTACGTTTTGGACAAAACCGCCTGTAGTTGAAAGAAATACATTTAGTTATTTTCTGTCATATGTGAGAGTTTTGCTTTCATTTTGTTGAGCAATTAAAAAGGGTTTTAAGCTTTTTTAAGCGGACACAAAATGAAAGGATTTCTATAAAAAAAAATTTAAATTACGGAAAAAGAAGAAATGAATTCTCAGAATGTACAATAAATATGTAATTGGCATTTCGTTTTTGTTTTGCAGAAACCATAAAAATGTTTGTTACACTGCACAACAAATTATTGCATTTGAAAGTCGAAGTAGCACATTTGGCGTATATCCAGCCATTAATGCATATTTTGAGCTTTTCAGAATATATGTACAAATAATTGTTGTATTTGTAAAGCTTGTATGGAACCCTGCTCACGATTTTTAGACATATTTACACATTTTTGCTGGCGTTTGTATGGCTCGGAAAGGGTTTTTGGAACTCGATTGAAACATTTTTTAAATTTGTTTATAAATCACTGCTCGCTTCGTAAAGTTGAAAAGGTGATACTTGCCCCTATTTCGGTAATTGCTTCAAAATCTTTGTTCTTTTTGTAAAGCTCGTGTGAATTCGTTTCCTTTTTTTCTAAATTACACAAATAATTTTCGTGGCTCATCTTGTCCCATATGTTGTTGTTTTGTCAGTATTGGTTTGAAGTTTCTGAATTACTGGGGTTGTACGGCTCATGTATCGCATAAAGTTGATGTAAAATTCGTAAAACTTTATACGAAACAAATTCATTTGCATTTATCGTCAGGCACACATTATTGTGTAATTTTATGTTTTAAATGTAAAAAATTATTTAATTCGTTATTTGTGTACTTCAAGCTTTTAAAACGAATATTCAAATGTTGTTTCTTATTTGGTTTAGACTTAAATCGTGTTATTTCAAACTGAAACATAATTGAAAGAGCACTGGAAGATACGGAAAAAGCGGCAATAAAAGGAAAGTCTGTTAAATCTTAAAGTGTAGACTTTCTGTCCTGTGGCAAATAGTTGTTTTTCTCTCTAGAAATGCGTTAAAAATCACAAAATAGGAAAAAAAATTTTTTTAGCGATATCAAAAAGTGGGGTATCACATAAAAATTTGTTCTTCGGTGGCGAAAAATAACTCTTTTTGTGGAAACATTTTGGTTATTCGAAGTACAAGGAGTAGCAAAAAGTCGGTGGAAAAGAAATGACAATTTTCGATATTTCATCAATGAAATGAAATATTACGAATTATATTATTTAAAATTAAAAACAGTTCAAACCGTTGCTTACAAAATAAAATTCAAATAAATATAAGTACACAGATTATGGCCCTATCTGACAGTGGACCAAAACGCTTTTGAGTGAACTGGTCGACGGTTTACCAACGCCTCCATGTGCCAGGTGCCAGTATGTATGTATGTTCATGGTACCTAATACAAACCCCCTTGCTCGGGCTTTGTAATCCCTTCGGCTACCAAATCCCCAGACACTAAAAAGAAGACTAATCCCCTGAATTGGGAGGCCGGACTTCAGGCCTTAACTAACTTGCCTGTACATTCCCCGCCATCTAGTTCCTTACAAAACCAGAGCCTGGTGCATGTCAACAGCACCGCAATTAATAATATTGGGGTTCCGGTCCAGTGCGTCCCTTCACTCTTCCCACCACTTCTGATTAACTTTTCGTTTTTAAAGCCCAAACTGCAAGTGTTTGTGTTGGAATAGGTGTGAAAATAAATTTTACATTTTTAAAACCTAGACTCGAACCTGCAATATTAACAAACACTTGTATTGGATATGTCCATTCGGTACAAATGTAACGGCGCTTGGTATATTTCTGAGATGTGCATCATCACGCAGGACTTTCAAATGGGTAAATAACTTGGATGATATTTCGCGCAGACTTAGATTTATTTCAATTTACAATAACTAGGAAACGAAAGATGAGCAAATTTAGCAGCAAGATGTCCCAGCAGTCGCCGTCCTATTGTATTATGCTGATGTGAGAAATATACGCCTGAAATCTATTTGCTGAGGAAAAATACTAATCTTGAGTTTTTAGTTGTTTTTTTTTATTTGCAAACCTAAAAGTATGATTCACATATTTGAACCGCATATACTCGTATGTAGGTCAAGTGTTTTTATTTTACTTGTTTAAAGAGCTCTTCGAAATCTGGCCAAAATAAAATAAGATAAGAAATTCAACAATTTTAAAGAATTTTTACTGTTAAAGTTTTAACATATTCTTTTTTTGTTTGCTTTTTTTTGCAGATTTAATCTTCACTTGAATGAAATAAATTCATTTCCAACAACGACTTTTTTCTCAAATTACGGTAAGTGAGCAATTAAGCCGTTCTCTTTCTCTTTTAAAAGGCTCATAAGCTGTACTTAAAACAGGCAAGAAAGAAGAAAAAAACAAGTAAAACTAAAGGTAACCAAAAAAAAAAAAAACAAATTAAGTGTTGGTATCAATGTCACGTCATGTGATTATTGTGCATTTGTAAGAGTCTATTGTCATAATTATATTATATTTTTTTCTCAGGCGAGCGCGCACAACTGTCTTACTTTTTATTTAATTTTTTTGTTTTTTGTTATTTGTTTTTTAAGTTGCGTATTTGGTTACGAGAGATAATTAAAAGACAAATTGGCAACTGTCAATTAACTGGAATTAATGAACAACGAACAAACAACAGCCTTGTCTCATAATTTAACTTATTTTACATTGAAAAAAAAACGACAAAATTATGGCGAAATGGGGGAACCATGGCAGAAAAATAAGACTGTATGAAATCGAATATGATTGAATAAAAAGCCATTCATGAATAATTACATATGGGCCTAGAAATGTAATACGAGCAATAACGTCTGCCTTAAATAACATTTGAAATTTAAATGTTTTTGCCTTCAGCAAGTCGCCGCAACACACAGTATTAATTGGAATTGTAAAGCAGCAACTGATGATCGTTTTTCAGGCAAGACACAAAAATGGATAAAAACTATTCTATCGCTATTAAAATATATATCGAATTAAACTAAAGGGAGTGCTTTTTATAGAGTTATAAAACTAAGTGGGCAACAACGCTTCCAAATTGTATCCTACCACTATTGATTTATTGAAAGAAACGTTTGATAACCGCATGGTTTCACATTTTGGACCCGTCAATTGGCCTCCAAGATCGTGCGATTTAACCGCGCTAGACTATTTTCTCTGGGGACAACTGAAGTCGCCAGTCTAGGCCGATAAGGCTGAAACGATGCGGCCACAAATGTTGAAAAGACTCATCCAAAATTGGACCTCCAGATTAGACTACGTCCGAGCCGACCGTGATGCTCATATGCCATTCTTATAATATTTATAAATATTATAAGGCCAGAAGATTAAATTTCATGAAAAATTTAAAAAATTCATTCTAAAAATTCCATTGTTTCTAGTAACCCGGTGACCAAAAGCGTCCAGCCTTCCAGAGGCTTGCAAAAGTTTCCAGTTTAATTAAAAATTAAATGATAAAAAAAAATGTTTTATTTCATTCCCCCAAAAATTCACTAAATTCATTCGGTTTTACGTTTTTAGACCATAAAATAACATTTTTTCTTGTCATAAAAACCACTCACGAACTTTCTCTAACTTGTCCAGTCCATATTCTGTTGTAGGATTTCAGTCCGCCTTCTATTTGCCGCTAATGCAAATGGTTGATACCAGTAAGTTTTATTTTTCTGGCAAATTTTTTTACTGTGAAAACGAAGTTGCAATTTTTCAGTTCCAAAAATTCATATGAGAATTCGTGTTTTACTTCACTTTTCTTAGCCACTGTTTGGTTGTGTAAAGAAAAACTTGATTTGTATAGTTTTCGCCTGTCCCAGGATGAATGAATTTTAATGTTGTCGAAAAATGATTTGCGAGCTATTTATGAATTTTATTCTTTCCAGTTAATTTTTATATTGATCTTAAAAATTAATAAGAAAAAGAGGCTGTTTTTTTCATTTAAAATATATGAACATACATGTGTTATATATACATGTCGAATGGATAAAGGAAACACTATTTCGTTACCCTCATGATGTCTCTCCACATACGCTCGCACCCAAAATATATATATTATCGCAAAACATACTTATCTCAGCATTTTTGGTTGGTTATAAAAATGCAAACGGCATAAATTTGGTGTGTTTTTTTCTCCCAAACGAGTTAAAGTTCACAAAAATAAAGAGATTATAACATCGCCATGGAAAAACTTTTTGTAATATTTTCTTTGTGACTGGTTTTGCATGTTTCCTTAATTTTCTTTTATGATAATGCTGCTTTCGCCCTTTTTGCGGGACCACAAACGACAAGTTTCGAAAACAAAAGGACACTTTAAAACTGCAAAAGGAAATGAAACAACTTAGTAACACTCCAGAGCCCACAAGCAATGGAGGAAGTAATCTTGAAAGACGTTTCAAACAGAACACTTTGGCACAGTTTTGACAGTGATGATTATTTTAATGCATTTTATTCTAAACCTTTTTAATAATAAAAATCAAAACAATCCGGGCAGAACGGAAATACAAGCGTAAGCAATTTCTGTGGAAATGTGGTAACGAAAGTGTAAAAGTGTAGCGTCACATTAAATGCAAGATGCCATATTTAAAAAAAAAAATTAAAATTGACTTTCTTACTTGTATATTCAGCCAAACAATTAATGCAAATCCTGCTCTTCTATATTCTACATTAAATCCAGAAACTAGTTCTGATTCTCCTTCAGCAAATGTAGGACGATTAGTTTCAGCTAAAGAAATTCTAAATCAAAACTAATGATATAGGAAATAAATTAATAAATATCATATAAATATTTGATATTTATAAAATATTAATATATTATATCTATCAATTAAAAAAATAAAACTTATTAAAATCAAAGCTATTCCAACTTCATAAGAGCTTCGACGAGCTACAGCTCGTCGCGTCATTTTGGAAATTTCCTTTAAATTTGGCGACTTACCTGACTTTTTCAATATTAAAAGTAACTACTTTTCTACAGCAAAAATAAATTTGTTGCTCCTTTTTTGTGCCAATTGTAAATGTATTTTCCTTTTCAACCGGATTTTTGCTTCTGCAGTAATATTTTTTTTTTGAATATTAGATACAGCGTTTTACATTTCCTATAACGATATGTTACATACGTACATAACATGAGTTTGGAATATCACGTCATCTATGAAGACGAGGTGACCAAAAGGCACCAGAAACAGGGCAAAACTGTTAACGTGTTAATCTTGTTGCTTTAATTTTCGTTGGCTTTTGACGACATAAAAGGAAAATAATCCAATAGAACTGACAAACTCTAAAGTTTCGGACAAAATATTATTTCGGGTAGAATTATGTTCATGTAAGTCAAGAAAAATTATTCCTTGTGGGCGTTCGTTAGTAGTTGTGACTAGATCGTCACCTGTACGATAAAACTACATGAACAGCCCACCCTTCCGACTTGCCCTGCAGGCATATATTTCAAACGCTTGGCATTGTGTTTGTTGGGTCACGCTGTGTGCGATAATGTGCAGAATGTTTACGTTTAATTTGACATATAGTAAAGCGTAAGCAAAACTTAAAAGAAAAAGAGTTCAAAACTTAAATAGGCCATTTATCAAAAACGTAAGTAAAATTGATGGCTCTGTTGGCTTATTCAGGTCGCTTGTGCCTTCTGTCTCTTCCTTTTAGGCTTTTTAGTTTAGTTTTTCTTTCACTCTCTGCCATCAACCACAGCAATGAAGCACAGACCGAACGAAGGTGTGGTGAAATTGTGGCAAAAGGTAAAAATGATGGACAGACACGTCATTAGTCTGGCTGTGTGCCTCTCAGTTGGTATGTGTGGTAGAAGAAAATATGATATATCGTGGTGTGGCCCGTGTATCTACATACATACAGCCAAACATATTTATTTCTGTGAAGAAGTTTTAGACATTCTCGAACATATTTACCATTTTCCAATAAAAAAAAAAACTTATGGGCTTGGCAATTTTATGAAAACGTTTGCAGTTTAAGATCTTTTTGATTGATTCGAAACATTTTGTTTATTAGAAACCAAAGAAGAACAACAAAAAATAAATCGTAAAAAAAATAAAAACTTGAAATCTTGCCATATAAAAGCGTTTGCCGTCATTCATCGACTGTCATGCAGGCATTAGTCTTGAACAATTCGTGGTTTTCCGGTTTCTTTATACCTTTTTCCAATTTCACATTGAACGTTATGAACGCATTCTCCGCTTCAACAATTAAGAAAGCAATTTTTTTTTGTGTTTGGTCGAACGGTTTCGTTTTTGTACGTGTTCTTACACAAATAAGCGTCAAAGCTTCAAATTTAAGAAATAACTAAAATAAAGCACAAAAACTGCAGAATTGGCAAAAGTACATCCAACATGTAAACATGATTAGAACAGTCTTATACTTGTAAATGAACATGCATTTGCATGTCTGTGCATGCACATTTTTTCTTGAATCGCATATTGCGACACATTTAAACGAAATGTTTCCTTTTTAAAATCACAGTTATTTCACCACATATTATAATAAATGTTTGCGTGTGAATGTGTGCAGCTAACGACATTCCTTCCTTGATATGTATGTATGTATGTCATAGGCAACGAAATGATTTTTCGTATTTTCTCATTCGCTGGATGTAAGCAACTTTTAATGCCATCTCAAAACCTGGACGGTTTCGCGCAAATGACGAATTATGTGGACCATTTGCAGGAACAGCTTTGTCAAGTTTTTGTGACATGTGGGGCGGCACATAACACAACTCGCAGGTGCATCTCTTACACAACAAATGTATGCAGTTTTGAGAATTTTTCTAAAGTTTATAATAAGTTTGAAGACAACTCACTCGAGTTTTCGAGTACCGTAATAAGCCTGATTAGTTAAAAAAGCGCTTAAAACTCAATAAACTCTGGCTATAAAGAAAAGAAGATATTTTCTAATTTTGAATGAACAACGTCGTTCTATACAGATGTCTCTATGTGTCTATTGTTGCAGAGCAATAAATATAACATTTATCAGTCCATCTACTTATAATAAATCCATTATACTTATAAAATAATATTGTAGCATTTTGAACTGGAAACCAAAAAGTCAGTCTTAAAGGCAAACATATTTATGGTATTAATTTTAATTATAGTAAAAACTGAAACTCTGAAATACTTTATGCAAATATTTGGTCTTGGGAAATTGATTGATGAACATATAAATATTTATTTGCCGCTTTGTGGGTATTTGCAAAATTCCTGGAATTTTGTTAATCCTTGAACCTTGAATATTGTTACAAATAGTTTGAAAAGTAATTATTGATTCTCTTGTTATAAAGTTCATACTCAAAGTTAAAAGATGTGGGTGCTGGTTGCATGCAGCATCATGATTTGCATTTAATATTAGTGCACAATTACAAATTCGGTTCCAAATCTAAAGCAACTTTAATTTTCTTAAAAAAATATTTATTTAAATGTCTATATCTATTTTGTTCACTTCAAGGTATTCCCCCCACCAGATATAATCCACTAGAGCCTACAGTTTTTTCTTTTCTTATACTCGAAGCAGTTCTCATATGCAATTTTTTGGTTTTACCCTGATTCGGTTTTTGTCTCCTCAATTGTTGCTAAATGCCATTTTGGGAACAGGGAAAAGTTGCGGGGACTAAGTCTGGCGAATATGGTGGCTGTGGCCAGCGTATGCTGGTTAAAATCACCCGCCCCCTGGAGGCAGGTTAAGCGCTGACGATTTTACACCCAGTCAAGGCACTCTGCTTTCCGGTAAATAGAGGGGAAGGGGTCCCTCGTTTAGCACGGCAACCAAAACTCTAGGAAGTTCATGTATGACTTCAGTTACGCATGTTCTTCCGAAACCTTCACCAAAGCTCAATTGGCAGAACGGTGGCCGACAAGACCTTTGGCTTTCTGGGTCGGTCATTTGTTGCGGAGCCTATCCTTGGCTAACAAGTTCTGGCTGTGGTTTAATCCTAAAGGCGCAGCAAGAAGAAAATCTTCGAGGTGCTGTTGCCTTGTGACAGGTCTGTTGTAATGCAAGGAACTAGATTGAGGGCAATGCCAGGCGAGCTGGTTTAAGGCCTGATGTGGATTTCGGGCTACCAACTCAGGAGCCTAATCATTTCTCTCCTTCTGGGGAAATGTGTGAAACAGAAGGTATTAGATATCCGGAGCTGTTTAACCAGGGGTTTGTGATTTGTGTCGTGTAGCATATTATGAGAATTTGCCCCTGTGTGAGCCTTGCAACCCACATGGGGCCTGTTCTCTGAGGTGGATTTGATCCACTGCCAGATGTCAAGGCAGGTGCTGGAATAAAATCAACTCCAAAAGCAAAAACGCTTCATGATAAAAATTTGCGAAAAAATTAGAGCATCTGCTCTAAAAGTGACGTTTCTCCATAACAATTTTCTTAATTTTCTCAATTTTTTTCATTGGCTGTTGATGTGTTCGGGCGTCCAGGGCGAGCAGCGTCATTCACATCTTCTCGACCTTCCTGCCAACAATTTCAGAGCGCAATCACCGTTTACCACTGTTAATATTTCTTGTGGCTTTGAGCACTTAATTTAATTTTTTTTTTTTTTAAATATTATGCCAATTCTTTGAACAGACCTCGTACATGTGCGTACTCAGTGACGACATGCAGCCAGATTCCGGTTTTCAATATCAACAAAAATAGTTACATAAACCGAACAAAAGTTTAAAAAAAAACTGGGCTACTTTCCCCTGATTACACTGAGTAAAATCCTTATTTGGTAAAAGCAGATCTTGACAGAAGATGAGGTTTTCAATTCCTTGAATAAGTGCAGCTTGTAAGGCGTGGAGTCAAATCCTTCCACCACGAAGTTGTTCTGGACAGTTCAAATTGCCACATTTAGAACTTCTTTAAAATACTGCGGCTGACATTTTCGATTTGTCAGTTCGCAGACCGGATTGTAGGCAGGTTTTACCGATGCATTCTACTGAAATTTACCCGTACAAGTTTTATATGTATAACAGCCGCTCAAGGACGGTTCTGACCAATTTCATAAAGTGCAATTCTCTCGGATCGACCAGTTTCGTGTGCGATTTTGGTATATTTCAATACTATTTATTGTGGCTATTACAAAACAAAAATTTTATATTATTCCTAAAGGGCCCGCCAGGAAAGTTCTTGTTGTAAGCCCCTTGTTAGTTTAGCTGAACAATATAAATTCCTCACTTTTACTATACACTGTTTATGGCTGTTAAAAATATGTATGTCGGAGTATTAAAAAGTTTCATTTGTAACTCTGGATAATGAAAAGAAAGTATTCCAGCAACAAAAAAACTCACAGTTGAGTTAAAAGGAAAGATGATTTTCAAAACTATTTTGTGTTGTACATTTTGTGCATTTGTTCGGTGACAACAAAATAACTTGTTCGATTAATTTGAAAACTATAGCAAGTCCAGCATTTGTCTCATAGAAATTCGATTAAATAGGGACATAAAAAATATTTATGGCCACAGAAGAAGAACGGAAAATGTCATTTAATACCGAAAAAGAGTAAATTGAAAACAATTCGTTGTAACAAACAGCAGCAAGTCGAGAATTGAAATAGAAATAGAGAAAGAGAAAGAAAAAAAAACAAATATTTTACATCTGTTCTTCCTTTTGTTGTTGTTTTAAATAGCACGTAAACGGATTAAGTGGATTAAATTCAAACAAGTTACAATTGACAGCTAAATTCAAAGATTTGTTTTTCTTTCCTTTTTGTTTTTTGTTTTTTTTTTTTTTTGTTTTTGTTTTGTTCTATCTCTGGCATGTTCCGTAAATTGCGATTTAACCGGCAAAATAATGAAATGAATTGAATGTATAAAACACAGGAAACAATAAACAAAGAACACGATTAGTTTATCAACAGCAAAAGAGATTAAATAATTGTCATCACATTAAGCGAAATTGAAACTGTTGGATTGTGAAGCAAATCTGTTGAAATCCGCTGTAAATAATAAATAATTAGAAGCGTATTTGCATTTCAATTATTCGCTGTCCATATTGATGTAATAGATGATTTTTCATGTTCTTTTGTATGCGAGGGCAGGTATTATGGTGTCACACTTGTGCACAACTATTCCTTAGGGAGACTGACCATCTGGACTGGAGTTGCTGACTGACTTAGACTGGCCCTAGGACTTCTTTTGACAATTTCTCACTTATGTGGTCAAAGAAGAGTTAAGAGTTACTACCTTAAACCTGAAAATGTTGCCCGTACGAACTATTTTTCAGTTGTACCCAACAGCACACAGATAAGGTTGGTCAAGTGGAGGACCTGCCGTTAGGACCTTTCGATTTTTGTTTCTCCAGTCGAAATATTGTTAAGGCTGGTTGACATCTTTTGTGCGAATTTACCAGCAGCGGCTACCGCCCAAATGATAAAATCGTTTCATCCAAGTCAGTGATCGCTAGTTTTAAAGTCGTGATAATCTGCCTACAAAGAGTATTTATTCGCCGTACGATGGAGAAATTTGAGTCCATTTGAGGCCTCTTAAACAATGAACGAAGTTCTGAGCGCCAATGAAATCCAACATCTTGCGAAAATATCGCAGCTGCTCATGGGAGTGGGTGCACGAGGCAATCGATTTTGCATCACTCACAACAACTTTGCAACTTGGGGAATTTCGTTTCGTATCTAACGAGGCCAGGAACTGAAGGTACAAGTAAACGAACATAGAGAATGTGTGCTCGCTGAGTACGGCTGGATCCTAACTTTCAGTAGTATCAAAGAGTCGCCTTCGGTGAACAGGCTCATGACGTACGTGAATTAACAAAATTTGCTAGTTTACAATGTTATTATTTCAAGTGAGACCCAAGGAAGTCTCCAGTGGACTAATATTTCATAGAGTTCGACGTTGGTCAGACTATCAAAGGCATCAGGCTGTAAAAGTTGATGACTTCCAATGGCGCTTGGTGTCGCATTAAACATTTATGTATGAGCGATTTGTGTGTGTTAGTGGTGGTGGGGTGGTGGTCACCCACCACCACAGCCATCTTCACAGAAAATATCATTAATCCAATTCCATCTGACTGAAAGACTCTTTACTATATAATAACTGAATCAAAAAGCAAACGGAAGTTTGTTTTACAACCACTTACGGGCTAAAGATTAACTCAATTTAACTGCGGTGTTGAATAAAAAGCAATTAAGTCAACAGAGGCAGTAGCGGAACCCAAACAACTCCAAAATATTCTAAAGATTTCAAATATGTACATTCGGGCCAACAACCAAAACCTTAAAAGTTTTGTAGTTAAACAATTTGAATAATTTTTATTGAACGCATCTAATCAAACATTCCTCGTAACACCAACAACTTTGTGTGTCCGTACGTGTGGAATGAAGTCTTTAGATATAAACTTTCGAACACGTACTGGAATACATAATTGCCGGGGCAAATGTGATAATTCGTAAGGAATAGCTTGTATATTCTAAACGTTACAGAACATACAGTCACACACACAATTAGACACACACACATACACACACAGCAAGAACACAACGAAAGTCACAATGACAAACAAACTCAAGCATAATTACGTTGTGGGTGTTAAATGTCATTTATCTTTTCACTTGTCTGTCTGGCCACATTCCAGTTGGAACGAGTGTTTGATATTCATTCTATTGAATTGTGCTCTCAGGCTTTTGTTGTTCTTTAAGTAAAAATATTTGAAAGCTCTCATACGGAACTGTCAGTTTTGAGTAAAATTAACAACTGCAACATTAACATCAAAGATATTTAAAGTCTAGCCGACTAAAGCTGCTACTAGACGTTCATCTTTGGATAAACAACAGAGGAGACGAAAAAAATAGTACGATCTGAGTTTTACACACAATTAATTTTTGCAGCAAGCAGAGATAAGAAATTTAATAAACAGATTTTATACATCAAATGTAATTTGCTTTATAACGCTTAAATTTTATCTTGAGTGCTATACGAGGGCGGTATGAGAAAGTTGTGGGTTTTTTAAAATATAAGAAGTATTTTTCGTCTAAAAGGCGCAAAAAGTCAATCGAGTTTCTAATTAATTATTCTGGCAAAATGATAAGATATCACGAGGCCTTTCCAAAACACACTTATTTCAGTGGGGAACTTTTCGTTCGATCCCAAACTTTTACCAGCCGGTTTATGAAGTGGAAGGCCCATTGCCCCCGAGTACTAGTAACAATTTCTCTGTGCTATTTAAATAAACCCTTCTTGATGTGGCTCTTTTTTCCAAATATAGTTTATTCTACGCATTTGTGCTCCGAGCATTAGGCAATATAGTTCCCTCAAAACAAGATAGGAAGCTTGTTTGCCGATCTCACTTCAAAAACGAAAAGAAAAGTAATGAATATTAAAAAAAAATTCGCTTTGCTCAAACTGGTTTTTGGACATCGTGAGCAGGATTTCAATTAAGTAATTCTCGAGACGTTTCTGGCATGAACATTTTGTAACAAGGATGCCGAATCTTACATCTCAAGACCAAAAAGCCCAAGCGATACCAGCTTAATGTATTTCACTGCACAATTTGTTAAGCGCTGAGTGTTTGTTTTTTAAAGGTTCACAGCTAACAGTTGGCAACACTGCATTATTTGATAGTTGCTTTTTTGTTTAGTTTGCTTTGACATTTCATTATGGATGTGGAAACTGTTAGAATTTCTCATCAAAATAATAATAATGGTTCCTTCTCTCAACTTATTTTCTATAAAAAATTAAAGGGCTGAATTTTCGCAATGTAAGAGTAGGATCAAAATTCGATTCACTCACTTTTTTTTGGCAATTTACCTTTACGGCCTACGGCGCAGGCCATTGTTCGTTAATCAGAAATTAGTTCACTAAAATTTGCTTAATTTTCTGTTTAAAATATTCTGTAAGACTTGACATTTGGCAGTAATAAAATAAAATCCTTACCTTTAGTGTGGTGGGCGATGTGAAAGAGAAGGCCTGCAACAGTTTTACAACAAAAAACGCGAAGTGTTCTCTTTAATCTATTACAAAACTGGCGTAGGCGATGTGAAAGAGAACGCCTGCAACAGTTTTACAATAAAAAACGCGAGTGTTCTCTTTAATCTATTAGAAAACTGACGTAGGCGATGTGAAAGAGAACTCCTGGAACAGTTTTACAATAAAAAATGCGAGTGTTCTCTTTAATCTATTACAAAACTTACGTAGGCGATGTGAAAGAGAAGGCCTGCAACAGTTTTACAATAAAAAGCGCGAGTGTTCTCTTTAATCTATTACAAAACTGACGTAGGCGTCAGCGATGAAAATTACCTTAAAAATAATGGACAATCAATATAAAATGAACCCATTAACACCTTCTCTTCCTTATGTTTTAAATTGAATGATTTTTTAAGTGCAAATATTGCAAAAATAGATTCTTAAACATTTCCTTTGTTGCTCAAAATTTATTAATGTGTTTTTTCTCTCTGTCTTCTAGATGACTATATTGGACAACAATATGGCTATCAAGGACATTTTAAAGTTTAGACAACAATGCATGTTGACAGCATTGAAATTATATATCACAGATTTTCAATTAGAAGACTTTCAAGAATTAAATGATGAGACCACCAGTGCAAAAAAGCGCATTACAACAAAATGAAGCACACCGGCTGCAACATCACCAGCACACGCATAAGCATTTACAACAACAGAAACAATTGCAACAGCAACCGGACATTATAGCAACAAATATAGCAGATCTACAACAAACGGAAACGATAGGAAAAAAGTCTAAATTAGAACAACGCGAATTGCTTGTGGAGAATCATTTAAATAGCGCCTGCTTTGCTCAAGTACATGCTCATCAACAACAGCGCCAGCAAAACCAACAGCAACAGCCAATATCAAGGGAAACGCCACTACCACCACATTCATTGCCAACGGCACCAAGAACAATAGCGCGCAAATCATTGCCAGATTATTATAACGATTGTTATCAGCAGCAGCAGGCACACCAGCCGCATCAACGTACCCTTTTGACAAATAGTGGCTCCGAAAACAATAGAAGGGATTCTTGTGCCACGATTGAATTGCTTGATCTCAGTACATCGCCACCCTCGATTAACGAAACATTGTTTCAAACCCAAACCACTTCGGCTGAAGTGTTGCAGAACTGCATTCCCTCTCTGCACAGCTCAAACAATAGCCAACAGCAGCAGCAGCAGCAACAACAACAACAGCTACAACGCTTCTCATTTGCCAGCCAGTATTCATCACGTTCATCGTCCAGTGACGACAGCAGCTCACTCAGCCTAACGACCGGCAGCGGCACTGGCAGTGGCACCTTACCAGCAGTAGTGGCTGGTGCAGCAGCAGCCAATTACAGTTCATCATATCGAAACACGTTTGACGATGCCGCTGAAAACTTCATCATAAACTTTCCAGCCGACACTTTACCGCTAGCGCCGATTCAATCGTCACTTGGTGTACCGCCGCCCAGCGATTATTGCCTGCCACTATCCGAGACAGAACCGCTTCTGACCAACATCGAAGCCACCGTCAATGACAAGCAACGTTCAATCTACTTGAACAAGAACAGCGCTTCATTAATCTTTACACGCAAAGATTTGTCAGCAACTTTATCAAATCCGCAATCAAAAGCCGCACCAACATATCAACAACATCACTGCAAATCACAATTACAGTCCAAAACAAATAACAATTTTAATGGAACGGCAGTTTCTGGCTCGAAAACACTGCCAGGAATTGCTGCGGCCACTGAAAACAGTTGTGTTGGCCCAACGACCGTAAGACGCCAAAACCATTCCACGTTACGTTCGTTCTCCGAGGAGAATTACAAGCGTAAACCTACAAAGCATTTACCAGCAACATATCATCAGCAACATCGTCATAGCCTGCAACTTAATTACAATAATAATCTTGTGACTACAACAACTTGTGGCGCATTTGCCAACAATAATCATTGTTGTGGTGGCAGCAGCACCGGCACCAGCACCAGCGGCGGCAGCAAAAGCTTTAGTGCTTGTTCATTCAATTCAAATTCGGCTGTTTTGCATAAAACCCATCACAGCTATAGACCACAACAACAACAACAACAAAAACCCCAGCAACAACAACAACAAAAACAAGCCCAAACAAATTTAAACTCAAATTCAAATAATTGTACGACAGCAAACAACACGGCAGCTGCAACACGTAAACAATACGCGTACTCTTGGTACGCTCCCGTCTATAGTGCGCTTGAGGAGGAACTAGAACAAGATTCTAGGGTAAGTACAGTTTAATTATGCGACAACAAACCAGTTGAATTCGCATGCAAGAGCATGTCTGCGTATCATATAAATGCACATGCCGTCGTAGCTAATTCACAAGTGGCTGCAATTTGTGTTGTTGCAGTCATGCATGACAGCAGCAGTTGCGTCTTTCCGTAACAGAGTTCAAGCTGCATTTGAGAAACTTGCACAAATTCATGTGCTTTTGTCATTTGACGTTATAAACACTCTAAAATGTCAAGCGCTTTTAGAAGTGACAGACGACTTTCGCTGGCCACCACATAAAATTTGTGTCATAGTGTGGAAATCGGTTTGTGGCACAAGTGGTCTCAATTTGGCATTAAGCTGTTGTGCGTACAGTAATGAGTTTTATTTTCAATTACACTCCGCCAAAGGCAAACATTTAGAAAAGAAAGGCAAAACAACAGATCGATGGCTCGAAATTCAGACCCAAATTGAGTAAGACTTTTTCAAACTAGAATTTATCGTTTAAACGAGTCTGACTGTGGCTATTCCATTACAAATTAATTAACAGATTAGGCAATAAGTTTAGCTTCTTGTCTTTTAACTATTACAAAACTGCCGTAGGCTTTTCTTAAACTCGCTCGTACCAGCGTAAGAGCCAGGCAAGACGACTCTTAATTTTGGAAAAGTTTGTTCCTATTGTCGGCATTTACTTTTAAAAAATATTTGCTGAAAACTCAGTAAACTTGGAATTTCACAAAATATCCTTGTTTTGCCGAACAAGCATTTCCAAAATCATTATTTTGTCCATCTTTGTAATAACTTTTGCACCCCAATTTCCTTCAGCTTTAATCTTTAGTCTGGGAAAACTACACCGTTCCATAAAATAAACATTTTACAGTTCATTTTCTAATGTAAATGCGTTTCGAAATCTGTGTATGTATGTCTTGGAAAGTGAAAGTACTGATCGCGATTTTCTAGCTTAGCTCGGTCTTAGATTTTGTAGCATCATTAATATTTTGACTGCAACTCGTCGAATCACGCGAAAACACACAACATTTCTCACGGCTATATCTCATAAACCGTTTAGGTTTTCTCCCTATATATAAAATAAATCCCTAAATATATATATTCTTGTTTATATTGCATGTGCTTCGGTTCTTCAGGGAACATTTGATTCTCTGTTAAGTTCAAAACACAAATTTATCTGGCAGCTTTAAAAACATCTTCGGAAGATCTCTCGCATTCAGCAAAGAGCTAAAAAGTAAAACAAGAGCCTTCCTTAAGAGCCGTGTTTCGTAGAAAATACATGTGTGTGGACACATGTACAGACATATTATTTTTTAATTTATCAATATGTCTTCGTTACTTACACGGACGGCCAAATGTAAATGTTTTTTTTTGTGATGGTCAAAAAAACCAGTGCATTTCGATATTAAATATCATATTTCAGAAAATTTGTTCAAAAATGCTAAATTTTTATTTTAGACACGCAAAAACACTTTGGCGCTTTTTTGTTTTGTAATGAAAAAAAAGTATGAAATGACAATTAATTTGATCATGATGAATATATCAGGCCTTGAGATCCGATATTTACAACATGAGGTTGCGATGATGTTAATAAATTTTGTGCAAAACTAAAGAATTTTCGTTATAATATAAATTGTTTACTCTGATCCCAAGATTTTCCAATTCTCTGTTACGAGCTTTGTAAGCAAAAATCTCGCCCGGCAACACTGTTCTTTGAAAAAAAAAACACAAAACGACACTTGTCAATCTTTCTTTTATTAAAATTTCGTAAGTTCTATTTTTAAAATAACATACAGACAACTGACAGAACTAATATTATTTGAAATATTTCAGGACTCCTCACCAATCCACAATCTGGCCAATACAAAGAAACAGCACATTCATCAATACCATCAAACTCACAACTCAAATTCTTTGCTAGCGGCAACGAACGAAAACGAAACTGAAGCACTTATAGAAAGCCGCCAAAACTCTATTATTGAAACGCATCTGCCATCAAATAGTCTTAAGCGGGAGTCGATAGCGAAGCAATTGCACCCCACAAAGTTATCCTTACAAAATACTCGTAATTCCTCTGGCAAGAGGAACCAACAGTTGGCCAAAGGTATTGCCAGCAGTAGTGGCAACGATATCGCCACCGTTGAGGAATTTGCAAATTATGAGTTGGAGGGCCCTCATGCAGGCTCATTGGGGCTTGCTGGGGGCCCGCAGCCTAGGCGTATACGTTTTGGGAATTTTCTCAAATCGTTGGTGGGCTTACGACCTTCAGTTTCAAATCGCAATAGTAATAATGGCATTTCCAGTGCTTCGAACTCCACCACAAATGCTTCACATTGCGGCGAAGACACGCCGCCAACGACCATGCCCTCATCACCGGAGATCACCGTCACACGCACCCCTTCCGAACAAAATATGGTCGTTATGCGTGATCCCTCTGGGTATCGGGAATACGACGCCTACAGTAGCCGGGAAAAGTTAGCAAACGAAAGAGTTGACAAGGCCGGCAGCACATCCTCGCTTAATGTCATGCAACAGAAACTGTGGAATATCGTGCGCAGAGAGGGAAGTGCAATAAGTCTGCATCAGGAGAAATCGCATTCGATTGTTCACTATACAGGTCTCAGAAAGTGCGAGACAGTTTTGGCTCTAACACGGCAAACTGCAACTCCTTGTTCACCCACAATGGGTGCAGGAGCTGCAACATCTTATTCAAGAAATCGCCTAAGCGAAGGTCACTCTGCTCGGCTGTCGCACACGGGAAGCGGCATTTTCAGTGCCACTGGTGTGGAACAAATACGTCCATTAAATCGACTGAGAAATAGTATTAGCAGTATGAACAACACTTGCTCAAGATGTTCCAGTCTCTTGTCGCTGGCTGCCTCTAGTTCCAGGTATTCATTGAGTAACTCTCTTAACCCAATGGCTCATACTTCCCAACAATATCTACGCAATTCTAGTAACATAAGCAGTAGTAATATAAGTAGTACATTTAGTCGCAGTCGTGATGAATCTGTTGATGCTGGATTGCATTTTACCGTGAAACGCAATAGTCGAATATCGGCTGTGGGGTCACAACGAAACTCGAATTCCGGCACCAATAGCATAGCTGGCAGTAGAACACCATCAATGACCTCACCCACGACAACCACCGCCACAACCGCATCCACAATTAAGCTTACAACACCACCCACCGATAATTCTTTGTCCGTACCTCTGCTGACGCCGCCTCCTCACAATCCTTTCGTTACATCACCTGTTCCAGCACCAGCACCAGCACCAATCCTCAGGGAGAGTGTTACCTTCCCCACTGAAGCATCATTATCAACTCCGCTTACAGTCACATCTCTGCTAAGAGTCAGCAACAATGAAAAAGAAGAAGCCTCAAATATCAATGAACACCAGCATAAATTTGTTCACGGTAATGACAATGACAATGATGTTGATGATGATGCTAAAAATGGTGACTGTGATGTGATAGATGGTGTCTATAAAAACAACAGCGGCACCACCAGTGGTGGTAGTACCATGAACAAAACCTGCTCTCCATCTTCATCATCCTCCGCCAACTGCTCATTCATGCCAACTTCACCAGCGAACGTGACTTTATCAACAAATCCAATGGCAGCAGCTTCAAGCACATTTCTCGTAAACGAACCAGCTGCTGCAGCTCTACTGACAACGACACCCACAATACAACATTGTAGTGCTACCAACGATCTCCTCACCATCACCAATGCGCCAGACACACCAATGCAGGCACTGGCACTGGCACCGGCACCGGCACCGGCACGTCCTTTCCAAATGTTCACGTGCAAGTTGTGTCTTATCGACGTCGACGACGCCACCAATTCAACAACCTTGCACCAGTGTAGCTGTCACTTTTGCACAGAGGTAAGTTGCTTTATTTGTTTGCTAGACCCAGTTTGTTTGGCTGCTGCTCTGCCATTGCCACTGCCATTTGGCTGGCTGTGCACCATTGAATTGCTGACTGGCTGACTGACTCCTCCATGGAGTGTAAATTGTTCGTGAGAATTTATGGCTAGAAAACATGTTTTCCGTTTTATTTCTGTGTTTGTGGAAGCATTCATTCTATTTGGTTTGAAGTGAAATTGAAGAATAGATATTTCGATGCGCTTTATTTCGTTTGGCCCAAACTCAAATTGAATTTATTCAATAAATTTTAAGGTTTCGGCAGTATGAATAATATTTTGTTGTTGTTTCATGCTCACAACATTTATTCGAAGAATTGCTTGGAGGCAGAAAGAAGGAAACGTTAAACACTTTTCCAGGTATTATTCGTAACACCTAAAACTGAAGCTTGCAAACAAGTATTTGAATTGAGTGTTTAAAGTGTGGAATAATTCGGTGTTTACGAGGCCAGTTCAACAAGTCTGTCACTGAGATTGGGAGACAAACACACATAAATATATAAAATAAAAGTTTGACAGGGCTTTCCAGTAAATTTAAAGTCCTTGTCTTGACATTGAGGCAATTGTTACTATAAGCTGATTCTAAAGATTATGACTACATGATTCTTCCCCCTGCCAGACCCTTAACTGTATCATTTCCCTTGACGTCTTACGATCAGCTGGAAAATAACTAGTTAAGTTGACAGTTTTAAACGCTCACAAATGTTCAAAATCGGCTGTAGTTTTACCACAATCTATCAATTTTTTTCATTATTACGCACTAACACGATCCGGTCCGCTGTCTAGGCCACTGCACGTTCATCCCATGTCGCTAATTGTTTTATATTGTTGAATTACGAATAACTTGTCTATTGCAGATATTTTTGGAAGACACTGAGCCTGATTCTTTACTTTTTGGGCAAGTGAAATTTTCACGCAAAAATATGCAAAAATACAGTGTTCCCTCACTTTTATATACTAAATTTTTGTGCGAAAAGAAAGCCGTTAAAGTGTTTTAAAATTTTATTTTGTAAAAAAGTACGTATGTTCAAATAGAAACATATTACTTTGTTTTTCTAATCGTGGAAGTAAAATTCAAGGTTGTACTTCCCTTTTCTTTTATTTATTTTATTGAAATTTTTTATTCAAAATGTTCTGAGCCAAAGGAATATACTGGCTGCCAGGTCCAATATCCCATTTAAGCTCACAAAATAATTTTGTAATATATGAAATAGTATTAAAACCCGTATGGCAACAACAACTGCTATGTGGAGATACTCCAAAGATATCAATCTAAAACTATTGTTGATCTGTGGTAAAATATTTCATGGTTTTTAACAACAGTTAAAGCTGTATAGAAGATTAAGTCACCATGTCAACCCATTAGCTATTGCACTATCGGATGATAACGACGAGATCAGGACACTGAAAAGACACCCTATTTTAGATCTGCCGGTTATGAATTAACACAGAGTATATCAAACTGTTCGATCAACTCGTTTAATATTGTATTCTAAATATATTTAAATTATGAATCTTTTGGTTGAATGTTTGTTGTTCTCATTGGAGTTCAACAACAATTTTACTTGGTTATTTGAGATTAAATTCACTCATTGTCCTCCATTGGACAGATTGCAAATAAAATTGTAACAAAACAAATCTGCTGCTTATAGTTCTTTGTATTTTTCAATGTTATTTTTTTTTCTTTTAAAACAGCTGATTACTGGACTATTTTACCAATCTCATCTGCTTCGTACAGGCAGAAGATTATTTCTCTCTCATAGTTTATCTCACTTGCCCAAAATTTTATTAATATTGGGATCTCGCTGGCTTCCAATGTTGAGTGTTTGAACTTACTTATTGCAGGCACTCTTATGTAGACGCAGAATGTGTTGATCTGCTGCCCGCTAATAATACTCGTAATGATATTATTGGATTCTAGAGTCACGTAATTTTTGAATATTGTTGGATTCTAGAGTCTTTTAATTTTTTGAGCCGCTTTTCTTGTCAGAAGCCAGTTGACACAATAGCCTACTGCAAAAGCACCTTCCGTTAGAATAAAAAACTTTATTACAATATAACTATGTCTGATGATCTTTAAGAATGTACATGAGGGCGGAAGGATAATGAGCAGAAAAAAGCAGTTTTTCGCAATTGAAAATCAGAAAAAATTGCCTTTTTGTTTCATATTGTTATCAATGTATTGGATCCGTTGCAAAATTTAGTTGATGTTGATCATCTTGTGGATATACATATGTACAAATCGTGAAGAGTCGTCCCATTTAGCTAATTCATATCATAACTTGTTGCAAGTATTCCATGCAAGTGACTGCTAAAAGATTCACACCCTCAAGCCTAACGTAGAATCCTTTTGGAGTGCTCCCCTTAAAATGTTTTCTAATTCTATTTACATATCTATTAATACATATTTTGCTAAGTAAATTCATAAAGCATGGCTGGACAGAATGGGTTGTGTAACGAAAACCATTTTCCCACGATGGTATTAACAGTACTTTTCTAGCAGTTTCTGTGGCTACCCGTATGCGACCGTCATATAAAAATACGAAATTCCACAAAGGAGCCACAAAACAATAGCGTTAACCAGTGCGAGTGAGACGCAAAACTGTTGTAGGCGAAACAACAACAACAAGCCTGATCATACTTAAAAAATTATTACGATAAGCGGAAGCTGCTCTACGACAAATGTCCCACCGATTCAATTTCAATGCAATTTTTAACGTTTTCGAATGTGATGTGTGCAGCGATAATATTTCGCTATTCACAACCATGGACACAAACCAACACAATTGGAGCTCCTTGTTTTATAAAAATTTTAAAAATGGAAGATGTGTTGCACATAGAATTGTCCACATTTTTTCACAATCCGAGCCAAAATCCAATATAGTATTGAGCTGATAAAAAACATATTGTTGTAAAAATTTCAGGTCCCCGCAAAAAGAATTTTGCAAATCAGTTCACAATTGACGAAGTTATTCGACAGTCAATTAATGGGGCGGGCAATTTGCGACACCCTGCCCACTCCCTTCATCCCTATTTCAAAAAATAACTTAGTGCACCATTTACATATGCAAAAAGAATTTTGAACATTGATCCACAAACAACAAAAAAGTAATTTCATAGTCCAATTTTTTGGGCAAAATGTCCAGAAAAATAGTGGATTAGTGGATCTCTTCCATATACAAAAAAAAAAAAATTATATTATAAAATCTCTTAAAAACTGTGGGAGGAGTAACATAATTTAAAAGTGGACGTGGTCAGAAAATAATTAGCCTATAATTCGTTGGACAGTCCCAGTTAAATGTTATGAAACTTTCAGGAGGAAAAGCACCGAGAGGTCTGGTCTCCCAAAAGACACAAACAAACAAACACACAATCTGCGTACATATAGCGAAGATTTTGGTTTTTCAATGATACCGAACTCGTGTTTGGATTCCTTTTTGATTTTTGTAGAATTCATAGAATTTGTAATAGAAAAACAAAGCACTGCATAAAATAAGCTGTGGGCCACTGTATGTGTATGTTCGTATATGCAGTTCTTAATATATACACACACACACACACCCATGCAAACACTTCACTAAATTTCAGGATTCCTGATTTTGATACAATTTTTTTTAAAGATTCTTTCGCTTATATTTTTGTTGTTAATTTATTTTTTGACATTTCACAAGCAACCTAAAGTTGACACTAGTTTTATTTGTTGTTTTGCCTACTTATTTATATATATATACGTACACACATATACATACATGCCGCTTCTCTCCCACCGCTCGGACTACAAGCCAGCACCACAACTTACAACTTCCTTTAAATGTTGCTGCAATTCTTCACCATCATCGAGTAAATTTACTCTGCATGAATTTCTCCTGTCAATTTTGACGATTCTTGTTGATTTGTTTTATTATTTTAGTTTCTGTTTATTCAGCACTAGAGTGAACGACTACATTTCGAATGCGCTCCACGCGTACGTGGCAAAACAACCAAAAAAAACGGTGAGGAGGGAGGGGGGCTTTAGTTTTCAGAACTCAAATAAAACTTTTTTTTATTTTTGTTTATTATATGAGATCTTTTCGTAAAAGTTTTCTTCTGACTTGAACTAGTATTTACGAGTAATTCCAGTTGAGGATGCCAATCACAAACTAAATGTGAAGAATTTGTTGCAGAAGTATTTGAATTTTGGATGCACAAAAAAAAAATACAATAATAAAAATAAAAATGTATTAAGAACTTTCTTGTCGGGACAGGAGGTCAATTTAAAGTAGAAAATGAAATGTGTGATTCTGAAATATTAAACCAAAGTTGTTTAGGAAAAAACCTTAAAGCAGCATTTAGAGAAAACTTTAGGCCGAGATTTTGACTAGTGAAGGACAAACTTTCGTTTGCGAAGGATGGTAAAAAGAACTGTTAGTTTCCATTTAGTAGAGGGTGCTTCAATAAGGGCGGTTGGATGTTGAAATGAAATGAAATCAGCTGTTAGTCATGTATTAGGGAAATACTTTTTTTAAAGGCCCCTGCATGTCATTATGTGTAATAGGATATCACATCAATGGAACCGAAAAGTCCAATTCTCAGTAACTGCCAAGGATTCGGTTTTGTGGGATTGAGGGCATCGGTCGATTACTACCTATTGGCAGAGATCTGCGACTTCAGGGAACACCACCAGAAAAAGTCTTGGTTGATAATTCATGTAGCGCCATCCTGCCAGAACCGCATGATGTTCAATTTTGGCGATTGTGGCGGTTTCAAAAATAGTACAGGCCAATGACAACGACAGCGAAAAATCCGCACCCAACAGTAAATTGAATCTGGCGTGGATTTGCGTCGTTCCATAAACGGTTCTGTTTGTTCTGAAGCGCCGCTGTATATGCCTGGTCAAACGTTCCCAAATTTTGATAATAAAGTAAAGTTATTGTTTACCGAAGGGGTTGTATCGAATTCGGCCACCAAGCGCCTCCTCGTCAGCGGTAAAATGCAAAGTGTCCATTAACGGATACTCATTTTGATAATAAGGTTTCATTGGTTGGACGCACCGCGCTCTTGGTGCTTTGACATAAATACCTGAGTAATAAACCATGACATTTTGCTCACAGACCGCCAAAATCTATCAACGACAATTGAAAAACGCTCCTTAAGGCTCCAGATATTTTTAACAATTAAATGTAGGACTAGGACTGAAAGAAAAATTTAAACGATTGAAGTTGTTGGAAAGATACAAATGGCCAAAAAAAAATTACACATGTGATTTCAAAACCAACATGTGCTTCGAATTTGTGTGCTTTTCGTGAAACTTGTGTCAATTTTTAAATTTGCTAAGAATTCGAAATGTTTTATGCAAAAACAGCCCGTTTTGCCTGCGATGGCGACATTCTTTAACGAGGCTGCCATTTTGTTTTATTTTCTTGCCTTTTTAGTGCCAGAAATCCACTGATAGAAACGTGTCTAGGTTGCAAAATTGACGACAGTGGATTTTGTGAACTGTTATCCGTTATTATCTCTTTATTTGTTTTTCTTGTTGTTTTTGCAAAACGGGTGCCTTTAGCTGTTGCTGGTTGTTTCTCTTTTTACGGCTGTTGCACTGCGCGCGACCGTCAAACCAACTGAATGAAATGTGAAGTTTATTTGCAAATCTCTTGCAAATTGACATCTCTTCACAAACAATCTCTTAACCGAATTGTTGTTTTAATTGGTTTTTAAATACGTTTTTGTGTGCATGATTTGGATATCATGTCCTGTCAAAAACATCGTTTAATGGCCATGAGTTCATTAGAAAGGAAAAGAGCTGAAGGAAACCAAATGGTTAATAAAGAGGAAAAGGATTTAAAAGGACAATGAATAGCTGAGGTTTTGATGTTTGTTTTCTTATTAATTCCTGTTTTTTTATTTATTTAAAGTGGTTAAATTAAAAAAAAATTAAAACGGAACTTTAAGTAACAGCTTTTGAACCCAAAATATCTCCATGTTGGAGTCCCAAGAGATTTGATGCAAACGCTATTAATGCCAAAAAAGAAAAAAAAAATATCATACAAAACCCTTAAAAACAGAGTTTTATTTCGTCATCATAAAATAAAAATTAAAAATCTTTGTTGGACTTTTATTTTCTTCGTCTAAAATAAAAGTCGTTTTGCTTATTTAATTTTTTGGTTTTTAAGTCATTTTTCTTTTTTTGTTTATTTTATGGAACATAATTTTTTCAAAACTTTCTACGGAATCAGTTCGCTGGGCTGCAGGAACATATTACGCCGCTTTTGCCAATAGACGAGTACATACAAGATTATAGGTGGGGACAATGTATTTATTTTCTGTTGTCAGAACTTTTAAAAGTTATTTATCTATTGATAAGGCTCTTGGGGACAACCCGTTTACAATTTATATAAAATTCAAAAAACAAATGGATTTCTTTCTTAAGAAAGTGACAAATAACGGTTATAAATGATTTGTTTATATCACTCGTATATAATCATGGCGGTTCCTGTAATGACCTGAAATAAGAGACTGGTTGAACCAAATTATTGCTTTTACTTTTCGAAATACACTAAACCAAACACAAACTTATGATTCCTCAATCATACATCAATCAAAGACGGTTGTAGCAACAATACTATGTTTGCTTTTACAAAAGCTATTAGAAATTTGAATTGTGTTATTATAATAAATATTACTTCAATGCCCATAAATATATCGTTGGTCATAATTTCATAATTCTATTGTAAATTCGGTTGGATGCAGAACTTTTTGTTTTAATTGTGCTGCGACAGGATTTCTGTTTTACAATTTTTCGCTTTTAATTTGAAAACTTTTAACAATATAAACTCAATCAAAATACTGGCTATTACCTTTTCCCATCTTTCTGGCAACAGATGGGTTCCTGTTCTGAAGTAAAACGCGTCTTTAAGAGAGAGAGAGAGAGAGAGTATTCTGCATCTGTTTCATGGCTATTCGTACTGTCTTGTCGTTCTAACGAAACACTTGAATTCGATACAGGTTCCCTATGATGGTGTGACCAGTTGCAGAATTCATTAACTCACTAATGGACACTTTTGATAAACGAGTAATGTCACGTAAGGGTTCGGTTACCTGGTATCACCAATATCGTGTAATTTAATGCTATTATTTGTTACTGTAAAGCTGTTCGTTACTCTAGAGGCAATAGGAAATTAACATTGCAGAGCAGTTGTTGCCTTAAATTACTTGGCGAAAAAACTCATGTGGGAAAGTGAGTCAAGGAAATATACAACAACAACTTCAATAAGTATTAATATATTGTACATACGAGCATATGTTCCAAAATTTCAACTGCAAAACGATTTGACTGCAAATTTGACCTATTTAGAAGAATTTTATAAAAAAAAAATCAAAATCCTTTTTTTTAAGAACACAGTTTTTGAGTACTTTTTTGCTTACTTTTTTTTTTAAACGTGTTGTAAATTTTTAACTTTAAGTTTTAACAACAACCCAATTGGAAATGTTGAATATTTGGGCCAAATTTGGAAAAATTAATTTTCTTTTTTCCACCTTGTTCTGTCATAATTCTGCTTCTTTTTTTGTCTTTCGCGCATTAATTCATTTAATTTTTCAATAGCAGAAGCAAAAATAATCTCAAAGTTATTGTTTGTAGTCGCATAAGTTTGTTTTAATTTATTGTAAAACTTAAAAACCGAAATGCTCTTAAAATAATCAGCTTAAATTCTTTTTACATTCAGTTTATTTGTAGATGAAATTTTTTTTATCTTCTTTTCCACCGTCTTGAGCACAAAAAAAATGTTACAAAAGATGTGCGAATTGAATTATTTACGTGTTTATAAGCGTGACATGGTTTTTTCTTTCATCACGAATTTAATTAGCGAAGATAAAATAGCGAAGAATCCTAACAATAACTGAAGTTCCAAAAGAGCGCAATATGGAGAACAAAGTCTGAATGGCCTTCTTCATACTTCACTACTTCAATTGTGGTTTGAAAATGTTAATTTACATATTATTTCTTTGGCCGGATTATGGAGAAGTTTTCTTGAAATCCAAAAATTTGAGGCAAACACTTGCCAAAAGTTTGCATATAAACTTGCACGAGCATGCTCGAACGCAAGTCAGTTTGTACACAAGTCGGTCTACACCCAACAAGCACAAATGTAAACGGTTTAAAAAAGGCAATTCAATTGTTTGATTTGATTTGATTGTAAGACTTTTGTTTGCAGCAAACTTTTAAAATGTGCTGTTGTTGTGGTTGTTTCTTTACATGTTCAAATCTCTTGTTTCTTTCAATTTTTCAAGGCAAATATGTAAGAATTTTTTACAAAAACATATTGTCCTGTTCAGACTGAACAACCTGTCATTTTGCAACGTACTTGAAACTTCATTTCCTTGCAACCAACTGAGTCCAAGCTCTCCACAAATGCCATATAGTAGAACCTAACCTCAAGTATTCCTATTTTTCTCGTAATTTAACTCAACGATTGACTTTTTATCGGGTGTCATGATGCGCTATTCATTAAACATATTTTGAAGTACTAAAATACAAAAAATAGTCTGCAGAATTGTCAATTTTTTTAACAAAAAAAAAAAAAAACATTTATACATAAATAGAAATACTATATGGTTTGATCCAATCTCAGAATAAAATTGTACCCCAAAACAAACACAACTACATATCATATGACGCGTTCACTTAAAAATAATATTGAACAAAAGACCTTTAAACAATTTAAGCGTGACTGAGTTTGTTTCTTTAATTTTCGAAAATGTCACATGTTTCAAGTTTTATATTCAAATCTAACATTTCGCCACTTCAAGAAATTATATGAAGCCTGTGTTTGTGCTCTCAACTTCATATGAATGTTTGTGTGGCTGTGTGTGTGTGTGTGGCTGTGTGTGTGTGCGTGTGTGTGCGTAAGTGTGTAAATTTCTTTCTTCAATTCTTTCTCTTAATGGATTCTGATGGCATGTCTTGTAAATGTTGAAAGTTTTTGTTTTTTTTTTTTTGGTTTTGTACTAAAATCATACAGTTTGATATTAATTAGTGGTTTTAATTCGCAAAACTACATACATTTGCTGTTGGAAAACAAATGGAATTATGAGCCAGCACAAGGAAGTATTAGGAAAGTGTACACACAGTAAAGGGTACTTTTTATAGAGGCTTAGAACAAAACAACGATGATTTTTTTAAATTGCTGTGAAATTTACTTTATTTAAAAGTTAATCTTCTGGCATTATAATTTAAATATGACCGCCACGGCTGGCTGGGACGTAGTCGATTACTTTTTCCCACATTTGAGGCCGTATGTCGACAATTAGGCGGCGAATGTTGTCCTGCCAAGTAGTTAATCGTGTGGGGCTTATCGGCGTAGACCAGCAACTTCACATATCCCCATAGAAAATAGTCTAGGAGCGTTAAATCGCACATGGACGCAGCGTGCCATAGCTATTTGGAATTCCTACCTGGTATCTATTTTCCAGATTTTGTACAGTTTTCTTCGGACACTTGCCGTCAACGTTATATGCAACAATACGATTCCTTGGAGGGACGCAGATGAAAATAGAACCAAAAGATTGCGGAAAAGTGACAATTATTACACTGTCTTATCAGAAATCCAGGCACGGTTCAGCCGTTTCGCAAACGCAACAAATTGTCCACCAACTATACCAATATCTGGCTTCCCCTCAGCTACTAGACTAAGACCCGACTGAGAGTCCTATTCTTTATTATATTCCATTGCCCAAGTGAAGGTGATTGCGTTTAACTGGATTTGAGCAAGACCGCCGTCGAACAGCAGTCCATATTATGTGAGAGTAGAAAGCCCTTTCCGTATAAATATTTCTGTGTGAATCTGTGCCTGAAAAACTGCAATGTAAGTGTAGCCTCTTGGATATATTAAAAGAGTGAGAAAGTGCCTGTGTTACATTCTAAAACGTTCTCGACCTGGTAGCTTTTTTCTGATGCTTATCCAAATGTCACCTCCGCCCCCCCCCCCTCCTTACAAACAGCTCCCAGTCTTTTTCAATACTCTTAAAATTTTGTTTCTGAACACCACGTTTCTATAGTTTTTCTATATTCAGTTTCTTGGCATAAAAAAAATCACCTGCTGAGGCCTTTATCCCTATTGCCATATTTCGCCACAATTTTGCAAAAAATTTAAATATAAATCAATATTAAATATACAGAAGAGAGAATTAAAACTTGAGAGTTCATCAAGGATTTTCTTCTTCATTTAAGCAGCGGTCCTAGTGTGCAGAAAAGTTTATACTTCTTGATTTGTTTTCCTTTGGATTCTTCTGTTTTGCAAGATAATTTAATGTTTATTTGTATAGAGGCATGTGCGTGTGTGTGTTTGTGTTATGTTGTGAACTCGAGGACGCCTGTATGAGAAAGTATCTGTACAATGCTCGTACACATCGTAATTCAGGTCAGTAAGCCATTACAAAAACTTCATGTATTTTGTTTTCGTTTTTTGCATCTGCAAGGATGAACATTTTGCCAACTGAAATCGTGCAATTTCGGAATGAAAATTAAGTTTTCAAAGAATTTTATATTAAAAATTATGTTGAGAAGCAATTAGTTTCAAAGTTATCAAGAGCCAGGATAAGAATTTATGTGAATTGGCAAATAAAATTTCATTTCCATGACATCTAATAGGTTTGATTACATCTTTCGCGGCTGCTACAATTATTATTTGAAAATATTTTAAATAGAATGTCTCTTAATAAAACAGACCAGGCAATGAACTCAAGTTTGCCAAATTATTAGATTATTGTGATAAAAAAAAAACAAAGTAACGGAGGATGGATGGGGGGGCTATGCCTGTTTTTGTAATATATTTAATTTCAGTTTTGTCATCTGTATTTGCCTTATGGGCGGGTGTGTAAAAAATCTCTGGGAAAACCTTGAAAATAATAAATACTCGTAATATATGTAAGAATAGTATTTTGAGATATTTTTGAGATTGACGTGAAAGCAGTAATTTGCTAATTTTGTTCATCGTTTCGGACTCGAAACCATCAATTATTCACCCTTATTCCAATTAGCGTTGTCGACATCATCACCAATTTAATATCAACATCAATTTTTATCGACGTTGTCATAAATTCGATACAAAACTGGTATTCCATAACAACAATGTAAAGATGTCGATTGTTTATCGTTTTGTAAAACACATCTCTAATAATTTAGGCAGTTGGTTGCTTCTGTTTTCAGTTTCTATTAAAAATTATATGGAAGTGTATGACGAGGCCGAAATTATACAAGATTCTGAGGCCGTTCCTATAAGAGATGAAATTCACATTCAATAAATTGCACTCCCTAAACAGGGTTAGTTGCTTCTGAAATTGGAGCAGGTTGGTTTATAAATTCTACCTCCACTAGACGTGCTCTCTGCCTTGTTTTTGACAATATTTTTGTTCACCTTCAATTTTAAATCCCGCCAAACCTTTAAGAAAAAGTTTTTGTCACGCAACAATCCTTTTAGAACTATTCATTTTACGTTTTGCCAACCTTCACCTGCTCTTTTCCGTGGACCAAAAGCATTTAGTAGCGTTGCTCTTTCAAATCACAAAAAAGACTGCCTTCTTGGAAACCTTTGGCAAGTGAAGGATTTTTTTCCATCTCCTCCACTAACTTATTCAATTGGCAAATGTTTGTAATTGTTTTTCTTTTTCCATTTTTTTTAATTGAAGATTATTATTTAAAAAACCCGTTTCGACACCAAGAAGACTGACGAAAAAATCACAATCAAACAAATCAGATGATGTTAGAAAGGTCATGAAATGTAGAACCCGCCAGCGTTTAGATAGGCAGCATATTCTGTGTGTATGAACAGTTTCCGTCGGCTATAAAATACTGTAAGGGAAACATAGTGTGGATTTAATTATGTTTGTTAAAACATGTTAATTCTTAACTGTTCATGTTTAAGTACAAAAAAAAAGCGTAGACTTTCGACGCACTGAATGCGGTATTTGAGAGGACGTGATTGGCCAGGTAGCCTAGAAGGAAACTTTTCTAAATTTCGATCCTCAATGCCTTAAAAATTTTGATTTGCGAATGAAATTCGCGGAATTCACCGCAAATTAAGAGATTAATTGAATGCTCTGCGTTAGCAAAATGTTTTTTGTTTTGATAATTTACGGGAACGGTTGAGAGTGAAAGAATCTGCATATCCATCAAAAGGATTAAAGCTCTAAAAACTTGTTTTTCAATTCGTATGTGAAAATTAATTTCAATATTGAGCGTAATATTAACAACAAAGGCGAGTAAATATTCTTCTGTCACATATTGAAAGGTTGTAAAACTTTAATCAAAATCCAAATTTTTGTAATTTGTTGAAGTATGAGCCGGGAATATTGGCCAAAACATAAGTCTTGTGAACGATTGTGCTGGAAAATGCACTAATCAACATAATTCAAGAAAATGACATGACAAATTAGCCAGACACTACTTTTTTCGACACTTAAATAAAAAGTATCTTTACAAAAAGAGACAAGAAACCGGTGATTATCATTTCCATATTACATTTCCGTCAGACCTGCTAATATCTTAGGGGTATGTCACCTGAGGGTATGGGCGCTCAGCCCCTCTTTTTCAGGCCAATCCATCAATGCATCTCTAATGAAATTTTTGTATATTCGGAACAAGAATTGGCGCATCATGTACTCAAGTTAGAAGAAAATACTTCATGATCCTTAATACGTTTCTTAAACATATTAAATTTATAACAAATGATGCCAATTTGAATCCCGTAGTAATCCTTAATTTTTAAATTTAAGTTAAAAAACCAGTGTGTTTGAAAAACATGTTTGATTTACTTCTTTATAACGTTGAATATTTCTGGGAAATTTCTGCAAACATCCAACAGAAGGAAAATAAACATAAACAAATTTGAAATTTGAACATTAACGCACTCCTTCAAAGGGTGATCCAGTGCTACCTTTTTCACTTGGCTTTTTAGCAGATCTAGTTCCTTACAAAGAACAGAGTCTGTTGCAAGTCAGCAGCACCTCGAGAACAAGGATCACCCAGATAGTTTTCTACCCCGGTGTCTATCAAGCCTCTGCCAGTGTCTTCTGCTAGAACGTTTCAGCCGAGGTAAACATTAATCTTAGTAAGGAGCTAAATTTGTCAGCAAGTTGGCCGTCTTGATCGTGCTTCCTAAAGAAGCAAATTGAAATTATGCAACATCTTAACTTGCGGAGAGACTAATCCATCATTAAAACCGTCCAATGGACCGACTTCAAGCCAGTTGCGGCCAACATTTAAATGAAAAACTGTTCCAATAAAAGAAAAAATGCTAGAAATTGTTTTTTAGGGCATGACAGAATCCGTTTCTGCTTGAAATGCTGCAATACAAATAAACCTAAATGTGTCACCCGTTCCCAACGATGCATCAATATTGGTACAGTAAAACTATATAGAGACATACACACGTACAGGATAACGAACAATCCACTGTATTAAGTAACAAAATATCATGTTTATTTATTTGAAAATTCCTTTTAGAAGTGAAATTCTTTGCTTCCATCATCTTTTGCCCATGAGAATTACGAAGTCTGTACAATATTTTAAAGCAAAAATCTATTTACATGATGTCATGTCAAAATATACAAAATCCTGTTCACATAAAAGACCAAGTGCTCCTTACGAATACACAAAAGCATCAGCAAACAATGAATCTCTTCATATTTCTTCTTCGAGGCTGAGCAGCAACTACAAGTTTTATCAAAGACCTTCGCCAACAATGGGATGGATAACGAACATCTTCTTTATTTGTGTTCTGGTTCTGTGCACTTTTTATGCTCTTGAGTGTAATTTCAGGAACACGAACTGAACAACTGTCACTACAACTACATACTGCGGCTGTTGCAGCCGCAGTGAAAGCAAGTGCTGTAAACACAACCCGGTGTCGCACAGCTCGCCTGGGTGAGACAAGTACACAATATTTGAATATTCACGTACACAAGAAACGCAATTTCCTTAAGGACGACGCACAGCAGGAATGGAGGCACATACTACAGTTTGTACCGAGATGCGTCCTTAGCCAGTGATTTTCCATAAATTTTAGGCTTTCGAACGGCTGAAGATTTTGTTATTTGCCTTTTTTTTTGTTTTATTTAAATATAAAACACGAAGATATGTACAGAAATATGTGCCATTTAATATATATAGAAAGGGATTTCAATAAGGCCAGTTAGATATTGAAATGACGTAAAATAAACTCATGCCATTATGTGTGGAATGGAACAGCGTTAAAATTTCCGCCGCGGCTTCTTACAGTGGCTCCGACACATTCCGAGCAGTAACTCTGCCGCCTATATCCTGATGAATTTGTGCAAGGGCATCGGCCGATGATGGCAGACTTCCGTATTTAGGACACGGCATAAAGTCGGCAGGCGTTAATTCGCACGATACTGGGAGCCAATTCACATCACCTGTGCGGGGAAAAACTATGCCCTGAAATCAGCTAAGCAGAATGTGCTTCGTGCCGTCCACTGTGTCCCACTTGGCGCCATACTCTTGGAATCACTCGTTGCCAATTTGGACCAAAAGTATTCGATTATCATGATTCTGTAGCACTCGTTATTAACGGCGACGGCTCATCAACGACATTTTTGCACAGCCGGCGGAAAGTTCCTGCTTTTTGTGAATGCGTTGCCAACTAGTGAACGTCGTGGGGAAATAACGGCATTTCAGTTTTGCTTATTTAACCCAAAAAGAGTATCGTCGCTAAATTTGGGTTCCTCTCATTCGATAACAAAGTTTTATCATGGACGAGCTGCTCCATCGTGTAAATTATCATGATGCATCAGTAACTCAATAATTATTGCAACAAGTTATTAGACAGACGCCGGCAAAGCGTCTCTATTTCCCTTTTACCCATCATCCAACAATTTTGATACATTGCAGCTTCTACCTCTAATACCGAGGGGTTGGAATCTCCCTCACCTAGAATCGCGCTTAACTTACAAATGAAAATTCGAATATTATTTCATTGATTTCATCAATTCCGTTTAGAAGAATAGCAAGAGGAGGCAATTAACATCGTCTAAATGTTCTTCTCCACAAGTTTAAACCACGTTTTTAGAACGTACGACTTTTGTTGCGACAGAAGCGACGAACACGCCCAAAAAAAATACTGTAAAAAGACAGACAATTTAAAAACGGTACAACTTTGAAGGCACTCAACTGAAATACAATAGAAATGGATTTTTTAAACTTTTTTCTTGTTGTTCATTTTTGTCATTGTTTTACTTATTTCAACACAAAAAAAAATAAAATCATTGTGCACCAAAAGAAATAAAACAACTAAAAAAAAAATTGCGGAATAGCGCTCAAAGGACCCATCAAAGCAACAACAAAATTACTGCGAAAAGTTGTATATAAATAAATAAATAAATATACAAAATCCAATAATAAAAAATTCAAAGAATTTTAAATTAAAATTATTATAGAATATGTTTATATATGTCCCTAAATATGTTTCTTTTAAATAAATAAAATGTTAAGGCAGGGTCGACGAAAAGGAGTCTAACTTGGCTGAGGTCCTGTCACTCCAAACGCAATGAACCAGTTTTTGTGAGCGCTTTTGATGTGGAGAAAATTTAAACTTAAATGGGAAAAACTCCCTTTCAGTACAATATTGAAATGAAAACGAACTTAAGCGGAATTCATGTGATGGAATATTTTCCAATAAGTTTAAGAATTTCCCAATTATATTGTGCAACATCAAAAGGATTGAAAATAAAGTTAAATTTCACACTAAGAAATACTCGTACACAAATAAAATATATTGGCGTAATTTACGAGGGCGGCTCAATAAGTCCGTGACAATTTGTTGCATAAAAAGTTATTTTTATATTCTAATTTGTGTTCACTTAGTCCAACGTTTGTCCAATTTTTGTATCCCTTCCGCAAAATATGATTTGTCGAGGTCATCAAAATGGGTATTTGTTTGTGAGATGATTTCGACGCTGGAGTCAAATCTCTTTCCGCCGAGCCATTTCTTCAAGCTTGCGAACAAGAGACAGTCACCCGGGGCTGACCCAATCCGGAGAATACTGAGGATGAGGGGGCAATTCATGGATTTTTGCCACGGAAACTGCACATGTGTGCACCCAAACTTTATAACAAAAAAATATGAATTTTATACATACGAATATTTAAAGTATTCCGTTGTGAAAAACACTTGTCTTTTGAGTTCCCTTAGCAAACTCAGTCAAGTCAAGCCAGCAAGAAGCGTTGGCTTAGAAATGCACATTGAAAAGACACATGCAACGCGAGTTAAGAACGTCAGCGATAACTAATTCAGAATACAAAACTGGATGATTAAATTCTGTAAAACACTTTTGCTATCTGGGATGCATGATGTCAATTGATGGTGGTGTCAAGGAAGACAAGGTCAGCATTTGGCCGCCTATTAATAAAAAGTGGCCGGTCCCACTAACATCACAAAACACGACGATCCGCATATCTAATGTTTGCGCAAAATCTACACGTTTTATGGAGGCGAAACTTGTCTGATGACGAACACTATAGCGCAGAGACGTCAAAGATTTGTAAACAAGTGTCTACGAATAATATGTCGAATATTTTGTCTACGAATAATATGTCGAATCACAAAAACACCGGTCTCTGGAAAGTAACCAAGGAATAAGCAATAGTTCTTCCAGTAACAAGCAGCAAATGAAGATGGAGAGGACGTACTCTACATGAACCTATTGGCAGCGTTACGATAGGCGCCTTAGAATGGAATCGCCAAGAAAGTGGGTCTAAAAACTACATGGCGCGCAACAATTTTAAATGAACTTACGAAAACAAGCAAATCTTTTGATGAAATTAAATTAATTTGTTATGAATTATGATTTAGTTGGAATCTGATTGTAGAAGCCTAGAAGCCCTATAATCCCAAGTGGAATAAATAAAGGGTAAAAAATCGAGTTTTTTTTAATCTATTATTTGTTCACTTTATTTGCTAATATTAAATGATTATAATTAAATTTAATTAAATTACATGAATTTAATTAAATTAATTAAAGAGTTCAAACCGAGTGACTTTTTCTTCTTAGTTGTTCGGATAATTGTTTTTCAATATTAATATATACAAAATTATTGTTTGTTTGGAATTAAAAATTTTCGAAAACCTATTTGAACGTTTTAGGTTTTTTTATGAAATAATTTATCGTAGGAAACTACTAAAGTACGTAACATGAGCCGCCAGCCCAGAGTTTTGACATCTGATTCTAATATTTTCCGGTCTGCCAGCAGATGGAGTCATATTGTTGAATAAAACCATGGAAGGTTATAGATTAGTTTTAACAACTTGTTTTGTGATATTTGCAAGTTTTTTAAATGACAGTTCGCACTGTGGGGTCGCACAGAGGGCTGCCTAATAAATTAGGACATGACGAATTGATTTAAGTATTAATTGTTTATTGGCAAAACTTAGGAAATATGTTCGCTGAATTTCATTTTTGGGGTCTAATATAATTACTGGGTATATAAATTTGTGTCTCCACTGGATATTCTTAAATGAGGTAAAAAACAAGCCTTTCGTTTTCTTGAAAAATAAATGGTCTGTGCTTTGACAGAATTTAAATTTCTTTTGCATTTATTGAAATGTTATTGAGGTACAGTTAAGGCTCTCTGAAAGTTGACAGTTATATCAGTGAGCAAATTAAATTGAAACGGTACAATTATCTATTTTTGGGGAAAATCGGTAGTGTATGAGTTATAGAGAATATTTGATACTCAGGAAGGAGCCTTGTGGCTTAATTTATAAACCTTAAAGAAACTTAAATTCTCTTAAAATATTATGGAACCAGCATTTGTGGATATGATTTTCTATTTCCGAAATTTTATTATATGAGACTCGAGATCGGAGAGGCAAAATCAATTAAAAAAATCATTTGCAAATTTTTTTTGTTAGTTGAGTGATTTTTCATTTCAACTAACGTTATACACTAACTGGACAAAGATAAAGCACTACATTTTGAAAATTAACACTCGTACCTGCAAATTAATTACTCCGCCAAAGTTGTTTGCAGCTCAAATGTTCGAATTTTCGCCAACATGAGCCAGCTTTAGTCTGGGTATAAGACATTTAAATAAATACACACATACATAAATACATAAATACATAAATACATACATACATAAATACATGCATATGTATGCATACAAGAAAAAAAAAAGAGAAGAAAAAAAAATTGCAAACCAATTTGGCTGTTTCGTACGTGACTTGCATCCCGCAAAGTATTTAGCAAACTTTTTTATGCATTCTGTTTGCAGCACCAAACAAACTGGACACGTTTGTACTCGTACTTTGAAATTATTAAATATTCACAGTTGACACTTTTGGATAGTTTGTGACAAAACAGAAATAATATTCAAAGAAAAATATAGAAATAGCTGCAATAATTTTTATGCAGTTTTATGGTCTGAAAAAGTAAACAGAAGCAAAAAAAAAGAGCAGAAGGAGAAGAATGACTGAGTGCCAACGAAAATCTGTGTCCTTGTGGCGCAACAAAAATTCCATTAAAAATAGAATCTGTTAACAGCAGAATTTGCATTCTATACCTGGGCTATTCGGTAGCATTGAACACCGAATCGGTCTATGTTGGTTTGCAGCGACGGCCGACAGCTGCCTTCGTAAGAAATTTGATGGATTAAAAAGTTCTTAACCGCAGCAACCGAACCGACCGGCAAGGTACGGCTTAAGGTGACACGTTGCTGCATTGAATTTTAAAATTTATACTCACCATCGTTTTAATGAAGACATGTACGTATGTATGTATGTATTTGGTTGTTGTTTTGCTTTTGGAACTTTTCCAAAAAAAAAAACTTGTTCGTTAATGGGTTCTGTCAGTTGAGTTTGTTTAGTGCAGCAAAATAAAACACACAAAAATTGGGAAATTCGGAATTTTTAGAAGTCACATGTGGGGCTTCCATTTGTTTCCGTGATGACCTGCCAGCAGGAGAAAGTGTTAAATAAAAAAACCCATCGCCAATTGGTGGTCCTTGAAAAACAATAACAAAACTAAACATTTTAACTATTTGATACGTTTGACTCGGTTTGGTGTAAATATTGGACTATTTGCCTGAAAAGGCACCGCGTAGCTTGTGTAAAAAATTCTATCACCTTGTGTAAGGTACACTTTTCAAATTGTGAACCAATTTTATACGACTACTGAAAGACCAAGACCGTTTACGTCTTTAACTCGTGTCAATATACAAGTATTGATGTAAAGCCTTTGTGAGGCATAATTTCGAAGCAGAAAAAAATTGTAAAGCAGTCATTAATTTCAGTAAGAAAAATTCATAAATTCGCAACCTGTTTGACCAAAAAAAAAACTGAAGGTTTTTAACACAATACTCGAACTATTGGACCTCATAAATTTCAGTCCTCTTTCTTCCCTTCTTCTTTAATAGTTTCCCATTATGGGGTTTTCAAACCGGCTGACGAGAACTAAGAGCACAGGCTGTAGGAGTTAACAGCTCGCGTGGCCTCGCTCATGAATATTTATCAGAGTTGCTTCGTACTTGGTTACCCTAAAATTGTCTTGACATTGTGTCTCTGCTCAAAGTGATTTGATTTTGAAGACATGACACAAAAATAGTCTTGGGCGCTAAAATGTGAACTGTTTTGAACTGGAAATATTTGAAAAACATAGATTTTGAATGCACAAACTGTTTCTCCTTGGTTCTCGATAACAGGCGGTATCTGCTATATTTCGAGGGATACGAGGAGTTGGGATCCTGGTTTTAGTTGTTGGTTGAGGTGCCTATCTTAACTTAAACCTAACTACGCAGGAAGGTGGAATCCAAATGTCCTGAAATGTCGTGGAACACATTCATGTTATTCGTGAGAACCAGATGGTGCTGCAGGTCTTCTTAGGTGCTTTGGAGATTTTGGGCTACCAAATCAAGTGCTTCGACTTCCCCAATATTCAGGGCATCAACAGCCAGAGGGATTAGATAACCTGAGTTCTCAACCCCAGGGTGTATGTGTTACATGCCGTTCCCACATGGGGCGGTGGCGACACATAGCACAGGAAGTTTCCACCTATATGTGCTTGATAAGAAACATGGCGGCGGTGGTCAGCCTTTGGCGAGTTCTCTAAGTGGATTTGGCATACCATCAGATTGGGCCTTAATGGCATGTGGTGCTGTAACTCACTATCTGTCTCCTTTATTATTCGATCTTTCACCATTATGTAAACAATTTTAACAACTATTGCCGCCTAAACTTTTATTATTATTTTTATGCTGGTACGACTAAAAAGGAACTCACCAAATAATTCTTGTGGTGAAAGGCGGTTTTGTCGGCACAAAATTTTTCGCAAAACCAACGTCATAAAGTTACTAAAAGCTTAATTTAAAGAATGTCATAATACGACAACAGCTCAGTTTATAATTGTTAAGGAAACGTATGGTGCATTCGATACTACTGGCCTGGCAATGTGAAAAGACAAAATGATTTCGTCATATTGTAGAAAAATAAAATACAAAATGAACACTACGCAAGAGGAGAGACCAGAGAATACTGATGATACCACGTAGTAGCAGTCAATAGATAAAATTCATAGTTATTTTTATTTTGGATTGCAATTAAATCACTTAAAATCATAGTCAAAGAACTTCCATTTGCAATATTCCCTAGCGGCGTAAGGCCATATGCCGTGTGTTTCTATTTCTATAGCTTTCAAGGCGCAATTTTCTTCCAATACTTCTTTTCCTATATTCTTTTTTAAGGACATTTTTGAGTAAAATGAAATACATACATTTTGGAAACGTATTTTTACTCGCCAGTCAAAAAAAAAACGTATTTACACCACTGATATTAATTTTTAAACATATTTTTCAGCTTTTTCTACAAATTCTTATCACATTTCCGTTTTGTGCACAAAATTTTTGTATATCCGTTTGTCGACGGAAACAGCACCAACACTCGCAACCGCACTCTCAAATGAATTCAAATGAGAGAAGAGAAGAGAATAACGATAAAGAAATCGGAAATTCACTTAATGTGCCACTGTAATTGGAAAATGTGTTGATGAATGAATGAATGATTCGTTAAGTGATGAAACATTCCTGACAAATTTCTGTATTCTTCTTTCATTATTTTCTTTCCTCTTTCTTTTAAGGATTCACTTTCCGCTCGTTTTCAAAACATTCACCTTCTGCAAGAAAATGCAATTGCAATGCAATCGTATAAATTATTATTATACAATAGATTGAAATGCAAATTAGAATTGGCGCACTTATCAAACAACCGAACATTCTCAAGGATACAAAGAAAATTATTGTAAAATTAAGAACTGAAATTTTGTTCGACGCGGTACAAGAGCGGTTGCATAATTCCTTGACTTTCAAAATAAAATGAAAGCTGTTACCGCAAAAAAGCGGGATTGCTTTTGAAAAATGAATAATAAGATTCCTCAATACACCCCCTAAATAGAAGTTTGTTGCAATAACAGGATCTTCGTTTAATTACAATCTCTCGCCAGCCAACTGTTCCTTTAAATTTGGCCACCCAAAAGCAGGTGGAAGTGATTAAATCTTGGGAGTATGATAAATGGAGTAGCAGTTCGTACGCTAAAGTCATGAATCGTTGCCACAGTGACTGAACTGAAGGGTACACTCTTGTTGTATCGAAAGAACAACGGTGTTTTTTTCACTTGAGGTAGTGATCAATATAGAATGTGTCCAAAAGCTCCTGGTAAAATTAACCTGCGAACTTTTCCACCCTTATAAGGTAAAAAATATGAATGAGTTCATGTGGATCCCGAGAAAAAAACTGGCCATAATCTTATTGACTGGCTCACACACCTCAGGTGGCAGAGCCGAAACACCACTGTGCTCTTTCGCCTCTGAACCACAAACTCGTATCGCTCTGCCTGCCTTTTCACTCCCAAATATATACGCAAGACGTGATGTATTCACTCGATTGAGATGCGCGATTCATCTCGTTCAATATCGTTCTTTTAGGCAAGACGCGGGTTTGATGTTTGATTGAAACTGATGACACAGAGTATTGATGAACTCTTTCTGTGGTTTCGATGATGAGTTTTTCACTTAAACTCCAAAACTACGAGAAATCTTGATGTTTTTAACATAATTTCAAGAAACTGTCTAGTGGAGGCAAATCCCAAGATCTATGCGGCCAATTCACGCCACTTCTAAGAGCAATAACCCCAAATCGCTAATGAACGATGTGCATGATTCCTGCTGGAATGACTTGTGGTCTAAGTTCATGTCGTTTAATTTGAGCCAAAGGATATCGATTATCAACCGTCTGTGGCACGAACGTCGTTTCGAAAAAGTAGGGATGAGTGACGTCTTGTCGATGCATTGCCAGCTGGTGAGCTCCGTTAGGACAGGCGTCTCTTCATATACGACAATTTTGTTTGCTAACACAACTATTCATGCAAAAATGTACCTTGTCGCTGAAGATGATCGATCACGATTGGGACCCTCTTCCAAATACTCCCCACTCGGCTAGTTTAATATATTTTTGGGAGCAGTGCCCAGAGGTCGAGCTCTATTTCCGTTTCATTCTGTATTGCAGAGATGAGGATATCAGATCGTCTACCGAGGCACTCAATTTGGTCGTGCTGCTTAATCTGGCTGCTTGCCATGAGTGATTAATAACAGATTAGACAGGCGCCATCAAAACAACATGGCGGTGCTAAACAGTCAACGTCTACACGCGTCAATTAAAACGCCTGCTTATTCAATCATTTCACTGCATTCCGTTTTCAAATATCACATTTAAATTTTCTGAGTATCTTCTTATGTTTTATTTTCGGCGGCTTATTTTATTAGCTATCGGGCTGAAAACTTAATCCTTCCAAATCGTTTGTCTTGAAATAGTCCTGCCAAACTTTTAACAATGTTTTAAGTTTTAATTGCTTAACACAAATCGCATTGTGCTCTTCAAAGACCACGCCACTTAAAACTTTATTTTATTTAATTTAATTTTAATAGACAAATTGCCCAACTTGATCTTTAATAAATCTATAAATTTTCATAGCAAAAAAAAAAGAACAATTAAATTTAAAAACTTTAGATACAAAACGAAAAATGTTAAAAACTACAATAAATATTTCTGTGTGCCAAAATAATTAAAGATAAAAAGTGTTTTTACAATTCTTGCCAACGTATTTAGCTCTTTAAACAAAAAGCACACAGACAGGGAAACATAATCCTTTATTCTTGCCGAACAAAGACTGTGATATTAATGCTCATAATTCCCAAAAGTACCAGCACCTATTGCTCCCCTTACAAGCAATAGAACAAAGTTTATCTGTGTTATTTGCCTGAAAAAGAAAAAGAAGCAGCGCCAACTAAATAAAATATTCTGCCGAATCAATGAATTTCTTCGAATAAAAGCATCATACCGCACAGATCAGGAATGGAAAAAGCCACTTCCATTGCAGGACTATCATGCATTTATTCACTTACACACTCAAACGCAGGGACAGAGACTTTCATGAACGACAAAGCTTTGGCTTTGGAAACGGACAAGGTTTGGAGCATTTCATTTGCTGCAATGCATGACTGGACAAAGGATGGCTTTTGGACAGAAATTATTGCTGGACAGCGTTGCGGGATCGACAAGGGGCGAGCGAGAAATTAAAATTAAATTCCAACAGTCGTTTACTTGACTGAATGTTGCTGTCAGATACTTTCCTTGCAACCTTTTAAACAGGGCAGAAACAAACTTTTTATCACAAATTAAATCTTTTTGAATTTGCACCAGCATAAATCTCTACCAAATAATTTGTTACCTATTACATTTTTAATTCGATCAAACAAAACGTTTAATTAATTGATTAATTGTCTTCTGTGCGATGGTATTACCGAAACAAGTGTCAGACAAGCAGCCAATATTGAAGACTTCGAAGTGCAGAGGTGTGACCAATTCGTACTCCTCATTATCCAGCGTAATTTTACAGTAAAAGTCCTTTTATTTGTCGTAACGCCGGCAAAAAATTCAAATCATCTTTTACTTTCGTTTCAATATTTAGATTGTTAAAAGTAGTTCTAGGTCACAATAAATAAATAAAATCCCAGACGCCATATTTCTCTCGAGGATGCAAAATAACATACCAACTAAAAGGGATTTTGTTAAGGCTTGCAAAGATGTGTTGGGCGAATTTCATAGTTCTCATCGAGAAGAACTGAATAGTTCTAGTTCTCGTGTAAGAAGCTTCTGCAAAGTATGGCGGGCATTCTACTGCTGTTGTATCTGCTCTTTGGCCAAAACCAAAAATTATACATATATGCTTTTGTAAGTGTTTCGATTTTTAATATTCTTATTCCTTGCTCCACCTTCAGTAGGTCTCTTGATAGCGAAAACATGGAGTTTCCGTTGGCATTTTTCCCTTTGGGGGCAAATCAAGATTTTATGGAAACAAAAATATGGCATATTATTCATAGATCTGCTGTATGTCTTCGCATTAGTTATTGATTGTTTTTTTTTGTCTGGCGTTGTGTTTGCTGGGTAGTTGTCTCGTCAATTTTCATTGTACAGCACTACTATAGATTGTTGCAGTCCTTTAAAGACGTGTCGTTCGATTAATCTCTCATTATTGTTATTTCAAATCATTTTGCACTGACTCAATGCGAGGGGTACTATTTATATTTCAGGAACTGGCAACAGCTAAAATCTGGCAACACCATAATAAATTTTGCCATTTTTTAGCCTAAACATACTCTCATACCTCTTGATGTACAAGTGCTGTTTGTTTTGTTGGCAGTGAGTTTAGAAAATAGTTTAAAAATCTTTGTTATTACTTGCTATTGCCGAAATATGAATAATAACCCTCGTATGAGAAATTAACTTTATGAGTAAAATGTTAATGAAGATACAATTACACTGGCAAAAGTAACATATCGAGGCCTTTTGTGTGGCAGTTGTCTGCGCTTTTGTTCTATTCAAATACTTAATACGAACTTATGTAAATTTTGTAGAAAACATTGTTCGATATTTTCACTCAAACTCATTGGCAGTGAAGCAGACGTTACGGAACTAGAAGTTATTATGGAAAAAGACTAAAAGTGTTCGAATTTCATTTTAGACGTTCGGTCGTTCGTTACGAGTGTTGGCAAAAAAAAAATGAAAATAGAAGATGGGCTGTGAAGTGGCAGGCAGCACTTGTGTGCACTCGTTCATACATCAAGTGGTCACTTCCTCTGTCGAAAAATCTTCCATTAGAGGAGGAAAAACAATTTGAAACAGGCGCACACACACACACAAACATCCAACAGCCTTTCTTTTACACAAACACAAACACTGACAACAGACACACACACACACACACGTACACAGATAGGCAGCAAATGTTCTACCACTTTGTATTTGAATATTCAAATAAATTTTAGCTTTTGTGCTCAAGTGAAATGAAAATATTATAGAAAATAACGGCATTTATCTGTTCTGTTGGATTCTTTTGTGCTCGTATTCGAATAGCATTTCTGGGATTTGTTTAATGCCAAGTTGGGTGTGACACTCTCACACCCCCCGGAGAGCAGCGGCGAGTTATTAAGTGCAGTTTGTTAATAACTGCTGAAAGACAGACCGACCATTAAGTGGCAAAAGAAAATGGGAGTATCATCATTATCGCAAGTTTATATCTTTTGACTTGAATATTAATCCATTGGCTGGCTTGGCCCGAACGTAGTGCTGCTCATGTTTGTACGTTCGTCTGATGTTGTCATATTTATGGTTTCGGCAATTTAACCCTTTGAAAGTGTTCAGCCATGTTTATGCGAAAGCTGGCTGTAATTTAGAACTTTGGAACAACCAAAGCTGGCAAAAAGATACGAAAATCTGCTTCACAAAAAAAAAAAAAAAAAAAATTTAAATTTTGCATTATGGAAATGGAAATAAAGTAGCAACTACAATATCGACATATTAAACGTACAAGCGTAGATATGTATGTATGTATTGCAGTATTTTCAACTTTGAAATTTTAAAGCGCACCAAAATGGAGAAAAAAACACAGCAAGTTTAGAAGTTCTTATGTTTATTGAATTTTGCGCAGCAAGAATTTTAAAACGCACCGAGTTGACAACGCTGATGTAGTGGGCTTTATATTCGCTTGTTAGCGAAGCCATTATGTACGAAATACTTCTTCGCAGAAATGTTGGTCGCGGCTTCGCTCGCTGGTGCACCCTCAAAAGTGTCCAATTTGTCATGGCTGGCTCAGAAAACATATTGAAGTTTGTAAATGCTATGGCCTATTCCAGCTTTTGGGGCCCTTGCTTCGCATCGCTGGGACAGAATGTCCAATGCATCATGAACTATATAGGCCGCAGGGTTTCCTGCTGCAACCACTTGTCGTGGGTGTCTGTATCATCTAATTCTGGCTGACAAAAGCCTATAATTTGATCTGTTTGCCTTGGCTGTTTACCGTCTGACCAGCGTTGTTCTCAAAGCAATATGAATTAATGAGACCACCAGCTAACGATCCACACCAAGCAGTCACCTGCTTAGGGTGTATACAACTCTCTGGAATCACTTGGGGACTAGTTTCGTCCCAAATTCGAGGTTTTTTGGCTGAAAATTAGGCTCAATTACGAAATTACACAAGCACCCATTAAGCGAGCACGTTTTCTATGGTTCTTTACCATCAGCTTTAGTATTCCTCGAATTTAGTGCGGGCGTAGAACTTCTAAATGACACGAAAGCTCATACACACTTTCAGTTTCTCGAACGCTTTAGGTTTTGTTCACGGAACTAGTGGGCTGCGACTAGATCTTTAGATAGAGCGATTATGGCGATCGTAAATATTTCTCACAGAGAGACTAAATAAATGACAACCAATTCCACAGACATTCAATGGTACAGCCGCAATTAGTTGTGCAAGCTCGAAAGCCCCTTTTAGAGAACCCTGTGTAACCATTAACTCTGTTATGCGCGGTCCTTGCTATCCACCTTTTTTAGATTTTGGCTAAACAGGCCAATTAACTGGGAATACAACTTGCAATCAATTTAAATCCTTTTAGTAGATTTAACTGAAAATGAGAAAAACCAAGTAAATCTCTATTGTATCTCTCCCGGCGATACATTTATAATCAAGTGTTTGAAACAATTTGAATATTCTGCTGACAAACACACACACACACAAACTAATAACGAAATAATGAGTTCAATAATTTTGTTGACTTCTAACCGTTGAAAACCACACGACGACGTGTTTTTTTTTTTTCTTTCTTGCTTTCTTGTTGCTCACGTGCCAGGACCATAACGTTTTAGTTGGCGCGCGCCCCTGTTCTTTTCATAAATTTTCAAGTGAATTGTGGGGTTTGAAATGGCTTTCGTTGTGTCAAGTGGGAATTGTGAATTTCGCTAATCGCTTTTAATAACCTGCCAGCAAGTACAAGTATGTGTGTCTGTGTGCCGGTATATTGCACCCACCTTGACAAGCGTTATTTCTTCAAGTGTCATTTTGTCTGATTTTATGTCCTCCCACTGTGCATTTAAATACTTGTTCTATCGAACTAATAATACCATTCAATTAGAAACATGGCCACTCAATACCTTCAAATTACTCTGTTTACACTTGAAAAGGTACATGAAAACAACCGATAACAATTTGATGGAATAAAACAATTTGATGGAATAGATAATCCAACTGGCTGCTGTTAAAGAACAGGTGGGCGGCAGTGAAAAGTTAGAATACGGATGAAAAACATAAAATGAAAAACAATTGCAGGGTGCTTTGATGAATGCTTCGTGGTATGATGACCTTGAAATCTGTATCAAATTGAAATGCAATAATTTGCTTAACAGGCTAAATTCAGCCTCCATTAAAATAATTCGCAAATTATTTCGTTAAAAAAAAGACGGCTAATTTATATATTTTTAAAGTTAAAAACTTTAAGAACAAGTCTCTTTGTCAGCCAGAGTTAAATGTTTTTCAAAGACATTGTGAAATAATGAACGAAAGGAAATGTTCGCAAAAACTATTCAACGATATGAAAACTTCTGTGCCGATATAAATGTTTTCAAAAGCCTGAAATCGCTTCCATTTTGACAACACCGTTTAGGAAGAAGAAACTTTCACAACCCAAACGAATGGCGCCGCTCTTAAGGATGGACCAATTGACACAAAAAAGTTTGCGAGGCCATAGATTCTAAAATCTAGCACTTAAGAATCTGATCTGTGGATGTTATTAAAACCGACGCTTCGTTTGTGTTTCAAAAGACAGGATAGTGCAAATCGTTTAAAAAGTCCATCTAAAAGATTTTTCAATTGAAGCGGTACCGCCAATTTCTTGTAGGTCTAATCTGATGTTTATTAAATATTTAGTTACTAGTGCTAAAGGATCAAGACAAGGCATGCGATTGGGCAGTATGTCCAATTGATAAAACTAACTTGGCGGCTTTAGAGCGTTTGGCGCCAAAAATTTATTGAATGAATAGTTGTGTTAACAAGTAAAATTGCCGTGTATGTGCAGCGCTCTAGAGAGTTGATAATTGTCGGTTATCTTGTTTATTTTATACCAAATTGAATAATATGAACGTAAACTGAATGTGGTGCCACACGATGCCAACCTGCCTATTTCTGCATGAACGCGGGTATGGTTGGGACGTTAATAGTCCACGAACGTTGACGTGCTACCTTGTGGAACAGGCCCTGCTATTAAGGGTACACATTTGCTGCCAAAATGTGTGATGTCTCTGCACACCAAGTGAAGTTAAAAGTAAGAAAAGGGCGGGCCTATGCCCACTTTAGATTCTGAACTTTCGGAAGAAAATGTTATAGTTGCTATTATGCGATTGGGCTTCACGACAACAACTATCCTCTTTACTCATAGGACTTTTCTATTGGCAGAGGATATATAGCAAGGAAACTAAACTATTTGTAAAAATATTAACAAAACTAAATCTTCGAAATGCAAAAACTACACAGTTTTATTTTCAAGGAGCTAAATTTTGCAATGATCAAGTGATTACTTGATGCCTTGCGCTAGTGAAGGCCAGAAATGAATGGCAAATTATTCAATTATTATTGAATTATTAAAAAAAGGGCAACAAAATACATATAAAAGAAAATGTCTGAAAAATGAAAATGAAATGAAATAAATTTCAATATCCCTGATTTGTATTTACAGATCCTTATAATTATTCCCCCTACCCCAGTATTCCATTTATTTCAATTTATATTTAGCGAAATGAACACTTTGAACAACAACTGTAACAAGTTGTAACATTTACAGCCACATCATTTTTATTCATTAATTTTATTGTTTGAACACAAAATACTTTCTCATTGTGTGTTCACGAAAAATTCACGAGTCTCACACAAACAGAGCCCACAAAGCGCTTTTGGCGCTGTTTTTAGTGTTTTTTTTATGCTGTAAACGTTTTTCTTGAGCGTGAAACGGCACTAAATTATGGTTTACGAGTTTCGTTGATGTTTACGGGCTTCTGTTTTAAATAAAATACAAACTTTCAATATTGTGATATCGCAAAATATATTAAATTTAATCTCAAATATTGTTGTAATGAAAGTAAAAGGCTGGCGAACTAAAAGCTACAGGACAGGGAATAAAATTGTTTTCCAGAAGAGCGTACAGGGACTGTAATTATAGTTCAGGTATGCAGGGCAGCATTTTTGGGAGAAGTGTTGGCGCCGGCCACAGGCTTTTCTACGCTTGATCAATTGACATTGAATTTTAACTCTCAAAATAATCTTAAAAAATAGAAAAAATTCTTCTTTTTATTAGTCTAAAGTTTGCAAAAGTAAATTTACAATTTATAACCATATGGTAAAATTTTGTTTCTTTTCAACGCCTGTTTTGCCCTTAAATTTTGTAATAACAGCTGCCTTTTTTCAAGGTTAATGTATTATTAATTAATTGAATATTTACTCAGAAAAGCTATTGTATTAAAACTTACAGGGTGTTTCATCAAGCACTCACCATATTGAATTTAAAATAAAATAAAGAATGCCTCAGATATCATCGAATTGTTTTATTGGTTTGCAAAACTTATCGATGCCATCCATTATAGTATCGTGTAAATATTCGCATAAGAAATTTCCAATGTTTCATTTTCTGGCCGAGATTTGAGAAAACATCTCCACTTGAAATGAAAATACTCTCAAGTATCTCCCAATGAGGCATGAGGCAGTGTAACATGCATCTATTAGTTATTTTGATCTATCTAGTACGGGAGCTTCTTCCTTTGTCGGCGACAGATAATAGTAATTATCTATTCTATCTCCTTCGAAAAGAATACATTTCATATGTTTGTAGTTGGTGTTCGGTGAAAAATAAAAATCGATACTTTACAATCGCCATGATGTTGGCCCTCTTTAAAGTCGTTTTTATAGAAATATGGGCCAGATACTGTAAGGCAATGCTGTGGGCGCTCTTTAACCTCATGTGTATTCGTATCCTTGAAAGTTCAGCAATTTTGCTCGTGTACGTAATTGTGTCGTTAAAAACTAGAGTAGATTCAGAACTTAGTTTATTTGCGATAGTTTCATTTGAAAACATCAGTTTTATTTTATAGGCCCCGCTTTTCTTTTAATTTTTCTTACCGTCCGCCGTGTTTTGTTTGTTTTTTTTTCATAATGCCACATATTTTTTTTCGCACATAATAATAAAGCACCCATCGAAAAAGAACTTGTTGGGGCCAGTTCACATTTTATTTCGCTTAACAAAACAACATCCAAACCAGGTTTAACTGTCACATCTTAAAAACTGTCCCTAATAAACCTGCTATTCACTACTTTCACTGCGGTATATTTTTTAACGGGGCGATATCGTTCGAGGCAAGCACTTGTCACTCTCGCTTAGGAATAACTAATTCAAAATACCAGCACAGAAGACTCAAGAGCATCTAATTACTTAAAGGCTCTTTAAACGAACCACATAAAATTTATATTCAAATTGCCAAATTAAAAAAATTTCAGAAAGCCGCTAGTGCTTTATTATTAAAGATCTATTATAATTTAAACTGCAACAACATCTAAGTAAATAATTAAATAAAAATGCAAACGTAGATTTTTCATTTTGCAAATATTTTCTATCAACATTTCGTTGTATTATTCAAATTTTTTATTCAACTTTCATTAAAGACGTAATAAATTTAGTTTTGCCCAGAACAACCACAAATTTATATAGCGTATAGTAATCAAGTCCTTACTTAATTACTTCCAAGTAATGTATATGGTAAGTAGCATGACATTGCGAAGTAAGTTGCTAGGTAAGCGCCCCACATTCCATGTTGTGTCAGGGATATTGGACATTATAAAAAAAATTAAGCTTAACTTTTAAATAGAAATGAAACTTTTTGAAATCAATTTTACTAAAATTAACAGCATTGTTAGAAGTAGTAATTTTTAATTGAAAAATTAATGATTCTTAATTGTTTAACTAATTTTTTCTTTGCTTTTCTCTTTTCAGGTAAGTTGAATAAAATTGTCTGAACTCAAATAATACTGTAAGTAGAAAAGATCAAACGGTGTTTTGAAAACTATTATATCTCTATTACAACTAAAACTGCTTTAAAGCGGCGAATTTTAACGGACCAGTTGTGAGAATTTTGCCTTCCTGGCTGTCATGTTGCACATTGTCCAAATTAATGCCGAAAACAAATCTGCAACTGCATTTCTTTTCTGTTTGTTTTCAAATATATAAAAATGTCAGCTGCATTTAGGTCGACTGACATAAAAACAAAACTCTAATCAAGAAAATCCATTTGAGCTGAGCCAATAAAATATTGAAATGCTTTTTTGAAACACCAAAAAATCAACTGAAATATTAAGACTCAATTCCAGAAAACGCAGCAGAATAAATTGGTCCGAAAAATATTATCTTTAAATTGTCATAAATCTTTGTGCATGTATGAATTTTTAGTTAACCAGTAATTTAATTTTTTGTTTTTGTGGCTTTTTTCTTCTTAACGACCTTTTTTTATTACATTTTTATCGAAGTGTTTTTGTAATAAAATTAAAAGAAAAAAACTCTTAGAGTATAAATTCGCACGATAACACGTACATTTCAGTTGGTTACTTTTCGCGTTATGAATTTTTAAACAAGTTATGAAATAATCATTTAAAAATGTATCTAATGGTGGGGAAGTCGCACAAATAAAATACGAGGGGGAATTCTTAAACCCTGGCACGATTAGAAAAATGGCAAAACGCCAGCAGACTAGACTGATTGAAATATGATTTTAATTAGGTGTGTGATCGTAATCAAATCAAAACAGCAGGTGACTTCAGCTACTTTCAATTCCATCAGTTTTTGATGAAAACGTTTAATTGATAATAGAAATCTGATTGTATTTTATTAAAGCTGAAAATAATTTGAGAGTATTTTTCAAAACCATCGCCTTTTGCACAACTTAAAGGCCGGCAATAACATGTTTTAAACGCAACTACGCGCATATGTCTGAGCTGTTTATGCTCGGGAAAAGTTGGCATCACTGCTGCCAACGCCAAGAAACGAATGTTTGCTGGAAAGGCATCATTTATTTTATTTAGACCAAATTATATGCATGATGATGGCTCACTAAATGGGTTGTAGCACATATAAAATAACAACAACTACAACAGCATTTAAAAAAAAAAGAAAAGGAAAAGGAAAATCTGTTGGAAAAACTTTCTTAACATTCTACAGTAGTTTATCGAGCTGAGAAACCACTGCCGGTCGTGTAGGGGGTGGGTGGTTGGTTGTTTGGTGGTTGGTGGGCGTAGAGGCAAGCAAAATCTTAAGGAAAACACGCAAGCAAGCGAGAAGAAAAATTACAATAATTTGTAACATTTTAAATGAAATTCAACACATACTTTAGTGCAAGTAACACGTTAAAATGTTCATAAGAGTGTGAACACACACACACACACACATTTGATGTATATTTTTCTTTTTTCTCTTTTTTACAAATCATCTATTATTAACACAAATAGTATTTCTTGTTGCCTCCACTCCTTTTTAATGTATTCCTCCTTTTATATGCGCTTTGGCGTCATGTTACATTATGTATTTGTTGCCAGTCTTAAGGAGCAGATGAGGACAAAGAGAAACCTTCTTAGTGAACTTCTTTAAAGGAAACATTTTTTGTTGTTCGCTTTGTGAGATGTAATTTTTCTTTTCATACCACAAACCAATTGAGAGTATCAACTTGCTTCGATTTCATTAGGACCACGATTTGAATAGAATATTTTGCTACCTCCCTAAAGTATGCTATACTGGTGGCTTGTAAACAAAAAGCGGCTAGTGGAAGCTCTTCCCGCCGCAATCGTAAGTCTTGATTTTGCAAGTAACAGATTGCCTCCGTTATTCATCTAGAGTTAAATAATTAATGTTGAATCGTAACAATTCCCGTCATTAATTCTACTTGCTCAACCTTTAACACAAATCGGTGAATGAAACATTATGACTGATGATGCAGAAGTTTTAGGGACTCTAAAAGCAGTGTTTTGCTGTAGATACCCACATATCATAGATTTTCTTCAGAACCCTAGACTACAGTAAGTTGATAAGCAACCGAAGCTTGCAACTATATTTTACAACAATTAAAGATATGCCAAAAAAAAGCACTTTCTTCTAAGAGCCTTCTTTGAGTGGAAAGCGTCAGAAAAAATAAACATTTTAGATGTTTAAAGAAAGCGGCGTGTGTAACAGAAACTTATTAAAACTAGGGGTTTAAGTTGAGCACTACTCTGTTCATATGTATATATGTATATGCGAAAATGTATCGGTTTTAAAGCAATTTTTTATACAAAAATTTAATAAATGATAATAAGTGAATTCGCTTTAGAATCTTGTTTATAATAACTTAAATCCTGCCAGAAGAAGTTTTTGCCATCATACGAAACAATATTAGTTTTAAGACGTCAAAGGCATTTTAAAATCGTCACATTTGGCGAGCCATGGAAGTCCTATGGGATGAACCTTACATGTACAATATATTATACTTGAGTTAAGAAAATAGAATATAGAGAGAGTGAGAGAGAGAGAAGGAAAAAGTTAGTATTGCTTGTGGACGTTTGTTTTGATCCGTCCAATGTTATAAATGGCAAGAAATGCATCTGCAGGCAGAGCAGGAATTCTCACTACAAAGCGATGGTATTCCAGACGATGATCGCAAGAAATTACTGGTGCTAGGAACAAGATGTAGGCGATGAACTCCTGTCTTTTGCACACCTTCGACTAATGCTATAATAGACTTAAGCGCCAACCAAAGCATATTGTGGATAGTACGATCCACTGGCCAAATTCAATATAATGATGATGAGATGATTACCACACACTGAACGTTCATTGCATAACACCGATAAAACGATACTGTAGACGAGCTCCATCGTTAGCTCTTCCACACGGCCAAATAACCAGATATCAGACTCTGAAACCTCATAGAGGAATTGTATTACATTTCCTGTCGCATGTACGTGTGGTATAAATAGTGAACGGAGCTGAAGGGTTGAGGTACAGCCGGAATTTTCATTCTAAGAACATCCCCTTCTTCAACATGTGTACCATTCATTAATATAGCACCACTAGCGGTCCCACGTCTATAACTTAATAAAACCTTGTTTCGGCGACGTAATTCGGGGTTCGTAATAAGATCGTTATTAAATATATCATTCATATTGTGCCTCATGGCATCAATCTCTGATAGACTAAGCGTATAGCGCCTAAACATGCTGCGGCGGAATACATTGAGGCTCTGTTCACGAAACTGATCAATATTTCTTCACATGCCAGTAGTTTACATGCATTTTTTAATGGACTTTTGACAGGATTTCACGAAGTTATGAGCGGAGTATAATTTTTTTTCAGCTTGTCAGTTTGACCAAATAAACACGTGTTTTGACTTCCATTTGCAATGTTTTTGTGTTTAACCCTTTTTTAGCTGCAAAGCAGAAGTGGAGCTTCGTTCACTTGTCGGTTTTTTTATATTTTTGTACTGCAAAATATTTCCAATTCGCGTCTGATTGTGAAAATACTTTCCTTTATTTCATTTGATATGAAATCAATACTGTGTCATTGATTTCATTTTGCTCAGTCTTCCTTCAAACTTTCTTTCTATGTGTTACACAGACTGTCTTGGCATTTTGTAGTTGACATATGCCCTAAACCTCCATCATGTGATCGAACCACTTAAAACAACCCCTCCGCAGCAAGTTAAGTCTGGCACAAGTTGTTCTAAATATTTATGAAGTGCAGTCCTGTGAAAACGCTGTCTGTCTGCAGGCGTGTCATAAACCACATGGAGATTAATATTTTGCTGTTCTCCAACTTTGTTTTATTCAACATCCTGGAGGAACTTAATTCAAAAACATGCAAATCGTGCATTTTTATAACGTTTTTAACTGAACAGCTAAATGTTTGTTTCATTTGCACAAGCAAATGTGTTGAGGCACACAATTTCACACGTCTGCAAGAGTATAAATGTAACATTCGTTTTAGTTTTTCACTTAAAGCGAGATGTGCTGTGTAGAGTCACCACTCCTTCTACCCGCTCGCATTGTTGTCCGCACAAGGATGTCATGGGAAATAATAAAAGATTAGAAATGTTTTTGGGGTTGGATGTGTGTGCGTGTCTTCAGCATCATGGGGTAAAATTCGAATTTTTATGTGTCACTCTTTGTTAATTTTTGTTTATATGGCTGTTTGAATTCATTGGAGAATGTGGGTTTGTTGGAATTTATGTTCATTTGAATGCAGTAAATGAATGAGCATATTTTTTTTTTTTGCACGCACTCGTTTGGCGTCTTTTTTAATCTCTTTACATTTGTATTCACAAGTTAATGTGTCAAATATGTTTGAATTAAAATCGCACATAAAAGTGTTTGCTTGGCGGCGAACACGTAGTTTGTTACTTGCTGGCTAAATAGAAATACATGTATGTGGGAATGTAATTAATTTCAACCACGACAAAGTTTCAAAACAGCTATTGCAGGAGGTACATACTTTGTTCTTACCAGCATGTTCTCTTCTTCATTTTTTTAAGGAATGGAAACACATTCGTTGCAAACCCCGCGCCAATTTTTGTACAACAGAAACAATTTATTTAGTAATTTTGAAGTTATTTGTACAACTACAAGTGAAATGAGTGAATTGTTTCATTGGATATTTCATTAAGGTGTTCCTATATTTAAGTAAAACAAAAAAAGCTTTTAGTCATTGGTAAGACCAATCGATGTCATTATGTATGAGGTATGCTGGAGAAGGAGCTACTCGGTTGATACAGCAGCCAAAACTTACGCTATGCAGGTACTTCCGAAACATCAATTGGCAGAAGGGGGGACCATCATGCCACTGAGATACACATATTGAAATAGCGATCGTGGTGTTGATGATAGAATAAAGTGCCTGCCTTGGCTAAGACGTTCTGCGGCTGTGTTTTAACCCAGGCATGCAGGACGGTGCTTTCCTAGACACTTAGCTAGTGGTCTACGTGATCAAAGTGGTGCTGTTTTTCGTAATGAACTAAATGGTGATAAATATTCAGACTAATAGGGGGTGATGTTTCTTGAGCAATTCACCCTAGCAATTCAGCTGCTTCGTCTAGCTGCTAGCAGGAGGGATTAGTTAGCCCGAGGTTTGCCATCTGTGTGCGTTTGGTAATCCGTATCACAGCTGTGGGTACTCGTTTGGCAAGTTCGTCAAGTCGAGTTGATAAACCAACAGATTCGGCTAAATTGGCAGATACAAGTCAATTTAAATGATGTTCTTATCGTCCAATTCAGGAAGTTGGTAATCATCGGCATGAGGACCTGAAAAGAATATGAAGCAATTAATGACTGGTAGAGTCAAAGGGCCATAATAAACAATAACATTTTATTGGAAAGCTCAATGTACTCTTGAATCTCATTTAGATATTCCTTTATCATATATAACACATCATTTTTAATACTTTTTCCAAATCTAACTAATTCAAATGTAAAATTTTCGTTTTTCTCAAGTTTTTGATCAGCATTAAAATTGTTAAAGCTCCTCTAATTTAACGAAAACAGATTAATAATTTCACAGATTCACCACCCCCAATCATTAATTATTGCTTTCAAATGAAATCGAATTGTAAAATATTTAGAATTTTGGAAATGTTGAAATAAGAATCAAAGTGTACGAACAAAACCCTGGGTATATAAAAAGGACTTAATTGCTACATTCATGTAGATGTCTTTGCGCATGTGGATACATTTCACTGATAATGAAATTTATTTTGCAACACCAGTAAAATTGTACTGATTTCTGATAATTCAGTGCAGTGTCAGCATAGGAAACGAGTCATTTAGGGTTGCTGTGCGGCATCAGGGTTAAATTGAATTTTGTTCTCCAATTAGTGTAAAAAATGAAATTGAATTGAAACATTGGCATATTGATAAGGAAAAAAAGTGGCCCCTAGCTCGAGATATCGAGCCATCTAGTCGCTCGCACCAGTAATTTTCTGATCAATGGAGGAAGTGGAGGCACCTCAGTCGGTATCCCAAAGTAACATCAGGCCATAAGCAGATTGCCCTGTACATTCCTCATCTTTTAGTTATTTACGTTAGCATAGACCACTACCTCAACATATACCGGAGCAGGTTTTAGTTGCCAGATACTGGAAATGATAAAAATGCAAGTAACAAATTGGTAATACCGAACGCGAACGCAACTGTTGTTGCTTTACGGCCTTGCTGGCAACCGGAAATTTCCTATTGTCGGCAACAGGCCTGAAACTGAAATATGGTTGCTTTTCGTAATCAAGCCCGTAACTTCAATATCAGTAAAAATTTACTGATTACCGCAACTTTTGCTGCAATTGATGTACAATGCTGTGTGTCCATCTCAGCATCTCATAAAGATTAACATTTGTATCAGTTTCATAAACTTGTTTGGCTCAATGTTGAAACACTTACGGCACTTGGTCTACGCATTTAGGTTAAAATTATGTCGGAAGTGTTTTACAATATGAACCTACAATTAGAAGATATTAGAACACAGAAACAGAGTAAATTAAAAGCAAATAAGAGAAAACCCGAAAAATACTCAAGATAAATTTGAAGTGGTACAATTATGTTTGTGTGTTCAACCATCATACAGCGAGGACTCGCCCGGCGGATGCAGTTCCAAATGAATTTCATTTTTCTTTTGTTTTTATTATCGTCATTATTATCATTAAACGGGCTGTTTGAATTGTAAAATTTGCACGTAAACAGGGAATTGATGGATTTTCTGGGATTGAAACTAGTTTTCAGAATAAAGATAGTTAATTTAAAATTTTCGGTTTAAGTAAAATTTACAAAAAATTTTTAAGAGGGTAAAACAAAACCGGCATTAAAATTCGTAATCGAAACCATCACAAGTTCTGAGATAGACTTTGTAATCCTGACGCTGTTGTCCAACACCTATTAAAAGTATATAGAAAATTAAGTTAAATAATACTCGCTAGGCGGCTGTTAATTGTTTTTCTTGTGTCTTAAATCAAAAGCCATTATTTTCCAAGAGAACGGCGAAAAGCTTGAAATAATTAATGACGTTATAAAAGTTGTTTTAGTTCTTAGTAAAAGCGTGATGAAGGTGAATGGCGTCAATAGCCTTTAAATCATACTTTAACTTAGGCTGACTGTGACAGCTTTATACCTTTTTAAATCTAGCAAAAAGTGCTACCAAATTTTGTATTTTTTTTTTGACGCACATGAGCTCTTTCCAAGATGCGATTCTGAAATGTTCTATACAACAATATGGGCGTTCAAAAACATAAAAACGTTTCCGATTCTTCTCCCAAATGAGTCAGGATTCGTGTTCTCTGCTTTCTAGTTATTTCTACGCAGAAATTAGTTTTGCCAGGGGTAAAAATTGCAATTTTTCGATTACGCGGTACGTCAAAAAATTAAAAACCCCGAATGAAATAAGAAGAGAAGTAATCGGACCCGTTCCAGCTGGCGGCATAAAACGTGGCAACATTGCAATATTTCAGTTTGTTACTCATATGTTTTTTACTTTTACACTCTTGCAATAGTTTGACTATTTTTCAAGCTCAACAATATAAAGAAATATTGAAATATTAGAGGTAAGGTGGAGGGCCGGGATGTTGATATCTAGGCTGATATCTACTCATGCAATTTATTTGGACTTGGAAACAAAAACTCTTTCGAACTGACATGTGCAGTGAAAGCTATTTTGGACGCCCCATATACCATCTACTCATGTAATTCATTCGAATTTAGAGCACGTGCCTTAATATTGCTGATTGAAGAGAAGCAGACTAAAGTGGAAAAAATGCCATCTTTTTGATCAACTACTTGGTGTATAGTTTTATTTTCATTGTCAACATTTGATTTTATTGTTTGCTTAAGAGTTATTATGTAGATCTTCTTCCGGGGCATAGGAAATTATCACCTATCTTTAAAAATTTACTCTCACACAGAATAACTCAATCTTCAATTATTTTATATGATTTTTAAGGAAACCTCGAAAGTATTTTGAGTTTTTTCAAAGAATTTTGAAAAGGTCTCGACAACCTTTTTGAAATTTTCTACAAACGTGAGCATAATTTCCAAAAACCAATCAATCGAACGGGAAGTAAATCCTTTAAATTAAATTGGTTTTTGAAATTTGATAGTCAAACAAGTTGAAATGGTTGACTTAAAAGAAAACATCGATAAATATCTAAACGGGACACCAGTTTCGTGCCCGCAATCGTTGCATACGACTAAGAGAAATGTATTGAAAATTAAAGTTATGAAAACTTTTTTCTTTTGCACTGCCCTCTCAACCTCTGACTATTATTTCTAAACTGAATATTAATTTCTCAAAAAGTTACTTTCAAATCCGATACATTTTGCCCCACAACAATCAATCGGAATTAAAGACGCAAGTGTTTCCTCAGCAAATATGCAATGGAAGTTTGATAATTATATTTGCACTCAAGCTTGCAATTTTACGTACGTATGAATGAATGCCTGTGTGTGTGTGTGTGTGTGTGTGTGTACGTGTGTGTTGTTGTTGTGAACAATTTCTCGTGTGTGAGTGTGCGAGAATGCACATGAGAACGATGAGGAATAAACAGCCAACCAGATGCTGGGTTTTTGTTAATTCATTCTCTTGAATTCATTTTAATGTAATAAATTATTTCATGCAAGGACGCCACCCAGCAAACACAAAATCAATGGTTTCAAATAAGACAATTAAATTTGCTCTTAGCAAATGCTGTGCTCAATATCTTCTATACTCTATTTATTTATTTTTGCTTTTGTTTTGATAGGAAATGTTAAAGTAAGAATTAATAATTTTAAAAATGACATGGTGCTGACCGGACTGTACACGGTACAAGTACAAATCTAAGAACTTTGTGTGTGTGTGTGTGTCTGTCAGGACGCTGCCGCGAAGAAATTTACTATTCAACCGCCACCAAAAATATTTATTCCTGCATTCTCTGGCCTGCATGTTTGCTGGGAACTTTTCCACAAACACAGCCATGCACTTGCGTGTGCATGTGTGCGCTTGAGAACATACAAGTGCTTTTATAATGTGTACAAAACTAAAGCATACTTTATGGATGTTGGCATTTTAAAAATGAAGTTAATTGACAAAGAACTTTTTGTGTTGAAAATGAATTTTCACAAATTAAGGCAAATACACGATGGTACGAGCGCCAAGAAGAAGAATAAGAAGAAAACAAGTTCTTAATTCTTACAGCCGGAAGAAATTCGTTGCCGTTTCGGAGCATATTCACACACTCACACAATGACATTAGCATTAATGTTGTTCGTTTAATTTACTTTAAAAACGACTGTCATGCATATCGTTGGCTTAAAGGAAAACAGACCGGTATCCATAATGCCTGAAGACGGGCAAGTGGGACAGCAAAATGTTAAATTCTGAGCTCCTCGTCTCTGTTAAGTGGCATAGGAAAGTTCAATACTTCCTCTTTCCTGCTCCCCAGGATCTAATTCTTGAGTTACCTGTTTATGTAGGGGTCAATGTTCGAGTATTGGCTCCAAAAGAAAAAAGATTCCATAAGAATTGAGTTGTTAGCTTGTGGTGCTTCCCGAACTGCATCCAATTTTATACCAATTTTATTTGAAATTATTTTTCGCCCCAAAATCAGGATACGCTCCCTCACATTTTGCAGCCATCGATACTTGTGTGTAAGTAACAAAGTTGTTGTTTATGCACAATCATTGTAGTAATTATTTAAGTCATTTTATGGGACAGTGTAATTAAATATTTTTAACAGAAACAAGACTTGGTAATAACTTCGTTTAAACCACAAATGGTAATAATGTGTGTGAGCTACAAGCTTGCAAATTCATTTGCTCACATGCACAAAATGGCGTCTAAGCTCCTTAATAAAATTAAACAATTTACTTATTTTATGCTCTTTTTCATTCTTGAGTTTAATATTTATATTTACTTTTAATGTGGGAAGAAACTTTGCGGACAAATTAAGCAGTTGTTGTGCGCTTTAATGCTGCTACATTTTGAGTAGAGAAATCCAGCCACCAGAATTTTCCATATCGCGCAAAAATCGAATGGGTTTTGGGGTCTTACATTTCAAACTCAGTAGAAAAATATTAAACATTTTCAAAATATTGTAACAAAAAACAAAAATATGTGATTTGCAACTATTTAAAAACGCGGTGCGACTTAAAAATGTGATAATGACAAATAAACACTGATCTCCTCGTTTCAGAGTTGAGTAATATTTTCAGTGACTAGATATTCGGGAAGAGTCTTTTTCGACTCACAAGTTCAATGACACACACTGTGTAATATTCATATATGAAGAAGGTGTAGTTGTCTCAAAAGTAGGCCATAGTTTCATTATGTAAGAAGTCCACACCAAGCACTTGTGATGTGCCGCTAATAATAAAAAAAAACGTAACACGCAGGTACAGTGCGGTAAAACCAAGTCACAGATTAAACTTTAAGACTAACTCGCCATAATTGAGATTGCTGAGTGTCTCCTCCTGAACATTCTAGTAGTTGAGTTGCTTGAGCAAGACACTGTTACACTACAAGACTTGTCATTTTCGTTATGGCTTGTATGACATTTGTCGAAATATAGCGGACGAAGATATTGCCGAGCTTTTTCTATTATAAGGGAGGCAGATGTATCTACAAGATCATGTACCATCGACATTACTACCTACATATATATATATATATATATATATATATTATATATATATATATATATATATAAAGGAATGATCTTTTGCTTGACTCAGCTCTGACGACGAGCAGAACAACTCTCAATGCTTACGACTTTACAACTCATGACTTCTTTGCAAAATGCGCACCAAAATGCCGCTAGATGCTGCTACCGCCGAGAGTTTAATTGACAGCAGATGTAACCAGTCCCGCGCTTAGAGCTACTTAAACTTTTTGTTTGCCAGAGTTAAAAGTTAAATTGATTTAAAAACGTAAATTTTAACAAGTTTTTAATTGTTTATGAATGTAAAGGGCATTTTTCGTACGCAATTCCATTCCTGCTTCCATTAATTAAGACCTGCCGAGTTGTTTAGTTTGCCAACACTGGATACGACAACAAACGGAGAGACCAGCGTTGAAACATGGCGATACCTTTAACGAAGTCTACTTCAGTTTTAAGTAGAAACACCCACTCTCAGGATACAAATGTATGCGTATGAGTAGGTAAATGAATATTTTGTGCTTTTGGTCCTGGTACATTTTTGCTTTGCCTTGACAATTTCTTAGTGGCACTTTATTTTATTTCCATTTTCTTGTGTCGCAGCTCATGAGTAGTTTGTTTTGCTTAACTAAAAGCGTCAAGAATCTCAACATTTCTGTCTTACTTTTCATTTTTTCGTTTAAATAATTTTTTCCTCTTGTTTTACGCTTCAAGTAAATGTTTATGCAAATTGGGTCTTGGGTCTTTCCCCAGCTAACGCCTGACATGTAGCGAACCAAAACGTTATAAGCCCTCAGCAAGTATTAATCACATCTCAGGTCTTCACGAATCCATATTTGTGCTAATAATCTCAAGAGCCATTCACATGATTTCCAAAATTCAGATTTTTTGTTGTCCCTTTACCGCAAAAACGGAATGAACAAAAAATGCTTTCCCCAATCATGGAACGGAATGAATAATTAGACCCAGTATTCAGCTTTCATAGCACATACGTACAAACTTTGAACTTCCGCAATTAATACAGGGTGGGTCCAAAGTCACCAATGGGACTTAAAAGTTACTCAGTGTATAAAACATATGAAATGCAAAGTTCGGAGAAAATTTGGATTTTTAGATCGGCGGCACATCTGCATCTCTTATAATCTCAGACCTGCCATAAATTTGATTTGATTTCTGGGCGTAAAAGTGGGTGTGGTAGAAACAAAAGTAGCCTATAAGGTACAAACACACAAACAGACATTCCGTTATATATATAGATATAAATATATATCGTATAATAAAGATTTACAATAAAGTTTACAATTTCTGGGCCCAAAGGAGGGTGTGATTGACACAAAAGTAGCAGAAAAGGTACTAACAAAAACACACCTTCCGTCTTATATATATATTATATATATAGATAAATAACAGTTAATCTTATCTTAAAATGTGCGGTAGTAACATACGGGCCATTGCCGTTTCAGCAGAACGCCTTCTGCTAGATGTTTCTGTTCTGTATCATTAATAATTTGCTCAGTGCGAATTAAACACGAGCCACGAAACATTGTCTCAGAGGACGAGACGGTGTCCTTAATATATCGACCATATGCTCTTTGCGTTATAATAATGGATCTCTGATTTAAGCAAAAAAATTCTATTACTCCAGTTCTTTGCTCAAGTCTGAATCTCTCCATTATATCTATATTCTACAGCGATTGTTAATGTTAACTGAAAAAATATATGTATGTATGTATTAACGCAAAAATTTAATAAATTTTTAGACCACATGTTAAGCAAAAGTTCAACAAAACTCTTGCGCCCTAATCTGCGCTCAGTGTACATTTTATTTACTTAAATATTATTTAAATATTTTCTCCAGAATTTTTTATAATTTAAGATGCTTTTGACTTAATCAAAACATCTGACATCCAGCGTAATTAGAGCTCAGAGCAAATATATTAAATTATGTGTTTCCTTTTATTTTAAGCCAAAAGCGAAATGAATGCAAATGAAAGAAATGTCTTGCAAACATCCTTAAGTTGCTAATGGTTGTTGTTATTGTTGATATGCCAGTAACATCTTAATGCTGTTCACATCTTTCGTTACATTCATATTTTACAAGAACAGCAACAGCAACAGCACCAGCAACATGCAATTTTACGCGCTCTTATCCTTTTGACTTTTATTACATTTAACGAGCGAGTTTGTTTCACTTGTGTTTGGTTTTTGTTCTTTTTCATTCTACCAAAAACTGCAGAGCAAAAAAGAAACGATTCGATAGAAGGAAAGCACCTGGGCTGGATGTGCTGGCTGTGTTGGCTGTGCTTCGTTGGTTGGTTATGGCTTCCTAAGCATGTTTTGCTTTCCTTCCTTTTTGCCTTAAACTGTTGTTTTTTCTCATCATATTTCGCCTCGGCAATTTGTTTGCAACATATTAGATTTCCTTTAGTGCAATTTGCACCTTCTGCTCAAAATACATAAAAAGGGAAATATTTTCTTGCTGCTTATTTTTGGAAAGAGAATGGAGCAGAATGTAAGGAACGGATTTCTCACAGAACAGCAAAATAACTGGCTAAAGGAAGTAAACAAAGTTAAGCTGTCAGAAAGCGAGCTTTCATAATAAATGTTGCCAACTTTTTGGCGCTTAAGCTGCGACCAGTTATTGGCGTGTGTGTTGTGTGTTCACTGTGCCCGAATTTTTTTTCTTCCTTGTTTCTGTTTTTTGCTAAAGAAAAAGGTGAAACATGTAAATTATAATTTAAACTCAAGTGCAAAATCTTGATTGAGTCTTAAACATTTTCGATGGAAATTCAAGTTTTGGATTATTTATTATTTACTTTACATGTGTATGTACATACACTGAAAGAAAAAAATTAACTAGAACATAAAAAGCATTGGTTTGACTGAATTTTTAGTTCAGAACTCCAGTTTTGAAATTATTGTATTTCTGTTCAAGGGGGCAAAGTTTTCTGCTGGCTTTTGATTTTTACTGGTTCAGAATTAAGTTTTTTCGAAAGCTGCGATTATCCAACAGTTCCAACGATTAACAAAATATAATAATAGAATAATTTTTAATTTTCTTTAAATCCTTGATTTTCTATTTATTTACTTTATTTTATTCATATTTATTACAATTCAAATAATAATAAACTAAGAGAAAGAAAGAACGACGACAGCGCTTGTTTGGATGAGGGTTTGTTGTTCGAGGCAGACTTAGGAAAAGAGTCTTAAGCTTTAAATACGTGAGCGAACACCTCACTACAATCCGCATCAAGGCTAGGCTCGGCAACATTAGCCTAATCTGCGCCCACGCCCCTATGGAGGATAAAGATGACGACAGCAAGGATGACTTTTATAATCTCCTAAAAAGAACATACGATCAGTGCCCCAGCTACGACACCAAGATCGTCCCAGGAGATTTCAACGCAAAGCTGGGCAAGGAAGAGACATCTTCGCTAGAGTCATCGGGAAACACAGCCTGCATGACGACACATCCGATAACGGACTCAGGCTGCTAGATTTTGTGACGGGGCGAAATCTCACTGTAGGAAGCACGCAATTCCCTCACCTCAACATTCACAAAGGGACCTGGCGATCCCCTGATCAATTAACCGTCAACCAAATTGATCACATTGCGATCGACGGCAGACACTCCTCCAGTATTCTTGATGTCCGAACATTCCGAGGAGCCAACATTGACTCCGATCATTTCCTTGTTGTAGCCAAGGTAAGATCACGGATATCAGTAGCAAACCGGAGTAGAGCACGACCACAACAGTTTGACGTCGCAAAGCTACAATCGCAATCGACCGCTGGGAAATTTGCCGATCTAGTCTCCCTTAAGCTCTCAGAGAGTCCAACCCTGCCAGGCGAAACAACCGATGAGGAATGGAACCGTTGCCAAAACGCCATTAGAGATGTTGCCGCTGATGTATTGGGTTTTAAAATGCCACCCGGAAAAAACCCATGGTTTGACGACGAGTGCAGGCAGGCACATTCAGCGAAGCTAGCAGCGTATAAGGTGACGTTGGAGAGAAGGACGAGAGCAGCTCGTGAGCTCTACGAATGTAAGAGAAGGGAAGAACACCGGCTTCTCAAAAGCAAGAAGAAAGAGCATGAGAAGCGCACGATTGAGGAACTGGAGAGGTGTTACGGCAGGAATAATATCCGAAAGTTTTACCAACTATCCAATGGATATGAGCTTCGGACAGACGCCTGTCGTGACGAAGAGGGACAAATCGTGGTAGAGTCGCAATCGATGCTGAGAATCTGGAGAGATCACTTCTGCAGACAGTTTAACGGCGAACAAAACACCGATTCCATAGCCAGGCAGAATATTCCACTCCAGATAACGGACGATGATGGTAGAGAATTCCGTCCTCCGACCTGAATGAAGTCAAGATAGCAATATCGAGATTGAAATCAAACAAAGCTGCAGGAACGGACGCACTGTCCGCGGAACTACTTAAGGCAGCCGGAGATGACCTGGCTGAGCGCATGCACCAGCTCATCTGTAAGATATGGTCGGAGGAAAGCATGCCCGACGAGTGGAATCACAGCATCGTTTGCCCGATCCACAAAAAAGGAGACCCCTTCAACTGCGCCAACTACCGAGGAATAAGTCTCCTGAACATCGCCTACAAGATCTTCTCTGCCGTTTTGTGTGAGCGCCTGAAACCATTCGTTAACAGTTTGATAGGTCCTTACCAGTGGTTTCAAGCCGGAGAAGTCCACCATTGACCAAATTTTCACACTACGGCAGATCCTGGAAAAGACCCAAGAGATGCAAATCGACAGCCACCACCTATTCGTCGATTTTAAGGCCGCATATGACAGTGCGTATAGGGACGAGCTATACGAAGCCATGTCTAGTTTTGACATTCCTACCAAACTCGTCAGGCTGTGTAGGATGACAATGGAGAGCTCTCGCTGCTCCATCAAGGTCGGTAACGAATTCACCGAGACCTTCAATGTCGGAAGGGGATTTAGACAAGGCGACGCACTGTCATTTGACTTTTTGAACATAATTCTTGAGAAGATCGTGCAAAACCCAACAACAGCCTGAGGCGGCCAAAATGGGTCTAGCGGTGAACGAGGGCAAAACGAAGTATATGCTGTCATCAAAAAAGGACGCGCAACACCGACGACTGGGCCAGAACGTCACCATATGCAGCTATAACTTCGAGGTAGTGAAGGACTTCGTCTACCTTGGCTCCCAAGTGAACAGCACGAACAACATCAGTACCGAGATTAAACGCAGAATAACTCTTGCCAATCGCTGTTTCTTTGGGTTCAAGAGGCAATTGAGTAGTAAGGCCCGACAGACCGACGACAGACCAAGCTGACACTATATACCACTTTGATAATCCCTGTACTTCTCTATGGCGCAGAAGCATGGACGGTGTCGAAGGCGGATGAGGAAGTTCTTGGTATTTTCGAGAGAAAAGTTCTGCGTTCAATCTTCGGCCCTGTTTGCGTTGATGGTTTCTGGAGAAGAAGATTCAATCATGAACTGTACGGGTTGTACAGCGACATGAGCCTAACCAGGCGCCTACGGATCCAACGGCTAAGATGGTTGGGCCATGTAGAGCGCATTGGAGAATACTGCTCCGACCCGTAGAATGTGAGACAACGCAGTAGAGGACGCCCACGGAACCGATGGCGCACACAAGTGGAGAGGGACCTCAACCAACTTGATGTGCAAAATTGGAGGACGTTGGCTAAAGACCGTGCCAGCTGGAAAACTTTGTTGGTTGAGGCCCAGGTTCACCACGGACTGTAGCGTCAAAAGAAGAAGTAGAAGAAGAAGATAAAGAAAAGCTCTAGCAGCCAGCTAATGGCTAACGGCTTAGATTTTTTATATATTAGATTTTTCGCCTTGAATTATGTCACAATTTTCTCTCTTTTTGTAGAACACCTACGAGTATTCTTAGAGACATAGACAATATCTGGAAATGAGCGACAATTGCCTTTTATAAATACGGATCGAACAATAAATAGTTTTGTAGAAAAGTATAAATTTCAATTAATTTGATTTTTCCAAAAAAAATTTCACTTGAAATTATATCGACTATTAGAGACTAAGTGGAAAAATGAAAATCTTACCAACCAACAACTGCTTGACAATTTGAACAGCCTAAACCACTAAATCAGCAAATTAGCAATAAATTGTTTTCGGTATCATCGTGGTGTATCATGATTTTCAATATTAATTTTCCAATTAAATCAAAGTATCAAAAGCAGTCCAATTGCCCAACTTTCTAACCAAATTGGCAGGGGCTTCTTTCTGCTCAACAAAAACGAGATCGAAACGCATTCGTGCATTTAAAACTGTGATTTTATTGCTGAAACAGGCGTCTGTTGTCAATATTTAATTAGCATTTTGTCTCTAATAAATTCATTTTGTTTCAACCCAGTACTCGTATTTGCTACCTGGCTTATAACAAATAATAGGATTTGACGGCAAAACGATGGTGCAGTGCGTATTTCATTTCAGCAGCATTTAATTGATTTTTCTTTTAGTGGTTTTTAGTTTCATGTGCCTATTTTTCTTTTTTAGGTGCGCAAAAGTGCGTTTTAAACGAAAAGGAATTATGAAGCGTATGAATTAAAAATATTTGCGAATCAATTAAGTTTTTATGTTCCAATAACGTTTCAATTTATTTAAGAAAAAAACTTGCTGTTGGCAACTCCCTTAATGCCTGGAAACTAAATGCATCTATTTTATTTACAGCCCGATTTTCTTTCTGCTGTCATTCCCCGTATTATGAATAAATTCTGAAAAATAAATGCGGAAAATTCCCTTTAAAAAACTCTGTATTAGAAATAGGTTACGGCTCTGTTTCGCTATCTAGAAGCTTAACGTTCAGCACAAATTTAAATTTAAAATAACTAAATAATAACTCGACTGGTACGTCGGCAGCCGTAGTGCAGTCTCATTGACCGCGAATAGGATATTCCATCGTTCAAAATACTGGCGAAAGTTGTTAATGTTCGAGTTGGTGAAGCAGGCACTAAGAATTTCTCTGGATATTTTTTCAAAAGTTTCTTACGAAAACTAATGAAAAGTGCAATTCAAAGATAAAAAAAATATATGAAAAATAATAAAAATTAAAAATTTTATAAAGCAAGAAATATTATGGAAAGTCCACAGTTTCACAATCTTGAATTGGCAACACGACATTATTTGACAGCTGATTAAACAGCTGGCAGCTGCTTTCTTCAGTTTGCTTATGATTTAACGGCCATCGTACGCGCCACCAATTCACCGAATGGGAAGCACAAATTGACATTGATATTCAATTTCCATTCAAAATTTTGTTCTCCACTGGTGCACTTTCTGCTGAGTGAGGATAATCCAAAAGATTTTGTTGCAACACTATCACATCCATAGACTATCACTGTTTGGAGCGCTTTATGGTCTGGCGGAGTCATTGGTCCATATGAGGTGGACAGTAGCGGTATGGAATTAGAAATTTTTTGTACCTCAATTATGTTGCCCTAATTTTGATGGGTTCTATACAGCGCGCAATTAATTTGTTCTAAGAAACTTTTGATGAATGCATAATTTCTCGATGGTTCCACCATCGGAAAACCCGAGATAATCGGTTCAACCGTTTAGTCGTCTATAGACTTCAGACATTCAAGGTCGGCGCACCACTCATTAGCACTCAGTTGGGTCACTGCCATGGTAAACATGTTCTAGCCAAAGTGGTGTCGCAGCTGTTTGTTTGTTTAATTTCATCACATTCCATTTGCTGCTCAAAAGCTTTTGTTTGGACAGTTAATTTCAGCTAATTGACAACCAGTTGCTTTTTCACACCAATCCGAATATGTTTGTTGTGTTATTCTCTCCAGCTATAGAAACAAACAAAAGCGAGCGAGAAAAAATCTGACTTAAGCCAAGATCCCATTGTCCATACAATTTGCTAAAAGGCACTACAACAAAATATATTTTTCCAATGTATCCGGTAAACGATAAAAAAATAGTAGCAATAATTTTGCGCAAATGGAGATGATTGATGTAGTGGAGAGGCGTTGTTTGTAACTACATTAAGTAGCTGGCAATACCTTTTTTATCAAACCAATTTGTAATATCGTAACACCCTAAATTTGCATCCAGCAGATCCACTCCTGGCATGAATGAGGTAATTTTCTATTAATTTTTTTTTCCTAATTAATTGATTTAGCCAACTTGCCTCAATAAAGCCTTAGTGGCGTTCAGGCCTTGTCTTTTATGTTATAATATGCTCTGAAAATAAAAAGATTCAAAAGCGGCTGTAACCAACATGATGGGCTTAAATGAACTACAAGGCACAAAGTGTCTGCTGCTTTTTTTCAATTTAAAGAATATTTTTAAAATATTACACCCGCCTTTTTGAAGGGGCTATAAATTTCCATTTTTCGATCATAATCCTTTTATTATTTTAAACTTTTTGCTCTCCTGCACGTACAAATTACTTTCCAAAATGAACAGATTTTATGGAAATATAAAGTTGACTTCAATGCCGGCCTGCCTTCCTACATCATTTTGTGTTTTAACTTTCTGCCAAAAATTTATCATCTTTAGAAATATCAAAAATTTGTTCGTACGTAAGAATTTGTTTTTTGTGTCTAAATGCTGTTGTACGGGCTCTGCCATTCAGTTTCAAACATTCTCTAGCCAAATTTGCATACGAGGCACATACGCGGCGGACATGCCACTTTCCATAATATTCGTTTAACTGTTGCAATTGGCTGTAATAATGAGGTTAAATGCAAATAGCAAATGAATATAAAACATTTGATATTCCATCCGTGTTCTTCAACCGTAATTCCACCGGTGCTCCTGCACTGAATTGATATTTTGTTTACAAAAGAAAAACAAACAAACAAAAAACAAAACAAAAAAATGCCAGCACTAAAACGACAGTTACATTCGTTCGTGCGGCTGCATGCACATGCACGGAAATATCAACTTCCTCGACTCATAAAAGTTTTTGTTGCTTTTTGGCAAATGGAATATTCAATTTGGCGAATTACTTTTGCAGGACTCCTGCTTCTCACAACAAAATTAAAAAACCGTTTCTATACAATTAAAATCTATTTTAATTTGTTGTTTTTATTGTTGCAAAATGGCAAGTTAGATCTGTAATGGTTGCATATCTACACATGCCCACATACATGCACACATACATACATATATAAATATATGTATATGTAGGTGTATGTGTGTATGTTTTCCAAAGGAAATGCAAACATTCGATTGAGCACCAAGGAATGTGACTTTACACTTGACATCAAAAGTTTTCGCCCACCGTTCACCTAAAACATTCTGCTACAAAAAGGTAGGGGGTATATGTATGTTGTAGTGGAATAATCACCCTTATTCCAGTTGTCAACGTGAAACAAAACGATATTGTTTTGCCTTGTTTATTTGAAATTATTATTCCAGTTGTCGTTATCGAATATTATCGATGACTGTCAAGATAGAATTTGCATTCTACAAGAAAATGTGACGGCGATATTGCTTTGAAACGACTGCATTTGTCGTCGCCAATTTTCATAACGACTTGAGTTTATTTGAAGCATAAATAAATTGAAAATGGAAAAAACGGAAAAATTAAAAATAATAACTGCAACCCAGTTTGAGAAATTAGTGAAAGAGTTGCAGAAGAATCCCTCTCAGGCAGTGGGATTTCGCAGAGGCATTCTTCCAAGTAATTTCTTAAATTTTTTCACTATCCGTCATTTCGAATTTAATTCATTGGGGGCAAACTGTCATTTCCAATGCATATAGTGTTTCCGACAAAATCCTAGAAAACATTGGTTGCGGTAGTCCCAAGTTGAAATCGTTGCCAACACCTAGTTGGTATGACCCTTGTGCCAAAAATCTTAACGTAGCTGCCAACTTCGTTGTTTTGGAAATGAATGTTGACCTTACCCCGCTTTTCAAATTAGGTGTTATTGTTTCTAAGACATACATACATACATTTAAAAGCAGTCTTGCTTACTCTAAAGTAACTTTCAAATCTTTCAAAAAATAAATTATACAATCATTAAAATAATAGACTGAAATTGTTGCTCACTTGCTGTCCGGTAGGTTAAATATGTCGAATTTCTGTCTCAGAAGCTTCCGTTCTAATATGAGGTTTGGTTTTGTTGAATTTTCATCTTCACTCGAGTCTGCATTTATCTCACAAGTAAAAAACATTTAAATTTTTAATAACATTTTTGGTCAAAAGTAATAAACAAAGTTAACAGCTATTTCAAATATTTAGAGATGTGTGCTTGATATGTTGACATAAACGATAAGTCGTCAAAGTCGTCGTCATCCTGTTATAGAATGCGAAATTGTTATTGAATTGATGATGACGTTGAAACAAAATGATGTTGACACTAAAAAGACGGCGACGTTGATGACGACAACTGGAATAAGGGTGAATAAAAAACTCTGTGTGTTTGTGGGGGGTATGAACGAAATGCTGTAGGTTGTGTTTAAGGCTGTCGGTCGATTGCGCTTTATTGGCCTAGACCGGGGATTTCAGAAAAGCCCACAAGAAACACTCCAGTGCGGTCGCCTATGTTCATGTCATTTAAAAAGAAATCGCCCTTTATCAGTTTGTAGCACTCGCCGCTGGCCGTTTTCGTTGTCGAAAAAGTACTGGCCAATCGCCCCCACACGGTAACTCCTTATGACTGCATTCCCAGCTGGTGCACTTCGTGCGATTCATTCAATATCCTTCGCGCTAAATATTATTTTGCAGACAAAATTGGGGTCCTCTTCCAAACGCCCTAATTTCGATAATAAAGTTTTATCATTTGGCCGTCCAACTTCGTGCATTTGCATCATTAACCAAATAAAAACAGCAGATTATAGGTCTTCAACTTGTACCCAATATCACACTATCGGCAGAATTCGCTTAAAAAAGATTGTACACATACATATATGTACAGTAACGAGCAAAAGTGCAACAGAGTACACAAAGTTTCGCAATATACAGAAGTATCTCTGCATGTTGTTTATTTCCAAACAAGAAAAACAAAATTAAAAAGAAATATAAAATAAATTAGTTGGTTTTTTTTCGCTGCGGCTTCAGCCTGCCCTTTTTTTTGCCGGCCGTAAATTGTTTGTTTTGTAAAATTGCTCTTTTTTCAAAATTCCCTCAAGTTCACTAATCTAATCTATCTAATCAGCCGCCGATTCTTATTCAAATTAACCCTATACTCGTAGGGAGAAAATTTAATACCGTTTACATCACCGTCACTGTTGCCAGTTTTTCGCCAAAATAACAGTCCCAGGCAAACATATCTGTCAGCTCGTGATACTTGACTCTCATTCTAAGAAAGCGAATGTCAAAAAAACATTAAAAAAAATTTAAAGTAAAATATTTAAAGTGGCCAGCGCATTGTTGGGCAATCGAATATTTCAACATTCAGTCACGCATTCACGCAATTCAGTTGCAGCAATAATAATAATTCAACGGTGACTTTCAAATACATATTTCAGTTCTAACTATTGAAATAAAATAGTTCCATTGAAATATATTTTCATATGGAAAACATCAGATGTGGTGGCTGGACTACGTGCGAGCATGTTTTCCAATACAAAATTATTTAGATTTGAAGCCACTGCCCCGTTTCTGTAATACTAATCAATCGAAAATTGTGAAAACAAAAAATTCCTTCGCGTCCCGATTAGCCAAAAGCAGCGCTTCTGTGTCGCAAACAGCAAATAGACAACACTGGTTACCTTCATATATCTGGGAATATGTCCGTTAAGCAGATGTCAAAAAGCAATAAATAAACAAATAACAAGCAGAAAATCTATTTGTGACGTTCCTGTCATTTCGCAGGTCTTATTTGGATTTTTGTGCCAGGTTCAATTCAATGCACAGTGTAACCAATTTGGATTTATTCTATTGTGATTGTCCGTACAAATTTTGTTTCTTCAAAACCAGTTATTTCAGCTGAAATACATTCCAATTTTCAAGCCTTAACTTATCTTTCAAATTTCGATAATACAAGGGAATTAAACGGTAATACAAGTCGTACGTAAAACCAACGAAATAATTTCCGTATTTTAAAAATGAGAATAAAAATCTTACGACAGATTGTTTTACGTTTACACGATTGGTAAAAAACCAAAACAAAGTAAATTGATGACATAAAAATACATCCCTGATCTAAAATGATGTGTGAAGGAATTTGAAAAATTTTTAAAAACGATGAGAGCCGTACGACTGTCAAATTTACATCCATATTTTCTGTCTATGTCGTACGGTTTCAGTACACATTAAGTTTGGACGGTACCATCCGTGCTCTTCTACTCAAAAATTGGACCTATCGTACGACTTGCGCTACCGTCTAAATTCCCTTTAAGTTTTTTAACAATAATTTGTTCGATTTAAAACTCCCATATCTGTGAAAATAATTGCTAGTCTTATCTTTTCTCTGTTTTTGTTTTTTTGTCAGATGTGCGTTGCTAATTAATTGAATTAATTTTTTATATCTCGTCTTTTATGCTGCATATTATTGTTCTCTTTGATAACAAATTATTTTACACTTCAACAAACTGATTAAATAGATTAAACAAATTTGTTCCTTTAACTTTCCGATAAATGTATATATTTGATTTCAACTACGAGCTGAATTGAATGGCGAATAATTGAGTGTATTAGCGGATGCTTTTTGTGGGCGCAGGCAACCGCTTCACAGGCCTTCAGACAAAAGACCCCATTACTTTCTTCTAACAATTGGTTGCAGTCATTTTACCTGATTAAGATAACAAATTGTCACGATATAAAGTTCTCACGTAAAAACACAGACATTCGATATAAAAACTGATGGACTCACAAACTTAAATGGCTCGATAAGCCACAACTACTGAGCCTAAATAGATTAACGCATATAAACGGCCCTGTTCTGTAAACCCTATCCGAATAATTATCTTGTTTTCAGCACGAAGTCTTATTTTTGGTGTTACGTAACCCGAAACTCACATACTTTTAGTCGGTTTTAAATCGAGTAAATACATCAAATCCTCCAATATTCTAACTTTGGCATTCAAACTATTTATTCGAATGTTACTGAACACAGCAATTTGTTGTACATAAAAAAACACCAAGTCGTATTAAAAACATCTCGTTTTTGAAAACTATTCTATTTAGAAAACCAACCACAACGTTTTTGAACTGATTGTAAATGGCAGCGGAAGTAAAATTAATCATTTTGTAGACATTTGAAATGGTATTCGCAATGGGAAAATGAGAATTATAGCGATACGTCTATGTTCCGAATAGTAGAAAGAGAAAGAGAGAGAGAGAGCGAGAGCGAGAGAAAAAAAGCAAATATTTATAGAGGGAAGGAAATGGAATACGCTCAGGCAATCCATTCTCCCCGACCTCATTCAACACACAGACAGCAGCTGGACAGCTACTGGAAAGGAATCACTGGGGTATTGAGGGGCATGGCTTTTGTGCGAAATAAAATCACCCTCAGCTCTGAATATACATCTAAAAATTAAAAAAAAAAGAATAGAAAATTTACTTATCTGCAATTGATCAGAACAAAGATTTGAACAAGATTTCAGTTAAATTTGCTGGTCAGACGCGTAATTCACAACGTTGGGTTTTGACTACAGTCAGCGCAAAGATATGCTTAGAGAAATTTCAAATCACTTCTAGTTAAATGCGTTTTTTGTCCACTATAAACCAACAAAATCAAACTTTTTAACCACAAAATTCGATACCAGTTGACGTTGTTTGCAACGTATTTAAGAATAACTATTTTATTAAAGTGAAACTTTTTGCTTTAAGAAACTAAATTAATGATTTTGCAAATCGATACTCACTATAAAAAAAAAATAATGTTGTTTAATTAAATTGAAGTTCTCCTACCAAAATTTGTGCTTCCGGTAGAATTTTTGTGGCCCTTAATGTTCTTATTCCAATTTGCTCAGTTCTTATAGTTTTAGAACATGGAAATACAAGTTCGTTGAAAAATCCACGGGGGAGATTTGCTTTGTGTTTTAAAAAAGGGCTCTTTTAAAAGGCCCCCTAACAAGTGCTTTTACTTCTTCCTTTTACCACTTGACTAAAAAACATGTACAACGACAAGTTTTTTTTTGCTGCTTAATGCAAAAACCAAAAAGTTAACAGTATTTTAATTTAAAACATAAAAAAGGAGTATATTTTACGATATACAAACATTTTACTCCATTTGCGGATTTTATGCATAAATTCGCAACGATTGCAAACTCAAAACTTGTGTCTTTGCGCAGCGTTGCTTCAACAAATTATTCTCATTTGCCAATATTTGCAAAAGTTTGTTCAATGGTTTCCATTTTGTTGTAAATCGTGACAGTTTGTGTGCAGTTGTGATGTTTTTCACTTGTTTCTGCGCTGTGCTCCTCTTCTCGTCCCGCCATACCCGCCATATCCCTATAAAAAGGATTTATTAGTGCTTTCTGCTGCACTTGTATTCGTAGCTGCTCCAGCCAGTTGGGAACATTTATCTTTATGAACTGCAGCATAATGAACTGTGTGATTTAATAATTTTGATAACCAAATGAATAGATTCATTACTCCAGACCGCTTTCACTCCTGTACGAATCGTATACGGATTCTTTTCTGCAATTGCTTCTCTAATTCTGCTGCTGTTGACTTAAAATCCCATTTAAATTAAATCAAAATTTCAAGTCTAGACCGGATCCTTTTAAATAAACGGAAATGGAAAAATGTCATAATAACCAACAGTGAAATGTTTAAACTGTAGTGAGGCTTGTTTTAAGTGAAAAGACTAGAGATGATGTTTCGATAGGCCGTAAGCAGAGCTCGAGCTTGAAATGTATTGTAGTAATTGATGTTCACCAGCTGAGATTATAGCCATCAGATAATAGAGGGACTAAATCGTAAAATTTTGGAGGTGAAATCGTTCAAATTTTATTTTTTATTTAAAGAGATCAAGTTAGAGAATTTTAGAATACAATCTGTTGGATTGTTTTTGCAGCGTCACGGTTTCTTATTGTAACTTTCCTGATAGACGATTAAATAGTTGTCACGTTACAGAGGGGAAACCATTTAAAATGTCTATATAATTTCGACAAAAAAAAATCCATAAGTTCAAATTGCAAAAGTTCGAAAGTGGCAAAAATTGAAAGAAGGTTCGATGCTTCACAAAATTTAAAGATCAATAAAAAAACTTCGCACAGAATGCTATAAATTTGTTTAATTACGAAATTTGAAAAGAAACCTGGTAAATAAATCGCGCCAGAATGACTGGAACGACAGTGTTTGCAAATCCGTGTATTGCCAGCAAATATATCAGACAATTCCAAGATACTTTGATCACGATCACGATCACATGCATGCAAACATCGTCTTCATACCACGTCTCGTTAAAGTATAAACAAAATCCCTTTATGCCACGAACCAGAGGCCACGCCACTTAATTTTTCTTTTGCGATTTAAAACACATTTTGTTTATTACATTACCGATGTTAATGTTTCTTTTTAATTTATTCAATAATACATACTTTAATATATAGAAGTTTAAAAACATGTTTTTCTATATTATTTATATGTATATAAGAAGTTTGCACAAAGGAAATAAAACGCTGGTTTGCTGCACTTAATAACCGAACAAGTTAACAAAAATATAGTTAAAACTTTAAAATGGAATAGTTGGCATATTTTCCTTAGGATAAAAACAAAAGGAATTGTAGCGATTACAATGATGCCCGGACAATTGTTATGACTAATTTAAAAATATTTATGTATTAAGTAAATAATCAAAGGTAGGAAGGGTCTTTTTTCTTTGTAACAAAGTTAACAGTGAATGTTGCTGGTGCATTTTAATGTAAGAACAATTTTGAAATACTGAGGATTGTGTTTCAAATAAAGAACGAATAAACTAAAACAAATCAATACAATATATCTAATCTTCCAAATTTCTGAAAGCCTGTTGCAAATCTTCATGCAATTGTTCAAAGTCAGCCTTGATCTTGGCTTCGCCGTCCTTAACAGGGTCCTAGTAAAGAGAAAAGAATTCAATAAATGTATAATCCACAATTAGGAGTACTAAATCTTACCTTGAACTTCATGGAAGACAATTGGTACATAATATTTCCCATAGCCTCACGGATGACGTTCCATGTAATTTTGTTTTCTGATTGGGCTGTAGATTCCACTGAGTGGCGGGCCAAGTCGTAGAAAGCAATAATATTCTTTAACATGCCCACGCTCTTGTAGAAGGGGCAGAATCTGTCGTATGATGAGTAGGAGTTTTGTTGTAAGAAATCGTCCTTAATTAACTTGGCAACTTCTAAGGTGATCTTATCAGTTTCAGCCAATGACGCCTTACCAACCAATTGCACAATTTCAGACAAATCTTCTTCTTCCTGCAAAATTTCCTTGACTTTGGTACGCAATGGCACGAACTCTTGGAAGTTCTTGTCATAGAAATCATCTAAAGCGCGCATATATTTGGAGTAGGAAATCAACCAATTTATGGAGGGGAAATGTTTGCGTTGAGCCAATTTCTTGTCCAAACCCCAGAACACCTGTACGATACCCAAAGTAGCAGAAGTAACGGGATCAGAGAAATCACCACCAGGTGGTGATACGGCACCGACTATAGAAACTGAGCCTTCACGTTCGGGGTTACCCAAACACTTGACACGACCAGCACGTTCATAGAAGGAGGCCAAACGGGCACCCAAGTAGGCTGGGTAGCCTGAATCGGCAGGCATTTCAGCCAAACGACCAGAAATTTCACGCAGAGCTTCGGCCCAACGTGAAGTCGAATCAGCCATCATGGAAACGTTGTAACCCATATCACGGAAGTATTCAGACAAGGTAATACCAGTATAAATGGAAGCTTCACGGGCAGCGACAGGCATGTTGGAGGTGTTGGCTACCAAAGCAGTACGTTTCATGATAGATTCAGTGACTCCATCAATCTCCACAGACAACTCAGGGAAATCTCTCAATACTTCAGACATTTCGTTACCACGTTCACCACAACCGACATAGATAATGACATCCGAATTGGAATATTTCGACAAGGCCTGTGATAACATATATATATACATATAAATTCAATACAAAAATGTTGTTCCATTATCGACTCACCTGCGAGATGACAGTTTTGCCACAACCGAAAGCTCCGGGTACAGCAGTGGTACCTCCTTGTACGCAAGGAAACAATGAATCCAATACCCGCTGGCCAGTTAACAATGGGTGATTGGCGGGCAATTTTTCGGTTACCGGACGGGGCTGACGCACAGGCCAAACTTGCAACATAGTGTGTTTCGTGATTTCACCATCGAACTCTGTCTCCAAAACCACATCTTCCACATTATAATTGCCAGCTGCAGCAATATAACGGACGGTACCCTTGGCACGAGGAGACACAATCATTTTGTGTTTCACCAAAGTGTTTTCATGCACCAAACCGTACAAATCACCCCCCGTTATGTGCGAACCAACTTTAACATTTAAGGGATTGAATTCCCAAGACGCGGTGCGGGATAGACAGGGCACATTAACACCCTTAGGAATGTAAATGGAACCAGTTAATTCGTTGATGTCTTTTAGGGGACGTTGGATACCGTCAAAGATACTGCCCATAATACCGGGTCCAAGTTCAACAGACAATGGTTTGCCAGTACGTAAGACGGGATCGCCAACGGTTACGCCGGACGTTTCTTCGTATACTTGAATGGTCGCCATATCACCTTCCAGACGAATAATTTCACCCACCAATTCGTAATAACCTACACGTACCAGCTCGTACATAGCGGATCCGGCCATACATTCGGCAGTTACGACTATTTTATAAATTTGAGAAAAATCATTGTTATGGAAAAATTGGGTGTCGTTTTGTTCATTTATTAATGAATGACTCATACTCACCAGGACCTGATACTGCAAAAACACGGCCATACTTGGATTCTGCTTCTACGTCGTCGAATCTCTTCAAATTGGACATTTTGTTTGCTTTCTTATGTTAAAGTTTTTTTGGAATGATTTAAACTGCAAATAATTAAATTACAAATAGATTTAATTAATTTTTTTTTGCAAATAAGTAAGACAAGACGTTGTCAGCTGACTTCTTTTTAGTCGGATCACTTGATAAAAAAAAACACGCACACACACACACTCTCATTCCTTGATACTTTTTTTCTTTGTATGAATTTTTTTCTCTAGTTCCAACTTTCCAGTTTACTTTATTTATTAAACGAAGAATCAATTTAACACCAATTATATATATATATATATTTAGTTGAGATTTGGTTTAAATCTCTGTTATTTTTACAAAAGTATCAAACAAATTTCTAGTTTCTTTTTTTCCATTAAATAACTTGAACAAATTGTAAATTTCTACTAACAGGTCTTGTTTCTGGCACACCGAACAGCGACGATCAACGAAATAATGACATTACTACGTACCCACTTGACTGCAATAATTTGGAAAAAGCTCTTGCTTCACGTGACAATTGGAAGTTCGTCGCTGCTTCCATTTCCAGTGTGTTGTGGTTACTTTTGTAGCCATTGTTGTAGTGATGCCATTAAGGCGCTGCCAGACAGTTTTACTATCAAGCAAACAAAGTAGTTGAGTATTTTTGCCTTTTTCTGCTGCTTGGAATTTGTGAAAATTTCCTTATACTTGTTTGTAAGCAAATTGCGATTTAATTCGTTTTCGAAGTGCGAAATAATAAGATTCAAAATAAGTTACTAATTGTTTTGAATTATACAAATAATACAACTACACTATATTGTGCTTTACCTTAAAAATAAAACGGCATACATTTAGTTCTTAAGTGTTTTTAAGGTGAAATTGTGGCGAAACTACTTGCTGGGATTTCCCTTGATTGTAATACAATTCTTGACATGGAAGGTGATAAAATTGTAATTCATTTATTCTGCTTTCATTTTTTTTAATTAAAAAAAGTGTTAAGCTTATTTAAGCCAACAAAATAAAATTTAAAACGAAAATAGAGTTTATCCGCTTTATATTAATTAATATATATAAATTCATAAACCAGCTGTATATTTTATTATTAAATGACTCTTAAATTAGTGTTTTGTGATATTTTGGATTACAATCCTATCGGTCTCTCAAAATGATTGATGATCAATTTGTAATAACAAATTTGGGATGTGGCACCACTGTTGTTTAGACCACTGTTTAAAAGCTTTTTTTTTTAGCTTTTGTCAAGAAAAGCTTAATATTAACAAAACAAAACGAATAACTGAAAATTAATACATAATTAAAAGAATTGTGCTGAAGAATTACATGAACTGAAAATTTAAGGGTTCAAACTTCAACGATCTTCAACATCTTTGAAATAAATTTGCTTGCACAATTCACCAGCAATTTTGATGAAATTAATTTTTGTAATTTAACCTTTTTCATAGAGTTCACTGTCAAATATAAAAAACGATATACATAAGTTTAAAAATTTGAAAGTTGTCTCGAACCTTTTCAGGACTTCAACTTTATTTGTTTCTAATACCAACAAAGTTTTATGTTATGCAAAATTATTAGTGCACATACACGCATATCGTCATATGATCTTAAAAAAGCCTTAATTTACAAAAGAATTCAAAACTGGGTGATGAAATACATGTTCCTGGACAATTTTACACACATACAACCAAAACTGACGTGCTTATCAACAAAATTCTGAAACCCCTACGGTTGCCACAATCATTTCTTAATATGACTTATGCTCTTGCCGGTTTTAAAATTTTGAATTAAAAAATATTTTTTAATATTAGAATTTCTTGCTTCGGAAAGATTTTATCAGTGTAACTGAAGCCTTTTATAAAATCATGTGCAAAAAAAAAATAATGTTAACATTTTATTATTTATTTTGTTTGTTAATAATTTGAAACCAAAAATACTGCAAGTGCAAATAATTTGAGTTTTTTTTTAGCACTGTTCCTTGGTTCGCTATTTTTAATGTTTTTTGATATGATAAAAAAATATACATTCGGATTTTTTACATCTTTTATACATGTATGTATGTATGCACATACATACAAACATATACATACAGACATATGTAAAATATATTCATGGTTAACGCTGTATTTATGCCTTCAAAACTACGGTTTTATTACCTGATTTGTTCAACGATACCAGTTTAGAGCCTTTTGAACTAGATGTATTACTCTTTTAATCGTGTGGACTTTTTTCAACTTGATGTTATTTTTTAAAAATTACCGAATCTATACTTTTTCACTTTTAATAATTTCAGTGCGTTTTGCAATTTCAGGGAGTTCTATAACGGCCTGAATTCAAAAATCTTCATAATAGAATATTTTTTTTTACAATTTAAACTGTTATTTTTTAACAATTAAAAATATTATGTACGAACCAAAATTCTTAATGCATTTAATGTGTTTTTTATGAAGTATCTTTGCATTGAACACTAAAAGAAAGTTGGCGTTTTTACTCTAAATAAAGAAAAATAAACAATAGAAGGAGTTCCACCACATTTCACAATTTACACTGTTCAATTTGTATTGACAAGAAATATACACATCTCAGAGTAAAATTGCTTTGTTTTGCACACACAGCAATTCTTATAGCCTGTATCGTGTACACACATTTACACACACTCGTGCTTTTTGCCGAACGCCAATAAGAAAGTAAAACGACGAATTAAAAGTACTGCAAGTCGCCTCACCCGGATGCCTAAAAGCTAATCAGCTAAACTGAAAGAATTGCCTGGTGTGAATGCCCACTAAGAATATTATTTCTTTCTTTGCTGTACAAACAAAGAATAGAAATCTGTGCAAAACTCATTCCAAACCAATCGAAACAAGAGACAGGATCACGCCACGTAGAAAGTACAGTACAAGCTCGATTTGTGCAACCGAAAGCAAATACGGTTGTCGCTTTTACCACTAAAAACTTGCAGAAAACACTCACTGTTTATCGCAAATTTATTAATTTTTTATTATTTACAAGCAAAATAAGGAGTCACTTATCAAGCCAAATGTAATAATAAATTTAATATTTTATAAATATGTAAATAAGTAACAAGACAGAAAAGTAACTAAATACTACCAACTCACATTGGCGTTTCCTTAATCTATATAAACGGAGTGAGAATAAATTATTTGTTATATTTCCGATTTGCAATAAACAAAAAGTATCAGAGCACTGACGTGTGGAAAACGTTTTTGAGGTCGGGGTCCTTCCCGACACTGTTAACTGTTACTGTTACTGTTAAAAATACATTTCTGAACAAGTAAATTCAGACCAAAAATTATTTTAAATTTAATAAAATAGGAAAAAGGTTGCACTTGTAAAAACTGTAACGTAAACAAATTTCGTGGTAGCGCACTGTGTTTTAAACGGCGCTATTGTTTTATTATATTATAGTTCCGAAGAGTGCTTTTTTTTCCTCATGACATACATATTTGAAATAAAAATATTCCATAAGTTACAGACAATCTACTTTCATAATTTTAGTTTGAAAACGCTGAGCTAAATAAATTTTTAATTCAAGTCTTAGTTTTAATTTAATTTGCATCGCAAAAACAGATTTTCATAGATGATGAATAAAATTATTTACTTGTTCATTGCAGTGCATGAAAGCATATGTGGAATTTGAAATATCGGAGGGTGCCTACGAGATCTCATGCCCTGATGCCCAATGCCTGCAACAAGGCGTTATGACGTTACCGGAAATAGCAAATTTAACAACAAACAACCTTATGAAAAAACACCACAGATATCGTTTAAACAGAGGTTAGTATCGAAGTGTCCAGGGAAACGAACACCGAAAAGCAGGTGATACATTTAATTATAAAATCAAAGATTCGTAAATAATTTCAAGGACTTTCAATCAATCAATTGAATGTCTTTAATTCGTCTATTTTGGTGTTTTCGCACCAAAATTGTTCGAAAGGGTAGAGCGAAATATCTTATTTTGCATAAATTTCTTGAATGTGCCCGAATCGTGTGCGTGTGGACGATATAGCCGAGTGGAAGTAGTGCAACTGCAGCCCTCATTATCAAAAACAGCATTCAAGCTGCAAGTTTTTGATCAGCTGTTTCCCCTTCTTTTTTCTGCTTCATACAAGAGAAGATCATCTGATTATACACAGGGAAACGCAAAACTAAACCACCCTACAGTTACGAATTTTTGTGACAGACTTACACATGTTCCCGAACAAAGTCAGCGAATGCCTGCGTACCCCCTGTCATAGATTTAAAATGTTGATGGAAAAGATGTTTTGATTTGTAACCGCTTCTAACATTTTATTTTTAACAAATTTTAGAAATTGAGTTGGATAAAACACGTACCTGGTGTCCTCGCGCAGGCTGCGAAACTGTCTGCCTCATTGGCCCAACAACTTCGCAAAGTGAAACTGCTGTAGCCTCGACATCGGCGTCCTCGGCTGAGCCGACTGTTAAGTTAGCCATGAATTCAACGACAGCGGCAGCAACTCCCAACGCCACAAGTACCGGTACAACATTGTGTGCGGTGCTCTGTCCATCCTGTAAGGATGAGTTCTGTTCGGCATGCAAAAAGGCGGTAAGTGAAATGAAAAGTAAATCCCCAAATCAAAAAATTACCATTTATTTTCTCCCTCGCAAGTGGCATCCAAATATAACATGTGAAGAGTACGGGCGTCGCTTGGCGGCCGACGGCCAGGATGACATAGGCATACCCTTCGATAATGACCTGATCAAATGTTGTCCCATGTGCGCAGTGCCAATTGAAAAGGACGAAGGTTGTGCTCAAATGATGTGTAAACGCTGTAAGCACGTCTTTTGCTGGTATTGTCTGGCAAGTTTAGATGTAAGTTGCAAACTATTATATCTACACGCGAGTATGTTTTCAAAATGTAATTTGATGTTGTTTTTAATTGGGCCGCAGGATGATTTTTTGCTTCGCCATTATGACAAGGGACCATGTAAAAATAAACTTGGACATTCCCGTGCTTCGGTGGTATGGCACCGAGCTCAAGTGATAGGCATTTTTGCCGGCTTTGGTATTTTGTTGTTGGTGGCATCACCTCTGCTTTTATTAGCAGCTCCCTGTATTATATGCTGTAAATGTCGCAGTTGCAGTGGTTCCAAAATCGATGAAGGCGATGGTGAAATGGAAGAAGCCACTGCATTGCAAAGGTAACTTTATGCGACACGAATTATTTGCCTATTTTGTTTTTACTTAGTTTTTTTTGCTGTGTTTTATTCTCCTTTATAAGACTTCAAGTGGTCGATTTTTTCAGCTTTTGGTTAATTGCTTTAGACTTTAGACTCCTATAACACTTTTCAACAAAACTTCCAGCTCAATTTCTTACGAACAGTTTGATTGATGTATTATATTTTTGTTTGTTTTATATTTTCAGCCTCAACTGAAAACAACTACATATTATTAAAACAAAACCTATTATCTTCAAAATTTTGTTATAAGTATTTAAAAAGCATAATTTTACGTAAATGTGTATTTTTCCTCTTAATTTGCCCATAAATATCGCATATTATAAAATAAAAACTACTTAATGTACAATATAAAATAAACTAAAACTGAAACTGAAAAAGGCGAACAAATTGTTCGCGATTCAATCATTTAAATACGTAATTATGTTTTCAAATGCGATATCTAATACATGAATTAATGATTTGCTGATGTAGACTATTAAAAAAAAATCTATAAAATGCTTAAATAATCCTTCAAATACATACTACACACAACATACTACAATATGTAGTTAGTTTGTTAGTTATTAAAGGATAATAGTATAATAAATACCGTTCTATACATGTATATATATAATTGAAGCTGTTTTCTATTAATAAAATAATTATTTAATATAAACATAATTATAATTTATCATAATAAGTGCACGTATAATGTTAACTAAAACAAAAATTGTGATATTTACAGTGATTCGTTTTAAATAATTGCTGAGTTATTTAAATCGATAGCTTTACACAAACATACATACATATATACATATAAACAAAATGTTTTATTGCTTTTGACTTGAATTTACTTTAATAAAACTACACACACACACATACATACACCCGCACACACACACAAACACACACGTACACAAACATATTATAAAACACGGAAACAGAAGAACATCGTATAAATCAAGAATGATAGAAATGCAGATTGCGTCATGCGCATGATTTCCCGTTACATGACGTAGTTTAACCCATGCAAAGGCTGCCAACTTTATATATTTTTCTAAATCAATTACCGCTTATTTGTATGATTAACATCAACAATCCAAACGGAGAATATTTTCCATTTGGCAAATGAATATGAACCGTCATAATCTGCACTGTGTTGCATTTGAAGCAAGTTTGTATGTAGATATAACGGACAGAATAAATTTGGAAACCATTACATTTTAACATAATTTGAAAGTCCGAATCATAGCAAACAAATTAATCAAAACTATGTAGGCGAAAAAGGAAAGTTTTGTGAAATGACAAGCTAATATTATATTTAATATGATATACAAATAAATAAGTATTTTAAATGTTTATTTTTTTTTTTAATTTTATACAAGATAAACAAATTTTCTGCTCAAATTATTTAAGGGAAAAAATTAGAAATTGTTCCACTGTGGGACCAACATGCGCAGAATATTTTAGTTTTGTATACGGAATGGCGCAATCGGTATTTCTATCATTCTTGATATAATTTACGTTTTGAATTTTTTGTTTTAAATTTTATTTCAAATTTTATGTGTTTGTGTCTTGTTCATATTGTTTTTAAAACGTATTTATTTTCAAAACTTGAAAACAAAAAACTTTTAACACACAAATACATACATACATACATATATTGTCACTTATAATGCCAAAGGATGCGTTATCAGATTTACATACTTTGTTTTTGTTTACAAACAAAAATAAACCAAAGTTTTGATTTCATTTGCTGCTCACCTTCAACTTTGGAAAACTATTTTCATACATACATATGTATGTGTATGTACACAAATGTGTACACATGTATAGACAGGAACAAATCATATTAGATTTTAAAATACCGTGAAGCTCGCCTAGAATATTCAGAAACGCTTTATAAGACTAAGAAATAGTGAACTTTCCATTTTGTGGCAACTGCTTGCGAATAACTTGCGCCACTCTTTTATTAGATAGAGCTTCTTCATTTCATCAAATAAAAAGTGCCGCGGAAATAGTCATCTTTTTGCTAATAAACGACGTCAATTTCGAGTCAACACCACTTTAAACTTTAGGATGACGTTGACTGTTTGTCGATAGTGTTATTAAAATGTAACAGCACACACACACAAACACACACACACACATCAGTATCTAATATTCGAGTCAGCTGTTCAGTTTGTTTCTTGTTTTTGGTAAGAAAAGAAAGGAAAAGTGCTAAACCAAATACATAATTTATCATAATACTAGTTTGTGAAAAATGCAAATAATCAATAAATTTAAATAAAAATGTTTCTCTTTTTCGATTCGCACTCCTGTGGCGAAGAACTTTCCTCACACAGGAGTTGTGCATTGTGATCCGGCCTTGTTACCCTTTTTAATAATTGAAATCAATTTCCGCCACAATATAATACATACTATGGTTTGTTTAGGCGGGTTTTAGAAGACACAAAATTGGCGGCGACATTTCGTCTCAGGGATGGTACCAGCTCAGAGTTGGGGCTGTCACAGCTCTTCGTGTCCAACGATTTTTTGATTTGTCAGTTTCTTCAAAGTGGATAAAATTCGATGTGACAGACTAAATAGCATTTCTTTTGTCGCTAAATTAAAAAGTATTTTTTGCTTTTCCTTCACGGTTTTGAATTTTTCTGCTCTGTGTAGGTTTTATTTTGACCACAATTCGATTTACCAAATATATGTCGTCCACGCCTGACGAGTTTATATTATACGAGTAGCGTAAAATTTATGTACGTACATACATACATAAAAAACGAGTATATCGCCGACACAGGAAATGTCAATTTTATACTCCTATTGACCAATTTTGTTTATGTTTATCATCATGTCATCGTGAAAATAATTAGTGTAAATGTAGTAAATTTGTGATATCAATATTGAGAATTTTTATTTTAGATGCACACAATTGCTTTGATAATTAATGTGATGACATGTGATGTGATGAATATGTATATCAGGCCGCGAGCTGACGCTGCTATAGTATCAGCAAATTGAGTGCAATAAATTTTCATCATGATACTTTATGATTATGATATGATTAATTATGATTATGATATGATTCATTAGGTCTGGGACACCGTGTAAGGACAGACAACACGCAACAACGTCAAACGTACATATGTATAAGCAGAACACGAGCGTATAGTGTTGGCCTGTGCGGAACAGAACAAGACTAATACATACATAGTATGTATGTATGTATATTAAAGTCCAACTTGTTATCGCAAACAATCGAGACAGACTTTCAAAAACCTTCTAAACTTAAACACTTCGCGCTTCTCCTTCGTTGACTTGCATATAATATAGTGATGAAGTACGTTGCTTTGCATTTTAGTTGACGATATATTGACAGTTTTAATTGAAAACATTTTATTTCATACATTTACTATTTAATGCAAATGTATTTAATTTATGCACTTAAGTATTTTATACACATACAGACAGATGTACATATTTTTTTGTTTGTTTGTTTGTTTTCTTTCTAATTTCCTAAAATACATGCATACATTTTATATTTATATGTATAAGATTTTATTATAAAAATCACAAAATAAGTTAAAAATAATATAAATCTTAACTACATACATATTATTAGTTGTAACTGTAGTTAGAACTTAAAAACATTTTCCTCTGTGTAGATTTGCTGCTGTTTTATTTTTAAGTCAAATAAATTGTTGATATTTAACTGGTATTACCATTAACTTTATGCCTTTATAAATTAATAAATATGTATGTACTATGTTAAAAATAAAAATATACCCATCCTTGTTTCATAAACCGAAAACTGTGGAATGTTGTTATTAATTTGCTGGAGGAAATCAAAAAGACAGGTAAGACCGTTTTCGATTTGAAATCGCTTGAGACACTCTAAAATGTTGTGGCGCTCATCTTTAAAGCGATTTTGTGTTGCTTAAATACGAAACCGATTCAATTTTTCACTTGGTTCTATGAAAAGCCGAGAGTTTATTGTTTTTACATTTTTGAATCGCTACGAGGGCACTAACGATTTAAAACAATTTCTATAACTCAGAAATATCACTTGAGTTTTCAAACATAAAATTTTATCTGCATTCATATTTTTTTTCTTCTTGACACAATTGGTTGGACCTGGAATGAAGCCGATCGGAAAATAGCTTTTCTTTTGCACTTGGGCAATTCAAATGCTTTCAACGAACTAAGAAATCTGCATAAGCGGATGGTACCCAACGATTTTTGTTGCGTCATCGTCTTAAATATTCTCAATAGCCTACACAAGTGGCTTCAGCATCATTGGGTGCGTTCCCTCTCCACAGCAAATATCAAGAAAAGATGGATTTGATTGAAAATGAAACAAACTTGAAACACGAAATCGATTCGTTTTCTGTCAGACCTGAAACCATTTTAAGGCCGGGCACATGAAATCCGCCGTGTATTATTCGTTGTCTTTTACAAAGTTAAAATACAGGGTTTGTTATGAGCTCTGTCACATAGAGTGCGTCAACTTCAACGCAACGTATCAAAATTGGGCAACTTTTAACATATGTAGATATGTTGAGTACTTTGACAGCTATTGATTAATTTTTTGTTTCTTTCGATTAAGTTTTTTGTTCAAAAATAAAGATTTTATATGCGTTAACAGAGTACTAATTGTGCCAACCTAATGCGTCGTTGCATTAACGTCAGTTAAAAAAGGCGAAGGCTAACGCAAGACGGATTCTATGTGCCCCGGCCTTTGCACGTTCAGGGCTTACGATTTCCTTTCAAACCGACTCAATTTTCATCACAGGATTGTAAATTGTTCTTTATCACATTGTGGCTGTAGAAAGAAATGGCTGAGTTATTTATTTCGCAAAAGAGTTTTGGAAAAAGTCAGTCTGCATAGACAGAATCGTTCGGCAGTGGATTTTCACTAGACCCAGCGAACAGAGACAGAAATTTAAAGCACGCTCGTATCGCCTCAATTAACTTTTCTATGTAATTTTTGCTTAAAAGTTAAAAGAACTGGACTACTCCAATTGTTTAAGCTGTTGTTAACTATAACTATAATTTATAACAAACGGACGTGACATTCGGAAAAGGAAGCTTGAGCCCTGCCGTGCAGTTTTTAATTATGAAGCCAAGCGACGCAATTTCGCGACACCGAAACTATTTGCAAATAAAATATTACACAAACACTAGTTGGTTTTAAAGTCCTGTCAACATAAAGGGTTTTTCAATTATGGCGGGATATTGAAATGGAATAAAATAAGGCCCGGGAGGCAGTAACGAAAGAACCAAGTATTCCACTATGTATGAAATATAACATCGTTTAAAGGTCCGCCATGGCAGAAATATCAGTGGTCCAGTTGTCACTGAGTCTGCGTCACAGATACGACTGAATTTCAGCAATTGATTCGACTGTGTTGACTTTCAGGGCCCACTCGATTGCAGCTTTTTGCAATATGGACCATCGATTTCAGGAAGCTTCTTCTGATTTTAGATTTTACTTCCCAGATAAACTACAAGTACTTTGCAGACGATGGGATTCAGAGCCAAGAGTTCTTCTCCATCAAAAGCCTCACAAAAATTTCGGGAATCAGCATGTTTTAATGGAACTAGTTTTTCTGCAGATATCAAGCTATTTGGCCAACGCTGCAAGAGATTTCATCAAGATCTGTGTTATCTCATACTACGAAATGTCAGGACGCAACAAATTGCATTGGATTTATTGCTCACAGAATTCAATATAATATCTTGTGACTTGTATTATAGTGTGAACTGTCCGTTAGTGACACTTTCGCCTGTTGAAAAAACTACATCCATATTAAGTTTAGTTTCTGAAAATAAGCACTTGATTCGGGCTGTCAGTCACAGTTCGCTTTTAATTTTTACGCAGGCCTGCCATATGAGGCTTTTCAAAAGTTGAAGAGATTTTTTAAGGCATTTAAATTTTACGATTGGAAACACATTTACACATGCGCCTCTTAATCGTACGCAGCTTGGAGACCCCCCTCAAAATTTGTACATAGTACATACATATGCATTTTGTTTGGCCCATGAAAAAACTCTATTTTCACTTACTTGGAACAATTGAAGGACGTTTATTAAAAATGTAAATCCGCAATTAGCTTAAATATCCTTTGAAGTCGTTGTTTCGTTGTTTGCTGTTTTCTAAGCGATTTCAATTTCGTAAGATATTGATTCGCTTGCAAAGTGATTGGCCAGGATGTCCCTTAAATGTTTAGCGGCGTTAGTGGAACTGTTATTGCTTTTGGGTATTGAGCGGAGCGACTGGTCGCCATTGCTCTTTAGCTCATTTCTCCACTCGCCCTCTTCTATAATGCCGGAGGCGTTTTCTTGATCAACGAAGTTGGGCGGGCAATACAATTGATCTTCGTCGTTCGCCATGATATAGTTGTGCAATACAGCGCAAGCCAAAACAACGGTTTTGCAACCTTCTGGCATAAACTCAATGGTGGTCAAGAGTACTCTGAAGCGCGCAGTCAACACTCCAAATGTGTTTTCTGTAATTGATCGAGCACGCGATATTTTAAAGTTAAAAATACTTTCTGTTGTATCTAGAAAGTCTTTGGTATAGGGACGCATTATGTTTTTTCGCAACGGAAAAGCTGTATCAGATATAAAATAGTACGGAAATGGAGCAGATGATGGACTCAGTGGTGTATTTAGTGGCAAAGGAAAGTCATCGGAGATGATGTCACTGTCAGACGAGAGCAACTTAAACAATCCTGCAAGTAAAGCACAGAATGAATTAAATACAATAGATAGAAAATTTTTTTTATTGGATTTTAAATGCAAAGTTTTCATATACAGGTCTGTTCTGAAAATCACTTTATTTGAAATCACATGGTTTCTAAATAAAAACAAATTGCATCGCAAAACAGACTTCCTGTTCTTCTTTTATTGGTTTTCTAACATTAAGACGGTCAAAACGATGCCGAGAACGTAATTTATAATAGAAAGTTTTCATGTAGTTGAGGTAATACTATTTTTGTTTTCGGAATTTTCATGATTTGAAAACACGTGGTTTTCACAACAGGCTTGATAATATATTTTCTTGCTTTCCCCAACGAACCTTGGCAAAAGAAAAATGCTTTCGATTTTCTGACGCTATATCTCAGAGAATACTTCTATGAAAGTGATACAGTTGCTCCCTAAATGATGATTGCCGATTTTTCTATTTTTGTTGTACGTCTCGGAAAAAGTATCAAATGAACTACGAACTGTTGTTACACAAGCCATCACTAATGCCATCTAGTATTAGAACCCTTAAATGATTTCCTTCATATCCGTCTAATAGAACTCAGCAAGTCACGTTTAGAAATATCCCCAGGGAAGTCATTTTGGGCCATAACTATTTACGCCTTTGCCATTTTACACTATGAAATTCTAACGTATGCCGATGCTGCCAAAATATTTAAACGTTTAAATGACCTCAAAGATCAACTTCTACCACAATTTCTTTTATAAGTTTTTCAATTGATTCATATCCACTCCATTTTAAAAGACTTTTGCTAAATGGCGGTATAATGGCTACTTTACACTTTTGTGGCTTACAATTACAAGGCTTGACTTGATTTTAAAGAATGTATGTACATGTTGCAGGGAAATTTTATAAACAAAGTTATGAAAACAAAATTCTAAAATTTTAACAAAAATTGTTTTGTTCCATTCTCTCAAACTGCTAAATATCTTCGTTCACTAAATTCATTCGGTTTTGCACTTATTTATCATAAAATGACACAACTTAAACAATCGATAATTTGGCGTAACACATTTTACTGAAGTATGCGATTCTCTTTGTCATAAAAACTGATTTTCTGTGATACAATTTGCTTCAAAAATACTTTTCAAATAAAAACAAATTTTGCTTCTTTCTCATTATGATCAGCAACAAACATAACCCACAAGTCCACTACTTTCAAGAAGCAGAAAAACAGAAACATAAAAGCATCATATAGTTCTCAAGAGCAGCATCCCGTCCCGTCGGCAGGCTGCAAATATGATAAAATTTTATGTAAACTGTGATCAATTCCTAATATCTTTTAAACAAAACCGATCGGTAACTAAAAGTTTCCATAGAACAATTATTATTGCTTATTACAAAGTAACCCTATACTTCTTACGTTTGGCTTGATGGTTTATTTGATCGCCTGCAGGACACCTGCGTACATAAATTAATTGAAAATTTCACAATAAGAAATTATCGCTAAGTATCGTTTGTCCCAGTTTTCGAATTTAAATGTCTGTATGTTGACAGAAAATTCAAAATGACCATATAAAGAAAACTGTGTAACTCTTTTGGAAAAAAGTAACCTTTAAAAGCTTCCGCTAGCAACACCGAGCACAACTATAACCGTTGGCAAATTTAAAGCATCATCTACTGAACTAAACACACGGTAACAGAAAAAAAAACATGTTGCAAAAAAATGTGAGTGTTGATGTTTGTTTGACATTTAAAAGATTCATGCAACGCTCACATCAATCAGTAGGATTATTTCAATAGAATGTGTCCCATATGTTACGTTTAAAAAACGTAAAATATTAAATAAAATCTAAAATTTATCTTACCTTCCTCATTCTGCTCATTTAATTTTCCTACACTTATGCTGGAAAACCTATAGTTTGTGTCACAGACTGCCAATACAAACAACATGTTATCTTCCTTGCTTCGAGGATTGCTTAAGAGCAAACGTTTTCCATCGACAGCTCCCACACAGTTTGGAATAAACCATTTTTTTCCGAACTGTTCTGCAATTTCGACATACTGGGCAGTTGTTGGCTTACTGAGATACAATGGCGACAACAGACTCACTAAAACATTGCAAGTATCTAGGACTATTTGCCGAGCCGTAGACTTTCCAATTTTATATTTAAATGCGATTGACTGTAACGTCGATCCATGTGCCAAGTAGCTGGAAAAAATAACAACAATTCGTTATATTGTATATGAAATAGAAAATTCGGCAAACTGACTTACTTTAGTGTCAGAGAGAGTCTTTCTTCTGAGAGAATCGACTGCCTGCTTTTTCTCAAAGAGCTGCCAGTAAACGAAAGCAACCAGTCATATAATGACTTTGACATTCTTGTATGCTCAAAAAATTGCTGTTCGTCCATTTTTTTCACATTTAAAAACACCTTTCGATGGTATCCAGTTCTGACTCGATCCATATTTATTGGACGAACACCCCATCGCCTTACGCGCGGCTTTTTTTGCTTTAATTCTTTGGCTTCCCCTCTTTTTCGTCTTTTCCTTCGGACTTTTTCCTAACAGAAGAAGTACAATTAAACAAGAAATTATTGTGACTTTATTCATAGAAGGATTAAAAAACTGGTTTTCCAGCCGCATAAATGCTGCACAAAAAATTTGTGTAATTCCGCATAATAAAATAAAAAAATAGTAAATGAAATTGTATGTGATTTTGGAATTCACCGATTACAAACAATAAATCACGGTGCAGCGATAATTGCATTTACATACATATTGATGTAAATCGTGCATAAATAGTGTTAACACACTATGATTTCCATAATGTATTCGTCAATCACTTTGCACCCGAAAGAGCTTTAGGTCACAAAGATTCTTATATTTTATATTCAAACTGTCACAAAATTAAATCTCCCAACTGATACGAGGTGCACCTGCTACATACATTTGTATGTATGTATGTACATATACTTATCACTAATAAATTATTTACAGATATGCAAACATATATGTACATATTAATTGTGTATGTAGGAGGTAAAATATTTACTTTGACTGCTGTTGATTCCCCTATAACACCACTATTCATTTGATTGGTATGTGTCAGTGTGATCGGAGGACTATTACCAGCAGCGAAGAAATTCTGCTTGGAAAAGTTGAAGTATTGTTTAATTCAATGTTGAAAATTTTATAAAATAATTGACCAATGCACCTGTTCACCTGTGACAATTGCTTTGAGGCTGGGATCTTGATGATGATTAGTAGACATGTCCCAACTAACAGGAACGTTCTTCTCCTAAAAGTTAAAAAAAGTTAGTTAACAGATGAAAACAATTTGTTTAATGTGACTGGGTACCTTTTGAAAAGTCGTTGGCTTTGGGGAAATTCCTATATTGTTTTGTCCAACCTTTGTTGTTTTTGTTGCTGCAAATCGATTGTGAAGCGACATGTTTTTCGGCTTTTCTAGACTTTTATTTACGTTGACATAAGATGTGTATAAATTCAAAAGGCTTAAAATCATTAATTCGTTATTCGATTCCATATTTATCTAAAGTATATTAAAATAATTCACGAACTAGACCCTCTATGGACAAACTCTCAATTTGTTGTAGTTTCTTCTTAAATAGGGCAAAGTGTCACTCAGTAAAAACTGGTATCCAGAGATGGAGACTTGATGCTAAGTGTATATTTTGAACGTTTTAAATTATTAAAAATTTAATATACATATTTATGTATGAAGGTGTGTATATTTGGAACTTAAGCAAAATCTTCAATGGACATCAGCTGTGGATATGGAATCTTCAAATGGACATCAAGCAGGACTTGAAAAAATATTATTTATATTAAACAGGTTTTGGTTAAAAACAAAAATATGGTTTTATATATTTTTTAGATAATCAGTAGGTTGTTTTTCATACAAAAAGTTTTTGGATAGAATATTTAATTTTTATTTAATACTTTTCTCAAGTCGTACAGAATTTTTTGAAACATTTGGAAATTCAATTTTGTATTTGTATTATGTAGTGTAAAACTGCCCTATTAAATAAATCGATAACAAACCATCTGTTTGATTTTTCCATCCCAAACATAGATTTATTAATAAACATTAACCTCTAGTACAAACAGCTGCCGGTAAGCTTTAATTCCTGTTGGGATTTCAGTAAAAAATTTATCATGGATGATCAGGCTTGCCCACGATGTAAAACAACAAAGTATCGGAATCCCTCTTTAAAGTTGATGGTAAATGTGTGTGGGCATACCTTGTGTGAATCATGTGTCGATCTTTTGTTTTTAAAAGGATCTGGATCATGCCCAGAATGTATGGTTCCTTTGCGGCGCAACAATTTTCGCGTTCAACTTTTTGAAGATCCAATGGTTGAAAAGGAGGTTGATATACGAAAACGTATACTGCGTGACTATAACAAAAAGGAAGAAGATTTTAATTCTTTGCATGATTACAATGATTATTTGGAAGAAATTGAAGCCATTATATACAACCTTTGCAACAATATCGATATTATAGGAACTAACAAAAGAATAGAACAGTATAAAAAAGAGAATCGTGAAATAATACAACGAAATAAAACTCGAATGGGGCGCGAAGAATATGAACTTGAGGAAATGTTAGAACTAGAAAAAGCTCAAGAGGAAGCTAGGCGACAAGAACTATTAGATTTGGAAGCGGAGCAGAAGAAAAAGAAGGCTCGAGAAAAGGAAGCTTTAATTGATGAATTAATGTGTAGCGGAAAAGATGCTTCAGAAATTGTAAGTGAATTTGCCGAAAAAGTAGAAAAGCTGAGAGAAGAAGAGAAACAGCTGCCGCCTCCAAAGCCAGCTACTCAGTTTTCAAGTGGTGTTAAATTTGGGCGTTCGGCCGATCATCAGTTCCTCCCCGTGCCAAAAGTTGAGGAAGGCCCGCTATATGTGCACGAAACTCCAGAGCTGCATATAGAAGGACCCAATTGCCCAAATTTGCAGGAAATTGAGAGTAAGGGTTACATGACGCATGTGCGAAGTGAAAATATTATTGAAAGGGCTGGTGGATATCGAGCAACTTATGCGTGCCAAAGAGCCTTACTTGAGGCAATGCAAGGACTGTTTAATGGCTCTTTGACGTATTAAGGTCTCTTGAATATTTCACACTTGTACCTAATGCGATGTTTTCCCATCTTAACAATTATACTGTGTATTAACAAATACAGTACAACACTGATTAAAATACTTCTTTATTTTAATTCAAATTAAATTATAAAAGCAATTTGTTATTTGATTTTATGTAAACTTTTTTGAATTGAACATTTCGGTTTTCTGTTGGCGAAATTCTCCGCAGTTGATGTATTATCAACTCTTTATTTCCGTATTGGCATTCAAAACTTTTATTGTCTTTAAAATTAGTATCAAGCACGTCAAAAGGAGCGATAAATTTGTCTGTTCTAATGAGTTATATTTTTTATAAAATTATTTAAAAACACCCAATAAAAATTGTGGAAAAAATATAAAGAAAATTATAAAAGAATTTGTATGAATTCATGAAACAAAATTGGTATCTAGTACAAAAATTTTCCATTAAAATTTTCTTAAGAATATTTTTCATTATATTTATACGCATGTGCATAGTATAGTTTAATCACCTATTTTAATGTTGTCCGAGTTAAACCAGTTGTTTTACACATATTTTATTCATAGTAAATGAGTAAAATGTTTCTTTAAATTTTAATTTAATAATAATAAATTTAAACCTTTTTTTATTTCTATGAATGGTCGACAAAAACGAATACATTGTTGCAAAGATATACACATTCCTTTGGCAAATAATCTATTTTACACAAATGGAACTTAGTAAACGTTTTCAACACTCAATAGCTGTTAGATCTAAGTCGTCATCCCAATCAATTTGAGTATTTGTTTTCGACTGTTGCGTACTAGTTGCAACCTCTTTTGGCTCAATTAAATTCCACAGTTCTTCATCATCGTCGTCATTCAAAAACGTTGTTGTTTCATTCAGGGATTGACTGCTTTTAACTGATTTACGCATAACACTTCCATCCTTTTTTTCAGTTCTATTTCCTTGAACAATTTGACTCTGTTCGAAATATTGATTCGGGTGTGTTATACCAACTTCTTCTGAAGATTCGTGTGTAATTTGAAAGAATTTTCCACATGCTAATTGATAATGGCCTTTATTTACATAGCTCATAACTTCTTGGACATGAGCCGAAGCCAAGCCTATAGCTGTTAGTTTGTTTTTCAATGTTGTGTGATCATATAATTTATACGGGCATCCGTGAACGCTACCAGGCACGGCGTTTTCCTGAATAATTTTAAGACACGAATACGGTGTATAATTGACCATTGACCCCTTCTTTCCATAGTTATGTTCAATATTGTATTGATAACTCTTTGCAAATTTTTCTGGATCAATCTTCTTACAGAATTCTTCACGCCAAAATCGGATTGAATTTTCCAATGTTACACCAATGCCTTTAAGAAACAATCCAAACTGCATACGACCGTCATGTTTAATATGATGAGCTGTCCGAATGTGCTCAAAGCAAGTGCGCATGCATAAGGGGAATGATTTTTTGGAAAGTTGATCCAGAGATTCAATGGGTACACTAGCATTTTTACTAACAGTATAATCTTTTCCAGTGTACGACGTATGCAATGATTTGAGTAAATGAAATAGTCGTTCATCAGTTTCCACATGTCTTATTAAACGCTGCGCTGCCTGTAGCCCGTGTTCGATTTCTTCCATTTGTTTAACAGCAATTATCGAGATAAAGTCGTTTGTGTTAACATATGCCTGACCGTCTTTTAAATAGCAACGTCGCGATCTCACCAAGTCCAACACCTGGGTGAATGGTACTTTATAGAAATCTAACATTTCTATTTTCGCCACACTCTGCCCCATAGTACTTTCGAAAAGACCATCTTTCACTGAACTCTTTTGTTCCTGAGTTAAGGGCGTGTAATTTAGTTTGTGTAACTCTAAAAAGTTTTTGATTTCCGAAGCCGTCATTGTAGAAAACTTGTATTTGAAAAGCTCCATTTCTCGTGCCAAAAACCAACTGAAATGATTATAAAAATTAATTCAGTTAAAATATTAGTGTAATTTTCATACCGCTTTAGTTCCATGGTGCGACAATAAACCAATCTCAGTATAAAATGTGATATATAATCACGACGTCTGGCCTGTAACTCAAACTCATGTTTGCTTGCATTGTTGATCGCTGATGCGCCACCATTTGTACATAAGCGCAAATAGCCCTTTAAACCCTCGCGGGACAGCTCTGTATGAACATACTCTTTCCAATCATCCGACAACAACCGTAAATTTTTTGTATGAGCCTGTTCGAAAATTCGCAACACTTTTAAACGCTCTAATGACAGTTCCTCGAATTCTTGTATTTGTATATCTTCTATAGGTGGCAATCGGTACAAGAGCACATTATGAGGATACTTCTGTTCCAGATTCTCGTACTCTAGCTTACATTCTACCCGAGGTTTTGCTTTTCTTCTAAAATCCATAATTAACTCAATTGCCTGCTTTGTTGTGAAAACCTCTTTGCCGCCAAAATAAAGAGTACGAAGCCGTCAAATAATTGTAAACTATGGCAGACGTGCCATTGGCCGTCGCAGTAAAACATAACGTTTCAGTCATCTTATTTATAACTGCTCTCATTCATGGCACTTCACAAATAATAATAAGTAAATAAAAGAATAAAGAAGATCTTTTTAACAATATGGTCAGTCATGTTTTAACATCATTTAACATCATGTGATTTACATACATACATACATATATTAAAGAAGAAAATAAAAATATACATAAATACATATGTAATATGTATGTACGTATGCATGTACATATGTAAGAAAACTAAAAAGCAAAATCAAGTATTGCAAGTACATACTACTAGTAGTTGCAATAACAGCTTTGATTTCGTACTTAATATTGGGAACAAACATAAACAGCAACTTAACATCAAAACTAAAAAGCCTTATCAAAATAAAAAGCCTAGAAAATAAAATCATCATTTACTAGACAATTTTAAAACCTATTTGGTAGGTATGTACATACAATATGACATACTCCTTTGGTACAACTAAAAGAGTTATATATCAGAGACCAGACGTCTGAAAAGGCACCATATTCTAGATTTATTATTTAGTAATTCATTTTATTTGAGCGGAAAATCATTTACACGATGCTCTTTTAATTCATCCATTGCCTCAATTAAAAACCTGTACTGTTCGCCTAATTGAGCGGGGCAATCACTAAAATGATCCAACATTTCAATATATACATACATACGTATGTAAATATGTATGTATAAGAATACTTGATATTGAAAATTGACGTATGTACTACATACATATATAAACTTCGATTTGGATCTGAAAATTATGTTCTATTTTTGGGAATTTGCAAATAACACTTCAGCGCCAATTTTGTATGTGATTTGTTCAAACTTGTTTATTTTTATAGGGATACCACAATTACACGGAATTGAATAAAGTGAAGGTTTTTCCACTATAACAATATTTATATGACTTTTTGGGAGCACTTAAGCGGACAAGTGAATTATCTAGGGAATAATTAACAGGAAATTACTGTAATGGGATAAAATTAAGATCTCAAAACTGGTCAAAGTTTCAAAGAACTGCAAAATGCAGATAAGTCTGCACATTTGGCAACGCTGCCAGCAACTTACCATTGAAAACATAAGAAACACATACCACTCATACCCTCCATCATCTAGAATGCTCCGTGAGCCAAACACCACCAATATAGTACATACATAAATATCACTTAGAATTTTGTTATTGGTTGAAGAAGTGGCTAATGATTTTCTTAACTTTTTAATTTTAGAATTTATTCATAAGATTAAAAGAATTATGAAAAACAACTGAGTCTATTCAATCGCTTTAAAGCTATCCAATTTAAAAACAAAATATATTTCCTGGTTGTCTATATGCAGACATTTCGTCGTAGGTGCTACCTACCCTACGCATCAGTAGACTTGACCCTGTTTAGAATTTAATTAGAATTAATAATGCAATCGGAATTAAATGACAAACACGAAAACAAAGTAGTCAATCTTTTTCCGTTCTGCTCTTCTTAGCATCTTTTGTACGAGTATCCCAATCTTTTAATACAATTTTTCTAATTCACATGTACATACATACATACATGTGTATGTATGTATGTATATGTATCGTTCCGATCCACACTATTTAATAAGTTTTGCAATACTTTCTGACAAAATTTGGTGAAATTTGTATATCCATAGCAACAACACGTACACACACTTACATACATACATACGTCCTACGAGAGTGGCCCAGTAATATATTACGATCCCTTTAATGATATTAAGATTAAATACATACATATGTATATTAAATAGCATATTTGTTTTATTTTCAATCACTATTCATTATGTATTTACTTAAACTCTTAAGTTATATTTTAAAATATTTTAAGGAATTAATGAAACGACTCTGTATTCCAATACTCGTAAGTTAAATTCTTGCACATAGAAATTACATTAGAAGTAATTTATAAAGGTGTGTAATCGAAAAGGTACATTTTTTAAGTTTTTGAATTGTTCTTTTTATAAATAATGAAAAATGATTTTGTTGCTACATATTTGTTTACGTTCTTATGCTTATGCTTCTGTGCATGTGTTTGTATTGAGAAAATTTCAATAATTATTTGGAATGTGGCAGCATTGGTTTTTGTTTTGTTAATTTACATATACATATAATTTATTTGAGTCGAAAAGCTTGTGTAAATATGTATGTATGTAAGTGTTAAAATGATCAAACGAAAGGTTATTAACAGCATCCCATAATTATAGCTTAAATACATGTTTTTGTCTTTTAGAAATAAATACTTGTCATGTAACCAATTTGAGCAACAAAATCGAAAACTTTTTAACTTAAAACTAGTTTTGGATTTATGTTCAAACACTTAGTTTATTATTTTAAAATATTTCCTTATGTTAACGATATTAAAGTAGAGTTTTATGTTTATTTCTATATTGCATGAGAAATGATTATTAATAACACGATGTGTTTAATTTTATGAGTTTCGAAGGATGCATTAAAAGAATAGTACATGACATGACATACATATAAAATAAAAGTACGAAAATAAAAATATGCATTTAATTAAATTTCACAAACGTTTTCTATTGATTTTGAAATCTTTTAAAAGTAACTTGACCAAACGCTGGCGTATTATTTTCACAGACAATTTTTGATTAAACTTGATTTCATTTATTTGTTGTTTCCACTCTTTAGTCAGCACTTCGAACGGGTAGCACAGCACAACCCTTGCAGTGGGCCCTAACTTATCGAATAACTAAACAGAATCATCTGAAATTCCAAAAAAAGAAAAAAAAAATGAATTGGTGATCTTTTGATTTTCGAACAGTCAGAGCAAAAACTTACCATGGTACCACCATTTAGTCTTTTTGGGATTTTTATTACAGGTCTTGACATAGAGGGTATTATCTGGAGGTCGTTTCTTTTCGCGACAACTGCTCAACATTGACGCTATACTTAAACATACCGACTGCACAGATAGGGCCGGCGACCAGTCTTCTGTTAGTATGGAAAGGCAGATATGACCATTTGAGTAGACATGTGGATGTACAGGTATATTATTGCCAATAAAAGTCACTTCCGGCGAATCAAACGGATACTTATTGTTAAATTTAAATAACAGTTGAAAGTGTTCGCCTTCGTAAAGAGTTCCTTCGAAGCCGTCTATGTTTATTTTCCATCTGAAAATTAAAATTAAAACAAACTCGTATTAAAAGAAATTTAATTATGACACTGTATAAAGAAGATTGAAGTGTCGCACGAAATCCAAATTTTGCTCAACTAAGACAGGAAATACATTCAAAATTCGCTACAACAAATATACTAACTGCCTGATGTAAAGAATACCTTGATACATACTTTTAAGCTCAGCATAAAGAATTGTCATTCTCTCCAACGTCGCCTTATACGCTGCTAGTTGGAGAGAAGGACGAGAGCAGTTCGTGAGCTCTACGAACGTAAAAGAAGGCCATGAGAAGAGATGACCTGGTTGGGCGCATGCACCAGCTCATCTGTAAGATATGGTCGGAGGAAAGCATGCCCGACGAGTGGAATCTCAGCATCGTTTGCCCGGTCCACAAAAAAGGAGACCACTTCAACCGCACCAACTACGGAGGAATAAGTCTTCTGAACATCGCCTGAAACCATTCGTGAACAGTTTGATGGGTCCTTATCAGTGTGGTTTCAGGCCGGGGAAGTCCACCATTGACCAAATTTTCACACTACGGCAGATCCTGGAAAAGACCCAAGAGATGCAAATCGACGCCCGCCACATATTCGTCGATTTTAAGGCCGCATATGACAGTGTGTATAGGGACGAGCATTCCTACCAAACTCGTCAGTCTGTGTAGGATGACGATGGAGAATTCTCGATGCTCCATCAAGGTTGGTGACGAATTCACCGAGACCTTCAATGTCAGAAGGGGATTTAGACAAGACGACGCACTGTCATGTGACTTTTTTAACATAATTCTTGAGAAGATCGTACAAAACTCACACGCCAACAACAGAGACACAATCTTCCAAAAGTCCGTGCAACTGCTAGCGTACGCTGACGACATTGGCGTGATTGGCCGAACACAGCGAGCCGTCAAGGAAGCGTTTGCTGGTATCGAGAAAGGATGCACAACATCGACGACTGGGCCAGCACGTCACCATAGGCAGCTATAACATCGAGGTAGTGAAGGACTTCGTCTACCTTGGCTTCCAAGTCAACAATATAAACAACATCAGTACCGAGATTAAACGCAGAACAACTCTTGCCAATCGCTGTTTCTTTGGGTTCAAGAGGCAATTGAGTATTAAGGCCCTCTCTCGAAAAACCAAGTTGACACTATATAAAACTTTGATAATCCCTGTACTTCTCTATGGCGCGGAAGCATGGACGGTGTCGAAGGCGGATGAGGAAGTCCTTGGTATTTTCGAGAGAAAAGTTCTGCGTTCAATCTTCGGACCTGTTTGCGTTGATGGTTTCTGGAGAACAAGATTCAATCATGAACTGTACGGGTTGTACAGCGACATGAGCCTAACCAGGCGTCTACGGATCCAACGGCTAAGATGGTTGGGCCATGTAGAGCGCATGGAAAATATTGCTCCGACCTGTAGAATCTTCGACTCTGAACCAGTGGGACAACGCAATATAGGACGCCCACGCAACCGATGGCGCACACAACTGGAGAGGGACCTCAACCAACTTGGTGTGCAAAATTGGAGGTCCACCGCGGACTGTAGCGCCAAAGAAGAAGAAGATAACGAATTTTCAAATAAAAGAATAGATTGTATGTACAAAAGAGAGCGTTTTAGTTACAAAATTGAATCAAGTACTCAGATGCGCTAGAAATGTTTACAGTGACATACGGTGATTTTACACGGAGCCAGCAAAATGTTTACAAGTGGTAAAAGCTTTTCCAAGAACGTCGAGAAAATCTGAATGACGATGCTGGCATTAGACGCCCCAGACGATGAAAATGTTGAGAAACTGAAGAAAATCGTTATGAAGAGTCGTCGAATCATTATTAGAGGCGTTACTGAATATGTCGGTGTGTGTGGCAGCGTAGTTTGTTCCAAAATTACTGAATTTTAAGCAAGAAAAAAAAACACAGTTATCCATGTAAAAAAAGTACAGTAACTGTAAAATAGTTGAACTTACTGAAAATGTTAAATGTTAAGTGAAAGTGCTATTAGCATAATTATTCTGAAATTTCTTGCAAATCGTAAAAGATCTTGAGCAGCAGCTTTACGACACTTTGACATTGAATTAAGCACAGAATATTTCGTGCAATACCAATTAAACGCATATCTTTAATTTTTTCCATCCAAACTGTGGCATTGTACCATAACAGCTTAAGTCGAATTTTAAAATCGCAAAAAGTGCGTCTAATTTGATCAATTTGAGGAATTTTTCCAGGTTTTATTTTGCAAAATTTTGTTCGTATTGATGAATTTTTTTTTGGTAATTTTGTTTTAATAACATTTTGTGATCTTTTAATAACAGTTTTTCATTGAAATAGCTGGCAAAAAATTATTTGCGGCTTATCTTGACTTAAGCGTGTATGAGAAAGCTCCATGGATATGAAGAGTATATGTATATGTTTAGTCTCTATGTACTGGCACGATATTGCGACTAGAATTCACCTAAAGAGCCTTATCAAGCCACATTGTCTGTGGATTACACAGACATTTTTAATTTATTATTTTTTTTTTTTTTTTTTTTTGCAATAACAATTAAACATACAAAAATCTAATCAGGTTTTGAATTAAGACGATAGACCAATACACTATGGAAAAAGGGAGCGACTCAAAAAAGCTGAAAAGCGAGAAAAAGATTAAGTATCGATTTCAAAATGAAACTGACCAAACGTTTTACTCGTTTTTGGCGTTTCAATAGGTCAAAGCGTGTACCCATATTCAAGTCTAATTATTCGAGAGTTGGCAATAGATTAAAGGAAATTCGAGTGTTCTTGCTTTAATCGTTTGCAAACTTTGGAAGATTTCTAAACCCGTAATAACCATAATTATATTTAATTTAGACATGAATTTCGAATAATGTTTCCTTCTAAATTGAGCAGGTGCATAAAAAAGCCGCTTCTATTGCATTTTCGTAGCAAAGAAAACTGTTAAGTGTTTTTTTTTTGTTACTTACTCTGATAAGTTGGATGCTATACTGTCTGTATCAACTGAAACTCCTGGTGGTGGTTCCTTGATCAGTGACATCAATTCTTTTTGCAGCCTTTTCTGTAAAATACAAAAAAAAAAAAAACAGACCCATAAAGTGGAATTAGCTCGTTTGTTTCAAACAATTCATGATTATTAAATGAATAATTTTAGGTGGACACAAGCAAGTGACTTGCCACGAAATTTTACATGAAAAGTACTCCACATTTTGAGTGATTTCTATAGAAAATGTTTCAGGCAAGTCATTTTTTGTAACTGTGTTGTGCCCCTTTCATGTTTGACGTCATTGATAAACATTTTATTGCGTTCTTATTTTTATGCATCACCGTGATTCGAGTACTAAAATATATCCTTACATTTCGCAAAAAACTAGTCAGAAGACATACATACATTCATACATGAATATGTAGTGAGTATTTACAAATATATTTATGTATGTGCTCGTATTTACCTGCGTGTTTGTGACAAATAAGTTGCAAACGTTGTTATCAAGGTTTTTACCTCTTTATAGTTTTCTTGTTTTTATAATTCAATTTGATAAGATAAGGTGTGAAACGGTACCAAAGAAGCCTTTCATTTAACACACGATGTATATGTTTGTATGTGGAGCTTGTATTTTATTTTATCTAAGACCTTTTCTGATAAGACGTTTCATAAGCAATTACATTTTGAAACAGCCAGTTTCATAATTCGGCCACCGGCCACTTTCGAAACATGCCAAAATTTATTATTATATTTTACTTAAATGAAAATATAAGAAATGTTCTTCAATTGAAATTATATATCTAAGTATAAATGTATGTATGTGTGTATGCCTCTTACTATTTAAAACTAACGTTCATTACATTTCCTTAGAAAATATTCCGCTTTCTATAAAAATATAAACAGCCAACTTCACTGTACGCTATAGTTTATTCCTAATATTTTAGATTTTCGGCGAAATTTCGCTACGAAATTTCATCTTGCAACGTCGCCTTTAATTCGTCCTTGGAAGAAAGGCTCCTTTTTCTCACATTTTTATCGACATATTCCCAAGTACTCAACTCGTTTGAGGTATGGGGTTTGTGTCGGTCTGTGTCGGTCAAGAGTTTTGAGAGTGCGATGTAACAACTACTGCCTTACAATTTCTGATTACCGATTGCGATACATCAGCAACATACCTCCGCCGTGTCTTACCCTTTTGATAACAGTATTGGCAAAGGTTTTGTCGTTGGTTTGCCATATCTTTGCAGGTTTCTCAACTTCATGTTTCTATACTTCATATTTGCTTTCATCTGTGAAAAGAATATTTCTCCGAAAAGACGGAACCTGGTCTATTTTTAACATATAAGGATTTTAGCGTGATATTAATCCTATATTACGATATTCTTAATTTGTAATGTTGATGGCATTTTTCGTAGTTCATAATTTTAGGTCGGTAACAATCAAATTGTAAATCACACAAATAAAAAACAGTTCTTAAGTCTGGCACCAAATTAAAAATAAACTCCCTAATTTAGAGGGGAACTCCCTAACATGGTAAATCTCTACCAAAGGAACAACATGAAATCAAATTAAAACTAAAGGCTGGTAAGTTGGAGAATTTCAAAACAGGGCTTGACAGCAAGCATCCTGTCAGGCTCTTGGCTTCGTTATTTATCCTCTCCTTAAATTAATTAATTTAATTAATTTACTGCCCAGATGAAGTTCAAATTATCAAAAAAATAATTCTAGTTGCCCTGTTATTATGAAACAAAGTGTATATAATAAAGAAATCACGCACATAATATAACTCCTTGCCAAGCTGATATTTTGACAAAACAACACTTTCTTTAAAGAAAAAAAAGTTTTCAACCGATTATTTTTGTTTTTTAAATCGTTCATTATAAATTTCAAATTGAATGACACTTAATTTCAGGAGTATTTGCCTGCTTTATGGATTTGAAAGTGATAAGTAAATCATATACTTGTATGTAAGTCCTATTGTTTATAGGAATAACCCATATGGATTTTAAAGTGTTCATTTTTTGTTTGCAGGGCAATAAATATTTTTATTACAACTTGACTCACAAGTGATTCCAATTAAGCGAAAAAGCTGTTATAGAAACAATTTTACACATATTCATACGACTGCATATGAAAATGTTTTCAATCTCAATCAATTTTGTTGTATTTAAAACCCGAAAATGATTTATAATTTAAGTTAAAAACAATTAAATAATCGCCCGAGAATTGATTAAAAGGTTAAAAGATTTTGCATGACATTAGAATTTTTCTTAATAAATATTTTTCAATCAAAATGCAACTAATGAAGATTTTTAAATAAATTTTAGCTGAGTATTAAAATTAATTGTTCATGACTTGATGCCTGATTGTGGCGAAAAGCTCAATGCGGGAAAGGGGTTTTATCAATTTCAATCGCTTACAAACAAAAATATCAATCTGATACTTTTCAATGCCGCTGATTTGGCTATAGTCGCAAAATTAGTGTAGAAAGTTGCAAAGAGGTTGTTGATAAGCGGAAAGAGTTTTTCGTAAAACCCAACGTTTACACGCGCAACTGTTGGTGCGAAGTACTCACTAGACTCAAACTTTCTTTTAGTAGTACATTCAAATCGTCGGGACTTGCAGCCTACTTGGCGGGCAAGAGATTCTTGCAGACTTACTGCGAGTCATGTGACAATTGAAAGAATAGAGTTGTCTTATAAAAAGTTTTTTTTAGAGATTAACTGGATTTTAATATAATGTTATTATACTATTTAAAATATAGTATATTTATAAACAAAATTCATATTCCCTTTTTCAGTTTTTTTTTTAAATTTTTATTTATTTTCCTCAAAAATGAAATTATTTTCTAATTTTTTGGAGTTGTGTGTTCGCTGACATTTTATAAATCTTTCATATCCCAACATTAGTCTAGTGTTTTTTCGATCTTTTCGCTCATAATACACAGGCAAAACTTGCAGCAAGTTGTGCAAGCAGTTGCACGATTTGTCTAAACGCAGGCCAAGACCCAAATTTACCTATTTAGTATAACGCTTCTGTGCTCGAAAATATCTAAGAGTGAGTGGGAACGGTGATGTGGCTGGGCAGTGATGAAAACTGAATGTATTATGCAATTTCTAAAAAGGCCGTTGAAATTTTTCGAAATTGTACATATTTTATAAAAGCTTTTCCCAATAATGTGCAAAATTATGCAACGCTATTAGTGTTGCGTTGCAACGCTGACAGTCAGCTGACATTTGTAAACAAAAATGATAAAATTTCATACTATTTTGCGGCATTTTTGTCTTGCAATTTTTTTTTTAAATAAACACATTTGCAGACATAAATTTGACACGACATAACAGGCATCGCACATAGTGAGTACCACTTATGACTTAACATTAACATTAAGGGATTTGATTGGTATACTGCGGCTGATTTAACGCAAAAGAGTGCGATTTTTGCCGTTGTAGCGGCAAACCTGTCGGTGCCGCGTATAATAATAATGCCCCTGGCTATTAACAATTTATGCACTTTTATTTTTCCGTTGTATCCAAGACAATAATTAGTATTTGTGTGTTTTCCTAGTTGAGGATTTAGGAGGGAAATACATAAAAAAGTCTTAGTCAAGACTTCAGCAAGTATTTTACTCAGCAGAGAAAATTTTTTCCATAAAACAACTGGAAACAAATTATTCCTCTGCATTTATTTAACGTTGTCAAACATTTAATTAATTAAATGACTTTCTGGAAAATTTGCCGTATAAAATGTGCTGTAATATTTTGTAATAATTAAAATTCATTATTCAATTGAATTGAAAACAACATCGACAGAATCGAAAGATGTTTGTGGACTGAAGTGTTCAGTTCAAGTGACCGGGAGTCTATTTTCAGCTCGACCAGCAATGAGAAATAGTATTTTGACAGTTTTTTTCAGATTTAAGGCAACATTTTAGATTTTATGAATAAAACGGCTATAAAATATTTATACAATCGCCGCAGGATTACGCAACTAAGAACACACAAGAAATATTGTCTGTCAGTTGTTGAATTGAATTTGTAATTAAATTGAATTTAACTTTAAATAATGTTTCTTTTTGTATGGAAATTTTCAAAATACATATGAATGTATGTATGTATGTAGTAGCAGAGCACAATTAAGTCATTAACCCGTCTACTCACACTTTATTTCAGTTTAAACGATGATAAATGGAATAGATTTATATGTATGTAACTAGTACAAGACGCAGGCAATTTTGTGTTCCCTGCTGTTAGCGAAAGGCCTATCATCAACTCTCAACACAACCCATAATTACGAACTTATTTTACAAATTAAAACTCGTCATGTTTTTAGAAAGATGGGCTTGTGTAGCCCTTCAACTTTGCAATGAAGTGCAGCCCGACAAGAGCAACAGCATTTTTCCATTCTCATCAGTGAATGCTTTGTAAGCGCTAGAATCTCACTAAAACTGAGGTAAACGACTGCTTTCGTACTCAAGGCATAAATGCCGGTTGTAGTCAGTTAGAGCTGGACGACATTCACACATAAAGTTTGCCGTTTTCTAAGCAAAATACGTGGAATACGAAACGATTCTATCTTCTTCCTCCAATTAATGCAGAGTGAAGGTTTCAACAATACTCCTATTTATGCATTTCCGCCGGTAGGTTTGACTGCCAAGACACTGCTGGCACTAGTGCTATTCTTTTCCCCAGCAAATAAACTGCCCCGGTTACGAATACGAAGATGCAAAACCTTAACTCGTTGTCGATAAGGGTGCTCCTGCGACTAAATCTGGAAACCTTCTAAGTTGCACTGCCAAGCAACTTATTTAGAGACTCGTCTTTACTTTGTCTACAGTTTGTAGATGCCGGTCAACTTTTACGGTTTATGGTATCCAAATACTGTGACGCCATATTACGCCACAATGAAATTTGTGGTTCTATCTAGACTACAAAACGTTGCACAAACCTAATTTTTCTGCCACATTGGCTGCCACCGTGTCCATACATATGTCGTTATCACTAAAAAGGGATTTAGACGGTAACACAAGCCGTACGATAAGTCAAGTTTTGGAGTAGAAGAGCGCGGATGGTATCGTCTAAACTTAATATGTAATGAAACCATACGACGTAGAGAGAGAATACGGATGTAAGTTTGACAGTCGTATGGCGCTCATCGTTTTTTAAAATTTTTCAAATTCGTTCACACATCATAGGATCAGAGATGTATTTCTATGTCAACATTTTACTTTGTTTTGGTTTTTTACCAATCGTGTAAACGTAAAAAAATTTGTCCGAAGATTTTTATTTTCATTCTTAAAATACGGAGATAATTTCATAAGATTTTCTTTTTGGTTTTACGTTTGACTTGTATTACCGTCTAAGTCCCCTTTAAGCGCACATATTTTTCTACGACGATGGCAATTACATAGAAAAAAGATTCCGGTATTAAAACAACAAAAACTTTAAGATCACAACATTCTCGTTGCTGCTGTTTTTACTATATAAAAACAAACTTCAGCAGCATTCGAGTTATTCAGGAATTAACATTAAGAGTGAAGAAAGAGTAAAAGGTAAAAATTCAAAAGAAAAGAAATTCTTCAAAATATTAAAAAAGTTAAAAAATGAACGGTTGTCGCAAAATTTAAATACGATTTCTAATGAAAATGACACACACGATTTGGCAATAGTGAAAATAAAAACATGCAAAGAAAAGGAATACAATAATAAAACATAAAACGCGTCCTACAGAATCACGGCAACCGATTTATTGTGGTTTTCACCTGCATAATAAATTGCAATTACTTTAAAAATTGACGCCTGTGACACGATCTTAACGGATTTAAGGAGTCTAGCAAATAGTTGGTGTTAAAATTGTTTGAATTATTAGCCTTGAATTTATTTTTGTAGTTCAACTTTTAAAACATTTTTTTATATCTTTGTGTGCCAAGGGCTTCTGAAATAACTTTCCTTTCCTTCAATTTCATTGTGTCTTTGATTTGCCTAGACAAAAAAAATTTTTCACTGACACTGGAAACTCAAGAATTTTACTTATAGTGGTAAAGATATCCCCAAAAGGATTTCTTTTACACAACTTTACTTCTCGTTCTCAAAAAAGACATCTGCGAGAGCTTGTGATAGATTAAGGACAACCAAAACTCGAATTAAAAACTCGCGAAAATTTGCCACGCAAAATGCCGGATTGGGCAGACAATCAGCAATGATCTACATATTTGTGGCTCTCCAGCGGCCACTGTCAAGATTGCGGCAAGTTGTCCCATCCGGCCATTGTGTGCACGCAAAGCTTTGCCTGCTCGATCCATTAGAAACCTCGTATTGCTTCGAACATTTTGTTTTGTTTTTGAATTATTTAGTCATAATTGTTGTGTGACTCAGCAGTTCATCAAAATTATTATTTTCACTGACACATATACATACATATGTATGTATGTATGTATGTATGTATGAATGTACATATTAAACGTTTAATGGTGTGTATACTTGCCTCCCAGCGGGTATTGTCCAAAACTAAAGGTTTGCCACATTTCGTTAATGGTTGTTGCGGTTCCTTTGGTTCCGTTATAATTTCCGCTTTTGGCGGTTTGTCTTTTTTGCTTTTAAACAACTTCACTATTTTGGACATGTTCAATACGTTTTACTTTTGTTTCAATCTAATGGTTTTGTCCTTTTAATACTTTCAACTTATTAAAATTGTTTCTATGTTATAACAACATAATAGATATTTTGACAAAATTTATATTTATATTTATTTTTATTTATTTCTTATTAAATCGAAAATTTTTCTTCTTGATTATTAATGATGGCACTCGTCTATTTGCACGTTGTTTAATGTTTTGCTTGCGGTGCGAGAATAAATTGTAAATTCTATTCGTATGAAAATAGAAACAAATGCCGTGTTAATTTTATTCATTTCAGAATTGTAGTCACTTATTGAAAGTGTGTTTGATTTCACACACATACATATTCACATGTATGTACATATGCATGTGTCTATAAACACACACACACACACAAGTACTTGGTTTTTTTGTAATTCTTTTGCTATCAAAAACAAAATATTTACAATAATGAAAACAAACAAAAAATGAAATAAAAAAATACAAATTGCTTATAACACACTTTTTTTTTTTTTTGGTTTACGATACTTTTTCAATAAAACAAATTGATCATATTTCAACGAGTCGATATTTTAATCTGTGTTTTTGCAAAAAAGAAGAAAAACAGAACGGAAAATGAAAAATCAAATAGGAAAATTTACTTCTTACTGCAGCCAGTAAAAGAACATAAACATACACGATGGCCGTTTGAGAAGTGAAAGCAGACAAATAATTTGTTTAAATCAATTAAAACTATGCGGCCTTTTTCATTAAAATCCTTTGATTAGATATGAAACAGATTTTTCGCTTTATGTACATATATAAAAAACAAATATGAAATAAGACAATTGTACATTGGGGTGATAACCATTTTTTGTAATTATCCAAATGGACGAATAGAATATTTAAAAAATTGTTTAGCTTTTTGGGGGCCACAAAACGCGCCACTTTAAAATACTTTTGTGTGAGCAGGGGCTATTTGTATAAAGTTTGTATTTGTTATAAAGTTTGATAAAGCAGAATAAACCAATATAGAAATTATTTTAACTCAAGCTCGATTGGCATCTTAAATACAACAAAATAGTTCAGTATCTTCTTATATAGAAATATACCAGGAGGGGTTTGCTCTATTCACATTTACTATTGATACGATGCGAAATTGCTTTCCCCCATCTGTTAACATAATTCATTCGACTTTCAGGTTAGACAATTTCTGAAATTCTGTTTTGGGAACCCACTAGGTCTTAAGATGATGCTATTTTAATAAACTGACATTTTTCTATAGTCACCAAGAGAGATAGAGAGCGAGAGAGAGAGAGAAAGAGAGACAAAAAAAATCCTGGATAATTCATCTCATCTATTTTACTCTACTCACGTACAGAATTACTGCAAATTTCGAATTGTAAAATATGAAAAAGAGTCACACTCGTTTATTGGAAATGCTATTTGGTTTGGGTATTAAAGGATAGTTCTATGGAAGAACAACCAGCAGACAAAGAACTTAATGGTGGATCTAAAACATATCGCCTTTTAGTTTAATTATATATATCCATTGGCCTCCCGCAACAGCAACAGCATGCAAAAGTGGCACTCTCCTACCAAGTCACGGAACTTCGATTACCATTTGGTAGTGGGTCAGCAGTCACGTAACTGCCTTGTAATGCCATTAACAATTACAACTTAAAGGATTCTTATTAAGAATACCAATTATAAAATAATTTTTCAAGAAGTCTCGCTCTAATTGATATGCCCACAAACTGAGTCAAATATCTCCACGCAGAGCGTAAAAGGTTTATTTTCGATCCTTGTAGACCTTGTGTAGAAAATTTTGAAATATATTATTCGATTTATAATTCAATAAATTCTATTAATGTGGGTTGTATTCATGCACGCGAAAGTGTTTGTATTATATTTGTTTTATTTTACTAGAACCACTTGACGTTTGATTGCTGGAAAATTTCAAGATGCGACAACAGCGCACAGTGGGGTACAGTGTGAAGTGTCTCTTTTTTTTTATTTTTGTATTGTAATACTGTAATAAAAAAAAGTTGTAGCGCTTATAAAAAGGAGCAGCAAAATATCAAGCAATGTTGGGTAACTTATGAGTAAATACATTAGAAAAGATTAAGTGTAATTTAATTAATTAATTTATACTCATATGTATGACATTAGTTCTCGAAAACTTGTAATTCAAATGCACTAGGATATACAGAAAAAATTATGGCTGCTTTTGGTGGATTCAAATACGACTTTGTTATCTTATGTCAGAACATTTTAATTTAAAACTAACAGCTTTACATATTCAACACAAAAATATTTACTAAAAAGCAAATTGTTTAAGGAAAATCACAGCAAACTTTTTTTCAAACATGTATTTTTAATAAATAAGTTGTTGAATCAAAGAAATTTTTGTCTGAACAAGGACTTACGAAGCGATTTCACTAAATCAACAGACAACTTTGTTACAAAAAAAAAAAAAAAATCATACGTTTTTTGTTTCACATGGACGTAAAACTTTGTTGTTTGGTTTAGCAATTATTTTTATCTACAATAAAAACTCAAGTATTTATTTATTGGCCTCAGTATTTTGATCAATTCTGTCCCACTGTTGGCTGATGTACTCGTACCCTTAAAAACTCTTACTTTGTTCGATTTAATCAATTGAAATCACTTTCAATTGCATTTTATTCTCGTTTTTATATTTGGCTCAATCACGTGCACATGATGGTGTTTTTTTAAGTCTCAAACTTTATGTCCACATGTCTAAAATAGTCACACAATGCACGCATGATAATGTAATCGATTGAGCAAAACAAAACGAAACGTCAAAAGAAAAACTGTTTACAATCGTTCGAATCGATCAACGTTTAAATTGCAGAAAAGCAAAACCAAATAAAGTGAGTACATCATACACGCAACGAAAACATGTTTGGTAATCGGTACCGATTACTCCAAATAAATTGTGTTAATTGAGAAAATTTTCACCAATAGTTAAATAAATAAATAAATAAATATTTTTAATACCAATCAACTTCTATTACGACTTTAATCAGCTAAATGAGGGGTTTCCAAAAAAGGTTTTAAGGTGTTGCATTGAAATAAAACAAGCGAAAGGCCCGGCCCATCATGTGTGCCATTATGTATGAAATATAACATCGTTCAAATACCCAACACGGCTTCAGAAGGTAGCAGGGATTAGAGTCGTCACAATTTCCAAGTTTCTTAATTTAAACAGTGGCCTCGGTTATATTTATTTTAAGGGCATCATTCGATTACATCTTATGTAAGCACCTCTGACTTTAAAAACTAGCACCAGGGGAAGTCTCGCACCCCTGCGAGACATAACCATAGCTTCACATCGTTCAGGCAGAATGTGCAGCGTAGCGTACGCCTCTTTGAACCACACTTCGTCAGAGTATATTTCGTTCAGCTTGAGCAAAAAGAAATCGGTTGTTATCATTCTGTAGGACACGTCGTTGACGGTGATGGCATCACTGACATCGTGTTCAAAAAAGTACGGAACAATGACGGCGTCACCGCACTAACTTTCTGTGGCTGCAGTGCCGTCTTGTTGGCCTTATGTGGATTGATGTCGTGACATAAGCGAACATTTTGATTGTTAACACACCACTTCTATTGGGAAGGACGACGCAAATTTTGCACTGACAAACTCTATAATATTGTAATAAAGTTGTTGTTTGGACGTGTTGCTGAATCGTGTAACTTGTCATGTTACTCTGGCAGCTAAATAACAAAGAACGTATTACATAGACGGCACTGTAATATTATGATGCAGCCAACATCTAAAGGAGCCATTTGAAAAACCGTTTCTGACCACCAAGAAAAAACACACCTACATGCATACATACATACATATATATTTATTTGCCTGCCCTCTTTAAACAGTGTTCTAAAACGATTTGCTTTATCACGTGAATTTTATATTCATTTTTCAAGTTTTCAGTGTTCTGGTTTTTTATTTGATAAGTTCATTGTATTAAGATAATGAAATAAAATTCAATTAAAAAGATTTCAACGCAATTTAAGAGCAAATTTCTCTCAAAATGTAGAATAGAAAATGTTATTTTATTGGAAGGAATAACTTTACAAGGAGCTTATGAATTTATGTTTATGATATAATAAGGCTTCGAAGCTTTAAAGCGTGGATTCTTTGCATTAAATTCTTGTTAAAATGCTGGGAACACAACTGGGACGAACGACGGCATATTCGTTGCCAAAAATAAAATATGTTGGTGTATATGGAAAATGCACACAATCGTGGCGTAGATTTATTTCTAATTTTTTCGTCGGCAAACTACGAACAGAACAGCATCAGGTAACCAGAAGCCTATTCTATTATAATTTTTCATGTAGTAAGAATTTTATAAGGATGTTCTCAAAATACATTCACCATTTCAAATAATTTATTCAAAAATCCATGTTGCGGACGCGATTTTCCTTGTTCTTTAACAATTGTTTTAATATAAGTTTACTTTTAACATCGTCCTCTTATTATTAATATGGTCGCCTCATCCATATTTTTTACAACTGTCATCCCTGCTGCTTTATCCTATTCATTATTCTATTAATGTTCACGGGCCGTATCCACCGCCTGCTTCCTAAAGTTGTTCGCACAACCAAACAAAGCTTTTACCATAAAATACTTGTCATTCATTCATTTTATCATTTTCACCAAATTTATAATTTTTTATTCACGACGAATTTATACAGACAATATTTATCGACGAGTTCGACGCTATTGTATTCCTTGTATAAAAATTGAAGCAAACCACTACAGAGTTTTAGTTTATTGGGCAACATCGTTGACGGGGTTTTCCCATTCCGTTTAAATTATAAAAGTTCAAAATATTGCCCATATTCACAATTTAGCTACCACAATCTTCGGACTCGATGTTTGAGAATTCCCCACGAAATTCTCAATCATATTCAAATTCGCGGATTGTGAGGGCCATTCTAGCAACGAAGTTTCCGAATGTAATGACTTGCAAACATCAATGCGCAATAAGTTTCTTCTTTTGCCTTCATTGTAGGCGTAATGTCACGTCCTTCTATAGGTACCTACATAAGTACGTCAAGAAGCTGGCATTGATGGACACACTAAATGATTTACCCATTATAAGAACTTAATGGCGTTGCTGAGTTATTAAAACATTTTGTATTAATAATATGGGGATTTCATTGTATGTATGTACGTTAAACATAAAAATATGAACATTTTTTAACCGCAAAAAAAGACGCTCTGCAAAATCATTCATAACACGTTTTTCAGACAATTCTTTTAACCGCACAAATGACTGAAAGATTAAATCAATAGAAAAGTGAAATATAGTTTATTTTTACATATTAAAGAATTGTTTATCTTCTATAGCTCGCCACAAACATGCAGGGAATAGAGACCGATTTAAGTTGGCAAAAGCAAAAGGAGAACAATTAAAAAAATGAATTTATAGAATGATCTCGACAAATATGTACGTATGTATGTATGTATGTATGTCTGTCTGTATGTATTTTTTAGTGGACTTGGAGAGTTCTATTTTCTCAATTGCATGCACATCTCACGTGCTACAGTCTTATTTAGAAATCACAGACAAAAAAACTAAATAAATGAAAATAGTGTCGCAATGAAATTGCAATAAAAAAAAATTGAAATACTTTGCATTTATTTTGTTTTAAGACGTGAAAGTGCACCAACTGCCACGTTCATACTAGAGTATGTATGTTTGATGTACAGTAGATGACCATTATAATAGGGACAGAAAGAAACTTAATCTGAGCTTTAGGTCTAGTTGTTTTTTTAATCAAAACTTGAACTTATTAACTCAATATTTCCATGGAAATCTTCTTTTATTTTTGTACATTAAAGCAAACTCAAATATACGAAAGGCGGGGGCATATAGAATCCCTCATCCGTCCCCTTTCTTAACTGACTTAACAGTCGGACAAGGCGATGAATAACACATGACGTATTCTATGTGCTGCGGCCTGAAGCCTGCTCAAAAAACCAGCTGAATTTTCATTTTTCTCAAAAACTGTTTATTTACTCATCACTGATTCGTATTTTGTTCCCTTCGAAACAGTTTGGTATATCTCCTTGAGCCCACTCAGATTTGTTTTACGAATTCTCATTTTTATTTATACATATCGGAATCATCATCAGCATACCTTCAATCTTGGGAACAGGAAAATGTCGCGGGTGGGCCAAATCTGGTGAATACGGTGGCTGAGACACTCTCACGGTCAGAAAATTACGAACTGGTAATGACGGCTGAACAGGTGCACTATCGTGATACAAAGAAAAATATTGCCTATCGGTGTGCTGACTTCTTCAGTGATTCGGCGGTTTCCTACAACAATTGTATTCACTTTCCCCACATTTTCACCGCTAGTTGAAAATTTTACTTTTGTTGACACAAACCGATTTGTAAGATGTTTTTTAAGATATTATTAAAAAAACAGATATCATGCATTTTGCTACCCAGTACTCTTTTTTTTTTAGCGAATTGGCCGACAAACAGACAGGATTTAAGGACATGTCTCAAAAATCATCGCATAAATTGCCTGTTAACAACTACAAAAATAAAAGAAACGTCCTAAAGCTCGCATTAATGGAAAAAATTATATTGCACAATATTTAAGCGGTAAAATCAGCGAAAACAAGTGTAAATTTTTGAAGCAAGTAGATATATTATTCATCGTCTGCTTTATTTCAATAAGATTTCCGGTGCATGACATGTGTCAGCTGGCTGGGAATAAGGCCAATTTTCGGTTATCCGAAGCCGCCTATAATTGGAAGTGTTCTGAACCTTTTTTTTTTTTTAAAAGTCAATCGTTTGTGTCACAAAGTTATACAAGACAAAAAGTGGAGTAGCTGTAAATCGCATGGTGGAGAGGCTGTTGCGAATTCAATATTCTGATGATTTTAATAAAGAAATAAAAAAAAACACATTTCTCTCAGGTACTGATCCACTAAAAATAACTGTGTTTGCCTATACTAATGTCCCTATTTATTTAGCCATAGACTGTTGACAAGAATGTATTTGAATATGCACTTGTTCCCTAGAAAATCACTTCATAGCAAATATGTACATACATATGTATGTATGTATGTATGAATGAATGCACATATGTATATATTTGCTACATTCGTACAAGAACAAACAAATGATATTTGAAGTAAATGACACAATCAGCACTTATTTCTTAATTAAAGTATTAAGTTTCACAATTATCGTTTTATGAAAATGGTTACTCGTACATATATTAAATAAAATTCGACTAACGGTTATTCGGTAATTGCTAAAATTTAACTTGCTAAATTGTCGGAATCAGAATGCGATGTGAACGATGTGCAAATGTGAAAGAACAGTTTTTTTATTTTCAGATTTGTAGTTGAAAACCCTATAAAAGGAAATGGGGATATTTTTAGTGAAGTGAATGTTGGGCGAAAAACACAAAAGACAAGCGACAACTAAAGTTCATTGCCTGCCATTTGTTTTAACTAATTTTCTTTCAAAATCGCCGCAACAAATTGCTTTGTGTTCTTGATATTGACACACATAATATGTATTTCGAACAGAAACAAATACACTGAGAGAAAACAACGTAGAAATACATTTTTGCTTTTGGTCACTTTGTTATTATTTCGTGCGTGCTTCAGTATGTTTCAATAAGTTACCACGTGGTTAAGAGCGACTCATTTTTAGAAATAAGATTTATGATAAAAAGCTCACTCGTAGGCTAAAATATATACTACGGATCAAATATTAAAAGTCAAGTAAATCCAGTCAGAACTTTTAGCAAAACTTAAGAGTAGTACATATCTGAAATGGTGTAGATATTCGATGTAACAGGGTCTGCGCTCTTGTAAAGCTTGACAGAGAGATGTGTAATTGCGTCCTCTTCTTTCGTGTGCAGCTCTTCTACGGGAGTGTCTATGCCGTCACATAGCAGTCCATAATATTGTCGAGAAATTGACTTTGCCCGAATGAAAGAAGTTCTTTAATGCTTTTACTTTCAGATGGATGTTTGTGGCTGAACTAGCAGCAGTGCCTCTATGAACTTACTCTTTGATGATATAGTATAAAACATTAATATGGATTCGAAAAAAAAGGCGTCGGGACAGCCCTCTCGCATCTATCAGTAACTTGACAACCTTTAAGTCCTGCGATCCTGCTATCTTTACTAAGGCTATCGACTTGCTCATATACATATTAAAATGCATGCTTTTAGAAACTAGTTTCTGAAGGTATGAACTTCGTTATATGTACGACTGAAAGATATTACGTGTATTGAAGAACCTAAGCGGTATTAAAAACTCAATATCATTGGGTAATACTCCAGATCCCAGTTGTTCACAACAGGAATAATAAAATCTAATGAGCTTTCAGTGCATGCTTTTCAATGCGATGGATGACGGTGCCATGCCCAATACAAACATGCTTCATTGCTTACCACCCTTCGCGTTTGATAGCTGCTTTGGCAGATATGGATTTTATATTCTTCACTGATTTGAGACGGCGACTTCATATCGCCAGTAAATGTGTGACACGCTAGTCTTTAACCCCTGCTTAGAGTGGGGAAAAAGTTTTTTTTATTTAGTGTATTCTAGCAGACAAGTACCTCATATATAGTATATATGTGTACATATTTATAAGAGTACATTCAGTGGACAATGTATGACTTTAGGCGCCAACTGTGCTGAGCAGAAATTCGCGAAATATGATCGGAAGAAACAGTCAATAAAAAACTTCAGAGCACAAGCTGGTTTGTTTAAAGGGGAATCTTTTCCTAACCCTGTTTTATATTTACTATAATTATGAAATTAATTACATATGTTTGCATGTTAGAAAACGATGCTAACCTTAATAAATTGTTGCGCCCTTTTTAACGGCGCTATCAGCTAAAAAAGATGATTACTGGTCGTTGCTTATACAATATACAATTTTATTACCTTTTGTTTCAAGACAAATAGCGTTAAAAAAATTAATTATATTTAATTCACGGAATTCACTTTAGTATAAATATTTATTATAATTCTACGTTTAACAATCACGATTTCAGTTTTGCAATTTTTACTTAAACACCAACAGAACTACATTTTATTTCGATGAAATGATGAAGAGCGCCCTGACCTTATAGCCAAGAATATAGAGACTTGTGTCTGTGGACGGTAACTCATCAGACAGATATGGTAGGACTGATTTCTAGAAGCCAAAATCAGAGAATATGCTGCCTACATCATAATTGAGGGGAAAAGTAGAAATCTTATTTAATGCTCAGATGATCTTTCAATTGGTGTGAGAACATGCATTTGCGGAAAAATCTATGAGATAAGATCTTGATGTAGATTAGTTTGCAGGACAGATGATTTCCTAAAAATAAGTAATTCCTGTGTTGAAATCCGCTGCACCGACCACGGGAAATCTGGGGCTTTAAAATCTTGTTTTATTCCCAACTGCAGCTCGTATCATTGGTTTGGTTTCTCTCAAGTATTTAAATGATTTGTCATGTAACGACTGACCCGGCCGAATGAATTCACTACACTGCTGTTCAATTGCGAATTCAAGATGTCGTGGACGAAGCCTTTAATTCACGACTTACACATTTGCTCATAGTACCACCTATTAAACTCTCCAGTGGGCTAAATGCCAGGTCTTAGCTAAGTCTTATTTTCGAAGTCTATTCAGAATTTAAACGGGACCGGTTATTTATTGGCAGCTTAATAGCGTAAACGAAATGCCCTTGATTCTATCCTAAGAAGGATTTCTTACGGAACAGCATTATTTTCCGGGTTCGAAGTGATGCTGCCGGATACTTCAGGCTTGGGGTTTCTGAGCTTAGATTACCTGACTTTCTAATCAATGTCTATAAATATGTTTCAATTAGTAACAAAATACTACAATAGTTTAATAAAATGTTCTAATTGATTACTGATCAGGCTGACATTATTTTGACTAATAAATATTATATAAATAATAAATATTATAAAAATGTGATTTATGGCATGCACTAGTTTTTTTCAATTGGAAGGTTCTTTACATCTTATATTAATATTTTATCTTATCAATATTTTTCTAGCTGATGTTATATAAATATTGACAAAATCCAATTCATTGGAGTGATAAGATATTAAAATTCTATTTAGTCATTCTGGATAGAAGTTATTGGTCTAAAATAAATGAACAAAAATCCAGAAACACTAAACAAGTAACTATTAAGTCCAATGCCATTTTGAAGTCACAACAAATTGTCCAGAAGACAAACAGAAAGTTTGACATTTTAAAGATAATATTTTTGCGATGCTTCGTTCACTATGAGCAGCTCAACACTCAACTCCGACTAACACGGGTATGTCTATAGCTAAATCATACCTTATAGCAGTTTTACTATATGGCAGCGAAGTTTTTTCAAATTGTGACCAGAACAGCACCACGTTTTATGTGTAATGTTATTCTAAGATACTTATTAACTTGTTAGGTTTTTCTGGGACTTGAACCTCTAACTTTGTGGCCTGTTAAATATTCCTCCTCTATTTCGCTTGCATGTGTTTCTCTTTCACGCAGTCAAGAAGAAGTACCAACCATGTCCAGATTAGATTTAGGAAACTGATATCTGAATGGCAGTTCTTCGTCCTGGTAAATCAATACCATTATCCTTAGAAGTCGTTATTAATAGAACGCAGTTGAGGAAAGATATTTTTAATTTTTATGGTAAAATTTTAGAACTTAAAAATGTGTAATTTGTTTCATTTAAAATGTTTTTAACACTCCTAATCCACATAATTGTTAAGAACTGGTTATCTTATACTAACGGGTATGTCCAACCCATAATGCAAGATGTTAATTGTGAGTCAACAGCTTAATGTCAAGTATTTTGACCAACTTAATTTGACATGTCTGTGTTTCAGCTTTGGACAAATTCAGCCATGAAGAGGTACACAATTGAGCAGCGTTTTAAGGTTGTTGAAGCAAAATGCATTTCGTGCAATGACTCTTTTCCACGAGAAATTCAATGGCCGTGTTATACCACATCGTGGCAATGTTAATTGGCCGCCACGCTCCGATCCAGTGATATAGATATAGATAAATATCCGTTGATACTTAAAAGAAAAAGTGTACGTTAGTAGGCCAAAAACAAAGGATGACATAATTCGGCACATTAAAGACCTTGAACATTTGCTCGATATTTTGTTTCGCACATAATTGTCATAAGATCCTTCGATCATAATAAAAAATATTAAGATAATTCTGTGAAAACTTTTTGTTTTATTTTTTGGTTTTGCGCCAACCATTATAATTATAGGGCGATATGAATATACCAATAATATAAAAACAAAAGATTAGCCAGCAAAAAGGTAAATAACATTTTTAAAGTTAACACCATTATTTTATGATATCGCAAGAAATCATTCCTCCGATTCATTTGTTTAAGCTTAAGAAAAGGTCTTACAAATAAAGCACTACTTTTAAATAAGTTTGACCTTTATTTGTGATGCTCGTAAATGTATCTACAAATATTTAAATTCTTTAAAATCGATAATTAAAAAAAAATGTAGATTTCCATTGTTTGAATTCCAATTATATGCGATATTTATTATGCACAAGGCAAACTTTCCATTAAATGGAATCTTGTGAAACGAAGTGACGGCATGCCACAACTGGAGATGCTTGGCGGGCTTATTAACAATTCTTAACACAAACAAAATCTTTTATTTATTCAACGAAAATAAAACAATGTATACAATTTTTATTTCCTTAAAGAATATTTTAAGATAATTTCTCTACTTTTTGTTCTGTACAATCTACATAATTAAGGTTTACTTTAAATTGTTATAATTTGAAAACAAACTGGCGATCCGATTCGTTCAGCTTCTCACGGCTGCAATATCAGGATGAAACAAATGGAAGAGGAGAATTTTGAAAATAATAGTTTATTTTTATTTTTTTAAATAAAATTACTCGTACTTAAGCTTCTATTGAAACTAATAGATGTGTGCACTGAACCAGATTTTGGACGAAACGAAATCACTTAAAGATGACGGTTTCACAAAATATAAGCTGAAAGGCTACGTTTTGTGAAACTTTGAACTGTTCATCAATATTTTAAGACTTTCTATTTAAATAAGACTTAATATGAGTGTTTTGCGAGAGGAAGTATAAATACGATTTTCCTTTTTTCATTAAAAAGACTCATCTAATCTAGTCTACTGTCTAGTCTATCTAGTGTAAACTCATATATCTCTGCACGAGCAGTTGTAGTATATAAGTACAAATACACACATTTACAGAATACGTTGATCGAAAAGGACTTTAAAGATTTAGATGAATTTCACTATCTAGTTTAGTTTGGCGATGAAAAATCAATCGTGTTTGGTCCCAGTCCCAGTAAAATCCAGTTTCTTCTGCATGATCTTTATGTATAAATATATGGTTTTATTTCTTTAAACAACTTTTTCTAGAAATTAATGATGGCAGTAAATAATTTTAAATATTTGCTTTGTTTCGGTACCAGGAATAAATGCATTTTGTACCGTTTTCTGCGAAATTCACTTTTTTTTGCTTTGTTATTGCTGAAGACGACTTATATTGGGAATTGGAGTTGGTACAAATAGTTATCACAATTTCCAAGCTAAAGCAGAGAATAAGATTAAATTAAAGAGTGTTCCCCTACAAATTAAGGCCTTTCTTTCATAGGACCATCTTTAAGTTTTTATATTCTTAAACTGTGCCTTGAGGTTTTCATAACTGCGCCTGTAAAACTACACGTCTGAAAACCGGCTAAGTTTCTGAAAAATTTTTAAATAAAAACATTTCCTGATCCAAAGAACAATGTCCTATGCCCATCTGAAACAAAAACTTAATATTATAAATTTTTCCTGTACTAAAAATTTGGCGTTATTTCCTTCAAAAAGTTTGTTTTCAGCAAATAGTTTTTTTTTTATATTTTTTTTTTTTTGGTGAATACATTCGTATAAATAAAAGCTGTTGCTGAAGATTTCTTCACTAAAATTATTATGATATAAAACATCTGGTGAATACGTGAAATCCGTTTATCCAGAGTCCACATGCAACAAAAAGCGTAATTACACATTAACAAAATAAACAACCATAATTTTTTCTGTGTATGCAAGATTAATTTTTGTAAAAGTCTTCAATTTTTTCGGTGTATGCAAGATTAATTTTTGAAGACGTCAGAAGAGAACAAATGCCTTTAAAAACTTTAATTCGCCAGTCATTTCATGTTGTGATACTTTTAAAAATCACTTCATCTGATTTGGAACTTAACTAATGTGGAAGTTAAGGCGTGTTTAAAATTACATATTTTCTCTATTTTCGTATTTCAAACAATATTCGTAGGTGTTCTAGCAGAACTTTTCGCCCACGTTACGGTACTCCAAGATTTTCTGCTCTTTTTGCTTCAAGTATCTAATGGTTTCACTTTTCAAAAAATTTGCACAAAAATGATTTTTCTCTTCTTTCTCTATTTCGAAAATTGGTTTTGCTTAACATATAGATTTAATTCGTCCAAATGGAATCTGTTATTTCACAATGAAAAATCTTGAATGTGTTTTTCAAACAAATATTTCAACAGTTTGTTAAAAGAAGAGCGATCAATTATTTTAACAGTTATTATTATAATTACTCGTACTTATTTGTTGAGTGTCATGTATTCCATTCTAACAGAAAAAAACCTGTTTCACTATTTCGAGCGTTAAGGTTCGTAAGCATTTGCAGCGGTAAAAGCACAAATCTTTTTTCCAAAACTACTATTTTTTATAATAAATTAGGATATTTTTCGCAATATTTTCTGATAAAGTTTTAGAGTGAGAGACTGAAGCTTAATTTTTTCCCTAAGAGGACGACATAGGCATATTGTATGTACATATGTATATACATTTATTAGTGTATTCTTATATGTCTGTATATTGTACATACATATTAATCATAAATAAGCGATGTCCACATAATATTTTGGTTTCAGGCAAATATACCCATCGTTACCTTAATGTACATGGAAATGCCTTAGTTTATTTTTGTCTAAGTCAAGTTTTGAGCAAATTTTGATAAGATATACATTCATATGTTACCCTGCATAGGAAAACACACCTAGTGTGTCAAAACAAGTTTTTGAGTAAAATGCAATTTGAGTTCCCTCTGCGTTGTATTTTCGTAATGTGCGCTTTATACAGTTGCATTTTTACACTACTTTCCAATATTTTTGAGACTTGCGAACGGTTTGATATGAAAGTTGAATTTTATGCAAGTCCAAAAATTAAGGAATTCATGAAATCTGACACACAAGGTGGTTTTTCTTTAGCAGGCGCACTATATGTGTACAGATTGTTGTATTAAAATTAACAAAAGCCTCGACTTTAAAAAACAGTTGAGTTACGGCCTTTTCTATATTAAGTAGCTATAGACAAATATACCTACATATGTACATATATATTTATGTATATATGCAAATATATATAAACTTGCTTTTAATATCTTCTTATTCCAATTTGTACAAATATTCTTGCTCCAAAAACAGACCGCTCCATTTACGAAAACTTTTATTTTGCAATTTAAGTTTAAAATTTTGAAAAAGCTGCCGTTGAACATTTGCCAGACTATTTCCATAAAATACTGAACTGCGCTTTTGGTTTCTTAGCATATCGATAAAGCATTTTGTATTTGTTGTTGTTGTTTTCTTTTGTTTAACTAAATTTTTTAACACGATTTTGTTTTTATGTTTTACCGCTAAAGAGATTTACAAAATCATATGCATATAGTTTTTTTCAGGAACCGCTGTTTTATGAATTTTTATTTTAAATGGATATAAAATAAACTATAGAAAACCAAAACCAAACCAGACGAACTCGCGTGCCAAAGCTGACTGATGCCAAAGTGGTCACAGATCAGCTTGAGAACTCAGAACCGCCACCCAAACACAGACCCACTCGCCTTAAAAGCACACAAAAAAAAATCCAAAGTCAAGAAAGAGAAAATCAAACGAAACAGAGCAACATCAAACCAACAGCAAAACAAAATTTGCAAAATGTGTTTCTTAGCAGCGGGAGTAAAATTAACACCGTTTCACAAAAGTGCATTGATTTTTAAATGTTAATTAAATAGAAGCAAAAACAAATGATTTAATGAGAAAAATATGTTTAGTTTCTACCACACGTCTTCATGATATTGCAGACTTGGAACTAGTACCAGGAAAAATTAGGAGGCTAACAAAAAATTTTAATATCAAATGTCAAAACTTTGATTACAATCATATTAGTGAGTTATTGTCATTTAGTCTCAGTTAAGTAGTATACGAGTAAACAACTTAATCCTCCAAAAAAATTGTATATACATACATACATACATACATACTTATGTACATATGTATATAGAATATTGTAAATACAGATCTATAATTAATAAGCGGAGAAAGAAAAATCTCGAACACTTAAATACATAATATTGAAATGTAAATGTACATATTATGGATAAATAAATTGAATTGAATCAATTTGAAATTTTCAACAAGGCATTTTTGCTCGCAAATAAATAAATAATTTTTTTTATTAAAACGAAAGAACAGTATGAAGTTCAAGAAAAAGTTTGGCTGCTATCAATCCATAACTTAAATTTCTTCTGTTAACATTCGTAACATAATGTTATATTTTACATATTCAAAACAATAACAGACTGCCGTTAGAGCAACAGATTAAGACAATACACAACAAAACCATTGAAAAAATTAAGTATGTGTTAAAAATAAACAATCACAATTCCGGATTTAAATTTATTAAACTTATTATTTTGTGATAAATGTTTTTTATGCATTTTCCAATATCTTAATACTCCCTCCTTTAGGCATTTTCCTGAAGAAAATTCTCAAGGTATACTCGAAATATTGAGAACTACTTAATGAACATTTATTCCAAACCGAAAGTGACCTCTCCAGCTCAATTAATTTAAATCACTAATTAAATGATAAAGGCCGTATAATTAGTATCGCAGAACTTAATAAACAATTAGTAAAATCTTTTCGTTTTACATTTAAGAGAAATGTATTCTACAATATTTTCATCCATGTATGTAAGTATATATTTATACAGTTTAATAAATCGGAAATGTTTTATCATTTAGTCATTCAATATTAAAGTTTTAACTTTGTCAGCGAGAGTTAGAATTATGACACATTAATTAATTAATATTTTTTCTATCAATTATATATACATACATATACATATATAAACAAAAAACAGACATGTAGATTTCAAGCTTCGTGACATTAGTTTCAAATAGTTTTAATGTTCGTTATTATTGTCCAGGTCGAACGTCGTCATATCGTCCCGAATTTCCTTAAAAATCTTGTAACTTCTTAACCGTATGACCCTGTTAAAATGTTAATAGAGTTTTTCGTTCTCTGTAGAAATAAATTGATTGATTGAATTCTGTATCCGCATTTGATCATTTTTATTATTTTGATTTTAAAGTTTCCAGGAAACACATTTATAATTTTCGATGCAAATTTTTAATTATTAAAAATTAGACAACATATAGGAGAATATTGTAAACTAATTAACAAATATTTATCATGATATAAAAGTGACCTCAAGTTCTGTTAATTTATATTTGTAATTAAGCAACATTTACGTAGCATAAAAAATTAAATATCATTCAGTCATGATCATGCATGCTTACGTGATAATGGCAAAACTTAATAATTAAAAATTATAGCTCAAACTCCATCAAATTTTGGCAAAGCGGTAAATAAATTATCTTTTACAGCTGCCTTCTGACGATAAGTTAAAGAAAGAAGTTCAGAGCAAGAAGAAGCTACTACTGCTCTGCCTGCTACTCTGGAAAGTGCAAAATTTAGAAGTAAAATGTTTAATTTAAGTGAAGAAACAGCTTAAACCAATTTAAGAGCCTTTCTTTACACAATATTTTTGTTTAAAATCCAATGAAAACTTTTCGCTTTTTTAGTGAAATACAGGGGACAAATTTTAAACTTTTAACATATTCCCTCTAACAAACTCAAGTACTTTTGCGCGAGTACCTTGAATTTTCGAATAACACATGCAGTTGTAATGGTGGGAATAACACCGTTTGCACAGTGTGAGGGTTAAATGCAGCAAACAAAAAGTTAAATTAACAGTCAAGTTTTTTTCTCCGTTTTTCTTTCGTTTGCCTTTTAAATTTTGTTTACAGGTTGTAAACAAACAGCATGAAAAAAGTTGGAATACTTCAACGACGCACACACACCATTCGTGGCACATAAACAGCTCTTTAAACAATTTAAAAATATCATTGCACTTTTACCGCCCACACAACACAAAATGTAAAATTTAATTTAAATTTCAACTGTTTATGGCCTCCACCAAGGAGAATTAGTTTTATTGATATTTATGCGTTGGGCAAAAGTAGAGGAAACTATTTAAAGATACATATAAATTTCTAAACCGTTGCATATACCTGTTATTTGTACTGAAAGTACTTGTCACGTGACCGGTTAATGTGATAAGTTTATCAAAGCAATTATTCAGCATTAGAACGGGAAGTGTTTCTTAATCGATTTCAATGCCAGGCGAATTTTTATTACATGCTTTCACGCCAATAAAAAACAGGACAGCGAGAATAAAACTGCACAGCAAAATAAATGCGCCATCAATTCTATGATTGGTATGGATGAAACGTGCGTGTCTGAAAACATTTCGTTGATACGATTTACTAATATTATACCGAACAAATTAAAAACTTTTGAAGCAACACTTTTAGATACGAGGACGGGTCAATAAGTCCGTGACATTTTGAATGAAACAAATGTTTTTATTGTACATAAAAAGTTATTTTATTTTTCAAAATAGTCTCCTTTAAGTTCTATACACTTAGTCCAACCAACGTTTCTCCCAATTTGTTTACCCCTTCCGAAAATTATGATTTTTCTTTAAATGCTTTATTGAGGTTCTGGTTTAAATTTCCCATCCATTTCATTTCTACAACAGTGTTGGTAACGTGCTTAAAACAGTAAGTACATTTAATAGCGTTTTACTGTGTAATATTCTGCATTTATTTCGACCTTTACATTTTCTCTGTGTCCTTTTCACAAAAATATTTACTGTTCCCTTAAAAAGGATAAACGCTACTTACTCTTTATTAACAGCTGCTTTTGTGGGTGTCTCTGAAAAAATTATTTTTTTACTTCTATATATAAATACGAGTATATGTATGTAGTTCATCTGTTTTTTTATTTCTGAAAGTAAAGTGAGCGGAATGGAAGCGAAAATATTGTTTTTGAATACTTGTTAAGAGTCATCTTCGTCATCAGATGACGAGGAGGAAATTTTTATTTGCACGGAATTTTTTAATGAAAATCATGTCTTTAGAAATTGCATTTCCAAATGAATAGTCAAACAGCTTGACCGCGATAAAAATCAAATTAATTAATTTAAATTGTAAAGTTTACAAAAAAAAACAAGAAGGACTAATTGCTGAATTCAAACTAATCCGCCAAAAAAGAGATCGAAATTGTTCTATACCAGCTGGAAACCAGCAACAATGGACAACTTGCTGAACTATTTTAGACTGGAGCAGATATATGGACCCCCTGCATACAACAAAATTATTGGCAGTTGAAGCCGCTAAGCGGAGCCTTAGTATGTTCCGTAATAAGCATAAGAAAAAAGATAAGGTCGATGCCCGATCGCATAAAAAATTTAAATTATGCTTAAAGAGGTTATTAAACACCATCAGCAGACAGGTACGAATTGTAGGTGCAATCTCGTAAAAAGGATCTGCTAAGGAGCTCTGGAAGTAAAAAGTCAAGCTGAGAAGATGCTGACGAACAAACACACATACAGATACTGTTTTATCGACTTTTATGCCGTCGTCTCGACTAAAATTAAGTTTTGAAATCCAGCGAGTTTTGAAATTAGGAGACTAAAACGACTAAATTACAAAAATTTTGCAATCAACCACTCACTTTTCGATTCGTCAACCAGTTCAATTCAGTTACTCTTAATTTTCCTTTTCTTTTTATTTAACCATCACGATGTTTAACAAAATATATATGTAAATACGGTTATGATTTATAAAAAGAAGGTTTTTAATACTTACAAATGGGGTTTTCGATGTCATCTGAATGATCTTGATGTGCATTATCTTCGTTTGCTGTGGATATATCTTTGATTATTATGTTCTTACATAGGTATTGTAGTCATTATAAAAACTTACCATTTTTTAAGTATCTCAGCATATTATTATTTTATTTAACAAAATAGAATTTACAGAAAATAAAAAGCACATTATGAAAAAGATATGATATTCGCGATTTTCCAAAAATTGTGGTTTAAAAATGTTGCGTTATTTATTTCATATGCAGGAGCCATCAATCAATCATTATTATTATTTTTAGTTAGTTTAACGTTGCTTTAAAAGTAGAAGAAGATGTCGCACACCTGCATTCTTCAAAATCGCCATTATTAAGTCATAAATCGTCAAATTGTCAACAAGTCGGTTTTAGTACCTAAAATCGTCAAATCTTTCGGCTTTGCTCGCAAATCGTAAAACAAGTCTTATTTCTTAATATTCCTTACGTTTTACCCTTAAATATTATTAAGTAATTAGAAAAAAGTAGTAGGAAAAAAGACAATAGTAGAGAAATAAATTCTACGTACTTGAATCGCCTGTTTTGCGTAAAAACCAATCGCAATACATGTCCGAAAACAGTTTCTTTGTGTGCAGTATTCGTTTATTTATTTATAAATTGTTTTGTTTATTTATAGCCCAATGGTAACTAATTGTATTAAAACGATTTTTCTTTTCGAACTTCCGTATTTACGAGTACATGTGTCAAGTTGATGGCGTTTTTTAACGTAGACATATGTACATTTTATTTGTTGCATGTCATAATCCGATTGCCGCACTTACACATCAATCAGTTTTTCTTGCCAAATATTCGGTTGCATAAGATCGATTGTTTTTGCGGAAAGATTAAAAATATATTGTTTGTATAAAAGAAGCAACATTTAACCTTTTAAAGCCGTTATGCTTGTTAACTTATTGCGCACAGTGGAATACTTAGCAAACAACGCGATAAAAAAAACCCTTAACGCCATTCACAAAGATAAGCCGCAATTTGTCATACCTACATATGTACATATATTGCATATTTCAAATGAGATAAGAGATGAGCTAATAAATAAATGGCGATCTTTTTTATATGGCTGCTTTTCTATGAATATTGGAAAGTGCAGGGGAAGGAACACTATTTCTCTAAAACCATCTCCAAACAGTCCGTAGATTTTGTCTCGAAGTTTAACAAAATGTGCTTGTCAGATCAAAATATTGATGTCACTTCGCACAACATTATTATATAGGGGGCAAATTCATAAAATGATTAATAAACAAAATGATATACTACAAATATTATAACCGATTATTTAAGCTCGCCAGTTGATATTTTAAGCCGAACGACACTGAGCGATAGGTTTTTTTTTATTATATTTTGCACATTATTGGCAGAATTATTATAAAAAAACTTGACGTTTCCCACAAAAGTTTTTAAGATATTGAAATCTTCATATTATCTCTAGATCTTTTAGATCTTTTCTCCAGAAAATATATGGCCATAACACAAATGTTCTATTTTTTATTTGCAACAGATTATAAGTATGTAAGTAAGAAAGTCATCGTTTCACAAAGATGAAAACTACGGCGCCAACTTCAGATACAAAACGAACGCGATTCCTTCTAAATACGTGGAAATTTAATCTCAAGTTCCAGGGGTATTTCTTAGTTTTCGTACATTCACGTCTAAAGGTACCCAAAAAAAAAAAGAAAATTGCTATTTTTTGGATATTCATTTAGGATTTCTGTTGAATGTGGCCCTAAAAACATATTTCTTATAAAAGTTGTTCACTGAAGCAACGAAAATATTTGCAAGAAATCGAATTTGTTTTAGGAAAATCACAGTACATTTACTTTTCAACATTCTTTTTTTGTTTTCTTTTTGAGCAAAAACTTTTTTTCAAAATGCAAAAATCAAATAATTGCCAGAATCATCCGAACTTTTACCTGAAATCGAGCCTACAAAACCATTTCACTGAATTAACAAACACATTTGTTACAATAAAAAATAATGTTTTATGTTTGTTTCACAAAGACAAACGAGCAAAACATTATTCGTTGGGTCAGCAAATATTTTGAAATTCAGCAGCAAAAAGTTTGTGTGAAAAATATCTGTGAAATTTTTTTGCGTATATTTTTGTTAATGTTATGCAACAAACTTTTCAAAATACAAACATAATGAAATAACAATTAATTTTATTCACAAATGCAAATGTGTTTGCAAGTTCTGGATTGTGTTTCATATTTCCTCAATTTGCTTCGTGCAAAAAGTAATGCGCGGTCATGATGCCAAGCTCGAGGTATGATAAGGTTTCAATGAACCTTTTCCTTTTTACTGTATTTTATTCCTATACATAAATATGTATAATACTGTGGAAAAGAAGAGCAACAAATTCCACATCGAACATCATGTAAAATTATTTAATGTATTTATTTAGTTTTATTTCATGTACATATTTATTAATTTATTATTTATGCAGCACTAACTACAGATTTATGATGAGTTTAATTTATTTAAAACTGGCTCTCAAGTTAAAATAAAAATAATACTAATTTTCTTGTAAGAAACCTTTTTGGTATCATTTAGAATGCAAGAATACTACATATTTTAAAATTAGCTTGTTGCGACAAATTATATGTATGTAGATATTAGGCGAAAAAGCATGGCAAGAGATAAGTAAAGCCGTGAGTTTAAAAATTAAATTACACATGATTATAATAAAGGTGAAAAGCTAATTTCAATCATCAAAAAATTCAATCATTTCGATTCGGGTCGTAACATTGTCCGTTTTGGGTATTCCGTTCGTTCTGTTTTACTTCAAATTGTTACAATTGTCTATATTTTGCATTTCGATCGTAGTTACGCTTCTCTAATTTAAAAATATGGCAATGAAATCCATTCAATTTTGGTACTTGACAATATAATTGCGTCCATGGTTCGTAACAAGGATTGCTACACAAACTTCTTTGTTGTTCTTTTTTAATGCACTTGCGTTTATAAGACAAAGAAAAAATTTGTGTTAATTTTTTTTATTACTGATTAACTTGTATCTGATTTAGTTCACATATAATTTAGTGTTTTATAAGCAGAATGAGACACAGAAATGTCCCTTCTATCTGCTGTTAAAGAAATAATTGAATTTTTAAGTTTTGCACAGTATTGTATGTATGTACATACATACATACGTGTTAATATTTATGCCACATAATATATAGTCAAGAATGATAGAAATAATGCATTTACGAAATCCAGAAATTATTTGTCGGACTTTTTTAGCTTGGAAGCGTCAAAGCTCCAAGGTAAAATTGCAAATACTGTCCTTTGTATGTAATAATAGTAGACGAAATGCGTGCCATATGAAAGGGCTATCAATATGTACCAACCTTTAATATGGTCATACATATAATATTAAAAAAATGTTAGAAGTAGCTCAAAAATAAGAAAAAAAAGGGGAACAAACCACCAAACCTGCTTTGAACTTAAAACACATGTTTCCCCTTATTTTTACGAACTGGAGAGCAGTTCGTCACGTCTTAATTATTGTAATAAAAAACACCAGTTTACGGCCTGTATATGTTGATGCTTTTGGATCTATTCGTAATCGAATAGGGCAATTATAAGACTTATTTTATTTTGATGCGGCATTGAGTTGTATTGAGAAGTATAGTAAATTTACCAGAAATAAAACTGTAGTTGATTTTGAATTTCAACGACTTCTTCAACCCCTAGCACAAGCATGCCAGCCACTTTGTTACCAATCTACCCGCTATTCTGCACAACCTACCATAATCTTTATATTGTATTACTATATAACCGAGCTCAAGATTCGTTTTCAAAATTAACATACAGCGTCCTTTCACAACGGACCTATAGATATGATACACATACATACATATGTAGTTATTTTTAATGTTTCCATGATACCAACTTTTTATATCCGCATTAATACAGTGTATTAATCCATATGTCTAAAAGATATACTACATACATACATACATACATGCATACATACATATGTGTGTATAAGCACATTGTTTTGCAACAATGTTTTAACCAGCATCCTTCATTTGGCATAACAAAGAACGTCTGCATAATTTTGCACAAGTAAAATAATAGAACCCCCTCATTGAAACAGTTGCGAAATTTCACCTTATTTTTAAGTTTTAATACAAAAACAATATGCAGTCCCTTTTCATGTTAAACATTTTTTTACATTTTAAATGTTTTTTTTCATGTGAAGAAATTGTTGGTCTTGAAATTAAGTATGAACTTACCTCACTAGGTGACATTGATGACATTTTTTTGCAAACACTAGAGTTTTAACCACTAATAAGAAGAGCTTTACACTACACCAGAAAAAATTCGCAATTTTAATTGTTTCGATTTTTATCACTTAAACACACGGCTTAAATTTATATATTAATGTTTTTTTATTTCTTTTAAACGGTACTTCTTTTTGTTTTCTAGTCTTCAATTGTTGACATGTTCTTCAATAAAATTTTCTGTTGACGTTTCTTGCTCTCGTACGAAAATTGTTTCGATTTGTTTTGTTTTGGCATTCGTACACTTATTGCAAACGTAAATAGTGAAAGTACAGTGTAGCAGTGATGCCAATAATAACAGTTATTCAGAATGTAATCAATTTTATCTCATTGACGTAGCTGTTAAAAATGTTTTCATTCAAAAAGCTTTTTAACCGTAGAACAACGTGTTCAAATTGAACTGTGTAATATGCCACAACATTTTTAAATAAACTTTACAAAAACAACTAAGGAACAAATTTGTTTAAATTTTCTTCACTGGAGTCGGTAGCACTGCATTATCCATTAAACGTTTTACCCAGTCTATATATTTTCGATACTTTCTAAACAAGAGCCATTGTGAATTCCAGGACTTGTTTGTTATTGGTGTCTTGTTTGAAAAATTGATTGTATGTTGAGAGGCAACACTTTTAGATTTCAAAATTACAGTTGAATTTTAATATCTGCGAACGTTAAGGCATGCGCGTGCATGCTTCATTGCTGACAATTTTTCGCTGACTTCTTTTTCGGATTCGCTCAATTGTGTAACTTTTAAAATCAGTTCTTCAAGAATTGGTCAGTAAATATAACGGATTTTATTGCACATTTTTAGCGACGTTTTAAATCAATCATTTTCATTTAGTAATTTAATTATAAAAATATTCATTTAAAATTATTACAATACCTAATAAATTAGCCTATGGAATAAAGCTATTTATAATTTACTGTTTCCAATCAAAAGATCGCGTACCAATTTGACAGCATGTTTTGCCGTACCGGGAGCAGTTGTTACACCATACCCACCGTGACCATAGTTGTGTACTACCTTAACGGAACATCCGTTTGGACTGGACAGCAATTCAGGTTCCAAGCGTACAACATTGCGATGTGGCCTTAAGCCCACCAATTCACTTACAACTTTAGCGCTTTTCAAGCTGGGCAACATTTTAAAACAACGCTCCTTAATCGCCATCGTGTCATATTTGCAAACATTTGTGTTATAGCTTTCAAACTGACGGCAGCCACCAAGAGTTACTGTCTCGAAACCAGGTACGATATACGTATCGTAATCTCCATAGAAAGCCGTCTTTATCCAAGGGGCCCGCACTTTTAGGACTTGTCCACGTATGGGTACCAAAAGTTTGTCGTTGCAAAGTGTTTTAGCACCCAAGCCGGAGCAATTAACGACAACGTCGTAATTAGCTGGCAGATTCGCCAATGAATCGACATAATGAAATTTTACAACACCACCAGCATCGTTGAATCTGAAAGAAACAAGTATATACATACATATTAATTTACATAAGAATGTACGTATGTGTATGCACATATTTAATTAAAATTATAAATAAGTAAAAAAATGTACAAACTTTTTTGTAGCGTAGGGCAAAAATATACGACTTTCCGTTAAAGTAGTAGTGAAAAAGGAACCGTACTTCCAACCTCCATGACAAAGTTTCAGTTCTTCTTTTGTGGCTTGACGGTAAACAGGTAACAGTTTTTCAATATAGCGGTTCTAAAAGAAATGACAAACTTTCCTTTATTTTTTAAACATAATTTTTTGCACTTAAGTGTACTTGGTGGCCTAAAGCTGTGCTTACAATGGAAAATTTTGTTACAACATTAGAAATAATAAGACAATTATCCTATTTTTAAAAATTTTTAATAAATCAAAGTGATATGAATCGAATCGGGCATAAGCCAAATTATAAAAGGGTTTCGGTAATCTTGGGGTTTCAGAATTTTTTAGTAAGAACGTAACATGTATTTTGATTGTCCTTTTTTTGAGAAGATGTCTTTTAAAATAAAAACAAAAAATTTTTCCTTTTTTATGGCTCTTATTTTTAAGAACTGAGAATTATTATCACGCAAAGATGAAATGTTTTTACAATTGGTCATTAAAAATAGACTTGGGTTTAAGTTCAAAAAAATAGTTACTAGTTTTTATGACATCTGTATTGGCTATATTTAAATCAATTGTCGTTTTGCGGAGAATTCCATGCTCGCGGTCTGTTGAAAAAAATTTAGTTTATACAAATGAGTTGAGAGGTGATTTGACAATGCTAAAGGTTATGCAAATGTAGAAAATTGGAGAGTGGAAAAAAGGCTTCCAGAGCTCCAACAGAAAGAATATTCTCTATTGCAAACAGCGTTTGAACATCGGAAAGTGATTACTTTGGAATCCCTTTAATAACAAAGGGAATTTTAAAATTAAAACTCACGCGAACAATAGATGGTGATGTGCTGGAAAAGATATATGCAGACAGCTGGGTAACACCAGCTAAAGCGGCATCTTTGGAACGACGCAAATCATCCCAATAGCAAAAAGCATCATTTATCCATTGTCTGTTTAATACAAAAATACAGAAATCAACAATATAACGTATGTATGTATGTACGTATGCTCATAAGTAGATAAGTGTAGCACAAACACTTACTGTGTGATTTCCTCAGACGGCCCCATAAAATTGGTGCTGGGACGAAATATACCAGCGGCCACAAAACTGGTGGTGTCTTCATTGAATCGATCTGCCAAAATAGTCACTTTAGCATTACGGAATGTTTCCTGTAATTCAAGGGCCGTTGTCAAACCAATAACACCGCTGCCCACTACACCGAAATGCATTGTTGTTTGGAAGAATCAGTGTTGTTTTGATTAAGAAGAAAAACTTTTAAACAAATTTGTGATTAGTGGATAGCGTTTTAATGCACAAAGGCAACTAAATTCTTAATTCTACATAATAAAAATGTTTAAGTTTTCTTATCAGTAGCCAAGATAACACTTAATATGTGTGTGTGATTATGCCAATTGCAAAAACAATGCTGCTTCTTTTGCGTTTTTTTAACAAGTAAACTAATACATAGTTTTAATTATGCTGTGTTTGTGATATAAAGTAATGAGAGAAAGATATTAATTTTGAAAGCCGATAGGAATAACGGTATTGTTAGGAGTATTACAAATTTTAGTATTGCGTTATCAGTAGCCTTAAAAGTATTTTTGGTACACTGGGAACTGCTTTATCGGCATATACATATACCACTACAGAATCTTATATTCGTGTTAGAACGGTTTTAGTATTAAATTTGCCAAGCCAAGGAAAACCGATTGAAAGCACATCCTTAGTATTTTAAGAATAGATTATTTTTACAAAGCAACTAAAATTGATAAATCTTTAAACTGATAATTGCAAAAGTATTTCATGTTAAGCGATATTTTAACGGTACTGTTTGTCAAGCTCCAAAATGAAACAAAGAACTGTATCGTTTTCTTGTCTTTCGGTATAGCCTGAAAAAATTTCATTTATAAAAGTCTCTCTCTAAAAAATTACTACTTTTGGACAAGATTTTCCCTTTTTTATTTTTGCATAAAGTTGGCTTATTATTTACACTATCAAACCGATTGCTGGAAGTGATATGATGCGCTGATAAAGTAAAGATAGATACAATTTGGCGCGGATAAATGGACGGCAGCGCCACTTTTTGAGCTAGGGTTACTTTTAAAGGTTTATATTTGTACTGAATTTGTTGATTTATATTTGTCGGTATATCAGAGACATCTGCTGAAATTTCGAAACGTCAAGTCAGCTTTTGCAAAGCTCTCGAAATTATAGTTTTTCATGTACTAAAATTAAGCTAACAAACAAATCTCAGCAAATGTTAGATCGTTGGGTATCAACAAAAAATATAAGTCAGTTTTATATATTTAATGTGGAAAGTAATACAAGGAAACCCGATATTTTTCTTGTTAATCACTTCTACCAGTCCACAGCCTGGGTGTTCTTAAACGGACTTTGCTGGATCATTAAAAACATTTTAAATGTTTTACAGTTGTTTTTTATTCACACAGAATTAAAATATTTTGCTTCAGGAAATACTTACATTGATTCAGGAAATATTTTGACCGAATCTACTATTAACTCCGCAATTGATAGTTTTTTGCTGCGTAGATCCGACTATAAACGAGTCGTGCTTCTTTAAATATATTTTGTTGAACAAATTTTTGATTATTAATTCACGGTTAACTTCTTATATTTTACAACTACATAAAAAATTTTATTATAAAACCGGGTTTTTGCTGCAAGTCCACTGCAAACTTAAATTAAAACTTTGTATTTAAATATTTGAAAATATTTTTCTTCAGCTTCTGATAATGGCGACTTCTTTCCAAAAATATAATGGACCCCAACCGACAACTAAAATTAATATACGCAACTAAATTGAAGAACACATAAAAGCCCAATAAATTGAGAATGGAACTGAGGTAATTGATATTCTCGTAACCCACTAGTTTTAATAAGTATTTTGGCTTTTTAAGCAGGCAGAAAACAACATCTGCTGGGCAAATTGGATCGGAACGATTGAACTGCAGCAAAGCTGACATCAAGCCTTCAACCGAGTGTCGTATAAAACCACTGTACATTAAAATTTTCTCAAATATTGACAGATCTGGGTTGCCGACGCTGTGATTGGCAAAAAGAACCCAACAGGATATAATACATGGACCCAAAAATAAAGAGTTCTACAAAAAAATTAAAATTAGAAAAAGGCTATTAAATAAACAGAAATATACCAATAAGCTCAAGCGGGATGACACAGCAAGACCGTAACTAGAAGCTGTCAACGAAGTTAGCAGAGCAGCGAATAGGAACAATAAAAACCGGGTGAACTCTAAGGGCTGATCTGTTGAAAAATACAACATGGCTGAAGAGATGAGGCCCAACAGAAATATTTCAGGGATTTGAGTGGTGACAAGAGCCATGAAATATGAGCTGAGGCGATACCACTGGTTGAAGTGTTCTCTTCTCAGGTAGTTCATTTCGAGAGGAACTGAAAAACGTACAAAAAAGATGAAGTTGCATAAATAATATCTATTTAAAACTCATTCCATTAATTAAATTAAAAATATTTGTAATTACTTGTTTTCTTCTTTAAATTTGACAATTTGAAATCAAATTTTTGTATTTGACGAGGTGGCAGCACTAGAGCTGCTTTACGACTGACAATCATATTATATATTTTTGTTGTATTTTTGTCAGTTTGCTCTAGTGCTGCCACCTAATAGACATAAAACTAATTGATGCTTCGTGTATTTAAATAAATCATTCCTTTTTGTCCTGAGAACTCTCCTATTAAATAAAATTTTTAAAAATAGTAGTTAATTTCGGACCGACTTCGAAAAAGATACGATATTGCTGTACCGTTTCTTTGCAGTGTTGTTCAAAATATCGACGCACGTTAACGTTCAACGTTGTGGGACAGTCCTAAAAATTAAAGTTGTTGCTTATTTTCATTGTTTTTCATTCGTTTCACTTTCGATTCATGTGAGAAAGCTGTATTACATACGCACATACATACAGGTACATGTACAAGAAACAAATTCCAATTTTTATTAAAACTTATCTCGAAAGAAATATTTACTTACTGTGGGACAGCATTGGGCACATGGATAAGAATATAAAAGTAATCGATGTTAAAAATGCTAAATGGTAGTTATAGATTAGCATTGCCGCATTGGTTCCGATTCCAGTGTATACAACACTTATGCAGAAAACCGTAAAAAGTTTTATGAAAACCTTGAGCTTTATATAAGTCTGTAATAAAAACAATAAAATATATCTATAAATTTAAGATATTTCCTCAATAATTTGCCAACGAATCTAAAAAGGACTTAAAGCAATAATTTCCAAAGTTCTTTATAGTTATTTTTCGCAAGTCAATACGCTCAAGTTTTTGCGCCTCACGCCGGTTGAGATGGGATTCTTAGCATTAAAACTATGGAAATTAACGCCTGCGCTTCTGAAGTACTCAAACCATTTACAATCCTACTGACCTTATCCCGCCACATTTGTCTCAGCATTTGTTTACACAAAATTTTGTATTCTTGCCACCAGGATGTGTTTCTTGACTCGCATAGAAAAGTACTCAGTTCCATTTCAAACTGGTCGATTACTTTTGGATTTAAGTATTCATAGCAATTTTGTTCAATATTATTTGAAGGCAGCCACTTAAAAACTTTACCATTTTTTACTTCACTGACCATTGCCTCGTGATAATCACCATATTCTCGGGCAGCAACCTCAATTACTGTGCAAAAATAACAGAGGAAAGCTAAAGTCCAAACTCGTTACAAAATGGCAGGTACTCACTAAAATCGGCTGGGTTATATGTAAGAGGGCAGTCTAAGCCTATTTTTGACAAGTATGGAATGATGTTTGCGGTACCGCCCTGATAGATGCATTCACCGTTTGCCAACACATACACATGATCAAACATTTGAAACATTCGCGCAGATGGCGCGTGTATAGAGCAGATAATAGTGCGTCCAGTGGAAGCCAAACATCGCAGCATCGTTATGCATTGCATGGCCGAAAATTCATCCAAGCCGCTGAAATTAGTTTCAAAATGATGAATTGTCGCTTAAGAAACAATCGCAAGCAATCATACATACGTTGTTGGTTCGTCCAAAAATAAAACCTGAGGAATGTTTATTAATTCCATCGCTATACAGAGTCGCTTTTTCTCGCCACCAGACAAATTTTTCGCTCTGGTATTTCCCTGATTTGCGAGGTGCAACGTCTGCAGTATTTGGTCGATTTCATCTGTCTGCTGCTGTTTATTTGAATGGCTGTTCAGTTTTAAATTTGCTGCAAATTGCATGGACTCCATAACTGTAAAATGGGGGCTAACATGATCATGTTGCAAGATGTATCGGGACACTTTGCGAAACAATTTTAGGTTTTGCGTTCTTTTGTTAACATTAATGATTCCTGATGTTTTGTGAATTCTGAAATTGTGAATGGAACAAAATGAGCTTAACGTTAAATATTGTTGGAAGACATTTCTTTACAATTCGCATTCCCTCAAAAGCCAACTGAATGTAAAAAATTTTGCAATACATAGATTTTTATCGGTTATCAGTCTACTGGCGAGTAGATTTTAAAAAACAAAGGGTATTGATTTGTTGATCTCAACTTGCCTTACAAGAATTCAATAACCTAATGGTGCACCTAATTGCATGCAATTATCAATTAATTGCATGAGAAGAAATTAATAATTATAAAAGTAGTAGAAAAAGATTGTATAAAATATTAAAAATTGGCGGAGGATATAAAAGATAAATAAATTTGTGAATATTTCAAAAGCTTTTGATCCCATTTTTTTCATTATAAAAAATTTTGGTGGATGTTCTTCGATTCAATCTTTTTTTTTGAAAATAGAAAATCTAAGAGAAAAATAGTTCTAAACTTTATGGCTCTCACAAATAAACTGAAAATTCTGAATAGATGAAACTACAGTGCTGTCTGGGTAGAGCGAACCCCCGATGCTATGAATACCCCAGAATGTTTACATTGACTACTCTGTAGAGTGAACACTCGTGAACATATTTTATAGTGAGTTTTTAGGTTTGGCGAAGGAGAAAAACAATGAAAAAGACTATAAAAATTAAAGCGAACATAAAATAACGGTAAAGTAACGATTCTTTTAGGGTAAGTTGACAAGTTACTCTCACAAATACGCATTCTATGAAGTGTTAATTTATTTAAGTCTGCGCGCCTGTTCCATTAAGGTCATGTTTCAAAGTTAATTTCTAAATAATTGGTGTTATATGTAAATAATTGTTACATAAAAATGGATTCGAAAAAAAGAAAGCATTTATCCTTAAAACAAAAAAGCGACATTAAAAAAGAAATTGAAAAAGGTGCTACTGTTACCTTTTTGGCACAGCGTTATGGCGTTGCAAAATCGACAATTTCTGGCGTAAATAAAAAGAAAATCGGAGTAATAAAGCTTATTGTTAACTATACATTTGGAACCCAAAGAAGAAAGACGCTTGATTTTTCCATGCATGGAAAAAGCTTTGTACAACTAGTTTGTGAGACAACGTCAGAACAATTTTCCTGTCAGTGGCGATATGATTAAGGAAAATGCAAAGGCATTACATGGGGACATTCAAGAAAAGGAAGGCGACTTCAATGCCAGTTCTGGCTGGTTGGAAGCATTTAAGTCACGCTATGGAATTCGACTGTTAAAAGTGTGCGACAAGAAACAAACAACTATAACAATTTTTTCCAGTCATAAATTTAAACTTTAGTATTACATGGAAATAAATAAAATTTATAACCTATAAATGCATTTAAAATAAATAAATTAGTTTTTTAAATAAAAAAAATTCAACCTTGATTTTGTGAACAACCTGGGTATAGTGAAATCGCTCTGCAAAAATTAGTTCACTCTACCCAGACAGCACTGTATTCGAAAATAGTGTACCAACATAAAAAACGATAAGCGCATGCAACTATCACTTACACTTATTTCTTTTCAGCAGAAAAGGAAAACTTGTCTTTATGTGTCATATAAATAAATATGTACATATGTACGTACCTATATCCGGCCAGAAGATTTATAAGCGTTGTTTTGCCACTTCCCGATGTACCCATAATAACTGTCAATTGATTTGCACGAAATTCTCCATGTGTGTTTTTCAGTATATATTTCACACCTATCAAAATATTAAATATGTATAATTTTAATAAATTTTTTACACATTAATCTAGTTTGTCCTGAATATGACTTATTGGTAATTTATTTTTTTAATAACCAAAATTCGATAATAATATCAATCTCGGATTACAGTCGTAAGAAAAAAATTATAATAAGGATCTGCAAGATTATGAATGGAAATGGCTCTTTCACCGTTTTCAACTTATGAAATAAAAAATGTTTGGTTAACAGTTTGTTATCGAAATAATTATTTAGCGAAATAATTCTTCTGCCATACATATGTATGCATGTATATAAATGATTCCTTTTATGTCAAAAATGCAACTTATACTTCCCCGTTTTGCTTACATTTTCTATTTAATTTAATGAAAACAGATGCAGTCATTTGCCGCAGTTGATCTTTATAATTAAAATCAACAGAAATCACTGACCTACCGAACGAACTAGCTCAGTAAAATGAGCTGAGCTTAAAAGAACGCTCAGTTCAGTGAGCTCAGAAGCAAAAGTTTACTGAATAATTGAAACGAATATATATATACATATGTATGTATGTATGTATGTATTTAATGTTACATTTTTCATACAGCAAAACGTTAAAAATAACAAGCCAACAAAAATCGAATTTGGCCAGCAATAGGTACGTCTATGCCGACTATTTGAAAGTTAGGAATATAATACATACTATTTAATCAAGCGTCATCATAATATGCCATGAAATTAAAAATAATTGACTGATGATCACAACGACAATTCGTTATCACAATGAAATGTTCGTAAAAAAAAATGTTTTGCTACGTATTTATGTATTTTATGGTCAATCCTAAACAAACGGTTAATAACAAAATCAAAACAGCAACAATAAAAACAGCAAGTTCTATTAAAGAAAAAAAGAACAATTAAAACGAAAATAACTGTAATCAAACGTGTACTCGTACTTAATTTTTCAACCGTGCTTTATTTGACATGTTCTCAGGATTTTACCGTTAAATTTGTAGTGCTTATGTGTTTGGCCTTAAAACTTTGGCTTGCCTTACCAGACAGCCCGTTACCAATCGGTAAGTTTAATTTAAGCGTTTTGAAAATGAAAGCATGAATTTGAGCTATTGAGATGTAAATATTTTTTTATTTTATTTGGGAACGGTATTTTTTCTAGATTTATATGTATGTATGTGTGTATATACATATGTAACGTAGACTTTACAGCCTAAAATTAAACTAAAAAATAAACCTAAAAAAAAGCAACAATTTCTTATAGCCGCACCGGCGAGAAACTGCGCACAAAATCCAAGCTGTGTCAACTTTTCTGACTTCATATGGAAATTTGCGCACACTAAAACGATCAAAATATTTACTTATTCACGCACATGACAAGTTTTTTGTTAACACATAATACACACATCTCCCGTGAGTGGTGCCCATCTCTAGTTCTTAAGCATCTTGCTTAGCTTAATAAGGAATCAAAGTACTTGTGTTCAACTTGCCTTTAAACTGTTGATAAATTCTCAAATAAAAGTTATTTTGGAGGTTAAAGTGGCTTCATAACCATAATTTTTATGGGTTTTAATATACTAGAAATGCGCAAATATACTTTTATACTCAAAAGTACACAATTAACACGAGTTTGCAGTTTTATAAAGATTAAGTAATTAGCATTATTTTAATGCATTCACATATTAGCCAAAACTTGTTATTATCTTCAAAAAAAAAAACAACACAAACAAACACATTGTGGTTTTAAAACATTTCAAACGTTCATTAACATGTCTAATTGTTTTGTCACATTCTAATTTTAATTAATTACTACCTCTTTCGCGATCAGGCACTTCGTACGACAAATTACTGAATTCAATATTTATTTTATATCCGGTCGACTGTATTCCAAAATTACTACTTGTTTCGCTCGGCCCTATTTCCTCCATATCGATGTGATGTGACACTGCGAAATTTTCAGCACATGCAATACACAAAATTATAAAACGAAATTGTTTCTTTGCTATTGTCCGGTGCAACCTACTCGGTGAGAATCTTTTGCTTTCTGTTCTAGGGAGAAAACTTGAAAAAGGCCACAGAGCAAAAAAGCAAGCAAACAAACAAAAAACGAATTTATCGCAGCAGTCGCATAAGAAATGGCTCAAAATATTTGCAGCAACTGTATCTAATACTAACAAAACAATTCGCTTGCATGCACAATTAATTAATTAAATAAATAAATATGTATGTAAGCACGCACACATGTATGCATTTAAGAAAATAAACACTTCTTATGCTCAAATATTAAATACTGCCATTGAAATTTACACTTAAAATCAAAAATAGCCGATTTCAGTTTGTGACGCCTGCAAAAAATCTTGCGAAACAGAAAATGTTAAATATAGTAGATTTTTAATAGGTGTTTGTTAAGAGTTTTTCCTCATACTTAACACTGCTGCACGCTTCCGCCCATCATATTGTTGTAAATGTAAGGCATAGCCAAATCTGTACAACTAACAAAAGCATCGACGTAGGGAGAGCGCTCTGCGGAAGTGTAATCCCCTCCATTCAAAACTTTTAGCCCCTGCGAATTTCCTAATCTCAACACTTACTTTTATATTAATGGTATTTTTTAACAAATTTTAAATAAACAAAACAACAGTTCTCACTCGTCCCATGAATGCATTTTCTTAGTCCAGCCCATTTTTAAAAAAGCAATTGACAAACTTAACTAAAATCTTATGATCATAGGATCATCGTTTGGTTTGGTATTTGAAACGAGAAGCACACAAGGGAAGAACATTTTTCCAAATCTGCTTAAATATTGGTTTATTATTTTTCTTTTTTGAATTGTTTTTCTTTAGATGGTGCTAAAATAGCAACACTGCAACTAGAAACGCAAAAGGATCAAAGAATATTTATTGTATGGAAAGAAACTTTTAGTTGTGACTTTTTATTTTCACAACATGGCATATGCTGGCAAAACTTTAGCTCATTATATTTAACCCTCTTCGAGATAGAGCGTCCGTAAGTCACAGAGCTCTCTCTCTACATTGAGAATGGGTACATTTTCAACTGCTCAAATATATGTACATACATACATATATAATTTAAGGACAGTTTATACTTTCATAGAAGTCTTAACATTTTCCTTGAATTTTGTGAGAAGAAATTAAATGAGATTTGCTTTTAGTGTCAAAAATTCTAACGAACATTTGGTTTGCCGTCTACAACAACAGACAACAAAACTAAATAATATATTGTACAATTGCAATAACCTTTTGGCATGTCGTGAACGAAATCCATTTCTATACAGGGATGGCAGTGCCAATTTTAGCTCTATTTATGACAAAGAAACGTCCTATCAACAACCGTTGACTAATAAATAGGCATTTTGTAAAAATCCAACCCAAAGTAACAAATTTTTCATTTTGACTTAATATGTATTTTGATTTCACAATACAGTAAAAACTTGATCATCAACATGATATCAGGATTACCGAATAAGAATTTTAAAACACATATCGAATGATATATTATATATGTATGTATGTATATTAATCATTTAAATTAATAATTACATTTGAAAAGACCAAAAACAGAAAAAACAAGAAAATAATTAATTAAAAGAAAAAACGTTTTTGCACATATGTACATAAATACAACGGTAGTTTTGTATGTTTTAAAAAAAAACATGGAATTGCGTAGCTCTCTAATCCGGACATATAGAGTTTCAGCTACTGTCCGGATTATTGGATCGTCCGGACTACAGTTAAAATAAAAATTTAATCGTAATACATTTATGTACATCTAGTATGTATATAATTTACTTTTATTACCGAAAAGAAGAAAAACTACACATAAGAACTCATTTGTGCTTAATTAATTTACAGAAGACATAAAGAAAAGTAATTAAAGTGGTGGAAAATATTCACTTTGAAAAATAAGAATTTATATTTGTTTGAATACACATATCATTATGTAATTTATGTGCTCTATTTTTTAATTCTTTTAAAAGTGAAATTTCCTTTTCCGTCGCTTGGCTTTGCTCAGCCCATAAAATAGCTTTTGAAAATAGTTAGCTTGCATCTTTATTTGAGATTTTGTTTTGAGCATTCTGAGGCTCCTCTAAAGAACTATCAAGTTCTTCAATATTTTGGTTGGCAATTACAGATTCCACGCAAACTTAAATAAACAAAAATATTTTACACTACGCAACAGTTTGTATACAACCCGGATTATAAAGTTGCAATCAATCCGAATTATAGAGTATACAATTTAATGAAAAACGATGTCCATATTACCGAATAATCCGGATTAGTGAGGTCCGGAATATCAACTTATTACTGTATACCATTTGCACATATTATTTAAATTAATGACTAGTAACACAAAGTTTGATAACACAAAACGAATTTTATGTAAAAAATACTTAATCTGCATTTCATTCTCTGGGGTTTTGATTTGATGTTTTCTACATGTGATTTTAAATAGCTGTTAAAAACTGTATGATATAACATAAACAAAAATGTTGTTAATAACAATATGTTATGCTAAATTATATACATACGTACATTGTTCTGTAAACATACACTCATTATGTAAGTGAGTAAGAGTTGAACATGTCTATAGAACTATGTACGTATGTACATCCTTAGGTATGTATGGATGTATATTCCTGGCTTAACATTCGACAATAGAACATGAAAATGTAAACATGAACATATTTGCTGTTATGGAAAATGTAAATATTTTTTATGTCGCACCTACTGGTAACTAAAACCTTAAACTCAATATTGGCAAAGTAGACGAATTTTGGCATACAACAGATTTTCTAATTTGAAGTCTTTCTTCTCAGTTACATACATTATGTACATGTATGTTTAAAACATTAGTCTGCTTAATGTTAACTTTATCATAATTATATATCAACTTTTCTGTCTCGATAATATCGTACTCTTAATATCGTTGTCATCATCTTGCATTTCTGTCTCAGTTGTTAAATGAATACATAATCAATTATTGATTTTTTTATATTGAACAATTTAAAATGGGTTTGTTTTTATAATTCCTTGTTTCATTTATTGCTCTTCTAAAACAAGATTTCGGAAAATTATAGACAGTTTTTGTTTTTTGCTTTCAAAAAATCTCGCCGGAGTGATAATAATGTGAGTATGTGAAGAAATTATATATACATATATATTAGATTTATTTAAATGTCTATTTAATTACTTATGATAAAAAAAAGCAAGTTAAAAAAACAGCTTTTAGAATCATAAAATATTTCAAATATATTAAATATTAATTGTTTGGATCACGTAAAACAATAAATAAAATTACATACATTGTTTGGAAGGCAACAAAACAACAAGTTAAGGAACGACACATTGACAAGTAACCGTTTAATCTGGGCTGCTCGTATCCCAGCATTAATCGTATGTTATATAAATATAACAATTTCACCAGTTGAAAATAGTTTAATATCTTTATACATACATATGTATGTATGTACGTATGTATGTAACTCACAGTTCCTTAAAGAGAATAAAGTGGCCTTTAGAGCTAAAACCGATCCCAAGTAGAAAGCAAGAAAGAACCAATAAAGTAACAATTTGCTTTTTCTCTAGAACGATTAGTGATTTGAAACTCTATTTTATTCTGCTATAATTAAAAACAGACAAATGAAAAATCGTTCCAACGCCTTTCTGGAGTTTGCAAATAAGAAATATGTGTTTAAAATTTAAATACAAGCAGCCGTTTTCGTAAAAACCATTAACGCAATTTAGTTAGAAAGTCTTTGAATTTTGAAAGGGCTTATTAAGAAAAACAGCTTTTTAGCTGCAACATAAATGTTATTATTGATTCGCCTGACTAAGATTAATACCAGCAAGTATTAATTGTAAATTTAACTAATATTGGCATACGAAATAATTTTCAGTTGCACTTAATAAACCTACATATTTATTTAATAACATAAAATACGTTTTAAACTAGTTTAGTAATGAAACGAGAAACAACAACAAAGCTAATAATTTAAATAAAATATTAATGTATTAATAGTATCACTTGAATAATTGGTTTTATTTCTTTTTGGATTTTTCTGCAATAGCTTAAATTAAGATAAATCGAAAACAAGGGCTTTAGGAGAATTTTCAATTCAATTTACATGGATGTGTAAAAGAACATATTTCAAATCAAACTAATTCGGTTTATTGATGCAAATAATTCCAGTTTCTATTCATTATTCGACTAAATTATGGAAAAATTATATTTTCGATTAATCGATTGCATACTCTAAAATGTATGCAAATATATACATACATACATACTTACATACATACATATCAACATACGCATGCACATTATGGCTAGAAACAAAAAGTAATTAACTGATTACTCACAGTGTTGTATGAATGTACATACATACGAACACATGCATGCAAGTGTATACATACATATGTATATATATTTAGGGACATGAATGAGCATGCACATGGGCGCCCGCTTTCAAGTTCTTTGTTTCTTGTTCGCTAAATTATATTAATAACAAAAGTTTCGAATAAACACGGATATTTTTATTTCTTATAACAAAACAAAGTGCATTTGTTTTAAAATTGCTTCAGACTGCGTTTTCAAAATGTATCGTTTTTTATCAGAAAGTAAAATTGTTCCATTGTTTGTAAACACGCTCATATTAATCGGGACTGGCTGCAACACAAGTCTTTGATATTGAAAAATGATATGGGTAGTCACAATTTACACTGTTAAGTTCTTATTGATAAGAAAGATACACATTTCTCATTGAAGTTGCTTTGTTGTTCACACACGGCAATTCTTATTGCTTGTATCGTGTACACACTTTTCCATACCCTCGTGTTTTTTGCCGAGTACAAATATGAAAGTAAAATGAATTAAAAGTACTGGCAAGTCTGTACTCATCTTATGTTGCCCTCACCCCGATGCCTAAAGTCTAATTAGTTTAGCTGAAAGAATTGCCTAGTGTGAATGCCCACTTTCTATACTGATCGAGCCGAAAGCGTGCTTCGTCACTAATATACATTTAATAAAAAATAAAGTTTGCTTATCTTAACACCCGATGTTCGTATGAGAACAGAAACGAAATATAAAACAATGAACCGAAAAGAACTACATACATGCGAGTCTGTACATATGTAGGTATACTATATATATATATATATATATATATATACGATCATTTATATATATTAGTACGGCTCGTGGAAATTTTGTTTGTTATACGTTCAAGTCTCAGATTGAGTTGGTTTAAGAGGACTTCGGACTCAGACTGCTTTTTAGCAAACTGGTATTTTTTTCAACGCAACTATTTAATTCATATTCATTCATTTTTATTATTTTCACAAAAAAAAAAGATGCAAATTATAAGTTTAAGGTTTTATACACAAATAAAACAAACAAAAAATAAAAGTAATCTCAATATATTGTATTTAATTTACAAATGCAGAAAACATTTAATTTGCAACTTAAGGTTTTTTGTTTGTTGGGTTGTTGGCAAGCCGGCATAGTACGATTAGTAGTTATTCGTAACTGAATTGTATTAAAACAGAAGTTTCTATTTTAATAATTATCATTAAACTATCGTATTATTAGACGATACAGACGGAATTCGAAGACTTCCCTTAAAAGATACCATGTGTTAGATCTGCCTTCTAGAAGTAAATTTTTTTTTTAATTTAAATCAATCTTTTTATTATTATTATCTCTTGTTTCTTTTTTATTGTTTTCTTTTAACTGCTAAAACTTTAAATTTAATAATTACTAAAACTTAAGTTGCTGTTATTGTAAATATAAGATACGTTTTTATATATCTAACTCTAAATGTCAACATAAATGTGATTAATTTTGCTTATTATCTCAATATAAGATAGATTGCAAAATAAATAAAATACAAGAAAATATGGATGAAAATTTGACAGTCGTACGGCTCTCAGCTTTTTTTTAATTTTTCAAATTCCTTCACACATCATTAGATCAGGGATGTATTTTCATGTAAACATTTTTCTTTGTTTTGGTCTTTTACCAATCGTGTAAACGTAAAACAATCTGTCGTAAGATTTTTGTTCTCATTTTTAAAATACGGAGATAATTTCATAAGACTCTCTCTCTTTTGTTTCACGTACGACTTGTGTTATCGTCTAAACGCCCTTTAACTTATACCAACCACGCCTTCACAGAAGAGTGGCAACGCGACTAACATTAAAGTCCGCAAAGGAACCGTAAAACACTACAGGTATTCGAGAGCAAATCAGTTAATCAGTGCGAGTGAGACGAAAAACTCTCGACAGTTTTGTGTAAGAAAGTAAGTCAGGAAACTCGTTACTTTGTTGTATTCTTCTTATGCACCAAAGTTTTTAAAGACGTTCCGGAAATTACTTTTACCAAAAAGCGTTCCCGTACCGAAAGTTTGGGTAATTACGAGAGATTTGGTACGAAAAATACGCTTCTTTCTGTGCAAAACTACGCACACTTTTTCTTTTGGCAGATTGGTAAGTTTGGAAAACAATCAGCTGATTAAAAAACATATGCAGCTAAAATTTGTATAAAATGTTTTTAATGAGGTTTTAAAAGGTTTAAAATGAATAAATGTGATCGTACGTACGTGTATATAGACACAAAAGTGTTCATATATTTTATTTTCGTTTCTTTAAATTTTTTGACAGTTTTTTCTAAAAATTTCTTGATATTTTATTTTCAGACGAAAATGGGGCTTTTCGCGCTACCGCGCTGTTGCGCCTCTATCTACCCCCGCTTCAACAAACTTTACGAAAACACACACCTGTTTTCCTGTAATTAACTTAATTTTGAGAATGAGATCAACAGGTTCATGTTGCAAATAATTGTTGAGATATGGCCACATTTGTTAAAGCAAATTTTTTTCTGTTAAATAAAATGATGGTAGTGCAGTTCAACATTATTGACGAGGTGCTTGAACTTGACAAGTATGAACTAACTAAAAGTTATAAGACCGTTGCACAACCTTGTACGTCAACGTGCTGAAAGCAAAATTACTTCAAATCTCTTTTGACAAAACGCTACATTAAGTTTATTCCCTTAGTTTTTGGACAAGTGCGATGGCGCTGTTGTCTTCCAGCAGATTTAACTCAAGCGCTTAGTCCTCCTTTAAATGTCTAGGGAATTGCTGGCAGAAGGGAACAGATAGCCCGAGCTATGTATGTGTTATGTGCCGTAACCACATAACAGTAAAAGTTGCCTTCTATGTGTGCCTGGTAAGCCACATGTGTGCAGGTGCTGACGTAGGTAGTTCAATTCCAAGATCTGCACATACACATACATATGTATATGCATATCTATATCTAGCCGCGAATCGTTTTATAAAACAAATTTTGATCAGTATGGGCACCTGTACATATGTTCTCTATACACAAACACATGAAATGTTCATGCATACATACATACATATGTAGATAAATGTACATAATTTCAAATAGAATATGTGAAACATTTGTGTTTTCAATCGAAAATTATTTTTATTCTTATATAAAAAAAAAACGAAACAAAATTAAATACGCACTTATTATATATATATGTATGTTAATATCATATAATTTATATTATAGCAAAGTGTGTTTGTTTTTAAAGAATAAAAGAAATTTCTCAAAATGGTTTAAAAAATTTCTCAAACCTGATCATTTTTGTTAACACTTTTTGTTTATATTTAGCAAAAGCTTTAGTTAATTATTTAGTAAGAATAGTTTAAGGCTATTTTCATTTTGGACAAAAATACGATTGATTTGACAGTGACGAGATGCGTTGCTGCAATATTTAAGTATTTCTTAGATGTATGTATGTATGTAGTAGCTGTGTTAAACTGCAAGTGTGTTCTTTTCGGTAAATTTACATCTTAGCCAGGTTTTCCAAGAAGGTCTTGTGGCGTTGGATAGCTTCTTCGTGTTCTTTGATTTGTTGATGATGGAATTCGGATTGATGAATTTGATCGTTCTTTAAGCGCTCTAATTGCTCTTTTTGCTAAAATTAAGAAAGAATTTATAAATATAAACAAAAATAGAGTAGAATAGAACTATGTGGAACCAAATATGTAAACATTTAAAACCATATTTTCAATTTCATTATCAAAAATCAATATGTGCTCATAAAATGTTTAAAATTTGACACAATAATAAGAAATCATTCTCTTGCAGAATATTTGTGGCATTAGCAACGATTTTCTACTACAAAGAGCAAGTATAAGAGTGACCAATTTCTTAAAACCGCTGTAAAGCTAAATATATTTTAAATTTGTAAAAAAGAAGTGGTGAATGTTGATCAGCTCTAACTAAATTAAATAAAATTTGATGTTTTTGACTTTAATTTATTGTCAGTATTAGAAAAAGATATGTTTCGCAAATTAAAGTTTGAAGTACTTTCAAGATGTGCAGTTGCTTAAACAATTACGCCAGAAACAAAATCTTCAACGAAATTCACTCAAAGGCAACCAGAAGGCGTAAAACTTCAGCAGACTTTGACAAACTTTTTGTCGTTAAAATATTAAAAAGACAACGCCTTCGATTAAGCAAAAAAAAAAAATCTGCTCCGGTGCCTACAGTTTGTTTTGCACTCTATGGTAGGAAACGATGAATTCGACTTTGCTTAACATATTCTGTATTTTCGATACTTTAAACTTAATTACACTCAATTTGCACCTCAATTTCGCTGACCACAATGGCGCTATAGTACGTCCATAAAATGTTGCTTACGACAAGCTTCTACTTTAGCACCATAACTTGCGCAAAATATACACCGAACTGAATGTTTTTATATTCATATTAATGCAGCTGGGATCAGTGTTGTGCATGTATTTCAAAAATTTTATGATATACTATAAAACGGGCGAGTGCAACCGCCGAAAGATAATTTTCCAAAATATTTTTATTTAACAATATAATACAACTGTCTATTTATTTGATCCTCGCATAAATATCTATGTATGTATGTATAGTGCACTATATATACAGACATACCACATATACGACAAAATCGTTAAGAAAAATCAAAACATATCAAAATAAACAACAAATTAAATTGATGACATCATAAATCCATTCAAAACGCAAATAAGTTGATAGTAAACATCTTTTATAATACATGTACATACATATGTATGTATGCATGTATATTATTTTAAACTTACTTTTTTATAGAAATATTCTTCTTCGCGAGCAGCTTCCATTTTTCCAAAACTTCCACCGGCTTCACGAATGGAACCCCCGCCACCACCACCCTTGCCGGCACCGCTTCCTAAGTCACCCAACTGGCTACTCAATCTAACAAATCTTGAGAGCGGAAAACAATTAACAAAACCACAGTTTTAGCAAAAACAGTAAAATACAAACAGCATATTAATAGAATTACATATGTATGTATGTATGTATATAAATGTGTACATAAAAGTACTTGTGTATGTGTTGCCATTTGTTTTCGCGGATGAAAATAAAGTCACACTCTTGTACCTACATACATACAAACGTAATTAGTACACTGTATGTGCATATGTATGTATGTAGATGTATGCATAAATATGCACACTTTTTCATAGATATTAACCTAAAATATGCAAATACACACACTCATCTACATATGTGTATACATATGTATATAGAAATCTAAATACATGCATACATACATATGTATGTATGTAATTATGGAAGTGTGAAAATATGTATGTACATATGTTTGCATTAAAGACGCATTTTATTTGTTCCAAATTGGATTTGCAATAGAAAATTTCAAATATTTTTTCATACGCATGAACTTTTTTTTCATACATAGGAAATTTTTGCCAGATAATTATTCCAAAATTATATAAATATGTACATAAGTACATGTATGTATGTACTATGTACGTGCATGTCGATACTATATGAAGTAATGGAAAATAATTTATAATATTAAGATACTTACGGCACTCCATTTGGATATAAACGTTGAACGCTGCGCTTGACCACAAACATTTTTAAATCTTAAAAAAACAGTTTTTAATACAACTGACTGCAATTAAATTTTAATAAAACTGGAATATTTTTACCTTTATATAATTTACGTGCAAAAGAACAACTTCAGGAATTCCTTATCACTTCTCAACTTAGCAACGAATAAAACTTGAATGAGTGTTTCTGCTGTTTTCTTTTTTTTTTCTTAAACCTGCTGGAAAACGTATTTTGCCGCATTTGTTTTTTCGATTCATTCGTACTTTTTGGTATATGTTTTGTTTTCCAAACATGAACGGGTGATTCAACTTTTTTCCATTAATTTCTTGTTGAATGGTTCATAATATTTAATTAACGCATCAGCGAATAGAACAAGAGCTTAAACGATTTCAGCGGAAACAGAACATGTTAACTTGCCCTGGCCGTAATATTATTTTACGTTGAAGATTTTTCTATGAATTTCTGAATTTTGACATAAATGTAATACTTTTGTTCAAATAAGCGAAAACAAACAGTTAAAAAAAGAAAATCACGCGGAGCAAACGTGAAAATTACAGCATTAAAAACAGTGCATCCGTTAAACACTTTTTATGTTTATTTAATATGTATGAATGTATGTACGCATAAATCAAGATGTATTATTTACCTTAACAAATTGGCCGTGTTAGTGGAAATCGGGTACTGTAATAAGCTAGAGTTAACGTTCTTCTTCTTCTTCTTTTGGCGCTACAGTCCGTGGTGAACTTGGCCTCAACCAACAAAGTTTTCCAGCTGGCACGGTCTTTAGCCAGCATCCTCCAATTTTGCACACCAAGTTGGTTGAGGTCCCTCTCCACTTGTGTGCGCCATCGGTTCCGTGGGCGTCCTCTACTGCGTTGTCCCACAGTAAGAGTAGCAAAAAATTGTCCGCAGTATGTAAATACGTTTTTAAAAAAACGACGTCAGTTCAATAAGTCGTTTAAATTTTTCAAGCCACAGAACAAACAAAAGTTTCTATTGCTTTTTATTCTCTTTCGACGCCCGTGAAATAACCAATTTTTACTCACTTCTGCTTAACTACCAACAAATAATAAGGAGTTTTTCAGAACAAACACACAATTTATTGAAAAGGTTATCAAGATTTATTTGATTCAATAAAAACATTTACATACTTATGCATATGTACAATATTTGCTTGCAATACTTTTTATTTTATACAGACAATAAAAAATTTAACATAAGTTTTTGTATATGTGTAAATATATATGTATGTACGTAACTCTTAATAGAAGCAGAATTATACTATATGCATGTATCTAAAAACTTAATTTAAGGAATATTTTAACATAAAAAGAATTGCACACAAAATCAGAATTATAGTTTTAAACTCAACAAGAAAAAGTTATTAACGAAACCACCCATTATTGGTTAATAGTTGACACCAACCAGCTGTAAAGTTTTAGTTGTCAGAAAACGCTTTAAAGGAATAGAATTGATAGTTGCGAGTGATCCGCCAGGGGTAGTACTTTCAATTATTTTAAATTACTAGCGCTGTAACTTAATTTTGATTAACATTCGTAATTATGAACTTGAAAGCGTTTTGCACAAAAATTATATACAAACAAAAAAAAATCATTATCAAATATCTAAACTATTTGCATATTGCAATATAAAGAAAAAGAAAATAGCAAGCAAAATAAACGTAAATTTTACAATTTCAGTTACATATTGCGTACTTATGTATTTGTAAATGTATATTTTTGTTTCTTTCAATTAAATGCTTAAATATTAATTCTTAAGTTCTAAAAATAATATTAAGTTTCAAGCACTTTTATTTCAATTTAATACATTTCCGCAAAATATTGCTTAGATAAAACAAAAAATGTATGGAGATGTTCGTTTCCAAAACTTGTGTTATCTTGATTATTATACGACTGCTTTATTAGACTTATATAAATATATAGAAATAAACATTCTTGAGCATTAATTTTATGATATCAAGGCTTGCAAAACAGAAAATAGAAAAAAACACCAGCGTATAACAGATTTTACTGTATCTAAAACAGCTGTTAGATAAATTTTTTAATGCAAAAAAAGAAATATAAAAAGCCTCACTGAATTCACTTGAAGATACCCTATTAGATGGAGCTTTGTCTCCTTTATAAAGACTCGTATATCAGACGACTGATAGTTGGAATATTGATGTTTGTCACTGTTCTCGGAATCGAGAGTTCTTAATAGATTAATAAAAATCTCTTTGCAATTGTCAAAAATTTCGGTTGTAGTAACAACAGACCAAACAAATTTCATGCGAAGAGCACTTTGGTGGTTAAACCGCTTGCTTTAGTCTATATTTTCCTTGCTAATATTTTAAGTAGAAACACTTTTATACTTGAGCATCGCTCTGTTGATGCACGAAGAAAACACATCATGAATGAATAGAACAATTATTTATAATTCTTTGGAACACAAATCCATAGAGTAGGAAAACTGAGCTTAAGGTTTGATGGTTGGTTGTAAAGAATACAAAATGGAAACAGCAACAAAAGCTTAAATAATGAAATTTTAATTTAATTGCTTGAACGCAATTTTTTCAATGTACAAACATTATAATCGCTGGCAGAAACAAATCCATTGGTGTCAAGTGTATGGGACAACAAGACTTTCCTTCGAACTGCAAGGCCCCAAACGGGTGAAAGAGAGTGTGCAACTTAACATAGCTCAACAATCTGGAGCAGTGCAAGAGAATCCCAGTTAACATTGTTAAATAATTTGGAGACGTTCGACGAATTACGAACAAATTGCACTGCTGTTTTAGAAAATGTAGCAGCGTCTTAACTTTTTGACTCGTTTAAGACAAAAAAGCTCTTTATCCATTAGGCGGCGTTTGTCAAATATGTGACTAAGAGCATATCATCACTAACATATCGCACCCTAAATACAAAAGGTCACAACTCAAAATTTTCCAAAACTAACTTTTTTCCATAAATTAATTCAGAGTACACATCTCTAACTACTACTAATCTTCTTTAACTGGAAAAATACAGTTATGTTAAGTGTGTTGCTTCTGCACGATGAACTAAACATAAACAGTTTTTTGTCTCTCCTGAAAATTTTAGTACTTTGAGTTGTGACCCTTTTGTATGTAGGGTGCGATATGATATTCCAGTGATTTTTCCAGAACTCATAAAGAAATATAATGAGAGCTAAGCAGCTGCACGAAGCAATCATGAAAGTCTAAATTAAATAATGACAAAATTTAAAACAAAGAAATTATTAACTATTGTATCCGTTTCGCTTCTTTTGGGCCAACCTGTATAAAATTCCAGCACCAATTAAATCACTGGTAGGTTAAATGACATAAAATACACACCCACTAATTTATAAAAAAAAAACAAATTTTCCGAAAGAAGATATTGATATTTCTAAAAAAAAAGCTCGAACAATAAAAAGACAGTATTGGAATTGATAAGTACGGGGTGTTTTTTTTAGAGGTATAGAACTTCGAATTGAAATAAAACACAAGAAAATCGTTTTAATGTCCATCAATTTGGCTTTATTGGAAGGATAATTTTATGCCATTAATGTTTAAATACGGGCATGTGACCGCCGCGGCTGGCTCGAATAAAGCCAATTCTACGGTCCAATTTTTGATGGACAAAGCTCGAATTGCTGTGCAAGTGGCGAATCGATTCATTCGGGTCCTCTTCAACACTTTGCTCTACAGCGGCAAATGTTTCTTCGGTGCGCACTGTTCGACGTCTCTGCGGATGCGTATTATCACATAGAGTAAACGTAGTGCGAAAACGATCCATGGTTAACCGAATGAATTGCTCTGATGGACGATTATGTCGACTTGCGGTAAACTTGCTTGCGGTAAACTTCGCGAACTGAACCATTATTTTCGAAATAAATTTGCACGATTTGCAAGCGTTGTTCTTTTGTCAACCTGTTCATGATGAAATGGCAAACCAAACTAAATATTAATCACTTGACAGCTGACAAAATGGCCGCCAGTTAAAAAAGTGATGCCAACTTAAAGTTCTATACCTCAATAAAAAACACCCAATATAAAGCAAATTGAATAAAGCAATAGCTTGGTTAAAAAAAGAGATGCTTTAGTGCAAGTTTTGTGCCTTTGAAATAGCACGCGGTTTTTTCAAATATCCCAACTTCGGAGCTGGCAGTTGAGCAGTTTATTTATATCAAATCACCAGCGCTGTAAAAAGCAGTTGCACCATGCAGATGGACGAACGAATATTTTAATTTTAATGCCTGTTTGTTTAATGTCTTAAATGTTTTAAATTAAATTGAATTGAAAAAAACTCGTGCTGTTAGAATGAAACTTAGTTTAAATCATAACCATTAATATAAATAAATTTGCAGCTGTTCTGTTTTGGAAAAGACACAAATTTTATTGATATTTTAATTCAAAAAAACCCTTTTAACTTTAATAAGAAATAAAGTTTATAACTGACAATGAAATTACAAACATTAAAATGTTGCTGAATGTCGATGAACTTAATATGTACATATCTAATTAAATTAACACAAATAACGTGGTCATATTTATTGCAAAATTTCAATGCCCGAAAAATTACACTGAAAAGATCTTTCAGTAAAACGAAAATATTGCAAATCAACATTGAATTTTTTATTGCAATCAAATCAATGAAAAATTTAAAATTCAAAGTTGAAAGTCCGCTTTTAATTTCGTTTTATTAAACTTAACATAAAAAATAATTTTTAACTTTCTGTAAAAAAAATATTTTGGTCCTGCAAAAGAAAGAAAGAAAAAGGGTTTGAATATTAACACTTTAAAATACTTCCATTCAAAATTCACTCTAATTTTATGCAGTTGTATATGTTGTAAATTTTGAACAAAAACAAACCAACAGTTTCACAATACAGAAAGTTCGACATGACAAAATCAATAATTAAAAACAATTATGTAACAATAAATGTACAGAAAAGTGAAAAAATGAGTCATGGAGCCAAAAATATAATATTTTATTCTCTAGCGTACACGCCGATATCGAATTTTTGCGGAACTTTGGCATCGATTAATTACATTCATTGTTTTCTCCTCAAGAGAGTATTTTTCTTTCAGAAATGTTTTTTCGTTAAAATAATTTTCTCAATGATATTTTTATTTAGAATATTTAAGTTTTTTTTTTTTAAATAACGTTGTATTTTGAAGAGATAAAAAGTCAGTAATAGGCCACTGAAATTTTCACCAAAAATATTTAAATTTAAAAGGAAAATAAGGCCTTCAACGGAGAGCCACTCTGTCCGAAATTAGATGCATATTGAAACATTTCAGTTTTACTAAGAAACCGCCCACCTGACGTAAAAATAAATCTTTCATAATAAACAATTAATTAGTTGTGAAAATGATGTATCAGAAAGAAAAGTGGTTTTACTGAAATCAGCGTCTGATACACAAGTCAGCGATCAATGAGAAAGGATATAATATATTATTAATAAAAAAAAAGCAATTCACTACGTACCTTTACATCAACTTTTCCGTTGATGGAAGAAAACCATTTCCTTGAGAACCAACACTATCGCGCATGCGTGAAAATAATGAAGAGTTGCGTACGTTTAAAACGCCACTGCCAATAACACTATCGGCGGCATTCAGCTTAACAACGTTTGGTTTCCTCTTCACAATATTTGTTGCATTACCAACGACATTGGCTGCCTGATACGAGGCCTGATTTTTGGGACCTATCATAAAATAGGTACGCGGAGCAGAAGGTTTTGCTTTCGCCTCCTCCCTCTTTGCAAAAGTTTCCCTTGATTTAGTTGCCGTTGCTGATGATGGACCAGCCGTTTCATTATTGGCAACATCATGTGGATTTACCCGTACATTTGCTGTAAAATTTGCCGGTCTTAATTTCTCTGGTATCATATCGGATTTGATTTCCAGCTCGGTTGTGTTTATGACTTCGCAGTCAATTTGCATTAAAACAACATCACCGTTATTGGAGGGATCACCCGCTGGCAACATTAAAGACATTTTTGGCCGCGAACTTTTGTTATAAGCTGACGCCTGTAACAAAATATGATCCATATTAAAGGACAGAACGTAAAAAGTATCATCTTGTCTCTTTATGCCTTTAAATAGCCTCAAATATTCTTCACTTATTCTCGGTTTGAAAACGTCTAATAAACTGTGATCGTCACCTTCGTCAGTGTTGAATTTTGCATATTTGTCTGGCGTTTGAGGATCAAAAATAATTTTGCGTTTTTGTTTTGTGCCAATCGGAGCCTGTAGCGTTACATCGTAGTCCATATATGATCCAGAACCGAATTTTAAATGTTTCATTTCACCAATACCATTGCCTGGTCTGGTACCAGTTAAATTCAAAAAGTCATTGCCGCCAATCCATTTATGTAAATTCCTAGCCAATCTCATATTTTCCATTGTTGCATTTCCATAAGCTGACGGAGATATTTTTAAAGGCGGTTCATCCTTTGCGGGATTGCCATCAATTTTATGTCCAGCGGCACGATTGTTGGGGCGCAAGAAATGCAATGGCGGTGGTGGCATATTAGCCATTTCGGTATCTCGTTTAGAACGATTTGCTTGTTCATGAAACTCGTGTTCATTCGGAACCCACAACAAACGCCGACCAGTTTGGAGCACCGGCTCCTCGCTACCATCTGCAGCACTCGCCTCGATAGCATTCTCCAACGCCGACTTATTTAAATAATTTTGAAATTTGCCGATATTCAGCGCTACCAAAAATGTCATGGCAAAGAGAACGGCAATATTTTTTTTTATGGTTGCCGCAGTCATACGTTGTCTGAAACCCTTATTAATAAATGGACCAGCATTTGGAGGCTTTGGAGCAATTTTGATATGCTGGGTTGTTGATGTCGCTGAATCATTCAAATTGTTTTTGTTCGCGTTCTCGCAACTATCGAAATGTTGTTTGCCGTTTCGAAGTAGATAAGATGTGTCGACTGAATTTAATACTGCTGCACCATTTTTGCCATCCATATTAAGTGTGTTTAAAATAAATTCACTAACATTTCCGTGTTTGCAATTGCATGTCTGAGCGAAAGCCATCAGTTGAGAACGCAAAGATTTATTTTCCTGAAAAAGGCAACATTTTCCTTAGAAATGAAAATAAATATGTAAATAGACACGCATTTTACGATTTTAAAATTTCGAAAATGATTTTTCTAAGAGAACAATAAATAGCCTCTTGAAATATGAAAAATATAATTAGAATTTCATATTTTAAAAGTTATTGCAAACAAAAGCTGGTTAACAGTTTTGAAACGCGCCTGTAGGCCACATACACATGTATTATTTATTTTATCAATCTTTTATAATTTAGATTTAAAAAAAAATTTTTTTTTGCTAATCGTATAACTTTAGGCTTTTTTTGTACTCATTGTAATAATTATTACTAACCAACTTTTCCCCATAAATGCTATAGGGCACTGGGACTTATAATGATGTATTGAAAATAAAACTTTTTTACAAAATAAAAATGAAAAAATAGTCATACGAATTAAAGTTTTTTTTTTTACATAATTTTAGTTTTCAATTACAATACAATTTTTTAATTCGATTTTGAGCAATAAGAAAATTCCACGAACAAAAACTAGAAGCTTGTCCAATTCCAATCCATTTGTGCAATTTTTCGTAGACTCTGTGAGAGTTTGGCCAGAGAGACTTTAAGGACCCAAAAAGACCATAAAGTAACAACTTAAGAGTAGTGGTCCAACCAAAATGCACGATCTTAATTGTAAATAAAACAAAAAGTTTTCAGATTCAATTTCAATATTTATTATCATGATAGAGAGGGTTCTTTGACAATTATGTATGTGTGAAACAAAATATCGGCCAAACACTGAAACATAGAAATGCCAAATGAAGTTGGGCAAAAAACTTACAGTCTGTCAATAATGAGTTTGCACATTGAAAACAGACACGGTTTAGTTAAAATTATTCGTGAATTCATGACAATTTTGTTCTACAAAACAAAATTTTTTTTACATATTTCATAAATTTATATGTATTTACGGAGATCATGCCGAAAAAAACTTTGAATATGTTCAAAACAAACAAAAAATACAACAAAAACAAATTTTTACTTTATTTCACACTGTCAATAAACTCTTTGCACAATAATTTCCTTGCAGTTTTGGTGTCAGTGGGCAAGTTTTAAATTTAGTTTGAGAAAACTTAATATTTAGTATGGAATACTTTAGCATCTACCAAACAAGAAATAGGCGATCCGACGGGGAAAAGTTCCGCTTGATTGCTGGTAACATTGTGTACTGTTTGTCGTTAACCTTTTTATTGTTGCATGATTTCTTAACAGCAAAAAATCATGCACGTGTATGTATGTATGTATGTATGTATTACATTGATTTTGAAAGTTTAGTAAAAATTGCCATATTTGCCAAATACATATGTATGTATGTATGTTCTTAGGTTTTTTTTTTTTGAATGGAGCCGTTTTGAATTTCAAAGCTAAAATGGACAAACAAGTTCTCATTTCATTTGTGAAACACACCAAGTGAGTTTTTACTGTTTTAGCATGTATGTATGTACATATGTACATACATATATATATATATGTACATATATATGTATGTGTATGTGTTTTTATTTTAACATTACTTTCCGATGGTTTTTAGACTTACGAAAGTTTTTCACATACAAATTTTTATGCTGGTTCACATATTTGAATACATACAAAATTGTTTAGTTCTTTTTTAATGTACTGCATTTTTTAATGTCATTTGATTATCTATTAATAAAAAATAGCACACACCCCATGTCATACAAATTTGTGAACAAAAATATTGTTTTTGAGCTGCTTAGTGATAAGATAAACTTGGAAAAGATTATCTCAATGAAATATAAATATATGTATGTATGTATTTTTTAAGCACATGGTCTTGCTTCTATGTATGTATGTGTAAGTATATATTGTACACACATACTACAGTGAAAACTATTGCGTTTTAAAATACACATGTGCTCTCAAGCCATAAGCAAATAATATTTTAATGACAGTTTTGCTGTGAAAAATAATATTGTGTAAATCGTTCAAGATATTTTAATAAAATGCTTGATGTTAGCAGAGGCATGTACTACTTATAAATTTAAGTCTAAAAGTACGCGTGGATCTTGGGTCTGGGATCTCACAATTTTTAATTATTTGCTTTCCAGAAATGCTAAATTTTCCAATATCGTTTTTTTTTGTTTTTTCAAACGCGTATTCCCCTCGATCGTATTAAGTTTTGTAGGGGGCCGTTTCCCAACGCATATGATGGCCCAAAATTTTCTTAAAACCCATTAGATTTGTTAAAAAAAGATTTAAAAAAACGTTTGCATGCAGTTAGAGAAATTTTTGCCATAAAAAACTTTTTTATAAAAATACCATAAAACCATTTTCAAATTAGCAACAAAATTATATCTTAAATATAGAAAAGCAATTCATTGAGAAAACTGAGTTTTATTAGCTACGAAGTTTTCGAAAAACTGCAAAGAAAACTATATATTTCTAATTAATATTAAATATCAACGAAAAGTATTGCCATAAAATATGTGTAAGATTGTTAAAGCATATAAAAATATATTGTACTATTTTTCTAGGGAGCTTATGAGCTGAGCAGGTTTAATTATTCTTATTATCTTACCCCTTTCAAAGAATAGTTGTCCTTTTCCAGATCACTTATACGTTTTTCTAATCTTTCGATGTATTCCTTTTTCTTTTTACGAGACAGCGAGGCCGATTCTCGATTTTTCAACATGCGCAACTGTTTTTTCAATAATTTCTCATCATTAAGACCTTTGAGCATGGCAAATTCGTTGCGACCAATTTTTGTATGACCGAGTGAAGCTCTTGCTTGCGCCATTAGAGCAGCGGAACGAACATTTGACGAAACCACTTTAGATGGCTGCTGGTGTTTGACTATAATGGGCTCTGATGGCTTGACAATCTTCGATACAAATTGATGAGATTGTGACGTTTTTATTGAACTATTTTGCACTGTCGCGGTGGATATATTACCACTCGTATTGTTTATTTTACTAGCTGTTATTACTCTACCACTTGCGGTTTTCATTATTATCTTTGGGGTTTGGATATGTGATCCGTTTACTTTCTTTCCATTGGTATTCATTTTTTGCATTAGAGTTTTAAAGTCATTCGAGGAGAGATAAATTGTCTTGGGCTTTGAGTTGGGTGGAGGAGCAAGTTTAGAAGTTGCGTCATTAATATTATTAGTCGAAGTGGTTACAAATTTCAAAGTTTGTCCGACCGTGGATTTGGCAGAAGTTTTGTTGTTTTCGATTTTTATTGCTGCAGGTGCTCTGATGTTGACTACTTGATTGACAGTTGTTAAAGGAACTGTTTTCACTGGAATTATTGTGCTTTGTATTGGTGGCGTGTGCTGGATTGCAGCCACGGGTAATATCGGCACTGTTATGGGCAAAAGTGTGGCGGCTGAAGTGTCCAGAGTTTGTTCTTCTTCTTTTATAACTGGGGAGTAGTTTTCGAATTGATGAACCATATTTTGAGGGGCATTATTATTACTTTCAAAGTCCGAGTCAGCTTTTTCATTTTTGAATTTGATAAATTCCATCAATTCATCGCTAGACTCTTGTTTAAAATGATGCGACATCGAAGCTACTGAAGAAGCATCACTCTGTACCCCACTAGTAGAGCTGCCGCTTGAGCTTGTACAGCTTCCAGTTGGAGATGGAGTGTTTCGATGGTCATCAATTAGTTTTGAAATGGAATCAGTTGTCAATTTATCAATTTTAACATCGTCGTTACTGAGAAAGTTTATAAAATCGTCGGGATTGAAGTAGTCGTCATGCAAAGAAGAGGGGGAAGATGTCCTGGGTGGTGATTTATGCGGAGATAAATAGTCCCCAGAATACTGGGAAGAAGCTGGAGATGGAAATGACGAGAGATCGAAACTAAAATCATTACCAAAGTTTATTTGTTTCTCATTTTCAAGCGAAAGCCGATGCGGTTCTTGAAACGGCGATGACGAGCACGTCTTTGTATCGGCAATGTTCATATCAAAATCAGTCCGATCGAACGCATTTGAAAATACACTCATACCTAGGGACGCGTCTAAGTGAGAATCAGTCGAGCGAATTATCTCATCCAAATCCTCGAGACTGTAATCACCTGGCGGAGGCATAAATGCAGTGATTTCATCTGTGTTCAAAAAGAAAGTGGAATATTTGATCAAGTAAAAACATTAGTATAACACGTGTGTGAAGATACATACATACATACATGTGTATGTAGGTATTTTTTTACGTATGTAAGTACTTCCTGCCCGACATACATACATACATACATATGTACATATTTAGGTGTGAAGATATGTAAATAAATATGTATGTATGTTTTCGGCACAACGAAAAACTCGTTTTCAATTTGTTTTGTAATAAATTAAAATTTTTAGTGAGAATTTTTTTTCAAAGTACAAAAATTCCCAACAAACTACAAACAAATATAAAAGAAAACTATGAAAACTTTGCGAAAATGTTGTTATAATTATTATGAGATCTGTTTTATTTTTTTAAATTTTTTGTCATTTGTATGTGTGACCTCTAAAGGGTTTTGCCAGAGACTAGAAACATTTTTGGCTTATTACAGAAAACACGAAATATGTATGTACATACATATGTACATAGTACGTACATATACATATGTAAATATTCGAAAGGAAGCCCAACCTAAAAACGATTTTGACAAAATAACCAATTATATCTGTACATATGTATGTATGTATGTACATAGTATGTACAAACTAATCGGAAAGCATTAACTAATTTCACAACAAAACCACCATTTCCTTACGGAAAAAGCATTTAATGAAATGCTAATTGGGTGGTAAAGTTTTCCTAAAAGTTTTGTATAAATCGAATTAAAATAAAACAAGTTAGATTTAAGGTAACACATTTACATTTACATTAAATGTACATACATATGTATGTGCATATATGTACATATGTATGGATATGTATTTATGTGGGTATATGAACTTCTTGTTTACTCGAGTGGTAATCATTGGTACATACATACCTATGCATGTGTATGTATTACATGACACAAGATGATAAACCAAATATACATACATAAGTACATATGTATGTGTGTGTGTTACATAGTAAGTATGTATGTATGTATATATCTATGTACATATTTAAAGGGAATAAAATAGGTGCACAACATGACAATAATTAGCCTATTTGCGTAAACTTGAAGACATTAAACATTTTTAAAACACTACCATTATCGTAAACAAAAAATACACATAAATTGGGAATTTAAACAGTTTTTTCATTATCCACTATGATGATGTATAAAAAAAAGGTCAGCAGTTCTTAAAAGATTAATGGTAAACCTATCAAACATTTAAAATTAGGTCATTGCCCGAGAAATGATATTAAAACCAACTTTTAATGATCAAGAGTTCTACACGCTTTTCCTACATTACGTTTGTTTAACCAACACTTTTGTTAAAATGCTGAGTGATTTTACACATACTCTTAATGCATCCACACATTCACATGATTTGCAAATAAAATATGTATATGTACTATGTATGTAGGTAGAAAATGCAGAAATTTTTATCATAATTACAGAATACAAGAATTTTGTTCATACCCAATAATGACACAAATTTTAATTTAAGTGAAGGGCGTGTAATAGACAAATTTTGCATTTCTATTTTTGTTGTTTTTATACAAAAAATTTGAGAGGCAATACTTTTACTTCGTACACACAAACATATTGTGTTATAGCACCAATTTTTTTTTCTTATACTCACCATAAAAGTTATCGTTGTCTACATCCATTTTTAATTATTTCATTTATTTTGCATTACTCGAATATTTAATTTATTTTTTAAACCCGTTGAAATGCTGTTCTGGTTTATCCATCACAATTTAAAAATTTTATCAATAATATTAATATTACCGGCCACTCAATAAGAAAAAGTTTTTTACTATGGACTTTTAAACTATTGTCGACGAGGCACAAACTTAAATCACGAAAGACAAACACAAAGTAGTTTGGGAATGAAGAGCCACCGGAAAAAAATGTCAAAATTGTGTAATACAGCGTTACCAACTAGCAAATAATGTCAACTAAGATGTTTTAAATAATTATTTTATAAATAAGTTTTTGTATCCTGATTCAAAAGTAAGATTAAAAAATTTAAAGTAATCCTCAATTAACCGATTATGAAACATATATACAATACATATTTGATTTCATAATACCATATACGAGAGTTTGCGGTAAACAATAACACCTGCTCAGTTTCTGCACTAGTGACTTTCTAAATAAAAGAAAAGGAATTAGGATATGAATGCTGTATTAAAATATATAAGAAACCAGTATTTCTTAAGGCTGAATATGTATTTTGAAGACACAAACTTCATCATTTTTGCAGTGCTGTACAAAAACTGTATACATATATAATCTGGCATCCTTTCTTAAACCAATTTTGACAAAATATTCTGTTTGAAAATCGCTATACTACAACATTGATAATGGCTGCCATTATAAAATTAGTTTATTTGTTGACGATTTTATCTATAAAAAATGCAAAAGGTATTAAAAAATTTTATAAATTAAACAAAACAGAACAACTGTTCCAAACGTTTAACATATATATTTTTTAAATGCAATAAAGTGTGGGCAAAGTAAAAGTGAATTTTAAAAATAATACAACAGAGCAGCAAACAAAATAGTGTGTGTATAAGTGTGTGTTGTTTAAGTTCTAAAAAAATATTGAAAATGCAATAATGAATGCTTCTTATACTATTTTTTTTTTTATTGTGTGGAATACTTTTCAATCATAGCTATTTTTGTGTATTTGAAAGGTGAAATAAGCAGTCGTTTGCTGGATGAAAATCAAGAAAATATGGATTTGGAATTGTCTCATTCGAACAGCAAGGAATTTTCAGTGGTGCCTGCTCAAAATTCCATACAAACACATCCTAGGTATGTACATACATATGCAAAGCAAATCGAACAAATTATATAAAATAATAAACAAATATGTATTTATTTAAAGAAATAATGAGGTTAATTTTACTTGACTTTATTCCTTAAATTCTCCCACCCACTCTTTTTTTTCAATGCTTTCCTCCTTCGTACGCTAAAATAATATTAACAAAAAATATAATTTAAACAATAAATCCCCGTAGGAGACATTCGAAATCAAAAAGACGCATGAAAAGAAGGTAACCTCCCACTATTTGTTGGAGAATTTCATTTTTAAATTTTCGTTGCTGAAGTTTTAAAAATTGCTACTTGCTTGTTTTGTTATATATTTTTTTTTTCTTTCATGACTTTTACAGTTTTGTTTGCCGTTTGAATTATAAGAAACTATTAATATTTTCGTGGATATTTAAAAATTGCAAACTAATATTTCAGATTCAAATGTTATTCGTGTGAAGCTCCCTGTCGAAATCCCAATCAGCATGCCCACATGTGCCAGAATGCTATACAGGTATGTGTGTCGTCGATACACTTTTATCAGAGCAGTTTTGTGTAACTCCCTTTTTTTTCAGTGTTACAAATCAAGAATAAGAGATGCTTTTGGTGTAGAACGTGTGACTCGTGGATGTACGACTACGCCGGATCAGATACCTTTAATATGTAATCAGAATACAGTAACCACAATGGGTGGACCCCGAAAGCGAAACACTCAAGCCTCAATAAATGTAGTCTGCTGTGCAGGAGACTACTGTAATGATGGTGAATTTCCCGAGCTGCCCCCTTTAAACGGTAATATAAAAACTTCTGTCTAGTGTTATTTACTTTCTTAACATTTGTTTTTTGTCGTAAAAGTGTATTTTGCTAACAAAAAATACACAAGTTATTCTGGGGCTCTACACCCTCCAATTCGGCTCTTTAAGATTTTAGGAACAACGTTTGTGTGTTTATTTTGACCTGTTTAATACAATAGAAAAAATTATCAGCATAAATTTGATATTATTTCGAGGAGACTAACAAATTCGCATCTACATAAATTGATGACAAAATCTTTTTTTTAGTAAAATCAGTAATATAATTTGAATCCTGATCAGTGAACCCTTTTAAATAATTGCATTTGCAATATTCTTTAAGCTTGAAGTAAGAAAATATCCTATAAAGTAAAAAATAACAGAAAGTCCTCAAGCTTGAAAAATATTGAAATACAATAAAATCTGCAATATATATCTATATATATATAAATATATTTACATTTACTGCATTTATTCTATAATTAGAAATTAAAAAAAATTAATAGAATAAATAAAATAAAAATATTATTATAAAAATATAATTCTTTGCATATAACAAATCACGATTTCAAATTTATTTACTGTGCAAACATTTCTACTATTGAAAATTTAATATTTCTGCTTGTTTTTCTTTCAGCTGAAGTAACACAACTTAGCGCCGATAGCAGTAACTTATTGAAGATGACGTTTGCTATTCTGGGACCATTTATTATTATTTCAATTCTTGCTTATATAGCAATATACTTCATAAGGCGAACACACCGCAAACGCTTAGAGTACTCGAGGGCCAAGCAAGATCCAGATTCTTATTTGGTAAATGATGAACTGCTGCGAGTCACCAGTGCCGGAGATAGTACTCTCAGGGTAAGCTAAACGCCTTCTACATTGAACTAAAAACAGTAATGAATATTTTGTGCTGCCAAAAGGAATACCTACAACATTCGGTGACGTCCGGTTCGGGATCTGGATTACCTTTGCTTATACAAAGGACACTGGCCAAACAAGTAACGCTCGTGGAGTGCATAGGACGGGGAAAATATGGCGAAGTATGGCGGGGTCACTGGCATGGCGAAAATATCGCTGTTAAAATATTTTTCAGCCGCGATGAAGAATCCTGGAAACGCGAAACAGAAATCTATAGGTAGGTATTCCACATTAAATTTAGAGGCTTCTCCGTAATTTAAGTTTTAAATTGCTTCCAGTACCGTGTTGCTGCGTCACGAAAACATATTAGGTTTTATTGGCTCGGATATGACGTCGCGCAATTCGTGCACCCAATTGTGGCTTCTAACACATTATTATCCCCATGGATCACTTTTTGATCATTTAAACCGCAATGCCTTAAGTCATCGTGATATGATTTTGATTTGTTTGTCAATCGCAAATGGTTTAGTTCATTTGCATACGGAAATATTTGGCACAGAGGTGAATAGGAATGAAGTATAACAATATGTGCTTGACAAGCTAAACGATAAAATTTTTTTTTTTAGGGAAAACCCGCTATGGCCCATCGTGATTTGAAATCAAAAAATATTCTAGTGAAACCCAATGGTACGTGTGTCATTGCGGACTTTGGCCTGGCCGTCATGCACTCAAATCTGACTGGAAAGCTGGATTTGGGAAATAATCCCAAAGTTGGCACAAAACGTTACATGGCCCCCGAAATTTTGGACGAGAGGTAGGAGAAACATTTTTTTCTTTCTTTCAAAAGTTTTCTATATTCTAATGACTGCTCGTGTATCTTATTGTAGTATTGATATGCACAACTTTGAAGCCCTGCGGCGTACAGATATTTATGCGTTAGGCCTTGTGCTATGGGAAGTGTGCCGGCGGACAATATCATGTGGCATTGCTGAGGAATATAAAGTGCCCTTCTATGATGTTGTGCCATCTGATCCCAGTTTCGAGGATATGCGAAAGGTTGTGTGCATTGACAATTATCGTCCTTCCATACCAAATCGGTGGAGCTCAGATCCAGTGAGTATATTTGTGCTGCCATTCGCTGTTTTCTTCTTTAGTTTCATAACATGTATCTTGTGTTGTTTAGCTTTTGGCGGGTATGTCAAAACTGATGAAAGAATGCTGGCATCAAAACCCGAATGTGCGGTTACCTGCATTGCGTATTAAAAAGACTATATATAAATTGGCTTCCGCTGATGAAAAATTGCGCTTAGATTATGATGAAGTTTGTGTTTGAAATGACAATGACAAAGTGTTTCAGTTCATATTAATTAAGTTTCAGTGCAACATTGAAAGCCTTTATTATTATTTTTTTAAACATAACATAGAAATTAAGTTTTTGTTAATGCAGCATAAGATACTTTTACTTATAGAAAACTACATCAAAATTTTTACACATTTATAAATAAATTAAACGAAAATGTTTTGAATTTTGTAGTCTGAAATATTTGAAAACGTCACTTCAATACAAAACTGTACAATCCAGCTGAAATAGTTCATCATAATTTGTTTATTGTTCGAACTAAATTAAAGTTAAAGTCCATGATTATTTTAATATTAAACAAAACTATGTTCTGCAAAATTTGCGGTTTTTTTCCGAATTGATGTAGTTTTAAACTTAGAACGTTTGAGAAAACAAATACTTTAAATATAAAAAAATAAAATACAATTTGCAATTTTATTATACGTTAAAGTGTAAATTTTAAGTTTAAAATTTATGAATTAGAAAATATTTTTAAGGTATGCCCGACTCATACTACCGGTTATTCACGTATTTTTTTGCACCCAATTTATTTAAACAAATGTACAGGCCTTAAATTTGTTATTTTTTATACTTTGAAAATTACATTGTGCCTTTACCTAAAATCAAAAACTAAAAAGGCCTTAAGTAAAACAGATAAGATAATCCTTTTCTTTAACACTATTCACCAGAAATTTACATTTATGCTTTCCATCGTTTTTTTGTTTTCAAATTTATATCTCGACTTTTCCATCATGTGCCATTTTCAACTTTAATTTCAAATTAATAAAAACGTTCTTGCTTTAAAAAAAAAAAACTTTGCTTACACTTAAAACTATTAACATTAACTTTATGTATTAAAATTTACTAATAAATTTAGTTTTCTAATAAAGTTAAAAATGTCGTTAGTTTTATGTTAATTATTTAGGAATAAATAGTACATAGTTTTATTAAATAGTTTTTACCTTTAAAACAAAATAAATGAAATGTTGTATACAAAACATTGTAAAAAACTAAATTCTGAACGTTTATGTAAAAACAATTAGTTCGTAGTTAAAATTAGTATTAATAAAAATAATTTTTGAATAAAGTATATAAATCTTTATGCGTGTGCCTTTCGAACTTTTTATCTCCAGCTTGTCAAAAATTTGTTTTGACATAAAACTGCAAGCTGTTTTTATTTATATGGAAACTGGTAAAAATCTGTAGTTTTGAAAAAAAAAGATTTGTCAGGATAAAGTAAAAAAAATAAACCAAAATAAATTCTGCGTTTGGACATACATATATTTTTTACGAAGAAATAAATTTCCACTTTTGTCTGCCAAGTGAAATTCAGTTGCAATGTTCATTAGCTTTTTTGTGTTTAATTTCGTTTATAACAAAAAAAATTAATAATTATATCAACGCAAATAGAATCGGCCTCCCTAGAGCGACATCTTCAAAACAATGTTTTTGGGAAAACGGTGTATCACGTTCCAAAAACGTTTTAAGCAGAAAAACTTTGATGATCGAATCGATAAATTTCAGTTGTAACTGATATTTACTACATATTTAATTAAGTTGTTGAATGTTAGATTAATAATGTTTAAGCTCTTGTTCATAACTAGAAGATTAGAGTCGACTTAATTTACATAAAATTGTATGAAACGCTTATTTTTCGAACAAGTCGCACGCACGTCTTGCCTGATCACAATATCAAGCAATCACTCAACAACTGGAGCGCTTTCCATTTGTTTGTCGAAAGTCGAAAGATAATTTTGACACTTAACAGCAAAAACAAACTTCGGAGAAGGGTGAAAAAAATTTAGAGGTGAAAAATTTATCACTGATGCGAGAACAAGACGACAATATTTGCACTCAATTTTTACTTATTAGATTCGTAGGGTTTGTTATGAAAATACGACTTTGTTGCCTTGAGTTGTGCCAATAGCGACTCTGTATTTGCAGTTGTTCCACAAAAGACAACCGTGTGACAAGCGCATAGAAAGATTTTGACAGTTTATTTTATACAAATTGTGTTTACAGAAAATTCAATCTAACTTTTATTAAGAAAATCAGAAAATAATTAAAAAAATTGAAAACTGTGACAACAATCCACAAAGAGGAACAGAATAATGTCCGATAGTGCCGAGACCACACAGCAAAAAATGGATCGACGAAAAAAGAGAACGTCTACTAACCAATACATGATGTACATCGAAATGATGGAAAATGATGCCGTTTTTGCCACTGGACGCATACCAAGAGAATACGACTCGAACTATTTGACCAGAAAGTGGAAAGAACTATCGGACAAACTGAACAGCTGTGGTAATGGTCCAACATTGACTTCCGAAGAATGGCGCAAGGTAAGTTAGTAAAACGAACTCAAGGAGTTGGTTAGCAATAGTTATTTTATGGAAAGAATGCAATGATTGTAAAATTCCAATTTAAGCGTCTCAATGATTGGAAAAACACAACAAGGTGCAAGTATAGAAGAAGCATATCGGGTGAAAAGGATATTAATATGACCTCATTGGAGTTGCGAGCTTTGGAGCTCTTCGGTAAAGTACCTGCTACAGCGCCGCCTGAACATATTTCTGTACATTTTAAGTCCGAAAAAGAGGAAGAAGAAGAGGAAATGGAACACATACCCACGACAGAAACATTCCAAAAGCAACTGCAAGCTGCCGTCGAGGAGGCCATTGGAGACGAAGAAGCCGAACATATGGTTGAGACCGAGCATGACGAACATGAAGAAATCATACCCGAAAATAATCACAATTCCAGTTTGGCACACGGCGGTAGTGGGGGCGGCGGTGGCTCAAATAATGGTAATTCTGTGGGTGCTGGTACCACATATCGCACCATTGTTGTCGAAGACTCTGCTTATCCCGAAGATGAAAATAACCATGAAGATCAATTGGAATTTATTACACATCGACGTTCCACACTGGGTTCTTCGAACACGGGCTCTGCAATACAGACTGCCGTTGTAACAACAACACCGTCGACCACAGTAACAAAACTGATAAATGGTGATATTCCCCTCAAGCGGCTGCGATCGCAAATTTCCGATCAAATAATATACGAAGGTAAGTCTGCCTGAAAATACGCTGCACGCTACATTTCATTCCGCCTAAAAATTGTTTTACATACGGCCCTTAATACGTGAATAGATTCTACAATTAAATATTTGAGTTTTAAAGCCATTTATTAGGACTGAGTTAAACTGAGTTAAACCAATTTTTTGGGGCGGAAGAAAGAAAAAAGAATTCAAACATAAAGACCAAACATTTCATTAAAATGATTGAATTTCGGTTTTATTAACCAGAATATTTTATAACAAAAGATGTCATATACTGAATTGTCTTAACTGAAAATTCGTTTCATAATTTTCCAGTCTCCAGCCTTTATTTTTAGTCATCAGATTTCTTAAAAAAAGCTCTTTGCCATTTAAGGGCCTGATCAATTTCTTTATTTGCTTCTTCTTCTTCTTTTGGCGCTACAGTCCGTGGTGAACCTGGGCCTCAACCAACAAAGTTTTCCAGCTGGCACGGTCTTTAGCCAGCATCCTCCAATTTTGCACACCAAGTTGGTTGAGGTCCCTCTCCACTTGTGTGCGCCATCGGTTCCGTGGGCGTCCTCTAATGCGTTGTCCCACAGGTTCGGAAAATACTTGCAACAATAAAGAATTTAATAAGAAAAGACAGAGTTTGTAATACTATTGAAGAGAAACTGATTTTACTGCGTAAAAAATCGCCTATACACACAAAAAGCAAGTAATGGCTGAATTTTTTTGCCCAATTAATGGGAAAAGCATTGAGAAAAGTTTTTGGGGGAAAAAAGCATTAAGCGAAGTTGGCATTTGATAGACCCAACCCGACTACGTAACTTTAATTTTTGCCGTTTTGTGTATATAAAAAATAGTTTTTTTTTGCTATAAAAAATAAGCTGTTTCACTTCCGGATTTTTCCCTTAATTCACTGGCCGCTGACAGGCATATGTAGTATCACTTGAACAATATTTGTCCGGACTCTAGTACTTTTCATAAACTATAGCATGATGCCGATATTTTTATCTTTGGAAAAAAGACTGTAAAAATTTGTTGATTCGTAAATAATATTGTGCCAAGTTTTTTGTTTCACATTTCCGTTTTCAAGTAGTTGATGAAAATTCTGTAACACAAATCTGTTCTGTTTAATTGCAGTTAAAAAGGCACCACATGGAACACGTTATACAGTTTCACATCCACACATACAACAACACCAAACACAATCACAACCGCACCAACAACAACAACATCAACACCAACAGCAGCAGCAAGTTATTAGCCAAGAGATACCAACGACGTCATCATCCACCAGTTTAGGTGGGCAACTGTTAGTGTCGCAGGATGTGCGCGAGGTTGCCCGACAGCTGAAGCGAATTGCAGACATAAAAGCCGAAAAGCTTAAGTTCAATATTGCCCGCTTTAAGTTCAATAATCCCGGTTTTAGTTACAATTTCAATCCCTCATAGTAGAACCATTTGTGACAAAACTTTTAGATATCCTCAATTAAGAAATAAATTAATTTTAAGATTTAAATTCTATTGTCCCACAAACTCAATACGACTTTTTTACTTTCTCTTTCGCCATTTCATCGTAGAATCATTTGTTCATATTTCCAAACACCATATTTATGTTAAAAGAAAAACATAAATTTACCAATGTATTTATAAAAAACTCACATAACTTTAATTTAAATAGGTTTTCAAATGTAACAAGCTTCAATCACATGGAGCGCCGCTTTTTGCTTCGTATTCATGCTTTTGTAATAATATTATAAGTAAAAAACGCGAGCGCTCCGCGTGGTAAATACCCTTCGAATTATGTTCTTTCCACATAATTACTTTCGTAGTTTATTTTCCAAAACCTATACATAATTAATTAAAATGATACTTTATGTAAAACTTAACTTAACAAAACCACAATTGATAGGGTTCAGTACAGTTTTTAGTCATTTAGTTTTAAAAGCCATTTTAATCTAGTAAATAAAAACGTTTCAATTTATTATTTCGAATTTTAAGTAAATAAAAATCGTTTGTAATTTGAATATTGTTCATGAACTTAATGTTTACAAATAAGTAAAAAAGATAATAAATACTTAAATATAAACACTGAAAACGATTACAATTATGGTGATGGGGACTAAGGGGTGAGTATTTTGTTCGCGCGGGGGATTTCTAGTCTTTCCATTCGAATGTCTTTTGTAAAGGAGAAATTCCCAAGGAAATATTCACGATGCATGTGAATAGTTTCATTAGTCAGTCGGTCGGTTAATGTTCAGAGCAAAAGAAATTAGAGCGAATCATTGTTTAGTTAAAAGCAAGTTGTTGCGAACTTTTATCTTTTTTAATTTGGACTGAAAATTTAGTAAAACGAAAAGTTTTAATTTAACACTTCTTAAATTTGCCAAATCTTGACATTCGAATTGGAAATCCGATCTAGTTTTTAAAGCAGAAATCACACCTGTTCTGCAAATCATATGTTTTCAAATTGCAGCTGCTTCTGAAAGCATAAACATGTAGATATATAAATACAATGTACGTGCGATTTCCCGGTGGTTTTCTATAAATCACACTCTTGTTTTCCTATATCTCCAGGTGAACAGCCGATTGCTTAGTTTTCATTGTTTCGAAACCACAACAGCAAACAACATGTTTGTAGCAGCAAAGTAATTTTCATAATTTTAAAGTATTTGTTTTAAATAGAACCAGTAATTGCTTGAAAAATGACTAAATAACATGTTGAGTTATTTATTTAATTATAACGGGATCCCGCAAGGGTCCCCTCTGTCTGTAATGTTGTTGGCTATTGCTTTCAGTGAAGTGACCATAATAATCAATAAATCTAAGTACTTAGACCACTGTATTTATGCCGATAACCTGTATATATTGTGTAAAAGGAATAGCAACTTGGAAACCAACAACATATTACAAGACGTCCTCAACAAACTATTCGATTGGTCGCTACACTCCGGAGCAAAAATTTCAACTGACAAAACAAAAAAACTACATGTATGCAGAAAAAACCTTTGCGCGATACTCAATCATTCTCTCTGTGCATTGAAAATACTACTATTGAAAACGTATACCAACTGAAAATACTGGGAATTATGTTCACAAAAAATTACACCTGGATGGAACACTTTATGAATCTCAAAAAAATCATTGACTCAAAGAGCTAACAAGAAGATCGCATCCACGAAACTAAGGCACTGTTAATCCCGAAGATTACTTTTCTAAACAATTCCATTATCGACCAAGACGTCCTCACACATTCAACCACCAGAAGAAACTACAAAATACCCTCAGCAATTGGTGTAATATTGCAGCTAGCAAAATCTCAAAACTTAGATACTGGGGGCTATTCTGCGTTTCGACTCGGATCGTAAATTTCTCCGTCTGGCAGCTTTGGTATTCTGCGTTTCGATTCCGCTCAGTTTCTTTCGATTGTATGTATTATGCATTACGAACGGAGCTCCGTTTTTCTCAGTTGTTGTTTTGTTGACGGAGGGGTTTTCTTTATTTGTGTTCTTTAGTTAAAAAGTTTAAAATGAAAAAATGTAAGTAGAAAATGAAATAAAATGTTCAGAAACGATTAGAGACCACTTAAAATTATTTTTAATTAAATTGATTTTTTTGTGTTTCTAATTTTTGTACCCGAATCTGATGTTTTTCTTATGTATTACAGGTCAAAAACAACAACACCAGAGCAGTATGAAAAATTGGCTACCATCAACGTTCAAAGGAAGAGGTAGTAGCGTTCTGGGAGGAAGTGGCAGGAATCCTCAATGCACTAGGTCCTCCAACAAAAAATGCCAGTGCATGGAAAAAATTAGGTATGGTTTGCGTATAATTATTACAGAAATTAATATAAATTTATAGGTTTGGATTGACTGGAAAAGCTACATCAAACGGAAGCTGTCAACAAACAAAAAAAAAAAATGATGAGCACCGGAGGAGTTTCATGCCGCCTACAGCGTATTAGCCCACTTGAGGAAAAAGTTATTCAGTTGACGGGTCTGGTAACAAATACCAGCGGAATTAGCGTTTTTATTTGTTTATTAATTTTATTTATTACTTTTTAGTGGACTGAATTTGACTTTTTATTAAAATGTTTACAAAATTGTTTATTTTTACTGTTTCTATTTCACACGTTTCACAGCAAAGAAGCTAATTTAAACATACCCTGTTCTTCTTATTTTTCTTTCGATTCCGTTTTTCTGCAGAATACCAATTTTCGATCGCAATGGAACTGAATGCGGAGACTTAATCAAAACGCTGAATAGGGGTGACTATAACAAAAAACACAATGTGTAAATAAAAAAATAATAAAATTAATCGAATTCGAGACCTTTTGATTCAAAATCCTAACTCGTTAAAAATTGTATGGGTCCCAGGGCACGTCAACATAAAGGGAAACGTGTACGCGGATAAAGCAGCCAAATTTGCCTGCAAAGCTCCTATAATGATGGTAAACGAACCAGAAAAACCTGATCTAATCTAATTAAAGATTATATAAGAAGAAAGCAAACAACTGCATGGTCTAACTACTACCATCCCCACTATAAAGAGCTGAACAAAAATTACCTACACCTACTTTACCCCACAAAGCCTACTCGACACCACATCCAAGTTCCATCCATTCCATTCTCTCGGCTAAGACTAGGGCACACTTATGCCACGCAAAGTCACATACTAAATAAACAACCAGCTCCATCTTGTCCTAAATGTAACATGCCGCTCACTGTCAATCATCTTCTGACCGAGTGTTTACAACTTAAGAAACTTAGATATATTATTTTTAAAACTAATAGCCCTAGAAGTTTCCTAGAATTTCCTACTCAAGATAATATAAAAAAAATTAGTGATTTTATAACGCAGAGCGGTTTTGTCAATTAAACATTAACAACCATGATTTAATATTAAATTATTATAATTAATAATAACTCCTAAATTCTTTATATTATTACCTAGAGCCGATGGCCTATGTAGCTAGTGCTCCTTAAAACATACATTAGGTTCACTAATTTTACTTATAAATCTAATAAAGCATAATAATAATAATATTTATTTAATTAATTTATTATGGCGTTTCTTGCAGCGAGAGAAATCGAAAAAATAACAAAGTGATTTGAAGAAGTTGTTGGCGGAGCTGAATGTTTTAAAATCACATAATTTTATACACCGCACACTTTTAAGGTGATTTCAAATCGCTTTTTTAAACAGGCATATTCTGGCAAACGCGCGTTTTGAAGTCGCCAAGCGATTTTTTGTAGGTGTCGCCTGTTATAAGCCCTCGCGCGGGGTATAAAACCCTCTCTTAATAGTTGTAACGAACGCTCCACTCTCTCTCTCTCTCTCTCTCTCTCTGCCACTCAATACAATTTGCTTTTACACGTTAAGACTTATTTAATTTTTTGACATGCCGTAAAACATGTATTATCGTGACGACACACCTTAATTAGAAATGGGCACAAAATGTCTGGCAACTAAATCTCTGACAATGGCAATGAAATGGATTCTAGTGGTTGTCAGAACGTTGTTGTCTTACAACGTTCAAACCCCAAAATTGTCAGTTCACACAAATATAAGTAATTTTTATGTATTATTTAATGACGATATTGTAAAATATGACAACGGTCTGTTAGAAGCTTAAATTGTGTTAAAATAATGGCCGGAGGAGCTTCGTTCTCCAGGAATGTCACTTCTGAGTTTGTGCTGTGTCAATGTTTTGTGTTTTTTTTTGCAATTACCTTAAAAACGAAAATTTATTTTGAATCAACTTTAGCGCCAAATAAGGCCCGATTTCTCAAATCGAATACTATATGATTTATTTTGTTTATTTTTCCGCTCTGAATGTGTTCTACCGTCACGTTCGGCATAATGCGAATTATTGATCATATTGTTATCAAATATGTTATGAGCGCTTTTGTCCTGTAAGCGTCTTCACAGAAATTTTGCCCAAATAGCGAACGCGACACGATTTTTAGTAACGGATTGTAAGTACGGGTGTAAAATAATTACATATTTCTATTGTGCAACACGATTGACAACGTTGCATAATTAAGCAGAAACTTTCTGCGTACAGAAGTATTTAATTGGCTGCTTATGCGGTCGTAATTAAATGTCCCACAAATTGCTATTCTTTATATTTTCCCTTCAATCATACCACAACAGCAATTTAAATTATTCGTTTATAAAGCGCTTAAAAATATGGGCAAACATCACTTTAAGTTGCGATGAGCAACATCTGTTTCAGTTGTGTTGTTGACCTTTTTTCCTTTTTGAGTTGTTGTTGTTGTTGCATTTTTGATGTAAAATTGAATTTAGTTCATGTTTGTCTTCATATTGACAACTCTGTGAAAAGAAAGAAGATTCGAATTAAAAAGAAAAAAAAAACAACAACATCAATAATAAATAAGGAATAATTTTGCATAAAGGGTTTACCGAGACAGGGTGTTTTCGATCGGTTGGTTGAGCCAAACTTACGCCACATTTGGACACATTTACACATACACATGCATAAGTATTTCAAAGCCAGAGTTGCGCTATACGCTTATACCGGTTGTTGCAAAAGTGTACTAAATTCTTTTTATCGATTTTCTTTTTCACATTTTTATTAATAGCCCATATTGTTACCATTCGCTTTCTACGCCTTTCAAACTTTCTACGTTTCAAAATGGCGCGCTTTTCGCGTCAAAATAATAATGAGCTGTTCCATAAATTTGTTAGGTTAAAATGAAATATTAAACACTAAAATGCATGATATTGATATTATTTTAAAAAACTTATGTCTTGTTCTTAAAAACTATCCTACTTGTATAGCAAAAATAGTTTTCCTATTTGTATTCTTCATATGCAATTAATTTTCAAAAACAGCCGATCACTTTTAAGGACGTCTGCGATGTGTTCAAAAGTAGACAGTAAAGCGTTCAGACGATTAAAACGCATCAACACGTATGGACCTTCAGGTTAACACAATCACAAAGAACGGCCGGGCCCGATTGCTTTAAAAGCTGTTTCACTATCCCATCTAGTCGTACGATTGGCCAAAAAACTCGTGTGTATTCAGGTTATTTTTTTTTTGACAAGTCTGTGCGATTTGAAAACTTTTATAAAGATTTTCACAATGTGATGGATTAAGTGTGATCAGGGTCAAAACTTTTGTAAAGCAGCCGAGCTGAGAAAACTTTTTCTATTTTTGTCAACAAACTTTGAGAGATACATTGAAGCTATTAATTTGCAATATAAATGAAATAGGAGGGGGCGGGGAAATTTTTTTTTTTTGTTGACAAACTGAACAACACATGTTTTTGCATCATTAAGACGCCATTTTGATGGGATTTTCCAAAGCCGGGCAGATTTCTATCTGATTTTACTGTGTATGAATCGTACACGGCGGTTTGCTAGTGTAACACGGCCTTGAGCAAAACATACCAGCCCGTAACTAACATTAATATCCAAAACACCCTGTGCGAGCATAAAGTCAGTTCGTCAGCTGGTAACGAGGTTGCAGTGATACTTATTAGACATGCCATTGATAGTCGTCAGTCAAGCAGTCATTTCCTCAAACGTACAACAAGAACAAAAAGGACTGACAACTCAAAATATGGTCATGGTGGTGGATGGATGTTCTTGCAAATGATGCGTTTTCCTCTAAATTTTCCATTTTTTATTTTCTTATTTCACTCGTACCACATTTTATAAGTTGTGTAAAACAGAAACAATAAACTGCAATCGATGTTGCTGCAACTTCACAACTGCTGCTGTAGTTCGCATCTTTTTTTTTTTGGTTTTTTCCTTCTGCTTCTTTTTGTTTTATTTTAGTCGCGCTGAACTGTTGCTGGCATCGTCATGTTATTGCTGCCGTTCAAGCTGCTGTTGTTCTTTTGCACATACATACATACATAAATACATACATATGTTTTCCATCCATCCTTTTTGGCTGTTGTTTTTGTTTGTGGCAGTCGCCGTAAAGTTCTAGTAACATTTGTTTTAAATTGCAGCCAGCATCTAAAACAAATTGTAACCATGCGAATAATTGCAAAAGTACATTTTACTATAACGAATCGAAATAAAAACAATCATCAGCCAACCAATTGTAATAACATGTACTTATGTATGTGCCACAAACTGACGTAAGTATATGTATGTATGTATGTATGTATGTATATTGCAACATGGGACAGTCAGCAAAGCAATTGCAATGCCAGTGACAACAACAAGTAACAGCTAAAATCAGCAAAATGAAATTTTGATTCATTAGCTGGCCTTGATTGTGCACAAACAGAGGGCATTTGTATCGAGAGTGTCATAACTCCAGAAAAGAAATATGCATTTGGGCTGTGATTGATTTTAAGCGGCCTGAATACGATGACTTTCATTCAACACCTGTTGAAAGTTCCAGCTCAAGATTTGCCCATAAGTTGAATGTTTGCCTGAAAAGGTACATATGCGCAGAAATGTGTTAAGCTTAAGTACATTCTAATCAACTTTTATGCCTATTGGCTGTGTTTTAGAGGTTCACAGTTTTTGGGATGGCAGCACTGCTTTATGTGGCAACCCATTTAACAGCTGGCAGTTGCTCTTGATTTGACATTTTCTAATGCGTCGTAGTCTGATACCAGATCAACGGCTGTAAATTGTTGTAATTTTCTGCTCACAATCAAGTTCGTTAAAATCATACAAATTTATACTTAAATTAATGTCATAAAATTTTATCTCCCCTATAAATATTCCTTTTCTTTCATATTCTGGTTCGCACACATCAACTTTTATTGCTCAACCCTTTTTGTTTTTCCGTAAGAAACAAAGAGAAAGAACCCGAATTGTATACACTGCTATTTCATCACTCTCCCACTAAATGTAAAGTTGATGCGTGTGAACCGGCACTCTCTTAAATTTCTTAGGCAATTTGTGCAATTATGTACTTACTTTCTGCGTTACAAGCCTGCTGTTAAAGGTACTTTTATGAAAAAATTCCGGAAAGTTTTCAGTGGCAAAAAGCGGATGCTGTTGAAAATGTGTACAAAAATATCTGAGACTTCGAAATATTATTTTTCGTATTAGAATTGACAGAACACGAGGAAACTACTCTATTAGCATTAATATGGGTAAAGGTAAATCGCTATCTGTATAAGAGATATCCAAAATTGAAACTAACAACAATTCAGGGCTGTCAATAGGTCAAATATGGAGAGAAAAAATCAGCAGAAGTCTTCAGGTTATAGTCGTATTTCCGAACAATAAATCCAAATATGCTGAAAATAATAAAAAGAAGGAATTAATATACAGAAAGAGATTTGCGATGCTGATGAGAGAGCAATTTTGCGAGCAGCATCGCACTCTCATGATGCGTCCTCAAAGATCAGTTCAGAGGATGATGTGGAATGCTTCATATTTAAAGAGGCTAAAATGGAAGAAAAACCGTCCCACTTAAAGTTGCTCGAAAGGAAATGCACTTGAATTCTGGATGGGAGCAGATGACATAGAAATCTGAGTGTCGCCGCCTTGTCTTTTCTGATGTTAAGAATTTTTATTTGGAAGGTCCGGACGGACACAACTACTACTTGCATGATCTTCGCAAAGCGGAATACCAGTAGCCAAGTTTCTTCAAGTCACCACTCTTGTCTACTGTTTCGCTTAATTGTCGACAAAGTATCTACATATATTTTGTAGCAAAAGTGTGGCCAGAATTATTAAAATGTTCGAGTGAATCACTGGTTCCACTGTCTACATGTGGCCCTAAAAGCTCTAGCTACACTATGGTACCCGGGCCAATAGTGGATTTACAATGACACGAACAATAGTTGTGTGTGGAATATTTTAAGTCACTAGTACTGGTGACGGTGTCGATAGCAAGTGACTGAGTTACACTGCTGACATTTCCTGCAGTGTATTTTTTTCAATTACATTTAAATTGTTGAAGCATAAGATCTTGATCTTATCTTGTTTTCCCAACGTTGTTAAGAAACTATTAGTGAAATATTGAAATTAAAGGTTATGTTGAAGTTCTGAATTCTAATGCTATCGTGTCTCTCTCTCTCTCTCTTACGCATCACATGTTCTCCAGATAACAGATACTAGAGTTCAATTCAATGTTTTTCGTAGTTTGATTTGTATTTGATTTAATCCTCTGTGTTGTTGGCGTTGTCAGTTGTCATTTATAGGCCGGCCGGTCCGTTTTTTTGGTGATGATACTCAACCGCACACAAACCAACAAACATTTAAACAGTCAAATTGTAACCTTATAAGAATGTTTACAACAAAGACAACAACGTCAGCTAAAATAATATATGCAAGTTCGTTACGTTAACACGGCCTAAACCATTGGACGAAAACTGGCTGCCTTCAAGCTGTAACGACCATTCCTTCAATTCTATTTTGTATTCACGCATGGAACGAGTATATCGGTTAGATTGTGCTGTTGTTGTTGTTGTTGTTGTTCCAGTTGTTGTGCTATTAGTTTGTCCAGCGTGTGAACAACTTACAATTGCGTTTGTTTCTTTTGTTTTGTTGTGACAGTTGTCAATTTGTTTGCGTTCCTGTTCATTGTGTTGCAGTTGGATTCATTGTTCGCTGGCATTTTGTGTTTGAAGCTTCTTCAACATGTTGTTTGTTTTGGACTCGACTGTTTGTTGTTGATGTGTGTTCGTTCCAACGTTGCAGTTGCCAGTCCTTGTCATTCTAACTGCTTGACGAAGGCTAAAGCTGCGATGAATTCTGCACAACTTGTCAGCTTTTCTGAAAACTCTTGCCGACGACAATATGGACGATTAAGACATGCAATTTGACCGCTACTTGGCTATTGGTGGGGGGCGGGGTAGACAACGAATTTTTTTCCAACAATTTCAAGGGAAATTGTCGTTGCATCTAATATGTGAATGAAAGTTTTGTAAACTGTTTGCTCGCCCCTTGAGTTCTAAATGATAGACTGGTGATACAATCCAGGAAGCAGTTTTGCTCCATTGCCGACCAGGAATCTACAACTAATGAAATGATGAACCAAAAATAATAAGGTAAAGAATGAGTCAGGACAATTTCTGATACTCTGTGCTGAAGGGAAGCGTATTCCAATAAGAGCGTTCTGCATCGATCGAAACAAATTGTAGCCAGAAGGGGCAAGATGTGGGCTACAAGGCGGGTGAGCCAAAACTGCCCGTCCACTGTTTTCCAAATAGTTTTTGACCGGTGTTGCAACATGTGGCCGAGCGTTGTCAAGATGGCAGATTATGGCCTCGTGTCTGGTCGAATATTCTGGTCGTTTTTCGTTGATCAAACGAATCAATTATCTTCTTCCTTCTGATCTCACCAAATACAGAGCATTACCTTGGCGTCATGGATATTCGGCTTCGGTTGGCCGGGTTTTACATATGACGTTTTGGGCTTGAGGTACTCGTAATGTATCCACTGTTCATCAGCTGGAACAATATGTTCCAGCATCATTTCCGATATGCCCAACGCCTTTCAATGTCTCTCGGCTTCAATTCGTATGGAACCCCATTTCCTTGCTTTTGAATGAATCCCAATGCTTTTAAACGTAGGGAAATGGCTTGTTGTGTGGCTCCCAATGATAATGCAAGTTCTTCAATGCTTCCAATTCCTCCCCTTCAAACTTTTTCGGCTAACCAGGCCTCTCCTTGTCTTCTGTGTCGAAATCAAACCATCGTTCACAAGTTTTTTGAGTTGGTGCATGTTGACCGCAAGCTTCTACGCACAATCGATGATTTTCAGCAGCCGTTTTCTTCAAATGAAAGAAGGTTATCAGACTTTCCCCCGAAACATCTTTTTTTTTTAGGCACGAGAAAGAAATCCAGAGAAATTCTAAACTTTTTTCAGTTTCCCTAGAGTTTTGTTCCCAGGAAACTTTTATTCATAGTAAAAGGATTGTGAAATTGATTTACATATCGATACCTTAATATAGAAAGCCCCTAAAAAATGTGTTCCTAACATTTCAGGTGAGAGAAAAAACTTAATAAAAATTAAAGTTTTGTAGTCGCGAAACTTTTTTCAACTGTTTATATTTTTGTTATTTTTAGTCGCACCATGTCAATGATGATTTACCTACGATGTGTTGGACGATCATCTATATTAAGGTAACGATATGTCTGAAGTTGACTTTAGCGTTTGATCTGAGGGTAAATAAATTCCCCTTGTCACATATTAGTCCCACATACGTAGAATGTGAAAGCGGTACATGGCACAGTCTTTTTGCCAACTAATTCCTTCTGCCAGTCATTCCCTGGACAGTGGAGTAAGTCGCTACAGAGAGGGCAGCATAAAATCCGAATGAAACAGCAGGCCTTAACCAGTTGCGTTTGAAAATTCCCCATTATTCAGTTTTTACGCATAATAGGAATTTGTTGCAAGACAACAGCACCTTGGCTATATATGGATCACCGCAAATAGACCACCATTATCAGTATGTATCACGGCTTCTTTTGGTGCTTTTGGTTTTAAGCTGCAGCTGGAACGTTTCAGTCCAGATAAGCACCTCCACCAATTACAAATACAAGAACGCTTCGTTGAAGGCATCTCAGGGGCCTGTTGGTTACCGTCCCAACCTGCGGACACAATTTGTAAACGCTCTCCAAGGCGGAAATTGTAAAATCAAAATTTGGTTCCGGCCGCGTAAAGCATGTGCGCACTGCTGTGCTGTCTAGTGATATTAAATATTTTCCCACAATTAAAAAAAGCAATTATTTAACGTTTTTACGCATAATTTAAGAACTTTATTTCGTTTAACGAGGCTTAATTTTGCATTAATCTCAAAACATTTTCAAATAAATTCGAAGACGAAAATTTCTTCTAAATGCGAAATGTCAGAAACAAAAATTTTCACAGCCGAGCTGTTGACATCCAAAGGAGGCTAAACCATGAGACAAGTAATCAGCTGTGCTGCCAGAATCACCTGTTCTGAAGTCTGGGATATGATTATAAAATGAAAAGTAAATTCGAAAACAATTTTAATTAAGTATTTTACAAAAATTGTTTATATATTTGTTTGTTTTTGTCACTGATTTTTTATATAACCATTATTTTATAAGTTTTTATAAGTTTTTAAAAATAATGATGTACCTCTTGAGGGGAGTTCCTTAATGTTTCTGTTTAATAGCGATATTTATATCGCACATATATCAGATCTTTAGCGAAATATTGAATCTATTTTAAAAGAATTTTGTTAAAAATTTTAGCAAGATCTTAATCTTAATGTTAAACAAAAACAAGTTTTTCAAATATGTATTTTCAAATTGTTTCTTGTAGAAATAATAAAAAAAAAGTTATTTACAAAAATAAGATGCTGAATATTTTTAAATAATTAGCCAATTGGCTCACTCTGGTAAGAACATTTATTTGTTGTTGTGAAGAGTTTTCCAAAGCGATCATCAGTTTATTTGCCCTCAGCACATCCTTTTCATCTGAGACTTGTTTTTGCTCATTCCACATCTAGACGCGCATAAATATGTACATCATTTTAAACATCTTGGACATGTTGACTCTTGGGAGAATAACAAATGTGTTTGTTGGCAGTCATAACAGTGCATGAATGAGCCTGTCTACTCGCATGCTCGTACAGGCATATGTATGTATGTATGTATATGTAAATGTGTGTGTGTGTGTGTTGCTTGTGAAAAAGCATTAACAATTTTTCATTTTTATACCTTAAGGGTCACTTGTTAGGAGTATCGGCGGCAACACATGCGATCATATATGTAGGAAATTAAGTATCATTCCGTGACAATTCAAGCAAATGAAATGCTCTAGCGCTGCATGTTTCATTCTGTTGAAATTAGACATGTTTCTTTTTTCATAACTTCTATAATTTTGTGATATTGTGATGTCCGTTGGAATATGTTTGTATTTCATTTCAGGGAACTAGAGCCTGATTCACACAAGTTACAGGCAAATTTCTAGTTTTCAATCACATTTTGGTACGACTTTTACTGTGATTTATGTATGTATGTATGTGCGAAGATGATATTAGTACTATTAGTGGTACTAAATATTAAGCAAAAATTTCTTTTTTGTATGGGTTGTAGATATAAGTTTTTATTACTTTAATACGACGACGACTCTTCAAGTTTATTGACATCGGCCTGAAGTAGAAGTTGATGTGTGGGATCATTTAAATGCTTAAATACTTTAACATCAGCCGCATACGTTACAATTTCAGAGCGTAAAACAGCAGAAGGCAACGCATAAATAGAAAAGGACCTAGATGACTTCCCTGTGCTATAAGCGGAAGTTTGATTTCTTAAGCTACAGTTTTAATGTTCCACATGTCACCAGGTTTTTTTGTTTGTTTTTAAATACGAAATTATGTAAAGGCAGGGGCACATACAATCCGTTATGTCTAGACATTGTTGTGACCTTTGCCCCGTAAAGTACGTCTCCTTCAATGCAAAGTCTTAAGGTTGGACCACTTTTAACGTACGTTGGGTACTTTGACAACCATCAGATAATATTTTCTTTGTTTTGATATTTTTATATATATTTACATATATCGGTTAAGAAAGTACTCATTGTGCCAACCTAATCCGTTTGTTAACGTCCGTCGACGGGTTGTCAATCTAATCTGAAAACACAAGGACAACGACTTAAAATTTCTTTGAATATTAATAATTAGATAAAAAAGGCGACGGATGACGCATGACGGTTTCTATAAGCCCCTGCCTTAAATATCAATAGTTTCGACCTTCCGTCCAAAATTTTTAATCTGATTTTAATCTGATAGACAATTTTCTCGAGCAGTAGGATAAAAATGCAACCAAATGGGGAAGTCCAAAAGGTAAGATATAGTATTTCAGTCATATGGGCTGCTAACTGCTCCTCAAAGAGGCCACTGTCCTACTGCTGTAGGTCATCCACTATCCTACGTCCCTTTTCAAAACATTTAACGCACATTTCGTTGCCAGTGCCTGAGTGTTACTGCTCTTAAAACAAACATTTATTTGTATCTATAATCGTTTAATTATAAAGTGCAGTCAATGTACTCGTACATTCTCCAAAGTCAAATGTATGTGCACACGATAGGTGCACATACATCCCAGCAAGTGTGCTCGTGGCCCTCCACAGATACGATGCATATTTTTAAATGATCCTTAACTTTGCGTCAAACACAACATCGTACCAGATCGCTGACACTGTTTGAATTCTTTATATCACAGCATTTTACAACTCAGAATCGTTAAGCCCCACCAACTTAAATATGGAAAATATGAAAAAATGCTGGTACTCGTCTTAACTTCAGTGTTCCTGAATTAATCTTTATTTGGTGATCATTACAAAAATGCTTTTAGCCCACAGACACGGATCAATAGCGTTTGGAAAACACTATTTCGTGGAAGATGCAAATCACACAGATTTAGCCGTGTACATACGCCGATAGTGTGTCGAAATGTGTGCAAGTGTGAAAATGTACACAGATCCCAGCCAGCAAAATTCCAGAATAATATTTGGCTCAAAAATTTGTGAAAAGTGATGGGACTTGTGGCCGTTTCTGAGTTTGTTTCTGCTTAGTCTTCCACAGACAGATGAAGGAACAAGCAGCCACAAGACTATGTGCGAGATCTGCCCAGATACATACTCGCATATTGTGTAGGATTTGCTGGGGATTCTTCTCCTGTCCGTGAAAGATCCCAGAGAGGGCATCACAAGAATCCGAAATATTTGGTGGGGCCTTATTTCCCTGATATTAGTGTTTCATGAGCCGATATGAAGATAATTTTTTTTAAATATTTTAATAGGGAAATCTGAATCAGTCTGCGCTGTATTTAGTGAAGGATATAATTATTACTCTACTTTGGGAGATCAACAAACATCAAATTATTGCGGACAGAAGAAGAAGACTTTTCTTCTGGAGTGGTTGCCAGGTAATGTTAGACGCATTCGAAGTGTGTGCGATACTAGTGATCTGGATAATGTGGCAGACAAAATTTTCTAAGCTGTATCGAATTCAACATCAATGTGCGCTTCAGAAGTAGTTCCACATATTGTGCGATGAGACTGTACAATATTGTTGCGAACATTGATCCTTTACAATCCAGTTAAATGTCTATGCAGAGATTATATTCAAAGTTTTAGCTCGTTGGAGAAGAGTTCGCTTTGCGCTGGCCCTAAAAATTTTGTGATTTTAAACAGCTAAATTAAATTCTACAAGTTCCTGGACCGCTTGTGTTTGTGAATTATAATAATGGCCGTTTGCTCGTCACCGAGAAGTGGTACAAAAAAAAACCCAACTTCTTGCTGAAATTTCTTGTAAAAATCATAATTTTGCAGCACGATGGCACAATGATCAAAACTGTCCTTCAATTTAGACTTGGCAGGTGACACTTTCTGTTTGCTGAAGTATTTCGTCCGATCATTGGAACCGGTTTTATTCGCCATTGTCATCTTCCTGCATGTCTTAAGCAAAGATCACGAACGATCAGGGTACAAACGAAATAATTATTAAATATGTACATAGCGGCAGCGTTGTTGTTGTTATACAGTGTGCCACATGGTCTCCGTTTTAATTTATGTATATACTCGTATGTAGGTGGTTTCAATTGCTTTAATTATGCCGAAGGCTGGCCCATATTTGTTCTTTTTCAAATACATTCCAGATATTGAAGTCTTTGGGAAAATTTTTATATTTTCTCGACTTTCTTGGCAAAGATTGTATCACTTCTAAACATTTTTCGGACTCAGAGTTTAATCACCGTTTGCCCTTGTTCACATTTCAAGTACTTTGGAGTCTGTAGTTAAATTTTTTATAAAAAATTTAATGCCGATTTCGGGTATCCATATTTTTCGACAGCAAAAATTCCTCGACCACGCAAAACACTTCTGACTTTTATGGCTTTTACACACAAACTAAACACTCTAAAAGGATGAAACTGTGAACACATGTTCGAGACGAGTGCAACAACATTTCAAAAAACAACAATAATCGAGTGCAGTTAGAACGCGAATTTCGAAAGTTCACCTTCATTTTCGAACAGACCTCGTATTGTAGTTATAAATTAACTCTGCAGGACTGATGTGTCGGAAGTGTGTATGAAAATCGAGATTCTTTTTTTTTGATTATTTCTAGTGGCTTAAGGCGGCCCTCTACCAAATGTTACACAATTTTGCCGACTGGGATGGGCTGTAATGCTGTAATTTTTTTTCTTATTCCACCATCGTGCACGCAAAGCAAATGTTGAGATAATAAAAAAAGGCAACATTTTGATTTGATATGTCTTGTCTTGCGTGGACTTTAGCAATTACTTAAGATATCAATTTTTAAATGAAATTAAAAAGTAAAACCTAAGAAAAACTCCGGCGAATCAGACGAAAAAAACCAAAAAAAAAAAAAAAAAAACACGCAATTTTGTCTCGGCTTTACATGTGTATTTGTGTTCTTTAACGACGCCACTCGATAAGATATTAATTTTTTACGTGCTCTTAAGATTTTAGTGTCGACGTCAATAATTGAAATCTGTTTTGTCATACTCTTGTCGTTTTTAATGCACAAATGTTTGCGTTTTTATGATGTTGTTTTGTTGTTGTTGTTGATTCTAGACTCCTTTTGTTACCTTAATGACGCTTTTTCAGATAATGCAAATACTTAGTTATGGCAACAAAGTAACATACGATACAAACTGCCCAACGCAGACTTAGAACCACAGATCAATGTTCTGTCGGCTACTAATTAAATAATAGGGTCTTGAGAGCGGCAGTAAATGCGTTGCCAGTTATAGAGCGCTGCCAGACAGCTAAAATGCAGTGTGGATGTGTGTGAAACGGAAGTGTATATTGTACTGCGAGTGTAATACTGTGCTCATATATCCACATTAATTAAATTTTGCGCAATTAATTGAGTTCAATATTTCATGTTGTACAAAAATTCATTTAGGTTCTAAATTAATTTAATACTAAATTGTTATAAATATTGCACTGAACCTGAAGTGCAACTCTGTAAGAAATGTGTTTAGAACAATACGGCACGAATGTCAGCAAAAACAAAACAAAAGCTAAACAAGTTGACGGTAAGTTTTTGTTAAAGCTGTGCCCCGGCCTTTCATTTAAGTCACCCATCAAAATTGTTCAACTCTCAAAGACTGATACGTTCGTTCATTTCGTTCAATCGGTCACTTTGAACAAACAGTGCGCTTAAATACGGCAACTATTAGGATGTTTGTTATTCTGAAAACAGCTGATGAGAACCTCATGGAGAGTGACGAAAAAAAAGCTTGGGCCGAAAATAATTTATTTTGAGAAAAACAAGAAAATTTTAAAAGAGGCAGAACATGAACGAAGGCACAGAACACCATTCAGTTAAATGACCCGCTCAATCCGTTCTTTTGAATGATCCGTTCAATTTAACCCGGTCCCCATTACCGTTACCATTAATACATACATACATATTGTGATTTAAGTGTTAAGAACTCAAGGAGAAAGACAATCGCGTCTAAAATTAGAACTGTCAACTCTAATTTCAGAGCAAAGAAAGTGTTAAAAATATTGGTTCTAATTTCCGAAGGATGCGAATTTCGTGATTTCGAATTTCCGAGCGTCTACTTTATGTGTGGAAATAAGTGAGTGTCTATTTTGAAGGGTATGATGCAAAATTTCAGTTTTTAAATTTAAGAGAATATTTGCTGTGAGATCCTCATCAGACAGACAGACAGACGGAAGGATTAACAGGCCTTGCAGCAGTTGTATAAAGATCGAAAAATAAACTCAACTTCTGAAAATTTTTCTCTACGAAATTTTCGAGGCAACACTTTTTCGTTTCTTTTTGTGTAGGAACTTTTTCCTAAATAATTAACAGGCATAAAAATAATTGGCTGTTATTATTGTTATTGTTAAATGTGGCAGCTGTTGTTGCGAAAAAAGTGAAATAACCGTTACAAAATAAAATCTTCCGCATTCTAAATAATCGTTGTTGTGTGTGAGATAAAAACTAAAATGCAATATTGCCAACACCAACAATATGTATGTACATACAGATGTGCAGTTTCACACTCGGTCCAACCATTTAAGGCGTAATCGTTTTAGGCCAAATTAAAACGAAAAAAGGAAACAAAAAACTTCAATATTTAAAATCAAATTCGTTGCTAAATGTGCGATAAAAAAAAACACCAACTGTTTTCAATGCACATATTTATTAAGTCTAATGGATATGTTTCGTTGAAAAGCAGCGAGTAAAATCAAAGCTGTTGGTTGGAAAAAGTGCCCGAATGCAATGGGGCCGCGAAGTGCCTTACATTTTCATTTCCATTTAGCCAAAGTTCAGGCAGGAATGACGAGCGAGCGTCGATAACAACTGATTTGCCAAATTAATGGAAAAGAAATAGTTTGCGTAGGGTACGAGTATTAACAAATTGAATGCATTTAATCGATTACATTTTTCAAAAGTGTTTATTACGGAAAACCAATTATTGGTTAGTTTTTGCTGTTTGTGTTTTGTGCTGTGAAGTTGTGAATGTCTTTTGGTTGTTGTCTAAGCACCCAATTTCTAACTGTTTAAGCCACACTTAAGTGTCTTGAAGTCCATAAAATAACATCATCAAATCAATTACAATTTCGATTACAGTTGGCCGCACAGTGGTCGCAGGAAAATGTAATTTATAACTATAAGGCGGCAGCATTGCAACAGTTAAATATGATTTTATGCCAGCACCTGCCTTGATGGCTACATCTGGCAGTGGATCAAATCCACTTGAGTAAACAGGGTGACGATGCATCAGCGACCCCGTGTGGCTTGATAGTCCACACAGGTGGCAATTTCTTATAATATGCTGCACGGCACAAATCGTAAACCCCTTGCTGAAGAGCTCCAGCTATCCAATCCCTTCTATTTCGCACTTTTCCCATGATTAGGCTGCTGAGTTGGTAGCCCGAAGTCCGCAAGGAAATCAGGCCTTAACCAGCTGGCCTGACATTCTCCTCAATCTAGTTCCTTGCATAAGAGCAGACCTGTCGCAAGGCAACAGCCTAATCTAATTTCGCACTTTTGCCATGATTAGGTTGCTGAGTTAGTAGCCCGAAGTCCGCAAGGAAATCGGGCCTTAAACAGCTCGCCTGACATTCCCCTCAATCTAGTTCCTTGCATAAAAAGCAGAGGCAACAGTACCGCGAAGATTTTCTTCTTCCTGCGTCATTAGGTTTAAGCCACAGCCAGAAAGTTTCAGCCAAGGAGAGGCTCCTCAAGCAATGACCGACCAAGAAAGAAAGAGTTCCTGGGGTCTTGTTAGTCCCCGTTCTGTCAATTGAGCTTTGCTGACGGTTTCGGAAGAACATGCATAACCGAACTCATACATGAAATTCGTAGAGTTTTGGTTGCCGTGCCAACCGAGGGACCCCTTCCCCGACAACAGAGTGTCCTGACTGAGTGTGAAATCGTCAGCGCTTAAACTGGCCCCGGGCACAGGATGGCGACAAACGTTGCTACAATACAATTTCTGACAAACAAAATAGTGGGAATACAATACCATCGGGTAGCGGGTTTAGATTATAGAAAAGAAGAGGTTTATCGGTTGGCACGGGCATCACAAGTGCAAGTTCCTCCGAAACCAAAGGTCAACAGGGATCACCGTACACCTGGGATGTCTTGAAAAAGGGCTCACACTAGTGTTGGCCACAGGTTGGGGGGGGGGGGGGGGGTGCTGACAACGTTCTGGCTTTGGTTTTAACCTAAACACTCATTAATGTTAGAGTGGTCTATATCCCTAAATATTGATGTTATTGCAGAAACTTAACTGAGGTAACGAAGTGCTCTTTTCAATTTTATTCAAGTTATTTTGATTTCAATGAATTTTTGAAAAAAATCCATTTTTGTATGACGAATGGCTCAAGTCGTCTTAATAATACGATGATTGAAACATATATCGGGGGCTGCTGTTGGCTTGCAGATGCCTCGACTTTCTTCACTTTCCAGCGAATTACTGCAAGAGAGACTAGATAGCCCAGGCTCTCGAGCAATGGGTTATGGTTATGTGCCGCTGTCAAATGTTACAATAAATGGCCGATAGTGAGTGAGTGAGTGGTTGAGAGTACAACTATGGCCGTACTCTGGATTGCGTGAAATACCTAAATCGTATAAAAACCTGTACAAGCAACATCTTTTCTTGTAGGTGTTTTAACAGTAAAATAAATATGAAACAAAAACGACAAAACAAAATTTCGCATTTGCATAATTTTTTGTTTTCCACTTCAACAATAGTGCATTTCTTCTGTCTTAAGCCACTGTGCGTTAATGCTGTATTTTTAATCTGTTTTTTTTGTTTGTTTTCAGTGCTTTTTTGTTGTTGTCCCAACGTGAAAATTGCTCACAATTTACTCATTCAAACACATTCCTACTCTTCAACTGTTGTTGCCAGTTTGTTGCTGTTGTTGCCACGTTTAAACTGTTATTTTGTGTTGTTGTCATTAAATTTGTTTTCTTTTGTTACCAGGTATATTGTTATTGTTGTAATCATCGTATAGTTAAAGTGTAGAGACTCATTATGCACAAATCAAGTTGTATTGACGCTTTAATTATTTCTAATTTTTCTTCATTGCCGTTGTTTTAATTTTTATGTATAAATATGTGTGTGTGTGTGTGTGTGTGTGTGTGTGTGTGTGTGTGTGTGTGGATGCTTGTAATAGCTAATTATTGCCGTTTTGTTGTTAATTTGTTGCTTGTTGTCAAATCTAAAGGAAATTTGTGCCTGCCTCTATTTAAGTAATCAAAACAATTTGTATTGTTTTATTTTATCACGTTGATCGCAAGTTACTTGCATTTTATTGTTAGCAAAACTTATTGTTGTTATTGTTGGTGTTGGTGTGGTATTCATTTCCTTTTCATATTGGTGGATCACGACCAGTGTTGGCAATTTAGTGATTTTGCCATTGTCTTTGGTGTACAATATTTAGTGCCATGAACATTCACTTTTCCCCTCAATTACAATCTTAAGCTTAAAGGGGACGTAGACGATAATACAAGTCGTAGGACAAGTCAAATTTTTGAGTAAAAGACAACGGGTGGTATCGTCTAAACTTAATATGTAATGAAACTGCACGGCATGCAGGAAAAAAAACGGATAAAAATTTTACAGTCGTACGGCTCTCATAGTTTTTAAAAATTTTTCAATCATTAGATCAGGGATGCATTTTTATGTCAACGAATAAGGCCAACAAAGAATAACAGCTGTGAACACCTGAAATATGTGTTAGAGTAAAATATCTGAGAAATTTTTAAACAAAATTGATAAAACCAGACAGTAATTCAATTTCATATATCCAGTCAATTAATCAGCATTCTACACATAATTTTAACAATAATTTAAATCACAAGAAATTGATTCATCAGTAAAAACTTTTCTAAATGAAAATCTTAACAAAAAAATTTAATTTAAGGTCTTGAATAAAATTAAATAAAATTGAATTATATAAAAGACAGACCGAACTGAACTGAACTGAGCGCTGACATTGATCACAGCGTGTCTTTTTTTTTAAATGGCTTCAATGTCGGCTAGGAATTAAGGTTGCGTGCTTTAAGGTGCTTCAATTGACTGGATTGAATTGATGTTCATTTACCACTAAGTGCGTTATTGTGACATTCGTTAGAAAATCGCCCAAGCGAAAAGGGTGGACGCGCAAGGAACACAAAAACTTAAGGAACAGATAGTTTTGATGGTGTCAGCGTCCAAAACGATTGAATTCTGAGCGTTTTTCCGCAATTTTAAAAATTCGTGGCACTTGCAAATTACAAATCTGTTCATATGTGTATGTGTCTAAAATGCCTACATGATATATTGTATATAAATATCGATATACCTTAATATAGAAAGCCCCTAACAAATGTGTTCCTAACTTTTCAGGAGAGAGAAAACACTTAATAAAAATTACAGTTTTGTAGTTGCGAAACTTTTTTCAACTGCTTATATTTTTGTTATTTTAAGTCGCACCATGTCAATGATGATTTACCAACGCTGTGTTAGAAGATCATCTTTCGAAATTTACAAAAAACTCGATTTGAGATTAGGGTCATCACACAATAGGCTTCATAAAAAATCAAAATTCTTTTAATACTCGCAACAGCGAGCAATTGCGAATAGCATTTGGCCGCACAGAAGCAAAAAACCAAGGCAAAGAACACTCGGGCAGTAAAGAATTTAACAACTTATAAAATTTTGTCCTACAATTTCAAGATTTGAATTATTACTTAAAGAAATTTAACTGGATTAATATAAACATTAAGGCCGTTAAGGACCTATCGACTGTTAGCAGTAGGCCACCACGTATGGCGTACTTTTATCTTCTGAATTATTTCTCAGGTATTTATATACTTCTTTAACGCCTTGCGAACAAAGTTCACAAACTATTTCCGATTCCGGTGAGTTTAAGCTGTTGTGGTCTTTGCATTTAATACCGCAGACTCCTGGAAGGTGGGTTTGGGGGGCCAACAATTTTTCAGCATTACTCTTGCTGCCTACAAGCCAAAGGAGGCTGCCATCTCTTAACACGTAGACTGATATTATGTGTGTGCATTTTTGAACAGCAAAGCAAAAATAATCTGGCAACGTGTTGGTATTACTTGTAGCCGAGATCACGACGTATTTTGGGTCTGGTTTTTGCAAGTTTTTTTTTGCTTGTCGACAGAAACTTCCTGAGTCTGGGAGAGGAATGGAACCTACAACCTGCTGTACTGCTCATTCATGTAGGAGGCGGTATGAAATAATTTTGAAATATCTACATCTTTTTGAACTACTTACGCTGGGTAAAAAATGTTCGTTGTCATTTAAATTATGGCGTTTCTTTTGCGGTGCGAGGACCCTCCGCTAAAAGCGACAAACAAGAAAAAGATTGCCTGAAGGAAAGAAACAAAATTTTGAATTAAACTATAATAAACTATTGCCCAACTTTGATGCGAAAACTTTAGACTCGATTTAAACAGAAAATAATATTAATTTTCTTGAGTTCAATAACAAAATAAAAAAAAAATTATATAAATAAATAAACTCGTTTTATTAGAATTTAAAGAAAACATTCCTTTAAGGATATTGAATTTTAACTTGAAATTAAAAACGACTTGTAGTTTTATTTTTAATAATATTTTAATTCTCTCTTTATTCTTTTAATAGACGTAAAATAAAAGTATGTTTATTATATATATTTTTTAATAATTAATTTCTATGAACGAGTATATATGAATGCTTTCATGTGTTTTTTCTTCTTCTTATTCTTCTTCTTCTTCTTTTAATTAAAAGCTAAGATTACAATAAAAAGTTTTAATCAATAATGTGAAAAAACGCATTGACAAATGACTGCATCAGTGCAAACTTCGCCTTCTTTAATCATTTTAATGTAAGCTTTAATTGATATCAAGGCATTTATATGTATGTAGGTGTGTTTGATGTACAAAATACAAAAAATTAAATGCTAAGAAGTAATAAAATAAAATACAATTATTATGAACATAATTTTAATTAAAATTAACGCTAAAATTCTATAATTTGCTTTTTTGAAATTTTAAAATTAAACTCAATAAAAATAACTAAAATGTAAAACTAAATAATGACGAGTTAGATTTTTTTTTGCAAAATTTTTTATTTATTTTTGTTTTCGAAAAAGTTTGGAAATTCTAATTAATATTTCTTTTACTTTATAGACATTTATATTGCAGTTAATTATTGCTTTTTTAGGTTTTTAATTTTAATTTTGTGCTTTTTTTTATATTGAAATTTTTTTAGCTTTTTTAATCGACAGCAGATGACAATCGAACTTCGGTTGTGTTTTCTGCTGCTGGAAATGGCAATAACAGATTTCGAGCTGTCAACTGGCAGCGCCACTGCAGTTCGGTTGTTATTCGCTTTCGACTTCCAGATTTTTCCCAACTGAAACTTGTTTAGTACAAAAAAAAAATTAGTTCTTGAAATCTTACAACGAGGGAATTCTAGTTTTTCAGTTTCACTGCTTTTCTTCAAGTGTAATTGAAACTGCAAAGTCTTATAAGATAATGATAATGGCAACTGTCCATGAAATTTATTTTACCACTGTTCACACTAATTATGCTTATTACGATTCTCGGAACATTCGAATGTTTGTAATAGATTAAAGGATAAATACTCGAGTTTTCTTTAATCTTTTACAAACTCTCTTCGAATACGAGAACCGTAAAAATCACAAATGATTTCCGCAAGGGTGCAATTAGTTCGTGGGACAGATCGTTAATATTTTCGATTTGAAATGTGGCATCTAACAGTTTTCTGTGGGAGATTATAAATTCTTTTCTCAAGTTGACATTATAGCGGCGCCACTGCAGTTCCTTTGGCCAAACCTATAGACATATTTCTTAACTCATTCTATAAATCTTAGAAACACTGTCACTAACGACCATTTTATTTCGAGAACTCCATTGATAAGAAAATTGGAACTAAAATATGGCCAAGTCTGTATATGTCTGTACCGGATGGTCGGTATAACTTTAATTGATTCTAGCCGCGAGTGTTGACGTTTATCAGATTGTTGTCAAGCTACAGTTTAAGCTGTTTTTAATGTTTCTTATTTAAAGCCGAACATAAAGACAATAAGATGGCGACTGAAGAGAACACGAAAATACGTCTGTACTACATACTTATAAGGGGAATCCCCAAAATTTTGGAACTAATTCCTCACAAATGAACTTATGTAAATACATATGCATGCATGTATATATTTAATTGTTACTAAGGCCAAAGTTTTGCTCTAGAGCAAAACGTTTTAAGGTGTTGACATTATCCCGGGCGCACTGTTCACACCTACATATTAAAATCTCACAAATCTAATATTTAACGTATCAAAGTATAATAAGATTTCAGAGTTTTGCACAAAGTTCCTCCACCTTTTCCGGTATGTACAATATGTATGTGGCTCTTCTTAGTCGGGTTAAATCGGGCAAAGTATCACCCTCAAACAAAGTGATGGGATTACCATGTCGAGAACTATTTCTGTACACATGTATGTAATTAAAAACAAGTTCCAAAGTCCAGCGGGATATATTATATGCTTTACTGTTTTATATATATATATAATATATGAGTTTACTTTTATTTTAATAACGAAAAAGATTGATTTTTATTTAATATGACTTTGAGTTTAATTTATGATTAAAATATGCAGTTTTAGTTTAAACTATTTGTCATTATTTATAGTTGAAATTAAAGAAAAATTTTTTGGCCAAAAGATTTATTTTTCAAACAATTACAATACAATATTTTTAAAATTATTTAACTGAATTGAGGAGAAGACAAATAAAAAAAAAAAACTAAACTTAAATCACAAATTTTAAGACTAAAAATTTTTTTTCGTTTCAATAAATTTGATGTTTAAAACATAAACTTCGATCTTAAAAGGAAGTCTAATTTTAAATTTTCGCTTTATTTAAAATGCAAAAAAAAAGTTAAAATAATAAAAAAAAAAATTTATAAATTTTCATTTGACTCCAGTAAAAAATATTTTTAAAGAAATATTTAAATGGAATAAGTGACATCTATATATTTGATCAATATTTTGGGATTTTAAAATATTTGTTAATTGAAGTTAAAAAAAGGCACATTTTTTTTGTTTAATTTTTGAAACAAAACAATTTAAAGCTATTTAATTTTAAGTCTAGAAAACATTAAAAATTTCGAACACAAATCAAAGACAGTGTTGATTTTTCTGGTAAAACTGAAATGATATATGTATGTATGTAGTTAAATATATATAAATAAGATCTATGTGAGAGACTCCAGATAAATTATGCCAAAAGTCTGTAAAGAAAAATAACCAGTAAAGAAACAATTATTAGACGACACGAAATTATTAAACAGTTTAAAAAACAAATTTATAACTAAAATTTCTTATTAATAAACAAATATTTGTTGTTGTTCTACATGTTCATATATATTAAGATTTTTTTTTAAATTATTTACTTCTGCAAATCATCGAAGTAAAACATGGCGAATGGTTCAACTGTGGCGAATATTTTTCTTAGTCTAAATGTGACGCAGTTAAAATAACACATTAAATAGCAAAACTCACATCAGAACATGTTGAACGGACATGCACATGCATGCACATAAATCACTGATAGACATTGAAGTCGTGGCATGATTACTAAGCTCGCTGAAAGTAGACCTGGCCTGAGCTGCGCATGGGAAACGATTATACGAATAATGATCATGTGTCCATTGCTTTAACGATTTCTATGACTGTGCAACCATAATACGACAGAGAAAATCCATCTTCTTGTATTAATACTAAATGCCAGAACTTGAACACCAAGAGTTTCTACTCCCTTCACAGAAAAATGATGGTGGAAAATAATATGAAATTTCATAATGAAATAATTTGTTAAAATGTCTGATTTGGCGGGATTTTTTTGCAACTAGTTTTAATGGGGTAAAATGTTAAGACCTACTGGTGGTATTACGCTTTCCTGGCAGACACCTCCCTCAAGCGGACACCTGCCATAAACAAACTCTTCTTTTGGATTTTTACAATGTTTTCCTTTTGAGTGCTACAATTTTCCCCTTGGCGGACTGGAGCCCTTTTCCTTCGTATCAAGGTAGATTTTTTCCCCTACAATCCTACAGATTGCAGAAATACAACACTGGCTTGTATGGCATCGGAATTGATCACTTATATTCTAGTGCAGCTTGATGGAAAAATGCAAATTCAAAAACGGAACGAGGTACTATTTTCATATACCCACAATAAGTTTTCTCAGTCTCGCGATCAGATATTAAAAAATGTAAAATCTATTTTGTTACACGTTTTCTTAGTCACGGAACCAAGACGTTATCAAAAAAAAGAAAACCTTTTAATTTTTGTACAAATCGTGTTCTTTTTAAAAGAAATATTTTCTTGCAACTGGAAAATTTTCGGCTTTAAAATGATCAAAGTCCATAAATTTGCTGGATGCGATTTATTTTGCTCACAAAGCGTGAAGCTGGATTTGAGACTAGCGATACTCCCAATAACGATAACTATTGGAGGCGAGAAAATGGGCTGGCAGCTTTTCAGCTTTTCCTCAGTTTTCAAATGTTATGATTCAAGTTTATGCCTAAAGTCTACTATCAATTCGGATAACGATAAAGATGCAGATGATGGCAGTCTGAAGATCCAGAAGGTGAACTTGACGACACAATTTTTGGCTTCCCACAATTTCCAGACAGGAATATAATGAAAATAATTTGCTGGAATCTATCATAAACGGACAGTTCTATTTGGCCAGAAAGTAAAATAAAATCGCTGGTTTTGGCAGATAAAATTATCTTAGTTTGCATGCACGTGCATGTTAGCGGAGTAGAATATTTTCAGAGAAGAATCTTCAAGAGCTGAATCGCTGAACTGAACTTTTCCACTTTTGTCTGGGATATTATTTTCCGCCATTTAGAAATTTGCTTCTATTTAGATAAATGCGAGCAACACCGATAAATTGAAAATTTGAATAATTTTTTTTTGATATTTTATATTTATTTTACAGATTTTTCTTTGCTGATGGCGTTACCGTTCTTTAATAATAAAACAGTTCTACATAAAAGTTAAGTCCTTGATTTTGTGATAAATATTTTTAAAATTGGGAATATTTGGACAAAATGTTCTGGTCGTATTCCCACTCAACAAACACTTTTCTTTTGAAAAGATTGAGAACTTGTTCGCAAGAATTTCGAATGACGGAAAAAATCTGTTTTTAATCTTGACCATGAACTGGTCAAGACTTGTAAGAATTTTAGTGCTTGAATGCAAATAGCGGCAGAGTCGTTGTAATCGGTTTTCACATTGAAGCGTTACTTTTACACAAACCTTTTTACCTGCCCCTTAACGGCACTGCACTGTTTTTCCCTGCCCACAACTCTAAACACCCACTTCCATAGAAGAAGTCATTAGGAAAAAAAAAGAAAAAAAACTTAAACAACATGTTGACCCCAACTCAAACTACAAACAAGTTAAAACACATTTCGTTAATTTTTGTCTAGAGACAATCACAGAACTGGGTCTGTAAAATTCTTTTAGAATTACGTTCGCTCTGCAACAGTGTGTTATTTATTTGGCTGGTTTCTGGCCTAATCGTATGAGAAAAGTTAATTTAAATTTAACTACAAAGACGTTAATATGTTAACAACTGAAACATTAATCTACTGCAGTTCAATTCCCAGCCTCTGCCAAGCCGCCGCCACCAACATCATCATTTTCATTAAATGGGGTTTTCTCTTCTTTTTCACTTCCTAATTTTTAAGTTCAGTTCAGTTCGGTTCAGTAGTGTTTGTTGTTTTCGATGCTGTTGTTGTTGTTGTTGTCGTTCGTATTAAAGCAACATTAAAATAAATGAGAAAAACCAAAATTACCAACAACAAATAAAACATTTTGACTCATTTGCGTTTGACTTTTACAACGAAATGCAAGAAAAATCGGGACACTCAGACACGATTCAATTTACAAAATTTACAACAACAAAACCAAAAACTAAATTGCAAAAATTGTTTGAGAAAATTTCAATATTCTATTTGCTGGATGTGACTGGATGTGGCCTAAACATTTGTCAATTGAAGTGCAGAAATTGTCTTTGTTGTGGGTTATTTATTTGTTTCAAGGAATTTGGAAAAGTTTTGCAGGCATTCGAAAAAGAGAAAGAAAAATATTCCCTCATTAAATTTATTAATGCAGCTCATTTCGAGGCACATTATTTGAATAAAATATGAGTCGAAAGCGCCTTTTTTTTTAATATAAATAGTTTATTGTTATTTATTTAAGGCGATCGGCGAATGAAAGATGCTAATGGCAGGACAGTCTCATTGGAAGGGTTGTCTGTTATCGCCATATGCAAATATATTATATGTTTTTTTTTTGTATATATCGGGTATTTTTTTTAAACGCCTGAGAACCATTGAAATCGTTAGTTATGGCTTGACGGCTGAGAATGTCCAACTGAGTTGACATTTATATTCCGTAAGGTTTGGCCGGTCATCGTAAATCGTCATCGTATAACGCCAGAACAACGATTCGAAATCGCCAAATGCGTCAACAATTCCTCCAGTTATGCTCTGAACACAACTGCGACGAACGACGACAACGCTGTCTAAAGTCGTCATGGGAAGCACAATAACGATGAATAAACCGCTTCTGTTGACTTTTTGTGTGAAGACAAACATTAAAAACTAAATAAACAAAATTGTAAATTCAGTGAAAATAATTTTTGTTTATGGTAGAAGTTTTTCTTGTTGAAATAATAGGGATGAGGGGACAATATTAAGAGTAAAACTATATTACAACAATTAGTTAAAAATAGGCAAAAATCAGGATTTTTTAACCAATTATTGGAGGTGGTAAATGTATTTTGAGAACGTCTTTATAAATTTCCTGCTACCTGGAATAATATAATAATAAACAGTATTATTCCCTTTATAAGAAACTTGATCACTGTCCTTCGCCGGCGAAAAATTAGAAATAAATCTATTTCGACTTTCGTCCAACGCCATGATTGTGTGCATTTTCATATACATGAATGTGTTTTATTTTGCGGGAGATACTGCAGCAAAATCGAAAACATTTGCAGTATAATTGATTTGCCCGCTTAAATGCTCCCAAAAAGTTAAATGAAGAAATTCAACAAAAACTAGAGGAAAAATGCGCGCTTAAATGAGCTCCGTTTGATTGCGGTACCGCTTAGTACATGAGTGACCCTAAAGTGTAATTTGAAAATGTCCAAAAATAGAACACAATGGCAACTTTTAAAATCATGTGTTTTTTATTTATTTTATAGTTTTTGTTCGTTTTATTGATTGCTCTGCTCAATTAAAGGAGTTTCTCTTTAATTGAGTCAATGGATCAATTAAAAGAGTATCGGGTAAATGATTTTACGCTCCAAAAATCATGCCATTTTAGAAACTTAATTAAGCGGAAAATACTGTTATTTTTATTTCGTCTGTAACCCAATAAGACCGGAAGTTTAATCGGTGGAATCTGCTGGTTGTAGGAGTATTTAGGCATTGAGGGAGTACAACTCTTTAAACGTAATTCTTTATCGAAGTGGATACAGAACTGGAAAAGACATCAAGGGCGCCTAAATCAACGATTTCGGACTCAAAGGATTAAACTAAATGACAGACTTTCCCGAAGGAAACAATCAGCTGCCAACGAATGCCATTTTTCCAGCCAACCATATTATGTTTGTCTCAGGTTATAAAACATATTTTCTTGTTATTGTACTTTTCTTTTTCCGATTCGACTTACCTCTCAGTAATAAATCAAAGATCCAGGATTTCATTTCCAGAGCGAGCACTCAACAGGTTTGATAGTTTAATGTTTTGTTTTCCTTGATGTTCTGATTTCGATGGCAACATTTAATGTATGTAATTAAAAGAGATAATTATTTGTTTGCTACAACAACAACAATGGTGTATTTTTTTTAATGATAACGAACGACTAAGTTTAATAAAATTTGCTTTTTAAAATTTCATGCAGATGTTTGAGTCCGTAAAGGTATTTTGATGAAAGGATTAAAATGTATTTAAAAAGATACTACATATTTCTGTTTAACAGAAGCGGTTCTTTATCCTTAATTAATTTGACTTTTTCCCCTTTTCTTGTTTGTTTGTTTGTTTTTGTTTTATAGGTTCTTAATCTTACGAATAGACAGACACACAACTACATGTTGACTACAAATACAAAGTCGCCTGCTGACGATGATCGAAATGATGAATGTATAGTTTCTTTTTGGACTTTTCTTTGGATGGCCTTAAATCCCAGACTAAATTCGATAGACTACGTGGTCGCGACAGACGTCGTGTTTTCTTTTCGGGCAGTTTGTTTGAATCGCCCGATGTTCGGCCACCGCTGCGCGACGAGTCGAGAGTACCCTCGCGGGGATTGTGATTGTTGTGACCGTGCGACGATACATTGTGTAGCATTCCGTTTAGGCCACCGGTTGTACTTGAGCTTTTGCTCAGCGCCAGTGGTATTGGATGATTGTTGTTATTGCTGTTGCTGTTGTTGTTAATGTTATTGTTACTACATTTAAGTACTAGATCGGGTGGTGCCACAGCCACTGGTTGTCCTTTGGGATTTGTTGAGATCGGCGGTGAAATTGAATTGCTATCGGGTGTCAATTGTAGACTACTGAGACTTTTATATCTACAAGAGGAAACAAAATAAAAAACAAAATTGAAAAATTAAAAAGGGGGGCAAATTAAAAACATTTAAAATACTATTTCAAACAGTTCAACTACAAGTCCGTTTTCTATCTACTTTTATAATTCGTCTTCTTTCTGTATAAAACTTAGGCCCTGTCTATAGCTGTTGCTGTTCGGAATAAGAGAGCGAGAGAAAGAGAGAGAGAGAGAGAGCTGCTGCCATTTGTGAAGACTTATTTGAATTAAGAAAGTATTCAAATTTGTTTTAATTGGATTTTATTCAATATTAAATAATTTTAAGCAGATAAGGCACATGGAATAGGTTTCCTAATTTAATTTTTTAAATTGTGAGGGGGGATATGTGGCCCCTCAATAGTGGACTATCAAATTACTTGGTTATTGCGGGACGAATTTTGAAAATTCGTTTTGCATATGAGAAGGGACCACGAATAATTGATTAACAAACAACTTTGGCATTTGTGGACCAATTTTCAAAATGCTTTTTGTTTATGGAACAGGTCCACTTACATTTTTTTAAAATTGTAAGCCAGAGGTGGTTGGGGTAGCAAAACGACTACTTTTTAGTTTCAACTGAACGAATTTTTTGTCAATTCCAAAAAACAAATTTGTTTTTGAGTGACTTGAAGTTTTTGGGAGAAAAACACTTAAATGGCAACTTTGGTTGTAAGTCATGGATGCTGGGTTTCGAGAACTGAGTTTTTTTTACAATATTTCAATTGAGCAATTTTTTTTCGAAGTTTTACGAGTTTCGATAGGGATACAATTAATTTCTCCACGAATTTTAATGGCTTATCTTTAAAGCACTGATAAATTTTTTTAAGCACTTGAAGAAACTTTTTTTATGGACCTAAAATATAAGAGAAATAAATTTGCTATAATTAAAAAAAAAGATCAAACTTGAATTCATTCCATTTCATCGCCAGAAAGCAGAGAATCGAGTAGGAAAACCAATTAAACCAAATGAAATTGTGAGACATATTTTGATATATTTTTTAGCTAAATATTATTGGCGTGGTGGCCAACCCCATTTTTCTATGGGGACAACGTCACATCATGTCATTAAAAAAAAACCAATTCAGCTAAAATGAAAAAGATTTTTATTAGGATATACAGGCCTATTATGAAAATCACATGATTTAAAGTAATTTGTGGTTTTAATAACACTTGTGTGATTTTCGGCTGTTCTGCAGCAAACACAAGTGAACAGCTGATTTCCTAGTTTTGATTGTTTTGAAACTACAACATCAAAAACATCTATTGGAATTTTCTAAATTTTAAAGTTAAAAAAAAGCATAAAATAACCAAAATAAATAAAAACTTAATAAACAAGACACTGAGTAATTAATTTAATTAATTTATTATGACGTTTATTATAGAAAAAATAATAAAGTGATTTGAAAAGGTTGTTGAAAGATCACAGAATTTCAACAACCTTTGCAAGTTTCCTGCGGCTTGAGAACAGCCCCGACAGAAGCTGATTTTCTTAAACAGGAGTGGTCTCACATTCCGCTGTATTAGCCCCCCCCCCCCCCCAAATAGCATTAAGCCCCTATTGATAAATAAATAAGAAAAAAAAACAAATTGTCGCTTGAGATATTTTTTTTCGACTTGTGAATATCCACCACCGTTCGTTATTCTCTTGTTTAACTGTAACTTATCCTACATTATTACATTTCAAACAGGTACTTTATATTTTTTGTACAATTACCAATTTTCGGCATAATAGCAAAAGTGTTTCTGCGCAACTAAAAACTTAAAATATTTTTTGGGTGCCGGGCAACAAAAACAAAAACATGTATAAAATGAAAAAAAATTAAAGTTTCTGGCTACAAGGATTGCGAGCGCTGGCATGTGGGTGTATTGCGCGTACAATTATTCTTGACTATGAATTTCACTCTAAAACGCCACTACAGTTTTAATTGTTCTCTAATTCACTGTCCGTTTCTGTTGTGCTTTCAGAGTTAGTTCTACTTGCTCCAGTTAAGGCAACTCACCTGATGTGAAATAGTGGTGATTGAGGCTCCAAACCACAATCTTTACTTAATATGCCAGCACTTAAAGGTGGCACATTTCCAGTAAGGGGCGTATGATGATGATTACTTGGTGTTAAGACTCTGGCGTTAGAAGCTGCGTTGCCATGATGATGGTGATGGTGCGTGTGATGGTGAGCTGCCACAGCCGCAGCCACGGATGACGACGATAGATTAACCAGGGACGCTTGATGGCTGTGGGTATTGGAATGATGGGTCTGATGATGGCTGTGTTGATGATGATTGTGGTGGTGATTGTTGTGATGACTGCCATTCGAACTGCTTGTGTTGGTGGTGTTGCCGCCACCACCACCACCGCCAACGCCACCTCCTCCACTACTGCTGCCAGCACTATGAGAGTTTTTCAGATAAAGCTTTGGCAGTGTGGGACGTTGACGTTTTTCTGGTAACTTTTTACCCGGTATTGTTTCAATTGGTGGTGGCACTGGCTTAATGTCCTCTTGGACATGCGAGTGTTGATAGTGATTGACTACACCGCCGCCACCGCCACCGCCACCGCCGCCGCCTCCACCACCGGAGGTGGGATGATTGTGCGAGTGATTCTGATGGTGATGATGCTGGCTGTGATGCGGCATCTGTTGGCCAACCGATGATTGCAAATGATGTGGATGTGAATGTGGATGCTGATGATGATGGTGGTGGTGATGCTGTTGATGACTCTGATTGCTGCTGCTATTGTGACTGCTGTTGGTGTTTGTATATTTGTTGGATTCCAGACTACTGTAATTGTTGTTGTTGTTGTTGTTATTGCCACTGTTATTATTTAAACTGTTATTATTGCTACTTGTATTATTATTATTATTATTGCTGTTGTTGTTGTTGTTGTTGTTGTTATTGTTATTATGGCTGCTAGAATTCTGATTAACGCGTATTAGACTACAATAATTGCCACTGCTGTCCGTGTATTGTGACTTGATTGTGGGCGTTTCGTTAATGGGCTCAAAGCGCGACAACGCCTTCGACAGTGGCGTCAAGCCCCTCACATAATCATAGATGTGATCAATATCCTTATAGTCTTCTGATATTTCCGCGGGCGGTTGATTTTTATTATACGAATCACAGCTGGCGCTACGCTTGAGAATGTAACCGTTTTCCAAGAGGCCATTGGCCACATACGCTACACCGGCTGCTGATGGCAACATAACCACGGGTAATTTATTACGACTACTAAATTTCGAGTCCTTCTTCTCTTTCTCCGACAGCTTAATGTCTACTATTTGTAGGCGATCTCTAGCATCGCTGAGCAGACGTTGAGCTTTCTCGAGAAATCGCGTGTACTCAATAAAGTGTTCCAACTGATCCATATTCTTGGCCCGTTGCAATTTGATTTTAGCATTTAGCGGTACTGGCACCAAGTCATTGTCTTTTTGCAACGGCAAAGCAAAAATACGATCAATTTCAACACAGCCCAAAAGACGCATCTCCGGCACAAAGGGCTGCTTCAGACCCTTGGGCACACTGCCATGAACTAATCTGAAAGTGGAGAAAAATAATAAAAGTTAGTTCTAGGCGTGTTTGAAGAAAACTTTAATTTGGCGTTAAATTCAATCGCCATCTGGGGTTGTTTAAATTTCTTTTTTTCACAAATTCGTATTTTAAAGAAACTATAAGAAAGCAGTCAAGCGATCAGCAGCCACTTTGCAGTGAACATCGATGTATTTTTTTGTGAACCTCCCTAATACTTGGGCTTTAGGAGAGCTGAAATTATATTATTAACAGTGCAAAAAAAAATTTGAACGCCCGGAGACACTTTCGTGCAATAATTTTAGCCCTCTATTTGCTTTTCCCCTCGCGGGGAAGTTGAAAATAAACCAGCGTCCAGGTCGCTGTAATTTTAAAATACTTAAAAAATATTGTTCAATACATGATGACAGGAAGGTAACGTCGTGGCAAAAATCGAAGTACACTATTGCTCAATATAAATCCAAATAAGCGGAATGTGATACGAATAATCAGAAAAAAGAAACACCCAAAGTCTTTTTGATCGGATTTGTCTTTAACCCACTTGGAATGTTGTTAAAAACCACAGTCTCCAAATGTAGATGCATTAGGCCGTCAGTGGAATGCTTGGATGCGATTATATTTCGCCCGTATTATTTAATTAACCGGCTCCAGCAATAGCAATACTTAGAAATTTTGAATCAATTGCATGAATCTGTTGAACTTACCTCACAACAACTGGCATTCGTTTCAGTAGGAGATTCTTCACAGTGTGAACACCACTTATGCTGTCCTCCTTAGCTACAGGTGAAAACTTCGCTTTGGTATCGAGTGGCAAATTGATGATCTCATCCTTGATGTTTTTACACTGCAACACTTTGCCGTTGTCGTTCATGGTCGTCAGCATTTCGCCGGCATGTATGGTCCGACTCATTTGGGGACAACGGAATGTTTCGCGCACCAAAACACGACAATTACGACGCTTCGACAGCTCCAAAACCGATTCAATGCAACGCGTCGAACGACCATCTTCGCTCAATAGTTCAAAATAGCCGGGATATGTTTCAGGTATAAGAACCTTAGCACCAACATTTGTAGGCTTGCGACCCTCCTTTAGTTTAATGGGCTGCGCTAAAATCTGGTATTTCTTACCCGAACTCAAAAACAGGGCCGTACTTTGAAGTGACGGTGCCGAAAGGGTGGGAACACCAAGGTTTTGATGTTGGCCCTTGACAATCTTGGCTACAGCCGGTAGCTTTTGCTTGGAAAAGTCACGCAAATAAACGGGTGGCGTTGACGTGGAGTCCCCAAAACGGGATGCGGCCAATATTATTTGGCCATCAGTAGCGGCCATGTCGCGACTAAAGAATGATAACAGTTTGTTTCGCGCAACGTTAACATTAAATGTAAGTAAATTTCATGGATTTTGTGTGGGATCCGTATCACTAGTGCTGGCCGTCAAACCTGTGGATGATGGAGGGGTTTCTACGCTGGCGTTACTGTTCCCGACAAATGGATTGTTATTGGCGGCGGAAATGTCTATAGTTAGATTTTTATTGTGTGCGGGTGTGGGTAGCGAATCTGCTGCCTGTAGGGGTACTAAAAGGTTTGAGGTATTCGTTGATGGCGAAGTTGTGGTTGTTGATGATGTTGAGGTCAGGAAACGTGAGGAAGTTTGCAGGGCGTAATTAAAATACTGCATTCGGTTTGAATCTCAGTACTTTATGAATTTCCTATTTTTGTTGTTGGCTTATTTTAATGCGGGACAATATTTCCACGATAAATGTTTTTTGTTTTGCGGGATTGCTGCGTTTGTCCTGCAATGAAAAAAGAGAAAAGCCCAAATTAATGAATAATTTATGAAACGAATAAAATCAATGGATGGTGGCAGCAGCTGTACTGTCTAAAACCGTAAACAACATTTATTGCAATTCCAGTGCTGCAGTTACGTTTTGCAGCAGTTAATTTGGCAAACAGAACTCGAGCGTTACCACAAATCCCTTATGCTTTAATACGCTTTCAAAGCTAAAGCGAATTTAAAGCGAAAATAAAGATTTTTTCTTAACCTCAACTGGGAAATTCTGACAACAAAACTGACGTCTTTCATGTCTTTAAACGCTAAATGCTGTTCCCAAGAAGTGGGTTCTTTACATTTTTGTTATTTGCGATTTTCCCAAGTGAATCAGAAAATTCAGCGACATTAACAATTTTGAGATTGAGATCTTAATTGAAGATAAATTGACATTTTGATGTTAAACGCTAAAAAAAATGCAAATATTTGTTGCCAACTCTTAAATTATTTGCTCCCAACTATAAACGGCCCACAAAAACAAAAGAACAAAAACAAAAAGTGCTCTACCTTTAAAGACGCTGTGGAATTTTGCGTAGTGCTCAGTTTTTATTTCAGCAAAAATGATTCACAAAAGAGTTATTCTGGTTCACTGTTCAGATTTTGTTTTCTTTTTTTTTTTTTTTTTTGAATCGAAACAAGTTCTCGGCAAATTAATTATATGCAAATTATTTTTAAATGCGATGTTTAAGTCATCATTTGATAAACATTTGCTTTTTTTTTTTGCGACATGATTTGCGTTTTTGTCGCTTGTACGTAAAATTAACTGAATAAATGTTTTTAATTATTGTGATGTCTTTATTATAGTTGGATTAATAACAAATTGCATAATTGTAAATTAAATAGCATTTGACGTACATAAATATTCATATACATACATACATACATACATACATATTTATGAATGTATGTATACATGAATATATTTAGTTGTTGTTGTTAACATGAACTGTTAAACTGAAACGGTCATTTATATAGTTATTTAATATTATATGTATAATAATTATAAAATATGGTTCAGTATTTTTGGCAAAAATCAATCTGAACTGCTGTCTGTTCAAAAAATAAGGTGAATTTGAAAATTTCATTTCATTTTGTCAAGTCCAAGGTCAGAACAATAGAAACTAATTAAATTCCCAGCAATATCTAGTGATACGATTATTGGCGAAAATATGACTTTGTATTGGCGTCGTAATCTAGACGTAATGAGAATTTTAGGGAAATTTCATCCGGACCAACGCAATGGGATAGTTGTTTTGGACGATTTTAATGTAAAGTGTAATGGTTTGAAGGGCGGGTCCATAAATCCGTGACAGGCAACTGTTAGCGTACTATACGTCTAAATTTGAAGAAGCTGCGTCATTTAGTTTGTATTTTGGGAGGTACTTTCTCACACAGTCGCGCGTTTGTAGAAGAAACTGGAAAATAGTGAATTAGGAATAAAAAACCCATCACTCAAACCAAGGCTATGCTGGATAAATAGTAGGGGGCCTCTCTACTAACCCTGGTAAAGCAGTGATTTACAGAATTTCGATGTGACCGCACAAGCTTGGAAGATGCCGAACGTTCTGGGTGCCCAGTTAAGGTCTCCACAATAGAAACAGGTGAAAATTTTCACTTTATGGTTGTAGCCCATCAGAGATTGAGTGGAGTGAGAGAGACTGTGAAAGTCATAAGCATCGCACATGGTTCAATAGTTTCGTTTTTGAATGATCACTTGGGTGTGAGGAAGCTTTCGGCCAGATGAAAGAATGATCTTTGCATTAGGCTACGAATTGCTCCGTCATGCGCCCTATTCACCAGATTTAGCACCGAGTGACTATTTATTGCTTCCAAACTTAAGGAAATGTCTCGGCGCAAAGGAGATCTGACTCCTACGACGAAATCATCTCACAAACAAATACCCATTTTGATGACCTCTACGAATCATAGTTTTTTGGAATAACAAATGAAAAGAAATCCAAATTATTCAAGTACAGGGAAAAAGCGAATGAGAGCAAATTGCCTGAAATAGCCCAGTAGTAGCAATTATTTGTCCCGTTTTATTCCCCTCTTCCATAGACTTCTATAGATACAAGAATTATTGCCCTCAAATTGCCCTTAAAAGTCTACTTACCCTCATTATCTAAGGCAAATATTAGACCATGAAGTTATTACCATTTACAGGTCACGAATTCTAGACGAACCCATTCTGGCACGTGTGTCTTTCGGTGTCTACATGGACATGGAGGACTTGACATGTGACCTCAATTGTTCTTAAATGTAAAATATTTCGAACACGAATAATTTATTTTGTCGTTTCCTCCCCATAATTTTAGTAGAATATTCAGAATTCTTGTTTTATTCTAAGACTGCACCGGTTCACATGTTGCCTGGAAAACGATATGGCTGGGGGCATTAATTGTTTTGGTCCCGGATTGCATGCTAAGCACACCAACTACATGTAGTGTTAAAGGGGCTGAGCTTTGTGCCGCCTTGTTTGAAAGCCGATTCACACAATATGTAGGGCGAATTTCTTTGTGACAGCGTTTAAATCCAGCTTGATTGATACCTGCACGGCTATTTGCACCCGATTTAACTCTGTGCACAATGGCTTGTTATGTATTTTGGAAACAATAAAAAGTTTTGCATAAACTTTGTTCGATTTAATGATTAATGACATGTCATTTTCATATGTATGTATGTATGTATGTATGTATGTATGTATGTATGTATGTATGTATGTATGTAAGTGTTTATGACAGCTGCCTGCTATAGCCCAACTGCGATTCTAATGATTTACTACTTTCCAAAGTACACAGAGCTCCAATTTTTATCTAAGTAAAGCTTAAGTAGTGAGGCCAAAAACTTAGGCCCACAGCACGTTGAGTTGAAGAAAGTCTAAAAACGATGTTCATATCAAAACATTTTTTGCTGCAAAGTTAAAGTTTTCTACCCCAAAGCACACAAATGCTACAAATATTAATTAGTTTGAACAAAAACCCACGTGAATAACGACGCTGTTTATAAGAAATTTTTTATAGTATTTTGTAATATTGTACATATATAAGTATGTAGATAACTTAAGACACGTTATTTGGCAATGGAAGAAATACGTGTACATCTAATAAATATAATAATTGTAGGCTTAAATGTGTAGAAGTACTCGTAGTGTTGGCCAAAGTAACAGAATCGTGGAATGTGTATGCGGCATTATGGCCAGGCTGGTACGAGCACAAACTCTGGTGCTCACAATGAGAATGATTTGTAGAGTTTTTTCTTGCAACACAAGTTACAAGTTATAGGTTTTTTTTCTATTCAGAGTTCTTGTCTAGATTTAATACACTTGGCAAAAATAAGGTTAAGTCAGCATTGAACAATAGATTATCTAAATTTCAATTTGAATTTTTTAACAAAATGAAACAAAATGTTCTTGGCACCATTTTTCACACACATTTTATTATATTCTCCCAAACTGTTTGCTGAGTGTAGTGGCACAAACATTAAACAGCATCAATATGTGGCTCATCTAAAACAGTGCAATTCATCTGGGCATCTCGAACATCATCATTGCCATCATCATGCTGGGCAATCGACGCCGTGAAGAAAGTGGCTCCATAGCGCAAAAAAAAAAAAAAACAAAAAATAAACCTATAAGTTGTACTCAAGCATCACGTTTGTTCGATTTATTATGGTCACAAGGCAAATGATGGCAAATAAAAGTCATTTATGTTTTTATACTTTTGCTTTGTTGCTTTATGGTTCACATAAATAGTAGAAATACCATCATAAAGATGTCCCGCTTAAAACATGTATTATTTCTTATAGAAATTGGATAGTGTGGACGGACAGATCAGAGGTCAAACAGATTGTGATAGCACATGCAGGTACTTGAGCCTTTTATTAGAAATGCTTGAAATGGGCTCCAGCGCATCTATAATAAGCAAAGGGCAGAAGGTGTTGCACACCAGTTCAGAGCAGGACTGAATAATTGTTTTCGATCGTACAGAACGTATGTGAAAATAGGTCAATAATGGATTTTGACAGAAACTGTCATACGAATTTCATACTCAATTGAGCAAATGTCCTAATGAATTTGGTTCTTACCAAAAAAAAAAAAAGTTTTCCCTACGTGAGATTTGCCGTCAAACGAGTATTAAATTAAAGACAGTGTCAACCAAATAGCGATCAGCTGTTGGTCGAAATTCCATACGAAATTAGTGGTGGCCATCTCAAAGCGGATTTAGACGGTTACACAAGTCGGACGATAAGTCAAATTTTTGAGTAGAAGACAACGGATGGTATCGCCTAAACTTAATATGTACTGAAACCATACAATATAGAGAGAAAATACGGATGAAAGTTTTACAGTCGTACGGCTCTCATCGTTTTTTTTTTTTTAAATTTGTCAAATTCCTTTTCACATCATTACATCAGGGATGTATTTTTATGTAAACATTTTAGTTTTTGTTTGGGTGTTTTACAATTTTTAAAATACGGAGATAATTTCATAAGATTTTCTCTTTGGTTTTACATACGACTTGTATTACCGCCCCAATCCCCTTTTAGTTCGGACTTGAAACACAGCCTACACTGCCCAAATATCAAATCAATCAAAAATTATGCTTCTTACGCCGAAATGCAATTAGAAAAAGACAGCCAGTAGAAGAACGTTGTAAGTTACAGATAAAATGATGTGAATGGAATTGTCTAGAGGAATTGATAAGTGTAGCGGAGGCACAAAACGCAAAGTTTATGGTGAAAATTGGAAAGCCAATAAAACTAAAGTGCTAAGAAATAATGGAAATGCGTATATGAAAAGACAAAAAAATAAAAGCTTAGCTAAACAAAACGCTTCAGAGCAGGTAGCACGGACAAACGATTTTCAAAAGCCACCAGCAATGATGCTTGAATAATGTATTAGAATAACGTTTTAAAATGACATGGCGCTTTGGATATAAAACGTTTTTCCACTAAACAAATTTTTCACATGTTATTTTCACCTTGAAATTTCTGGATTTATTTGCATATAAGTAAGTTTTTATTATTATTATGTATGAAAAGCTAAAAAATATATCACCCAGGTTCTGTAAATCACTTTTTGTCAAAAAATCGCCAAAAGTGTAGTGTATTCGTCTATTTTGTGTTTTAGAAATCGCTTAAATGGTTTATAAAACTTAATTTCATTTTCAAATTGTTTCTGCCGTTTTTTCCGTTATAGTTTTAGTTCTGTAAATGAATTTTTGTTGAAAAACAAAAAAACGTATTTAAAACAGTTGGCCTTTGAGAGCACGAAAAAAATACTTTTTGAATAAATATATTAAATAGTTTGTTGTAAATAATTTAAATAAGTTAAAAAACGAAATGTAATTAGTAAATAATACGTCAAACATGTTGGCCAGAATTTTGGACACGTTACTCCTTTCCAAGATTACTATCATTTCCAATCATTTGTTGTGCGCTCCCCTTTCCGAAGTAACGAAGTGCCGTAGCTAATTGTAAAATCACTGGAATGCTTGCTTCGACCACTTTGGTTGATATTTCATTTAACAGCATCAAAAGGCCTTCTTCATTTAATCTAAAATATTCTATAAATCTTTTTCTTCGATCAAGATAATTTTCACTACAATTTTAATGGTAACTTCCGATTTCTCTGGTAGGTCAAAAGGATGGGAACGATCCAGAAGTCTTCTCCTCTGCATCCTTTGCTTTCGTTCTTTTTCTCTTTCCAACAGATAAATAGAAATAACCGCAGATTGGTTCATATTAGTAGTTTAAAACACGTTAAAGCTACTAAAAATAATTTTGCCCAGAAGTTTAAAATTTCGTTTGTTAATTTTTTTAATTGTAAAATGCTATTGTTAATAAAATATGAATATTCACAGTACAACAAAGTTTTGTTTTTTCTTAACTTGTTTCAAATAACTTATCAAGACAAAAAACCGCACTATAAAACTGTTTCATACGATTTTCAGAACACAACAAAATCGGTTATGTGGAATTAAAATCAATTTCACTTACATTTCGTGGTGATATGCAGAACCTGGCTGCATATGTATGTATATTATTGTGCCTTTAAAAAAAATGGGGTTTTCTTCGTTAGAAATATATTATAACTTGTCATTTACAACCTTATTCGTGGCTGTGTTTTCATTGAAAACAAACAAAAAATGTTGCCAGACACTTGTTATGGTTGGAGCAACATGCTGCCAGATACATTTCACTTCAACATTCCAGCAACAATATTTCACAAAACTTAATTTTAACTACTCGATACATACATACATATGTACATACATACATAAATTAAAATGATCAAAAAATAAGTGGGGAGATGTTGGCCAGCAGCTTTTTTTTTCAATATCACCACGATTATGAATGTGGTGATATTGATGACAACCTGAACAGTTGAGTTTAAATCGAAATGCAAGAGGTCATAGTTTAGTGGCCGGCAATAGTGCTGGTCTTGATGGAAATGTTTTTTTTTTATCTTTTTATTGTGGGCATAAACAAGGATTTCTTGACCATATTGTTGTCAGCACAAGCACAAGCACACACACAAACACTTACATACATACTTATGGGCAAACACGGCAAAACTGTTCATGTCCATATTTGACGAGAGCGAACATAAAATAATAGTTTTAGGTTAAATTCTTCCCATCATTAGTTAAACGTTATATTATAGTACATATCTGAGTATGTATGTATGTATGTGTGTAAGTATATGTATGTATATCTAGAGACATACTTGCAGCTAAAATGTTAACATATGTATGTATTTATGTATTGTACATACATATGTATGTACATGCATGAGTCTATATTTTGTATAATATAAACTTGGGCACTTCAGCAACAACTACAGCTTGAGGACTTCAAGTGGTTGTTGTAACACATTTATGTTCAGTACAATATTCTGCCTTAAACTGGATGATGCCGATGCTGATACTGATGCTGGCGATGAGGATGAGGATGAGTATGATGCCGGTTAAACATTCAACATTCAATACTTTCAAACTGAAAATCAAATATGCATGAATGTGCTTGCACTTCATTCTCATACGGGAGACTGAAATGCAACAGTATGTGTGCCGGTAATTTAACTTCATACAAGTAAGTACTTATTAAAAATAAAAAGAAAACAAAAAATAACTATATAAGTCCGTAGGTTTTGTGTATGATGTTGCTGTAGTTGTTGTTGTTGTTTATTCTCTAGCCTCATTTCATGAGGGTCTAAATGCTCCAATTTTCCTTTAGTTTTCTGTTGTGCCGTGTTAGGAGAAGAAAAAATAATTAGAAGAAGAAATAAAGTTTAAATTGCCCCAGTATCCAGTTACCAGTTTATTATTTCAATCTTCTTGTTTCTTTTCTTGTTTTATTTTTTAGATGCTTGTTTTAAATTAATTATTTTCTCATTTGTTAAATAAAACGAATTCATTTTCACTTCGTTCTTGCCACAAAGTCCCAAGCAGGCTCAGGCTCGTCCATCGACTCTGGTTGTTTTTGTGCAACCAATTTTGTTGTTGTTGTTGCTTTTCTTTTTTATTTCTCAAATAAGATTGTTACGGCAATAATTTTCTTGTGAAATTTTCTTTTCATACTCACATACATATTTGCTGCCTTATGAGGCAGCTTGATGTTAAAGGAACTTTTCACTGGCAGCAGATGCAAACAAAAGTGGAAAAAGTGCGGCAGAAAAAACCCAACAGAACTTATTTCAACGTTATTTCTCACGCTCTCGCGTTATTAGTCTTTACAAGCGACAATTGCTTCTAAAGGGATATTTTTCTTTATTCAGCTGGAAATCTATTACACATTTTTATTTTTTGTTACTGTTGGTTTCTGTGACATGGCCGGGCAGAGGTGTAGCCAAAAACTAAGTAAAGCCACCCCTTTATTCTCAAAAAGATAGAAGTTGATGTGGAGTGGGAATTTACATTAGGCAATTCTTATTGATTATTTTGAAGTTGCTTTCTTGTGCACACAGCGCAATTCTTGTTGCTTGTATCGCTCTAATTTTTTTTTTCATCTTGTGTACGCATTTACATACATTGGTGCTATTTGCCGAGTACGAATCAGAAACTAAAACGAATTGAAAGTGCTGGCAGGTTTGTACCCCGATGCCTAAAAGTTAATCATCTCAGCTGAAAGAATTGCCTTATGTAAATTCTCACTACAATTCACACCTACGTGTGACGGCGACAATAACACTGATATTCGCTTTTTTAGTTGAATCTCTTATTTGAAAGCAAATAAAATCATGTATAGATTTCTAAAGCTCCGTTTAAAGTTTTTAAATTTATAGAAATTCATCTCTGGCTTATTTACTTGTGCATAGACATTTGGATTGTGTATTGATAATGTCAGAAAGACAGTTCACATAAATTCAAATCACATTAATAGCAGATCAGGCTGTAGTTACGTAAACCAGGTGGCAGCTCTACACCAGAATTACAACAATACAACAGAAAATACATCATGTTTGTCAAAAATGTTTAGATGCCCGTAAATAAATAAATATGACATTAACTGTCCATGAGAAGAAGAGTAGCAAGAAATGTGACAGCTTCCGTAGTGCTGCCATGTGGTAGATGTAACTACATCTCACTTCACTTTGAAGAGTGTCTTGTTTGGATGTCAAAATCAGTTGCATACGAATGCATGACATTTTATTTTTTATTTTATTGTTAATAATATATTAATTGTATATATATTATAGGTGATATGAAGGTCATGCTCTGTTACTAGACAGAAGAGCAGAAGCAAATGCTGGGAAACAAATTTTAGCCTCAAAATGTGTCAAAGTCCCATCCAAAGCATTTTTAAAAAGATCACTCCGTGTACAAGTTTTTTGTTTTCTAATAAATATAATAAACAAGAATTTGCAGTTAATATATTAAATTTTGTTTATACTTAAGTTTTAACTCAGTACTGAGCCAGTGATTTCTAACAGAAATAACAACATGGCAACAGTGTTAAATCATATTTGGGCGGCTTAATAATATATAATAAGAAGAAAATAAAATACTGATTTTCACTATTTGTTGGCAGCTTCCAAATTTATTAAATATATAGAGAAAGAGAAAAAAAACCTGCGTGTTTGCAACTGAATATTGCGCCAAACGAATTAATGGTCGGCTGTAGTGACAACTTTTTATTTCGACTATCGCTTCGTAATAAATTCAGAGAGAATACAAAAACTGTTTCTACTCATCGTTAAATTTTGAAGGAGATTTCTGTATCGAAAATTTTATAAATGCCACAAATTATAAAGTTTGTTTTGAAATTTCAATCAATAGTTTGATTGTGGCTAACACACAATTCTTCACAACAACTAAACCTTGTTGTTGTCGCAAAATGTTGATAATCAATATACAGTAGATAAATCTTTGTCAGGGATGTGGCAAGTAAACGACTAACAGCCCATTTTCAGCGTCAACTACGCAACTGTTTTGATCGTGAAGACCCTGGATGCAGCAGAACCTACGACAATCATAAGTTATGCGAAAACGTGAAATTTTTCCAGCTACTGGACAAAAGCTGCTGCTGCTGCTGCTGCCGTTTTTCCATCTATATTCTTTCCCCTTTTCGTTCCTTTTTTTTTTCCAGCTGGTAACTGTTTTTCTTCCTTCGTTTTGGCATTTTAGCCACTTTGATACTTTCAAACATTTATTCGTGTTGCAAAAAAAAAAGAGAGAAAAGAAAAAAGAAGGAGAATAAGGAAAACAAAAACCAAGGAAAACTTTTAAAAGAAAAACTTTATTGTCATGGATACAAAGTGCTGGCAGTTGTTAAATTACTTTGTTTCTTGCAGGCTGTTTTTCTTCTGTTTGTCACTTGCGAAATTTATCCTCCGATGTTTGAGTTCATGTCATTTATTTGATGACACAATTTTATGTCTTTCGCCATTTGTCGTCATTTGTGTACTGCTTCCTCTTCTTCTTCGTCTTCTTGTTGTAGCTGTTACTTTTCTGCTGTTTCGCTTTTAGAACGTTCGAAAAATAAGTGGTTTAAACACAATTTCGATTTAATCAAAAATAGCTTAATTAATTTGTGACATTCTAAGCAGCAGATGAAGTGCTCAAGCAAACTCCTGCACACACACACACACACACACACACACATACAAATGTATTGAATTAAAACAACTTGCAACATGGAGTCGCTCGCATACATGACGACAATACACTCGTTCGCAGTAACATTTTAAGCCTGTCGCCAATGCGACATTGCTGCTGCTGTTGTTGTTGTTGTTGCTGTTGCTATTGTTGTCGTTGTTGTTGTTCTTATTCCCGTGTTAGAAAAGTTTAAATTTAAAAATTTGCCACATCTTGCCGTACGGATGCATGTACGAGCACATCCGAGTATAATGACGCTGATTGTTAATGAAGGTATAGACAGATGGATGGTTGGCTGGATGGATGAACGGTTAAATGGAGAGATGATTGGCTGTTTGTTTATGGATACAAACATCCATCCAGGTCTCTTTCAGTTCGTTGCCATATAAAACTGAGTGTGTGAAGTTTCATCTCAGGCCCAAAGTAGCGCGGTAATCGTTATTTGTTTAATGTTTAACAGAAATTACAACAACATCAACAAACAGCCAACAAAATTCACTCCTGACGATGTTACTTCAGGTCTACTAGTACTCCGTTTATTGGCATTAGGTTTTTTTTTTTGCTTGTGTTGCAGCTGATTAGTGTGATTTTTTTTTGCTGTTGGTTCTGTCACCATCAACCGCTGAAAGTGTGTGCCACAGAGTAAACGCTTCTTTTGCTCGTCGGTGCTCAGGCGGTGGCAGACGACAGACGGACTATCTGGCTTAAGTAGAAAGTGGCACGACATTTCTTGAGGTTTTTCTTCAACTCATTTAACATTCCGTTGAAAAGAAAAACTTCTTATTAATTTTTCACACTATTTCCGTTCTTGGCTTTTCTCAGCTAAATATCTACAATATGTAGTATGTATGTGTGTGTTTTCTTGTGTTAATATTATTTTCAATTAAATTGTTGTGCCAACTTGCAAAGTCTACTAATTAAAAATATTTTCATTTAGAAAGTCATTAAAAATGTTGCGAAACAAACACGAAAAAAGTGACGCAAAACAGAGCAATAAAAAATTTATTTGGCAAAAAGTTATTCTCAAAAAAAAGGCCAGTTTAGCCTAATTTTTACACATACTAATAATGACAGTAATATATATAATAATAGTAATATATAGAAATTTAATTTTCAATATATCTTAAGCCTGACTAAGTCCATTTGGCGCACTTGCCAGTGACTCAATACTGTCAACATGTGACAAGGCTGTGATATCCGAGAGCGGCACATAACTCCAATCCCGTTTGGCAGCCATTGCCTAAACTGTAAGGGAAGATCATGAAATCCCGCAATACCGTACGTAGCGCATTAGGTCTTAAATACCATCGCCTGTCTGGGTCCTTACGAAAAGCACAAATCTGTTGCAAGAAAACAGCACTGCGAGGATACACAGCACCATAAGTCGATCACTACTTCAGTATCTATCAGAGCCGGCAGGTTTTAGACAAACTAGACACCTCGGCCTATGATCAACACCAGGATGAGTCAAGCTATACCAGGGGCCTTTGATAAAAGTTTAAAAAAAAAATCCATATTCGTGCTAATAATACGAGTACTACTGCCTTGCGCCAATATTGCATTTACCGTTAAAATAAGGAAATTTGCTTAAATATCGAAAGTGCTCTGCTAAATTTTATTAAAATTATTTTGATTTGAAAGAATGCATTTTTGAAGACCGTAATCATACATGAATTTTCTACAGTTTTGATTCCTCTATACCCCCAACAGCAGAGGGCCCACTTTGGAATGCTCCAAAGCCCTACCGGAGAGCATGTACTGATATACAGAAAAAGTTTGTTTGATTCAATTAATAAATTGTTTGAATACCGTATTTGAAATGGAAGTCACAGATTCAGCCGACAATTTTTACAAAAACAGGTGTTTAACGAAAAGCGCCAATTTTTGTTATACAATAAAAAAATATGGCACTTGAATCCTTTTGCTTTCTAACAATTTCCAAACAAAAATATTACTGACTCTAGTACAGTTTTTCGCATTTGTTTCAATACACATAAGAGAGAAAAGTTGTTTGTTGCATTAACAAAAATAATTATTAATTGATTACTTTTTTTACTATAATTTTTTGGGCCTGTTATTAAATAGGTTATCGGCTGTATATAAATAGTTTATTTTAACCTGTCAACTGTCACGGGTAATCAACAATCGTGATTCTGGAAACGAATTAGATATGAAATTGATTTAAAAATTTGATGTTTGAAATCATTTAAAATCAAAACGAAATTTCTAAGAGAGATACATCAAATCTCTCAGAAATGTTTCAATTGTGTGATAATTTATTTTAACTTATTAAAACGTTATAAGGCTATTAAAGATTTAGTGATATTTGTCTATTAACGCGTTGTGCAACTTCTAGGAATCGCTTAAGAATGAATGACACGCGGCGCAGGGTAAAAATTACGTTTGCGTAAGATTTTTCCACGAAAAGCTCTATGGCTGCCCGGTTAAGAAGACGTCCCTTATCTAGGTAATGCAAAAAGCTTGGCGCCCTTGTTTTTCAACTTTTGGCCTTCTCTGTTGCACCGAAGCAGCAAAGCCTGCCTCAACGCGCCTTCAAATACATAAGAATTACAAAATAAAATAAAAATCTTTATGTCATCTACAAGCTGCGCTCATACATTCCAATATAAACCGACTTTAGCCATTTGCTAACATTCGTTTAAATAAAGAATGCAAATTATAGAGAAACATTTAATCAAGAATATTTTATTCGGATGCAGCTGCTGCCGCCAATGCCACTAACAACAACTCCATCAGGCAGCGGCAATTATGAAATTTGGAAAGTTCTGACTGACTGACTGACTGACTGACGCCATCCGAGAACATTAAATGCCGCTAAATGCTGATAATGGAACTCTAAAAACAAACCAACAAAAAAAAAAAAAGCGATTCAGCCAAGTTATTTGTGTCACACAATTAGCGAAAATGACTTAAAAACCACAACAGCGACATAAAAAATATGTGGAAATTATATAAAAGTATTTGACGAGTTTTAAACACGGATCGCTTAAATGGCCATAAATACGAACAAGAGATTAATCGTCAGATACATATTAAAATTTATTTGAGCGAGAAATGGTTACAAGTGTGAAATGAATTAAGAAGTCGGAAACTTTAAGGCGGCAAACAAGAAGAGGAGCTTCTTTTTCACGTGAAGATATCGAGGTGCGATAGATGAAATATTTTGTTCTCGTTTCTTTTGCAAATTATTCTGTAAAAGATTTCAAAACATTAAAACGGGTAAAATATTGTGGCACTATTTTGCGGCAGGTTATTAATGAAAGTAGAAAAATGAGCAGCCAAGTTTTTTTTTTTATTTTACTCAATAAATTTGTGTAAATGAAAAATTGCTGGACGGATTTAAAAGAAAACGCTTCGTTTATACGTGATCTGGAGATGGCAAATCCTGCATATAATTTGCAATTTATGCAAAAAAAAAAAACAACCGGACTCCTTTTGGATGGATGAAATTAAAGCACTTAATTAACTTAGACTTAAGTCTGGCAGCCTCATTTTGGTTTTAAATATTATTGTTGAGCCTTCCAGTTTGTGTTCTATTTTTGAGAACTTAATAAATTTTAATAAGGAACTTTTTGTATGTCAAAATGTTCACTTTGTTCAGGTGAATTAAAAATATATAAAAAAATTTTTTTTTTTTTCTTTGAAATAGTCTGATTTGGTGATCGGCAACCCTGTACATTATTTTCGTTAGCAAAAATGGGGTAATATGAATTATTAGATAAAAATTAAACCAGAAATGTGCAATTTTAAGTGCTTTTATTTAGCTATTGGCGGGACTATCGAGAGAAGTTGGAGCACGAATTTAAATTGGCGACTTCCGATTTTGAAGGAATAAAATTGGGTTAAATGCTTAAAACCTTATATCGCTTGGTTATGGTCCTTACTCACAACAAGTAGCGCTGCAAGCTGTCAAAAGTTAAAAACAGCTGTTTTAAAGGTAAATGAACAGAATGGGTAGTTGCACTAGTCGCTGTAGTGGAAGCTGAAGCCCAATATTTGAAATCTTAAACTACAACTTCTTTATTCTGCACCAGCCTTAATCTGTGTAAGTATGTTTTGTTAAAATTTAGCGTTGCCACCTTGTAGGCGAACATATACTTTTTACCAGCAGTTTTTCGAAATTGATTGAAGAAATCAGAAAATGAAATGTCACCCCAAAGTGACAAAAATATATGTATATATGGGCGTTTACAATGCAAAAGATACTTTATTATCATAATGGGCCGAAAATAGTTTGACGCCAGCCTCGGAAAACACTAGAAAATAAAAATCATACTTCTATAGTACAGTTTGGAAAACTGTTCGGAAGGGGCATTGTTATAATTAGGATGGTGAATGAAATAATGACTAAGGAAGTGCATATATCTTGATATTTGAAAAATCTTATTGCCCACCATCGTCAAAAAACACGTTTTTATTGATCCGGATAATTCGAATAAAATTGATTACAAATACTATCAAAATAATAGTCTGAAAAACAAATTTTATTCAAGATAAATATCCAAAAGTGCTGTCATCAATTTTCGAAAATTTGTGGGTTCATCTAAAGAAAAAGGAAGGAAAAAGTTTGCCAACGAACAAAAACCGAAAATTAAACAGCAATGGGCAAATATACCATTAAACTATTGTATAACATTTCGCAGCTTGTTTAATCCCTGTGAAGAAGTCGAAATTGCTTCGAGTTTAATACTATTTGCTATTGCAGGACTCATATGTCGTTTGCTGCGTTTCGTGAGTCCTTCTTTGTTTTGCTTGAGGTTTTGTTCTTGTTCGGCTGCCTCGAAGCTTTTGAGGATAAACATATCCAGCAAAATTTTAATAAGTTTTATTTTCCAATATTCTACAACAAAATATTTTAAAATTTGTAAAGTTTTTTTTTTATTAATTATATTGACAAAACACACGTTTGTAAAAAGCTGTTTGAATAAAATTAAAAATAAATAAATATTTGTCTTAAAAATCAATAAATCTCTTGAAGTTCTTTTTATTTTTCTCTGTGGGCAAAGATTTTGTTGACAAACTGTTTTACAGATTACATTTTTCCAAGTAAAAAATAACATTAAAAAATCGCTGTCAAAAAGGGAACATTTTTTGATGACTTGAAAAACTCGGATTCTTTTTCATTTTGTAGGATTTTATATTTTATATATTTCTTTTCAGTATCGCATCGCAGCATGGAAAATGTTGCTTAAAATGAAATACGATGAAAAGGATAAGAAACCATAAATGTCGTGCGATGCATTATTAATATGTTTCTTTGTTAATAAATTTCGTATCGTATAGTTTTTGCTTTTCTAGAATCTTCAAGTATTTGTGAGCGACTGTTCACATTTGATGATGTATTACACATGTTGCTCGTATGAAAGGTTGCAACTAACAAAAAAAAAAAAAAAAAAAAAACAGAAACAAAAACAAAAACAAGAAAAGAAAAAAAGCTCATGAATATGCAGAAAATAAAGCAACACACCTTTAAATGCAAATGTTTAGAAGTGGCTGAACTCGAAAATTACTTAGAGGATATTGTTGCACAACTTTGGACTATTTTTTACACTAAGAAGGCATAAACAGACTAGCGGGTTAGTTTGGCTTATTCGGCAAAAGCTGAGCATTTTCTGCATCCAACTGGGTCTATACGAGGCAGGGCAGGGCAGGGCAGGTCAGCTAACTGTGTCAGAGCGCGTTGCTTCAATTTTACCCGCCAAACAACTAAATTTTTGAGCCGCCCAAACTTGGAATTGATGACTCATCCTCTGTAGAGTTCTCTAATTTGGCTCCCAATGACTTCTTCTTGCTTTCGAACATCTAAGTTAAGCTGCGTGGTCAACGATTTACAAGCCGCCGAAAAATCATAGTTTGGAGGTGTTTCACCAGGAATGGAAAATCTACTGCAAAAGTGGATCCATCATCAAGAGGGCAGTATTTTGCAAAACATTTAAGTAATTTTTATTTAAAAATCTCTGCTATTATTTGCTATAACCGAAATATAAATAGTATCCCTCGTATGTAGCATTTTTTGCATCAATTATTTTGGTGTGTTTTTGTGACGAAAAAAATAGTTCTTTTTTATTATTTTAAAATTTTATGGTAATATTTTTGGCCAAGTGCCGTAGGAAAAGCGCGAGAAAAGTCTCAAAACTAATTTCATAGTATGTTTTTCCAAAGTTATAGACTCTCTAGCCAAAGCCGATAGATATCCTAAGTTGCTAGTGCTTTTATTCTGCGGTTTGTTACAATTTTAATTTTAACAATTTTTTTTTTTAAATAAAATAAAATAAATAGATAATTTTTCAATTTTGATTGTACCCCCCCCCGAAAATATGTATTCATAAGGAGCAGAATTAGAGACGAGACAGAGAGAGAGAGAGAGAGAGAGAGAGAGAGAAAGAGAGAGAGAGAGAACATGGTGCTATTAATTATCTTCAGCAGTGGCATTGCCGTGTTTCTTTAGCCGACTTATAAAACGCACCACTTCGAATACTGATGCCAGAGCTGGCATTAATATTCATACGTTGATGGTTTTAAGTGAGCATTTTCTTTTACGCGATTTTTTTTTTTCGTTTCGCGAAACAAGGAACGAGCCGTCGTCATACGTAAAAGCCTTTTTATGGAGTACGTGCTTGCAGCCTGATGTCTTTTTCTTTGTATTTTTGTTTTTGTTTTTTTGCTTCGTCTTGTTTTTGTTCGGAGCAGCCGGTAACGATGGCTGTGTGTAGATGGTGTGCCGATGGTGGCAGTGTGGGTGTTTTTCTTTAGCTAAATTTTATAGACCTGCAAGAACATTTCAGCAAAATAATCTGGTTCGTAGTTTTAATGTTTAACATAAAAACAAAAACAAAAAAAGAAAATCAGCAACATAGAAAAAGGAGCCAAAATAACATTGAGTTAAAAGTGAAAATGTTGGTAAGGAATTATACAACATTTATAACAAAAAAAAAAAGCAGAAAAAAACTACTTAAACGTATTCATGTGCAAACCCCTGCAATAATGTGTGTACGAGTGTGCATGTGTGTGTGTGTGTGTGTGTGTGTGTGTGAGTGTATGAAGTGAATAAATAAAAAAGTATTCATTTCAACATTAATCACGGTTAAAGAGGATTTGGCACACAATTCATGATACAAGATGTTGGTGATTTCATATACGAGTATATTTTTTTGTTTGTTTTTATTAAACTGCCACATGCAACACAAAAAGAAACAGGAATAATAACAACAACAAACCATAAAGACCCTGCAACACAACAAGCCAGACTTTAAGAGTTCTGACTTTTTCCCCCTTTTCCTTGGCAAAGTTTTGTGTCGCTGCCTCAAAACTATACAGGTTCACAATGCGCTAATACTTCATGCTGGCAAAAGTGTTTTAACAATTTTGTGTTGCGTATGTAGGTATATATGGTGGCTTAAAACGAAAAAGGCCTTAAGTGGCAGACGGCACAAAATGATTTTGGGGCAATTGGCTTGACAGTTAATAAATCTTCTACAAAAATTATTTCACATAAATGTATTTGGGCCAGAAATATGCGAGCTAAAATGTCTGAATTTCCTGCACAGGATATACTCTGTATTGCTGTGGACATTTGACAAAACGTCTTCTTTCTACAGCAAAAACTGCAAGCTGTTAAAGTGACCAGTTAAAAGTTATTGTTTCGACAATCACAGAAATCTTATACTTTTTCTTTTGAACATTTTGCGATCTGCTTTGGTTTTCTTTGAAACTACAACCAACAAAAATAGATTTTAAGCCTAAAAGTCCTTTTGTCCACATTGTTTTAATTGAGTTAGAAAATGATCTGAGTCGCTTAAGACCAGACAAGTGGTAAGTTTTTCCGAACTTTGCTTTTGACAAAACCAGTTGAACTGAATGGCCATAAGCTGTTTTGTCAAATGCCAGTTCTAAGTTTTTGGTTTGAATTCTCAAATTATTTTCAATTCCCTGAAAGAATTGGGGAAAAATCTGACAAAGATCGATTAGTCGCTGGCATATCGGGCGTTCTAAGGGCAAAAGAAGTGCCTTAAAATGTTTTATTTAATTTAAAAATCTTGCAAAATTGTCTTATCTCGAGAGAAGCCATTTCAAGAAATGTCTACAGATTTCAATTATCACCTTCTTTTAAAGCAGACCTATAAATAAGTTTCCTGACTTCGATGAGGTTTTTATTAAAAAAAAAAAACAAAACTTGAGTTGCAGGTTTTGCATTTAAAAGTGTCTACTGAACAGAATATGCCTGTAATTCACACCATCTAGTGTCTTACGAACAACAGAATCTGTTGCAAGCAAAGCAGCCCCTTGAGGATATTTGGACTCCCCAGCAGTTTACAGCAAATACATGGTCCACTTCAAAATAACATTTTCCCCCCCCCCAATGACAAAACAAACTGTTCTGCAAACATTTCCAGTTAAATATTTCGCTGGAAAAAAGGAGAAAAGTCAGGTGAAAAGTGAATAAAGTGAAGATTATCTGTCTTGCCTCCAGCAAAATCCCCAAAAGAGTCTTTAAAATTTATACGTTTTTCCATTATGCTGGCAACATGTGGACTCCGCGCACCTCGTCTTGTCTTTTGACACCAATTTCGGATACCCTGTTCTGCAGTGAACTGTATTCCAGAGGCACTTGCTGCGCGCACTCGCATGCTTCACATGATAAATATCTGCCTAAAAATAAGAACAAGCCATCAAGCCGTTTCGTCCAATACGAAGCAAATACGGTTTTGCCTTGTTTCAGAAGGATATTTGTTTTATTTGAATTTTCAATATCGTCTGGCTCTAAACTATATATTTGTTTTATATTTTTGTGTAATCGAGCAAAGAAAAACCAGACCAACTTGTCCCCTGATCTGTCACAGTGTGTTTGAGAGTAAATATTTCTCGCTTTAGGCAAAGCTGCCGATGTGTTGTGTTCCGCTAATCCTCTTTTTCTCTTCAACTACGTACTTTATTCGAATAGGCACGAAACCACCTGGGCTCAATAATTAAGAATTTATTTAAAACAGGTTCGTTTTTCATTCCGCCATTTAAACACACCCTGTTTAAAAACACATTGTACTTATTTCGAGCTATTTTTATGCTTCATTTATACATGCCTCTAATACGCCAGAACCCTGGCACTTCACACACTTTCTGCATGACATTAATGATCGTCTCCAGAACGAACATAACGACAAACGCACACTCTGTCTGTCCATTCGAACTTTTTTGGTTTTTTGTTGCAAAAATAGTCACGCATTGAAGAACATTTTTATCTGCTGCAAAGTTCATTTCGCACTGAAACACTTTGTTGTGATTAACGTTTTGAAAAGTTATTTCGACTGTTTTTCGATTAGCGTTTTAAGCCTTTGAAAACCGAAAGGAAACACGTCTGGAGCAGCGCATTATTAATTACTTGGTGCGGCATAAAAATGTTTTAATGTTGGTAGTCGTACGACGGGAAAGACGTTTAACATAAATTACATATTTTGCCTATGAGCGGCTCGATCGAATGTTTTAGACGGTGTTTGTTGAAACAACAACAAAAATAAAAATAAACTAAAAAAAAAAAACTTTCTAGACTTAGGGCAGTGTGGGCGGTGTTTCTAGTCGGCGTTACATAAAACATAAAAACAAAGTTTGTTCAACAACTGAAGTACGAGTATTTTGTGCCAGCGTTCTTGCACATGAGCACAAAGTCTGTACAGATTCTTATATATATATATGGATGTGTGTATATATGAGTTTAAAAGAAACATTAAGCATATGTTTGGCTAAGACATGCATTTGCATGTTTGTATGTTTACAGGGTGTGTTTTTGTTTTGAACATTCCCAAAGGAAGACTTTTCGTTTAACTGCATTCAATTTCAACAATTGCTTAATCGAATGCCGGTTTGAGGAAATAGGCCATAATGCGGTTTTAATTTGAATAATTAAAAGTTACACCCGTTTAAGGTTTTTTTGCTGTGGAATCAACTTTGAGGTTTTGTTGGTGGGTGGTAGTTTTACGCATTCTGCCGGCATAAAATTAACTGAAGCGTTACAAAAACCTACATTATGCCTCCGATTGTATATTTATATATGTTGTGCGTGAAAATGTTAATATGTGAATATTAACAATATTAAAACAGAAGCAAAAATGGTTGGCAGAACTACATACATTCGGCGACTATCAATAATTTATTATTGTATATGCAGAGGCCTGTATTTGAATAGGATTCATTAATATGGAATGAATCTCTTCAAAAACAATTTTTGCTGGTGCATTCGTTGCGTGCTCTGAATTGGAGTAACGGTGTACGGAAGGCTTCCACCTTATGCTTTCACTTTAATAAAGCTCCCAAGACCTTAAAGTCCTCGTAAGTTGTTAAATCTTTTATGTCAAGTCTTATTAATGGTATTCGCAATATAAAAGTTGATCCAAACAAAATGCACGTTGTTAATTGTGCGTCACACTTTAACGCTAATTTCCACATCTTCAGTTTCAGTGTTGGACAAATTCAATCACACAATTGAGCAGCGCGTTCAGATTGTTGAAGCCTTTTATGAAAATGGGCGTTCAAATCAAAATGCATGAAAAATTCCATGGCCGTGTTATCTCACGTCGCGACGTGGCGATGTTAATTGGCCGCCACGATCCTGTGATTTGACACCGTTGGACTTCTTTGTATGAGGATATTGAAAAGAAAAAGTGTGTGCGTCATAAAGCCCAGAACAATTCAAGAGCTAAAGGATGAGATAATTCGGCACATTAACGAAATTGAATCGCAATTATGTCTCACAATCATATTGAAAATATGGAACATCGGATAGAGGTGTGTCAGCGCAGCCGTGGCCGGCCAAACACTTGACCGATATTTTGCTTCACTACATAATTGTCATAGATCCTTCTATCGTAATAAAAAAATAAGAAATTTATTATTTTATTTACAATTAACATCGTTGAACCACCAACGATTTAAGTGCCACATCACGAGTTAAAAATTAGTGTAACATTTTTTGCGCACAATAAAAATGAAATTAATAAATAACTTACGTTTGTCGTAATCGAGCTTTAACTTTCCCGTTTTTACACTATGACACTACGTTTCCCGAAAGCCATTAAACTACAACCCTGTTAACAAGTCTCTTACAATTTGCTGTATTACAATTCTAGCAATTTTTCGAATGTCAAAAGTTGGATAAATTATTTTATTCGACATAAAAGAAAAGTTTATTCAAAAGTTATGAAAACATCTGAAGAGTCAGTATTTTATTTATGAGACCCATTTTTATCTAATGAAAATAATTTTAGATTGAAAATAATCACAAAATCAGAAAATGGTAAAATTGCTGGAAACAAAAACGTAATTTTATATTCAAATATTCGTATTCACGAAAACCTCCAGGCCTTGTAATTGATTAAAGAAAATATACTTGAGTTTCCTTTAATCTTTTACAAAACTGTCAACGATTTCGTAAATCGTAATAAACCTGATTGAAGCTGCTAAATCTGGAGTTGTTTGAAAATTAAAATTGTGACCAATTATCAGTTGTCAGTTTTTGTAAAAACAAAAAAATATGGCAACATTGTGTTGCCTCTCTGCTTCAGAAATTTTAATATTTTTTAGTTTAAACAACTACAGTTGCCAATAAGAAACTATTAATTAACAGATTCATTTTGATTTTTATAGAAATTTTTAGAAAAAATTTCAGAAACCAAAAAATTTAATTTAACATAAAAAGTTGAAAAATTTAAAATAACTGGGAAGTACAATATTTTATTTTAATAATTAAAGCTGAGATATTAACGGAATTGTAATAGAGTAATTTGCGTTGCTGTAACTGAATTGTGTTGTGTGACCGATAGAGTTCGTTTGGCTGCAAAATCGGTTGCTGTAACGGATCAGTTGTTGTTCCTGAGAACAGAATTAAGGACGGATTTTTTGAAAATGGCTTTTCTATGTTCACATTAATGTATTATTTGAGTTCAAAAGTCTTAGACAAATTTTTGTAGAAGCAAAATACGGTTGGCTGACAAACGATACAAAAATTATTTCTAATATTTTCTCAATAATTTGAAATATCTGAAGGGAATTTGGAATTTCACATCGGAGTCGCTTTTTAAAACAAATTAATGTTATTCATTAATTTGCTAGGCCTTAAATTCGTTTTCTTGACTGGGACCCACATGTACCCAACATCCTGCTAAAACCGACAATAAAACATAAACATTTTTAGCGCAGACAAAAGTTTAGTTTTGAAAACACATCATTCCCCGTTTGCGGGAGTTGCGGCAGATTTTCTTTGAAGGGGCTTGATAAAATCTTTGTCTTCCAACCGGTTGTTAAGCTGAAGTTCACAAAAAATAGAAAAATTAAAAAAATTGCTTTCTAATTGACTAATTTGAAGCTGTCAACGACATTCAAGTTGCAGTCCATAGAAATTGTTGAGAAACCTAAAGTTTGAATTTAAAACAAAGAAATAAATTCATTAATATGCAAAACAGCGTTCTGATGAAAAATAAACTACTTGGTGATATTTTTCTGTGAAAGAAGAAACCAGAAACAAAAACCAAAAATTAAAGGAAAACAGAATCGCCGTTTGTACTCGTATTCCCTTCATTAAAACAACATTATTTCATACAAAATCATTAATTATATGTGTTTGTATTTCCAGCGACATGCCTTTTTCAGTCTCTATTGCTGACCCAGCGGCTCTAAATTAGGATTTTTAGAGCCAATTTTATTATGAGTGCTGCTTCGGCTTCATTAAGCCGCTTGTTCTTCTTATTCAATTATCGCTTTGATTTTCCTTAACGCTTGAAAACAATATAAAACTTTATATGATGTCTTTCTGCTGCTTAGAATACATAAATTTTTTCTCATTAAAAACCTTTTCAATAGTTTTTTATTGGCCATAAAACGAAATGTTTCGTCTGGCCCCTAAAAATGACTCTCATTACAGGAAGTACCAGAAAAAAGTCACACAAACACAAACAGCACCTTTAAACTTGTACAAAATATGAAAACTAAAACTAGACAAACACTTCATAAATATTCGTAATTTTCAAACTCTTTCGCCACGGAAACATCATATGGGACTTAAATGTGTCCACCTCTTGTATCGGGGTTATTAAATTCTAATGTTCAAACAATGTTGCGTCCAACTAAAAAAAAAAAAACAAATATGCCAAAAACATGAAAAAGGAGAAACAGAATGTTTGTTATGGTCTTTTAGGTCTGGCTGATTGGCAGAGCCTTGTTGTTGTTGTTGTTGTTACATATTTCTTTATTCCAAATGCCAGATACTTAAACGGTTGTTGTCATCATGGAAGAGCTGAAGTGGAAAGACAAATTATTTATACTCGTAGTTCTAAATTTCTTTATTCAATGAATCGTTTCGGTTGCAGGACGTTTCTGGGGTTCATTCAATCTTTAACGTCTAACGAACATTTGTGAGTTCAATCACTCATTTCATATTCTTTAGCTGTTTTTGTTCGATTTTTTAACACCTTTTACGACTATAGGACACTTATGGAGTTCTTTCCTTCTTTAAGTCCAATAAGTTTCAAATAAATATTTCGGCTATAGGGTGCCTATTTCTAAGTCGAATCAGTCTTTAACATATTTCTTTGGCTAAAGGCTGTTTTTCGTGATCCTGTCTATAAGTTCAATGAATTTTCAACACCTTTTACGACTATAGGACACTTATGGAGTTCCTTCTTTAAGTCCAATAAGTTTTAAATAAATATTTTGGCTATAGGATGTTTATGGGGTTGCCATTTGTGAGTTCAATCAATCTTCAACACATTTCTTTTTCTTTAGCTGTTTTTGTGCGACTTTTGGACACCTTTTACGACTATAAGACATTTATGGAGTTCATTCCTTCTTTAAGTCTTTAATACAGGGTGTTTTTGGTGTTCCTATCCATAAGTCCAATAAATTTTTAATACATTTTATGACTATAGCGCGTAGCTGGAGTTCTTGTCCGTAAGTCCAATGAATCTTTAATACAAAATTATGAGTGTTTCTGAGATTCTTGCTGTTAATTAAGAAAAAAAAAATGAACTGAGAGATGAAGATCTATTCGAAACAATATTCAGGATCCTATAACCTTTTATTTATATGAAATAAGACAATCGATTTAGACATGCGAAAAACGTCTCTGTACTTTTCAGAACAAATCATTATCTTACCCTCCAAGTTTACGCCATTTATTCTATTCTTCTACGATTCAAGCAAATACTCAAATTGTTAATTGGGAATGAAATTTGAACAGAGAATGCAGGATCGTCTACGTGGAGCTTCCGCACTTTAACGGTTTGACTGATTTTTCATTTAATTTGTCGTGACAGATCTTTATGGATGGATAAAAGATTTATATTTTACGCTGGCAACATTTCTCTGCTTTCGGAGCGGAAGCGAAAGTTCATATATGATTTCGATTAATCATTTTCTTCTGAAGCCTTCACTAAAAATCAATTGACATCTTTGGGTGAGCCATTATTGCGGGGCGACAAACGCAGGAAGCGGCAGGAAAAGCTGCCAGCTGCCTGGTGATCCTTATCGGCGAGGTGTTGTTGCCTTGCAACAGGCTCTTTTTATGAGGCCAATGTACAGAAGAAGTTGGTTAAGGCCTGATGTTTCTTATCCTTCCTTATCTACCTGGCGCGATGTACCTTGCATGCCGCATGGGGCGTTGCTGAGCCTTCGACAAGTTTGATCCAGTTGGGTTGCTCTATCAATTCCATAATCTATACATATGTATGTATGTATGTATGTGTGATTGTGACCAAATGAGATTTTACAAATAGTGTTTGAAAAAGATTCTTAGCGTTCGAAATTCTGGCGCACGTACACGTTCGATATGATGACAAGTACTAAAAAGTCCTTTAAGAAAATACTACTTTTTCTCTAATTACATTAGAATTTGCGATATCTCCAACTAAACGTTTAAATATAAATTTTTAGATGCAAATCTCTTTTCTTCTACGAGTTTTTCAATTGCAATTGCAATTCCAATTCCGATTCCGATATGAATGAAAACAGTCTTTTATTAACCTGCCAATAATATTTATAATTCATTGGACGTTCATTGAAGCCCATCGGATGGCTAAAGAATAAACACAATGAATGTCGTTGTTGGTTTTGGCGTTGTTGTTGTTGTTGTTGCTGTTGCTATTGTGCATTCGATTACAGTTTTTTTTTTTTTTAATTTTTTTTTAAACAAAACGTTTGATTCGTACATATTTCTTCTACTATTTCTTTTGTTTCACCTGATGGTCTGAAGTTTGTGTATCGAGTTTTTTTGTTTTCAATTTCTTTTACAACGAGTAACAGTTTGTTGTGCGACACTTGCCTTTTCTGTAGGAACACAAAAGATTCATGAGGAATTTTAAATGAGTTTTATGAGTAAAAATATTTATATACGATTTTCAAAATGTTTTATTGCTGTCGTCGTTGTTGTTGGTGTTGGTGTTGTTGGTAGCGGGCCTTTGGCCAAATCTGGCAACGAAAGTTGCTCGTACAATCAACCATCATGTTGCGCTTCATTGAAGAATTATAGAATTAATATGAAACACAAACATGAAGACACAATCGCCTCCCCATAATTACAGACCGGCCTGGCTGGGCCCAAGCAATGTTTGCCTTCTTTGTTGGGACTTTGCATTATGGAGTGGCTGGTTCCGTATGGCTTGGCAAAGCCAAAGCCAAGGGTAAGCCCTTCTCGGCCAAATGCTTGTTGTTGTTGTTGTATGAAAACAATGGGAAAAATGTTGCTGTTTGATTTCACTTGGACACATGTTCAAATCGGTTTTGTTTTCTAATTTTTATTTTCTTTTGGGTTGGGCAACTCCCAAAGTGGTCCGTCCGTCCGTCCGTCCGTCTGTCTGTGGCTTGTACTTGCTTATGTTTCTGTTTTTGGCGCAATCGATTCTTTTTTCTTATTATTTATTTGTCAAGTTTCTGTTATATATTTTTGTGGAATTTTTTTTTTTTTTTTAACTTATTGACCTTAAAAAGAAAACAGCCAGAAATAAGTGTGTCATATGACTTTGAACAGAGAATAGATATTTGAATTTGTTGTTTGTTTTGTCAGCATTTGTTATCGGCGTACGATTGTTTCGCCACAGAAAGTGAGTTGGGAATTCTGTTGCATTATTTATCGTTGGGATCTCGACGCTATCACGTTTTGAATTGTTTCCATTGTTTCGATAAAATTTTTCGGGATACATTATTTGGTGTCTCTCATTTTAAGGAAATTTATCTGTTTGTTTTTTCTTATAGTATTTTAAGAAAAATTAAAATTTTTAAGATATTCTGGCAAAACTCTTTTTTTTTAATACTTTTATATACATATTTTTTCCGGTAAATCATTTAAATAACTATTTGACACAAAAGTTTCATATGAAACAAAAAAAGGAAAATATTTTGCTTTAAATTAATTTTTTTTTTTAAACTGAAACGGATTCGTTAATTTTGGCGTTAAATTTTGTATGACAGTGCAAATACCCAGAGTATCAATCCGGTGATGATGAGGGGAGTTGTGTCGAAGAAGTCTAAAAATTTTCTTGATTTTTTTTTAAATTTTAATTATAACAATAATTCACCATAAAAATAAAAAAAATCCCCCTAAATTTAAAGAGGGGAAAAACCTATTTGAAGTTTTTCGGTCACTGCCAGAAGACGTAACAGCCTGGTTTTCAGTAATTTTTTTTTTATCAGCAGTTTCTAAAGCTCAAAAGCCCGCGCATGCAATTTAATAGTCGAACACATTTTCACTGCTTCAGCATTAATGGAAGAAACTGTCCCGAAATGGAATAACTGACCGGTTGCTGGTAAAATAAACTTTAATTATGTTTTTAACGTTGCACTACTAGAATGTATTTCCCGGTCCACTGATCACCTGAAAACGAACATGAGAAGTTCAAATTCAGTGCCACAGCCGTTCAAATTAATGTTATATCTGTCTAGAACGATTGTTATGGACAATGTCATGACACGAACTGTCACATAATGACGTTTGTATTAAATATTATGAGTTGTGCAACGCATTTTCTTAAAAACAAAAACCGATTTATAAAAACTAATAAATACAACTTTCGAAACAAAATCTAAACAAATCTGTAGCGCATGGAAGACAATAATTGGTTTCTTCACAGCTGTCAGTGATTTATGCATGAATTCTGGCTGAGATTAATGGAAATTCGTCAAGCCCTTGGATAATATTAAGAATAACGCGAATCATTATTAGGCTTCAGCTGCGGTTCTCTTCTGTATTATGCAGGTTTTTCAGCGCTGCTGGTGTTCTCAATTTATTTGCACTTTATTGTTGAGAAGTCCGCCATCTCTGACAAAAAGTCTATTCCGTTCTAAGCAGCAATAAAGAAGCGTCTTTAATTCTTCGTTTTGATTATTAAGGGGGTTTTTTTTTTTTAATAATTCCTTCAAACATCAAAACATTAAAGCAAAAAGTTCTCAATCGATTGGACCAGTAATTTTTTAAATGTTTTAAATATGGACGAAATTAGAACTTGTTCAGGTGTTCTTTTATAAAGTATTTCTGTAAATATATATCGTTATAGAGAGTTCAAAATAATGTATTATCAAGTGCCTGAGTTTCTTAAACAATTTGGCGCATCAGCAACTTGTGCTCATGAGAAAACTACGGACCATTTGTTTCCTTTCTTTTAATTATGGTAAGACTTTTTGGTTATTTATGTTTCATACTGGTTTTGCTGGGAAAGAGGTGTCGAATTCTGTGTTACTTTTTGTCACGTTTGTTACGTTTGTCACGTTTGTCACGTTTGTCACGCTTTTCATGTTTTAAGGGCCATACGAATAAACTATGTCCAGCCCTGAAAATCCGAAAGACTTATTTCCACATATTTTGTAATCCAGCCTAAAAATTAGCACAAGATCTAGAGCGTCCGATAAGTCTCGGATGTTTTTCAGCCGCAAGTCCAACAGACAGTTTGCAACATTTTCATCACCACAATAACCAACTTGTGACAGGGCAAAGAAATGGATTCCCATTTTACTGCTCTATTTTATGTATTTCATCGCTTAACGCACTTTTGTTGAACACTTTTAAGCGAAAATCATTTCTACTCAGAACCGGAATGTTTGATTTTAATTGAAATGGTTGGGGCCACTTTTTGTTGTTTTTTGTTTGTTTAAATAAATAACTGTTGGTTGGTTGTTTGTTTTGGTTTTGCAGATTTTTGTTTTAAACAATTTCTTATCGTTATTGACATTTGATTTTTAATTTGTCTGGCTTTTCGGCTTTCGACCAGTTTGAAACCATCACAAAGTAAAACGATTCGTTTGCTGTGTTCGATTCATTCGATTCGCGGTGCTGATGATGATGATGATGATGCTCATCAATGTTGGTGGTTTTATTAAAAACAAAAGAAAATATCGAAACAAATAAATTGAAAAAAATTCAAAATAAAAACAATTCGCAGATTTTGGTTTTGTATTCATTGAAGTTATTTCGTGCGATTCGGTTTATGTTGGCTGGCTGGTGATTTTCGAATCATTTCAAAACTTATGTTAATTTCATTGCGGTTGTATGTGTGTGTGCGTGTGTGTGTGGTCTCATACATAATTTCGGTACAAATTGTTTCGTATAATTAATGATTATCGCTTAAATAATGTGTGAATTGATTGTTTCGATTTGTAGGCGTAAATGTAAATTTCAGTTTATATTTATTTGTCCCCTTGATTAAACTATTTATAAAAAAATATTAATCAACGAAACTGTTGAAAAAAAACAATTCAAAGACGATAAAAACAGAATTATGTTTTTTTTTTTATTAAAATCAATTGTTAAACGAAACAATTTCGAGGTTGTGTTTTTTTTTTGTTCTTTCAATAATTTGTTAGAGTGTAAAGCACTCACAGCTGGGGATATTACAGGGATTTCAAGAAGTTGGGTCTCACATGGGTGCCCTAATTTGTTGCTAGAAATTGGCGGCCAAAACTTCTGCATCTTGTTGCTTTGGCGCTACAGTGCGGGGTAAACTTGGGCCTTAAGCAACAAGTCCTCTAATCCGTTGTCCCACTGGTTCGGAGTCGAGGTTTCGGATCGGTGAGGAGCGGCCAAAACTTGTTACCCGGCACGGCCTTGTTTTTAAAAATCTTCTCCGGAAATCTCTCTTTTTTGGCCCTTAAAATTATTTGACCGCTGGAAAAGTTCTGCCAGACGTGCAGAGTTTCCCGAAACTAATAATCTCAGATATCTAGTAGATTCGTTTTTAAGTAAAATCGAGGAATGAAAACGAAGGCTTTGCTATAAAATTTTGGGTTTTTTTTTACTTGAATTGTCATTAAAGAGAAAATATTTTTTTTATCAGCTTCAGTTTTAAAAATGATCAGTCACTCGTTTAAGTCGAGGTGAAAATGTTCAAGGGAAAAAGTTGAGGGAAGCACCAAACCCTGGAATATGTCAATAGAAACTCGCAAACGGCCTGATGTGAAGAAGCTCAGCTGTTTCAAAGATAAAATATAAATTTTGTTTTTGTGTGTTTTCTACGTCGTGCAAAGTGACGCTACAAAAGCGCCATTAGCAAAGCCCCAGCTCTGGTTATTCACGGTTGTGCAAGCAAAACAAACAACTCAAGCTTTATGTTAAAATGGCCAAATAAGTCAAATTTAAAAAAGACATATTTTGATTTTGATTTTTTTCACAAAATTTTCACATTTTTAAACTCGTTTTTATTGAAATTTCGTTTTATTACACAAATTAGTCAAGTGATTACTTGAGTACTTCTGAGTAATGTGGAATAGTGAAATAGTGTGACAATGTTGGGTAAGTGCGATATGCTAAAGGACAATTTGCACTAAAATCCGAGTAGTTTGTATTAAGAGTCCTTAAAAGCCTCAAATAATGGCTCGAAGTGGGACGGGTGTGAATAGAAAATGTCGAGTTAAAGGCGAATATTGAAATAAGACTTTTTCATTTTCGGAAATTTTTTTTCGCAATAAAATGTTTCATTTGGTCATGGTCGCATTGATGTTATTGTTGTTATTTTACTTGGTGGCCGAGCCCCCTCAAATGCAGGGCATTGTACCAGAACTAGGTTTTGGGCAGAAGGAAAGAAGTAGTTGGATTTCGCGATTCTTATATCTTCTTTCGGAGTAGAAAGATGTCTGAACTTAACTGGTGTGCTGGTGCAAAGTGTTCAGTGCACCCTGTGACATCAATTAATCCAACATCCCCAGCACGGCGTTTTTGTTTATGTTCTATCTTGTATTGATATAGATTTGTTTGCTGGGTTAATGAGTGCTGGTATTTATTTATTGGGTATTTTTTGTGCTACTGTTTTCCGTTGAATGTAAAGAATTTTGGCTATTGTTTTTTTTTTGTCGAGAGTCTTTGGCAGGAAACGAACCTGCGACCTTTGGACTCCATCGAGGCACTCCTTGTCATATACAGGTTCCAATTTTAGCGATGTTCGCCGTGTAGAGATGTATGTTTATATTGAAAAGTGTAAAATTTTGCACTGCTGTTACCAGATTTTAGCTCTTGACCTTGATGTTTCCAATTCATGAAATATAAATAGTAACCATCGTATTTCGCTCCCGTTGTGCCAAAAAGTTCATGGAATTTTGTTTCATTGGATTTTCTTATCTTGTGGTTAGAAATTAATCTACAACTATAAGAAATTGCTGCCTTTACGAGCATTCAATGGACTTGATACTAAAAATGTCTTGAGATCCTTGCACACGAAATCCATTAAGGACCTTCAAAGTTTTAAAATAAAACTTAAACTGCCGTTGAGGCAGGTGCACTTGAACAGGTCTGCTGTTGATATCGCATATGACTACTTCCAAAAGGACGAGTTGATCAAGGATATGTTGGTTTGGCCAAGCACTGAGTGTCCTTGTGTCCTTAAAATACCATTTTAATAATTTTACCACCGTATTCACTTAAATTTTTCGTATATATTTTAATAATACGGACTCGTAGCCAGAAACAGGCACGATTTTGAAACCACTAAAACCGAAAACGTTAAATTTTTTATCATATAATTTTTATCGAAATTTTCCTACAACAAAATCAAATATTGGATTGAATTCAGTTTGATAAACAAACAAAAACAATAATAAACTAAACAGAAATAAATGATGTCATTCGAACTATTTTCGATTTAATATCGTTTTTGGATCGAAATCAATTTTCGCTAAAAATATTTTTTTGACTTGTTTTGGTGTTATTTTTTCTCAGAGGTGTAATTTTTTTTGTTCAAATCCTGAATATTTTTTATAAGATTATTTATTTATTTTTGAGTTTATTATCGTTTTCTGTACAGCACGATGCATCTCTTTGAACAAAGTATTTAATTAAAGTAATGAAAGTGTTATTAGTACGAGCGGAAAACTGAAAAAGTTCGTAAGGACTCTTGTGTGACTTCATAGATTTGAAAATAATTTAACAACAAACATTTTTTCTTAATATAATTTAGAATTGATGTTTAAAATTATGTGTCTATTTGGCTGGAAATTTCTGAAAATATAATTTTTCCCAACGAAGTTTATGAGAATTTTTATGGGTCTTATAAAAAACACTTCAAGGATTTCTCGCAGTGCCAGAATGTTACAAAATTGATTAGATAGTTGGAATCTTTAAGAACTCGGCCTTCGAAAAAGTGCTTTAAAGCACTTTTAAGCAAAACCTTTCCAGGCTGAAGTGTTTCAACGAGTTTTCTGAAATCTAAATTAAGACGTTTTGATTGCAAATAAATCTTAAACTGGACACTCAAATAAATCAAATCGAAGTCAAATACATGCATTTTTGTAGAAAATATAAACGTGTAATAGCACATGACTAAAGAACGATAATACGATTAATATTCAGTTATGAGGAAACCGGTTTTGTTGCGAATATTCTAATTACTTTGAACTTATAAATTCAAATTTAACCAATAATTGAAACAAGGTTGAGTGGGGAAAAAACCTTTCAAAACTACACAAAATCAGAACAAAATCAGAACATACAGACTGTGGGTCAAGGGAGTGGTGTCCAGTTGTAATGGCAAGTCAGTTAATTACTATAAACCATTAAACAACGGCCACAAACAATTCGCGTAAACTTTTCCCTTTCATTTTCAATGTCAAAATTTCATGGTGTGACGAAATTTTTATGTGTTTTTTCTTGAAAATTTCACCCAAATTCTTGTTCAACAGTTTTATTACTTAACACTGTGAATCATGTCATTTCGGTCTTAACGAAAAATAAAAAACAAACATATAGAAATTGTTTAAACAATGTAATACTTACAAAACAATAAAATGTATTCATTCATTCGTCGCTTTTTGGAAAGATTATAAAAATTTCGCTTTCATTTTTCAACTGGACACAGAACACAAACAAATAAAGTAAAATCTTAATATATGTTTTTTTAAGGTTTCTTATTTATTTTTTAATTTTTTTTCGCTCGTTGTTGTTGTTGTTTTTGTTTTGTATTTGTTTTGTTTAACAAATTAACACAATAATAGTACGGGGGCAGCTGTTTGAACAGCAACTGGAGCTAAAAATAACAACAGCAAACAGAATTTGTTAATAATATTTGTTCATCTTATTAGCACTTTGTTTGTATTGGACACTAAATAACGGTGAATTTTGAATTTTTAATGAAATCATATGCTGTAATAAAAAATAAGCAGCCAAACAAAGAAAAAACAACCAAAACAGCAACAACAAAAAAAAACATTAAAAAAATTATAATTGAACTTGTTTGGCTTTAATTTTTTTTTGTTTTAATTAAAGAATAATATTAATTTTTTGATGAGGCACTTTAAATTTATACTTTTTTCGAGGTTATTTTTTTTTATTTTTTTGGAAAAACTTTAAATTGTCCAAAACCCGCTTGTGGCTTAAATCTTTCGTTTTTCTGCAAGAATTTTTCATTCAAATTACACCAAAATTAAATAATTTTTATTCTTAATATTTCACTACATCTGCTGGTGGGCTAATTTATGTTTTTGCTTTCGTTCTTTTTATTATTCTTTCATTTCATTTCATTTCATTTCAATACGAGTCGAGTCGAGTCGATTCGATTCTTTTACCGCAACCGCAGCGACTGTTAAAAAGACACATTAATAAAATGGATTCTGAATGAAGACTAAACCAACAGAACCCGTACTGACATTAGCGTGGCTAAGAAAACTTTTTTCCAACTTGTTTGTATTGCTGCTGCTGCTTGTTGCTGCTGCTGTTGTTGTTGTTGTTGTTATTGGTATTTTCTCTCATTTCTTAAAGCGACGACAGCCACACAGTGACGACAACGACAACGACAACGACAACGACGACTACGTCCATATGACTACAAATGACTGCAAACACTTGAGAAATTTTTCAAGTTCTTTTCTTTTTCTTTTTATTTAGTTTTTTTAATTTTTTATCTTTCCTTTTTTCACTGTTAATGTCTACAACTTAAGCAAAAAAAAAAAAAAAAGTCATGTATAGAGAAAAACTGAAATCAAAGAACGTTTTATACTACAAGAAGCAGAAGATTTGTGCGTCGTCCTGTTTGCCCGGCAGAGAACCGTTTTTTTTTGCGTTGACTAAGAACAAGAGGGATGGGGGGCGGGATGAGGGGGAAATCCAAACTTGTTAACAAACGTCATTTAGACGAACGAAGGTATGCACGTACGTACGCTGCGTGGTCGCTGGTCTCAACTGAAAATTATACACAAATTAAAAATGTATTTTAGCCGATGGCTTAAGAATCAATGAAGCTCAAACTTCAGTCTGTGGAAATAAACTACACAACGATCAAGCCAGACTGGAGCGTACAGGCCAAGTCAGCTGAGCAGCTGTAAAAGAAACAGAATACAAAATAAAAAAACACTGAACACACAAAGAGCAACAATTCGCATGAGAGTAAAACCAGCGAGAGCCACAAAAGCTTAAAGCAGTTGAAGACTGTCAAGTGATGTCGTTTTCATTTCGTTTTATTAAAGAGTGAATTAACAAAATTTAAACAACAACTACTTAAAGCAACTCGTTAGATGGTTCAGCAGAAAAAACAAAAAAAAAAAAACACATTAATATTGATGAGACAGAGCAGACAGACGGGCCGACAGGCTGCTGGCCGCGGCGAATGCATTTCCAGCGTCTGCTGGCGTCGCTGCTTTCTTAAATGCTACAAAAATTTAACATTAACACTGTTCAGCTTAACAGAAACATGTTAATATTTTGCGGCAGCAAAATGTTGTTGGCAGACAGTGGGCCGGAAACAATTTTCTGCCCAATTATGCAATTGAAGCTTAAAAAGAGAATAATGCTTTCGTGTATGGTGCTTTCCATGGTGTGTTTGTGGTGATTGTTTTTATTTTTTTTTGCTTATTGTTCTGTAATTGCTGGCTTGATTACAAGCATCCAGAAATCCAATTCATGAAGATTTCACTTTAACGAATATGAAAAATATTATTATTACAGTGAAAAAGATGTCTGTGATGGCACAAAACTTCAATGTTGGTTTTTAAGAATAACTCATTTCATTAGTTTTTATTCGTTCGCATTTCTCCATTTCTCATTTTCAATCCATTTGCTTTTTTCAGCAGCATTTTTGCGCATCCAAAGTGTTTTCAAAGTATGAGAGAAAGAATAGTGAAAGGGTTAAAGCAATAATTTAATGTCATGGTTTGGCCAGAGGAACGGAAACGGCATTCAAGACTAAATGTGTTTTCGCATCAAAATGTTCGTGTCTGGACATCGAATGTTTGTAAAATTTCAGAACTCCCTGGCAGGCATATTTTATGATAAAAAAAAATGTCCTTTCAAATATCATAAATCTTTCATCGATGTATTAATTTACACTAGATAAAACAAAAACTATTTCTTTCGTATTTGGTTGGCCGTACAATTGAAATCCGAGCTGGGCCTGACTACACTCACGATATGCAGACTTGGTCGAGCCTTGGGGCCTTGATTTCTGGCATCTGATGAGGCACTTGCCGCTCCTCCAATGAGTTGCCGCATATCTATAGCTGTTGCCAAAAGCTGAGGGGCTTAAAGGAATGAGCATGACACCAGTGTGCCTTTGCCTCCCAGCGCTGGTCTTAGATGAGGTGATTAAAGATTCGTGCTGTAATTTTGCACCCACCCAAAAGTTTGGGCTGTTATTCTTATTATTATCCCAAAAGTATTGTTTGTGGCAAGCAAAATTCATATATTTTAGTAAGAAGCTGGATGATAGAGACCTTCAGCCAGGTCTTGTTAAGGTTTCAGGTCTTTATGGGCATCTCGGGCTACCGGCTCAGGAGCCTGGACTTCCTCGTCTGTCCAGGCAATAGCTGGAAATACTAGAAGCTTTTGATGTGTTGCGATTTAATATATTACAGGAAATTGTGACATGGGACTTGCAAGCCACAAACTGCTGCTGAGGTACCTTCTTTAGGGATTTTCTGGCTACCAGTTCAGGTGCCTCCGCCATCTAATCCCTCTTAATCAGTTGAAAATTATAAGCCACAATAAATCAGTTGTGTTTTAAAACATGTAAAGATTTTCGTCACAGCCCACTGTGCGCCTTTTTGTTGATCCTCTTGTGTTAAACATTTATTTAGTTTGCATCGTTGGCCAACATACATACATACATCTGAACATGTTCAAACATGACTGTGCATGATTGATTTTAGAAGTTAACAACAACGTTTCGTACAAAGAGAAAAAAAAATGTGAACTAAAAATTTCTTTGAAATCTGTTTTTTTCTTTATAGCTCGAAACATGCTAATGAGTCCATTAATACTTTTACCATTTCTTATGTTTTAATTGTTTGGAAAAAAAAGTGAAATGATTTCAGTTTTTGTAGCAGCACAACAACTGATGAAACTGAACCAAACACCAAAATAGTGTTGCTGTGTTTCGTTTAATGTGGAACGAGTAAGAAACACTAAAATCACTTTTGTTTTATATTAAACGATCTTGCTTGCTTTTTAACCCGGTTCCAATGAATTCTCACTTACTAACAAAAAAAGCAGTGAAATGACTATCGATACTGCATTTATTGTGTTAATATTTCAGTTTTCTGTTTTCCAATTTGGTTTGTTTTTGCTGCTGCCTGCAACGACTGTTACGATTTCATTTAATTAAATTCTTACCTTTTCTTTAAATGTGTATCCGGTAGCTGCGTTGTGTTCGCCGAGCAGTTCTGTAAATAAGTCCAAAGAGAAGAAGAAAAAAAAAAACGCTTAATAATGGCATTATATAATTTAATTGGAAAGAGGAGAGAGTATGAGTTGTGTGTGTGTGTGTGTGTGTGCGTTTGATACTGACTTATTTTATTGTACGAGTTTGTTTCTCAACTCTTTTGTTTTGGCTTTCAATCAACTTTGTGGAAGCTATAATTATTTTATGTCAGCCAGTAAAAATATTCTGCACATTAAATATTTTTATATATTTAAATACTGTGTAATTTATTTAACGCCTGCAAACAGGACAAACACAACAACAATAACAAATTTGTAAATTAAAATTTGCTTTCGCGGGTATTTCATGCTCTGCGCAATTGTTTTAAAGCGCTTCTTCTTAATAAGCATTTCGTATTCTTTTTAAATAAAGTCAAGCTCTCGATGTGCGCCAGCCATCAGCAAAGTATTTTCTGTGGCAGTTTGCCATAACAGCTTAAGTCGAATTTTAAAATTTGCAAAAAGTGCTGGGAATTTGATTAATTTGAGCAAATATTGCAGCTTTTGTTGGGCAAAATTCTTTTTGCTTTATTGTTATTTATTGTTAAATGCAGTTTTTTCCCTTGAAATATTTGTCAAAAGTTTATTTTCGTCTTATCTGGACTTAACGTGTTATGACAAAATGCCACAGATTTGTGAGCAAAATTCATAAATTTCTCTATATGTAGATTTGGTTGGCAAAATCGTTGGAAACTTTAAAATGACTGGGATGAAGGATGGGAATTCGTTATAAAATCGATCATATCCTGAAAAATGTCAGACGTTTAAGTGCACAAGAAGAAGTAGGAAAATCTCTTTCCTAGAGCTGCATGTGCCATGTCTTGAAAAGTTTTAGCTGGAAAACTCATGTTAAGAACATGAGCGTAAAAGTTAAATCCTTTAAATTTGCAGTTTTGCATTTCGTCGCTTCATTTGAGTTTGAAAGAAAAAAATTGTTGAAAAAAATATATATAAAATTTCAACTTGAAATCATGTTAAATTAAAATAAAATTCATGTTTGTTGTTAGACGTGAAATCAGGTGAACTGAAAATTTGCTTTCTGGTGGCAAAATTTTCGTTTTTCGTTCCGGCAAAGAGAAGTTTTTCACATGTTATAGTGTTTGTATAGTTTAAGAGAGAAACGGCAAACTGGCACTTGAAAAAAACTTACACATATTTTCTGAAAATCGCGTGTTTTCAAATCACAAAACTTCTAAAACCAAAAATATTGTTACTGCAACTAGACTAAAACTTTTTGTTATAAATTATAGGCTCAGGATCATATTGAACATTTTGAGGCTGAAAAAATACTAAAAGAACAACAAGAAATTGCGCGTTTGGTGCAATTTGTTTTTAGAAACCATGTGATTTTCAGAACAGACCTGTTACTTTACCGTTTGTAAAGAACATTAGCCAGGAATGTTTTATGTCTCCAAAAGAACCGAGTTGGATGAATAATTTGCCTATTTTCTGGCACTTTTTATTCCTGTGTTCAAAAAAATCATATATCTTTAATTATCTGACTATAAAATGGAGGTGTTTTAAAATTAAAGATTTTCCCATTTTGAAATATATTTTTGTACAAAAAAATTTTTAAAAAAGGGATCAACGTACGTTTCCATTTCAAAAAGAAGCAACGTTTTTTCATTGCTTTAAACTTGTTTCAAATCGGATTTGAATTCTATGTCTTATGGCGTTCAAGCTTAAAGGGGATACAAAAAAGTGCCACGATTCGAGTTTTGCTCAAAAAGTTAAATTTTGTGTGCATAAATTCAGATTGACGCGAGTATTAGGCACCAACTTTACTAGAGCCGGATGGGAAGAAAAAACCTTTTATCGCCTTGAAACTGGAATTTCAAAAAATATCTTTTCTTTTTCTGTGGCTCGGTAGTGATATCCACTGTAAGTCATGCAGATTTTTGAAAGTTCATAACTTTAATAAGGGAAAATTCAAAAATCAGTTTCACTCCCCCTCCCTGCCGCCTCCACACAACATCTTTCACGGAACTGCATTGCCAATAAAACTGTCGGTGTCGTGCACCGCCAGTTGAGGGTTTCAGAGTCACAACATCACACATGAGACTAGAAAGTTTATTTGATTTGTTACTTTTCAATATGCACGAGCATATCCTTTAAGGATTTGCATTGCAGGTAAACAGCTTCTCTGGCAATACATAAATATAAACATAAATTCAAAAAGAAACGAGTTGTGCTGCCACTTTGGGGTGAGAAAATGATTAAAGTGAATAAATTCCAGCTCTGCCAATATAAAATATTTTAAATCTCTCACCCAGCTTCTATATAATCTTTAATTTTTTATTTAATAAAAAATAAATAAACTGCTAATTTGTTGTTGTTCACATCTGGCTTTTATAAGCATAAATTTTCAATATTTTTTCCAATACTACTTTGATCGTGTATCAGTTTGATTTAACACGATTTACAAGTACTTTGACCTGTGTCTGTCTAAAATGCTTGTTCTACATTTAAAAATATTATTTTCATTCTGTTAAAAACCAAAAAAAAAAAAACATTGTATTTTTTCGCATATTAAATAAAGCCTGTGTTTTATTGTTTAGTGACAAAATCAGTTTATGGTCACACTGTTTATTTGGTTGTCCAGAACAACCACTCATTTAATTTAATTTAAAGTTTTATAGGAACCATAAACTCATAGTTTAAGGTTTAAGTGCTTCCAACTGTCCCCGAAGAAAGAACATCTCTATTAAAGATGTTACAGCTTAACTTTTTGTTGTTTTTATTGTCAAAACTTTTTATATAAAAAAAATAAAATTGTTCAAGTTGGCTGGCAGTTGGTCTGTCTGTAGTTGCAGCTAAAGTTTTTTTTTTTTTTAATTTTTTTCATGAGCGATTGTCTGCCTTTATGACAACTGGCCAATTAAAATGTATGGAGAAAAAAAAAGAACAAAACTTAACTTTACGTATAAAACAGAATTGAAGACAACAAAGAAGTGTTAAATTCTTTTTTTTTGTTTGTTTGTTTTTGTATAAAACTTTTAACCTACTTCCGCTGCGGAAAGCACGTAAATTAAACGGTTTTGTGCACATTTTGTTTGTTATCAAAGTTAAAAATATTTCTTTGAAAAACATAAAAATATGTACTCGTATTGCAAAAGAAAATTAATTATATTTTCTAATTAAAATAGTCAACAATAAAAAAACAAATACATGAATAATTGAAGGAGAAAAAAAAAACTTTGAAATATTTTGTTTGGATTTGAAGACGGAATTTTTGCGGAATCGGCAAAACACTTTTACGTAACGGTTTAGAAAAGAAATTACTGGAGAAATCAGTGCGAGCAACAACAACAACAACAAGAACACATTAATCAACTCATGTTTCGCTACGTGCTCATGGCAATAAATATTTTGTGAGAGCGTTTGCCAGATAAAAATTATTCCGATAAGTCGGCACACAAATTTCAGATATTTAAGTGTTTGTGATGACATTTTCTGCCACAAAATTAATTATCAAAGATTAAGTTCAAGAAGGTTTTTTGTTTGTTTTTGAAACAAGAGAAACAGAAATGGACTTTATATAAGTCCAGCCACTTTGTAGGAACAGTGAACTGGCAGTTCATACATATATGATTCCGCAGGTATTAGATAAAATGTCTATAAAGTGGTAAATATTACACAGGACAACAGAACTAATTTTGTTTTTGTGTGGCTTAAATTTCGCAGCCAATTTGTTTACACCTGGCGCGGCACTTCAATGCCCTTAAATCATTTTTCCTATATGAAGATTTTCCATTGAGGAGGTCACATCGTGTAATTCGAGTACAGAGATGGGAAATTTAAATTGTGCTTTAATTAAGAGATATTCAGATAATATGAAAAAAAAACTTCTTAACTCACTTCACTCTCAAATGAAAAAATCTGTACGGGCAACAAAAGTTACATAAATAACAAGGGATTCCCCCATTTTGCTACGGAGAAGTCAAACAAAAGCTGTGTGTGTGTGCGGTGATTTTCCAGTGTTAAAAACGAACGAAAAGAAATTAGAACCGTCAGTTCTAATCTCAAAGCAGACAAAGTGTTAAAAACATTGGTTCTAATTTCCGAAAGATGCGAGTTTCGCAAGTTCTAATTTCCAAGCGTCTACCGTATTACCAGAGAAAAAAGTTGGAATATAAATATTTAGTTTTTAAGACTCATTAAAAATCTAAATTTTGCAAATATAATCAAAACAAAAATTTTTGTGTAAAAACTCGATTATAAATAAATATTTCTTCTTAAGACTCATTAAAAATTAAAATTGGACAAAATCTTCAAAAATTGATTCCTAATTTTGAAAGTATTAGTAAAAAAAATATTTTTTTTTGCAAAAATGTTCGAACTTTAATATTTTTCTTTAATTGAAGAAACTGAATTCTTAACTTTAGGGAAAAAATAAATCAATAAATATTTGTAAAAAACTTCGACCATAAATATTTTTTCTTAAAATTCATTAAAAATCAAAATTGAACAAAATCGTAAAATGAATTCTTAACAATGAAAAGATTAATTAAAAAAAAAAGGTTGAATATAAATATTTTTTCTAAGACTCATTAAAAATCAAATTTGAACAAAATCTTAGAATTGATTCTTCATTTTGAAAATATTAACAAGCAAAATGAATTTTTGTAGAAGAATTCGAATTTAAATATTTTTCTTAAGTTGAAGAAAATTAATAAAAATCAAATTTGAACAAAATCTTAGAATTGATTCTTCATTTTGAAAATATTAACAAGCAAAATGAATTTTTGTAGAAGAATTCGAATATAAATATTTTTCTCAAGTTGAAGAAAACGAATTCTTAATATTGAGAAAAAAAATATATAAATAAATTTTTTGTAAAAAAGTTCCAATATAAATATTTTTTCTTAAGAATGAGTAAAAATCAAATTTTAAGAAAATCGTAATATTAATTCTTAATTTTGAAAATATTAGCAAAAAAATAATATAATAAATTTTTGCAAAAGAGACCTCGAATATAATTATTTTCTCTTAAGACCCATTAAAAATCAAATTTAACTTCAAGAAAAAATTTTTGTGAAAAAGTTTGAATATAAATATTTGGTTTATTTTAACTTTATACACAATTAGGTGGCAGCACCCGCTTTTACAAAAACTTGTTTTGACTAAAAATTTATTAGAAATTTTAATAGTTTATTTAAAATTAATAGGTTTTAATATTTCTTAAACAAATTTTTAAACGAACTGCGGAGAATATTTGGTTGAAGAAGTCGGGTTTCAGCAACTGTCGGACGAAGGCTGGGGCCCAAAATGGCAGAACGTGCAGAATGTAGAAAGAATAGTGTGAAGGCTGATTAAATGAAAAATTTAAAATTTTACTATTTCCCTCATAAACTTTAGAGTGCAGATTTGAAACAAACAGTGAGATATTAAACAAACTCAGTCCATAATAAGACAATTTATGTTTTAATACTCGTATTTTCGCTTTTCACGAACATTTTAAGCACTTTTCTAACGCATACAGTACAAACTCGATAAAAGCAACCGTTTTTGTACCGTTTTTTGTATGCAAAAGTTTTTGCATTAGAGTTTCTAAAACTGAAACTATTTCCAGTCCTCCCTTTTTTTATACATTTTATTTAGAAACTTGTTTGGAAATCGATTTTGTAATAATTTTTTTTTAAGTGACAAGATTTTTACAATATTTTAGACACAAACAATTTTATATATTTCTCGTAGTGTCTATATTGAATCCATATCCTCTGGTACATTTTCATTTTGGTGTAGCTTAACTGGTTGCAGTCCTTTTACTCAAAGACATCTGCAATTAAAGTCATTCTTCCATAATTTCAGCTCAATCTGCCGGCAAATGTTTTTTGGTTGCTTTTTCAGAATTCAGTTTTATTTATTTGTGGCTGATGGCAATTTAAATATTACTTATTGTTTTAAGACTTTTTACTGTTTCGCTATATTTTATTGCTGCTGCTGCTGCTGTTGTTGTTGTAGCTGTTTGTTTAAATCTTTAATCAATATATTTGTATCCAAACTGTGTATGATTTTATGGTTGTATAATGAAAATGAAAGGTTTGCATTGAGAGCAGAAAACAAACAAACAAAAAAAAAAAAAAAAAAATTAAAAAATTAAAATAAAAATAGCAAAGTTGAAATCATGTTGGAGCGAACGAAGATGATTCTTTAAACTTTTTATGGGTTTGTGTTTCTGTACGAGCAACAAACACTCCAGCCCAGCAATTGCAACTGAAGAAGGCCTTAAAAGTTCAACTGATGCTACCACGAGAACTGCCACCAATATGTATGTAGTGGTTGTTGGCTGTTCGTGTCTAAGGCCGTCATCATCATCATCATCATCAGCACCATTTTTCTACTATTTCTGTTGGCAACACAAGTTGCCGTAGACGTTGTTGCCGCTTGCGGTTGGTGAACCAAAACCTCGTCGTCATTTCGGTTTTGCAGAGTTCAGGATTATTTTTCGTCTTTAACGCAAATTGCACAACTCATTGTCTATTGCTGCTGCCTCCTATTTGGTTTGCTCGGTTTGGTTCCGTCCGTAAATTCAATTCACTTTTTTTTGTGTTTCATTTGTTTCATTTGTTTGTTTGCCCGTCCCTCCGTCTCACCGTCCCACCGTCCCTCTGTTTGTTTTGCATGACATGCAAAGTTCTATATTTGTAATTGTACGGGTAGATGATATTGTGTTTTTGCAGGAGCCCCAGAAAAAGGGGTTTCTACTTCTGTCTTTTACGATTGTTGTTATTACTTTTCTGTTGCCATTGTTAATTGAAGGGCTTTTTGTTGCAGCTAAAGGATTTATTTCTATTTGCTTTTCGTTTCTCCAGCGTTCACCAAAGCCACCATCATTGTGCTTGTGCTTTTTTAAACTCAGTACAGCAGAGACATAAATTGAAAGGGAGTCCGCGGGGGGAGGGGGGGGGAGTGCAATTCATAATATGGGTTGCTTTCATATTGGCTGGGAGAAAAATTCCAAAATTCCAGCTCCATGATTTCGAATAGATGCAACATTTTTTTGGAAATCGATTCAGCCTCAACTACATTCATTTCTTCGTTATTGACAGGCAGCTGATTTCTTGGCCACAAGGCGTCCCAGCTTCGTGGCCTGTAAGCAACACCGCTTTTTGGAACTGTCCACAGCTGTTTGTTGGCCTTAAGATCGATCGGTTGAGTAGCGCGGCAAATACAAAATGTTGCAGCCCTTGTCGCATCTTTGTCTTGTTTAAATTCGATATCCATGTCTCGATTTCGAACTTTCCGGCAAAATGTTCCCACTATTTCAACTCTTTTCGCCATTATGCAGCCTCCAGCACTCACTGATTCAACGCGAAACCTTAAAGTTGGTCTGACGTCTTTTGGTTGGCAACACCCCTTTCGTGAATCCGGCCCAAGACGTTTAATTTTCTTCTGAATTGCCAGGTAAAATGTGTGCCCAGACCCAGAAATCATGTGCAAACAATACCCCCACCCCCCTTTTTTAGCACCAGCTGACCGCGTATTGTTTCTTATTGTATCAGCGGAAACATAAATATTTTGCCTGGTGGGAAACTGGATTTCGGATTTGCACTGCATTTTTCTACTTTCTGCTGCTGAACATTCCTCAAAATACGCCATTCTGTGGCCTCAGACACAAAGTTTTTTTTTCTGTCTGCCAGGGATGGCAGTGCTACTCTCGCAACGTAACGAAATTTCACGGCAACTTTTACCTCCTTTCAAAAACTGGCGAATTTGGTGAAGTTTTGATGATGGCAGCGCACGAACCATATTTTAGTTAAAAAACAAAATAAAAACATAAATCAAAAATATTATAAAGCCAAAATAAAAACCGAGTTTCGAAAACTTCTGCTACAGTTTTCTTAGGCTAAAACACGTGCAGCTGCCGCAAAAAACCCCAGCAATAAGATATTGAAAGCAAATTTGCTATTGATTGAACAAATTGATTGTGTTGTAGTTGTCCAGGAGCGAGCAACAGCAGATTTATTTGGGGCAATAGGTTTGTTGTTGTAGTCAGAATTGCTGGAAGTTCAGAAACGCTGAAACAGTTGCTGGAGTCACTGTATGTTCTAATAAAACCCGAATAATTTCTAAATTTCGAAAAAAAAACCCCAGATACTTTGAAACATTTAGAAAAATGTGCCAGTGTTGGTAACTTGGCGATGAAACTGTTGATATTCCACCGCTAAAATATGACTCATCAACAGGGGGAAAACAAGCCCAACAAACAGTTGGGTTGTTGCATGCAAATGGGTGTTTGTGGAATAAATGCAACTAAAACGGGTATTCCCCCCTTAAAATACTACGAGGTTGCAGCACGTAGACAATCGCCACGTCGCGACGTGAAATAACACGGCCATTGAGTTTCTCGCGCGGAAGACCTATTGCACGAAATGCATTTTGATTTGAATGCCCAGTTTCGTTAAAGGCTTCAACAATTTTAAGGCGCTGTTCAATAGTGCAAAAACTAGCGTTAAGGTGTAACTCACAACATTATGGCTGGGCCACCCTTAATAAGTCTGAACAGAAACAGCAGTAGGAAAATATGTTTTTCCCTTTAAAACCAATCAAGTGCTCGTAAACCTGTTCATCAGTGACCCAGAAGCCTATAATTTAGGTTTTTTTTTGTAATTTTCAGTTCAAAATAAATTCCTTTTTTATTCATTGCAGCAGCGCTTCACTTTGATTTTCTCTAATCCAGCCTCTCTCAGCGCGTAGAGAAATTTGTAAAATTTTTTGTTGCCACAAATCTAAGCAATTTGTTCTAACGCGTAGAGGTACCTTAAACACTAATTTGAACTCCGCGCCCAACATTACTGTCCCAAGTGTGTGTTGAGTTTGGAAGCGCAAATACAGTCTATAGTAAGTAATGAAAAGCGTACCTAAACCAGGGACTTAGTATGTGACAGCCTGTCGCAGTCATCCCTGTGTTGTAAGCGCTACCACATACCAATTACTCGATAGTCTTTATCGGGTGCCACTGAACGTGCCGGGCCAATTGCTACAGCACTAATTCATTCATTCGCTTTCATTCACGGCAAACCAAAAATCCTTACAATAGTTTTAAGTTTTTCTTAAAATAAAATAAATAGAAATCTTTTAACTTCAAAAATTAGTGTTGTTGTTCCCAAGTGTATGTATGTATATACTTGTGCATGCACATGCATGCTCAGAATATGATTGGAGAGTGCAGGTGCATGATTCATGTTCATGTCATGAAATGTGTTTGTTAACATTTTTAATTGTTAAAGCCATTTAAAAGATACATAAGAATATATTATTTGCGTATTAGCTGGTAACTTACCCCTCAAGTACACTAGAGCCTCGATTTGCGAGACAAATCAAACCAAACCAAAAACTTTTTTTTCTAAAATATTTGCCACAAATAATTATAATAAGTTAATAATCACAATGGCGCAAAGTGGGTTAATCAATTCAAATCAAATCAAACCGAATAGACGCAAATAAAATTGGAGCCTCGGCTTGGGCCGTTCCATTTTCCTTTCAACAAAACACAAATATTTTGATTTGATATTTCCAAAATGTTAACCAGAACTGAACTGAACTTATCTGGCCCATTCAGCAGAACAATTTCAATTCGCCTCAATGAAAACGAATGCCTTTCTTGGCCCTAAACCTACAAAAAAAAAAAAAAACACACATTTAGATAATATTATATTGTCAAATAGTCTTCGTGTTAGAAGTAACAGGCTTCATATGAGGCTACATTTTGTTTGATTTTTTTGGAAATAAAATTTTAAATTGATTGACTCAATATAAAATACTTTTTATTCAGCTGCTTTTAGTGCGGTTTTACAGGCAGCCACTAGACGATATAAGACCACGTTTAAAGTGCTGTGTTATGAAGGACAAGAAGTATTTTTATTTGCCTTCGATTAAGTTGCAACTTTCAGTTGCCAAGCCCAACAAAGTTTAAGGTTCTCATCGGCATGAGTCACCACTAATTTCTCATTTCAAGTGGAACGCCAGATCCTGTTTTCTGACGACCAACTTCTGCATTCAAATCCCCCCTTTTTGGTGAGTCTTTATTAAAATATTTTAAATAAAACCGAATCTATTCTTTTGACATTTCGTTTTCCCTTTTGGTTTTTTGTGGCATCTTACGATGTTTTTAGGTTCTTTATTCTTGGCAGCATCGGGCAAAGAAAACAAAAATTAACAAAAAAAAAAACAAATTTAAATTAATATCTGCGATTTTTTAAGCACAAAGTCAGCAAAAGAAAAAACATGTATAAATCTGTTAATGGCTACAAAAAAAAAAAAAAAAAAAAAAAGAATCAATAGATGATGCCAACTGACAAAAAGAATACGGGCACCTTTTAAGCCAAATGGCAAAACAAATGAATATTTTGGAACGCGTAGCAGCGCATCACGTTTCACGAATTCGCGGTAAACATGTACCAAAACAAAACAAAACCAAACAAAAGAAAACGACAAAAAAAAAAGAAGGACACAAAACACATATAAGAAAAACTGGCAACAAATCTTAAAGAAGAGTTGCTGGCTTGATTTAAAGAAATATTGTAAAAACCTTCAAGCTTCAAGCAAATTTTTGGCCCAAAAACACTGACAGTGTTGCTGGCAAAAAAGGTGAGACAGGCAGACAGACAGACAGACAGACAGACAGACAGACAGAAAAAAACGTACCTTTAAGACATTTAAAATCTCGGCGATTCTTAACAAATCTTCTTCTGCTTAAATGACAAACAAACAAAACAATCTATTTGGTTATGAACACTTTTGGTTTTTTCCTCTCCATTAAATGTCTCTACACTAGAGGGCCTGTGTGTGCTTGTGTTTGTGTGTGTGTGTTTGTGTGTGTGTTTGTGTGTGTGTTTTATCGCAAGAAGTGTCCTTTAAACTTGGCTGCTTAAGAAAAATTGTACGCGAGTTCCATGTGTGTGTGTGTGTGTCTGTGTGTGTGTGTTACTATTGTCTGGCTTTTGTTTTTGTTGTATTTGTTTTGCGTTTTCACGACAATTCTATTCGGTTACTTGGTTAAAAGTGTCTTCTTTTTCTTCTTCTTTGTTTGTTTGTTTGTTTGTTGGTTTGTTTGTTTGTGATATTTTTGTCAGACAATGGTAATTGTGCTTAAATGTGGGATTTACATGACATTAAAAAGTAGACAAAAAACCACAAACAAACAAACAAACAAAACAACATTTACTGCCATGTTTATTTCCTCACATACAAAATGATGATTTTTTTCCTTTTTACAAACTTCATGTTTTAAAAACGTTTTTTTCTCTGCTTGTATCAATGATTTGTTAGCAAACTTTTTCTATATATTTTTTGTACATTTTTTTTGGGTGTGCTTTGTTGTTGTTGTTGAATGTTCTTGTCATTTAAAAAAAGGAAAAAAAAAAATTTGTAAGACAATAGAGAGAAAACAGCCCTAAAACATTAACACCAAAGGAAAGTAAGCGAAACTAAGTTTAATCACAATAACAACAAACAGTGAGCAACAGCAGCAGCACCAGCAGCAGCAGCTTAGAAAATCTTTGACATTAACTGAAATCGAGTTTGTGTCTTAAGTCTTTTGTTTCTTTTTTCCAAGTCCCTGTGATGAGTTTGCGACGACTACAAGGTAAGATACGTAACGAAAATGCAGGCTTTGGCCGCCAACTAACGAGAATGAACTGAAGTAAAAAAAGTTCTCTTTTCAATTGTTTTTTTTTTCGTTTCAAAGAACCGATTTATTGATTTCTTAAAGTTTTAAAGTGTTCAGTATGTTGGACTGTAATTATGCCGAAATCGTTTTCATTTGTTTGGCGCACTGGATATACAACTTTTTATTTAATTGATAAAATAATATTATTTTAATGCTGAAATACGTCTGGGTGATTTTCCTTTGATTTGTCACTGGCATTTCTTTAACTTTAACTTTAGGACATATTAGGCCAGTGGCTCTATTAGAATTGCTGGTAGCTCTGCAGAGAGCACCCTGTACTCACATGTCAACTACCTGCAAAAAACATTCAAATATTGTGTGTCAGTCCACATTAAATATTAGATTTAAGTTTAATAGTTTTTGTCTCTAGAAAATTGTTGTTTTTGCTGCAGCCCTGAATTATCTTAATATAGACAAATTCCAGCCATCAAGTGTTTAAACAAATAATATTGTAGTTAAATTAATATTAGACTAAATTTATAGCATTTGTTTTTTATGAGAAAGCTGCCTATTTTGTGGCCATTAATCGCACATCTTCAGGTAACGCTCCAGCTTTCATCATCAATCCCAGCCTGCTTAAGAAACGATGAGATTTTTGTTAGCAGTTTTTTTCGGTTACTTTCCAAAGGGCCCGTCGCTCCTTCGAAATGATTAATCATCACGATATCTGTTCTAACCCGCACAAAAGTGTAAAACTTTTCACTTCTCTGCTTACCAGAACGACAGACAGACTGAGTGGCGCAGCCCAATAATTACATGGTCATCGTGCCATTAGAAACCGGCCACAACTCCGTTGTTTGTTGCAGGGTTTGGAAAGTGTTAACAACAATTAATGCTCGTATTTGTTTTGCTGCGAGTACTAGTTCTGCGTATGTCCACATACTTCGAGTCTGCTTAACGGTCCGTCTGCCTGCCCAACTACATATTTGCCTTGTGTTTTGGCCAGATTCTATGATTCTTGTTGATGTTGGTTTTGGCCTGAGGTTATTGACAGACCATCTTTCTTTTCTTTATGATGTTGGATTTGTTTTTTCTTTTATTACGCTGATGATTAAGTGTTGCGAGAATTGTGGTTTAATGTCTTGAAAATATCTTCAAAAAACAACAAAAAAAAAAACATGCAAAGTAGTACGTGTTAGTACTTTTAATGCCCCAAATTAAAGTTAATTTGCTGAAGACGGATCACAATTAGGTCGACAAGCTGAGCTTTTGTTTTTTTTTTGCGTTTGCGTTTTAAAATCAAAACGCCTTAATGAGGCCAATACGCCAAAAGTTTTGCAAGCGGTTCAAGGGGAGGGGGGAAGGGAGGGGTTGTGAGAAACTGTCTACTGCTTTCTGCGCTACAAACCTGTTAATCTTCATCTCAGCTGATTGATTAAACATACAAATTTGGTGTCCCACCTTTTTCTTTAGGCTTCAGATTTGTTGCGAAATATACAATAATTTAAAAAAAAAATTCATTTTCTTTAAGTCCAACTTCATCCATCCATCAATTAGTGAAATGTGTTCAGCCCTGCCAGACAGGGTTGCCGTTACAAATTTGGAAAAAGTATCAAAAAGCGGTTATTTGAAAGCAAAATAGTGTGAAGTGTTTTTGTAAACCAAAAAGTAATATTCGCACTTATTTCAATTTAGATTGTCTTTATATCCAACTTAAAATTAGCAAAATTTCTTAAGTCCTGACAAATTTCGAAAGAATTTTACAAAACTGGTATTTAAATAAATAAAGGTCGAAAAAAGTAGTATTTTAAAATAAAATAAGTTTTTTGCGAAGAAACCAATAAGACTTATTTAAAATACTTATTTGAAATATAACAAAAATGAATTTTGACCATTAAATTAAATACATTAGACTAAAATTGTACAAATAATTCACACGTACATTCGAATACAAAATTAAATGGAAACCTATAAAAAAAAAAAACAATCCATAGATATTTAATATACAGTAATTCGCGGTTAATTGCTCTGCCGGTAATTGATTTGCCCATTTAAAGGCTCTAAAAAAAGTTAATAGAACAACTACAACAAAAATTATGGTAAAAATTTCCGCTTTAAATGAGTTCCCATTAATGCGGTACCGCTTTAATTGACATCTAAAATTAAACAAATTTTACCCAATCACATACAAAAGTTGCGCTGAAGTGCCTTTTGCAAATTCCTAAAAAATAGAATATAATTTGTATACCCAAAATAAAAGTTTATGGCAACTTTTAAAATTATATGTTTTTATTTATTTCACAATATTTGTTCGTTTTATTGTTTGCGCTGCTCAATTAAGAGAGTTTTCCTTTAATCGAGCAAACGGATCAATTAAGAGAGTATCGGGAAAATGATTTTGCGTTTAAAAGCTACAAAAACCACGCATTTTTAGGAACTCAATTAAGCGGAAGGGAGCTGCTCGCTGTCAAAACTTAAGCCAAAATACATTCTTACATAAATCAGTTGATCATCAGTTCATTTGACACAATTGTCCAGCTTTATATGAAGCAAATTTTAGTCATTTTCAAAAAGGTTCAAAAAGAGGCATAAATTTCTGTTAAAATTATATAGAGAGATAAATTAAAAAAAGGATCATAGGAAGTGTTATTGCTACAAAAAAGGGGCAAAAGTGATATACTATCAACATATGAGACACAGTCGTTCGATTCATTCACAGGAAAATTGCATAGAAGTCTCTTCGATTATGAAAACCCGCATCGAAATCATGACTTAAGTGCTGCACTATCACACCAAAAATGATGCAAAAACATGTGTTTTTCACTTTGTCAACAATGAATTTTTCTGTCCCCTCCCCCTTTGCCTTACAAAGCAGCAGAAATTTTTAAATTTGAACCTTATTGGTTGTCAATGACAAAGTGGATAAACACGAGAAAAGATCGTTAAAAAAGAGGAGAAAAGGTTTTGGTGTCGGAAGTGGTTTTGTTTTTTCTCCTATGACTCATCTGCTTTGCAAAAGTTTCAACCCTGATCACACGCAATCTATTATTTTGTGAAAGTTTTCATAAAAGTTAAAATCTGTCACACAGTTTTTTGACACCGCTGCTGCCACATCTGAACAGTGCCCTGTGTGGCCTGTGTTCCTAAACTCGGGTTGGAGGAAAAAGTCATGTTAAAACAGTAGCGTGTTCTATTCTTTAAATTGTTTTTAACATTTTTTTAATCATTTTTTTCTCTTGTGCTCAAATATATATATTTGCTCTCTAACACACACTCAGCCACACACGCGCACACACACGCGCACACACTGAATACCCTTAACAAAGTCCCCAGGTACGAGTACGACGTACACAAATCACTTCCAAATGTTGTCTGTTGCTGTAAATAATAAAATACCTTGTAGTTGTTTTTGTTGCTTGAAAAATGTTTTTACGTGAGTAATGATTTAATTTGATAAGTGGGTCAAACGGCTGTTACGGTTTCGAAAACCCCCAAAAATTATATATAAAAAATAATTGATTCACGCTGTTGTTGTGTTATTTGTGAAGTTTTTAGTTGTGTTTTTTTTTTCTTTGCTTGTAAATTTTTTTATTCGGAACTCTTTTGTTGGGCCTTCGCGTTGCTTCGATGTGTGAGTCAATTAGAATCACAAGTGATAATCTGTTAAAAACATGTCTAATAAATTAAAGACCCTGAATTTACAAACACACATACATGTTAAATTTGGACGTTTTAAAGTAGATGGATCAAGTAAAATTTATTGTAGCAAAATATTCTAACAGTTTTTAATTACAAACAGTGTTGCCGTAGTTTTTTTTTTTGTACAAAACCTGCAAAAAAGACCAGCACGACGGCTTGTCGTTTTTTTTTAAATTTATTTGTTTTATATTTAAAAAGCCTAAAATTAAACTCAATGTAAGAAATGCATTTGATCAGTGTTGCAAAAAAAAGGATTTAGCAGAAACATGGTATAAAATTAAGACTTCAGAAGTGTAAAAGTTGAAAGTAACAAAAATATATGAAGCAAAAACTGCAAAATCTGCACAATTTGCGTAAAAACTGCCTTTAAAGCAGAAAACGTCAAAACGGCTCAATGCTCCGAAAAAACTTCTTCTATGGCAACGCTGTCCATAATACATATGATGTGATGTTGTGCTGAGTCGATAATAAATCAAGAACACCCCTTCGTATCAGAACAATTTCCAACAAAATTATCTGATTCACATTTTTTTTTTTCCAAATTTTCGGCTTTTTTTATTCACTCGTTTTAATTGCACGTGAATTTTCAAGTTTGCAAATGCATTCCTCTTTCTAAGAAATACATATGTACATAAATGAGGACTGAACCTGTCTACCAACAACAAACATATCACATAATATCACATATTTTTCAATGCTGTTTTCTATGCAAACATCATCCGACATCATTTGATTTTGAAGCCCGATTTGGTCATAGAATACATTTGGCTGCGGTCGAAGCCGTTTGCCACCGTCCAAATGCACGACTCAAAAACAGTTAATTTAATACTTACATTTTGTTGTTGCCATTTATTTTATTGTAATTGAAAAATACTAAACGCCGCATGAATATTTCATAATTGTTGTCAGCGGAGAATTCAAAAAAAAAAAAAAAAAAAACAAAACAAAAAGGAAAAACATTTTCAATGTTTCATTATCGAAACAAACGGTGTAATTGTCAAATACGCATGATTGGAGAGGGGCGGCGGCGGCTAGCGGTGGCCGCTGCAAGTTAATGCGAGTTCAAAGGAATCATAAAAATAGCGGCACAAGTTAAAACGACGCTGCAACATGGAGCCGAAGAAGAAGAAGAAAATGAAAAAACAACGAAGAAAAACACAAACGCACACAGCGCCGAGCAACAAGTGCCTTTTCTGCCACATGGTTTCCCTCAAGCACCAGTTGCCACGGACAACAGCCACAACGAGTACAAATGCCACGCAACGCAGCCAGCCCATAACACAACATTATTACTTAATGGGAAACAAAAGAAAAAAGCAGCGGCATTAACTTGGCTTAATACCTGTGGGACCTGAGCGCACAGGAAAAGCAAATTCAACAGTTTACGGGGACATGCAGAATTTGACAAAACTCTACAACAACATTTTGGCCGGTCTGCCCGGAGGGAAGAACAAAAAAAAAAGGTTTCAGTTCGGCTGGTGTATCGCTACAAAAAAAACCTGAGTAAATTTGTTGTTGGCCCCCATTTTGATCCAATGATCTATAATTTATTTATTTATAATTTTTGTATCAGCTTTTCTTTCTCACAAGACTTTTTCGAAAAGTAATAAGAAGTCCGAGGGAATGTGGTTGCTCGAAGCAGATACAAAATTTCTCGAAAGGTAAGAAGAAATCTGGGGGAATGTGATGGCTCGAAACAGATCCAGACTTTCTCGAAAAGTAAGAAGAAGTCCGGAGGATTGTGGTTGCTCGAAACAGATACAGACTTTCCTGGAAAATAACAAGAAGTCCGGGGGATTGTCATTGCTCGAAACAGGTACACAGTTTCCCGTAAAGTAAGAACAAGTCCGAGGGACAAAAAGACAGTTATCACTTTCGTGACAAAACAGTAAAAGCTGAAAGTGAATGACTATAAATTTTCTTAAAGAAAATGAAATATGTAATAAAAATTGTAATGGCCTGAGTTCGTGGGCTGGAATGAACTCACCGCTCTTTTCAAATGATTGATGAATGAGTTGTTGATTTTACTGAACTAGTTCACTTGAAAGCTGGGCAACTCAGTGATTTCTAGCGCTCAGTTGATTTTAAGAACATTTTTTCAACTCTGACAAATGGCCGTAGAAAAAAAAACAAAAGATTTTGCTGGCAAAAAAAAATAATTCTATTATAAGGAATATTATCTATATATATTTATACAGAAAGCTAAAATCAGTCCAAAATATAAGCACCTGTGTAAACACATGTATTTTTTGCATTATAAAAATTTATTAAAGAAAATGTTTTTAATAGCAAAATGAACAACAAATAAAATGGAACGCGAATACGCGAATCAAAAGCGCTCAACACAAGTTAGAATGAAGGCTCACGTCAGCCGGCTTAAGGAACCGTTCATTGAAATTAGATGAAAGCGGGGCGTCACAACCAGTTTGGATGACGATGAAAGGCTTGGCGACCGCGAAAGAGTTACTTGTCCCCCAGCTTAAGTCTACAATTTAATTCGCTTGTCTTTTGTTTTAGAAATTAATCGCAGCAACAATTTACAAAAGTTTCTTCCTTTTATTTTCAACAGAGAGAGAGAGAGAGTAGGTGGGTGGAGGGGGGGGGGGGGGAATAAAAAAGACCAGCTTGAAAGCCTGATTAATACAATTCATATTAAGAGTCATTAATTAACGGTTGTTGTCTAACCTTTAAACAAGTTCTAACTATAACGGCTTAAATTATGCATCAACAAATTGATCTGTCAGTTCCCACGACCCGACATTTATTTTAATTTTTTTCTTTTTACTTTCCAAACTGCGTTTTTGTAATAATTTTTAAACAACAGTTTCATCAAAGCGAAGTCTTTCGTAATAAATTAAAAGGCGTTAAATAAAAAAGCAAATATGTATCTCGCCGTAGGGTACTAGTCGTCGCACAAAGCAAATGAAACAAAAACTATTGCATCAATAAAAAAAAACAACTACAACAACAACAACTCTTTAATAATCAATACGCGTAAAGAATTGAAAAAAAAATGAAATTTTATGTGATTTTGATAGAGAAGTTGTTGTAGTTGTTTTGTTTTCTTCACTCACAAATGAAGTTGTTGCATTTTTATTTCAGTGTAGAGGCGAATACGAATCCACACACACTTTTCAAAATACCCAGAAATAAGAAAAGGAAAATATTTAATCATTCTACAAAATCAGAATTTTAAAATGCGCGGCTGTTTGGCTCTTAGCGCGTTGCGAATCGAAGACTTGCCTGGTGTTTTGTGACTTTGTGAAAAGGTTGTCAGTGTTTCGAGTTAGTCAAGTCCGCTGTGCAGACCTTTAATCACTCGTAGTGAATGCAAACCTTGGCTTGACGTGACGAACAGCTGAACTTGCCAGCCGCCACCAGATCCATGTGATGGTTATGCGTTTTCGGATCACGGCTCGTTTGTGCTGGAAATTAAGTGCCTAAAAATGTCCTGTTTAGGAATATGTCGTTCGACGGAAGGTGTGATGCATCCTTTAAATGACGTAAAACGTGTCGTGTTTGTTTCGCACTGTATTGCAGATTCATGGAATCGGCATAGTGTTTGTAAAGGTCATAAGGTCAAGAAGGGGTTTCAAGCCTGCCTAGCCGGTCAACTGGCCGATAGCCTGTCGCCAGGCTGGGCCAAATTCCACATCACTGTTTTATAATCGGATGGCAAGTTTCAAAGCCACAAAAGTTATTTCTTCCCCTTTATTTTGCCAATTGGCACCACTGTGCCCTCTCCAATTCTTTGTCATGTATGAGCTTCAAATTAAACAAGAAGAAAGAAAAAAAAAAACAAACAAGAAAATTAGAATTGGCAGTCATTCATCATTTTATTTGAAATTGGAAAAAGACATGATTTGATTTGCTCGTTTTTTATGGTTCATATTTAAATTTTCTCGATTTGCTGCCTCGAGTACTTTTATCTTATTTTATTGCATTCTTCTATTTCAATTTTATTTATGTATGTCTGACTGTATTGGATATTGATTTATGGCTGGAGACTCACACTCGCAGTTGCTGCTGCTGCGGCTGCGGAAGTTTTATGGAAAATTTCATTTAAATTTTGTGCTAAAGAAACCATTTAATTTTGACAGACAGGCGCTGCTAAAATTGCATTTACAAGTTTTGGGAAAGGAAATTTATTCAAATCTAGTTAACCCGGAAAATGTGTATGTGGGCAAAGGAGTTTTTTTGTTGTTTGGTTTTGGTGGTTTTTATGACCCACTAAAATTAATTTTCCTGCAACAAATATAATTTACAACGTACATTTTATGGCTTAAACGCTGCCATAAAAACTAAAATAAATATAAATTGTTTTTTGTTTTATTTCTTGTTTCAGTTTTGCCTTAAAAGAAGAATTCATTAAACCTTGAAATTTTAATAAGAATATTAAGCCACCAACTTTATGTTGGTTGTAAATTCGTCTGATGAAATTATGACCAGAATTTGATATCTCCAGGCTTTTGACCATCAACACAAGAAAATCGAATTATGTATGTTTTTTCTTCTTCTTGAACAAATTAAATTGCTAATTGGCATAATAATAATAATAATAAAAAAAACAAATAAAATAAAAACAAACTGTAATTTTCTGCTGTTTTAGTTTTATGTAACAATTTAAACGGCAAATAATTTGACGACGATGAAACTGTGAAAATCCAGCAAAAATTAATATTTAAATAGACGGAAATGGTGGTGGGGGGTGGGGAAGAGCAGCAGGGTTCTGCGTTTCCTAAATTTATATGTATTTTTCGATTTTTCAATAAGCCGGTCATCAAAATTTTGGGGGTGGTTTTGAATTCGAATTAAATATGCGATTTAAAACCGTCAAATTGCGGCTAAATTAGCGGCGCATGACGTCAGTTCTGCTACAAAACGCTTCAACCACGACTACATTCATAAGAATTAATTATTTTATTGTATTTCAATTGTTTATTAAACAAATTATTCGTGAGTATTAAATTAACAAAAGAAATTAAATTGTGCGCGTCTTAATGTAGTTTCACGTAATTCGCAGGCGTTTCAGTTTTAAAATGAAATTTTCTTCAGCAGAAGAAAAAAATTGGCCTTGAACTTGGCACAATGGAAACACCCAGCAAGGTCATGGACCATTAAGCCACCATAACAATAACAACAACAACAGCAGCAGCAGCAGCAGCAGCAGCAACATTTAAACAGCCAACATAATATGTTAAAGAAAAACAACAGCAACAACAACAACAACAGCAACAGCAACATGCATACGTGCAAAATCCGCAGACTACAAAAAAGCAGCAGGAATTGAGGCTAAAAATCGAGGCAAAATAAGTGGGGAGAAAAAAAAAATTACTATTAAATTGTACAAGAAGTTTAAAAAGAAATAAAGGCAAGTTGAACAGTGATGTAACAACTTCGATTTAAATTATTTTTTTGTTTTGTGGCAGTAGTTGCCAGCGCCGGCATCCCCAAGCCCAGTCTAGAGCAGATTGGCGCAGACTTCAAACCACTGAAAAGACCAGCAACCGAAACAAGCAACAACAATAACAAAAACTAAATGGAAATACAATAAAATCAAAACAATGAAACAAGTGAACTGAACAGCAAGAAAAATTGTGTTTCTTCTTGCCTGTGGTTTTTGCAACCTGCAACCTGCAACCTACAACAAAAACAAAAACCAAAAACAATAATGTTTAATTCGTACATAATTTAATAAAACGCTCAAATGATTAGATATGTACATTAAAGGCAGCTTTAAGACAATTTGCGGAGCCGAGCAGCAGCGCTGACTCGAAGGCAACTTACGAGCCCAGCGGACTCTGAGCCACTTGAAGCCACAACAACAAAAAAACTAAAGTTTCGAACCAAAACTATTAGATACGGTTATCTGAAATTAAGAACAACTACAATAAATAAGAAAAAGGAAAAATAATATTGTTGTTTTTTTGTTTTGTTTTATTTTGGTTTCTTTACACTCCCCATGACAATTGAAGTTCAGAGTGCTGGAGCACAAAAACGATACCCATTACAACAATCTGCCGAAATGAGGCAAGACAACAAGTGCAACCGGCACCGCCAGACCGAAATTAGATCTCTTGCAGCACCGCCGATCCCACCAAAAGTAAACTTTTAAGGAAAGTTGTTTGCAGGAAAAATGAACGCTCCTTTGTTTTTGTTTTTGCTTTTGCTTTTGCTTTTGCTTTTGCTAATCTAAAAGATTTTTATTGGGCAACATTTGCAACTACTTGCACGAGTATGACGGTCGGCAAGTTGGAAAAATAGACAATTTGTTAAGGCAAATGCGGCAGAAGATTACAAAAGTGCACTCACTTTTGATTACTGCATCGGGTGCACAACTTCCAGCGACCAGTTCAAGGTTGAGCTGGCCGGGTGATGGCGAACACATTTTGCGAGGTTTTATTTATGGCATTTGGCCACTAGGAGCTTCGCCGCACCAGTTCACGCAAAAACATAATCGGGGAACTTCCAAAACATGGAATACAATTTCGGTGCGGCCATGCGCTGGAAAGCATCTCGCTCGTTTACCTTAACTTTTGTACAGCCAGAAGCAAAACCAGTTCGTTGCATACGGAAGACAAAAATTCATTGAGGGCCAAAAACTCAAAGAAAATCTGTCGCATACGAGATCTGTTCAAAAAAAGTTTTCATTTATCTCATAAAATATTTATTTGTTCATCAATTTCTAGGTTTTTTTTTTGTTTTTTGTAGAATTTTTTCTGTCGCCTTCAAGTAGGTCAAAAAGAAAGAGCCGTAGGGCAAATTATGCAGAATACAATCAACTTAAATTTGTCTGGTTTGTAAGTAAATTTGTTAACAATGATGAAATGATGAAAAACTGACTTTCCATGATTTCACTAAGAATGACATTCAGCCATTTTGCCAACTGGGTTTCACTTTCCATTTTCCCCACAAAATTCTCTTTTTTTTCTTCAATTTAATTCTTAATAGAAAAACTGACTTTCCATGATTTCACTAAGAATGACATTCAGCCATTTTGCCAACTGGGTTTCACTCCCTCTGGTGGCAACAAACAAAACTCTGTCCGGAATGATGGCCAGTCTGGCTCCAGTTTTCGTTTTCCCCACAAAATTCTCTATCTTTAATGGCTCCGTACACAAAAACACACATTCAACACCCTTAAAAACTCTTATTTGCGTTTCGAAATCACTGTTCCAAAATAATATAAAATAAATACAAGTTCTTTTGTGCAATTTTCTGTAGTTTGTTTTTGTTGCGCCAGCCGTCCGTCAGTCTGTCCCATCTTCACACAACTTGTTGTTGTTTTCCCCCCCGCCTTTATTCCTTGCATTCATGTAATCAATTTTTTTCTGAAAGGGATTTGGTTAATATTAGTTTGTTAGTACTTTGATTACAAAGAACTTTTGAAGTTATTCATTATTTTGGTCAGATGGCACGAGATAAAATAAAGAAAGATTTTATTTCGAGAATTAAAAAAAAGGAAATTTAAGGATACTGTTGAAAAAAAAAAAACAAATCAATGTTTTTAAAGATATTTTAAAAATATATAAAATAAATTGTACTTAAGCTGTTAAGAGGAACTGGTTGCGACATGTGATGAGTGGCCCAATTCTGAAAATGCCGGATGGCATTTAAAACGTACCTGCAAAGAGAAAAGTTATGAAAAAACCATTAGTGACATGTAACTCCTAAAAACGGGTTCTAAATTATTATTAATAAAAAGGGGGATGGCATTTTTTTTGCCGTTTAAATTTTCATCTCAATAAAACTTCTTAAATATTGAATATAAAACCGAAATACATCAGTCACACTTTTGTGACATCTGAAAATTTTCAAGACCTCAACGGCTCTCTTTAGTGTTCCTGTACACGTATTGTTTTTCCCAATAATTATGTACTTGCAGCAAACCAAACAAACGTCGTGTAGTTAAATATACATAGAAAAAGAGAGATTAAGTGAATTCTTTTGAATTTCAGTAACTGACCCAAGTCGTTACTTTGGATATTATATTGTAGAAAGTTGCGCTTTTCCACCATTAATGGGAAAAGGCAACTGAATGATCGGTGCTAAGAAAATCAGTGAAACTCTGTGGGGGGGACTGTTTGGATAGGAAAATTAAATCTGCTTCATACAGACTTTTTGAAATCTCACAAGTTTTTTTACACAAGTACTTCTTTCTGTTGGCTGTTGCACAAAATTCTTCATTCCGCCTCAAAACACAAACTTATTGTCATATTCTTAGTCTGTCTGCTCGTGCTGGTGGTGCCCACATCTCACCAATGTGCAGTGGGGCAGTTTCATTTGGCTACAACATCTTCCACGTCCACGAGTAAAAAGTTCTTTATTCTGCCCTTTATTTAACAATAAAAGAAGAACGCTGTCTGACAAACTTTGTAGCAACTTTTTATATTGGCACTGCTGAGACACCAATTCCCAGCACTTTATTGAATGTGACTTTTGGGACAATTTTTTTCCATCGGCTGGCAATTCGTCCATTTGTATGTGATTTTCCCAAGTACCAGTATATGGTCTTAAAACGAATACTAGATGCCTCAGCAGTTTCAATTAATTTTTCTTTTATTCCGCCACACGCACGACGAACATCGATGTTCAGCCATATGTTCGGACATCGATGTCCGATGTTTTGTGACTTGGCTGATCTTTTGCCGCGAAGAAAAATCAATCGAAGAATTTACTTGAAAATGTTGAGTCGAAAATGGTTTCAAATTGATGAAAAACTCATACTATGAGTCAGACATTATTTTCGGGACACGATTTTAGGAAATGCAGAACCCCAGTGTGAAAAAAACTCCGAATACTAAATGCCAAATTTTGTTAATTGGCCAATAATTTCTAACATCCGGCTGATTCAAACAACCGATTTCAGTGAAATCATAAAATGTATAATTTATATATAAATTAACGAGCTCGAAGCGAATCGTTTGTATTTAACAGCAAAATTAAAACAATTAAAACCATTTTGGAAGAAAGTTTTAATAATTTGACATGTGCATTACATATATATGTATGTATGTATGTATGTGTGTATGTATGTATGTATGCATGCATGTATGTATGTATGTATTTAATTCATTAGCGCAGACAATTAATCCGTTAATTAAAAACTCTACAGCCTTAACATTGTCACTGTTGGTAATAAAAATAACCGAAAGATAAAAGAAGCCATAAATAAAATGCCACTTTAACAGCACAACCCAACAAACAACAAATCGTTTCATGCTTGGATGCATTTTGATTTTTTTTTTTTTTGTTTTTTGTTTTTGGCAGGTAAACAGAAAAATTAACTAAACTAAGCAGCAGCGGCCGCAGTGATGGAACTCTTTGTACGCGTACCCTGAATGTCTGCATTTAAAATGCACGAGCGCTAAATGATTTATTAACAAAAACTCCGAAACTAAGAAATAAAAAGAAAAGCAAGTAGCAGTAGACACAACAACACATTAACTCAGAAAAAGAGCAGAATTTCATCAACGAATCTATATGGAGTTTTTTATGTGTTTTTAATTTTTTTCTTCTTCTTGGCCAACAACATAAATTTGCTGAAATTGTTGCCATTGTGCGACTTCATAAACTCATGCCCGTATGAATGCAAAAGTACCAAATGACTGACTGACTGACACTAAATGGCTGGGCTTGTGTGTGTGTGTGTGTGTGTGTGTGTGTGTGTGTGTGTGTGTGTGTGTGTTTGCCTGCCCAGACTAAATCAGTCAAAAAGTGTGACGTGAGGTTTATGGCTTGCAAACTATTAAGTTAAATGATATAAGTAAAAATCACTTCATACAATTTATTTATTTTTTTAATTTATTTTTATGCCGTTTTTTTTTTTTGGCAATTTTCTTTGACAATTTTAAAGGAGTTTTCGATACTAAAGCAGCAAAATGACAATGATGACTTAATGGCAAATGACAATAAATAAACAAAATAACCGAAAACAATGGCTGCATAGAAAATAATAAATAATTTATTATTACGTTGCTCCAGTTGTAGGCGTCGCCGTTAAACATTTCTTCACTCTCCGGGTTGCTTTCCCGCCTGGCAACAAGAATCATTCGTTTTTGCATTTTTTCGTTCTTGCCGGCTTATCGAGTAGAATTAAACAAGTTAATTATATAATAAGACACACCTTAGAGTTATGATTGATTACGTTTCGATTAAAATAAAAGTAATGAATTTGAGCAACAACAAAAAAAAAAAAAAAAAAAAAAAAAAAAACATTTATTTGAAAGAAGACAAAACAAAATTTACTAAGAAAAAGAAATATGTAGAAAATATGTTAAATAAAAAGTTGAACAAACGTTTTCGGGGAAGGGGGGAATGGAAACATAAAAGGGCTGCCAATCTTCTTCTTCTTCTTCTTCTTCAGTCTTCAATGGCAATTACAGAAAGTTTGTAATTCGGCCACCAGCCGAACGTAGAATAGATTGCCAAACATGTGGGTCTTGTGCGCTTCTTCTCCAATTTCCGACACCAAGTTTCGAGATGCCCTCCTCCACCTGCTCTTTCCATCGCAGCTTTGGTCTTCCCCTTCTGCGTGTGCCTGTCACCTGGTTCATATTTAAATGACTGTTTAGCAGGAGCAGTTTCATTCATTCCCACGACCCTGTATTTTTAAACGCTTAACCGTGTCAATATCGGTAATACACAACTCTCTTACAACTCATTATTTATGGGACAGCGATGTTCTACGTCAACCCAGACCGGTCCATAGACTTTCCGAGGGATTTTCCTCTCAAACACTCCAACTACTGACTCATCTGCTTTGGCAAGTACTCATGCTTCTGAACCATATAACAGCACGGGTAGTACCTGTCTGTCGCTCTGTGGCTTCGTTCTCAAACTGCTTCCTAAGCCATTACTATTCTACTTCTTGGTTGTCAGTCTGCTGTTTATTAAACAACTGCAGATGACAAGTTTCATGCCAAAATTGAGTGCGATGTTGGGAAAACTGCCGTGTATGGGACGACACCAAATTGGACGAGATCCACCAGCTGGCAGTTACTGTTTGGCAGGGACTTTGGGTCGGCGGCGTAAGTGGTGTGAAATTTTCAGAAAATGACGCTGATAAGGCCATTGCCGCATTATATTTCCTTCAGTAATTTGTTAATAAAATCGTTGCCTATTTTTTTTCACCGTGTACCTACATATTTACACATGTAGCTGTGGCGTTTTGTCATAACAGCTTAAGTTGAATTTTAAAATGGCAAAAAGTGCATCTCATTCTATTAATTTGAGAAAATATTATTTGTTTTGGTGGGCAAAATTCTTTTTCGTGTTATTGATGGATCTTTTTTATTATTAAATGTAGACATTCTATGTGTACAGGGTGACACCGCTAAAGCAAAATTACTCGTACAACAATAACGGCAGTAATTGTCGACTCTATTAAAGAGTGGCAATTTTTATTAATATTTCTTGTTAAATTAAATAATTTATTAAAAATTTAAACATTTACACATACACATGCAGAAAACATGATTGTAATCCCATCCTGCTTAAGAATACTGGGAATTATATATTACAAACGGTTTCGCAGAAATTCGCACGGTGAAGCACTTTCGGCTTCACTTCTGAAATTCTTCTTATTTAAAATTCTAAAATAAAATTCTAAATTGGGAAAACACTAACAATGGGTCGAAAAGCGGACGGTCTCTCCGTAATGGGGAATGTCCCGTTGTGTAGGAAAAGTTATATATGTGTAAATGGTTCCTAAAAGCGAAGGCCTTAGCACGTGGCACATGGCAAGCTGTGTACCGGAGGTGTTAACGCAAGTGTTGAATGGTTTGGCAGACTTCAGATAATGTTATTATCACGAGGTGAGTTAGTGGAGGCATTCAACAGCCAACTGCGGCGACTATACCGGAAGAGGGCTTAACACATGATTCAATTTTGAGTGCCGACAAAACAGACTTGTGTTGGTCGTGCTGGAGAAACAGCTGCTCCCAAGAAGAAAATAACAAAAGAGAATAACTGTGCTTTTCTATTAAGAGAAATACAAGAAGAACCGGTTCAAAAAGTTAAATAAGTTGTTAAATTTTATTAACATTAAATGCAGAAAATGTTTCCGAATCTTTCACTATAACGACCAGGTCTGACACTACAGCATGCGTTATAGCGAGCTTTGACTGTATCTACTTCTTCAAGAAATAAATTGAATTTACATGTTTTATATGATTTAGTTCAATAGTTTAATTAAATAATTATTTGTTGTAATCATTTTATGGCACCAGCTATAAAATAAAGTTTTAAAAATTACTAAATACGAATAATAAATATAAATTGGGATGTAGTTATTGTTAAAGAAAATGTTATAACTTATTTTATAATTTTAGTTATTTACTTATATTTAAAAAAAAAAAATGATTAAATTAGTTATTTTAATTTTAAAAATAAAAAAATTGTTATAAAATTGTAAAAATAATATTAAATGAAAAGTTCTTATAAAGAACTCGTCAGCCATAATATTGGCGCTGCCACCTTTTAGACGTAAAATCACCAAGATTTTATCTATTGTCTATATATAAAATCTTATTTCATATGTACAGGGTGTTTTTTTTAGAGGTATAGAACTTCGAATTGCAATAAAACACAAGAAAATCGTTTTAATGTCCATCAATTTGGTTTTATTGGAAGTATAATTTTATGCTATTAATGTTTAAATATGATTTCGGGCATGTGGCCGCCGCGGCTGGCTCGAATAAAGCCAATTCTACAGGTCCAATTTTCAACCAAATTTTCGAGCATATGGGGCCGTATGTTGGCAATAACGCCACGAATGTTGGCTTCCAAGTCCCCTAACGTTTCTGGTTTGTTGGCGTAGACGAGCGACTTCACATATCCCCAAAGAAAATAATCCAATGGTGTCAAATCACACGATCTTGGTGGCCAATTGAGATCTTTGCGCAAAATCTTCTATAAAGTTGATGGACAAAGCTCCAATTGCTGTGCACGGTGGCGAATCGATTCATTCGGGTCCTCTTCAACACTTTGCTCTACAGCGGCAATTGTTTCTTCGGTGCGCACTGTGCGACATCTCTGCGGATGCGTATTATCACATAGAGTAAACGTAGTGCGAAAACGATCCATGGTTAACCGAATTAATTGCTCTGATGACCATAAAATGGACGGAGCTTGCGGTAAACTTCGTGGACTGAACCATTATTTTCGAAATAAATTTGCACGATTTGCAAGCGTTGTTCTTTTGTCAACCTGTTCATGATGAAATGGCAAACCAAACTAAATATTAATCACTTGACAGCTGACAAAATGGCCGCCAGTTAAAAAAGTGATGCCAACTTAAAGTTCTATACCTCAATAAAAAAACACCCAATATTTATGTACAACGAATGTGCTGACGAAATTACAATATTTGTAAATTGCGGTCACTGTTGACACAATTTCGAAAAACAAACTGTAACATTTCGTGTGGATGTAAAATGTTTGTTTGTCTGTGTAGATGAATTAATGTAAATTTTATTATTATCACTTTTTATTGTTACACAAGCGAAGAGAAATTTTCAGTAAAATTTCACTTTTGTTTGCCAAACGTACACGAGTAATTAAATTGTTAACAATCAGTAAAACATGATGAAAGAAACTAATAAATTGGACGAAAACGGAACCGAGCGGCAACAATTGCTGACGTTTAACATTAAAACGGTTACAAAATACGGGCAGGGATGAACTAAATTGGCAGACAGATACATTTATTTACATACATATGTATGTAATTATGTGAAATAAAACAATAAAGATTTTAAAACGACAGTACGAGGGTTCGTTCCCCTTTGCAGTATTCATAATTTTTTCGTTCTAGTCGATTGGCGGCCTTAAAGCTGAACAAACTGTTGCCTCGAAGTTGTTTACAACTCGCTGTTATTCCGACAGTTTCACCAGATTTTTCCTTCTTCCCACATTTTAGAAATTACTTTCCTTTCGCCGAAACTTATTTCTTTGGATTTTTTTTAGTGCTGTCAACTCGAAGCGTTTCGTACCATTTTCGCTGCGTTTTAAGCGTTACTTTGTTGGTTGTGCACCAAAGCAAATGCAACACAACTTTTTGTTTCAGTGTGAACAAAAAATCCTTCTACAGTAAAATATATCAATATCGCTTCATTCAACGGGGCAACTTTTGGACTATAAAAATTTTATAGACCACAAGTAACGATGTTCCAGACGTACCAAATCATCAAAAAGATCTTGTTGTTGTACATAATTTGTATTATGTAAAGAAGAACAGATTTTTAAAGCTGTACCGAGTCGCTGTTAAAGAGTTTAGCAAAAAAAAAAAATATTATACTTTTTATGCCAAATTAATTCCATAAGTTTTTTAAATAGAACAGAAATTCTAAATCTGGTGGGTTTTTTTTCGGAAAAAGTGCGTTTTGCTTTCCTCCATTTTGTTGCGTTTTGAAATTTTCGCATCTTTGAACTGGACAACAGAAGCACTAAAAATAATAAATTAACAAAAACAACAACTACTCACCCTATATATGGGCTATATTTATTTATGTATATGAAAATATAAAAAAAAATATTATTAAAACTGTCACATCACGCTCATGGGGCCGGGATGTGCGCCAGCATTTTAAGAATTTTTATTTTTGCAACTGTTGAGTTGGACGGAGATCTGGTTTTGCGTAACAAATGCAAATAAATCTATTAGAAAACTTATATTTTTTTAAATAAACATTAATTTAAGGAAATAAAAGCTTTTGGCAATACAAAATTTGAAATATGTGAGACGCAAGGATTTTAAAAGGATCTGTTCCAACAAAACTTGTGCTGATCATTTACTAGAATAAAGAATGCGTTTTCCTTTCCTACAAAAAAGTTTCAAAAAGTCATAAACTCGAAAGTTTGTGTGTGTGTAGAGCAATTGGTGCCGATATTACAAGTTCTGAAGCACTGAATTTTCGTAATTATAATTTTACCAGCAATCAAATCATAAATCTTGCACAAGAGTTGGTGGCTGCAGTCAGCGACTTGATTGACTGTAAATTTTCTTTGGCTTTCAATACGATTCAGGCCATACAATTTTATCGTTATTACTGTCATCTGCTTGTATGTAAATCAAAATTGTGTAATAAGAAAATAAAATCGCAAAACTTGTATCCGTAAAAGACAAATTTTTTTTTGTGGCTGAATTTAAACAGAAAAGCTTTTACACGCCCACACTGCAACCAAACACTCCCATCGTCAGCAACGTCGTCGTCGCACCATCATCGTGATTATCGTCATCAACATCATTCAAAACTCAAGACAATTTGGAAAAGCAAAAGGAAAACATCAGCAATTGAACTGAATTTAATACATTTAATCGTTTAATGCAATTTTTGTTTCTTGAAAACATGTTCGTGCAAAACTAGCGAATATCACATTCGCCAGACAAATAGTGTCGAACAAACCTCTTTTTTTGTTTTTTACCTGCAAACTGTTAAGACGAGATGTCAATATGTCGGCGAAATGATGGGCGAAATAAAACAAAACAAAACAAAAATAAAAAGGGAAAGGAAAAATAGAAAACCACATTTTAAGAATATCAGCATTATTATTGCAAAACTTATGATCATGATGAAAATGTTATGATGTTGGCGATGAGGGACTTTATCAAGTTGCAGTCGTATGTTGAAATCGTGCTCCGAATCCCTTAATTCAGTTGCTGCCTAAAACTGAATTAAGTTTTCAGTTCAATATTGTTGTCACAAAATCATTTCGGTGCGGATGTGTTGCAGCCAATGTGTGTCACAGAATTAAGAGCTGAGGAAATCTGGCAAGAAGTCTTTTAGAAGCAAAAGTTATGACATTGACGTTTCCGACAAAAATGTTAAATATATTTCAGGCGGCAAAAATGTTGTGCTCGTTGCTAAAAAACCTATTGTCTGATATAGTCTGCGCATTAACGTCAAAAATTTAAAAAGAAGAAGAAGAAGAAGAAAAAGGCACACGCACAGCTGACGTATGTAACTATGCGGCTATTCAAGTCTTCAACAGACTTTTTGATCGTTTCACTCCAAAAAAAAGGGGTAAAAAACCAACAGAAACAGAAATCGGTTCCCAAATGGCAAATTTATATCCGGATCAATTTTACGGGAAATATCGTTGGAAGAAAACAGCAGCACTCCGTGAATACCTCTATTATATTTCTCCGCTCTATACTCGTACAGCGGACATTTACAAAAAAAAACTAATTGTCATAATATTGCGACGAAGTGGATATTAAAACTAAATAATTCAACGGCCCACTTGTCTCCCACCCTGTTCATAGTCTCTCACATTTTCCTTGATCTTTGAACTGGGACAAAGAAAAATTTAAATAAAAAGTATAAATAATTTAGCCGGCTTTCAGTCAAATTAACATTTAAACAAAGAAATAAAAAATTACGTAAAAACAGCACCCAAGGAACTACAGTCACTTGTTAACGCATAAATATATTTAATACTATATAATTTTAGCTTTTAGAATTTCTAATTTTATGCTTTTCATTGTTATTTTTAATTATTACTTGATATTATTTGGTGTCTTACTGGCTAAATAAATAACACATCACAGCAACAAACAACCAAAAATAAAAAAAATAAAAACGGCCACAAAACGATCTGTCCGTTGCCGCCCTGACTTCCAACAACTTCCAACATTGAGTTTCAGTCATTCGGAGAAAAAAAAAACATTTAAAACTTTTATTACGGGATACGTTACTTTGCGCTGTTTATGGTGTCGACTCCACAACGTGATTCTTAGTCATTGTCTGTATTTAGACACTTTAACCTTTTCGTTGAGAGTCCATAATTAAACGGAAATTTTTCATTTTTTTTCTAATTCTATTAGAAAAAATTAATTTCTTCCATTAGTTGATGACATCATGAGTGAAACGCAGCACACTGATGCCCACAACTGGACTAATAAAGATGGGCCAAAGGCCAAACATCATCACTTTTGGTCAAGGACAGCCAGCAACTTTCACACAGAGTTCCATAAAATATTTATGGACAATATAGCAAGTGCACACCCTTTACATGTTGTCATATATTTCCGAAGTGAGGACGTGATTAGTTTATATTTTCCTACAACATAAACAAAATAATTTAAGATTGGCAACTCAAATCAGTTTAATAATGACATGAATATCCGAGAAATATCTTTGCATTGACAGCACTGCCAGTACCAATGAATGCTTCACGTTACAGCAGATCTGGCAGTTTTTGCCAAGGGGCAGACTGTTGTACGACAGTTTTCTTTAACCCATGTCCAATTATATTATGGTTGTGGCCATAATCATTTTATTTGATTATGGTTGCAGCCAGCCATCAGTACGGACGTGGTATTTCTAGAGCGGCCGAATTGACCGTGATAAGTGAATTTGTTGCAAGAACTGTGATAAATGCACCGTAAAAACAGCATCGTAAAAAGTGCACCGTAATAAGATTTAAAGGATGCAGGAGAGTGTTTCGAGTCCATTTGGACCCAGCAGGAAAACGCCAAGAGAAATAGGAGTGCTATTCGCCAGCAGTATAAAAACCAAAAGGTCTCCTATTAGCAGGCAAAGTCCACCTGCCGCATTCACTGATGAAAAACTTCTAGCAACACCTCAGAGCGTAAGGCTAACAACTCTGAAGCAGATTATACCTCGCCTAAGCAGGTATTCATCCTGCACACGCGACTTTCGCAGGTGGAGATTGCCAGAAGATGATTCGCAAGATGAGAGCTGCAATAGCACGGCAGCAATAGCAGTTACAGCAGACCACTGTCATGGTAAGCGTAGCGGAAAAAGCAAAGTCGCCTATGCAAATGATGCATAATAAGCACAACGCTGCTAGCCCAATAGAATGTAACCCTGAGAAGAAGCCGAAGAACACAGTGGGTGATAAGGCCGCTGCAACAGGCATTGCTTAGGATTCAGGGATTGCTAAGACACCCAAAAAGGTACCTGAACCTAAGGCAAACGCCAAACCAAAAAATCAAAGTAGAAGAAAGCCTCAGATGCTGTCAGAAGCGGTGATAATGAAACCACAGGAAGGCCACAGCTGTGCTGAAGGTCAAACCGGAAGAGACGGATGTTGCTGTGCAGTTTTGCTCGTGATGGGAAAAGGAGAACAGAAGAAAGAGTTCAGCAATGCTATAAAGGTCACTCGCAAAGAAGTAGCTGTAGTGCAAGATCTTAGACCCCAAGCCAATATAGTGATTCAAGATCTGGACTCTCTCTCTCTACAGCAGAAGAGGTCCTAACAGCTATTGGTAGGGAGACTGACATGGGAAGGGAGGATGTAACAGCTCGACGGCTGTTAACATCAACAAAAGGGAACAGAGAAATACCTTCGTATCTCTACCAGAGACTGGAGGGCAGAAACTTCTCGAAACTGGAAGAGTTAGGATTACAGTGACGAACTGTCGAGCCAGATGTGTCGAGAAGAGGAAAGGCTGCCAACGCTGCTTCGGACTTATTATTAATATTATTGTTATGGTCAGATCCATATTAGCGCTCTCCAATCAAACATAAATTTCCCGCCATTTAACAGATAAATCAAATTCATTTACTGATTTTCGATGCGAAGATGGATTGATTTCTTTTTAGTCGATTTTGGCGGGCAAAAATGTTTTGCCACAAAAAAAAAAACGAATATGATAAAAATGTTGGATCTGCGCATTTTTAATTTGAAAAAATTCAAATTATACCGAAGACCTGAAATTGCTTTGATTGAAATATTACAATCGCCTGAAACAAGTCTGATGACATTATTTTTATTAAGCAACTTCTCCTCTGCATTATTAGTAATTTTCTTTTTCTCTAGTCTATTGAAAATGATTAGCCAGTCTGGTTGCTGTTTAATTCCAATAATATGAAAATAAATAATGGGTGTTACCTTGAAATGTATGCAATTTGAAAAAAGTAAAAAAGCAAAATGCTTTTTGTGAAACATAAGACAAAATAGTGCAGAAAATGTTTTAATTTTATGGGTGTAGTTCGAAATCTATTTTCATGACTATCAACTATGAAATTCAGAACACACAGCAAAAATTATATGGAAAAAGAATTTGGTTGTTGTTTTTGTTGCTTTTGTTGTTGAAATTGATTTCAATCAAATAATCTACTGTGAAAACTACTCAAACAAATCCACAATTGGCAGATATGTATGTACAGGCACTGAAACATGCTTCCATGGGTAAAGGGTGATTCAAGTTGGGACTCCATATCGGACTAATTGTATGAACTTGGCTTGTATCAAACAAATATTACCCAATTCACGATGACAGCAAGGGGACACGACCGGCTTTATGGCTCTATTGATAACAGCACATTTATCGGCCTAAAGCCAGTTGCAAGCACCCGGATATCATCGCTTCGTTGCCAACTTGCGCCGAAAGTAAGAGCTGGATAGAAACTATAACGATGGCAGAGGCTCGCTGAAAGCTTTTAAATTTAGACGTAGAACTGTGGGCTCATTAACAGTTTTAATTACGGCACTCTGAAAAAGAAACGTTCACGTCTTGGCCGTGACTGCATTCACAAGAGCTTCGAAACAGATGCTATAGCGCTTGTTCGGACAATTTTTTTTTAAATTTATTTATTGTGCAATTGATAATCCCTGTACTGCTCTATGGCGCAGAAGCATGGACGGTGTCGAAGGCGGATGAGGAAGTCTTTGGTATTTTCGAGAGAAAAGTTCTGCGTTCAATCTTCGGCCCTGTTTGCGTTGATGGTTTCTGGAGAAGAAGATTCAATCATGAACTGTACGGGTTGTACAGCGACATGAGCCTAACCAGGCGCCTACGGATCCAACGGCTAAGATGGTTGGGCCATGTAGAGCACATGGAGAATACTGCTCCGACCCATAGCATCTTCGATTCCGAACCTGTGGGACAACGCAGTAGAGGACGCCCACGGAACCGATGGCGCACACAAGTGGAGAGGGACCTCAACCAACTTGGTGTGCGCAATTGTAGAACGCTGGCTAAAGACCGTGCCAGCTGGAAAACTTTGTTGGTTGAGGTCCAGGTTCACCACGGACTGTAGCGCCAAAAGAAGAAGAAGAAGAAGATTTATTGTGCAAAAATTCCTTAGGACACGAAACTTAGTGGAACATAAATTCAATCAAATTATTAGTACATGAATAATAATTACGTTTTATAACATTCACATGGAATAAGAAATCAATCAAATGGGCAGAATCTTCTCCAAAGATCACATTCATTGCAAAGTATGTTCGATGAGTGCTGGCAGGATCGTAACGATCGTTGCGGAATATCTCAAGTTCAGCTCCGATAGTAGTTTTCCATTAATAAGAGTCCTGCTAGATGATACATTAACCATGACTCTGCGGCTTTTAAATGTTGGCAAATTAATTTCAGCTCGCCTTGATGAGTAAGAAAAAAGTATTAAAAAGTCGTGCTGTCATCTTTTAAACAAATTAAAAAAAATCGCTTTTGTAAGGATTCCATGTGAACGCGATTTGTATAAAGTTTTAGTAATAAGTGGCTGCTTTAATTCTTTTGCCCATCGTTCGATAAATGCGGTTGGCTTGGAAGATTCTCAACACGCTCTTTTTTAAGCCAAAGAATTTGAGAGACAATCTTGGAAGTGCCTCAATGTTCGGTTTTTTTAAGTGATGTTTGATCCGGCTGATGCCTAAAGCCCTACGTCCACTATCAAGTATTCTTTCGGCTTGTCGCATAAACACGTATTAGAAGTCGACTTCCAAAAGTCACGGCTTGCAGAAGTTAATTGCAGCCATTATGTGGAAGTTGCTGGCAGCATCATGAACGACTTGCTGGGAACTGCAAGCGTTTTGAAGACTTGCAATAGAAGTTGGGTAAACGGTTTGTGTTATTCTCGACTATTTTCACTTTAGTTTTGTATTATTCTAATAGAGTAGTGACAGAAAAAAAAACCGCATTTGATAACAAGAAAGGAAGGAAGGAAACAAGAAAGTGATGCTGGCGCCAAATCATCACTCTCGAGTTCGATTAAATATTCGCGTCAAATGCAATTTCGTCACGTATGACATGAACGAAAAGATCACGCATCGACATTAATTATGAAAAGTACAAGTTTTTCTTCTCGATTGCACCTCAGGTAGCGAGTAAAATTGAACAGCTGATACTCCATTACACACTCGTTATCGTAAGCCGTCATATCGATAACGAATGCCGTAACCCAAAGAAAGAAATTTTCGAACAATTTTACTCGATCACGTAGACCGTACTTGGGCCCCCGAATCATGGGTCACCTCCTCAAAGCACTATATGAAGAAAATTAAAAACGAGAGAAGAGGTCCAAATTATTCTGCTTTCGATTACTTATTTGACTTAAAGATAAAATGATGATATAGAACTTCATCAGATATTCTCGGGACATTTTTCAGCTGCATGGCTTCAGCATGCCGCCAATTTTAATCAGGCCAAAAGTCTTTTTTGTACCGTCATTCGTAACAAATACAAACTGCAGTCACATTGGGCGGAAAGACGTCGGCAATTTCGGGATTTACAGCCGCTTCTGGAATTAGACTTCCGCAAGTTTCGGTTTGACTGGAAACATTTCAGCAAATATTTGCAGAAGTCTCTTGCGCAAGTGAATTGCTAGAGAACACTCGCAGTTGAGAAAACTCAGGTCATGTTGCAATGGGTCAATTCAAAGGCTGTAAGAGCATTTCACGCTTCATTAAAAATACAGAAAAATCTGCAATCCCCACAAAAATTGACAGAATCGCTGGCGACTGAATAAACTTTTCCGGCGTCCCTTTCCGACAACGATCGTAAAATATATTTACGGTTATAGGCATTTCGATTCGTTCTTTACAAGTTTTTTTTGTATCATAAAATAAGTTATTTCAGGCCTCAGCCAGACATTAAAGACCCGAACTGAATCACCCTTTACACATGCCAACACAAACTCCAAAGCTTTATTCGAATGCATGGGAGTGTGTCCAAATGAGTGTGAGTGCCAGTGTGTGTGTGTGTGTGTGTGTGTGTGTGTGTGAAAATATCACTTCGAAGTTATTCAGTCAGTCGATAGTAAGTTGTCTTTCGCTAAGTTTTTCTATTGCTGCTTTTGGTGGCAAGCACAAAGTACAAAGTATCATGCAAATATTGCCACTGTCAATGCTGCCAAATTGCAACTGCATGACAAATTCGTTGGCTGCAATAAACAAAGAAATCACGAATTCAACTAAAAGCAAAACAAGAAACAAACCACAGAAAAAGCTAAAAACTCATGTACTTTTTTCTAAAACTTTTAACTACTACGAGCACAATGTGTCTGATTGTACTTGCACTTGGTAATAGATTTTAATTTGTTGGTTTAGCCAAATAAATTTCGCTACTACTGAAGTAGTCAATTTCGATAGTTTTCCGTTTGGTTTTGGCCAAGTTTGTTTTAGCCTGCCAACAGTTATAATTTGTTTGTATCAAAAGAAATTATACTATTAACAACGTTGAAGCAAAAAATGAATAGAAATACCATGAAATATAATAGAAAACTTTAGCTCAAATAACTGTAAACAAGAGCTGGAATTTTGTTAAAAAAATTTAATTGAAAAATGGCAAAGCCAAATATCAATTGAGGCGGGATGCCTCAGGGCAGCATCCTGTTTCCGCTCCACCTCCATGAAAACCCTCTAGAAGCATCGCGCAAATTACAAGACCATTAGAATGTTTCAGCTGGAAAAAAGAAAAAGAGCGCAGGGAAACTCGCCGGCCAATACAAATGAACAGCCAGTGGGAATTGATTTAGGCCAGCACAGGTAGCAGCTTCTTATAACAAGTAGCACAGCACAGGTCTTAAGTCCTTTGCTCGAGAGCTGGTGCTATCTAGTCCCTTCTGTTTTGCAAATCGTAGGTAAGGGAACACAAGTAGCCCAAAATGCTCAAAGCACAGCTGGCCTTAAACCCTTAGCCTGTGCATTAGCCTCGATCTTAGTTCCAAGACAACAGCAGCTCGAAGACAAGGATCACTAGGAGCTGTGCTACTATAGATTTTTCCCAGCATCTTCCTGCGGTTTTAGGTTTAAGCCCCAGCCAGAACGTTTCAGCCAATTCCTCACACAATAGCCGATCCAGAACGCCAAAAGTCAAGCTGGGAGCGTGTCGGTTGCCGTTCCACCACTTGACCTTTGGTGAAGGTTTCGAAAGAACCTGCATACATGAAGTTCCTTGAGTTTTGTTGAATGTGCCAACCGAGGAAACCCTTCCCCTATACTCCACGGAAAGCAGAGTACCCCGACTGGGTGTAAGTCGTCCGCGGTTAACGTGCCCCGGGTGGCCGGCGCAAAATTGTACAGTGAAATATCTTTAGATTCATTTCGATGGAAATCCCACAAAAGCTCCACAAATGAGTTCGATTATCGGCAGAATTACTAAACGGAGCCTAATTGTATGTTCCTATGATGCAATTAGATTCTCTAAAAGCCATATGGTCCTTATGGGGCACTACGGGTGCGTTGAATGTGGAGAAAATTGAAAGACGACAAAATAAAATCCTTGCTGGTACCTTAGAAATCAGCATATTCCCAAACATCGGGATGTCCCGATATGTTTTCAAACATATGAAAAGCTACATATATAAAAAAAACTTGACCTGTACCCTAATCCTCTGGCCCGCAACATCTTCGACTTTAGAGGCCACAACCGGCTGAGAAGTAGAGACACTCTTGTTCTCAGCCAAGCCAATGCGAGAGTTGGTGATCCTAATATTTTTGTCTAGCACTACCCGGACTATTTATTAATGACAATTTCAATAAATAGTATAACTGAGAAAAAAGAAATTTAAATTCCCAATCTGAGATACAAACTTCAAATTGCCGAACATTTCGTTTGATGGGCCCAAATCAAGCGCACTCTTTGATAAGGCACACGGAAAAAGTTTATTGGAGTAGACGTCCTAAATTTAAAAAAGAAAAGAGTTTTTCATCAGGATTTCAATCAATATCTTTTAAATAAATAAACCCAAAAAGCTGCAATACTTTTTACAGGATATTTTCCTATTGTCCTGTTACTGGATTTTAATAGTTCAAATGCCTTTTGCGCAATTCGCTGAAAAGAATATCACAAAGCATTTTTTTTTTTTTGGACAAGTTGTTCAAACTACAGCTACACAAATTTTGAGAATATGTTTTGAAAGGATTTTTTTTAAATTCTAACAGAAATGTTTTTAATGCGTTGAAATTTCTTAGTTTGAGGATTTTTATTTGGAGGAAAATGTTTTCTTAAGCGAGAAAGCAGGACTTTTTCTTGGGAAATTTTGCATTAGGATTTTTCCTAAAAGTCTGGATTTTCAATTTAAAGACTCTCGTGTTTCTGCTTTTTAGTGAATTTTTGCTATCGAAATATTATTACCAGAAATTTGCCAAACTTTAAGCTTTAACTTCGCCTGCCCTCGTTCCTAAATCCGAAATTCCTTCCGTTCATTTGTGATTTGATTAAATTCGTTAATGGAATTCGCTATTGATTTCTGGGAATCCGTTTCAATGAAAAGCCGAAAATCAAAATTTCCCCACATTAAAATTCTTGTGCACGGAAGTGATTTAAATGATGCGAAATAAACTTAATGATTTGCAAAGTTGGCTGTGTGTTTGTTTTTGTTGTTTTTCTTTTGTTATGTAAATGCTTTGCTTCTACAGATAATGGTCGCTCGTTGCAGTGTTCAGTTTTTTTAAAGGTTTCAAATCTAAGAAGTACAAGAAAAGCCCTTAATTTTTGTTGCTGTTGTACTTAAGGTTCGGAACAAAAGTTCTTTATTTGGCCTGAGAGCAGAAACAGAAAAGAAAGAACTGAAAAGTGCAATAAATGATCAAAATTGTAGACGTATGCAAATTGCAAGAACAAAAAAAAAAAAAAAAAAAAAAAAAAGAAAAACAGAGACGAGAAGAAATGGCGAAAAAGAAAAACCGTGAGATTTAGATGAATGTGTTGACAATGAGGGGGCAAAATGGCAGACGAAGTACAAGAACATGATGACGTTGATGTTTGAAAACGACCGAGAAGTATTGCCGCTTATATAACTTTATCGCTTCCTTAGTTCGTGTACATGTAAGTATGTATGTATGAATGTGTTGCACTATGGGACGTAAGGCCCAAAACAGTTCAGAAAAAAAGTTAAAAGTCTTCATGAATTCAAATAAATTAAGCAATTTTTTGTTTGGTTTTAAGTCTGGTCTATAAATTTTATATTAATTTTTAGCCAGTTAATATCTATTTGAGCCGCTTTTTAGACTGTTTGGTCCCACCGTTGCCTAACATTGAAAATTCAACTGAGCGCGAAGATATTTCAAGATGTATTGCACAAAATCAAACTACTAAAACGAAATGTATATTAAAACCGATTTTTTTTTTTTTTTGGAGTTGCAAAAGTGTTACCGGTATCTTCAATATTTTATTTTGTTTCAACTTTTTTCATCCGTCGATGAAAAGTTGAAGGAGTTTTCAAATAAGAAAAAAAAAGAAACATCACGTTAAAATAAGTGTTCTTTCTTTGCTGGTGATGTTGTGTACGTTTATTGTTGCAACGCGGAAAATTAAACTGTCGCAGCAGAAGCCTAAAAGAATTAAAATATATGACTAGAGGTGCATCGCACGTAGTTGCCAATATCCTTAGTTGGTGGGCAAAATTTCGTCAATAAACACATACTTACATATATATAGAATATATCTACATTCTAAATTATTTTTGATAAAGGTTTTCTTTTAATTTTCTTGCGTTTGGAAACTTCAAAGTTGACAACGCTGTCATCAAAATTTTCGCTCTAGTCAAGTAAATGAAAAGGTTTGCAGTTGATTGGGAATGGGTATGATGGACTGGCCAAATTGGTATAATTGTACTTTTTTCTTTGGTACTATTCAAACTCGAAAAGTGCACTGGTACACCAATGGCATATTTAGTCCAATCCAATTTAAAAGATTTACTGAATTCACAAAAGTGCAACCTTTATGATATATATCAAGTAAGTTGTTATCGAAATTGTAAAGGCCAGTGCGTAACATAATTTTCTCTACATGTACAATCTTTCACGTTATTTGGTACAACTTCAAAATTTTCTATACCCTCACGGTACGATGTGAAGGTAAACAGTTCCATCCTGGGCATGACAGATATGTAACCTAAACTGCCGTTATTTCAAACAAAAAACGATATTAGTCTTAAACAAAAATCAACCATCAGATCTGTGCAATTTAAGGAGGGCCATATTTACACCGGTCCCAATGTTGTGTTGTTTGTTGTGCCAATAAATATACGATAATAAAATGAATTTTTATTTTAAAATATTTACATACATAGACTTTTTTGTGAAAAATTTGTTGTGAACTATTTGGAAAGACACCAATCTTCTTCTTCTTCTTCCTTTGGCCCTACACTCCGGCGTGAATCTGTTACCCTACAGTTGGTAGTTGAATCTTCTTTTCCAGAAACGTTAAAAGGGCCAAAGATTGAAGGCAGAACTTTTCTCCAATACTGTGATGAAATTCTTGAGGTGGGTAGAAACGTGCTAGAATTTGCAGATTTGAGATTCTCTGTCATGACGACCCATCAGGACTTCATTTTTGACATTTTGGCAAAGTCTGCGTTATCCAGCTAATTCTTGCTCACAGGTGTGTGAGACATTTGAATCCTTTGGGGTTGTGTCAACGCCACCAGCGTAAATATTACACACATTGGCCGTATTGAGGTACTGTTTTCAAATCGCCATTCGACCAGAATTTTTATTTGTTAGTACGTACAACTTGATTCCTTTAAGTGTCTGCTGCCAGCAGATAAACGTTTGTATCACTTTTATTTCCTTCATTTTGTTCCTCTTCTTTTGCAGAACACAATTTTTTTCTTTGGTTTTTTTGTTTCGTTTGTGTGCGAGTGTGTGATTTGTTTGCAAACAAAAGTTGAAGGTGTAGATGCCAATGAACTCTTTTGGTTCAACTTCAGTTAAAAAGGTAAATTGCAAACGTGTACTTTTCTACAATTTTTGTACGCCTGCATGTGTTTGTGTGTGTGTGTGTGTGTGTGTGTATGTGCAGCTCTAATATTATACTCTTTCTTCCACAGCAACAAATGTATAGAGCAAATTCGCAATGAGAGCTTTTGTTTGCATGTTTGGCTGTGTATTACGGTTTAGATTCAATGAGTTTGTGTGTGCGTGTGTGTGTGTGCGATTATCTGTGCGAAATAAAACTGTTCTTGTGCTGGCAAAATCCCAGTGTTGATGATGATGGTTTTAAAACATAAAATTGTAACGTTTGTGGCCGGGGCTTAGCAGCTCTTCTTCTTCTTCTTGTGGATTTTGCTTGTCTGCTGCTGTCGTTTCTTTGAGCTAAAATTTGAAGTTCTCTGTAAGAATCAGTTTGAAAAGAACGAGTTGAAGACACACTGCCAGCGAGTACATGAAATTGTGCTGGTGTTCTGTTGATGCATGAATTTGAATTGCGGAGGGCTGGTGTATGGAACTGGTGGTATCTGTATGTTCCCAGTTCTGTAGTCTGGTCTTTTCAGTTCTTTTACATTTTTGTTTGTTTTTCTTAGTGCCAATTTAATTGATTGATTTTTTTCCGTAGTCCCATCGTCACTCTGCTTGTAATATTCTGCATTGCAGAGTTTTGTTTAAGATTCGACTTAATATTATTTGCTTTTGTTTCATACTTTTTTCTTTTGCTTCATTTTGCTTTCAAACGAAATTATATTGAGTTTTTATTTTGTGGTTGGATTTATTTTTTCTTCATACTATATTGTACACGGCACTCTCTTGCCTTCTTAAGAAATTCATTAGCATTTTTAATTAAATGTACAAACGTACCAAAGAACTTGCTTGCGTTCACACATTAAAAGAGAGGTGACAGTGGCGTGATTGTCAAATTATTAAAAATATTTTTTTTTGATAAATTAAAATTTTTTTTCCATTAATATTTTTTTTCCTCGAACACTAGTTAAATAAAACAAGTCGCCTTATGTACATACATACATACATCCGAAAGCGAAATCTAGTAGAATTCAATTACAACGGCCTGGCCACACATCAAACCGTTTGATCAAATTTACTTGTGAATGTATTAATGAAATTTGCTGCCTCATAGTCCAAATCCGAATTGTATTGATATTTTTCGCTTTCTCATCAAAACTGTACGTGTGAGTGAGACACCAGCTGACTTAGAACGTATAAATTTCCTTGCTTTTCTCCTCTTCTTAATCAAATATATAGTAAAGTTTGCATAAATGCAAAGTATTCTGAAAAACTGCCAAGTGCAGTGCTGTATACTTTGGTCCAAAATGCAAAATGCAGATGCATTGCTCGGTACTGAGTAGATTTGCAGGGATTTTACCCGAATCTACTCGCGAACTACATTTTAATTTGTATGTCAAAATCCACCAGATTTGGCTTAAAATGTCATAGGAAATATATTTCTTTTGCTTGGTGCAAATGCACTTTAAGACATACATACATATGCAGCTGTCAATGATGCCAACTAGATGAAAAGCGTTCTTCTAGTTTCAAGCCACCACGTAAATGTTTTAAAATATATGCAGTTTTGTTTTAAAAATGATTGTACTTGAATTCAATGGATCAGGACTAAAAACAACTGAATTAGAATGAAAAGAAAAGTATTAGGTTTTAATATTTCATGTTTTTACTTTAGCTTTTCTGCCAGTTCTTTTTCTTTTGATCATTCTTGACCCAAAAAGATATACTTCTTGAAACTTTATGTAGTGATTTTTAATAGGTTTAGCTTTAAAGAAGACAAAGCAAAGGGTATTTGTAGACCATTCCGATCCGCTGTTTTGTAGTGCCCCACACTACCCGTGAATCGAAATCGGATCATGGTAAACATATATAAAGATTTTGCTGTACTGCTTTAACCATTCAAGCGGCGAACGGTTTATTTATGTTCTATATAAATTTATATATTATATTCAAAGCTTCCACTATTTTAAAGCTCGTGTCTATATATTTTCTAGCTTAAAGTTGCTGTATTTTGTCATGTTTTTTAAAGCAAATTTTCTCGTACTTTACAAATTTGCCGAAAGGCAATTTCCTAAAACGTTTCAAAGTTTGGAGTTGAACAAATAAATCTCATCATTTAGGCCATAAATTATATGGTCTAGACAGTCAATTCGGGGGCGGCTTTTAAGTACCCAGATTCCGTTGATGGCTCATAACACAACTTCATTAAGAAGAAGCAGAAGGAATTATTGTCAAAAAGAAGCTGCCGCAAATCACTGTGTTTTGCTCCACCGACTTACATAACTGTGAATAAGTTCAGGTTTATATTAAGTTTTAATGGATTGCACTGAAAATGCGCCGTCTTTGTTAAGAATTTCACATGACTACTTGAGCGCTACAAAAGTAAACGTTTGTTCAATATCTGTTGGCATTTGCAAATATAATAATTCCGCGGGGTTTTGTTTGCCGTTATTTTAGTTTTTTGTTTTCTTTTCAACTCATCAAAGTTTTGAATTAATTTTCGTTTTGCTGCATACGAAATTATCAAAACAAATTCCTGTTTTGAAACAAATAGTTGTCATGGCAATTTATAATTGTATATAAGTAATTATTTTCAAAAGTTCCTTCAGCGTGTGATAAATTTAAATAAATTGATATGATTAATCTCCTGCAACCAGACAAAAAAGGTAATTACGATTTGAAGTCACAAAATTGGTGCGCTGGAAATCGTAATTGCCAAAAATTTTGCTATTTAAACTCGCAGTCAAGTAATGAAGTGACTTCTAAGTCAACTTGTATTTTTAACAAAATCCTCGCTTTTAACGGTGGAAAAGAAACCGCGCAAATCTAATTTAATATGTTTTTATTCATTATGTTGATGGATTTTAATAAACATTTTCCGATCTAAAAATATTGTACTTTTATTTGATTTTTTTTGATTATCTAAACATCCTTTTTGCCTACTCTAAGCAAGAAAAAGTAGACTTAAAGGTCAGTGTTAAGCTTAAAACCAACTGAAGTTGCCAAAACGAGAACGGGGAATTAGCTATTAAAATTTTCTTTAAACACTTACGAGGGCGGGTCAATAAGTCACTGAATTTCACCCCTCCTAATTGAAATGGCAGCACTGCTCCTGTCAACAGGCAACTGTCAGTTGACTCCTGTTTAAATATAAACAAGCTGAGTTGTTTAGTTTGTATTTTTGCAGCAGACAGTCGCACGTTTCGAGAAGAAATAATATAAAATAAGAATAATTTTTTGCGGAGAAAACCCATCCCTCAAAACAAGGCTAAGCTGGAGAAATAGTATGGGGACTCTGCCCAGGATATGGACGCCCAGTTGAGGTCTCTACAATAGAAACAAGTGAACATTTTCAAGTTATGGTTTTGGACGATCGTCGATTGAAGGGGAGAGAGACTGTGAAAGTCAGAGGCATCTCACATGGTTGTGCCGCGTTTGCTTGCAATCGACCACAAACGCAACCATGTGACATGTGGAGTTTCCATGACAAAAATCCATGAATTGGGCTCCCTTATCCGCCCTATTCACCAGATTTAATCCAGAGTGACTATTTCTTATTCCCAAACTCGTAGAAATGGCTCGGCGAAATGAAATTGGACTCAAACGACGAACAACAAATCACTGTTTTGTTACGTAAAAGGTATTAACCATTTATGTAGGGGAACGTATCGCTGCTTTAATGATCAAGAGCCTTAAGTTCCTCACCTTAACTTAAAAGCGATGCCGAACACCTTCAATGGGACCACACACGCTTGTTAATCTAGTGCAAATTTATAAAAGTTTGGGGTTTCTTCTTGAGTTGCGAATATGCTCCAATAAAGGAGAGGTGTTGGTAGGTACGAGTCCTGAATCTGACTATTTTACTTATACGAGTATATAAGAATATCCTTTTACTTTTGTTGATGTCAAATCTTCTGCTGGTGTTTCAGCAACAACTTTAAGGTTGGAAACTTTTGATAAACGGAATTCTAGATGAAATTGTTGGCTACGTCGTTACGCTTTTTGTACTTCTTGGAGCCGCGTAGTGACTATTACTTAAATTATGATTTCATTATGCGCGGACCTTCATTTTCCTCTTCTTTTTTAATTATCTGAATGAATAAAGCAAAATCGCAAACGCAAATCACGGTGTGAAATCATAATTGTTATTATTTTCTCGTTTTAAAAGCCGAAGCCTTGACCAAAATTATTCATGTTTAACTTAATTTGCGGATAAATTGAGAAACATGTAAGAAATAAAATACAAAAGAAACAATAAAATAACGTACGATATTAATTAAATTTCAATTTTCATTTAATCTCAAGGTACACATTTTACAAACATATTGATAGAAACTTCAATTATAAAAAGATTTGCGATACACATGTTTTTGCACCAGGCTGGTGGCTGCTGACCGCTGGCCGCTGGCATATTTAAGATTTTTTGCTTGTTTTAGGACCCGAACTGTGATGCTTTTGAAATCCAAGCATTCACAAATTATAAATGGCATTTGAATATGAATGTTTGAATATGAATGTGTTTTGAAATCATTTCCATTAATTGTTTTCGTTAATTAAAACAGCAACAATATTGAATTGTATTTAGAGAACTTTAAGAATGTGATTTGGAATTTTTATTGATAACAGAATTGTTTGATTTAAGTAAGGAAACGAAACGACCCCACAGTGCCGATGATTTTATGCTTCATTTTCAATTTATGTCAAACTAGTTGTTTCCCTGGCAATGAATTTTTATCGACTAAAAATTAACAAGTTTGAGAACAAAGACAAGCTGATGGACTGTATTTAGGCAAAGAGAGTTTATTAGTCTTACAGCTATTGGAATAGCACTCCTGGCTCTGCTAATGCGTGGCAAGAGATCCTGTTTTCCAATCCTTATCACACATATACACTTCCAGCTTAGAAGCATTTAAGAAATCCACTTCTCAAGCTGCTCTGTAGCCTTCCAATTCCTACACTCAGCTGCACATATTTTTCCATTTCCAAACATACACCCTGTTTAACTGGTACCGCGTCTTCCCATCCCTGTGTACATACAATCACATATGTAGGTCCACATATAGTTTCTTAAATACTGCTTTTGCGCATACATATATATTTGTTTCCACATTTTGGCTTCGTCTTTCCTACACCTGAACTCTAAAACACTACGTTGTCACTCTGGCTGTAGTCGAGCACATTTCGCTTTTCCTTCCCTGCATACGGAACACGGGCATGCTTCCTTTTTCCATCTGCGCCAGTTCTTTTAACCATCCCTGTACTTGGATGGCTGCATAAATGATTTGGGAGACGGATATCGCCCGCTTTTGTTCAAAACTATACAAAATTGTTTGGTCCGAGGTGGTTGCCCTGCCTCCTCCTCATTTTAAGATCCTTTTACTAGTGCTTCCTGGGAGTTGTTTCAGTCTTCGTTGTTACGAAAGAAGTTTTAAACTCGTGCCACAGGATCCGCAAATTGCCTCTTTATAGTTTTACTACAGATGAGTCATATTCATGCTGAAACTGTGTAAATATGTATATCTAGTGGACTTACATATACTTTAGTGTGTTTGTGTGACTGTCTGTCTGTCTGTCCAATGGGGACAATGTCGATTTATTTAGCCGTTGGCTGGCAAAATTGAACAAAACAAGCGCTTCGCAAAAACTACAATATAAAAATAACTTTTGTGTGCATAATAAAATTTTTCCCAAACACAATTTTAAGCAAATTTCTAAATTTAATTATTTTACAACTGCAACTTATAATTATTTCGATTTGGAATCTTACACGCCCCTCCTCTCAAACAACGTTACGAACAAGTAACTGCCGATAGTGCTGAACGGTGTAAAAACGCCAGTTTCAGGTGCAGGAATTCATGTTTATTTTTAATATTTTATGTCAATATTTCTATTATTATCCAACTTTTTCTTTATTGCACAACGGAACGGCAAATTAATTTAATTATAAAAAAAGAAAAGAAAAAAAAAACAACATCCATCTGCTCGTATGAGCAATCAAATTGCCATTAACATAGAAACGTTTTGTTGTTGTTGTTGTCCTACTATTTCGCTAAAGCAGACTTATGCACATATGTACATACATATGTGCGAGGCAAACGTTTTAAAAGCACTTCGAAATCATTGACGGCAGCGCTTAATCGCCGGCAAGGGTTTTCAGATTGACAAGCGCTCCCAAACAAAATGAAAACGTTGTCCAAGTGTTGCATACAACCTTGTAACATGTCATTGCATGACAGCATTTAATAGCCTCTACATACATACATACATACATACATACATACATACATACATACATACATACTTACATACATACATACATACATAAATATGTACATTTTTAAAGATTTTATGTTAGTTTTAATTTTTCTATTTTTCTGCTTTTGACAGCCAAACATTGAAAACGCAAATACATACAGACATACATTCATAAGTTCGCTATTGTCAATAAAAATCTTTCAATCACTTGCAACTGCACGAACACAACTCTTGTGAAATTAAGCACGTGTTAAGTGAATAACGCTGTGTGCTACCTTTTCCATTCCATTGTGGCTGCGCGTCGTTACTGCGGCTTAGAGGTTTCATAAATTATTTAACGCAAATAATACTTCTGTTTCCTTCGCATTAAATATCAATTTGTTTCATAAATTTAACAAACAAAATTATTGCGTTATTATTTCGAAATTTAATAAAGACTTTAAAAGTGCAAAGCAAGACTGACTATAAAAGCATCGGAAGGTTGAGGTTTGGCGCTTTAAATTTTTCCATAAACGGGTCATATATTTAGTTTTTGCGATGCTTAAAAAGGGCGCAGCTGTTTTGCACATACTTGGCTAGGAATCGAACCGGCCGCCCGGTCGAACACGCTGCCAACTGAGCCTGAAATCGATGCCAGCGTTTAATAAATTTACAGATTAAAAAATGCAGAATAATTGCTTAACTGTTAGACTAAATAATATTTAGAATTTTAATTAAAGCTGAACTTTTTAAGAGAATTTTTTATTAAACGGTCAGCCATGACAAAGCCCGACTGCTAAGTTTGCCCATGAATGCCTACCAGAGCGTTGTGGAAAGTTGAATAAGAAAAAAGGGGTTTCATATACTATAGTGGGGCCTTATTTACCATACATGAAACGAGCGATATGAACAAACGTTCGGTTATAGATGACCCTTCTTCGTTTTTCGTCCACCCCTTAGTAAAAGCAAAAGTATCAGCTGTTTTACTTGTGGAGTTTTTTGGATCTGTCAAAGAACTTATTTAAAAAAAAAAAAAAAAAAAAAGAAAAAAAAACATGAGCTTGGCTTTCACAAGCTTCAACTTGGCAGATAATCAGAGATTTCTAAAAGAAATCAAGACATAAAATTACAAAAAAATCAACAATTCTCATTTATTTCAAGCACATTAATCCGTAAAAAGCAAACATATACCCAATACGTTGAGCTACCACTGAATTTTTTTCTCAGTGTTCTGCCACAATGACAAATTACAAATCAAATTACCGGCAACAATAAGTTTTCCAATCAGCAGTCCGAAATTAGTCGTAACGAATGTTTCGCTAAAATCAGTGTAGGAGGGGACTGAGACGGTAATACAAGTCGTACGTAAAGCCAGAGAGAAAATCGTATGAAATATCTATATTTTAAAAGTGAGAATAAAATTATTACGACAGATTTCATACGTTTACACCATTTTGTAAATTTGCACCAAAAATTATTTTTATTTTCTATTGTTTGCGGCTTTTTGTTTGTTATTCTTTGTTTGCTTTATTTGTTTACATAAAAATACATCCCTGATCTAATGATGATGTGTGAAGGAATTTGAAAAATTTTAATCCGTGCTCTTCTACTCAAAAATTTGACTTATCGCACGACTTGTATTATCGTCCAAATCCCCTTTCAACAATATATCTGTCATATAAGAACAAAATAGCTGGATAGAAACGCAGTGAGAGTTAATTATTTAAACTGGACCTTGTGTTGCCATAAAATGGGTTATTGAAAAATTGAAAACCACATAATTCGTATTTTGTACTTAAATAGCGAATTCCTTAAACTTAATTAAGGGAAATCTGTCGATCTTCGGCAAAGTAAAAGTTAGGGCGCCAACAAGGTTTTTCATTGAACCAAAACAGCCATATTCGACACCCTGTAGCTTAACGTATGTTTCAACAGGGTGCTACAAAATGGCCAAATTCTATAAGTTTATGACTTCTATGATTTTACGTTTTATTTTCTTTTGTTTTTCTTCTATTCGCACGATGATCGATACCGGTTGGATGTTTCTTGGATTGATTGAATATTTCTGAAAATGGCACCACATTCTGAAATTTTTGTCTTCTTGCAAAGTGTTGATTCTTGAACTTTTCGCCTAATAAACTTTCCCCCAACTGTGTTGTTGTTCCATTTCGATTTGTGAACTGAAACAAAAATGACTTTTTTTTTTTGCAAGAATTTTCTTTAATATTTTGTGTTTTTCAAGACTTGCTTTCGAAATTATATACATATAAATGTAAGTGAATATCCAACATTATTGCATTTGCCCTCGAAGATTGCCACAAACCTTGCAACAGTTGTACGACTTAATTTGAATTTTGTTTTTAACAGTATTTTCCGTAGAATTGCAATTTTGTGTCTAAAATGGAAAATTCAGTACAAATTCGAACTTTTAGTGAGTTTTGGAAAAGTTTGCCAGATCTTTTGAGCTGCTAAATAATTTTTGCACACAAAACACTCAAAATAGTGAGCGATGCCAACTTTTCCATCAGCAGAAAATGTGCACTTATGTTGTACACAGAGTTGCAAAGTTGTTGCGCCAAATACACAACTTGTTGAACCAACTTGTCGCAGAGTGTGTGGCGTGCATTAGAAACAAAAAAGAAACGAGTATTTAAAAACACTTCTAAAACGTTTAACGCGGTTTTTTTTTCTCAATAAATAAAAAGGCGAAAAGAATTAGAAGCCGTAGAGGAATTAGCAGCAGACGAAATAAATTGGCAAAAAGTTTAGTTTGGTCATGACCTTGACTCTGACAATAGAATGTTGGAGAGTAACGAAGACACACAAATTGCAAATGGCTGGGGCAAGAACAAAAAGCTGGCAAAATATAAACTCATGTAGTTGATAAGTACAAGACATGAAGATTGACAGACTCATCAGCACAAATGAATGATCGTCAGTCAGTTGAAGTCCGTCTAAAGAAAAAGTTAAGGAATTTCATATTTATTAAAAACAACAATCGCTTGAAGAAATTACTAAACATTTGCTCAGTTGTCAAGATGTTCTTTGGCTTCGCTTATTTTTATAGTTAATTTTAAGTATGAAAACAAAACCAAAAAAAAAAGCAGGTAAAAAATGACAACGATTATGACGAGGTTGTTGCTTAATCATCACTAAATAAAAATGCGAAGGAAATGTTGCGCAAAAATTCCTACAGAACGACATCAGGCAGAAAGAATGACGACCAAGTTGCACAGTTGAAGATAGAAACACGTTTCTGGCTGGGCTATATGCCTCGATGACGTCACTTTGCGTGCGCTCTTATACTAAACACTGGCGCATACAGTCCTCAAGACTGTAAACTCTAAATAGGCAGAAACACATCACCTCTATGGCGTAATAGATCAATATTGATGAAATTCAGTTCACTTTTACATTTAACAATGATTCTACGTCAGCTGATACGACGGCAAGTGAAATGTGAAAACAATATGTCACGTTTGCAAGTTTTTTAACATATTTGAAAATAAAAGTGATTTGTTGTCAAATTAAGCCAAAGACTTGCGTTCTCAAATCTTCTAGCAGTTGAGAGAAAGTTGACTGGCACAGCCTTCACATCACACTGAAAGTGTTTCATTTGCACTCGGGACATCTTTTCGCACTTCTGCTGCAAACAACTTCAAAGCTCGTTAAAACGCATTAGCCTACATTTTGCCAAAGAAAAATTGAAGCTACTCACAATGTGTGGTAGAAGCAAATTGTGGCAAACGGAGTGCCGGTCATAATTTAATTTTCAGCTTAAAAAATACACACCAACAAACCCTAAAGCGCATAATCAGGCAAATCTTGCCTACATAAAATCCTTTTTTTTTAATGAAAATTACCCAAAACATTCTTATGCACGTGTAAACTTTTTCAGCTTTATCACACTTTAGGGGTTGCCTTAAGTAATTACACTTTTCTCTGGCTTGACGTAATCAACAGAGTGCCGCTAAAACAACGCCCACGACAATTGTTTACTTACACGCAATTTAACATGATTCAAATCACAAGAGACATACCTGGAATAGACGAAAAAAAGAATATAATTAGTTTAATGTTTGTTTAAAAAGTAAAAATATTAATAAAATAACACTTTCATCAACTGCATTAAAGTGGAAAATGTCAGCGTATTTTTAAATTTAGGTTTGTCTTAATTTTTGGCCTGAGTTCCAGGCGATCATTTGTAATACAATTGAACAAAGTCATGCCTTTCTAAAGGCAAGTGTGTAAACAAGGGCATTAGGACGCCCCTAAAAATGGAAAACAGAACGCAAACTGGGTATCACTAATTTCGTTGTCACTTTAACTTTTTTGATAACACAAATTGCTGGTCAAAAATGACTTGGTGCGACAGCTGTCACACAGGCTGTATTCGAGTTGATAGTCAATTTCATTCCGAAATAAGATCTTAGTCTATGTCCAACATCCAAATTTTAATTAATAACAAATTTCATTGAAAATATTTTAATATAAGTTTTTTACCACCACAATTTATGGTTTAAAGTGATGCGCTAAAATCCTTCTGTGATCAGCTGTTAAAATTGAACCCAGAACTGCCAACCTAATGGAAAAATAAACTGGAAAGCACTCTAGTAGTCGAATTAAAATGTGTGAGTTATTTAGTAAAAATAGTATTGAAAGGCAAAAATTGAAAACTTGGCCCCCTCCCGCCTGGAAAAAAAATGAAATTGGAATAAATATGTAGTACATGTGTTTATAACAATGGCGATGTATGGACGACCCATTGCTGTAGTCCTGAGCGAGGATGGTGGTATCCGCTACAATTTCTGCTATAAAAATAATTTGGAAGAATAAATCTCAATTATAACTGTTAATAGTAGTTTGCATGATTCAACTGATGGTGCCACATGCCTAATTGTTGCAACAACTGGCTAAACTCCGAATAAGACTTTTGAAATTTATTAAATAAAAAACATTAATTATCTGGCATTTGTTAAGCATTTTATGGAACTGTTTTATGTCTTGCAGCAACAACAACAACAAAATTCCTTAAGCCGCAAACAACAGATTTAAACAATAAATTGCACGAAACATGAAATTGTTGCAATAAAAATTGTAATAAAAATGTTTTAATTCGAATTAGTTTATAGTTCATGGGGAAGAATACAACAACATAAGTTGTTGTAATTTGAACAAATCATTAATTTAGTGTTAAAATGACCATAACGAGCAGTTTAGTTAAAGCACAAATAGGATAAAAACTACAACTGAATTTCTTAAAAACAATCAAACAACATTTTCAAGCCAAAAATATTCAAAATTTTATTTTAAATGAAACTGGAAGTTCAGTTCATGGCGTTGCTTTTCGAGTCCATTTTTATGCTTAACCTTGGACAGAGGTCTTGTGCACTCGAATGCTATAATTACAACGATTTAATAATTTTATATAATATCTGCAAAGGTTGGCCTCGCAATATTGTGTTTTTTTTATTAAGCGCGATGACGATCCTAACGGTTGCAACAAAAAAGTACCAGGAAGGTGATACTATTTTTTTCCAGTTTTCCGCCTTCGAATTCGAATACGAATAGTAAATGTTTCTAAAAATGTTCATCTCTTGACCCTTTATGTTTTATATAATATTTTTAAGTCCGGGTTCAGGTCAAATAATTAAAAATACAATGAGTTTTCTTACACTTCATTTATTTTCTAATATCACCAGTTACCACTAATACCAAAACAAGAAAATCATTGAATTTTTAATTATTTGAACTAGAGCCGAACTTCAGAATGTAAAAAAAAAATATTTTATTGAAATGAAAAGTTTTATCAAACTGAAGTCTAAAGCTCCGCCCTACTTATCGGACATATTTTAATCGATTTGAAATTTGAGCCGCAGTCATTTCTGATGTCGATTTCTTTTTTTAATATAATTTTTTAAATTATTGAAAGAGAAAATTCTGAGTTTGGAAAATATTTTTAATAAAATATCGAACAATTAAGATGCATTTAATGCAAAATGGAGAATTTTTCACTTTTAAGGTTTGTGCCAGAAATTATAATATATTATTTTTATTATTATTATTATTATTATTATTATTATTATTATTATTATTATTATTATTATTATTATTATTATTATTATTATTATTATTATTATTATTATTATTATTATTATTATTATTATTATTATTATTATTATTATTATTATTATTATTATTATTATTATTATTATTATTATTATTATTATTATTATTATTATTATTATTATTATTATTATTATTATTATTATTATTATTATTATTATTATTATTATTATTATTATTATTATTATTATTATTATTATTATTATTATTATTATTATTATTATTATTATTATTATTATTATTATTATTATTATTATTATTATTATTATTATTATTATTATTATTATTATTATTATTATTATTATTATTATTATTATTATTATTATTATTATTATTATTATTATTATTATTATTATTATTATTATTATTATTATTATTATTATTATTATTATTATTATTATTATTATTATTATTATTATTATTATTATTATTATTATTATTATTATTATTATTATTATTATTATTATTATTATTATTATTATTATTATTATTATTATTATTATTATTATTATTATTATTATTATTATTATTATTATTATTATTATTATTATTATTATTATTATTATTATTATTATTATTATTATTATTATTATAATATATTTTTATATATTAATTTTGGCAGATACATTTATGTTCCTGATACAAAGTCCGCATCAAAAGTCAAAGTTTTGAAACTAAAAGCCACAATTAAATTGAAATAATCAAAGATGAAAGAAAGACATTAAGGCAAAAGATCAAAGAAAGACATTAAGTCTATTCTTTATTAACAATATTTACAAACTTTACAATAAATTTAATTCACTCAAATTGGATATATGTATATGTCTGTTTTTGTGTGCTTTCCAGCTGTCTATATGCCGACATTTACTAGTGATCCCTGCCCGTCATTAGATTTAAAATTTTGTACATGCAAGCATTGTAATTGAGTACCGCCTGCTAAGTGCCGTTATATAGACAGCTGGAAAGCACACGAAGCAGCTACATATGGATATGTTTTGTCATTAAATTATTTAGTTTCAAGTGTGTCAAATCGTACAAAAAATAGGGGGTTCCCTGCTCTAGTTAGTCAAATTTGGCACCTTGTAGTTCACTATGAGTTGCAACAGGCGGAGCAAAATTTCTCAATACCTAAAACTTAGTTCCATCTCTATGATTCTCTATGATTTTTATACATACATACATATATACACATACATATGGCTGTACAATATATAGTTATTGTTTTAAAGATACATACGGTTCGTTACACTCCCCATTCCAATTGAAACCACTGACTTTGCATATTTTTTGCCACATTAGCGTCAAGCGTTCCCTACTCCATGAGTCCACCAAACTGGCTGTACACACACTGATACACTAAGACACATTCCAATATGGTCCATATCTCTATATACGGGCATGATTTACATGCATTAAAGCCATAAATATTTTGGAGTTATTAAAGCTTTTGAAATAAGTTTTTGTTGTTGTTTTGTTGTTGTTGAAGTTTTACATTATTTTCCGTTGCTTTCAACACAGACAATATTTTGCAATTTCCAGCAACTTGAACCTGAGTCATAGTAATTTCATTTCGGTATAAAATATTGTTCACCATAAACGGTGCCATTTACAATTATTTCCTAAAGGAAACAATTTGTTATATAAAAGAACAAAAACAAAAACACAAAAACATTAAACATTAAACATTTGAAGCGATATATTAAACCGAAATGTTGAATTTTTGTTTGTTTAATAATAAAAGTTGCCATTGATTTTATTCGTGTCATAAAACACCGAAAACTTCATGCACACCTGGAACGTATAAATATAATGCAGTTGGAAGCGGCTCGCAATTAGTTAATAAAAAATTAAATTTAAATTATATTTTTTTCTGTACATTTTTCTGCTGCTGGGAAAGTGGGGAACAGAAATCTGAACAATTTGAATGCTTCGTGACGATTTTATTACTAATCTTTAGAGTAATTTCGTCAGTTGAAAATGGGCAGGACTTGGGTGCATCTCGACCTTATTAGGCCGGACTTTATTCAAAACCTAAAACCAGTTTTAAATCATATTTGCGTTAAAAGTTGACGACAAATTAAATACCTTTTAGGCTTCATGTGAAGGTTGAGAAGTTGATGTGAAGTTCTTTTCATATGGCCTACCCGGCCATATTATAAAAAATTTGCCTGAACACTGGGGACCACATGAAACATGATTTTGTCGTCAAACTTTATAAACAAATTAACTAAATATGTGTGGGAAATAAATCTTTTTGCTTCCACTCGCCCAACGCACCAACAGTTTTGGTTGACACTTCACTTTTGCTCTTCTAACGATGTCCCCTTGAATTTTTTTTAAGAATTGGCCATAAATCATTGCTAATACACACAATCCCCAGAAAAGTATGTTTAATGTTAATTAAATGTTGTTTTGTGTTTTGGAGTTTCGCCTCTTTCAAAACTCACGTAATTGCGTGCTGACACACAATAATTATTGCCCTCTTACCGGTAAAATAATTTATTACGGCCTCATGTGGACAGCCCACAAAATTTTCAGTATCTGGCTGCTACGTGGGCGGTCTGAAAACTACCAGTCCTGGTAGTCGAACTAAAGTACATAAATTTAAACGATTTGTACAGATATAATAGATGATGAAAATAAAGTTTTTAATTATTTTGCATAAAAATATTTAAAGCGAAAATTGATGGCTAAAGGAAGAACAAGCATTGGCGAATCGACGTGAAGTGTGATTGACTTTAATTTTTCGATATATAATTTAAGCGATTTGGAACACCATTAAGATTGACAACCTGGAATTGATCGTGTTGTAGGATCTTCTAAGTGACATTTTAGGGTTACAGATTTCAAATGCCAGCAACACAATCTTGAATAGATAAAAAACTTTTAAATTATAAAAAAAAATATATATAGACACATCCATGTATGTGACCTTGCAATGGAAAACCCACCTAGTGTGTCAAAACCAAACGAATTCTATTTGTTGCGGTTCATTTAGTCACTGAAAGCTGACACTGATACTCGTACATTTGAATTTAATTTGTAACCATTTTAAGTAAAACGGTTCAAGTCGTAACGACACTTATTGCACTTTCTGACGACTTATTTAAGATTTTGTCATAACGAAAAACTTATTATCATTTCGCTTCACATTAAAACTTCCATACCGGCAATTTTACATGTTCGACGTTGAAAAATACACAAATCTGTTCGCCATGACATAAGAAAATCATCTGTTTTCATGTGACAAATTCTTTGGCGCAACTGCTGGATTGAATGAAGAATTACTTTTTTATATCCTATAAAAATGAGGCAGTGGCTTTCGGTCACTAAAGAGTTTATGGAACTACTTAAGGAACAATAAAATGTTTTCGTTTATGTTTTATGCAAATTCTAATGTTATTAAATTCAGGCAATAATAAACCATTAAGACTTAAACGCGCTCATGGACTAATTTATGCAAATGGTTTTTTTTTTTTATTGGTAACAGGGTGCGTAAGGACATTTATTGTGGGGGCGATAATTTCAAAGCAAACCAAATATTATAACCTGGCTGAGCTTTTCCAAAAATAGTTGTGTTAGAGCGAGAGCACCCCAACGACAGAAAAGCGGAGGGCAGAAAAATAGAGTTCGTGCAGTTCCACTCACTTTTCATCGTATTATTCGACTCTGACTTTCTCAGGAATACCCTGATCAGGGCTGAAAATAGTTGCAAACTCATTGTTTGTGGGCGTCTGTGTAAATAATATTAAAATTGTCAGAGAAAATCAATAACTTAAACAATTTGTCCCATATTTTTGAGAAATGCTCACAGGATCAAAGTGCAGGTATGACCTTAATAAAATAGGTCGATTCTGGTGCTGTCTCATGAAACATTTGGCCGATGGACACTCTCCCCAGAGCAGGTAGTTCAATCCAGGCCACTGGGAAACCCAGAAGCATTCTTGCCTCATCTGGTTTAGCAATCAAAACCAGATAAAGCTTCCGAAACCTTGACCAAAGTTTAACTGGTAGAACGGGCACCAGCAGGCAGGCCCAAGTGGTACCCTCTTAGCATTATAATATGGAATAAACCTTATTCAGGTGCCTAGTTTTTCGTTGTAGCAGGGGCTGAAGATCCCTTATTAATTGCTCATAATGTAGGCTACCACTAATGGAGGAACCAAGGAGTGGGGCTAACTTTAGCAAGGAACTGGGAGATGAAGAGTTGAGGCAAGTTGGTGTAGTGCCTGATGTTCTTTAGCACTTCCGGCCTCAGCGACCAAATCTTGTTCCTTAGCAAGAGCACATGGTGGTCTGGTAACAAGAAGCTGCACTTGTGTGAGTTTTGTTAGGGTCACAGTACTCAGCCATTAACAGGTTCACCTGCAGAGTTGACCAACAACAGATTAGGCCCGCCCTGATGGCAGGTACTGATGGACATCAAGATCCACATGTGTATAAAAGGCTCTTGTGAGCCCTTCTTATGGAAATCAGGAGCAAAGATGTCCAAATAGTGTGACATATATTGGAAAATATAGCTAGAGGCCAATTTCCCAACAAATATTTCCGTATTCTTGAAAGAAGCGGGAAAGAGGTTCCTTTAACTGCTGGCAAATGCCAAATATTTAACATTCATGAAAATATCTGTATGTGCTCAGCACGTGTCTGCTACAAAATACTTGTCTACTGTTTAACAATATGCTGTAAATAAAATCGATACACACACACACACACACATACATATTTAAATATATGAATTCGCGAGCTTTGAACTGAGTACTTTAAGCACCGACCGAACCCTTTAAGTGCTGAATATCAAGTGCCCAAAGACAAAAAATTCGTTTTATATTCTCGGCAAACTTTTTTTTATTTATTTATGTCATATGTCAACGAACAGTCATATTTTTCGGTATTTTTTCTTTGATATATATCTGCATATACACATATGGGTATCGTTGGCTAAAATGCAAAAAACCGTAACACATGAAAAGTTCCAAGTCGTGTTTTTGATTGATTATAATGAATGTCATTAAACTATAGGAGCTGGAACTCACATGCGATTATGATTTGCAGTCACAAAATTTGTTGTGCTGGAAATCGCATTCATTTTACTGATTCAAGTCGCCGACTTCTCAGTAAACTTTTGTGTATTACAAAAACTTCACTTCAAACACTGAAATTGCCAGCAAAAAAATTAAAATTTAATATGTCTTTATATATTATTATTTACTATTTTGATATTTTATTTGATTTTAATAAAAAATGTCCGATCTAAAAATACACTCCTTTTATTTGATTGCGATTGCGGTGCTTCATTTGTTTACTTTGAAATTAGCGTTTTCAGAATGCCCAGCTGTTCTTGTTGCCATGTTGCCAGACTCTTAGACACATAATAAGGAAAACGCAGCTGAAACAGCACAGGAAAATTTGAAATGAAATTTGCAGCTTAAAAAAATATAAATGATTTAAAAATTTGTCGTTTTTCAGCAAATGGGCGCAAATTTTACACTTCTGCGATAACACAATTATGACGCTTTCATTAACAAAAAACAAACGAAAATTTAACATATTTATAGTTTTTATTTAACAAATTTGTTCGCTTTTCCCGTAAAGTTAAATTTTTTTTGGTAGTTATACCTTTTAGCATTTCAGCTAACGGTATTCATATGTTTGCACATATCAGCACGTCACTTCTATTTTCCAACCCACTTGAAAATTCTTTGCCGCATTAACAATCGAACAAAGTTGTACAACAATATTTAATGGGCTTGTTATTGTCAGCGGGTACGAGGGTTGCAACAAAGGAAATCTTTCATTAAACTGAAGGAAACCCAAATTAAACGAAACGAAATTACATTTGAAATTTCAGTAGTAACAATTTTTTTTTTTTGGCTGAAATGTTTTGTACGTTTCTCTGCAACCAAATTTAGGCGATTGAAATTTATCCAATTTCTATCTTAAAAGAAAGTGATGAATTAATAATCCTCAGGGAAAAAGTCTATTTTTGGATGGATGGGTAAGTTAAAAGTGTCGCTTTTAATACGATATCAATTCAGCTGCGTTTTAAAAAGTGTTGCCATTTCTTTGAGATTCTATATGTTTGAGAGCAACATTGATCAGCCCATCAGCGTCGATGGCCATTTCTCTGAACTAAATTCGGCTACAAGTGCACCAGGGGCATCTGATTTCAACAGGTCAGAATCATCTCAAGCGCGAGTCAGGCGAAAAGGACACCAACATGGTGCGATTTTATCACGTTTGATTTTTGGCTTAAGGTTAGTTAAATGCCGAAAAGGTATTTAAGCTGGTGACAGTAAATGACCAAATAAATTGAACACAAGTCGGCTATTGTCTTTGTAAAGTAAATAAAAAGAAACTTGGCCCACTCTGAAAAAAACAACTGCTATTTGTAGTGGATGGAAGGCAAAAAATTACATTAAAAAACCATTCGCCCACTAATTCGACAACTCAAAATCATATCAAAAAGTCTGGTAATTTATGGAATAGCAACAATCACACATGCGATTTCGAAAGCACTTCTCATAAGAGACCCTGTGATTTTCAAATCTTTTATTTAGAAAAAGCCAACTAATTCGACAACCTAAAATCATATTCAAAAGTCTTATGATTTTCAGAACACTGATAATCATACATGCGATTTTGAAAGCACTTCTGATATGAAATCATGTGATTTTCAAACAAAACTTTCCTTTATAAAATTTGAAATTTTGTTTTAGGATCAGAAACATTTTTGATGGCTGCTGGCTAAAAATATTTTTGTAACATCTTTAATTTTTTTCAAATACGACAAATTTTTATACGCCAAACGAAGCTTTAAAACTTTATATGTAAACTTTATATTTACATGCACATACATACATACATACATACATACTATGTAAATATGTATGTAGATATTTTTAATGACAAATTAAATAACTTTGCGTAGTTCAGACATTTTTGTATTCTGAGGCACGTAGACTTTTTCACATGTACAATTTTTACCAACGAAAGCACACGAAGTATGAAAAATCCCAATTCCCAGAAGTGCAACCAAAAAAAAAAAACAAGGAAGCAAAACATGAACGAAAATAAAAAAGAAAACAAAATGTATTATTGAAATTCAATGTGAATTATTAAGAAAAAAGTTGAGAAAAAAGCCTGAAATAACTCTTTTTACATTCATTCTCGTATTTAATGTGATCAAAGATGTCAAAGATCTCTGGGTCAGTAGAATTTCTGTTCACACAAAATAAAAACGAAAACCGCAGACAACTCAAATGAAACTTTGTGGAAAAAAAAGATTCAAAACTTCTCGACTGTAATCATCTCTGTTTCGTTTTTGTTGATGAAGACATTTTTTGGGTGTGTTAAAAACATACACGCACACACACACACACACACACACACACACACACAACACACACATTCTCTCGGCCCATGATTTGAGGAGGAACATGTTGATGTTGGCTGATGACAGACAGCAGCTTTGAATGTGATGATGTGCCTCATCAAAATACAATGTCATGAACAAAAATAACAAACTGACCACAGCAATTATTTTGGGCAAAAACTTTGCGCTGGCCAAGCAACGAACGCCAAGACTGCGAGAGAGAAGCCCAGGGAAATACCAAATAAAGGTGAATTAGTAGTTTGTTGTCGGTTTTAAATAAAATACTTGTACAACATCAAACGTCTCTCAGGTTGCATGTTTATAATTATTATCTGTGGGATTTGAGGTTCCATATGATTATAACTGTAAATTACAGGCAAATATAAACATAAAAAAAAACATGTACGTTCATGTCACATCACAAACTATTTATTTGTCTAAAATTGAATATCTCTTATTCCAACAAGAAGTTCAAGCCAGAAAGACAAACAAACAAAAAGTTCTCACTTTCTAAAACTAATTTAAATTAATTTCCTAGTAATTTTATGCAGAATGTCGGAAATATGAATTTCCCAGTCAAAAAAACAAGTTAAGAAAACCACAAATATGGGTTAATCACACGCGGAAAACATTTTCTTAAAACAGATTTTAAAAGTATTTAAATTTTGATGGTATAAGAGTGCGAGTATTTTCTACAGTTTCCGTTAACTGGTTAACCAGTTTAGGGTACCGCTACCAATTTACAGGATCTTCGTAAGAGTACGCGCTGTTTGCTTGTCCGTTGCAGATGCCTCTTAACTGAAGCCCAGAAAGAAGAGACAGGCGAATGTGACGCTGACATGGGTTTGGGCCTTTTCGACTAAATTCGAGACATCAAACTAAAAAACGACCCCAACCACTATGAGATCCTTGCTCGTATCGCGCCATCGTAGCGAGCATCTCGAGACTTCGCCACATAAAAAATAGTAATTCATACTGCGCAAGTTCTGCTGTCGCTACGTTACCTTGCGTTACTGTGCGCTTTTTAGCTAACAGCAGCCGCGGGACATTTCTACAGATTCTTCCAAAAGACCTAGAGCCAGACTTAAAACTATAAAATATAATAAGAAACCTAAAAGCCCTGCAAATAAACAAATTTTTATAGAAAAAAGGTAAAATGAAAACTAAAATTTTTTATCCCTGCATTTCATTTAACGTGGAATATCCTTTATGGTGATTTCAAACTTGTATTCATTTATGTTTTTGATACAAACAAAATTCTATAAAATAAAAAACTGACAAATTATCACGATATTTGTTGCTCCATTCATTCGTTTTTGCAAATTATTACTTCTCAACTGCGAAAAATTCCAGCAGTTGTTAAATGGAAGGCGAAATGTCTCTAAAATTCTACCAAATTTAAAATTATTAGTTCGTTTTATAAAAAGTGACACCTCAATTTATGCCCGTCATTGAAAACACTAAAAAATTAAACAACTTTGTGATGGAAATTTCCATCAATACGCAGAAAACCATATGAAAGCAGTTCATCGTTATCAAAATTTGTGAGCCGTTTATACTTATCAAAATTTTGTAATGGCGTCACTTTTTTTATTCAGCTTGTTGTGATGGAAATTGCCATCAATAGTCAGAAAACCATAAGAGGGCCGTTTATCGTTATCAAAATTTGTAGTAGCATTACTTTTTTCTATTGAACTTTGTGATGGAAATTTCCATCAATACGCAGAAAACCATATGAAAGCAGTTCATCGTTATCAAAATTTGTGAGCCGTTTATACTTATCAAAATTTTGTAATGGCGTCACTTTTTTTATTCAGCTTTGTGATGGAAATTCCCATCAATACTCAGAAAACCATATGAGGGCCGTTTATATATAGTTATCAAAATTTGTGAGCCGTTTATCCTTATCAAAATTTGTTATGGCGTCACTTTTTTTATTCAGCTTGTTGTGATGGAAATTTCCATCAATACGCAGAAAACCACATAAGGGCCGTTTATCGTTATCAAAATTTGTAGTAGCATTACTTTTTTCTATTGAACTTTGTGATGGAAATTTCCATCAATACGCAGAAAACCATATGAAAGCAGTTCATCGTTATCAAAATTTGTGAGCCGTTTATCCTTATCAAAATTTGTTATGGCGTCACTTTTTTTATTCAGCTTTGTGATGGAAATTTCCATCAATACGCAGAAAACGTATGTGAACCGTTTATCGTTATTAAAACCTGTCATGAATTTAGTTGGACAATAAAATCGATTTTAACGAATTTTTTTCATACTTTTTGGCCTAAGGAATTACGGATGCGAAATTGTAGCTTTGCTGGGAACTCTTTGAAACTTTAAGCATCAATAATTTTGCTTATGGCTGTCCAAAGGCAACTGTTGCCTTGTTTCTTTTGCTCTTAATCCTATTCCACTGTAAAAGTATAATTTTGGGTCAATTAACTGAAAGTTTCACTTTTAGCTCATAAAATAAACTGAAAGGCAAAGTTTTTTATGGGCGATAAAGTTTTCTTGTTTTGTTTGTTTTGTGTTTTTGTGAAAATCATAAAAGAATTCTTATTTCACTTTTAGTTCGATTGCAGTTGGGTGTCAGTCTCAAATTATTGCACTCGTTTTATTGGGTCAATCATGACATAATTTTTGGCATTACACTCACTCGCAGCACATGTTCGTTGGCAGACTGGCTGATTATTTATTCATTTACACATTTTTTTATTTTTATTCTTTTTTTGCTTTTGCTTTTGCTTTAGGAAAAAGGAGCCTTAAAAATGCACATGCAAATGAATAAAAATTATGTGTTGATTACCACACAGTTGGGCTTCAGTTGGGTATCTTTCGGTTGGTGCTCTCAGTGGCCAAGCAAATTTTGACATGAATAATACCGATACCGATACCGATACAAAAACCTAAAGTTGGAGTCATAAAGCTTTTAGATTTAACGCCGCTGTTGCAGCACTAAGCGCACAGGAACACTCTCACTCAGGCACTCACGCCTCTGTCTGTCTGTCTGTCTGTTTGCCTGTCTGTCTGTTTGTCTGTACTCGTGCTTGAGAGTGAAGGGGGTAAGTACGAGTATTTTATCACATTTCCTGCTTTTACTCCAGCCGGTCGAAATGCCTTAATTTTTTTTTGCCGCTTTTGATGGTCTTGTGGATTTCGTCTTTTTTACCAAATTATTGTCTGACATTTTTGTGAACGTTTTGGGTGGAATGTTTTCGAGGGGACATTCATGACTCCGTTTGTCTGTTTTACCAACTTTTATGATTTTTACATAATTTCGGTTGCCAGAAGTTTCACAGATTTGTAACAAATTTCGTTCAACATCTGCGTGCCTGAGTTTTGCACGTCGACCCTTTTTCTTTGAATTGAATTTGGTGGGACTTGAAGTGGTTTTTATGTTGTGATTTGTATTTGGCGTGGATTTGGATTAGGTGTTAAGGTTTTGTTTGTTTGTTTTTGGTTCTTTTATTGTCTTGTTTTGAGCCGACCCCAAATTTGTTGGTAAATAATACCTGGAGGTGTCAAAGTTGTTTCACATATTTCGTCCGCATTTTAGGTTTGTTTTCAATAAAAGTGAAATCGGAGTGCGGTTTTCTGTTGAAAAGCTTTACCAATAACAAACGAAAGACGTGGAAAATGACTTTTTGAAATCTAATACTTTTTAGGAGATGTTGCTTATCACCAGCTTCCATTAAGATTTCGATTAATCCCACTGAGTTCTTTAGGGCCTGACAAGGTTGAGTTTTCATTTTTGGAAAAAATTTTAAAGTTAAAAATTATTACACTAATTCTTACAAAATCACAAGGATTTAAAATGAAATCATGTTAAATCAACGTGTAACGCCAATGAAGCAAAATCATTAACATTTTGTATATGATTTTGCTTTATTGGGCCTTTAATATCGATATTCTAACAATAAATAATATATTATTTTTATCAGTAATCTCGAGGGTTGAGGTTCACCTATTCCTGTCAAAGACTCTGGGTGATTTTGCAGGCAGGCGAATGGCTTTACAAGTTTTGCGTTCGTATGGTAGAGAAAGAAACTTTTTATATTCATTAAATATTCCAAAACTTCATTACGACGACAAAAGCTCCTATTATCGAATATGACATTAACTTCTAATTTAGGTTTGTTGGTTGGATAAGTCGAGGTTATCATCTGTCGGCCAGCAGATTTGATTTGGGACACTTCTTAGAATTTATATTTGAGCTGGACTTGCGCTTGCGGAACAGTCTGTCTGTAGATGTTTTGTCGGACATTTAAGTTTTAAGGCCAGATACCATTTCCAGTTTCTCTGTTCAAACTATTTTCCCAGTTGTTTGCAGGACCAGGGGATCGGTAAGACTACAGAATGTTCAACCCAGCGACAATTTTACTTTAGGAAATTCGGCAAACGGGTCTAGTTCTTTGCTCTGGCTCTCCAGTTTGCCCGCAGGATACGATGATAATGACATAAGATTTATCATTCGTGTAGTTTGTACTGCTGAGAGGGGAATCAGTAATTGATTAACAGGCGATAGACAACCAGCCGCCAATGTCTGTCCGCCTCAATTGTAAAATATAATTATATATTTATTTTCTCACAACCTTAATTTGAATTCCTTACGGATATTATTTATTTATTAGTTATTTGATTTAGTCCATTGTTTCAATTAATTTCCTAACTTAACTTGATTATTCGATTGAAATTGAAGTTAATAAGTCATGTCGGCAATTGATCGACGACCAGCCGATACAAGTCCATACATTTGGCGTTTTACTACATGATCTAAAATATTTGCATAAGAAATCAAACTCAATTCTTGTTATTCAAACAGGTTTCTCTGTTCAGAATTTGCCATTTGAAATTGTGGTGACATAAAAGTCTTGAAGTGCGAAACGATGATTAATGCCAACACTGTGCAACGTTGCAACAATGTACACACATACATACGTGCTACGTATGTGTAGCAGCAAACTGCAAACGCTGCAACGTGACAGTCAAATATAAATTAATATTTTAGCCAAAACTAATAACAACAATAAATAATACGAATGTGCGGGTCTACAAGGACTTGTACTCCGTAAGGCTTAAGAAAAATGGGTTTAATAAAAACGTCCAAATTGAAAACAATGAACTTAAACAGTTTTACACAATTACAAAGAACATTTTGTACATGGAAGCAATTTTTTGTGCTCTTTTAAAGCTGAAGTCCTGCTCCAGGCTGAATAAATATGTATGAAATAAATTGTTCGCGTACATGCAGGATGTCTTTCTTCACTTCAATACACTCGCATTAGGGCAACGCTGAGTTTTCCTTTGTATTTATTGGAATCTTTTGAAACTTGAAAATAATTGTTTAGAACTATTTTTATAAGTAAAGAAATTGTTTTTGTTTTGCCAAAAAACGTTATTTTCCAAAGGAGACAGGCTGCTGCATATGATTAAAAAATCGAATTCAAAATCGAACGTACTTTCATACTTTCCAGTCATGCAGTTTCCAGTCATACTGCAGACGCCGCTAATGATAATTTAGCCATTAACTTGAGGATCTGTTAAAAGTCGGCTTTCGAGCGCGTCATTACACTGAGTTAAAGCGCATCTAAACTCATCCATTCATCGATGCTTTCAGGCACAACAATCACATGGGAGATTTTGTTTAACAATTGGAGGCCCCCTCGGGCAACTCCTCGTTGCAAGGGCAACCTCGTCAAGAAGCGCAATCTGCTGATCAGTAACAGCTCAACATTTTCTTAAAACTGCTGCTATAACAAAAGTGTCCGCAAGTCCGTTTTGCGGATTATCATGTAAGAAAACTCGTTAAAAATATATTTGTTGATTTATGCAGTTTCAGTTCAGCTTGAGCGATAAAAATCAATAAATTTATTTTTGATTTTTTTATACATAAATCCTGAAGATCATCAAGGACTCGTCTTGATGATATAAAATATTTGATAATCAATAACAACAAAAACTGACACAAAATAATTATATTTTTAATAATTTGACCTCAAGCCGAACAGAAACTTTATGAAATTAAAAAAAAAAAAAAAACAAAAAAAGAAAAGAAAACTTTTAATATGAACTTAAATCGAAGTCATTTAAGGGGAAGAAGAACTATCAAAATCGGCTCAAGTTGACGATTCAAAACACTATAATATAGAAGAACAATAAATGCGGCTGTTCTTTGTTCAAACTCGGCTTGCCCTAATACTTTTTATACGGGTTACATGTTTGTGCACTTAATTTTTTTATGCGCTGCTTGTTGATTTTTATCAGCAACAAAATATTCAAATTGGCGCACAGCAATTCTAACTAAATGAAAATCAAAATTATAAAAATCAAACTGTGACAACATCAACACCAGACACCGTAAACATTACAGCAACAACAACAACAACAACAACAAAAACAGAAAGGAAAATAAAAAAGCCAGTTAAATAAAAGACTGCCACAATATGCAGTACCCGTTTTCATGTTGATATTGATTTATAAGCATTTACACGGTGTTATCAGGCACCCCTGAGATAAACATACTGGTTTCTTGTTGTTGTTCGTTCGTTCCTCTTAAGCGATATTGCCAATTGGTTTTTTGCCTTCCTTACAATATCATGCACGTACGTACGTGGCCGCCTAGAACGCCTAGACTCCATCTTGCAGATAAGAAAAATGAAATGAAAATACACTCGCACATACGGACATGCCTAGACTTGCATTTATTCAAATTGTGCCAATTACGCCGACAGGCAACAGCAGCCAGGTTTGTTGCCATTTTTTTGTTTCTTTTCATTTTCACCCAGTGTCGAACGTGCGCCGCGGCTGTTGCAGCAGCTTTTAAGCCCAACTAGTAACTCGCAGTGTATCGATGACAAACTGCTCGAACATTTAACCAAATGTCTTGTCAAAGTATGACGTATGTCTGTATGTGAGGACGGCGTATGAGCCAGATACATACGGAAATACCAAAAGTCAGATATATGAATTGAATAATTCGCTTAAAATTGCCTGAAAAGCGAAGAACCGCGATGACAACCAGTCGGGACAGCATCACTTAAACTCTGACATGTTCATCCCTGTGAAAAAAAGCAAGGAAAAACCACCTGCCTCTTCTTTACTGCTCCACATAATCTAGTTCGGCCAAAATGCTTTGATATGTAAGAGTCGAATCCGGGTACAGGTCCAGGTCCAGAAAAAAAAAACATACAATTCGACAGATTGATTCGACTTGATTTCCGTGGTTACCGGCCGCAAAGACCGACCTAAAGCGACGGTGGACGGTCTTGGATCAGCCTCAACAGTTCAGAGACAAAATGTATGAAATTGGACAGGAAACCTTAAGCCAAATCAGCTTAATTCTGCACCATTCGATTGCGCACCTGTGAAGAAAGCGCTGCAGGATAGTACATGGCTCTCGCCAGGTATAACCAACGCTGCTCAGGCGAATGCAGACTTAAAGCATGAGCCAGAAATGGAAACCCAACCAGAATGTCTTGTTATTGAAACCCCCCCCCCCCCCCCCCCCCTCTTTAAACCACCCTTAAACAAATTATAGTCAACCTCTTCCGTAGGAAAACGAAGTTTGAAAAGTGGTTCACAATGGACGAAGTTATTATTGGGGGACACCCTCCCCCAAAATCCGGAAATTGATCAACAAACATCAAAGTAATTTGATAGTCGAATTTTTGGCGGCACATTTTGACCCCTTCCTATTTTACAAAAACAAAATTTTAGTGGACCTCTTTCCATATGCAAAACGAATTTTCAGAATTGGTCCACAAATGACGAATTTATGATCGTTTTTATTATACAAAAAAAGTGGGCGTAAAAGTGGCCCATAATTCACATAAATGCTGTGAAAATTTCAGAGCGTCCCGGTCTCCTATAAGGTACCAATAAACAAGTTGGCATTCTGTTATCTGTCTATATACAGAATGTAAAGCGTTTCCGGAAATGGTTCAATGGTATTGTTTTGATTTCCGGATATAGTTTCAACTTTCTTTCCTTTAATTTCCCGGCGCATTCGGCAGCAGAAAGTACATTCGCAGTCTTCTTGTCCTCGTATAAAGTCGCTGTTGAAGTTACTTCAAGAAATGTGTGCGGCCTGAACATCTGTCTAACCCGGGCACTTGCGTTCCACAGCGACTTCCACGCACTGCCATCGCATGTTATAAGAATCACTCTTCATGAGTTTTATTTATTGATGCCTGCATTATGCGAGAAAACTATAAAATTTTGGTCTTTTAAAGAAATTTGAATTTTGAAATGGAATATTTTTTTACGTTACGCAGAGCTGCGGCAGATTTTTTTTTCGAAGCCAGTCTTTGTGGTACACGTTTCCGCCAACCACTTAACGCTTTCGTGTTTCATTAGTTTTCTGATTCACTGCAGTTATTGTTGTTTTTTTTGTTTTGTTTTTTTTTTTGTTATTTGAATTTTTATATATATATTTTCTTCAGCATTTTGCAAATACTTGTGGTCAAGTTTCTGAAATTTTTCATTTCGGTATTAAACTTTTGCAGTTCTTGTTTTTTCGTACCGGTATTATCAAATACACGCTTGTGTCTCAAGTCTTTCGTTTTGATATGTTGGCAATTTTTGTTGGCTGTTGCTGTTGCTGTTGCTGTTTTTGTATTTGTTTTTGTATTGTTCAATGTGTTTTTGACAACGACGACGCATATCTCAACTTGTTTGGCGCACTACCACCGCTGTCTATTTGTCCGCGTGGCTGTCCGTCTGTCTGTCTGTCTGTCTGGCTGGCTGCATGTTTCCAGCATTTCTTGCTTTCCGTCATTTACATTATTAATGCCTCTAGCTTTAGTTTAACTAGATTAATTGCATTTATAGACTGTATCTATTTTATATTTGTTTACCAAATTAACTTAAGAGTGTCTGCGTGCTGAATAGACATTTCGGCCGAATCAGAAAACCCATATTTTCGCGGCACGAATCTTTTTTAGTTTTGACTCATGTTAGGTTAATGTCAACAATTGCCTAAAGGATGTTAACATTGATTTGTTAACAAAAATAAAAACAAAAATAAAAACAAAAACAAGAAAACAAAAACCAGATTGATAATTTTAGCAACCAGCAAAACCAAACCGAACTTGCCACTATTTATGTTCAGTATTTCCGATCGGTTTTGCCGTTGTCAGAGCATTTTAATGAGTGGCAGTCACCGTACAAATGATCGCAATAAATTAAAGATAATTTTGCAGAAATTATTTATTATTCAATTGAACACGAGTTCCATAAAACGTAATAAGTGACACTTTCGTTTGCCTGTTGCAAGCGTTAAAGGCAGGAATCTGGCTGCAGAAGATTTATAGGATTCTTTGATATTTCATGGGCACTTAAAACAATGACAAGAAGTTTTACAGGAAAAACAAAATATAAGAAAAAAAAAACCTCATGGAAGTTTTTTTCTTTTTCATATCAACCGCCACAAGACTCATGCACGATTGTTTGGGACTGACTGCGTTCTAACTGCAGAAGTTCACACAAAAAACTTGGTCTATTTTATTCCCTGAATAGCTTCGACGCTCAGGCAAAGGGGTTTTCACAGTCTATGAAATATACACACCTGATGCTCGTAATAAAAAGGCGGTCGGCGATAAAAAGTGTTTCATAATTGATTTGCATGTTAGTGGATTTTTACCTCAAAAACTTTCCAAAGATGGCACAAATTAAGTTTCGGAGGCAGACTTGGGACGACATAAACCAATTTTATGAAACCACCTAGAACTTATGCCAGCAACACAACATCGACCAAAGACGAGTTTCACTTTGGCAACGTTTCATGTTAAGATATTTGTGACACCGACTGGTCAAAAATGCTACAGAATACTCTCCCATAACGCGGGCGATACAGTTTGCTTAAGTCATCATCAGTCGTCATCAGTGTCGATGAAAGCCATCATTTGCTCCAAGGCTTTCAAAAGGCCTCCGTCTGAAATTGGCCACTTCAGTTTAAATATTTTTTGGTGGCTTGTGTTGGTTTTTTAAATTTGGTTTTCGCAGCAGGCAAAAATAAAAGCTGTGCCTCTGAGATTTTCATTTCGCTTATTGCGAAATTTGTTAATATGTAAAAATTAAAAATCGACAAGTGAAAGAAGGCTTCGAAATTCAACAAATTCCATGCGAACTTGAATAATTCAGTTGCAGTATCAGTCTCAGTTTTTCTAAACTAAATCTTCAAAATATTCTCTAAAGCAGTTTTTATTTTGTTGGCGAACCGTATCGTTCACTGAAGTCTACGAAACAACTCTCTGCCAAAGAAACTGTTTTTTCAGGGCCATTCAGACTCGGTCTTAATACCAGCCAGTCAGTGTGAATGAAAATGACAGATGTAACGATCACAAACTGGACAGCCCCTAATACATCATCATTTCTTGGAATTTTTCCCAGTGCTGGTACTTTTCATGTGATCAAAGTTCTCAAATTGAACGATTCACGTTCACATAGAATTATATATCGTTTTCAAAGTTTGATTTAATTGACTTGTTTTCTTTATGTAAAATAAATACTTGAACCAGTTTTGGGTCGCAGCTGTCATGTTGCCCCACCCCAACCGATATTTTGCCAGAGTTGCAACAGGAATTGATAAGGCTGGCGGCTCAAGTATTCGACTTGACATGGTTTTAAACAAAACAATATCATTCCTTGAATATCATAATAACAGTCGGGGCATTAAAAATCTTTGCCCATTGACCCAGTTTATGGAATGCTCTTTTCTTAGTTTATGTCGTATATATTGCCTGCCAACAAATATGTTTGTAAGTGAAATTGCAACCTTTGAGTTCAGTTCTGAGAAAGAAAAAAAAAAAAAAAAGATGTTGAGATTAATTGCCTCAAAAATAAAACTATTTCATTTAATTGTCTACTTAAAAGCACTTAATAATCATTTTATTGAAATCTTATTTTCTCTGCTCGTTCTTTGGCTTCAGCACACATTTCTTTATTCTTGCCTTTTCTTTTGCTTGTTTTCAATTTCTTTTCAAGTACGAGTAAATGGGTGTGTGTGTGTATGTGTGTGTGTGTGTGTGTGCGATTGTGTTGGACGTGGATGTGTGCCAAAGTGCAAGTACTCGAACTCGTACAGTAGTAGTTTAGGTCCTTTTTTGTTGTTATCTTTTATTAAACATCTTTGACACATTTTCCTCTATTTTGTGATATTTTCTTTTTTATGATTTTCTTTTGAAATAAATATCACGTTTTTGGTCTTAAGTTGACATTTATGTATTTGCGTCATAGAAGAGCACTGAAACAAGAGATATTTAATGAAAAGCTGTGCGAGCTGTGACAACCAAGACCTATTCCCAACGCACTCATTTCGAGCCAAAATACAGTTGTAGAATAAAAGTATTCAAAAGGAGCGCCAAGGCAGCCAGCACTTACCCACCCCACATAAATATTCGTATATAATTCTATGGAAACGAGGAAACTGCACGCCTGAGCGGACCACAAAGCAATTATGTACGTCTTGCTGGTCGGGGCACCAGGCTTTGCGGGCCTCTACACACAGTGTTTGCCGCCACTTCTGCCCCAATTCCTGCGCGCAATTAAATTAAAACTTTCAAACTCTAAGATGAATGTTTGATTTTTGACATTTAACATTTTGCTTCTTTCCACTTTCACGGCCACCCTCAATTTCGATGCGTGCGCTTGTGCTGGTGGTGCTGCTGATGCTTCGATTTGTGCAGCCAACGTTTCTGTCTTTTTTCTTTGTGAGTGTTCAAATGCGTTCACATTGTGTTGGGAATCACTTTCTGCAATCTGGTGGCCTCAATATTGAATTATTTTTTTTGTCAAAACAAATTGTCGTTAAACATTCGCTAATAGTGTCAAGCTGCATTATAAAGAAAGTGTTCATAAATCAATGCAGCCGCTGCAGTGATTGAACAATAAAGAAAACGGGAAGAAAAAACCAAAAACCAATAGAAATAACATCGTAGCAGAGGCCACAATCGGATCGGATCGATATGATTTAAGTTGATTGTTTGCCGAATGATCAAAACTGAAAAAATCTCTGTAAATTTCATGTTAATTTAAAGAAATTCTTGCTCGTTTTGTTCCATTTCAAAGTTCTGTATTATTAATGTCTTAGTATAGAAGTTTATTCGAAATATGTCATTTGAAATAATATAATTTCGGAATTTTAACACACTGAAAAATTATAGAAAGATAATCCGCCACTTTGGACTTCCACTGCAGCGGGCAGATAGAAAATTGTAATGAATGACCGGGCGATAAATATTAATATTTCTCGTATACGATGATTCTAGCAAACAAAGAAAATTTTCTCTTCAAACAAAAAACAAACAATTTTTGGCGAAATACTAAAACCGAAATAATATTAATATATATTTCCGTAGTGTAAGTGCCGGCCAAGCCGGCTGAGGCGCGCTCTAAAGCTGCTTTATTATTAAATATTAATCGCAAATATTATAGCACTGCGAAATGAATATGTTAAAGAAATTTAATTCATATTGTAGCATTTTATAGGAGTGAAAGATTTGTCATACAGACGCCTGCAGAATGTCCTTAAAGCTGATACCGTGACGGCCAGCATCACTCGTACAGAAGCCTGATAAATTGGCTTGTAATTTGCCCCTTATTAACTACTACTTTTTTAAGCATCTTTGTATGTCACGTTGCTGTGTCTTGGCAGCTTCTCAATACATTTGTATGTATGTATGAATGTATGTATGTATGTATGAATGTATGAATGTATGAATGTACATTAAAAACGAAAAGCGAAGAAGTAGATTTTTCATTTCGAAATGCTACCGAGATGTCTTGAGGACAAAATGAAAATTCCTTTGTATTCACAATAACAATAACAACAACAACGTGTTAATCAACACGTACATACATACATACATACATACATACGAGCTTTTGAAGGGGCCCACATCTATCGGTTAATGCTGTTTGCTGGGCCACAGCTCATTTGTGCTGGTACCGGCAGCACTACGAGTACAAACCTTGATGTGGTTGCTTCATTCGCTTTTGGCACTCCTCCAGCCAAAACGCAGGCCACAGCACACAACAACAACAACAATAACAACAATAACAACAGCAATAACAATAACAACTGCAAAGCCAAAGAAACAAATCGATTTCGATTCTTATCATCATCGTAAATTCATGCTGTTAAGTCTGGCCTGGTCTTGGTCTTGTCATATTCTAAAGTTTTATGCAAAACACTCCAGTTAATACGATTGCATCTCTCCATTTTCTGCCTGTGTGTGTGTGTGTGTGTGTGTTTCTCTCTCTCTCTTTCTCGCTCTCTCTGTTTTATCTTTTAATCATATTCGTTGCTTGTAATTCGAAAGAAAATGATTGGGGTTTTTTTAGTGTTTTGCTGTATTCGGTGCAAATCTTTAAAATTAACAGCATCTGCATAAAATCATTGTGTTTTTGCGCTTTTGTTTAAAACTTAAGGAGTTGTACTTGGCCGGACCAAGTTGTACCTACTCAAACACACTCACACACACAACCAAACATACATATTCATTTCTATACTTTTATACGATACAAATTCACCCATTGCCCGTTTTACACAAATAAAGAGCAGCGGTTTTTATCTTGTATTTTCGCGCATTTTAAACCGGGAATGATCCTGATTTCTGGATCTGAAGAACCAGATTCTTATATTTAACATAAAAGCAATATTTTGCCTCAAAGCCCGTTCTTGCTCCTGTTAATTGTAAAAATAATGTAGAAATATGGAAAAAACGCCACAATCTGTGAAGGCGCCACAGGGAACAAAAGTCCCACCCTTTCTGTGGCCTCAATAACGCTTTTCAGGGATTGCGGATCACTGAATTGGTTTCACAAAATATATGTATTTTTATTTTTATTTTTTTTTTTTGGAAAACCTCAATAGTTTTATATAAAAAGTCTGTTCAAAAATAAGATAAATTTTCGTATATCGCGGGCTACATACATTCGTTAACCCTTTGTTTTCTCTCGGCCCATTCCTTTTCGGTGTTTTGCGTGTTCGGAACTTTTCTGAGCCCAATTTTGTGTAAAAACTGGTACTTGAAATGTTAACAGTCCCAAAACAGTGATTGTACTGCGGGTCAGATAAATGTGTTAAAAGTGTTCCAAACTTCGAAAGGAAGGACGAGCGAGAAGATGAACATCAACAACCCATGAAAATGTGGAGAAAGTGAAGAAAATTGTTAGGGAAAATCTATGGGTTGCTATTGCAAACATTTGCCGAGTATCGTGCGTTGTATCGAATGGCTGGTGGTGGGCAATTTTTTTTGGAAATTTTTTAGAAATGAACTTCATTCCACCGGATTTGGCCCCGCGAATTTTTCATTTTCCCTTTCCCAATACTGAAGCGACCCCTAAAAGACCGGTGTTTTGCGATAATTAAGGACATGAAATCCGAATCGCTGATAGAGTTCAAGGAGATATCGAAAAATTTAAATCGTGGGCAAAACATGTTGGCTCATATGGGCAGTTGCTGATCTAAAGCAGTTTCACTGTCCCTCGTTTTAGTCTGATCTACTGAGCAAAACTGAGCCTCTCTAATATTTAAATCTAATGATTTCCAATTAATTAAGCAGACTGACGCATCTAAAATCGCTGCTGAAAGTGCCCGGAAGATTCGTGCTCGGCCTTAACAAATTTATTTAAAAGGAAACCCAGAGCTGAGTAAGCGATACCTTTCAGCTTGCGAGCTGGCGCTTTGCCATCGTGAACTCAAAACTAATAATTTTGTAGGGAGGACACAACACATTAATTTTTTATTTTTATTTTTATATAGAAATTATTATAAGTTTAAACGAAACTTTGGTTTGATTTTCAAATTAAAATGCTGCGCATGCGCGTGATGTTTAGCCGCCAACGAAACTTGTTTCAAGAATCGCCAGCCGGGCGTTATAGATTCGGTCGTTTTCGTTCTTTGAATGCCCAAACGCATTAAAACCATTGGCCGAAATTCCTTTCTGATGCACGAATGCCACAATAACAACAACAACAACAACAATCGAAATCCTAGTGCCATAATTTTTCTCTCTTCTCTCTATCTCTCTTCTTCCTTTAGTAAAACGAAGCGTTGCATTGCATTTTAATATAGAAAAGACAGAAACCAAAAAATTAATAAATAAATAAATAAAAAATTTACATTAAACGAATCCCAAATGAATTTGTTGGCAGTCCAAAGAAAAGAATTGTTCTCCTCATACATACAGACGCCGTCGTGTGGCATGTGGCATAAACTATGAACAAGTATTTATTTATCATGTGCGCATAAATGGTCGCAAAGCAAAACAAAAATGCATGGCGGAATGTACATACAGGTGGGACTCTTTTACCGTTATTTTACCCATAAACCCATAAATAATGTTGGACATCACCAGCCACCAAGAGACGAGCAACCATCCCGGCCACCACAATGATCTGACTAAAACTTTTGTTTTGTTCGCAATTATTTTCTTTCTTCTGTGTTTTTTTTTGTTTTTTTGTTTTACCGAATTTATAAAAACTTGCGAACGAACAATGGCGTGAGTGTGTCAAGGCTTTGTGAAAAATCGCCCAAACAAAACAAATTAATTTTTCATTCGATTGTTTTCATTTTCGGCATGAGCGACCTGATGCTCCAGTAACAAACAATCCCAGTGATTCCGAAAGCCACAAATATTTGTGCAACATGTAGCTGAGAACGAGGCGGCTGTTTGGTGGCTTAAGGACGAACCAAAGGAAACATGTGCAAATGAATAATTATTCAAGTGTAAATATTTTATTAGAAATTCTTCGAAATGTCAACACACGTGAGTGTGAAGTCACTCGTACGTACGTGTGTATCGTTTTCAACGCTGGCTACTTAATATCCACTTGTGGCAAATATGTTAAAGCATTTAAAACAACGGCAACTGGCAACAGGCAACAGCAGCAGTTGTAGTTGTTAATGGCTTAGTCATGTTGCTGACATTTTCTTTGTTCTGCCCCCCACAACAACATCAGCGAGCGCTCCTCAGCCTCGTCAGTTGTTGATGTTGCTGTTGCTGTCGCCGTCATCACTTGGCAGAACTCAGTTAAAACATCTAAAACTCATCATACGCTTCAGTTTTTTTTTCGCTGGATTTCTGAACAAGACTTTTTACTTTAAGCCCCAACAAAACACACCGAAGTCCCCAATCCGAAATAGCATTTACAAAAAAATCTCTTTACCGCATTACGGTGTTTTGTGTTCGAAAAAAAAAAAACAAAAAACAAAAAACAAAAAAATTATAATAATAAGAAGAAAGAAATAGTTTATGTGTTTGTTGCTGTTGGCGTGGTTCTTGGGATTGTGTTGTTTCTGTAATCCATCTGCAATTTTTGCGGTCCTCGTATTTGGGTGAGTACCCTCCGAGTGCCTGTGTACGTTTGTTTCGCTTTGTTTTCTTTTCCTGCCACTTTGTCACAGCAGCTCCAGATGCTTGTGTTTGTTGTTGGTTCGCTCACAAACGAAATTCCCCCAGAGTGCAATATGTTTTAGCTTTTTTGTGGGGGGGGGGGTTGCGTTTGTGTGCCAGCGTTTGGGCCTTGTGAGTGATCTTTCTTTCTGAGGGACCTAAACAAACTGTTAAATAAATCGTGAAATATGGATATTTTGTATGGAAAAGTCTGCGCTGCATACAAAAAATGTTTTTGATTTATTTTCGTTTGGGCTTTTCGAACATTCTGCGGCATCTATTTTTTTTCTGCTCTTTTCGGTTGGTGGTGGTTGAACAATGAAATTTTTGTTGTTGTTTTTTTTTCGGTGGCAGCTTAAAAGCTGTGACCCAGAGTTTATGCTAAAAAGTGCAAATTTTCAAATTTTCGTTTGTGAAATGTGCACAGAAGAAACTGTTTGTTACATAAAAAGGCTGTTGGAGAAACGGGTTGCCGACAAACACACATCCCCATCCACACACACACACACACAAACATACTCGTAAATTGTATGTGGAGTTGTTGTGATATACACGAACATTAGGCGGACTATAATGAATCATTTATAGGCATGAGCTAAAAAATATTCCGTAACTTACAATAAATGAACAGTGATGTCAACTTGCCCTTTTGGGGGCTAGTTTGTGGTCACTCGAGGGGCCAACACTTTATTAGTTTTTGCTCCATATGGCTGTTTTTTTTTTTAGGACCAGTGCGCTCAGGACTCGACCCCCCCCAAACAAATATGCAGTGCTGGTCTATGGGCAAGATCATAAAAGAGAAGAAGAGTAGTAGTATTTTCCCATGTCTGCTTTATGCTGTTTTGAAGGCATGGAAATGTACGACCTTAACTGATACTATTTTGTCTGTTCAGGGCCCAGTGCGAATAACTTTGACACTGCGCTCTGTCAGACATCAATATTAAACCAACAACCCCAACCCAGCCCTTCGTTTTTGTTCTATTTATATGGATTTGATTGCTGGGTTACTGAGTGTTTTTGTTCATTTATGTCTGTATGTATATTATTGTGTTTTTAGTTGAACTAATTTTGGCTATTGTTTTTGCACCAGAGCCTCTCACCGCGGGAATCGAACCCACCGGCCTCCAGACCTCCTTCTTCCTTTACTCCAGCACTGGTTACTTGTGAAACAACCGCCGGCCGCATTGTTTTACTCATTTTATTTTGCTAGTTTGCAAAATCGATCATTTTCAAAGGCTTAAAATTGGCATCGCTGTTATTGAATATCAAAAGCGGCCGTCAGTTGATTTTAATTCGCTTCGCCTCCCCGACTTCGGCTCCAGTAAGAATTTACATATATGTATGTAAATTGGGATGATTAACGCACATCCTGCTTACCAGAAATTACCATCGATTAGTGTCACACAACTGATTGTGCAGGAAAATAACAAGGATTCATTAAACACCTTTTTGCTACTACAAGCCATCAACTTTTGCTTGCGCACCCGCCTTTTAGACACCCTGTCAAATGCTGTGCATAAATATTATAATTTTTCCCCAGACATTTAAATGCCCTGATTTGGTGTTTTAAATAAAAATTTTGAATTTTTTTCACATATTCGGAACACCCACATTTTGTTCATTTAATTAATACCTGGAGTTTCTGAATTCCACGATTAGAGAAGGCAGCAACTTAAATATTATAATCTTCAGCGATAATTTCATAGCATTTATTTCTTTAAGTCTGGGCACATGTCCACCGCCTCTACAAGTTGCCTTTGGATCAGTCCAATTTTTGGCTATATTTTTTCCATAAATCTGGCCATAAAGTGAGTCAATGGTGACTTGAATTTTGCAATTGCTTTGACTTAAAATTTTCGACCTACGGAATTTGTTCACAATAGCCCAAGTCAAGATAATACGTAAATAAATTTTGATATTTCAATAAAAAAAAGTGCATTTAAAAATGTTATCAAACCAAAATTACAACAGAAAAAACAAATCATCAATAATACGAGAAACAATTTTGCCCAACAAAACGTATAATATTTTCTCCAATTAATAAAATTAGTTGCAGTTTTTGCAAAGTTTCAAAATTCGACTTAAGCTGTTGTGCTAAAAGGCCTCAGATTTATAGGTACGAATTTATATACACACATGCTGTATGTTTTTTTAATTTTATTTTTATTTTACCCAAGAAGTAAAATACGCGGTTTCGCGCTACATCTCATTAACTATCCCTCGACAGCGAACGTTAGCGATCGCTAGTGGTTCGCAGACAGAAGAAATGTGTTTGAAGGCTGATTGTGAGCTTTACTTGGGCAAGTTCATGTATCGCCCCAGCTGTCACGACTTGCGACATATCACATTTGGGTCTTTTATATTGCTTTTTGCTCAGTTCTCTGCATTTCAAAAATGTTTTGGCGAACGTTAACGTTCGACATGGTGGAATTAAGGGACCTTCATGTATGAAAAAAAGGTGGGTACCCGCTTTAAAAGTCTTCAATATTTAAATGACTATTAGTTTTAGTGAAAATATCGAAAAAGCCCAAGAAAATCCTCCATCTGCAACCATCTCTAGTATTTTGTATTTTGTTCGGAAAATATTCTCATCTCTACTGTATCCGAGTATTATTTTTCTATGTTCAAAAACTCGTCTGCTGGGCAATTTTTATGCCTGTATGTGTGTAAGAGAAGGTCCTTGACTTCAGCCCTCAAAGCAACCACAACTAACGGACCTGCGAAACAGGCAATCTGCTCTTTGGCTTTAATTCATGTTGCCGGGCCCACGATTTCTCAGACAGCTCTAAGTGTTATGTTTATTAATATCAAATCGCTTTATAATTGCGATCCCAGCGCGACTCATTGTCATAATATTATCAATAACCAGCAATAATTTATTTTCAAAACAACATTATGACTTATTGCTGGTGCTGCTGTTGCTGTTGCTGATCGACAAAATGTGAGGAAACCTGAAACAAGTTATAAATATATGTAATTAGATACAGTGAAGCCTTGGCAAACGGGCATCTGCTGTAACCAACACCTTCGTTAGAGTTTCCATGCCCAAATCGGATACTTCAATAACCGTAAGCGGGCACTAAATATTCGCAGATGCTGTGTCTCCCATAAGGGTATGTTTAAATGGTAATCAGTGTTGCCAAGTGTACAGACTTATCTGCATTTGGCAGTTTTTCCATCCATTGATGAACATTTTTCAAATTTTTCTTCTTTTAACAATAATTTTCTTCTTTTAATAAATTTTTTGCTTTCAACTTTTTGTATTTCTGAAGTCTTAAATTCAGCCCATTACAGTCATTTCCGGTTAATTATTCTCCGGATAATTGATTGGCCCGCTTAAATGCTGGCAAAAATCTTAAATGAACGATTTTCACAAAAACTAATGGAAATAGCCCCGTTTAATTCTGTTGCCTCTTTAATTGACTCTTCAATTTAAACAAATTTTACCCAATCACGTACAAAAGTGACGCTTAAGTGTCATTTGCAAGTTACCAAAAATACAATATAATTTGTACACCTACAGAAAAGTTGATGGCAGCTTTCAAGATCATGTGTTTTTATTTATTTTCTAATTATTGTTCGTTTTATTGATTGCCCAGCTCAATTAAGAGAGTTTTGTTTTAATTGAGTCAACGGATCAATTAGACGAGCATCGGGCAAATGATTTTCCGCTTAATAGCTGAAAAACCTTGCAATTAACTGAATTTGTGAAACAGTGTTGAGATAATGTTTTTCTTACATCCTTTTTGGCAACACTGATTAAATGCAGAGTTGTGTTTTTCTACATTGGCTCTAATTTGATGGTTTGGAATATAAATCATAAAAGACTTCGCTTTTAAGCCATCGTGCAGCTGTTCTTTGCTTCGTTTCCTTATTTCACACGACGGGTTTAAGTAAAATCAAACCAATTTTAACGAAATTCATTTCTAAAATATATAATTTATTGTATAAAAAGCACTGACTTTTATTTTACCATTTTTATAAATTCTTACTATTTTTGTCATTTAATTTTAATTCCAAATTGGAAATTAAATGCAGGTTTGTTTACTTTTTTGCGAATGAAACAGCTGATGGTTCCAGTTCTACAATATTTATAAAAACAATCTGAAAATTTGCTTGTTCTTGTAATTATTTTGTTGCCAGCACCCTCAAGACACTCTGTTGATCCTCGTCTACGTTCACTGTATAAAATACAACTCTGGTGTGCTGAGCAAACATAAGTTTCGAAAATGATTTAGAAAATAAACAATTTTATACATTTTGTTTTTACACGATACGACTTATTTCGTTCTACAAAATGTTTTGACACGACGTAACACATGTATGGCCGTGAAAACTGGCATTATACGCAGAGTTGTATTTGAATAGTAGTTCCTCTCATTACAACTCGGCTTTGAGTGTGTGCAGATTCCCTTTTGAAAAGAAATGGTCCTACTCAGGTAGGCCCGGGGCACACAGAATCCGTCTGCCGTTATTCGTCGCCTCTTCTAGCTGGCGTTAAGGTAACGTCGGATTAGGTGGGTTGTTAACGGATATAAAATCTTTATTTTTGAACAAAAATCTAACTCAAAATTAAAAGCTGTTGAAGTACTCAAAGGACGTTGATACGTTGCGTTGCCGCTGACAAAGTTGGTAACGAAACCTGTATTTTAATTTGGTTATTAGTTGAAATAGGCGGCGGATGAGCCATGACGATGCATCTATTGCGCGGCCCTCAAGATATTACTGGTTATTTGTAGAAGTCCTTCGCTTGGCAGGCATCGCACACAGAGACCTGCTGACATGTGTAAAAATTTGGTGCGACCGCAAGTGCCCCCTTCTGGGAGGTTTCACTGTAAAGCAGCATTTGTCTTATTATACGTCACTGCGCCATCAGTAGATGTGTGTGCGTGTGTGTGTGTGTGCAAACTTGTTGCGTTCTTAATTCATGTCTTTGGCTCTATTTCCAAACAGCACGTACCAAAAACCTCAAAAACTGATGAAGAACAAGAAAAACCGAAACAAGGAAAAACAATCATGACTTTAAAAAACTTGTTTATTGGCTTAATGTGCAGTTTGCTGGTAATAAAAATTTGTTTGTGCTGCAGATGAAAACCGAACTAAAAGAATTGTAACTGGTTATTGTTTTTTTTTATTCCTCTCTCTGTCTAAATCGCCTTCAAAGACATTAAGTGCAGGCCAAAAGTTACGGTTATGTCAGTAGTTTTGAATTTAATTACGATTCAGCATGATTCTGTTAAAGCTGCGGTAGCCGAAATCGGGCAAACTACCGCTGCAAACACCTAAAAGTCTGAACGCTTGCGAGGCAAACCAACTTGCGGTTGGGCGGGAGTTTATGGCATCGCCGCGATAGGGGAGAAAAACCTCCAAACGATCTTATTGGGCAACTTGAGGCCATGTAAAACCATAAGCACCATCATCACATACAAATATGGCCGAAAAACATTTCGCATTTAATGTTGGCCAAAAGAAATTATTTCATTGATTTATGGCTCGTTGTTGGCTGGCTGGAAAATTAACAAAAATATTCTTGTAAAAATATATATCATTACAGTGGTGACAACAACAAGATTCTTATTACCAAAAAAAAACACACACACACAAACACACAAAAGCGATGCGTGTGTGTGTGTGTGTCTGAGTGTTGCTGTCGCAAAACAAGCCAAACTAGAAACTAACGTTCGTAATACTTATTAGAAAAAAGAATGTAAAAAAAACGAACAACTGCAACAACTGCAACAACAAAGCAACCAACCAGCCAGCCAGCCAGCCAGCTAAATAACCAACTTTAGTTATTTTAACTGCATTGTCAAAGCCAAAGTTATAGCCATAAGCCATACCAAACTAATGTCGCATATTTACAAGCGAACTAAGAACACAAAAAATGCAATATACACTTTGCTATTCGCACATAACCCAACAACAACAGTCTGCCGCCGCACTTAAAAGCCCACCAACGCAACTCTTTAATTTGAGAATTCAGCGCGACCCAACGGCACAAGAAACCCAGCAGAAAACGTCGTCCAACAATTTTGTTTACACCAACCGTTGATGGCAGAATTAGAAGCAAAAAACAAAAAACGTTAAAATAAAAAATGCAGCAAAATTCCCCGACATTAAGGTCCTGCTGATCCAGTCATTTACATGACTACACAGTGGCCTCCAAATGTCAGCTCACTACAACCGCAATTATCAATACAGACTCTTCGCGATCAGCAATTTTTCTAAGATTATTAATCACACAAATTTGAATTCGTGTTGCCATCCGCTGTTGCTATAATTCCATCTTTTGTGTTGGCCCTTTGAAGGACATTAAACTCTAGAGAAGTAAATTAATGTCAACTCACGCAAGTCATACTTGCCGATGCAAACATACTTGGAAAATGGAAACATCAAAATGGACATGAAAACTTTATTCAGACTGTTGTTTTAAAACGTTTTAAAAGCCAAAAAAAAGGGGGAAATTAAATAACAAAAAAGCAACTGAACAGAAAAGGACAATCCGCCTGTTTGGGTTTGGCGAATTCGAACGGTAAATGAGGCGGTTTTTAAAAATGGTATTAAACATCGATGATTTAATATAAATTTTAATTTTTGTATTGGATTCTTTAACGCATCAGGTTTTGCTGGCAAAGCGAATTCATGATGGATTTGAAATGAGTGAATTTGACGATTTACTCATTTCCTCCAGTCTCAGGCCTGAAACTTAAATTCTGTGCACATTTGACAATTTTCCACAATTTTTATACTAAATACAATATATGGTAACCTTTTAATGCGCTTCTTTATTCTATTTCTATGACCCTGGACTAATCGACCTCTTTCATATTTCCAATCTCCAATTGGAATTTGACAAAACGGGAATAACCAGCATCTCAATAGTTGCTGTGCGTAACCGAAATGATCTTTTGATTGAAGGATAACGACCGGTCACCGAAATGAAAGGCCGGGCCCAGCTTTCCTTATGACGCTACATTTGTCTTTCATGGATTGACGGATGAATTCACAGAGAGAAACAGCAAATGTTGCCAAGAGAAAGCGATAAGAAATGTAAACAAAACATTTGTGTTTCGTTTAGCTCATTAAGTGCTGTCAACTTTTCGTTTTTAAACAGGCGCTGAAGCGAACAGAGAAGAAGCGGCCGAAAAGCCATAAATCGCGTAATAATCTAAACTTTTAGTGTTTCGAGCTGTCAATGCGAATTTTAATATGAAAAATTTTACATTAATTTTTATTTTTAAACTTAATTTTTCACCGATAAAGTTTTAGTAAATCTTAAACAGTTTGCTAATTTTCTTAATATATCTGAACTCGTTGCAGTTGGTAAATTTTCCTGTGTTACCATATTTGTACGGCTCTGCAATCTGCAGTGAAATGTAGTGGCACAAGATCTTAGCGAATAGCTGTTGTAATACCGGCAGCCACTACTGTATTACGCCACACATTTTCCTTTTAAACGACTACAGGCAGGAGATAGAAAAAAAAGTTATAACAAAAAAAAAAAATAGAAAAATTATTCTCCAGCCGTGTTTAAATATCAAAAAAAAAAAAAAAAGAAGAAGAAAATCTTTGTAAATAATAAAAAAAAGAAAAACTATTTGTGTGTAGATTTGTTTTTGTCTGCCAGCAAATAAATACGAGATGTTCAAATTGGCAACAAAAACGCTTGTTTTATTGCCAGGTATTTGCTGAAGCCGGACCGGGAATCTTCATCTCTTTTTATTTTTCTTTTTCTTTTGCTTTTTCTTTTTAATTTTATTTAATTTTCTTCGATATTACGATTCAACTTTTGCTATTTTATACACCATAAATATATTTTTATTTGATTTCCTATTAAAGGTCTCTCCTCTGTTGCACAACAACAACAACAACAACAGAAGATACCTCTAGTCATGTTTGCAGAGCACACAAAAAAAAGGAAAGAAAGAAAACGCAAACAAATATACAGACGGACAGACGGACAGACAGACGGACAGACAGACAGACAGACAGATTGACGCATAGAATACGTAATAGTCTTGATAATAAAAACAATAATAATAATAATATTCTGGTTGGTTGCTGCGAGTCTTAGTTGTTGCTCGGTTATGAGCCAGTGTGCACTTTTTGCGTTTGCCATCTATCTCCGATATCGAAGCATGTATTTCATAGACACAAATATGGTCACTAATCGCATTGCTGTCATTGCTGTAAACGCACTTGGTTGTTGTTTCCTTTTTTGTGGCAGGTAAGAAAAGAAAAGAAATAAGAGAAGAGCAAAAAAACAAAAAAAAAACACACACACACGATTTTTACTTCTCAAGCATTTCAGTTTTAGTTTAATGCCCCATTTGGTGCTTAAGTATCTTTAACGTTCGATTTTTTTCCGTATTATTTGTCGCGCAAGTTTGTCTACCCCCTCCCACCCTCCCCCGGCACCCTGCAGCCGTTGCTGCTGCGCGCTATGATCTTATATGCGTAAAAGTAATAACAAAATTGTTATGCACTCGTATTACATTAAATAAAACAAGATTTTATTTTGTAGTTGTGGCATGCCACTAACAATGACTTTGACATTAGTAACGGCATTATAATGATGGCTCTATATTAAAAAAAAAAAAACAATAACAACAACAACAGCAACGATCAACTACCAACTGCCATTATGTGTTGTGGCAAAAGTGCCACTAGCCTGGGCCAGCTTTGGAAACTTTGTTTATCTCAAGCTCAGAAGAAGAAAAGCAAAAACAAAAGGAACAAAACAACAGCAAAACAATAAACAAAAAGATGCAAAACAAGACCCCCGCTCCGCCGCCTTCCTTGAAAAAGGCGTGGGGCGTTTCAAGGAAAATGTAAATTTAAATGCGGGCCGCAAGAACAGAAATTTCTTTGTAATTACAGATCATGTGTTGGCGGTCGCGTAATTGCTGCCGATGCGATGAATTGAGGCGGCGGCCAGCTTAACGCCAACCAACAATAACAAATAACACATTGCAGAAGTCTTGACACAGGCCTTGACTCCGCTATTAAGTGTTGCCCCACTAGATCTCATTGTTTTTTTTCTTTTTTTGCTTGTGATCTTGTTCATCTTGCTGAGGCTTAAAAGTGTTTTGGGCTAAAAATATGTTTCTAAATTAAATTTTCAGTTGCATATTTACAGTGTAGCCTCGGTAACGCAACCAACAGAAGCCGGAGTAAAAAATTTCGAAGCCTGTTTTTCGATTAAAAATCTTAATTTAAACAAAATGAATTTTGTTTTATTAATTAAAATCACGAAATCAGTCGTCATTAGTTGGTTTTTTTTTTTTTGCTTTCCAACTTGTACATTAAGAACTAATTTTACTGCTAAACTATTGGCGTAATTAGAGTCTTTCATACCTTTTTTTTAAACAGAGGACAGCGCCGTCACAGCAGCAAGGAAATTGAGAAATCGTGTGGGTAGGCCAAAAATGGGGGGGCTTTGGGCCGGCTAGAACTGGACGTCACGTCTAAATCATGTGCTGTCACGTCTTTGTGTTCAGCTGCTGAAGGATGGGCCTCCAATACTAAACAAAAACCGTTAGAATTAAAGAGAAGACTGAACCAAAATGTGGTGTCAAACAGAGACGCTTCCAGGTTTTTAATGAATTTACTTTTAAAAGTTTTACATTTTTTTTCTCCATCCTCCAGCCGCTCTCCATTATAAATATGTATTTTATTCCGAAACAAACGCACAAAATCTCCCCATGAATCACCTTTTTGTTGTTGTTGTTGTTGTTTTACAATCTCGTTTGTGGGTCTTATTTCAATTGCCAACAAATCCGTGTTCTGGATCGAATTGTCCAGCACCGCTTCAAAGTTATGGGCCACCTTGAATAGTTAAATCAGAACAAATAAAATGTGTTGGCCTAATTTTTTCAAACAGAATTTATTGGACTTTAATGTTCAACAGAGTCTGGGCGGTAAATTTCAAAAGACCTTTTTCATTGCGTGCGTTCTTATCGTTGTCTTGCAGTTTCTTATGGTTTTGGTTTTTATTTTTTATTTTTTATTTGAGATTTTATTCAAAATGTTTTCGTTTCGCTACATTTAATTAACACTTCGTCATCGACAACAGCTGGACATCTTTCGGAGGTAAATTGTTTGTGGCCCGTTATTTTTTTCTTTCTTTTTTTTAGAAAGTTGAAGCTTTTTTTTCTACTATCAGTGAATCTTCGAATTCTTCAAACATTTTAAAATCTTAATTAAATGGAAAAGAATATTTAAATTACAAGACCAAAAAATGTGCTATAAATAGAACAAATTGTCTTCTCACTGCCATCACCATTCAGATCAGGCCATCAGGGAGGGCGTTGCTAATAGCCCGTTGAGTCAACTTCTGCCGGCAAAACTAAAAATTGTAAATATATTTTATCACAAATCTGAAAGTCCAGCAAGTTGAATCACGAATAAAGTGGGGTTCTAGTTACAGGGCAGACTGCGCATCTTAATGGTGCGTTTCGAAATCACAAGGCAAATTCTCCTGCTAGAAGAGCAGGGGCGTTAATTCTGTTCAGGTTCTATCAAACAACAAAACATTATTAGAAGCTGTTCGGAGTTATGGCCTCGGATATAGCCAGCAATTCAGCCATGGAATTTCTGCAAAGGTACGACCCCAAGACTCTTCTCTACATTTATTAGACCCCATTGTATGTATGGACCTATAGGGTAAAGAAGAAGTTCGGAGCTTCAGTGAAACTTGTCTGCAAGGACTCACTCCACTCAGCAGCCACCCATTAACGTCGTCCTATAGCCGCCTGAGAAGGCCTCATTTGCCAGAGTTTCTCTCACTTCTGCAAGTGAAAATGTCTGAATTCCGCCAAAAGAACACAAAAGCCTTTAAGCCATCCCATGTGTCTATCCAAACAGACCTTCCAATAAGCGTTTCAATTATATAGACTTATTAATTTAAATTAAATTATATATGAACTGGCACTTTCAGAACAACAATATAGAATAACCTTTAGCAGTATTGGGTAGATGAAAAGTCTTTTCTAATATTAGAATATATGAGCGCGTGTTGTCAGGGCAGGTGTAAGTGTTAACGGGTCAGGAACTCCTGAAAATTCAGTGTGACGTTCGCTGGACGGCCCACAACTTTCATGTTGCCAAAGAAGCATCCAAGTGTCTGGGTCTTTTAAAACAGGGGAAGACTTACTTCACTGCATGTGACCTCCTTAATATTTCCATCAGCTGCAACCATCCAAAAATGCAATAAAACGCACATGTCTGGGCTGGTGCTTTAAAGTCTATTTTAGAGTGACCAGACTGTGCACAGGCGTGGGCAAAAAGGCTCCAACTCTCTTAAGCATCGAACACAGTGTGACATGTGTTGCACAGTTCTGGCGCAACTACAATGGATTTTGCTGTGAGATGAGATCAGGGAACTTGTTCCCGAACCCCACACATTCTTACGCACAACGCGCTTGTCATCGTGACCTCAGCCATTAGTGGTCGATTGGCCAGTGAATCATACAACTCATTACAGAGAAAATTCTTGCCTCACTTCAGCACTGTTCGCTTATGGAATAAACTTCCTGCAGCAGTCTTCCGCGACACTCTCAATGTGGACTGTGAGCTGAAATTGAATGTACATAAACACTACTCCCTCGTTCGACCTCGCCATAACCTATTTTCTCCAGCCGGTACTATGCAAATCGGTAGAAGACATTCCCACGTCACGATTTTAATGTGACAGGCCAGGACCATAAAATGGTTGCTCGTAGCAAAATACGCTTCATGCTCATTCAACTTGATCACAGTTTGTCTTAAAAATTATATTTATAAGTTAATCAAAATCTGTAACTACATCTCCTGCCTCAGCACAAGGTGTCCCCATGTCATATTCTGTTTCTTTAAAATAAAATGTATCAGTTGCTTCATGTCTTATATACATATAAAATATTGTTGGACGCTTGTGTTGTGTGACCAGAATATTGTCATCTCAACCATATACATACATACATACATAAATATGTATATTTTCTTCTTCCTCCCCCCAAGTTCACGTTTTAAGTTAAACGATAATTTTCCCATACAAAAATATTAGAAACAATTAACTAGAGGTCAACTTTATAGACAACAATTGCAAAACGTCCGATAAACAACTTCCACTAAATCAGAAATTAAAAAAGGTATAACCACACCGACACACCGGCACACTCCCGCTCCCATACACTCACGCTCACATACACTCACGAATAATTACTAATTGTTTTCATGTTAAAAGCCAATTTGCATAAAAACGATTTTCTCGCTGGCAGAAACAACAGCCAACAACAGCAAAAAAAAAAACAAACACGAGAGCAAAAGAAAAACGACACAAAAGCGCTGGAAAATAATTACGCATCATTTTCTCTAACGTCGTGTTTTGTTTTTGCGATTAAAGAGAATTTATTGCCAGTTGAACAAAATCTTAATTTGATTGAAATTGAAACGTTTATTATGCAAAGTGTGTTTTGGGTGTGTGTGTGTGTGTGTTTTCTTTTGCCAGAACTATGACTGACTGACAGACTGTCCGTTACTGTGACAGAGACTACAGCCGTGATGATGAAGGCGATGTGGTGAGAAAAACGAGTAAAAACCAACAACGAGGCATCATTATCGTTGGACTTAAAACAGCTTCAGCCAAGCAGCAACAGTGATGGCAGCAGTAATAGCAGCGCAGTCGAACCGGGCGGAAAAAGCAACAAAAACGGACGAAAATGTACACAAGCCGCAAAGTACATAAATATTATTTCAGCTAAAGGTTCTCTAAACAATCAAGTGTCTGTCTGTCTGTCTGTCTGTATGTCTGGCTGTGTGTGTGTGTGCGTGTGTGTGTGTGATGTCATGTGGCATGTATGCCAAATGCAGTTGGCTTCCGCCTTTGGTTGCATCTCTTCTAAAGGTTCTAGCGCAAATCTATTCGGCTGGTGTCTGTTTTCAAGCAAAATTTGAGTCTGTGAATGCAGTAGTTTTCAATTTGCCATTTGTTGCAAGAGGAATAACATTTAATGCCACCATCACTAACCCGGCTGCCGCCAGATTCCCCCACAACCACACAACCACACAAGTGCGGTTGTAGTGAGTACGCAAACGTGACTCCAGATCAAAGAGACGTGCGTGACACGAGTGTAGCTGCAAATCACGGACGTCTACATGAAATAATTATTTTCGGTTTTTTTCCTAATCTTTTGGAAAAGATTCAAAACCCTGTGAATAAATTATTTTATTAATTTTATTTCTATATGTTTTGAGGAAATTTTTAAAATGCTGTTTCTAGAAGGCTGTCCAGCCGCAGAACTTGTTCAGTTTTTGAGGGGAACTGATGTGTACAGGATGGTCACCACCGATATCAGCCATATTATTGAAAGGTCTTCTGTGTTATTGGTTTATACGGGGCGAAATTAAAGGTCTGGGCACTCTGCTTTACGTGATATAGAGCAGGAGGGGTCCACCGGCTGGGCCCGGCAACCAAAACTCTAGGAAGTTTATGTGTGATGACGATTATGCAGGTTCTTTTGAAGCCTTCAAAAAAGGTTAATTGCCAGAACGGGGACCGACACCCCCCCCCAAGAATGCCTTTTGCCACTATGGGTCGGTCATTGGTTGAGGAGCCTATTCTTGGCTGAAACGTTCTGGCTGTGTTTTGAACCTAAAAACGGAGGCAGCGCCTGGGAAAGAAAGCTCAGGTTCTTGGTGATGCTTTTGCTCCAGCTGTTGTTGTCCTGCAACAGGCTCTCTTTATGTAAGAAACTAAGATCGAGAGGAATGTACAGGAGTGTTTGGTTAAGGCTCGATGTTCCTTGAGGATTTCGGGCTACCAATTCGGCAGCTTTGTCTTTACCAGCAGAAGCGATTAGATAGCTGAAGCTCTCGAGCAAAAGCCTGGCTGGGTTCAACTAACCCAGCACCTGAAGGTAATCGATTATGCCGATTATAGCCAAAAAAAGGGATGTTTGCTAAATGGAGCCGGGAGCGGTTGAAAAATTACCCTGATTTTTATCCAAAAATCGTAAGTATTAATTATGCTCCGGGAATCAAATAAAATTGTAAAACAGCCGAGCCCAATTAGCTCACATCAGATCCCAAGCAGGTGGTGATTAATTGTGTCAAACGACGATATAGAGATCAGCGATGTATGATTTCTACAGGAAACCACATGCTGAGATTTTGTTTAAGAGCAATTGAGGACATACATGCATAGATGCCACCTGCCAACTTTTAGCAGGTGGCATGACTTTTGTGGGCAGTTAAACACTTCGATGTTGAATTTTTTACAACAAGAGACCTTAAGGTGGAACGCACTGGAACAAAACTGTGCCTCAGCCAGAAACGGTAGCAGTTTTCCTACCAGTCAGTCCATTAATTATCTGAAGTTAGTCTCGGTATTCAGTGCAGAGTTTCGAAATTTCAATTCCAAGTGAACGATTATGGGCGCAGCTTTCCTGGACTAGCACCACATCGGTATGAGAAACACAATCTTCGTGACAAGGCGAGATTGTAGTTGCGCGAGGAAATAGTCGCGGTGATGAGCAACAGACTCACCCGCTCATGTCTACGAACAACCTCCAACGCGTTAAGAGCTGCTTTTGAGGCACTTAAACCATAAATCCACCGTTATTTATTCAACATAGTTCTTGCAAAACAACTACAACAACAAAACGCAAAACAAACTACGTAACAAAATTGGCTAAAGTTTAAACAACGTAAATATTCATGTATATTTTTTATTCGCAAATTTTCAGCAGACAGACGACTTGGAATTCGTTTTTTTTTCGTTTTCTTTTTCTCCAACAACAAAATTCATTTCTTTTGCCCCAAACGTAACGTCTGTTACTTCGGCAGCATAAAGTATGCACATGCCGCATTATTACATCATTAGTTCTTGGCGTACTTCTGTGAAGCATTTTTTCTGTTGCCTTTCAAACGGTTTTTGTGTGTGTGTGTGTGTGTGTGTGTGTGTGTGTGCTGAGAGTTGCTGCCGTTTTATTGCCGTGATCTGTATGTGGGTAAGAATCATGATATTTTATGGGAAAAACAAACACACAAAATAAAAATGTGGTTAAAGAACTTAACAAAAACTGCGACAATTGGCTGCATTTAATTTTACGTCTTTTTCCCTGCCTTTTCTTGTTGCACCGAGTACGTACTCACTCATATGTATGTTTGTGTGTGTGTGTGTGTGTGTGTGTGTGTGCGCTGAGAGTTGCTGCCGCGGCCGCGGCCGCTGCCGTTTTATTGCCGTGATCTGTATGTGGGTAAGAATCATGATATTTTATGTGGAAAACAGACACACAAAATAAAAATGTGGTTAAAGAACTTAACAAAAACTGCGACAATTGGCTGCATTTAATTTTACGTCTTTTTCCCTGCCTTTTCTTTTTTATTAGCATTTTTGCCACAGTTGCACCGAGTACGTACTCACTCATATGTATGTTTGTGTATGTGTGTGTGTGTGTGTGTGTGTGTGTGTGTGTGCACATGCAGTGATTGATGGTTATTCAAATTATAGCTCTTAATTTTAACAAACACACACACATACACACACACATGTGTGTGTTGATGGGTCCGTAAAAGTACTCCAAGTCAATTATCTGCTCTCTTTTTTCTATCCTCTTTTTGATCTTAATGTCATTTAAATATTGTTGGCAAGCCTGGGTAGTTCTCTGCTCGCATATTTTCCTCTGTAGTGACAGACTTTTAATAGAATAATTTTGCTTCGCAATTGTGGCGGAAAATAGTCGTAATTATGTTTTGCCTTAAACGAACGAATCAGGGAAACCGCAAATATGATCGGAGACGACATCGTCTTAGAGATTTTGGTGCCTGCGGCATTTCAGTGCTCTCAATTAATCGAAGTAATCGGTATATAAAATCATAAAATTTCTTGTTTTATTTTTACATAAATTTTTTTTTTTTTTTATTATAATTTTCTGTTTTAAAAATTTTATTGTTTTGTGTCAGCTGGAAGCTTGTGGACGCCTCGGGGCGCATCTATATCTGCAACAGACATTGACAAAGTTTCATAAGCGAGAAGTTGAAGAAATTTGCCATTTTGAATTTCGCTGTATGAGTTCTTCGTGTAACGCACAGTGACGACGAAGAAACAATAATAATTAAAAATATTTCTTCTGTCAGTTTATACAGGACCGAGTATGTGACTACGCTATTGAATATTCTATTATAAATAAGTTTTTGAATACTCTAGCGATGGCTTAAGACGCTGCTCGCTCGGTGCAGTATCAGGCCTTAAAAACAGATCAGGCCCGAAAACCGGACTGTGCTGATTGGAGCCACTCTTGGATAAATTTTTCTTTTGCAATTCGGTCTGAGCCTCCTCAGCTTCTATCTCTCTTAACTCTTTTTTAAAAGCAGTTTGTTTGTAGGCACATTTTTTCTTACCACTTCTGCGGTAATTTTCTTAACATTGACGAAGTTTTCAAGGTCCTCAGCAGGTGTCAGGCTTTGCTTGTACAGAAACTATTTTTGTTTGCATCCTTTGCTCGTTTCGCTACTTCCAGAAAAGCGTGAAAAAGGGCCAACAAACACATCCATTTTAGGACATTCTGCTCCACCGACATAATGATGAAAGCAAATTTTCGGTTACCCTGGAAGTGACTATTAAGTTTTATTTGCCAACTCGTATTTGCATTTCCAGACTCTGGTTTTGGCAAATTATCAAGAATTTCAATAATAATCATAAGAATAAAAATACAACAATTTGCAACAATGAATGAATTGAACAGTTTCAAGTTTGTTGCTTAAGTCTTATGTTTTATTAAAAGGCCTTTTTTTTATCGCTATAATTATCGTCATTGTTGTTATTCAGTATTTATGTATGTTCGTATGTATTTAATGTCATGTCACAAAATGTGCCACAACGAAATGTTCGTTAAATGATTTTTAAAGGAAATTTAATAGTTAATTGACTGTTTTTCGAAAGCACAAACATTAAACAGCATAAAAATACGATACAATTATTATTAAATGTTGCATGCAAATTGTGTGATTGTGGGATTGTGTTCATGTTGAAGAAGCGGAAAAACTCTTCGACTTCTGTTTGTTAAATGTCAAAAACACATCTAATAAATTATATAGTTAAATGATGTGCGGAATGCGATATAATTATTTCAGATAATGTGCGTTATAATAATAAATAAAACAAAACAGTACATGTCCCACTACGACGAACGCGAACGTAGAACGTTGAACAATAGCCAACCAATTGGAAGAAAAACTAATTGAGCGCATCAAAAAAAGGCCACAAAATAGAGGTTCTGCCCCCGCAAAATACTAATGAATGTGGCCATTCGTTATCGGGGAACAGTCTGATCATATTTATTTTAATTGAACTATTTGTGAACTTAAACACTTCGTGAAGTTTGAACATAAAATGCTATTCGGTAAAATCCATCAACAAACGCAGGTCCGTGGAAAAGTAAAACACAGCCCTCAAATAAATATTACATTGAACAGATTAAACTTAAATTGATTAGAAATTGTTTAAAACGAAATCGCTAACAACTTTTTTCGTTGCTATTTGCTGTATTGTATTGATGGTTGCCAGGACCTGCCACTTAAGCCAAAAATTGTTATTCCGCAGTGCCATAAAGGCAACACGCAATAATGATTCTTTTAGCTCTCTGAAATCCAACGAATTGTTAATTGTGGCCTAGAAATCACCAGCAGTTTGAGTGCAAATAACTTCATGTAAGAACAGGAAAACCTGAAACCTGAAGGATACTCCTTAAGATTTGGGCAAAAAAACATGCGAAGCCTATTAAATTTCTGGCCAGTCATAAATATATCTCAAATGATAATTGTAAAACATATTGAACTTTCCTTTGGAGGAGGAATTCTCTGTATAGATTGTTGTTGTTGTTGTTCCCCATAAGAACAAGCGCATCTTACGCATAATGTGCCTGTAAGGATATTGTTATATTATTATTAAGTCCTTTTATCAGATAAAGCAACAACTTAAATATTTCATTTATCAGCATTTGTTTGCACCGCTGAGTTTTGCCGGCTTAAAAGAGCAAACTTTACCCTAAAAGAAACTAGTCGTGCTGATTTACATCCACATCAATTCCACTTGGGCAACTTGTCAATGGCTCAACACCGTCCTGCGTGAGGATTGCAAGACACCCACACGAGTGGCAATTTACTGTGATACGTGACAGCGGCTCATAACCACCCGAAACCCTTGTTCTAGAGCCCGTTAAGTCTCGTCCGTTCTGCCACTAATTACCCAGATAGTAAAAGTAAGACGCGACACCTGAGTTGATCGCCCGAAATCTCAAAGTTATATTATACGAGGAACAGAAGTCTGCGGCAAGACAACAGCACCTTTGGGGCCACTTAACCACCTCTCCACAGAAATATGACAAAAACTGTCACGAAACGCTGTTAATTTCCAAGAACAACAAACACCCGATATTTTTATAAGAAAAATATTTTTCATTCTGCCAGTTTTCGTGTTTGTAATTCTAACGAAATCTCCCATTCCAGACACTTGTCGCCCACAATTCTTCCTGTATCGGTTTTTTTGTAATTTTACAAATCGTTACGGAATATAACACGTGATTCGGTTTAAATCAGCGCTCGAAAGCCCCAACTCACCTTCGTTGCGGAAATATGTTGGTGTTTCAATTTTTAGAATCTGCAAAAGAAAAACACAATCGATTAATTTCGCTGCTAAGAAAAAAGTAAAGCAAAAGCCTCAAGTTACAGTTTGGGAATCATTCATTCGACGTTGTCGTGTGTACGTGGCTTAAGCCAAGTCTTTTAAAGAGCATCTTCCCATCGTCCCATCTTCCCATCTTCCCAGTTCATGTACGACAACGTATTGATTTATGGCTTGTCAATTGTTAGAAGCAGCCAAAGAAATTAACAAAAATGAGAGAAATTTTCGCCAACAACTTCTCTGAGGCAATTAAACGACGACCAACTGCCAGCCAACATGTGTAGGAAAGTCTATTTTCCATTTTCGTTGCAGGCCCAGCGCTACCGCAAAAAATACATAAATACATACATTTGTACGGACGTACAGCCGTAAGTATCGGAAACTGTACGGGGGGTTATTGGAATTTATTTTATTGCGGTATTTGTGTCTTTAAATATTTTTAATGTTTATTTAACGTACCGGGTAGCAGCCAGCATCAGCGCTGTCAGCAGTAGTTGTGTTGTTGTTGTTGTTGCTGTTGTGTTTGTAGTTCAGTATTTAAAATGAATTAATAGCCCGAAGCCAAAGCCAAGCGCAGCATTCAAATTGTTTTCTTTTAACAAAACAACACCAATAACATCAATACACACGATATCGGTGCGCTATAGCTGATCTGCAGTATCGAGTCAGTTAAAAGTTGTACTTGTCAGCGTTGAAATTTCCAAAGTTACCAAAACGGAAAAACGAACACGCAGAAGTTTCAGAAGTTTAAGTTTAGAAGTTCTGCTTTATTTAAAATGTTTGTTGAATTAATTTTGCCGCAGAACTATAATATTTTTGTTTAAAAAATATAATAATAAAACGGTATTTTATAGTTTCGGGTCTCAGAAGTAGAATAAAACTTAACAAAAATTAATAAAATAAAAGCAAATTTGTGTGTGAATTATTTGTTTTTTTTTTTTTAATTTCATAAGTTCTACTCAAAACATTTTTAAAAAAAAGATCAATAGCATCAGTGTTTATACTCTCATGAAAACATTTTGAAATTTTATTTTCTATAATATATTATATATATATATTGATTGGCTGAAACATCATTACTTGTTGTTCTTATTGGTGGCCTATAATATTGATGGTAGAAATGCTGCCCTGTTGAATGAAATGGCATTGAAAAGGGTGCGTTCTATGATTTTACTTTCTCACTGAAACGAAAAAATTTGTTGCATTTCCCATGTGGCCATCAAAAATTAAAAAACGCACTGAAATTTCCAAAAAAAAAAAACGCACCATGTACAATGTACGGAAAAAATAATAGTACTGAAGGAAATACAATATAAAAAGTAAAAAGTACTTTTCTAGAATTCACTTTTTCAGAGAAAATAATTTGGAAAATAAGTCTTAAGAAGAAAGTCCCTTTTTAAAGTATTTTTTTTTTAATTAATTTTATAAAACTAATTATTTAACAAAAAAATGTACTTTTTATAGTATAGCACTTTTTTTAAGGTACTTTTTATACAAATTATATACGATACTTTTTTTTAATGAAAGGTACTTGATATATAATAATTAAGTGTTCCAGGAGTTGTGGTAAGACTCCTTTTACAGACGATAATTTTTGTAAAGGTACTTTTTATGACAGGTACTTTTTGCAAAAGATACTTTTTATAAAGTTTATTTAATATCAAAGTGATGTTTTCATGAAAGGTATGTTTTATAAAAAGTACTTTTTATAAGTGGTACTTTTTATCAAAGGGAATTTTTAATGAAAGGTACCTTTTATGAAAAGTACTTTATATATAATGCATAAGTGTTCCAGCTGTTGTGGTAACACTCCTTTAAAGGAGTTATTTTTTGTAAAGGTACTTTTTATGCAGGTACTTTTTGCAAAAGATACTTTTTATAAAGTTTATTTAGTATCAAAGTGATGTTTTCATGAAAGGTATGTTTTATAAAAAGTACTTTTTATAAGTGGTACTTTTTATCAAAGGGAATTTTTAATGAAAGGTACCTTTTATGAAAAGTACTTTATATATAATGCATAAGTGTTCCAGCTGTTGTGGTAACACTCCTTTAAAGGAGTTATTTTTTGTAAAGGTACTTTTTATGCAGGTTCTTTTTGCAAAAGATACTTTTTGTAAAGTTTATTTAGTATCAAAGTGATGTTTTCATGAAAGGTATGTTTTATAAAAAGTACTCTTTATCAGTGGTACTTTTTATCAAAGGGAGTTTTTAATGAAAGGTACATTTTATGAAAAGTACTTCATACATATAAATGGTCCAGGAGTTGTGCTAAGACTCCTTTTATAGAAGGTATATTTTTAAATGGTATTTTTTGTAACAGGTACTTTTTATAAAATTTGCTTTTTATCAAAGATAATTTTTAATAAAAGTTAAGTCTACTAAGAAGTACTTTATTAGACATATAAGTACCTGCTCCATCAATTGTAAGACTTCGCGTAACAACTTTTTAAATAAGAATGTTTTTTTTTTTGCTAAAGAACTCTTTATTATTATTAATTTTGATTTTCATATCAGGAATTTGGTTCTCAAATTAATACTGACGTTTTAGTGAGGACTAAATTCGGCTGTTGCCAGTTCCACTCTTGGCTCACAGCCCCCTAATTTTTGCCGCATTTGGTTGCGCTAAAGTACGAGATTTTTTTCTCTTTCAGCTTTTGTAAAAATAGTTTTTGGTTTAATTTTTATTTATATTTTCTTTGCGATGTTTTTGTTGTTGTTGCTGACTATCATTTAGTTGTCCGTTGACCAATAATTTATGGCAATAAAATAAATTTCTTAAATTCTATCTCTAACGGTTGTTTCTTTGTTTGCTTCTTCGTTTTGCTTCGTTTTTTGGCGGTTAAGGTCATATTGATGCTTTTGATCTTTGCAATGTAGTTCAGACGACAATAGCAGGAGCAAAAACTCCGTGCACTCGTATTGGCAAATTTTAATTGCATTTAAGACAGAAAACCAAAACAATATATCAATTTAGAAGAAAAAATAATATTTTTAGTTTCGCGATATGCAGCGCGTTGGCTTTTTGGCGGGCGATTAAAACTGCAGCTGAAGAAATGAAGATGTCAAAAGGAGTCAAGAAAAGTTATTTCTTGAGTAATGAAATAAGTTTCTATTAGCGAGTGTTAAAGAAAAAATAATTTTTTTATTTATTTAGTTGCTGGTTGGTGGCCTAAACGTGGCTTAACGGCCATACCGATATCACTGGAATTTTGACAGATTATTACGAGACGTGAGGCAAGAACACAATCCTCATGGTGTAATTTTTAAACATTTTTTTTTTTAATTATTAAAAATATAAGGCTTTGTAATGAGTTTTGTCTTGGCTTATAGTTGGCCTTTTACGTTGCTTTGTCATTTTTCTTTCACGTCAATATTTGTAAGTAAATCGTGAGCAACAATTAAGAATTCAAGACTCTGAACGTGATTGTGATTGATTTGAAATTTGTCAAAAGTTGACACTTGTATGAATTGTTTTTGCCGGTTCAATTTGTAACACTCTCGAACAACTATTTTTCTAACTTTTAAAAACATATTTCAGATGTCTGAATTTTATATTAAATTACAGTTCAATCAATGTGGATGTGGTAAAACAAAAGACTTCAGACACGAACTTTATGAAGGCAGGAGAAAAATCTGTTGTTATTTATGATTTGAAATAAATATTTATTTACACACACACACACATATATAATTATATACAATACAGTGGCGGCCATATATTCAGGGAAAGTCATTTATTTGCCAAAATACACAAGTTTTCATAAATTTGGACACGAGTTTTTAAGACATTTTTTACTTACACTGTAAACAACAACGGGGAAACTGTGTGAATAATGAATTTTACAGTGCGCTTTAACTTCCGATGATCATACAATTGAAGGCAAAAATGTGCAATAATTTTCTGGCTGAAATATTTTCAACATTTTTTAAGTTTAAATAGATTTCTAACGATTCATCATTCATTTCTAACGATTCATTCTAAGACATCATCTACTTCTGATTTCCATAAAAGAATTGTACTTAAATTGTGGATATTGTTTCACAAAACTGCAAGGCAATTAGAACAGCCTAGAAAAACACCCCTACAATCCCTAAACTGATGGTGGAGTCGAACACTCCACCAGGTGTTCCATCGAGCCACTCTGTAAACAACACTATTCCTGCTGTAGCAGAAGAACTATTTCGCTCCAAAGCAAACGATGCCACATATTGATCGGATAATTTACAAAACCAGCAGAGATCACCACTTTTTAAGAGCTCGAGCCCCATAAATAGCAAAATAAAGAGTCAATGATTGGCGAAGATGCATTTGCCGCGAAAAAAAACTCGCACCTATCGAAAAGAAACGAATACTTTGGAACGAGGCGTCTACATCTAATTTATGCAGTTCACATGACAAAAAAAAAAATACTCGTACGTGCAGCGGACACTAAATCAAAAACTCAATTCTCGCTGTACCTTAAAAATATGGTTGGCGGAAAGTCACAGAAATGGGACTACATTTCAAAATGGATACAAGTCAATGGAATGAGGTTTTATGCGCATCAAAATATGACACAATAATCCGAAACATACGGCCAGGAATCTATTAAAGGAATGTTTTTCTTTCGGAACATATTAATGCTTTCGAACGCCCTTTGCCCATAGAAAATATTTGGTTAGATGTAAAAATAGGTGGGGAAAGAAAAATCAAATGCAAATAAATGGTCTGGACAGGTTGAATATATTTGAAGCGATATTCCTGCCGCAAGATATCCCAAATTAGTCGTCAGCCTTTCCAGAAGATGCAATACAATTTCTTATATCGCCACCTGCTTGCAGTACGATTTCCGCTTGAGAATGTTTTTTTGCCAATTTGTTTTGGCTCTCTTTTGCATTTATTTTTCTAACATTAAGATGTTCAAAATGATGCTGCGATCATAATTTCTAATAAAAAGTTTTAATCTATTTAGTTGAACTAATCGAATTTTTGGGTTCGGAATTTACGTGGTTTTCGGAACATGTTTGTGTGGCGAAGTGCTGCAATATCGCAAAAGAAATGAAACTCAATTTGTTTCCGTATGAAAAACTTAATCATTTTTAGATATTTGTTTTTCACTCCTCAACAAAGAAATTTTGGAAAAGATGGTGCAGTGAAACACTCTGTCAAGTTGGACATACACATGTAGAGGGATGTACTCGTATCTGGTATCGTGAATGATATTTTTCAGGGACTCAACTGAATTAATTAGTTATAAACGTGCAAACGTACATCTGTATGTGATTGCAATAAGAAACTATAATAAACTGGTCTATATGTAGAACTTGTGGCTACTCTGGAGATGTTGCCTCACCCCTGATCTAATAATTCCCTGTCCTGCGATATGAAAGTCCATAAATGGTACCTGTCCTGGGACAAGTTTATTCATTACACGCATGTATGAGTTGCCAGATACAGGGATTACAGCAGCTAGAAATACTGGCCAGTTTCAATCCGCCGCCGCCGCTTGACCGAAACCGAGAGAAGCAGAAAAAAGAATTGAGTTATCCGCCGTCGCTGCCTGCCAACTTTTAGTGTGATAAAACTAAATTACACGTAGATTGTGCTAAAGGTTTTGTTGTTGTGAAGAAATCGCAACAAACTGCCACAATTAAGGAATTAATTGAAATGCCTGTTCGAGCGTGTGGTTTACAAATCACCTACTTCACTACATACACACACACACACATACTTCGATATACTGGCAAAAGTTGTGCTTTGAGGTTGACCGGTTGATCAACTATACAAAAAAAAAATTTTGCTTTAAAAACAAAATAATATATTTATTTTTATCAACTTAAATGTCGCTGGCTGTATGTGCATCTATAATTAGGGAGGAGACACCTGCCTTGTAACTTTGCAGCAACAACAACATTTGTGTTACACTTAAAACTTCATCAAATTTAAATTGTTTAATAATCTTGAGAAAAATTAAATAACAAAAAACAAAATCATATTGTAAAATTTACGCTTTTCCGGCAAATTAGTGGCACTAACGGCGCGTGCTGAAGCCGACACAAAAACAGGTATTTTTTTTCTGTTTGTTTTATATTTTTGTTTGATGGAAATAACAATAAACTTTATAACAACAACAACAACAACAACAACAGGCACTCAGTGAAAATAAACTTGCAGTGTAAAACAAAAACAACAAAAGAGACACAAGCAGCCATAAAAAATGTCCGCTTAAAAATGTTGCTGATTTTTATCTCAGTTAGTGTTTATGTTGTTGTTGTATTCAACGTTTTCTGTTTTCTGTTTTCGGTTTTTTGCCGTTGTTGTTGCTGTTGTTGGCTTGCTTTTGAAGTTCTCCCAGCTCGCCTAAGCAAAAAGTTGTTAGCTTTTGCCCAACAACAGCAACAACAACAATGCAATGTGCTGCAAAGCACATTAGAACTATTTGAATTGTTTCGGGGGTTTTTTTTTTTTTTTTTTGCATTTTTGTTTTCTTTCCCTGCACAATTTTCAATTCGTTTATTGTCTTCTAACCCCCCATTAAAGCGGCACAGCTTTTATTGTTAATAAAATTTGTAGCAACAATGGAGACAAATAAAAAGCCGAAAACTAAAGGAAGCAACAACAACAAAAGGTTAATTTTTTAAAAATAAGTTTGTTTCAAAGAAAACTAGTATAACACGAGGCGCACGAGTGCGAATGTGTTTGTTGTTTATGAGTCGGTTTGTTTGTTGGCCATTTGTTGTTAACGAAAGTTATTTATGTATGTGGCCCTTATAAACCAGAAGACACACAACAACAACAAACCAAAATGCAATAACAATTGGCAGCTTGAAGTAGAAAAAGACTCGCTTTACATGCGACTCAATCCACATGAACTTAAACAAATAAATAAATGAATATGTTTGTTTGTTTGTTTGTTTGTTTGTTTGTTTGTTGCTCGGAGTCTGGCGTGGTGTTGTACAATGCACGGGTTTATGCGTCATCGAGTGTTAATAATTTATTCTTAATAAACTGCAGTTTGTCTATAAATTACATACATACATAAATACTTGCATAAAGAAAAACCTTTATTCACATACATATTGTACATACATTCATTAATATGTATGTATGGATGGATGTATGTTCGTAGATGTAGGAATGTCTGGTTGTACATAATGAATGAGTGCAAGTTGAATAGTTGTAGTGGGTGTCAAAATCAACAACAAGAAGTACAACAATGAGTGCATGCACTCGCAGGGATACCAACGTACAAACCTATAACATGGCACCAACAACAACAACAGCACCAGAACTTGCACGGTTTCGGCACACAACAACAACAACAACAACAGTAATGCACTATGCCACCGCCAACACGTACGAGGAGCGTCTCAAAAGAATACATATTTTATATATGTATTTATTTGAACAAGGAAGACAACACGGCGACAAACGACGCAATTCGCCCAGGCCGGACGAATTCGCTTCATAACCATAAACAACTTCTGCTTACAATTTCTACCGTTATTTACATTTTGTCTAAAGACAAAACTTATATAAAATAAATATTGAATTTAATAAAAAACTATGAAAATGATTTTTATGATAGAAACTCTTTTGGTTGGACGAACAACTTTACGAAGCAGGCGGTGGTGAATAGTTCGAGTGAATTGTTGTAGAATTATTAAGAGATACGACTTTGCAGATTTCAAGTCTAGGGATGAACAACAAACAGTTCCTTAAAGCCACAAGCATGACAGTTGTAAAAGATATGGATCAGGCGACCGTAATAGGGGGGCGCCATATCAAGAGTAAAACTATATTAAAACAATTAGTTAAAAATTAGGAAAACGCACTTCGAAAAGATGGATTTTTGAATGAATTTGCCAGCATCAAAAGTCCATGATTGAGGCGCACTGTGTTGATGTCTGGATTGTTGTTGAATTCAGAGTTACTGCTCGGCACATTCAACTTCCTTCCATATTTTTCGGCGACCATCCAGTAGTTTTCAACTTTTGGGATTCAAATACTAACGATCTATTTATGCCAATAACGATTCGTGTTGTCGGCTATCGCATATTCTTACATAAATATGTATGTATTTATTTTAAAACTTGCGCAATAAATTTACAAATAATAACTGCACAGAATAGGCGGGCAACGAAGACCATATGACCGTGATGGTTTCAACAGACTCTTATAGTTGTCTCTGTGACTAAATTAATGCGACTGCCGCCTTCACATAGAAAGTGGCAGCTGGGCTGACCGGGACCTTCCTCCAATAAAGCGCAAAACACTACAGCTATCCGAGGCAAATCAGTCAACCAGTACGAGTGAGATGCAAAACTCGCGAAGGCCCAGCAACAGCAACAACAAGCCTGACCGCACTTAAAACATAATTATGATGAGGCGAGAGCTGTTCTTTAGCTCAGAGCTGCTTTGCAACTGTCACTTTGTAATACATATTCCAGCGGTGACAGGAATGGCAAACTTGGCACAATTTAAGATTTTGCTGGTACTATTCAAACAACATAAAATTCGAAAAGTACCAATTGGATATTTAGTACCATTAAGAAATCTCCACAGTTTTAGTAGTTAAAAATTAGGCAGACGAATTCCTGTTTTCAGGATTTTCAGTCGAATATTATCCAAATACCGAAGAGACGAACTGATTAGAAAATGCAGTTCCTTGAGGCTTAATCCAGACAAAAGATTTACGGAATTGCAATTTTTTGATATAAATCTATTAAATAAATCGTTATCAAAATTGTTATTGTGATCTCGAAAACGATGTAAAAGCCAATAAGTGCCTTAATTTTCCATACATGCAAATAGTTCTTCAGTATTGACTGAATTATTATTTGTTATGCGAAATTTAATGCAACTTTTCTTGTTATATTCTTCATAAATCTTTATAATCAAAATAATATATATTAGAAAAACTGTGTCTTGGTGCAGTTAAGGCCAGAAAAGTAGAGTCTTGCAAGCTATTTGGTAAAGTTTTAGAGTTGTCAAAGCCATTCCTGGCCCATGAGGATGTGGAAATCTAAAAGATCACATGTGGATATAAATTGTGTTTGAAACCTGATCTCTGGAGCAGCTGATTTTAATCCTTAAATGATGCGAAATTCAAAGGCTTGAAATCTCATTGCAGACATGTGTACAACAAGTGAATTACAACCGGTTGCCCGGCATCCGTCTTACTATTTATTTGGTTTTTTCTTTACTTACAAAAATTCTTTAAAGTCTGGCCTCGTTTTTGCTGTGTTTGCAAAATGCTAAAATATTGCTAAAAATTCATGCAGGCTGTTTTGTTCAGTTCAGTTCAGTGCAGTTCGTCTCACTGTCTGTCCGTTTTTAGGGTCGATGACTTTTTTATTTGCGTCATGCTTTAAGTTCGACTTCAAAAGAAAAAAAAAAAATAGAATCGCTTGTGATCTTTATGGGCCTGTTTGTGTGCAAGTGAGTAGTTCAACTTGAGTTTAAGTGCTCTCCAGCATTTTGTGCATTTATTTGCTGGATTGTTTGTTCAGTTCAGTTCTGCTCAGTTCAGTGCAGCTCCGTTCGGTTCTATTCTATTCCCCGTCTAGTTCTGCTCGCTATTTTTGCATTTTTATTTTCATTTTTGTTGTTTTTGTTGTTGTTGCCTGCAACGAGTCTGTGTGGTTTTTGTGGCAGTAAAAAATACACAAACAAGCCAAAAATGAGCAAATAAAAGATCTGCAATGAAAAAAGTATTTTAAAATGGCATAAAAAAGATGCCTGCAACCAGCGTATATCATGCATTTTACTCGGGCAGAGGAAAAAACCCATCACACAGATAAAATAACTTCAGCCACCATAAATGGAAAACACATGATTACGGACCGAACAGAATGTTACTAATAACGATAATTACAGAAGTAAAAGAAAAGGGAAGAAACAATTAAGTTACAAATTTGCATATTCATTGTCATTTTATGTGTAAGTTATTTTTGTTGCTGTTGTTGTTGTTGTTGTCTACAAGCTGGAAAACTAAGCGATAAGGAGGAACAGAAGGAGAATGCAAATATGAGTATCATTCTTTTAGTTTTGCCTTATTTGAAATTCATATATTTTTTATAATGAAAACCACCGGTTTATTTGACTCCCGGTACAGTCGAGTCCCTGGTAGCTGATTTAAGGGGGAAATATGTACTACATGGTGGTGCACGACCCCAATTCAGCTGTTCAGTAGTGAGAAGGAAGACATTAGCGCAGGCGCAGCCAGTTCTACTTGAACAACCAGTCGAACTTTTACTCACTCGTAAGGAGTTGTAGCGAACAGAAGTTGTTGTACAAGAAGTTACTCCTTTCGTTGTGACACTTTAAAATAAAACGATTGAAATGCGAACAGATCGTCTAGAACGCACCGTTTTTGATCCCTGTCTCCACAATTCTTTTATATAACATAATCTGAAGCACGCGAATCCAACTCTTTCGACAGAGCAATTCTATAACTCTGAAGGTGGGAGGAGCCCACTAAAGGCACTCTTAGCACAATGTGTAATGGTTTTCATCGTGCTAAGTCGGCACTCAATTTGCTTTGTTTTCGATTCAGTTGTTGTTGCAAGAATTCTGAGTTCACATCAGTCAAAAGATTCAAATAATGGCAAATATATGTTCACACTATCGGTACACAATCAAAAAATAATGGCTTGAATGAAGTGTGTCTATTTTCTCTTCTCTGCCTCTCTGCCTCCCTGTCTCTTTCTTCACTTACTGGCATTTGTAGGATATTAAAGAAAATTATATTCTCTTTTGAATTCTTTTTCTAAACTCGGAAAATAAATAAATAATTTGTGTCCAAAAGCTCGTGTGTATTCAAAAAATACAATAGTGTGACCAATTTTTGACAAGTCTGTCCGATTTGCAAACTTTTTGTATGGAAATTTTCATAAAGTGATGGATTAGGTGCGATCAGGGTTGAAACTTTTGTAAAGAAAATTCAAAGACCAAAAAACCAATCACGACATCAAAACCTATTCCCTTTTTCTTGTAACACAAATAAAATATGGCGGGAAAAATTGTTTGTTGACAAAGTGAAAAATATATGGTGTTGCATCTTTTTTGTGCGATAGTGTAACACTCAAGAGGCCATTTTGATGCGATGTTTCAAAGTCGAACAGTTTTCTATAAGATTGTCCTGTAAAAGACTTGTACGACTCTGTAGGATAGTGGAACAAGGCTGGATTAGCGACAGCAACCAAACTTCTGCGGCGTTGCCAGTTGCCAGAAAGGTATTACAGCTGGCAAACAGCTAATAAAGCTGGCAACCTCCTGGCTTTTTCCAGTAATTTTGGCAACCGCAAGTTTTTGGTTGCTGTGAGAGATTTTAAAGCAAATTTCGGTATTTGGTCAAAAAGTGAGTAAAATTTTAAGCATAAGAAATTAATTATTTATTGTTTTCAGATTTGAAAAGTCTTAAAATAGCAGGCAGCCGGCAATTTGACACCCTAATTTTACTCGCGGCATTCGAATTATGGCAGCTGAGAGGCCTCCTAAGCGGATCCTATGTTTTGTGTGATTTCTTCTTCGTCATCAAAACATTAAATCAAAGTATTTTAATTTTTATCTCCTTTTTCTTTTCTAGTTGAAATTTTTGTGGCTGTTGATCTGTCAAATACCATTTTTCGATAACCTCTGGGCAACTGAGAGTAGTTGCCATCCCTAATAGAGCCACAAGTATCTCAAATATATTGTATTTTATTGGACTGCAGGCCGGGATTCAGTAAAATAAAAATAAGTGAATTTCAGCGGCTGCAAGAAACCTCAAGTATTCAAATGGTAAATTGCCCGCAGCTGGTAGAACATGTTGGTTCCAACCAGTAGCTTCCGTGCACCCCCCCCCCCCCCCTCCCACAAATTCAGCTGGGGAAATTAATTTTAAGTGAAAAACTCAATATTTGTGAAGATTATGCCTGAAGACACATACGGGATGGTATTAATGTCACATGTGCTATTGAATTGTTTGTAGACCTCTCAGCTCTGGCTTGTCCGCGATTAATAGCAAAATGATGTTGGCATCCACAAGGTGAATTTCCGGACTCAGTTGCCAGTTATTGTGGCAAAAAAAAATAAGCGCGATGTTCAACCTTTTTAAATTTGTCGCTTCGATGCAACTGCCGCATTGAACATTTAATACAATATCACTTCTCTTAAGTACTTCGGCCATTTATGGGTTCTGCAGTGGAAATCTTTAGCCTTTTAAAATATCCCAAAGTGCAACAGAGAGGTTTTTCCACTCATAATTGATTAAGAAAACGATGCTGTTTTGCACAGCAAACAGATTAAGAGGCAGGAATCCTTTGGCTGCTGTTTCGTTTTACAACTAAAATCACTTTAGATCGTGTCAGAGCGCTGGCCTTTAGCGGAGGCTGTGGTGTATAGAGTAACCATTTGCAGTTTTAACCTTTTTTTGCTATTTGCTGTTTGAGTCAACATCGAAACCTTTTAAGGGTTTTCTCTCTTGCCATTTAAGTCTGAATTCTTCAAGTTTTTGTTCTTGTTTTACTCATTTTGTGGTTTCATTTTATACAAAAAAAAAAAATAAATAAAACAAAAATATCTGTTGTGTTACACTCATGGTGGCAAGAACAGAAAAAAAGGTGTAAAATTCCACTTATGGTAGCAGCAACAAAACGCGCTAAAACTAAACAAATAAACCAACAAACAAAAACAAGTCATTGAACGCTGGAGAATTTTGCACCATCTTAGAAGGACACTCTCCGATACCTAAATGAAATGCAACAATGATTAATACGAATTGCAGCTCCAACCTAATGGAGGCTGGCAAATAAAAGCAAATAACTTCAATTTAGAGCTGTGGAGGTTGATGGGCAAAAATACGTAGTACGAATGTTGTTTTAAGGCCCCCCGCCCCCCGGCAGCTTGAGGGAAAAGTTTACACATGATTTGCTGGCCATCACTAATCGGTGTTCCTGCAGCTGGTCAAAATGAAAGGAAGTCAAAAGGGAACAAACAAAAAGTGTTAAATGAAATTTAATACGGCCTTTAAAAGTTTCAGTCAACGGCCGGCCGGCCCCTGTAAAACTATGGCGAAACTGCGGACAGACAACGTTTTCAGTGTCATCAATCTGAGCGTTCGAAATACTCGAATCATACGAATTCAATTTGAAAAAGCCAAAAGAGCAAATTGTCCCCAGAAAATTGTACGTCATTCCGAATTAGGGGACAGTGGAACGAACATAAAAGTTCTTTTCTTAAGGCTCAAGTTCCAAGAAAATTACTGGAGGATTGAAAACAGCCCTTAAAGCGAATTCCGGCTATCGCACACACGAGCTCAGACTCGTGCTTATGCAGGTCACAAAGATTTGCTAATATCCGGTTCTCGATGATTTTTTAGTTAAAACTTTGAGTTTTATTCGATTTAAAAAAACAAAAATCAAAAAGGAAAGTTTGGATTGAAAATATTATTATTGGTGCTTTCCTTAAAATCGGTTGATGTTCTTTATGACCAGCTTTCTAGGAAACAAGCGGAACCCCTGTGAGTACGAGAGGTCCGCGCTGACCAACTTTCTCTACCCCGTCAATATTTTCGCAAAAGTTGTTGCCATTTTCACCGGCACTTTTTTCAGCAGCGATTAAAACCACAATGAACTAATAGGATTGCCTGAGGGGAATATCACTGCGGACAACGATCTCGTAAGGATCTGGTCTAGGCTTGTGACCATTTATTTACAGCCCACTAAAAGAAAAGTCTACGCCTGTTCGACAACTCGCATTTCTCCAGTCCCTGAAATGGTGTAGATGCAACTTTACTTCGCCTGAAATCTGTATCGTACGGGGCCTGCAGCATTCCGCATTCCATAATATTCGTTGTTTAGCCTGATGTCGATCATTTAAGTGCTTAAAAAAACTATTAGGGAAAATATTGAAAATAAATGGCTAAATTCTTGTTCGCCAGTCACAATCATGCAGCAGAAATTTTAAATTTTCGGCTTTGTGAGATTGAAACTTGGCCCCACTAATCGTGCGATAGAGCAACTTTTATGCTCGAAAAGTTCCTAAAATGTATTTCTAGTAGTTTTTTTTTTATTTACACTCATTACATTTACAAGTCTTGGCAGATGAAGATGAGAGTGAAACAGGCAGGATACGATGTGGAGCTCGATGATGTGGAAACTTCCGACAAGGAGGACAATCCTTTTAATACCTCACCTGTTCCATCACAAGCTTCACTGGAGCTGGAGATGTTCGAATACAGTCCATATACCTTAAAGATCTTGAACAGCAACATTCGTAGGCGTTCCCGTCATGTGGGGGGCTGCAAGCAAAGGAACATCCGCCATTAATATTGTACATGTTGCCAGAGGGCCAGGTTTTTACGTAAAAAATATAACTTATTCCCTATTATTATGGGTTAGTTCGGAGACCAATCAAATATTAGATGAAATTGCGAAGTGAACAAAATTCAGAGATCGCAATGAAGAATTAAAACCATATCCCAAAAAAACGTTTGTCGCAGCGACGTTCTTGTCGGCTAAAAAGGCTGGTCTACAAGGTTAGCGGTCTAGGGTTCTTCTTCTTTTTCTTTTGGCGCTACAATCCGTGGTGAACCTGGGCCTCAACCAACAAAGTTTTCCAGCTGGCACGGTCTTTCCCCAGCGTTCTCCAATTGCGCACACAAAATTGGTTGAGATCCCTCTCCACTTGCGTGTGCCATCTGTTCCGTGGGCGTCCTCTAATGCGTTGTCCCACAGGTTCAGAATCGAAGATTCTACGGGTCGGAGCAGTATTCTCCATGCGCTCTACATGGCCCAACCATCTTAGCCGTTGGATCCGTAGGCGCCTGGTTAGGCTCATGTCGCTGTACAACCCGTACAGTTCATGATTGAATCTTCTTCTCCAGAAACCATCAACGCAAACAGGGCCGAAGATTGAACGCAGAACTTTTCTCTCGAAAATACCAAGGACTTCCTCATCCGCCTTCGACACCGTCCATGCTTCTGCGCCATAGAGAAGTACAGGGATTATCAAAGTGGTATATAGTGTCAGCTTGGTTTTTTTTTGCGTCGCCTCTTCTAAATCCCCTTCTGACATTGAAGGTCTCGGTGATTTCGTTACCGACCTTGATGGAGCAGCGAGAGTTCTCCATCGTCATCCTACACAGCCTGACGAGTTTGGTAGGAATGTCAAAACTAGACATGGCTTCGTATAGCTCGTCCCTATACGCACTGTCATATGCGGCCTTAAAATCGACGAATAGGTGGTGGCTGTCGATTTGCATCTCTTGGGTCTTTTCCAGGATCTGCCGTAGTGTGAAAATTTGGTCAATGGTGGACTTCCCCGGCCTGAAAACACACTGATAAGGACCTATCAAACTGTTCACGAATGGTTTCAGGCGCTCACACAAAACGGCAGAGAAGATCTTGTAGGCGATGTTCAGGAGACTTATTCCTCGGTAGTTGGCGCAGTTGAAGGGGTCTCCTTTTTTGTGGATCGGGCAAACGATGCTGAGATTCCAGTCGTCGGGCATGGTTTCCTCCGACCATATCTTACAGATGAGCTGGTGCATGCGCCCAACCAGGTCATCTCCGGCTGCCTTAAGTAGTTCCGCGGACAGTGCGTCCGCTCCTGCAGCTTTGTTTGATTTCAATCTCGATATTGCTATCTTGACTTCATTCAGGTCGGGGGGACGGAATTCTCTACCATCATCGTCCGTTATCTGGAGTGGAATATTCTGCCTGGCGATGGAATCGGTGTTTTGTTCGCCGTTAAACTGTCTGCAGAAGTGATCTTTCCACATTCTCAGCATCGATTGCGACTCTACTGCGATTTGTCCCTTTTCGTCACGACAGGCTTCTGTCCGAAGCTCATATCCATTGGATAGTTGGTAAAACTTTCGGATATTATTCCTGCCGTAACACCTCTCCAGTTCCTTGATCGCGCGCTTCTCGTGCTCTTTCTTATTCTTTTTGAGAAGCCGGTGTTCTTCCCTTCTCTTCCGTTCGTAGAGCTCACGAGCTGTTTCGTCCTTCTCTCCAACGTCGCTTAGGGTTAATGACCATAAATAAAGAATTCCTTAAATTATTTTAAACTGAAACGAGTAGCAACGGCTGCTAAAATTTTCATTTAATTTTTCGAAAGATTTTACTGAAATATTTTTACAGCCTGATGGATCGTTTAAACGAGCTGTAGTTCGTTTGCTTTAGCGACCGTGAAATATTTAGCTGTCCCCCCTCCCTGGAACGTTTCCTACTTTGCGCTCCCTTAAAACCACTTTTTTCTGTATTAAATAATTACAAATGAATCAAAGAATTAACGATTAAGTGACGGTTCCCCTAAACTTTCCAATTAGTTTATGGCAGCCAATTTAAAGCTGTTAAATCAATTAATCGCCAACAAAAAAAATAATTCAAAAATACAACTAGATTTAACAGTTACGAAAACCCCCACTGCTGCCCCACATTTTCCAACCCAGAACAGCAAAGCGCTGAAATACTTCAGAAGGAAAGTTTATGCTAAAAGAGCAAAACAAGCAAAAAAATTAAAATGCTATAATCTCGACATCATAAATTTGCAGTAAAAGTAAAAGTTTAATCACAGGAAAGCAATTTGTAACAAATTGTTTAAAAATCAATAAAAATAAGTATCATGAATAAAAAAAAAAACTTTACAACACGAGTATCGGCAGCCCAAACACTGCGAAAACACTGCGCCGCTACTGTCAACACTCTAAATAATGCGAACACTGAACTCATCAGGTGTAATCAGATGCTTTTCTTTCTTTTTTCTTTGCTTTCTTTCAGCAACCACTTTGCACGCCCAACTTTCTACGACAACTGCTTTTACTTTCAGTTTCATTTCTGTTACTACGATACGATTTTCTGTGATTGCAATTTGAACTCGGCAGTCAAATGAGCAAAAAAAAAAGAGAAAAATAACAAAAATAGAATCATAAACAAATGAAGACGTCGAAAAGCTGTTGACTTCATAAACGTCACCCTGAATGTTGAGGGTGTGGGGGGGGCGGAAAGAAATTACTGCCATTTGATGTGAAAACTTCTAATGCCTTTTCAGCTGCCGTCTAATCAAAGCAAACGAATAATTTGCTGCCAACAAATTGAAAATATGGCAAATGAACCGCCTTCAAAGTGCTTAATTCTAGTCCCTGGATGTGTTTTTAAGTGGCATCTTAGTAAAATGAGCCAAAGTCGTTTCTCTTCCTGTATCTCACTGGAATTTTAATTCAGAAGCTGAATAATATAACGAAAACCTTTGAAACCTGCATAACCGAAGATGTATGAGTTTTGGTTGCCGTGCCAACGGAGGGACCCCTTCCTCTATATTCGCTGGAAAGCAGAGTATCCTGACGCTTAGCCTGTCCCCGAGGGAAGCTGTGGCTTGACAGCTGAAAATGTTAAACTGTGTTGACATTTCTAATCGGAATCGTTTAAATTTACTTTGACAAAAATAAATCTGTTTGCAAAGTTCAAAGGGCACTTAGTCCAATTTTGGTGCAACATAATCTGGCTGAAGAGAATATTGCTGCTGTAGCGGAGCTGCCATTATCCGCAGTGGCGGGCGGTATCGAGCGACGCTGAATAGATTTTTGTTTTCAAAAACTAATCATTTAGACAGCATCGATATTCAGTTCCAACAAGATGGCGTAACTTGCCGTGGAAAGCGTTCCAGAAGCGTTTTATTGCAAAATGGATTAGAACTTTCTTTTTATAGGGCAGATTTATTAGAAAATTAAAACAAATAGGACTAGTCCAAGGGACAAGGTACGCACAGAGTTAGAGGCGTAGGACATATGCCAGAAATCATATCCTCCAACGACATTTTTCTTTCGTATTATCGTTTTAAGGCCTCAAGCTCTTAAAATATAAATTTTGTGCCATTTAATGTTATTGCAATAGACCCTTCAAATTTTGTTTTATTTTCGAATTTACAACTGGGAAATTATTTCAAACGAGTAGATTTCAAAATTCGAATTTTATTTGATTAATTTTGGGACTCGTTCGATCGCTTCAAGCACCACAAATTAATTCGTCACAAGTCAAATATTTTAGGCTCTACTCTGCGCCTTGTGTTATATTCTGTATTTAAGATTTCTCTCAACTATAAGATTTCTTGTACAATTTCATGAAAATAATTATCAGCAACATGAATAATTGGACAAAGTAATTTGAGGCAATTTAGTGTTTTGCAAATTGTTGTCATATCAAGTGCCGGGCGCTGTTTAGAGAAAAACACCGACTGCTGGTATGAATAATGGACCTCACCTTAACCAGCAGCCACTCTGCTCTATTCTGCTCTACGCTACACCACTACCTCCCCCCCCACCCCCTCCTCATCCACTCGTCGACACTCCAGGTGTCAGTCAGTTGAACAACGACTTTATTAACCAGAATGTTGCTTTTGTTTTTAATTTAGTTGTTGTTTTACTGCATTGCAATGACAACAAATACAATAAATAAATTGTTGTTGTAATTGTTTTTTTTTTTTAGTTAAAACGAGCAGAGCATTTCTTTTCTTTTTTTTTTTTTTTTGTTTCTTTCTCTGTTTTTGCATAAAAGTATTTTATTACGTTCAAGAATTTCCTTTTTTTATGCACCAGTCAGTCGTTTTGTTTTCGTTTGAACAACAACATTGTTGGAAATATCTTAATGCAACTGCTGAGTAATGGAAACACGATTAACAACAACAACTACTTATCAAATCTAATGTGGAGTACAACGGCTGGGTATCCAGTTACAGAACAAGATCTCGGTGGCCGGCGATAGGAGAACATCCACTGCCGCAGCGGACGACCGTCCCAGTTCCAGCACCAAGAGAACAACTTGAATCTGAAACGGTTTCTTTTTTCTTTTGTGTTTTTGCCAAAGAAACTATTTATTACGCTTCCAGTTAATTATCTCCGATTGTGGCAACAACAAGACCGAAAGAAATGACGGAGCAGCAACCACAACAACAACAACAACAACAACATTAAGTGGACAATTAAGCTGCTGGTTTTAGTTTTTTTAATTTATTTGTTCGGTTTTCTAATAATTTGTTTCCAGCTGACGCCGTCTCCCAAAATTGCGTTACTGAGGAATTTTGTCAATAATAATACGAGGGCCCCGTTGCGGTTTCAAGTCTAAGCAATGAAAACGAATTAATATTATGCCACCATATTTGAACGCTTTCGCGGTTTGGCTGAAATATGTCCTTAATAAAAAGGCGAACTCAGTGACAAGTGCAATTCAAAAACGGCTCTTTGACTTCTATCGCGTCGTTGGAAAATTTGCAGGAAGAAAGTGTTTTTTTTTTTTAAAGAGTTGCAACTAGATTTAGTACGACGGAGATACAGTTCAGCTCGCATTTGCGTGATCGTGGGAGCGCATCTTGTTTGTGATCACATCATGCAGAATGTGATGGAAGTGACCCAGCAAAATCAGGCGACATCTGCGTCAGCGCCCTGAATTCATACTAAGCCGCGGCTTTTTCAGGATGCATTAGACGCTCTTCGACAGTTTGGTTCGTTGACGTGATTTATCCGGAAATGAATTGACGATTTATCCAGATCAGAAAACGCGTCTTTTTTTTTAGTGAAAATTCGAGGTGGCCGGCCAAGTTCGTCGCTTCGCAAAATTCGCCAGGTTGTGGTCAAATAGAAGCCGAGTTCCTGCGAGTTACGTGACTTCTTCTGTACTCACTGTCACCAGAACATGTGATTCGTCGTCACTCGAACGCTGGTTATTTGTTTCAGGCATTGACGCATTGCAATTTATTGAAATATTAACAGTAACACAGAACACAGAACACAGCCTGTATATTTCAACCTAACCTCACTTACACATCGCCCGTGAAACTAAATAACCAAAATTTGAGTCTCCGATGTGAGTCAGTAACGTTTGTCTATTTTGAATTTATGTAAATCCTCTATACAGACACACACACAGATACACATGCAGGTACAGACTTAACATCGAATAGCAGCAGCTCCCAGAACCGTCCAAGCTAATGACTTTTATTATTATTATTATGTTTATGAGGTATTTAAAAATTCTACCAATTAAAAATTATGTATTCGCAAATATTGGATGATTAACACCCATAAAGTGTTTAATATGTGAAAGCGAAGTGGTGGGTTTTACCCCCGTCATCGCTTAACTTTCACATTAAACGAACAATTTGCAACTGTCTGGCTGCTACTTCTTTAAAAGGCAAATTTAAAAGAAAAAGCCACCAAAAAAAAAAAAAAAAAGAACTGAAGCTGTTTTTGGGGCTTTCTGCAAGAATAGCGCTCGTAGTCAGTCGTAAGTGTTGCCAGTTTGCTGGGCTAATGCGCCCGATTTAAAGTCAATCCGTCTATTTTGGTTTGGTTGGTTTTTACTTATTGCAAACACTCGTACGTACATAAATAATATTTATTTTATACATTTATACGTTTTACGTACGACTACTTTGTGTATGTGTGTGTGTGTGTGTGTTTGTGTAACGAATAAATAAAATGTGTTCAAATATCGGTACTCTGCCTACGCAAAATCATTCATTCTACGTTTTGCCCCATAAATAAACACAACAAAAGTAAATTAAAACCAAAGAAAAAAACCAAAAAAAAAAAACACAAAAATTAAATAAAAACTAAAAGATCTTTAAAACAAGAGTGCCTGAACGACAGCCCAAGAACTACGAGCACAAGCAAATCCATACATTTGGTGTGAGAAGGTACTTTCGTGTTGCACAGCATTTTGTTGCACTGTGAGCTCAGCCCTGATTTCGGCTATATTTCACGATTTGAGACTAAAAAGAGTGCATCGGCAGGCCGGATAATATCGACAACAGCCAGCCGCCACCATCACATTTTAAAGGCGCAATAAATCTCTTGAGCGTGGGCAAGTCAACGTACGCCAAACGTCAACAATTTTTATAAGATCTTGTTTTTTCCTTCTCTACTTTTTTGCCTTCTTCAGTTCCAGTTAGTTTTGATTTTTATGCAGCGAAAAACGTTGTTCAGGCGGTTTTTATATGCCTTTTATTCACTATTTATTACTTTTTCACATTTTGTTTGAACATAATTTGAGATTTCCAGTTTCGGTTTAATAATAAATAAAAGAAACAACAAAACAAAACGAAACATGATTGTAATTCATTAAATGATTTTAAAACTGTGTGTGTGTGTGTGTGTGTGTGTGTGTGTATTTGAAGTGTTCACAGCTTTGCAGTCCAATGATTTGCTGTCACTTTGAGTTTTTAATTTAATTCAGAACAATTAAAGAATATCAGCAGAATGTGTTCGGGCAAGACCAGGCCCAGAGCACGTTTCAACAAAAAAATGTGTTCATACATGTTCGCTCGAACTCTCCTTCGAGGTTCGAGTTATCGCAATTATAAATTTTTATATTTAAGAAATTGGGTTAGAGAAGTGCGAGTCGTCTGCACATCTGCAATTCAAAACTTAATTAAGTCGACAACAGTGAATTGAACTATAAACCTGCAAGTACGTCAAAATCACACAGACACCCGAAACGAGACAGCCCAACTTAATTTTTAAGTTATAGAACAGGGTGATATGCTTCTTCTTTTGGGGCTACATTCCTGTGTGCACCTGCTGTTTAGCCAGCAGCCTCCAATTTTTCACACCCAGTTGGTTGGGGTCCTGTACACTGGTTCAGAGTCGAAGGTTCTACGCTCTGGAGCAGTGTTTTCCACGCGCTCTACATGGCCTAACCACCTTAGTTGTCGGAGCCGTAGACGCCTTAGTTAGACTCATGCCGCTGTACAGCCGGTACAGATCGTGATTGGAGGTTCTACTCCAGAAACCGTCAACGCAAACAGAACCAAAGATTGAACTCTCCAAAAAAACCAAGGATTTCCTCAACCGCCTTCGATATTGTCCGTGCTGCCGTGCCATAGAGAAGGACCGGGATGATCAAAGTGGTTTATAGTGTCAGCTTGGTTTTTCGCGAAAGAGTCCTACTACGCAATGGTCTCTTGAGCCCAAAGAAACAGCGATTGGCAGGAGTTATTGTGTTGTTCGTACTGTTCGAGGTAGACGAAGTCCTTCACTGCATAAAATTATAGCTGCCTACGGTGACGCTGTGGTCCTGTCGTCGATGTTGGGCGTCCTTTCTCGATGACAGCATATACTTTGTTTTGTCCTCGTTCACCGCTACACCCATTTCGGCCGCCTCCCTTGAAATGCCAACAGTTTTATATACTCCGCTTTAAAAGATTATGGTCAAAACGCAGAGATATTCCATTTTTAATTTTCTATTGTCTCGCCAGCTGTTTTCCTAACGATATATGGTAACCGGATACGACAACTCTTTTTGTCATAACATTGAATATTGTTTATTGGTCGGTACTTAATTCCAACCATAAAAGACGTGAAACAATTCCGTTATTTGCAGTTTGTGGCACCACTCTTCGAATATGACATTCTAGTTTAGTGAAATCTTTCGCTTGTTGCGTCTGCTTCAGCGGACATAAAAAGCGAATTGCTTATTTATCGCTTATTTAACTAAATTGTTGAAATATCCAACTGCTGATAATATTATAATAAAAATTATCGTAATTGTCAGCCAAAACGCAAAAAACCATAAAAACTCTTGACTTGCTTTAAAAAATTAACTTTCTCTGTAATTAAAGAACTGTTTATTTTACATGTACATTTTTATTTGTTGTTGTTGTTGTTGTTGTTGTTGTTGTTGTTGTTGTTGTTGTTGTTGTATTGTACATTATTTATTTTATGTTTGCTCAAAGTTGTACTTAATCTGCCTACATGCGTGAACTGGAAAATAAAACAAAAAACTCACAAAAAACAAAAAAACTTCCTCCAATTTAAATGTTACGCCGCTCTTCTGCCTGGAGATTGTTGGTGTTTCACGTCGTGTTAAATTTAAAACAAATGAAAATTAGGTCTTGTTACCATATTTGAGATTCAGTTGAACCGTAAACAGTTTCAGTGTGACTAATTTGCTGTCAAATTTTACAAGGTTTACATTTTCCCTGTGTATCCCGTTTAATCTAAAAAATCAGATAAGAGAACACGCACACGCACACACACACACACACGCACACACACACACACACACATACTCTTGCATCGAGCATGTGAAGAATATGACGAACGCATTTGACACGAGTATTTTTTAGGGAACTGATTTGAAAAGTTAAATGATGAAAACTGTCAAATTAGATCAAAGGGCCAGGTTTGAAATGAAAAATTCGACTGATGGGATCCTCGCAAGTTTTTCTTAATTGTGATTCACGTTATAACATTTGGGATGGGAAACTGTGTCGCCATCTTTAATTATTGATATGAACTTTTTTTTTTGGTTTTTTCTGTATAACATAGAAATACAAATTGGCGTTGCTGCCAACAGCTCTGTATAAATCTATTCTGAATTGAGGGTGGGAAAAACCTAGAAAGTTCGTCTACACTTGACGAAAAAATAAGTCACTTATGAAACTTTGTAAACACGATTTAAGTTATAGAGATTTTGCCCCACAGCTGGGCGTTAAATAAATAAAAAATATATAACAATTTTAATCATTTAATTGATTCTATTTCCATTATCCAAAGTAATGCCGATTGTTTTCAGCTTTTTGTAATCTTCATAAAATTTACTTATTATAATTAATTGATAGATTGTCAGTAAAATTGAATGAGAAAATAAAACAAACAAAAAAACTTTTGTAATAATTTTAGCATAAATTTTATAAAAAAAAAAAATAGCGAAATCGAGAAAAATCTTCACCATTTGAATGTGGTTTTGAGCTAAAATCTTCTAGTCCATTGACTTTTTCGTTACGAGGGTTGCAGTGGTTATACAAGAATTTAAAACACATTCATTAGAGTTGCAACAAATACAGAAACGTTTTGGCAAAACAAATCTCTGCTTTTCCCAGAAATGCAAACAAATTGCTCTAAACATGAGTTGCAATCTGTTAGAACAGCCTAAAAAGCCGCATCATACAGATATCACAGTCAGCTGGAAAATCACAAGGTTCCAAGAGATATGATTTTATGGGTGGGGGGGGAGAGAAAATGTCATTTGCAAAATGGAATGATTTATTTGAAGTATAAATAACAAAAATATTAAGATATTATGATCACTGTCCTGGCAGTACCTGCCCAAGTTAATATTAAATCTAGTTAGAATCTGACCGAGCTGGCAGCGCTGGAGCTGAACAAATTTTTCGTCACTCTGTTGTGAGAGAATTCTATGGCGAACATTAAAACAACAATTCTAAGCAGGACACGCACGTTACCATCTCAAGTGAGCATTTAACTAGAAGAGAGCGATTTTAACAATAACAGGCTGTCATTTTTCTGGCGAATGGCTGCTGGTCGCAATCAGAAATATTAAGGCTAGAGTTGGCCTTGGGAAATATTTTTCTGTCTTCAGCTGACGTGACAAAATACAGTAACGAGTGTCACTGTTAGATGTGACTCTAAGAACCAGCACCATATTTGACCGCTTTATAGACACAGCGCTCAGCACTAACCCAATACCAAGCAATTGAAGTATTAACAAAAAAAGACTTACCTCATTTAAAACGCAGTAGCGATGCTGGAAGTAGAAAGAAAGAAACAAATTTAGTAAAACATGTATTCGGCTGTAACAAAAATTAAGGAACTCAGAAGTCAGTCCTTAAAAACAAAAATATACAAACACAAAATATTCCGGGTTTTTTAAATGATAAATTAAACATCAAAAACGGATATTGGTTGGAATTTCAACTTTTCGATTTCAATTTTGCTCCAGCCGACAGCTGTTAAATAATGACAAAGTAATTGATTAAAACGATGATTATTTTCGATTATCCACCACTAGCCCAATGAATTAGGATTACAAAGAATCTAAAGATAATCGGCATTACTTTTGATAATTGAAATAGAATCAAAAATAATCAAAAAGTAATCCAACTGCTTCCAAGTATTATCTATTTTTGATTCCTTCCGATTCTGCAGGCTGAACTACTTTTTCAGTAGCGAAACTCAAGAACTTTTTAATTTAAGTACAATAATATATTAAATGCAATTGAGAAGCATAATAAAAAAACGCTATAAATCCAGCTGTTATAGCGTTTTTTGTGCGATAACAGTTTGTGCGGGAGATGCGGTTACGGTTATTTCTTTAATGGTTGTTCTCTCAACTCAACTTTATTTAGGACCTCAAAAGCTTGATTATTTTTCAATAGATTTTAATAAAAGATATATATCCATGTGTGTGACCCTGGATAAGAAAACCCTCCGTCATGAATTCTCTTTTTTTCGATTTGCAGGTAAAAAATATTAAATTTTCATATGAAACCGCTCCCAAGTCTCAAAATGATCAAAAAGAAAAATTCCATTATATAAATGAAATAATTATATATATGAAATATTAAAATGGAACACGCGGGGGGAACCGTCAATTCCTTTTTACTCAAAAACTTGTGCTGATACAACAGGTGGGTTTTCTTAGATATATATTTTTAGGTAGTTTTTTCAATTGTGTTTTAGGTGTCTCACAATTCTAGAATTTATGTTGCGACACTTGACGCAAACAATGACATTAAAATTTCAGAGTTGCAATTTAAAAGCGAATGATCCGCAATTTAATCCTGATACAAACAAAAAGAAACGGATATTAATTGAAAAATCGAGAATCAGCAAAATGTCAGCATTGACTTCTATGAAATTAGTCTCTCTTCACGAGGAACATTTTCATGGAACTGGAACCAAATTAAAATTTATGAGATCTAAAGAAAGTGGAATCAAAACTAGTTCTTGAAAGAGTTCGGACTACCTGTTGATGGTTTTCCTTCCGTAATCAAAAGTCATCTCGATTATTTTTAAGCGCTTCAAACTTAAAGTGTAATCAATTACTATTCCGCTTCGTTTGCAACAAACAGTGTAATTGAATCAAAACCCCAAAATTTAACTTCTTATTAAAAAGTTGGGCAAAAATTGGCTGCAAAGTTCGTATACGATGATTATTTGTTCTGTTGTTATTGTTTTTTTTTTCTATTCTATTTTACTTGTCGCGAAACTGAGACCCACCAAAAAACATTGAATCACAAAACCAAACAACACTTCACCTGCTGCCAGTAATTTGTCTTGAGTATTTTTCCATTTTTGCACAGAAAAATCGTTTCGCCATAAAAGACTTAAATACTTATCGCAATAAAGCCACCTTAAAATAATTTGTCACTTGAAAGAAGTAGAAGACGAAAAACTGTAGCCTGGCATTTAAATGCCAGAAACGGAGAGAACAGCGAACATAAAAGACATATTCAATGAAAAGAAATCCTTTAAACTGGGTCAGCTCATTGGTTTTGTGACAACTGGCTGGCAACTTTTGTTGAATTTGAATTTCCTGGAAAGCACTCGCCCAGCTCAGCTGCTGAACACAAGCTGACAGGAGCAAAGGAGCGACCTGGAAACAGCAAGTCGGCCAGAACACTGTGTGTGTCACCTAAACGGCCATTAGCAGCAACTGATTTAACACTGACACACATTTCAGTGTCGTCCGACGAATGCAAATGCAGGCAGCAGCAACAACAACGACATTTAAACCAACATTAATTATAATCAGGGCATTTATGTTGTTATGAACAGATTTGCGCTGGAAAACCAACTTTCAGAAACTATAACATTTATTTAAAACTTAAACTGAAGCAATTTGTCAGGCCAAAGTTTTTGCAGGCAAAAACTGCAGCAGAAAGAACAAAAAAAAAAAAACGATGTCGAGCTCGACGTCGTACATAAGAAATAAAACTGACTGAAGGAAACTTTATTGTAATACGGTGCGCCTGCAACGTGCCACATTTATCAACAGCCAAGACTAAGACTGCGGTGGCAGAGGATTAAAGGAAATGAATCTTCTGAAGGAGATAAAAATCCGTGCTCTGCTCCCGACAAGATTAGTGACATCCATTTACTGCTTTGCTACTTCTTATGGCACCTGCGTTTCCCGTCTCCAATTTTCTTGCCTCTACACAAACAACAAAAACTCTACGAATTATTCGCTTAAACGTTTCTTTCTTATCTTGTGTTGCCATTACAGCCATCTTACGAGCTTTACAATGTAACTTCTTTTAACCAAAGGCCATAAATGATAATATGTTTGAATGTAGTTTAACGTTAAAAATGTGTTTAACAAATAAATGCTGACTACTGCATGCTGCTGCATGCTGCTGCATGCTGCATGCTGTTGTGCCGCTTTTTGCTCCACTTGCACATGTAATTTTCATTTCCATTTACTATATCTTTTGATTTTTGCATTGTTTTTCCTTCTTTTTGCATTTCTCGTAATTGCCATTTAAGTGGCTTTTGTTATTATTGTTGTAACGGGGAGAAACGAAGCGAACTGACTTCACTACCGTTTGTTTGCTAAACATGTTGTCACAGGGGTCAATTTTCCTTATTGTCCGTAATATATTTTCTTTCGCCTCAAACTGGTTAAATGGAGTAACCGATTTCGAGTTTCTTGGTGGCTGGAATTTTAGCTGCGCTGAAAAAAAAACTCTAAAAATATAAATATTTCACTACTGGCACCATCATCATCGCCACAAAAATGTGTATGTGGGTTTGCTGCCTTGCAAGTTGCCAGTTGCCAGTTGCTCTTCTGTTAAATTATAGTATTTTTAAGCCTCTACAAATAAATATTTAGTTTTTCCGACACTTAGTCAATAATTTGTGCAATCTAGACGAAAAAGTTTTTTTATGGCGCAAAAGCAAACAAAAAATTGAGGTATTCGGCGCTCTACTGGGAAACGAAATAATAAAGCGTTTGAAAAATGTTCAGGCGGAGCGCAGTACACGGTAAAATCAAGTTGGCAAGATGGGCACTAGAGCGTTTTACATATTGAAATTTTCGTTTTTATTTTTAGTGATTTTAGCACGCAGCAACTGTTTTCGGTAATTGGAATATTCTGCTGATGATGTAAATATCCATCATTAGAAAGAAACACTGTTATCGCGGGGCGCTGCAAGAAGTTAAAATGTTCGAACTTTGCGGTTCAGTCTTTGCCTTGTGTTGAAACAATCGCCCATATTGTGAATGTCAGCAGCGACACAAGAAGCAAAATATTGCCAACTTCCAAAACAACCGATAATATTTCGGTATTAAAACGATTTTTGTTAACGATTCTATACAAAAAATTTTAAAATTCTATCCCAGGAATATGAATAAATGAAACGAATGAATTGGAACTACAAAAAACCTGATTTTATTTGTTCTCTGATTTGTACAAATTTCACTCCCAAATTTGATATTAAGCGGACAGATCACAGATGGTAACACCGCGAGTGTCTCCCTCCAGAACTAATGACACAGTGGCCTGGTAAGTCATTAATAATTCGCTCTTTGTCTCACAACTTCTAAGATTTTCATTCTCTTCTTCGTCACTAAATTTTATAATGGAAAAAGATGAAATGAAGAAAAAAATTCAAACAATTCGAGGAACGTATTAAACAGCTGGAAATGAAACCAGGACCAGCAAAAGGGCACAACTTGAAATAATTTGAAGGAAGACTGGCAAGAAGTAACTGTTAATTTAAAGTCTATGATTCACAATATGGGCGAATATCTTTTATTTTTAATGCCTCAGCTGAACGTTGTGTGCCAGCCTTTAGGGGGCAAAATATGTCCCCAGTGATGATAACGATTATTTGTGGTTTTATAAGTTTTCCATGAAAATCGCTTAAATGGCCTTTAATAGAAACGAAAATTTTTATTTTGTATTTAATAAAACGTATTTATTAAAAAACGAAGAAGATATAATTTTCGAGATTCGGTTGACGAAGTGAAATAAATTGCCAAAAGGAGCCGACTTTAATCCCCCCTTTTATTGATACAGCGCGACTGACAGTGCTGCTGCCTTTATGGCCATGAATAGAACTAAAACTATGGACTTAGAAGCGTTTTAAAATTCTTGCCATTAAAATTCGATGTGACTTTTTTCAAAAGTCTCCAAAAACATGTTAAAGTTTTTGGTTTTTTGAAATAGTGGAGAATACATTTCGCTTCAACTGACATCTAATAAAATCGAACGAAAATCGAATACAATTCTGCGGCTTAGACCGATAGTTTAGAGTCTGCTTTGGGGTTCCTCGTTTGTATAAGTGGCAGTGCTGAGGATCTTAGTGGTGACCAAAGCCTATCCAGCCGTATGGGTTCAAGGCTACAGCATCTGATACTCGGCACTATCCCTGCAATTGTTCAAATGAAATAAAATACTGAACATTCCCGCCTTGTACGAAGTTGTCGTCAGGGACTCTTCCGAATGCATTATGCAGAAGTTCCTTTTTACTTTTAATCAAATCTCGGTTCGTTTGGAAGCCTGTGAACAAATTATATGTAAACTGATTCCTTTATTGTTGTTTCGTGATCGTTCGCAAGTGGAGTGGTGTCGGCACGAAAACCTATTTTGACTCACTGTATGCAGAAGTTTTGATATCTCTGTTGCTGGCCCAAAGTAGTTTGATTATTCGCAAATATTTGCTTAACTCGACATAATTGAAAAACACACACCTTTAAGCTGACAAGAAGAAAAAAAAAACTGGATTACCGCTGTCTTGTTTTGGTTTGTTTTTGGCCAAACTGCCACTTGGGCTGCAGAAACTTTAATAACGGTTATTAGAGACCCGCAGTTGTTAAGCAATTAGTGACTTGTTAAGCACTTTATTTGTATAAATCAACAATCAATCACTGCAGCGCATTAACAAATGTTCACGCTCGTACTCACACTATATCCAACTACATATTTAATAATTGCACACACACACACACACACACACAAACACACACCCAATTTTAAACTGGAGCCAAATGATTTTCTGCCAATTATTTCGTTTCGTCAATGATGTTTTTTTTTGTTTTATAAAACAAAAAAACAAACAAAAACAAAAAGCAAAAAAAAAACTGAAAATTTAAATTAAAATTTTAAAAATGGATTTCTGTTGCCTGAATGCGCGCCTTCACTTAAAGGTTGCGATAACCTTGTTGACTGCTGTTTTGTTTCGTTTAGAGAAACACAAACAACAACAACAACAACAACAACACCAACACCAAAAACCTAAATAAATATGTATGTATTTCAAAACCAATCAATCCTTCCAACAAATTCAACTTTCATTTCAATGTTGAAAGCAAAAACAAGAACAAAAAAGAAATATTTTTCTTTGGTTGCATTTTTGTTGTTGCTCTTAATAACCTGCTGCTGCTATAATGCGCTGAATTATTATTATCTTGTTTCTTTTTTATACAATAATAAATACATAAATGAATTAAATTTTGCCGTTTGTTTTTCTGCAATTGAATTGAAGTAAAAATTGCTGTAGTGGCGTGCATGTTGCATGCAACATGATTGCAGCTTTTGACTTTATTAAATGTTTGTTTGTTTGCTGCTGCCGAAGAATGTATTGAATAATTGTTGAAAAATATGAATGAAACTGAGTTGAGAAATCATGTTGTAACTTCGTTGGCGAATTTGTATTTGGAAAACTTTTAATTACACTGGCCAACAAAACTGCAACATTTCGCAAGATATGAATTTGGTATTAAAGAGTTGCTTGTGCTGGAAGCAACAGCTTCATCAGCAGATTTGGCCCTCTTGCGAATTTTGCGTCCTTTACAATATTAAAGTGGCCCATTAAAGGACGAAGTTTTGGCTCGATGAAGGAGATAAAAACTGAATTGCAGAATATATTCAAAAATGTTTAGCAGGGCAAAAATCCCTTAAAGGAGGGCTACTTTGAAGGCGACAAATTGGAAAGTAGTGAATTAATAAATCATCTTTGCAAAAAGTTAATAGATTTCGTTTAAAAAAGTGTTGACCTAAAGCTTTACTACATTTATTTCGGGGTGGGGCACAATAACGCGTTTTTATTTAGCGGGTGGCCAAAAATATTCAGAACAGGTTGAAATATTTATGCCCGATTTACAGTAAAAATGTATCCTGGCGAACAGAAAAACTTAGAGCTCCCACCAATTAGAAAATTGAAAATTGAGCGGGACTGCAGAAAAGAAATATTAAATTAAAAAATTATGAATTTCTTTTCAACAATTTAACAATTTTGGTGCTCCTTGACTTGACGCGGGACCTCTACTTGGCCAAACAACACCCGAGTAGCAGGGAAAGAAGAACACACTAAAGAAAACACCCGCCCGAAAACATTTAACAATTGCATATTGGCAAGTTTTCCAATGACTATTCAAAACTACCAGGGCAGCCAACTTTACAAAATGTACAATAAAAATAAATAAAATTTTAATAAATCATTAACAATAAGAAAAGTAAATAAAATATTAATACATTTTCCAAGGTGCAAAACTTTGAGGGCAGGATTCGACTCTTTGCCAGACATCACGAAATTAAGAAACTTTACAAGATCTACATAAAAATTAAATATATGTGTAATGGAGTGGAGAAAATTCTATAACATATAGATGAAAATTTTTAATTTGTAGAAAAAATGTAAATTTCTTTCTTGTCTTGTAGGGGCAAAGCATCACGCTGACGATGTGTAATACCATCGTGTCCCGCTGTCGCCTGCTCTCTGGGTCCAGAAATTAATATTGATCGCGTGACCTTTTTCAAATCAGATTCTTATGTTTTGAATGTCTAGACTTTATCTTATTTAATCGTCAATAAGTTTCGAAAATAAAAGAGGTTTAACAAAATCAAGACAACAGAAAAATTACTAAAAAAAAACTTTATTGTGCCATTAAGTTATTTTTTAAAATTACCTCGACTCGGGAAGAAAAAAAAAAGATTTTCATTTTAGTGTAGGGACCCACCCTATTGGCGTTGCTGTGGCGTTAAGGTCGTATGGACTGAGATTTTACGTTGTCAAGTGCAAAAAGGGTGATTGTTTTTTGGCAATTTTCCAACATTTTGGCCGGCGATAAAAATATGTAAGTCCCCCTCGTAACCCTTGTACAGACAATAATTTTGCTGTGGTGGCGACAACGTTGACCATGCGCTGTTTCCACAACACGAACGAGCTACTCGTTTCGAAAATTTTGTATGAAAAGTCCTCTTCTTTTGTATTTTCCAAACAAATTTTTTTTGACACGCCGCTTAATTTTTAGTTATTGGCTATTTTCAATACTTAAATAAATTGTTTCGATAATTTCGTGCCACATTCGCAAAGATCTCCTCAAGCCGGCTGAAAACACAAACATCTTTTTATTGAACACAACTTTTTAATTTTGCTTTTATTTTTCGCAATTAATTGTCCCACATTCGCCAAATTCCTTATCCGACTTTTTAGATTTTAATCCATTCCCCATTTTTCCATCATCAAATTAATGTTTAAGAACAAATAGACATGTACGTACGTACGTGTAAGAGTAGGTGTGTCTGTCTGTCTGTTGACGCTAAAAAATACAAATTTTTACAGCCGAATGCGATGGCCTTGTTACTCAAAACCTCATTTTTTCGCATTTAGTTTTTTGTTGTTGTTGTGTTCTGCTTTGAAATGAATGAAACAGTGGCTTCAGAACTCGTGGATGGCAAAAGTAAATATTTCGCTGCAATTCTGTTCAAATAAAAACAAACTGCAGCCGAAATATTAACACATAAAATAAAATTCTGGTATGAAACGCAGTCACACACACACACACACATGCGTACAAATGTATGTGTGTATCTATGCTTTTGTTTTCGTTTTAGATGTTGTACGAATACTTAAAAGTTCAAATCACATACTGGGTCTGGCGCCCCTAGAACACAGAAAAGTAGCAAATACTGGTGGGCGTAATAAGAGCAGTGTGCGTTTTTTTTTTCCAGCTCTCGCAACAAACCGGTAAAAGGGAATGTTAAAAATATGTGGGCTTGTTGGTTGCATGTTATAAAGGGTCTTTCATTAGGCAGTTCCCATCTTTGTTAAATTTATATTTGCCGTGAACCTGATAAGGCCGATGAATGTATTTTAAAATTAAACTCGCATCTGTGGCCCAGTGTCTGAATCGTGTTAAGTCTAAGTGCCGTGTAATATCCCGAAACACCAGTTCAACACCTCACAACAAAATGGAAATTGCCAAGAAAACGAAAAGCCGTGGCATTATTTTAAATTCCTCACTTACACGGTGTGGCCATAAAAACAAATGTTGCAGGAAGAGTATTTGCGATGCTGCGTTCACCGGGGGGCAACCCAACACTCGGCTCGACTTGCGACATTTGTCTCATACTTCAATCCGTGAGACTAAACTTTACGGTGTTCGCTTTTGTGACCTGTTAAACTGTCTAGAAGAAATAAAAATCCTGCTTCTGATTGGATTCAGGAAGGTGATATCTGAATGGCAGTTTCGTCTATGGAACTCAAAACCCTCATGACTACAATTCGTTAGTAATAGAACGCAGTTTAGGACAGATATTTTCAATTTTTATTGATCAAATTTAAAAACATATACATATCAGATTTACGACTGGCTGGTCCAGCCTTTGATTGTAGTGGAAAAATAGATATGCTGATAGCAGGGGTTATTTTTCCATTCATTTTTTGTTCTGGAGTTCAAAAAAGCGTCTGCAACTCTTTAATTGCTCGCCGGCCCACCAATCAATAGACCACCGTCTATAAATATTATTTCTAATTTCTGTGAAATTTCTTTGGATAATTGGAAATTTCACGCTTTTGGGAGATGGAGAATCTTCCAAAAAAGAACATTGTGTCCCCTTCCGATCAGTCATATGAAGAACTATTATGAATAAGGAGAAGCTCCTCTTCAGTACTGCAATTCAAAGGGAGTGTTAATTGCGTTCTTCCTATTATTTAGTTTTATTTAAAAGTATTTAACAGTCCTAATATTTAATATTGTTTTGCTTAATTCTTTTATTTTATGTTCAATGTTATAATCTTCGAATATATATTTATTACGAACTGATCAGTCTGTACTATAATTATAAGACTCTAAGTTTTGTTGTGCAGGAATACCAATAAGTAAATAAATTAATAAATAAATAATTTGATATATTTATGTTTATTTCTTACGTTGCCAAACTGTGAAATAACGAGGGGTATTTGCCTGTAGTTACAATTCACTCATTTTACAAATTTAAGGCTGATAATAATATAGCAAATCACTTTGTATAAAATCGCGTGATTTCGAAAAATAAATTGCTTTAAAACGCTGCTCTTTTATAATTTATTGATATTAAGACTTTTAAATGGCTGCTTAGCCTTTCATTTCTAATAGCGGTTCTCACGCTTCGTACTAAAGTACTATTGCAGAGCTGGTACATTTTGTAGATTTGGTAAATCGTGATAAATTTAAAACTTGACAACAACAAAATTTACTAAATTAACCATCTCTACAATAGCAAAAACCGTAGTAGATTCATGGTAGTAAAAGTATTAAGTGCCTTTATTTACAAGTCTGTAACAGCTGGCAGATTTGGCGCCACAAAGTGTTTTTTTTTGCTGTTTCGGTTTGTTAACGATATTAATGAAAAAGTCGCTCACACTTAGAAGTTTAAAATACTTTTATTTATTTAGTTCGTTTTATTCATATTTATTACAATTAAAATTATATTTAACTAAAAGAAAGAAAAGCCGTAGCAGCTAATGGCCATCGGCTGGAAATCATTTTGATTTTTAATTATAATACAAACAGTGATCTTAAAGTACTAATGCCATGGTGTCGGAAAACACGTGATTTGAAAGCACCTAATTTTCACAACATGCCTGATAATTTAACTTCACTAATAACTGTTAGCGGAAAAGGGCTTGACAACGGTCTCTTGATCGCAAACTAGTAGTTATTAAACGGGTGATTTGTGAAGTTCTAATATACTTTCAGAAGCACAAGCTTTCCTTTAACAGGCCGTCCAAAAGGCTACATTTTTATATCCATTCGAAGAACAAATTATACGAGGTGCCGGAATTGAAGCCGGCTCTAGCGTTCACACATTTAGCAAATCAAACAGTTCAGAAGGATTTAAGAAGAATAAGCAGCAGAGCTTAAAAGTTTTACCACGTGCCAGTATAATGTCGGGGGACATGGAAAAAGACAGGCCGAGTCTAAAACAAAAAACATCGAAATAGTGAAATCTGCTTTCTAAAACGGGTGATATCATTGATACTCACCTCTGCTACTTAATTTTGTAACTTATTTCTCTGCTCTTTATATTTACAAGGATTATATTATACCACATTTCGATTTCACTCGTTACGATTTTTCATTTGTTGTTGCTTTTATTTATTCACATCATTCTAGCGGCTGTTTTGTTGGAATCAATCAGGTTTCTCACTTTGATTTTAGCGGAGGACGAAGTAATTTTCTTTTTTATAAACATATAATAATTTCAAAATTCAAATTTTTGCCTCTTGCCAGCTTCCACAAAAAGTCGCGTGCAAATTTACTTATAGTATTTAATATATTCTTTATTTACAAGTGCTAGTTTTTTATACGCAACTGTATTTTGCAACTTGTTTTCCCAACATTTTCATGTTAAAGAAAACAAAAAACAATAACTACAATCTGAAATTTGCATAATTTCGTTTAGTTTGGATTTCGAATTTATTTTAAATAAATATTTATGGATATAAATACATATTTATATGAAACACCGACCAGAGCCTGAATATGGTAACATTTTTCATATAAAAGATTTATAAAGAGATTTTAATAAAGAAATCAGAAGAAAAGATTGATTATGCATCATTCGTCTGGGAAGATGATGGATGGTGTCCTGGAACTGCATTCAAATGCATGTGACAGGGATGGGATTGAACACTTTAAAGCTTTACCAGATGGCTTGAAACTTTTCTGGCCTTAACTGCACCAAGCCGCAGGTTTTCTGATTTATATTATTTTGACTAGAGAGATTTATTAAGAATATAACAAGAAAAGTTGCATTAAATTTCGCATAACAAATAATAATTCAGTCAATACTGAAAAACTATTTGCATGTATGGAAAATTAAGGCACTTATTGGCTTTTACATCGTTTTCGAGATCACAATAACAATTTTGATAACGATTTATTTAATAGATTTATATCAAAGAATTGGAATTCCGTAAATCTTTTGTCTGGATTAAGACGCAAAGAGCGGCATTTTCTAGTCAGTTCCTCTCTTCGGTATTTGGATAATATTCGACTGAAAATCCTGAAAACAGGAATTCGTCTGCCTAATTTTTAACTACTAAAACTGTGGAAATTTCTTAATGGTACTAAATATCCAATTGGTACTTTTCGAATTTTATGTTGTTTGAATAGTACCAGCAAAATCTAAAATTGTACCAAGTTTGCCATTCCTGTCACCGCTGGAATATATATTACAAAGTGACAGTCGCAAAGCAGCTCTGAGCTAAAGAACAGCTCTCGCCTCATCATAGTTATGTTTTAAGTGCGGTCAGGCTTGTTGTTGCTGTTGCTGGGCCTTGGAGAGTTTTGCATCTCACTCGTACTGGTTGACTGATTTGCCTCGGATAGCTGTAGTGTTTTGCGCTTTATTGGAGGAAGGTCTCGGTCAGCGCAGCTGCCACTTTCTATATGAAGGCGTGAGTCGCATTAATTTAGTCACAGAGACAATTATAAGACGAGGACGCGCAACACCGACGACTGGGCCAGAACATCACCATAGGCAGCTATAACTTCGAGGTAGTGAAGGACTTCGTCTACCTTGGCTCCCAAGTCAACAATATGAACAACATCAGTACCGAGATCAAACGCAGAATAACTCTTGCCAATCGCTGTTTCTTTGGGCTCAAGAGGCAATTGAGTAGTAAGGCCCTTTCTCGAAAAACCAAGTTGACACTATATACCACTTTGATAATCCCTGTACTTCTTTATGGCGCAGAAGCATGGACGGTGTCGAAGGCGGATGAGGAAGTCCTTGGTATTTTCGAGAGAAAAGTTCTGCGTTCAATCTTCGGCCCTGTTTGCGTTGATGGTTTCTGGAGAAGAAGATTCAATCATGAACTGTACGGGTTGTACAGCGACATGAGCGTAACCAGGCGCCTACGGATCCAACGGCTAAGATGGTTGGGCCATGTAGAGCGCATGGAGAATACTGCTCCGACCCGTAGAATCTTCGATTCCGAACCTGTGGGACAACGCAGTAGAGGACGCCCACGGAACCGATGGCGCACACAAGTGGAGAGGGACCTCAACCAACTTGGTGTGCAAAATTGGAGAACGCTGGCTAAAGACCGTGCCAGCTGGAAAACTTTGTTGGTTGAGGCCCAGGTTCACCACGGACTGTAGCGCCAAAAGAAGAAGAAGAAGACAATTATAAGAGTCTGTTGAAACCATCACGGTCATATGGTCTTCGTTACCCGCCTATTCTGTGCAGTTATAATATATATAGTCTTCGTTCGGTTAACAAGTTGCCTACCCAGTTAAAATTGAGGCCAAAACTAAATAGCTAATAATTTATAGTGATTTTGATTTCTTTAACTCTTTGTTTCGTTTCTAAAAACGGACTGAAATCATACGAAATTTTTTGGAGAACTTTTATGTTATAGATTTTTCAAAGCTTCAAATTGCTGTGGTGATATTCCAGCCACTAATTCAGCAACTACGACAATCTATTAGTATTGCAGCACTTAAAGAAAAAGCCATTTGAGATATTGTTGTGCCAACAATATTATGTTTCCCTTGGCAATGTGTATTGGCGGCGCGAATAGCTTAAACACATTTACTTGTTACCTTAATTAAGATCCCGCTTACAGTCTAATAACTGCAATTGTAACAATAAAAACGTTCATATCATCAAAGGATATTTGAAATAGTCGGTTTGATGTGTGAACGGGCTGCTGCAATATTTAATCAATTTTGGCTTCAACTGTATTATTTTTTGTACTTTTGAAAGTGACTTCAGAAGAGTAGTCGAGAGTGTAATCAATGTCGGCAAGAAGCGAACAACTTGAATGCCTGGTGCGATGTTCCTGAGGAAGTTTGAAGCCACAAACTTATTTATTTAACAGAAACTTTTCCATTTCCATATACGAGTACATATTTTATATTGTATGATTTATAGTTTTTGTTTTCGAAAACGAAATGATAGAAAAATACTGAAACACATTGAATTGAAGTGCCTGAGATTTAATGCACATGTCTCAGGTTTCAACAAAAAAAAAAAAAAGAAGAAGAAGAAAAAACAGCAAATAGAGACAATCACTGACAAACTGGCAGTCATACAAGACAAATTTGTGTGTGTGTGTGTGTGTGTGTGTGTAACAAAAACTTTTACCTTCTCGTACCTAAAAATCAGGGGCAGATTTTCATTTTCATGTCGCTATTGTGGGTCTCTTTCCATTATTAATGTGGATTTTCACTTGCACTTGGGCTGGTTCGGTAATGACTTTTTACTTTTACGCTTTTTAACTATTTCATTAAAGAAAATGAAACTTAACAAGAAAACGAAAAAAGAAAACTCAAATGCGTTTGAGTGTGAGACATGATTTCATAAAATTTCCCTTCGAAGCTTTTGTTTCCTATCGCGTTCGTCGAGCTTTTAGCTTTAATGAATGGTAATTTGTGCAAATATTTTATTAATTATATTCTTACCAACAAATAATAATTTTATGCCTCAAAATTATGTGTGTCAGTTGGCAATTTAGACAATTAATGTTTTAATCTGAATTTTTCTCGTATTTCGTTTTGTTTTTGTTGTTGTTGTTGTTGTTGTTGTTAAAAAGCTAAGCGTACAATTTTAATGGCCCCAATTAGAACAATTTTTTACGCTCTGCCAGAAAACAAAAACGAAAGTTCGTGTTAACAGTTTTTTTTCCGTTTTTCGTTTTTCGTTTTTTGCTTCTACTTTTATTGGCTGTAGATGGAAAGTTTTTAAGAGTAAATTTATGAAAAGTGAATAAAATAAACATAAAAAATTAAAATTAAGTAGCACTAAATAAAGCTCTAGATCAGAACGAAGTTTAAGAGCAGATATTATTGTATTATATCGAAAAATTTTCTTTATATCTTTTTGTTGCGTTTCAACAGCATCCCCGTTTCGTTAGATTTAACGATTTTCGATGACACAGAAATCGCATTTTTCATAGTCACACTAACGACGACTTTTGGCCTGAATATATGCGAAAAGATGTGATGCTGCGTATGAGTTCAATAGTGCCACATAAATGCCAGATAATATTAGTCGTTTAAGGGAAATAAATACAGGGGGGGGGGGGGGGGGGGCAACATACTATTAATGATTTACATATATGAATCACCCTGTTGTTTCGTTCCACAATCCATATACAGTACAACCCTTCTAATCCGAGCGCTCGTTTATTGGTAGAGTATTCGGCCAACAGTCCAGAGGTCATAAATTCGATTCCTACCAAAGACTCTGGTGCAAAAAAAAAATAGCCAACATTTTCAATTTTCAAATAAAGACAACAACAAAAACAACAAAAAAACGCAATGTTGGCTTAACTGACGTTTGGCTCAGGTACATATAGACACTGGGCACTGAACAGTCAAGCCAGGCATCAGTTAAATTCTGACATACTCATTCCCGCAATATAGAATAGCAAAACAAACAAAAATAGCGCAACACAAGCCCTTCTGGGGTTTCCTTTACCAGCCCAGTACTAAATATTTAGGCGTCTAAAAAATAACAAACCTGCCTTCGCGCCCAAAGCGATTGGCAAGACGAAGACTGCCTACTTCTTGTTCAATTCAAAGCCACAGATCCGATCCCTTGTGTCAGGTTATGAATAGCATTTATTCTACAATATATTGTCTAGTCTTAAATCCTGCGCCTAATTTATGCCTTTCCAAAATCGCTAATTGGGCGACACGCGGTGAAAATGAATTTATTTACGATTTCTCAGATGAAGATATAGTCCAATCGGCAACTGCCAACCAAAGTATTGTAGAACTTAACAGTTCTTTGAAGGAATCTGCGAGGGTTCTAAATAAAGTCCCAAATAGAGAGACAAGCGAAGCTATTTAATGGGCCGAAGAAAACCAAAGCGATTTCTAAAAGACTTTAAAATTAAATTTTTCACATAAAGATTTCTTTATTCAAACGAAAATGTTTTCGGAAAATTATAAATGAATAAGTGAATGAATTCTTATGTTTGCTTAGTTTTCTCTTCGGTAATGAAAATAAATTATATATATAGATGTGTGCGCACATACGTATTGCGTTCCACTAATTCGGACAGTAGCTGAAACTATATCTATCCGGATTCGAGAGGTTATATTGTACTTTACCCTTAAACATCGGAAATGGTTTGTGATGAACATGACTATACAAGAGCCTAAAGGGCGTACAAGTACTTACAGGACCTGGTCTTGAAAGTGCCTGGTTTTTAATAAATTTCTTGTCAAACGTGAGTGTATGAATCCACTTAAACTTTTCGGATTGACATTGAAAAACCCTTTCCCACAATAACCACCAGCCAGACAATCTAATTGATTCTTTATTCTGGTGTCTTAGCGTTGAAATTTATTCGCTTTAAGTACATTTTGATCGCTTTATTACTCGTACGAGTCGTGATGCGATTTAAACAAATAAAATATCGTAAAAAGTTCATGTGAGATTAATAATTTGTTAAACCTAAACTGCCAGGCCAGCGTTTTAGCTGAACTCAGTTCGGATTGAGAAACGCGCCAATACGAGTATAACGATTATCGTCGGTCCGCATCATGGCTTCAAAATACAGTCCGTCTCACAAATGCAGGTTCGTTTGTTCATGTTCAGCGCCGGTTTGACGGTATGAAGGAAGTAATAAATTTATGTTGCTCTGGATACAATTTGTTCGCCGATAGATTTAACGGAAATGCGAAACAGCTGCCGCAATATCATCCCAATATCCATCTGTTTCTTCATACGAACGTGTAAACACCGCATTCGCACAAACGCCAGACACACACGAGTGCGAGTATTTTGCCCCAGCGATGACAATGTTGTTGTTGCTGTTTTCATTTCAGAACACACTGCAGTGGTTTTACTTCCACCGTTTCGTGTTTGCAACCAGAATATGGACACAGGACGGTGATTATTCTGCTTGTATATAAAAATATTGCTTTGGTCGTGTTTGCTGTCGCTGCCGGTATCATCCGTCCCATGAATTTATCCCATTCACTGTGATAACATTGAGATGGTCTTCCTATAATTCTGCTGGTTTTCTGTTGCTGTTTGTACGTATGTTTTATAAAATAATTAAACATAAAAATATGCCAGTTATATGATTTGTATATTTTTGTATGCCACCAGCTTTTAACCCATTGGCGCCAACTGAGTTTCCTCAAGTTCACGATGCTAAAGCCTCATTCGAGTAATCGAAGAGAGTTCTTATGCAAAAATGTATCTAATCGAAAATATAAACGAATTGTTGTTTTAGTTCTTTTACAGGTAAAGCTGTTGGTGGAAATGGAATGAAATTTTGTCACAACTGGAGCAGGTTGAAAAATTAATCTGACGGAGGAATGACGGCTCAGCACCACTCCCAGTCACACACATGCTGTGATTTTTAATAATATGTTTAAGCGGTATATTTGTAAGGAGCCCCTGGCTCAACAACTCAGGCCACCAACCAATTCACCTGATGGCCCGTAAATAAAAATTACCTGTTTTGCAAGACAATTCTCCAAAACAGTCCACGCATCACTCTGCTATTACCAATTACGAATGCCCCTTCTTTCGACTTTAGGTTTAAGGCTCAATCAACAAGTTGCAGCAATTTAGCCTCCCAGGATCCATCTTACAGGGTGTGCAAGGAGTGTGTTGGTGCCATTCCTGCTAATTAGCGGAAGATCTTGCAAAGCCAGGCATAGTTTTCCTTCCTCGAGCTTTGACTACTGCATTAATAGAGGAACCTCTACACCTGTACGCGCCAGAAAGTAACAGGCTCAAGTTAGAGCTGGACGAACTGGGATCGTACACATGGCATTTTTTCGGGCCAAAATTTTATTTGTAGTATCGTTTATACGTCTCTAACTAAATAAAAACCCATAAAATGATCATTTAAAGGCCAGTTAAGGACTTAAACATAAATATCTTTAGCAAAAATAGGTCCTATTACACCGCGGAAATAAAACGAAAGTTCAAATGTGTTTTTAATTTAATCTTTTAGAGATACAGTTCTGTTCCGAAACTCACTCTATTTGAAATCACATGCGAGATCAAAAACCAAATTGTTTAAAAAATCAGACTTGTGGTTCTTCTTTCATTAATTTTCCAACAAGAAGACGTTAAAAATTATGCTGAGCCCATAATTTATAATACAGACTTTTAGTCTGATTTGAAAACGCGTGGTTTGCAGAACATGCTCTGACAAGATTGTTTTCGTTTTAGTCGAGATCTATAAACACAAACATTTGTATTTATATATAATGAACTGACTGTTCCTGTGAGTATTTTCAGAGGTTGGGTGAAAACATTTCCTTCGCATTGTTTTAGTGAAACACGAAATAGGCATGGAAAAAATTTTAATTGTTAAAGAAATTAGTCTAAAAATATAATTTTATTCAATAAATATTTTACCTGATCGAATGAACTTAAAAAAATACGAATCTTGTGTTTAATTTTTATTTTAAGAAATTGGTAAAATACTTATTTTGTTTTAAAATCGACTGAAGGTGAATTTCTATTGCTTGGCAGTTCTGCTCCCAATAGCTGTTTTAATTATTTCAAACACTATATTAACTGATTCAGCGAATTCTGTTGTTGAATGTGGAAAGAAAAATTCGGTCTAAGGGGCTGCCAATTGTCCACGTTCGCACACTTTGTGTGGGCAAATCAAAACCGCATCAAATGTCCGGTCTATATATTTATCTTGTTTGCTTTTCTTCCTGTAAAATATATAAATTTCAACACGAACAACGGCAACTCTAGTTGGAGGAAAATAATAAACAGCTGAATAAGACAGATGAACAAAACCCGGGAATTTCAGTGTGAAAACTCTGCTCCAAGAGTTGCAAAAATACAAACCAAATAATTAATTATATGAATTATGATATATAAAATTATCGGCTGATTGATAGGACGATTGAAGTATGTAGCAGCCCGATTTGTTGTCAGCTGTTATGAGTTTGTGGTCTGAAAAATTAGTTTGTCTTCGCCTTCGTTGAATACATATTTTGGATCGGGCGTTATAATTTCCATATATAAATACAAAATAAATACAAGCAAATGTAAAGAAACAAATATCCGTCGTGGCCAAAATAACCTCGAACGGCGATTAATGGGTTAAGTCCGCAACTGTTTCTGGCGATTGCTAAATATTGTCGGGTTAAACAAAACGAAAAAAAAGATTAATAAACTTGTTGCTCTCTTTTCACACCATCTACAATTATTTAAGAAAAAATTTATGGCAGGTTTCAACGGTAAAATTTAATTACACACTTCTTTTAATTGCACAAACGTAAAGTTTTATCGGTTTTGAAAAGCACAAAATGATTTGTGTCAAACTAGATTGCAGAGTCTATTGATAAAAGTCAAGATGAACGACTACTCGTATAACCAGCGTTGCCAAAACACAAAAATGTATTTGATGTGCAAAAAAAACACACACACATTTGTTTATTAAGAGAAGGTGTGTTCAGGAGTACAAGTTGTCGAAAGTTTTTAATGCAAATTAGTATAAAAATTTGGAATATGGTGGGAATTGAAATTAGGTTAGATGCAGGTTGCGCTGCAGTCAAGGCGCACTTCAGATTTCTCCGGTTGCACTTTGCTTTAGATTTACATACCGAAAGAAACGTATGGGGACACTTTAGATGTAGAGCAACAGGATGCTTCCCTTTCCCAACTTATGGCTTTTGTCGCTGGAGTAAGTGATTGAGTTTTCTTGCAGACCTCAGACCTCAACGAGGAGATTTGAAATATTGTGAAGAGTATCCTGCTATATTTTTAAGTTTTCTTAATTATTTTAGGATAATGAGACCAAACATGACCTCAATCTACATCCTGTCATTAACTCGTGAGGCGCCAGCCTCTTTGTCTGCTGCTTCACCAACCAGAGCAATTAAGCGTAGAATAGGTCTAATAAAATAGTGCTTGAGACTTTAATGTAACTTTCATCGCCACACTTTAGTCGAGGAAAATGGTATCAACTAGAGTTTACAATATAAAAAATTATTACTGTGGCAGCAACGACAGAAGAACATCAAGTGGGGTCTTGGAAAGCAGTTCACGATATTCAACAAGCGACGAAGATAATTATTTAATGGTAATGTTTGTTGTTGTTATTGGTTAGCGCACCTTCTTGAATCGGCGATGAATGTTATGCTGAATCCCTTTATGTCAATGAAAATGAAATGAGGTCCCATGTGGCGTTTCGAAGATAATTTGTATGAAATATGATGGAGATCCCCTTTTTGCTGTCCTAAACATCAACCTTTTACTTGTTTTGGCAAAACTATTGATTCTAATTATTGCAAAAAGGAAAGCCCTGCAAATTTGAAGCAGCAACGATGAAATTGTTTTAATTGTTGGATGTGTGACTGACTACCTTTACCTTTACGGACGTATAATTTACTGCAATATCCATCCGTACAGCTCGTCTTTTTCTTCTAGTTTAACTACAAGTCGGATTTCTATAACTTTATCAATTTTTTTCCTTTTCTTTGGAACAATTTTACATTTCAAGCCAAGAATTCAAGAAGTCCAGTTGACACTAAAAAACTTCTATTAAATCGAAATGTCCAAAAAAAGCACTTTCAAGAACCTGGTACAAAAATCATAGAACTGATGAACTGAACTGATCTGATGAACAGCTCAACGGTTCAACAACGCCCTCATGTGTTTTACTAGGCAGCGTGGTGACGCAGTTTGAGGCAAAACCCGCTACCCAGCCACCAGCAGACACAGAAACAAATACGAACTAATTGAAAACCTCGTGCTTTTTATAAAGCCCAGAACTTTTAGGGTTGAAGATGTACGATTTCGAAAAGCTTATCTTGTCCAGACCTGTTGCCGGTGTTGGCTTTGCCCCCCCAGCAGCTACAAAAATACGCCTGATTTTGACGCTGCAACTAAAGGGAAAGACCCTGTCATAGTTTTCCCTTTGCCTTGAGTCTGCAGGACAGCAACTTTTGTTTCTTTTCTTTGAAAACTGGAATTCACTTGTTTGCAAGTGAAAAACACAACGAAAAAGTCTTAAACGAACCAAACTTTGCAATCGGATTACGATTATTTCAGTTTGTGGGTCTAAAAGTAAAAACTTTTTATCTAATTGTTGTCTAAAATAGTGGAAGCGTAAGTGATTTTAAATAACCAGCAAACAAGGAAAGAAAAAAAGTTTTTTTTATGAGACAAACAGTAGCAACAAAAACAACAATTATCCAGTTGTTTGGCATGAAGATAATTCAATTCTATAAACAAAAAGAAAACAAAATAAAGAACCAGTTCCAGCAGATGGAAACAGTAACAAGAAGCGACCGCAAACAATTTATTATTTATTAAATTTGGCTGAATCTTGATAATTTGCCAGAGAATGAATTCACAAAAGGGCTGTTGAATTAAAAAGATCTCATTCAATTTATAGAACAAATAAATAAAAAAAAAAAAAGAAAAAACAACGAACAAAAAATTCATGTACAATTTTTTCCACTTATTGTTTTAAGCACAAAAGCAAATTTAAATTGTGAAATTGTTTGTAATCAAAGTGATTGTTGTTCAAGGCGGCCAAGACCTCTACAAACCTAAAAATATATGAAATAGTACCACAATAATTCATTATTCGTATAAATGTAACGAATCGTATAATTAACAAGAAAATCTAACAAACAAAAAACCAAATCAAATCATTTATCTTTGTTTTAAATTCTTAGAATTGAAAACAAGAACAGGGACCCTAAAGAATTTTTAAGAGCTTTTGGGCAAAAGCTTAAACTCAAACGACCTTCAACCTTCAAACAAGAATCATAAATAAAATTCTTTTAAATTTATTCATGAACAAGGCAGCAATTAAAGGGTTGCGCTGGGGTTGGCATTTTTCTAAGACAATTAATTTTGTTTTTCTGCCGTTTGGCAACTTTTGATTTAAGTTCCCGAGATACGAGTTTAAGACCAAGCCGTGGAAATAACCCACTTATTAAGTGTGTAATAAATCTTTTGATACAAGTCTGTAATTACAGACCAGGATGTATAAAAGTGTAGGAGAGTAAAGACTTTTGCATCAAGCGTTTCCTGCTTTTAAAATGGAATAAAACACAGAGAGAGAGAATGTGTGAGACATCAGTGCGATCATTTGTCCGCATGCGCATAAATCAGTTCGATTTTCAGTGACGTCACGGGTTTTGTTGGCTGCAACAGTCACTGTCACCCATTTCCATAGACTTGTGACTTAAGACCATCCCGCAGGTCTTGCAATGCCCAAAAATATCGCACGATGTCGCTGGTCCAGTGCACACGTCGTTATGTTGCCACACCATGTTCTTGTTGCCGATTTCCCCCAATGTTGAGTTAATTGTTGATCTTCAAAGTCATGCCATTCCCAAATGATAGAAATGTTGGCCGATGAAGTCCAGCAGAATCCGCACAAGACCGGTTTACAGCCCCGTATATGACAATGTTTTTGTTGATTAATTCCTTCAAGAGATGGGCCTCGCCGCTGAACATGATTTCGGGCTGAAAAACTAAAGTCCCTTTTCAAGTGAGTGCTGCCGGGCTCTTTCGAATGACAGAACAAAAAACAAACGTAGAAAATATATATTGTAGTTTTTATAGAAGAATATTTTGAACGCAACATATTATTGTTGAACTACAACCATATTATAATTAACAATATTATATTTTTTAACACTTAACACGCTGTGTTAACTAGTTTCGTAATAGTAGTACTATGAACTCGCTAAACTATATTATTGTTATGATCAACCATATTATTTCCGAAATAAAACATATTATGGCAGCGTTTTTCCATTAAAAAATGCCTCTTCATAATATTGATATTTCCCGTTTGATACGAATTTTCTGCTATACTTTATGGCTGATAATTTTGAAAAGGGAAAACAAAATGGCTCCAATGGATCCACTAACTGGATTTGATAACACTTACATGTAGACATTAATAAACGAGTATTGGCCCCCGATTTGGGAAGTCTCCTTTCATTTTTTCTTAATATGTTAATCAGACAATAAATATTCAATTTCCGTAGACTGTAACGAATAAAAATATAAGCAAAAACTTGTTGCTGCTGTTGGCAGCACTGTTCTGTTGGCAGCACTGTTAGAATATATAGAACATATTATTATGGCGGCAACAATGTTTCAAAATGCTTTTGTTTCGGCGTTTACTGTCAGATTTTCGCTTTTAATTACTTCAGTAAACGAGGCGGCCCAACACTGTTAATCACAATTAATTAGGGGATTGTGAAATATTAACGAAAATACTTTTTCATTAACATTTTGTGAATATATTAGTTCGGATCAAGACTTAGACTTAGACTTAGTCGTAGCTTTCGTAAAAAAGTTCTTGGTTCCAGTTCCATTTGCATGAGTTGATTGACTTAGAAGCAGAGTAAATTATCTGTCTCTGGTCCAATAGGGCTTGCTCTTTTGAAATAGCCGATCTAACCGAGAGGGTGGAAGAAAGAATGTCCGTATTTCCCATTTCATTGAAGTTGTTTAAGGCGCTGCGGTGTTGACGACTTCTCACTGAGCCTCTTCCTACTTTTGGCCACATTTTTTCCACAAAAATTTACCATACAATGTGTTCACGATCTACTTTGTTTTGATAGAGGTTTTCCGGTTTCGGTTTCCGCCTTTAAACACTTATAATTTCAACAAAGCTGCCATACTTTCAAAACAGTTGTAATCAAAACATAAGTTGTAAACAAAAAATAGCCCCAACAGTTAAAAGTCCACGTGAACAATCATTTTAGAGAGCATTTGAAGGAGCTGCCGTCGATGTTTTTGTAGGTTCCGTTAATTACTCATACGCAGCGATTTGTCTGGAAGTTGCCAACTTATTCTGTGTTGCCACCAGACGACTTTTAATTCATAATATGGAAAGCACAAAAACTACATATAATTCGCAATAGATCTGAAATTAGTTGCGTTGAAAACAGTCTTCGGTGGGTGGCGGCATTCAAATGATTTCCTTTCTAAAAAAGAACACAAAAACGCTTTTGGTTTCTGGAATGTATTTTTTTCGACAACTTTGACCAAAAACGAATTTTCAACTTCTCTCTAGTGTTTTGAGTACGTATTTTGTTGTTATCGTTGCCAATTAATTATTTTTTAACCCAATTATAACATTTCTGTATATTCAAGACGGCTTTTCGTTCGTGTGTTCGTGTGTTCTTTAGTGCTGTCTGCTGAAAAGCAAAAGTTGGTTGCGAGAAGAGCGAAACCAACGAAAATAAAACATTATTTGTATCTGGTGCGCACTTGTTCGAATAAAATGCATCTGCAACTTTTAGTTCCTTTTACTTTTTTGCCCAACACAACTCCTTTGAACGTTGCAACGACTCGAGTAGACTTCGTATTATTGGTGAGTGATTTCAGTGAAGTATTTGCTGGTTTTTTTTGCTGCTATTTCGTTACATTTTCTTTTTAAAATCATACAATATTTAGAAAGACCGTTCCTTCATTCATTCACTCATTTAGGTGCATATTTCGTGTTTGATGTTTGTTTCTTTGGACGTTTGAGCTTTTAATTTTACGTTTTCTACCAGCCCAGTTTTTCTCCATTCATGTTTGTTGAATTTTAGCCGTTCCCCTGGTTCGCTGCTGGAGCCAGGACCAAAAACAAAAAATTAATTAAACCGAAATGTTTTCATGTTCAAAAGATATAAAAACACACAGAGAAATAAAAGGTTTTTTTTTTGGACTTTATTGCGTCCAAAAAAGCGATGGGTTCAGTTTTAATAGCATCCCGCGCACACCTTAAGCTTTTAATAAAACAACGAAAATTGTTTCAACTACTTCTTGACAGATCTCAACAAGGAAAGAGTTCAAGATTTGGTCCCTTCTTAAAAAAAAAATCACTCAGCCATTTCTGTCAACCAAATAATTTCAAAACTTTATGAAGAAATTTTGCTTTCAGTTGGCCTTTGAAAAAACTATTGGATATCGAAGAAACGAAATGTTGTCCGGAAAACCGATTGCTATATAATTCCGTCCATTTAACAAATTTGTCGGTTCTAAAAGTCTAGCTCATAAGATTTTTGACGATGGCTCTACAATCGGTCAAGGTAACTTTCCATGCCTAAAGCGTTGCAGTTGCTCCCCGTTGAACAGACTTTCTGGTGAGCGAATGCAGACCCCCGCTTCGCCTATAAAAGTTGTCTTGAACGAACAGCTCTTTCGTTGTTGTCCAATTTGTTGCTCGTCTGGTGGTATTTACCGCATCACAAAACACCGTTATGGAAATGTGGATATCGCAAAGAAAATCGTAATTCTGGCCAAGATCCTGGTGCCATGACTTACACTGTTACAGCAACCAAATTCAAACGAAAATGAAAAGGTTTTTATACCTTCTCTAGAAAACGTAAAACGAAGAATTTTTAAGTTTTTAGTTCGTTTCAAATTCATAAAGTGTAATTGAGAATTTGACAGCCCTTAAGTAAAACGAAAGCTGAAATAGACCTCTCAAATCCGGCTTTAACTAAAGTCGTGTGTTAAAAGTTATAAAGCCATCTAATATTATAGTTTTAAGCATTTCTTTTCAAATATACAAAATCGGGTAGAAAGACAAGGAGAAACATGTTGTCATATTGGATTTTAAGGTTACCATATCTTTTTAAAGTGTTAATCGGACTGAAATTGCAATTTGGCATCCCAAGGAACATAAAATAGAAAAGAAAGGGAAAAACAAAACGTCAGTTATTTTTTTTTTAATTCAAAACCTTTAATCTTTGCAAAAAAAAATAGATTTCGGCACAGAATTAAATAATTTATTTTCAAAATATTGGCAACTATTGCTATAATTTTCTAAGTTTTGGTTTCTTTTGTTTACTTTTTACCCAGCTGTTCGATGGAGATGCCAGATTTAATAATAATGACAGCGTATAAAATCTGAGGCAGCGAACAGAAAGTTCTGCGAATTGAAAAATTTTGTAAATTTTCATATTCGTACCAAGATTGTGACACTCCTGGACATTCGTCCTCTGTCATTTATCCTGCCAGCTAAACATTTCTAAAGAAAAAAATTATTTAAGGTTTGAACATAAAGACAAGCGTTTCTCAATCAAAATATTCGTAAAGCCCCAGTGAGACAATTTGAAATGATAATTACGGATTACGAAATTCGAAATGATAAATATGTAATTGTAAGACATAAACATGAACATGTGTATGTACATATACATACATATGTACGTATATAAGAACGTTAATTAAGAAACTCAGAAACTATTCATGTATTTGTAATTTTTTTAATTTGGCTCTTTTTGTATTTTTGCAAGAAAATTAACCAACAGCAATTTGCTGAAATACACATTTAATGACAACGACATCATGCCTCCCCGACGCTTGTCATAACGTTGCTCTCTGTTTCATTTTATAATGACAGTTTTTTTTCAAATTATGCTTTTGACCATTAGAACGACTCACGAACAAAAAACACAAATGAAGCGGTAATTTTTCTGATCTCTTCAGTTTTGTACATGTGTTTGCACATAATTGGTCACACTGGTGACCGCTCGTTCAATAAATTTAAATAAAACGAGTACAGGTGGAAAGGTCGTTGTCCAGGTGGAGTAACACATCTACTCGCAGACCTTCTTGGTTTCACTTAATTAATGTTTTATACCGCGGAAGTTCTTTCGATCGGAGCAGTAATTTGCAAACTAAATAACAAATCTAAATTTACATATATATAGAAAATGCCACTTAAATTAACTTTAATGAAAAGAGAACTTTCATATACAATTTAACAGCTTTCGATTTAATCTTATTACAGTGTATTTTCAAAGTCGAAACTATTTCTTTTGTAAACAAATTGTTTATTCTTAATATTAAATTTGTTTCTTATTATAAAAATATATTTTCCCATGCGTTGAGCGAGTCCAAAGAAAAATTTCCTGGGCCATTTTTAATTATCGGCAAAAAATACTAATAAAAACAATTTATTAATTTGTTTGGAGCAACAAAATACTAGTATAAATAACTTATTAATTTATTATTAGTAAATCTGCTTATATGCCCACAAGAGACTCCTTTGAAACTGCTTCACGATCGCGCAGGAATCAAGCTTCACACGCAACGGATCATGACATTTCGAATTTGGTTGTTCTCAATATTATAATTTCAGGCAAGCAAAAAGTTTATTTTTACCCCATATCATTTACTATTGCCCTGGCAACCACTCTTCCTATACGTGCAGTTACTTAAGGGAGCGTCCATTGTGCCAGCGGAGATTCGTAGGGGGATCATACATACTGAGTGGCTCGTCTACGCACCCAACATCAGTACAAACTAGTACATGAAGTTGTCTGCAAGCCGTTCTTCTGTACTTCTAAACTCTAAATATAGTGTTTTTGTTTTTGTTTTTGTCTTTCCCAGACAATGGCTAATAAAAATGCCCCCGTGTATTAATTTGTAAAATCAAAACCGACACAATCAACCAACTGAAAAGTGCTGGTACTCGCTTTCGTATTCGTATTCGTTCGCTGCAAGTTCGCAAGCCAGAAAACAGAACAAACAGAAAAACAACCTGAAATACTTAAATAGGAGGACGCGCGGCGTTCGGTCTGATTGATATTCTCAAAAGATTATTAAAATTTTATTACCTCCATATATAGTGTGTCAATTTGATACGATATTTTTGAATGTGCGTGCAAGTATTTATTTATTTATCTGCACTCGTACTAAAAATGTTTAAGAGATTTTAGTTTTAGTTTTTGCTTAGTCGGTCGGTTACTTGTATTGCATAGTAAGTGCTGAGTTTAGATGTATGTGATGTGTGTGTGTGTGTGAGTGTGTGTGTGTGTGTGTGTAGTTTTTTATTAAAAAATGCGCAATAGTATATTTTTTTCGTTTGTTTCATGAATTCAAAACAATAACAATTTTTTTTCTATTTCCACAATTTTATTGAGAAATGTAATGCCATGAGAAATTGTAAAGAAACAAAAGCTTTTTTTGTAATAATTAAGAATATTTTTAGGAAAACAAATGACGCTTGCAAAATAGCGGAGAACAATGGGGCCCCAGCGTATAAACGCTCTGCTGCCAATGAAGTAAATTGTTTTTTGTAAAAATCATATTTCTGATATTGTGTAAATTTTAATTATAGTAAAAGTTGTTATTGAACACACACACACATACATACATATATACATACATACCTATATACCTGCATATGTATGTATGTAGGCAAATCAATGTTTAAAATAATGCACAAGAAACAAAGAATTTTTATTTGCCTGTCCCACGATATCGAACGTTAACGTTTGCTTTTGTGTTTTGAAAACCAACAACTTGCTTTGGCCACTATTTCAAAAACTTTATTTTGCCCAGTGGATCATCTAGCGCTCAAAATATTGACTTGTTGACATGTCGCGATTGCTTTTCAATCAATTATCTGATGATCGATATGGTGGGACAGGTTTTAAAAAAGTCAATATTTGCCATTTATCTTTTACTGTCCAAGTAAGAAATGAGAAATCTTATTTATTACAGATGTCTTCTATGACAGAAAAGAATTTTTGAATTTTATTTTTTAATATCAGAGGTAAAGCTGAGCAATAGCCTGTGCTACGTGCGATAGGCTTTCGGCTTTAAAGAATATAAAATGTATCTCTAGCTGCTCGGCTATTATCACAGATCTTATGGAGTCTAAAGGGGCAAATAAAATTCATGGTACAAATAACTTTAAAAGGAAATGCGATAACTTTCGCCAGGTAAGTGGAAAATATATGTTCGCTGGAAATGATAAGGCCTCAGAAACCGCTTTAATAAACATTTTGAAAGTGCATACATACATTTAATATTCCATACTTTTCATATACAATACATATATTCTATCTAATTGCAAATCACCAGCGATTTTGAAATCGAGCGGGAAAGTTTAGCGGTTTTGCCTGGGATTCTTTTCTTCCCCGTTATTGCATTTCATCTAAACCTTTAAAGTCGTTGGTTCCGATACCAATAATTTGTAGCACAAATTGGCAAAAGTGACAATTTGGACTAACCGGGCACTCGATATCCCATTTAAATCGTTTTTTCATTATGGATTTTCATCAAAATTCTATATATTATATCGTCAGACAAAATTCAAAAATCACGCTACTAATATAGGGAACTAATAACAACGTAGAATGGAACTCGCGCTTATATTTAATTATATATATTTTGTTCAAAAGATGTCCACCAGGACTTTTTAACACTTCTCTTCCTCTTACGCATCTAGGCCAGCGGAAGTTAATTTGCCAACATTAAAAAGCCGCAGACTCATGGTTAATGTATCATCTAGCAGGACTCTTATTAATGGAAAACTACTATCGGAGCTGAATTTGAGATATTCCTCAACGATCGTTACGATCCTGCCAGCACTCATCGAACAAACTTTGCAATGAAGGTGATCCCTGAAGAAGATTATGCCCATCTTGTTGATTTCTCATCCAATTTGAATGTTATGAAACGTAATTATTATTATTCACTGCAAAAGCTAATTTATTATATAATTTATATTATATAAGAGTAACAATTAGAAAAAAATCGATTTCATATTCTTTGTTAGTTACATGGTTTTGCATTTCATCTAACGATATACAAGATTTTGTCGTTGCAATACATTAAATTATATTATTACAGTTCTAAGACAAAGTGTTCAGTTGCGGCTAAAGAAAACGCTCATTAGCAAAATATTAAATATCTCCGCTGGTTTTTGGGTTTTTGCTGCGAGTTTTTCTCGCTGGAGATGAAATTTCCTTTAATTTTGACAAACAAATTTGGCATAATTTAATTTCTTTCCCAGCACGAATAAGAAACACAAAAAGACAAGTTGCTGCAAAACAGTAGAAAGAAAACTGAATCCCCAGCTCTGCACTAGTTTAGGCTGCTTATCTTGCAGATTTCAACTTCTTCTCCATTGTAATTAAACTTAATTTAATGTTGAAATACTTTTCCCCAGCCACCTGTACGTTTTCCTCAACTGCTCCCTGCAACTTAAGAACGTGAGTTGCTCAAATTTAAGTCCTTCTCAGCATTACAGTCACATATAGATATCAAGTTTATTGCAACTCTTTAACAGCATCCGTTTTATGACGTGATTACACAGTGGCATCTTGTTCCCTGCAGCTCTTTTTCGTCATTTTGCCTGTTTTATTATTTAAATTTTTTTTTTGTGATTAAGAAGCCCTTTTAACAAAAATGTTACTCTGTTCGTCTGTGTACTAGTCCCGGTCACAATCTCCAGCACTTAGACGGTTCTAGTTTGCTGCAGTTTAATGCGCTGGGAGAGACAGAAATTGTCATCATTAGGGAGACTTAAGTGAACAACAGACATCGAATGTAATAAAAATATTTGAGCGACATTTATGCAAAATGGAGATGAAAATAGAAAAATACTTCAAGTTGAGATGGGGAGAACAAAATAAACAAAACTAAAAAAAAAACGCCATTCAGAAAGGAAGGCCAGCAGACGGGCCAAGTGAGTGACAGGCAGACAGGAAGACAGCAAGACAATGTTTTGAAATGGATTCTACATCTGCTCTTGAGGGATTTAAATGGTTGTTGTTTCAGCAGAATAGAAAAAAAAAACTAAAAATAAAAAACCTCTCAAAACAACAGGCCTGCAAGTAAATGCGCTTCCACGCCCTGCTGCAAGGCGGAATGCAGGTCTGACATGCACGCACATGCACATACGTTCACACACAAGCCCAATATACGCATTTTTTCCACTGCATACAGTGACAGAAAAAACTTTGTATACGTTTTAATTAAAAACGAAAGAAATATGCAAAATTAAAAAATTCAGAAAGCTGGAAAAACAGAATGATATCCACAATTTCTGCTGTTCTCTATGTCAATCATATCCTGTCTGGCCACAACCTACACACATACATATATGTTTAGCTGGTTGGCTGAAATGAAAAACTACGTAACCAGTGAAAAATATGAAATCCATGACTTAATGTCTTTGCAAATTGTTGCGTTCCATATAATAAAAGTTAGACATTTTGTAAATGACAAGCCGCTGGCGTTTGCTGCTCTAACTTTTAGGTTTAGGACCATAATAAATATTTATGTTAAAATCAAAAATAAACAAAAATTCAAAGTATATAAAATATATTTTTAAATACATTAACAAAATAATATGTTGTTATAATGTTTCCAAAGTTAGTTACGTGATGTTGTATTTCAGCTGACGATATGTATGAGTGTATGTACACATGCTTGCAGCCATGACTGCCTAAAACATATACCAAAAAAAAACACATACTTGGTATACAAATTGTTTTGGTTTAAGGCAGGCATGACAAAGTCAGTGCAGTTCAATACTTTGAATATGAAGAGTAATGCCGCTTTCCCATCAGCTATTAATTAATTTGTAGCAGCGCCCGAATCTCGTTATACAGCTGTAGGAAGGGGAGTCCGGCTAGTTTTATTTAGCATCAGCTTTGCCATTTTAAAAAGGGAGATGCAAACAAAATTTAAGGGACCACAACCAAAATACTTTTGGCACTTCTCTTATAGCCGGAGTTCAATTCCTATAAATCACTTGGATTTTCTATTGTCTTCCGGAATTATATTAAATCGGTTTTGCGAGCGAATTACACTTTGCAGTTGGTTAATGTATATTTAAAAAGTATAAAGATGGGCTCTGGCAACAATTGTTAGTACTTGATATATATTTTTTTCAGTTTAAACCCGATTTCAGGTTGTATTTATCTTCAGAATGATTTGGGTAATTGTAGCTCGTGGTGCTGCTTTAATTTAATGGTATTTAATATAAATGCCAGAGGACCTGTTTTTTTTTGTTGGGACTAGTACTCAGGTATCGACCTCTATATATGCAGTGCATTGTACCAGAACTGGGTTAAGGAGAAGAGCAAAGAAGGCGTAGTAGTGTTTCGCTATTTTAGTTTTTTCGAAATTGCAGGGATGAGTATGTCAGAATTTAAGTGATTTAAGTGACTGTTCACTGCCCAGATGCCCATTTGAGTACCTTCGACAATGCACAGTCTGACATCAATTAACCCAAAATCTGCAACATTGCCTTTGGTTTAAGTGCTATGGGTTTGTTTGTTGGGTTATTGAGTGCTGGTAATCCTATATAGCGATATATCATTGTGTAGTGCGTTGTTTTTTACATGAATTTTAGTTATTGAGTCTTTGATGGGAATCGAACCAACGACCTCTGGACTGTTGGTCGAATACTCTAGTCATCTCAACTCATCCATCGAGCCACACTTTGCTTTTAACAAAACGACTTCGTTCTGAATAACTGTCAGCGAATACCTTTTCCGATCTCGGAATTTCAATGGATGCAAACTTAAGCTGCAGATCGCAATGACTGCAAATAAAGCTCGTACGACTTTAGGTTTTATTCAATGATCCGCTTAAAACTAAATGCTTGTATTACTGCCAGATCTATCTGGGAATAATGGAATGTACCGACATTACAATGGGCATATTGACCGCCTACAGTCAGTTTAAAAGACATATCTTTGCTTCTGTTGGAGGAGTATCCGTCGCTCTGGTGTATTTTGCTCCTGCCAGAATATCACAGACTAATTTGTCAGTCCTAAAAAGTAGAAACACAACAGCCCATATATATATTTTTATATCAATCTGATCAATGGAAATGTCTGCTCGTTGTGTTTTGGTACAACAACTTATATTTGAACACAACCACCCCAACGCTTGCTGCGTTCTTGTCACTTAAAGAACGAAATTTGCGATGTCTGATCCTTTGAGAAAATTATATTGATGTTTCAATCAATTGTCCAATTTTATGGATTTTTCTTTCAATTTACAACCTATTAAATTCTCACTCCGCTGTAATTTGTACTGTAATATAATATATTTGGTAAGGAAATGTGTTGGGACAAAACAGCAAAACAGAATGTCAACATCTTACACAAATTGTATCTATTTGCATTCCTCTTGATGCTAAATATTCCCCAGCTCTGATTGTGTGCCATAGTTAAAAGTGCCACTCTTATCAAGTGGATGATGGCAAAGCAGAGTTTGATTTTAAACAGGTCGGCTTTGGTCATAGAGCAAATGTTTGCTTAGTGCCACCCCAACTGACGTCACGTGCAATGGCCACTATTTTATGATTTAGAAACAAAATGCCAGCAGCATTTAAAACGTTTAATAATAATTTTGTAAAACTTATAATGTTTTTTAAATCAAAATAATTTAGGTTTTTAATAAAACAAAAAGGAAATGTATTACATATGTGGGTGCCTAGAAGTATATCGTTGGCTAGCAGGCAAAACGCCATATATAATGAAAATATAATTTTACAGTAGAAACAAAAAACTTTCATTTTTGATCGCCGAAGACATTCCCAGATCGCCCCGACATTCAGTTTATTGGCATTCATAATAACCCATCAAAAACTCGATTTGGCAACTTTTGTTAGTTACGCCTTTTTGCATTTTAAATAACGCTATTTGTGTATTTATTTTCACTTGAGTGGGAGTTTCGTGAAAACCCTTCTGTATGCAGTTCTTAGGAAAAACCAATAAATTCACTTTCTCGTCAGGGGATTTAGTTTCCCCCACCAGAAACGGCAAGGAGTTGTCCTTAAACTAATCCTAATAACTTATGAAGTGCTCTCCAATAAGTAGACGAGTGCATTTGAAAAATGATTTCTTCCAAACAGTGTTGCCGTTTTTCTCAAAACCGCAAATTTTTTTCCAAGTCTCTAAACGAGGATTCTGCGGCTGCTGTGTGTGTCCTGAAGCTGCAACAATTGAAGTTTATTTACACAATTTGTCAACAAAACAATAATATTGAATTTAATTTTAAATGCTTCGGTTGCAGTTCAACAGCTTTTAAGTTGCAATTCAAACTGCCGGGAGTCGAATATGTTTCGCCAGCGTCGCTGCCCAGCTTTACATCAATAAAATCATGAATATGCTAAAACTTGTTTGTGCATGTCTGAAGCTGTATGGAAAAGCACTGTGAGAAGAGCTCTGGAATGGGTGTGTGTTGCATGCAGATGGCTCATTAAGTTTTCGTTTTGTGCTAAAATTCCCTCAAATCTTTCAGTGTATCCGTGATTACTCACTACTTGAAATCAAATTACCATTTATGCATTTGTGTTTTAAAAGGTTTCTATCGATAAAGAATTGTTAAATTAGTTTTGTAAATGGTTTTGCATGCATTTGCTTGTTCATGCAAAGTTGTTTCCGATGTTGTGTGCTCGCCCAGCCTCAACCGGGGCGTGCGTATGGCAGTGTGTTGTTGCACGCATTAAGCACAATTTTATGTTCATGCATTTCGAATTCACAAGTCTAAAGTCAATTTATTTAGTTTTATTTCACATGGCTGAATGTTTTAATTAATTTTCAAGTTAATGCATCGTTTAAGGCCAATAAAATATGAAAATTATTTGATGTTTGACGGCAGCCGATTTTGCAGACTGGCATATCGTAAACTGTTGATGGCAAACGATTTAAATTTGATTTACATGTTAATGTAGTAGAACATTTTTTTTTAAGTTTATGCTTCACAGTTTGAAAGAACTCAAACATGGCGCAGAAAAAGCATTGCGAACTATGGTTGGGGGCAACAATAATATGTTTAGAGCGTTGCCAGCAGTTTGTTGTGTTTGAAACATAAATTTACACACTGCGGAGATGTTGTTGCTTAAATATTTGTATATAATCTAAAGGTGTCGCCCCTACAATAGGCCAACGTCAGCCCTTAGCTTTTGAGCTATAGCAAGTAGATATTTTCGTAGGCTAGAGAGTCCCTCAATTCTTGGTAATGAGCGCAGGCGAACAAAGTCCAAAATAATAACATATTTTTGAATAGTTGAAATAAATATTTTATACCAGATTTTAAAAAGCCAAAAAAATTCTCTTTTCTGACAAAAACGATAAACATTTCGCGGCTTCTTTTCTAACAAATTTTATACACTTTTGTAGGTTATCACGTTGCTTTCTTAGTACAGTCAGGGACCTAAGTGGTCCTACATACCCAAAATTTCATATTTTCGCCAATCAAAGAAACATTTTAACCAAAATTATGCAATTCCATTGTAACTTTTTCGCTTTACTTTTAAAATAACGATAAAAACAGCAAAACCGAATTATAAGAGTGGAGAAAAGTGCTCGTAGATTTAATAAAAATTAAACTTTTGAAATAATTTTTTTCTAAATTAATATTTTGTTAATCCACCGATAGCGTCAACCACAGCTTGCAGTCGTTTTGGCATTGAGGGAACAAGATTTTCGGTCATATCAGGCGTAATTTCGGACCAGCCCTTTTCTAAAGCTTGTTTTAACTTTTGCTTGTGGGTTACAACATCGTGACCAACTTTTTGTGTTTAAATATCCGAAAAGTGGCCAATAGGTCCAGGTCTAGCGATTGGGAAGGCGATTTCAATTACCTTGGTGATGATATCTCTAATAATGAGCGCAGTAGGCCTGGAATTGTTGTCCTGTTGGAAGATCCAACTCTGACCTGGACCCCGCATATCAACTATTTAACAATTTCTTAATCGATGGCGCGAAAAAATGCTTTAGAACCAGAAACCTGTTAGAGTTGAGACAATAATTTCATAAAAATTTCAAGTGGAATTCATTCTTACCAAACCGCCGACCCCCCCAACTCCCCTCATTTATATCAGCTAAAACTTGGCACCCACCAGCCAGTTGTAGCCCTCTTTCTTGCACAAATATGTAATTGCAATTAAGAAAGTAACTTCTGTACATAAAATACAATTAAAAACGCACTCGTTTAACCATAATTTCACGGGGCACGAAAAACAAACACTCTTTTTCAGATGGTCATTTGAGTTGAAAACAAAAACTGCAGCGAGAACAACAACTCGAGTGTCTGTCCACTCATCCGCCACTTCACTGTTACTGTCTAGTAGTTGTTAATGTCTCGTTTGTGGTTGTTGCTGTTGTTGTTACTGGGTTTCTTTTATTTTAATGTTAAATATAAACTTTAATTTATTTTTCATTTTCATAAACAAGGAAAGAAAAAAAATATGTTAAATTGAATGACGGACGGGTTCATTGGAGGTTTAAGAACAACAACACGTTAAGCGGCGGAGTGGAGTGGTGGGTTGTTGGTTTGGTTGGTTGCCTCAAAGGGTCACAATGGGAATACTTTTGTTGCCGCCGTTTAATTTTACTATTTTTAATTCTCTTTCCAAAGTTACAGTTCGTTCGCAATCATTTTCTCAAAAATGAAAAATTTCACTCACGCTCAACCACGTACCAACAAAACAACAATAATTCGGCTTAAGCGGCTTCAATTTGAAGCGTTCGTTGACACTTCTCCCATGTGCACGGCTTCTTCATACTTCACTGTTGTGAGTCGCAGTGGCGAAACATAAAAATATTCGTTGCCATGGAAAAATGTACGATTTTTCAAAACTACAATAAAATAAAGCGTTTAAAGAGCGGTTGAATGGTCACACTAAAACCACAATATTTTACTTATCTGGCATATAAATACAAGAGAGCTAAAGAAGGGAAAAATGCATTTGGCAAAAAGTTTAATCAGTCACGTGATTTGCATGAGTCATGTTTTAATGGGCTAAATTGGCGTGCACGTGAGTGAGTAGAATTTTAGTGTCATTGTACTCCTGAACAGATGCCGGCTTCCCCATCAGTAACTGTCGTATCGGTTAAAACCACCAGGGACTTTGTAATTGGCACATTAGCGGCAAAACGTAGATAGTATTTTCTTGTACCTGATAGTCGTTCTTGGAGTTAAGTCGTTCTTGAGCTCAGGCAATAATATTTCCAATATCAGAGCTATTAGCCAGACAGCTCTGAAAACAGAGCCTGGGAAATCTACGCGTACATCAGCCCTTAAGCAAATTATGCCAACATTTTGCCACCCAATTCTTCTTCACGGAAGCAATTAAACAACTTCTTGAATATGTCTATCAAAAGGCAGGCATCGTGTTTAAAATCAGTTCAGGATGTCTGCTAAGCAAAAAACTTCAGCCGATGCTGGTTCATGTTCTGCCAGTTTTGAAAACAGTTCACCTTCCCAAAAGGCCAATTGTTGCATCGCCAACAACAAACAAAAGGAGATATGAATTTCAAATCTCCCAGATATATAATTACAAAGGACATTCGCTGAAAACGGAGAGACAAGTTTGAGACACTTCACCCACTTTTTGGACGATATTGTCAACAGCATTCCTACTTTACAGTCGCTACTTGCGGTTAATTGGCTGGTAAGCTACACAGTCGGGTTTTGTTACTGTTAACAGTCTGCTTTATATCTGCTATCGATCTACTTGGCTTCTGATAACAACCTGTTTTATATATAAAGTTCTATGAAACTACCGAACTGCCGACTGTGTAGCGTACCCACCCATTAACCGAAAATACCGGCTGTAGCGTAGGAATGTGCAGGTTTTTATATGCAAAACTTTGTCTGCTTTCCTCACATATTTACCACTACTAATTACTTTTACCCCAACTTTTTTCTGCCACTTCTCGTCAGTATCTCAGTGTTCCTGAGACTTTTACCAGCAGATTTATCTGTTAAAAGTGATGGCAAAAATTATAAAAATATATATAATAGTGAGTTTTAATGTCTGCACAAGACCCCAATTGGAGTATCAAATGAATATTCTAAGGGCCGTGGGTAAGTCAGCGGTATTGGGGACAGGTCTGTTGTGTTTCATTAATGACATTTCCTTTTGGCTTTTTCCACAAACATACATATTTACATGTGAATGTATTGTATTATTAACATTAAAACTTTAAGGGCCATCAAATCACCTAACGGGACAAATTTGAAATCTAAAAATTTTGAATTTAGTAAAATCTTCTCACTCAAACGTTTAAAGAAACCATTCATTTCATAAAATTCACAGTTTTTGTTACTTAAAATTGTTTCATTCAAATCGGTTCAGTCATCCGTGGACTGATATACGATTGTGATTTAGGTAAACACCGAAACATATTGTACATATACAGATTTCAGACTCTGCCTATAACGAACGCCTTTTTCATATGCTTTCAAAGGTCTTAAAGCGCTTAAGTCTTGCAGGACTACACTTGTTCCTGTTCCTTAAAGTTTCTTCTGCTGGCGGAACCTCCATCATTGAGGTTCAGAATTACAATTAAAGTGAAAGTAAATCCTCGATATTCCTTCACTGTCACATTTACAATAACAGATTTTGGTTTGTACTACGATTCGCCGGTTTCATTTTAAAGCGAACAGTGAAGCCAAAAATTTATAAAAGGCCCTAAAAACTAAAACAACAACTCAACAAGTATGAATTTTAGATGTGCATAAATTAGTGCGCACTTTGAACAACTTTAATGATTCAAGTGGAAGCGAAATGTGTAGTTGGGGTACAAGTACAACAAATAGAAGAAGAAAACTCCGGCAAACAATAAAAACATATCGAAAACAACAGAATTTTCTTACCCTCAAAGCATTTTGTAATTAAAAACGACATGTTACAGTCGCAACAAAAGCAACAACAGAAAAGTAGGAGCAACTACAACAACAGGGCAAGAACCACATTAACAAAAAGAAAAACAAAACAAAATGCAACAACATAATGTTGCATGTTGTGCATTAACGTTGCATGTTGGTTTGTTGTCCTCTGTGCAGTCACATCCACACAAACACACGCGCACCGACTCACTCACTCACTCATTTACACACTTTAATTCACGACAAGGAAAAAAAGGAAACAAGGAGGTTCGCTTTAGTGGTCTGACTTTTCGTTGTGTTGTTGCTGTTGTTGTTTGTGTTCTTTCCGTATTGGAAGCAAACATTAAAATAATATGTTTGTGGAAAAATAATAAAAGTACAAGTTTTAAAAGGCGTCTTAGTGCCCAGTCGTATAAAACAAAAACAGCAAAATGAAGAAGAAAGAAATTAAAAATAAAATCGGCAACAAAACCCATAAGCCAACTAAGCAACCAGCCCATCAAGACATTTTATGAAGTCCACATCATGCGTTTTTATAGCTGAACACATGCACACACAAACGTATGAATGCAAAAACACTTGAAGAAATTTTTGATTTTACATCGCACACTCCTATAGCGGAAAGCACTCCCAGCTATGGCGGGCCGTTTGTTTCAGTGGTCAGCCCGCATTTTGTTCAATCGTTCAGTTCAGCACGACCAGCATTCTTATTGTTATCGTGCTTCTTCTTATCTTGTGGCGAAACATCTGTTTAAACCAAAACAGCTGTTTAAACCAAAACAAACGAAAAGAGATCTTTTATCAAAACAGCTGTTCAAATCAACCAACAAAAAAGCGATTGATGAAATCAAAATATATAAGTAAGACTAATAAAAATAATAAAACAATTAAAGCAACTCTGGCTAATGCGGCGATGAGCCGTCACGTCACGGGACGTACGTCAAAAGTGCTTCGAGGATTGGGAAAAACCCCGACTTTTTTATTATATCTAAGGAGAACTGCTTTGAAGGCGACAGCATAGAAAGTTTCAGCATCCTCGTACATTTAAAACGCAGCACCTGAACGAATACAAGCCTAATTGAGCGTTCCGCGCTCCTCGTATTAAACAAAAACCTTTCTTTTACAGAGTTGCAACTATTGATCAGCTGACGAATCGAATGCGATACTGATCACCAGAAGAGAGTCCAGGTTGAGATGTGTCCGCTTCATAAGTTGTAAGTAAAATTAAGCAAAACAAAAAAACAAAACACTTTTATCGCATAAAAGAAACCATTTAAAATTTGTTCCACTAATTTTATAAAAACCTGCCAACTTAATAAATTTGTTGCCGGTTTGAAGTTAAATAAACGATTTGTTTCAGTTCACATGATTTGTTGGAATCACTTTGAACACTATTTGCTTGGCTGTCAAAAGTTGTTGTGAAACAGCTACTGGTGGAGAATTCGCCCACCGTGTAAACAAGGGTGGAGGTGGGCGGTGTTATTGCCTTGCAGTAACTTGTTGCTGAGGCTATAGCCCTGATATATAACGCCCAGCATTGTAATGGTGACTTGTCACCAGAATACGAAGTTATGATCCACACAAGTGTCATATTTTGGTCCCCTTTATGTGAATCTAGAGGCGCAATCCTGTTAATTCTTTCTTTCCATGTTATAGAGTGAAATTTAGTTGTTAACAAACCAACAGAAAAAAAAGAGAGGGGGGTTAGAACTTTAGACCTGTCGTGTATTCTGAGGAAAGAATCCAATTTGAAGGGTTTTTTTTCCAGTGTACAACAACATTATATGATAGTTATAACAAAGTCTACACTTAAGCGTGGCAGGTTAAATTGCGTCTGTATGTGCAGTATCATTTATCGTGTATGTTGAAATAAGTTTGAATATTCTTAATACGTCCGTCCGCCTGTGCGTTTGTTTGTTTGTCGTCTGTCCTTGACTGCCACTTGAATGCAAGATTTCAGCATTTCAGCTGGTGCTCTCCTTAAAGCTCACAATTACTTATTCCATTTAACATTTGTTTGCGCTAAAGTTTCCTTCACTCTAACTTGGCTTTTTATTTTTATCTTTGGTTTTCACAAAATGTGTGGAAATTTTATTTTTAGCTTAGAAAGATTATAAAAAGAATATGTATGTACGTTTGTACGTACTCGTCTGCATTCAAATACTAGTACGAGGATTCGCAACTCTTTTTGCAAACAGACTTCAGCAAAAGCAATAACCTTGCAACGATTTTTTAATTGTTTGTTTTTTCCCCCCACTTGATGCCACGTCTTACGACACTCACGAAAACAACAGAAATGAAACTAAAATTCTAGAAACAGAGAAAAAATAAGGTATTCAAAATTTTATACACCTTTGAAATTCCAACAAAAGTGAAGTGAAAATTTAATGTTTGCCTGAAAGGAATGCGAAAGATAACGAGCCGGCCGAGAGTTTCCAAGCGCAGGATCACAAGGTGTTACTGGCAGATGGCTGATTAACTGCTTATAAATATTAAACAGTTTCAAATGAGATTTTGCTGCAATTAGTTGGGGCAAATAAAAAGGGTGTATGAATTGGCACAAGAAAACTATATGTTTGCACACATTTTTGTCTTGGTATTAGTGGCAAAGAGATAAACGCCACAGCAACGACATTTCAACATTAAATTATTAAAAGATTTACGGACGCTGACAGTTTAATGTTTGAATAGCAACAACAGCTTAAACAAAAAACAAAAATAAATTTCAAAATCAACTTCAATCAAATAAAGTTTAAGGGCATATTTTGACAACGACAACAACATGTTTCGATCAACACAGCGGTAATAGCAGAAACACGACAAGACGCCGCAACGAACGACATAAACTGCTGGGCTGACAAACCCACAATACCACAAACATACACAGTCACCCGTTCGGTTTCGGAGCCCGCATAACCTTTAAACCCCCCAAAACTAGTTACAAGACGATGACAGTTTCAGTGCAAAACTTTTTAGCACAAAATGGCCCGTAGCTGCAAAGAAAAGGAGCTCAAAGAGCAGCAGAACTGCCAGCACAATCAAATCAAAATCATATTTTGTGCTTCGCCGCAAGACCATGTGGCTGGATCAATAGTTATAATGAGGTTTTCAAGGCATTTGAATAAAACAAAAAAAAACTCATTTCAAATTGTATTGAAAAATCGAACAAAGAGGAATTTTAGCTGTTGGCATATTTGGGAAGACGAATTAATATCCGTCTGTATAATAAAATAAAATATAAAAGTCAAAAGAAGTATGAACTTCCTTCCTCACGTGCACGAATACAGCGAACTCCGCGAAAGGGCAGCCACAACTCTAAGAGTGGGACCCTTTACAGCTGCTTCTAATATGGTCTCCCCGCAGCAGCAGCAGGTTTTGCTTTGGCGTATATCAACCGGTGGCGCTCTAGTTGTTTGGGGTGGTGTAGAGCGCCAGGGAGGGGTCGTGGCTTTAGTAAAACACCTTCAGGCCGTTGCTTTTGTTCACAGCATTGAAAGTGCTCAAAACTCCTCACTCTACTGCCGCTCAATTAAGATTTTAATTGTTTAATTAGATAAACGATGAAATTTGTCAATTTAGTTTTATCTGTCCGTAAGTGGGATAATTCTACCCATTTGCCCTTTTTAGGTCCCTACTAGTATTGATGCTTCTTCTATGCTACTTCTAAAATTCAAGTATTAACGAAAAAAGACGAACGGACCAACACAAGTTTCAACACAAGTGCCTAAAACCCAAAAAGCGGCGGCAGTCGTGAACTTTTGCCGTTTCGTAAAGGTCGGCCCACAATAAATCATTACAAGCACCATAAGGCAAACTTACAGACTCTATCGAAACAGTTTTTTTTTTTTTGGTTTTCATTTTTATTACAATATCTGTAAAACAAAAGTGTTTTTATCTACCAAAAATTCAACCGAAACCTCAAACAACCTCCTGTCTGTTTGAGGTGGCCGGCATCAATTTATTGAAACGAAACACATTTTCAAAATCTACTCGTGACTGACTCTGAAGTTGTATTTTATACAACAACAATCGATATACATTCGCCAAGTGATGCTTTTATTGTTCAAATACTTTTGAAACAAAGAAATGTACGACCGACTGACCACAGCACCTCCAGCGTTTGGAAGGTTTCTTTAGAGAAGAAAAAAGTCTGAAAACAAAAAAAAAACCTCTAAGGAATGAATTGCGTTTTTGGGGTTTCGACGACTCTTTAATAATGTTTGGCCAAAAATATTTTGTTGATTACAACGACAGCAACAAACATTTTGCAATTTCAAATACAGGGTGTTTTTTTTAAAGTTATATCAGCCTCTAACATAATAAACTAAAGAAATATGTTTTAAATATCAATAAATTTAAATGTGATTTCGATCATATGGCTGTTACGGCGGCCTCGTACAAGTCGCCATCTAGAACTTCGATGGGCTGGTGTTCAATTGTCTGCGATGTAGCGACGTAGACAAGTGACTTTGCATGACCAGAGAAGTTCACTGGATTTTGCGGCCTATCAATAGCAGTTTTACGTAAAACTATTCTTTCTTTGAGTAAATCGATGGTAGCACGAGCTGCGTGCGTAGCATGCGGCTCCTGTCCAGCTGGAATCACATGTCAGCAAAATTCAAGCCAGCTAATTATAGTATGCAAAATTGCTGGTCATCTCTCTGGTCTCTGTACCGTTCACACCATTGACGGCAGCAGTGTGACCAGCATCGTTTAAAGCGTCTGTGGATTTAAGGGTGTTGCGTTAAGCGCTTGAGGATTATATTCCCTCCAAATGCGCCAATTCTGCTTATCAATGAACAGTGGGCTCCATTGGATTGCAAAATTTTGATTGGAAATTCAATATCGATATCATTCTGTGCCACAGTCCATTTGTCGAATTGGCGGCTCCTTCGATGCTCATTTGGCTGTAATTCCTGCATAAGTTGAATTCTGAAAGTTTTTAAGCCAAGATTCTTTTGTCCAATCTTCCATAGGAAGTGCAAGGACACAACCCCGTTGCTGAGAAGGTCGCCGAATTGATTGATTTGGATCTTCTTCAAACTTTACCGTACAACGACTACAGCTTCTGTAGTGCGCACTGTGTAACACTATCCATAATGATATGCCAAACCAATGTACTCGTAAACAACCAGCTGTTAAATTTGATGTCAAGCAAAAAAACAGTGCTGCCAACTAAAAGTTTTGCACCTCCAAAAAAAGCATCTCATATATTATTCCTCGTAAATTTAATGATGAATTTTCGAAAGAATTAACTCGTGTTGTGAACTTCTAAAAAAACCCTCGCAATTTCAATTCTATAAATTTCCAACCGTTTAAATTGAACACGAGTAAATATTTATATTTTTGTAATCTTTTTTTTTATTTTTAATAAAAAAAAACTGAAAAAAATCTAATTTATTTTTACGTTTTACTCTTTCAGTGGCGTACAAATTTTGTACCTGCTTTTGACCAAAGAGTGGTCTGTATTTTTATCTAGTGAGTCCTTAGCCTGGTGACTTTAGGGACATATATATATATATATTCGATAACATTCTCGGTGATTTAAAATAAAGAGACACATTAAGGTTTCCAAAAGTTAAGAGATTTTGTAAAAGATTAAAGAAAATTCGAATATCATATTATTAATCTCTGACAAAGTCTTGAAGATTTCGGGCCTGAAAATCTTGATCTCTGGCACCATAACTTTGAGCCAATTTTCCATTACTGTACTGAAGAGCTGACAGTGCAAGAGAATGAAAATCACCTGCAATATACTCGTATGTGGAGAGTAAGTAGCAGCGTTGTCAACTTTGAAATTTCAAAACGCACCGAAATGCAGGAAAAAAACGCGCTTCAAGTTCAGAATTTCTTGTGTTTATTGAAGAAATTTTTGCCAGCAACTACAAAATCTTAAAACGAACCAAGAATTGTGCGAAACGCTCCGATTTGACAAGGCCGGTACACAGTCTCCAGTTATGCTCTTTCTCGCGCATTTTTAATATTTTGTTGAGCGCAAGTAAATTAAATGAAAATAGTTGTTTTAAAGTGAAACAAAGTACTTCATTATTACGCAAGAAGTGTCTCTATTATGAAATAAAATCGATCGACCTGCTTTAAAACTTGGCGAATCCAGACGCCAGAAAGGCTACAGCTGTTTGCCTTCCAAGAGTACCTGGTAGTCTTCAATACTACTCGCGGTACTTAGACAAGGCCATAGTTGTATAAAAGCGAAAGGTGTACATTTTATGGAAACCTGTCAGATTTGGCTCACCTAATAGATAGCGGCTAAGCACTGCCGCCTGTAGCGCATTTAGTCTGCAGTTAAATACCAAAAATGTGGCGAAAACATATTGAATAATTTTTATATTATTAAGAGATTAAGGTGCAGCTGCCAAACGTTTGCTGCAATTCATCCTAAGAAAAAAAAACTCAATAGCAAAAGTGGAAAACTTAATCATTAAATAGAAAAACAAGCGCTAAAAAGTTAAAATTAAAAATAATTTTTTGGACAGTTGCGAATGTAACAAAAATGAAAGTATTTATTTCGGCAAATCACTGTTATTTAACTCGGGCCGGTTATAAATTGTAAACAAATTTGCTGGCATTAAAAAACGTTTAACATAAAAAAACTAATTACATAAATACATGAATACATACATAAATACATTAATACATACATACATATGTGCATATTTATGCAGGTATGTACATATTTAAAATGTATTCATGTCAAGATATGAAAAAAAGACAAGTGACGTTTTATTCTGCGAGTATTTAGAAATTAACACAAGTATTTCTGGCAGAGATAGAAAAATTGTTTCGTATTTATTAAGAGTGAAAGCGGGAGAATGGCGCCTGGAAGCCTCTCTCTCTATCTATCTCTTGGTCTTCCTTCCCCCGGGGATGCCGTTGACGGTTCTACACCCAGTCAGGGCACTCTACTTTTCGGGGAATAGAAGGGAAGGAGTGCCTCGGTTGACACGGCAAGCAAAACTCTAGGAAGTTCATGTCTGACTTCGTTTATGCAGGTTTTTTCGAAACCTTCACCAAAGGATGCCCCCAGAATGTATTTTGACGTTATGGCTCGGTCATTGGTTGAGGAGCTTATCCTGGGCTGCAACGTTTTGTTTGTGGTTGAAATCTAAAGACGCAGGAAGAAGAAAATCTTCGCAGTGCTGTTGCCTTGCGACAGGTCTGTTCCTATGCAAGGAACTAAATTGAGGGGAATGTCAGGGGAGCTGGTTTAAAGCCTGATGACGCAGGAAGAAGAAAATCTTCGCAGTGCTGTTGCCTTGCGACAGGTCTGTTCCTATGCAAGGAACTAAATTGAGGGCGAGCTGGTTTAAGGCCTAATGTTCCTTGCGGATTTCGGGCTACCAACTTAGGAGCCTTGACTTTTCTCGCCTTCTGGGGAATTGTGTGAAACAGAAGGCATTAGATAGCCCGAGGTCTTCAACAAGGGGTATATGATTTGTGCCGTGCAGCATATTGTGAAAAATTGCCACCTGTGTGAGCCTTTCAAACCGTTACCCAGTTCACTCAAGTCGATATAGCCGTCATGGCAGGTGCTGGTATAAAATCAATTCCAAAATCAGTCTCTGTCTCTCTCTTTCTCTCTCTCTCTCCATCTCTCAATAAATCAAGATTTGTTAAGATATTGGTGAAATTTTTTGAAATTGTCTGTTATTTTGCAAAAAGTTAAGTGAAGCATAAAAAAGCGTTTCTTTACGAAGAATCTGTAAATTTCAAAAAAATTCATATTTATTAATAAATAAGTGTTCACACAGCAACATCAATTCGTACGTGTGAAAGGATCTGCCCATTTGTGGCTTTAGGATCTAGATCCTATGGAAGCTGTTCTTAAGGAAGTTAAAAGGCTGGATCAAAAGAAGTACTTACTTGTGCCGCTCTAGGCCCATAAGGACTCATTCGATTTAGAGGAGGTGAACAACGTAAATCTGCTTACCTGCAAAGACACGAAGAGAGTTAGAAACTATAATCTCTGGATATTATTGTAAGAAGTTAAAGCATTTTTTATATTTAAAGACATGTGTATATTTATGTTAGTATTTGTAAGAGAACATCATCCCAGCAGAATACCCCCCATTCCATTGCTGCCAATTCGCCAGAAGTCCGGGTTTCAAAATTCGTTGTGCCTCTCAAAAAGGCCGCCATTAAATTCTGCCATTATGCTGTTTTTACTAAAAAGTTTTTGTAGTTAAACCAAGAATATTTTATTGGAAATATCTTCATTCATTCATTTATTTGATTGTCGAAATACATATAAAGAAAAAACAGTTTTATTTTAAATTGTTTTTTTTTTATTGTTTAAAGAACACAAATTTAGGGTATTCCATATAAAAAATGTTGAGGCGTCTTCCTTAAACAACCTTTTAATAACATTTTACATGGATTTTTAAACTTTCAGTTAAAACTCACGACAAATAACGCATATAATAAAGCGTTGAGGCATCTTCTGACTTTTCAACCCAACTATTGTACAATTTATCAATATCTTATAATGTACCAAATTATATAGTCATGTCCACATATATATGGGGATTAAAGAAAATATTTACTTTCTGTATGTGAAGATATTTGCATTTAACGAAAGCTGTTGGCATTTCACTTGACATTGACTCTCTGGTCCAATGGGAACTTCTAAATGCTGAAAGTTTGGACAAAAGACACAAGACACAGACAGGATGACACAACTGAATGAACAAATTAAAGCAAAAGTTTTCAATGTTAAATTGCTTATCATTTGAGTAGGGCAGGCGAGACTATGAATTATTTGGTATTTGAACTTCAGTTGTGTGCTTCGCTTTGCTGAGCTGGGAATTCAAATGTAGTTTAAAATTTTAAATTTATGTGTAATTTTTTCCACTATTTTTCCAGTATCATTTTCTTTCCATTATAAAATTTTCGTCAGAAAAATCCCTCTTTCTGTATGTATCTGGTAACTCTGGCATAGTATTTACAAGACCGAAGTGTTTGCGTGCCCCAAATTTCTGCCCTTTAATATGTTAAAATGTGCAGTGATCAAACCTTTAATGCCAATTGTCTTCTCGTTATGAAACTTAATACCTTAAAATACCATAAAATACTAGACAAACTTCTGGTCAGAAATTCAAGTGAATTGTCAAAAAAGTGAATTGATAGACGGGTTTTGTAATAGAGTTTGCTTTTCATTTGCCCTACATGTATGTACATATATTTCATACAATTGCTGTGGAAAATTTAATACTTTATCCATTAAAATGGTTGATATTTTAAATATGAACACTGGCATTGTTGCCAGATAGCTTTTCCGACCGCTTCTCCTGATCGACACCCACTTGACAAAATAAAAAATTCTCTGGGACGGACATTTAGCTGATTTTGTCACAATTTATTCAGCAGCTTGGAAAGACTCTTCGCTAGAACAACCTACACAAGATGTTTTCAATCTAAGCCACGCTTTTTCTACAATTTAAGCTTCTGCTTCGCAGAGTTGACAATACTATGGTAATTCTGACAATGTTTGTGCTACGCACGTGTTGAGTACAAGCCTGCCATTATTTACGAAATTTTAGGGGATTCCCCAAATAAACTAGAGGTACGTTTGTTTGTTAAAATTTCGAAAATCTGTATTTCATTCGTTATATAAATTTTTGTTGTTATTAAACCCAATTGAATTGTTAATTTGGGCACCGAACAGTCGGTTAAATTCTGTTAAACACTCTGTAAAATACTATATAAATAAAAATTAGGGAAATGCTACTGCTCCTTCTTTCCTCCTACCCATAACCTAGTTCTGGTACAATGCACTGCCTTTGTAGGAGTCGAACCCTGACTGCTGGTGCCAAAAACAAACAAACAAAATTAATGTATTTTGCATTAAAAACTAAAAATTTCAGAAAATATGTTCTTGACTTGAAATTCAATTAAAAATTAATTAAATTTCAATGGTCCCTTCGGCGTCCGCTCGAGACAGATTCCCCTGTACTTACAAAACCCTCCTATACATCGATACCTTAATATAGAAAGGCCCTAAGTAACGTTTTCCTAACTTTTCAAGAGAGCGAAAAAAACTTATTTAATAAAACTTAAAGTTTGGTAGTAGCGAAACTTTTTTCAACTGCTTGTATTTTTGTTATTTTTAGTCGCATCACGTCAATTCTTTTTTATCAGTGATGTGTTGGGAGGTCATCTCCCACATCCTCGATTTGAGAAAAACAACGAGTTGGGGCCTTTCTATATTAAGTTAACGATATGTATGTATTTTTGTTAATATGCGTTTTTTGTTATTGAATATGCGGCGCATTTAACACATTATAACAAAATACCCGTTTATGTATGTGTGTGTGTGTGTGTGAAGGGAGTTCGTTGATGTTTTTGTTTTGCCGCATGGAGAATTGGACTTCTACCTATTTTGTGTTTGTTTATGCCTTTTAATGCATTAAGTGTTAAATGACGAATACCCCCTTAAAATGATATGAATACGAAATGTATCAACACATTTCTATGAACTTTATGTACATACATTCATACATACACACATACATGCATACACACATACATACATACATGTGTATAGAAGACTTCAATTAAATTGATTAAGCCCACATTTTTGAACAAAAATTAATGTCTGTAGGTTTGATGACGGATTGAACGGCTGGATGTCTGCTTCGATGGTTCGGTGGTTCGGTGGTTCGCAGTTGAAAAATATATCCCAGCAGTTCAATTTCAGATAGAAATCAATCATAAAATGAATGAAAATGTACATAAATATTTCAACACTTTTTTTCTTTGTTTTATTTGAAGAAAAAAACAAGAACAACAACAACAATAATAATAATAATACTATTTATTACATAAAATTTGTGACAGAATGACGTTGAGATAAAAAGCATTAAGCAACTCATTGAAGGCTTAGAAAGTTGGTTAGACATTTTCGTATGTCTCAACAATTACATATTTTCGTCTTCTTATCTGAGTTCTTTTTTATTCTTTTGTTTTTTTTTTTTTTTTGGTGTTTGTTTTTCGTTTGTTGTTTTTTTTTTCTTTTTTTTGGTTGAAAATTAAAAACCAAATCATAAAGTTCAAAACAGTTTTTCTTTGTGTTTCATTGCATAATTTAACATTAACACACAAACTAACAATTTAAAACCAAAAAAGTTGTATCGAAAAAAACAACAACAAAAATAGAGATGAACGAAAATTATAAGTTACCAAAATGCTAAAGAAAAATATATATAAATTGCGAAAAATGAAGATGCTGCACCGAAGCGCTTCGAATCGATTACATGAACTTTTCCAAACGAAACAAATCTTTTAGTTTTTTCCTTCTTCTATTAATTTATGCTCGAAGCACGATTTCGTTGAACGACGTTTGCATTTGGTAGTCTGTTACAATCGAAATAAATAGGGTTTTGTGTTTTTGGCAAGTTGCAACAAGTTTATTTAAATGTTAAAAGAGTTTTACAAACAAATTTTACACAAGACTTTAAAACTTTGCGGCATGTGCGATACAGTTCAATATATGGGCTTGCAACAATCCGACCTCACCTGGAAGTCTGATTTAAAGTTCCAGACGGGCCATGCCGTAATAAAAGCGAAGCATCACGCTGTTGCTGGTAAAAGCGATGCTTTCTAATGCACCATTTGAAATGCTTAGAGATCAAATGCAACCCAAGTTAAGTTTGAGGAGTTTTATAACGCTTTTGTCCTCCACACCATGATGTGACAGAATACAAAATATTCTTGCATCGCATTAGGCCAAGATACCACTATCGGGACAAGCGACCGCATGAACACACAACATTTTTAAATTGGCAACGACCAGCGCTATAATCGTTTTTTCTTCTATAGATTGTATTGAGTCCGAACTCTATACTTTATGGGAACTACAGTTGGGAGCTTTTATTTATCATCTTCGACGCTATGAAAAGAGTCAGTGTTTTGCCTTAAAAGAGGTTGTCTTTTTTGAATCGCAGGCAAAGCTGACACTTTGAATAGTTACAGTAAGCCAGAAAGCTGAGACCATGTATCAGCTGCTTTTTGTCCCATATGTCCCTGGCTTTTATCTCGGATAACACAAAAGGGCCATTTTAATTGGCCTCATCTGTCTAAATGTCAATATTTCATGCGCACAAAAATCAATTTAAACTTAAAGCTTAAATACTGTGGAGCTGCTTAAAGTTTAGACTGTATTAAGTTGTTTTGAGGGGTTTAGCCAAAACTAAAAAACCTTAAAAATCCTATTTTGCGCAGTATTTCAAAGAAATGCTACTCAGAACGTGACGCGGATAATATTTCCAGGGATGATTTTAAATACCTCGCGCTGCCAAAATTCCAACAAGGTGCACATGTGCTGGCAGACATGGGCACCCGGTCACATCAATCATCATCCTACTTAGTTTTGCGGTAGGCTTAAATTAGTTAAGATTTTGATTTGAACTAAGTTGCTGCATGGCACCTTAATGAGTTCTAAAGTGTGATTCAGTCCCTACAAGATTGAAATGTTTCGCTTTTGCTGAACTATAAGTTCGTTGAACTTATTTTTTACGCTTTCAGCCAGACGTTGCTCAATCCACCCCGTACTCGGACCTGCTTCGACTAGCACTTCTACAAGCCTAAACTCGTTGTTATTTTGACATTTTCAGATGAGGTTGCCCTTGGCTTATAATACACTTCTGCTGTGAAGCGTTCAATTTCACTGCCTCGTCTTTCAACATAAATGACGTTTTTCACACAAAACTTCCACTTCAACTTGGTCTACAAAATCCGCCCATAAACGCCGCAAAGCTACGCCACTCTTCGAACCAGAATTGCGCCATCAAATCTCAATAAACACATTTTAAATATATTTATTATCAACATAATAAACATATTTTATTGGTGCAAAAATGTAAGAAGCGTAAAATTATTTAAGTTTTAATAGAATTTAATTGTTGAGGAATGCTGGTGGGGCCGTCCGTCCAGCCATTGGAGTCGCGATTTGAAATGGGTTTCTTGTTGACGAGCCAACATCGTTTCGTTTTGGATTCTAAGTAAATGGTTCGTTTAATATTAGTGTAACAAACCGTGATGCCGCTTCAGGCCATCATATTAAGTGTTTTTTTTTTCCTTTTTCTTTTTGTCATAAAAATAATTTTTCCCTCCATTCTTGTTTTTTTTTCTTTCCGCTAAACGAAATAATTCAATTTTCCCTTAAAAATACGATAATAAACAAAACTTTATGCTGGTGCTGTAACGTGCACCGACCGCTTAGAGCAGGAGCAAGGAGAAGAAGAAGAAGAAGAAGAGATTTTATTAAAATCTAAAATCGTTTGTGCAGAAATTGAAAATAAAACAATGTTCTTGTCTTGTAACAAGCAAACAGCACTTTGTTTAGTTTAATTTGTTAAATACATTTCATACCTGACTGCACTCGCATTTTTTCGTTTTCGTTACTGTGGCCAACAATAGTGGAAATATGCAGGCAGAGCTGTGAAAGAATTCATTCAACGGGCGGCGACTACGCACACGTCGGCCGCACACACATTTTACATCACTCGGGTTCTTTCCATATGGATATTAACGGCGAACACCACAGAACAGACGATGCGACACAACGACCGGTTGTTGTCCTGACTCGTTGCACAAAACCAGTGCTGCCAACAACACAACATGTGTATGTAAAACAAAACAGTCCTTAAATATATATATTTCATTTTGCCAATTAACGAAACAAAATGACAAAATTTAAATGTTACACATTCGCAGATTCGGTGTCATTCGCCGAAGGGGCAACAAATAACAAAAAGTTCTTAACATTTTCAAAATATGAAAAAAGTTATGCCCTAATGTACAGCAATACCTTTTTTTAATTGTTTGTGGTTGGAAAAAAAAAAAGTGGCAGAAGCAAATTTCGGCAAGATCGGTCCACAGGTCTGGTCTGCTATAAGGCCCACCCAAACAAACACACATTCCCCTTTTATACTTTATATTTTAATTTTTAAATTTAAAATTGTTTCTAGTCTAGACCACAACAGTCCAACAGAAAAAGAGGAGGAATTTGAAAATAATTCCTGGCATATATATGGAGCTGCCATAAATTGGGGCATATATTTTTGAATTTCAGATGTTATAGTTTCAGAAAACATTATTTTTCAAAATAAAACTATTTATTAAAAAAAAAACTTATAGAAAATGAAGCAAAAACAAATAAGTGGGGAAAAGAATTCACAAATTTGTTGGTTTCAGTGTCTCTCTCTCTCTCTCTGGAATAATGAAGGTAAAAGTCCACGCCATTTTCTATTTAGTATTTAGTGATACCATAGATGGGGATATTGCAATAAATGGTGATTGAAATCAAGTTCAACTAACGAATATTACTCGACTATGACTACCATTCACTCAAAGATTGTAAAATTTTTAAGCTGCAATCACTCAATTATTGGACAATTTCGAATAGCAGTCATTGATGGATTCTATGTTCATGCAACTATTTATTTTCTTTTTAGTATTTAGGGATGCCAATCGTTTTTCTGTTGACATAATTTTAATTTATTATATATTTAGTATTGAATTAGTGCATAACAAAATCATAAATCAGTTTGTCTTTAAATTGACTGCAAATTTTCTATGCTGCAATCAAATGAGTGGAAAATTCACACAATTTATTTTGCTAAAAAATTATCTGTAAACTTGAAGTCTTTTTGTTTTTAATTAACAGTTTTGTTATATAATATATATAATTTTGCTTTCGAAGAAGTTTTTCCCAGAAAGATGATATCAAGCAGGTAAACTCACCAGTACAATAAATTGAAATTCGCAATAGTGTGTATTTTGTTTGTGTTAAATGTGAAAAGTGAAATGTCAAAAACCAGAAACTTCACTCCTGAAAAGTTGACTTTGAAACAGCACTCAGACATACAAAAAAATTTAAATTTTACCTGTTATAAAGTTGCCTTGAATGAAATACCATTAATTAAACCAAAAAATAGCCTCCAGCTTGTAAAAAATTAAAGTTATTGAATAAAAAAGGAGATTAACCAATTTAAATCGAAACTATTGGCCGAAACATTTTCTAGCCGTGTATCAATAATTTTGATTGCCTGATGGCGAATTTGCAACATCAAATTGCAACGCCAACTAGTAGATACTGCAATACTCCCATCTATGCCAGATAAGAAATTAAAAAGGGTTTTATATATGGCAAATCTTTGGGGCCAAATATAAACGGGCGTAACTATGAAGACGCTTAAAAGCAGGACTGACATTAAAATTGCTGATTGTTGCTGAAATACGAAGCAACAACTTTTATTTGTCAACTAGTTCTGAACTGCACTGTATTGTCAACAGGGAAAGGTCATCCGATAAAGGTGCACAGGAGCGATTAATGAATCTAAACTGCAGCCCCTGTTTCCATCGCCCACACAAATTAATAGATTTTGCGACAAGTCCGCGAAGAGAATAGGAAATCTTTGCTTAACCAGAAGCCAAATAAAACTTTAAACGTTTGTTTTTTTTTAGCAGGTACTTAAATATATGCAATCTTAAAAAAAAGTGAACTCAGGACCATTTGGCCAACCTAATTGTATGTCTAGCCCAACTAAATCCAAAACTATAATTTTTCCTGTTTTAGAGAAACAAACAGTGAAATTTCGATGCTGTCTTCAATATTTACACAACTAGTGGACATTGTGTTTGTTGGGTTAAGCAGTTTGGTGATGAACATTTAAGATATTTTCTTTAAGTGCATATAAGAGGCTGGCCGTGTGTGTGTGTGTGTGTGTGGTTTAGTTGTTACATATTTTTAAAGGCATTTAATGGTTTTGTTTCTTTTGTTGTAAATATCTCGGCAGACAATATGCAGTGAACATGTGGGCAATTAATGTGCAATTTAATATCTCAATGCAAAAATTATGAAATTGTTTTCTTAAAAAAACATAAAAAAGACCACAAAACAACAAATTTAATGTATAGAAAATACATATTTTTTCATTTAGTTTTTTTTTAGCTTTTTTCGCTTTTTTTGCTTTTTTTTTCTTTTTTGGTTCAAAGCGCTCATGTGTAACAATATTTTATTTTATTTTATTTTATTTTATTTTATATTATTTTATTTTATATACTATTTAGGTGGGGTTTTTTCTTTTGTCGCAGACGTTGTTTGTGGCTGGTTTCGTTTCGTTTCGTTTTCGACTACACCTCTTGTAATTCGCTTTTCGTTTTTATATTTTAATAATTATTATATTTTCTTTTGTTGCTGTTGTTTCGATTCTGTTTTTGGGCTCAAGTCATACGGAAATATAAAAATCTTTACAGCAAACAAAAAAAAAAAAAAAAAAAACAACAGCCCCAGTTCAATTAACATATAAAAAGAGGAAAAAATCCTGTGCTGCGGCCCGGCATGACTCGATTTTGCCTTAAATTGGTATGTAATGAACATGTTAAAATGAGATTTTATTGTTATTGAAGTCAAGTAACAAAGAAAAATAATTTTTTTTTAGAAATATGTAGTAACAAAAAATAATTGTTCAGCTTTAAACGGAATGACATGATAAATATTTAGTTTAGCTTTTAAAAAACCAAATTAAGCAAAAATTTTATTAAGGACAATTAAATCTGATACCGCAAATAACAGTTTTTTTTTGGTAAGAAATATTCGTAAATTTGTTTTGTTTGTTTGTGTTTGTATGTGTGTGTATTGGTTTGAATAAAAAATATTATTTTATTTAAACGTTTCGAGGAAAGTCTGCACAAAAATATCTTTAAACTGAAATAAATTTGTTTTTTCATGCCTCAAACATGAGATTAGAAAATATTGCTGAATATTTTTTTATCTATTTATAAACTTTTGGAAATATGGAATTAACAAACACAGCAGTTCCTTTTCAATAGAAACGTTTTTTTTAGCAGAACTGATAGTTCCATCTGTAAAATAAGTCATCCGAATCCGAATCCGAATATCATACTAATTCGATTAATTATTTACATAAATATTCAAATATTTGTGTGGATTCGATATTTAATGCGAAAAATTTTCTCTGTATTTGTGTGGAACACCACTTAATTATTTATTCGATTTACAATTTCAATATGTAATCGAATATTTTGATTCGTATTCGAATAATTTTTTTCAGTATTTTTCATTTACTAATTTGATTAACTGTTTTTATAAATATTAAAATTTATATTTTTAACGCTATTTAAATATTTATTCGATTTATAGTTCGAATATTTCTATTTCATTGAAAGTATTTTTTTAAAAATTATTTTTTGGATAAATGGTTTAATGGTTTTTTGTAAAGTAAATAGTAAATTTACTTTATAGTTCGATCAATTGTTTTTTGTAAAGTAATATTTAAAAAATTATTCGATATATTATTATTATTCGAATATTTAATCGAATATTTTGTTTTGATTTAAAATATTTTTTTTAAATCATTCTTTGGATAAATCGATTAATTGTTTTTTGTAAAGCACTGCTTAAAAAGTTATTCGATTTATTATTATTCGAATATTTAATCGAATATTTCTTTTTGATTTAAAATGTTTTTCTTTTAATTATTCTTTGGATAAATCGATCAATGATTTTTATAAATATGTATTTAATATTTTTTTTTTGCAAACCACTATTTAAGTATTTATTCGAATAGTTTTAATCGAATATTTTTATTCAAATGTTAAAATTTAAACGACAATTTAATATATAAAATTTGTTAAGAATATTACATATATAATTAGGTACATACTTCATAGTTGTATCTTTAGCATTAGAAACCCTACGGATGCAAAAATAACTGGGATAAAGAATCGATAAGTTGTCGTAAAACTTCTCATTTTACTTATTAAATAACTTCTTCGCAAATAACAACAAGAAGAAAACGATTCCTGTGATATTCTGATCCGCTGTCCTTCAATGAGTGTCTGCAATCACTTCGTTCTTCGCTCTGGCGAAATTGTTTTGTGTTCGTTATTATTGTGATCGGAAAAACGTATTAAATGCTGCAAACGTCAAGTATATCGTTTATTTGTAATTTTCGGAGCCAGTGGTGGGCAAACTAAAAGCAGTCTTTGTTTTATGGAAGTCTACACACAACACGCAGTTATTGTACAATAATGTTTTTGATCACGTATAAAGTTTCCTTAGGAAATACATAATAAATTAATTGCACAGCAAGTTCTGGCAATCATTTATTACGAATATTTGGCCTCCAATATTGAACCTTTTTGACTCTCTCACTCAACGCCATTAAAAACCGGAGAAGTTCCCTCAAAAAAATCGAAATTGCTAAACGTTTTGCCTACAGATATTTAGCATTAACATCTTAAATTTGTTATTCAAATTATTCGTATTGTTTTCAAAATAATTATATTAATCTTCTGTTGTCCTTCCCTGGTGAAAAGTCAACAGTTAAAGCAGACACTCATCGTTATTGCCGTCAGCATCAGCATCAGCATCATCATCACCAGCATCGTCATCCGCCGACTGCAAAAATGTTTGAAGAACGAAAACCAAAACAAGTGATTAAAAGAAACCAACAAGTCAAAGTTCAGGGAACACAACTGCAATATTTACATCAGTTTACATTTAGACCACACAGAGTTGCCATGTACTTTTACGCTAGTAGAATCAAGATATGGCAAAGACTAGTGCGCAAAGGAATTTATAATCACCCGAATGAACATTAACAATATAAAAGTTGGCGAAAAGGTGAAACAAAAAATTTATAAAGAAAACAAAAACCTTTTTTCGATCAAGAGCCACATTGTCTGCCATAAAAATTTGTCTGCAATATTGTTAACATTTTGTTTGTTTCAATTAACATATTTCATTGAAAGAATATTATTTTGCTTTCAATATTTTATGAGTCAGGTGAAAAAAAAAAAAATATTGAATGCGCCCAAATCCTTTGCAGGTCTGCAATTATTACATCCTCGAATAAAAATTTTTCTTTTTTATGTATAAAAAATTCGATAAAAAATAAATAAAAAAGAGAAGTGGAGGAAAATAAGCAAAAAAGGTTTTCTTAGGCCTTTAAATAGGTAACAATTGCTGGTTTCGAATCGTTCATCCAGCCAGTGTTCAACAACGAAAACTCCCATCCAAAAACTACCTTAATACAAGTCATTGGAGGCGCAACGTGATTAATCAAGCCCGAACTGGCTGAATGAGGACATTAATTCTCTGCAATTTGCAGGACTGTTGCCATTCCGTGTAATTAATAGTATATTAATTTTTTTAATTATTGTCTTTATTTATTTGCTTAAAAACGATTAACAAATATATAAGAGTTGCTAAATTGTTACAGAGGCCGTAAACGGGTTAAGCAGCCAAACGTCATATTTATTTTTTTCTAAACAAACCTGGCAACCCTTTTCCCGCAATTTATGTAACATATAATTTTAGTTGAAATTTCAACAGATATTCTTGAAAAGATATTTCCTTCAATCAAAAGAATAACAAAAATAATTTATTGCATTTTTTGACTCTGGGAATATTTAATTTTTCTCACCATTGCCGCAACGCCAACAAATAACAAACAACAAAGAAGCAAGACAATTGCAGCAGCAACAACAACAACTGCAACTACAACTACAACTACAACAAGAAGAACAACTACAACAGCAGTAATTGAGTTTAGTGGAGGATTAACACTTCCAGACATTTATAAAGTATTCTTACAAAATATACATAAATAAACTTGCACAAGTCGTTAAAGTTTCCTGCAGACAGCACCGAAAACTTGCGAATAAATTCAAATACTTGCAAACGATGGTATTTTTGAAAGCATCGCCCGGTTCAGGCAGACAAGCAACAACAACAATGCGCGCATTAATTGTTAGTGTTGCGTAATATGGAAATTATTTTATTGGCGCTGACCTCAACAGTTCGTTATCACCGCCATCGGATGAGAAAATTGCGTCTGGTGTCAAGTGCTTTGTAAACATATGAGAAGGGATGGAAAAATATGCAGAGGGGGCATAATTATACGATTGATCGGACCTCAAACATCGTTACAAATAATTACCGCATACAGATATTAAGTCGGCTGGCAGGTTGTACGTTTACAGCTAAAGTGTTTGTAACGATGTTTGATCAAATGTTTGACAAGCAACAACAACAATGCGCCCATTAATTGTTAGTGTTGCGTAATATGGAAATTATTTTATTGGCGCTGACCTCAACAGTTCGTTATCACCGCCATCGGATGAGAAAATTGCGTCTGGTGTCAAGTGCTTTGTAAACATATGAGAAGGGATGGAAAAATATGCAGATGGGGCATAATTATACGATTGATCGGACCTCAAACATCGTTACAAATAATTACCGCATACAGATATTAAGTCGGCTGGCAGGTTGTACGTTTACAGCCAAAGTGTTTATAACGATGTTTGATCAAATGTTTGACCGGATGTCAAACATCGTTACAAACACTGTAAACGCACATCGAATTAATATCTGTATGTGGTAATTATTTTAGTTATATATTGCGGTGGCCGCACAGATATTCCCCTAAGGATACGCCTCCTCGAAAGGACTGTCATTTACTCGGTCTGTTATGCCCAATCGTCCAGCATGGATATAGCGTTTAACACCATGTGCAAATAATAAAATCAGTTCATCAAAATGCAGGTATTTCGACCCTACCAGTGTGGTAAATAAAAATAAAATGAATATCTGTTAAAGGCATCGCCGTTGCTCACAGCAGTACACAGGGGCATACGAGGCATGTGCAAACTAGAACGTGACATCAACTGTATGTAGTTACTACACATTCTTACAAAATTAAAACTTCCGGCAGTTGAAAGTAAATCATTATAGAAACTGATCCGAATTTTTATGCCGCTGCCTGAGACGATACTGGCCTATAAGAAATCGAAGATATGGATTTTTATGCTATAGAAATCAACGGCATGCGGATGTTGCAAGTTTCAGAAATCTTTATTTCTGAGGCAACTTTCTTGAATTGCCGTCCAAAAATATTTCCTAAACTTCAAAATTAGAAATTTGTAAATGTTGTCTTCTTTGGCCGACAGTGTTCAAACCGAGTTCACGAGAGGGAAATAAATCAATCCAACATTTATGTAACTTTCAAGTTTCACACACACACACACACATTCAACTGCTCTTGCAATTCGAAACTTTACGTGCCGCCACGACTGTTGCTACAAAATACACCTTCAACTTGAACTCTAAATAACGTTGAATAAATGAGGCGTTTGGCTGCCGTCATCGTTTTTTTAATTATCGTGCAACATTTACTCAATTCACAAGCTGTTCTACGTGGCTTCAAATGAAATTGCTTGCGACAGGCATATTCTTTCAGTTTTCAGAAAATTTCACTAATATTGTGGGCAAAATTTGAAATCCCAAAAACGGTATATGATTGCACAAATACTATAAACAATTATTCAGTTCACGGCTGACTGCACATCCCTACATACATATTTATGTTGGTGTAATTAGGAATTGCTGGGAGGGTACCTAAATCGGGTGATAGGACCAAAATCTTGTTCATTTTAAGCGAATCCCAATAAAATGGGATGATGATGGAGGGGAGACTCATTAAGAGGGCATGACTCACCCAGCCCTCGTTTTCCGCCTCAACAAAATTATGTTTCTTCTTTTGGCGCTACAGTCCGTGGTGAACCTGTTTACAGAACTTTTTTTCCGAACAACCTAAAACACACTGAACAAAATGAAAAAAATCTGTTCGTCCTGTTTATGGCCACCTAAAACTACTCGCGCACCCAAAAATGTGACTTGTGAATTGAATAATTGTTTTACAACTTCTATTCATTATATTTTTTTCTATAATTTTTTTAAGAAGCGGAAGTTCAAGGCGTTCACTCAATTGAAACGTGTAAGAAGTTGCAAGTTTTTACCCGTTTTTCATTCAATTTTATTACAGAATTTCCAGATGGCGTAACGTGCGCGAGTGCAGGCAAAAACATGCATCTGCATGCGAATAGATTTCAGCTTTAATGGTTTAGAAAACATTTAAAGATTTGTGAAGTAAATAAAAATCAAATTGTCGCTCAGGCCAGAATCTCTAGTTGGACAGTGGAAAGTGAGGCAGGCTGATGGCATAGAAACACAGACAGATTGGCCACCTCACGTGGGTCAACTATATAAGCGATGCTTTACGGAAGACGGAAAGGAGTGTGAAGAGGGCGGTGAGAGGAAAAAGTTATAATTTCATACATACAAGGATAAGGAACGATGGACACGCAATATGGCTTTCTATGCCCCTTACAAAGGAAATAGCAGCCTTCAGATTTATTGTTGATGTGTCTGAAGGGAAACGGCAGCGGTGGCCCCAATATCTGACACAACGATTTTCCAGTTTGTGCTAAAATCGACTCAATCAATTGGAAGGCAGCCTGTGTCCCAGCTGTCAGTTCGAGTGACTTTTGACCACCAGTTTGAGTTCTCAATTTGTTCGTTAACAGCTGCCTCTATATGTCCGTATTCGAACAATCTTTTAACTGATTCATCGTTTTCCATTCTTGACAATGAACAACATTTTCCGTGTACAAAATTCAACTGTTCTCAGACTTTGCAGATTATGCTCCGTTTTTGCTGGCTTTTCCCAAAAAGGCCAGTCAGATTTTCGTCATATTCTTTGGATTATATTTTCCCAAGTGCTGCAGCGGCCAGAAGCCACAAGCGAACGATTAAAATCTTGGCGTTGAGAAATTTCTCAAAAGTACGTCTGCGCTGCACTTAAAAAGTTATTAATTTTATTGCGTTTTTCCCCAGCCGACATTCAGTTGGACAGTTGTTGGCAAAATGAAATTAAAAAAAAAATGAAAAATAACAACCCCAGCAGATAAATAAATATTATGATGGAACGAGAAATAATAAATGATGATGGTTGGCGAATGCTTTAAGCGCAACATATCGGGCGGCCGGGTTCGCGTCTCTCTTCTATAAATTTCTAAAAACGTGTTTGAAAGTTTAAAAGTGAATTAAGTAGAGAACAGAAATGTTGGGCCGTTTAAATATAGAAAAATATGTGGGTTTTTGTTTTTCTTTTATTTTAATTTGTCCATTTCGTTGGCGTGATTTGTTAAGTTGGAGCTCTTTACGCGGCTGCTGAGCTTGTGCCATTTTTTTTATCATAAAGTTCTTTAACCCTGACATTAGATTTTGCAGAAATCCCAACATCTGATTACAGAATTTCGATATTTTCTCTTTCGTTGTTGTGTTTTCCTTCGTCTTTCGCAACAAACATCATTTCGATGCAATTTCAGAAACTTTGTATTAATTTAAGTTTAAAAAGTTAAATAAATAAATACAATAAAAACAAAATGAAAAAAAAAACAAATCGAATCAAAGTTTCTTATTTCGCTTGGTTTGGTTTTCGGTTCGATTTGGGTTGGCAGCCTGTCAGTTCGTATCTTGAAAAAATTGTGCTTTTAACATGTTCTGGTGTTTTTGTGTCTATTTGTGTTTTTTGTTGGAGTCTCTGGTTTTTTTTATCTATTTATATTTATTTTTGGTTTGTGTCTTTTTCTACTTCTTAATCAAAGATTTTGTAATCTGTATAATGTTTTTTGGTTTTTTTTTTTTTTTTGGTTTTTGTTTCGTTTGTGGTTTTAAAATTAATTACAGCACCAGCATTAGTTTTCAAGACACAACTCGGATACGATTCTTTATTAAGCTTTCAGCTCTTTTTGCTTCTATGTTTCTTTCTTTTAATGTGTGTGTGTGTGTGTGTGTGTGTGTGTGTGTTTGGACTCAGCACATGACAAATGAATTTTGCTAAATTGCAGTTTTTATTTGATTTCAAAATTAATGTTTAACTTTCTTGGCTCAACATTAATAAACACGAGATACGACATTCTTCAATTTGTTCACAAAAGCGCAAAAAAAATAGATTCAAGTTATAAAAAAGGAGGTATTGCAATGAAATGATTAATGCAATCGCAGAAAAGTTTTGTTAGTACAAAATTAAGGAAGAGTTTCAACGTTAAAGCCGCCTTAAGGCCTTAATTCAGAAGGAGAGTTTTGCAGCGAAAGTAAAACCGCATAAACACAAATAAATTTCTATTTCACCATCTTCCAGGAAACGTTGGCGCAGTCGCTTCAACTTGACCCAAAGCAGGCACTAAAATCAGCAATTTTACTAGCAGTCGAATATAAATTAAATGTTTATAGCAGGAGGCTCTCCTGAAAGTTTATAAAATATCTACTAAAATTTAGAACATTTTTCTCAACAATGAGCCCAAAATCGGTCAAATTGAGGCGACGACACCGCATTACGGCCTGCTGTTTTAAGTGTCACGGGAACTCCAACGGCAATAATTTCTCAAGACTTCAAAACACCCCGAAAATATAAGAATTGTTTTCTTTTTGCAATTGAAAAAATTATTAAATATGAAAACAAAATAAGCAAAATAACATGAAGAAAGGATTTCCATGATTTTTGAAAAATATGATTAGAACATGTGTCTGCTTAAAGGCGACTGAATATTAAGGCCGGGGGCTAATGAAAGTGAAATAGAATAAATTACAGAAACTCACACACCCAAAAGGCCTCCACATTTCACTGTTTGTTTCGCAGTTACTCGTTTTACAAGGACTCAATATTTCTCGTTTTATGTACAATTAGCATCGTGCGTTTTGGTGGGACCAGCCTTTACAAGCGCAAACAAAGTTACACACGTTTTCACAAATCCTAAATTATTAGCACACAAATCAGCCGTTTAGGACCCTTCTTATGTGTTGGGAAATAATTTAAGAACCGCTTTTATTACATATTCTAAATTCGACAGCTGGTAAAACAGAGTAAATGGCTCAGATTTTGTAAAAGGGCAATAAGTGCCAAAATATTTTCAGGCTTTAACTAATTTCGTTATGAATTTAATGCCATTGAGATATAATGCAGCTGTTGCTGCAGGGACATTTGCACGGCCAAACTTAATTAAAACTAATTTGACTTTATAGCAACAATTTTGTCTAATTAATTAGATTAATCAGACAACGATAAGTTTTTAATGTCCAAAAAAACATATTAACGAATATAATTAAATAAAACGTGTTATTTTTATTGCGCGGAACTATTCTGGGAACAGCCTGAAGTTTCTCACAAAAATTGATTTTATGGTAAAATTGAAGCATAAATTTTGTCATGTCTGATTTATATTATAAACCTTTTGTTAGAGTTCCGTTTTTCACTGAAGTACAAATAAAACAACAAAAATATTCCTTTTTTGGCCACTTTAGCCGATTTAAAAAGAACTCAAGTGGAGGAGCGATGGAGTAAGAACAAACTGGTTCATCATCATTTGGGAATTGATTCGCCTACAATTCGGCGATATGAGGGCATTCGTAAAATAGATGCTGTCTACAGATCCACATGGAATCACACGTACATCAATGCACCGCGTGTTTAGTAGTCGACACCCTCGCATCTTAAATCATTACCCTCTTCTTAACCCTCACAATTAAACCAAAACCCCAAATTGCCTACACGATTTCACATCATAAATATTTCAGCCGTCAAAAATTCAAATGTTAATTGAAATTTGAACGCGATAAAACTATTTATTAATTAATATTTTTAACATATTAAAGTATGAAGATTATTTTACTTGCGTCTTTTGATTGTCCATTTCAGAAGAAATATATTTTCAACAAATTAAAACATTTGTTTAACGCACAATAATTAATATACAAATGTTTAAATTTAAAATTCACAAAAAAACGGCTCATTAAAAACAAGTTTGGTGCCTAAGTCTTTTGTTTTCGTACAAGCCGAAAGATCGAACAGTCAATAACCGCATTTAACACAAAGTTAGTGTTAATCAACAACAACAAATAACAACAAATAAATTTAATAAAAACAAAACAAAAACGTTACAACAACGTCATTGTAAAAAATAATTTAGCCAAAATATTTAATTAACAAAAATTTTTCTAGCCAGAAAAACCAACACGTTCAGCTGGATGCAAGTACAAGCAACAGACTCAATTGAAACTACTTATATGTGCGTATGTATGTATGTATGTAAATAAAATGAAAAATGCAATTAAAAAGCCATTTCAACTCTTTAACATTCAAATTTGATTTGAAATGTTGCAGTACAAACGAATCGCAAAAACCCAAAAACTTGCCAATTGGCAGCGTGTTGAAAGCCACAAACATAAATATAAAGCAAAACTATTTGCATATTGAATAAAGTTTGATGCATCTCCGAGGTAAAACGAAACCAAACCATTGAAATGAGAAATTAACGAACGGTCTCTAATTAAGTGTTTTTTTTACGCTTTGAATCGCATTAAACCACACGGACAACACACGAGTACGAACTGAAGTGAATTAAATCCACGTTCGCTAAACACTCAAACATGCCGAACTAATGACAATTAAAACGGCCAAATAAAACTGTTTAAATACATATTTATAAACAGTTGGTTTATTGTTTATTGTGTATCGTTGAAATCGATTCGCTTCTGGTATTGAAATTTATGATTTGAGTCTTACATGCGGCCAGCATTTCGCCGAAGCGCTTTATTTGCTTAACTGTTATCTGTTAAGACTATCAAATGGACTTCGTTTTATGTGTTTTAACATATTTTTTTTACGATTTGGTCTTTTCAATCGAGTGAATACACAAAAAGTCAAAACAGTGTCTCATTTGCCTACAAAACTATTGATTTATGCAGTTTCACTTTTGGGTAATTAACAGCTTAATTTTAACATAAATTTCTACAATAATTATTTATTAATTATGGAACCTTCTGCCACCAAACTTAAGTCCTAAAGTAGCAGAAGTCTGGTAATATTTATATATATATATATATAATACAGTGCCTCGATGCACGAGCTGGTGGAGTATTCGACCAACAGGGCAGAGATCGTAGGTTCGATTCCTACCAAAGACTTTGTATTGTGCCAGGTATTCGCAGCAGCTAAACTCTGGCATACCCATCCCTGCAATATAGAATAAAAACCAACAAATAGCGAAACGCTATCCCGTCGCGTCCTGCTCCTCGCCAACCCAGTTCTGGTGCAATGCACTGCATGTATAGGGGCCCAACTCTCAATACTGGTCCCAAAAATAAAACAATAACAAATACAACACTAATAATTCCAATTGCGACCACATATATATTTTGAAACGAATACAAAACCGTGAGTCAAGCCCAGGCCTTTCGTGCCCGCAAATCATTTTAGTAGATTGTGAGCGATTTAAATCAAACTCTTACAATTTCTTAAAGTTTGGCCAAATTTTGGACAGTGTCGCGCATTTAAGGACATTTTCATAAACCTGCAATATTTTTGTTCTTTAATTATTGCACAACGTTTAAATATTTTCTAAAACATGTTTCGCTGTTTTTTTTTTTGGCTTCAGTATGAAAAGTTCCACTGTAAAAAATAAATTATGCTAAAGTAAAGGATGAAGGATGCATTTAGCAGATAATAATAATATTATATAACTGCATATTCGGTTGTAGCAACCAAATGGCAGATTAATAATGACAACACGGTTGAGCGTAATAGAAACAAAGTTATTGGCTGCAACCATAATCTAGTCGATTAATAAAATAATATGATAATAATGTGGCTCAGATACAGAATAAGTAAATGTTGTTGGTCGCATAAAATATCCAGTTACGCGGCATTATGTTTTTGGAAAGTGTTTGTCTTTCCATATATTCAGGCAGGTGAAGAATTTCCACCGATTTTAAAAGTAAATCGTTGTTCAAAATCGACGAGGTGATGATGAATTTTTGACGATTTCATTGTCCATGTTTTGCTTCAATCAGCACAATTCAAACATAAAAACACAAGTTCTGGTGTCGGACGTTTGAGAAATTAACAATAAATAAACAAACAAAAAAAGATTTAAACATTTTGTAATAAAGGAATTTCAAATTTGTTTCCAGCCACTTGTGTCTTGTATTGGCGGTCCATTTCTATACAATTCTGTAATCAAATCTGTCCACCTCTTGTAAAAGCCCTGATGATATCAAGATGGTTTTCCATAAACTGCATTAAGGCCTCTCAAAGGACTTTCTGCTTTTTTTGGCAAATTTTATTTTTTAGATATTTGTTGTGCTGCTGGGCTTTTCGTTAAAGTGAAAAGGGCCGGCTGACATTATCGAAATGCGTGACATCGTCCTTTTTTTAATAAAAAAAAAAAAAGAAATATGAATTCTCAACACATCACATCGTTTTGTCGATGTTAAAAAGTTTCGGCGACATCAATGATCTGCATCACAACTCCTGATTATTGCTGGACATCGTCTATATTTTATAACTCTATTGATGTTGTGAAATTATTTTAGTTGGTTTCCTTTTTTTTGAGTAAATCTCAGGGAGTCCTTAACTATTTTTTAGAACATTCCCCAACCCCACCCCACCCCCCCTCCTACTGGTAACGTCGTCCCTGGGCGTAAAAATTATATTAATTCTTAAAGCGATGGAAGGATGTGAAGGTCGTTTCATTGTCGTTACGTTTTGGTCATATTTCTCGTTGCAGGAGTCGTCAGCGCAGTCACGATAATATGACCGCCCAACAACAATCGAATGTCATTGATGGCTCCTTCGTTATTGTCTTAGGTCTGGAATACGAACAAGTGAAGTGTCTATTAGGGTTAGTAGAAGCAATGACTTTTTTCTGGCCACTGGTCGTGTCGTGTTTCGACTACGACTCGTGGGGAAAAGCAGCGATTCACTGCGGCCTTGTGACAGTGATCGTCAAGAAACTACAGCCAAAAAGTAATTGAAATCAAAGTAGTAAGAAATTTAAGAATTACCTGTTGAAAACGATGTGATCGAAGTCCGATTAAATGCTACGACACACTTTTATCCGTAATTTTTGCGAGTTTCAATTAAACAGCGAATCACCACAAAATGTTCATATGAATATTTTCGATTTTCGATTTTCGATTTTCTAGTTGAATGTTGGGGCTAAAATCATTTACTTTTTGCTGATGTGATGAAAACGTTTAAACGTAATAATTCTATGGTGTAAAGTTGAAGCAAACAAATACAATAAAATTCTAAAATTCTGCTCTTTAATATTTTCACAAACTAAAGCAACAAAAACACAAAAATATTAAATTCACTTTCGGAAGACACACGGACAACAGAACACAACAAAACAAAAGAACACAATTCAAATGAAATTTAACTGAAAAGGTTTGATTAGACAGACATCAATTCTAAATAAATTTTGTATTTTTTCTTTGGACATAAAAATAGTTTTCACTGATTTCTCGGGTTGGAGCAGAAAGAGCAGCAACAGCAGCCCGGCCGAAGGGAACACAAAAGTAAATTTTTAAAGCAAAACAAAACTTGTTGGGGCAGGCAGTTGCTGTTGTTGCCAGCTTTTGTTTTATTAATTCTAGTAAATAATTATTAAAAGGCATTAGCGGCAGTAGTGGCAGTGACGGCAGTGACGGCAGTGAGGTGCTGGTGACAGTGCGGATAACGACAACAGCATTAATAACTGCCAGTCAAGTGCCTTGGTATGCCCGTGTGTGTTGCATGTATGTGTGTGTGTGTGTGTGCGTGTGTGAGTGTTTGCTAAAAATTGTCATGTGCATCCGTAAGATACATTTCACAAGGCACAAGGTTTCGGTCGTTGTTTGTAAATGCAGTCAGTCACTTGAAGAAATGAGGGTATTGTTTTACTTTTTTTCTTTCGTTGTTAATTTGTTGTTGGTTTTTTTTTTTTTTTTTACTTTTTTCTGATGCGTTTCAAGTTATTTTATTTGTTTCTTTTTTCTTTTTTTTTTAATATGTATTAAAGCTTCACTTTTCTAGTTTTTGTTCAAAACATATTTTTTATGAGTTTTCTTTTGACTTTTTTTTTACTTGCAACAACAGCAGTTTTCAAGGCTGTTGATTGTTTGTTTTTTTTCTATATTATTTTATAAATAATAAAAAAATTCACACAAAAGAAAATATTTAGAAACTTTTCGTTTCCAAGTTAATTTTAATTAAAATGTGGATTTAATTAAGTTTTTTTTCTTTAAAAAATTAAGAAAAATATTTAGATTACTTGTAATTAAGTGATTTCGGCTTCTTGTCAAAAAGTAATTGAAACAATAACAAAACTTTGTTGTCATCAGCTGAATATGGAAAGGAATTACAGACGCGCACGCAAAACAAAACTGACTGAATAAAAATACACCTTCCGTAGTCGTTTGCAAAAGCTCAACTGATTTGTTGTTTGTCTAGTCTGTGGAGTCGTCACAATCAAGCTGGGCCAAAGCGAAAAAGCAAAACACACAGCGGCAAGAAACAACAACTCGAGCAAAAAAGCAAACAAAACACAAACTACTAACAGAAAAGAAGCAGAATAATTCAGCAAACCACCGAACCAACCAACCAGCCAACCAACCAGCCAACCAACCATCCGTCCAAACATCCATCCATCCATCTATCCAACTAACTGGTTTTATGGCTTTGGCGAAATTCGCATCTGTTTTCTATGGTGCTTAGGGTCTTGTGTGCCTAAACGGACCAATTCGTTTCGTACGGAGTCGTGTTGGTGCTGTCTGCTCCGCTGCCATTATTCTACTCATTGTATTCGTAACAGCTCCCTCTGCTGCCAGTTTGAGCCAATATTGTTTTGCTTCTTTTTTAGATGGTTTTTTGCTCTCTAAGTGCTCGTAGCACAGAATAGTGTTTTGCGGGCCGTAATTGTGCCAGCATTTATTCTCTGTTGAGTTTTATTTTGCGTTTGCTGGCCGCAGGTGTGGCCACACCGGCTGGCAGCGTTCATTTGCACTTTTCCATGAGCTACAAATCTCCTCTTGTTTTTGGGAAAACTATTCACAACTACGCATAATTTTCGCTTGTCTGTCACGATTCTTATGCAAATATTATTTTGTAACTGTTTTCTGCTTTCAGAACGTATAAAAAACTTAAAAGCTAAAATCTTTGTGCAGAAAGACAACAAAAAAATTTTGTTTGATTTTAAATTTGCTACGGTTTTGCTATTGAGTTGGCAGCACTGCTGTATGTGGTAGCCCATCGAACAGCTGATAATACCGGCTGTGATTAGTTTGCGATGCTGATGAGCAGACGAAAAATAAATAGAAATATTAACAATTGAAAAAATTGGTTGCATTTTAGAACTTCGTGCTTTTTGTGATTACAATAAAGAATCACCGCACATATACTTTTAATGAGAATGTGCCAGCCGTAAGACGCCGAACTGAATAAACCGCTTTGAAGCAGAGCCGCACTAATCAATACGGCCACGATTTCAGCAAATGCGAAATATTCTTACATTTGCGATTAGGATCTGGTGTAATAAAACTTGCCGAAGAATTTGAGCCAAACGAGTCTGGTAAATGTTACGAATGCGACCAGTGGACCAAGGCCCAAATTGATATATATCTTGATTTGCGATGCAAAATTTTGTTCAACGAAGTGAGAAGAAGAATTGGCCAAATCGTTGCATTTGGCCTGTAGAAAACAAACAAGTTCAATCCAAAAAATATTACATCCACCGAAAATTACTGTCAGAAGAACCGGCGGAGACTGTCATCGTTGTACAGCACAAAACAGCTCTCATAGGGCAGCAACAAGACGCAGCCGCATTTAAAAATTAATTCTACAATTCCACTTGCTGCAAAAAACTGTCACGTAATGATCTCGGAAAAATGCAACCCAAAAAACAGGTGTTCAGGGGCTTGAGCGTTTGTATAATTTTATTTAGTTCTCACAAAAAAAAATATCCTTAAATTATTTTATTGTAAATGGAATAGACTAAATCTTGATTTTGTTTTCCCCCCCCTTAAATATGAAATATTATATTTTTATAAATTATAGTTTTTATATAGATTTTATATCAATTTTTATATGTTTAACATACAACAAGTGTGATTAATTTTGCTTATTATCTGAATATGAAACATCTATTTCGTTATAGTAAGAAAGAAATAAGCAAAATATGTGACTATTTAATTCCTTAATTTATGCCGGCTTTTTCGTTTTACGAATACAAAACTTTTACTTTTCTTTGTGCTTGAAATCGTGTGTAAATTTTATTGCGATTGCCAACATTTCGCTGCAACTTTTACATTTATCAAGCAACTTCGATTGTTGCTCTGTTTTGGCGCATTAGCGCAACTTCTGCGGCGATGGCTTTAGTGCCTAAAACTATGGAATTTTACCGTGCAATTACAATAATAACGTATTCCGTGAAGCGATGAAAAATGGGAATAATCAAGATTTTGGTCTGGCAACTCTGACAGTCGTAATCCTTTTATTGCCGTCGTTAAGCGAATGTTTGTAGTTCGCAGTAATAAGCGGGAAAACAGAACAAAAAGTTTCAACTGAAGGTTTGTTTATGCTCCTTTTTTGTTTGTGTTGTTGTTGTACCAGTTATAGATACTGGTATTTTGGCTTCCAGCCTGCGACTGTATTAACTTGGCTGGCTGGCTGTTTTTTTCTTCTTCTTTTTCTTCGTGTTTTGTGTTTGCTGTGGTTTTCCGCTCTCGCCACAATTGAGAGAGACGGTGAGAGCAACGCGTTGCCTGCATGCGTTGAGTTTGTCTGAGCTGTTCTATTTCCTGCAGCGCTCTCAATCTCTTTACTATTCACCACGGAAATCTGGTGAGTTTAAAGATGTAATAGATGTTTTCAAAAAGAAACATTTTAATCAGTTACTTTTTTAAGCGATTTATGTTTTTTTTTTTTTGTTCGTCTTCTAAATTGTGTAGTTTGAGGTTGTTTTTTTTTTTTTGAAGTTTTAACGTTCAAGAAGTCGGGGTTTTTACAAAAACTATTCCAGCTCAAGGTCTGTCACTAAATATTGTGGGTTTTAGCAGAGAAAATTATTTATTTATTTTTCGTACAGTCGGAGTATTTGCAAAACTTATAAGAAACACTCAAAATATTATTCATCAGGTGGCTTTAACAGAAAACAAGAATTAAGTCCGTATATTGTCCGTACTCACCCCCGGTTGTCTTTTCTCTTGTCCAGAACAATTATAAGACTTTGAAAAATAGACTTAGCGGGTGTGTGTGTGTGTGTGTGTGTGTGTGTGTGTGTGTAAGAAATTTCTTAGGAATATTTTCAAAATTAGTGATTTCAAAATAGAGCTAAAAAAATGTTAGGTTTTTGTTCCTCTGCAGTTTGTTGACAACAATCACGGCGCAGGGCCAAAAAAAACAATTATGGAGCGTTAATATAAAAAAAAGTATCTGCAATTAAAATATATATGTGTGAATAAAACACCTGTACAACACCTGGAGCCGAACTTAACGATACAAAAAGTAATAAGAAACATAAAAGGTCAGCAAATAAAAGAAAGCCCGGGTCAGCATTGGGTGGCCTAAATTAAACATGGCACGCCCCACAAATATCACAAAGACCAAGTTCGGCAAATGCAATGTTTGGGTAAAATTTTAACTGCTTTATGGAAAGCGAAACAAGACTATAGCACAGAGACTGCAAGTATTACTAAACAAGTGTCCTCGACTAATAGGTCGAATATTTTGGCCAAATAAAATCACAAGCACAGAACTCTGGAGGCTGACAAAAGGGGGAGCCAATAGTTTGGCAACTAACAAGAAGAACATGGAAATGCACTGGACTGGAGAGTATGTCCTCTCCGCCAACTTATTGCCGTCGTTAGCAGAGATGCCTTAAGGCAGGCGGCCCAAAAGGAACAATTTTAAATGAACTGCAGAAAATCAATGTGAAATTAATTTGTAATGACAGAATTAGTTGGCAGTAGACGGTGGAAGGCCTGTTTTCCCAAGTGCAGCAATTAAAGGAGAAAAGAACAATAGATTTGTCCGAACATTTGCCAACATGTAGCATGACTTTTCTGCAAGTGCATTTTTAATGCCAAACGTAAGTTTTTTTCTATAAAATTAACCTTCCGCTGAACCTTTTTGTTTTTTTTCTTTTGGAGGGGGTGTTTGTTGCAAACAGCATTTAGTCATTTATTAAAAGGCCGTCATTGTCACTTTTAATGAATTACCAACAACAAATGTCACCCGGTTATTTTTGTGCTCCCACCATTGACTCTCCAAGACAAATACGCCAATTCCAAAAGGCAAAAGAAGTCTTCCAGGGCCATGCAGGTTTACCGCCATTAACGTCGGTCTGCTGGGGCTTTATGAAATTTCAAAGTTTACAAAAGAATCTATTGATTTATAAGAAAATAAATCGAATTTTGACCTTTATCACATGTCTTCACACTTATTATTTTGTAAGTTGTTGTTTTTTTGTGTTGTTGTTCTTCCATTGCACATTAAGATGCCTTAGAAGTTCACGGTTTAGTGGTAAGAAAACAAACCGAAAAAAAGAAGGCCTTAAAGCCAACTCTGCTTGCAACACACACACCAACAGTGCTACGAGTGCTGAAGTATCGTTGCTAAATACTTGTAACCGAGTGAACACGTTGAACCGTGAGTGAGTGAGTAAGTGAGTAAGTGAGTAAGTGAGTGAGTGTAAGTGTGTGTTTTGCTGAAAGCTTAGACGTTACTTCAGTAACGAAAAATACGAAACAAACGCAAGTATTGACTATTTTAAGTTTTATTAAATAACAAACCGGTGTTTTTGTAACCAGTTGTCGTCTTTTCATTTTTTATCGGGTTTTTTTCCTCTAATTTTTCCTCTTTTTTTTTTTTGTTTGTTTCTTACTTAAATGTCCTCATCGCTGTGTCGCCGTCGCCGTTGTGGTGTATCTTAATTGTATTTTGCAGTTTTGTTTTAAAGTGCTCATCTCTTTTTAAAGACTTGATGGGTTTTTTTTTGTTTGTTTTGTTTTGTTTCGGATTTTAGTTCTTGCCATTAAAATGTTGTTCCTTAAGTATAAAATGTTTAAAGTTGGTTGTTCTTTAAGGCAGTCAGTCACAGCCAGAAAAGCAGCTGCTTTTAGAACTGCAGAATCAACAGGAACACAAGCGGCGGTCGCAGCATCTGCAGCTGCAGCTGCTGCGTACGACATTATCAGCAATAATGAAAACTGCAACAGCAACCACAACAAGAACAACAACAATATTTAGCTGTATATAATGGCAACAGCATGTTGTTCAACTTGTTAAAACTATTTGCCATTTTATGCCAACAACAACAACAACAACAACTACAATGGCAATGGCAACGGCAACGGCAACAATAGCATTAAGAAAAACAAAAAATGGCTAAATTTAGAATATAAACTATAGTTGTCGGTGTTGCTTCTTCCGATACGTGTTTCCTACACTCAAAAAATTACTTCCGTAACAACATAAAAACAGCTTTCAATCCATATTAGATATTTGAGCGGCACTCAACAATATTGAAACGATATCAGGGAATATATTAAAGGCGTTAAGAAACTAAATAACACCCGCACAGAAGTAACATTCGAAAGCAAAATCGCCAGTGAAGTGAACAGAAGCGAACAGACGCGAACAATTTTATACGAAATTCAGCGAGACCAACCTATTGGCTCCATTTTGCCCCCCTGGACAATTGCGAAACGAAGGGGAGGGGGTAAAATATCAGTCGCAAATCTTTTAATAGCCCTTTTTGGTAAAAACTTATGAGAGTATTTTTGAAAATTCTTCTTAATAACATATAAAATGTTTTGAAGTCCAACATTTTAAATTAATTTAAAAAATATTTTCAATTTTATTAATAATTTTCTTGAAATGATAATAAATCTGAAGCGTTAGCAACTGAAGACTACGAGTATATCACCTTATTTTTATTGCAATAATTAAAACAGATTTTATTTTGAAAAACAATCAAAGAAACCGATTTTTCGATAAATGTGACATTTTCGGAAATGATCTAAGAACTTTTTATAGAAATCATTGAAAAACCTGAGTACCTTTTTGACAACTCATTTGCCGGTTAATTTTCTCCCCAGCCCAAATAGACAGTTTAATTCTAATGCTATTCCAATATTTGTGACTTTAATTAGTGACACTTAAACACTCGCAAATTCGGCTAAAACTCTTCATAATTGGAGAAAATTTCGCATCATTTCCTTAAGTAAGACTTTTATTATTATTATTATTATTTATTTATTAATATAATACAATTATAATAATAAATGTTAAAGAGAAAAAAAAACAGTTCTAGCAGCAGACGCTTTCGACTTGGAATTAAAATTATTGTTAAATTAATTTTTGGAAGTTAATTTTCGATACATATTTATAGATAAGTTTGATGGTTAGTATTTGATGGATTGTTTAAGAGATCGGATGGTAGTATGGACCCAACGATGGAATATCTGATTGAGTTGTAACAGATGCATGCAGCTAAAATATCGTGGTACACGTTGCACCACATGGTGCTTCGCTTTGTTCAGAAATATGTCTATGGCAGAACTTGCAGTGTCCTAGTCTGAGGCGAACGAATAAATTGGTTTCCAGTCTTGTTACAGTTTTCGGGTATAACGCTTTTACTCGTAATGGATTGACGCTTTTATGATTGTGCTGATAGTGCGACCATTGTTGACGAGTTGGCTCATTGACGTAACCTGTTATATCTTTGCATAAGTCTGCTTTCAGTAAAGTTGAACATGTTATTAAGGGGCTTCCTCGCAACATCGGCATATTCATTGCCAAGTACACGAACGTGTGACGGAAAAGCTACCGAGGCTGTAAAAGTTCCTAAGTTCCGATACGCAATCAACAAAAGTCGCAATATCTCTCAAAAACTCAATCTTGAAACCCAACAAATACCTTTTAAGGCAGCAAAACAAGCTCCCTGGCTCCTGAAAAGATCATCATTCAACTCATGCCACAGTCTACAAACAGTTTGTTTCACCATTTAGCCGGTGAACGGAAATCAGATCACAAAACTTATATTCACCGATGGCTGCAAAACGAATAATTCAACATCGATCGCTATTGTCGAGGAAAATGGTAAACTTTTATATAAAGATTTACTCTGTAATTACTGTTCCCATTTTACCAATAAAGCTCTGGAACAGCTGTTTTATAACAGCTGGTTATAAAACTGGGCTGATTATAAAACCGTTATATGTACTGTCAGCCTGTCATCCATGTCATCTCACACGAGTCAATTCTTATAAACCAAATAAGGGTTGTCTGTATTCAACATGACAATAGAGTAAAAATCATTTAAGATTATCAAGACGGACAAAATATTCCATGAATTCTGCTATTGAATATGAAAGTTGAAGTTCTTTCCTTCCACTTCTTTTCCTCGAAGCTGTCATGTCGCACAATCGACACGTTACATTCATATTCCGATCACCCGGCCAATCAAGCATTTTCTGTAATAAATCAAACTCTGACTGGTCACAACGTTTAATCGCATTTGCAGTTCTTACTTCTTTATTCCACTGCAACGGTAATTATATTGTTAATTTGAAAAAAGTATTTATTGCACAAATTCTTAAACATAAAATAACTGCAAACACTTAATGGCAAAACCTTAGACCTCCAATTCAAAAACAATACGAATGAAATAAAATAAAAAATACTAGACATTTACAATTACAACACAAAAAAACAGAAAAACAGAAAAACAAAACCACTCAGAAACATGGCCGAGCCAAGCGTAAAAAGAGTAACAGGCTTCAACCCACATCGTCTAGTTGTTCAAATGGAAGTCTCCAGTTCGCAGCCGTCTGGGGCAATCCAAAAGCAATAACTCGTTAAAATCCAATTAGGCAAGTTCGGCCATAAAACATTTTGCCATAAACTACTGTTTAATAATCGTGCTGCTTCCTACAACTTCTAAGCCAGGATTTACAGCTTCACAAATACGAAATATAACAGCAACCGAAATCGTACAGTGAGTGTCATTGTTATCTGAGTCAGTCACAGGGAGCCGAATGTTTTCTGGCTAAAGGCTGTTCAACTACATACATTTTGCTTTAAAACTGCACTTCTAGGCCAATTGCATCGAATAACGTTCGCCATAATCACATCCGCATTACTTTTGTTATATTCTCAAGATGTTATTTTTTTCATTTAACAGGAAATGCAAGGATTTTCTAAAACTCATGACTGACTTTTCTCTACCTCATGGTGGAGTCACATGTCGAACCTTTACAAGGATAATAAGATATTTTCAATGTAGGGATAAATCAATGCTACACATTTGGCAACCTGTCACAGAACTGTTTCATAAATGTCAAATAAAAGGAGTCTTTGGAATGCATTTGGATGCAACTCATCCATTGAGACACCGAGATGCCGTTCTAGTATCGAGAGAGGAGTTCTAAAAGTGATGAAATGTCACCATAGAGAGCTGAGCAATAACGGAAACTGTATTTCCCAATTCTCTTGACGCCCTGACACAGAAGATTTATTATTCTCAGATGCTGATTCCCAAGAATTTGCAGGCAAAGCAGTTGCCTAAGGCATCTGCCTTATGGCCTTAACTGACGATGAACCAATCCCACCTCCAGCCACTGAGGTCACAACTTCTTGTAAAATATGGTCACGACACATAACGCAAAACCCTTGCTCGAGAGCTCGGGCTATCTCATCCCTTCTGGCCCTTAATCCCTAAACAGTTAAAGAAAGACTAAGCACCTGATTGGTCAGCTCGAAATCCTCAAGGAACGTCAGGCCGCAACCAACTCTCCTCTATAAATATTTAAAAAAAAAGGAAATTTAAAAAGCGCCAAGAAAAAAATTCATAGGCTGAATATTCTGTTGGAAAAGTATAAAATGGTCAAACTTCTGGGCACATAACGGTATGTCGCATAACTTTTCTTAAACGTAATTCTGTATTAAATGATTTTTGCAATTGCCGTTACAGGTCGTGTCCCTGTAACTGGTAGACGAACCGTTTTGTCGCAGCCCAACTTTTGCTTATGGCTCTGACCTGCCAAGCAACCAGTACTTTTGGATGAAAACACACAAAACTCCCATTGGCCAGTGTACTTTATATATGTACATGTATGAATTTTGTCACTAACGTGACAATGTTGCTTGGTTTTTGTTCAATAATTTAGTTATTGGTTTCTTGTCAAATTATCAAAAAAAAATCTTTCTCATCGTTGCCAACATAAATTGAAACAACGGAGACAAAAACGTAATTAGTTACAGTTATACACAGATGAATATGTCTCCTTCTTCTTCTTGCTGGCGAATATTCGATGATCTCCCACATAAAACAATGTTTTATTTTCACAGTGATTTAGTAAAAAAGGTCTTATCTGGTGAAGTTAATTATCGCTTTCTTGTTCTAATTATTGTGATATGATTTTTTTTCCAGCGGAAATTTTAAAATAATTTGCCCGAAGGTATCCTTGAAGACTTCATCAAACTAAGGCAAAGGGTCCCAATTAGACATATGTGGCTCGTTGCCTGCAATTTCGCTACGCTTTGGCCAGCTTATGAAACTCTCGCAGTATGATGACACGACAGCCGAGTCGTTGAAGCGGGGCATATATTTATATATACCTATAAGTATATAGGAGAAATATTGGCCCCAATTATAAGACATGCAGATGCATGGTAAGTGAGTGAACACTACATTAATCGAATTTTAAAAGACACTTGCCCACTAGTTCCAAACATTCTTACCGAGGGAAAGCAATGGAAATTTAGGAATGTTACCAGAACAGTCCCAAGACGGTGCTGGCGATAACCATGTAGACCTTCCAACATATAATTAAATAAAGACTATTTTTTGCAAAATAAGTTTCACTTGTCGTTTGATCAGGCAATATTTTGCACAAAACGAATCTAAAGTATCGACTATAAGATTTGTAGACCGATTCTCAAGGGTAACAACTTGTTCGAATTGCATTCGTTTGGACATGCAGATGCATGCTAAATGAGCGAACACTACATTAAGGGAATTTTAACAGACACTTGCCCATTCTTACCGAGAGAAGGCAATGGGAATGTAGGAATACTAGATACAAGAACAGTGCCAAGAAGAAAGTAGTTGATGCTGTCGGCAAAATGTTGAGTTCTAATACTTTTTGTTTTAGGCTCAAAAACAATCGGCGCATCACAGTGACTTTTTCCAACTTTATTGATATTTCTGCCTTGAAGGCGGATATAATAGGCAAACAAGTCGCTGCATAACGAAAGGGGTTTCTTCATGAGACGTACCTTATATGCAAAAACGGTTAAAATTTCTTATAAAAGTTAATTACTCAGATTACAGGGAAGTCGGTTCATCAAAATATATACATAAATTCGTTACTTCTGCCCTAAAAAAACATTGGAGATGCCAGCAATTCTATATTTTAGGTGAAAACAGCTTCATATTTCTGCTTCTTATGCCGTAAGAATGATGGACACGTCACAACAACTGGCCTAGATTGAAAAGTTTTATAAGAATCAAATATTTTATATCTTTCATGTATTAATTACAAAATTCTTTAAAAGTGTTAAAGTGTTTTGTTGGCTAAAGAACAGTTCGCTTTTCTGGCACGCGATTGGGACTGCTCTTTTAAATCGCACTTTTTTGGCGCTTGAGTCATTCTTTCGCTTTTCTCTTAACGCCTTCCATCGCAGAAAAAGTCTTTTGTTGAAGCCACCGCACAAAGAAGATTGACTCTTTTGAATGTGTTTTATTTGAATTGATTGCTGTTATTTATTGTCGAAACAATGTCTGCATGTTCGCAAGTAACTGCAACGATTCATTAAACGTGAACCCTTCGTTTCATTATCTATTTCCGTTCCATTAAGATGTCAACGCTTAAATTGAAGATTTCCAAGGAAAAGGCTTATTAGTCAATTGCTTTTTTTCAATGTTTTCTCTTAAAAGACTTTAAAACTGATCGTTTGATTTGGTAAATCTTTTTAAGTTGTTGCTTTTCATTTTTGCTTCACATATTACTTTTTTGCCAACTTAATAGCATTAAAGTACGTCCATTGATGATGATGGCAGGTAACGGTATGAGATGGCCATCGAGATTTATGTACTAAGTCTTGGGGAATCCCAAGAGGTTTAAATAACTCTTCTTTTAGTTGAAATGCTTGCAGCACTTTTTTATGTATTTATATGTATCACCCTGTTAAAATCGTAAAATACACGACGACACTTTTTGCATTGTTGAAAAAGCGCTTGATATTTTAAAATAGGACTAAAAAAGAAATTTCTTTTTCAAAATCATAAAACCAAAAGTGGCACTAAAGTTTCGCTTGGGTTTTATTTCATTAATGATGCCTCAGGTACTCGAGATAAGCCATTTTCATGTTGAGCCATCGATATGTACATCAGGATTAAAACTAAAAATCGATCTGCTTAAGTTTTTTGTGAATACTACTATTATTTTCATTATTTATTTTATATTTATATTAAATATTAATTGCATTTAATTTTTATAGTTCTAGATTAATGAATCAGTTTTTCGTTATTAATATTTTATTGGCAATAAAATTATTTTAATGAAAAAACTCGCAACATTTTTTATTCTTCCAAGTCTCGTATTCCAGAAATTTTCAAAATCATTAATCACTCCCACTGCTCTTCCCTAATAGAGATGCAACGGCACCTCAAGTGTATTGAAATGACTGACATGTTTAGTCATGCCGGTATATTCCAAGCTTTTACTGCTGGCTAATTGCCCTAAAGAGAATTATTAAGGTCGCAGGGTATTTGCTTTAGAAATAAGACTGGCCTAGTCAGGTTTAAGGTTCTTGCTATTCAGGCTGTGATTGAAACCTACACTGCGCCAAGAAAGCATTAGTAAGTTTGGATGAAAAAGGGGCAAATTATCTCATTTTCGGAGCGATACATGTTCTTCAAGGTACTATTGTCTGGCAGAGGCAAACCGTATAAAGTAAGAGTAGAAAGTTCTTAAAGGACTTTGGCTAACCATCTTATTTGCCCCAGTTTCTTTTTTGTCGGCAGAATTGCTCTAGTAAAAGCATTAGGTTGTACCATCTCTTTAGCACAAACTTAATTACGTTATGGAGGACCATCATGTACAAGAATTTGCCTCCTGTGTGTGCCGGGTAAATAAGGGACAAAAAAGCAATTAAGTGCCTGATGTGAGGAGCGCAGTTTCCTCTTTTTAATTTTGGAATTTTAGGTTGATCGCACATACCTTTCAACTTATTAATCATAAACCCGTGATAGATGAAGATTTCAGGTAAAAACACTGAATCCAATGCGCCGACAAACCAAAAATGGATATTAATTTTAGTAGTTTTTCTTAAACTACTAAAACATTTTGTATATTGTGGGATTTTTTTTTTAACATGAAAATGGAATTGTAGAATTTTTGAAACTAGAGAGACCAGCTGTTTCGTAGGCGCTACACTTCTCTACGAATTAATCGCAATTGTAAAGATATTCCGTTTTTCCACAGGCTATAGATTTATAAATATATCCACGAAAGAAATTATCGTTGGCCGAACACTGTAACATCTTTACAAATCTGTAGTCTTTCATTTTACAGCCACTCTTTTGTTTTTATTTTCTTTTCTTTTTTTTGCTCCTTTTTCTTGATTTGAATTCATTGCAGTTGCGTGAATAAACAAATTATGTCACTTCCTAAGAACTTCGAAAGATTTTCTTAAATTAAGTTGATGGTGGTCGTTTCGTAAATTTATGCATTCTCTGACAAAGAAAATCACTTCATATTTACTGTTATAAGCGACAACAAATAAGAACCTGTTGCTTTTGGCGTGCATTATGGCCAATAAAAATCACATCATCGAAATTAATTGCTGAAATAAATTTCGTCGTTTCAGACCTGTCCAAGTGCAAACTTTTGTTCTCATGCCTGAAGCAACAAGTTGACAGCTGGAATTTACACAACCGAAATAATTTTTAATTAAATGATTCACAAACACCAGCAATTAATTTCGATGTACAAAATAACTGATATTTGAGTCCATTAAATTCAAATTGATTTAATTATTACTTTTTCCCACACGACATGTTAAATTTAGTCGTAAGCTGCTGCTGTCAATCACCATCTATTACTAGACTACTGGCAAATTTTGGGCAAACTTTAGCTTTTAGTTTGTACTGGACAGACATTAAAAGCAGACAAGCAAAAAAATTGTTATAATAAAAACGGAAATAAGGGAATTGCGTGTATTGAAAGACTTGATAAATACTATGGCAACTCTGCACCATCCGTTTCAATAACTAAGAAGTGGCCTAATACTGTCCCTTGTGGTCGTACCAGCTCAGGCCGGCCAAACGGACTCATTACTCTAGAAATGGTTCACAAAAATGCATGGAATAATATTGGACCATCAGAGAATGAAAATACTTGAAGTCGCTTGAGGCTGTGACCATCTCAACTGGCCGACTACATTTACACGACTACGTTTACACGAATATCTAGAAGTGACCATGTGACCATGTGATCACTTCAAAGCAGTTTTGGCGATGTTCAAACGCAAACCGAACGCGTTATATAACCGTAAGCGAAACCTGGATCCATCACAATACAACAGAGATCAAAGTACAATCGAAACAGCAGGTTTCACCGCATAAACGCACACGAAGGACGGCCAAGGTGGGTCTGCCGGCCAACAATGGCCTAGAGTGGGGTAGAACAATCACTGCGGCGAATATCGTTCAGATTCGATATGGATTTCAAGCAAAACCGCCGACATTAGTCAAAAAAGAAAAGTGCTGTTCCATCAAGACAAATACACGAGTGTGCAATCATTATGGCAAAAATCCCCAAAAAGGGTGATGAATCACTGCCCCAAAGCTGACGCAATGGCTGGATCGTAAGAGATTTATTTGGAGAAAGAACGAAACACACGCCTATTTGGAGCACCTTGAGAAAACCTATTATTTGGAAGGAACAAAAATATTTTGAAAACGCTGGACTAAATATATTGATAAAAAAAATAAAGCGTGTATTTGCCGATTTTTTTAGAACTCAAGTAGACCTGTTTTAAGTCGAAGATGCTTTAATTAGGTGCCACATTAATACATTGGAAAATATTGCATATAATCACAAGTTTAAGCTTAAGTTTGTTGGCCCTGCAACGCCCAAAATAGGCGCTACTAAATATTTTAGTCTAAATTTGGGAACTTGTCACGACCTACCATGTCACATTCAACCGTTTTGAACAACCATTTTATACTACTAAAGTATAGCCTTGTTACCTGGAATGTGGTAGATACCAAAGAAGTTGAAATATTACCGGCCCAGGTCGTGATATCTGACAGCCGGAGAGAAAGTTCAGACATGACTGAAAAGTAAAATTCAAAATATATCAGTAACATAAAAAGGGTGAGACCACGTAATAAATTGCACGCAATTACAATCTACGAATTAAAGAAAGTAATATATGAAAACAATGTTGTCAACTCACTGTATTAATGCATATAATTATGCAGATGGCGCAAATACTTTTCATCGAACCGAATAAAATATCGCGTAATTAACGCCTGTTTGTTCAACATGTTCTGAATTCTCTTTGTTTTGTGGTTTTTAATCAAAATTTGCAGCAACACAAACAACTACAAATCAAGTTTGATCATGTTTGTAAGACAACCTGTGTTGTAATTGTTTTGTTATAATATTTGAAGTTAAAAGAATGTTAATATGAAGTGTGAATGATACATTCGAAAAATCGAAATCACGGCCGTAGTGTTGATAAGATTATTTCATACGCAGTTCATGTTATATTTAAATGATTTCATGTCAAAACAACTTCTCACTTAACGCCAATCACGGTTTTTAGAAGAAAAAGCTGTAAAAGCAACATCGTTCAATCTTAAGTGTTCAACCCCGGCCAAAAAGTAGCAAATACCTTGACCTGGACACTCTAGTCTGCCCCTCTTTTCAATCCTTTTCCAACTTAAATACTCTAAACGACTGTTGATTGTTGAACTAAATGCCTTCGCCATAAATTAGATATTAAGTTTTTTGCTTTAGTTGAGCACATTTTGCTCGTACGACTGCAAATGAAAGTGTCACGCTCGAAATGAGTGCCAACTGAGACAGCCGTGATTGACTTTTTACTGTCATGAATTTTTATGATGATCATCGTTATGGCAAAATAAAGCCTCTTTTGCTGGATTTTTTATGGTCATTAAGGTGTTGATTTCGTAATGGACGACACTACTAGCACCAACGTTAAGAACTTTAATGCTAAACAACAACAAAAACAAACCAGCAAATGCTTAAGCCATTTATTTCTTGCGTCTTTTTATTTTTTCTTCAATTTTTTTTTTCATTAATATTCACATGATTATTTCGAATTACGTTTTATGTTCATGAACGTTCAGAGTTGGGGAGCGTTTAAGAGTCAATATTTATTTATTTTCAGTTAAAAGTTGTTGTTGTGGTAGTGGTTGTTGTTGTTGCGCTCTTAAGACCCCTCCTGTCGCATTATGTTATGTAATGTTTTGCATAATGGCAGATCGATCATGGAAAGTGCAATAACCACCATGCCAAGCGATTATTATATAATGCAAAAGCAACAACAATTGCCCCAACAACAACAACCACAGCAAGTGAATTTGAATAGTAATTCTAATCAAACATTCTATCATTATTATAGCACCTTGTTGATCAATAATTGCCTTCACGACTAAATGGACATAAACGGCTGCGATGTTGTTGCCCGTTTGTTTTGTTGTTACTGTTGCTGTTGCTGTTCCTGTTGCTGTTGAATTTCTTCTTCTGCCAACAAACAGAACAGCAGAGTTTAATGCAACAACTTTGCCAGAACAATCAACCCATCATGTTTTGTTGTGCCTCCTCCCTCTCGCAACAGGATAAACGATCATGTTGTAGGAAGAACAAACGAACGAACGACTGCAGCGATCATCAACAACAACAACAACAAGAACAGACATCAAAAGAGTCATAAAGGCTAGAAAAATACAGCTGGATGGGCAAGAAAAGCGTTTAAGCTTTTGATTTCGATTCGTTCTAAGTTGAAGTTTGTTTTGTTTTGCAACGTGGTAAAAGTGTAGGAAATGCAAATCAAACTCTAATAGTTTATTGGAGTTGTTGTTATTTTTTGTTTCTTTTTATTTGGATTTTCTAATGGTTCGCCATATAAATAAACGATGTATATTTTTATGATGCTTATGAGAATTGGGTATTACGCTTATAAGCGCAAACACACACACACAAACGCTTGCGTCTTCGTTAGCGTATCAATGTTTTTCATCTTACAATCGAAATGCTTAAATGTTCATACACAGTTACAACAACAACAACAACAAATGCTCTAACGGGTATTACAATCTTATAAGGAACTATTTACTCGTAGCATGTCCACCGAATTTTTATAGCTGCAATATATTAGAGTTTCTTAACGTTTTGGTACAACAACATATTTTTCCCTTCAGCTGGGAGAACAGAATTCCATATTTTGTACCTCCCATGTCAATGTACATACATACATACATACCTAAGAAATAATGAAGAAAGATGTCGGAAAGGGAAGTATTTTGTATATCTTCTTCTTCTTCTTTTGGCGCTACAGTCCGTGGTGAACCTGGGCCTCAACCAACAAAGTTTTCCAGCTGGCACGGTCTTTCGCCAGCGTTCTCCAATTGTGCAGGTCCCTCTCCACTTGTGTGCGCCATCGGTTCCGTGGGCGTCCTCTACTGCGTTGTCCTACAGGTTCGGAATCGAAGATTCTACGGGTCGGAGCAGTATTCTCCATGCGCTCTACATGGCCCAACCATCTTAGTCGTTGTATCCATAGGCGCCTGGTTAGGCTCATGTCGCTGTACAACCCGTACAGTTCATGATTGAACTTTTCTTATACCATAGAGCCATAGAGAAGTACAGGGATTATCAAAGTGGTATATAGTGTCAGCTTGGTTTTTGGAGAAAGGGCCTTACTACTCAATTGCCTCTTGAGCCCAAAGAAACAGCGATTGGCAAGAGTTATTCTGCGTTTGATCTCGGTACTGATGTTTTGTATATAATATTATTTATTTGAGATTAACAATCAGTTCTCTTTTGTTCCGAAAATCTTGAATTCTGGCGCCTGACGGAAGAAGTGTTTTACTTCTATAGGTCGAAGAAGAAAGTGCCGCCGATTTTGAGTGTTTTTGACACGGAAGGCAGATATCGCATTTTGAGGATCACAGCATTACTCCATGGAAATATTTGTCACTCAGTCATCAACTCAGTAAGAGTTGACCAAATCATTGGGAGCAGCTCAAGCAGGAATTTTAAAACATTAGCAGACATTCATCATTATTATTTGAAAAGAGGGAAATTGCCTGCCAAACGAGTTGAAGGCGAGAGACCTGGTAACATGATTCTGCATGTCCACTACGCTGCTTTAAAGGTATAAAACAAAACAAAAGCTTGAAGCATAATTTGCATGTCCACTACTCTACTTAAAGGGTATAAAATACAATCGCTTTGACATGAAATCGGTTTTTAAGCAGAAAAATGGATGCATAATCCGAGTCACACAAGATTGCACGTTAAGAAATCAATCGAGTAAGAAAAACGGTATTCTATTGCCTGGGAACACCCTTTACTAATTTATTCTAATTTAACCACTAAATACGTCTACCAAGTCAGTTTCAGCTGCTTAACTGCTCCCGAGTTTCGACATCAGCCAGACTAAGACAACCCAAATGAAAGCTATATTTCAGCGGCACACCCTTTAACTGTTTGACATGTAAATCTTTAAGACTTACCTGCCTAAATATTGTAATCCTGTGCCGCAGCTTAAGATAGTGTTTCTTATTTCGCCATTTGATTTGTTCCATTCCATTCCAGTCAGTCTTGCATAACAAAACAGATTGATTTTGTGTTTTAATGTGAAATATTTAAAAGCACCAGTTTGGAGCAGCATTAGAATCATTCATTCAGTCGTTCATTCAGTCGTTCGTTCGTTCGTTACTTCATTCCTGGTGCGTTGGCCAGTTGGCCAGAGTCACTAACTGAATCATTTTAACGTTCACCGTTTATTATAATTTGCACGCGAATTATTAGAGATTAATCTGATTCCACAACTTTGTTAATACCAACATCTATCGCATCATCATCAGCTTTTGTGGCAGTTAGAAAGAACACACTCTTTCACACACACACACACACACACACACGAGGCGCGCAACAAGAAATTTAATAACAAAAACAAGAAAAATTATGTAGCAACGACACAATGTCAAGGCAGTTAAAGCAACGCAGCCTGAGTACCAGCACAAACATTTAATCCGTGACCACAATGTCCACCAAAGAGCAGGAAGAAAATTATATTATTAGTTTTTAACATGCAATCGGACAAGTGTTTGGTAAATCTGGTGCTCGGATTCTTGCCTTCTCCAACATCTCCTATTCAAATTAGTCGGTTGTTTTCTGCGTTTGTTTCTTCTTCTTTTTTGTATTTTTTTATTTTTTTTTTAATTTTTTTTTTGGTGGCTGATTTCGTTTGCAGGAAATGTTTAACAGGAAGTCTTTAACATACAACAAATAGAGTAATAGATACTGGGATAAAATCGTGATTTGTGAACAAATACGCATCCATCTTCTTGTGCAATAAATCAAGAATTCTTGATGGAATTCTCCACTCGCTGGGAATAAATATTTAACAACTACTTTCCCGTTCAAGTTGGCGATAAATAATAACTTTTGACTACAGACTTATGGTACAACATACGTAACAGGAAAAGATCGCTAGTGATCATGTTGGCAGGCAAGCAGACGACTTTGAGTGAACTAATCGTCAAGACCATCGTCATTCAAAGTGTTCTGTTGCGTTTGAGTGCCAAAAAAGGCTTTTCTTTATTAACATTTTGGAAAGATTGGAAGTTATTTTTACTTAAAATTTGTATTAATGATTTAAAAAATATTGGTAAGTTGCTCCTGTATGCAGATGACATGAACCTATTTCAGACTTAAAAAATACTCACAAGTGTTGAAAGCACAGACTGAGTATGAAGCAGCTATTCGAACAGAACTTGCCCTATAGCGGTTCTCACGCTGCAGATTAAGTAAATCTTGAGAAATAATTTACTAAATTAACCATCTCTACAATAGCAAAAACCGTAGTAGATTTTTAGTACGAAAAGTAGTGACTGCATTTGAGTATTGGCCTCTATACTTCTAAAAACAGTCCATTTATCTAGTAGAATTTATTCGTTAGCCGTTAAGTTTGAAAAAAGAGATAGATCCAAACACACAAATTAAATTAGGAGGCACTTTGTCCGCTTTCGCGGCTCGTTTCTGCCTGCTTCACAGAAATTTTGATGTTTAACCGCCCACGAAGGACGACGTAATATGTCGGCTATTGTGTGTGAGGTGTGAGGCTGCCCCCCCCCCCCCCCCCGGAATACAACTTTTTTTACTCAAGGGGGCTGCACACACCGAATCACCAGTAATTGTGGAAAAGGTCTTCAAGTTCATTAAGCTGTTTGACTTCAGCAGAGTTTTGCTGTGTGTCAGAAATATGTATCACATTTTTTATTGCTTATTTACTAATAATACAATATATCGTTACCTTAATATAGAAAGGCCCTAACTCGTTTTTTTGTTCTCAAATCGAGTTTTTTGTAAGTTTCAAAAGATGGTCTGGTAAAAAAATGTTCATGATTCGACTAAAAGTTTCGCGACTACAAAACTTTAATTTTTATTGAGCTGTTTCTCTTGCGTTTGTTAGGGCCTTTCTATATTACGGTATCGATATATACGTTTTACTACAACAAACAAATAGGGGCAATATTTTTAAATAAATACACTGCGCCATATGGGGCAGTCAAGTACCTTAAGTAAAGTAAAAACATCGTGTTAACACATACAGTTTTTTTTTTTTTGTTCATTTTAAATCATTATCAGGTTTAATTTCTTTATGTGCGAGGAAAAATTTCAGATGTTATAGTCAAGTTTTAAAAAATTTTAAATAAATAATTATTTGTTAAGCCACCAATATTTCTGATTTTTCAGATTAGGTTTGATATTTCTATTCTTCTGATAGATACTTAAGCTATTGCATATGATAGCTTTACTATTTGCTATCCTATATATGGATGTGATAGCACGAGAGAAAGAGAGAGAGAGAGAAATGTTTCTGGCGGCGCAAAGGCTTTGGCTTGGTAGGGTGCTGGTATTGGATTGTTGTCCATCGCTGCCGCGCTCCTTAGAATGTGGTCTTTTATAAAAGGCATTGCGAATGAATCAATCCTGCCTACTTTTGCTACCTCATATAAACTTTTGTTGACTATATACTTTCTATAATCCAGTGCAACTTCCAAGACACTCTCTTGCGAAAAGTCTTATTCCTTGCAATTATGTATCAGATTTGCTCAAACGAAACCTTTTTGCAAAATGTCAGTTCAGCTGCATTTGCATTGATTAACTGGTTGAAGGATTCTTTTTTTATGACTTTTGTTGCAGGTAAAATCATTAAAAAATTAGTGGATCTGTTCCATTCTGTGGCACTCTGAAGCAGATTTCCTTTTTGCTAGAGATTGAAAGTATTTTAATACAACATAAATATTGCGAAATTAATATAATTTTAATTTCTACTTTTCATTCAAATTTAATAACATGATTATATGCTGGCGAACAATTCTTATTCCCATCGAAACTCATATTTGCCAAACGAATCCCCACTTCTGCGCCGTTTTGCCTCTTTTGGCGTTTTCTATTTAATTTTGTTCACATTTCTGTTTCTATTGCCATTCAATTCAATTGGTATTATTTGCAGCACAATTTCTATTTGGAAATTATTAAACTTTGTTCTGTTCTTTGGAAGATTGTTTTGTGTTGATTGCATCATATGGAGGCAGCACGTACAAACATCTTCAGCGTTTTTATTTCTATTCGTCGTATATTTTTCATTCTTGCTTTTCTTTTCTTCTCTTTGTTCCGTTTGTGCGCATAATGATGAACTCTCGGTTAAGATGAAAATATGATTTGAAAGTTAATAACATTTAATAAGCAACCAAACACACAAGCCTGCAAACACTTAAAGGCACACACGCGAATATATGGCAGAGTTGCAGAGCGATGCAGGAACTTTGCCAGGGCCCAGCAGTGCCACAATGGCTGGAAACAAACACAAAAGTTATTAAATAATTTTAAGTAGCAGAACAGTTGATGTTTCAACTTGCAGATCGCATCACATACACACCAATTGAACAGTAATGATTTTAATTTATCAAAGCGAATTCGGGAAGTAGAAGAACCAACCCAAAGCCAGCAGCGCTCAGCCATTCGGTGGTTTCGAATTTTGCGCTGGTTCTTGTGTTTTTCGGGTTTTCGGGTTTTCGGCTTTTATGCAATTTTCAGCACAAATTCCCACAATCTCGATTTTCATTAAATGTCTGTCTGTTAAGCAAAAATTCTATTTCTATTCGATTTTCAGAGATTTGCTGCACAGCCACAAATTCCAGATAGAATAACACTAAAATTTTTAAAATAATTTTAGTTAATTTTTTACCGCATTTTAGCACAAATAACAAGTTTTCATTTTAACTGCCAACACTCTTCTAATTATATTTAATGATAATTTGCCCCAACGCCACACGGTAGTGTATTAAGCGTGCAGCCACACAAGTCACAGACCCTGTGCCAACAGCCACATAAAAACCGCTTAAGAAAATGGCAAATGAAAAGTCTTTAATGTCATCGGGTTAAAGCAAAAAGTTCATCTAATGCGTGTCGGCAGTAAAACTTTATTGCCTTTTTCTTTTTATTTTATTTTTTGCATTTAAAAGACAACAGCAAAGAGGAGAATTATTTGAAGCAAAATCGTTTTACTCGCATTTTCCAAGTTTTCCAAGTATTCATGCATGCGGAAAATCTTTTTCCCGCTCAAAAGAACCATTTAATATATGATTGTCCTAAATTTAATATCTGCACCAGGCAGCTTCAATCGTTTCGTTTCGTTTCGTTCGGTTTACGTGCCCATTTGACGGTGTATGAGAATTTTTATTTGAAATAATTGGTCTACAAATTGTCACTACCAGAATTTGTTTGCCATCCAGTCAATAATCGGCTCTTTTGTAGCAGCCACCAAATAAACAACCCGACAAACTGCTTCTAAGGGGAACAAAAGAAACAAATTGTGTTTCTTTTTTTTTTTTTATTACTTCCCAAAATGTATTAGAATAAATTGGTGTGAATGGTAAAGGGTGTTTTTTTTTTATTTTGTTTGCAGCGATCTGCAAAATCCAATAGAAATTGTCAGATATTGAGGCCCGCTATTTTTAATTTTAACAAACTTCGTTTTGTAATCTGTCCAAAATTCCAGCCAATTTTCCCCCAGTCTTCCGACAGAACTCCTTCAATAATTCATATATTTCCAGGCGTATATTACTGTTACCAGTTCCAGATGTATCAGTTTTATAACGTTTAATTCATAGTGCAGAACTATCCTCACTGTTGTCACACTTTTCACAGTCCGATTCACTATTTTCGTTTTGTAGGAGAATAGTGGGAACTACCGCCCAGTTTGCAGCCGATTCTAAACTCATCTGGACTGGATTTGGATATCTTTGTTGAGTTCAGAATTTTATATTCAAGTGCCGAAATTCCTAAATTAAAGTTTCCATAAATTTCATGATTATCAGCACAACATTGTCACACTAAAGTGGGTTTTTTTTTTGAGCAGCCGAGGGCCACCATCTGTACTGCAGCAAAGGCAGTTGCATGTTTCTCGGAACTTATATTGACCGCTTCATAGATAAAATAGACACAAAACTTTACCCAAAACTTATTAACGCTCCCACGGATCCACACTGACGTATCGAGTTAGCGATCGCGTAATGTTAGATACAATCCTTCTTTACGTAGCAAACTGAATAATTTCGATTGATCTGGTACGATAACGCGGATAAGCGGTGGCTGGGCCCCTGAATTCCTTAACTATCTACTAATGATATTAACGGGTACCAGAGGGTGGAAACAGACTGTAGAAAGAGACTGTGTTTAGCAATTAAATAATAGCTACAGCAAGAAGATACCCGTTATATAAATATGTATGTAAAATGTTCATGTAAACCAATAAATTACACACACACACACACACACACACACACACAAACACACATGTTCACATGTGCCTACAATTTCCCTCAAGAAAACAACAAATTGCGACCTATTCAATGATGTTCAGCTGCCTTCAAAGATTCTCAAAAGCAGATAAAAATGTATTTCACGTTTAAGCGAATAGTGGCAGAAACGAAATTGGTTGCAATATAATAAATTTTGTCAATCAAGCATCACAACTGAATGCAAATACGAGGTGCAGAAATAGTTCTGTGATCTGAATTTTGCGAGTATGAAACTTTTTTGAATCCACATATGCGTTAACGGAGACAGATCGATTCGCGGAAACGACAAATATTTTCGGGAAAACACGATTACAGTTCCGACCGCCAATCTGCTGAAATGAAGTGCAACACTGGCCAGTAAAATATCTTGGTATTCATATATGTAGATGATCGCCTAACGGAGACACTCCTGCTCTCAGCCAAACAGGCGAGACTTAAGAGAATCAAAAAAAAAACTGTTGATCGTAATATTTTTGTCGGACTATTTATTAATAATTTTAGACTTAAGATTTGAATAATTATATAACTATAACTGAGAAAAAGTTCTATAATTTAAGTTTTAGAGTCTGGGCTTAAGTTAATACTCATACAACTTGATTGAACATGCATGTGCATGTCTCACTCGTCTAAGGTAACAGTATCCCTAATCAACAATCATCAACAAAGTAAATACTAGTGATTCTAACTAGAGCCTGTGAATTGCATTGCAATGAAACGACCGCTATTGCCATTTCACTCACCTCTATCACCTCCTTTCGTGATTCTATTTTTGTTAAAAAAAAACATTGAAAATCGATAAAGACATTAATACAAAGAGAAAATTTATTTTAATAGAAACTACAAACATTTCATTGTGAATGTATTTGCGCTCAGTATAGCTAAAGGTTCACCCAGTAAACAACCCTTCCCGTTTACCACCCTAAAAAAATTTAGGTCGAACACTTCCTATAAAAAAAATAGTTTTTGAAAATTGGTTCACCATTTACGAAGTTATTTGATAATCAATTATTGGAGCTGGAAATTTGGGAAACCCTTTCCCTACCTCCATATTTCCAAAAACAAACAAAAAATAGCAGACCTTTTCTATGCGCAAAAACAATTTTTCAAATTGATCCAAAAACAACAAAATAATTTGATATATAATTTTTTGGGTGCACATTTTGCCTCCGCCCTATTTTAGTGGCCCTCTTCCATATGCAAACAGAATTTTCCAAATTGATACACAAACAACAAAATAATTTGATATATAATTTTTGGGGGCTTGGGGCACATTTCCCCCCCCCCCCCCCTTTATTTTAGTGGCCCTCTTCCATATGCAAACAGAATTTTTTACATTGATCCACAAATGACGAAGTTATGCTCGTTTATATTATAAGATGTGGAAGGAGTAACATCATTTTAGGAAAATGGGCGTAAAAGTGGACGTGGTCCAAAGAAGAAGTAGCCTATAATTCAGTCCAGCGTACGAGTTAAATGTTGTTGCAATTTCCAGAAGATCGGTCCAGCGGTCTGGTCTCCTATAAGGTATAAACAAACACACATTCTGTTTTATATATATAGATTCTAATAACACATTTCTCTATCAGCTGATTTGAGCCTTTTTTCCACTTCTGTCCTCTTTGTGCCCTGAACAAATAAGTACCAAATATGTTCTTTGACGTTCGCTTATAAAAAGCAAAAATGGAAAATTAAATAGGCGACTATTATTGTGCCCTGCCAAGTTGTTCGACCATCGTTTACCTGTTTCCAGCGCATTGACTTACATCGTACATGCGTCCTAAATGGTTCCACGTTGTTTTTACATGTTTCTTGTTTTCTTTGCGAACAGTCTGAAAACAAGTACCTACGAATTGGATTTGTTGTTGAGACTTTTGCTCATAACTAAATAATAACAAAAAAAAAATTTATAAATTATGTACAAACACGAGTGTATTTTTAGTTTAATGATAAGAATATTTTTGTTATTTGTTTTTTTTTTCTAATTTTATTATAGTCGTGTATGTATTTCAAATGAACTTGACACAACACGCAAACAGAAATAATAACATCATTATTTATTGAACGATCCGAGTTAAAAAACATTTAATTTTAATTTTTTGCCGGCGTCTCAAACTGCGATCTAAGTGTCATCATCACCAGACATCGGTACTGCAGATCATTGTCGACGTCTTACATTTGGCTGGGCGATTGTTGTTGCACAAATATTTTGCCAGATTATCTAATAAAAACAACGACTAGAACGAACCAACCAACGAACGAACGAACAAACATTAAAAAGACTGTTTGTAAAATAATTCTAGAACAACAACATCTAACTGAAGGCACAATTACCGCAGAATGAGAATTGATTTCAAGGTCTTCGTGCAAACGTTAATCGTTTGGTTTTCATTAGTTTCTTCAAATGCAATTTGTGGCGCTTATGCCAGAACCTTTCAAGCCACTAGTGGCAACACCAATCTGGATCATCAGGTAAAAGTGAAACCCTAACAGACTATTTGAAGCAGCAAATAAAATAAGTCTTTCTTGTTTTTGTCCTAAAAAATTTAAGTTGCCTGAAAACTCGGCCGTAAATCCAGTGCGTATCAAGTCCGTCAAAGATTGGGAACTTGTGTGGCAAAAAAATCAACGACGATCGCTTTAAGAGACGGCCAGAAATATTAAAAAGATTTCAGTTCACATCTCAATATGTAATTTTTAAATTTAGTTAAGACAAAAGAGAAAACATCTATTAAAGGATCGTTCATTTAAGGGTACTGCGCAGCAGAAAATACACTGAAATAAAATGAAAGTATATCGAAGATCATAAAATATATGTTTTATTTTGTTTAAAAAGTTTAAAAGTTTAATTTTATTTCATAAAAATATTGATTATTAACATATTATAGCATATGGGTGTACCCAGGTACCCCGGGTGCTGAACAATGTGGATAAAGTTGGGTATTAACACAAGGGTTAGGAAATCGCTTTGCGCGCGCTATTGCCTGACTGTCACAAAAGAAGAACTTCACCTCCCCGGGGACATGACCATGACCTCAAATCACTCAAGCAGAATGTAAAACACTGCATAAACTGTAAGACTCGTAACGCTGCTAAAACGATATGCCCCTGGTGCGCATATCACTCAATTCGAAGCCAAATTGGTTGAGCAGCATGGACGATAATGGCTGGGGTAATGCCATTCTTACGGAAACGTGGACGTACTTTGAAATATTACCTTTTCATACGTATTGGTGCTGGCCCAAAGTTCAACAATTCATCCAGAAATGGCCGCTTGAGTTTTTGAACATTTGATTCAGTAGCCGCTTCACTCTGCCAACGTGTTTGTTTACGGTCGTTCACATTCATATTCCTGGGCCAGCTGAGTTCGGTACCGATACGGCAGCAAAACATGACGTAAAACCGTAACTGCTTGTTCTCACGGACGGCGCTGATGTTTCACTTCGCAAATTTGCGTTGCGTTGCCGTAAATGCACTCTTCAGCTTTGCGCTGAGATCAATAAATCAAATAACCTAAAAAGATATATAAGATAGAATTAAGTGAAATAAGAAACGAATACATGTTTGATATCATTTCATGTGCAAACACATTCCGCGAATATTCCAATTATTGAAGTTTTATTTCTGAAAATCGACCGAATCAGTCATCGAAACAATGATGAACATGAAATTCGGGAGTAATGAAAAATCTGCCAGTTATTATATCAATAGGGAATGACCAACAAACCATAAATATTCATCTTGCGAAGCAGGTTTCGGGCAGCGTTCTGTAAAAACATTTTAACAGCAGCCTGTAATTATTGGAAAGCCTAAACTTAAGTTAAAAAAGTATTTTGGGGCCAGTTTAGTGGCACTCCTAGGCACTTCTTAAGCTTTTAGGCAAAGCCAGTTGCCTTCATTTTTCATTTTTGCTAATTGGGTTTTTCCAAAACTGACGTCTTTCCCATACCGCAGATGAAAAGTAACCACCCTGTGAATCAGTCTTGGTTCGAGAACTTTTGCCCACTTGAGCAGGAAAAAGTGAATAACATTCGTCCCACTGTAAAAAAAAAACTTTGTTTTTGTTTGTTTTAATCCCTTTCTATGTCAAAAAAAAAAATCCACCAAACTATTCAATATAGCAAAATTACTGCATAGAACCGCATTGAGACCAAAAAAGAAATTCGTCGGTTCAATGACTTATTTAACTGAAAATATTCAAAGAATTTTTTTGTTTGTTTTCTTTTTGGGAAAATTTGCTTTTTATTTAGCTAGAAAAATGTTCACAAAAAATACATTTGATAGATTTTCGACAAAAAGTTCTCACATCGAAACCAAAAACTCGTTCATAGGCGACATACACTTTTTGTGATAAATATTTTACTACGAGAGGTCATGCCTGCCGAAAATAATTAGAAATACCCTGAACCGCTTTCGAGAAGTCGTGGTTCCATTTATTATGTGTCGCTATAGAGATTTTTGCGACTTATTCGCATTCCGTTCCCAAAGCGCTGCTGATTATTTATTTTTCCTTTTACCTAATTTCAATTTAATTATAGCGTTTGTTACGCTAGACCTACCAGACCTCTTTAGTCATTGTCACGCTGGTGGCATGTGGGTGAGAATTTCTTCTCTTTTTTCTTTATTTCGTCTTGATCTGAGTTGGTTGACAGTTTTGCTGTGCAAGTCTTGTTTTATTGTTTTCCTTAGTGTTGTTGCTGTTGTCGACTGCAAGCGGAAGTTATTACCACAACTTAGAAAACAATTAAAAATCCATTTGCCAAGTTAGTACTCACTTCTAGCCGACGACCAGCAGCGATAAGGAAAAGTAAAACGAAATGAATTGGTATGAAATTTCACAGGTTGACGAAATAAAAGCGCCGAACAAAGAGAAATTTCTTTCTTTTGTCGACTGTTCTTTATGCTGTTTATTTTCGTAATTTTGAATAATTATGTTCTATGGTTTTGTTTTCTTGTTTGTTATTTAACGATTTACTCGTATATTGTACGTATGTACTTGCATGGCACTTGTTTTCCCTATTCAATTTAATCAAACAAATTTTTCTGCAGCAAAAACACAACAACCTGAACGCAAACATTTGACATTTTCCCGCCGAACGACACCGAAGTGATCGTCTTCGGTGCAGGGGTGGCGGGTTTTGTGTGGTTGGAGTGTTAAAAGGTTTAAATTTGGCTTCAGAACTCCCCTTCTAAGCAGCCAAGTGGAACCAAAATGCAAACGGCATTTAAGAGTCACTCGCAGTTTTATCGCCATCGATGTCGTTGGATTGTTTTATTTTAATTTGTGCAGTAAGAATGCACAATGGGAAATTGCCTTAAAATTTCCTAAATATAGTTTCATATTGCTGAGACTTGGGCTGCCAAAACATCAGCTTCATTATTTGATTTCTTTTATACGAGTATTGTAAGTCGTCCTGAAAGTCGCATCGTTTACTCAGATTTCTTAATATGAGAATGTCTCAAGATATAAAAAATAAAATGTTTTTTTCATTTAAATGTTAGAAAATTTTCCTTATTTCTTTAAACTTCCTCCCTCTGAGTCTGGAATAGAATTGGATTTTGCTTTTCAAAATTACTTAAATCTGAGTTTCGTTTCTTTGGTATTCCAGCAACGATCATCATACTTTTTCCTCTCAAATTTTATTGATTATATATCGACGATGTAGCGCCAGCAGAAATTATTATTGCGCAAGGATTTATAAATTGCAGGATGTCGAACGAAACTGATGTTCTATGGCCAGATAAAGAGATGATCATTAAAGTGGTGGAGTTACCAGATTTTTGTTTTTTGGTAAGCAAAGCGAAAGATTTGGAGTCAATAGCATTTGCGTATTTGATGTAAGTTCGTGACAGTGTAAATGAGCCTTCTGCACGAAATAAGTAAAACACGAAATTTAACATAAAACCTGCCTCTACAAGAAACGATTAAGACCTGCAACTTGTCAATTAGGCATTCTGACGACAAACATAAAATCTGGCAGCATTATCTGACAAAAGTTAGCATTTATATATTCCTGAGATCTCAATATCAATCCGACTTGAGAGATTTTTGTAGTTTTACTTTAAAGAAAATTCCATAGTGCAGCTGGAACTTCCACTTCTTTAAATTATTATTGTATTTGTAGTTGTCAGTTTTGTTTTTGTTTTAGGAATCCCGTCTGTCTTATTGATTGTCTGTTATTGGCCTGATGGAAAAATAAATGACTCTATGAACCGGCTGCATGACGTTTACAACTGGCAACACGCTTCTCAATAAGCCAAATGCCTTGAGGTTCAACCGTTGATATTTGCAGTTATTTGTGCGATCATGGATGAGGATGAAGCGAAGAAGAAACAACTTCTTTTGCTGGCAAATGACGGCGCTGCAACTGATGGCATTACGAATTACACATTTTGACCTATTGTTGTGGGGTTATTTAGTAATCAACTTTTTGCCACATCCAAAATAAATAGTCGTTAAGAAATTCATGTAAAGTTGATATAAAACAGTGCCGGTATCTCCTGATCCAAAGAGGGTGAAAAGCGCACGTATCGATTTATAGAAACTAATGCCTAAATAAAAAGTCACAAATTCAAATCATAATTTGAAGGTTTTGCCGTGACACGGCTTAAATAAAGCACATATGTATGTACAGTGCGCGCCAAAACACACGCACCAACCTGTCACGCATTCTGTACTATATAGATATTAATAACAAAACTAAATGAGTATTGAAAATTTACTAAAAGAAAACAAATAGAATTTCTATAAAAACCAAAAAAAAAAAAAAAATTGTATTTATTTTAAGATACAGTGAAAGCTCCCATAACCGAACAAACTTTGTAGAACCGTAATATTCAATTGAATTTTTCATAGAAAATGTATTCCCAAAGCCGGACACTGTAATAACCGGACGCCCCCATTCAATTTTAAAACACAATGCTCTAAGTATCTCCCTCAGAAGCGGACAGGAGCGTTGAAATTAAGACGAATTTGTTGTAAACGTGAAATCAGCCCGGACTAAAACTTATCAACAAGATTTGTACTCAATGAGATGCACCAGCTAGAGTTGTATTTAATTGGTATACTTTTTTTCCAACTCTGTTTCATGTTTGTGTTAATGTCATTCAAAAAATTTGTGATTCCCCTGCCAAGACCAGTTTATAGGATGGCAAAGAAATTAAGAAATAACTGTTTATTTGAAGAAGTTGTTCGTTTAGCTGGTGCTGACTGTTTTAGAGCCACAAAATGCCACATAAAAAATATATGTTATCGACGGTGAGTGTCCGGTCATGAGAGCTTTCACTGTCCTGTATTTCTATAAATGAATAATATTTGTTGCTTTTTATCACTCGTGTGATAAACAACAACGTGTTGGTAAATTTTGATGTAAATATTTTAAGTTTTTTATAAACGACAAAATATAAGTGCTAATGAAGTTCATTATAGAAAGAAGAAAATAACTTCCTTTATCCGCATCCTTTATTTTTTAATACTTCTTCCCATCGGCGTGGCATGGACTCGATAAAATTCAATTAGCAGTTCTATATCAAGCAAATTTTTATCTACCGAAAAAGCTCGTTTTTACAATTCTCGTGGCTTATTTCACAACAATGACCCATAGATTGTCTATGGGGCATGCGATCAGTTGACCATGCTGACCACTTCAAGGCCTCGATCTCAATATTTCAAAGCCAATCTGTTGCAATATTTAGACTTGATTGTTTTGATTGATTCCTCCATTTAAGTGGCATTTCTTTATCTTTTTCCAAATATTCTTCTAAGTGAAATGATCGATTACGTGAATATTGGTCCAAGGTCGCGGTCAGATCCACATCAAAACATGGCCTTCTGCGTGTTTGGACGCAGCTTTAGTACACTGATGGCTAAGAAGTTATCCTTTAGTTCAACTATTACTATTGGCTTGTAATTTATGCCGCCATTATTTACGAGATTTAGGGGATTTCCCTAATAAAATAGGGATGCGTTCGTTTGATCAGCATTCTTCATTCGTTGTATAATTGTTTATTTATGTTTTTAGTAAAAATATTTTTAAATAAAAACTAAAAATTTTAGAAAAATTTTTGTTTTGATTAAACTTTTTAGATTTCTGTTGGCCGGACAGCCAACTTGTACGGACACATTTGAATGGTCCCTTCGGTGTCCGCTTACGTGCATATATCGCACCTCTATTGCAACAGAGTTATATCTCAAAAAAGTCAAACTTAAAAACTCTATAAGCCAATATGGCCCTAATATATGAACAGCTGTTTGTAAACAAAGACGGTATTAAGCAGCCCTTTTTCCCGAGTAAAAGCAAATTCAAAGCGTTGCGTGTAACTTGAGTCCAGAAAAGTTAGACCGCGTAAACAGCCGCGTAGTATGAGTTTTGAGCTTAAAACCACCACTTTGCCACCGCATGATTAATTTGACACTGAGAGAAATATTTACGGACATCTGGATTGTAATTGAAGTGAAGTGCATCTGGAAGCTTAAAAGTCCAGAGTTTTGTTTTCGCTTTGCCACATTTTGTGCAAAGATTAAATAGAAAATCAATTACTACGCAAATGTTATGACTCCTTCATGATTAATGACTATTTAATTAGTGCAAAATGACAGAGAAAAATGATAAATTCTTGAACAATTTTATTTCAGGCTTCAGTATAAATAGATTTTACCCGCGAACAGATTCAACCGTGAAATTTGTCAGCCAAACAATCATGAAAATATTTTTAGCTTTTTTGGCAGCACTTGCTTTTGTAGCCGTCGTCACAGCTCAGGTAAATTTATTTTGAAATTATAAATCAATAAAAAAAAATTGCCCACAAGCAGAGATTTTTTCCAGGAGGCAGAGGCTGAAGACGAGTCGCCTTCAAGAGTTCGACCAGTTCGTCCAGTTCGCCAGTTTCCCTACTACTATCCCTATCGTGAATTTAATACCGTTCTCAGGAGACAAGTTTTAGATGTCATACAAAACAACAACTTTGGCCACAATTTATTTAATCCTTTTAAGCCAGAAGAGTCCTCAACCACTCCCAGCCCTTAGAGGTTGTTTTCTTAAAAAAATTTAATAAATTCTGGTAAAAATACAACTATTAAAATAAACATATAACCTGCAAATTTAAATGTGTTTGTTTTTAATATAAAAAATTAGATGAAAAAAGTGAGCGAGACAAGAATAATTGTCCTGAATTGCAATCCAAGCCAGGACAATTAATCTATTTGTTTTCGTTGATGATTTTTTCAACTTTCTTTACGGATTTTGACAAGAGTTAGAAAAAGCTATTTCTTTGCCAGCTTTTTGATCTCAATTTAATATTACAATTGGCAAAGGGCGGATTGGGGAAATGGATTTAGATATTTCAGTACCGGCCATGATACCTGCGAGTAGGGAATTTGTGTGCTCTTTCTCCTCTACTGTGTAGGAAATTACTCGCGCGGGGGAACAGATAGCCCGAGCTCTGACAAAAAACTGATAAATTCATCCAGCGGCAGTGATCGACCATCAGTTTAGGACTTAACGGCAGCTGCTTCAAGTAATTAGTGAAACTATTATTTTGCGGATCCTATTTGTAGTTTCGAAACCACCAACCAACAACTCAGAATTGTTTTTTTCCAATCTGCAATATTTGTCGAATATCAAATTAATCATGAATTTCGAGAGGTATCGGCAGCAACCGTTTGAGTGTATAAAATGTATGTTTTAAAATTCCCTTTAAGGATTTTATTTGAAAAATAAAAAAACCAAAGCCAAAATCCTTATTGATTGATGAAGGATTTTTAGGAAGCCGACTGACTCTGCTCGGTTCGATGTGTAAGAAAATAGTCTTTCAGAAACATTTACTTGCTCTTAAAACTCAGTGCAATAATAGTTTTTTCTCATCACCGTAAAGTGGTTTTAAGCACTCGATTTCAAACCGCTTGATTTTTTTTTCCAGCCATTTTAATTTAAACTCAAAAAAAAACTACTACAATAATTTTCTTAATATGTTTTTTCATCAAGACGAGGTACATTTCTGGCTTAAGGTGCCGTTTTTCGAGCGTTTCCCCGTTTGATTGGATTTACTTGCAGGTTGCGTCATCGCTCCATTTGCCTTTAAGGTCCCAGCTAGTGCCGATATTAAAGTGAATGACACGTGCTGTACAGGCAAATGAGTCCTGCCTGATTGGTTTATTCCTCATCTAATTGCTAATCATTTACGGCGGATATGGTTTCACAAAAGCGACGCACTATTCCCTGCAGGATGGGTAACCATCATTTTGTTGAGCAAAACGTTTCTTTGGTGGTGATGAATAATCTGAAGAAATGTACTTATAAATTAGCCACCTTGTCCGTATAATTTGACACTCTTGGACCTGATTAGCCAGCAACGTTTAGATCGTTTATTGTTATCGAAACCAAAATATTTTCAAATTTATTATCCAAAAGTTTACATTTATGTCAAAATTTAAAACTATCAAAATAAATAAAACTATTAAACAAGTAAATACATGAAAAATAAAATAAAACTGGACAACAACCTGGGAAATAAACAGCGGAAGGAAATTTTTAATAGTTTTAAATTTTTGACATAAATGTAAATTTTTTGATAAACCCTGAGGATGATCAAGGACGATGACCGAAATATTGGTGGTAAATAAACAAAATGTAAGGAAAAAATCATTGCACTTTCATAATTATTTGGCCTAAAGCCGGACTGAAAAATATAAAAAGAATATTAAGAAACATAAACAAATTTCTATGAAAAAAAAACATAAAAATTAAAAGTCTTATAATTTACGGAACTGCAAAAAATCATGGGTGTGATTTTAAAATCATGCGATTTTCCAAACATACCTCAACTAATTCTTTTAAAGAAATGTTTTTCATGTCACATTCACGTTTTAGCAAAAATTTTACAAACCCGATATGAGTTTAAAAAGCCATTTTATCATCAAATTGTTTCAAATTGAAATATTAATCCATTCGAGCCAACCTGGGAGAAGGCCAAGCATGAGCGACAAAGCGGTGATCGGCAGAGCGACAAGCCGTTTATTACTGAACGACATGTTAAAAGGTCGTGGCTAAAAGGGATTTGCTTATTTCTTTTAGGCGAAAATCATATTTGTGTTTCTTATACGAATGAAAAATAAGCACTTCCGAAATAAAAGAAAGCTGCACTATGGCAAATTCAATCGTTTATATTAAAACGTATGAAAATGTTCACACATTTTGTACATATTTTGGCAATCATTTGATTTAGATTGACAAAATAAAGAAAATAAATTCTTGCAAAATAAAGGCTCGTTTTAACTTGTTAATTTTTCCTGTTTTTCTTGTACATCAATTTTTGTAATATCAACGTGGAGAAGTCCACGTACTTTTAATTTTGGCAAATTTTTCCATAAATGGTTCGAAGATTTCAAAAAACTGCAATTCAATCCTTCCGTCTTCATTTACACTTGGTAGGTATTCGACAGATTGTGGAATTGATTTACGTCAGCAGCCGCCTTAACGAGACTCTCCTGTTGCCGACGAAGGACACAGCCGTTTGCAAGGCACCAGCACCTCGACGACAAGCATCACCAGGAGCTTCTGTACCACAGAGTTTGTCCAAGTCGGTTTCAAATCACAGCCAGAACCTTTCAGCCGTGAAAGACTATTCAACATTTTGATGATCCCCGTCCGAACAATTGACTTTTGTTGAAAGTTGCATAAAAAATCATTACATGAACATCCTATAATTTGGGTTGCCATGCCAACCCAGGAACCCCTGGCCCTCTCTAACTCGAAAAGCATTATACTCTAGATACTCTGATAAACGCCAAAGCAAACCCGGTTCCCTGGTGAGTGGTATGTATTCAACAATTACACAATTACAAGATTTTATAAATTAAATAAAGATATTTTCATGCTCAATAAATTTCTCGCGAAATTGGCGGCTCTTGCGTGATCACCTACATCGCATCTATTTCGTAGGTTTCAGTTTTCTAACGCATTCTATATTCTAATATTCCTTTATTTCGTAATTTTTAAAATGCAACAAATGAAGCGAAATTAATCATAAAACATGTTAAATCAACTTTGTTTATGCTGATTTTACTACAAATTATCGTTATAAATGTTCACCTGCCCGCTGTTGGTTTTCAAGGACAGTCAGCAGACTTTATCTCGTCTTTTGTGTGGAATACAAAAAATATTTTTGAAGTCTGTTGAGTTACATATTAAAATTCGGTTTTTAGCGACAGACCTACAACATCTTAAAATATCTTCAGAGTTAATTACAAATCAAATTAGTGCTAAACAATTAGTACTCCATCATCAAATGACAGCCGAGAAGATAAAATTATGGCCATCGCAAAGAAGTCGCACAAAAGTTTAGTATAAAAGCGTTTAACTGCAAACACCAGCCAGAATCGTGTATTTGAACATTTCGATCAGAAAATGAAATTGTTTTTAACTTTGTGGGCGGTTTTGGTTTTTGTAGCGATTGCTGGAGCTCAGGTAACTTTTATGCAAAAAACAAATTTAGAAATTGAGAAAAATTAAATAAAATATGATGTGATTTGTTGGCAGGAGGCCACTGAAAGTAACAATGAGAGCTCGAGCGAAGCAGCGCCAACTGCAAGAGGTCCTTTCGCAAATGTGCTCTCCCTGTTCAATAGCCTTCTGAGGCGACAGGTCTACGGTTTAATACAAAACAATAATTTCGGCCACAATATAGTCCATCCACCAGAAGAGGCACCAGCTGCAGGCGAAGCTGGCAATTCTGGAAACTAGAAAAGAAACTCATTTCCACAATGATGACTTGATAGCCTTGTCGCGCGTGTATCCTGTTGTGTTAACTACATACATATATGTACTTATATTTGCCAGTTTAAAATAAATTCTATTTGTTGTCAAAACTTATTTGAAGTCGTTTCGTTTAGTCGAGATATATAACAAGTCCATAAGTTAAAGGTCATAATAAAAGGGACGAAAACTTTCATTCGTTTGAAACATTTTGTTGGGAAAATTTTGAAGGGAAACCCAAAACACTAACAAAAGCAAATGCAAAATTAGTTCACAAGCCCCCAACTTTGCCAAGCGTTCGATTTGGCGTGGAAACACAACCCAGAAACACTTCTGTGTCTGTGACTTGTGTGAGTGTCAGTTTTTGTGTTGAATTTGTCGATAATTATGGCGACACAACGAATCAGTACTGAACACAAATTCGAGCGATCATCACCATCAAATCGACAACTGCTCGAATAGCGAAAAATGAATTATTATTATTATTATTTCATTTTAATCTTTATAAGTGTATTTTTAAACTTAAAAAGTGCCCAAGCTTTGAGCAAAGTTCAACAGCACAATGATTTCGTATGAGTTCTATCAACCGAAAGTAAAAAACGTAATTGAATATTTAACAACAACAACATTTTCTACAACACATTTCAGTTGAGCGCTTTGGAACGTGTGCGGCGATCACCTGATTTTGATACCGTCTTAAAGCCTTTGGATTTTAAGAAAAGCAGTGAACGCGAAAAGACGGAAATTCCGGTATGGGACGACTCTAAAGGGGCATTTATTGCGCACTGAGCCAACAACCAAGGACGAGTGGAATCGGTAGCTGGCACCTGCTCTCATTGCTCTCGCACGTTTTGAAAATAGTTTAATGACATTTTAGTAAAATGAAAAGGAAAAAATGCTTAAAAGTGAAAACATAATAAATTTTGTCACCACTTTTTATCGTTTAATTAGGAAGTTCCTTAAGCTTCACTATAACGAAATAAGGATATGGGGAAACTTTGTATCAAAACAAAACAACAACAACAACAACAACAACAAAAATAGCAACGATGTCAGTTTAATATTTTATGTTATTGCTTTGAGTCGTGATTGGATTGAACAATTTCTGAAGAAAACTTGTCGTTCGATATGACAAACTAAATGTTGCGCCAACTACCGTGACACTGATATAAAATTTGTCTTCAGTTTATTACTTATTGAGTCCATCTTGCAAACCGGGACCTTCGCGATACGTTAGAACTTGTTAGAAATTAAATCTAGAATCTAAGATAACAAAATGGCTGCCCTGCTGCGGGGCAAGTAAAACTAATTTCATTATATAAATGAATTGAATTCATAAAAACAATTTTCTTTTGGAAATTTCATTAATTTGTTGACCTTTTATGGTTTTTGCAATAATATTTTTTTAATATTTTTCAGTTCGGCTTTTGGTCAAATAGTTAAAAAAAAATGCCATTATTTTTCTTACATTTTCTTTATTATTTACCAACATTTGGATCAACGTCGTTGATCATTCTCAGGGCTTATTAAAATATTCACATTTAGCTCAAAATTAAAACTTTTAAAACTCGCCTATTTACATATATAAAAAAAATCATCCCCAGGATTGTTGTCCACTTGCTAAACTTATTTATTGTGCTTTTGATATTACAAATAAAAAAATTTATTCAATTATGATTATGATCTTTTCAAAATTGGCATAAGATTTATGTCTCCACTCACATTTACACTCCTTTGAACTAGTTCAAAAATCTGTTCACAGCAAAATATCTCCTATTGTTTTAGTATAAGATTCGCCAACTTTTTTTGGTTTTTTCGGATTTAGCATTAAGAGTTAAAAAAAAAAAGTTTTAGTTTTAGTACCTTTTTTCAGGATCTAAAGAACATTTTTTAATGGTTGCATGTAACGCTGGACAGGATACAAACACGTCATTTGTGTTCATGTGCACACACCGATTTTCGCACAGCTTAAATTATCAATAATTTGTACTCTTTCAAATAATATAGAGCAACGAAAGCATACAGGAGTTCCGGACTCAAGTTTAGACTGCAAATCATTGTAATTCAAAATGCTTTAAATAGAGGACTTACTGTCGACTCTTATAAAAGAAAAACATACATATTTAATTTTACATCGGAATTGCCACAAAAAACATTTAAAGCTTTTAAATATTTCCGAAAAAAAATCCGTCAGCTCAGGGTCGCTTGTTTTGAATTGTAAACGCCCAAAAATAGTTTTTATCACATTTTTATTTTTTGTACTAGTATTTAATTTTAAACACAAACATTAAGGCAAGTAAATGTTATGACGTTGTTTTTAGTAGAGGCCTTGTTGTTGTTGGCTTAAATATTTTCTTTTTTCTTTTCTGTTCTCAAAGAAGTTTTATTTCATATATAATAGAAATTAATCGTTCTTTTAAGCGATACGATTAATTTCTATTTGTATCGTTTCTGAAGCAAACAAACGTAATCTGCGCTTCTGACGCCTCGAGCCAAGAAGGAACACTTCCGCTAATTTCGTTTGCAATGCGTAAGAGTGTGGGATATTTTTTTTGCCAGGGTTACCACACGGTTTTTCCACTGGGGAGGTTTTCTTCCTTAAGACTAGGTAAAGTACTTTGTTCTATATTCACATATTACCAGCACCACTCAAAAGTCGCCAATAAAAATAATATCGTTTCGATTTCACTTAAATATCAAATCATAAAGACATATATTATTTGTACTATAGTTCATTTGTTACATATATATGTATGTATATGTCCACATAAACATATTTAAGTGTATGTATAATTGCATATAATATGTTTACCTTACTGAACTAGTTCGTTTACCAGTTCAGCAGCGCTTTAGTTGCTCACTGGATTTTAATTACAGACCCAATCTGTTTCCATAAATTTTAACCGAAAATATTTATAAACAAAACAAAGTTTTAATATAATTTGTTTACACTTTTAAAGTTCCTAAATTAATTCCGGAGGCTGAACACTGCGCTTCGTGCACTCGTTTATTAAGGAAAATACTGAAAGCAGGATTATAAGGAGCATAAGGGATGCTCTGTAACCTGAAATAAAACCGCTCAGCACTGGCTCTAAAATTGGCAACTGAAATGATCGTTCGGCTTACTAAAGCGTTCCATTCAACCAACTTAGAGCTGAGCGCCCCCCACTCCTGTATATAAATTCCAATAATTTAGTGCAGTTGGTTGATATAATTAAAGAGCCCTGGACTCACAGCAACTGTATGGCTGGCTGAGGAAGTTGTTGGCTACATGCTCTTGGCGTTAAACAGTTTCAGCAGTTCTGGACATGGCTCAAAAGTGTCACAACAAATTCCAAGGATTTTGCACATCATTGTTCAATCTTTCAAAGTTGGATTAAAGGTAAATTATATATTATTATGACGCTAAAATATGCGGATATATAAATCCTAAAAACCTCGATATTTCAAATAATTCAAACCAGCCCAGAAATAAAAATGTAAAAAGAAAAAACCTAGAATGTATAATGAAGTCTCTCCTAAAGTCCCTAAAGCATAAGAATGCTGCTTAATGAATTCCACAATCGCCAAACCTCATTTTAGGCACGAATACCCTAATCTGGCCACACTGTTTGCTATTCGGTCTTTCAAAGAACTTCTAACAAACAAATTTTTCTACTCGATCGTGCGATGATGCGATAAATGTTTTTTTCTGGTATTTTTTTGTTGTTGTTGTAATTATTTAATACGTTTTGTTGGTCATTAATGGCAGATGATTTGTTTTGTCTGTTGGTTGTTTAATGAGAACTTTTAACAAGGTCGAATATTTTGATTGAGCAATAATTCTTTTTGAAAAATTATGTTTTTCTTTTTGTTCTATTCTGATTGCAGAACCAGAAACATCATCGAGAATATTCAGACTCTGGAGCGCAGACAAACGAATTTAAAAAGATTTCACAACAGCAGCGATGATAATCTGATTTATAGTTTTGTGTTCCAGCCGCTTTAATGTTGTGAACAAAAAGGGTTAGATATTATTAAATATTTTTTAAACTCTAATACTCTTCCACGAAACGTTGAAAACTTTTTATGACAACTTGGCCGGCGGCACAAACATTTGAGCTGAAACGAAACACCGACGAATGCTGTTGCGTCCCATCAATTTGTAATGGTAGGAAAGTTTTATTTCCGGCATATGGCCACCTCATCAGCTGGCAAAAAGTATACAAATCTTAATACTTTTTTTCTCAGTCATATTATTTATTGGATCGTCAATTCTAAATTGAACTGACAATAATTATTGAAACCTTCAGCCTAAAATTATTAATAAATAGTTCGGCCAGTGCTGGACAAAAATATTAGTATCAGCAGTTTCTGTCTGGATTGCCATATGTCTCGCGTGCTTAACTGAGGGCAAGAGCAACTCTTCTTCTGAGCCGATTGTGGCCGCTAAAGTGAAGGATATTGCGTGCTAGAGGATTAGGGCACAACTCAAGTTTTTTCACATATATTTCCTTATGTTACGAAATCGCAGTCTTAACCATGGGGACGTCCAGAACTTTGTGATTTTTGATTTATTTTGTCGTCTTTGAATTTTCTCCACATTCGCTGGAGAGGCAGTGCCCCGTAATTGGATGCCCTAGGATCATATGATTTTAGAAGGGAGTTGTATAATCGAAGCTTACAGTCCTGGCTTAGTGCAGAATTTGTTTTACTTTTTAGTATTAAGATTTAATAAAAAAAAAACTTTAATACTAAAAAAATAAAACATTTTTTAAGTCCATAGAGGGCTGCGTAAAACCTTTGTTTCAGCGAGTGCCACACTGGCAGCATCAAAGCGCAAGACTGGCGATTATACTCAGCGGAGTAAGGTCGCCAAGTTAAGTATTTTACGTAGAACGGGGTTTAGATGAAGGTCAAGTTTGCTCGTATAACTTGTCGCACACTTCACTTAAAGCCACCAACAATAACAAAAATTATACAGCGAACCGGAGTTTACGAGGCCTTTGCTCGAAATTCGGTAATTTCTATTATGAGTACCATAAATAAAATGTAGGAAAGTTTAATGAGACTCGTCCGGGTTTTCGTTAGAACTATTTGCAATTCTCGAATGACAGCTGATTTATTGTAGCGCAACTAATATCAGACTAATATCAGAATAATATGAGACCCCTTAAATCAGTAAATCAAGTTAAAATATACGAATTGTCCAGTTTGATCGAACATCAATAAATTAATTATATATTTCATATATCAGCTTAATTTGACAAAATTATCAAAAGTGAAGTTCAAATTCTGCAAACAATAGAATTTTAAAGTGTTATTGAAAGTCAAAAGCGATTGCATAAAAAAACCCCCGAATTTAACATCTATAGACCCCGTATTCAGGGTTCCAGCAGACTTACTGAGGCCCATTTGCATTCATACGCGTATTTGCCATAAACATGTTGGCTACTTTCGTGCAACATGTTGAGAAACAGCAGCTGTTCACATTTAACAGTTGTTCGTTTTGTAGCACATTGATATCATTTCTAAGGCGTAACTGTAGAGCTCAGCAGCTGATATCATCTGTCACTTGCCCGTTAAAATGGTTTACTGATCAGGTGGTCTTAGTACTGTGGCAGCAACGGGACAGCCTAAAGCAGTTGTTGCATTTAAATTTTGGTGTCGCCAACGTGGGCTTTGTTTGAAATCTCAATCTCGAGATTTTCAAATCAAAATCTGAAATTTTGCTAAATTAAAACGTCATTTTTTAGCTTTTTTCCGGCTTGTAAAAAGTTCTTTATACTGAAATCAAACAAATAGGCAACGAAAATAGCCGAAAATAGTATTATTACACTTTTCAAGTTCAAATGGAACCATAAAATAGTACTCTAGCAGTTTTGCCACACCTGCAGCAGCTAAACTTATTTATTGTTTGTTATTGCATACTTTTAGGCTGAAGGTAAAACTTTCTTCCAAGTATTGAGAGACAACGCCAAAGATTATCAGTTAAATATTTTTTTGGTAAATTTAAAATAATGTCTTAAATAAATAAATGTTAACGAATTTAATAATATTTTTTTTAATTTTTTAAAGAATTTCGAATGCATCCAGGGCTTCAGATTCTTCTGTTCACTATTAGGAACTCCCACAATGTTTTGTTCGGATGTTAAATCATTGTTTAATGACGCAGTGGTCCCAAAATTTATCCACCTCACTGTTAACTGTCCTCTTGACGATTGGATTAAGTGGGCTTAGCGCTCCGCCTTAAGCTGCCGCCAAAACTCATCAATATGGCCGCTATCAATTGTCAAAGTTTTTCGTTACGAAAATGAAAAATTCATTAAAATTTAAGAATTGTGTCAGAATTTTATCTTTCATAATATTTTTTTAATCAATTAAAAACAAATTTGTTTTTCTTTACTAAAAGGTTCAGGTTATAATTTAAATGGTTAACATTTTCATTTCATATTTAAATACTACTAGTGAAGGTGGTGACGCGCTGGCCTTTAAAGCCAACGAAATGAAATGACATAAGTTTTGAGATCATGTGTGACGAAGAAACACACCCTCAACGACGACATGAAAAATCTTCTCGTTTACAATAATTGCTTAAAAAACTTAAAAAGTCTATGGGATGGCAAATTTCTTACCGTACGAGTATTATTTGACATTTTACACAAGTCCCAATACAAAGTCTTATAACTGCCCTTAAGAGTGAATTAACCACTTGAAATAATTTTTTTTTAGCAAATTCTACTTTTTGAATAAATTTCTTTATGATTTAAAAAAAGAAGGCCAGAAATCAGCATATCAGTTGTTTGGGGGTAGGGCAGTGAGCCCAAACTCATTTTGTTGTTGTTGTGCTATGGCAAGAATAATCAAGCCCCTAAGGTTGGTTCGAACAGCTGTTTTTCAGGGTTACGGTTTGCAAAACGCAACTTATTGTATTTTTAATAAGTACAACGATTATTAACTTTGAATTATCGGGATTAATTTGCAAATTGGCTCAGAATATAATCCATTAGTATCAGTTGTTGTTGCTGTTGTAAATTTAAATAACAGTTTGCAGATATTCAGAAAAGTCAAACGTAAGTAAATGAGAGTAAAAAAAAATTAAGAAACATATTTTAAAACAAAACCACATGTTTTTATCCACTGCGAGCTGTGACGCTCAATTGTGTATGGATGTGCGTATGTATGAGTAAATATGAATGCCTTCCACACCTTTTTGCGGAAATACGTGAAAGCATGTTGAAGCTTAAGTGTTTCCGCCCATTTCATGCTAAATTTCACAAATAAATGTGTCCGTGCATGTGTTGCCATCCTTTCGACTCAATTGTTTAGTTGGAAAAGTAGTCAACATGAATATTTCATTGTTTGATATGAGAACACGCGATTTCCGATTAATTTAATAAAAATTTTATGTTACTGAAACACATTAGGAGGGTGCTGGCACATGTGATAAATAGTATTGCGGCGAACGACAAATTGCAACGAATTCGCCGCCAAATATTCGCTGTATAAATTGGTCGTGTGAAGCCCATTAACAATGAATAAACAACGGCTGTTTTGAATTGCTTAAGTCGTAAATATTTTGGACAAAGACAAAAATTAAAAAAATCAATTTAAAAAAATTGTAAATTTGTTGCTCTACATTTTCAATTATTTTCTTACTATTGCAGCCAGTCCGTTTTCTTTTAACAGATTACAATTTGTAATGATTTGCACAACAAAACTGTTTCCGTGAATCAATTTACCGTTTCATTAAACAGCTGATAGGCGACCATATGCAAAACAAGAGGGCCGTATTAAAAGTAAAACCAAATTAAAACAGTTAAAAAATTAGCAAAAATCACGTCGAAAGAGTGGATTTTTGAACCAATTATTTAAGGTGGTGAATGTATTTTGAGATTTATAAATTTCTTACTATATGGAATAAAAAATACACTTGTTTCTATATAAGATCAGGCTGGTCACTTGATGCTGTTTTGATCGTCGCTCGCCGGCGAAAAGAATTTAACATAAATCGATTTCAACTTTCGCCGACTATGATGAATTTGCACCAACGCCTTAATACAGAGCGTTTTCATATTTTTTTGTTTTATTTTTGGCGACAGAAAATCGTCTTTCGACGCCGTTGTGTTCGCATTACTCTTACAACGATTTGCTGTAATTTCAATGTTTGCTGTGATTTCGTTCACAAAATAGGTACGAAAATGTTGGCTTAAAAAAGTTAAAAGAAAACCCGAACAATTTGTGAGGCTGTTCTAATCGCCTGATGGCTCTGTAGAGGGCACTGAAGCTCAAAAGTTAGAATCACAAAGTTAACGAACATTTTACACATTTTACATTTTTATCACCAAATAATCTGGGGAATACGTTACACAATGTCGTTTCTATATTTTTCGAGAACCCCGTGAATTTCAATTATTTAAACCCAAAAGACACTGAAAGTCTGGACCCCATCTGTCTGTCCTTATGCTCATACATGTATCAATCTGAAGCTAAGGGTTCAGTTAGACATGACTTAACCCTAACGATATTTTGCAACTAATTAGAAATAAAAAATATCACAGTGTTGCCGAACTGGACAACTTTGAAAAACTACAGATTTTTCAAAATGCTTAAATCAATATACGAATATTAATGTATGTGTTTAATATAATTTTGAAACAATTCGGTTTTTGTGCACCAACCTAATGACAATTCTAATGTGAGTTAAAGTTGGCATGTACAGTCGCCAGAAGAAGCATATCGTGAGTGAAAAATCCAAAAGCCTTAAACTAAAACAGGCTTAAAAGGAAGTTTTTTGATTATTTTGGCCTATAACACAATTCCAGTCAAACTTTTTTTTGATGCTATCGATTTGAAAATCGTGAACATTTTTGTGTTTGCAAAAACGAAAAAATTTCAACAACTTTGATTCCATTCCTGCATCGTGGCACCATAACAACCGCATCCGTGTAAATGAACTGAAAAATAAACCTATTACGTTCATATTGACAGGAGGGAATTGCAGCCCTGTGACTTTTCCGATCGTGCTATTTAATTTGGTGGGGGTCCATTTAGATAGACGTCTTACGTGGCGCCGACATCTTGAAGCCCAAAAATTCACTTCACATGCAAACTAAAGCACTGGCTCAAAACTGAGTCTCTACAAAACAAGAAGAATCTTCGAATTTTTAGGAAACAACAAGCGGCAGCAGGATTGATCTCATTCAAAGAGCCCAATCTGAAATTCGTAGAAGCGTGACTCGTGCACAGTGGTGCGTAAAAAACGCAAAAATTAACAGATACCTTGGAAGTAGCGTTGGTTAAAGACGACTGTATCAAAGCTGCAACATCGTATAAGCCCGCTGGTGCGACACCTGTCAGGAACTCAATCACTTGCAAGGCTTCGTAGTACCGATCTTGGTCTCTACTAACAACAGTTGGCGGCTATTTACAGTGACGATCTACACTTCCCCTTCCACATCCTTAATTCTTATATATTTTGCATGAACTTTTCATATGGACTTTTACCAGCATTTTACACCAACTGATTAATCCAAAATATGGTTTCTTGCATTTTCGGCCACGATATGTGGCCCTGTTCATTATCGCATATGTAAACAAAAATGCATATTTTGGCCTGATTGTATCCTTTAAAAGGCAAAAATTAATGGCAGCTGTTTGAATTCTGCTGGCAGCTTTTATGCGACTGAGCGGTCAAGACCAAAATTTTGTATAATCCAATGAGCCACCCGTCTTTCTAAGCGAACTAATAATTTGTTGCGAACAACCAATACTTATATGATTTTTGAAACACTAGATACAGGGATGGGATAACCACACACTCATTGTGTCAAATCGTGCATTTCGAACACAAATATAAACTATTTTTTATACTTGTACTTATTTCGAATACGACCCAGCCCTGGCTCTTATGTCAGCTGGCAGTTCCGAAATCCCAAATGCTTTCAACGTTTAATTAATGTTACGAGTTCCCTTGAAAATTGTACTTTCAGCGTAATTACCTGCTATTTGTTTAATACAATTTTGTAAACGCGCCTGAGTACGTTCTTGTGATTGCAACGAATATTGAATCATTTGCAAAGTTTAAATTAGTTTTCGAAAAGTGTTGGAACTTGTTCCCAATTTGTTGCCTTAAGTTTCGCCATAAACAAACAGGGTGTAACAATTTAAAAGTTTATTCTTTTAATTTGTTTGTTTTCATGAAAGCAATTTTCTTGTTTTTTTTTTCTTGTTTCTGTTTTTTTTGTTTGTTATTTTAACCACTTGATAATTATGCTGAATAAAGTAAAAAAGTTTAAAGTTTGATGTAAAAACTTAAGAGCAGCAAAACTAGTGTTTACACCGAAAAAACGACATTAACATTTGCTTCGTTCGCTTGGCGCTACAACCAGGTTTCAGCGGATTTGTCTTTAAGTCATTTTTAAATTGCCTTGAATTAAATTGCGGCCATTTCATTGAAAGAAAATCTAATTTCGTTTTCCTGCTGAATGGGACATTATGAAGAGGAGCGGCCAACAAGCCTAATTCACAATATTTGTATAAAAGGGGATTTAGACGGTAATACAAGTCGTACGACAAGTCAAATGTTTGAGTAGAAGAGCAGGGATGGTATCGTCTAAACTTAATATATAATAAAACCATACGACATAGAGAGAAAATACGAATGTAAGTTTGACAGTCGTACGGCGCTCATCGTTTGTTAAAATTTTTCCTATTCCTTCACACATCATTAGATCAGGGATGTATTTCTATGTCAACATTTTACTTTTTGTTTTGGTGTTTTACCAATTTTGTAAACGTAAAAAAGTCTGTCCTAAGATTTTTATTGTAATTTTTAAAATACGGAGATAATTTCACAGGATTTTCTGTTTGGTCTTACGTACGACTTGTATTATTACGTACGACAAGTCCGCAGTAGTCCACGCTAAAAACAAATTGTGTCAAAAAGCTGAAATAGTACTGTTTTTTTTTTTGCAAATTTCTCTAAAATTAAGCCGTTTCAAATAGTGTTTAGCAGTTAATTTATTATAATTTATAATATTGAATTGTAGCAATAATATTTTCAATTTCAGAAATTTCCTGATTTGAATGCAGGTGGTTTTCAGAACATGCCCATATGATGCGGCTGAATATCATTATTCGTGAGTTCCATTTAAACGTTGAACTGAGAAGTCAATAAACCATTGTCGGAACGCCCTAATGTCTAAAATCCATAAATCAATAAAGCACTCGAGTGCCCTCAACTGCTGGGCTGAAAATAGTTGCACTTTCTTTAATATGAACGAGTACGTGAGCGTCGTTTTTCTGCTGAGCAATTAGTCGTTAAGATAATAGACGGCAGCGATTTCATTGCGGCAACAATAATGGCGAACGTTTGATTTTAAAATATGTATATTTTATAGCTCCACTAGAACTTAGTTAACGAGCATTACAAAACTAAAAGAAACTCATTCCTCCTCGCAACGTTTTGTTTTGTCAGTTCATTAAGTGTCGCGGTATCGAACAGAAACGTTTTTTTGTTTGTTCCTTTTTTAGTTTTATGTCAGCGGTCGAGTGCAAATACAACTAGAAAATGAAAAGTCTAAAAATAATTGTAGTTTTATTAGGCATTCTCATCGCGTATTTTAAGTTCGATGAGTTGACACGTCCTTTGCCGTTGCCCAACTTTGACACAAATAAATACTGGGGTGCTGGTGATGGGTCCTCTTATCAAGAAGACAAAACCCTTAAGCCCTTTCAGGTTGATGTCCACAAAGAGGTAAAAAGATTTTATATTTGATTTTTAAAACTTGCAGCCACCTGAAGTTGATAGTCGGACATTTGTGTTGGGTTCAAAATTGAAAGTTTAAAAAAATCTTACACACACACGTGCATATATAACAGGTGTGTTTTGAAAATCCCGTGGTTTCAAATCACAGACATGGTTTTAAAATCACGCAAACGATTTGTTGCTGTTCTGCAAACCACGAGCGTTTTCTTTTCTTTCGATAGCACCAGAAAACAACTGATCTAGACTTACTTTTGTTAATATTCTTGCATTAAGAAAAAGAAAACAATTACAAAATCAGCGCCTCATTTAAGAGTTTTCTTTTTTTTTTTTGTAAATATTATTTAATTTATAATAATTACTTACAATTTCTTAAATGTATTGTAGGATGATACAAACTTAAATTTATTAATTCAAGAAAGCGGTCACTATTTTCATTACTAGAACTTCGTTATAGTCTGCACTAAAATTGCACGTATTTTACTTGACGTATTAAGACTATAAGACTACGGCAATAACAGGTCCCGGGTCTTGTATGCGGCGTACACATCTAGATGTTCCGTTTCTGGCCGCCGATCATAATTTTTAGATTCTTAAAGTGTTCGGTGTTCGCTTCGTGGCATAATGGGTACATGTGACGCTGCATACGAAAACCCGCCTAGTGTGTCAAACGACAGGAATTCACTTCTTTATGGATTTGTATATAAGAAATCTTCAATTTTCCTATGAAACCGTTCGCAAGTCTCAAGTGTAAAAATGTAATTATATAAAACAGTAAAAAACTATCTGAGAGTTCTTTTCAAATGGCTTTTGCATGTGACAGCGGGGCCAGAGTAGACAACAATTGTTCTGTTTCACAGAAAATAAAATAATTATAATCAACTACCGGACTGCGTCACTATTTTTGCTTTATAATTGTCAAACCTTACAACTTTCAATAAAAAAAATTAACTTATTTTCATATATAATGTATGTGTTTCATTAAATAATTAAACACGGAAGTATTTCGCTTAAATGGTTGGTTGAATGGTGCCACTGTTCTGTAACGAGCCCAGCTGTTACAATTATCGCTAACATTTGACTTGTAGAGCGGCCGGCAAATATTTATCGTTCGTTCCCCCTCCCCCGGGCTAAAAGTCTTCTTATGTACTCATACAATAATATTAAAGCTGAACGCAACTGATTTGAACTAATTTATTAACAACTTTAATTCTGTAATTAATAAAAAAAAATGTGCTTAATTTAATAATTAAACATTTAAATTAGTTTCATTTATGTACTTGTGACGGAGATTTTGTGAGATTCGTAACACTTTTAATTCCTCTTTTCGACAGGTCATAGTCGATTTGCAAAAACAATTGAATCGTTCCGTAGAATTGACCGAACCACTAGAGGGAGTCCAGTTCGAATATGGCTACAATACTGTGGCCATGAAACAGATTGTGGAATACTGGCGTGAGAGCTATTTGAAGAAGTGGACGGAGAGGCAGGAATATCTGAACAGTTTGCCGCAATACACCACCGAAATTCAAGGGTATTTTACGATGGCACAAACGCCATCAGCACTAGAATTAAACTAATGTATATTTTAACAGCCTGCGTGTTCACTTCATCCATGCCAAGCCACCAGCTGAGGCCTTGGAAAGAAAAAAAGTATTGCCACTGCTACTGCTACATGGCTGGCCAGGATCAGTGCGCGAACTTTATGATTTTATACACCTCCTTATAGCACCTGCAGGTGCCGGTGAATACGTTTTTGAGGTCGTTGCGCCGTCGTTGGTGGGTTTCGGCTGGTCCCAGGTAACAATTTTTATTTCATTTACTTTTTTAAGCGGCCCGCATGTTGAAAGGTTTTCCTTATTTTTAGGCTGCTAGAAAAGTTGGCATGAACTCTGCCGAAATGGCCATTGTTATGCGCAACTTAATGTTGCGCTTGGGCTTTGACAAGTTTTTGGTACAAGGTGGCGACTGGGGCTCCATAATTGGCAGCAATTTAGCCACAATTTTTCCCCACAATGTCATTGGCTATCATTCGAATATGTGCATGTTGAGTAGTCCCTTATCGTTAATGAAACTCATTGTTGCCAGCTTGAGGCCTGAAATGTTTTTAGAATCAGCGCTTTATGTTTCGCATCACTTTCCTCTAGGTAAGAAGTTATCATTTCTCCTAGAAGAAAGCGGGTATTTTCACATTCAAGCCACCAAACCAGACACCATTGGCGCCGCCCTGCAAAACAATCCCCTCGGCTTGGCCGCCTACATTCTGGAAAAATTCCAGTCTGCTTCGGGACCCGACAACAGCCAACATTTCGACGGCATGACCAAAGTCTTCACCATTGATGCCCTATTGGACAATGTGATGATATACTATTTAACAAATTCGGCCACTACTGCGGGCCGCCTGTACAAGGAGTCCATGTCCAAGGAATTTCTAAGCTACAAATTGGACCGTGTGCCCTCCCCAGTGCCCATGGGCTGTGCCCGTTTCATTCATGATTTGCCACCTGCCATGGACTGGCAGTTACAGGACAAATTTCCCAATATGCTGCACAGCAAGTACATCAATCAAGCCGGGCATTTCGCGGCCTTGGAAGCGCCCGCGTTGTTACACTCGGACTTTTCCGAATTTGTTGACAAAATCAATTTATAATAATTTTCTTAATAATATTAATGGTTTTTGTAAAATTTAACGAGTGATTTTTTTATGGGTTATTTTACAGGCAACTTTCCGATTTTGCTGACCGGCAAATATCACTGTTTTGTGCTTTTTTGAAGGAAAAATATATGTCAGTAAAATGGGAAGTTCTTTCTCTGCAGAAAGTATCAGAAAATATTCTTAGACAAAAATTATTATAATTCTATTTTTAACTTCAGCTTGAGGTCAAATTAGTAAAAATGCAATGATTTTGTTGTGCTTTAATTTATTGTCCCATATTTGGATCAACGTCTTTGATCATCTTCAGGGTTTATAAGAAAATTTTGTATTTGTTTAGGTACCAGTGCTGCCAATTAGTCCGGTTTTGTAACGTCATAATATGTTGCTTGTTCGAAGAGCCGAATAATATTAAATTAATGTCACATATTCGAACGATCAATGCATTCAAAAATGTTATCGATGCGATAAGAAGACCAAAATGTGTATAAATGGGCCGGATCCATTATAATGTATGTCGTAAATTTCTATTAAATTAATCCTGCAAAAATCATAGATATTTCAGCTTTTTGGGCTGTAGAGGGTTCCTTTTTGTTTTTAATTAGAGAAGGAATTGGACCAAATTGTCAAGATTTTAACAATATTTTCGGCCATTTTTGATCCTGATGACCAACATTCATTTCCGTTTTGTAATACGATATGATTTTGTGCTGATTCGCTAAATAATTCAACAGTTTTAAGGAACTTACTTGGCTGTTCTCCATCCTCATCATCTTATATTGGCATTTTCAAATTAAAAAAACTAATTAATATCAATTTAAAAAAAAAAAATATTTTTTAAAAATATTATTTGAATATTAGACAAAACTTTTCATACGAAAAAAATAAAAATTGCTGAAATTTTCAAATAATTTTCATTCGAAAATAGAAATTTAACTTTTACCGCTTGAAGGTTAAATTTTTTCTGCAAATATATATTATTTTACTTTAGGTGACTTTGCCATCTCTGGCAAAGATCTTCCAACCACATTTCAGCCAAAAGCAAAGTTTTTAAGAGAAAATGTCAAGCACATGAAATACTCGACTCTTACCCACAAGCATTTGTTGCTTGATTTCAATTATTGGGCGCTCTCGGTGGAGAACTGAGCAATTATCGATCGTAATCAGCGTTACCGTTTTGCTGGCTTATAGACGTTTTCCCCTGCACATACTCGTACAAACGCTTGTCTAGATCTTTTTCAATCTGTTTAATTTTTTTTTCTTTTTGCTGCCAACGAAAATAAAATTTAAACTACTTTTGCTTATATTACAAGTGACTTAAAGCCCTTTGTGTTAACAAGGCCAAATCTTCAAAGCTAAAACACATTTTCTATGACTTTTAAGTGGTGCCACAGCTAACAAATCTGGCAGTTGTTGTTTAATTCTCAAAGGGCTATAAAAGTTGAGAAATCAATTCTCAATCGGTAGCTTTTTATGGTCATGAATATGATGGATGTGTGTTGTGCTGCCCAAAAGGTTGGTGCGTATCAGGCCTTTTTAAGGTTATGTTCACAGCAAAGGTGTATATTTTGAAATTTGTGGAAACTTTTCAACTTCTGAGGCCCGTTTTTCAAAATCTTATTTAAATGTTATTTCTTTTTACATTCTACTAAAGGAAATTTGTGTTTGTTTTTTTAGTACCAAGATAAATAATACTTTTAGATATATATGTACATATTTTGGGTTTTGCATTTAAGACCAACTGATTTGATTCACTATATGGTTTCAGATGCTTTTTGTACAAACTGAAAACTAATTATTTTTGTGTTAAAATTTGTAGTTAAACGCTGGCCTTAATTCTAGCATTTCAAACAAGCAATTATTGTATTTTATACGTACGTAGAATTCATGTTCGGAAAACGATTTTGCTGAACTTCATTAAAAAAAGGGCTACGAGGACGAAAAATCTAACTTGCTAATTTCTAATTTTCATTATTATGATCTCTGACAGCTTCACAATTTCATGGCAATTTCACGGTATGGAACTCAAGCGATAAGAACCCCTCAAACAGCCCATCATTCATGGCAACAGCGTGCCGGCGCCATCAATCCATTAAGCTGTCATCGCACACCTCACATTACATACATATAATCCTTCAAGCTGTTACTCCTTACAGTGTTCGAATTATTATTGCGCGAGTTTGCCATAATATACGCAGTATATCTACAAACTCCGTTTGACAAAGCGTACAACCAAAATATATGTATATGTATGTATATAGTGTTTGGCCCAATTCCCACACACCACAAAAAGGCTGGCACAAGACCTGGATTGCGCCTGCCTGCTGTTGTCGTGTATGAACCTCTAGATGAGAAAACTAAGCCAAGGCCTGCAAACAGTCGATAAATATGTATGTATGTAAGTCAAACCAAAAGTTTTTTAAAAGTGCAAATAACCAGCATTTTTTGTCAAAAAGTAAAATACAGAATGTGGGAGCATTTTGTTTGAGGAAAAACGCCGCTTATACAAAATTACAACAAAAACATCTATTCTAATATGTAAAAATAATTCGTATAAGAAAAAATAAGCAAAATATATGAAGGGACGGACGGGGACGCCCACCCCAGAAAATTAAAGTTTAAAACAAATTGTATTTATTTCACACTAGAAACTCGTGGAGTCGGCAATTTTCGATTTCATTAAACATCTACTTTTGCTATAAGAAAAAACAAAATGTATAATAAATCGTTAAAAAAAAATAATAATAATAATAATAAATATTTAGATCCGTAAATTTTACTTGTCAACACGAACATGCATGCCAATATACAGTTATAGCTGTTACAGTTACAAGCCTCACAATAAATCTTAAGTAAAAATATGTGTGTCTTGCCATACACAGAATTTTTTATGATCGCATCGAAAATTATGGCAAAAGAAGTCAGTATTAATTAAAGACGCGTAAATCCTGGTCCACCAAAGTATTACCATCTTGTTTTAGATAATAATTTAAGGAATACATAATTTCAGAGCAAGGCCAAAGTACTCATTTTTCCCCTCCACATTAAAATTAAAATATTGCCATAAACATGTAGTATGTAAGTATTGACTTATATGTATAATAAACATTTTTTTTTGGATGGCGGCAACACCGCTCCATATAAACGTACATATGTGAAACATTTTTATGATTAATTTTATTTTGAATGGCAAAAATTAATTCAGTTGACTCTAAACACTTGAGGAAAAAAGTTCGCGGGGGCATTTTGTGCGCCGCAATCGTTATTTTTGTTTAAGGATTTATAGGAACTTTTGCATGAAATTAAATTGACAAAAATATGGGATTTTTTATTAGAGCATTTATTGTAGCATTTTGCTTGGGTCTCGCCGCCCTGATACAGAACTATCGCCTGTTGGCGCAACCTCTGCCGCCACCAAACTTTATTCTCGACGAGTACTGGGGACCCGGTACGGCAGCTGATTACAAAGAAAATCCAGCTGTGATACCGTTCGATATTGCAACCAGACCAGCGGTGAGTTCAACAACACACTTCTGCCATAACAAAAATAGCGCTGCTCGCACTCGCCTGCACTTGAATGTTGGTTGAAAGTAAATGTGCGGTTGTGCCATGAAATGTTGCAACTTCTTGAATTAAGCAGAACTCGTTATTTTTGGTTTTTGCTTCCAAAACAAACAAACAAAAGTAAAGTGTTTTTTGGACATTGCAGCAAATACTCGTCATTGTGTTAAAACTTAATTACAAATTTGATTACAAAAGATTGTGCAATTAAAAATGTATGTGTGTGTGTCTTCGTATTGACTGGTTACAGGTGATCGAAGATCTGAAGACACAACTGCAGAGACCGTTGAGTTTGGCCGATCCCCTGGAAGGTGTTGCCTTCGAATATGGTTTCAATTCCAAGTATTTGCACACTGTTGTTGCATATTGGCGCAACGACTATTTGGCCAAATGGTCGGAACGTGAAGGTCTTTTGAAGAAGTTTCCCCATTTCCAGACGCAAATTCAAGGGTAGGTTTTCTTTTCACATACTTACATATATACGCACATATGTATGAATAGGTACATATGTATGTATGTATGTATGTCTGTCTGTACATATTGTGTATATAATTGGCAAGAAAACTGAATTATGCAGATATTTATAATCACAGATCAGTAACTAGAGTCCAGCCCATATAGATTATTTTATTATGAACATGTGCACACACACACACAAATCCTTAGCTACGACGCAATGCATGCGTACACATGAATATGTGTTAACGCACATACATGCATATCGTTAGCTAAGAAGCAAAACGGCGTAACTAAAAAATAAGAAAAAAACTGTATATGTGGACAAAGTTTGTCCCCTACGCGATTAAAATTATTACAATAACAAAAAAAACCAAGGGCCGTAACTACGGCAAAACGACGTAACTACGGACAAATTTTTTTCCAACACAATATAATGAAATGATTTTCTTTGGAAATTGTTGGAAGAATTGCCTGCACAACTTGTCGGTGTGTTTAAAGTGAAATTAGAATAAACGTCGTTAAAAATGTTTATAGTTTTAATTTAAAAAAGCTGTTCACAGCTTCTTCTGTTAAATTGTATTTTTATTAGTTACGCCTTTATGCATTTTAGCTGAAGATATACATACATGTACATACACACATCCATATATTCTTTAAAAAAGTCACTGAAAACATTTTGCAAAACTTTTGAAGCACAAAGTAATCGCAATTTTCAATGCAAATTTATAAATATAAATAACTTTGGCCGAGGGTGGTTCTGGCATTACTCGAACAGCTTTAGTGCTTAACTTTAGAAAAAATTTGTCACACACACAGAAAAAAAAGGAAATAATTTTGGTTTTTAACTGAAAAGTTTGCAGATCTACAATAAAAAGAAAAAAAATTTATCTTCAGCGCATAAATTATATCATCAGCTGTGAATGCAAAACCACTTAAATGTTTATTACATTTTTACTATTTTACCTAAGAAACGAATTAAAAAAAATTATATTATTTAGTGCAGAGTAAGTGGAATTTTATTAAAATTAAATTAAATATTAAATGTGTATTTTTTTGTTATATGAGAGTAAAAATTGGAGATGTCTGGAGGATATGCCTCATAATCAATTAAAAACAATTTCGTTTCAATGTTGGTGTGGTGGTTTTGCATTTCAGCCAGCGATATATGTATAGCTGCCTAGCAATCTACAGTAGCGAGCAAAAATGGCAAATTTTGTGTCCCGCTTTTGACAGTTGACACAGGGTAATATAATAAGTACTAACAGAACTAAATAGATTAGATTTTGGATTCCTCGCTGCTCAACGAGCAATTAATATTCTTGTGGCAAATTCCAGGCCAGAAAATGTTGCCTCTCTCTTTGGTTTCATCTTAAAACCGAAGTGCTTTGGTTGTCAAAACATAACAGCTGTTAAGTAACTGAACAGGTGCTTTTAAAATGAACATTTTCATTCCGAAAATTTAAAAGAGCATTAAATGAATTTTTCTTCAGATGATGACTATAACAGTGCTTCGAAAAATTATAGAAAATCATAAAAATTACCAATAATTTTTGTGTTTTTTTTATAGCAAATAAGTTTTATTTTAAAATATACCACACGGCGTGCTTTGCTAACCCACTTCATTATAAAATGAAATAAAAAGTGTTTATATATTTAAAAAATAAAATAAAAGGCCTAGAAATATTTTTAAGATCTTTTTCAGTATTTTTTTTTTTTTTTTTTTCTTAAGTAAAATCTGGTTTTTTGTGTGTCAGTATTTACTTTGTAATGAAACCTTATAGTGGCAACAATAATGTTTGTTTTTCTAATGGTTTACGCTTGATGAAGCAAAAAGAACAATATTTGTTCCCAATGATGGAATTCATCAACTGAATTTTACTAAATCAAGTAATTGAGGATGTCAAGTGTCCATGACAACAAACTGGATTCAATTCAATGGCAAGCACTGAAAAGGCTTAAGAGAATTTGTTATCTAAGTGAGCGCCACACGATGCAGGACATAAGAAATTAATGCGCTCCTACCCAGCCTTGTTAGTCTTACAAGGCACATAAATTTCTACTAAAATAATCACAAAGTTTGGACAACAGATCGTTGTCTTTATGGCCTTATCTGACGGTGGTCCAATCTCACACATGGTGAACTTGTCAACAACGCAGCACCACCCGCAGGTTATTAAGCTACTTGCAGGTGGCGAATAACACAAACATCAGCTCCGGTTTTCTAATCCCTTCTGCCAAGTAATTCCCTACACAGTTGAAGGAAGACTAAGCTACTGAGTCGGCAGCCCGAAAACCCCAAGGAACATCAGTCCTTAACCAGACTCAACTGTACACTCCTCTCTATACAGTTCCTAACGAAGAGCAGAATCTGTTGCCAGACAACACCAACTCAAGGACAATTGGATCACCAGTATAGGTTTTTACGCCCGGTATCTACCAAGGCCACTGCCACAACGTTTCAGCCAAGACGAGCACCTCCACCTAAGACCAACACTAGAATGGACAAAGGAATCCTAAGGGCTTGTTGGTGCCCGTTCTGCCAATTGAGTTTTTGTAAAGGTTTCAGAAGAATCTGCATAACCGAAGTCATACGTGGACGTGCCGTGCCAACCGAGGGACCTCTTCCTCGCTCTACAACGAAGGCTTAACATGCTACCCCCGGGGAGAAATTGTTTGATTAAACTTCGGCCTGATAATTCGGAAAATTCTCATACCCGAAGTCACTAGTCGAGAAGCAAATTGTGGTTTTTGCACGATCACAATTTGTACATCACCGAATACTGTATATAACAATAATTTAACTAAATCTTTATACAGTGAAGAGCAAACATAAACACATACATACATACACACATACATAAATATCAAATTTGTTTATTGTAATTAATATTTTGTGTATATTTTTTATAGCTTGAAAATTCACTTCATTCACGCCAAACCAAAGAAAACGGAAGGCAAAAAAGTTCTTCCATTATTGCTTATGCACGGCTGGCCCGGATCCGTGCGCGAGTTCTACGACATTATTCCCTTATTGACTGCACCGAGTGAAAAGAGCGATTTCGTATTTGAGGTTGTGGCTCCCAGTCTGCCCGGCTATGGCTGGTCTCAGGTCAGTTGCAATTTACTACAAGAAATCAAATAATTCATTATAATCAAGTTGGCAAATTCTGATTAAGTGTCCGTTTAGATACAAAGTAGTACATCTGTGTAATGATTCACATGGGTGCCTGCCAATATGGCCCAACTCCACGGTGATCTTATCACCGAGCGTATACAATGCCTCTACTAATGCCTCCCAGCTTCGCACCTACAAAAGAAGTGAACTGAAACATTAAAGCGTGCCGGGCATCGCAAAATTACACATTTTATCGTGTAAATCCCGTTGACTTACTCATCCCTGCAATATAATAAAAACAAATAGCAAAACACTACTCCTTCTTTCCTACCTCCCCAAACCAGTTCTGGTACAATTTACTGCCTATGTAGCGGTTGAGCCCTGAAACCCCTGTTTTCACGGGCATCGGAAAATCCCGTTGAACATAAAGAAACCCTCTTGCGCTGGATTGATTTAACAGAAATTCAGAATATATTTTACTCAAATTATTTATTTATGAAATCGACTAATTTTAGCTTTTTCACTTCACTTTGCAGGCAGCGTCGAAACAAAACTTCGGACCACCCCAAATGTCGGTTGTCTTACGCAACTTAATGCTACGTCTGGGTTACGAAAAATTCCTGGTACAGGGCGGTGATTGGGGTTCTATTGTCGGTTCCAATTTGGCTGCCCTGTTTCCAGAAAACGTGCTCGGCTATCATTCAAATATGTGCGGCAGTTTTGGACCCATTAGCATTCTCAAAATGTTCTTAGCCAACTTCGTGCCCAGTCTATTTTATAAGGAAGAAAACAAGGGCTTCTTCAGACCTCTAGCAGAGTTCTTTGCACACACAATGGAGGAAATGGGTTATATGCATTTGCAAGCAACCAAACCCGACACAATCGGCACAGCTTTAGCTCATAATCCTGTAGGTTTGGCTGCTTATATTCTGGAAAAATTCTCCACCTGGACAAATGATGATTACAAACACTTGCCTGATGGCGGCCTCACCCAGCGCTATACAATGGATGCCTTATTGGACAACGTCATGATTTATTATGTCACCAATTCCATCACCACGTCTCAGCGTCTGTATGCTGAGCAATTCAATAAGAAGCAAATGGGCATGCAAATGGATCGTGTCGGCATTACAGTGCCGACTGCCTGTGCCCGTTTCTATCATGATTTGTGGCATGCAACCGACGGCCAATTAACAGAAAAATTTTTGAATTTAGTTCAAAGTACGTATCATAAGGAAGGCGGCCATTTCGCAGCCCTGGAAGTGCCCAAGGTTCTCTATTCCGATTTTGTTGACTTCGTTCGAAAACTTCAATTGTAAGACACAAAAAAAGTCTCTTAGAAGGCTAAAATTCATAAATTGTACATAACCATAAAATCCTGTTTTACGAGCTGAAAAAGTTAACATATCTGACTGCTTACACGTCCACACATAAAGTGCAAAAGCCCTTAACATCATATGGTGAAATTTTCCAGTTGGAATGACAAAAAAACTATAAAAATACAACCTAAAGTGATTGTAAAAACGAATTGTTTCTGACAGAGTTATTACGTCTGAAATACCAGTATTATTCCGCGAAACCGGTTTTAAGAGCCAAACAGTTTGTTTTAAATTTTATAAAAATTATATTAAACCCTTTTGCATTTTATAGTACGATATGTTCTTATGAATATTAAACTGGTTTGTTTGAATTGTTTGTTTTGTTTTAAATTAATCTTTCTTCTTTTCCTCTAATAATTTTGTTAATAAAAGTTTTTGTATTTAAAAAAAAAAACATAATTTTACGAGCGTTCTTTTTTATATACATGTATGTAAAGGGTGGTTCCTAACCATAATGCAGGATATCAAGTGTGAGTCACATCTTTTATGTCGAGTTTTTTGCCCAACTTAATTGGACACTTCTTTGTGCCAGTGTTACGAGCGGTACACAATTGAGCAGCAGCCTAATCGACCAAATGTGTCCACAATCGGGAGAATTGTGCACAAATTTCAGCCAACCGGGTGTGTAGGAAATGTTAAGGCCCCTGTGCATGCTCGCCCTCGGAGTCATCGGCCCGTACTTTTAATGAGGTCGGCCAAGCAGTTACCGCGAATGGTGTTCGCTGTCGCAAGATGATAACGGACTTCTTGTGGCCAGAAATTGAGGATATGGACAAGGTCGATGTGGTTCCAACAGGCTGGAGCCACCTGCCACACAGCCAACGAAACAATAGCTTTTTGCGCGTAAATTCAATGACCGTTTTATCTCACGTTGTCGCGATGTTAATTGGCGGCTACGATCATGTGATTTGAGACTGTTGGGCTTCTTTCTTTGGGGATATTTAAAAGAAAAAATAAACGTCCATAAGCCAAGAACAATTCGAGAGCTAAAGCAGGAGACAATTCGGCACATTAACGGTTTTGAGCCTCAATTATATCACGGAGTTATTGAAAATATGGAACATTGGAGATAGAGGTGTCCCACCGAAACCTTGGCGAGCATTTGGAACAACGCACTGCATTCCATAGCTGTTGCATTTTTTTTTCTATCTAAAAACTATCCCCCTTGCACGTGTTCCAGCGGATTAACGTGAGGACAGCGAAGCAGACAACGACATAACCTCAACCCCATGGACCCGAAACCACTGTTCAAACCATCATGGACGTGGCCATGCCATTCTAAGCAATTAAAACTTTTAAATTTACTTTGAAATTATAAACTAATAAATATATATGTACATATGTATGTATTTACGCAGCTGTGGAGTTTTCGTGGGCCCTGCAATATAATATATTTTTATTTCCTAACTTGTATAGCTTTAAAGCAATGAGATAAACTTGATTATTTTAATATAACTTAAAAAAATTTGGAAAAACAAAATTGTCCTTAACGAAAATTAAAAGTAAAGGCCTCCACTCTTCACTGTCTCGCATACGCCAAAAATAGCACAACAAACGACAAGTTTTAATTTAAAAGAAAAACTTCAATTTCCGAATAATTTTCAAGCAAAATCTGTAACTTTATTGCGCAACAACTTTTAAACAGTTTTAATCAAAAATAACGTTAAAAATTTTAGGTTATTTTTTTTTTTTTTTTGCCGTTCTTAAATTTAATGCATTTTTCCTCCACGATCACACACTGTGCGCTTTTGCTAGTATTTGATTTGAAGAGAAAATAAAATATTCTAATCAAAAAAAATGAGCCGGTAAATGGACTGAAAACCATAGATTAAAAATGCGTCTTAAATATATTAATATTGAAGCAGGTACAAACACACACAAACACATATTCATAAGTATTTACAATATACATACATACATCCCTACATATACATAAATACAACCAAAAACATTTGTGTTCGCAAGTCAACAAAATTACCCAGCGAACCAGTGCATTTAAATTTTTTATTTGTTGTTTCTCTCTCGCTTCGTTGTTCTCTTTGGCTTTTTATCTAATATAATGGAAATATATCAAAAACATAAAATTCAAAAGTATAAGTTTCATAAATACCTGAGAAAAACACGCAGCAAAATGCAAAACAAAAGCAATCATTCAGTGCGATAATATTTGTAGGTAAATGTTGGGCACACGATCAATCAATCGTTCACTGGCTAAACGCAGCGATCATGCGATAACGTACATAGCGACAAAAACTGAGAGAGTAAATAGTTATTTTGTTATTTTCAATCATACATATTTTAGTACCTACACGAATATGAATGGGCAGAGACATGTATGTACATACGTATGTATGCCGAAGTATATATGTAGTAAGTATGTAAATATTTATTAGAAGTTTATTAAGAGTAGGAGGACGCCGAATTGTGTTCACCTGTCAGTGCTGAAAGTGTTGGGTGCAAAAACATTCAAGCACATCGTAACTAAAACATCTACATAAATATATACATATAAAGTTCATGATCTTACAGTGAGAGCTTCCCAGCGCCTTAACATTTGATAGCGCCAAAGCTGAGGAGCAGAAGTCTCGCAGTAGCACAACGTAACAAGTAGCCACCGTGGGACTTCTTTCTTTGGGGATATTTAAAAGAAAAACTGCAGGTCAATAAACCCAGAACAATTCAAGAGCTAAAGGAGGAGATAATTCGGCACATTAACAGCTTTGAACCTCAATTAGGTCTCAGAGTCATTGAAAATAGGGAACATCGGTGATAGAGGTGTGTCACCGCAGCCGTGGCCAGCATTTGCTCGATATTATGTTTCACACATAATTGTCACGGATATCTCTATCATCATAAACTGTATATTAAGACAATTCGGAATCTGAAAAATTTTGGTTTTATTTGCCATTAACATGGTGCGTTTCGCTTGGACCACCCTTTTCACATATTTAAAAAATTTCCAATTTGCCCAAAGTTCAGTAAAATAAATATAGTGAAGACTTCAACTCAAAAGAAAAGTAGATGGCCTTGAATTGGCTACAAAAAAAAAAGTTAACTTTAAGCCAACTTTTAGGTTACCTTTAATCGCCTGTTTTTCTAAAACGTAAACACGTATTCTAAAAACAAATTTATTGTTGTCATTGTTTCAATACAAAGTCAAGAAAGAAAGAAAGAAAATGTTTGCCTATTTAAGAGCAACAGACTTCAATTGATGGATCTTTTTCACCTAAAAAAATATACAATTTAATTTTTTTTTACTATTTTTTATAAATAAAACAACTTTAATGGATTAACATCTAGTCAAATAAAACAGGTTGATTAATGAATAAAATACCATAAAATCTTCCCGCTAATTTCTTTTTAAAAATTACACAAAATTTCTTAATTAATTTATTTTGTTGCATTTTCTTAGTTTTGATTCAATGTTATTACTTTACTTTAATTACACTATCACGGCGCCAACTCAGCTTAAAATCAATGTGATCACATGTTAATTTCAGATCAAAAATAAAAACTTGTTTAACATTTTTTTTTGTTTAATATTTATTGCGTCCAGTTACAAGCCGGAGTAAATTTCTTTTAGCTGAAAATGAAAGTTATAAAATGAAATCTGCTATTGAGTTTTCCATTTTTGCGTCCTGCCAGGATGAAATATCCTTTAGTGATATATCACCGCTTCAATCTTTCCATATCAAGTCACAAATATTTAAAAAAGTGCCCTGATCTCCTGCTCGGATGAAGAGTTCTGTATACTATGAAGTGGAAGGGGCAACGAAATACAGTCGGCTCTTGATAACTTGAAACTCTTTAATGTGAATATCGCGATAGTTTGAACTGTTTTGCAGGTGCCTTGAAAAACGTGCAATAAATTGTAAGAAACAAATCTATGTAATTTGATACCCTCGGCAATTTTAATTTTTTATCTCTACACTCTTAATTATTTTAAAGTGCTGTTTTATATAAAAAATATAAAATAATTAAAACAATCAACTATTTGCTCTATAGAAATGACATTTTGTTTTCCAACGTTCTTTAATCTGAAGTTTGATTTTTCCCCATTCTGTAACTTGAATTCGCAAAGTGATTTTGAAAGTTCACAATAAAAGTTTTAATTAAACTTTTGTTAATTTTATTTTTCTTTTATTTGCCTGTCGATAATTTGAACTCTCTCTTCGTTGAGAGGAAATCTTGATTATTTGAATTTTTTCGCTGGCCTCTTGAATTTTAAAATATCGAAATTCGACTGTAGTACGAACCAGTTCTGAAAAAGAAACAAGCCAGTGATGACACTATTGACGTCACATGCGAAGTGAAATGCATTCGAATTCTGTGCTGGATGTCATTCCCTCGATCCTCTGATTCTGCAAAGCTGGTGTCCAGCTCTTCGGATGCATAATAAGAATTTCACCCTTTTTTTACTGCAAAAATAAGCGCTATACATGACTCTGCCTATGAAAACCCACCTAGTGTGTCACAGCAAGTTATTGTTTCCCCCCTGTGTTGCGTTTTTATTGTGTGCGCGTTCTCATTTCATTTTTAAAACACACTAAGTCGGTTTTTACTGTTTTAAGACTTGCGAACGGTTTCATTTGAAAATTTAGGGTTTCTTACGTACAAATACGAAAAAGTGAATTCATGAAATTTCACACACTAGGCGGGTTTTATTATGCAGGGTCACATTAACACTTATTATTGATTATAGGGATGGCGAATTATTTTTCAGTTTATTTGGGTAGTCTTTACAAAAGAAGTAATTTAAAATTATAGTTGTATTGAGACACAGAAATACTTTAAAGACCAAAAAGTGTGAAATTTCCTGAGGGCATCAAAATAGCAAAAGCGACGAAGATTTTGAGAACAGCTCGAAAAGTTTTGCGATTAATCCTTAATATGAATTCTAGTGCAAAATAAAATGCAAGTGCCTGTAAAATAAAGTCTTTCAGGCATTCAACTTGCAAAGCAGCGACAATTCCTAACGCGTTTTGGCGTTTCTCAGTTGGCGAATGGTTTGTTTCTGTAATCCTTAGTCGCTCATTTTTTCTTTCTCTGCTGCTGCAAATATGAAAATACTAATCATCAAAAGTGTGCCCTAGCCGAGACATATGAATTTTGCGTATGTACCGGCACACCAATTGTTGAATCGATTCATGTTTCTATTCGACGGCAAAGAAATTCGCAATGCAACTGAATAGGATGTTCTTGTTCGCATCGTCTCGTTCAGTTAGTTTTTCCCAGCTGTTGTCACAACTTAAACTGCCAACCGAACAGAGTAGCGTGCAATGTTTATAATGATTAGAATACAACAATTAGCAGTCGAATGTTTTATTTTTAATCTCATAACAGCGAACAGTTGACAGGAACACCTGTAGCAAATCGCTAGTCAAAGGCTTCTTTTTGCTGCTGAAAGAAAAACGTTTTACACGCGGAGCAGAGGATGTCGCCCTTTACAAGGATTCTAATACTAATACTAGCCGTTGTGGGCGGAATGCTGTATAAGCGAGTGGCTGAGATGTTGAGTGATGCCAAAGCGCCCTACCTGTCGGTAACTGAATGGTGGGGTGATGGGCCTGAACCCACAGACTGGCAGGCATATTTAGGCAAGACTTCTGCCATATTGAGCAACAAGGTGTTCTTTCCGGATGCGGTAAATAGAATCCATAATGAATTGATTAAATAACGCTGAAAAAAAATTCTGCCAATTACAGACAATAGAGGATTTGAGAGCTCAACTGAATCGTACGCTTCACTTCACTCAACCCCTACAGGGTGTTGCTTTCGAATACGGATTCAATACACATGAATTACAAAACATTATTAAATATTGGCACGATGACTATTTGCTGCGTTGGCGTGAACGTGAACTATTCATATGGAAATTTCCTCATCTAACAACTGAAATGCAGGGGTATAAAAAACACTCTCCAAACAGTTTTATCAGGGTCTAATAATTTCTTATCACTTATCGCTTATCTCAACAAAACATCCCTTGCAGTTTGCGTTTACATTTTCTACACTTAAGCGCCTACGATGAAAATATCGTCGGCAAACATCATTATCCCGTCTTATTGCTGCACGGTTGGCCGGGTTCAATCCGAGAATTTTATACACTCATGCAAAAATTACACGATACACAGGGCGAGAAAAACAATGAATACGTTTTTGATGTTATTGTGCCCAGTTTGCCGGGCTATGCATGGTCCCAGGTGAGTACGGAGCTCTCAAAAATGTTAGTAGCATTAAATTACGAACGTATTTCTCTATGTTCGAGTGGGGAAATCAAGATTGTTTTTCATAATGAAATTAAAAATCTCTCCGTTCGTAAACACAAGACTTAAATATTAAATTCCAACCATTTGGCAGGATTGATGAACAGTCATTTGTTCAACTTGTTGCATAGATAAGCCCCAGTCCCAGAGAAAAAAGTATTGCCAGAGACTTCACACCAAAACACTAGGGATTTCGATTGTTGCCTTGTCTGTCCGATTGTAACAGCTGGGGAATTTGCACAGATCAATTAGAACCCAGTACCTCATTTCCACTATATTCCAAAACTCCATATATACATATATATTTATATATGGAATACAACACCGTTAAAATATCCGTTGCGGCCTTTTATGATGACAGGGATCCAAGTGGTTGAATTTTCAACGACTGTTGAACGCACAGCAGCGGCATTTAAGGACATCGTTGGAGATTTCAATTTATTGTGGTAGAGCTGCGCTTTCAAGAAACCCCCCACCTCAAAGAAAAGCTCTAGTGCAGTGGAATCGCATGCATTTAGGGGCCTGTACGGCGAGAAATAGCCAAGCCCTCAAACCTTTCATGCGGAATCCGCATTGTGTTGGCAATAAGGTTGCAAAGTTTGGTTATCGCTTGGACGTGCTGCTCAATCACATGGCTTTTCCTGGCGCTTAGGCTCGAGTAACTGAATACTAAGCAACAGATTAGGCAGACGCCAGCAACGTTGCACTACAAATTCATTAGGTTCTCCCATATTAGGACCTCAGAAAAGAGAAGAAGCCAAATCTAAAAAAAGACTTCTACCCCAAAAAAAAAAAAACAATTAACTTTTTAAAAATAAAACATTTAGTTCTTAGTTCAATATATAAATGTTGAAACTGGCTAGACATTCTTTTGAGGCAATCTCCATACCCCAGCATGTCTAGTTTATACTATTAGGAGCTAAACTTACGTCCGTGTGCACAATTGCTTAAGGTTTTTTGCTTAAAACGCTTTTAAAAAAGTATTTAATTGCCTCATTTTATTTACATTAAAGAGCACATCGAAACCTGGCCTTGGACCCGCACAGATGGCCGTAATACTACGCAATTTAATGACTCGTCTTGGCTACAAGAAATTCTTTATTCAGGGTGGCGACTGGGGTTCGCTGATTGGTTCGCATATTGCCACACTTTTTCCCGACAATGTACTGGGCTACCACTCCAACTTGTGCACCGTATTGACGCCCAAGGCATTGCTTAAGGCTGCTTTTGCCTCCCTTCTACCCAGTTATTTTGTGCCCAAGGGCTACGAAGACTTCTTTTTTCCACTATCAGAAAAGTACCAGTTTCTTATGGAAGAAACTGGTTATATGCATTTGCAGTCCACAAAACCCGACACTATTGGAACCGTTTTACAAAATAATCCCGTGGGCTTGGCTGCATACATTTTGGAAAAATTTTCAACTTGGACCAATGCATCTTACCGTCATCTGCCCAACGGCGGTTTAAAGAAAAGTTTCAAATTGGACTCACTCTTAGATAACATTATGATATATTATTTAACCCAGTCCATAACAACGTCTCAACGTATTTACAAGGAGCACTATGCTGCCGAACAAAGAGCACTAAAATTGGAGCGTGTGCCAACAAATGTGCCGACAGGTTGCGCTCGTTTCAAAAACGATTTAATGCACTTTATGGACTTCCAACTGAAAGACAAATACCCAAACTTAATTCATAGCACCTACCACAGGACGGGCGGTCATTTTGCAGCCCTCGAGTTACCCAACACTCTGTATAATGACTTTCTTAGTTTTGTCACAAAAGTCGAAAAAACAAGCCAAATTTCAAGTTACCGCAGAGAGGAACTGTGAAACTGTGTGACTTTGATGATCTAAATATTTATAGGAAATTATTACAATAATTATCCCCAAAAGGGATAAACCCGGCAGTTGCAAATATCAATTTGTATTAAATTTTTACCTTTTGTAATTACATACATACGGAAATAAAAGGTTATAAAATATTTGTAACTAATAATATGAAAATAAATATGTAATTTTTTTAGAAAACCAATTAATTCAATGAAACCATTTTGCTCTTTTATGTTTGCGATGTGCAAATAAATGAACAAACAAGCAGAAAACATTTAACAGAGACGGATTTTATAACCAGCAAGTTATACAACGCACGTTATTTTCCAAGCCAGGATTAGCGCCGACGAATTAACCGCAATTACTTGCATACATGCAGTGACAGCATTATGTCCAGCTTGGAAAAATATTACAGAAATTAGGGTCGAAAATTCTGTTTTTTTTTTTGTAGGCTTTCAAAGCAAAAAGTGGAAAGTTTTTTCTCATGTAAATACAGAAAAACTTAATATTTATAAAGATACATATGTACATATTTTTATAATTTATCAACTTTAAAACTGTCTTATTGTAGATAAAATAAATATGTATGTATGTATGTATGTACATACATATGTTCATACATACTTATTTACATACATACATATGTATGTATGTATGAATATGTATTTATTTGTATTTCAAAGCATTCGTGTCTACAAAAATCTATACAATAAAATTTCTCTGTAGAAATTAATGAAAACATTGAACCTAAAACTCCCTCAGACCTTTATATGTATTTGTCATTATCCGTCAAAAATTGCTTAAAAAGAGAGCAGTTAATATTTTGAACAACATTTATTAATGCTCACAATACAAGTATGTTTGTGTGTGTGTGTTTATTTGGAATTAAATTTACCACTTCTGCCAACCCGAACTAAACATGTTTGCGACTACCGAACATGCAAAATAAGTGCATAAATGTCATAAACAAAACCGACGATAAATTCTTAAAATGTACCGCAACGTCTTGCTCATCCCTGGTTGTTATGGCATGTTTTTGCAGAGTATTTTCATATCAAGCCTTTGCTGCAATAGAGTCATTTCTCAAAAAGCTTAAGGTGAAAAAAGTGCGTTTAAAGTTTTCATATTGTTTAAAATCGTTGTAGGCCATAGAGAAATCTTTGTCTACCCGTAGAATTACCAACGTTAAGGATAGACTCATATTTTTTTCTTTTTTTCTGATCTAACTTTTTGGCATCGTGGTGAGGGGGAACATAAAATTATTACAAACTTACTTGTACTTTCAATTCGTTTTACTTTCTTATTCGTACTTGGCAAAAAGCAATAAGAATTGCTGTGTGCAAACAACAAAGCAATTTCACTGAGGAATGTGTATCTTTCTTAGCAATAACAATGGAACAGTATAAATTTTGACTTAGGTAGTAGGAATATCAGTTGGGAGCGTATTTATGTACATAAGGATGTGTGTAGTTCAGAAATTTAAAATTATGACTATCTTGCTGCAAAGGCTCGGTATGAATGCGATAAAGAGTATCTACAACGTTGTTATACTTTGAAAAGAAATGCTCAAAATAAAAATGTGATAGAAGTATGTACCAATAATACTCACTGAGAATATTAAAAACAGAAATAAATGATCTACTTTTATATGAAAACCAGTGTTGCCAGGGACAATTTTTAAGATTAAACTGTGCAAAACTTACCAAAAAGTTGATTCCCTAGTCCCAACCGAAACTGCAACTACTTTTATTTGTGCGCTTGTCTCTTAAATCGTGCCACATTTGAGGTTTCCATTTGAGTGGGATGGATAAAAGTTGCGAAAAAGCCTTTGAAGCTTTTGAGAAATGAAACTTCCGTAACCAAATTGCAGCACTATTGGCATACTGAGATTTATGCGTACTGAGAGCCAAATAATATTTTTTGCATAAATTTAAATACATGTGTATAAACATGATTATAAAGGCGGCCCCTAAACACATGAAGAGCAAATTTGTCAAGTTTTCCCCAAGCATTAATGATTTATTTATCTACATACATACGAGTATGGAGAGCAATAAAAACCTTTAAAGGTGTCTACAATATAAAATATTTCAGCTTCTTCGATTCACCAAAGTAATTTACATATATAATCGTGATTAATTAAATTGTAGTAGAGTAGAAGAAATAAAACTTCTTAAATTCAGATTACCCCCTCCCTAATGACACTAACATAAATAAATGCCACTTACATGTCGTTACATGAAATACGTAAATCCTCATAGCATTTATGGCAAAAAATTAAAAACTTAAAAGTAACTAAAAAATTATATGTACATGTCCATACTGACCAATAACCACACTTTTACCGCCAATTAGATTTTGAACTCGCTCGTTTGTATAACATGAGTCGGAATCAGGTGTCCACGCATATTTAGTTTAATTTACATACATACATACATACATACATACATATATGATAAATATGTACCTGCGAATCGTATTCATAAAAAGCTTGTGAATGAAAATATGAATTTTTAAAAGTAAAAACAAATTACACGTTTTTTATATTTACCTTATACATATGTATATACATACAGACAAATCAATTATCAATTAACCAGGCTTACGGGTCCCGACAATTGCGGATAATCGAAATTTCACTGTAAATGATTAGACAACAGATACGAATTTAGGGCTAACTTGTGTATAAAATGGTTATACTTTTTTTGTAACAGAACAAATAATTACATATGCGATGAACTAACGCTTGCAGCATAACCACATACTAATTGGCCAAAGCCCGGTGGGTCAAACAGGTCTAAATGTACCGTCTTGCTAATATTGTAATATATTTTTCTTAAAAATCTCCCATATTTATAAGAAAACCTATAACAAATAAAGTAGGAGTTATAAAGATATGAAAAGTAGGCGTGTCTGTCTGATCAACTAACATATGTACATATGTATCTTATGGCTTAATTAGCATCAGTATTATGTTTGTATATATGTATGTATGTATATCGTAACTACGGACATAATTGGAGATACGCTTAGTTTATGATGTTATATAGGCAACATGTTTTGCAGTTTCAACCCTTATGAACTTTTGGCGGCGATATGCGTATAAAGAGAAATTTAAAGAATGCACGATCAGCCGAAATGCATTTACGCCACAAAGAACTCTTTACACGCTCTTATTAAATAAGGAGCGCTGAATTAAACACAAATAACAACAAATTATTAATAGAAAATATTTACTGTGATTGTGTTCATTTCTGTGGTACCGTTAGATTCATTTACAGTTTAGTCACTGGCGCACTAAAATCGGCACGACAGAAAGCTGCGTTCGACGTATGTACATACTTATGAAAGTTATACCACATTTATAAATACATAGTCCAATAAGAAAGCACAAAAATGCCGGATCTAAAGCCTGCTGTGGCACTAACTAGTGCTACGGTGGAGAAAATGTCGCGCCACGACATGTTGGAATGGGTTAACAGCACCGTTCATGGGCAATATAAAAAAATAGAAGAGCTGTGCTCAGGTAAGTGTTTCAGGCAAAAAGTTTTATAATCATACAAACTTGTGTGCGTATATATTTATGTATGTTTGTACATATTCATGTATGTACATATTTATGTATGTATGTACACACTTGTGCATTTATGAATTCTATTTTTTAGGAGTAGCATATTGCCAAATGATGGAGCTTTTATTTCCCAATACAGTGGTTTATAAAAAAATCAAATGCAACGCAAAATTGGAACATGAGTTTTTGCACAACCTAAAACTGTTTCAGGCCGCATTTACAAAAATCAATATTGAGAAGTCTGTGCCTATTGATCGCCTGATGAAGGGAAAATTCCAGGATAATTTTGAATTTTTACAATGGTTCAAGAAATTTTTCGATGCACATTCAGCGGGCAGAGAAAACTTAAAGCTGTCGACAGTGGTAGCAGCAGCACAAAACCCACCAAAGCCTGTAAGAAAATTAGTCCGACAAGTGTCGGACGTGACAGCAGGAGTTGCAGCAAAGTCCGCCTGCAGCAAAACGGATAAGCTAAAGACACCTAAAAATGAGAAACAGCACGAGGAAAGAACAATTTCACCGTCGAGCCTAAAAGTGCTGCAAGAAACTCAGGAACAGTTGACTGAACAAATGTTAGGTTTGGAGCTGGAGCGTAATACCTACTATAAGAAGTTGGCTGCGATTGAAACTATGTAAGTTTTATATTTGGAATTAATCATGCCTAGATATTACGTGTCTCGATATATTCGAGAGTTGTTAATACAGCCAAGGGTTCTTTAATCTTTTACAAAGATTTCCTTAACCGTAATAAGCCTAGATGTGTTATTTATTGTAACTGGCCCTGGGTCTGCAGCTGTGAATCAAGAAAAAGAAAGTAAAAATAGTTCTCTCTGCTCAAACGCTTTTGCAAGTTTCTTACTTGACTGCGGTTTAGCCAGAACTTTTAAAAAAAACTCTACTTTTACATATTACATATAAAATATATGTATGCATTTGTTATCCCTTTTTATTCGTAAATAAATTGCAGCTAAATATTTGAGCTTTGCGACTGTTGCGGTTCTCTTAGCAAGATCGATATAATGAAAGGGCGCCTTTTCGATACAACAAACGTTTTTCTTACCTGGCACCATTTTTATAAGTTTTGTGTTCATTCATATGACTAAGGACGAATTAGCAGGGTTCTAGCTGGGGTTCGCAGGTGCGGTTCTCTGGATATTTCCAACTTTTACTGTTTTTGAGATTAAGCTTCAACAAACATATGAATTATCCATTTATAAACTCCGATATACCTCCGCTAGCAGCTGAAAGAAATTAGTGAAAAATCGACTAAAACTTCTGGTCTTTGGCGAGTTGTAAAAATCGAATATGCCCGACAATACAGTCAACAATATGTATGTATGTAGTAATACACATTTTTATCAGTTCTAAAAGTTCGCTACGATTTTCTAAAAATTTCGTTTAATAACACAGCGGTGTTTGCGAATGGGCTTCTTGCTGCTTGAATCCAAAATCTCTTTCAGAAAAATATCCAGAATTTTAAAGCTAATACATACATATGTATGTATATAAGAAACTTTCAATGGAACCAGCAACGGCATCGCGAATACATACAGTACATATTTGAACAATTTGCACATTGAAATACTAGTTCAACGACTTTTTATTGGCATTTTAGGGGGCGTAGTTTAATAAAATGCGGATAAATAGATAAATACATGTAGAAATGTATGCACAAATACTGGTATTTGTAATGGAATTTCAAGTAGACCGTTAACAAATCAGTGTAAAACTTAAACAATAATTTCTTTTGTGAAAATTTAAAAGCTTAATTAAACGATTTATGAGTGATTACAAATTAAAATAATTTAATTCGAAGTTGAAATAATAAGAAAATGTGATATTATTCTTATATCGACAAAGCGGATAACTTCGTAATTCGCTTCGAAAGAAAGCAGAAACAAATTGAACAAAATTGAATTAATTAAAAATTTTAAATGTTCAATTCGTTTACAAATTGTGGCTTTCGAGTGCCGAGTTTTGAAAGTTACGAGTTTCTAATTTGCTTGATGTAAAATGCCGGCAATTTGTTGCTAGAAAACTAAACTAAACAGATGTTTTCAGAAAAAAAATTGCATCTTTATTATTTTTCTACTTTTCATTTAAATTTCTTAATATTTCCATCTCAATACTTTCGATCAATTGCTCAGCAAGTTGAAATGTTTAAAAAAACAACAAAACTCCAAAATAAATTAAGTTTCTTTTTTAAATAATTCAAGTTTTGTATAAATTTTGTTTAACTTTGCAGTATTAAAGAGTCCGTAAAAAAAGAAGAGTACGTGGAATGGTGCAACCGTGCCTTGGCTATACTATATGCCGTAGATGAGAATGTCTCTGTGGGCGAGGAGGAATGTGCTGCAGAGGAGTTCACACAATAAAGCGATTATATTTTCTTGGTACTTTTTTATTATGTTACATTTTCCACAATTATTAAAAAATAAATAAATAAGTTAACTTTCCTCGTTGTCTGATGTTCCTGTAGATAAAGTTGAAGTGGGTGAACTTGAACTAGCATAATCACAGACAAGTGCTAAACTATTTGATAAATTTACTAAACTAGCGTTTGTGTTGTTAGAGTAAAGTGTTGAATCGTTATCTTCAACTCTAATGTTGCCGTTTAAAATTTGAGGCAAGTCACTATCGACTTTTTTGTATATTTCAGGTCTTTCCTCAATGTCGGTAGTTCGAAGTTTTGAACTACTCTCTTCACTTTTTTTGTCCACTTCTAACATTTGAGGGGATTCGGTATCGATTTCTGTGCATGCTTCAGTATTTTGCTCATCGTCGTTATTTGAGGTCACATGTGTTTCATCACTTTTTCTTTTAATGCCCAATTGTTTGTAATCCAAATGGCAACTGAGAGCTTTTTGGCGTTTTAAGCCCCCAAATGTTGTTTGAGTTGATCCTAGTATTGCTGGTTGTAAAAGTATATCAATACGCTTTTCTTCTTCTCGTTCTTGTGCAGATTTACTCTGCAGTTTCATAAGGGCAGCCATTTGACGATCTTGTTGCGTTTCCGGCAAGAGTGCTATATCCAGGCTACTTTTGGCCAGCAGATTGTCATCAAGTTCCTTTAAAGCTTTTAATTCTTTTTTTTTGGTCTGGAAGATAGAAAGTTTTGTTTTAATTACTGTGAAACGTATCCAAATGTCGATTAAAATTAATTTATATTAAAAATATAAATTTTCGATTGCGGTAAATCGATTGTTTTGAAGTAGTGCTTAAATCTATTATACTTTTACTAGTCTAGATTATATTTCACCTATAACCAAATATAAGATAGTCATTAGAAAATGGAATAACTTGATGCCAAGGATTCCTAATTTATAGTCTTAAGTTTTCCAAGACATTTAAATATTTAAACTGTTATTTTTGGCATTAAGACAACGTATGTCTTAATTTCTCAACCAATATAACAGAAATATACAACGAAAATCTTTAGAGTTAAACTTAAAAAGATATACATAAAATAAATTCTGTAAAAACCACCTTTTACGGACGGTCTTAGCGAACATTTTCTTCATCCGCGATAAAGATGTTTTTATTGTACACAAATAAGAAAACAAACTCACCCTAAAATCAGCCCTCAATTTGCAATTTGCTTCATAGCAGTCATTCCATACAGTTTTGTTTCTTTCCATTAGTTTTTCTAAAACAGGTTTAGCTTGATCACCAGCTTTCTGGTCTTTAGCTTGATGTTCCAATTTGTACATGGCGTCGTCGAATAAACGCTTTTGCACTTCTTTTGTTTCGGGAACAACTTGCTCATTCTGGGTCGGATCCCAGCGGTTTTCTTGTCGTCTAGCACCTGATAGTATCACGTAGTCTAAGTTGCCCGGATCCGTTTGGATTTCAAAATGATTGTCACATAAATGACATTTCATGCGAAACTTGTAAATGGGAGTCGAGTAATACATTCCCACTTTAGTCTTTTCGGCATTATAACGGACTCCCATGCCAATATGATTTTTACAGCCATCACACCAGATGTTATAGGGCATTTCAAACCTGATGATTATTATACCCAAGTGGATCTTCCTGGCACGTTCGCGCAGGGCATGAGTACCACGGAATTTATTGAGACCACCCTTCTTTGGATCATAGTCCGGTGGATAGTATTTATTTTGTCCTTTACGTTCACCCATTTTTCTTTCAAATAGTTTGTTTCACAGATATAAATAAGTTCTCTGGCTTGCAAATTTTTCTCATGCAAACAAGAAATTGTTATTAAAATACAAACGAAAAAACAGCTGTAAATTACAATAAAGCTGCCTGATCTGACAATTTAATGACTGATACCGTAATGCTACTACTATTTGCCAGTAGATGTCGCTGCATGTACAACTTTTATCGAATATTTTATTCAAAGATGGTAAATAGCTAAACCGCAAATGCATGATTTTTAATTCAAATTGAGTTTTAAAAATATAACTATCAATTGACATCGTTCGTATTTTATAAGTATCGAAGGTTGGCATATTCCAAAATTTTTATATTTTCTTCTATTCTACAATAAAAACGAGATAGATGCTTACCTTTAAAAATCCGTTATTAGCTATTAAAACGACTTTTTATTGTAGAACAACTATTGCTCTTAGACATTGCGGAAGCCGTTTTTCGGAAACATGTCTGCATGGATATTTATAAATCACTAATACGATTTTATAGTTGTTTCATGTGGTAACCTTGTTTGTCTATATTTTTGACATTTTGTGTTATCTTATTTTTGAATAAGTCTTATTTGACAACTAATTGTATTATAATTGGATAAAATTGCAATACCAGAAGAAAGACAATTTTACCATTTTGCCACGTTATTTGTCAAAATTTATTAATAAAAGACATAATATTTTTCAAAGATCATCATAAATAAAAATGCAAATTTACACCAACGAGGGAAATCCACTCGGCCTGGAGTTGCAAATTTTGGCAAAATTTGCCAAACGTGAGGTGTCTGTGCAAAAAGTTAACCTTAATGGTACGTATATACATACATATGTAGTATGTTTGTGTGCACAATTGAACAAGTGTTTTTATTGGTCTTGTAAATTCCATTTCCATTCATTTTTAATGCATGGCAAATTAAAGACGTTCGAATTTCTTCAATAGCACCTAATGACAGCGAAAATGTTGGATAAATTCAGAATAGTTTTTTCTTTACAGATATTAAAACAAAAGAATTGTTGCTTTTGCCAACATTAGAACTGGAAAATGGCTTAAAGTTGTTTTCTGCAGTTGGGGTGGCTAAATATTTGTTCCCCAATGAAGGCCAGCAAAGCGATGAGGTTTGCATACTTAAAGTGAACAAATTTGAATAATATTTCCAGTTTTTTGACAATTGACCTTGCCAAGGTTATGAAATTAAAAATTATTTTGTTTATCTAGTGGCTGGAATGGTCTTCAACATTGTTGGCCCCCGCTTTGGTTCATCATATGGGACATGGTCACCGCGCCAATCCGAATGCGTTACCGGTACTTAATGCTTTGGTTAAAAAGTTAGAAGATCAACTGTCAAACACCCCATTTTTGGCTGGAGACAAACTCACTGCCGCTGATTTGTCTGTATGGTCGCTTCTTGCACCAGATGGTACCTTGAAGGGTGCTCAACAAATCGATCATCTTCTCTTGTGGTACCGCAAGATTGCAGCCATGCCTGAAATTAAGGCTGTATTGGAAATTCAACCATTAAAAGATTTGACTTTCGTAGCCTTACAAAGTTCAAATCAATACGGCGGCCTCTATCATGTGCCACTGAAAATGCCTGCATCATCTGATCATGCAAATCTCTTGGCTGATACTGCTTCAACTTTGGCGGATACCTTAAGTGACGAAGAGCTTAGTTTGGCAGAGAGCAACTTTGTTGCTGCACCTGTCACTGAGCGTAAAGAACCACGCACAGTTCTGCCAATAGCTGGCGAACGCAACGTACTGATTACCTCTGCACTTCCATACGTAAATAACGTTCCTCATTTGGGAAACATTATTGGTTGTGTCTTATCCGCTGATATTTTTGCAAGGTTAGTAATGTCTTTAGTATAAAATACTATTTTCAAGGAATGCGCGAATAAAGCGTTTTTGAAGATAGCTCTGAATTCTTATGACTTGGCTAGCCTTAGTGCAAAGAACTTTGAAATAGTTGTCAAAGAAAAAAGAAACTTTATAATAATAAAACTGTTTTCTTTCTATTAAGATACTCACGAGCTGCTGGCTACAATACGCTGTTCATCTCAGGTACTGATGAATATGGCACGGCTACTGAGAATAAAGCTCTTGCTGAGAATTTAAGTCCACGTGAAATTTGTGACAAATACTTTGAATTGCACAACGCCATCTATTGCTGGTTCGGTATTGGTTTTGATTACTTCGGCCGTACCACCACCCAAGAACAAACAGAGTAAGTTGAACGCATGCAGTTAGTTATTAAGAAGAGGTATGAGATCACGAAATAAATCTATTTTCTTTAGAATTGTACAAGAAGCCTTTAAAGATGTCTACGACAATGGTTATATCTTAACAGAAAGTGTTGACCAGCTATTGTGCCAGAAGTGTGATCGTTTCTTAGCTGATCGGTGAGCAAACCATAAAAATTTATTTAAGCTATTTCTTTGACGTCTAATTAAGTTTTGTTGAAGGAACTTGTCCGCATACGGGATGTGGCTACGAAGATGCCCGTGGTGACCAATGCGATAAGTGTGGCAAACTTGTGAATGCCACCGACCTAATACGTCCACGTTGTAAAGTTTGCAACACCGCTCCTGTTGTAAGATCTTCCAATCAACTTTTCCTAGATTTGCCAAAAATCGAAACCAAATTGCGTGAGTGGGTGGATAATGTTGAGAGTGGCTGGACGAATAATGCGCGCGTTATAACACGCGCTTGGCTGCGGGAAGGCCTTAAACCACGTTGTATTACTCGTGACTTGAAATGGGGCATTCCTGTGCCTCATGAAGGTTTCGAAAATAAAGTGTTTTACGTATGGTTTGATGCACCATTCGGCTACGTTTCCATGACCAAACGTTATTCCAAAGAATTCAAGCAATGGTGGCAGCCTGCTGAGGGTGTAGAAGTTGAACTTTTTCAGTTTATGGCCAAAGACAATGTGCCCTTCCATTCAGTTGTATGGCCAAGTGCTTTGCTGGCCATTAATAAAGGTAACACTATGGTGTCTCATATAATGGCCACGGAATATTTAAATTACGAAGATGGCAAGTTTAGTAAAAGTCGCGGCATTGGTGTATTTGGTAACGACGCTCAGGTAAAGAAAAACAACGATTACAATTTTCGGAAATTTTACTGTAAACATTTAATTTAGGATACGGGTATCCCGGCCGATGTTTGGCGTTTCTATTTGGCTTCAGCCCGCCCAGAAGGCCAGGACTCAAGTTTTAGCTGGAACGACTTGGCCGCCCGCAACAATTCTGAATTACTCAACAACTTGGGCAATTTTGTTAATCGTGCTTTAGTATTTTGTGAAAAGAATTTTAACGGTGTTGTGCCTCCCATGCATCTTACCAACGATGAGCATATTTTGCTAGCTCTCATCAATCGCGAACTGCGCGGCTACATTAACTCGCTAGAGAAGGCTCGTTTACGTGATGGTATAAGACATTTGCTGTCGATTTCTCGTCACGGCAACGGTTATATGCAGTCCAAACAACCCTGGGTCTTGCTTAAAGGCAACGATGAGCAGAAATCCAGAGCTGACACAATTATCGGCTTGTGTTGTAACATTGCCTGCCTGTTGGCCAATCTAATCTTCCCGTACATGCCAACAACAGCAAGAACCATGTTTGAACAATTAAATACCAAACCGTCGAGTTTGAATGCAGAGTAAGTATTTGATATTTTACATTCATAAATATCAAACATTTACATCATTAAAATTCTATTCCTATAAAGAAAACCATTCATCTCACTATTGTTGCCATCCGGACATAAGATCGGAAAACCCGCACCGCTATTCGCTAAGTTGGAGCAAAGCTTCATTGATGACATGAAAAAGAAATATGCCGGTCCCCAACTGATAAGTTCAGTCGACTCTCAGGCCACTTCTGCAACGGTTGCTGATTTAGAAAAGTCTATTCAGCAACAGGCCGATAAAGTAAGACAACTGAAAGCCTCTACTAAAGACAAAACTGTGTGGCAGCCGGAAGTAAATAAGCTGCTGGATTTGAAAAAGCAACTTACAAAAGCTCAGAACAGCCAAGCAGCAGAAAAAACTGAAAGCCAACAACTAAGTAGTGCACCTAACAGCGTAAATGGCTTAGAAGCTGCCATACAAGCACAAGGCGATAAAGTGCGCCAACTAAAAGCTTCAACAAAAGACAAAGCTGTTTGGCAGCCAGAAGTTGACAAACTATTGAATTTGAAAAAACAGCTGGCGCAAGCGCAAGCTGCTGTTCCATCTCAGGACGCTAACAAGGTTCAAGAAGTCGAGAGTAAAATTGTAAAACAAGCTGAAAAAGTACGCACTTTAAAAGCATCTTCTGATGCCTCAGTTTGGAAGCCCGAAGTTGAAGTTCTTTTGGCCCTCAAAAAGGAGTTGGCATCTTTGACTGGCACAACCGAAACCAGTGCTCAGGGCAAAAATAAAAAGAAGAAATAATTCTGTACTGTTTCCAAAACTAAGTCACGTTTCTCTATATTCGCCTTTCTTATGTTTAACTATTAAGTCGATTGTGTTCGTATTCTCTCATTTATAAGCAATTTCACATTAGCAACTTGAAGACATGAAATTTCTATTCAGCCGTTGCTTTAATTGTATTTGATCATTATTTTGCATTTTGCATTTTAAATGCAAATATTTAATTTATTATATTTATATACTGTCCCCTTTCTTTGAAATTTAAATAATTTATTTAAAATACGGGAAACCTTTATTCCGCTTATTTCATTTTGTTTTGAGTTTTTGCAAATCCTTCAACATACACAAATGCTCAATAAATTATTCTGATGGAAAAAATTGAATTCTTTGTTTAAATCAATATTAATTCGTTATTTTTAAATTGTTACAAAACAACTTTCTGTAAAATCACTAAAAATAAAAAGTCGCATAAAATTTTATTAAAATCTCAAAAAAAAAACAGAAACAAAAATGAAATAAAAATCGCCGAATTTTGATATTAATGTATTTAATTTGTTTTTTATTTTGTCGTTTCCGACAGGGACAAAAGAACAAGACTGCGTCCAAAGCATTCAATTGCGAAGGAAAAAATTTATAAAATTGTATATGTACATGGACGACCGGGCAAAGGCGATATTTAAAATATCGAAAAATTATCGCAGGCGAAGCAAAACGCTTGCTAATAATGTACAGAATATCAAAGTAGCGACGTTGAATGAATGTGCGCATATGACATACATACAATACATATATACATACATATCGTTACCTTAATATAGAAATTGAAAATAAATTAAATGAGGCTGAGTGTGCGTCGTTGCGTAACGCATGAGCAAAGTTTTCGAAACTACTACTTATTATCGCAAATTAATCTTTTGCGCTGCAGGTTCTACAACCACGACAATTTGTAAAAAAAATGCTCTTTTTCCGCGAGAGGTCTGCTTTTTAATCAGATGCGAAAACCGAAAATGCACTGTAATTACCAATATTTTTGAGCAGAAATAAATTTGTTTATCCTTTTATAAATATTTTGCAAATTTGTATTCTAATCTTCATTATTCATTTTATATATCATATAATAATAATAAAAGATAGGAAGTGATTTTAAATTCGGTGCGATGAAATTTACATGTAACAGCACAACAATAAAACACATATTTCTGCCCTACAATAACCCAATCGGTACCACAGATCTTCCGTAACTTATTTGCACATACACACATACATACATACATATGGACACAGTTATTCATGTTGTGTGGAAACAAAATTACCTTTTGCTTTAACATTCTTCTTTCAGTTACATCCATACGTAGGGAACAGACAAACACATGCAATTTTATCTACATACATACATACACACATTGTAAATGCACACACGTTCATACCTACACATTTTTTTGTGTGAATTGCTGAGACATGAGAACAACAACAAATATTCTCTGAGAATAATAGTGCTCTCTTTGTAAAAAGTGGACGTCCATTAGCAAAATTTAGTGCAGCAACACAATGTATGGAAGCGAAACATCTTGGTGTATTCATATACTTAGTTTTTGGCATGAGGGATTCTTCTATGTGCATCGGCCTTTATAATTGGCTCTGTGATGAACTTAATACGATCCACACCTTCACATAGAAAGTAACATATTGGCCGCCATGAATCTCCTCAAATTAACCGCAAAACAAAACAGTTATTCGAAACAAATCAGTCAAATCAGTGCAAAACTCTGGCAGGCCAAACAACAACAACAATAACAGAGCCTGAAGTCACTTTAAGAATAATATAAAACGCATTTTTTTTGTGGAATCAATGAGGGACTTTTATGTATAGTGTTGCCAGCTCAAACTAAAGAATTGTTTAAAGTTCAACTGAAAGCTAATTCATGGTTGACAAGAGATGAGTTGTAGGCAACTCAAAAGCTAATTACGAATGACTCAGTACTCACTCACTCTGCCTAAGTTTCAGCTAACCGCAAACCAGCTCAGTTTGAGTTGGTTTGGGGCACATACAATTTTTACTTATCATGCACAGGAGTAGGGGAGTTCGTTGGTTCTTTTTTAACATTGATGTGCCAAAGGGCTCCCATCTGTCTCCGATTTTAGTTGGTTTATCAGTCAGCCGTAAATGAGTTGGAAAAATACTAACTTTGTTAATCAATAAGGATTTTCTAAATACACACATATGTAGATACATATAGTACAAGCATGTGTTCAATATCAGAATATTAAGCTTAAATTACTTACATACATCAACATTCTAACTTTCGCCGAGGCTAGCTGCACGCGCCACAGCCACAGTTTTCAATACATTTAATTTTATTAAATACAAAGAGTACAAAAAGTTTAAAATAATTGTCTTGTTAAAGAACAATACTTAAAATATTTTTAAACACTAACAAAATACGCTGCCTTCGTTATGGATGATGGTAGTGAATCAATTGAAGATAACGATATTAGCTGGCAGGTAGTTACTTTGCCAATAACAAAAAAACGACGACAAAGTGTATCACCAAAAATATTCGAGAACAAAAGACAAAATATCGACAGCAACAACTTAACTTCAATAAGAAATGTTAACAACAACAATGCAGGCTCCCAAAATAATAATCGTTTTGCTAGTCTTGATCATGACGAAATTGATACTGAGGATGAAGAATGTAATGAAAACAGCAATAACAATGAACCAAAGCCACCACCTATATACATACCATTTGTTGCTGATATTAGCGCAATGATGAAATCTTTTTCTAAAATTATTCCCTCCTCTGAATTTCAATACAAGTCACTTAAAGATGGACAAATAAGATTGCTAATAAAGAATGTAAAATCGTACAGAACTATTGTTACTCATTTAAATGACAGGAAAATTAAGTTCCATACCTACCAATTGAAGCAAGACCGATCGTATAGAGTTGTTATAAAAAACTTACATCATTCTACGTCAACTACTGATATTAAATACGAAATTGAAAAAAATGGTCATAAAGTTCGGAACATTGTCAATGTTCGCAGTAGAATAACGAAAAATCCCCTTCCAATGTTCTTCGTTGATTTAGAACCTGCCCTAAGCAACAAAAACGTATACGATATTAGGCACATAAATAGCGCAATTGTCACCATTGAACCCTTAAGAAAAACTAACGATCTTGTGCAATGTCATAGATGTCAAGAATTCGGTCATACCAAAACTTACTGCCGAAAAGAAGAAAGATGTGTTAAATGTGGCTTAGGGCATCTTACAATTGACTGCAGTAAAGATATTGAAACTCCTCCACGCTGTGTGAACTGTCTACAAAACCATCCAGCAAACTATAAAGGCTGCATAGTGTATAAACAAATACTTACAAGAAAATTGCAAAATAATAATCTCTACAGAAGAGATAAAACCAGCCAATATATATTTAATAGTGAAGATTACCCAAATCAACTTAACCAAAATGCAAACGCCAACGCTAGTCGATATGAAAGATTTTCATATTCTGATACTTTACGGAATCCACAGCAACTAAATCCATTAAACAATTCTTTTGAAAAACTCGAAAAATTAATTGAAAACCAAATAGAACAGACCAATAAGTTGATAAGTATGATGTCTCTTTTAATATCAAAACTATGCAAATGAATTTAAGAATTGCAATATGGAATGCCAATAGGCTTTCCAATCATACTCAAGAGGTAGAAATATTTCGAACCTAATCAATCAATTATACATAAATAAAATTCTGTGTACATACATACATATATGTAAATATTAGTATAGATAAAACTTTAAGATTTTGTATATAATGTATATATTATGAATTCTTGAAATAACTTTAACAATTTTTGTTTGTATATTGTTGTTCTTATTGGAGTTCAACAATGAATGTTATTTTCTTATTACTTATTTTATAAAATTTGCTTATTATCCTTGGATAGATTGTAAATTAAACGAAACAAAAAAAAAAAAAAAAAAAAAAAATTACTTACATACATACATACATACACATGTGAGTATGTATGTACGTACATATCTACTATTATGAACATGACACCAAAAGGAATTTTGTTTTTGTAATATGACTGTGCGTCTTTGTTGTTGACTCAATGAGCGGCCTTAAGAGGATATCGACAGCGCGCACGACAGTGGAAATGTTAAGCTGTAGCAAGATGACCCCCAGGGTTTACGGGATAATGGAAAACAGATACATACACATTCCGAGTTCATTGCAATTACGATTTTTTATTACCGATAATTATTTTTAAAGAATTTATTTTCCACTATCAAAACCAATTCCGATTTTAAAAACGGGAATGCGCCTCAGAGGGTGGCCTTCCAGATGGCCGTGCCCATGGCGGTGATGATGGTGTTCGCTTTCATCGGCAGATTCTTGTTCTCGAACAGCAGCATCAAGCGCATGGAGGTGATGCTGATAATAGGGATACACACTGTCGTCGGATTGTGATTGGTCGGATACAGCTGATTGGTCGGAATCTGATTCGGATTGAGAAGCATCATCCTAGGTGAAGGCAAAACAACAACATACATATAAGTATGTGTATAACGGTGATTTGTTAACAAAATTATATTATGTACCTGAGCTTTGGTTAAAGCCAAGATGGCCAAGAGCCCCACAACCACAACGAAACACTTCATGATATCTATTTTTCAATCCATCTACTTGAAATCCGCTCATTTATATACAAACTGCAAAAGTATGAACACAAATTAGCTGGAAAATTATGCAAATATTTGCTTATTTGAAAACAATGTAGAAACAAACTTAACTTTATAATATGAGAAAACTAATAACTTCTTTCTGTCTTTGTTAATAATTAAATGTGTACATGTAGAATATTTTTACAGCGAACGACGATAACAGATAAACAGGATCACCCAAGTGATAATGAAAACGGTAGCGGCTCTACATTTCCAGGTAATAAAAACTTTTCTTTTATATATGTATGTAAATTGTAACTAAAGTGGACTTTTTGCGCAAAAAGGAAAATTAAGGATGAGTGGTGGACGGATCCAGAATCAAGTACATCAATGCCAGTGTGATTTATTGCAAAACTTGTAATATAGAGTTAAAACTGGCATCTGGAAAGTCCGATAGAAAAGGGCATCTATAAGTGCAAGGACATGCTGATGCTGCAAAAACAATCCCACAGATTTTAAGCTGAACTTATCTAAATTAGTCTCCGTAGCCATCAAAAATATGGATTTTTTTGTTACCCTATAAAAAGTGTTTTCTTGGGGGAAAAAAACTGTTTTTTTTTAAGCTGACGGGTTTTTTTCAACGATGTGGACGTTTTCATTCCCCAATTTGAAGATTTCGTCCCTCTATTGGCTGGCAGCTACATATGTCGATGATACTCACAGATAATCTGGTTTTGCTCTCAATGGAAAATTTAAAATTTGTTGACTTTCTTCAAGGCATGCAATTGTAATACATACATACATATTCATTGCAAATAAACCCAACGATCTGTGTTGTGCATTTTTGGATAACATTTTTTTAACTGCATATAATTTTTTACTAAATAAATATTCGTGAAGTTTTGGAAAAAAAACTTTGTTCCAGCTGCCTTCAAGCAGACTTTGTCATGTAGTGACAGACATCCGTTATGACTTTTGGCATTGACAAGGATGTCACTGTGTAAACAACGTACAACTCACTTTTGCTTTTGCGCAATAAAAAAAACTACAGGGCCGTTTGGCACTTACGCACGATTTGAAGTCATGATTTTCGTCTCCTTCCACAAATCGCAAGTTCCCAGAGTTAAATATTAGCAACGTGGAGGAGAAAGGCAAATATTGCTAAATCGAGTGTAACTGAATTGGCCGTAGTGGTATTAGAAAACACGAACACTTTTTGCGCACCGAACCTCATTCTGTGTTTCAATTTTTAGAATTGAATTTTTAGAAAAAATAATCGACCAAATGCAATAAGGAAGTGAAACACATTGAACACTAAAACAACAAGGCAGATATTTTCTTTCCTACTTTGATTTTTTAACAAATAAATAAATTTATTGTAAAAATCATTTACTTCCCAGCAGCCGAAACTATTAGAATGAAATTTTTATTTTAAATCATTCTGTAGCTGTTTCAAAGCCGAAAGAATATTTTAGCAAATATCGGATTTTCTCTTTCGTTGGCAATTTTTGCAGCAGAAGTGAATGAACGCACCTAATGAAAACACCTTAGAGGGTGTTAAAACACTTCCGTCGGTGGAATAAACAGAAGACTGTTCACGCTCTAAATAATAATAGTGGCAGTTTATCAAATATTGAATATAATTGAATATTTAAACAGTCAATAACAAAAAATATGGCACCGTTTGTTGTCCGTTGGTATTTAAAGGTTGTGAAAACCAGTTGATCTAAAACAATTTCAAAGATGAAATTATTAATTGCAATTACGGTTGTATTGGCTCTTCTGGCCTTCGTCCAAGCTCAGGTAGCGTCAACTAAAAGTTATTTAATTTTATACAAAAGCCTTTTAACTTAATAAAATTTGTCAGGATGAATCTACTGAGAACGACGTGGTCGATGTCGAAGAATCTTCATCTGATGCCGAAGAAGAATCTTCATCTGATGCCGAAGAAGAATCTTCACCTGATCCCGAAGAACCAGCCTCTGAGGAACCTAGACCACCGAAACCTGAAGGACCAAGGCCAGGAAGACCAGGCAGACATCATGGTCATCGCCATCCTAGACTAACACACCCTCATCCAGGCGTACCTATTGATGATGACGACCATGAACACCGTTCACCCCGAGGATATCCTCCACAAAGACCAGGCTTTCGCCGCTTCGGTTTTGACGGTTAATAATTTCGCGTAAAAAGTTTAATTGTAATAAATGGTTTGCAAGGAATAACGACATAAACACTTTTATTTATTTTCCGAATTGTGTAAAGATATTGTTCTAAGTGTATGTATGTAAGATCGTAAGATCTGGTCAGGGGGCAAATCACAGCATTCGAAATCGAGTGCACGTTCGTGTAGAGAAACTTTTCGATGGCTGCAATTTTTTGGATCACGGTATTCGATCGTAATTTATTTTACATACTACTATTTTTTACATTGCTGTAAGAATATAACAATAAGGAAATCAAAACAAACAAGAAAAAATTAAAAAAAAATTCGTAGAAATTTAAAATTGTGTAAAAAATTCAGAAATTTTGTCATTAAAATGGATCCAAATATTAGGAAATTTTAGGAAAACACTTACATTTTTAATTACTTCTTTCTTTTTTTCTCATTTTGTTTCTTTGTTTTGTTTCGCGACAAAATGCTAGAGTTTATTTGTTTTCGATAGTAGATTACCAATCGAGTGCAACTTCGAGTAGATACGTTTCGATAACGATTGCCGTGATCCACGTTAACAACATTTCGATGACAAAGTACACGATTTCGAATGCAGTGATTTGCCCCCAGATTGCCATCCAATTTGGCCAGATAAATGTAACGACTTTCTTGTGTGTATTCCATCCTTCAGCCATTTTATGTTACGATGGCTGCGAAGGTGTAGAGAAGGAAAGAGGGCAATAAATTCCAGGGCCTATTTTGTATTCCGCTGAAGAAATTTCAATTACAGATCGTTTCTGAAAGAACCTAAAAGCAGGGAGAAAGGAAAATATATAGACGTATATAGAACAAGAATATAGAGGCGGAAGGCATCAGTTGTGCCTTAAGCTCTTTCGATCATTTTAGGCCAACGTCGATGAAATATGATACAGACAATTGTAAGGTAATAAGATTGCCGCCCCAAAACTACTTACCACGAGAGTTCACGGCTTCGATAATTTCAATGAAATTTTAAACACTTATAGATAAATTTGCATTTAAAGTGTTGCGCAGGGAAAGTATGGGAGACCTTTCAGGCATTCCAGGCAGTGGCTCTCCTCTTTGTGGCATGTGTAAAGAGGTTTCAATCGGCACGTACCCCTGTGACCGGCACGCCGTCGTCTAACCTGTTGCCTATTATTCAATTACTAATGCCAAGTTAAGCATTTGAGCAGCACGTTCAAATGACAGGACCCACTGAGCTCCGTGGCATTTAGAAGAGGACCCCAATTTTGGCTAAAAATGTATGTGTCTTAACGAAGTGCAATATTGCCTTATAAGGGGCAACGCCGAGCGCACGAGAATCACCAGATGACAATGCATCTACAGAAGGTTAATGTTTAATGGGGCTTTTGCCCCGTCAGCATTATTGGACTCCGTTTCTTTGAAAACGGAGTTAACGATTAACTACGCCATTACCATCAACGGCAAGAGGCACAGAAGGATAAAAGCCGATTGCTGTTGGTCCAAAATCCAACGATATTTAGTTTATATGGTGTTGCCGAGGTGATTTTGCCTTGTGCCAGGCCTGTTTATATTGAGAAAAATGTACAGGCGAGTCTAGTTAAGACTTGATGTTCCTTGCCGATTTCGGGCTACCAACTCAGGAGTCTTGTCCTTTCTCTGCTTCTGCGGAATTGTGTGAAACAGAAGCGATTAGCTAGCCCCAACTCTTTAGCAAAATTGCCACCTTTGTTAGCCTTGCGGTAGTGAACCGTCACCCAGTTCAGTGAAGTGGAGTTGGTCCACTGCCAGATACAGCCCTGGATCAACATAAAATCAATCATCTCTACTTCCAATTCGTTTATTGTGTGAACAACCGAGCAACTTCAATGCAAAAAACTATATCTTTCTCATCAATAAGAATCGCCTAATGTAAACTACGACTTCTAGAGCTGAAGTAACTTGAGGAATTCAATGAATTTATTGAAACTAATAGGTAGAGTCTAGTGGCTTCTCTGGTAACTCAACACAGCTTGTGAACTAATAGCAAATAAACACAGATTCTGAATTAATGTATAAGAGAGAAAAGTGAAAAAGATTAGATTCTGAATTAAAGTAAAAGAGAGAAAAGAGACGGATTAAAGGTCTGATGATTGTCACATAAAACTAATAATAAATTTATTGTTTAAATTGCGGACAGGGCAATAATTGTTATTATACAGATTAGAGCGCTTGCACGTACAGAGTTATAGCATTTAAGTTATACTCGAAGGTTTGATGAGTTCTTAGATCCATAGCGGCGGCAGGCGGCTTTCCGCTTTGAAGCATCGGTTTCTTAAATGTCATTCTGGAGGGCTAATCAAGTGTTAAAACTCCATTTATGGAATTGAATGGATTAATCTTAATCCTCCTATTAAACGAGTAACATAAATTGTATATATTATGAATAATTGATCCAGCACATTTAAATGATCTATAAGTCAATAAATGAAAAAATCCTAACCTATAATTTCTTTAATCTTAGCAATCGAGAAAAATAAGACAAAAAAAACAACAACAACAGAACGTTTATGCCGAATATGAAACAAAAGTACGTTTTGACTTAAAGTGTCATTTTGTGCGACTAAAGTTAATTACATTTATTTCTGTATGTAAATAGTGGTTTAAAATGCCATCATCTCTCGGTATGGCATCCCTAGCAAAGAGGGTTGCTACTCAATCATTAGCAGATGTTTTCCAATAACCTTTTGTTTGAAAGCTGGAAGAACATTTCTGTAAATTTGCATATGTATGTATTTTAAAGGGGGTGGGGGCGTTAAAACACACTACCTGCTTCTTTTGTAATAAGCAGAATACTGCTTACGCTCTAAATTATAATAATAGTTGCAGTTGATCAAATATTAAATATTATCGAAACTATTGATCATGCGATAATTAAATATTTAAATAGTCAACAACAAAAAATATGGCACCGTTTGTTATCCGTTGGTATTTAAAGGTTGTGAAAACCAGTTGATCTAAAACAATTTCAAAGATGAAATTATTAATTGCAATTACGGTTGTATTGGCTCTTTTGGCCTTCGTCCAAGCTCAGGTAGCGTCAACTAAAAGTTATTTTATTTTATACAAAAGCCTTTTAACTTAATAAAATTTGTCAGGATGAATCTACTGAGAACGACGTGGTCGATGTCGAAGAATCTTCATCTGATGCCGAAGAAGAATCTTCATCTGATGCCGAAGAAGAATCTTCACCTGATCCCGAAGAACCAGCCTCTGAGGAACCTAGACCACCGAAACCTGAAAGACCAAGGCCAGGAAGACCAGGCAGACATCATGGTCATCGCCATCCTAGACCAGTACACCCTCATCCAGGTGCACCTATTGATGATGACGACCGTTCTCCTCGAGGACCTCCACGAAGACTAGTTCTTAGCCGCCAGAGTTATGACGGTTAATTAATAATTTCACGTGAAAAGTTGCAAAAACAAATATTTGCTAAAAACTGCTGTTAAAATTTATTCATTTTAAAGATTAAAATTAAAGATCAAGGATAATAAGAGAAACGCATTCATATAGTTTTTTAAATGTGAAAAGCAAAGGTATGGGTCCCTCTGACAACTACTGTACGCAGTTTCGTTTGAACTTGAAAAAAATTTAAGGTTTTCTTTTCTTATTGTTTTCAATGAGATCGAGAAAAGAGCGCTGCTGAAGCTTCCAGTCAAATATGCAACCAAAAGGAATGATACCTTTGATTGGAAGCTTCTGATCTGGGAACCAGAGGAAATTATCTCCTCCCCAAGGTTGCCGAATATGTCAACGGTCATTTTAAAAGTAACTGTAAGATGAAGAAAATAAACGGACCATGTTGGCTTTACTGCAGCTCGGCTCGATTTAATTTCTAGTTTTGAAATTGGAATAGAAATCGCGTAGGAATTAAGTATCTACTATATGACAGACTTAGCAATTCAAAAACCGAACGATTTATTGCATATAAATAGGATGAAGGGCTAGAAGCTTTAATTACGAAAAGTTTGAAATAATCGGCTAGTTACACGATGGCTCTTTAGTCTGCTAGTCCATACTTCTGAAGTGTGTCGTCCCAACACTTGGTAAATAGTAAAAATAGTGTAAAAAAAGACAGAAGACAGGCCGAGATCATCATAACTGTAACATCGAGAGTTTTGATTCTACAGCCGTACAAGACCAATCTGATGTAGGTGCTCAAAGGGCACTCCAACCTTGGACGAACAATCATCTTTGAGCAGGTGCCGTAATTGCTACACACCCTTTTTTGAATATTGTGCCGGTGGATCTTATCACCGCCAACAGACAGCGGCACAGAATCAGAATAGATAACCGATTTCTTTAGGACCAAATGTAATACCTCACACTCCAACAGTGTTTACGCACATTCGATTTGAAACTTTCCAGGTTAGGAGTGTTGGGGAAGACTTCTGCAGGAAGTTGACTCCCTAAGCGAAAAGTGCGACTGAAGAAAGAATATTGCCTGTAATGGGTTGAAAAATGTTTTATGCGTAAAAATGTGTTCGGGAACAAAGTCCCTGATCTCATCAGTGCAAAATCCATTGTAGTACCGATAGAACAGCTTAACGCATCCCACACTACAACTAAGCATTGTCTATAGAGTTGGGTGAACCTTTTTACACTCTCCTGTATACGTTCTAGTAACTCCGAAATAGACTTTGAAGCCCCAGGCCAGACATGACAGTTGTATAGCATTTTCAGACAGCTGCAGCTGATAGAAATATTAGGGGGGCGGCATGGAGGGAAGTAAGTCTTGCTCTGTTTTAAAAAGCCGAGAATACTTCCTTTGCGACATGAAAATTGTGGGCCTTCCAGAGCACAGTTTACCGAATTTTCATGCCAAAAACATGAAGAGTTGCTGACCCCTTAATACTGACAGCCATGACAGCATTATCGGTGGTCGTGTTCCTGTTTGCCAACAAGCAACACTGACAGATTGTAGTTAGATCGTCATTTAATATATCTTCCATATTTTGCTCCATAGCTTCCAGCTCTAAAAGGCTGGGCCTATAACTGAATGAATATGAATGACATTTATGTATGTACTGCCGTCGTCTGCAAAAGAATGGATCGGCTTAGAAGTAAATATTGCGTTATATTCTACTTGGAATAATGCACAAGACTGGCAAATTGAGTTTGTCAAAGTGTTCACACGTGAGAAGGAAATGGCAATTTAGCTCCTTAATAGGGCAAATTACGGATGTGCCCAAATTGACCATCTAAACTTTGGGTGACGCAAATTTTCTTTAGTGAGAAAAATGTCCACAAATAAAAGCTTGTTTCAGAGAATAAATACATACACACGAATGTATGTACATGTGGTTGGCAACGTGAAAAGATAATGTGAATAAATACAGCTGTTTGCGTCCTTTGTTATTTACTATTACGCTGAATACGACATTGCACATACATACATACATCCATACATACATACATCTATACATACATCCATACATACATACATCCATACATACACACACATACATACATACATACATATAAATAAATGTATGAATTTAATTGAAACATTAACACTTTGTGCACAATTTGCTTAAAGAATAATATAATTATGTGCAATTTATTTGTTTTCAAATATTTGCATTTTAGAATTTAATTGTTTTTTGAGAGAAATAAAAATAGTTTGGATCGCAATTACGAGAAAATTGCTATAAAAGCTGATGCATTTGGAGCAAAAAAGTAAAAGAAAATAAAAATTACTATAAAGATGAAGTGCATTGTATGGGTTGTGGGCCTTTTGGCCATATTGGCTTTAGCTCGGGCTGAGGTAATTGAAATTTTCACAAGAGCTTAAAGAGCAAAATCATATAAACCTGAGCATTTTTGTATATGAACAGGATGAAGCTGTAGAAGTGGATGCAGCAACTGATGCGGAATCAACAGCTGAGGCTGAGGTACAACAGCCCGAGGAAAACGAACAACCTCATCACCCGCCACACCACCACGGACATGGACATCCTGGTGGCCAACCTCCCCGGCGCATTCCTGTTTTCAAAATCGGTTTTAATTTAGATACGGGCAAATAAACACTTGACAAATGATCAGTTTATTATACAACTGCTATAAATTTTATACTTGGGCCTTTTCTTGCGCCCAGCTTTTATCTCCAAGGGAATCGGAATAGTTGATACTTAAAAAGACTCGCTTGGGGGAAATTCTTGGGCAATTTGCTGTGGTAGAAATTTTTTTATGTTTTTGGGCATTTTCGCAGTGTCTAAAATTAACAATCTTTCGAACTTTGTGGTATCCGAGATCATGAACTTCTTAAAAGCTTTTTTTCTGTTCTCTGCTTGGTGAGGTATAGAGGGTAAGACGTCCCTCAACTGGCAAGGCAACCAAAACTCTAAGAAGTTCATGCTTGATTTCGTCCACTTGTTCTTCTGAAGTCTTTCCCAAAAAGTCAATTGGCGGCACAGGGAGACAAACAAGCGCCCAGTATGCCTTTTGGTAGTCTGGTGTTGGTCATAGGTTGAGGAGCCTTCCTTGGCAGATACCTTTTGGCTGTATTTTGAACCTTAAAGTCCAGGACAGATACTGGGGTAGCTACAAAACAGAACGAATCATCAGAAATAAGAATAACTCCTCAAGATCTGCAAGGAACACGATTGGTATTAAATTGGAGCGTTTGGTCATCTCATAAATGAAGAGAAATCATTATGAAAACTTAGAGGCTAAAGCGAACACACAAAAGAGAAATACGATTGCGAAGCCTGATGTTAAAGAAGTATCCTTGAAGTTATTTTGTTCGATAGTGCAAAAAAATGCTACGGAAATTGACTCCATCCACATGGAAGTTGCAGGGAGCTGCTTGTGAATGGTCCTGTTGATAATAAGTGAAATGATCGACACAGACAAGACAAGTACTGGCACACGGCAATAAGGTTTTTCTGCGTTAAATTAAAAAATTGGTAATTAAAAGAAAAAGGTCTGAGTTTTTACTGGGAAAATAAATATTTCGTTTTATTTCTGGGAAAAAAACAAAATTTTCAATAAGAAACACAAATTTGTTTATGGAACTTCTTCTATTCTATTTCCCTGGCCTCAATCAAATTTAATATTAAAGTAGACTGGTCCGGACCGGGACACGGGGTTGCCTTCATTTTTGGAATTATCAGTGTTACCATGTTGGTGGTCGTCTGCCTGACGAGAAGGGAAATGGAATTTCAAGGAGTGTCTTCCGGGTCTGTGATGCTCTTTAGGCCTTTCATTTTCCTCAGGTCTTCCGTGCCCCCATGCGCTGTTGCCTTCCTCAGATCCTTCATCTTGATTGGGTCTCTTGTGTTCTTCAGGTCTTTCATCTCCTTCTGGTCTTTCGTGTCCTTCAGGTCTTTCTTGTCCTTCTGGCCTTTCGTGTCCATGAGGCCTTTCTTGTCCTTCTGGTCTTTCGTGTTCATGAGGCCTTTCTTCTCCTTCTGGTCTTTCGTGTCCATGAGGCCTTTTATTTCCGTTAGGCTTTTCATGTCCTTCTGGTCTTTCATGTCCATTAGGTTTTTCTTGGCCTTCAGCCCCATCAGGCATTTCTTGTCCGTCGGGTACTTCACCTCCACTAGGCCTTTCTTCTCCTTCAGGTCTGTCAGGTCTTGAAGGCTTCTGGCCATCGGAAGGTAACTCCGGGTCAGATACATCATCTTTGTTTTCTTCATCTGATGACCGAGACAATGGTTCCTCTGCCTCAGCTTTATCTTCGGGATTTAATTCATTCTGCTCAAATATATAAAATATTTTAAAAGCACCAAATTTTTTATAAAAAATTATTTCTTACTGGAGCTTCGATTGATTGGTCACCTTGGCTGGAATCTTCCTGTTAAAATAAATGCATTAAAAAAATTTAAAAAACTTTTGAGTTCCTTAAAATTTCTTACTTGAGCTACAGTGAAGGCGAAAAGCGCCAACAGAACTGCAAGTGCAACAAACAATTTCATGATTGATGACTTTTGTCCATGAAATGAATTTGATTTCGTTTTTATACCCGTCCAATTTATATTTTTATCAATGATTAATACTTTTTTTATATTGTTAGTTGATGGCTATATCTCGACGTAAGTATTTTGTTTTTTAATATTTCTTTAAGTGCTTTTTGAGAAATGTTGAAGATAATAAACTGATTTCTCATACGTACGTCGAGATACACACACACACATACATTTTGTGCGCTCTGCTCTTCAAATAAAATAGTTATTTTTAATTGAAATTATTTCCAAAAAAAAACACTTGATGTTTGTTGAAACTTCTCTAAATATATTCGTTGCAGCCTCAGACGACTTTATGAATCATGAGAGGTGGCCTATTAATCTGCGAATGGTTGCATGCATAAGGCTGTGTGTATGCGCTCACCGAGGGATTACGAGCCAAAAAGATGACCTAAACCTAGTCCATTTGATTTACCGATTTGTGCGCAGAGCAAATAACATTAACATTGCAACATGTTGATGTTACATGTTTCCAAATATCTGTCTTTGAGTAGTTTGACGTTTGAAATGATTGTGAAGTTTTCAGGCAACAAACTTGGACGGTGACACTCATACAAAAATACTACCTTTTAATATGAAATCATGTTAAATTTACATGAAATATCATTAGCACTCTGGCAGATTGATATGGCTTAGTTTGAGTGTTCCACACGTGATTTTAACAACTTCAATTTCTCATAGTGAATCGCTTTTTGCATGCGAACATTTCAGCAAAATTGGAAGTTATAGAAAGAAGAGATTGTGAAATTGATTTATATCCCCGCCTGTCGTTATGGTTTAATCTGATAGCGGATCCAATATACTTTTATAGTGTTGGCAACAACTCAACAGCGCTCTTCTTGTGTTAGTTGGAGGACGTCACATAACACAAGCCCCTTGCCCCTGAGCTGTGGCTATCTAATTCCTCCTGTTGGCAAATTCCCTAGACTATGGAGAAGGACGAGGCATCTGATACTACGAAGTCCGAAAAAAATCTCAACCAGACTCAACGGAAAATCTCCCAACAACTAGTTGGTACAAATAACAGGACATTTGGATCATCGAAAATCGACCACTATTATCGATATCTACCAAAGAGTTTCCGGCGTATGAGGTAGGCTCTTCATTCTATAACCAACACCAGGGGAACGTTGACCCCCTCTCCCCATAGAACCCAAATTTACCATATTTTTTTATTCAAGTTGTCAGTAATCAATCCCAAAGACCACATGAACTAATTAGTCTATATATAGAGGCTCGGCCTTAAGAAACCTCCGATAAGTTATTAAATCGTTACAATTAAATGTCTCCTAATAGTTGCTAACGAACGGATGATAGATAAATCGAAACTCTGGGGAAAGTAAATAATATATATATGTATATACACTGGAGTCTGTCTTAACGGACACTTACCATAAACGGTTGTTGGCAGTGTGGCGTAGAAGCCTTTATGATCCATTTTAATAATTTTTTCATAAAAGTCTTGTTAAATAAAAACTAACAGTTTCGGAAAAAATGTTGTTGATTTAAGTTTGTAGATTTTTCTTTTTTACTTTTCAATGAAGTCGGCTCAGCAAAGATTCTACTGTATATAGATAGCCAGCGCTTCAATTGTAGTTGTGTTAGAGGTAGAATTTTCAGCAACCCAACAAACACATAGTCAAGTGCTTCAAATCTGAAGTATCTCGACAGTTCTTAAGTAAAAAAATTGTTTTCAAATTTTTTAAATACGCCGTTTAACTAAAACAGAATGCGGCGCTTTTCCGAAATCACTAAAATCTGTTATTAGCGAAAAATTAACGAATGCTGAATTCACTATTAGCTTTAACATGAACGTCGTCGTTCCAAGAAAATTTTCCCTGTTTTCTTATTCCATCCATAATTAATAAAAATTTCCTTACAAGCAAATTCCCCAGGAGATTTCAAAATATGTTTCCGGAACGCGACAATAACTCGAATACTTGCAGGGAAAATCAGATCAATGTCATCGTATTGATGATGGCTAAAACTCGCTTGACGACAAAATGCGGCTTTAAAATTAATGGTAACGTATTGTAGTAGACGACCCTAAGGATCTCCATGGAAGAGCTGGTGGAGTCAAGCAAAATTTTCATTAAAACTTGTGAGAAACATTTTTTTGAACGATTTTCAGCAACAACAGAATTTCAGCAACAGAGTGTTCAAACTGTTTTAAATCATTTGGACCTGGGTTTTTAGCAGCTGGGCACTATAAGGCAAAACACACATTTGGTGGCTGTCGTTTAATCGCCGCGATTAAACGGTCGTATGATTTGCGACACCATTTCCAATGGCATTTCAACCGGCCATCCTATTTATTAGCCAACTGACCGGCGAATATGGATGACCTACAATTTTTCCAGAAATTTAGGTCCCCTTTAACGATTTAGCTGTGACCGTCATGTGAAGAAGTTGTCCAGGACTCTAGTAGTTCATATAAAATACAGGAATATAAATAATTATAGTGCAGAAATCGTAGTAATTTTCTCCGAAAGAAAAGGAGCTTCCCGCCAGGATAAGGGAATGTACAAACCAGCTGAGAAATTTCATTGAAATCCAAAGAATGGCTTAAAATATATCTTGAAAATGTTGTTGGTAGTAGTCCTGAGACTGATTAGAGGCTTAAACAGAACGGTTGAAACAACCGAATTGTGCTGGGACTGGAAACGACGACATGCGACTTCGTATTTTAAACGCTTGATAAATGTTTTTACACACTCCTTATCAGGCGCTATTTGCTATTAAACCTGCTGGGCCTGTAAGATTTACTATTCGAGATGTTGAACATGTTATTGGTAATTTAAACCTCATAAAAACTCTAGACATCGGAAGGAAGAATTGGGCGTTTCTATCGCAGCGCTTAACTAATTTGTAGCAGATAACTGCGGCTCCTTTACATCATTTCGTGTTGACCACACGCCCCTGCTGCCTGTATGGAAGGCGAGCTCGTGTACAGTTAGTCACAGACACAATTAGGAAATGCCGTTATTATTAGCTTGTAGAGATTTTTTCGCCTTCAGCAGAGTCCGTGTGCAGACCCGTTTCGTGAAACAACGTTAGAATTTGAAAGGCAAGTGTTTAACTGCATAATAAAACACACAAACAACATTTAACAACTTTTTCTACAATATTATTTGTATAACAAATAATTAAACTTTAAATTGGCATATCTTTTTGTCTTTTGTTTGTTCGGAAATGGATGCAACACAATCTATTTGTTGAAGTTTTCGTAATATACGACTAAATATGTATGTATGTATGTATGTATGTATGTATTTATGTATGTATGTATGTATGCATGTATGTATGTATGTTCGTATGTATGTCTTGATTAATTCATCTGCTTAATTTTTTGCATTTTAATTACTTACAAAAGTATAAATAGTTTCAAGTATAAAAGTATAAAAAGTAGAAAATAATTTCAACAAAATGAAACATTTCACGAGTGTCGCAGTCATCTTATTAGCTGCAGTGACAGTGAGTTATTGCTTTCCCCGGTCCAAAGGCGAAGTGTATAATTCTTTAGAAGATGGAAAGAACGAAGAATTACAAACTCCGGGAGAGAAAAAACTCGTGAGTGACACTATTAGGGACAATAAAGTTCAAGGCGACGATGATTATGATGAAGACGAATACGAGGAGGATTATGATGAAGAATATGATGACGAATACGAGGATGATTATGATGATGACGAATACGAGGATGATTATGATGAAGAATATGATGACGAATACGAGGATGAATATGATGACGAATATGACGACGAATACGAGCAGGATTATGATGAAGAATATGAAAGCGAATATGAGGATGATATTGAAATTAGTAAAGACGAAAGCAGTAATTAATTATATTTAAATAATTATGATTACAATTGTGAATGAATACCTCAATATTGACTGGTATAATGATTTCCTGAATTGTGACAACGTTGCAGATGTCAAATACATTAACAAGTTTTAAACTTATTTAACTTATTTGTATGAATGGAAATGAGTTTTGAATAATAATAATGATAAGACTGGCGGGTCTTTGAAAAACTAAATTTATATATTCTTTTACATTCGGATACAAATTTTATTAAAACTTAAGCACAGAACAAAATCCGGAGTATATATTGCTTAAGATATAAGAAACTTGATCTTTCCCACTTAAGGCCCCTTTCCGCGCCTGTTTACAGGGATCCAAGAAGTAAAAACTAAACATAAAACCTGAAATGATGATTAAGTGGCAGGCGGCACATGAAAACTATTGTATATCTTTCTGCAGCAGTTTAAATTTTTCTCAAATTAACTCCACATACAAATTTAAGTTTAATTGAGACCCGTTTAATTGCGCTGCCTCGTTAATTGACTCTTCAAATTTCAAAAAATCACGTACAAAAGTGACGCTTAAGTGTCATTTGCAAATTACCAAAAATACAATATATGTAATTTGCCCATCCAAATAAATGTTTATGGCAACTTTGAAGATCATGTGATTTTATTTAATTTGAAACGTTTGTTCGTTTTATTGATTGCCCAGCTCAATTAAGAGAGGTTTGCTTTAATTGAGTCAATGGATCAATTAAAAGAGTGACGGGTAAATGATATTCCCTTTAATAGGTGAAAAACCTGGTATTTTGATAATGCTTTTATTACATCCTTCTTTTGCAACACTGATTAAAGGCAGAGAGTTGTGTCTACATTCTCCATTGAGTTTAATTTAATGGTTTGAAATGTAAATCATATAATACCTTCCTCTTGCTCTTCGTTTACCTGTATCTATATGTAAATATTTGTATATATGTATGTATGTATGTGTACATGTATAAAACAAAATTTAGCCTCAATTACGCTTTATTTAGGTGCAGTTTTTTCACTCGAAATGCAGATGTTTTATTTCAAAATTGCAGATTTTGCAAATTATGGCAACGCTGGTTGTCGTTTTCGCCGATGCTAATACCATTTGGTAAAACCTGATTGAAGAACGGCGTAGGCTTAGGTCACACAAACCTCATCAAAAAGTTGGTGGATTCTTTGTTTAAGCGTCGAGAGGCAGCTACAAAACAAAAAAGGACTTGCAGCTAAATATTATATTTTGTTATACATTTTCTTTTAAATCAAAATTTCTTGAACTTGTCATAAAGTTTGCCCAAAATTTTTCCCTTGTTGTAACAAATCAAATCATCAATTGTTTTATATTTATGATTAAAAAATATTTGCTAAAGCACGAAATTTTTGAAGAAATTTCTTCAAAATAGCAGAGTTATTCTAATAATCATAATAAGCATAAGTGTCCCACGACAACGACAGATGTCAAGTCAAACGTTAAGCAACTGGGTTAAGAAGCTTTATGCTGTAGGATTCTCGGGAATCGCCTGGTGTTTGATAAAATCTTATTTGAAAAACATTAAAGGTTGTGTTATACTTAATATTTGAAAATCAAGGGGATTGGTGTAAATTCTTCAGCTCCTTAGGGCAGCCGCCTTGGCTTTGTTTTACTCCTTATTTTTTCCCAACATCTCGCACAACCTCTTGACTTCCGTATTAGATTGTGAAAGTGATTTACATATAAGTCGGCCACATGGCTAATCTGACGGCGTAACAACTCCACTTGGTGTACTTGAGCAAGGGGCCTTAACCGCACCCCAATGTGACTTACCAGGGACGACACACACATAGTCCAGACACCTCCCATAACCGGACATGTTTTGTAGATCCAAAATTAAAGGAAAATAATGAATAGTTCCCTCATGAGGGTACATCTGTAGTACGCGGCTAAAAACACCGCAATGGGGAAGGTCCGATAATGGAACGATAGTTGCAGCTGATTTTTCCGTTTCGTGGAAAGAAAAACTATTGGAAATTAACTTTTCATTTTGTGAAAAACTTCAACTTCTTCGCTATAAAAGTAAAATTTTATTTAACTTCTGCGAACATTTCCGATAGCGAGAGATTAGAAAAGCGGCTGCGTTTTACCAGCGCCAATTTCTGTCAAGATCTGAATGCGAAATAGGCTGTTACGTTTCAACGATTCACACTGAACACGGTCACCTCACCTGGAGTTGAATATTTAAATTTTTGCTCTATTAATAATTAATTTGTTTTATAATTTTTGTTCAAATATTTACTTTTCGTTTGAATCCAATTAATTCAACTAATTAATTTATTGTCAATACTGTTACGTCCATTGTCCCCCGTTCATATAAATACAAGGCGCTCTAGAGTTCATATTTGAATTGAAAAGGAAAGCCAAATGAAACGCTTAATTGTCACGTTTGCGGCTGTTGTTGCCTTGGCAGCCCTGCAGGCGGTAAGTACTTGTACGTTGCAGAGTTGTCACAAAACTTGATAAAATTTCGTTGCAATTATTAACTAGAAAGCTGAAGGCTCGAGTGAGGAAAATTGGCAACCTGAAGAAGTTGTTTATGACGCATCGGCGGCAGTTGCACATCCGCAGCGAGACATTGATCACGAGCTAGAGGCAGATCCAGAAAACAGTGGCTATGCCCCTAGAAAACCAGTTTCTTTGATATCGGACTATTACAATGGAAATTTGGATCCGCTGAACGTCCTTTCCCAGTATTTTCCCCTGCCCAATAGCTACAACAGCAAATATAATTTCCCAGGCGATAATTTGCAAAACAGTTGGCTGGATCAGTACAATAACAATCCGATCTTTGATCCGTATTATGGAGACTATCATTCTTCGTGGCCATATATCAATCAGCCACCGCCACATCATGGCTGTAATGGAGAGAACAAGCATTCGGACGCTGCCACACAGCCACCAGTACCTGACGAGCAGGAGGAACCAGCAGCCCAAGAACCATCCACGGTTTACAATATAAACATCGTTTATTCTCTCAACTTGTGCAGAGATGGGATTGCTAGAACCTAAAATTAACAAACAACATATTTAAATTACAGAGAACGTTTAGAAATGAATAGAAAATAAATCTAAAATGAATTATTAGTAAATGCAAGACATCTTCTCTGGGCGTTAGTGTCAGGTAGTTGTTGCCGGGAGTATTAAATTAAGGCAATGAAAGTGTTAGACGGTGAGATTGGGAAGCGCTGGTTCGTGCAATCTTAAATTCTTCGGCGATGGCTGTCCACTTAAAAACTTTGGCTCATGAAAAATGGCATTTTATTTATATTGTCAAGCAGTTTAAGGTTGGGCTACAGTTTAACCTAAAAAGGACAAAAATCGGTAACTGATTATACACAGATTCAAGCCTTATGTTTTATAGACGCCAGTAAGTCTTAGCGTTCCATATTGCACATCCATAGTCCAACACAGGCCTTTGTTAATAACACAGATTTGTTAATAATAAAAGAAATATATAGTGAAGGGCGGTCCAACCAAAACGCATGATGTTTTTCAGAGAATTATCTCTATATTATTATTTTATTATGATAGAAGAATCTAGGAGATTTATGTGTCTTTAGCCGATGTGACATAATTGAGATCCAAGGTCCTTAATGTCATTCTTTAGCTGTCGAATTGTTGGGGGCTTATGGACGTTCAGTTTTTCTTTTCATCATTCCTAAAGAAAGAAGTCCAACGGTGTCCAGTCACAAGATCGTGGCGGCCAGTTAATATCGCCACGACGTGTGTTAACACGGCCATTGAATTTCGCCCGCAAAAGAGTCATTGTTTCGTGGGTGGGCGTGTGGAACGTGGCCTCATTTTTTCAACAATCTTAGTGCGCTGTTCAATTGTGTACCTCTCCGCCGGTGAATTTGTCAAACACTGAAACGAGGAAATGTCAAATTAATTGGCATTAAGGCGTGGCTAACAATTAACAGGGTTGGACCAACCTTCATATTTTTGTAATTTTATTAGTTCTCTAGCATTTCACAGTTTCACACAGCCTATTTATCGAGAGAGAGAGAGAGAGAGAGAGAGAGGTGAGAGTATTTATTGTTTGCGATACTTCTTCTCACTCCTCGATTTTGATTTTTTTATAGCAAAAACGGGTAAGACCTGAAAGCAGAAAACAATATGAACCGAAAAAGATTAGTTTTAAAATTTTGTAACGACTGAGCGCGATATAAATCGTTACACATTGAGCTATTTGGGCCGCTAGTGGCAGCCTATTTTTAAACAGTACAAAGACAAGTATTCATATATATGTAAGTATGTATGTATGTACAATATATCAAGCACATGTAGAAGAAGCCCACGTGACATGACGTGACATTGTTTACGCCATACGCTACTATGTAAAATACGTCGTCAAGTGATGAAGGAGAACAGTGAAAAGGTCTTTTTTTTATAATAGTTAAAAAAAGGCGGACTGAAAAATATAAAAGAATATTAATAAATTTAAAAGAAAAAAATTGTGACAGTGTAAGAATGAAATAAATGGTTTTCTTTTGAGTTTGATTGATTATAAAATTTTACGGTGCCCAGAATACGCAAACAGTAACTAAACACGAACATAATAATTTCTAACCTCACTTTTTCTTCTTCTTTTAAATAAATAAATTTTTTTCTTGTAGACTTTTCTTGTGCCTGGTGATAAGGATATTTCATATTTTTTTTTTGGATAAGTCTTTGTTGCTCTTCACACCAACTTCTTAATCTTTTACTAACAGATCCTTGAACAGTTTTCGCCAGCGGCTACATTTTGCTGTTCTGCGGAAGTGTCTAAAGAACGGAACGAAATGTTCGCTGTTTGAAAACCCAATTTTAAGTGCAATTTAATAACACTTCAATAGCCAAATAATGGTCTAATAGCACATTTAATATTCGTTTGATACAGCGGTTTTATTCATTTACTATTTCTGGTTTTTTCTTTTTTGTTATATTGAAGGTTTGTGTTAAAAGTTTTCCTTCTCTGTTTTAAGGCATTAGGGAAATGCATTCATACATACATATATGTATAAGGCAAAGCCATTTCTGGGCCAAAGTTGTTGTTTTCCAAGTACATACATACATATGTAAGAAATTTTTGTTGTTGTTGTTTTTGTTTTGCGATTTAGTGTCTTTTTCTATAGAAATTTGAACGTATTTTATGTTCCGCTGATAGTCTTTACGGTCTTTACACATAAACATTCGAACAAACGCCCTCAAAATGTGTTCACAATAGATACATATCGTTACCTGAAATGCAAAAGGGCGTAACAACATATTTCTAAATTTTACAGGAGAGACAAAAAACTCCAAAAAATCAAAGATTACGAAGCTGGTGTTGCAATTTCTTCAGTACAGCATTAAATTGCGATGATGCATTTATTTCGTAGAAAAAAAAATTTCTTTAATCGTCATTTTTATTAGATGTGGGTTGCGCCCTTTTGGTTTAAGAAAAAACCAACTTTGTTGTTACGACCTTTTGATTTTCTTTAATAAAATGGTTGTTATTGACAGTAGGGCTGTAAAAATGTAGGAGGACATGTAATTCGATTTGCTCTACAATAATAAATGAAAAAACCCATTTTGAATTTGAGAGCTGGCATTAAATGAAAAAACAAAATGTTTTAAGGAAACGATACGTACAGTTTTCAATAGTAATAGATGTACAGTTTGTATTTGTTTTTATTTACTTAAAAGAATTTACTTTAACAATTAAATACTTACGTGCTAATTTCTGTTAATATTTACAATATTCTTCTTAAGAGACTAGTACTAACGATTTCAAATTAGAGTTGCTATTTCCTAAAGACATGTGTGTACAGGATTATTTGTGATTTGCTGTGTAATAACAAAAGACGTGGTCCCAGCGCCACTTTAACGATAGAAAATAAACTAAACATGTGTGTATTTATGCCTGTATCTACAAATTGCAATATCGTCCTAGTGACACAAGTGAAAGTTTTTAATTTGATTGTTTTAGCGTAACAAGAGTTGAGTGGAAGTCTTTTGGTCTATTTCATGTAATAGCTGTTGGGCGCACGTCCGGACGTGTACGTGCTCATAGGAATACCCTGCGGACCCGGTATATGATTGTGGCTTATGTGAGAGTGTGTTGTAGACTGATTTTGTGAGCCATAGAGGCGATCTACGCTGGAGCTGCCAATGCCATTGGCCGAGGGTTCGTAGTCCACATCGTAGTAGATGCCAGATTGGTTCTAAGAGATTAACAAACAAGAAATTAAAGAAATTTTGTCTGAAGATGGGGAAACGTTTTATTGGTTTACCGTAATGCTGCCATTACTGCGACTTTTCGGCCGCGGCACTTGAAAATTTCTTCCCAGCAAATCCGTGCGATCTTCCTCTTCACTAGAGCTGGAATTTTCCAGGGCTCTCATGCCCACAGAACGTGAATTTAGACCCAACCTAGAGATTTTTAAATTTTAAATTTGTTTCCACTTCTCATAAGACCAAACTTTAATTATTCGTACCTCGGCAAAGGAACAGGCGGTGCCATAGGGTTCGCTTGATGCATTTGGTGCATGGTACTTTGCATGGCCAAGCCACCCATTGCACCCATTCCCATGGTGCCAAGGGTCTGTAGATTTGGATAGGCAAACATCGCCGACGAAGGTCTTGTGGGTCCGCCAATAGGTTCAGCCTTAAAGGGCGAGAAAGTACAAATTATATATCGTAAAAAAAAATCATAGTGTTAGATATACCCCATAGTGATTGGTTTGCGCCATAACATCGGCAATTTGAGCCCAACGCATGCGGTCCTCCAGGGTGACTTGATAGCCCGGTTGTGGCAAAACGGCCGACTTCAAAGGTGCTGTGTTCATGTAACCAAATACCGGCGAACCAATGGCATTCTTTTGCTCCCTTTGCCATCTGCGCGACCACATTATTAAACATATTAATGTCAGTACGATGATAATAACGGCCGCTACTGAAGCACCTATGGCCACTCCCAGAACTTCGCCATCTATTTCACACTGTCCACCGTAATGACTTGAATCACAGCTACAGACCTGGTTGCCATCTTCGTTGTAGCTACAAGTTCCGCGATTGTTACAAAATACTTCGGAGCATGTTTGACACTCTCTTCCTGCTCGAGATGGCTGGTCATACCAGGCATCTTTAGTGCCTTCCGGGCAAGTGCAACGAAAACTGCCCCAACTGTTTGTGCAGACTGCCGTTGGATGGCAATCGTTCAAATCGCTTATTTGGCATTCGTCTAGATCTCTCAACGGCGAGATGGCACCCTCCGGCGAGCTGACATACAACACGGAATTGCCAATGTTGTTGTTGCGTCTGTGCAGCACTCCCAGCAAATGCTTTTGGACGTCACTTCGCAGATTTGGGCGCAACGTTTCTACGCTTTCATCCAACTTAGAAAATTAAACGGAAACAAATTTCATTATGCTTAAAGTCTTATAATCATTTCAGCGTAAATAATCACCTTTATCGTCATATTCACATAAACGCCATTGCCGCCCAGACTCGGGTCTCCACGATAAATATTATTCACTTTGGCATCCATGAACTCATCCGAATACGGCGTCATTGACATGGCTGAATCAATCTAGAGCAGAGAACAGAAACAATAAATAAAAACGGTGACAAAATGGACAAGAGAAAAGAAAATGGCCGTCAAACAGCCGAACAATGTTGGGGGGATCTTTTCCAGAATTTTCCAGCAATTGTGACCAGTTTGTGAAATTTAATCGATATTTTGAGTGCTTTGAAAAGCCCATGGAACGTATTAGGTGTGGAATGTGATACGGTGCAGGTGATGGCAGCGTCTTTACTAGAAATGACGTATTTCGCATGACTTGCGACTGTATGACTTTGAGGCTGAAATTTGATCCATGGTTGCTGTTATTCATGGCTTATTCGACTCTTATATATGTATGTAGATGGCTGGTACACACTAGGGCCCTGTTGTCTCATTCATGACATGCTCCGCCGTCCGGTTGGAACTACCTGATATTGGCGTACATTCGATTCAGCCAAATGAAGTTGGTAACCCACGACATCTGATGCTGGTCACCGAACCTCAATGCGGTTATCCGGCAAACCTGAACAGAGACTTTTTGCGGTTGCATTGATGCTCTGGGCTCTCAAGTACGTTAGTTTCCCTGTCCTGAGAGTTACACGGTGAACACGGAACGTTATCCGAACAGGTGCCAAAGTTCAGATGTTCCCGTTGGAAGAGCCCTTAATCAATCATTAAGAGGAACCAAAGAATACGCTACATTTTCCGCAGTGGCAAACTTTTGTCTGCATCTGAAGGAGACACAAATACAATTCTGCTGTTCTTCAGTTCTGTTTTCAACCAGGATTTCTTTTTCGAACACTGTTCCATCATTGGAGCATTTCTTTCTGCGGTTATGGAATGCGCAAGGTCGAGAAATAAGTCACAGTTTTTTTTTGTTATTGTTGCCGAATTTGGAAAAACTCGTTTAGATTGATTTTCAGAACTTGGGAAAATGGAAATGGCACTTCGTTTACAGGCCCAGCATAGAATTTTTAACGCCCTGGTAACTAATCTGGGGCGTATTTACAGCGAGAGCCACTTGACAAATGAGGGTGGAGGTGATAAAACAATTACAAATAGAGATAAAGCGTTCGTTTTGTTAACAACTGCGTTCACATTGATTGCCAAGTTTCTCGTCAATCTTCTTGTCTAGATCGCGCTCCCGATTACTTGTAAGTCTATGGCCCTCCACATGCTAAACGAGTTCTACTTAACAGCTGTTCATTTGAGTCCCAGTAAGTGCCGAATCATTTCATTCGTTTTGCAGTCGCTTTTATTTTTCCGATTTTTAAGGCAAGTTAATGGGTGCGTTATCTAAAGGACCTTCGACAAAGGACACAACTAAGGCCAAACTCATTCAAACTGGACTAATAATTGCAAGATGCCGAGCAGCTGAGATCACAACAGCCTTCAAAAAGATCTGCTTTTGGTCTGAAGATTTCGACTGGGAAAATTATTGCAATTTTTCTGTCGCGTGTTTGAAATACTATTTTTCAGTTGTTTCGGGGACTGGCTTCACGACTGGTAAACACGTGCCACCGATTAAGATATTTGACCATTTAATATAAAATATCAATTGGGTTGTTGTTGTTGCACTTTGGAGAACTTCTTTTTATAAAAAGAGAAACCAGGACGAGGTAGTGAAAGTGTACAATCAAAATATGCGAAAAAAAACTTCTATATTATCTCCGATAACGGTACGAGAGTTAAAATAAATGCAAAATTTCGAAAAACTTTTCCAGTTTTTCCAAAACTTGCCAAAACTATGGATCTACCTACAGGTATACCCGATCGATCTATATATACATATATACATATGGGGCAAGCAAAGAAGAAATAACTAGGAACTTACAGCTCTAACGGACTCAAAACTTAATTGATTGAATGGTTCGCTGTTCCGATCTGCCAGCTTGTTGTCCCACACAATGCGGTGTTCGTATATTCGATCCACACGCATTCCGATGTAAAACGTTATGACGCGTCGACAGGGTTCACGATGCTTGCGCCGACTATAACCTACAGAAAGAGGAACAAAATGCAGGATTAACTTACAGCCGTCGCGACGCTATAAAATGGACCAAATACTTGCCTGGCCGACAGTGACAACTGGAGACGCCATTTTCCGTTTTGCAGTGCTCGTGCTGGGCTTGATCACATGTGGAGTCGTCTCCAACAATACAGGTGTCAATGCGCACGGGAGGCTGTGTTGTACGGGGTCTGTAATGCGGTCTGGCCGGTCCAGCGTTAGTGGTTGTTGGCGCCTGTTGTTGTGGCTTGTTTGTGTGAATATCAACTATTTCGGTTTCGGCAACTCCGTATCCTAAGCCGGGAGGGTTTTGTTGGGTTACTGGCGTCACCGGCGACTTAACACCACTACCACCAAACACACTGCCAGGGCTGATATTTGGCGTCGATGTTGAGGGGGTACCGCTGCTCGGCAGCTGGGGAACAGCTGTGGCTGGTGTGGAGGGCAACTGAACACCTGCCGGAGGATCTGTGGGATCACCAAAAAGATTGATGTAAGTACGTTTACCATCTATGGAAACAAAACCATCTTCACCTGAAGCGGACACAATAATATCTGCACCAGGCTGGCCACCAGCAATACCACCAGCAACACCACCGGTGGAACCATAAGAGCCAAACGGTTTAATATTGATGGTTTGTTGGGAGCCACTTTTGGAGCCTGGTCCCTGTATGGCTGACAATGTAACATCGAATATTTCGCCATAGCCGGGCGGCAAATGTTGACGTGTTGGTTGTATGTTAACTGGAGGGGCTGGATTGCGGGAAGCTTGTGGCTGGGGAGGGCGTTGAGGACGTGGCCGCCCGCCAGGCTGGAACTCGGGATCATCTAGTACAATGCCTGGCCTGGGTTGATATTCGGCGGGTAGTGGTGGTTGCTGAGGCGCTGGTATTGGAGTTGGCGTCGTTGGACTTGGATGTTGGTTATTAGAGGTGGGTGCGGTTTCAGTTGTAGTAGTGGTTGTGGTAGTAGTAGTAGTAGAAGTAGTAGTAGTAGAATATAAATTAGTAGTAGTGATGGGTATGGGAGTGGTAATTTTTGTAGGAATAATAGTTTTCCTGGACTCTGTATATAATTTGGAACTACTCTTGCGCTCAATTGAAGTCAGCGGTTTTGTTGTTATGGAAGATGAAAACTTCATTTTGGAGGGACTGGCCGTGGCTGGGAGAGGCGAACCGGCAGATGTAGCTGTTGACTGTTGCTCTACAATTTCTAGCTCAGGAGTTTTGCTCGCAGTCATAAAAATCACTTCTTCCGTGGAGGGATCGATATCAGCAGTGCCTTCAGTAGCGTCCATGGGTATGGGCACATAAGTGGATGACATGTGCATTTCCGTATGGATCTCAGAGCTGGTGCCTACAAGCGTGGTGTACATATCTGAAGAATGTTTTTTCTTGTCGCTGAGTTTGTGTTTGTTGTTCTTTCTTTTGGGGGCGTGTTCTTCTTTCTTGGCTGGTATTAGGGGAGGCTGAAGCGTTTCGATTACTTTGTCCGGAGAATTGCTGGAAACATGACTATCGGTATCGTTGTCGGACACCTCAATGTATTGCGAATTTAAATCCTCATTGGAAAATTCTGCATCGAAAGAGGTGTCGGTTGGTGCAGGGCTTTCGTGGTTATCGGCATCATCTTCAGCAGCTGTTAGCATTTCTATAGGTTCTGACAGGTTGGGAGTTGGTTGTTCTTCTTCTTGGGGTGGTTGTATTTGGGTTGAGGGGAGTGGCTTATATTGAGGCAAGGGTCTACGGTTGCCCATGGATGTTGAGATGGGTGGTCTAGGCTTGTTGCGGTGCCAAGGTGGACGGTTACTTACAAAACCGGGACGTACGGGTACAATTTGTTCTGGTATAGGAACTCCCGTAATGAATGGCCTTTCTGGTCGATCAAACGGATATGGTGGTGGTCGAATGGACGAAGGCTTCTGCCCATCATATTCAATTGGAAGATTTTGTACTTCAGATATTCTGGGAGGGCCGCGATTGTTGATTCGGCTGGCTGATGGACGTCTTATACCTTGAGTGTTCGCGTGCACATTTACGTTCCCATTAAGCAGTTTCACAATGCCTGTTATGATGTCTTGGATGTCGGGGTTAGGGTTTTGGCGAGGATTATGTGGAGCCAACGTGGCAGTAGCTGTTATCGAGGTCGCAGTACTGCTGGTTGTCGGTTTCACTATTGGGGACCCCGACATACGCTGTCGAAGGTCCCCATTTACTAAAAAAGGACCGGTCGCAGAGGCAGCCGAAGTTGCCAAGTTCCCAGTTTTGCCTTGTCTTGCTTTCAGTGTCGTTTCAACGATTTCCGACGACTGGTCAAATGTGCCCGTAGGCTTGATGTTGTATTCAAAATAACGACCCGCTGCCGCTTCTTTTTCCGTTTCACCAGGGAACTGCACATTATTAAGTCCAACTTTAGGGAAATTTTCGTTCAGTATTGGCAAAGCTGATCTCTGGACGCGCGTATGCTCGCGCATCTCATTCTCTCCACTAATCTGTGCAGACTTTGAATATGTTTGGCCCATGTCCACCGCCTCGCTCATTGTGGTTTCCAAAAGTAATTTAGAGGTTATTAAAACTGGATTCAAATCTTTGTTGTCTCTATGGCTACTCGATTTTGGTGATATTTGGGAAAAATCTTGGGCGCAGTCTGAAATGTGCAAGGAAGAGTATTAGTTTTACTAAATGACCAAACTTTTATTTAACTATTATAAGTCAGACAGATTGCAGACGCATGTTGTAGTGTTTAGCGCTGAGGCAAAGTAGGGCGGGTTTTTATTATTAATTTAGATTATTTAATTTAGGTGTCAGTAGCCGAATCTGTAGTCTTAATAAAGCGACTAATTTCAGATCTAAAGGAACGAAATATAAAAGAAGGCATTGACGTGGTCCTAAGTAAAACCACATGTCTTTTTTAGCAACCTAATGGGCCATTTTGAGCCTTTGACAGACTTGTAGGTTTTTGGTTTTGGTTCAAAACTCATGCATTAACACACAGTAATTTTGCCAGTTTGACGGAGAGGCTATAAAACATTGAGAGATGAATTCGTAGCAGGTAAACTTGTTTGTAAGTGTTCGCGAAATGTCTTGAGTTCCTCGATGGAGGGGTTGGTAGAGTATTCGGCCAACAGTCTACAGGTCGTAGGTTCGACTCCTGCCAACGACTATGGAGAAAAGAAAACAATAGCCCAAATTCTTTACTTCCAACTAAAAATAATAACATCAAAAGAAAAAAAAACCCAATGATACGTACACAAACTGCAAGCACTCAGTAACCCAACAAACAAATCCATATAAATACAATGTAGAACACAATAATGGTGATGTTAGATTAAGTGATGTTCGACTGTGCGCTGTGGAAGGTATTCACACTGGTCAGAACAGCATCAATTGAATTCGGACATACTCATCCCTGCAATACAGAATAAAAACAATCTCCCCAACCCAGCCTGCCTGGTCCCAAAAAAAGCAACCTACACCAGGTTTCATCCAATTGGTTCAGTTTTGTTTTTGAACAAATCATTGAAAGTCCTCAACAGCAAAAGCATTTGAATAGAGCCCTGAGCATCGTCCGGCCACGTGCTTAAGTTAGTTTTGTCAAAATTCCTGTCCTTATTACTCCCATTACATTTAAACTTGTTTCTGGACTCATCCCACATTATGGTTGCTACAACTACAGGTATATTTGTGTTAACAATTCGCCTTGTTGCAGATGACCATGTATTGTTGCGCCAACAATGTTGGTGTCATATGACACAGGTCTGAACAGTTGCGGAGGGAATCATCTCAAATAAATCTGATTTAATTTCTGAATATGTTCAGAAACTGTTATTACATGACGAGTTCGCTGGTCAGGGGCCTGATCGCCATACAACGTCTTTAGACAGCCACGACAGACGTAACTGATCTGCTGGCGTTGTTTGGCCTTGAGTGTCCAAATGTGGGTTTCTTTGACTAGATTTAAAAACAAGAAAGAAAATATTTCAAAAACTTTTCACTTTCCTTTCAAGCCGTTAAGGCTTTAATATGATCTTAAAGTGATAACGGCGACACATGTGATACCAGCGCCAAGATTTATTACATTTTTTCGTTTTGCTTTTCATAAAATGACAACTATTTTCCAAACAATTTCTTTAAATGAAATGAAAATTGTTTTTATGTGTAACATTTCGATTAAAAACAATAAATATTGTTGGTAGAAAGTAAAAGTTGTTTAGCTGGCGGAGACCATATTTGGTTTTTAGCAGACAACAAACAAAAAAAAAAAATTAATCGTCCGAGTGACGGCCGGCCTGATATTGCAACATCATTCATAAATGGCAACAGAAAGAAAAAAACTCGACACGTTTTGGAATTGTGTGAATGGGTCACTAATAAATCATAAATTGAAATCAAGTTTAATAATTATGACAACAAACAGCAAAATCTGGTAATCAAAACAGTTAAAATTAAAATAAAAAGTTGTAAAAATTATTAAACTAAACAAATACAAATTTAAAGGGAGGCCTGCGAATAAGACAAGAGGCCAGTTTAAGCTGTCCAGGGTTCAGGCGTAGAAAAATTACAACCCAAAATTACAAGCCATATTCTCCGATCTTTTTATCGGCTGATTAGGGCACTGCCTGTGATGAGGCGTATTTGCGTCTGCACGGCGGCAGCTCTTTGTGGTTAGTGTGAAAATAGCTAAACACGTTTAAAGCGAAAAAAGAGCTTTTTGGCATGTTTTTAGTTCCACTGCACACAATTTTCAACGTAAATTATACAGGCCGTCCTACGCAAACTGTTTGTGCGCAGCCCAAGCAAGAAGAGAAAACTCAAAAAGTACCACAAAACCAGAAACAAACGATTAAAGGCAACATATTTTACTAAATAAGTTATTACGCCAAATTATCTATGACTTTCTATTTCGCAAAGGAAAAGTGCCGCAGTTTAAAGCTTCACAAATACTTGAAGATATAAATTTTCATTGGCGTGAACTATTTCCTAACATTTTAATAACTAAATTATGGACGACGATGCACAGCCTGCTCGAACGGCATTAATATCGCCCATTTAAGGCTCCCTAGATTTCTTTCTTCTGGAGGATGTTCCTGAAGTCGCGCATAAATATTGTACCAGCAGGGAAGCATCAGCCTGGCAGCAGGTGTCTTCAAGGTCACCAGCTTCTTCGCCTGAACAAAATCGTTGTAACTCTAGTGGCCATTAATTTTTTAAATATATATTTTATATGTTCGATATATGATATTTTAGTTAAAAAATGTGCACAATATTTTGACAGTTTCTGAACTTAAACGAAGGTAAAGCGTGTTTTGTTTAGGGTATCACAACTTTGAGTTGGCATCACTTAACAGCTGATAGTTGCTTTTTGTTTAGTAGTGCCTTGAAATTTCATTATTACCAGAGCAACGCGTGCAAATTGTTGAAATTTTTAATCAAAATAATTTTTCTATTCGTCAAATTCGGCGCTACAATTGATTTACGCAAACAAACTTTTGATGGAAAAATAATTTCACAAATAATGGCCCAATTAATTGGCCACCAAGATCGTGCGATTTAATCCCATTTGGCTATTTTCTTTGGGGTTATGTTGAGTCACTTGTCTACGTCGATAAACCACAAGCAATTGAACACCTGAAAATCAACATTCGAAGCGTTATCGGCGAAATACGGCCGCAAATGCTACGAAAAGTTGTTGAAAATTGGTGTTTCAGATGGCGGCTTCTATGCGCCAGCAGTGGCGGCCACATGGCCGAAATCATATTTAAACATTAATTTCATAAAATTTTCTCCCCAATAAATCCCGTTTCATTGATATTAAAAATATATTTCCTGGTTTTATTATGATTTAAACTTGTGTCACTCTATAAAAAACACCCTTTAGTATTTAACCCGTTTGGGGTTTTCTGGCAGATGTCAACATTAAATGCTGCTGTTTTAATATGAAATTTACCGAATAGCGGCTAATGAATCACTCGTTGCACACTTCGACTCGTACATGCAAAAACATACAGAAAAAAAAAATTGTCTTTCTTTTCGTTATCAGCAGCAATAAAAACTCATTAATATTCCTAGCGGCAATAATTACTTTAATTCGTTTTTCATTTAGCAAGAAAGAAAGAAAAACAAAAGACTAACAGATACACCCGGTTGGAACTTTCAGTCCATCAAACAGACTGGTGATTTGACTTATTTATTACGGATTTACGTCCACCGTGGCCCTTTTCAACTGACATTGAAGCAATCACGGATTAGTTGAGATTTCAGATTTATTTTTGAACGAAGATCTTAAACAAAACAATGAAAAATTTAACTGACAGCTGTCAAAGTATTTAACGTACGTTAAATGTTGTCCAACTTTGATGCGTTGCGTTGAAGTTGACGTACTTTATGTGATAAATGTCCTAAGAAAACCTGAAATTTAAATTATGTAGTTGTCAGTTGGTGAAGGTGAGGGATTCTATGTGGCCCCCGCCTTAAAGCTAGAAATATTAAAACTAATGCTGGCATTAGTCGACGAACGCCGAATTTCGTCTATCGCAACGACCTCGCCCGTAAATATAACGAGAAATAAAGAACTTGTGCTGACAATTGCTGAAATTGTTTACATTTGGTGAAAAGAGAATAATTAGAATTTCGTGAAAGTTATGAAAATAATGAAGATCATGTTCACAATTTCAATTATTATTGCACTTCTTTACATTTTATTTGTACAATTTGTTATTATTTTCATAACAAAATTTTCCGTAAATAAATTTTCCTTTTAATTAAACAGCTGACAGGACGGCCATATCAAAAATATGGATGCGGCCACCCTATTAGCAATAAGGGAGCCAGATTAAAAGTAAAACCATATTAAAACAAACAACTATTTACAAATAAGTAAAATTATCACGTCCGAAAGCTGGATTTTTCTGAACAAATTATTTGAGGTGGTGAATTCATAAATTTCTTATTACAGGGATTAATATAATAATAAACAGTGTTATTCCATAAAATAGACTTATTTTTATATAAGACCAGGTTGGTCACTGGATGCTGTTTTGTTTGTCATTTGCCGGCGAAAAAATTAGAAATAAATCTAGTTCAACCGGCGCCGAGTATAACGAATTCCGACCAACGCCACGAAACTTTCCGGTGGCACAACGCAATAGAAGACGCCCACGGAACCGATAGCGCAATTAACTAATATTCCCATTGGGTAGTTTGGAAGTACGTATGTATGTGTGTGTATGTGTGTATGAGTGTGTATGAACAATAGCGCTAACAGTTCCACTTACACACGCCGATGTTTAGCAACGACTCGGAATTATGAAATCCAAATTTACTTGAAATTAAATAATAGCACTCAAAAATTAATTAAAACTAAACGACATTTATTTCAAAGTTTTGTTTGTTTGTTTGTTTGTTTGTGTTTTGTGTGTCAGATACTGTTTATGAATTGATTTATAAATTACGTATGTATTTAATTATTTGTGAAATAAGAAACTTTTGGCACAATGACTTGGCATTTTTGTGATACCTGTTTGGCATACAAATTTAAGGCTGAAATCGTAAGCAAAACAAATGTTGGGATTTTTCAAAACTGTGCAGTTGCAAACATGCCCGCAAAGAGTGTGTCTTTAGATTGGAAATTTTTTGATTATCATCATAATCGCCCTAATTCGATTTGGCCTCGTCAACACTAAAACTTATCAACAACATGACGTCGATTGTTTATCGATACTTTTAAAACAAATTTAAATTTTTTTTTTCACCAAATTTGGTGAGAAATATCCTGTTACAGAAGGCCCCTGGGACAGAATTCCAACATTCAAACCTCTTTAAATTGCCAGCTGATAAGTAAGTGATAAACTCCAAGTCCTCCAATTGCAGGTTTCACACATACATATACATATTTTTCATTAGTGTGAACGGGTTTAAGTATTCATTTGTTCCGAATACCATCAAATCTGCAGCAACTTTACGTTTCAATTTGGGACTATCACAGACTGTCGTATGTAAGATTGTATCTGGAAGTGTTGATGGATCACAATGGATCAAGTTTCAAGTGATGGATGTTGGATGTTGGAAAACCCGAAGCCAAATAAAACTTGTTTTCCAAAAAACGGATTTTCCTGGTGCATGGACGGTACCCACATAAAAACAGTGGCCTCCGTTAAGATGATTTAACATGATATTGTACAGCTGCACAAACATATCGCACCCTAAATACAAGAGGGGCACAACTAAAAATTTTCCAAAACTGACTTTTTTCCATAAATTAATTCAGAATACACGTCTCTAACTACTGCAGCAATTTCCTTCACATCACTATCTTCTTTAACTGGAAAAACACAGTTAAGTGTTAAGTGTGTTGCTCCTGCACGACGAACTAAACATAAACAGTTTTTTGTCTCTCCTGAACATTTTAGTATTTTGAGTTGTGCCCCTTTTGTATTTAGGGTGCGATATGTTGTAGGTAGCGTTTATATATGTGTGTATGTAGTTGTGTTTTGTCAAAAACTCGTTTATAATTTAGGATTTAGGCTGGGGATGCTAAAGGACACAGGTTTTCGTAAATTAAATTTAAATCTTCCGAAAAAAAAAATCTCACTATTTATTAAGAAATATATGTTTGTTTTTGCATTAAATTAATATTTAATACGAATATGAAAGTGATAATAATAAAACAATAGACAGGGAATGTCAGCAGCTCGACATTTAATTTATTAATTGTTAATTGTGAGTCACACAGACATTTCTTTTTTTTCCCCCCGTGTTCGACAAATTCAACCATGAAGGCCGCCTGCAATTGAGCAGCGTGTTAAGATTGCAGCAGCCTTTGACGAAAACGGGCGTTCAAAGCGAAACGCATTTTGTGCCCTTCGAGATTTTTGTTTGGCCAGTGGAGGCGTTAACAAGCAGATTTGCCGCATTTGGGCAAAAAAGACAATCCACGAGGACCTCGTCGGCCAAACAGTTACCGTACCGTACCGTATAGTGTTCGCTATCGCGAGATGACAACGGCCTTTTTGTGGTTGCAACACGCCAACGAAACAATGGCTCTTTTGAGCGAAAAATTATCTCAAGTCGTGTCGATGTTAATCATGTGATTTGGCATCGTTGGACTGCCCTCTTTGGGGATATTTAAGAGAAATAGTGTATTTGAAAAAGAGTCATTGAAAATATGCACCAAAGCCGTGGCAAGCATTTTGTTTTACACACAATTGTACCAGACTCTTCTATCGTAATAGAAAACATAAAGATAATACTGTGAAAAGTTTTAAGTTTTGCTTAAAATTAATAACATGATTGTTGGGTTGCACCAGCTTCTGTTGTATAACACATATAATATTTTAGTGATTATTATGGCCAACGTGGATATTCTGGGTGCGGAAATTCCTCAGATTCTTTGGTTGAACGCTTACAATTCAGTTGTTATTGAGAAATAAATGCCAAGAAGTACAACGAAAGTTTCTTTTTGTACTGGCCTGGCAAACAAAAGACTTAAGCTACAAACGCTGCTGGCCTGACACATCAGGCGCAAAAAAGAAAACCAAAACTTTTAGGCCATATGTGCATATTGTAAGTAGCCCGATTAGATGGCAATTTTCGCTAGGAAAACAATATTTTAAAGCCAAGTCTAAAATGCAGACTCTTGTTGAAACAAAATTAAGTTCACGCTTCAATTCTGCCAGGAAACTTACAAAACCATCAGCCAGAAGAAGAAAACAAAACGCCAACTATTTCTTTTTGTTTGGTTTTTGTTTTTGTATTTGAAAGCCACAAAGACGGTTGGTTGTTGTGTGGAAACTTTTTATAATAAAGTTTTCTGCAAATCTTGAACACACACCACCGATACATGTGGGCTGAACACGATGTAACTAGAGGCAGACAAGCAGAAACAACAGCAAGCCAAGCAAAAGGAAATTTATCGTATGTATGATGAAGTAAATATCCATGTTGCATGCAATTTAGCGGCACAAACCAACAAACAAATAACACACAAGACGGCGTAGAGGAGGCGAAAACAATTTCAGCCTTCCTACAGTTGTGTTCGTTTTGTATGGCTGCCATTATACACCAGCCTTGCAGAGAAACGCCACCAGAAACAACATACAATAACACAAGAAAAACAACAACAAAATAGAAGACAACATGTAATTATTTTTTTTCCAGTTTGGCTGTCGCAGCCGCCTTCTGGCAGCCTTCAAGTGAAAAAGGTATTTTTCTTTTGTTTGCTCTTTCTTATTGTAGCATTAAAATATTGTTATAGACTTCTATGCGCCGCCTGTACATGTACTAGAAGTAGAAGTGTTAGATCAGACCTTGATTTTAAAGGTCATTAACTCGGTGTTGCAACAATGATGTGGTAAGATGCAAGGATGCTGAAAACCAATACAAGTACTTTCCAGGTACAAAATTTTCATCATTAAACCAACATAATGGCATCAATTCTCCAGCCATCTGCACATCATTAGGGAATATTTAAATGGCAGCTCGGCCTCTCAATAATAGAGATATTTGAATGGATTTTGCTTAACAGGAAACGCACACATTTGAAGCTCAAGCGGTTCGCAAAGCAAAAGACCAAAACTTTTTCCCACAAATTCTCGCTAATTGATTTTTGACATTGATGGCTGGGCTGGTGCATCTGTTCCGCACACGAAACTTCAACTAATGAAACTTTATTTGAAAAAGTCATGTTTTTCAAGACTTCGGTCTAAAAGGTGGCAGCACTAGACACTGACACATTGTCCGTTGCCCGTTGCCCGTTGCCCGTCTTATTCTCAGTCTGCTCAAAACTATTGTTATAGAGTTCTTTAGCAACTTTTGAGATCTGAAAAAATATGTTTTTTTTTCTAAAAAGAATGGCGACAAACTAAAATGTAATGGAACTGGAAATATTCGTATGAATATTTAAATATTATACACAACTATAATCTGTCAAAAGCCTGCTTTTGTTGTATTGTTGTAATTCTGATATAGCGCTGCCATCTGGGGGACGTAAAAACACTATGTTCTGTACTTTAGACTTGTATAAACGAATTCAGAACTACAAACCTACACGCCTACAATCTTGCGTCGCCAGAAATCACTTGGGAACCATGTGAGTCCGAATTTTGTGTTAGATCCAATATCTGGAAATGGAAAATGTCAGAAAGCTATAAAAAGCCTCAATGCTTATTTTCAATGGGCGCTTGCGAAGGCCTAATACTAAGTAGCAAAAGCAGCGCAAAACTGCAATTTATAAAGTTATTGCGTCTAAAATAGCGCCATCGTTATTACACACTTTTTCTCTTGAAAACGTGACTCTTTAACTTCTCTACAAATTAGATTTTGTTGATTTTTTTCCTATAATTTCAATAGTTTTCTGTTTTTTTTTTTTCGTTATTTGAATTAAATAAACTGGTGTATCCGATGGTCGCATTAGCCCCAAAACTAGTCATGGGCCAGTGTTGTGCTGTATATCGAATGCAGCTCAATCCTAAAATATGTTGCAGGTTTAAGAGGAAACAGATTGTTTTGCACAATTGCGACATACATACATGGAAATCCATCCCTGGAAAAAACATCTGCTCTTGACTTATGCCATTTGTCTATAATCAATATCTGAACGTGCTGGACTCAAGTCCAATTTGAGTTCATTACATTTTTAATTGAGTTGCTTAAATTGAGGTGTGTTGAAGGCATTAAAATTAAACTGACTCAATTCGTAGTTGGTGCCGTTATGCTGCGTCTCCGAATCAGGCCTAAGTGACTAAACGCCTCAGGGAACATAAAGCAAGAACAAGGGAAGCGGTTTAAGGTTAAAAATTAAGTCTAGAGATGGGTACTTGACAAATCGTTTGATGTGCCACCAAATCTTTAAATTTCTTAAAATTGTATTTTAACTCATGCCTTCGCTGAGGAGTGACCGAATCGCCTCTGCTTTCAAAAGAACAAAAACGTATTGGTTTATCAACACTCTGTTGATGTTTAAAACATCATATTACAATTGTTTAAAATGTTGGACTGACACAATTCTTACTTCTTCTTACTGCAATTTGATCTAGTTTCTGGAGACCGAAGAAACTCATTCTGGCATTCGCTACATGCGAGCACAACTGGATGTTGGCAGTCCCATTTTGATTTTAACTAAATACGAATGTTGTTTCCCACTTACGCCAATTGTGTCAACTAAACACGTTTTAATATGATCAACAGCATTTAATATTGATGGTAGAGATTCAAGCCAATTATAAAATTAATTCTTCCATTTTTTTTTTCCATTTATTCTTCGCACATTTATAGATTTATAGAACAACAAATCGCATGAAGAGTGAAACAAATAAAGCACAAATACCAGAAAAATACAGTAAAAATTGTTTTGTTTTGCTTTGTTTTTAACATAAAATCATATCGTTGGCTGAAATGCAGAACCACCAACCAAATGTGAAACCGATTTTTTTTCTTGTTTATAATAAAAATTAGAAATTTTTTAAATATTGTTATTATTCCTGATTTACATGCAGTGTATGATTGTGTGTTACTTCTTCTTCTTCTTCTATAGCTATTACAGAAAAATTGCTCCACTAGCCGCACATAGAATAGATTTCCAAACATCGGGGTCTTCTGCGCTTCTTCTCTAATATCTGACACCAAGTTTCAATATGTCCTCCTCCATCTCGTGTTTCCTTCCGCGTGTGCCGCCACCTGGTTAATGTTCAAATGACTTTTTACATGGAGCAGTTTCATCCATCCATATTTTAATACGCTTAACGCTGTCAATGTAGGTATATGCTGATTATCATTGCCGTCAACCCAGACCGGTCCATAGACTTTCCGACGCATTTTCCTCTCAAACACCTCATCTGCTTTCGCAAGTACTCAGTATGTATGTATTTAAGCAATAAAAATTTTGATTACATGTTCTGGCATTTCAGCTAACGATATTTAATTCTTGTTCGCGGTCAATTCCTGCTTTAAATGACTACTAGAATTTGTGTTCGCCCAAATTTTCCGCACTCTATTTTCGCCCATCCCAAAAGCCACTTATTTAGAAAAGCCATCCGGTTACGCTAATCAGCGTTGTCAGTTCAGTGCGTTCCGAGGCTTTCGAAAAATGTTTTTGTGCGAAAAATTTCTTAGTTAGGCGCGCTAAACTTTTTTTGTTTTAAATTTCGGTGCGTTTTTTTCTTTTTTTGGTGGCACCAAAAACAAATTCAACACAACTTTTTGTTTCCGTGTAAAAAATAATTCACTGTACAATAATAAACACCTGCTTCAATGCCATTTCATTCAACACGGCAACATTTTTACAATCAATTTTATACACTACAATAAGAACAACAAATAATGCTGTTGATGTACAAATTAAAACGTTCCTGGTGTTGCACATACTTTTTATTATGTAAAAAATGAAACATTTCATTAAATGAAATTTGTTAACCCTTTCAGATTTTCATAGTAATTATTGTATTTTTTTTTTATAAAAATTCTTGTCGAGTTTGTTAAACAGTTCGGCAAAAATATTGTACTTTTTATGCAAAATTAATTTAATAAACATTAAAAACAAAAAGAAATTTTAAATTTGAAGAGACGTGTTTTTGTTGGTCCATTTTGAAGCGTTTTGAATGCGTCAAATAGATGCCGCTTTCCTTTTTTTCCTTTTCTTTAAATAGAAGTTTGAAGTGTAGTCTGATATTGCCAGTAAAACGTTATCGTTTCACTTCTGTGCGAAGAAATTGCTAAGATAAACTAATTATTGGAATTATGAGAACTTTAAGGCGCGACATCGTGGAACAGGTCCTTAATTTTTAGTTCTGTAAACAAACTTTAAAAAATCTTACCGACTGCTCATGCTCTTTCAGTCGCAATTTCAAGTTTTGCTTTATGAATAGTTTTCCTGATTCAACTGCTACAAACAATTTATGTTAAACTCTTTAAGGTGGGCTTCTCTAGCATTTTTTGCTCCCCTTCATATGGAAAGTCGTCTGTAGTTGCATAAAATGTGGCTACATTTTCCAAAGTCCGGCCGTTATCGTTATATCAGCGAGCCAGATAAATTTAATGCAAACGAAAAAATAAGTGAATTCTTGCCCACTAATTTAATCAACAAATGCAATAAGCGGCTGCTTAATGCAACCCATGACTTTTGAGATACAAAGATTTTCCTCAAACTCAAACGTTAATTTGTTAAGTTTTTTTTTTCCAACCGATCATTTTAGAAACTTTTGGTGAATAATTTTTGCTTAAAACCCAGCAAAACCAAAAGTACTGAAAACAACTCTCTTAATATTGTTTTTGATTACATTCCCGTTTTATAAAATTAACGGCATTTAATTTGCAGTTCTGGCTTAAATTTGTTGTTGTTGTTGTTGTTTTTTGTTTTTTTTTGTAACGTAACTGTTTACAAGCATTTTGTCCGTTGCTTTTCCTCTGGTTTGTTAATGAAACGTTTTGCACTTGTCCATCAGGTACTTGTTGTTTTTGTTGGTGATTTTCTCTGCTTTTGGCTCTTCTTTTCGCCAGCTTAATGATTATTTTAAATTTTAAACCAGATATACTATTTTTTTGTATTATATAAAAACTAAAAAGATAAATACATACATATTTATCTTTGTAAACATATTTCCAATTACATTCACTTCAAAATATTCATCTGAATGTGTGTGTGTGTGTGCGTGTAAGTGTGGAACATACATACATCCATATGTGCATATGTTGCTTGAATGTTGGCAGCAGTGCAAATTGATTGATGGCTACCAGACGAGCCAGACAACAACAAACCATGAAAAATAAAGTAAAAATACGCTGATACCAGTTTTTTTTAGGTAAATGTGATAATGGTTTGCTCCAATTTTCATTTGGAACAGTTAAACAGCCAGCCCCAATTCCAATTCCTTAAATGCTGCCAATTCTATGAAATATTATTTTAAAATAGTGCAAAAATATGATGTATACAGTAAACTTGCGCTAATATGAACTAATTAATGAGACCTAGTTCATATTTACACAATCTTTCATACTCGTATTCGGGGTAGGGGCATGAAATGTTGGTAAACAAGTGATGTACAAATGATGTACTTGAACATGATATCATGATATGAACAGATCCTCTTTACTCTCTTCTTTTCGATATCATTTTCGATGTGCTCAAAAGCTATCAAGTTTTACAGTCGCGATCATTTTGAAGGGCGCATAATTAATAACTATTTGTTTTATTCCCCGCCTACACTTCGTAGATGTTCCACAACAGCTGACTGTTCTCTTAGAGCTAACAAATTGGGCTCCCAGTTGTATTTGAGGATAATAAAAATCAAAGCGGGTATCTAAAAATTCTTCAATTGACAGCTGAAGATATTTTAAATTCGGAATAAATGCAAATAAAATGGCTATTCCCCAAACTGCAATACCACACGGTTAAAACTATGGAGTGGTCACTGGCAGAGCAAGAGTGTTAATATTTCATGATGTTCATACCTACTCGCATTTCATATGGACGCAAGTTCAGCATATATGAGGAAAACGACCACCAAAATTCAACATTTCCTTTCAGAAATAAGTTTCTTTATTATTTCCAATTAGTAAATAAAGTTTACAAATATCAATCCTCAATCCATCCTAGACTTATGCTACTGACCTCACTGACCTGACCTCACTCTTTTCGTCTCTGCTCATTTTATTTAGTTAGTTCGTTCTGTAGACAATCGGCTGTTGCAAAATTTGGTTTTATTGTTTTAGGAAAAAGAAAATATAAAGTAAAACGATAAATCAAAATGCTCAAGCGCACAACCAAAATGAACAATTGAAATGGCCGCCTAAATTATTGGAACTTTCGATTGAACTAGTTCAGAGCTGAACGGAACAGTCCTACTTGATCCACAAACACATGTATAGACCACGTAAGTTGTCTGTGCTTTATAGTTGAGCATTTCGAGGGAGATGGCCTGCGCCATCTGTTGGACCGATTATAAAAAAAAATTAAAATCTGAACAGTGCTCTTCTCTCCCTCAGACTGTTATATCGGATGGTTGATGTCCAGCAGACACCAATTGATACCTCCCTCCTACCCTTTTTCTAACTGCATTCCCACAAGTTGGTGGCTTGTGTTATAGAAACGGCGCATAAATTTGTTGTTGCAAACTTTTCTTTCCGTCATTCAACCAGATTTTAACAATATGTAAATATGTATGTATGTATCTCTTTTCGCCATTAAATATTTAATCAAAATAAGTGAAAACTTTCACATGTCGGCAATGCAAAAATTGCTCTCCTGCCAAGTGTTCTTATTCAAACAGGTTATTTTCATATGTATTTTGAAACCTTTCTTAAGGAACGTCTCTTTTTTCGCATTCTATTTTTTGTTTATTATCTTTAAACATTTTTTAATTTGTCTTCTGTGCACATTCCAAATTTCCAGCAAAAATTTCGAAACAAAAACACACAAAACCAGGCGAACATTCTAAACGCAGATGCGGTTTGGGCGCATCTGCAAAAAACATTAATCTTCAATTCAGCTTCCAATAAATACTACTCGCTTAAAATAAGAAAATACCACGGATTTGTAAAAATATTTGGAGTATAGGGCACTAATCTGACAAGAAAAAGAAAAAGAAAAGCGAAAACAAAACGCTTGTGTAAAGACCTAAAATGTGTTTCCAGCGGCGTCATTCATCCAAATTGATCACATTTCCACAAATTACGTTGATTTGTGCGTAATTTGTCATACATTTTTGTATACTCCTCAATCAAAAAAAATGTTTACACAAAAAAATATTAAATTGAACTGACTTTATTGCTCTATTTTATTTTTATTTAATTTAATCCATTAACTAATAAAAAACAACAATTTGTTTTTGTATAACAAAAAACAAACAAAAGTTTATGATCATAAATTACTTCACTTGAGTGAAAGCACTTGTTAGTAATTTGTTAAATAATATCTATTAATTTATTTTGTATGAAAATCTATCATTAGGTAACTGATATGATGATGATGGCCCTGAAATAGCCCCTCACAATAATGTGTTTCATTGGGTTGTGAAAAAAGCGTTTTAGAAAATGTATCGCAAAGAAGATACTAATGCGACGCAGCACTTTTTCACAATCTGGCAACCGTTTCATAACAAGGTCACTCACATGCGTACAACGAAGCTGTGATCACTCGAGTGGTCATACGTGCGGCATTTGCATATCGTCATATAAAATGCAAAAGGTCCTCTAATATAACTTTTTTAAATATATTAGAGATGATTTTAGGACCCGCTATTGTGGTCATTGGCAAAATAGTATCAGAAATTTCAGACGTGGTTAATCTTCTTTTTCTTCTTCTTCTTCTGGCACAACAGTCCGGCGTGAACCTGAACCTCAAGCAAAAAGATTTTCCAGCTGGTAGGATCTTTAGCCAGCAGGCTCCAATTAAATTTGGTTGTCCCAATGGTTCGGAGTCGAGGGCTTTACGGGCTGGAGCAGTGTTTTCCATGTGCTATACATGGCCTAACCACCTTAGACGTTAGATCCGTAGACACCTGGTTAGGATGGATGGATGTCGCTGTACAGCTCGTACAGTTCATGATGGTATCTTCTTGTCTGGAAACCATCAACGCAAACAGGACCAACGATTGAAGAGACTTGGTTAGTACTCTTCCAATAAGTCGGAAATTCTTTTTGTCCTTCCTGGGCAATTTTTAAAAAATTACATTTCAGCCTCTTGCATTTTGTATGACGACATGCTCAGGCCTGCAAATGTACAGAATGTTTGTGTGCGCTTAAGACGCAGCTCAACGTCAATGTCAACTTCAGATGTTTTAATTCATTTTGGCGGTAAATATTTTGACCAGCTCTTCTTCCTCTCCAACAAGTTTTCCGTTCATTTTGCAAACACGAGGCCCCCAAAAAAAAGTGCATACAAAACCTGTTGTGTAGAAAATATGTTGAATGAATTTAATTTAACTTTCGTTTGGGCTGTTTTTAATTCTTCATTCGTATTTGTTGTTCTGCGCCTTTTTTCGGTCAATGTTAAACCTTTCAGACATGCGCTGCTAAGGACTCGTTTTAAATGTTTTGCATTTTATTTCATGAAAAGGGAAAGTTACAACCGAAAAAAACTGCATTTTCAAAGTGTGAGTTGCACGCTGAGACAAGATGCTGCATGCAGATTACGAAATTATAGCAATTATAGTTGCAAGACATTTCAAGATAAACATTTTCTGTTCGTGGAACGTCAAATGGAGGCGAATGTGCAAAAATGCCAAAAGTTTGTTGTCTACAAAGTTCTGTGGCATTTTTGAAAACTGTTGTAGTTCGTTATTTTGTTGCCAATTTTGGTTAGGTTTTCTGATCAAAATTACTTTTTGCGAATACTAGTTTCTTTTTTAAACCAGGACAGCTTTAGTGTGTTACGTGTGACCTGAGAAGACTTTTCAAGGTTTCCTGCTTCTAAAAAGCCTACGAAATTAACGTGCACATTTCCCCACCCCCTACCAACCATACGGGACGACTAAATACCTCAGTAATATTCTTTTTATTTTCTAAAGGCCGTGTTTGACTATATTATCTAGTTGTACGATGTGTCAAAAAACTCGTGTGTGTTCAAATAGTATGACAGTCTGACAAAAAAAAAACGATTTCGAAACTTTTATGAAAATTTTCTCATCTCAAGGCAGCTGAGTCATAAGAGAAAAAAACAAAATTAATCTTATTTCTTGCAACACATATAAAATATGGCGGTGAAAAGTTGTTTGCTGACAAAGTGAAAAATATATGGTGATGCAGCTTTTTTGTGTGACAGTGTAACACTCCAGAAGCCATTTTGATGCGTTGTTTCAAAGTTGGACAGATTTCTATCAGATTTGGCTGTGAATAAATCGTAATTCGTGTGAATTAATTTGTGGTCAGTGGGTGCTAAAAAAGTAGGTGATGATGGTGATGATGATGACTCTTGTACTGGGCAAAATGACATAAAATTGCGGATTTACAAACCGCAATTAAAATAAAAAGCTGAAAATCGAAATATAAAATTTGAAACCTGGCAATTTTGAATTCTGTTTAATACAGTCATGGACATAAGTATAGGCACAAGCTGTTTAATAACATAAAATTTTACGTACTGCATTTATTTATATAAAATATTGCATAAATATTAAATAAATCATATTCAGGCGTGACAAATAACTTAAAATGTCGAGAAAGATCAGGTTGTTTTTTTTTTTTCTTGTACGATACTGTTATGGGCAATTATCTGTGAATCTGAAGACATCGTGGAATTTCAGCCATCTGGCAACTTTTTAACTTTATTTTTATTCTCTTAAATTTCTATATTTTTATCTTTGTTTTTAGTTTTTTTTTATTTCTTCCATTAAAATTTCGAAAATGTTCTTTTCTTGGAAGCAACTTTTTCAGTTATTGGCAGCATGACAGGTGATGCTGCTTATTTCGAGTTACAACATAGACTTCTTTCTTTCTTCTTTAGCACTTAAAATCTACTTTAAATTTACTTAAAATGGATTTAATTAATAGTTGGGCAAAAAAACGTTTATGAAAATTTCACTTTTCTACTTCAAGAACCAACAAAAAAAAAAAAAAAAAAAATCAAATGAAATAAAATTGTGGCCAACGGGTACATGCAGAGTTTATCTCACGTCGCTTTGCGAGATCATATAAAACGGAATCTAATTAAATTAAATCATGCCAATTACAAACAAAAAAATTAATTATTTTTTATTGTAGACAAAATTTTTACAACTCGTAAAATAAATTTAACAAACTGTTAAAATTGGAAAGCAGCCGTTTAAGATTGTGGCAACTGAGTAGGCAAAAGACGAGCCAAATAACTAACAATAATTAATAATTTCAGATATTTAATTATATATATTTTGCACACAAGTGCTCGCAAACGTTAAACGTTTCATGCTTACCTGGACAACAAGTAGGCAAATAACTTAATTTCGCTGCTAACAGTGGCCACAACTGGTCTCTCTACACCATTTAGAAAGTAGTTGTTCCTACACACCCAGTACGCCAATCAAGTTTTCTACATAAATATGAGTTGCTGGTAAAATGGTGTTTAACGAAATGCAAATAGAAACGCAACAACGTCCAAACCGTTACTGGGCTGAGAAGCATAAAATTTTAATTATATAATAACAATTTTGTGGTTGTTGTAATCGTTCAACTACAATCGTGCAACTAAACATCTGGAATTCACAGCACAATTATTGAGAATGATTTTCATTGGCGGCACTTATATAATTTTGAATAAGTTCCAGTTTTTCAAACCAAACAGTTTGCAGAAAACAACACAACAATAATAGACAGATCTTGTTCGATACAAAACAGAAGCGAAGACGATGCCGTTAAGGAACCAAAAGGTCCATATACTTCTTATGCACTGCCTTAAAAAATTAGAAATAAATCTAGTTCAACTTGTGCCGAGTAAGACGAATTGCGACCAACGCCACGGGTGTGTGCATTTTCCTATACATCAACGCGGGGGATGAACTTTATTGGTGGAAACATTTCCTACACTAAAAGTAACAGCAAATACTTGCAGATAGAGCCTGTGCTCTAGACGAGTACTACTTAGAAGGGGGTGGGGGTGGAGGTGGGGGTGGGTGAGAGCCTATTTTTAGAATTACAACAAAAATAGGATCTCTAAAACGAAAAATATTTTTTTTTCAAAATATTTAACTCCTTCTTATTGTTTTGCGTCCGTAAGGATTTATAGTCTATAGGCTTGAATAAGATCTCACAACTGTCTGTACATACCTTGAGACGTGCACACTGTGGGACAAGATAATTTGCGCTCAGAAGCTTCCAGTCGATTTCTTGTTTGGTCTTGTTACAATATCTTTTTGGTATTCTTCTATTCTGCCTTAAGGTTTAGTGAAATAGTTTTTTCAACGCCATGCGGCAATTTTATATTATTAAAACAACGAACACGAGTATGCAAATCTAATCCCATCTATTCTACTATTTATGAGCAGAAAAGCTGTTGCTTTTATTATTCACACATTTAATTGAGTAGAATAATTGAGAGGCAACTTAAAAGTCTTTCCAAGCACGATCAAGTTCTTCATAAATACTTATATTCATGTATGTATGTATGTATGTATGTCTGTATGTCTGTACGTCAAATAAATGTCGTATCGTATGAAGATTTATGAAAGAAATTCCAACGCGGGGCAAAAAACTGGGTTAAGCCCGCAGTCCAAGAAGATGTAGAAGTGTCTGGTGTTGTTTCAATTAAAACTGACGCTGAAACGTATGGAAATGCGAGCAGTTGGCTTTAACAATAGCTAAACAATAGTCAACTGAAGATAAAAAGGAATTGGGAAAATAGTTTTGTGTCAATCGACAACAATTGCCGCACAAAAGCCATCACATATGTACGCTGAAAACGTTCGCGCCTCTAAATTACGACCACCCAACAAGCACAATGGGCCGGGTGATGAAAATGGCAGCTCCAGCTTATGGTGGAATTATTGCAGCTAAAGCTGGTATTTGATGCCGATGAGCAGCAGCTGATTTTTCGAGCATTTGCTTAAAACAGATGTGAATAAATGTAAGTGAATGCTTAAGAATACCTGTTTTCAATGGAGGTGCCGGAAATTTGGGGTTTTAGTATTTTATACAAAAAAAAATAAAAAAAAATAATTATTGGTATAAGTTGGTGCAAATAATATCTACATAAATTCAACATTATTATTTGGAGTAAATAAAAAAAATGTTTTTTATAAGACCCCCATTTATTAGAAAATAATACTCGTATTAAAAAGTTGCAACTTTCAGCTCTTGTGATATAAATTCTGCGCTCCAAAAAGAAACTTGTCATCTCTTGCAGATAAAAAATTTCGCATACGCGGTTCTAAAGTAAAACGCATGCCACAGAGGGAGGCTCTTTTATTGGCAAATAATAGTCGCACGGAGCAAGACCAGCGCTAGCAGGTGCGTAAGGCAAAATTTACCAATCATAGCTTTGAAAATAGTCAGGAACAGGCCTTGCCACACTATTCATGGCTTATTCTGGGGCATAAACGAGAGTCATTGAAAATATGGACCATCGGATAGAGGTATGCCACCGAAGCTGTGGCGAACCATTTGGCCGATAATTGTCATAAAACCCTCTATCATAATAAAAAACATATTAAGATAATTCTCTGAAAACTTTGTTTCAGTTACAATTAACATCGTGGGGTATGGCTGGACCTCCCTTTCAGTCTTATCGTGTAAAAGCGGTTGGTAAAAGTTAATTTTTTTAAACGTTTTCACAACTTAAGTAACTTCTCCACAACAGAGTAGGTCTGTGTCGTTCGCGAACGACCGGGTTATTTTGAACGGATCATTCAAATGAACGCAGTGAGCCGGTCATTTAAGTGATCGGTTTTCGTTCAACAATGCATTGACGGCTGCCAATGCTTTGATTGTGTTCCGGGCTTTCGTTCATGTTCATGTTCATGTTCTGCCTCTTTTTTCCAAAATAAATTATTTTCAGCCCAAGAATTTTTTTCATTTTCGTTGATGGTTCAGTCAATAGTCAGAATAACAAACATCCTAATAGTTGCCGTACTTAACCGTGTGTTAACAGTGAGCGATTGACCGCAATGAACGAACGGACCAGTCTTTGATAACTGAACGATAATGACCGGGTACAGCCGGTGTATTTTACAGTAGACATCGGCAGCACCAGCAGAATGTATTGAGGGGGGGGTGGCAATAATTACAAGAACCACCAAATTCATCACAACAAATTTTCATGCTGTTTTCGTAAATAGTGTAGAACTGAACTGATCAGCTGTTTAATTCGCACCACCAATATTTTTCATTTGGCTTTTTTCTTTTTTTGTTTTAAATACGTAGAGAATTTTATAATATTTTGACAGACCTTTAATATATTTCTTTAGTGGTTCAAACTAAATGAAATAAAACCGTTATGTTTGTTGGGTTCACACTTTGGCTTTGGCTTATCGAGCATTTTTTAAACATTAACATTAAACATTTGCGTTCGTATTTATTTTTATCTATTATTGTAACTTGAACCGAAGAATGTCAGTCAGTTGCTCCAGTTTTAAAGTGATTAATTATGTGGCAGGCAGCACCAGCATTCTTAAGCAGACCCACCTCTTTGCGCACATGTTTTGCCCACAAACTAAAAGGGCTTTCAAAGTGTTCGACAATTATTTACTCACCTGCAATATTCGCCAATAAGAATAGGAATAATGTGAAAGCGATTGGAACTCTCGAGTCCGTCATGCTGGCAGATATTTTTACCAGCTGTTTATTGTTTCTTTGAAGTTTCATTGTAGGGCTGTTTGAATTGAGATTTTGTATTACACTAAATTTTCTTTCATGTTTTCGACGCATCTTCTTTAAATTTAAAGCTTTTATTTAAAAAAAAATCTTTCTTGTTTTTTTGTTTCCAAAAAGTTGAAGTTATTCTATTTATCTGAGTTCTTGTTTAAGCAATAATTGCAACATATTTCTGAATGTATTAATTAAAATACGGCCGTATGTCGTGCTGAAAATAAAAAGAGAATAAAAAAGTTTAGCTTTAAAATTTATTAGAAAGTTTCTTAAAGTTAAATAACAAGTTTTGCTGTTCAAGTCGTTCACAGATAAAATCTTCAAAAGCATTAAATTTGCGCTTAAAGTTTTTGCGGTTTCTTAGAATTGTTTGGATTTTTTTTTTGGACTCACGTTTAATAGAAAATTAACACAAAACAGACTAAGAAGTTGATGGTTGTGCAATATTTGTTTTTTTGTTTGCCTCATGTTACACAATTTTAAAGAAAGAAATAAGAAAAGAACTATTTTATATTTTGAGGATGGGTCTATCAGTATTCCTATTAATAATACGAATTTAACTTCCAAAATTAAACTTTTTTTAAGAAAGTGACTTTAAAAAGTGGGGACCCATTTGCTACTATGGAGCAATAGGGTGTTCGTATTTATCATAAGGGTACTGCTCCAAGGGTAAGGGACCCCCTTTTCAATCTAGGGTCTCAGGCTTTGTGAGTGTGTTTCTTCCTACGGAACCGCATAATTCTCTGGGTCCCCCCTTTTCAATATAGGGTCTTCATATTTATCATAAGGGTATTGCTCCAAGGGTAAGGGTCCCCCCTTTTCAATCTAGGGTCTCAGGCTTTGTGAGTGTGTTTCTTCCTACGGAACCGCATAATTCTCTGGCAACTGCAAAACTTGTTGCACCCAAAACCTTTGGTATGAATTGAACCTACCATTTCTGGAGTGTTGGTCGAACACTTTACCAACTCATTTATCGAGGCCTTTCTGCAATAACACGAATAATATGAGATCTGTTTTGTTCAAGCGTTTTTCCAGCTGAGGTTTTTCTGGACGGACTTCACAATTTTCCTTTTTGTCGAACACATGCGCACACATTTTAAGCGGCAAGAAACTCTTTTGCAAGTCGATTAGAAGGTTTTATTGTCCATTAAATTTAAAAATGGAACGTTTAAATTTTATACCGTTGCAGGCGTAGCACCAGATTATTAAAACTGCAACCAGTCATTTAAGAATATATTTTCCTCAATTTATTAAATTTTACTTCCCAAAAAAAAACGTTCATCCTCTCAAAAAATGACTACAAACAGAAATAGAAATAAATTTATTTAATCCAGCGGCAGTAGTTTAACAACTTAAAAAAATATTTTCTGAGAAAAACGGTGCTTAAAACGTCAACAGCATTTGGGACTTTATCGGTTGGAAGGAGAAGAACACTTCCTCAATTAATAACTCTTACTCGCAGTTTCATTAGAAAAGGACTTGGCGAATTTTTTTATTAATTTTGTAATAGAAACAAATATCATTACAAATATTAATAAGTTGAATAGATTTGAATAGGCAAATTTAGGGTTTGTTTAAAATAAATACAAAAAAAAACAACAACACTTTGCAGTAAAATAAATAATAAAGTAAAATTAATAAAAAAAACAGAACTTTTAAAAATTTATCAGTTTTTACTTATAACAATTTGATAAAAAAACAAATTGTTATCACATATTTTTACTTCATCATCTGCAGAAATCTGTCTTAAAATAACAATATATAGAAAAAAGTTATACTTCTCCCAAACTAATATTCGGAAGAAGAGAGAAATTATTAAAAAGAAAAACTTCTTTCGGATCAAATAAAGCCAAAAATAGTAACAACCCAACTAAGGAGAATGATTTATTTGGTTAAGAAATAAAACCAGCAGTAAATAAAATGTTATGCAATGAAAACTAAAACACAAAATCGGAATACATTTCACAAAAAAAGTTTGCTTCTTGAGTCTTTTGTTTTTATGCACATTTTTAAAGCAAAACGAAAACTCAGAGCGGAAACAAACCAACGCAACACCACGCAGCACAATGTTGTTGGTTTTACAGCAAAACTTATTTACTAAAACAAAAACGAGGGCACACTAAATGACTGTTTGAACGTCATACAAAATGCCACCATGAGTAATCAATTCATACTTAAACAGATTCATATTTAAGCAGCCAAAAGCCTTATTACAAAATCGATGAAAGCAACGACTTAACAGGAGAAGCTTTAAACCGGGTTATGCAATACTACTCATACAAGCTTCAATATGTTTCTGGTGAAGAAAATCCCAAAACGCAAGACACTCACTTAATGCGCTCAGTTTGAATGTCTGCCTGTATAATTTGGTAGCAGGCAGGCCCTTTTCTGACCCAAATGACTCATTAAAAACAGACGCCCAACAACTACAAACAGAAATAAAAATAAATTTATTTATTTTAACAGCAATAATTTCAGCTGGTTGGGTTTTTTTAAAACAATCTGAAACAAAAACTTAATTTGCAAATAAATCGTTCTTAAAACACTACGACACTTTTATATAATGACTGCACAATTTATGGCCAATTATAAAGATATGCACCGCATTTAATTGCATCTTTCAAGGCGAAAAAACAGCAGCTATTGTCGCACCTGCGACATTGTCTTGATTTGATAACAAATGTAATAAAACGATGTCTTAATGCGCATCATGTGGTTTTCTCTTTATAAACTTTGTAATAGATTAAGGCAAAACCTATTGACGTAATCTTTAATCCATTGCCAAACGGTCGAAGTTGGTTTCGGAATCCACTAGCCACGACAAGGCGAAATATCAAAAAACTTGGACAATTTATGTTGCGATATAATCTTCTTAAGTCACTGCAGCAAATTAGTATTTATGTTCTCGACAAAAGTCTTATACCAGACTTATACAACATTGATCATAATATACATGAATGTTACGCGATAGATGCGTTCCTGGAAAACTGGCGTGTGTTCTCGACAAAAGTCTTATACCAGACTTATACCACATTTATCATAATATATATGAATGTTACGCGATAGATGCGTTCCTGGAAAACTGGCGTGTGTTCTCGACAAAAGTCTTATACTAGACTTATACCACAATGATCATAATATATATGAATGTTACGCGATAGATGCGTTCCTTGAAAACTGGCGTGCAAGATTTATATAAAATAGTGCTTTTTATTATTAGTATTTTGGTTGAGCAAAAAGTAATAGAAAAAACAACTCATTCAGGAAAAGTAGTGAAAAACACAAAATCTTTAAGATGGTAAAAACTCAAATCCTTACAACATATGAAAATTAATTTTTAAACAGTTTCACTTTTCGATAATCACATTCGTGCACTTGCGTGACTAGCCCTTATATACACACATACAGTATCGGTCACAACTGAAGCACCAAAGAGAATTTTTAAATTAAACCAAGTCTTGAAGTTAAACAATTCACGAAATTCACTGTGCAAAACTAAAGCTATTTTCCTCACCACCCCTCCTCCTCCTCCTTTCTAGTAAACGTACAGGAAGAACTTATAAAATTAGTATTTGGCAGCAAAACGTTGCATGATATTATGTGGCTTGTAGTGTCCTGCGATACTCCTTTCCAGACTAATTTAACGGCTTGAAACAGCTCAGCCTTGGCTTTGCAGTCTGCCCGATTTACTTTCGTATCCACAGTAACGCGTAAGTTGTCAATAGCATTGAGATGGGTAGATTGAGCTGGCCAACTAAGAACTTGAATCCTCGTGTTGCGCGGTCAAACTTTGTACACTTTGGAGGTGGTGCTTAGGTTCGTTGTCCTATTGATAACTCCATGACATGTTTCAGTAGTAAAAAAAAATATATGAATTAAAAAACAACAACGAAATAAAAACTGTTGCTCTGTTAAGAGGAATGGCACCCAACATTATGGCTAATCGAGCCCTAACTGTAATACTATAATACTGGCAACAATAAGTAAATCTGTAGGAGGTGCAACAGCAAAAATAAAAGTATATTAAAAAACTATATTGGTATATAGTTATATACCAATCCTGACAAAAACTATACACCATCCCTGACAAAAGTTACGTACACAGGCACACAAGTAATTTTATCATCACCTTCTTGCGTTGCTGTTGCTCTTAAAAAACCATAAAACATTTCTGTTTGCGACAGTGTAACTTTTACGAGTATTAAAGCTGAAATTAATTTATAATTTAAATACCGACACAAACTTTCTGTTTCATTTTTTTTGTTTTCTAAGTCAAAATGAAAAATGCATTCAATGGAACCACAACACAAGAAGAAGAAGAAGAAATAAGAGAAATAATAAACAAAAGTGATGAAAAACATGCATTTAAATCTACAACTTTCTATTTCGGTTTGCGTTCAGTCGCTAAATGCAGAAGTGAGTCAGTCGGTGGCTCAGTCACTTGCTCTGAGTGAATTGCCATGATTTTATTTGTCCGTAAATACTATAACAAAATGAATGTTTTGAATGTTGTTGATAATTTATAAAGCGCCAGCAAATCGCTTTTTGATGTTCAGCTCTTTTCTTTGTTAAAATCAAATATAGAAAAACTGTTTCGTATTAAAATTGTTTAAGCCCTTGTAAGTTTTTTCGTCTGTCATTAAAACATTTTACAAAATATATGTATTGTACATACATACATACATACATATGTATTTATTTCTTCAAATAAATCATCTGCTTGGAGTGAAGCCAGGAAAAGCCTTAACTCGGCGTAGTTACGCCTTCATTCTGATAACATTTCATTAAAAAAAAATAAACATGTTGACTGGAATGTCTTAATAAAATAATAATGATGTGCTTCGACGTGTTGTTGGGACAGAAAAGCCGATTTTAGTGATGGACTTCTTTTCGTGCTGGAATAACATCTAATTGTAAACACACATTTTTATTATGAACGTATTCTTTGAGCAGCAAGGGCCGAAGAGAAACCCCTCCAGCCCTCTAATGCCTAGTGGCTATTCGGTTCTATTTGCGCTCAGAAACAAAACAACAGAAACAGATTAATCTTATTCAGTTGGTGCGGAGACGTTGCATTTATGAATTTCAAATAAACTGAAGCCTGAACGGCAGAACGGCAGAAAACATCTTGTTTTCCAATATTGTGCAATCGTCATTGTTCAATTTCTATTGATCCCTCTCAAAAATAATACAGTTATCAAAATTCCAGGGCCACCGGTCGATAAGAAAGAAGAAAAATTTTGCTTGCCAGCCTTTCGTTTGATACAAACAAGAAACCTCACACCAAATTGTGTTTAAATAGTTTTTAAAAGGCTTTCACTTTTTTTTCTGTTACAAACTGAACTCTTAGACAACGTGATCTCGTAATTGTGCTTTTTTATTTTCTATTCAGTATTTTTTCTTTTTTTTTTTTTTTTTGTTCAAATTTTATTATTTTGTACCCCAACAAAGCGAGTTCAATGAAGTGGAGGTGAATGTATTTATAAGGCCAGACTAGACCACGTACTCGTACTGCAGTTTGTGTTTATGTGTGTGGAGCGTTTTTTTGATTAGGTCTTTCCTTTTTGCTTTTTCCCCTCTTCCTTTTCTTAAACATAACTTGCTGCAAAAATGTGCTTTTATTTCAAAAAGATACATAAAAAAGCTGTTGTAAAAAAAGCGAACTATTACTTGTTAAGTGAAGTCATAAGACTTAAATCTGTACCTTTATTTTTCGATGAGTTTCGTCGTTGCCATTTTCTTTTTTGCTTCCTTTTCTACAATTTATTTCAACGTGTGGCATTAGACTGTACTTGTTTATTAAGTAATCAGCTGTTTTTTTTTTTTTTTTGTGCAAAATGCAAATAATTGTTATTACAGTTTTCCTGTCAATGACCAGCTTGAAAGGTCTTTTAAAAGTTAAATGAACTTTACAAAACAAAGACTGAATATAATTTGTTTGTTGCCGAAATATTTTAATACGAGTTTTACAATTAAAAAATTTTTTTAACTGCGCCAAAAGGAAATCAACAAACTGTTTTTTTTTTTTTTTTTGACAGATAGAAATAATAAATTAACATTCATTGAACACTGAGTGTCAGCACAATTTTCTGCTGCTCTTACTGCTGTGGACAATATCTGTGTATTTGAAAAATGTTGACAAAAAACAATTGTTTAATCCCCAAAACCCGGAATCTTGTATATTGTTCTGACTGCACATGTGTTTATATGCTGATGAGCACCTACTATTTTATTGTATCAGTATGTTTTGCATTTAAACGTCAAACCCCAAATAAGAAGAAGAAAACTTAATTATCAGTTTTTTATGCCAGAACTATAATTTTCATTTGTTAATAGAATATCTTACTTTTCTTTAATATAGTACATGTACGAGTATATATAGGGTGTTTTTTATTGAGGTATAGAACTTTAAGTTGGCATCACTTTTTTAACTGGCGGCCATTTTGTCAGCTTTCAAGTGATTAATATTTAGTTTGGTTTGCCATTTCATCATGAACAGGTTGACAAAAGAACAACGCTTGCAAATCGTGCAAATTTATTTCGAAAATAATGGTTCAGTTCGCGAAGTTTACCGCAAGCTCCGTCCATTTTATGCTCATCAGAGCAATTAATTCGGTTAACCATGGATCGTTTTCGCACTACGTTTACTCTATGTGATAATACGCATCCGCAGAGACGTCGAACAGTGCGCACCGAAGAAACAATTGCCGCTGTAGAGCAAAGTGTTGAAGAGGACCCGAATGAATCGATTCGCCACCGTGCACAGCAATTGGAGCTTTGTCCATCAACTTTTGTCCATCAAAAATTGGACCTGTAGAATTGGCTTTATTCGAGCCAGCCGCGGCGGCCACATGCCCGAAATCATATTTAAACATTAATGGCATAAAATTATCCTTCCAATAAAGCCAAATTGATGGACATTAAAACGATTTTCTTGTGTTTTATTTCCATTCGAAGTTCTATACCTCTAAAAAAAACACCCTGTACAAGTTAGATGGCATTCACATTACATTGATAACACTGTCATCAATACAATTTTTCACGAACGATATAGAAAAGAAGTTTATTAAATTTCTATGGGAAAATTAGCAGCAACCAGCCTCAGATGTTTCATAATGAAAATAAAAATTTGAAACTTTAAAAGGGCTGAAGAACACAACCAACGGCTGGCAATAAAATTTTCTTAATACTGATTTTTTCAAATCTCCTCGTAACGTAAAGATTTTGCGTTATACCTTCTTCTAGAAATTGGCAGAACAGATGTCTGAAATTCGGTACAGGAAAGCTTTTGAACTATTTCATTTCTTTATAATATAATAATTTTATAATATAACAATTCTTTCTTATAATAATAATTTAATTTTTGCAAATTTTGATACAACTTCCGATAACGATAAACGTACAAAAATAACGTTTTTTGCATTAAAATAAATTTTCAGTTATTATTCGTTTGAATGTCCTACTTGAAGCGTTGCCAATTTAGCATTTTGCATATTAGATCTGAGATTTGTATGATCAACTATTTTAAGATAAAATTTAACATTTTTATAAAATAAAATTATACGAAAATTAATGTATTTTATTTTATTCCTAATAAATTTGACGTTTTGTCTGACAACGTACAAAATTATATCACCTAAGGAGGCGAATTATTGTCTTAAGATCATGTCATGACAAAAACAATATACTACTTCATATACTGTATAAAGTGTAATTAAACATATAATATATATAAAAACGCCAAAAGCCGGAAAATCTTTGTAACAAAACTATATAATAGTGCCGAAAAGGAGCAAATGTGCCGCAACACTATTCAATACATACTATTCTATACATAAGTGCCAACACTGGTTGACAAATGTCAACCATAAAATGTATAAAATTCGATTTTATACAGGCTGAGACGTTGCGGCAACTTGACAGTTAGTTTAGCTGAGTCAGAAATTACATTAGGCGATTCTTATTGATGAGATTGATACATTTTCTTGCTTGAAACTGCTTTGTTGCTCACACAGCACAATTCTTAGTGTTTGTCTCGTTCTTATTTTTGTTTAATCGTATAGAAGCATTTGTACTTTTTGATAAGCACGAATAAGAAAGTAAAACGAATTGGAAGTACAATCAACTTTGTACTGATCTTGTTTTCCACTCACAGCGCTGCCGAAAAGCTAATCAGCTTAGCTGAAAGAATTGCCTAATGTAAATTCTTACTGGGTATGTCCATTGTTTAATAAAAAAATAAAAACGTAACACCGTTCGCTTAGCGTACGTAGCCGTTATTATAATAGTACCTTTATACATTTAACATTCATGTGAAATTTTCGTAGAAAAAATTGAGCTAAATAAAGGTCAAGTTATATATAAAATTTTGTGTGATATATATCTTTATTATTAAAATCTATGAACCCAAAAGTGAGGAGTTCACATGATGTAAACACATTTCACTAAAATATATATTGAGTCTGTAAAATTATTCCGATTATTTTTCATGCTAATACTTTGGAACTATTTTATTTACTTATTATTATTTTGTTTTCTCTTTTTATTTACTTTCTGTTCGAATTACTATATTTCTTACTGTGTAGTTATATTTCTACAACACTTTGTGCGCAGTGTATCTATCGCTGCTACTTTAAGACGCAAGTTTTGTTGTAGCAGGTTTCAAAAAATTATTAATTAAAAAAAAAAAAAAAAAAAAGATTCGTACATGTGAGGTTCTGAAAGTAACTCCTTGAACTAATGTTTGTTATCGAAATTTAGATATATAAAAGATTTGCAATTCAAAAATATCTGCTGTTTGAATTAATGAACGGCAGGTTGTTGCTTTGAAATAGAAAGATTTTGTTTTTAGTTTTAACAATAAACAACAGAATTCGCTGAATCAACTGATAAGTGGTTTTGAATAAGAACATGTAGGAGCTCACGGTTTCAAGCAGCAGTTTTACCAATCAACCAATCTTGGATATGGACATACATATGTATGTAGTAGATATGCAAGATTGTTTTATTTTTGAAACTTTAATTTATTTCCATTTCTTTAAACAAACATCGTCACACTTAAGTTTGTTTCTTGTTGAATTAACAAACGTAATCTTAAAGGCAAAAGGTTTATCGATTTTGTTACAATAATTCTTCGTGGTCTATTTATCAAACAGCAGTTGGGATCCGTTGTACATCCTAATTAGCACATCGCGATGCATCGGCGTGATTTGTGTAAACAAAATGTATTATTCTACATACACACATACTTAATATATATGTTTGTATGTATGTACGTATGTAAGTATTTTGTAGATTTTTAATTTATTTGCTTCATTTTTTATTTTACTCATGTTGAGCATTTAAATGAAGAAATATTAATTGTATATTCAACCTGCCGCAAGAAAATTTTTTAAGCAACTTTCTCAAAATATCAAATTAAAGAAAAAAAAAAGTTTCATGTTGTTGTTGTTGTTTATTCTTCTTTTTTTCTATATATGTATGTATGTATATAAATTTTACCTTCAGTATGCAGCATCGCATAAACTGTGTTCGTAAATAGTTTTTATGTGTTTGTGTTTAAATAAATTTTATACGAATGAGGAATAAACAAAATCTTTTAAATCGCCAGTGGAGCGATTGTGAAGAATATTTTAGCGGCTTTAACAGCCACAACATAATTTTTACATTTTTCGGTTTTTGCCTCTTGAATGCTGAAGCAATTCGAGTTTTTCTATCTGTTATTTTGGTACGCTGCCTGCTCGTGCATGTTAAGGCCAGTAGTTTTTTATTTGTATGTTAAAGATAAATGATGATAAATAATAAAGTTTTTTTTTTCTTTTTCTTATCAAGCCTGCAACCAGTTCACAACTATGTATGTACATATGTATGTATGTATGTCAGTACAGTAGACTTGCGGTAGAGGGAAACCAGGACTGAGGGAATTACTCGATGGAGGAAAGCGGCTCTCTACAGAGGGATCCTTCATTGTGATCGGTATCCACTGAGTAGAGCAAATTTCACAACAAAAAGCAAATATTTTCTATAGAAATTTTATGTATTTTATTCTTTAGAAAAATTGACGATTGTAATTAAGAAGAAACGAAGGTTAAAGCATATTTATGTTACAGTTATTTAATAGAAAAAAACGACATATTGATCAGGCAACTTCTGCAAAACACTTTTTGTTAAAGGGATTTCAAATCACGTGGAGGCTGTTCTGCACCCAAAACTGATTGAAATGGCGTGATTTTAAACCGGTGAGGTAAATGACCGACCATTTGAAATCACTTGTGTTTTTTTATAATTATTTCGTATAAATTACAATAAAAATGTTTTCATACACTTGATGTGTCTTTTATTTGTTTTTGTTACAAAATTTGGTTTTCTGTCTATAAAAACATGAAAATTAACAAATTTCTAAGAACACTATTTTGTTTCTTTGTAAAAAATTGTTTTGCTGCGTTCGGCAATATCCGTCGTGTACTGTTTTCCTCTGGCCGTCAGCTGGTTTGCATTTTTCGTAGATAATTTTGAGGCTGCCGTAGACTTTTGAATGTGAATAAATTCTATAAATGAAAGTAGTAGCAGCTTTATTTAATTTCATAATTAATTAAGCTTTTGCCATGAAAGCTATAAGAAAATGTAAGTAAATAAAGGGTGGTCCAACCACAATGCACGATGTTAATTGTGAGTCACACCTTAAGGTCAAGTTTTTTCTTCAACTTAATGTGACATTTCTTGGTTTCAGTGTTTGACAAATTCAATCCTGCAGAGGCAAACAATTGAGCAGGGCGTGAAGACGGTTGAAGCCTTTTATGGAAACGGGCGTTCAAATCAAATTGCATTTCACACAATCAACGAAACAATGGCTTTTTGCGTGCGAAATTGAATGGTCGTGTTATCTCACGCCGTGACGATGTTAATTGGTCGCCACGATCATGTGACTTGACACCGTTGGACTTCTTTCTTTGAGCATATTTCAATAAGTTCATGTGCTAAATAATAATGACATAATTCGGTACATTAACGACATTGCACCTCAATTATGTCTCAGAGTCATTGAAAATGTGGACACCGAATAGAGGTGTGTCGCCGCAGCCGTGACGAGCATTTAGCCGATATTTTGTTTCACACATAATTATCAGAGATCCCTCTTATCATAATAAATTATATTAAGATAATTCTCTGAAATGTTTTTTGTTTCATTTACAATTAACATCGTACGTTTCGATTGGGCCAACCTTTCTAAAGTTCATTTTCCCATGACTTAACAAGTACGCGTCAGTTATTCATATATTCAGTTTTAATCATTTCATTTCAAAAGTTTTCAATATTATTTTTAATTTACTTTGTTTTAGTGGCATAATGTTAACACATTAACTTTTCTATACGAGTACATACATATATTTTATTTATTAAAAATTATTGATTACAATGAATTGTTTTTAAAACCAAAATGTGTTCATGATGATTGAAAATTAGTCAGCTGCGCCACGTTATCGATTGTTAAAGGTTAAGGTTCAGCACTATGAGGTCAAAAACTTGACTTCGGGAGCTTAATTTGCCCAAGTTCACTTTAATGATTTGCAAAATGTCGTGATTAGGTGAATTTATCTGATTTATCGCTAATATAATTAAGTATATAAGTAGGAAACTTGTAGGCGGACTCGGAAAACTTGGCTCTGTGATTCACTATAACCGCATTCTCAGCTAAACTTCCAGCAAACACTGGCCAACTCAAGCCTTTTGTGCAATCTGTTCTTTGTACAATAACAAAGAAATCAATATTTTCAATAGTTTTTAACATGTCCTTGAAAATCGAAAAAGGCATATTTCGCTTCGATATCGCCAGCGATTTGCAGTAGTTGAAAAAGTTTTGATTCAAGCTACACAAACGCATTTGGTTTATATCTCGTTTTGCAAACTTTGTTGGCCTTAAATTTCCAAAAGTAGGCCTTGCTGTTTTTGATTCGTTTCTGTCTTGCTTCGAACCTAAAAACGAGACACAAAATGGCACAACATCGTAGTGGTGTTTGAATTTGAAATTTGAATGTCATTTGCCGTTGGCATTTGCAACATGCTGCAGCTGGTGGCACGTTATGTTGTTTTCCACGCTGATGGCAAGTTTTGAAATTATATTGTTGCAGTTATTTGATGACCATTTTTTCTTTTTTATTTTCAAGTGCGTCCGTTACATGTTGCAGAAAGATAAAAGACACATTAAATGGCAGCAGCAAAACAACAGCAATAAGAAAAAGTTGATGGACAGGTTTATTACAACTACAAATATTTTGTGGCTGCTTGCAACACATACATACATATTTTCTTTCTTTTAATAAAACTCAACTAGAAACTAAACGGATTTAAAACAAATAGGTATGCGACTTTTTTTCTTGTTTTTTATGTTTTTTTATTTTATTTTTCTTCACAATTTTTTACTTTTGTGAAAAACTTATGTAGGTGAATGTGATTTTCATATGAATAGAAACGAGTTGCACCAACTGAGTGTGTGAGTCAAAAATTTAACACTTTTGCTTATCACTGTTGTGGTGTCTAAACATTTGAATGTAAAAGTAATTATGTGTCTGCGAAATGCATTAATTCGTTAATTACTAAAGTTGGCAAATTGGGGGGAAAAAGTGGCTTCCCCTGTCCAAAATCAGGGCATTTGTGAGATTTATTTACAACTGAAAAACCAGCGTAACAATATTAATTTTTATATGTATTTTATTTGTCAAATACACAGCGAATCTTGTTTTAATTTCTATGCGAATGGAGCTAAAGAAAAAGGGTTTCTCTTCATAACCTAAAGATTTATGGTATTGACAGGAGCTGCGCATCAGCAAAAAAGCAGTGAAGTGGAAACAAAAAAGGGAGAGTCGAGCTTGTTAATTGCTTTCAAATGTATTGTATCCACAGGAAGCTCATGCTACACTCACGAACAGTTCGTCGTAAAAAAACCAACTCTTTTGTGGTGGGTTGCCAGACTCACTGGATGAATGCAGAAATGCTCTACTACAATTTTATGCTTGCCACACTGTGGCGGTGCTGAAAAGAATTAACAGGAATGGTTTCTTGCCTGCCAACAATAAACTTCTTCGTTCTTCCTTATACCGGACGCAAATAACGCCAAACAGGACTTCGAGCCACCCACGCAAATACGAAAGTTGTACGCCATTCTCTGGTAGATTTTCATTTTAGCAAAACGCCAGAGACATTTCAATGCTGCGTATACTCGATGTTTACAGTTCAGTTCACAACAAAATTTTCCAAATTTATTAATATATGTACGTAGATATCATCTATTGTTGGAGTTAAAGTGGAACTGGGTGTTGCAGGGCTGTGCTGTAGTTAATAGCAACAGCAATAGCACCGTGTCGACCTAATCGCACGAGTTGTGTTGTACCTAATAGCAACGCGTTGACTCTTCTCGCAAGAGTACGTTCTTGTATTATATATATATATATATATATATATATATATCTGTATTTATATACATACACATGTAGCGTGTATGTCTATTTGGTCGCCTCAATCATATTTTTGTCCTGCCTACTACAATATCTTCATTTAAATAATTACAAGTGGCGAACGCTGTCTGTCAGCTGTCAAATAATAAATTGTCTTTTATGGCTCGATTATCGATAGCAACCGAACGTTTGCGGCGTTGCCAGTTGCCAGAAAGGTTTGCAAATGGCTAATAAAACTGGCAACCTCAGTTGATTTTTTTAAGTAATTTTGGCAACCGCGAATTTTTGATTACTGTGTGAGTTTTTAACTGTGTGAGGTTTTTTCGGATTTGAAAATGTCAACCGAGTAACCCGTTCGCCATGTTACTTCAGACAATAGAGTGTCAAGCTTGGGGATTGTATACAAGGCGAAAGCAACTCTAGTCTCACTTCCACGTTCCAGATTACAAGTATACGCACTTTATGGGTTCTTTATGCAGTAATTTAGAAACTCCAGCCGAGCTAATATTTATATACAGGGTGTTTTTTTTAGAGGTATAGAACTTCGAATTGAAATAAAACACAAGAAAATCGTTTTAATGTCCATCAATTTGGCTTTATTGGAAGGATAATTTTATGCCATTAATGTTTAAATATGATTTCGGGCATGTGGCCGCCGCGGCTGGCTCGAATAAAGCCAATTCTACAGGTCCAATTTTCAACCACTTTTTCGAGCATATGGGGCCGTATGTTGGCAATAACGCCACGAATGTTGGCTTCCAAGTCCCCTAACGTTTCTGGTTTGTTGGCGTAGACGAGCGACTTCACATATCCCCAAAGAAAATAATCCAATGGTGTCAAATCACACGATCGTGGTGGCCAATTGACAGGTCCATTCCGCGAAATTATGCGCTCATCGAATGTTTCCTTCAATAAATCGATTGTGACGTGCGCTGTGTGGCATGTAGCGCCGTCTTGTTGGAACCACAACTCATCCACATTCATGCCATCCAATTCGGACAAATTCGGACAATTCGGTTGATGGACAAAGCTCCAATTGCTGTGCACGGTGGCGAATCGATTCATTCGGGTCCTCTTCAACACTTTGCTCTACAGCGGCAATTGTTTCTTCGGTGCGCACTGTTCGACGTCTCTGCGGATGCGTATTATCACATAGAGTAAACGTAGTGCGAAAACGATCCATGGTTAACCGAATTAATTGCTCTGATGACCATAAAATGGACGGAGCTTGCGGTAAACTTCGCGAACTGAACCATTATTTTCGAAATAAATTTGCACGATTTGCAAGCGTTGTTCTTTTGTCAACCTGTTCATGATGAAATGGCAAACCAAACTAAATATTAATCACTTGACAGCTGACAAAATGGGCGCCAGTTAAAAAAGTGATGCCAACTTAAAGTTCTATACCTCAATAAAAAACACCCAATATATGTATATGTACATATATAGCCCAATGAGTTTACTGTAGACAAACTGTCTCCTTTGCTATGGCAGAGGGAGTCTTTTTGCCGGCTCTTAATCAAGTTTCCGGATTTTGTTCAACAAACTGAACAACGCATTTGAAAATTTTAACTTCTGCAGACTCAGGACCAACAACGCCCCCCCCCCTTTCCTGCTGCAAGTGCAGTGAAAGAAAAGCAACCGGTTTTTGTGCTGCATATCCGTCTCTTTGATTTCCATGAATTATTTAATGTCCAGTGAAGGACTCTGCCAAATTAAATACAATCCAAAGCATTAAATATAAAATGTGACTTCGATTCGCTATAATAGACATAATTTTTGAAAATAATTTTCAAACTAAAGCTCAATCTTGCGTTTGATTTATATAATAGAAATTATTTGTTATGCGAATGGAAAATCATGTTCACACAAACATATTGTTTTGTAATAATTTCCAAATATTTTCCAAGAAATAAATAAAGAATTTTTAGTAAATAATTTCTTTGCTGTTCCAATGAATGTTCTTCAATCCAGCGAAAAAGGGCGGCCAATTAATTTCGCCCACATTATAAGATGATAGTTTTAAGATTTCCAAATAAAGCTGATATTCCGTTCAAAATTTCAGCCTGGAATCCGGCCAAAATACTTGTAACAAAATTGACTTAAGTTTTTCATTAAAAAAAAAATATGTAGCACTTTGTCCAAAACATATGTAAATATGAAACAACTCACAAGCAACATTCTTTCTTTGCTGCGAAATAACAATAGTGGGGACGGCATATAGCACAAACCCCTTCCGGGAGAGCTGGTGCTATCCAATCCCTGCTGCCAGTAATTCGCTACACAGTTGAAGGAAGACTAAGCACCTGAGTTGATTAGCCCGAAATCCCTAGGGAACATCCGACCTTAACCAGACTCGCCTTTACATTTCTCAGCATCTAGTGCCTTAAGAAGAAGAGAATTTGTTGCTAGACAACAGCACCACGAGGTCAAGAATCACTAGGGAGCTTAGCTAACCCAGTATCTTTCCAAGCCTCTTCCTGCGTTTTTAGGTTTAAATCACAGCCAGAACGTTGCACCTCAACCTAAGACCACCACCAGAATGATCAAAGGCATGCTGCGGGCTTGTTGGTCCCACTTCTGCCAATTGATTTATGGTGAAGGTTTCAGAAGAACAGGAACTTCCTAGAGTTTTGATGGCCCTGCCAACCGAGCTACCCCTTCCCATCTCTACACCGAACAGCAGCATATGTCCAGGCAGAACTTGCTCCCCGGAGAGCGTATCAGCGGACTGCTCTACTTGTAGCCACTCGCATGTGCAAATATGGATTTTTATTAGCAAACGCGAAACAATGTGTCATACTTTTTAAGAAAAGCGCGACATTGGCTACACGCCCAATTCTGCGCATAAATAAAATCAAGGTTATTCAACATTCAAGACAGTTTTGTGCAGGGTGTTATCCCTGAGAGCAGTTTAATTTGTAAACAAAGACATTTGAAAGTGTTCGGTTGAAAAAGATATATAAAAACCGTACCAAAACACAAAATGTTAGACCGGCATTAGAGTTTTTTACCATTTCAATAAAATATGCATTTGCTTTTATTCATTTGTTCTGAAAAAGTCATGTAGTTGAGACTTAAGTCCAGCGAGAAGACAAAAAGTACCAAAGAAAACAAGTACCACAATTATATTTTGTACATTTCTGGTGACTGTGAGCATGCAAAATTGATGGGTCAAAGCGAGAAAAAGTAGCTTCAAGAGCAGCCTACATTTAGGTCTGGAGCATAAACTATTTCACTCTAGTTCATTAAACGTGTATTTCCACGGGTAATACGACACAAAATGTAACGAATTATGAAATTCTCTCTGTATTTAAAAAAAGGGCGAACAAAAGTCTGTTGCAAGTATATTTCATGTTTACACGGAAGCAAAAATATATGTATGTAGGTGGTGCCAATTAATATTTACAAAAACAATATGAGATTTTGTTGCGTTGCATTTGCTTGCTCGTGTATTTATTGCCAACACCCTCAATACATTCTGTTGATGCTGCCGATGTCTGCTGCAAAATACACCTCTGATGTGATGATGAGAGGACATAAATTTCGTAAATTATGTAGAAAATATACATTTACGGACCACTTCTCAAATTTTGTACCCACATTCTCTCGCAAGCAATATATTTTTAAATGTTAAATATATATATATTATTTTATTATACAATATATTTTTAAATATTAAAAATGTTTTACATCTCTTAATACATGTATTACCGTGTAAACACACTTTTTGTAGTGAAAGAATTACCGAAACTCAAACACTTTTACATTCACAGCGATAGTTGGCTGTTAAAATTAATTACTAATATTTTAGCTTTTTTTCCATAAGTTTCGGAAATTTTTGAGCAATTTTTATTTTATGCAAAAATAACACAGAAAACAGCTGTTCGCTTTGGATAACGACAATGCAAAATCACATCGTTAAAATGCAAGCAACGGATGACTTATAGAACAACAACAAATTATACATTTCATTTTGAAATTACATGTGGTTTGAAAGCACGCGATTTAAGTCCAAGTGATTTGACTGTCAAGACATATCTGACAGTTTTGTTGCTTTAATCATATTGTATATTATTGGACATGTAAATGTTGCTGCTGTTAGTAAAACGATTTTGAAAAATTCACATCCACCAGACATCAGGTTTGAAGCCACAACAAAAGATCACCAAAAAAACCTGCTTGAGTCTATAAATTAAACGCTAAAGAGAAAAATAGGCATTATTTATTGTAAAAACGACATATTCCGTTTACGTTGGTTGATGTCAGTTTCAAAAAGTATCTTTTATGGGTTTTTTAATCATTTTTTTTTTAAATAGTTTCAGCTAAATTATTCCATTGACGCTTCTAAACAACAACTGCATGATGAATTTCACTCATATTAAGTTACACATTTTATAGGTTGGAACCGTGTGAAACAAATTACATATATATTTAGGCTGGGTTTTACATGGCAACGTAACCCAATTAAATTTAAAATTTACATACATGCACATGAAGACAGTTCGCTGGCGCAAACTTGCCCCTGCACTTGCGCGTGCACTAGCAGTTTACACTCATCACTTGTAACACTCGTTCTATTCTCGGTTTTATTATGCTTTAGTTCTTATTTTAAAGAATTTTTATTTAGCACAGAATTCTTATTGTTTGCAGTTTCAGTAAGATTAAAACTGGGCTGCCTCAAACAAATTAATAATATTAATAATGGATTATGCACTTTACGTTTTCACATTTTATTTTCTGTGCTTCAGTTTTTAGTTCCTTTTTTTAAGTCTGGAAAGAAGAGTTTGTATAAGATTTAAACGAATATTTATTTGGGCAACCAACAAAAAGCAAACACAAACACACACTCACACTCACACACACAAACTTTTACACATTTACAAGAAACTTTTTAATATAATAAAAATTTTATATTTCGTATAGTTTTTAGCACATGGCTGCAAAAGTCTTTTGGTTATTTCATCGGTATGCAGGCTAACGATACGAAGAGATGCGAAAAGCAGAAAAGGGAGAAAAAAGAAAGTTTTTTTCATTATACGAGCATTTGCTGAATGTATACGAAGGACGTAGGAAAATTAAATTAAATATATTTTTTCCTCAAGAAAGAACACAAAACTGCAAAGTTCATTGTCTTGCCTTGTCTTTGGAAACTGGCCAGAGTCTTTAGTAGGCATCGAGAACCAGCGACCTCTGAGCAGTTGGACGAACCCGCTGCCAACTCGTCCATCCAAGGCTATTTACACTGCCACAACATTTAGTACTTAAGAGATTTGGAGCCAAATCTTGTTGTTAAATTTTTTATTATTGTAGATTTTCCACAAGATCTAGTGCTTATTAGTAGTACATAGTACTTTTTTACTAGATTTTCCGCTAGATCTAGTACTTACGAGATTTCGAGCCAAATCTACTTGTTTTATTTTTTTTTACTAGATTTTCCACAAGATCTAGTACTTAGAAATTGCGAGCCAAAACTACTTGTTTTGTGTTCTTTATTAGATTCTCCACGAGATTTCTAGCAAAATCTACTAGTTATATTTTTTTTATTAGATTTTCCTCATAAAACAAAATCTACCTCGTCACTACATTCTAAGACAATCTGCTCAAACTAGTAGTTCCGGGTGATGTAACAATAAAATATACAAATTAGGCGAAATCACTAACAATTAACGCCACTTTAAACTGCCGATGGCATAAAAAAAAAAGGTAAATATAGGGAATGACCTGCAAGTTAAGCCAATATTTGGTTTTCCGAAAAGACAAGTAAAAATTCATTACAGTTTGTAAAACATTATTATAAAGCGTGTTTTCTTTAGAGTGTGACAACTTTGAGTTGGCATCACTGCCTTATTTGAGCACCCAGTTAACAGCTGATAGATGCTTTCTGTTTAGTTTTGCCTTGAAATTTCATTATGAATCGATTTACACCAGAGCAACGCGTGCAAATCGTTGAAATTTTTAATCAAAATAATTTTTCTATTCGTCAAATTCGGCGCTACAATTGATTTACGCAAACAAACTTTTGATGGAAAAATAATTTCACAAATAATGGCCCCATTAATTGGCCACCAAGATCGTGCGATTTAATCCCATTTGGCTGTTTTCTTTGGGGTTATGTTGAGTCACTTGTCTACGTCGATAAACCACAAGCAATTGAACACCTGAAAATCAACAACGGCCGCAAATGCTACGCAAAGTTGTTGAAAATTGGTGTTCCAGATGGCGCCTTCTATGCGCCAGCCGTGGCGGCCACATGGCAGAAATCATATTTAAACATTAATTTAATAAAATTTTCTCCCCGATAAAGCCCGTTTCATTGATATTAAAAATATATATCCTGGTTTTATTATGATTTAAACTTGTGTCACTCTATAAAAAACACCCTTTATAAAAATGGTTATCGATTTCAAAATGATTATTTAAAGCGTGTAGAGTAGACAAATTAAACCCGAATGTAGTTCATAATAATGAAAACCTGACTTGGAAACAGAACTTGCTCGCAAGTTTCGAAGCTGGCATATTCTTATTTAACTTTAATTGAAGCCGAAGAAATTGGACAAATTGACAAAAAAAAATAATTATAAAAAAAACAATTATTTTCTTATTATTTTTTATATTTTTAAGTTCGACTCTAGATCAAATAATTAAAAATACCATGATTTTACTTAATTTTCATTTATTTTCCGATATTTATCGATTTCTTTGTTAATTTCTTCTGTTTGCGGACGCAAGCAAATTTCATGTCTTGAAATATTTCGAAAGCTATAGAAACATTTTGTGTAGGTATAAAAGCAAAGCAAAGCAAAGTGATGGTCACTATTGGAGTGAATCTAACAAAGTTGCAGAAAAACAATATCAATTAATTAAAAACAAAAAATCTAAGTTAAGTCCTGAAGCAACCAATCTCTGAAGAGTTGCCTCTATTCTGCAAACTAATAAAGCTTTTGGCAGAAACGTTGTTTGTAATCAGTTAAACGAATGCGGAATTATTTAATGTTTATTTCAGCATCAAATAATGCAGCACAAACAACTGATTTAAACATTCACCTAAATATTATGTGAAATGACATTTTCTAAATATTAAAAAATGTTTGGGAAAAATTACGATAAAACTGAACTTAAAAATGTTATTTATATGTTATAAACAGAATTAAGCTGAGGCGTTTAATTTTTACTAAAACATTGCTTTACACCGCCGCCTGCCTTATATTCATCCCATGCCTTTCCAAGTTGCCTGCAACTGAAATAAAAAAATACACAAACGATGCAATATTTTTTAAACGCAATAGTCATAAATTAATAAAAAAAAACGCTACTAAAATTCTCAAAATTTACCCGCAAACCATCTTCACTAAAACTTAACTCAAGCCTGCGGTTTCGTACGCAAAGTAATTGACTTCTAATCGCTGGTAGCCTTATAATGGCATGAAATGGATTGATTCCAAGAAAAAAATGATAATTTTACTTTAATTTGTTGTCATCTTTACATCCGATGCATTACGTTTGCTTTTAACCCACTTCAATGAAATATTTTTAAAAATTTATTCATTTACTCGTAGACATGATTTATCCGGAACAAACATCTCAAAAACTAATGCCAAAAAAAAATCACATAAAATTTAAATCACATCAAAAACCCTATTATATTGTTTCATTTTAAACAACCTGACACGGTTGCACTCGTTAAGGCATAAGTTTCCATCGAGAAAGATAAAAAGTGTTTATTTTATTTTTTGTTTTTATTTATTTAAATGTGGTTTAAAATAATTTCGATTCCAGTTACACACACGTACAATTGAGTCTGGAAGTTGTTAAATCCACGCCATGCAGCCACTACTGTTGCAATGTTGTGATATTGCGTTTAGGCATTTTTCACACACACTGTTGCTCGTCGGTAAAATTAATCCAAAGAGAGTAACAGGAATGGGCCAAAGGAGATAGAGTGAGAAAGAGAGTAGTTAAGCCGTAAATTATTCACTTTTCATTATAAAAACTAGACATCATAATTAACACAAAACACACAATTCTTAACTTTTGTTAAACTTTTTAAAACTTTGTGCTGTCTAAATTATTAATTTACAATCTGACATACGAATTTTTCATGTACTACATACACACATGTATATGTATGTATATTTGTTTAATTCTCATACAACAAACACATGCCAACTCAGCCACTCTTTTCATACACTTGCTGGTGTTAATATTTCTTTTGGTTTTTATCTTCTTCTTATCTTGTTTTCTTTTCTTGTAACTTTGAACAGACACGTTTGTTTTCTACGCAGCTTGTTTTCATTTTTTGCTTTTGGTTTTTAACGGACGCGTTGTCGCACAACTTCTTCGAAGGAAAGCGTTGTTCACTCAAGCACGGTTCGTTGTTAACTGTTTGGCCGGATCTGTTGTCGGCCAAAATGGGGAGCTGATACCGTCAATACTCTTCCGAAAGCTTAAACACATGGTGAACTAACTCAGCAGTTCGTAAACAAGAAAGTGTGGTAGATTTCTTTTACTTTATTTAACTCATCGTACTGCTTGCTCTCTTGACTGAATTGGAGTTTAACTATTCCTGCCAACAGCTTTGAGTTGGCGATAACTGAATGATCTCGTTTTATTCACTACCAAGATTATTGTCGCATCCATTTATGTAATTTGCATATTGATTTTTTAATTTTATGTTATTTGTTGTCTGTCGTTGGCTCCGAACAGAGACATTCATTCGATAATACAATATTTCTTTTGTTTATTAAATTTAGATATTTCTAAACAAAAGACTTAAGACGCAAACACAAAACCCCAAAAACACCGAAGGCACAATCTTTAATACTTAAATTAGCACATATTTATTTACACACTTACACACACATACATACTCATACATAAATAGATCTACATACATACATATATATAAAAATGTGGGTTTATTTATTTGTTTGTGCCTTATGGGAGACCAGACTTGTGAACCGATCTTCTTGAAATTTTCACAACATTTAACTGAGACTCTGGAATGAAATATAGGCTACTTTTCTTTAAACCACGCCCAATTTTAGACCCAATTTTTAAAATTTTTGTGCTCCTCCCACAATTTTTCATAACAAAAACGGGCATAACTTCGCCATTTGTGGATCAAGTTTGAAAATTCATTTTGCTTATCGAAGAGGGCCACTAAAATTTTTTTGTATAATAGAAAGGTGGCAATATGTGAACCCAAAAAATGGACTATCAAATTAGTTTGTTATGTCGAAAGGGTTCACTAATAATTTTTTTTTTTTTGTGAAAAGGAAAGGGGGGGGGGCAAATTGGCCGCCCAATTAATTGATTAACAAATAACTTCATCAATTGTGGATCAATCATCAAAATTCGTGTATATAAAAGAGGGTGGGCGGTGGTGTAACAAAGTACAACGGGTTAATCTAGTATAGTTATAAAAATTTCTTCGTTATGTTTTTTATTAACTTAAAAGTTTATTAACTTAAAAGTAAAAAAAATAATATGAAAAAGTTTAATTTTCAAAACAAACAAAATTACATAAAATACATACAAACACATGTAGGAGTATGTCGCGTTGAATTTGGAAAAGTAAATATGTTTCATTATGTAAAATTAAGTTTTCGTAGAATTATGGCTGCTGCAGAATCAAGACTTAAGCTAAATGTGCCGTTGAACAATATTGCGCGTTTGTTGTATTTGCGCGTCGTAGATCGATCTTTGCAAAAAGACTATCTGATGATAAATTCGACGAACTTTTAAAAATACCAATTCAGTTGGTTCTTCATCAAATTATTACTACCAAAATGCTGGGATATTTATTTGAAAATAAAAATAATTTAATATCCATAAAACATCGAATCTAAATGTTTTTTCCCAATGCTATACACCTGTGGAACAATCTACCTGCAGTAATCAAAAATACCAGCAATGATCCAGGTTTTAAAGAAATTATCTTTGATTACTTTATTTTTTTTTTTTTGTTGTTGATTGTGATTGTTTAATTCTTTTTGAATACCTACAATTCCACGATCGTCACAAATTGCACAATCTACCTACAACGGCACATTCTTGCGAATATCGTACAATTGATTTTGGATGGTCCCATATAATATCGCACACGGTTGCTATTGTTTTGGCATCATGTCGGCGAAACCTTAATAGCGCCAAATCAGTACAATGCGGCCGCACTATCTACTATATTAGTTGACAAATTAAATCATATGTTTTTGTTTCTCAATTTCATCTGTTAGGAAGCCGCCGCTTCCTCACAACAAATAAAAATGGTAAACTGGATAGAAATATATGTATGTATGAATGAATATTGATTGTATAATATTAAAATACATTATAAAATATTTGCGAAACACTAACATTTTCGTTATCTTCTCATTTTTCGTACTATTGGAACGTACTAATTTCCATTTTCAAAAAACCCGATACCAAAAACATTTAATAAACACATAAACAAGATCATAATTTATCACATCAAGCCCACAAATATATATATTTCTTGAGAAAACTTTTCTTTTATCATTTAAAACGAAAAAAAAAAAGCTGAGGTGTTATAATTAAATCTACTCTCAACAAAAATAAACATTAAATACAAACGTATTTAGAAGAACTAACAAAGTATGTCAAAATATATGTATATAAACATACATACATAAATATGTATGTAATTAAAAGAAGAGAAGACGAACTAATAATAAGAGAGAGATGAAACTGATACGATGGCGAGACAATCAAACAGGCCTAAAGACAACTTAATGAATAAACAAGTGAAACAATTTCACTGGTCATGGTTGCGATTCTGCCAGCAAACAATCACACAAGCTTCTGCACATCAGCTCTCGAACACGTATCATATTATTGCACACAGGCACATATACATACATACATACATACATACATACATACATACATACATACATACATACATACATAAACTCTTACATATATACATATACACAAAGTCTAAGAAGAAACTTGAGGAGTTGTTAAATATTTTTGTTAAAGGACAAATTTAGAAAAGAGTGACAAAAACTCTTTAGTCTCGAGGTAAGACAATTTCCCGACAGTCTTTAGTTGTTATTACCTTAATTATTAAGTTTAACTATAACTTTAATTATAGTAAATTATAAATAAATACATAAATAAAAATATTTGCGGCACAAGACTTACCCACATACATATGGAACGTTTTCCCAATAGAAATCTTGAAATTTTTCTCTTTAGATCCATTGAAAGTCTTAAGTCTAGTATAATTTGTAGGACCCCTGCATATGCTGTGCATCGTACCAGAACTGGGTGGAGGAGAAGAAAAGCAGGAGTAGTGTATCGTTTAATTTTGTATTATTCTATATTGCAGGGATGAGTATGTCACAATTTAACTGATGCTGTTTTGACTGTTCAGCGCCCAGTCTACATACCTTCGACACTGTACAGTCAAACGTCAGTCATTGCGCGCTTTTGTATTATACAGGGTGGGCCAACTTGGACTGACTGATTTGAAGTGCTTATAATTTTTGTATTTGTATTTGTTTGTTGTTTGAAAATACCGTCAGCATTTTAATACTGCAGAGGACTCCAGTGTAAACATGATAAGAAGCTTAATGACCCGTTTCGAGAATTTGGATTCGGTGGGTACAGAGAATCCGAGAGCATTGCATCAGCGACAATTATACACTGTCAGATGCACTGTTTGGTGTGGAATCATGGCTGATAAAGTTATTGGTCCATATTTCTTCGAAAATGAACTTAATGAGCCAGAAACCGTCTCTGGGGTGGTATACCGGACCATGTTGGAAATTTTTTTACGTTCGACAGTTCTCACTAATCATATGGTTCCAGCAAGATGGAGCTACAGCTCATACCGCAAGAGCCAAAATGGCAATTCTGCGAGAATCAGTCAGTCCAAGTTGGCCCACCCTGTATTTATGTATGTTTTTTGTTATTGTATTCATTTGAATAACATTTTTGAATATTTTTTTTTCACCAGAGTCTTTTTGTAGGAATCGAACCGCCAGATTCTGGACTGTTGGTCGAATACTCTTCCAACTAATTCATCGAGGCACCCACGTGTAAACTGCCCTTAAACTGCTGTGCCAAACTGAAAATGTTTACCTTCAATTTAAATACGATTTGAAGGACTTTTCCCCAAATTAAGGTTTTCAAAGCTTAAAATTATAATAAACAAAATGTCAACTGTGCTCAGCGTTTAATGAACGTTTGACTTTTCATAAAATGTGAATAAATGTATGTATGTAAATGCATGGTTTGATGTATTTATTACTAATTTTATTATAAGAACTTGGTTACATTGAATTTTAGTTGCACATTCATGTCTGGATAGCAGCCCTGTTACAATTAACAAACACTATTTTTGTATTCCACATATTATATACACATACACACACACATACATACATACATACATATATTTTTATTTAATTCAATGAGACGAAGGAAAAAGAGAACTAACTGATACTCTTTTTCCTTTTGATTACTCTGACTGTAATTAATTATTAATAAATAAAATAAAAATAAAATTACACAAAATAAATATTTGAAAAAGTTTTCAAATTCTTTTTCTATGCACATCCAGTTACACATATCTGTATGTATGTATGTATAGCAAAATAACTTGCATTGCGTGTGAAATCGATGTTCTCTGTTATAGTACATACTTGAACCGATTTTATTTCTGAAAACTTTGTATAAAAGTTAAAGTCAATCGCTACGATCATTTTAAAGGACATACATACATATGTACCCTTTCCATATATTGGTTTCTTTGAAAAAGATCCCCAACTTTTGAATTGCTGCCATACAGGAAACTGTTATTTCCCCTTTGCACTGCACTTGGTTTATTTTTATTGGCAGGGGCAGGGGCAGGACGTCGCAAGTTTCCCGACCCATATAGGGGATCAGACAAACTGTCATTTGCCAGTCAGCTTGCTTGTGTATGCATTTTTTGTTTTTTACTGTTCAATGGAGTAAATAAAGTAAATAAAAGAATAGAAGACAAATTTTAAAGTCTAGTGACATCAAAAATATACAAGAAATTGATTATTGTTTGTACTAAATAAATATGTATGTATGTATGTAAATAACACAAACATTTTCGAGGTTATGCACATACTTATGTTATTATATATCCATACATACATACATAATTACATACATTGTATATGTGTACATATTTGTGTACCTGCATACGTAAATATGTATCTACATATTTATCTACATACCTACAGAGCTACGTATGTATGTACATATGTATGAAGGTATGTGACTAAGTAATGATATACATATCTACTATCAACAACTTATTCGGAGGCATTCAAGCATGCGGTATTTTTAAGAGCAGTCAATAGAATAGAAATACTTAAAGAAAAGCCAATCAGAAGAAATCTTATTATTGTACTTCATTATGAAGTGAGTTTTCCCCTACAGAAACATCTCAAATGTATACACACAAACATACATTAATATGCATGTACATACATTCATACATATGTACATGTGTATGTACATACATACAAAAGTCAATACATATTTCACATCTTTTTTATGATTGAAAAGAAATTGAAATTTATTGAAAGTTGTTTCTTTTGTACTTTATGTACATATGTACATATATACGCGTACATGCATACATACATACATACATACGTATTCAAATATGTATGTATGTATATATGCATATTCTTTTATTTGTACTACTAAGCAGCATTTACATACATATATATGTATATATATGTATGTATATATGTGTGTATGTATGTATGTATTTCTAATGCAAATGGGTATTTCTTATTAAAATGCCTGTACGAGCATTGATTGTACAGACTCGCACACACAAGTACACACATACATACATACATATTTTTGTATGTACTTGATTTGATCGAATGACTTAAGATCGACTGGTGCACACAATGGGACAAAACCGAAACATTTTGCAGTCGTAAAGCACTTCTGGGCTGAAGAACAGCTCTCGCGTCATCGTAGTTATTTTTTCAGTGCGGTCAGGCCTTCGCACTGCTTGACGGTTTTACCTCGGATAATTGTATTGTTTTACGGTTCACTTGAGGAACCTCCTAACGGCTACGCTGCTACTTCCTCCCATATGTAGGCCTGGTTCGTATAAGTTCGACACAGAAACACTTAGCAAAAAAATACTGTTAAAACCATCATGGGCGTATGGTGTTCGTTACCCGCCTATTCCGGGCAATTATAACTTGTAAATTTATTTTGCAAGTTATAAAATAAACAAATAAATACATTTTTTGGTCTCGTCTATATCTTATGCTCTTAAATTTAGTTCCTTAACAATCTTGAAAATACTGAAGCAACATATGGAAATTTAAATTTTGTCATTAAATTTCAAATACATTCAAAGCCATAATAAAAATAAAAGCGCAAAAAAGTTTTTAAAACGGGACTTTTTTTTTGTTTAAATGAGGAAACGTCTGTGTATTGTTTTTTTATGTAAAATTTTATTCGCGTCTGAGCTTCTGCTCAGAAACGGTTGAGTTATTTCTAAAATATTTTTCATATGCCCCAGTGTGCAGCGTGTGTTTGATTAGTGGAGAAAATCCAATGGCAGCTAAAAACTGAAATATCAATTTTCAATTCAAAATGGAAATCTAAGATTCGTGGTAAGTTTAACCACATTGTAATTGTAATTGGATGTAATTTAAATGGCACCCTAAAGTCATTTGTCGTAAACTTTGTTTTTTCCTTCATAGTCTGCCGTTCACAAACGCAATCGTAATAATGGAAGCAAAAATCATCTTTTTTTGAAATGAAATTTGTTGTCATCAACCTTTTATTGAAAACATATTCAAGATTTCATTACTTTTCAATGAAAACTTAGACTTTCTTTGGAGAAATATCGGTATTTTCTTTACTACTTCAAGTGAACTAAAACAGCAATAAAATCTTCTTTTTCCCAACTTCTCTACATGACGTTTTATTTAATCAAATGAGCAGTTTCCAAAAGTTTCCCGCCATCGAGTCACCGTGCTTTACAGCTGGATATAAAGGGTGTTTTAATAGAGGTATAACACGTTTCTAACTGGTCTGCTGTTTATGTTTATCTTGGTTGGGCATTTCAACATAAATAACTTGACATCTGAACAACGCTTCCAAATTATGCAAATTTATTTTGAACCCAGATTGCCATTGATACCGATTTTCATAAGCGAATTGTGCTTAAGCCATGATTACTGGCTTTTTCCTTCATCAATTGAACAACCACGACGTTTCAACAAGACCGCGCAACATGTCACACAGCTCGTGCCACAATTGATTTATTGTAAGAAGCGTTTGGAACGAAACCATTGACCACTTGGAGGAAAACATTCGTCGCATTATTGCCGATATACTGGCACAAATGTTGGAAATATTCATCGAAAAATGGACCTCCAGATTAAACTACGTCCGAGCCAGCCGTGACGGCCATATGCCCGAACTCATGTTTAAATTATAATCCCAAGGATAATCTTTCGAATAAAGTAAAGTTCATGCCAATTTGAAAAATTCATCCGTTTTGAAACTAAATACACAGTCGAACAATATTTTTGTAAGTCCATAATTAATAATCCGGAGCTGGCTACTCTAGTAGCCGAACAAAAATACCGCCACTATCCAATACACAGAATATTGTCGTCTCTTTTTAAATCAAAACCGTTAATATTTTAAACTAATTAATTCTAATATATTACATACATTTTCAGTCAATTGAGATGTCATTGTAATTTTAGTAATTAACGAAACAATTGCTGAGTGATAATTATTGCAGTCGATACATAATCTCGCCTGATAAGGATTTCCAAAACATTTCGGACCTCAGGCTGCGAATAAGTCAAACTTTTCAATTAATTTTATTAAATACATAATTGTTTTATTCAATGAAAAATGTTTACAAAGCAAAGAAATTATGGCAATACATTAATAAAAATAAAAAAATACGATAAATCGGATCTTTCAACAATCCAGAAATCAGTTACTCGAACTCGAAAGAGACTGCGTAATTAGTATACATTTCAATTTCATATCCGAGACTGCTTCTGCGATTTAGATTTCATATCTCAACCGCAATTACAGATTACCTTACAAATGATTCAAAATAAATGGACACACAGTATGAATTTACGAGAATGTACGATGCTGGAAAATAAATATGCAATTAAATTTGCAAACATTAAAACAAAATAAGTATCTAAACACATTTGAAAGTGGACAATAATATATGAATATGAGATGACAAATTATGTTGCTGCTAAAACTATTTATTAGAATAAAAGCAGGTTAATATTTGGGTAATTCTGAATAACGAGGTGGTGTTGACCATAAAACGCTTGAGTTTCTTTTAAGGTGACGAGCATCGATGTTGGGAAAAATTACTTTAAGGTCCGGTGTCATGGGTTGCACGGAAAAGAAACTATCGATGTAGGCCGACGGTGTGTATTCCTGTTTTAGCACGCAAGGACCTCGAACGTGGCCTGGGCAAAAGAACAAAAGTCAAGTAAATGGTCGGTTTTAGTATAGATAAATGAAAAATATATAGTTACTTCTACTCCAAGTTGGTGGTGGTGGTCGTTTATAAGACACTTTATTTTCATCATCAGTTGAATCATCTTCGTGTAACATTTCGAATACATATTTCGAACTTGTTTTCGGCGGAGGTGGCATCATTTTTTGTTTAGCCGCCTGTTGTTGCTGTTTCATTTGGAGTATCATTTCGCGTTCTTTGGCCGCCTTCAGTTTGCCTGCTTCCTCTTCTTCCTCCTTCTGTTGGCGCAGTTTGCGTTGAATTTCTTCCAGTTCCCGTTTCTTTTGCTCCTGTTCCTGTTGCTTTTTCAATTTACGTTTTTCCTCACGTTCCTTGGTCAGTTTGGCCATGCGTTCGGCCCGTTCACGTTCTTTGGCTTCACGATGTTTGGCTGCTAACAAATGCTTCTGTTCCCGTTGTTTTTTACGTTCCTCTGCGAGGTTATGAAGGCCTTTACGAAAGTCATCAGCACTGTTTTCGCGCTGCAATGTTTTTGTCGATGCTGTTGAATTGCTTCGTTGTAAGCTGGAGGCACATGCCGACTTCGGAATTGGCATGGCTTTCGAAGCACTGGTCGTTACCTTTTTGGCAACGGCGCTATTAACAGCAGATAAGTTAGAACTTTGTGTTGGTGTTAGGAAACGTCCAAGAGCAGGCTGCGTTATTTTACCAATAACTGGTGTTGTAGACGTCTGCAGAATATTAATTTAAGGGTAATTAGTTAACTGTTTGTTTTTACTCTTTTTTTTTTCTTCGTTTATACAGTCACGTAGATATGATTTCAAAGCACGTGACGTGTTATGTGGAAAATAAGTCCGTGCTTTTTAAATCGGCAAACTTTCTAAGAGTAATTGCATATCATGTGCAACTTTTTGTTGTAATAAAAAAAGACGGTCTTTCTGATTTTAGTCGCAATTTAGATATTTTCTAAGAAAACACATACATTCGTTAAACAATCTTTATAAATTTTCTTTGTTTTTATCGATTAAATCCCAATCTTTACTATAATAAGTGCTGGTGCACTGCAATATTGAAAAATAATGATTTTTATTTTCAATAAACACAAAAAGCTCGTAAAGGAATAGGTTTACATTATTCACTTTTTAATTTCGCAAATAAAAGATTGCGTAAAGAATTTTAAAATCACCCCCGGGAACAGCTCAAGATTACGAGTGAATTAAAAGCTGTTCGCGATTTGAAATGACCGTATTTTCAAAATGCAACATACAGTTGCATTAAAACAAAATATTTTCGGAAATTTCGAACTCAAAAATAATTTAAAATCTGCAAACAAAAGTTTAGCTTACCGATGGCGTAACATTTTCCTTTTTGCTACGCAAAGCACGCTTAGTCAGCTCAGTTGCAGCAGCTGCCGCTGCCACATTTTCAAATGCTTCGACGCGCATTTTTACTGGACTTTGAACCAAAGGACTACAATAAACCAGGTCTGTTAATTACTGTTCAAAATGAAGTTTTGTCATATACTCACTTGAATAGTTCATTTGTGCGTGTTGGTATTTTATAAAAGGTCTTAGCCGAATTGGTGGTAACTTTAGCCGTTTCTTTGCCTTTATTTTTGGCATTTGAGATCTTCGGTAGAGTCTCTATTGGTTTCTCTTGTTCGTCTTCCGTTAAAAGACTATCTCCATTTGGCGTAGACGTGTCCTTCGCTGTTTCAAAAGAACGCTGACCCACAGTATCGTCCTCCTTATCTTTAATCGTTTTTGACACCTGCTGAACATCAAATGTAGCGTCAGCTGAAGGCCCACATCCAGAATGTTTATTCAATGTCATGGTAGCATTCGGATTTGAATCCATAATAAATGTAGTTTGGCCGTCTGCAACTTGAAATGTTGTTTGAGCCGGATTGGTACAAAAAGTGGCATCAGTAGGCATAGGGCCTAAATTCATAGTAGCATCAGCCGTCGGTCCAAGAGTTACAGTCTCATTAACAGCACCATCTGCTGCAGTAGCCGTATTGACTTTACTGGTGTTTGGAATTGCTGAACGTTCTTCAACTGCGTCCTCGTATACTGAATTTGCTCGAGTTTCTTTTGTGCTAGAAGCTTCAATGTTTTCACTTTTAATTGTGCTACCATTTCGAGTCCGAGAAGAGATTGGAGCAATTTTATTATCCAGATCACTGAAACGTTCAACTTTTATGGGTTTATGTACAACGTCCTTCTTCTTGCGCACTTTTCTCGCTGCTGTCGAACTTATACTATTCGAAGTTGCTGACAAAACGCTATTCGTCAAAGACGTTTCCTCCCCAGTTGGGACTTTAGCTAAAGTTATTGGTGCCGGCAGTTTAAAAACAGCATCATCCGACTCTTTTCGTGTCAAATTTTCCTCACGATGTGAACTTAATTTTTCTCGCTTTATTTTCACGTAGACTTCACGAATTCCACTGTCAACCGAATCGGTACTTTTCTCTAAATTAAAAAGTAAAATTTTAAAGGATTTTGGAAGGTTCGTTAAATACTTAAGTACGCAAAAGGCAATGTCACACAGAAACTGTTACTTTTCCAGGAATTTTATGTGAAAGAATTTTTGCATTATACGAATTTTATTAGACAATTGATAATTATGTACGATTCGGTAATTAATTACTTGATAAAAACTCAGTTCTTATGTCAAAAATCTATGACAAGAAATCTTTAGACGGATGCAATCAATTGCATATTTCTCCAGGATCCATTCTAGATGGACTGCTCTATAGTAAAAAGTGTAGTGGTTGGTTTATTAGTTAATGAAGCAGTTTTAAGTCTTGATCGTCCATTTGAAGTATGATTGTAATATTGTACTGCGAAATTATAAAAATATTCATTCTCTAGTTTCGTTTTGGAACTAGTTTTGTTTAAAGAAACTGAACGTGAAGACGGAAAATACATTTGTATTGTATATTATGTAGTTATTAATCTTAACTACACATTTTGCAGATATGCTATTTTGTCAAGGCTACAGACACTGCAAAGCAAGGCCATTCGCTCAATTTTAAAATGCAATCGTTTTATTTCAATGAAATCTGTATCATTTTATCACAACAGCTTAAGTCGAATTTTAAAATTGCAAAAAGTGCATCTTTCATTCTATCAATTTGAGGAAATTTGATTCTTCTTCGTATTATTGATAAATATAATTGTTATATTTTTAATATAACAATTATATTTATTATATAAATATAATTGTTATATATAACATTTATTATTAAATTCTAGGTTTCATTGAATATCTACCAAAAATTTCTGTTCTATTATGATAAAACTTCGTAGAAGCGTATGTGTTTTAGACACATTGAAATAACTTAACATATAGCAGACGTTGCATGTTAATACTTCACTCAAAGAATTAAAACACACGTCAATACTTAACTGAGCAATTAGGACATGTTGGAGACATACAATCGCATAACTTTAGAAATTCCCTTGATTTTAGACTAAAACGTACAGACACAAACACAACGCAAAAATCTTAATAAACCTGTACTTACTGGAGGGTTTGTTTGGAGGAGCATCACTTAAATCAGAATTTATTGAAACTATAGAAGGCTCCTTTCCTGGTATAATGGAAACTGAATCATCGGAAATTTCACTTAATAACAAATTTGTGGTAATGGAATTCTCATTTAATTGTGATGGAACTGAAGGTTTTGCCAATTCCGACACTGACTCATGCATTTGTGACGGACGTTGTTCGTGCTCCAATTTTATTTTTATTTCATTTGTCGGACGACGCATTTTTCCTTTCAGTGGTGGTTCTTTCAGGTTTTTTAATTTAGCCGCTCTTTGCGGACGTTTGTTTAGTGCATCGTCAGCTGTAGCAGTAGGAGCAGGAGGTGGTGGCATCAGACTTTTGCCCTCAGAACTTCTGAATGCTTCGTGCAAAATAATTTTTTCATTTTCTTTATTTACAGCTAAAGTTTCAAGTTGTGTTCTTGGTGCTGCTACTGGAGCTTCATTTGCATCAACTGCATCCTCTATAGATTCTGCAGCGGCCAGTAGCTCAGTATTTGAACGACTACTTTCTTTGGGGGAAAATCGCATAGCACTTTTTCCACCGACTGTAGCATTTTCCAATTTATCTGTACAACAAACTTATTAAAGCACGTGACTTTATTTTATTAGAAGAAATAATACCTTCAATTTCATTAACTTCAGTTAATAAACTCAAGCGCTTAACGCGTTTCATTGATTGTTTTGGTGACGGAAAGTCTTTCACTTTTTCTTTTTTTATAGCTGCCTGCCCCCATAATATAACACGCAGCTTCAAAAGGAATTCCTGTTGGTTATATTAAGGACAAATCTAAGAAACAATTTCTTACGTATTTACTATAAAGATGTAATTACCTCCGTCATTTGTTCCAATTGCATTGGATACGACTCAGTTAAATTTAAAAGTTTATTTAAATCCTCCATCTTTACCAACACAAAGCAATTGTTTTGTTTATTTTAAACCGTTTAATAAAATTAAAGTAACTATTGGTTATAACTTCAATAACAATCTATACGCGTACGTAAAAAAATTCAACACAAAGCGGCATTCCTTTCCGCAGCGACTGAAATGGCATCCACTAAAAAAATTTTAAATAAGTTAACCGCCATGATTGTATTATGTGGGTTGGGAGTTAGTATATACCGCAGAGTTGCAACTTTATGTACTTATGCAATTAGCAGAGCTGACAAATGCAACAACAACTGATCATAGAAAAATTTTATCGCGCCACTTTAAACAATAAATTGTGGTAGTAAAATATATATAATAATTCACCATAAATAGTAAAAGTTGTGCATTATTCAGTTAAATGGTGTTTGTAAAAATTCTTGTGATTATTTTATATCAAAAATATGAATTAAATCAATAAAAAAGTATGATCGAAGTCATTTTTCTTGGAATGAAATTGAATATCAATTTGAATGCAGGCTGTGTCACAGCTGGCAAGCAGATTGGGCAATCAATATGAATACAAAAACTAGAAAGTGTGGCAACTTGGCAATATTCGTGGTTGAGTGGAAAACGATTGGAAGTGAAAAACGGCCTTATGTTGTGCTCCCACTGTAAATATGTTACACTAATTTTATAAAATACACTCACCAACAGAAACCTTTTTGTTGGGAAGAAATAATATTTACTTCAATATATTGTGTATTTAATTTATAAGAAATAACCACAGAATAGCGTGTAAAAATAATATAAGACAAATACGAATGACTCTTGCGGATAAACTTTGATTAAGTGGGACCACGACTATCCATAATCCTATACACTTACTTTTCCTTTGTATCGATTAATATATTATTCGGGACCACAAACAATTTTTTTATTGTTGATTAAACAATTACATATACATAAATCGGACGGACGTGTTTTAACGTGGAGAAAGCCGGGCGAAGCATTAGCAGAGAAGCATATACAATCAATTGTGAAACACGGTGGTGTTGGAGTCATGGTATGGGGATACATGTCAGCGGTTGGTGTTGGAGATCTCGTCTTTATAGATTAAATAATGGGCAAAGTACTTTATTAGAATATCCTTAGAGAAAATCTGCTCAAAAGCTTGGCATTGAATCAGACTACTACTTGCCTTTAATTGATGAAGTACTTTATTAAATGACGGTGACTTTTGCGCACCAAAAATGCACACAGCAACCGTTATATGCCATTTTTTATAAACAACGCTTGAATTAGCCTTATGCCCAAACTGAAATAGAATTTAAATAAATAATAGGTTTTGTTAAATATACTACTTTTTATGTTTCCATTATTTGTCCATCTGTGTATATGCAATTTGAATAGGTATGATAGGATCAGTGGGAAGCGTATATACAAAAAAAAAAACACTCAACATTGTTACTCTATTATCCGGAATGTTTTGGTCGGGGCTACTAAGGATAATATAGCTTTCACTGTATGTAGTTATTAAAAAAGTTTACTTACAGAAATATTCCAAAAGATAATTTTGTTGCAAAAATTATGTTAACAATAGCAAAAATTCTAATTTTCAGAATAAGATAATCGATTAATCTAAAATGTTTCTGTATATTTTTCATATAAAAAACCACTACGATTGGAAACCTTCTTTCTAGTATTACCTTTATTTGTGAAGTTAGCTTTTGTTTAAGCACGATTATGCTTTATACGATTTTGAATTCCGATCAGGCCTTGAGAATATAGAGGAAATCAAAATTTCTATTCATACATATGTATGTATGTACATATGTACTTATGACTCTCTGCATACGTCTTTTTCGTAAACAGGTTCTTCGTAAAAGGTTATTTCTTTTTTTCTCTGGCTGATATATAAGTATCCTGAAAATGGAAAATGTCTTATATTGTTAAATTTTTTAACCATAAATCGTTTATTTGAAATCTTAAAATTTAAAGGTAATTTTTATTTATTTTTTAATTTAAAATACAATCTAATGAGACCATTTTGTTACAATACGAGTATTACTATAATTAATATTTTAGTGTGTACTTTATACTTCCAACGTCATTGACAGAATCAAAGTATGACACAAAGGACAAGTACGATGTCGTGTGATTTCCATTGGAGAAGCGCAATGTTGACAGGTACCACATATCCATATATTAGCGGTTGGTTGCGTTATTGGCTTTCCCGAAGATACACAGGGCGGAAAACGAGCACCACATATGTTACAGGCCGGTAAGCTAAAAATTTAATACACAACAAAGTAAAACGCAACTTAAACAAGATTAACTCTTTTAAACTTTTGTACAGTTTGTGTTGTTTAGGCTTTAAGATATTCAACATTTTACCAAAAACTCTTCCTGTTTTCAAAGCTTGGGTAAGTGAGAGAGACTTTGAGAGTAAAACATTTTGTTTACTTTGAGCAGATTGTAAAACAATCAGCTGTTTGATAAGAATAAACAATTAAAAAATAGGTAAAGTATTTTGAAAGTGCACACACACATACGAGTACATATCAACAAGAGGCAATAGGCAGCTATAACTTCGAGGACTTCGTCTACCTTGGCTTCCAAGTCAACAATATAAACAACATCAACAGTACCGAGATCAAACGCAGAATAACTCTTGTTAATCGCTGTTTCTTTGGGCTCAAGAGGCAATTGAGTAGTAAGGCCCTTTCTCGAAAAATCAAGCTGACACTATATACCACTTTGATAATCCCTGTACTTCTTTATGGCGCAGAAGCATGGACGGTGTCGAAGGCGGATGAGGAAGTCCTTGGTATTTTCGAGAGAAAAGTTCTGCGTTCAATCTTCGGCCCTGTTTGCGTTGATGGTTTCTGGAGAAAAAGATTCCATCATGAACTGTACGGGTTGTACAGCGACATGAGCCTAACCAGGCGTCTACGGATCCAACGGCTAAGATGGTTGGGCCATGTAGAGCGCATGGAGAATACTGCTCCGACCCGTAGAATCTTCGATTCCGAATCTGTGGGACAACGCATTAGAGGGCGCCCACGGAACCGATGGCGCACACAAGTGGAGAGGGACCTCAACCAATTTGGTGTGCAAAATTGGAGAACGCTGGCTAAATACCGTGCCAGCTGGAAAAGTTTGTTGGTTGAGGCCCAGGTTCACCCCGGACTGTAGCGCCAAAAGAAGAAGAAGATTTAAAATGTAACAAAACAAAAAAAAAGTTTTTGGAGTTCATGTTTTTCTTTCTTTTGCAAATTTATCGAGGATTTTACTTATAAAAATTCTGAGAATTTATTTTTGAATAGAAATATGTAAAAACGTTTTTCCATAGTTTGGACGTTACATGATCAAGTTTTAACTTTTAACACCGCCACAGTCTTCCAAATTGATTGAGAACTTGCTTACAATTTTTTGTTCAGCAGAATGTTTCAATTTGACTGTCAAGTAGAGCAAAATACTTTCCAACTATAATACAAAAAATTATTTGAAAATACCCAAATCAAGTTGAAAAATTTGGAATATGAAGCACAGCTGAAATTTTTTCAAATCTTGTTCTATATGAGATAATGAAGTGAACCAATTGTTACTTACCAATCTATTACAGCATTTGTACAAGAATAACAGGTTATGAAGTCAACTTTATCATCAATGGGTTCATTTTTCGAAAAAATATTTACAGCCAATTCTTCGTATTCTCTTTGATTTGTCTCTGGCAAATTGTCTAATGATTCAAGCTTTATAAAAGCTTTGGAGCAAGTTCCAAAGGATCTGTCGGCACAGCTGGCTAAAGCTAGTAGACCATAAATATCTTCAGCCTTCAAAACATCTTCATATTCTCTTAAACGTAAGGCCGTGATAACTGCACTGTGGACAATACCGAAACGTAGTTGCCTTTGGGCCAATAACATAAAGTGAAAAGCTTCAGCACAATGCCAAATACGTTCTATGGTTGCAGCATCTTCTGGTGGCATTGTGTCCATTATACTTATTCGGTCAATATTGTACGTTGGATTTTCGGCGGAACTTGAAGCCAAACCTTTTAAATGTTGTTCAGCCAAAAGACCGGCTAAGACGTACAGTTTTTTAATGCGCAGCAAGCTGGAATGTTTTTCAATTTCTCTTTCTGCCAACTTGGTCATAAGACGTGCTGCATCCAAGTAACGTCCAGCCTTCTTTTGCAGTTCAATAGCTTCTGCTAAACGGCCATCTTTCAAGAGTTGTGCAGCATGTTTGCTTAGCAAAACACTCACTTGGGGCATCTTGTACCTCTGCGCCAACTCCACTGCTTGACCCCATTGTCTCAGATTAACACAGGTATTAACAGCGGATTTAGGGTCACCAAGCTTTAAATAGGCACCGACAGCTTCTGAGCACATGCCTTCAGAAAATTAGATATTTAATAAAGAAAAATCAATATTAATAAAAAAAGGAGTGAGTAATACAATATTTACCAACTGAAGCCAACATTTCGGCAATTTTCGAAAGCAAAGGACTTTTTTCTGGTAATTTATCAATACATTTTTCCAGCTCTTCGAATTGTTCCAAGTGGTACAGAGACTCCATTAAGCCTTCTATGTCATGAGATTTCTCATAGTATTCTTTGGCACTTTCCCAGGACCTAAGGCTGGCAAAATGATGACCTATTTGACGCCACGCAGTTTCCAATTGCTGATCCGATACACCAGACCCCATTCTATAGAGTTGCACAACACGAAACCAATCACAAAGACTTATGCGCAGATTTATGGCCAAATCACGACGATCGCCATCGATATATAGTTTTTCAGCTTCTTCGAACTCCCCGTAAAATGCGGCTATTTCAGCCTTTTGCAACATTTCCGAGGGTATGCTACGTAGTCGTTTCACTAATTGTATACCCTGATAATTCGAGCATCTGACGAAAGCATTCTCAGCCGTATCCAGATTCAATTTCTTTAAAGCTGATTCGGCCAATAAACGCCACAATCGAGGATGTGGATTATCTTCGATAAACTGTTTGGCATCTTCTAAGCCAACGTGTTGCAACAAGTCGTCAGTATCTCTCAATGACTTCACTTTTAGCTGTAATATATGGCTGAGAGAGTTTTGCGTTTCTTCGCCATTTATGATATCATCCAACAACACGCTGGTGACTTCTAAATCTTCAAAGGCACATATATAACCAGAGCAAGCTATCGGTTCTTCGGGATCGTTGCCTCTAAATATGTACATTCGAGTTTTTTCCATTAACGCCAATAGCTGAACATTGTCCTTTGCCCAACAAATGGCCCATACATCTTTACGTTCTACACGACTAAAGTTTAGTTGAGTTTCACGGTTATCGTCCAGATCCAAAAGACTCATAACGCCATTATGATCAATTAAAGCCGCTCGTCTTTAAAAGCGTAAGAGAAATTGAACAGACACATTTAAAGTGATAATTACAAATTAAAAGTTATTTTAATTCTTCCGCCGTTTCACAGACGAATGAAAGTGCAATTTTGGTTGTTAATGAGGCAAATGAATGATCAAATCCCTGCGATATACTTTAGTCATAGTCGCCAAATACAGCAGAAGACCGGGTGACAATATCACTAACGAAAAATTAGCTGTTTCAGCATTTTTAAAAGATTTAAATTTAAATTTAGTTGAAAAAGCTTTTTAATGAAATCGGTTAGCAAATCACTGTTTTATTCACAAAAATATATTTTTTTCAGGAATAAGGCCGTTATTCTCTATCTATCTGGAAATGTTGACTGTTTGAATAAAAAAAATTTTAACACAACAAACAAAACCTCAAACATTTATGTACTACGTCACAACACCTGAGCAAAACGATTCACAATCAACTTAATATAACAAATTTAGGGCCTGCCCAGAATGTCGAACGTTCGCCAACGTTTTGCAATCGCAAGCACAAAGTAACTGAACTAATCGTAAGAAGTTGAAAATTGTTAAGGTGACCGATAGATAAATTTGGCACAAGTTCTTCAAATCAAGTTTTTGCACTTCATCAATAGTCTTCAAATCAAGTTTTTGCACTTCAAAATATGAGCGAACATTAATGTTCAATATCGTTGGATAGAGAATTAGACTCTTATTCAAGCAAAGTGTAAATATAAATAAAAAATATTTCTTAATAATTAAAGTTTGACAAGTAAAATGTCCACATAAAAATCGTGCTATTAATAAATTTTGATTTTTTTTATGAACTGAGACATAACAATCAAAATGTGAGAGAGCAGAGAAAACTGAATACAAAAAAAATGCCGTTATTTTTATCTTGATTACAACGAGTATTTCTGTGCACTGAAGATGTTAAAAAACCGTGCTTTAGCTGTTAAAGCTTTATTATCGTTGTTAAGTAGATTTTTAGCAAGAATTATTCAGACTCGTTTGAAATGTTTTGATTCAAGTATAAAATGAATAAAATGGACTTACGATGAGTTGCAGTTAATAGACATTGTAACAATTTTGCCGCCAACTTTATGACGGTTTCTCAGAACTACATTCGGTACGATGTACTCGTTTATGATACCCGTTTCTCTAGCCACCAATAAGATTTTCTCCGACAAAGCTAAACAGCAAATATTATCCACATTGTTTTTAGCTTGCTGTTGACTGGATCTTGATACCATCAAATCTTTTGCTAAGTCTATGCCAGTTGGGGTATCGTCAATATGAAAACGTTTCTCCTTGCGAGATTTGACATTGTGCAATTGAAATGCATTCTGAAATTAAGCCTTATTTAGACATTCGTATAGATGTGGGAATAACAATAAGCCAATAAATGCTTACCTTGGGTGTATGATAATGCCATAACAAAATTTCATCTTTTGACGCTATAGCCACATAGCTCGAATTAATGCCAATAAAATTGGGACATACTTCTGTATATTTTGCTTAAAGTAGAACGGCAATAATTTTTTTTTTTTATATTAAAAGTAAAGTGAACGATAAAGTGAATATTGTGTATCGTAACAAGGAAGAAATACAACTCTATGCTTTATCACATTCAATTAAAACTTGAAACTTTTAACGGTAGGCAATTCCACTCGTCTTGTTTTTCCTTTTCTATTCGTTATACTTGGAATGTTGAAGAAAATTTAACTATTTTATATTTATGTTTTGTTTTAATTAAATACTAGTCAACTTTGTTTTACGTTTCATAATATTATAAATAAATTAATTTGATTTCATACTTACAATCTACTGTCGTGCCAATCGAATTGCACAACAATAACTGATATAATTTGTCATCGTTATTTAGACGTTCCACTGCAGTCAAAGCCAAATCCTTCATATTGCCACTAACACATTCGATTGCTAAGACACAGTGTTCACTGCCAGCAGCCATGGCCAAGCAAGGCTCAACTTCTTTCAGAAAACTCTAAAAAAGCATAACACACATACATGTAAATTTATTAGCTACCAACTTTTTTAATATAAGTTTCTTACCTGATTTGATGTAGTATTCCAAAACGTTATAACGTTTACGTTATTACCTTTGTCATTGTGTTTGCCACTTAAAAACACTACCGTCTTTTCGAAATAGCACCACAAATAATCGGGACGTATATTGGCAAAATAAATAAAAGAATCTACTGCCATGGCGATACGCAGTGATTTGCCTTCCCAAGAAATTGATGAAATTTGATTACCCGGAACTTTGAGTATACGATATAAATGCCCAATTGGTGAATAGAAGTTGACTTGATTTAGTTCTTTAGTATTCGACATTTCAGGCTGGCTTCCACATATGGCTATAACAGAACCATCGTGGTTCCATTTCGCATCTGTGACTTGCATTTGTGTATTTAATATTATAGGTGCTAGAAAATATAAGACAATATGCAATAATATATGTAAGTATGTATGTACATTTGGTTATGTAGGGCTGAGTGGGGCCCAAAAATACCTTCATCGTTTTCATCAATCATTATTTGAATTTTTCCCGCTTCGTAGCAAATGGCCAATACTGGCTGGTTTCGAGGAGTTTTGCCATTAAACCAACACAGAGCCGCAATGGTATTTGGACGATTAGCATTTAAGCTAATGCATTTTATGTTTAGTTTCATCTTTAATAAAACATAGTGTATTATAAATTTTAAATTCATTGCAATCAAGTTAAACTCTTAACAGATAAAATATGTACATACATATGCATGGACGTACATATGTATGTATGTATGTATATATTTTGTTTTTGATAAATCTTGTGAAATGTCAAAAACAAAGATTTTACTCTTGAAATGTTGACATCCACTCCTGTTAAAACATGTTTTTATTCCAATAGTGTCACATGATTTAAAAAAAGCCTGGATTACAAAAACCACAATGGTGTTGTGTTGATTATGGTCACCGCATTAAAATACATACAGACATATAAATATACATATTTCTGGAAAATTTTAAATTCATACAACTAAAACTAATGTTCTTATCAACAAACTTCCTAGAGCTCTAGGACTGCTAAAACCATATTTTAATTTGAATCGATTCATATATTGGCAAGTAATGCAACAAACTGGATAATTTTCTTCAAATATTAGGCCTTCAATAAAAACTTGACTTAAACTATAAAAAAAAAACAATTGATTTACAAAGTTTCTCATAATACAGTTCCCTGCCTCTCCTGAAAACTTTTCTCAATATAACTTACGGCTTTTGTGAAAACATATTACGATATTATATTAACAAAGGCCTTTGAAAGAAATAGTTTCAACGAATATTTAAAACTAAAGTACTCAAAATGGCAGCTGACATGCTTCCTAAAAAATATATGATATATGGCACATACTCATGTATGTTCGTATAAATACTATGATTACCGCAAAATTTCCCTGATTATCGTACAAATGGCAGTCTCCATTAGACAAACTGAAAAGCAGCAAACGGTTGTCAGGACTCCATTGGACGCAATCCAAATGAGTATTTTTTAATTCTTTACCCCAAATACGGTTGCCATCAACAGAACCTTCAAAAAAGCAATTAAAAAACATAAGCAATAAACATATGTACATAACTCTGATTGCAAAAACCAGACCAAAAGCAGTTCAAAAACATATCGTACCGACAATAATAGCGCCATCTTCATAAACGATACAAATTTTCGAACCATCTGAAGACCAATGCATTCCATTAACTGTTGACTTTTTGCGATCGTTGGTCATTTCTTCATACCAAGACCCCTTATACAACATCCAAACCATAATAACACCATCCGTATCAGATGATGTCAGTTTCTGTTGAACATCATTCCAAACAACAACTTTTACGGCATCCTTATGACCTTCGAGTGTATGATTCATGGACAAATTGGAGGCCGCTGCCAGGCCACCTTTGTTTTGGCCATTTGTAGCTAATAATTAAAAAGGTACCAGTATATTACAGATGTAAGTAACTTGTACATTTACGTCTTGTTATACATACCTTGTTCTAATTTTAATACTTTCAGCAAACCATCTGTGCCTGCTGCAGCTATATAACCTTCCTCTTTGTTCCAGGAGATGCAATTCAATTTCGCGTTATTTGGTATAGCAATCTGTAAAAAATAAGATCAGTATCTTTGTTGTTCAAATAATTTGCTGTAGCACTTTACCTTTTTACTTAAATAAACAAACATTCTATTTTTTAGAAAATATTTTCTTAAGTCGTATAATTTTCATGCAGCTGCTTATATGTTTCGTCCGACAGGTAACTTTTTTTTCTGTTTTTTTTTTTAGAAAACTCGTTTCCATGCCAATATGCACTAGTATAATTACTAATGTTGGTCTTCATGTTGGCCATACAATTTTTGTTTACTATTGTTATGTACATACATGTGTACATACATATGTATGTATGTACGTGAGTGTTTTGTGCAACCTGTTGCGTGTGATCAAACGACTTTGTGTGCGTGTGTTTTGACCATCAACCAACGCTGCCAGCTTAGCACTTTTCATGCTAAACTTAGTTACTTTGGCTTGGTCTTTTTGGCAAAAGAGGGGCATGAAGTCGCTCCTTAAACATGAAAATATATACTCGGTTTTTAAATCGTTTAATATATACATACATACATGTGTATAGCATAGCACTTCACAAACTTAGGTATTCGATTAAAATCCTTTCGATATTTCGGGGCAACATTTTCAAAACCATCAAAACTGTTTTCTGGCTTAGCTTGGAAAAAAAATTAGAAAATAGATGCACTTTTTCGAATCAGTTACAATAGTGAGGAAAATAGGGCAACCAAACTCCAATCGGTTTGCGTGATTTAGCCGAAAGAAATATTATGTTTTCTTCGAAAATCACATCAATTTTCAGTCAATATATTAATGCCATAAAATAAAAATACGAGCTAAGTCGGATTACGAGAACCCCATATGGGGTGTTTGCTTGTTTCGATTACTAGTAGTTGAAGTGAAAAGTGAAGTGCTATACATCTTGAAATTCCCATAGCCGTTTTTTTCTTTAAATTTATTGCCAACAAATAATTAAACAAAGTAGTAAATATTTACGTTTTTGTATTAAACTTTTTTAAATATTCTTATTGATTTCTTTTTGTAATTCTAAAAAAAGACATGAATTTTGACGTAAAAATTTTTATCTATAGCATCGTCGCGTATAGCATATGTAGTATGCGACACTAAAATATATCAATTTTAGTGACACTTTTTTAAGATTTTATAAGTCTGGCACTTTTTGTAGCACTTTCCCTTCTTTTTAGGAAAATCGAACCAAATTGCAAAGGACCCAGCTTTAAAAAGGATTTCTTAAAACGGTACAGGAAATAAGAGAAAGCTTCACTCTTATTGCTGATGAACATACAGATTGTTCTACAGAAAAATTTCTAGTATTTATTGGTTTATTGCGGTTTGGAAAAGGCAATTTAACAATTCAGTTCTTTCAGATCTAGACGAAAGCGGAAATCCATTTATTTTATATCCCACTAGAAAGGAAAATATAATGGATTTTAAAACAAAAGGTTCACATTGAAAGATATTACCCTTTAATCCAAAAGACATCTAAAGTAGGCATTCTAATTTATAACATGAATTCAAATATAAAGGCCTGATGCTTCACGTGTTTCAACAAACCTGGAATTAGTCCTTCAGATCTCAAAAAAGGAAATATGATAATTTATGTATTTATTTTAAAAAACTTAAAGTATCGTTTAAGTCAGTGTCGCCAATTTGCTCTAAACCATTACTTCTATTTATCAATTTCTGTGCACTGCCACGTTTATTTCTGCGCCATTCCTCCCATTCAATTGGATGTTGCTTCTTTTTGTGTGCATGCATATTTGCATTGGAATTGAATGTTCGCGTACAGAAAGGGCACTTATACAAAGTTTCGCCAGTATGTTGAGTCAGGTGTTCCTTAAACCAAAAAGAATATTATGAATAGAATAAGTTAATTATAACATTTACATCTACATACTCTCAAGGAAATGGCTTTCTTGAATGTTTTGTCACACTGTCCACATTGAAAAATTTGATTTGTATGCGCATAACGTTTATGATTAGTTACAGCTCGACGGTTTTTACATTCCTTGTCACATTCATCGCACTTGTATATTTTTCCTTCGGGATTGTGCCTAGTCAGGTGTTGCTTTAAATTATCTTCATCTTTGAGCCAGCTATCGCAGTCGGCGTACGGGCATTTGATGCGCGGCCCACTGTCCTCATAATGTAAACGTACATGTTTTTCGTAGGACTTTTTGTCCCTTATCTCTTTGGCACATACCGGGCAAACGTTTACTTCCCTGTTATGTCTCATACTAATGTGAACGTTTAATAAATAATTACTTGCAAATCTGTAAGAAGGGAGTTTCAGTCAGCATTACTCAAATTGTAAATTCACCTTCAAACCTTACTTCCGTTTGTCCGGGCATTTATTGCAAATATATTGCCATTGGTCTCTGGGTATGTGTGAGGGTTTATGTAATTCTAACAAATTGCTGCGAGCAAATTTTTTCGGACAACTATCACAGGCATATATAAGGTCTTCGTTTCGGGCATGATAATTTAAGTTATGCGAGCGCAAGCCAATTATTCCACTGAATGACTTGTTGCATTCCTTACAACTGTGAATATTTATTTCAAGAAAAAATATCAAACAATAAGTGTTGAAATATGAGAGTCTTTTTCCTATTTTGAATTTTTTTATAGTTGAATAATTAAATTTAATTAAGACAAGATCTAGTTAGAAACCAGGTGTAGATAAAAGATTTCCTTCTGATTTTAACACTATGGCTACAAAAAAGCAAAGCAAATATACTTTTTGTTCCTCGTTAGACAATATACACACATATGTATGTATACCTTAGCAATGATTGTAAGCGACAAAACAACGAACCAATTACGATCACTTAAAACTCTCTCACTAACGATTTTTCATTTCGGTAGATCGCTCTATTTAACGTAATAATTTTATTTTAATGACACAAACTTATATATGTATGTATGACATAGATATGTCATAAGAGTTTCTTAAGGATTAAATCATTTTAAAAAATTTTCGGATACAAAAATCTTTAGACATATTTTTATACTATATTATTTTTAGATATGCATACATACATACATAAGAATATGGACATATACGTTCAAAGATGTATTAGAAAATCGTATGCACATATACACGAAAGATTCAGAGATCGTTAACTCGGAAACCAATCTTTTTCCGGACATCTTGCCCTTTATATTTAATTTTTCAATTTTCTATCTACTAGTATTATTTGGAGGTGCTTTGTCAAACTAGATTTAAGCTAAAATTTGGACACCTGCTTGATTTTCATCGATGCTCACTCAGCTCGGCAAAATTTCACAACAATTATATTTATTTACAATACAAATATATAAATCGCACAGTAAACTAACAAATTCTAAGAAATAATAGTTATCCGAGGCAAATCAGTCAACCAAAACTCTCGCAGGCTAAACAACTATAAGCCTGACAAATATTATAATCCATTTTAAAATAAAGACATCCTGTCGCGACTACAAGCAAAATTACATCTGTCATAAACTACCATTGGTTTCAATAATGGGAAAATTTTCCTAAAAATTGTCACTTACAATAACTTAGCTTTTATAAATGGATAACTTTGTGTACATCTTTAAATATGTTTAGCTTACCTAAAGCAATTTGGGTCCTCATGTTTCATGGCATGCTGTGCCACAAAAAAGCGCTTCGACAATTTTTTATCACAACACATTATGTACGGCCGCACTTTTGGGTGGACAGTTTTAAAGTGCTGCACAATGTCTGAAAACGCGGTACCAACAAACACACATAAATTACAACCCATAGGTATATGTTTTTTAATCATTTCTTCCGACTTTTTCTGATCTAAGCGTTGAACAACTCTTTTCTTTTTCGTGTCTTCTTTGCTGTTTACCAATGTTTTCTGCCGCTGTTGCGTTATTTTAGTTTTCTTTCTTGCCAGAATATTTTTCTCCAGAGCTTCGCCATTTTTACTCAGCACTTCCTCATCTGTTGAGGGCTCTTCTTGATCGGAACTAGATGGTTCATAATCGTCAGAAGACCTACTGTCATCCTCGTCAGATTCTTCTTCGTGTAAAACTTCAGGGCAATTTTCTTCCAGTGGATTTTTTATTTGCAATTCACATTTTGGTTCGATAAAAGCGTTGTCTGCATTGTTAATAAGCTCTTCACTGTCATGCTCTATTTTTATTGGACTAGGACATTGAACTTCCACTTTAATATTCGCAGTGGAAGCTTGCTCGTATTCCTTATGGGCTCTCTCTACTGTTCGGTAAAAATTGTTAAAGTCATCTATTTTATGCCAGCAAATTGTGCAAATTTTCGTGGTTAGGCCATCATGACGCTGAGGCTGTTGGAAGTTTTAAGAATTTTAAAAGAATTAATAAATCGAAAGCATTTTGCTTTAGCCTTATTCCTTACTCGGAACCATAGATGTTTTTCCACAACTTCAGCAATATTTAATTGCTCGCCAATATCATCAAATATTTCCATATAATGTGGATTTTGCAATAGACATATACGGCACAACATTCTATTAAGAAATATTAAACTTTAATAATTAAATCTGCTTTGAAGTGCAAAATTAAATACAAATTTTATTACTGACAATTAATATTTTTGTTTTTTTACGGGTCATTCACAATAGCGTTTTTAAAGCTAAAATACGAACTAGTTCAATTTCGTTAATAAATCTATACTATGAATTACACGGTGTTCTAACAGCGCCTTGGTTTTCTTTCAGAAACGTATGGGGTGTGGAGGAATCACCTTTATAACTCCATAATCCGCAACACATAGTTGACTTATTATTTTTATTCAATAAACATATTTCTTAAATATTTTTTTTCAATTTTTAATGAAGCATACATACAAAAAGAATATGACGGTAATACAACACAAAAAGAATATGACGGTAAAATATTTGCCAACAACAACGAAAAATTTGCTCAGAAAATTGTAATCAGCTGTTTTCCTGACTGCAAGTTTAAAAGTGTTAATGTATTAAAAATTGAAAGGCAAATCCAGATTGTGTAACTCCCAAGTAAGTGAATGCGGGCAAAAGTAACATCTCACTTAAATCCATTTTCCTTTTTTATTCTTTTATATTTACGTATTACAATTGAAGCATACATATTTTAATTATACTCTAATTTTTGTACCATGACTGAGCGAGATCCTTGCAAGGAATAAAAAACACGTTGTGAAGACTAGCCTACCAATCTTACTTCCTCGACAAGGCCGATGACATTCATTTTGCTTTACATTTAAAAAAAACAAGCGACTGCAAAAACAATGTAACAGATATTAAAAAACGCATATGTATGTAAGTGTTGTACGTAGTTTAGAGAGCTTTTGTGAATACACAGGTGTTTACTTATACTTCTGTTCCAATTTTATACTTATTGATAAAAGAAAATAATTCTTATTTAAATTTTAAAACATTCTACTAATATCTATTATCGTTTCAGTTGAATTATTGCCCATTTTTTGTCTTCTTAAAGCTTCCCACTCTACAGGATGTTGTTTCTTCTTGTGCGAATGCATATTTGCATTTGAGTTGAAAGTCCTTGTACAAAAAGGGCAATTATATAGAACTTCTCCAGTATGCTGCGTCATATGTTCCTATACAAAATTTATTTAATTCACTCATTATATAGAATTTGGGGTTTGACATTAAAAACTTACTTTTAAAGTTATAGCTCTTTTGAAACTTTTATCACAATATTCACATTTGAAAACTTCCTTAGAATGCACGTAGACTTTATGACTGGACAGTGCCCTGCGATTAGGGCAAACCTTATCACATAAAGGACATTTGTAAGTCTCACCATCGGTATTATGTCTGCGCAAATGTAACTTAAGATTATCTTCATCTTTGAGCCAGCTATCGCAATTTGGGAAAGGACATTTTAATCTAGGCCCACTACCTTCATAGTGCTCCTTCACATGTTTTTCAAAAGATTTTTTATCCTTAATTTCTTTAGCACATACGTTACATATATTTTTCTCCCTTTTGTGCAACTTATTGTCATGTATGTTTAATAAATAAGCACTTGCAAAGCTGAAAAAAATGTTTTGTCAAGCTTATTGAGAAAACGTAAAGACATACGCTTACGCTTTGGACGTGGGACATTTTGTGCAGAAGAAGTTCCATTCATGACGCGGTATATGCGAGGGTTTGTGTAATTGAAGTAAGTGCTGTCTAGCAAATTTTTGAGGGCATAAATCACAAGCAAAGGTAAGTTCCTCATCTGGAGCATGATATTTTAAATTATGTTTTTGCAATCCTCCAGTGGTGGTAAACGATTTATTACACAATACACAGCTAAAACGAAGTACATATATAAAGTATATAAATTTTTAAAATATTAACTATTTAAACCTGAAGCAATCTGGATTTTCGTGCGTCATAGCATGTTGTGCAACATAAAATCTTTTCGTAAAGGTTTTATCACAACATGTTATATATGCTCTTGTATTTGGGTGTTCAACTTTGAAATGTGCTACAATGTCGGCAAAAGTTTTACCCACAAAAACACACAAATTGCAACCCATAGGTATGTGTTTTTGTATCATTTCTTCAGTGTGTAGAGGGTCTAATCGATTAAAGATTGCCTTTTTCCTTTTAGGTTTTATGTTCTCCGATTTTGTGACCAGTTTCTTTTTTTTACATCTTCTTGAAATGGATTGCGATTTTGATCTTTTTGATTTAACCAGCACATTTTTATTAACTTTTTTATTACTTTTGCTTTCGCACAATATAAAGTTATTGTCTTCTCCGTCACTAGATTCATCCTTAATATTACAATTGCGTTCATTTTCATCTAAAGGGTTCCTTGTACTATTTGAATCATCGTTGTCAACATCAATATCAAACTGATGCTCCGGATTCAAGTTAATATAATCCTCTTCGTCGATGTCTTCTTGTTTTATCGTCTTTGTATTTAAGTTATTTTCTTTTTTAATTTCGATCAAATCTTGTTGTGCAAATTGTAACTCTTTATGAGCTGTTTCAATAGTGTTATAAAACGAGTGGAAGTCGTCTATCTTGCTCCAGCATAAGGTGCAAATGTGAGCACGTAGAATCTCTTCCTGCTAAAGATAATAAACATTTTTGTAATGGAATGATACGTATCCGAATGTACGAGTACAACCTTAAACCAAAAGTGCTTTGAAACAATTTCGGCAATTTTTAGTTGTTTGCCATCTTTTTCAGAAATACCAATTGTATTTATAGCTTCCAATAAGCAAACACAACAAGACATTTTATATGCCACTTAAAATAGAAACAACTTCATAAATATATCAAGAAATCTACTTTGTTAATAAAATACACTTATAAACAAAATATTTGTTTTTTAGAACTCACACAGAAATGATAACGTTTGCATTTGATAATAAACACAGCAATAGGAAAATAAAAAGGTGTATTCACATTTCATGGTGGTAGCACTACGGCAGCTGTATAAAGAAATGGGAATCATTTAATAAATTTCAAAGTTTCGGAAATTGGCTAGATTTTGAATAAAAGGAAATTGGTTCTAATTTAACTAACAATTATCTTACAAAATCTCATCTTTCAGAACTATAAACTAAATTTTTCAACATGTTTGACGTAAACCTCCCACATCACCCTGAATTGTTTTTAGATTTCTTGAGAAAATTTCCACTTTGATATATTGAGGCAAAAAGTTTCTACTTTGAATTTTTTTCTTACAGTTGGGGTACTTTTATTTTATTCTAAATCCAAATCTACATATGTATGCTTAATTAGGGGAAGGCCCCTGCTTTTTTCGTCGTAACTGTTCCCATTCTACAGGATGCTGTTTTTTCTTATGAGAATGCATGTTTGCGTTCGAATTAAATGTTTTTGTACAAAATGGACAATTATACAAAATTTCCCCAGTATGTTGAGTCATGTGTTCCTAATTGTAATTTAAAATACATACACAAAATAAGCATAAGTTTACTCTTCGTATTAAAAATGTATAACTTACCTTTAATGTGAGGGCCTTTTTAAAAGTTTTATCACATTGTTCACAACGAAATACTTCTTTAGAGTGAAAGTAATGTTTGTGGCTTGACAATGATCTTCGGTTAGGGCATACTCTTTCGCAGTCCGGACACTTGTACGTCTTGTCGTCAAGGTGGTATCTTTGAACATGAGTTTTCAAGTTATCCTCATCCTTCAGCCAGCTTTCGCAATTTTCAATTGGACATTTAAGACGTGGCCCACTATTTTCGAAATGAGAGCGAACATGTTTTTCAAACGACTTTTTATCTTTAATTTCTTTGGCACATACTTGGCAAATATTTTTTTCCCGTCTATGATACATGCTCGTGTGAATATTCAGCATATATTGCGATGCAAATCTATAAAATCGAATTGTTGCAGCAGAAAATAAAAAAAAGTTTTAATCCGTCACAACACTTACTTAGCTGTACGTTTAGTACATTTGGTACACACTATATTCCACTGATCTTTTGGTATATGAGTTTGTTTGTGAAGTTCAAGCAAATTCCGTCTTCCAAATTTACGTGGACATTTTTCGCAGGCATGTAATCGCTCCTCTTCGGATGCGTGATACGAAATATTGTGAACGCGCAACCCATAACTGGTTGTAAACGATTTATTGCACTCAGTACATCTGTAGAAAATTAGAAATTTAAAAAAAAATAAAAAAAAAGTACTGAATATTTTACCCACCTGAAAGAGTTTGGATTTTCATGAATGTAGGCATGTTGTGCTATGCAATAGCTTCTGGTCAATTTTTTATCGCAACACATAATGAATGGCTTAATATTTTTATGATTATCTTTAAAATGTTCCACAACATCTGAAAATGCACTTCCGACATACAAACATAAGTTACAAGCCATTTGTATATGTTTTTTAATCACTTCTTCTGAAGTTTTGGGATCCAACCGATGAGATATTCTTTTTTTCTTTGATGGTTCAACATTTCCAGTAGTTTTAGAGCCATAACTTTTGTCAATAATTTTCGCTTTTGTTTTTTGGTATTTTTGCTTTTTTTCTTCGGGCTCATAATCATCATCAGTTATTTCTGAAGTTGCACATTCTTCAGAATAACCACCATATCCAAATTCTCCATCTTTGTCATTGTCAGCGCAATCTTCTAAAGGGTTCTTTGAATTTGAGGGCAAGTCGAAATTTAAATCATTTTTAACACTATCTATTTCTATTTCGATTTGCACTGGGTTGTCGTAGTCGTCTTCCTCTTCTTGTTTTATATTGCTTAGTGAAGCTGTGCTTTCTTTTTTAATATTCTTTGCTTCCTCACTGAGTTCGTTGTGGGCCCTCTCCACTGTGACGTAAAACAGATGAAAGTCGTATATCTTTTGCCAACATTCAGTACAAATCTGTAAAGTTATTGCATCTTTCAATATTGGCTACATAAGAAAAGTAAAACATTACTGACTCTTAAAGTATCTACTGCTTTTTAAATTGTTTTTCAAAAATACCTTAAACCACAAATGTTTATTTACTATTTCTGCAATATTCAAATCAATCGCAAAGTTATCAAAAATGTTTATTATTTCTTGAGGGCTCTCTAACAAACATACACAGCACGGCATATTTTAAAGTTTAAATAATCACGTATGTACATGTATGTAGTACATGCCAAAACGAATGTAAGCCGAGGCATCCTAGGCCAGTCCACAACAGATGAAATTGACAGCACAGCTGATGATTTGGTTAAGACTGACTGCCAAAAGTTCGATACTAAAATTCAACTAGGTGAACGCAAAGTGGGCATATTGTTATTGTGAATGTTCACAATTTTCAAAAAGTATTCTTCTTAAACAGAGCTCTGGTATGGTAGTGGTGTAAAGGTAACAACAAATGCATGGTAGTACGAACAATTACTGAAAAAACTTGAAAAAAAGCAATTCTGATGTTTTATATTCCTGTTTTCATAAATTTTGTAAAACGAAAAAGTATTCAACAATCCATGTAAATAACAACAAGTAAAGCAGATTAAAAAGAACAAGTTTAGTTATTGAATAATCTGTTAAAAAACTGCCGGGCCTCCTTTTTAAATTTGCCGACTATTAATTAATTCACCGTCTTTGCTAGTGGTTAATTGCTCAGGCACGGCAAATCGTCAGTACAATAATAAAATGTAGCAGAGCCCAAAAAAGATTAAAAAACGAAGTCATCAGCTGCACCATTATTTTAACCTGTTATAAATTCGCATTGTATTAAAAATTTACGTAAATTATACACATTAAATACATGTTTTGTTTCGAATACAGACATTACAACCTAAAAGCTTATTGATTTCTTTCGTTAGTTCCATTCGTAACAATATTGGTTTTATTCAATTCCATTTTTGTAACAAGTTATTTATAAAAGTTGTTGATTAATTTTACTGTAATAGCTCTTACGATCTCTTTTAGGAACATAAGACTTAAGAATAAAACCTAAAATTACTCGGGTAATGGACCAATATTTTTTCTTCTAAGTTCTTTCCATTCAACTGGATGTTGCTTCTTTTTATGAGCATGCATATTTGCATTTGAATTGAAAGTTCTGCTACAGAAGGGACAATTATACAATGTTTCACCAGTGTGCTGGGTCATATGCTCCTTAAAACAAATGAAACGTCAATTTTATAGATAAAAACAATAAGAAGAAAACACCAACCCTTAATGAAATAGCCTTTTTAAAAGTTTTATCGCATTCTTCACAACGAAAAGTAGGATTTGAATGGGCATATCGTCTATGATTTGTGAGGGCTCTGCGATTTGGGCACTCTTTATTACATTCCGAGCACTTAAAAGTCTTTCCCGCCAGGTTATGTAGCTGCATATGGGTTTTCAAATTATCTTCATCTTTCAGCCATCGGCCGCAATTGGGATATGTGCATTTAACACGAGGTCCACTCTCTTCAAAATGAGCCCGTACATGTTTTTCAAAAGCTTTCTTATCTTTAATTTCTTTTGCACAGACATGACAAATGTTTGCTTCCCTCCTGTGAAACATGCTGTTGTGTATATTTAGTAAATACTGGGAAACAAATCTAAAAAGATAAACCGCAAATATTCAAATGGTAGCATAATTTAAGTTTTATTTTATATTTAGATATAAAAAACGAAACATATCGAAAAGAGAATGTTAATTCAAAACATCAAATATAATAAGCATGTTTTTTAAACCTAGATTTTAGTCCTGATGTTAAATATCTTTTTTTCTCTCTTTTCAAAAATGTAGAATCCAATTTGAGTATTAAGAGCTATTAGGGGCCATTTCATTATACGCAGTCGCATAGATAAGTTTACAGAAATTCTGGACTTATGCAATTGGCAAACAACAAAATTAAAAAAAGAGAAATATATTTACTATAAAAATGCATACAAATCTATGTTATAAATTGTATAAATTATGTATATATATGTATATATACACATATATACATATGTATGTATGTACAATGTACATAAATTCCGGAAATTCTTTTTAAAATACAGAAAAGTAAGGTTTTAATTCTAAAAATTATACCATTAGAATTTTTGTATACTCAAAACGTTTCTACACAATTTTTTATATTAATGTTGTTTTTTGCGATGTTATTTTTTTATTATTATTTTGCTACCCTATGAAAAGGTATGTTTCCAAAAGAAATTTGTATTTTTACGATCAAATAATTAGTCGTCAACCATAGCATGTAGATATAGGTGCAACTATGTGATTGATGTGTGTATTGGATCGTCTACAAGGATTTTAAAATAATAATATTTGTTATATTAAAACGTTTCATTTTTAAATCGAGTTGCATTACGAAAATCTGTTGTTTTGTACAAAAACTAATAGTTTGCAAGCTAAACAGAACTTACTTAGATGTTCGTGTTGTACATTTAGGACACGTAAAGGACCATTCTTCTTTAGGAATATGCGTTTGTCTGTGTACTTCGAGCAATTGCCGCCTACCGAAACGCCTCGGACAGAGTTCGCAGGCATGAATTCGTTTTTCTTCTGGATCATGATGATTTAAATTATGCGTCCGTAAGCCATATGTGGTTGTAAATGATCTATTGCATTCGTTACATCTGCAGAAGTTACGTTAATTAAAATTCTACTAGGTGTAAAAAATTGAAGCTACCTAAACGAATCTGGATTTTCGTGTATAACAGCATGTTGATCGATGCAATAACTTCTGGTGAATTTTCTATTGCAACACATTATGTATGGTTGAACTTTTGCATGGTGTACTTTAAAGTGGCCCACGATATCGGAGAACGTATTGCCTGAGAACACACACAGATCACACAACATTGAAATGTGCTTCTTTATTAGTTGTTCAGTGAGTTTAGGATCTAATCGATGGGAGCTTTTTACTTTTCCGCGTATCTCAATTTTTTTCCGAGTTTTTTTTAAACACTTTCGTCCAATGTTTCGTTTTATATCTTTCTCCTTTTTAATATTTTTTGCAATATATTCAATTCTATCCTCTCCTTCACTATTTTCTGAAGGTTCGTATTCACCAGATGTGTTGCTATATTCAATTTCAAAGTCTGTGACATCATTAAGATAGCTTGGGTACTGTTTACTTTCAAGCGGGTTTCTCTCCACAGATTCTGTGCTTTCCATAGACTTTTCTAAATCGTGATCGATTTGCACCAGATCGTGTTCGAAAGTATTTTCATCTTGTCCATTCTCTTGTTTAATATCGACTACTTGCTCTCCCATCATAATCTTCCGGAAAGACTTGTGCTTCTTTTCAACGTTCTCATAGAACTCATGAAAGTTTTGAATTTTATTCCAACAATTTATACAAATGTGGGATGTCACTGAATCATTTGCACAAACCTACAATTGGCGGCTTAAAGTTTGTTAAATGAATTTTGGAAGATTTTTTCAGCAAGCAGTGATTACATTACCTTAAACCAAAAATGTTTATCCAAGACTTCAGCTATTTTAAGGCATTTTCCTTTTTCATCAAAAATATCCAGCAACTTTGCAAACTCCAACAAACACACACAACACAACATTTTGTTTATTAAATGCAGTAATGCTATGTGACAAAATTATTATTTTTATTGACGTTCGGAATAGTACATTCTTCTAAAAAATTTAATAACAATATGCACATACGGCGAATTCACTTAATTCGTCTTGATATGCACTAACAATTAATAGCATTGTACGGGGCAAATTAATAACAGGTGGTCTTTAAGGCCAATTGATTTTTGAATTGTGACCAGAGAAGGCTTGTAATAGGTTAAAATATGTAATTTATAACCAAATGAACACTAACTAAAACAAAATGCATTAATGAGGCTTCGCCTCATTTGTTGTGCAAGCGATATTTCCAGTATGTATTTTTTTAAATCATTGCTAAATGCCAAATTCAAGAATTTTACCATGTTCATGCTCAAAAATAAGAAAAGATATCAGCTGCGTTCAAAGTTTCACCTGTTCTTGATTCGTGAATGCAATCGTGACCACAGGCAAGGCGAATGTCAAAATAATGAAAATTTTCATAAATAAAAGAAAGTGCAATTTTGGTGCATTATATAGCGTATGAAAGACTTCATCCCTATGAGATATTTTGTTCACAATAGCCAAAAAAGGCAGGGGCATGCAATGCTACTATAACCAATTTTTGTTACTAAAAATAATCAAAATTCAGTTTGAGAAAATTTCCAAAAGTGAAAGAAAACTTCATGTTCTAAGTTTTTAAAACATTTTTATTACTTTACACAGCTTTTTAAACCAAAATCAGACATTACCTTTATAATGAATTAAATTTTTTAAATAAATTTGATATTTTATTCTTATACATATAAGCCGTAAACAATTTTTTTGCATAAAATTGTATTTGATTAGCAAAAAGTATTGAAAATTTAAAACACAACCTGATAGTGTAACCCCCAATAAAAGTTTTATTTTTTCAATTGATCGATCGTAATTCTGTTTTCTTCTTTTTTTGTTGCCTGCCGTTTATTTTTTGGTGATATTAAAATCAGTTTTACATTTTTGTTCTAAGAGTCATAGAGCTATAAAATAGGCGACTTACCCATTTTTATATCGTTACATCTTTTTCAGAAATTGGTAAAGCATTCGAACAATTGAAATAAAAACAATTGGCGCAATCGTAATTCATAGCGGGTAAACTCCCGAGTACACCAACATACATACATACATACATACATACATAAGTATGTAGTTTATTTTTGTACAACGTTCGTAAAATGTCAAAATAAAATAAAATTTACTCTTGAACTGTTGACATCCAAGTGAAAGTAATTTCACCTGCTATGAAGACTTCTTAAATGGAATAAAAAAACTTATACATAATTGTAATAAATAGTTAGAAATAACTATTAGATGAACTAACGGTATCAAAAACTGAACAAAAAAAAACAGTAATTATTTTAGATTTCTAATTTAAAATAAGGGATTGGTATTATTAATAAAACTTTGAGCACTACCTTTCTTGTTTTTTCTCCACTCATCCCATTCCGCTGGATGTTTTTTCTTTTTATGTGAATGCATATTTGCATTGGAGTTAAAAGTTCTAGTGCAAAATGGGCATTTATATAAAGTTTCTCCGGTGTGTTGTGTCATGTGTTCCTGAAAAAAAAATTATATTTATTTATATAAAAATATTAACTTTCTTTATTTAAAGTAATTGTTTGCACCATATATCAGGAAAGAGGCCATAAATTTAAAAAAAAATCAATTTTGAAACCCGTTTTTTAGATTTTAGTGCAATTTTTTATTTTCGCATACATTCGCATAGAGTGAAGGAAACATAAAGAAGAAGACTACATTGTTTTTAAGAACATTTTTCTTCTCTTATGGTTTTTAATAACAATTCAGTAAGTTTGGCTCCTTGCACTAAAAAACTATCCCAATTACCGCAGCTGATGTCAAATGTATAGTAGTCAGCATCTGATTTTTTTAATACCGATATTTTAAAAATGAGTACTTACTCTCAAAGATATTGCTTTCTTGAATGTTTTTTCGCACTGATTGCACTGGAATACTTCGTTGGAGTGACTGTAACGCTTATGGTTGGTGAGTGCACCACGATTCTTACACAGCTTGTTGCAATCTGGGCATTTGTAAATTTTACCCTCAGGATTATGCCTTTGTAAATGTGACTTTAAATTATCTTCATCCTTAAGCCAACTATCACAATCGGGATACGGACATTTGACTCGTGGCCCACTGTCTTCAAAATGTAGTCGAACATGTTTTTCAAAAGCATGTTTATCTTTTATTTCTTTGGCGCACACATGACAAATATTAGCTGCCTGCTTATGGTTCATACCATTATGAATATTTAACAAATACGCCGTAGCAAATCTATTTTAAAATAATACTTTTTTAATACAATTATCCTCTAATCGGTAATTATAAGACTTATATGTATGTAATAACAAACTTAACTTACGATTTCTGTGCTGGACATTTGGAACAAATAAATGTCCACTCTTCTTTTGGTATATGAACGGGTCGATGTAGTTCTAGTAAATTTCGCCTTGCAAACTTCCTTGGGCATAAGCCGCACGGATGTAAAAGTTCTTCTTCTGGTGCATGGTACGATAAGTTGTGTGTTCGAAGACTGCAAGTTGTTGTAAAGGATTTATTACATTCTTCGCACCTAAGAAAAGTAAAAGTTTTTACATATGTATTTCTAAACATTGATTACATATTTTTGAATTGAAAAAAAATTTTTAATTTATTTCGTTGGAAGCGAAACTAAAACCAAATAAAATAAAACTACAAGGTTGATTTAATTGCTTTAAAGATATACATATGTACATAAAATCTGTCTATCGTGTGCTTTCTGTAAATAGAGGACTAGTCTGTTTTTATAAACATTATTAGAAAGTTTTTCATTTAATGCATACATCCATTTAAAACCATTGAATATAAATAAAATTACACAACCATGAGCAAAAAAGACCTAACCTGAAGTAGTTTGGATCTTCATGCTTAAGAGCATGCTGCGCAACATAGTAGCGTTTGGTAAATTTTCTATCGCAACACATTATATAAGGGCGTACTTTGGGATGATATTTTTTAAAATGATTAACCATGTCAGGAAAGGAGGAACCATTAAAAACACACAAGTCACAAATCATATTTATATGTTTTTTAATCATCTGCTCTGTTAAAATTGGGTCCAAGAATTTATCTGTCCATTTCTGTTTCGTTGCCTCTGCACCTTTAGTTTTTTTAATATTTTTGTGAGAAATTGCCTTTTTATTTTTCTTTTTGGCACCTTTAAATTGTTGACTTATACAACTGCTGCCATTTGGGTCGACCTTTTTGTTGGATTCCTGCGAGCTGTCTTCGCTTGGCTCTGAATGTTTATATTCAGTTGAGGAACTTTCATTTCGTTCCACATCCGAGTCCTGTTCAATTTCAGTGTCATTATTAACGTATTTTGCTTCTAAGGGATTTTTTTTTACGATCTCCGAACTATGGGTTTCATTGACATTTACATCGATTTCAACTTCAACTTGCATTAGATTTTCTTCAAATAATTCGTTTTCTTGTTTTATAGCATTCGTACATATTTTTTCTTCATTTTTAATAGACACATTCTGTTGGAGAAGTTTGTGCGATGTTTCGACAGCTTCATAAAACTCGTGAAAGTCTTTGATTTTGCCCCAACATTCAAAACAAATTTGAGTCGAATCTCCATTATTTTGCGTCACCTTCCGAAACAACCAAAGCTATTATTTCAGAATTAAAATCAACAAACTTTGTTAAATATGCAATACCTTAAACCAAAAGTGTTGATTTATAATTTTAGAAATTTTAAGCGTTTTGAATGTAGTATCAAAAACGTCCAAGGTGTTTGAATTTTGCAATAAACAAATGCAACATAACATAATATTTCCAACTTCTTTAAACTTTTTTGTTTATAAGCAACAAAATCGAACTGATTGAAGGGACTAATCAAGGCGAATTCACAAGAGGTGAAATTGTAAGCGCAGCTGATTATATTTTTAAATTTGGGTTTCAGGCAGGGATGCAAAAATTGCCAAGTGTACTTTTTTTTAACAGTATTTACAAAATCTCTCCATTTTACTTTATCCCAAAAATATATTTTAAAAAATTCTTCTACATTTTTCATAAAATGGAAAATAACTGTTACAATTTAGAACTTGCGTAGCATAAAGTAATTAATTGTTTTTATTTAGATTTCAATAAATAACAGACTTTTGGCTGCCCTTGGAAATAAACATCAATATTACATATTAAGTTTATGTACATTTGTATAATAAATGAATACAAAATTACTTTTAGGGGGGTTTCAAAGTATAAATTAATTTGGTACTGCCGTACTGAAAGGACTACACTTCAACAATTTGGAAAATCTAACTTTGCTTCCATTCCTTGGACGTTTAACAGTTTGTTTCTGGAAAGTATTTATCAAAATCAAGGCGAATCGAACTATATAATCAACAAGATGAATTAATTACAGGTGGTTTTGATAGCTGAGATGCTTATACTCGGTTTCCTGCATTTTGATCTGGCTAACTACCGAACTCGCCTGTTTGTATTCGCACAAAAACTATTGTAAATAAAAGATATTTTTTAATAATCAAAGCGAATTCAAGACAGGTAAACCCCCTAGTGCAACAACAAAGCTCGGCGAAATCCCCTGTTATGAAGTCACTTGGTAAATTGTATTTATATTATATAAAACCCATTTTTGATTTATTAACTAAATCCCATTCGATAGGATGAGCTTTTTTCTTATGCGAATACATATTTGCCTTGGAATTAAATGTTCTTGTACAAAACGGGCAATTGTACAATGGTTCTCCCGTATGACCAGCCATATGTTCCTAAAAGTGTAGATTTACAAATAGAAAATAAGTTATAGTAATTCAAATACCCACCTTCAACGATAAAGCACTTTTAAAGCTTTTCTGACATTCTTCGCAAGTAAAGATTTGCGTGGAATGTGTATTTCTCAAGTGACAGGTTAACGAATGCTTATTCTTGCAGATTCTGTTACATTCGGGGCACTCATATTTTGATTGATTGTGGAATCGTCTTAAATGTTGTTTTAAATTATCCTCATCTTTTAGCCAACTTTCGCAACCTTCCCGAGGGCATTTGATGCGTGGTCCGCTTTTTTCAAAATGTAGCCTTACATGTTTTTCAAACGCTTGTTTATCACGTATTTCTTTAGCACATACATGACATATGTTTGACGCTTTCGTATGACGTGACTTAATGTGAATCTGCAAGATATATTCGCTGGCGAATCTGCAGAATAATGTATTATTATTTCTTATTGAGTTATTGCGCAATATGATATAAACTTACGCTTTTGGCGGATTGCATATTTTGCAAAAGTGCGACCTTTCCGTTTTTGGTATATGTTTAGCTTTATGATGCGCCAATAAATTTTTTCTTGAAAACCGACGCGGACATTCATCACACCCATATGGAAGATTTTCTTCTGGTTCATGGTGTTTCATAAAATGATCCTTCAGTCCGGAATTGTTTATGAAAGTTTTACCACACTCTTGACACTTAAAGTGTTCAGGATTTTCATGAAAATAAGCATGCTGCAAAATATCCGATGGGCAATCCAATTTACGCTCACAGCATTTTATAAAAGGTTTAACACCGACATGTTCTTCTTTATAGTGCTTAATTAAAGTCGAAAAGTCTTCACCAATATAAGAACACATTTGACACAGCATTTTTATGTGCTTTTTAATGAGACCATCATTCTCTTCTAATAAGACATGACCTTTTCGACGTTTTGGCTCATTCAGCTTTTCTATTTTTTTTGAACGTTTACTTTCGGTTCGGGCGACTTTTCTTTTTTGCTTTCTTTTCTTCACATTATTAAATTCACTATCGTCACTGTCTTCATTTTTAATATCATCTAGAAGGCTGGCTAATGATTGTTCGTTTTCATCCTCATTATCAGTGGGTATAGGACTCTTATCTCTTTTTGCTAATTTTTTGAGACTGATTCTCGATTTGCTAGTTTTAGATTTAATTTTTCGACTAATAACTTCGTATGATTTTGCCACATTATTGCTTTCCTCAGGTTCTACATCTAAAAGCGGATTTTTAGTGAAAACATCGTCTGTTTCAAGGAAATGCAATTCCACGTTATTGCCCAAAGTTTCTTCCAAATTTTCTGTCTTTATATTCGTATTCCAGATGTCTTTATCTTCATGTATGCCACCAGTATCCTCTAGCAGTAATTCCTGTAAACATATTCTTTGTTCGCTATGAACCTGGGCCACAAACTCAAAAAAATCATTAAAGTCTCTAAGCTTTTCAAAACATTTTACACATATTTCCAAGGTTTCGTTTTCCTCCTTTATATGAGGCTGTAAAAGTGAAACCAAATTAAAGATTTTATATCTAAATTATTTTGCTGCATACTTTAAGACACAAATGTTTTTCAATCATCGCTGCAATTTTAGAATTAACATCATCTTCTTTAAATATTGCTAATGTTTCAATTGAGTTTTCAGTGCAAACAAAACAAATCATTTTAATAATATTTATTTATTTTATTTGTAAACAAATACAAATGTTAAGTAGTCAAATGCATTTTCATGACGCTGCCATATCAAGAAAAATTATGATCAACTTTCCAGGGATGGGACAATTGTCAGCCATGCTTAAAAAGCTCCGGTTAGGTTACAGCATTTTGTTTATGTTAAATATTGTTATTTATATTTCGTATATTAATTTATATACTATTTTATTTATTTAATAGTATAATATGGTCTTGAGTAATCGTGATTCAATTAATCATCATCGAATTTAATAGAGTAAAATATACACCTGTAAGTTTTAATTGATAAAGACTATATATGTCATATAAGTTACGTAAATATAGATCTCTGAAAGTTAATCTTCTTTAAATTTAGCAGTAAATTATTCCAAAATGTAAATTTGTAAAACCCTATGGTAATAAACTGAGAGTTCCCGGCGGCGACAAGTCGGTTGGATGCAACCTGGCCTTGGGGTCTGGTCCTGACAGAAATCCATTTCGCCTTATTTGCAACCAAGGCGAATTATAGTTAGTCTGACTTTGTTGAAAACAAAACTTCTGGTAACAAAACAAGCCGGGTGCAGAATTTCCTAAATTCATTTTATTAGTAGCAAAATGTGTGTTTTCTGAACTAAAAAATTAAACCAATTATACAAAATATTAATATTTACACAATCTGTACATAATTACTTAATTTTTATACTTCAATGCAAGCATTTTTTTATTGGGTTTCTTGTATGTAATGACGTGGTAATTTTTTTGTTTCAGCGAACAGCACTAAACATGATTACTGATGTACAATTGGCAATATTCTCCAATGTTCTAGGTGTGTTCTTATTTCTTTTAGTGGTCTTGTATCATTATATCAATGCCAACTCCAACACCAAGTAAGACAATACAAAACAATTACATTCGTATATAAAACACTGCCAACTTATTTACCTTTTCAGAATAAGCTCCAAGAATAAGTAAACCCGATATGTTTCTGATTTTAATATATTTATTTAATAAATAATAAAATTATTTTTCACATTGTATCTAAAGCTGTTTTTAACATATCCATATTATTTAAAGTTTTCCCATCATCCTGCTTTTGATTAACATCGCTTTTACAGTAAAATGTTTTTCCTTTTTGTTTCCCAAATGAAATTGTTGCGAATTTATGGTTTTTATTATGTGCTAAATTGGACTCTTCATCAGCTCTCATTTTATGTTTTTCTGCTTTGTTTTTAGATGGTTTGGGTTTTTTCGAACCAGACTTCGGGTCGAATCTAAAATTACTGGGAAATTTATGGAGTTTTAAACAATGTTCTTTGCGGTCTAGGGAGTTGCCAAACACGTCTTGACATTCTTCCAAATAACATTTGAACAAACGTTCGCCTCTTTCAAGTCTGGCCATAAAGTACGAATCATGATTTTCTGATATGTGTAAATCTAAAAAGTGTTCTGTTGGAAAAGATTTCTTACATTCGTCGCATATAAAACGGTGCATTGCGTTGTAGTGGCTATGATAGGAAACTGTACTGTCAAAAAATGCGCCGCAACCAAATGCATTGCAAAATATTTGATTTTGAACGTCACTGTTAAATTCATAAAAGGAATCATCTTCCTTGTTGCTTACTGCTCCAAGTTTCTTATACGTTTGAAAAAGATTCAAATTACTTTCCGTAAACATGGCATGTTGTGGTTCAAGGTATCCCTTCGGACTAGTTTGCAACAACTGCAATATTTCTTGTGAGTTAAACATAGACTGCCTGTAATGATTTCTAGCACAATAAGGACTGCGATGGAAATGACCAAAACTTGCGGAATTAAATTCTGTAAAATAAACTAAGGCGTATTTAATTCGCCCATTTTGTAATTGACAAGTCGAATTCGCCTTGAGTCAGTCTAACTTAATTCGCTTTCCGACAAATGATCAAGGCAAAAGGCAAGTTATTAAAATGTAGACTCGCCTTGTCTTCATTTTCGTGACATTTATATTAGGAACTTCCTAATTATAAACATTGAATGCATATTCTTTCAATACCAAATAACACTAAAAAAATTCTTGATTTGTCATAAATTTGACAAGTTTTCCATTGGTTTTTCAACGCAACCTACTAATGAATTCGATTTACATTAAAATACCACCCTCTCCCAAAAATCCAATACTCGCATACACTAGATAGTATGGTTCGCAATTTACATATGTACATGCAGTTATGGTTAAAGTAAAGTGGACAATTAATGTCTCACATTTTCAGGTTAGATTTCCGTAATTTATTGAATTTTATTTATTACGAGAATTTTTTTAACTGCAAATATTACAAACGGAAAGCTTGCTTTTGTTCTCTAGAGTACGTACTATCAATGCAAGTGCACTCGATTTAAAAGCAAAAATCATATAACAGGTTTAATGATATTTGTAATTTCTGTGATGTCTTATCTTGCCATAATTGATAGTATAGAAGAAGGCCATAGCCACAACAGTAAATTGGAAAAAAGGGGCAATACCAGCACGCTTTGGTTGCACATACTTGTGTTGCCAACGCCACCAGGCACGACTCATGGCACCTGCTATGGCGTTTGGTGTCTTGTTGCGGCGCGCAAACCAAGCACCCAATTCACCAACTTTAACTTGTCCAAAGGGAACATCAGCTAAAAATCAAGCATTTAATTACATAACTCCATACTGTGACGAAAATTTATTACTGTTACCTTTGCCATAGTAGCGGGCTGGGTCATAAGGACCATGAACTTTGGGGTTGTATTCAGCTGGATAGTCACCAAAAGCCATTATATTTCCTTAAAATGATACTAATAATTATTTTTTTTTCTTCTTAAAACATGTACCCAACTAAAACTTACGTGAACCTAACCAAGACTGTCAGTCAACTGTCAATGATGAACAGTAATGTTAATTATTCATAAGTGCTGTTGAAATTAGTGCTTTTGATATAGATGCACCATAAACATATTTAAGCGACTTTCGACGGTTGTATGCTTTTTTCTCACGTAAAGAGTAAGTCCAGGGCTTACGTTAAAAATACTAAATGAAGGAAATGTTAAAGATCATTTCCTAATTTATCAATATTACTTGGTAATGAATGCTTAAAACTTTTTATGAAAAAAAATTAGACATTAGATTAAAACGTAATGCGTGTCTACAAAACTTTATTTACTGAATTTGACTTATAATTACAAAAATGTTATTCGCATACCTGAATGCATTTTTTAGTATTGGTTGCCCTAAGATTCTGAATAAAAGTTAACGGTTTGTCAAGTGTTTTTTTGCATGTTCTATTGGATGCATTGTGAGTACTCAAAAAAAATTCGCTACTGGATGAAATGAGAAATATTTTGAAACAACAACAACAAGATGCTTTTTAACAACAAAAACAATATTAAGGATGAATGGCAAAGCAAATCAAATATAACCAGAGTAAATTACTTCTTTGCTTCTCTTCAAAGGCACAAAAATTGTTGAGAAACTCAAAGGTTTAAAAAATTGCTGTTCAAGGCGTACAAGGCTTAATTTAAAATGGAAACAGTTATGAGTAACACTGAATCGGAGGATGCATCGAGTGATGCGATAATTATATCTCATCTATTTAACTCAGCTGAAGCAAATCAAACTTTAACTGATTCCACAAATAACGTCGATACTAAGCATATACCATTGCAACAGGAATGTGATTTGCAGATAGTTTCCAATAGTGCCGATTTGCCTTCAACTTTGTGCGATTCTACAAAACAAAATTTGGTAGTTTCGCTGCAACAAAACTACAATGCGGAAAGTGTTAATTTTTTTGACTCTAATCAGTTTTCTGGTATGGAAAATCTAAATAAAATGCATATTCGCCATGTACACATTCCATACATATTAAATGGTGAGTTGTATCAAATACAAACACAAGATGGAGAAAATGTAACCGTTAAATGTTGCCACTGTCCGCCCGATCGCGTTTATAGAGGCAGCGTGAGATCAACTGGAAATTTTCATATGCATATAAAGGTAAGTTTTATTTATCCATTAAAGCAATAAATCAATGTATGTATGTAGTATGTATGTAGATGTTTATCAATTGAAAGCCTCTCATAGTCCTTTTAATTTTACCTGCATACATACATGCATACATAAGTATGTATGTATGTACCTACCCTACTCTAACGTAGAGGATGTTTCAGTTAATTCAATAGTTTTTGTATTGTTCATTTACAAGCCATGGGCTGAAACGTAGATAAAATTTTCAAGCACATTGTAAAGATGATACGCCAACTAATATATACCAGCAAATTGAAATGCGTTTTTCAATGTGATTAATTTTCTAATTGATCAGCTATAGTCGGCATTACGCCAACGACGACTAATTTTTGTTAGAATTAACTATGTATGTACATACATACATATATATGTATGCATGTTTTTCGATTCGATTAATGTTAATAAATCATCGATGGATAAAAATTAATATTTGGAGATCGTGAGACGCAAATTTCAATTTGGTACGCAAAATACATACATATGTACATGCATATGTATGTATGCATGTATGTATGTACATACGTATGTACATGTGTATTTTCTTATGTACATACATACATGCATATTTAAGTAGCTGCTTATTGATATATACATACATACATACTACATATGTATACATACATACATGCATATGTATGGATTTGGATATTTTTGTAGAGACGTCACCCAGATTTGCTAGAAAAACTGCATAATATGAAAGTTAACGCTTTATTGGAACGGCGTGACCGCTTGTTGCGTAATCGTAAAATCTCCAGTCGAAATAATCGTAATCGTTTAAACAACTCTAATGGCAGTTTAAATGATATATGTTCCTTAAAAAATGAAGAAAACCCAGAACTCACTTCAATTACCTCAACAACGTTGAATCCAGTGACGGAATCAAATGTACTTCATACCCACAAATTAAAGATAAAGACTGTTTTTCAAAGGCATCAAATACAACAGAGAGAAGCTGAAGAAATGCGCAACGTAAGTAATAATTTTGAATGTACATACATACATATGTATGTATGTTTATATTCATATATGGATATACATATATACATATGTACATATGTATGTATATACATATATGTACATATATATAAAAAATTTAAAGTAAAACCGTGGGCGCTTGTTCCGAGGCCGCTAAGCACTTATTTTTCAAATACGAAATTTAAGAACATTAAAATTAAAAAGTTAACAAATTATGCATACACAAATTAGACGGGAGACTATATATTTATATATGTATGGTGAGGGCCGTTTTTGTTTTTAGCAGGGGTTGTCAATAATATCCCTAATAGGTGGTGGCAATTCTTTTAACATATTCCAGAGTCTTAGAAAGTTTTGTAGTTTTAGTTAAATTGAGTTACATATTTTACAAATTATAAAAACGTAGAAAATTAATATTTAATGGGCCGTTACGCTCCTTTAAAACAATGCAAATGACATACACACACATAAGTAGGTGAGAGAAGTAAGTATATGCATACCTTTTATTGATAGTCGACGACTCTGTTTTACCTTAAAATTGAAAATTCGTACAAGATACTATTCATACATTTATGATCTGTATGTAAATTTTTTTTATTAAAATAAATTTTCAGTGGAATAACACAGAGTACGTAGTTATGTCAATGGGCAAAATACAAGATGATAGTGAATCTGCCCAGCCACTAAACTTCAGCTTAAAGCCACAAAACAATTTTGAAATAATAGGCGCATTTTCTTCAAACTCCCCTCACAGTCAACAGAAACAAAAACTGCAAGAAAAGGGAAGCCCACATGTAAGTGTGAAATATTACATTTGAACCAGATAGATATTTATTTATCAACATTTCCGCTTAATGTTTTTCTTTGTTAAGGTTGCAACTGAAAACCAACTTGGAAGTATTACAAACTTAAGCAATCAACCAACAAATTTGTCTAATAGTAATAACGAACGAACCGACTCAATGTGCGAAAACCATTCAAATTTATTAACAACATCGATTTCATGCCCAAGTGCTATCAGTAGTTTTTCAAGTAGCCATCAGTACGAAGTAGGAGCTAGTCGTCTTTATAATTGCTATTCTTTTCAGCCAGAACAAATGGTTTCAGGAGCCGAGTCTGAAGCTATTGATCTGACAACCCATGGCGATTCTGGAATATTTTCCAGCTCAGAGGATACCGATTTTGAAAATAGCAACAATGACGATAGGATAAAGGAAGCAAAGGCTGGTTCGCAGAAGTCGACTACTACTCATGTTACAGTGGCTGATGAATGTGTAAATGACACTGAAAATAACAACATAAACACTGCAAAGTGGCATGAGCTTTTATTGCGGTTCGAAAATTCATTGCATGATATACAACGCGAAATGAATGTACGTAATCAAATTGAATCGAATCGGATGTTTTTGGATATTGCTAAATTTAAATTTTTAAATCCTGGCTTTCAATTTAATTGGTAGAAAAATTTGAAAAACAAAAACATTGCTTTTTATAAGCCAAAATATGATAGTCAATGAAGTACAAATGTGTTTTTTTTTAATAAATTTATTTACATACATACATGTGCATGTATGTAAGTACATACATTAATTGTGAATTTGTTTTTACTAGTGGTGATTGATAAAATTGATTTTCAAAAGTTTAAAGTGAAACTTAACCGTATAAGTGCATACAAACTGGAATATTTTTGAGTTTCAATCGTTTTCAAATCATGAAATTATATAGGCAAGTTCTGAAAATCACATAATTTCAAATCACATGTGCCTTTGAAAGCAGATGTGTGATAGATATCTACTGTTCTGCAAATCACAACTTCTGTGTTTTTTTGCAGAAAACAGAAATAAACAGTTGTTTTCCTTAGTTTGATTGTTTTGAAATTACAGCAGCAAATAAGGCCCCATGGAATTTTCTTAATTTTAGAGTATTTGTTTGAAATAAAATAAACAATTGCATAAAAAATTTATAAATGGAATGAAATAATTTATGACGTTTACCACACAAAAAAGTCGAAAAAATAACAAAGTGATCTGAAAAACTTATTGGCTGGGCTGAACATTTTAAAATCATAAAATGTTATACATAGAACACTTTCCTGTGATATAACAAAGATTTTTATAAAATTTGATTTTCAGAACAGCTTCGTTAGTACCACTTCACTCGTATGTACATACATATGAATTTTATTTACTAAATTTGTTCAATATTCTGTTTTCTTTGTTTGTAAGCAAAAGTCAATAAATAAATACATGTATGTACTATATGTAAGTTGATAAACACTAGCCGAAATATGAACTTGTATCTTTGTTGGTACATTTTTTCCCACCCTCAAACGGAATTTAATTTCTTTTCATGCATTAAATGAAAAGCAAAATATATCATTCTTGTTATAATACTGTTATATTTTAATATTTAAGAGTTGCCAGAATACATTTTTTTATCTGAAGAATATTATTGATTGCACATACATATGTACATAATATGAAGCCATGAATAAGAATTTAAACTTGTTTTGTAACTATAGCAACACATTTATTTAACATTAAATTGGATTTTTTTAACCTATTTTCTTTTATTATTAAAAGGACTAGTTTTTCCATAATGTCCGAAGAATTGCAAAAAGCTGGTTTATTTATAGATGATATTTATAGGTTGAGAGTTCAAGATCCGCGTATAGCTAGCGAAACTAATGATTTGAGAGAAGAATGTTTGGAATATGCTAATAAATTGGAAGAGTTTAAAAAATTGGCAAAAGAATTTCATACTATTATAAACAATTATGGCAAAGACGTGGAAAAGGAAAAACTAAAAGCCATTGCCACACAAAATAAGTTGAAAACAATGGCCAAGCAAAGGCAAGCGGAGCAACAGTTATACCAGGTTATCAATTTTTATTTGTATCTTAATAATTCCATTCTAATAAAATATTTGGCTTTTTATGCTGATTACAGAGCAAAATACAAGAGAAGAACTTAGAATTAGAACGGTTGAAAAGTGAATATCAATATTTGCAGCGTATTGAAACGGAACAACAGGAACTTATCAATAATTTTTTAATGAATCAATAAAAATTTAGAAACAATGTATTTTTAAAGCAAATTCTGAATAAAATCAAACACTTAACATATAATTTCTTTAAGGGACTGGACATTTTTGCGATAACAAGCAAAACTACACAATGGTAAATTTGTTTTCGAGCAATTGTATACTTTAGGATTGCTACAGCCTGCAATACCACATTGCTGCTTTTTAGGTGGCTCTTTAGATGTTTGGGCCGTCAAAGGAAATTCCGTGCCTAATGGCAATTGTATTACACTGCCTTCATATGAATTTTTGTAGCTTATCATTGGTATTGACTCTTTAGAAGCTTTGGGCTTATTACTTGATCTGTATTTACTTTCTTGTTTTTTAAGTAGGCGCTCCATTGTTTTCTTTTTATCCTTTTCGCGCTTTTCATCTGCTTGCTGCTTGCGTTTGAGTATTTTTAAGGCAGCTTTCTGTAATTCTTCAGCTGTCTGTGGTTTCTCTTTCTCTTTGTAACCTGTTGGCAGAGCCACTAAAGTTTCCGAAAATCCTGGTGCCGATTCTGTGTCGTTATTGCGATCATACATGGCTCGTTGACGTGCAGTCATTAATTTTGGATCTTTTATTTTGCGCAACTCCACATCTTCAATTTCTTCCAATTTGCCTGACTCCACAGCTGTTAACCATCGTTCTTCTTCACTAGAAGTGCCACTATCGCGACGTCGTTTACCTTTCTTACTATTGGAAGTAGTTGGGGTTATAGGAGCCTTTGCGTTTGTCACTTCTGCATCGTCCACCTTTTTTGCAGGCTTTTTCGAAGACATCTGTTTTTCTACTAGCATTATGGAAGTATCGTTATTTTGATCTTCTAATATCGTTTGCTGTTCCGCATTTTCTTCCATCGACTCTTCTTCTTCGCCTTCAACATCCACATTTTCATTATCAAAGGACTCTTTGCTTTGATTTATACTTATAGGTTTGTCGTTTCGTGCATCCTCTAAATTTATGTCTTCGTCATTTTGCGACAAATCTACAGTGATTTCCTTAGTCCTGCCTGTGCTGTTCGTTTTGTTTTTAATGACTTTATTGTACTTATGTTTCTTCTTCTGTTTTTCCTTGGAGTGATCTATAGAATACTCAATTAATGCATTTAACATGAAATAATAATTATTTTACCAAACCTTCTTTTTCTCTCCTAGCCATTATTTTATTGCTTTAAGCGAATAATACTCTATTATTTGCAAAATAAATAAATAAATGAAAACAAATCTCAGCTGTTGCTGTTAATCACTGAAAATGGATATCACAAAAACAGCGTGATATTGCCAGCAACAACAACATTACTATAAGGCTGCCAGACATATTTTAATATTAACATTTGAAGATCTTTTTCAATATAGGGTTAAATTTTTTGTTTTTATATCGTTAGTATTTTCACAAAAGGTTTAGAAGTTAGTGCGAAAAGTTCTATTAAATTTTTATTCCTGATTGTGCAATGAAGTCGGATTGTTTATTCATAAAAAAGATTTTATGTTTATTTAACGTATTTTTTTCTAAATTTTTCAAACAAAACAATTTTTTAATAATAAGGCACAGAACAGTAAGAGCATATGTGGATTTTGTTTAATGCAGAGCCAGGCTATAAAGCTGAAATTTTTAATTATGGCTGTTATTTACATTATACTTTAGAATTCCATTGAACAGTTTTTGAATTTATTTTGATATCAACATATTTATTTATTAATATACATATCATTTTTTTCGTATCTAAAAATCGTTAACGATTTTAAACAACTTAAGCGTGTGTATATCATCCTCTTGTAAATTCATTTCTTTGTTAAATTAAAATTTTTGCGAAATATTTTATTAAGAAATATTAAAAATTAGGAGCATCTAATAAATTATAAAATTTTTATTTATATGTTTGCAAGTTATTTTGAAAAGGATGTACCTATAAATTCGTTTGTTGGGGAAAAATATATTTTCACTTTTAATTCCTTTTAAAGATAAGCCATTCATTCAATTGGCACATTTTTGCAGGAAAAATAAATCAGAACTTGCTTTTGTTAAAATATTTAGAATATGTTAATGTATTTTGTTGATTGGCGGTGTTTTTGTATTGAAACCCCCTTTTGGATTACTTTTTTTCTGTTGTAGTTGCTTTCATTAAGCACTATCGCTACCACTGGTACGCCATAGTTAGGGAAGTATAGGCCGAGGTCGTACCACATAATGAGTTACAAATCATGTAGGATTGTTGCGTTTATTCGAACGCAAGCGAGCTAATCCAGTACGTTCTTCTTCTTCATCACTTGTATACTGATGCATTCCACTAGATCCAGCACCCGAGGCGCCAGATGAGGAACCGCCCCCCGACGGATTTCGTACCGATGAGGTAGCTTGCAATAATTCTTGGTCAGGAGCATTACGATTTTCATACAATAACACCTGCAAAGTTTCTTCGTATATACGTGCTTCAGGAAATTCGACTTTAGTATGTTTACGATCTGTGGCATATACAATGGAAGTGCAACAAACTTCAGCCACCTTTTTGCCATGACCATAAAAAGACCAGCAACATATTTCGCTTGGGCCAATTACATCCTTAATAAACAATATGCGTTCATTAAAACGCAGCGAAAGTTTGTCGAAGAGTTCTATATTTTTTAATAGATTGTCGTCAGAGTTGCTGGTATAAGAATATTTATTGTTTTGTCTTTGCACAACTAAAATCACCGCGGGTTTCGATGAAGAACTGATAAGCATTTGTTCTTCTTTTTGTGAAGTTATAAGGGGAATGCGGCAAATAGGTTTGGGCTCTTGATGGGCCAAAAGGGCGCGTTCACACGACATGGCCAACTCAGTAATGCAATAATATTTTGCTTCAGCAAGTAGTTCAGCTATTTCACGATGAGATTCTGGAAGGGGAACAGTTCCATCTCGCAGATAATTAAGAATGGTGCCAAAATGTTGACCGCAGCGATCAATTAAAATCCAACCTTAAGTTAAAAAGAGAAAAAATACAACTAAAATAAAGGATTTAAGCCATATGTTTTAGGGCATACACCTTCTGAATCCGTTAATACTTCCATGCGACCGCTAAACATCGCGCTGAGCATTGTGTCATTGTGTTTAGTCAGCGTTCCAATTGTGGTGTAGTACAAACGTCCGCCAACATTCAGTTTAACATACTGCGAACTATGACCCTTAATTAAAGTCTTTTGATCTCCGGACATTTTTGGAGTGGTCACCAAGACCAAGTCGTCACAAGGACTGGCAGTTAACTGTAATTTACCCTCTATGGCCCGAGTAACGGCCACCAAACAAGTACCGTTACTTGTACTAGGATATACACTCGACGACGTGGAAAGTTCCGACTTAACAACTAATGAATTGCTACAGATTGCTCCCTCTAGTTTCTGCTTTGTTGCATTGGAGCCTTTGCAAACGCTGTCTTGGGCGTCGCTCGTGCTCGTTAAAGTTGCTGGAGTAGCAATTTTGACGTTTTGTTTTATAAATTTGCAGGCAAATAAGCCAAGACCTGTTCTCCAACAATTGGTTTTTGCAATAACTTTTTATTTTGTCTAACTTCCGAGAAGACGCCCTTTTTACTTAATTGAATTATTGACCGCGTCAATGAGTTAGCCTGCCTGTTTCTACCTTAAACATGAATCATCCAACACTCTCACTATTGCAGACTCATGGTAACGATTTTTGCATTCTTCAAAATAATTATTTTATTTAACAGATTTTTGTATTAGTCTTTTTTAGTATATTTTGTGTACGTTTTTTTATTAAAAATTTTTAGGTCTCCTTCAAATGTATATAATGCTTCTTCTTTGCAAATCAAAGTGTTATCAGCAATCATATACTTTTGATAGCACATTTGCAGGGTTCGAAAAACCATGTACATTTTTAATTCTCATTTTGTATTTAATAATCACAATGCTGAGTACTGCCAGCTCTAAGTTTTCAAAACGCGCCAAAATGGTAAAAACGCGTTTTTATTTAAGTGTTTTTTTAACATGCTTACGCGTATTCTGCAAAATTAGGTTTTAAATATTTGCCGAGTCTATGAAATGGCATTCGAACATGTATTTTTATTGTGAGAAAACTCTTTCCTGAAGTTGAAAACAAAAAAAATTAAAAAACGATTAAAACATGTACAAAAAATTTTTTTCGTACCGAAAACCACCGAATTGACAACGCTGAAAACGTTCGCTGATACCAAATATATACATATACATACATACATACATACATTTTTTAAAGCAATATTTCATATGAATAAATTGTAGCCTATAATTTTTGACCATAAATTAAAATATCGCTAATTGCAGTAAATATTGTATGTAAATATATTGTGTTGCAATACAATCAATCATAATATAGCCTACTTAAATGAATTTTAATACTGTATGTTTGGTTTAATTGGGTTAATTTGTTTATTTTTCTGAAACCAACAGAAAGATTTTGGAAAAATTTTTTTAAAAATAATTATAGTAAATAATAATGTTATAAATAAATACATACATGCACATTGGAGTTGTATGTAAGTAAGTTTGTATCTACATGTATACATATGTATGTACATACATACATATATAATTTGTTTAGTCCAGTAGTAAAACTTATGCTTTGGTCCTAATTGCCCACCTATGTATTATACATATGTACATATATACATACATACATACATACATATATGTATACTAAAATATGCATACATGCATCGCCCTACCTTTTAACTAAAAATTTAGGCCGAACTCTTCCATTTTTAAAATTGGTTCACAACTATCGAAGTTATATGATAAGCAGTTATTGGGCAGGTAATTTAGGACGTAGAATTTTCGATTCCGAACCTCTGGGACAACGCAGTAGAGGACGCCCACGGAACCGATGGCGCACACAAGTGGAGAGGGACCTGAACCAACTTGGTGTGCACAATTGGAGAACGCTGGCTAAAGACCGTGCCAGCTGGAAAACTTTGTTGGTTGAGGCCCAGGTTCACCACGGACTGTAGCGCCAAAAGAAGAAGAAGAAGAATTTAGGACGCCCTCCCTCCATATTTAAAAAAAAAAAATAAGGAGACCTTTTCCATATGCAAAAAGAAATTTTAAATCCACAAACAACTAAGTAATTGAATAGTCCACTTTTTGGGGAACTAATTTTCAAAACTATTTTTGCATATTATTTTTAGTGGCCCTTTTCCATATGCAAAAATAGTTTTGAAAATTGGTTCATAAATAGTGAAGTTATGCTCGTTTACTACTAAGTGTAAAGAGTAACATAATTAAAAAAAAAAAAAATGGGCGTAAAAGTAGGCGTGATTCAAAAATCTAGCTTATAATGCATTCGAGAGTCCGATTTAAATGTTGTGAAAATTTCAGAAAGATCAGTCCAGCGGTCTGCTCTCCTATAAGGTACAAAAAAAACAAACAAATAAACAAACAAATACACAAAAACACATATTCTACTTTATATATATAAATGCATATATACATATACATATATTTATTTATTGGTTGCTGATTAAGCTTCTTATTTAAATGCCTTTTAATAATAATAGGTGGGTTTCTTTATTCTATTTTGGGATACCGGAGATAAAAATATGCAAATGGGAGCGAACTGGTAGAACAATATGACATTTGTATTACTGTTTGTATTAACAACTGTTTAAATCATTTATCTCCTTCTACCATAACCGTTGCCCTCATGACACTCTGGTATTAACGAACATACTTTTCCTCATCTAAAATACTAAAATGCGCAAGTGTCAGAAAATTCAAAACAGCAATTTTAATAGTGGCGTTCAAAAGGTTTCTATGAATTGAATATCACAAATTTATAAAATAGTTTGCTTGTGCTGTAGAAAGCTTGTCATAATACGGCTTTTTGAGTTTTTGGTGACGAAATGTGTATACATACGCGTATATATGTACATATACAGGTTTTTTTTTATTAATTTTAAATATTTTTTATTCAAGTCTCTTAAATAATAATTAACCTACATTCTTAATACATACATAAACAGGTAGATTTGTAATTCAATTAAACTAGTTCTACTTTAACAGCTCCGTACCTTAAAATAAACATAAATGATAAATGTCCCATAAAAAGTGTTATTAATTTTTTTATTATATTTTATAATTATATCTGACTGGCATTGAAACAAGTTCAGAATTTTATTTGCACTCATAAATATTTACAAATTTGTAGGGAGTTTTGTTCTATATTATTTGTGGAAACTTAAATTTAAGAAACAAAAACCCAACTCTAGCGACAAAAAAGTATTTTATTATAATGAATATACTAATGATATAATTTAAAACATATGTATGTACATAGTAATATTATTGCTCACTTTGAAAACAAAATAAAGCGCAAGCCTTTTAAAAACATATTTGACAATCTGACAAGATCAAAGTGGAATCACCAAAAGAGAGTTCCCTGAGCTGTCAAGATCACCTGTTACTGATTAGCTTGAACTTTCGTGAATAAAAAATTAATTGGTTGAATATATGTATGTATGTGTATGAGACTACGAAATATATTATTTGAATTTAACGTTTTGTAAATCACAAAAACGACAAAAGGAATAGTTGATTATAGGAAGTTTATTTTATACAGCCATGGCTTCTCAGTCTAGGTTGAAATGCGCTGATGACAGGGCACTAAGGGTAGAATAAAATTTAAATTTCTATGATTCACATTTATAACCGAGTATTGTATCCATTCAAAATGGCCAACTTATGATAACTGACAGTTTTTTGCTACGCTTACGTGAATAATTAACGGTAATTAATGCATTATGATTTTTTGTTGTTGTACACATACATACATACATATGTATATAGTGTTGTAATTTTGCTTTAGCGCAGCCATCTTGCAGACATAAATGCACCTTCGTAACCATTACATTTTACAGAGTTGACAAAATATCTCTTTCATTTTCCCTTTTTATGAAGATTTTAAAAGATTTTCTAGTCATTCAATTCAACAAAAATTTCTTCAAACACACAGCAAATGAATGTAATGCGCTATTTAGTAAAATTTAATTTTTAATGGTACATATTTACCGTTTACAGTTGCTGGTCCGTTTATTCACTCATACAGTACAATCGCTAATAAACTTGCTTTAAAATTACAATTTAATATATATTTAATAATACATACATACATATGTATTTAATAAATTTAAAATAATTTTTGCATTTTCTCTTTGTTAACAATAAACGTTGACATAAAATGAAGTTTTACAAAACGCTTAATCCTAATATCATTGACATTGACAGGGTCAATATACTTCCAACAACAGTAAATTCTGGAACGTGTTTTTTTTTTTTTTTGTTTAATCTTAAATTTATGAAAAAGAACGATTTATAATGTTCATTCAGTAAAAGGTAGTTATTGAAAACAATGAGTTTATTAATAAGCTTGTTCTGACATTGATATTTTGAAGATCCCTCAATTAAGACTTTTTGAATGTTTAAGATAGTTTTTTATACACGCAAAAAAAACATAACGTAACGGGTTGTTTAACACAAACTGTGTTCGATATTTCCATACATACATACATACATATATGCATACATATGCAAATAGTTTGAATAAATTCCTTCCAATAACCGTCATTTACGTAAAGAAATATTTTTCGTAGTTTGGGAGTATCCTTCAATTTAAGGGAACTACATTTGTGCTGTAGTAGTCTAGAATTTAAAATTTGGCTATATGAGTAAATTCAGATCTCTGTATGTCATAGCGCTTTTAAATCTTCCTAATACTCGTATTATAATTGATTTTCTTTAAATGTAGTACTTTATTCTAAGCACTAGCTTTTTAAATATAGTTTTAAGCTTAAATTTATAACAGCCATATACATACATAGATAGAAAAGTTTTAGGTCTTTTAAGTGGCTTATTGATCAAATTTTTCCTGAAAAGAGAAATAAAAAATTTTAATGTTGGGATATTGGTCTAAAAAACATTACTAATAAGAAAATACAATATTAAAACTATAAATAATGGTATAATATCAATGTAAAAACAAGAAGTTTTTACCTTCAAAATTTCGTAGTTCCATGAGAGAAATAAAAAAATTATGTTGTATTAATATAATATGCAAATGGGGACTATTTTGAAGGCGACATAGAGGAAATTGATGAATAATTACATATTTTTGGGAAAAGCCCTATTTTGCCAACAGAAAAACACGTACGAGGTTATTTTGTTTTTCTAAAATGTTCGTGTTAAAACTATTGCTTGTCTGCTTTTTCTAGACTATTATTAAATACGCATTTCGTTTGTATTAATACTTTCATTGCTTTAGAATTTTTTTTACTGAACGGTTTTTGTGTTCAGGAAAAATTCTTTGATATATAAAAAAAAATTTATTTGATTTTTATTCGAACTTTTTTAAACACAATTTTATTCTCTGTGTAGACTTGCAAATAAAATGTTTAAAATATCATACCTTTTACACACATCCTTAAGCCATAAAACAGGTACTTACTTTCAATGTCAATTATATTGACAACTTCAGCAATTGGGTATTCAACAAATAAAGCAACCACAAATCCTATTAAGCTCGAAGTAACGTACAGAAATAAGCCGACCATATGCTAAGGAATAATAAAAAATGTGAAAAAATCCATTAATTTCACACAAATAATTGGCTTTCTTTTCAATTACCAATAAACAAAAACTGTGATTGAGCGGCTCTTTTAAGTAGACACCGACGTTTAACAAAACTACTATCTGCCACAAATAGACTTGAAATGATATGCGGGCCAAGAACCGGAAAAGCGGCATTTCAAGAAAACCTAAAAGACGAAATTGAATTTTACATTGGTATAGAAAGTCAAAATTCCATTCCTAAACTTACCGCCTCCCACACACATGCCTCTTAATATAACTATGATTGCCACAATTGCGAGACCCACATGTCGATGCAAAAGACCATAAGCTGATGTCCAAATGGTTGTCTCTTTGTGCGCGATAATTGTTGTGCCCAAATAGAGAATACCGAGTACGCACAGCCATCCAATATAGTGGGAGTGCTGTAGAATTTTTCCTAGTTGTTTCTTGTTTTCAGGTTTCTTTCTCAAGTAACTCATGTAAATGAGACCACAAACGATACCCAAAAGAAACGAATGTATATTCGTGTATGAAGAGAAGTACAAGTGCCGGCTACTTGTGATATTAGTAAAGTAAAAATATCTGTAGGATCTAAAAAATCAAAAGCGAAAACTTATTGTTTTTATTCTAATAGTTGCATAGTTATACAAATTTGCTAATTGACGAGAAGTTCATTAGATAACTAAATAAATCACAGTTAAATCAATTTGAGCCATATTAATAACTTTGATTCAATAGCTTTCTACGTTAAGTCAACATGTTTTATAATGAATTCCAAATACATTAATTTAAGCAGTGAAACTGCTAAATAATCAAGCAACTGAGTTCTTTGAATTGCTTTAAAGCTATACAATCTAAATAAACTAAATACATATGTATATAGCTAATTCTTATGTGTTTTCCAGCTGTCTATATACCGCCATGTCGCAGATGCTAAGAAAAGTGTAACCTAGAAAAAAACTACTACGTTTTTTGAAAACAAATATTAGAATGATTTTCTTTTGGTTCTCATTGAATATAAAGTTGAATGCTTGAATATATTTTTCAAAGGTTTTTTAATTTAATTTTAAAACAACTAGATTTTATTTTGAATTAAATATAAATAAATAAAAATAACCTTACGAGTACTACTTAATAGTGCATTTACACCAGAGCAAATTCTAGTTAATACCAGAATTTTTTATAAGATTTCCTATACAAAACGAAGTCTACGTCATAAATGCATTTTGGATGCAACTGGACTAAAAAATAGAGCACTTTAAAAAATAAAACTTGACAGTTTGACAGAAAAATTAAATATATTTATAAAAAAACAAGCGAAATGAATGCAAATTTAAATAAAAGTTCTCAAGTTACACACACGAAAATAACTGTGCTTTTTTAGTCAGCTGTTTTAGTTATGATATAAAATCTTGATAATTGTCAAAAACAGCGGTGTAAACGATATATATGTATATGTACGAGTACATATGTATGTACATTTTAATAGAAATCCATTTATTTTATATAAATCTCAGGCAAAAGATCGATTTCTAGCAACAGTGTAGCTTGGGAAGAGTTAAGTTTTCACACTAAGAATATTTAAAAAAGTCTGATTGTATAATGAGAGAATTTTTACTTTCTTTTAGCTGATAAGGTTATCAAGTTCCAGTTTACAGCGAGGTCACACCATGGAAACCATTCAAATAAAAAATTAAATTACTAATAAATGTAAGCAATATTAAACTTATTGTGGCCGATAAACAAAGGGGCTAAACAAGAAGAATTAAAAAAAAATCATAATAATCATGCAACGGTTGCTCCAATGTTAATAACATTACCGATGATGTTGCTAACATACCAGTAAAAGTACGACTAACATTTTTGCCAAACAGACACAAATACAATAACTGAAATCTGAGTCATACTTACTCCGGTCGCAACATGAATACTGATTCCAATTTAAGAAAATAGTTTAAGCCAAAATTAATGGCGGCTGCAAAAACTGCTACGCCAGCCAAAATAAAAGCTCTCCACTCTGGATACCTGTAAATTTAAAATGAAATGATTGAAAACCATACAACGACAATAGGAATAGGATAAATTAAGCGTTTTAAATAAGTTCATCGGTTATATACTTACTTTGAAGTTATAATTAAAATAATTAAAAACAAGCCATAAAGTTGAAAATCAGCTGCAATATACCAGGTATGCATCAGACACTTAAAATAGAATTTGAAATAAAAATATTAAGCAAGAAATTTAAATAGTTGGCCAGTTTTGTAGAGTTTTAACATAAGACCAGACTTTGCACGGCTTAACACTTAAAACCATTTTGACTTCAGTTTTATTTATTACTAACCGAAACTAGTAGAACTCCGTTTGGGATTTGGTGGCTTAATCGCATTCAGATCTTATGATATTATTAATAGAATCATAGAAACTTGAATTTTAGCATTTTTAATTTTATTTCTTATGGCTATATTTCCTAAGATGGGTAGAATTTGTTTTCTTGTCATCGGCACCAAGTGCAAAACAAACTTATTGGAAAAACCTATTTCTAGTATTTCAAAATCGTAAAAATAAGATCGTCTTAGGCTATACTAACTCATAAAATACCCATTGCTTTATATGCTTCACTAGTACACCCTTTGCCGTTTTGTGTGAGCGCCTGAAACCATTCGTGAACAGTCTGATAGGTCCTTATCAGTGTGGTTTCAGGCCGGGGAAGTCCACCATCGACCAAATTTTCACACTACGGCAGATCCTGGAAAAGACCCAAGAGAAGCAAATCGACACCCACCACCTATTCGTCGATTTTAAGGCCGCATATGACAGTATGTATAGGGACGAGCTATACGAAGCCATGTCTAGTTTTGACATTCCTACTAAACTCGTCAGGCTGTGTAGGATGACGATGGAGAACTCTCGCTGCTCCATCAAGGTCGGTAACGAATTCACCGAGACCTTCAATGTCAGAAGGGGATTTAGACAAGGCGACGCACTGTCATGTGACTTTTTTAACATAATGCTTGAGAAGATCGTGCAAAACTCACACGCCAACAACAGAGGCACGATCTTCCAAAAGTCCGTACAACTGCTAGCATACGCTGACGACACTGACGTGATTGGTCGAACACAGCGAGCCGTCAATGAAGCGTTTGCTGGTATTTCAACGGAGGCGGCCAAAATGGGTCTAGCGGTGAACGAGGGCAAAACGAAGTATATGCTGTCATCAAAAAAGGACGCGCAACACCGACGACTGGGCCAGAACATCACCATAGGCAGCTATAACTTCGAGGTAGTGAAGGACTTCGTCTACCTTGGCTCCCAAGTCAACAGTATAAACAACATCAGTACCGAGATCAAACGCAGAATAACTCTTGCCAATCGCTGTTTCTTTGGGCTCAAGAGGCAATTGAGTAGTAAGGCCCTTTTCCGAAAAACCAAGCTGACACTATATACCACCTTGATAATCCCTGTACTTCTCTATGGCGCGGAAGCATGAACGGTGTCGATGAGGAAGTCCTTGGTATTTTCGAGAGAAAAGTTCTGCGTTCAATTTTCTGCCCTGTTTGCGTTGATGGTTTCTGGAGAAGAAGATTCAATCATGAACTGTACGGGTTGTACAGCGACATGAGCCTAACCAGGCGCCCACGGATCCAACGGCTAAGATGGTTGGGCCATGTAGAGCGCATGGAGAATACTGCTCCGACCCGTAGAATCTTCGATTCCGAACCTGTGGGACAACGCAGTAGAGGACGCCCACGGAACCGATGGCGCACACAAGTGGAGAGGGACCTCAACCAACATGGTGTGCAAAATTGGAGAACGCTGGCTAAAGACCGTGCCAGCTGGAAAACTTTGTTGGTTGAGGCGCAGGTTCACCACGGACTGTAGCGCCAAAAGAAGAAGAAGAACAACAAGAAGTACACCCTTACCTTAAAACTATTCTGTTTTAAAAATTAACTTACCGAGTTTTTAATGAAAAAATTATTAATCATGAAAACATTTAGGAGCCAAGATTCGCGGCAAGCCAAACAATTTCCATCCATTATACCTCTACCCAACGAATGCTCGGCGTTATACCCTGTTATATTCGCCGTAAACATTATAACAAATAATAACGAAGGCAAATACCTGAAAGCAAAAAATATTCATAAATGTTATTTTGTTCAAGCTACTGGAGTAATTTATGAGAAATACAAAGTATATTTTTTAAAACCCTAAAAGAATTCAACCCATTTCATTTTGCAGGCTTTCAAAATGGGAATTCGAATTCCTGTACGAGTATTTGCGTCTAAAAGGTGTAACCTTTTGCCAGTCCAGTGCTGTCAACCTATAAACGTAAATACACCTTGACCCATTCTACAGCTAATTTTAAACTTACCGTAAATATCGGGAGAAAAATAGTCTAACAAAAACATTCACACAGTCGAAAAGCGTAGATTTGGGCGTTATATATTGAGATTTTTCAAATTTTACATACAGCAACAGACCGCTTAGAACGAAAAACAATTCTAACCATATCAAGGAATGTATTAGCATTAGGGGCACCACTTGATGCCAGAAGTCTTCAATAAATTCGGTATTTTGACTCTGAAAAAATTGCAACAAAAATGCGTGTTCGAAGACAATAAGAAGACAGAGAATTGAACGAAATCCATCTAAAAATCTCAAATCCATGCCAATGTCGCTTTTATTTGCCACCACCAAACGTTTATAGTTGCGATAAAGAGAAAACGCCGTTAGGAATCTAGTGACTGGAATAATTAATAAACATTTGAAATATTAATCGATGCGGGCAATTGTTATTGTAGGGAGTTTGATAAGCCAGCAGCTTTTAGAATTGTGTAGTGCAGTCTTTTCTAGTGCAATACTGCTGTCCATTGCAGCCCTCGGATTTTGAGCAAGTTTTGGCATCTGTGTTTGGCTATTGTCAGAGGACACAAAAATCCCTCTTGCTCTCCTCGAGTTCTGTATTGATATATTCTTTGCTTCAGATATCAAACTCATTGAAATTGGTTCAACCGTAATACTCAAAATAAAACGGTCGTACAGTCCAAAATTGTACCGATATGGTTTCTTTTATACTCAAAATATGTACGTATGTATTTCTTGGTTAAGTAGCGGCTTACGGAAGTTTCACTTTGGACCACAATAAGTATTTCCAGCCTTCAGCCTTTAATAAAATGTTGAACATGTTGCACAGAACATTGAAAGTTTATGAGTAGACTTAACAACTCTGGGAACTTCTAAATTGTATGGACGATTTTCAGCCTGAGCTTTAAAATGTAGCGCACGTTTTTTTTTTCAAAAAGTTACCGGCTTATCTAATTGCCCTCGTTTATCAAAGAATTCAATTACCTTTGCCACTGTGCTTGACTTCATAATAGTTGCTATTTTTATCCGTCGTTGATGACTGAGATTTTAGTTTGGCATCGTAAATGCTTGATAATATGTTGATTAAAACGAATAATATGATTAGAAGTATGGAATAATTGAAGGAAGTATCTACATAAAAAAGAATAAATAAATATAAAAAACAAATTATTTTGTGAAAGAAATTAATTAAAAAAACAAATCAATAAACTTTGTCTAAAAAATTATTGTACGTTTATTCAGTAAATATTTTGTTTAATTCAGTAAAAAGATCTTAGCCTTGAAGTTTGTTTTTAGAAGTAAAGGGTGGTTAAATTGTATGGGCCGATGTTGAATGTGAACCACACCTAAACGCCAAGTTTTTTTCCGAATTTTATTTGACATTTCTCTATTTCAGACTTACTCAATTTGAACCATGGAGAGATACACAATCCAACAACGTGTTAAAGTTATCCAGACTTATTATGAAAATGGGAGTTCAAATCAAAATGCATATCGTGCACTTCGTAATTTTTTTGGTCAATTTCATCGTCCAAATGTGCGTACAATCGCAAAAACCGTGGAAAATTTCGAGCAAACCGGGTCTGTAGAAGATGTGAGAACACCAGTGCATGCTCGTACAGCTCGTACTGCAGAAAATATTGCTGCTGTTCGCGATAGTGTGGCTGAAGAGCCGTCCACCTCAACTCGTCGTCGTTCCCAACAATTGCGCCTCTCACGCTCGTCGTTGATGAACATTATGCATAAAGACTTGCATTTACACGCTTACAAGGTGCAATTGGCTCAAGAACTAAAGCCTCTTGACCATTCCAAACGTCGTGAATGGGCAGAATGGTGGCAAGAAATGGCAACAGTGGATGATCAATTTTCGAAGAAAATCATCTTCAGTGATGAGGCACATTTTCACCTCAGTGGATTCGTCAATAAACAGAATTGCCGCATTTGGGCGAATGAGAATCCAAGAGTGATTGTCGAAAAACCAATGAACCCACAAAGAGTGACTGTTTGGTGCGGTTTATGGGCTGGCGGCATCATCGGGCCGTATTTTTTCCAAAATGAGGCCGGTCAGGCAGTTACTGTGAATGGTGTTCGCTATCGTGAGATGATAACGAACTTTTTATGGCCCGAATTGGAAGATATGGATGTGGACGATATGTGGTTTCAGCAGGACGGTGCCACTTGCCACACAGCTAACGAAACAATGGCTCTTTTGCGCTCAAAATGGCCGTATTATCTCACGTAATGGCGATGTCAATTGGCCGCCAAGATCAATCATGTGATTTGACACCGTTAGACTTTTTTCTTTGGGGTTATTTGAAAGAAAAGGTGTACGTCGATAAGCCAGCAACAATTCAAGACCTAAAGGATCAGATAATTCGGCACATTAACGGCATAGAACCTCCATTATGCCTCAGCGTCATCGAAAATTTGGACCATCGGATGGAGGTGTGCCGCCGAGGTCGCGGCGCCCATTTGGCCGATATTTTGTTCCATACATAATTGAGTAATACCAATACATCATAATAAAATAAAATTACAATAATTTCCTAAATAGTTTGTGTTTTATTCAAAATCAACATCGGCCCTTGAAATTTAACCACCCTTTATATTGCAAAATTGTGAATTTATGAACAGGTCCGTATTCTATTAACGGATTAAGGGAAAACCATTGAACAGAAAAAAATCGCTTGGAAAAGCCGCATAAAGTGCAAAACAAGCGCCGTAACTCAGGTTTTTTTTTAAGAACCTTGGACTCCTACTCGCTCAAGCAGTCGTAAGAGGACGGTTTTTTAATAATAATAAAATGTGTAAAACATTGTTATTTGTTTCATTCATTAATGAATTTTTGTATCATTTGGAACTTTTTATCTACTCACAAATCATTTTCGAGTTTACTTAAAAAATTAAAATAAATATCAACCACAATCATTGAAAATAGCCATACATACATACATACATACACAAGTAAATTCATAGAATTATGTTTGAAAAACATGCGGCCGCCAATAAAGCAGCCTTTGCGCCAACCTTTTCAGCTGTTACGTTAACGTCAATCTAAAAAAGTTACGGCTAACGTACGACATATTGTACGAAAGCCGACCTTCACCCTAAGCCAAAGTTTAATACAAAACAATTCTTGTTTTTCTGCGCAACACATTCCGAAACACACATAGTGTTTTTTTGGAAGTATGAAATATAAAAAATAGAATCGAACACAAACATTTTTGGGAGCAAAATTTATTTGAATTTTTATCAGATATGAAAACGCCCTTAATTTTCAATCAAGTGCTTTGATGTCAAACCATGTAATTAGTTTGCTGGCGGTTTTGAAAATATAACATATTACAATTCGAACCACCCGACGACGACTACAAATGTATATACATATGTATGTATTTTAATAGTTTGTCTCCCCGGGCAAAATGGGTTTCTAGAAAAAATATGTAATGTGCTATTCATTCAAAAATACTTACCTTTTTCCCAGTTTTCCTGACCATCAACACAAAAATTAATAAATGTTTTTGTGCTCAAATTATAATTCTCCATATATTCACTATTTATACGTTGGTGGATTTCTTGCTGGTGATTACGACGCATAGCACGATCTAATGTGGTATTGTAAAACTTCTGAAACATGTGCGTGTGCTTGAGGAAGTAAAAAATTTCGAAAACTTTAAAACTGAGTACAAAATGTGGGCTTTTCACTCAATGCGGCGCTCACCTCATTTTCCAGTAAACCAGCGGCAATAGCTGTGGAAGGTCCATTATCTTCCCACATCGACTTACACCTTTCCACACACAGACCTCTGAATACAACATCGTGGCGAAAATTAAACTTATCAGCGTTCATCGATTCTATTTGCTGCCAGACTGCAGAGTCATTGTCCGGTTGCAGTTCTACCAGTGTCATGCAATATATTGCCTTGTTATCACTCATACAGTCATGGAAATTGTCAAATTTGTATAGAGCTGGCATTCGTTTGTATTCGCTTACTGTAGAGGAACGAGAGTCGTACTTTAATTTTGTAAAATTTTGATAACATCGAGTTTTAGTGTACTTACGATTTATTTGACCTTTACATGGGGTTAAGTAAGTGCAAATTATATACAGACTTATAAAAACCGGAAGCGCTTTTTTCGAAGACATGGTTGGGCATAAAGCTTTCTAAAATTATGCATAATATTAATTACTACATATAAATGTTTTTAAATAGGTGTTCGAGTATTTATGATTGTGCGATAATATTGTTATCGTTAAACATCCTACACACAGAATTAAATCTTGCTAAAATGAAATGAACATTTTTATGTTAAAGTAAAATGCTTTTGTAAAATTGCAAGCAACTACTGTGTTGCCTTTGAGACTTGTTCGATATCATTCCAAGTTAAAATTCTTATTAAAATGAAAGCAACAGGATTTTCAAGTGCAACTAAAAATTTAATGCGCTCTCGGGAATGATGGCATGGAAAACTATAACAAAGTCTTGATGCATAAATCTCACACGATGACTCAAGAGAAATTCTATATGAAAATAATATTGTGATAGTACATTTACCAAAAAAATATGCACTGGTATTATTTTCAAATCATTATGTTACAGAACATATCGGTACGCACATGTAGTGCGTATCATATATGATTGAGGAAAAATTACCTATAGGCCAATATGTGATGTTCAATTTTCTGCACAAATTGCTAAAAATGATTACATACTATCTAATGTATTGTTGTTTAGTTTAAAGTTTTTTAATAAATTCTTGACATAGAGTTATGGACGAAATAAGAAGGTCCAGCATAAATTATTTGGAAAGGCTTAGTCATCGTGACAATCCATTAGCAAGAAGAATAAGAAGGCGCCTTAAAAGGCTGCATATTCTGGATTTGCCATTTCATATAATAAAGTATTGAACTTAATGATGCTGTACTCAGTGGAGTATAACAGCTATTGCTATGTTGCTTATCTTACCAAATTTACTCATTGGCGATAAATGGAGAGATTGTAGATAAAGAAATTTTATTAACAAAAATATTTACAAATTATTCCAGCCCTATTTAATAAAAATTATCCTATTTTTTCTGTAACCACTTCAGGGACTTAAAGCAATCATAAATCAACAGGACTTGTCCTCAGCACTTTCAGGAGATTATTTTATTATTCACACCATCACGCAATTTTAAAGCAATTTTTTTTTTTTAGCAAATTGTTATTAAGAAACAAAATCTGCTCATTACAATTGTAATCAGTAATTTGAAACACTCAATGGAATGAAACTTTTGTGAGCAAATTCTTCTCGATTTTGAAAAGTATGAGTTGTATTGGCATTTGAAAGAAAACTTAATCGCGTGACTTTGCGAAACTTTTTGTTTATCGAATGCATGTTTCATCTTCTGAAAAGGATTTCTTCTGTCATGTAGTCGTATTCCAAATTGTGGACTTCGTTATAGATCAATTAACTATTTAAAAGTTAAATAAGTTTAAATCAAAAACGACAAATCACAGCTTTTGTGTTCCAAATACCAGGTATGATCCCATTAATGCAATTGCATTATTTCACTAAACTCTGAGTATCAGAAGTTGAGAAAAGGATACGGCCATCATTTAGCTTACGCAACTTTTCTTTACTTCGATACAAAGCTTTTGGGTTATTCTTCTGTTATTTAAAGTTTTATTAGTTAAAACATTATATTGTGCAGTTTATACACAAGGAAAGATATTCATTCGTATGTTGCCAAAAAGTGTATTAAAAATTGGATTTTACGCTGCGAGTTAGAGAAATTTGTGAAACTCAGCTATAACTACAAACAACAAATTCTTATAGTCGCTTTATGTAATCTTTATCACTTTTTAAAATATCTTTACAAAAAAAAATGTCTGACTTGAGAACAAATGAGGTGAAAATTAACCGATCAATAACAATTCCGTTTTTCATACCTACTTAAATATAAGTGCAGAGTTTTAACCAACCGTTTGAGTAGCCGAAAATATTTGCGTTTAATTTCAGATTAGTGTAAACTACTGTCCTTTTGTGTTTTCTTTAACAAATCACTTGTTTACTTTCTATTGTTTTCCTTGATTAAACTCAACTTAATATTAATAATCAACTTACAAGTTCTGTTAATTTTTGTAGATAAGTTGTGAGCGTATAGAATTGAACTGAAACAAATATATTAGAAGTAAATTAAGAAACTAAAAAGCTTTGCTTTTTCTGCCTTAATGTGTTTTTTAAGAACTTATAATCTTACACTTGATCTAGAGATACTTTAATGTTTATTAATATATGTACATATATGCACGTGTGTATTTATTGAACGAAAATACATACGGCTTATGGAATCATACACATGTATATTTCTTTATAAGCCACCATTAATTAAATGTACTTGTTTTCTTTGCTTTAATTGGAAATTATGGCACTGAAAGAAATTGTAAAACAATTATTCGTCAATTATAGTCTAAAGAATCTAAATGATTTTTAATTGGATAATTTCTATTTGCAGTAAACCAACAATAACATTTTTCTAAATATTTTCTAAACCACCAGTACGTTTTCTATAGAAGAATAAAGCTTCCGCTAATCCTACTTAATTTACCAGTCGTCGTAGTCACATAAACCTGCCGTGAAAGCGGTTTTCATGTATAAATTTAAATAAAGCCAACTGTGTGTTAGTTATCATAGCACTATGCGAGCTTTCATTGATTACTAGCTAGTAATCCGCTAGGCTAGCGGATTATTCGCTTAGACTTGTATCCTAAGTCGCACGATTTCGGCGGCCTGTTTAAATCGCGTACGCACGAGATGTCCGCTCATACAAAATGCCCAATATGACAAGAGCTGTGTGCCATGCGGCAGAGTTTTTTTAAAACTTCACTCCGTTGGTGTTCAGATCGTTCATTTTAGGCCAAAAGAAGTTGGTAACCATTTTCTTGTGAGTGACGCGAAGTCAGCTCCCTTGGATTCTGCTGGGATGATATTTTCGTTTCATCATTGTACGGACCAGTGGACCCAAATTTATGTACCAAACTTTAAACAAACCATTCATCATTGAACAAGAAACCCGATGTCATGAATACGTTTTATACAAGTTGCTATTGAGAGAACCTGTATATGGGAAAATTCAAAAGAAAACGTTAAAACACAATAAAAAATTATTATTTTTTTAATTAACTCCACTTAAAATGGTTTTTCTGCGCTTAATTTCAATCTTATGAGCTTTGAGAGAAGCAAAATTTAAAACAAAATATGTGTGTACGGAAGCACACACTTACAATCATGCCGATTAACATTAACATTTTCAATGGTTTCATTACTTGCACTGTATTTAAATGAGAGAATTATATAATCTAAAATGTTGTTTAGTTTTAATCAGTACTGAGTATAAAGGTTAAATTTCAAATAGAAATTAAAAGCACTACATTAGCATATACAGTGGCGAGCAGGAATGGGTGCGTAATAAAACGTATAGAAAAATTGGTTACAGGTTTTTGTATCAACTATCCAATAATAAAAAATTGGAGTGTGAAGAGGACATACATTTCATGCACATATAAAATAACTCTTAAGTTATTGGCAGTTTTATGATAAAAGGCAAATTTTTCATTATTGAATCCTGTAACTTCATTTAATCCGGCTCAGCAAAAAGTGGATAAATAGCGACGAATTTAAGAGCCGTTATTTGATTTTTTTGTAGAAATTATGAAAGTAACAAATCCGTTTATGACATATTTTGAAATTTCTCATAAAGTTTTTGCAAAGTTTTCGCAAAATTTCTTTTCTCATTATTTGATTGAATTATTGAAATAAAAATAAATAAAATAAATATTTAAAATTTTTGTGCGTTCTGGTTCACCGCTGTTCTTGAATAAGCAGTCCTTTCCTTTTTGAAAACTCGTGCAATAAAATAGTTAAAATAAAACATACAAATGTAAGTTTTTTGGTTTCACCGGCCTAAAGAAATCGGTATCAAAAACTCTAAAAGAATACAACTTCCATTTGTTTCATTCAATGTTTTGTTAAAACATACGTTGTCAAAATTGTTTCATGGCGTGGATATCGTACCGACTTTAATTGTTTACGAGAATATGTGCTGACAGCTGGTATATGTAAAGACTTTGTTGGCATTCTCAAGTTGCAAGTAACATTTTTTATACGATTACCGATGCAGTCTTGAGTCACTAAAATTTCATATTGCCTTTTATGACGAAAAGAGGGAGGTAAGAGAAATGGAACTTTTTTCAAATGGTTTGACAAGCATTATCCACTAGAAACCTGCTTTTGTTTTACTGATGTAATTTGCTCTAGCACTGCCACCTTGTAGATGTAAATGCACCTTGCATAGTAGAAACTTTGCATTTGGAAGGACGAAGAGACAATTATCCATCCGGTTTTGTAAAAAATGTGAAAAATTCTGGAGAATGTGATTTGCAATTTTTCCTACATCTGTTGCAGTTCAATTGCTTAACATTCGTCATTGTGAAACAGATGCTTAAGTGCGACTTTTTTCACATTTAAGTAAAAATTCCACAAATATCAATTACTTCCTTTTTAGGAAATTTAATTTTTAATTTAAATTCCATTAAATTTGATTCATTCTTTTAAGCTTTTATATTACAACTCTGTTAGCATTCATCATAAGAAGTCGTTGAATAACAGCAAATAGGCTTTGTGGCTAATTGTTAAAAGAACAATTACGTTTTACATGCCTTTGACCAATGTAAACATCAGTTGTAAGGTAGCTCCTGTTATGCCTAGTTAGAATTGGAGTGTGTGCAATCGTCTCCAGAACGTTCTTCCAGTTCTTACAGTGTTTTAAACTAGTGGATTATTTTTATTTAAGAATTTTCGTTGATTTTTAATAACTTTGACAAGTGACAAGTAATCGTACAGCAAAAATTTCGCCTGTGCCAATTACTTAGAAGAGGAGCTCAGACTTTGGAAGACACAAATTGACTTATGGGACTAAGTCCCATAAGAACTCCTATAAATTATAATGACCGGATGAAAATCTAACCAGCCCTTAAGTGGCTGCTATGGCGAAAGTCTTGTTACGTTTAAAATCTGCACTTTTACTTGAACCCACTTACGAAGTTCCCACTTTCACTTTCAAACATTTTGACACCAGATATTAACAAAAACCAATATGGCAATTGCGGCTGCTTTTATATCCTTTACGGATTTGTTGCGTTGCTTCTTCTTCTTCTTCTTCTTTTGGCGCTACAGTCCGTGGTGAACCTGGGCCTCAACCAACAAAGTTATTCTTTGTTGTTGTGTCGTAACTAGTGTGTTTTTACACGGTAGGGAAGTTACCCCCACGCACAACCCCCGAAACCTGGAGGACCGGGTCCTGGTTTAGACCCCTGGACAGAGGGGATTCGCTGCACACTTTGGTTCACCTCTAAGCGGGTGCTGTAGGGGCTATCCAGGGGCGCCACGGGGAGGCAGTATGTCAGCTTGACCAGTCCATTTTCAGGGATCGCTGCTGGCTTCTCGCCAGGTTGAGAGCAATCAACAACTTTGCCCTGAGTGCACTGGCCCATTCCCCCGTTGCGTTGCTTGCAATCGGTAATTTAATTTTTTAACCGGTCTTTTAAATTTGTTAAATTTTCTCCAGCGTGAAACACGTGTTACATTGATATTTGGAGAGTAGTCACAGATTTCGGTGCTCGCTATATTTCAAGTTGCTAAGCAGCTGCTAAAAAATTATTTATTTACTTGCTTATTTTAAACATTACATACCTATATATGTATGTATATGTATGTATGTATTTTACATAAATATCTAAAAATAAACAATACCGGATAAATATAACGATTATGCACAACTTAAATGAACATTTAAATTGAAGAAAAATTATATTTTTTTCATTAATTAATAAGCAATTCTTTTCATAACGCTTGTGTTTTAAAAGCTTCCCATTTCAAAGCTACTTTACCAAAATGTATTTACGTCTACAAGCTGGCAGGTTCAGAGTATATTTACAACAAAATTTTACGTGGTTATTGTTTTGAAGTCAAGTGTGCACGAGAATAAGAGGTGCAAACAATTGTCAACTGGCGCAGTGCTGCCACCTTGTGGTAGGGGTAACTACACTTTGTACTTAACTTAATAATAGTTTTGAATACAGTTAAAAATTCAGACAAATTTCTACGTGTGTATGTATGTATATGTGTATGTGACTTACAAAACAAGAAAATACAAAGATTTTTTGCCATTTTAACTGCATTTATTTGTTAATATAAAATTGTATTTAATGCATTTATTAGGTTAAATTTTAACAATGAACTTTTTACAATGTACGACAAAAAGAAACATAAGTTTCGAATTTTTGTGGAAGAAGCAAAAATTATACATGTTCGTATATTTATGTGTGTATGTACGAGTGTATGTAGTGTGTCCCAGCGAAGGAAACGATCGTACTATTTTTTATACAATTTGAAAAATACCATGATCCTTCTTTATATTAATTGATACCTTCGTTCCGTGTAAAGTCGTTATAGTTTTGTTACAGGAAGCGCTAGCCTTTTCATAATATTTTATTTTTACTATTATATATATGTACATATTTACTAAAATCACATGTAATGAATTCTTCCTGTTTTGAATTGTTTAATTTCATTATTATAAATTTTGATGCATCTTTAACACTGTTCAAAAAATAAGGTGAATTTTCAAATTTCGCGAGCTACACACATTAAATGATCGTTTTTTTACGTTGGTACCCTCATCCCCAAAATGTGTTCAGCGTTTCAGGAACTTAGCATTTGTAATTTGTTGCCAAAAACAATAGAAAGTTCAAAGAGTTTCATGAAAGTACGACGGCGTCCTCAAGGACATAGCAAAAATTATATATAAGGGAATGACAGAAAATGCTGGCACACGACATTTTCTTTTTGGTACAGACCTCATATATTATGTTCGCAAAAATTTTTAAATATATATGTAGATCATTACGTTAATTGGAAAAATAATAATTTTGATACCGAAGTAGCTGCCGGCAAAGATACCAGCCTCTCGTTTAAAGCGATATTTAATTAAATTTGGCAAATTTGCAAGCGCTTGAGAAAATACGATGAGCATATGAATTCCTTATTGGGATGTCATGTTTATGCTTATAAAAAAAAGCAAAGGATACTCACTTCATTCAGTCTAGTAAATATCCACAATATTGTTTCACAAAATCCCTCTTTACATCCAATGTGCTCCGATTCTAATTTGCTCAGCAGTGCCAGAATTTGACCATCAAACCGCATACTCTGTATTGCGTTGAAATGTCTACCATGAAAATTTTTCTATCTTCTGCACATCCCATTATAATATTTATTATTATTATTTTATACTTTTCTTTAAGTGCAAAGGCAAATCCCTTAACACATATATTTATTAAGTAAAGAAGTAGACAAACTTCACACGTCAATTTTCCAAATGGCTTCTTTATCTTTCAAAATCGGTTAGAAAAACTTTGATATTAAAAAAAAATCGAGTTTGTTATGCAGTGTCGATTAAAGTATTTATATTAATAAGCTTTAAATTGTTGTTTTTATTGAAAAATATTCAAACGACTTTTTCTGTTCATTTGTATTTTGTTCATTTTCTTTAATAGCGACACAACTTCTAATGTAATAGCAAAGCAACTTTTCTAAAAGCTTTTTGGAAACAGTGGTTTCGGGGCTTTTACTATTTTCCAGATACGGGTACATACATATTTTCCAAAACAACAAAGAAAATGTACCAAGCCAACTTCGTAATTGGTGAAATTGAGAGCTCAGCTGATGACTTAGGAGTGAACATTTCATTTTATGACGCTTCTTGAACATTTAACAAAAAACACACTGATGAAATAAACGAGCAAAATTATTTTTTTCTTTTGTCAAACATTAAATTAAAACGTTGCTTTAATTCACTGCCAACTGGTGTTTTGTTCTTGATCTTCAGAATTTTGTATTTAAGTCTACGTTTCAACTCTCTTATTAAATTTCTTTAATTGAAATAAGCTGATTAATTTGTTTGTAATTGTAATTATTGGGTCAATAATAATTCGGCTCAATGATTTGCACAGTGGGTAAGAAAAATTCATTATTAAACAATCGTTTGTGCTTTTCAAACGGACATTTGGCTTGTAATCAGACATTGTTTTAAAATTGTTTTAGAAATTGTCCACGTTACGGAGGGCGGCAGAGCAATTAAAATATTTGTTATTAAAATTAATTATGTTATATGTTTCAATAACAAAATCAAAACCAGTTATTTTCAATTCAAAATAATAACACTTTTTATTTGTTGTATTAAAATAGCAAAATAAAAAACAAAATTAAGAAGTATAAAGAATGTTTTGTTTTTTATTTAAAAAGTTTACCCAACATTTCGAATTAGTTGCATTTTTAAACTCATGCGTAAAGGGTTAAAAAAAATAACACAACAAATAAATTTCGTGGCTTAAATAAAAATGGAGAGTTTTTATCGGTGTTTAACCATTTGTATAATCCTGCAAATAAAAAATAGTGTGAACGCACTGACAAACGGTTAGTTTTTTCGTTTACTATAAAAAAGTTTTGAAAAATAATTTTGAATAAATGCTGAACCAAAATTGCACTCAATATTTGCTTCAAAAGAAACCGTAACAACTTTTCTTTGAGTAACAATTAAGGACGGAATGCTTATGACCAATGTTGCCAGAAAGAAGTTTTTCTCAAATAATATTGTTGGTTGAAAATATCCTATTTTGAAGTAAAACTCTTAAACCGTTTAAAAATGTTTTAATAAACATTTAAAAAGTTAACATCGTTTTTTAAGGAGGAATTAAAACTCTTCCTAGAAATAAATCGCAACAATTTCAAAGGAATCATCTAAAATTTGGGCTTTATTAGCTAACAAAGTTTTATAAAAGTTAACTTTTAAACATAATTTCTGACATATGGCATCCGCGAACAACATCCTAGTGGTCCAATTTTGCACCCCGAGCATATCCGGTCTTACTTTGCCACTGTTGTTTTAAATTTTGGCTTCTAAATAATCAATCGCGGCGGGTGTATCGCCATAAACCAGAGATTTGACGTACCGTCACATGAAACAGTCCAAAGATATCAAATGGCAAATAGAGCGCGAATTTTGGAAATAAGTATCCACGTTGTGCAAACATTGTTCTGGTGCAAGCCTTTGCATGGTGATTTGTCAAAGTATTCTGGAAAAAAACAAACTCACTGCATTAGTATGAGAGCCATCACTGTCGGAAATTCTATATCTCTGAAAAACACACTTCAAATATCGGTCTAATTATGTTCATAAAATATTTTAGTTCTTTATTTAAACACTTGCGGCCAAATCACAGAGAATTTCGAAGTTTAAACCGGGACTATTGTCGATTTTAAAATATTTTCTTTGATTGAACAAAAATATATCGTTCAAAACGTTTATAAATTTTCAGATTTCTATTTACAAAAACAATTTTTTATGTAGCTATTTTGCACTCTAACTAACTTTTCCCGGATGGTATTTTTTTAGCTTATAAAAAATTTGCTTTTCGGAACTATATAATTAATGTGACACACATGCATATAATTCTAGCAAAGACCACTTCATTTCCACCTCTATACAATTTCGATGACTACGATGCCTGCCTCAATGATAAAGCCTCCGCGTTTGGATCAACTTATTGTATGGTGTATGCCGAAATAGAGCCACAAAACAGCTCGAAATTGTGGAGGGGAATTCATCAACATATTGAAGAATATAAATTTCACTACAGACGCGATCGTTTGTTCTTTGGTGTTTGTATGAAACGCTGTAAAAACTTTCCGAAAGTTCTCGATAACTTGCAACACAACGATAGCAAAGTTGCTAATGAGGTAAATATGTTTTGGATATACTCAGATAAATCGAAAAACACTAAATTCAGCCACTTGCACACCACAAAATTGGAAAAAGTGGGACAAATCTTGTATTAAATGTTTTAGTTATAAATTTTGTCTGTCATTTTAATAGATTACGCAGTTTTTCGATGTGATTCATAAACGTCCTTTGGATCTGGAAATACGCTCCGAATATCATGCTTTAGTTTATAATTGTTTGAATGCTGATTTTGAGGATAAATTTGATTTAAATATAAAAACTTATATTGAATATTGTGAAAGGCCTGGCGAAGCTCTGCCGCAAGGTAGTGTATAATTGATTCCCCAGCTTAAACTTTTTTTCTTACAAATTTTCATTCGTTTCTTTTTTCTTTTTTTTTTTTTTTAGATGGCGCTGAAAAGATGTTTTACAAACTTTTGGAAATAATTTTAATATTGAATATCCTCTCAACCCTTTATGACTACTGTTTGAAAAGGAAACAGCCTAAAGAACAGCAAAATGCGAACTTTCATAAAATTACTCTCCAGCAACCAGGTAACGTCATATATTAATTTAGATAGTACGAGTAACAAACCTTATACCGGGTTACGGCAAAACCGCCAAACTGGAAGTCATTAAGACAATAATATTGGCGTGCCGAAAGTAATGGGAAAAACCATTAGTTAAATATGAGCAAACAAAATAAATAGCTGTTATTTGTGTGTTTTCCAGCTGTCTATACATAAACTTTATTCGTCACTAGACTTGAAAACCTTTGAAAAGTGTGTTCAAGCATTCAACTTTATTTATGTGTATTCGATTGTCTTCAAAAAGATAATGAGAATTATGAGAAAAACGTTCTAATAATATTTTCCAAAAACAAAATTGTATAGCAATTAAATGAACTAAAAATATATATGTACATACTTATATATATTACTTCGGTGTGTTTTTGTTTTTTTCTTAAGTGTCCAGTCTTTTGACAGCGTTTTCCCTGCCACGCAACTACTATCGTCTAGTTGAACCATACCGAAGCAATTTGGGCATGGACTTGAGTTATTTAGACGGTCTACGCTCCTTTGCAGTAGCCTTTGTCGTTATAGGTCATGCATTCTTCGTCCAATATCATCACGTTAAGAATCCGGAAACTTTTGAACACTTTGCCAAAAGTCCAATTCATTTATGGTTTATAAATGGCACGATATTATTGGAAATGTTCCACATTTTAAGCGGTTTGCTGTTGCTAATCAAGTTTAAGGATGTCTTTAGGATAACTCCGCAATCGAATCTGGGGGATTGTGTTAAAGCCTTTGGTAAAGGCATGCTGTTGCGTTACGTTAGGTAAGAACTATCACTGATTTTGTAAATTCTAAATACCGGCAATAACTCGTATTTTCTTAGATTTGTGCCTTCTTTGGCGTTTTTTATAACCGTTCATGCCACATTTTTTACCCGTCTGCAAGATGGCCCGTTTTGGCGTTCTTTAACCGAGCCAAGTCGTACCTTCAGCCGTGAAAAATGGTTAAAGAATTTGTTTATGCTGGATAACATTTCGGAAAGTGTAGGTTTTTAATTTTATATTCACACATACAGATTTTCCTCCACTGTTTTTCTTGTGTTTCCAGGGCTTCCCACACACTTGGTATATGACAACGGATTGGCAGCTATTTGCGTTTTACCTTTGTATTCTCATAGCGATAAGCAAGTAAGTAAGACGAAAATATTAATTTCATGTATTATCAAGGCGACTTCGTAACAGGCGAAACTGAGAGCCGTGCCGTTTCCTTTGGATGCGAACAGTTCAATAGTAAAATTATTGTTTTAACATTTGTAGAGTTTCGTTGTTGCACCTGCTTCGAAATCGCCTTGTGTATGACTGGGAAATAAAATGTATGCCGGTTGGTGAATGTATTTTAGAAAAACGAAAACAAAATATAAAAGTTCAATTTATCCCTCTTTATTTATAAAAATTAATTGATAGTGTGCAGTAGGAGAACATTTTTTGCCAGTTGGATAAACTGCCTGTTAAATACCCTTATTAAGTTCTGTTTCTAATCAATTAATTAATTTGCTGGACTATGGCTGTTTCGCAAAAACTTATTAATTAACGTGGATTAAACGAAACTACACTTTAAACTGATAAAGTTACTGTAACTGAATGTTGTGATTAATACTCGTAATCATCCATTAATTGCTATGGGACAAAGATATTTTAACTTATTTTTATTGGCAAATAGCTCTTACAAGATCGAATCTAAGAGTTTATTTCACAGTATTGCTTGCTCCGTTTTACAGCTGAAAAATACCGAGTTGTAGCTCCATAACATTTGTTTAAGATCAATTGGCGTGCCTTTCAAAACGCTTGTTTGGATTCTTTGCGCCTAAATTTTTTTTCGTTGTTCGAAGCGCTTGCGAACCTTAACGTTCGAGATTATGAAACGGGCACTAAATCAGTGAAAATACAAGTAAATTATGATTAAGTTTCTTCATAAATATAAATATACCGCTCACATGTATGATTAAATAAAATAATTACTTAAATAATGAAAAAAAAAATAATTAAGACGAACAATATAAATAGTCTTTCTAAGTTTCGAAATTCTGTATACACTCAGAAAAATGTCCATCATTATTGCAGAATGGTGAATATTTAATTATTGGAAAACGTCTATGTTGGTTTGGCAGCAGCGTAATGGATACCGATTTTGAAAACGATGCCTTTTAAAAACACAAACAAGTTGTGAGGCAAAATTGTATTTGTTTGGAATATGAGTAAAATTTTTATATAATCTGTTTTCTTTAGTACTCGATTACTACTCATAATTTAAATCCGATTCTACTTTATGTAATGGAGTAGTTTTGAAATGAAAATTATCAAAAAATGGTCTAAAAAATGTTTTCGAAATCAATTGCTGTTCATCACAAACGGTACGTTTTCAAAACGTTCGGTTTCCATTCCATACTTGAGAGTCCAATAATTTAATCATTTAATTTTTTATACAAAATTTCTAATCCTTAAATAAATTTTGAGAATATTTACATTTCACAAGTTATTAATAAATATTTGATTTTAACCGGAAACAGTGTCAAATTAGATTTAAATGCGAATGAATGAATGCAAAAGCGTTTACATTATAGGGCGGATTATGTTTCACTGCTCATTTTAGATGAATTTAAAATGATTGATGCAAACAATTGAAATTTTATTGCTCTGAGAATTTATTTAAATATTGGAAATTAGTATTAAAAACGAAACGAATGGGAAAGGTGTGCAAAATAGAACATAATAGAACACAAAGCTTAGTAACTTTTCATCAGTGTTGCCAGGTACTTTCAAAAAAGGTTTGACCCAAAAAGTTTCCAGGTAGCTCCATGCTTAGAGATTGAAAACATATTTATTTACCAATTTTTTTTTTTGTAAAATTAAACAAATTTTTGTGTTTTTGGCTAAATTACATCTAGTAAGTTATTAAAACCAGCATTAATGGTCATTAATCGATTTTTTCAATTACTTTAATGTGTTAATTACAGATATCCTCAATACAAGACAAAAATACTGGCTTTATTGGCCGCTTCAGCGGTTCTTATACCCTTCAGTATATCATACTTTTACAGCTTGGAATCGAGTTTTATGATAACACCAGAGTAAGAGATATCAGTTTTAAGACCGTATGTTTCAAGCCCTCAAATTTCTTGTTATTCAATACTTTTAGAAGTTTTCGTTTTACGCATTCGATCGGAGAGGAAGCATTCAATAGATTATACACTCCGTTCTATACGAATTTGGGTGGCTATTTGTTTGGCATTGTGTGCGGTGAAATATACGAGAGATACAATCACAACGAAGAGTTTCGCAAGCAGGTAGATCGTATACCCAAGCAGCTGTTTGAGTTCGCATTTTGGTCTTCGATAGCAATTGGTATAGGGATCATCTGTCTGGGCACTGTTGTCATATTCAAGCAGCCATCAATATGGACAGCTCTCTACGCCGGCTTAAATCGCAATATATGGCTGTTAATAGTCGGTAGTGGTCTGGTACTCGTGGGCATGTTTCACAAATCATGCAAGTATTAAAATTTTCATTATGAATATATTTTAAATTTACGCTTTCCTTGCAGTATCTATTATGAAGTTTTTGACCTGCTCTGCCAATCGTATTTTGGCCAGATTGTCATTTCAGGCTTATATGTGGCATTTTTCTATATTGTATTTGATAAATGGTCACAAACGGGAACCTATTTATACGAACCATTTCGAGCACGTAAGTTAATATTTCTTTTCTTTATTTTCCTTTTTTCCAAAACATGCCTGAACATGTTTAATGTATGTATGTATATGTATTTCAGCTGACACTTACGATTTGCTTAGTCACGCTGTCTATTTGGCTGGCGTTTCTCATAACGATTTTTATAGAATATCCTTTCCATCAGTTAGCTAATTATTACTATAAAAAGGTGAGTTGAGTGAGTTTTTCACAGCAAAGCTGTGACATGCTGTCTATATGCTGACATTTCGTTGGTTCTACCCCCCCCCCCCCCCTCGTCAGTAGAATTGAAAATCTTTGAAAACTAACTATGTAGATATATATATTATTATATTTTCCAAAGTGGTTTTTAGTAGTGTAGGTTAGCACTTGCGAAATGTAACTTATATAGACACCTAGAAAATATACATACGTACATACCAACCAACACGATTTCCCTTTTATTTTTATTTTAAGATTCAATTCCTTATACAATTATTATAATGTTTGAACTTTATTTTATTGAATTTTTAAGATGATTATGAAATTCTTTTAATTATTAGGACTCTCACTCAAAACCTCATCACCTGAAGTCTTGAAAAATGTACAAAATATTTTTGGAATGGAAAAATTTAATTTTGGAGTACAAAAATACATACATATATGAAACAAATTGTTACAAACGAGTGTTTTTCTTATAGGTTTTTGTTCAATATAAAATTTGTATAATAAAAGGAAATAAACAATATTTGTAAATTCATTACCCGAGAGTTGTTTTTGTTTGTAAATTTTCTGTCTTCCTAATTGTGCTTGGAAGCTGGTTAAAAAACTTCAGCGTTTCCACCTGTATTAAAAATATGACTGCTAATTTATACATGGACTTAAAGGTAACAAAGTAACATTTTATTTCAACAAAATTTTTTTTAACAAAATTAAAAAGATGACAGAAATAAATATAAAACGATACATCAATTAGGCTACGAATATGGCAAATTTTACATAAAACAAAAATTTTTCAGAGGATTATCTTAATATTTTTTATTATGATAGAAGGATCTAAGACAATTTTATGTGTGAAACAAAATATCGGCCAAATACTTGCCACAGCTTCGGTGGCATACCTCTATCCGATGGTCCATATTTTCAATGACTCTGCGACATAACTAAGAAGATTCAATGTCGTTAATGTATCGAGTTTGAATTTTGAATTGTTTCTGGCTAATTGACGTACACATTTTCTTTTATATATTCCCAAAGAAAGAAGTCCAACTGAGTCAAAACACGTAATAGTGGCGACCAATTAACATCGCCACAACGTGAGATAACAGGGCCATTGAATTGCTCTCTGAAAAGAGCCATTGTTTCGAATTTAAAGAAATGCATTTTGATTTGAACAAGCATTTTCGTAAAATGGAAATCTTAAAGCGCTGCTCAATTGCGAACCTCTACATGGTTTAGTTTGTCAAACATTGAAACAAATAAATATTAAATTAAGTTGGGAAAAACTCGACTTTAAGATGTGACTCAGAATTAACATCGTGCATTATAGTTGAACCACCCTTTTTATACAATGTCTTTTTATACAAAACACTGTTATTAAATAAAAATTAACCTTTTTTAACCGGAAAAATTGTTCTTCAGCTGGCAAAGCAAAAACTTTGGGGAAAAAATCCAGCATTTTTTTTAATTTGTTTAATATTTTGAAACTCTAGAGCTACTAAAAAATAGCTTCTGCTAAATTCATAAGCCTTAAGGGATAACAACAAAGATTATGTACTTTTGCACACAGAATATTTACATTGTGTTGACACAAAAAGTTGTACCAGTGGCAACGCTGACAAAGAATGTAATGTAAAAAGATAAAAATATATGTATGTATGTATGTGTACATTTGTGTGTATGAATATACACAGCTACTAAAATATCCAGACGGTACATTATTATTTCTATATTATTATATAGTTTGAATTAAATACTTTTAAAACTAAATTATTTTGAAATATATTCGCTACTATCATAAACGGCTAATGGCTGATTGCTTGGTTACATGTTATTAGTTATTTTTGTTGAAGTCCAGGTCTGGAGACAGTCATACATGACAGCATTGAAATAAACAATATTCTTAAGAAAATAATATTTTGATTTTATTTCATATTTATATTAGAAAAAACTTTTACACGTTTGAATCAAAATCAATTATATCCATCAATTTATTTAGCTCTAAGACTTTATTTAACTTTTACAATTTTCTCCTTATGATTTAAGTGAGGTGTCGTTATAGTACACGGGTTTTTCAGTGTGGTTCGTGGGTGGCTGATTACGGGTCATGGTAATAATTTTCCAGTTTTAATCTCTCTATCTAGGAAAACTAAACAATTTTAGCCTATTTCCTTCATTCATTGAAGGTCCTGTGCAAAAATAATGTTTAGCAAGTACTTGTATGTGTTAACGGAATTAAGGCTTATCGTTGTTTTTTTTTATAATATCTGTTCAATTTAAATATAAAGTTATATGTAATATATAGAAATTTTAGTTTTTTCCATTTCCCCAAATTTAAATTTTAAATTCACAAGTATATAAAATAATAAGAAGAAAATTCTTTAAATTGCGCTGTGCAGAACACTAAACAAATATATATATATATATATGTATATGCACATATGTATGTGTGTATTTTTTGACAATTACATGATTTCATATAACGCCCAGTACTGTTTGAAACCAATTACGTCAATAAGTCTGACAAACGTAATTTCAATATGGAAAATTTATTGCAAAAAAAAACAAATGCGTAAACAAGTCGTCAAAACCCTGTTCTGTCTGATAATCGTCTGACACTGGCTGATAATTGTCTAATTTGCACTTCCCTGTGTAACAAAGATTATAGCTTATAAATTTTATGAAAAACAAACACAAGAAAATAAATTTCATCTTAATTTGAAGACACCAAAATTTGGAAAAAGTTATGCACATACATATGTATGTATGTATGCATGTGTTTATGTAAAATGCAAGTTTAATAATATGATAATTTATAATTTTTTATTAAAAAATTGTGTTTAAATTAAAAATATACTTGTTATATCGATGTCTACATCATAGTTCACATCAGTTAGAAAAATTGGGTTATATATGCACCATTTTTTGGTTAATTACGGCTAAGCAAAACAGCTCGTGGCCGCTTATTCCTAAATGCTGTTCAACATCAGGTACATAAATGTAATTTATTGCCAATTTGCAAAGTGTAAATGTATAAAATCGTGGCTTTTCGTTTGCAACTCGAACAGCTGAAATTTTCGAACGAAAATTTTATAATTTATATATATAATTTTATAATCCAGTATCACCATAAAGTTTGGCAAAGTTATTTAAAACTATTCCTCAATTTTAAGGACAAAATTGATTACCGCCAACATCATTTTATTGCAACTTAATAAAATGTTACTCGTACATATTCGTACTATTTTTTTAAAAAAAGGAAAGCGCTTTATGCTCCTTCTGTATGCGTCAAGTTGGACAATATCATTTACAATGTTTGTAAAATTTAAAGCCAGGTGAAAAAACTCTGTTACCCGGTGTAATTCCATAATATATATAACACAGTAATAAAAAACAAACAATAACAATTAAAAATATTGTAACTGAAATTTTCAACTTTTGATCAGCCGGCGTTGCTGCATGAAAAAACCTTAAAGGAAATTTACCAAATACTCGTTCATGTAATACTCGTAAACAATCTGATATTTTTTTCCACCAGCCGTAAAATTATTCCATGACCTTTGTGGAGCCGGTATTGACAGCAGTAAGACAACTAAACTGATTCAATGGCTATGGTTCCCTTAACCTTAAATGGCTTAATAATAAAGCCATTAAAATTTACACAAAAAAACATAACAAAAAAAAACTTAATAAAGGCGTGTTTCCGCATGAATAATTGGGAAGTACGCCCATTTAAGATCGATTAATAGCAAAACTTTTAATATTAAACATTCGTTTATTTGCTATTAGATATTTACTTAAATAATTTGAACAACAAAACACATATTTTAAAAGACAATTAACACTTTGAATACTTTCTTATTATAAAACTATTAACTATTGTTGGGTTGGAAATAATTTTATGTGTTTGTTAAATAAAATACATTATAAAAAATAAGTTATTTGATTTTGATTTGTAATGAGATGCTTATAAATAGAAAATGGTTTAGAATTTTGGCAGTATTGAATTTCTAATGAGATACAACTGGATAAACAAAATTAAAGGCCCAAGGAAATGGTGTATAAATTTACAGAATGAATGAAACAAAACGATGATTGAAACTTAAAACTTTTACTACTTCCCCTTGAGCTTTTTTCCAGGTCAGTTTTTATCCTTTCGTGAGAATCTAAGAAAGTTTATTTTTATAACTTATTGTTGAGACTTTTAATATTTTTATTTTTAAAAAAGACAAGAAAAAAAAGTAGTTGTAGAACATGTTTATTTAACTGGAGCACAACTATGTAGTTGCTTCATTACTCGCCATCACCCATTGCATCAACTTTATTGGATGGAAACAGTATAACTCATTCAACATTGCAACTGCCTCTGAATATACAAAATAGCCCAGATGCAGGCAGCAACATTAAAACACAATCGTCTATATTCACTGTGTCTGCAACAGTGTCAAGTTATCATCTGTGATAGATATCGGTAATGGAAACATTTCTGTCATACGTACAAAAATATGTAAATATTCATAAATCCCGTAACAAACATTTTTGGTGCCATTCAATGGTAAAATCGCCAAACAGTCTTTTGGAGCAAATCAGAAGGATATCGTCAAAACTATCCGCTAAAAAGATAAAAAGAAGATATTAATGTTTTGTTACTAATTTCTTTGTACCGATCACGCTAACGAAAATTTCTTGAGTTTAATGTTGTTGAAAAGATACATACATACATGTATACAATATATTATTTAATCAAACCCATCTTTCACACTTTAAATATAAATCTTGTGCCAAGTGTGTCTTCAATAGAGCAACTTATATGATCAATAATTATGTTATTATTTTGTTTCTATTGTGAATAATTAACATTGTTATTTAAGTAGTTTTACATTTCAGCTGACGATACGTTGGGCAATGTTAAGTTTTTTCTCAAGCAAACATGTGCACTTTCTCTAAGAATTTTTTTTGAAAAGTTTTTCGATCAAATTTCACTTATGCAATCAAGATGTTTTTATTTCGAATAGCTTTTTTCTTTTTCGCCCCCTCTGAATGAAGAAATACCAGGTTAAGTTCGATTTTCGCAAGGAACTGCTTTCTGTGACACTTCTAGGGCTTCCATTTTTTATGACGTTACGCACAATACCAATTTAGTAGCTTAAAACTAATTGAAACGATTTATATTTTTTGATTTAATTGAAAATAAAACTGCCCTCATATCACGCTTATTTTTCCAAATATTTATTAATCAATTGATGCTAGTGACGAAAACAAATTGTAATAACAACAAAGCCAATATCAAACATCAGGCTTACACTTGCGCCTCTATTAACATGCAATTATAATGAACCGAATACTTAATAAGAAGACTTTTTTGAGTAAACAATTTATTTTTGGAAATAATCGAAGCTACAGAACAAAAATTATTATTATTTGCCAACCGGGAAAAATAACGGTTAATTATATTTATTCTGATCAGCATTACCTCTGTTTAGGTTTTAGCAAGTTAATTTTGATTTGTCGACTTTTTCCAGACTTTTCTATCACTTATAAGACGAACATAAACACAAAACTTTTCCCATTAAATTTTTTAAGAATTATTTATTTATTTACAAATTTGTTAAAATTAAAACTATAGTAAATAAGACAGAAAAGCATAAGCAACTTAAAAATTATTGTTTTCAATTGTTCGTTGTTTTTAGTATTTTGCAAAGTTTTTGCTGCTATTTACTCTAAAACTAGACAGATATTTTATTTTGTGTGAGAAACTCTCTGTCACGTTCCTGTTTTACAAGACCTTGCCGAAAAAGTACGGGAACGCAACGAATATACGAGTCTGGTATTCTTAAGAGCTGAGATCAGGTAACTGTTAACGTTCGCCATTGTTCTTTTATGCCCATTACGTTGAGAATTTTTCTCACTTTTAAACCAAATTTCGAACAACGCAAAGCGAGTGAAAAGTGTATACTCGTATTTAAATAAAGAACTGCTATGAACTTGGATGTAAAAATTAACCACTTATAATTAAATTAAACAGAAGATAAATATTTTATAAGCTTATATTTTATAGGTCTTATTTTGTTTTTGTTATTGGCTAAAATTTTACAAATTATTGATTCCTGTATTGAAAACATTGAAAAAAATAAGACGAGTTTAATATTTTTATATTCTCTTGTTGTAAAATAATTAAATCTGTAAGTGTGAGACTATTTTTGTTTTTACTTCTTATTTAAATAGTACAGATTTGCAATTACTTTTAACTTTAGTTAAATACAGTTGCAGCGCTAAGAATCAGTTAAGTTTTAAAACTCGAACGCTGCGGGCTTCACCGTTGAATTTTAGGGATTTTGTGTGCGTGCAAATATTTATGTTTAAAAAATGAAGTTAACAGTTGGTGTTTTGTTAATCACTATAAAAATGTTGGTGTGGATTTTATTACCAGGAAGTGTATTTGCCCAAGAGAAATGTTAGTATCACTTGACGAAATAACAAACTGACAAATGATAAAAATAAATTTACAAAATATATATGTATGTGCATACATATATATGTATATATGTACATACATTTGTAAGTATATTCACATCTAAATAGCGTGCATCAGTTCAGCAAAATAAAAATAATAAATATTTAAGTCATTAGAAAATTAATTTTCGACGATCTAAAACGAAAATGGTGCATTCTAATATAGTAATTCCTGTTCCTTCCTTCTTTAAAATAATTTTGCTATGAAATTAGTACGTTAACCAGCACTACGTAGTTTATAACACTTTTCTCCTACATACGGGTGTGTATGAAAGTGTTACATGTGATTGGACGGCATTTTTAAATTCCAAAAGAAACACAAGTTTTGACATACATACATACATATAACAAGAAATAAGAAACATAATGAAAATACACATGTGTAACTCTTTTCACACAAGAAATAAATAAAACAACTGTTTGTATAAATTAGAAACATAATTAATGTACAAAGTACTAAAAACTGGCAATAACTCGTTTTGAGTTATTTGGAGTCAAAATACGCTCCTTTTTTTGCAGCATGTTTAAAAAAGAACACGTTCCTTTATTTATGCTGCTGCATAATTTTCATAAAAAAAACATGAAATCAGCAAAGAGCAGAACAAATTTCACTTTTAACTAAGTCGTATGTCCAAGGACTATAAGTTTTGGTATAAAAAAACATAATTTAAAGAACAGAATTAAAAAAAAAAAGTTATTATAATACGCGGAAATAGTCTAGTACAGATCAAACCGTCCTTATAAACACCAACACAAAATTAAAGGAACACTACAAACTATAGGAAATGCCCGTCGTGTTTAAAAAGTGTAGATAAATATTTTGCCCCATAAATTTGTTGTATGTTGGGTCTAACAAAATTCTTCGATTTTATAGCACAATATAATTGTAGAATTTGCTTATGTGTATTGTAGCAATTTCATATCGTGACTTCCCACCTCTATACAAATTCGATGACTACGACTCCTGTTTGTCAGAGAAACATATTGACTTTCCACCCATATATTGTATGGTGTATGCTGAAGTAAAACCCAAGACCTCGTCACATTTATGGCACCAAATAGTAAACCACTACAGAGAATATCCATTTCGTTACAGATATGATCGAATATTTTTTGGAATTTGTGTTAAAGGATGTATAGAACGCAGCAGAGCAGTGAAAAATAAAACATTAACGAGTGATGATTTAATAAACAATGAGGTAATTAAAGTGAAAACATAACAGAACAATAACTAAAAGTATTTCAAATGTTTAACAACAGATTACGGATTACTTTGGCAAAGTTCACAAGCGTTCGTTGGACAAGCAGTTTCGTAGGGAATATCACAATATTATACACAATTGCTTAGATGAAGAGTTTGAACAGAAGTATAATTTAAATTTACGAACTTATGTAGAATACTGCGAGGGGCCCAAACTGAAAACGGAAGTATCAAGCAAAGGTATATTGTATATGCATATTTTTTTTATTTTTCTGTTTTTATTTGGGTTATTGGGACAGGTAAAACTAAGGTAAATTCAATTACCACGCTGTGGTACGCTGTTTGCCGCGGTATAGAGCAGAAGGGGTTCTAGGTAGTTCATGTATGGCCTCAACATGCTCTTGTGATGTTTTGAAAAAGGGTTCCTGTTGGTGGCTATAATTTAGATGCCTGCCTTAACTGCAACGTTCTGACTATGACTTAAATCTAAAAATTGTACATAGATACTGATAATTGTGGTATAGTTTCAGTGATCTAAACTGTTGTTTTAGCACAGATTCCTGTTATTCGTAAGAACCAGATGGTGGGTAATTTTTAGGTGAGCCTGCTTAAGGTCTGATGTTACTTTCGGATTTCGGGCTATCAAATCAATTGTCTTAATTTCCTCCACTGTCTACACAATTACTGGCACGAGGTATTTAGATACCCTGAGCTCCCAATCAAAGGGCCTTATTTTATGTGCCGTCCTAACATATCGCAAGAAGTTGCTACCTATGTATGTCTTGAAAGCCACATGAGGTCGGTGGTAAGCTGCTCACTAAGGTCTGCCTTCAGATGAGTTCGTAGTGGCAGGTACTGGTGTAAACCAAGTTCACAATTTTGAACTATGAAATCCAATTTCACTTCTTGTGAAGTATTCTTTTCATTTTATTTGATCTCGACCTAAGTTTTTTATTTAATTTAATTTTATTTTATTTTCTTTAGTTTTGGTTAATTTTTATTTGTTTTACTTATAGTTTTCACTTGATTTAGTTTTCTGTTATTAGTTAATTTTAATTATATTTTTGTTTATTATTGTTTGTCTTAATAATGTTTATTTGTTTTATTTGATACAACTTAAACAAACTTGTATTTTCGTAGATCCACTGGAGAGTTTATTATATAAAATTATCGGTACCATTATCATTTTAAATATTTTATCCACTCTATATGATTTTTGCCTAAAACTGCAACAACCGGAAGAAAATCAAAATAATGATTTTTATAAAGTGAATCCACAACAAATAGGTAATAAGTTTTATGACTTTAGTGTCAAAAAAGCTCCTTCTAATTGGTATTTCCATAATTTTAAACAGTTCCTAGATTGTTGACATCGTTCTCAGTGTGTCGCAATTATTACCGTCTCATTCAGCCGTATTACAGTGACGTTGCCAAGGATTTTAAATTTCTGGATGGATATCGTTCCGTTTGCATGATGCTGGCTCTGTATGGTCATGTATTTTTTTCGGAATATCAGCACATCGCAAACCCACAATATTACGAGCGAAATGCCAAAGACGAGAATTACTTGTGGATTTTGAATACCACCGTCATCATAGAAACTTTTTTTGTCATGAGCGGTTTGTTTCTGTTTATCAAAATGCAGGAAAGCCGTTTAATCACTCCGCAAACAAAATGGAAACACTTCATAATCACATATATCAAACTGATATTATTTCGTTATATCAGGTATTAAGTTGAAAGATTTGACTATAAGTCTTTTCAGAATTAGCCAGCCAAAAACAAGATACATACATATTTTTAATTGATTTTCCTCTTTATGTTTTGATTTTAATTCTTTTTTCACTTTTTGTATAGATTTTTGCCTTCTGTTGGTTTACTTACACTTTTCAACGCCACTGTTATGACGCGCTTACAAAATGGACCGTTTTGGCGACATATAACGGAACCACTACGCGTTTTTAGTCGCGAAAATGGTTGGACAAATTTATTGATGATAAACAACTACTTTAACAAAGAAAGTGTAAGCATTTTTAAGATATTTTATACTGTCTTTTTTATATAAAACATATCAATACTGGGTAAATTTTGATAGCGGGTAAATACGCCGAACCAACAACAATATGCGGCCAAGGCCCCAACTAAATACTCGAGCTTTTACTCTCAATTGTTGACATTCAAGCCAGGCTAAGGCATAGCATGCCGTAGCATTTTTAATAACTGGCAACTCAATTTTGCTTCGGTTTTCGGTTCTCACCCATACCCGAGCTATAAGTTCAGTCAATAACCACTGATTTGCGTTTTATACTTTTCTTAAAAACTTTTGATAACATTTCAATAAAACAGTTCTTAATGATCATCAATAACATTTTCTCTTCTTACTCTATTCTGTCACGCTGAATTTTGTATTTTTGAGTGCAAATTAGTGTTGATTATCAGATTAATTGAGTGAATTCTTGTTTCGTAAATGAAGTTTAATTAAGATCTAAATTGCGTAAATTTCCTAATTGAGTCCGAACTAGTCTTCATGCAAGCGAAGCCCTAGTACGTATACAAGACACAACAACATTAATTATCCGTCTTGTGCACATTGGATAACACGGCAATATCATTTTGTTAAAGTCAATTTTTTTCAACACACGTTTACATTTAAAAATGGAAAGCTATCGCCTACTTTTAGCTACATATTAACCTGCCGATTGATTGAAAAGTTGTACCTCCATTTCTTTTTTGTTTCACAGAAAAATTGAAAAGTTGGAAAATCAAAAAAAAACGCAAAACAGCAAAAGTAATGAAATTCTGTGCTTGTTTTTTTTATTTTTTAAAAGTTTTTTGGAACCTATAATTTTTTTGATTGCGTCTCTTTCTTAAATATGGTATAAATATGCTATTTTATAAGATATATCACTGAATTTTTAATATAGCTAAAAAGAAAATATTTGAAAAAAAATAGATAAGCCCTTTCTATATTAAGCCAACAATATTATTTTTGATATATGTAATAAATATGTATGTATGTATGTACGTATGTAAACACATTTTGTTGTATTTTAAGGCTAGTCATCATACCTGGTATATTGCAGCTGAGTGGCAGCTATTTGCTTTATATTTACTAGTCATCATGGTTGTAAGCAAGTATGTGTATAATTTGTTTTAAGCCGAAACATGTTCAGCTAAACTTAATTTCTTTTTCTCATTTTCAGATATCCTCACTATAAAAAATTGATATTTTCAAGTTTGGCGGTTTTGTCATTTGCTCTACCGTTTTCAATCAGTTACTTTTGGAAATTACAGCCGTGTTTTATTATTAAGCCCGAGTAGGTATTCATTCTAATAACTTAGAAAATGTTTTATTGCTTAGCCATCAATACAATTAAAAACTAAACAATTTTCCAGATCTTACCGTTTTACATACTTTGACAGTGAAGTATATTACAAGATATATACACCATTTTATACAAACCTATTCGGTTACTTGTTCGGCATTATATGTGGTGAAGTTTATTTGAAATACACGCGTAACGAGGCGACACGAAAATTCATGCGTACACAAACGAAATATATAGTTGCCGCTCATTTTCTTTCAGCTTTGGCATTTTTATTGTTTTGGCTCGGTGCCGTACTGGACGTTAGGGGTCCATCGTTTTGGTCAGCACTGTATGCTGGTCTTCATCGTAATATCTGGATAATGACTGTGTGCGGAATTCCTTTATTAATGATGAGCTGTAATTGCGGCTGTAAGTCTTACAGAATATTAATAACAAATAATACTGTCCTTTTAAACAAATATTTTATCGTTGAAGGGATCGCTTATGAGTTTTGTTGTCTTCCAATATTTCGTCTTTTGGCGAGACTATCATTTCAAGTGTATATTTGGCACTTAACTATTGTACATTTACTAAATGGTTATCAGCGTCAACCGTATTATGTTAATAGTTTTTATTTTGTAAGTTTTTTAAGATTAAGATATTCTTGCAGTTGATTTTAATAATGTTTTTCTATACAGTTCGCACAATTTGCAGCCTTATTTTGTATGTCGAATGGTCTGGCGTTTATAATCGCTTTGTTTTTTGAATATCCTATTGCCCAAAGTATGCAGATTTTACAATCAAGAAGTAAGTATATTAAAAAAAATAAGATGACTTTTAACTTTTGACTGGACTTGACTTTTTTCTGATGGAAAGAAAACAAAATTGAAATTCAATTTTATTATTATTTGTTTTATAAAAACAAAAGATCTTGACTTTGCTGCACAATATAAATAAATAAATATTTACATATATGTACATATGTACATAATATGTATGCATCAATCTAAACTATTTTTTTCAACTTACAATATCCATCGCTTATGTTCAATTTCTCGTTTTCTTTAATTTGCAGGAAGTGACCAGAATGCCAAGAAATCTTCATAAAAATTTGTTTATGTGTTTTAGATATAACTTATAACGAATAATTTTAATATAAAATAATTATTTATTTTTAAGGAACAAAAAGAAGCACAAACGTTTTAAAAAAAATATGTATTTTTATTTTATTCATTCAAGAATCTAGCAAACAAAATAAGAATATAACAATAAAATATCTACCAACTCTCTAGGCCATGAATGATATGAAGAAAATTAATAGATAAGAAAAAAACAAGATCTTCTCTGCCGTTTTGTGTGAGCGCCTGAAACCATTCGTGAACAGTTTGATAGGTCCTTATCAGTGTCGTTTCAGGCCGGGTAAGTCCACCATTGACCAAATTTTCACACTACGGCAGATCCTGGAAAAGACCCAAGAGATGCAAATCGACACCCACCACCTATTCGTCGATTTTAAGGCCGCATATGACAGTGTGTATAGGGACGAGCTATACGAAGCCATGTCTAGTTTTGACATTCCTACTAAACTCATCAGGCTGTGTAGGATGACGATGGAGAACTCTCACTGCTCCATCAAGGTCGGCAACGAATTCACCGAGACCTTCAATGTCAGAAGGGGATTTAGACAAGGCGACGCACTGTCATGTGACTTTTTTAACATAATTCTTGAGAAGATCGTGCAAAACTCACACGCCAACAACAGAGGCACGATCTTCCAAAAGTCCGTGCAACTGCTAGCATACGCTGACGACATTGAGGTGATTGGTCGAACACAGCGAGCCGTCAATGAAGCGTTTGCTGGTATTTCAACGGAGGCGGCCAAAATGGGTCTAGCGGTGAACGAGGGCAAAACGAAGTATATGCTGTCATCAAAAAAGGACGCGCAGCACCGACGACTGGGCCAGAATATCACCATAGCCAGCTATAACTTCGAGGTAGTGAAGGACTTCGTCTACCTTGGCTCCCAAGTCAACAGTATAAACAACATCAGTACCGAGATCAAACGCAGAATAACTCTTGCCAATCGCTGTTTTTTTGGGCTCAAGAGGCAATTGAGTAGTAAGGCCCTTTCTCCAAAAACCAAGCTGACACTATATACCACCTTGATAATCCCTGTACTTCTCTATGGCGCGGAAGCATGAACGGTGTCGATGAGGAAGTCCTTGGTATTTTCGAGAGAAAAGTTCTGCGTTCAATCTTCTGCCCTGTTTGCGTTGATGGTTTCTGGAGAAGAAGATTCAATCATGAACTGTACGGGTTGTACAGCGACATGAGCCTAACCAGGCGCCCACGCATCCAACGGCTAAGATGGTTGGGCCATGTAGAGCGCATGGAGAATACTGCTCCAACCCGTAGAATCTTCGATTCCGAACCTGTGGGACAACGCATTAGAGGACGCCCACGGAACCGATGGCGCACACAAGTGGAGAGGGGCCTCAACCAACTTGGTGTGCACAATTGGAGAACTCTGGCTAAAGACCGTGCCAGCTGGAAAACTTTGTTGGTTGAGGCCCAGGTTCACCACGGACTGTAGCGCCAAAAGAAGAACAAGAACAAGGAAAAAACAAATAAAGAAAAGTAGAAAAATATAAAGTAAGCTTAAATTAATAATGAATTTTTACAAATAGAAAATAGTTACTAATATTGTTAATAACAATGAGCACTAAGTGTTTTCATATGTATATGTATATGTACATATGTACTTACATACATACATACATATGTATTTATAGCCGTCTTACACGCAGAGCATTGATTTCATCAAAATAAGTTTTACTTTCAACTCAGACATCTGCCGTTGTTACATGTTCAATAAAAAATTCTTAATTATAAAAATAAAATAAATATATAAATAAATTCGCGAAAGAAATGAATTTGAAACAAATAATAAATTTTTTTAATAAAAGCACTATCAATTTTCTTACCCTGTCATTTCGTTTGTTCACGAAACACAACCAGGTTTGGATGACACATTTTTCAAATATCGAAGAATACACATCACCAGTTTAATGTGACAAGTTAACGAGGAAAAAATCTAAAGACAATAACGAGACGAACAATCAACAAGAAAATACCATTTTTTACCAGAAATTTAATTTTTTTTTTAATTCTTAAAAAATAAAAACAACTCTTTAAGTAAATAAATGTAAATTATAAGAAAATAAAAATTTGAAACCTACAAAGCAACATACAAATTTCAACTTTGTTACGTGTAAGTGAGAAAAAGATATAAATGAAAAGAAGAAAAACCTCGAACTAATAGATAACGTTGTCAGAGGGGCAAACGAAAGTATTGAATAAAAAAGACGTAAAAATATGTCCGCAAATAAATTTTGCAAACGGAAATATTTAAACTAAATAATCCGAAAAGCTTAGGCAGTTGAAGAGTTAATATTCAGTTTACTCAAAATAGGCCCCAAAGGAAACTTGGCTTCTACAATTGGCCATTTAAAAAGAAAGCAAACTTGTTTTTGTTATTAAGCACATTTACCGCGTGGAAACAATTTTATAACAAAATATATTTGTGCAAATTGTCGGTCTTCTTTATCTAGCAAATGGCTTTAAGCCTTAAAGCTTAAGAGATGGCTGTTCATTATCACAAAATATTAAATATTCCCAAAAAAAAATCCAAATAACAGAAACAAAAAAGAGGTCATAAATTGCGTCTTAAATAATTGTGTCAATAATTTCACAATAAAAAACAGAAGTGCATCTCATAAAAAGTCAATATCAAAATATGCTCCAAAAATTATAAACATATGAATAATATAAAAATATGTATAAATTTTTGAAACAAAGAAATGTTCAAATATTGTATACACATACAAGTTGAAAAAAGCGAAAACTTCGACAAAAATATAATTTACCTCGCCCTCTGTGTAAAAAAGTGCCAACAATTTCGGTCGGCCCAAATTAACCATCAATTTCTTTGTATAAAATCAACAATTCGGGGCATTGCTCAGTTAACTCTTTTTTATTTTTTTTTTTTTTCAAACATTTGATCAACTAATTTATTTTATTTTCGTTTATTGTTCGTGCGCTGCCGCTTTAGTCGTCTGTGTGTTTTTGATCTTGCAAAAAAAATTTCGAAGGTTTCTAACAGAGTGTTAGTATCACTTGAAAAAAATTTTAAAGATCATTCTCATAACCGACGCATGCCGCTAAAATCGCCGTTCAAATTGAATTTAATGGAAGAGCTATGAACCTAGACCGTCTGAAATTGACGCTGACGCAGATTGGAAATTTGGTCAAACAAATAAATAAGAAAAATTTTGCTGATACTACAGTAAAGTTAAATCAGGTAAGTTCAATACACTTTTTTTGTATTTCACTAACGACTGCGTAATTAAGCCAGATATGTACATTTATTGTTTCGATCAAACAATATTTTATGGTATTTAAAATAACATTAATTTATACTTTTTATTCTTATAACTGTCGTAAAACTGTTCTGGTTGAAAAACAGCTCTCGAATCGTAATAATTCATTAAGTGGGGTCAGTATTGTTGTCGTTTGTCCTTCGAGAGTTTTATGTCTCATTCGCACTGGTTGATTCTTTTGCATAGGATAACTGTATTGTTTTGCAGTTAGTTTAGTTTAAGTTAGCCACAGAAACATTTATAAAAGTCCATTGACACCACTATGGACATATGGTCTTCGTTACCCCGCCCATTCTGTGCAGTTATAACTTGTAAATTTGCTTTGCAAGTTTGTAAAATATTAAATAAATATATATTATAAATTATTGCTACATTTGACCATTAAAAACTTGAATTCACTCTGTACACACGGCCTTACGTACATTAATGAACTGTTTTGTAATTTTCTTACTGTTTAAAGAATGGCCATATTTATAAAGTTTGATTATTCCACTAAGTAATTTAAACTGAGTTGCTTTTAAATGAAACACTGTATAACTGAAAATATAACAGCGTGTACACTTAAGAGTTTTAAAACTTTTGTTTCTTTAACTTAGAAATATGTTACATTCAGTGTTTATTGAATACCTGTAATGTGATATGATCATTATTAAAGTAAAAACTATGGCAGCCTTGTTTTAATAGTACGTATGAAACACATCTCACCCGCCTCGTCATACACGTAAGAATACTAAACATTGTATCAAATAATCAAAGTTGCAAAATTGGGTTTAAAACAAACTGCGATTTCTGGTTAATTTTTAAAACTAGATAAACCGATTTGGTTTTATATTGTCTCTAAAATGATTATATAAATGTATAAATATTAACGAATTGAACAATTGTTAACGAAAGCAAATGTCAATGGAAATTGTGAATAGTGCCAATTATAACAACTGTGGAAGTTTAATCAACCATTTTTGCCGACGCCATTACAGTTTGCAAAGAAAAATTTCTCTGCTTGTGGTTTATGTGTCGTCTTGTTGAAAAAGGAAAATAATAAAAATTAAGCCAGAATACCTATTTAATTTAAGAAATAATAACTAAAAGGTTTGCAACTTTATTTTCTATGCGATACCTTAATGAAATTTTTAGAAATAAAGTGAAAATGGTTATGAAAACTTAATATTGAAAATAAATTAATTTCTTTGCTACTAAAGAAAAAACGCATACGCTTTCTTCGCTGTCTCGAATATTTTCGTCATCCTGTTTTCTGCTTCTCCAATCAACAATCAAATAATTTTATTTGACGAAAACATTCAAACATACTTTACAGAAGAGAAAGTAAACTCTTGATTGTTCTATAGTGTGTTTTTGAAATAAAAGTTAGTTTAAATATTAAGTGCTTGTATAAAAGAAATTTTCCATGTGTGCCCATTTTATCCTTTATTTGCAAAATTCCTTCAAAATTTCATGGACTTTTTGCATATGATTAAAGTGGAGCAGGGCAAGTTTTGTAAGGGTAATATATTTGTCTCTTTCTGTGTAGTTTATGTAAATGTTTGTATTTTTATGTATGTGCTTCCGTTTCTTTGTGTTTAAAGAAGTGGAGAGCTAAATTGGAGTAACCACTATTCGCGCTGCCAGATCTCTTGCACAGTTTAATTTAACTTTATATTTCATTCTCGGTCGTTCAATATAACAAAACTTGCACTTGCAGATTTGAAAAGTTTGACATCATGGAATGTGACAGTAAATTTTTTAAAATATCGGTTCGTACTGTTGAGTTGGATGAAATTCTGCTGCTATATTTTAGTTGGCGTTAAATGTCGAAAGTTTCAATATTATTCTGTTAACATTCCACAATGATTTACTACGTTTTGTTGATTGCATCCTGATCTTAGAAGTTTGTAAAAATTATTTTTTTCGTCTTATTTTAAAGCCATTTATAACATAAAATTCATATGTTATTGCCGTTTTGCGTCATTTTGTTCCATAAACATGGTATGCATTAGTAATTTGCAGGGGAAAGTAAAATAAATATTTTTCCTTTTACTAAAAATTCGAATCAAATCACTTTCTTTTCTGTAAACAACATTTTGAAGCGATCAAATAATTCTGCGTCAAATTAAAATATCAGGTTTTTGATTTTTCATTAATCAAAACCGACTCATGTTTTATTTGATCTCTCGTTTAAAATTTTTCTGCCTAAATGTTTTAGAAAATTCTGAAGTAAGTTAAGAAAAAAATGTTACAAGTTATTTTATTCATAAATTTTTCTGAGCTCGGACGAGTGCCTGCAAAAATTATGAAAACTATTTTATTTCGTGACGTTATGGTCAAAGCATGTTCATTATCTGGCCTCATTTATACCTATATTTTGTTTTAATAATGCTGTTACATTGAAAAAATAATAATAATAAATGTTCTATCTTAATTTGTTGTATACTTGAAGTTAATTGAGGAATTTGGCTTAGAAGCGGATCGTCATTGTCTGCGTTGCCTATTTTCAAGCATTAACTTTAGCGATCCAACATCAACGTCAACATCTCCAACCTCATCCCTTCAACATCAGCAGCAGCATCTGCAAGCAAAACTTTTACAACAGCATTTGGAAAAACAACTCAGCCGACTTTCACTTATTTCAAACATATGTTTTGCTGTTGACAACTGTTGGCCGCAACAAAAGGTAATTTAAAAGTACAAGATTGAAATAAGTCAATTATACATTTATTTTGATACACAAAAAACTATTTTATTAAAAAAACATAGTTCTGATTTTATCCTTTTCTTAGAAGAAATACAAATTTATAGGTACATTATTTTTATTTTTTCAGAGCCTCAAACCCACGAACCAACTTATCAATCAAATTGTTCGAGTGACCGGTATCAATAAATTGTGTGAGTGTGTCTTGAGTCTAGCACTAACACACTCACAGCAAACTGAACTGCGCACGTATGCCGGGGAGCAGCTCGGTAAAGCTTTACCGGAACTTATCGATTCGTATTTGGGCAAAAATTTCCAGTCGGCTGGTGTAATCAGCAGTTTGCATGACGTTTCGCTGGATTTGTTGCAATTGTTGTTAACTTGCTTGAATTCGTATGTAAAACAAGAAAATCTACGTGTGCAGTTTATAGAAAAGCTAAAAGAAGAGTTTCCCCGTGACCGAGTGCCGCTTATTTTGGCACCATTTTTGTACAGCACATTATTTGATCCCATTAAGACTAGAACGTCTGCTGTTGAAGGCTTCGAGAAAGACTTTGAATTATCTGACTGTCCAATCTCCACTAATGGCGCCGATTTGTCGGAAGTACCCATAGAAGAAATATATGAAAATATATGCGAAACAATATTCTCTACCCACGAACACAACAATATTATGGACACATCTTGGATAAATTTAATCCTAGAAATTGGTTATGAATTTACATCAAGTGTTGAAGAATGTAAAAATCATTTACGAAGTGGCACAACCGGAAATGCAACAAGTAGCAGTGCTGGCGCCGGGGCGGGTGGTGTTTCATCAACACCAAGTCGTGATTTGCAGCCACAAGATGTTGCGAAAATTATTGGCCTCATGTGCCGACGCCACACTTCTCTGCTCGACTGTAATGTAAATTTACCCACTCCAGCCAACTTTTGGCCACAACAACAACAAACCAGCCAAACTGCTAACCAACAACAACAGAATGCCAACAACAATAACGAGAATTCTGCCAACAATGCGGATAAATCCAATAATGGAAATGATAAAAAGGACAAAGCACAGGGAGGAAATTCCAGTGGTAACGGCAGCACAGACACTACACAAGCCTGGAAGCCGGATGTTTTTGTACAAGCCTTAAAAGAAGTGCATCCCCAACTCAATTGGAAAGAAGTATGCATGGAACTGGACCACGCAGAGTTCATAATCAAAGATCGCATTGGCTTAGATCTCTTACTGACAATATTCCGTTTGGCAACGCAGTCAACTTTGTTTCCATATTCAGAATATATTTATCGGCATTGGCAAAATCTCGAAGGCCAGTTTTCTCTCATTACCGTTATGTTGAAAAACCCCGATCTCTTCTCATTTGCCGACTATATATTTACTTCCGCACCTGTTGAAATACTAAAAACCCCGCCCGATACTGAGAACAAAGAAATATGTGCTTGGAAATCTCTGCATTTAGTAGAGGTTTTATTGCACATAGCAGAGCATGGTTACTACGCTCCGGTGCATGAACTCTTTAAATTTCCGGCCCAACATTGCCCTGATGTATTATTTCTATCACTGCTGCATATAAATCCACCTTTAACCGGCTTAAGACAAGAGTTATTCAATCAGCTAATTCCCACCTTTTTAGCAAATCATCCGAATTCCGGCGTCATTTTGGCCAGTGCTTGGAATTCCAACCATTTTAACTTGACCCTACGACCAATTATAATGCACGCCATGTCTGAATGGTATTTGCGAGGCACAGAATATGACCAAGTAAAGTTGTCCCGCATCTTAGATGTAGCCCAGGACCTGAAAGCTTTATCAACCCTGCTAAATATACGTGCATTTGTGTTTGTCATCGATTTGGCCTGTTTAGCATCTAGGCGTGAATATCTCAAACTGGAGAAATGGTTAAGCGACAAAATAAGAGACCACGGAGAAACATTTATACAAGCCATTCTAAAGTGCTTACAAAGACGTTGTCCTCAAGTTACAAATGCAAAAATACCAGACGACCAATTGCCGCCAAAACAGGCACAACTGCCTCCTGAAACGGTCAATACTATGCTGTCTTGCTTGCAGGCTTGTATAGGCAATGTCCCACATGATATTGCCGAAATAATAATGCAAATGACTGCAAACTGTTCGATAATGGCGAACAAAGCAAGAGCCGCTGCGGCAGCTGCTGCCCAACAAGGTTCGTTGGTGCCGCAACAGAGCGCTATGCGTGCACATCGTGGTATGGACATGGCAGCCACAGGTGTGGGTGGTGTACCTGGAGGTGTACCTCCACCGTTTTCGGCTAATCTCAATGCACAACAGATGTTTGGTCCCACCATGGATACGCTCTCGAACTTGACTACGAATATAGCTGGTCTTAATTTAGGTGGTCCCAATGGCGCGTTCAACTTTGGCAATGTTCTTAACAATCTTGTCTCTACACCAGCATCTCCCTCTCGTCTCATGAATCCCGCTGCAGCCAGTCCATATCCGCTCAATCCGATGCAGATGCCTGCTCCACCTCCATCTGTGGGCGGTCTAGGGCGTATGCCACCATCGGCACAACAGCCAACGCCCACACCGCCTAACCCCAATAATCCCATAATAGCAGACTTTCAGGGTCCTGTTTCAAAGGAGATTGAAGATGAAGCCAATTCTTATTTCCAACGTATCTACAATCATCCTCCTCACCCGACTCTCTCGATCGATGAGGTATTGGATATACTGCAACGCTTTAAAGAGTCAAATATACGACGCGAACAAGAAGTGTACCAATGTATGTTGCGCAACCTGTTCGAAGAATATCGTTTTTTTGCCCACTATCCAGAAAAGGAGCTACAAATAACCGCTCAACTGTTTGGTGGCATAATTGAACGTAACCTGGTGCCAACCTTTGTGGCCTTGGGTTTGGCACTGCGCTGTGTCCTTGATGCTCTACGCAAACCAGATGGATCTAAATTGTATTATTTCGGTATAACTGCCTTAGATCGTTTCAAAACACGTTTGCACACATACAACAAGTATTGCGAATATATACGTTCTATACCACATTTCAAGGATTTTCCACCTCATTTGCTTCAGTATGTAGAATATGGATTCTTAGGTCAGGAGCCTCCGGCCGCCAAACTGCAAATGTTAATGGGAGCGGGTAGCGCTGGCGGAGGTGGAGGACAGCCACCTCCCGAGTCCATTTACCGTAGTAACTCAGTAACTGGTAAGTATTAAAATATATACACACATACATACATAAATACATATTTGGAAATAAGGAAACTTATTCATGAGCAAATTTATTTTGCAGGAAACATTGTTACTACACCCACCCAACAAAAACCCATGGTAGTGGCTCAATCAATACATCCATCGCGTATGAAGTCGATAGTAACGGCCACAAACATCGACACTCTCCTAGTGGCCAATCAAGAGGAAAAAGTAACTGTACCCCCCGAAGGCGTGCAAGACAAGACTGCGTTTATATTTAATAACTTAAGTCAGCTGAATATTCCCCAGAAGGTGGACGAAATAAAAGATATCATGAGCAAAGATTATTGGCCTTGGTTGTCACAGTATCTAGTGCTGAAGCGAGCCTCAATGGAGTTTAATTTTCATTCCTTGTATTCGAATTTCTTAGATGCTCTCAAGAACAATGAAATCAACAAATTTGTGACAAAAGAGACCATAAGAAATATCAAAGTTTTATTGCGTTCCGACAAAGGTGTGGTAAATTTTTCAGACCGCAGTTTGCTCAAAAATCTTGGCCATTGGCTGGGCATTATGACCTTGGCACGCAACAGACCAATTTTGCAAATAGATTTGGATCTTAAATCTCTGTTAGCGGAGGCCTACCACAAAGGACAACATGAGCTATTGTTCGTTGTACCGTTTGTGGCCAAAATTTTGGAATCATCAAATAAATCAAAAGTATTCAAGTCTCCCAATCCCTGGACTATGGCTATAATGAATGTATTAGGGGAATTGCATCAGGAACCGGACTTAAAGTTGAATTTGAAGTTCGAGATTGAGGTGTTGTGTAAAACTTTAAATATTGATTTGAACAAATTGAAGCCCATCATATACCTCAAAGACCCGGCACGTTATAGCCTGATAGAACATCAAATGTCGCAACCGAAGCAGAAATCTATGGAGCCGGGACCATCCCAACAACAACAGCAGCAGCAGCAACAACAACAAGCTCAGCAACCAACTCCTACACCACATCAGCAGCAAATGATGACTGAGGCTGATGCACAAGCCATGATGATGGCTGCTAATGCAGGAGCTGGTGGCGTTGTAGTGCCTGGCACTTCAATACCATCACCCAGTATTCCCAATGAGCAGGCCGGACAAATGATGATGCCAGCGCCCGAACCCCGTTATTCGTACGTGGAGATAAATGTTAGCAATTTCCAATTGATAGCACAACATCTAGTGTTGTCTCCACAAGTAGCTTTCTTACATGTCAATCCGAACATAAAGCATTTAGTATTAAATGCCATTGAGAGAACTATCACCGAGTGGCTGCAGCCAGTGGTAGATAGATGTGTAAGAATTGCTGCCTCAACGACAGAACAAATTGTACGTAAAGACTTTGCGCTCGATCCAGATGAGCACCGTATGCGCACCGCAGCTCATCAAATGGTACGCAATTTGGCAGCTGGCATGGCCATGATAACTTGCAAAGATCAAATTACCCAAACACTTAACAACAATTTAAGGAAAGCCTTTATGACCACATTGCCGGGGCCACCCACTTTTCAAGATATTGAAGGTGCTTCCATGCAACTGACCAATGATAATGTTGAATTGGCTTGCGCATTTATCCAAAAGACAGCAGCCGAAAAGGCCACACCAGAAGTGGACAGACGTTTAGCGGCCGATTTCGAGACAAGAAAAATGGCTCGTGAAGAAAACAGCCGCTACTTCGATGCACAGACATTGGCGTACCAAACAGAACGTTTGCCCGAACAAGTCCGTCTCAAGATGGGCGGTGTACCACCAAACCAGTTTGCAGTCTATGCTGAATTTGCTAGAAACATACCCGGATTTCAGGGGATGAGTGATCGTGATATTAACTTGTTTCTGCCCAAACCCCAGGAAATGCCACCCACATTCGCCCAGGACGAAATGGGTTTAATGTACTCTGAATTGGCCAGCAAAATGGAGGCCTTCCTTAACAGCTGTGTGAACAATTCCAATCTGCAGCTACAGGCAAGTAAAATGCATGCTCTGCTTAACGCTCTCATGGTTACACGCCGAATTCGCGACAATGATTCTGCCCTCAATCTTCTTACCCGCTGTGTAGAAGGTTTTGTAGAGGGTCTCATTAACATACCCGAACATGTCGAACAATTGAAATTGTATCGTGACATACATTTGCGCATACTAACGCTTTTACAAAATACATTCAGCGCTCCAGCTACCGAACGGGCCATAACTAAGTGCATTTTCGATATACGGGAGGAAGCACGCTACAATGTTGAGGCCATCAAGTTGCTTATTACATCACAATTCCTTAATTTGCATCAATTCGATTTGGCATTACGCGACTGCATGGATAACGGCAATAACTTTCTGGCTGTCACTTTCGCTATCACTGTAATGGAACGACTCTTGGTCGATGACCGGTCCACCTCGATTATAGCAGAGACAGAATTTTCATGCACCACAGATCTGTTGAGTCGTTTGACACAACATCGTCACCGTTATCCAGAGGCTCTATCAAATTTCATTGATATGCACTTCGGAAGCAGCAATACCATGGATGCGGGTACATTTAGCTCTATAACCGATCGCTATTTAGCCGGTGCTACACAATACATACATTCTGGAATGCAACATGTCAGGGTAAGTACTTTTTTCTTTTTTGCTTTTTCAAGTCACTGGGCATTAAATCATTTGATGGGGTGGGTCTTCATAGCAGAATTGTGCTGGAAAAGATGCACATATTTGTTAGCTCTTGCATTATTTAGTCATTGTTCAGACAGCAAGGAAAACATATGGGAGGTTGGATTGTTTCCTTTTTCAGAAATTGCAGAAAATCCACCAAAGACGTGGTGTGTGGTGTGTAGCATTTGAACTTGAGCACAGAGAAGGTTCAAATGCTTAAAGGTTTGAGTTTATGTTTGCGGGGTAGTTCTCTCATCAATAATTTTGGACATCAGTGAACTAAATACTTAAAAATAATGACTCGCTTGAGGAGTTGTGCTGCCAAACCGCCGATGGTAGACAGAACAGAAATGCGATAAAAGCGACAACTGCAGTTGCAACCGGCACTACTATATATTTGCAAACTGTATTATCATTTCAACTCACAGCTACCGTTTTGAGTACCAGTCAATACAACTGTAGGTCTGTTGTTCAAACTGTGTTATCATTTGAGGCGAACTGTGTTATCATTTGAGGTGAAAGTGATACCACAATCTTCATTGTCTGGCATTTCAAATGCAGTTCGGTTGCTATTCATAATCGAGTCATTCAAAGGAAGCCGCACAAAAAACATATATTTAATACAGTCTCATTCCATGTGAATTTCATTTCGTTTACAATATTGTTTGGAGTTTCCCCAAGAACCTTTGGGTTCATTGTGCTGTTTAGAAACGTATCATATTTTTCTATTTTTATCAAAAGCGCATCATCGTTTTGATTTTATTTTCTGCAGTGTCCTCAATATATATATATATATATATATATATGATATATATATTTATATCCTTTTCTATTTAAATAACAATTGTTTTAATTGATCTCTTTCAGTCGAACGATTGCGATGATCCGCCAGGTCTGCAGGAGAAGACAGAATTTTTACTCAAGGACTGGGTGTCAATTTACTCCCAATCTCACAATCTGTCAAGAGAAACCAAAAATTTTGGATCATTTGTACAGAAAATGAACCTCTATGGAATACTGAAAACCGATGATTTAATAACTCGTTTCTTCCGTCAGGCTACACAATTTTGTATTGATTTGGTATATCGCATTTTCAATGATCCCTCACATACACCAGTACAAGCCAAGACGAAAATATTTCATTGGATTGACGCCTTCGTGCATTTAATAGCTTTGCTGGTAAGACACTCTGGCGAGTCCGGTAATCCGACCACAAAAATCAATCTGCTGAACAAAGTGTTGGGCATTGTATTGGGCATTCTGTTGCAAGATCAGGAAGTTCATGGTGTAGCCTTCCAACAACTCGGTTATCACCGTTTCTTTGTTATGCTATTCCTGGAGCTCAGCTCCCCCGATGCTGTTTTGGAGTCTCTGATGCATAGCATTGTTACCGCCTTCTCGCATACTTACCATCTGTTAAATCCATCGCTCGCGCCTGGATTTTGCTACGCCTGGTTGGAGCTGATCTCATATCGTATCTTTATCGGACGTATACTGGCCCAAATACCCCAACAGAAGGGTTGGCCTCTTTATGCCCAGCTACTCTTGGACTTGTTCAAGTATCTGGCTCCTTTCTTGCGGAACGCCGAACTAGCGAAGCCAGTACAAATGTTGTATAAAGGAACGCTCAGAGTTCTGCTTGTTCTGCTGCATGATTTTCCCGAGTTTTTGTGCGACTATCATTTTGGGTTCTGTGACGCCATACCGCCCAATTGCATACAAATGCGCAACATTATATTAGCAGCTTTTCCGCGCAACATGCGCCTGCCTGATCCCTTTACGCCCCACCTTAAGGTGGACATGTTGGCTGAAACGGCTACAGCACCAAAAATTTGCTCCAACTATGTTATCAACATACAACCAGCAAACTTTAAAAAGGATCTTGATTCGTACTTGAAAGCCAGGGCGCCTGTCACTTTTCTTTCCGAGTTGCGCAGTCATTTACAAATTTCAAACGAACCAGGTTCACGCTACAACATACCCTTAATGAATGCTCTGGTATTGTATGTGGGCACCCAAGCAATCGCACACATTAGGTAACTTGGGAATGAACATTTTATATTGATTGCATTTGACATGAAATGAATTTTGTTTTTCGTTCGCAGAAATAAGAACTTTGTACCCAATACATCAAATATTGCCCACAGTGCTCATATGGACATATTTCAAAATCTGGCTGTCGATCTAGATACTGAGGGACGTTATCTATTCCTGAACGCCATTGCCAATCAACTGCGTTATCCCAACAGTCATACGCATTACTTCAGTTGTGCCGTTTTGCATCTTTTCGCTGAGGCTAATTCGGAAGCCATACAAGAACAAATCACCAGAGTTTTACTTGAACGTGTTATTGTCAGCCGTCCTCATCCTTGGGGCCTGCTAATAACCTTTATCGAACTGATAAAGAATCCAATCTATAAATTTTGGCAACACGATTTTGTTCATTGTGCACCGGAGATTTTAAAGTGAGTAATGGCTGATTTATTTTCATAGACTTGTTAAATTTGCATTTGATAATAAAAATTTTGTCTACATTTAAGGCTATTCGAAACTGTAGCTCGTTCTTGCATGGTTAAATCCAACCATCCCCAGCAGATGAACAATATGGATGGTGAAATACAAGAGATTAATTAAACTACACTCTACTCATCCCCAAACCAATATTCGAAACGATTGATTGGATCAATTAATGCGAGAATTGAAATTAAAAAATGATTTAAAAAAAAAACACGACAGAAAAACAACAAACATATGATAAAGGAAAAAAGTAATTGTTTCTTTTTTAAGCTAAAGATAAAATATCCCCACAAAATGATTTACGGTTTAAGAGATTTCAACACATTTCTAATTTTATATTTTATGTTTTTAAATCTATTTTTTAGTTTATTATTTATAATATAGACAGAAAAAAATAAAAATATACTTTTTTCCTTTTTAATATAAAATTATGATTCTGTAAGTAGTTTAATATATAATTTTTGTGAAAAATCTTTATATATTTAAAAGAAACAAATATTTAATTTAAAAAAAAAATCTAAAAAAATGAAAATTTATTGAAAATAAAAATGATTTCGTTTCTATTTTTGATAAAGATAAATAAAAACGTAAATCGTTAAAAAAAAAAAAAAAATTGAAAAAATCACAAAATGTAGAAAATAAAAAACACATCTCTTGTAAATAACTACATTTAATCATTTTGTTGGCAGTCTGAAAAAACTTTTAGGTCTTGAAAAGAAATGAAAACAAAAGAATTTCTAAATCGTTTAATTTTTCCCTCACTTCTGTCAAATACAATAAACGTTACAAAAATTAAACTAAATGTATGTAGTTATAGCTGGTTTTATGTTTACCGATTGTTTAGCAACAAATGAAATGAATGCATCCAACAACTCGAAACTTTAACAAAAATTTTAAATGTACTATAAATAATATGTATTTGCAAAATTTGTGTAAACCTTAACAAAAAACATTGTAAAATTTAAGAAAACATTAAATCCTCTTCCTTTATACCAACAAACTTATATATGTAATAATATGATTACTTGAATATTAAACAAATCTATATATATATATAAATAATACGAATGCATTAAAATTAAAAAAAAAAAAAATAAAACAACCAACCAACAAAACACATTTAATGTTAAGACACAATAATAATAAAAAAAAGAAAACTAATAAGAAAGAATAAATCATATATATGTATAAATAATTGCAAAAAAAAATCAAAAGTTTTATTCACAGAATGGGAAGGGGCTATAGTTGGACAAGAGCAACAAGCTAATAATTTGATAGACCCCTTTTTCCAAGAATCGTCGTGGACATGCAAAATGTGCAATTCTGGAGTTTTTGTTGACAGAAATATTCTATTCTTTATAGACGCTTGACATTTTCTGGACGTATAAGAATAGATGGAGCCCGTTAATAGCATGCAAATGTTGTCAGCAACGTGTATACAATTGCCGATTTCTTTACTTCGAGTTAAGAAGTAGCAACTCAGGCACATCTTGCCTAATATTTCGTGATTACAGGAAACTACATTCAAATTGCAGAAGAGCAGAATTAAAATGGACAAATTTAGCGATAAATCAGGAGATATAATCACTGCCTAGAATGTAGGGGGCGGAATTAATTGAAATGTTGATATTGATAGCGAGTAATTTTGGATTAAAGTTTTGTCTTCATTGCGTCTATGCCATGGCTAACAATTTTGGACGCTGTGCTTTGTGCCAAGCCGACTAAATACGCTATGCAAGAGGAGGGGGCACAATTAAAGCTTTTTGCTATGAGACGTGCCCCAAGAAAGTTTGGTTGGCATGAAATTCGGAAATAATTCACTTTCGAGTGAATTCGGATTCTAGAACACACCAGATATTTTGTTTCTAAATAGTGTAGCTTTAAAGCGACAAAATAAACTCAGTTCTCATAGAATTTTATTTAATTTTTTTTAAACAACACAATTAAAATATATATATTTATAAGTAAATACATATATATGTATGCAACATACAGTTTGTAAAAAAAAAAATGTTTTCAATACTAAAGAAAATTAAAAACTTTAATGAAACTTTAATTTTTAAGTAAAATTTATAAATATATTTTTATTTTAATTCACAGGATTTTAGATGTTTCCAAGCATAATTCAATACAAAAAATAACAAAATTAATTCTAATAACAAAACAATAATCGCAATTCAAAAAAATATATTAGTTTGTACTCTGTAAAATAAATGTTTTCAAAATTCTACTAAGTGCGGTAAAATGTTTTTTGAATTGTAAAAAAAAAACATTTTGTCTGCTAGAACTTTGTGTGCCCACCTTGAGCATCAACTACAGCTGCCGGACGTCTACCCATGGAGCCAATAAGTTTTCGTATATCGTATTCTGTAGGTATTTTTCCCCACTCTTCTTTCTACCGCCTTTTTTCTTTAAATGGACCTACAAATTGTCTATCGGGTTTAAGTCTGGTCTTTGTGACGGGGTATCAATTACTTTTCTGCGATTATATAATAGCCAGGATCTAGATATATGTATATGATTTATGTATGTTTTCGGTCGTTATCTTGGTAAAATTTATTTTTTAACTTTTCGGGGCTTTTAAGAAAACAAATCCGAATTTTCCGGCACTACTACGTAATTCGTTTTCTAAAATATTCAGATAGACTTCCTTAGTCATTATATCATCCCGGATCCTTATGTCCCCAACACCCTTGCTTGATATACTTTACTGTTGATATTATATTTTTATTCTCTTGCGCCAAACTTTTTTAGGCCCGTCACGGCAGTAAAGCATTACCATCGTGTTATCACAGAAAATTACGTCATTCCAGTGTTCCAGAGGAAATGAAATGTGGTCAATTGCAAAATTATATATTTTCTCAATGTTTTACGCGGAAAGCAGAGGTTTTTTCCTGGCCACTATTGAAGAGTATTTACGGTTTCGCAGCACGTTTCGAACCGCCTGATGAGAGATATCTACTCCATATGCATTATTGATGTCCAGTGGTATTCCCCTGGTACTTAAATGAGGATTTCCGACAATAATTTTTAAAATTTTCGTTTCAATGCGCCGCGTTACTTTTTTTGGTCCGCCTGGTGTTTGTTTAGGTTCAAGTCTACGTTGTATACCGTCCTTAGGTTAAGGGAAAACATTTCAACAATTTCTATGTGAGATGTTCTTTTTTAATAGTCAAAATACTAACTGGGTAATAATGTTATCGAGTCGTTTTCCTGGCATTGTTTAAACTGAATTACGTGATCACATGTGTGCACATACTCAATTCATTTGACCAGTAAATGCTACCTACTATTATTCATGTGGAATGTCATCATAAAAAAAAAACATACTTGTAATAACTGTGGAAAATATAAAGATTTTTTTGTAGCATTTGCCTTTTTAGAAACATTTTTTACACCATTCAAAGCAGGTAAAAATTGTTTTACTGTGTTGTTGCTGTAATACATACGTTTATTACTCAAAATTCCGCCGCCGTACTGTCGACAAGATGCAAAATAACAGTTTCATGCGAAAACAAAATACAAATAAATGAAATTTGTTGTTGCTATTCTTTATTTAAAGTGAAATTTCTGAAAAATTCTAGCTTTGAAAACATTTTTTTTACAAACTGTATACATATGTATGTATGTAAATAAATAAGTATTAATATATATGTGAAATTCTTATAAACTCCTTTTTTATTTTAATTCATTTTTTGTAAATGCATAATAAATAAATTTCTAATTTAATTTGTATTATTCTTTTTATAAAATTCGGCTGCTCTAAAATTCATAATGCAAGTAGATATTTTACTTAAAATTAATTTATTTTTTCAAAAATTTATATTGAATTTACTAGGAAATTTGTTTTAAACTTGTTAAAATAAAATTATTTTCAACAACTTATGTGTTAAAATACACACATATGTATGTATATTGTAGTATCTATATGTATATGTAAATAAGTGTAAATTGTATAACTATTTATAAATTTAATAGTTTTAAATGTTTGCGTTTATGATGCTCACGTACCAAACGGACCGAGGAAAAATCCTTGTTGCAGATCAAACATCTAAAATAAAATTAAGTTTGCAATTCAAATGAATTGTATTTTTATATACAAAAAAGTTTTGGCATAAAATCAGATGCGTTGCCAAAGAATATAAACAGTAAATTTAAAGAAGCACAGACTAAAATTGGCGTCAAAAATGTCCAAAAGCCCCAAAGAAGTTGCCAGCAGTGATGCAAATTAAATTATGTTTAGAAACTGCCCTGCCGGTTATGTTATTTCATATTTCTGCACTCAAATTAAAAAGATCGGAAGTCAATATGCCTTTTATATTACATTTTAATGCGACTAGTATGTATGAATTTAGCGCAAAACAGACACGACTACATTAAAGCAGTTTATGCATTCACCATCACATGTTTTTATCGCATTTTTACTGACGATATTTTTTCCCCTTCTACCAAATCGTTTTGCTCATCGTTTAACAGAAAATACAACTTATTTTTAATCGTTATCGGCGTGCTTATTATTTTCCAATTGACGTCATTTGTCAGATTATTACCGGCCAATTTAGTTGTTGCAACTATAATAATATGGATGCTAAATAAAACATTTTTTGTGCACTAGAAAAGCCAATTTCTGTAAACTATAATTCTTGTTAAAATATGATGGCCGTGTTTAAGCAGGAGAAAAACTTATGATTTACAGATTTCCTGGAGCCAGCGAAGGGAGAGAAAGTAGCACCAATTCCACTTTTGAGTCGTCCTTTATACTGCTTGTATTGATATGACCGATTCTTATGCAAAACTTTTATTTTATCTCCTGAATAATCCATAAAATTTATTTTTAGTAATTTTTGCCAAATAATAAAACAATTTGTATATAAAATTCGTCCTGGAGTTTATTTACCCGGGATTGTTGTTTTTTGAATATCAATTCGGTAAGAAATACAAAAACAACTCAAACTCATTACAATAAATACAGTAATTTGCGCTTAATTAAGTTTGTAATTCGCCCGATACTTTTTTGATTGATCCACTAACTCAACTGAAAAAATATATCAACTGAAAAAAAAACTCTTCAAACGAACAAACATATACAAAAAATAAATAGTCATGTTTTTGAAAGTTGCCACATACTAGTATGTATGTATGTACTTTTATTTTCGTGTGTAAATTGTGTTGTATTTTTGAGTATTTGCAAATTAGATACACTTAAAACTTGTTCCATTTTAAGAGTCAAGTAAAGGGGTACCGCAATCAAAAGGAATTCATTTCCACTACTTTTTCTCGAAATTCTAAATTAACTTGTTTGAGAGCATTTAACCGCGCAATTCAATTATCCGGGGAACAATTAAATTGAATGAATAAAATCTGCCGGGCTGACTGAATAAAATCTGCCGGGCTGAATGAATAAAATCTGCTGGGCTGAATGAATAAAATCTGCTGGGCTGAATGAATAAAATCTGCCGGGCTGAATGAATAAAATCTGCCGGGCTGAATGAATAAAATCTGCCGGGCTGACTGAATAAAATCTGCCGGGCTGAATGAATAAAATCTGCGGGGCTGAATGAAAATCTACTTTATATTTTCTATTTTTCCATTGTTGTATACTTTATCCTATTTGATTTCTTTAATTTAGTTCTGAAATAAAATCTTCCATAATTGCGTCTATCATATAACTGTATGTATATAGTTTTAAAACTTACTTCTTAAGTTTATGGCTGTTGCAGTGATTCTGTAGTAGAGACAAGAAACGAAAAGATTTGTTACAACTATTGCACTTAAATTGTTGTTCTTTATGGCGCAGTCTAAAAGAGAAAAATAGATAAAAAATATGTGCTTATACAAATATTGATTTCATTGATTTTTGTATTACCTTTCGTGAGCATTTCGATTAGATATATCGGCAAATGTTTCAAAACAGATTCTGCAATAATACGGCTTAATGCCAGTATGATAGTTGTTATGGCTTAGAAAAGAATGACCCTGACTAAATTGCTTATGACAGATTCTTTCGAAAATCAAAATTAAAACAAACAAAAGAAGCTGAAGAAAGTTATTATTTAAAACTTACTGGCACTCATAAGGTTTCTTGTGTATATACAAGTGATGGCGTAGAAGTTCACTTGTTCTGCAAATCCTCTTACAAATATGGCAGGGAAATTTTGTTTGTCTTTCTTTTTTGTTTCTTTTGGCAGGAATTGTGGCCTCAACTTTTGCTTGTTTCCGTCCCAATTGCTTATTATCATTATTTAACACCACTTCTTTATTTATTGTTTCCGTTAACGTTTTTCTACGTTTCTTAATTTCTGCAGTCACATTTATGTCCGTATTCAGGCTTTTGAAATCACTTGTTTCGCCCTGAGAATTTTCATGAGGTAAGTTTTGTAACCTTAACAATAATACAATCGGTTCCTTGGATTGCGATTCTGTGTCGTATTCTGAATCCATTTCCCCCCTCGAATTTTTTCTAACAATACAATATTGTTTCATATTTTGACTGCTACTATCAGTAACATCGGCAGTACTTATGTCGTTGTTTGCTTCAGCTAAAGTGTTTTCTTTATCTTCCGGAATATGGGTAGACAGTTGTTGCTCCCCTTTGACATTTTTACTGTCCGGTATATCAGAAATCTAAGAGAAAATCAAATGAAATTTACACAGCAAAATATGAAAAGTTATAAAAATTTTAGCATAACTACAGTTGAAGAAATGCCTTGTAGCATAAATACATATGGAACATATGCATGTGGACATAATACATATATGTTTGCAAATATGGTGTACCTTTAATAATTCAGCACCATTCTCCTCTTCGTACAAAAAGGCATCGTATTCCATCTGTTTTTGCAAAAGTTCACGGTGGCTGCGTTGGCAATCGATACGAAAGTTGACAGCTTTCCAAAGTCTTGTTAAGCATAATTCACATATTTTATCTGGAAGACAGTCGTTTTTATTTACCTGTATGTGTAACAAAAAGAAAAAATTATCACAGAAGCTTAAGATTAACTTTATTTGAAACAATACCGGCAATCCACTGCAATCCCGCAGTAAAGTCCAAATATTGTTATGAATCGTGTCATCAAACAGATCAAACAGCTCATCTTGTTGCTTCAAGCAAACCCGGCAAATAATCCATATTTTTGGGAAAATCATATTCTTAATAACTATATACATACATACATACATATTTCAAATTTATAGTTTATTTTAATTTATAAATATGATTTTATGTACCCACCTCGAAATCAACACAAGGCACAAGTATTTTAAAGCACCAATTTCTTATACTTGTTTTGTTATATTTCTGTTTTGAGGCTGAGATTATTTAATTTTGATATATTTTAGCCGGTGGCCTGCTGTCTCCAGTGTGTTTAATGGGTATTACAAATACCGAATTAATATTAATTCTCTTGGTGCCGAAGTTATTTAGCTCCTTACTAAATCTGGGAGTGTCAGTTTTTATAACGGCATTTTTCAAACAGTGCTGCCAATATTATTTAAATGTATGCTAATTTATTCAAACGTTAAAACATATATGAATACATTATATGAAGGGGACAGTAAAGGGCCATTCAGCCAATTATACTTTGTATTAAAACTTGAGAAAAAGTGATATAATACGTGATAGTGTGAATGTAAAACATTATGAAAAGAAGAAATGTTACGATAAAAAAATTTTACATCCTATAATAGATCATAATATTTTGAGAATACCTTTTATCTGATCAAAGCTGTCAAGTCGTGTATGTGTATGGCATAGAAATACATATATTTCGTTATCAAAGTTTATTTGTTTATCAAATACTTTCACTGCTGAATACGTTCAAGAGCCGACACGCTTACCGTCCACATAAAACCTCTCGGCCGCCGCTAGTCAACGCTTAATATGGACATGTTAATTCTGAACATCTGTTTATCTTGTACTTGTATTTTAAAATGTCATTGTACGTTAGATTTTTGGACAGTCGCAACAAATCTCCTTAGATTTCTTTCTCGTAAAATGTGATGAAAGTCGTAATACTAGATAACAAAAACCACAGGCATTTTGTTATTGTTTTTTTTTCTTTTTCATGATGTCAAAATCCGAATTAGCCTTGACTATCTACTTTGGCTGTCAAAAAATTAAAGATGTATACAGGCGAACTGAAATGAATCATAGAATTACTTAAATACAATCCATTTTTTTTAACATTCGGTTTAAATAACTACAGAAAAAATAACCGAAACCAATATATATAATCATCTGAGCTGTATAAAATTTATATTCAATTTTGAAGCTTAACGCATTTCTAAAAAACATCTTTGTATTTAAAAAGTTATTATTAGTTTCAAGTGTGCCTTCGTAAAAAAAATCTCGGAATTGCATATCGACAAGATACACGCCCAGCAAACTGTTTTTTTTAGAGTAAAAGGAACGGAAAAGTGTATGTCTATAAAACTTAAATGAAAGAATTGCGTACAAAGATTTTTTATTTTTGATAGAATACCTAAGTACAATTTCAGTGGACCAGTTGTCACTTTCTGATTTATTCCAATTTAGGAGTTATACATCTATCAAACTATGCTAAAATAGTTCATTTGTTGAAACTTTACTTTTTCTTTTTGTTTACATCTCCTATTTTATTCCCTTTTCTTTACATTTACTATTCTCCTGGTACATAAAGGCGGCGCTGCCACATCATTTAATTTTACAAATTCTGTGCACTATCAAAAATAAAAACGCCACGAGCACTAAAAATAAAATAAAGACCATATCCCATAATATTTTTATAGTGATTTGATATGTAAAATAATTCAAAAAGTTTTTATTTAAGCATTTTCATTTCAAAATCTATAAAAAGAAAATAAAAAATTATGACTTAAAACGCAATTTATAATGAATTTAATTAAGATATTATATTAATTAAAATAAATGTATATTCAATTTCTGATTTAAATAATATTTTTGCTGCATGCGTATTATTTGTAAATATATAATTTTTCAACCCTTCATTATTTTGGAAGGTTTTAGGCCGAAATATATATTACTTTGAAATAATATTATTAAATGTAATTAAATATGTATATGTATCTAACAATTGAAATAAGTGTTTATTTAATTTTTGATATATAATATTTTCGCTGCATGCATATGTTTTGTAAAAAAAATTTTTTAGCCTTTCATTATTTAAAAAAAGTCCTGCGGCGAAATATATATTAGTTTGTCAGTGAAATAATATAATTGAATCAAAATAAAGTATTTTTCCACAAATATAATAAATAAATTTTTAAATCAATTGATTTTCCTAAAAATTGAAAATTTTTCCATGTTTAAGTTATTTTCTAGCTAAAAATTATATCCCCTATTTAAAATTTTGCGATTTTTTAAATTTGAAATATTCAAGCGGTTTTACTCTGGTAAGCAAGAAGTTTGCCATTCACAATATTTTGTTTTCTTTCTATGCCTTGTATGCACATAAGTTTCATATGAATGTATGAAAGAGTGTTAAAGAGAGACTGAGAACTACTTGCAGTGTAATTTCGGTGAGTCATAAAACCATTTAATTATTATTAAATTATTACGGTTGTATTAATTTGGGTGTCTTTACATACATATGTATGTATGTACATACATACAATAAAAGTTAAAAAGTTTGCAAAATGTCACACTACTTTGCCCAAGTATTGCCCAGAACGTTATAAACTTGCTAACTTTTTCCAACACTTTTATGTAGTTTTAGCATAATGTGGAATGTGGAATGTGTATCTCGTCTCTTGTATGGAAAAACCGAAACCTCCTGTAAAGCATTCTCTACCAGTTAAATAATATATTTACATACATACATATGTATGTATGTATAAGTATACGAATGTCTAAGGTTAAAAAAGCAGGGATTTAACAACGCCTGAATTATGAAGGTTTTCGGAGTTTTCCCGCTCGTTACATATTTATGCATGTGTGTATGTATGTACATATCTTGTGGTACAGTGGGGCCGCCACTATCTAGTGGTACATACATACACATATTTTTGCATTTCATTTATTTATTATGATAATATGTACATACTTATGTATGTTTATACATACATACATACATATGTATATATCCATTTTTGTTTATTATTTACAACAAATAACATTTTAGAACAAATAAGCGAATACTACTACTATATTTTATTTATATAATCAATTATACAATGGAAGCACCAGCTGCTCAATGCATGTAAATATTATAGGTACTTATTTTTAAAAAAATCATTCATTAGTTTTCAAGTCTATCGCTATTTGCATAAACTATAGCTTCTCCACACAGGGTGTACCGCAATATTTTTATTTCGGTACTTTAATTTTTTTTATTTAATTAAGGAAAAAAACTTGAATAATTATAACCAAATTCTGAAGCGATCGTGGTTATTATTAAAGGATTTTGTTGAACAAGTTTATAAAAGTACATATTTTTGATGGGCTTCTTTATTAAATTATTTAATTATTATATTTAAAATAATTTATGGAAACAGTATAATCAAGGCAAAGCTTTGTCTGTGAAAACTTATTTGAATTTAGTTTTCATTTACATATTTAATTTGCAAATGGACCAATATTTGCTGCTTTAGCCATCATAGCCGGTATATTCGTTTGCTCGTAGTTTCCGCTAAAATACTGGGCATATGGTCCGGATGCAAATACTGCAACGTCATCGCCACCATGAGTCTCAGAAGCTAATGGTACTGTAGCCATATATTCAAAATTTGCATTAAGAGTTTCTTTCTGACTAATTTTTTTACGCCCATTACTGTCATAGGTGGAATAAAACCCGGGTCCATTAGCATATGATAGAATAGTGTACGGTAAACTGTCATCAGCTAAATTATAGACCAAACCGGTGATGTCTTGGTCGCGGTACTAAACAAAAGAAAGAATTTGATTAGGGAATACGCATTTATCATAAAAGAAAGTTTTTTTTCAAATTCGATAAAGTGAATTGTGAGGAATTTAATTATAGTTCGTTAATTTCAGTAAACTTTTCAAAAAAAACTAATAATTTTGGACTTAGTTTTAAGGTTTTCCCACTCACAATGCAAACATACAATTCACGTAGTGTTCGCTTGAACTTCACTTTTCCCCATACAATGAATAGAGCTCCAACTGAAACCAATTAATTTCACTACTTACCGGATATCCGTTGATTGTCATTGTGTGCGAATGATCTGATGTAACAATAATCAACGTATCATCTTCAGGAAGCATTTCGCGTGCCACTTGCACCGCTTTGGCAAACTCTTCTGTGTCTTCCAAAGATTTACGGGCTTTTGTATAGTGATGAGCCATATCAATGCGGGCACCTTCAACAAATAAAAAGAAACCGTTTTCGTTTTTTCTTAAAATTTTTACAGCTGCTTCGGTCATTTCGCTTAACGAGGGATCAGCTGCTCCCAAATGTTCACGTTTCAAATCGCCATGGAAGGGACAATGAGAGGCAGAGAAAAGTCCCAACAAATATTCGGTTTGATTGAAATCTACATTTTTCAGACCTTTGCGAGACCATTCATAATTAGCCCTAGCGTTTTGTTTTCGTTTGTCCGCCAACCATTCTTTTATTAAATTACGTCCGTCAGTACGTGTGCCGGATGAACCCTCTTCATCTGTAATGCTGGCATTGAGAAAGAATTGGCGACCACCGCCCATTATCACTTTTAGTTTGCGTCCTACTTCCCACTCGACTAGTTGGCGGGCAATATCTACATTATCATTGGTACTGCATTTGCCAGCTTTGATTTGTGCATCATCTTCCCAATTGCGATCGGGTGTATGGGCATAAACTCCAGCTGGAGAGGCATGTGTTACATGGGCCGTTGTTACCAAGCCGGTATCCTTTCCTGAGTCTTGGGCCCACTTCGCAATGCTGTCTGTCCAATGCAAGGGGTTTTGCCCATCATAGCAATTACCACGTTTGACGTTCGCGTTGACACCAATAGTGCCGTAGTTACCTTTGACACCGCTTAGATAAGCCGTAGCTGTGCAGGCTGAGTCTGGTACTTGACGGTCAACACAGTAAGTTTTCGAAAGACCTAAGACTGGAAACTTTTCAAAATATACTTGTTTGGAACTGTCACCCATAAGATTTCTAGTCGCTGTTATAGTGTGCACCGACATGCCATCGCCCAAAAACAACAAAATATTTTTAGCCCTCCTCGATGTTGTGGTTTCAGTCTGCTCCAACTTTTTTGCCAACGTATCTTGGGCTTTATTTAACCAGTATTCCGTTTTACGTTCTTCTGAGTATTTTACCGGATGTGCTTCTAACAAACGACTTTTTACTTTTCCTTGGAAAAAGAAGATGAAAAAGTTAATACAATCTTGACATACTGCTATTGCAGTATCTGAATATTGCGATAGATAAATATTTGATTTATTTAAATAGCATTAAGACTGTCATTATTGATTTTTTTTGTTATCGGACTATGTTGGTCCCCTCTCGCTGAACTGTAGGATCTAAGCAGCTGAATATTTCTTAAAATATATAACTACATACATATGTATGTATGTATGTGGTTTGCAAAAACACATATGGATGCTACTTAAAGAGTTGTTCTGCATGCGAAAGACCCTTTCGTGGCGGAGGAGTTATTACTTTTAGACCATAACAGATAGAAATTATAAGAAAGAAATTGCTTAATTTGCTATAAGGAATGAAGTATTCGTTTGCATCAGTCACATCTTCTCAGACTCCCTTAAAGCGTCTGTAAACAATTTTCTAACCCGAAAGCACAATCGCCATTTGCCACTGTTGACATTTCAAGTGCTTTTTAACATGTTTATTACACAAAATTTTATGCAAATTCTTTGATCCGTTTTTGTCAACACCAGAAAATCGCCGAGTACGCAAAACACTTCTAACTTTTATGCCTCTCGCCAAGAAACTACAAATTTCAAGTAGCTGAAAGTTCTAGCCCGTGAAATTTAAAAAGTCACCCTATTTTTTTGACTTGACGGTGAACACAATAAGATTTTGAAATACCTAAAATTAGAAACTTTTCAAAATATACTTGTGTGGAACTGTCGGTCGCTAGTAACGTAATTTCCAATCTCTAAACACACATCCATCTATAAAAGCAGTAACAATTTTTGGTTTTCTATGTTTTTCTATGTTTTAAAATAATATTAACAAATTTTCGTTATATAAAAGTTTGTACGAGTTATAAATATTTTTTTACAAAAATTAAAATTTTGTGAAAAATACATTTAAACTGCATAATTTATACCGCGATTTTTTAAACTTTAAGTCTTCAATTAAATAATATTGATTTAATACTGATATTCATATTAAAAGATAATGAATGTTTTAGCGAAAATGATATTATGTCACATTGCAGATAAATTTGTTTAGATTTAAAAATTTTTATTATGCTGCACTTAAATTAAAACTACAATAAACAATTTTAACAAATGCCAAGTTTTATTATGCTGTATTTAAATCAAAATTATAATAAACAATTTCAAACGTATTCGAATTCTGCACAAATTTTATATGTCATGCGAACATAATATCGTTGACGCTTAAATATTATTAAATCAAAGTTATTCAGGTTGTTTTCTTTACTACTTACCCTGATGTCTGGCTAAAGTGAAACTTGTAAAAAGTAACAGAAATAAACAACAACTCACAAACCGAAGAGCCATTTTGGTTCGACAAACTGTCAGTTGGAAAGCACACGCGAGTAACTCGATGGCCAAAAAACGAAAATCCACTGAAGTCTTACATCTCCAAAAGCTTCCGTTAAACTTTCTTAAGCAATAACTAATTTAAAAATCAGCTAATCTTATCAATCAAAACGAAAACCCACCTTTTTTTAATCGGTTGTTGTAAATCTTCGATTAGTTTTATGCAGGGTTTTTTGTAGCTGTTGTGTTGTTGCTACTAGAATTCCATTTCAGTTATTTTCTTACTTCATAAATATTCTGTGACACTACAAAAGTAGGATTTTCATAAAGAACAACAAACTTTATTAGAGTTTAATTTTATTACTGTTATTGTAACGGTTTCTTTTCTTGCTCGTTGCTTTTAATCGAAATCATTCGTAAACATTTGTCTACTGCTTTTTATCTAAATGGACGCATGTTTAAGCGTTGCATGCAGCTGTTTCTATGCGCATAAAGAAGCAAAACTAATTCGTGGATTTAGAGCGGACCAGTTGTATCGCTTAGGGGCGCGTTACACTATCATACAGAGTCGTACGATTCATTTACAGAAAAATCTAATAGAAATCTGTCCGACTTTTGAAAATCGCATCAAAATGGCTTCTCAAGTGTTACACTATCACACAAAAAAAAGGTACAAAAACATAATCGCCCTTATTCTGCGTTTCGATTACGTTCCCGCATTCAGTTACGCTCGGATCGAAAACAGGTATTCTGACATAAACTGAATCGAAAGAAAAAGAAGAAGAGCAGCTTCTTTGCTGTGAAACGTGTGAAATAGAAACAGTAAAAATAAACAATTTTGCAAAGATTTTAATAAAAAGTCAAATTCAGTGCACAAAAAAGTAATAAATTAAATTAATAAACAAATAAAAACTAATGATTGTGAGAACAATAATTAAATAAAGCATCAGTTAAGAAGAGAAAAGAAACAAAGTGCCGGAACATACATACATACATATGTATGTACGTGAGTAAGAGGAATTTGTGGTAATTTGTGGCGGCCCAAAAATAAAATTTCTTTGTTTTAAGAAAATGGAATCGATAGCAGCGGCGGCGCTGTTGTTGGAAGAGGAAAACAATGCACTCCAGAATGCAGAGTTAAGAATTGAAAAGTGTTGTTGTAGTTTTCGACCTGCAATAAATTAAATAAAGGTTTAAAATTTCAATTAAACAGCATTTGCTTGTTGTATTTTACCCTTTTTTTAAAAAACTCCAAGAATTGAAAAAACTTCCGTTAGCACATACACAACTTAGAAAAACGTAGTTACGATCGTAACGCAGAATACATACAATCGAAGAAACAAATGAAAATGACACGAAACGAAACGTAACACAGAATACCAAATTTACCAAACGGAGAAAATTGCAATCCGAATCGAAACGCAGAATAAGAGTGATGATGTTTTTCACTTTGCCAACAAACAAAGAAAGTTTTTTTTTGTAGTTTGAGGAATTTTGTTTTACTTTGTGAAAATTTTCGCAAAAGTTACATATTTGCAAAACGGGCAGACTTGTAAGAAAAATCTGTTACACAGGTGTGTTTTTAGGTCCCCGCACAAGAAAAAATTCATACTTTTTGAACACACACGAGTTGTTTGACACATCGCAGGACTAGATTGGATAATTAAACACGGCATTTAGTAGAGGCAGGCATGCCATTCATGCCACTATATCCAAGGCAAAGATTACGTCGTAAAAATAATAGCCGGCATTTGTAAGTTGAATTTATTCAAACTTTTGCTAAGAAGAGCATAATTTCGGGTATTTATATGGCATATGAATGACTTTGTCTCTGTGAGTGATTATGGGCGTAGTGGTCAAATGGGGCACCATGACAACGATTAAGTTGTATTTTACTTAAAATGCACGACGGCAGTTCTGCAATGAGTTTTGAGAATTTTCACAAAGGCCAGAACAAGTAATTTTGGCAAATGTTTGTGTTGCCTTCGTTTTCATAGGCGTTTGACTAAATGTTCGCAAAGGCTGTAGATGTATGTAGATTATTCAAATAAATTTTCAGCAAAAGTCGTCAATCTATTCAATATTTTGGAACCTACGGCCATGTATTGGCAATGTATGTATGTACGTGCCATAGATACGTTTGAAGAAGTACGCCTTTAAGAGAAATACATTTTTTTGGGGCGCTCTGATGTTCATGTTATTAGTGTTTTGTTATTGGGTACTCGTATGCGAGTTGTAATGTATTTCATACATTTTGCATTGCATTTATTGTATTGTACATACATACATACATACATATGTAGAACGGATATTTAACTATCAAATGAACGATTTCCGCTTCAATGATTTTTAATTATAGATGCCAAATTGGCGTTAACATATTTTGTACGTAAACATACATACATACATACATGTACATACCTACATATATGTATGTATGTATTTATGTATGTAAGTATGTGTTCCATAGCGCCTATTTTTGTTTACATTTTTTATGTAAATGTGTATGAATGTATGTATGTGTGTGTGTCCAGTAAAATAGCAAAAAAAGTTCATATAAAATGTTTCCCATGATGACAAAAAAAAAAAAAATTCAATAATGAACAACAAACATGTTGTTTTCACAAACATCAAGAGAAAATATTGTTAATTGAAATTTAATTTGTATTTTTCACCTGCAGTTTTTTTTTTCTTCTTTATTCAAACAAATGCTGAGATCATTTCCTTCTGAAATTAACTTAGAACGGTTTTAAACGGTATGAGCCTGTTGTAATTACATACATACATACAATATGTATAATTAAAATTGTAAATATGTGGGGACTTACAGAGCCTCATAAAGTCAAGTGTGGGTTAGTAACAGAACCTGGAATCCTTATTGTTATAAGTACTCTTCTTTGTTAAAGGAGAAAATAGTCTGGTGTCGCAATAAGACTATAGTTATAACCATAACGGTAGGAAGGAAACAGCTGGTCGCATCAACTAAATGGGCAATAATGCAGTCCATTAATGGTGTCATAACTATAAAGGCAGAAAGGTGTTTTGCCACATCCATGGGAATTGGCAGATTTGCTTTGTTCCAACACGACATAACAACTTAATAAACGGCACCACTAATCCTTGAAAGTTAGAAGGGTTGCGGCCACGACTATCTACGACTGTGTCGTTATGGTATAACACATCTAATTGAACTTTTAACAGAAGCGTTTATTTTACTATCTTCTATCTAAGTACATTTTTATGTTATATGTATATCGAGGAGGTTCCCATTAAACATAGAAATTTATAATATAAAGATTGTAGTTATTAGTTCTAAAACGGACAATATTAATTATTAACTTCCAGGACGTCGGTCCCAAATATTTTGACTTATAGAACTGGTTGAGCTGGCGGTTTCCCAGTCATGTGGCATTGATTTTTGCTTTTCTAAATAACTATTGGAATAGATATAATATATTGTTTCGTGAAGTTTTATAACAACAAAACTATTATTAAGTTCTTCTGACTATATTTTGTGATAAATATCGCACACTGCAATGGGCACGGTTGCAAATGTTTTGTAATTAGATCAATGGCTTTCCACTGTTGGCTAAACGAAATCATTAGTCATCATTCGCTAAACCATATCCATTTGCAGTATAAATTGCTGCAGCTCCATTTTCGAAAACCTGAGATGCAAGAAGTCACAAAAGCAACAATAAATAGTTCTTTGATATTCCGAGCCCTAAATGTAAAATTTTACTTATTTAAATAAGCGCCAAAATGAAAATGGGTCTCACAAGTCAAGATGATTTTTATAAAATTGGCCATATATTTTCTCACGCTTTCTAATAATCGCCTCAACTCTCAACAACTCCCACTTCAAATCCGGCAATAATTTTTCTAATGCCATAACATTTTATCACACCCAACTTGCAACGCAAATATCTTTTATCTTATCTCGTGCCAAAGATGCTGGTCCATTGGCTCAAACGAAAGATTTAAAAGAACCCCACCTGAATAATTTGGCGGCGGTATAATGCAGACTTAGAGTTACGATCAATTTGTACAAGGCCAAAATCTTGGAAATTTTGAAGGTTTAGGTTTTAGAGCCTCACGTGGTGAATAACAAAATCAAGCTTCCTCAAGTCTTGCAGTTGCCTGCTTAAGGGCATCATAAAGCAAGAGACAAAACACACGATAACGAAAACGTAAAGATTTTCCTTCGGCTCTCTTAATCAATAAAAGCAAAACCGAAATAAAACATCTTTAATTTAAATCATCTGCGCCAGCTTTGCTCTTCTGATGAATGCAATCGTATGGTGCAATATCCTTGTTGCACTACTGACATTAATGAATTCTTCTCTACCCTACTCGTTCGCATACAAGTAAATTCTGTGCATGTGTTGTGGCATTCGCTGTACTCGTATGTAGCAGTTTGGTATTATCTGGGGTAGAAACAAAGTCTCCACTTATGTATGTAAACCGTTTCATTTATAGGACACCGAAATGAAAGCAAAATAAAATTAAAAGAAAAAAAAAATTAATTCTATACAGCATTTATTATGTGTTGGCCTAGATTTCCATGGCCATATCTTGTGCATACAGCCACACAAATTGACCCCTTAGCGCATAAATATTGCATGTTATACTTTTAGCTAGAAATTTTCTACCCAATGGAAAATGACCGCTTCGAATGGCTTAAAAGTTTGTGGTTCTTACAAATATTGTGCAGAGTTTCGTTTGACAGCTAAACTCTTTTTATTTTACAATAATTACCAAAATAATATTTTTATTTCAAATTCAGAAAAAAATGTCTTTGTTTTTGTTGTTTAAAATTCATCTGTAGTTTTGAATTCGTCGCTGGCTGGTTGGATGTGCCAAAAGTGAAAGATGTTTCGATGCACAATGGCGACAATGTCCAGACTTACAGTTTTTCAACATATGCCCTACTCCCAATCAGTCTAACTGTAATTTTTTAGCCTGATGTGATGAATTTTCAAGAGAGTTCTTTAGAATCGCAAAAGGTACATAAAGCCACTGGACACGAGGTGGATGTTATAAATAAAAGACCTTTGAACTCGGGTTCAAAAGATTTTACTGGCACGGCGCAGTCAAGTTTCTCCAAAATCCGCCATCTTTTATCCAATAAAATTTCTGGTCACGCCCATGTAGGAAGTGTATCAACAGACAAATCTTCTTCCCACTTTGCTTTTGATTTAGCATCAAGCTTCGAAATATTCATGGTTTGTAGGGCAGGCACATGCGCATAAAAGCTTGTGACTGACTGGATCCTTCATCTGCAGTTTTTAAATAAGGAATTTATTTAACGTGAGCCTGAAATTTAGCCAATTTATTATGCTTAAATTTACACCAAAAACTTTAAAACATACAATTTACATTGTTTATTAAATATTATATTTATTATTGAATCGGTGCTAAAATTCTATTCAGATTGAATACTACTTTGCTTTGCTCGATTTTAGAACTTTCATGAAAACCAAATAATAAATATGTTGTGAATTTGAAATTACTTTGAACCAGGCGTAGAAAACAAACCAACTGAAATACGCTATTTTTGCTCAAAGCGCTCGCTTTTGGAAACAAACAGCTCCTTTATCTACACCATACCTCACACCAATTCATGTAGGCTCATTTATATACTGCTATCCAAAGAATCGCACAAAAGCATATGTTAAAGTTTTTGAAATACTTGAAAATAAAAGAAAATAATAAAATGAAACTGAATAGAAACGACAGCATTTGAATAACGATAATGTGTAAATACGAGTATGTAAAGAGTCACACCCTCATCTTAATAGTGTTTAATTAATAAAGTAAATTTTTATATGTACATAGAATAATGTTGCCTGGCATCGTGCTACCAACATAGACTGATTGTTGGCTAAAATATAGAAAATGTTAGCCGCTTGATTTATATGGTACAGTAATAAAATCAATTTTTTTTGGTTTTAGGGGGCTTCTGGCAGGAGCAGAACAAAAACAAAGCAGCTGTAGAAATAAAACATTTAATAAGCAGAGATAAAAACCGATTTTTAGCATCACTAGGCCTATGAAAAAAATTCGTGCTGGCGTGAGATTCGCTGATGATCCATATGCATCCCCAATGAACATTTGCAAAACGAATGAAATATTTGCAAATAGTAAATTTCACATAAAATACTTTTACAGGGCAATACAAAACGTTGCGATTTTGTAGCAGCAAAATTTATATGTTTATAGGCTAAAAAAGAGCACAAAGAAGAGTATATGTATGTAGGTAGATAAAAAATATTACCAAAATTCAGCTTGTTGAACATACCCTTAGACGGTAATACAAGTTGTAGATCCCTTCTAATCTTATCGTGTAAAAACAAATGTATACACCAGCAGAGAAGATTTGACAAGCGGACGGTCATCGTTTATTTTCTAATTGATTTGAGAAAACCAAGCCATCTCGTCGCGCCAGAGCTGCATTCAAGGTGGGGTTACATATTCATACGAAAAAAAGCGATATCAACTCTGTAGACTTCCATGTTGATTTTGTAAATATGTACTTTTGGTACAGACTTAAGCAAGACCTGCTAATTGAGTAATAAAACTCTTAATTATCACATTGATTAGGAAGAATCAATATGATAAAAGAAAGAAAAATGAGTATAAACATTTTTGAAAATGTCACTCTTTAATATTAAAATTTTACTCCGAAATACTCGTATTATTTAATCTATTCAATATCAAGGTGGCGAATACATCGTTAAAATGTTCTATACTAGTAATTGTTGTTGTCTAGATCTTGTTATTTTATAGCTATTTGTACTTCTATGTATGTACATATGTATCTAATCCATGTTCAAAATACAGCCTTCATATCGTGCATTAAAAATATTTTAACAATTTATTTTAAGGTTTAATTAAATATTTCTAAACAACTTGTTGTCAGTGCAAATTTAATTAACACCAACAAAGTTTAACTTACAGGCTGACAAATAAGACAACTAGTTTGTTACCCAGCAAAACATTGCAAATCATTTTGAGTGATAAATGTTTTTTTTTTTTTTTTTTTGAAAAATGATTTTAATAGACTTATAACATTTTATTATAATTTGGTTCTTTTCGCTGTAATATATGTATTTATATATGTATATTTTAAATAGTACGGCTTTTCCATTTCTTACAGATCAGCTTTTAATCATGTAGGATCTTATTGTGTTTAAATGGATTTGAACAACGCCATTTATATATTCCTTTTTTCATCATTTAGGAATTTTAAAATTGCTCTTTTCTTTTTTAATATAACATTCGTTTTATGTTCTCAAGGTTTTTTATAAACATTTTGATTAACCGTATTTTTCTGATCGTCACACTCTTCTATATATGATCAAGTTTTGCTTGTTAAAAAGTAATTTTTAAGCAATTTGTTTTCAAGATGTCGTCGAGAAAAAAAACTTAAAATGATTGTTTGATTGAAAGTTTTAGAAAAAGTAAATAAAATAATTGAAAAAGCAAAATAAAAAAACAGATATTTTTGTTTCGGCAGCAATCGAATCAAAAGTCTTCATTGTTAAAACATTTCGTCGATATGACGACATGGCTTCTGTAAAACTATAAACCCCAACACATCATTGTACTTATTATTTTTATTCACAAACATATTTATTTATTACTTTTTTCGAATTTTCACAGAATATTATATCTACATATAATAAAAGAAACAATATAGCAAATTTCCTAAAAAAAAATTATAATCAGCTGTTTTTATGACTGCAAATTGCAAGCGAATTCGTTTCAATTTTTAAAACTGTGTGTTAGTAAAAAAGTGTGAATATATTAAAACTTGAAAAGCAAATCTTGATTGCGTAACCCTCAAGTTATAGACACTTAAGATTTTCTATACATATGTATAAAAAATTAAGTAGGACGCCAGAAATCTGTTTTACAGGATTTAGGTACTTAATTTTAAACCCCATTTAAGTCAAAATTTTCCAAATTTAAATTTTTTGTTTGTTTTTAGGAACATTTTATTGAGTATTTTATTAAATATTGGTTACCTCTCCAATGAAAATTTTTGTAAATAAATAAATAAATAAAAGATATAATAAATTTAAAAACTACATCATTCCATTCTACAACCTGTCCGCTGAAGCTTAATTTTTAAAGAGCTTTAAAGCTATTTTGCATATACAAATGTACATACATATGCATATATGTATGTATGTATATACACACATATACATTGTATATACATATGTGCATATTATAAAATTGTATCTATAGATTTAAAACTTATTAGATACTACTTATAAATGTTTCATGCACGCGTACAGCAGAGTATGATATACTTACATCCATATGCATAAGAATATGTAAGAGTATAGCAAACCTTTGCATAGAACGTGCATGTATCCAAGGTTCATAAACAGAAAAAACACAAAATTATTGCCATCTCTGGCAGCTCTGTTTAGCTCATAAATATTTGTCATATGCAGTGATGTGATGCAACTGCTTTTTTTAATAATGAATGAAAAACAAAAACTGCATTTCAAGCATCCAAATTCTGTCATAAAAAGTATCATTACAATTCACAAGTGACTGATGACAGACGCTGAAAACGAAGGAACGAATGAACGGACGTTTGACTGTATAAATGAACTTTTAGTTAAAATATGCATACAATTGCACCATGAAGAGTCAACTTATGCATATTTAACACTCGTTTGTATGTTTGTTTGTTTGTGTAATTGGTTGCGTGTGTTTTTTTACATATTTACACATGTGTACATATGCATACACACACACACAAGTTAGCAAGTTATGTATAACTTATGTACAGTTTGTTAAACAAATATTTTCAAAACCAAAATAGGAATGTTGGGAATTTTTACGTTTCCGTTAATTGTTGCTCGGTTAATTGATTCGCCCGCTTAAATGCTGGCAAAAACGTTAAATGAACAGTTTCAACAAAAACTAGTGGAAAAATCTCCTCTTAAATGAAGATGAAGTATATGGCAACTTCCAAAATCATGTGGTTTTATTTATTCGGTAATGTTTGTTCATTTTATTGATTGCGCTGCTCCATTAAGTGGGTTTTAGTCAATGGATCAATTAAAAGAGTATCGGGTAATTGATTTTCCGCTTAATAGCTGAAAAACCATGTATTTTTGAAATTCAATTTAGCGGAAATTACTGTAGTGTCTGGTTAACAGCTGTAAATTCGATTTTTAAGAGTACCTGGCAGTGCGGGATTATCCGCTTGGTGGAGCGAATATATGGAGTGAGCGCTTATCAGCACGGTTCACACGGGTGGCAATTTCTTCAAAATATTCAATTTTGAAAACATTAGTAAATCCGTTGCGCGAAGAGTTTTTGCTATATAATCTCTGCTGCCAGCAATTTCCTAGCCAGCACCGTGAATGTAAATTTGATGGGCCAAAGGACACCAGTCCTCAACCAACTCACTTTAATATTCACCATCTAGCTCCCTACTATTCTTACTGCAAGGCAAGACAAATAGAGCATTTCATCTCTATCGTTCAAAATTACCAACATTTATTCCTGTGATATCAGGCTTAAACCGCAACCAGAACGTTCCGGCCGAAATGTATACCTTAACTCTCTAGTCTACTAATTTTTGTATTAGACTAATATTAGTAGTCTACGAATAATTTACTTCATTAATTACTAATTGATTGCCAAGACATTACTAATATTACTCCATGCCCCAAGCGAGAACGCCCAATTTAGGGAAAACCTGTTTATCGGATGTATGACTTGCCACCAATACGAAAGTTTAGCAGTTTTAACAAAATAAAAATGGAAGCAAATTATTTCTTAGTTAAATTTATTTCACTACTATTTATTTATGGGCATATCTCTTATATTAAAAGCAACATCACGTAGTGGAATATTTTGGACAAACTGTATTTTTATAGTCGTATAGAGAAAATACAGTTGCGTGCAGACATTTAGGCAAAGCTACATACTATATCATATATGCATGTACATGAAAGATCACTACTCGGATTTATATATTTTTAATGATTAACAAAATTATTATGCTGTTTTTTATAAACATAGTTCTTTTTTCACTTAATAATGACATCTTTTTACATATGTACATACATACATACTTCTTTTAGAAGTTTGTAAGATTTAACATTGCGTTTTTTACACGACTTCGGATTTGACTTGACTCAACCTTTTAATAAAATATTTTTTTCAATACTGTTTCGGGTGTTTTATCATAATTTTTTTTAGTTGAGAGTGTCAAACTTAGTTGATATTTCTGTGCAGTAAAATTGGACGAGTCTTAAATCTTGAATCGTTTAATGCCCGAACAACAAGCTCTGATGGGCCAGTTTGTACATTGGAAAAGGATGATATGGCTCTTGTGCCAAAACTATATGAATAAAATTCGACTATTTAAGTTCTTTTTATATTAAAATTTTCAACTTTTCTTTACAATAATGTGAAAACCCGGAAGCAAATCATATTAAAGTAATTAAACTATAGACCATTTAAACCATTTTGTTTCTTTTGAGTCACCCTGTATTGCAGCATGTTTACTGCAATGCTATTATGATATTCAACCATATTCATTCAAAACTTTTTTTTGCCATATTATTATGCAAATTTACAAAACTATGGTTGATCACAAACATTTTATTGTCATAACTTATAGTATTATTATTGGCTTAGTGGCCTACTTAGCTGAAATAAGCTGGAAAAAATTGTAAAACAATAATTTTACATTTTTTTTAACGGTTTGAGTTTTAAATAAAAAGTTTTTAACAACAAATGCAATGGAAATACAGACTTAAACATTTTAAATAATGACAAGTTAGGCATGTGTTTTGATTATGTGACCACCACTGTCTACATGTTATGTATGTATGTCTACTTACGTATGTGCATATGTATGTAGATGTGTGCATGCCTGTGCATGTGCATTTAGTATATCATCTATCGCATCATAGTTTTTGGTTTTTATATTTGAACAATTTGATGCTTATTGCAGTGTCAGCAAATTAACATTCATTTATTTCGGTTATAGTTTATTTTACGTTGCATTCATTGCCTTAAGAACAAATACTCGTAAATAAAAGTTACACGAGGCTAAACATAAATACATACATACATATGTACATACATACATACATTCATATGTGAATCGTATGTACATACTGGCAGCAAAAAAATCGTTGCAGCATATTTATTTGAGCTTGTCTTTTTAGCAAAAAATAAATATGTATGTATGTATATTATTTTGCCAGTTTGAACGGAGTTGTCAATGTGGATAAGGGTAGGTAAGGTTTTGCATGCGGCTCCCACATCTGGGGGCAAATCACCGCATTCGAAATCGAGTACTTTGTCATCGAAATGTTGTTAACGTGGATCACGGCAATCGTTATCGAAACGTATTTACTCGAAGTTGCACTCGATTGGTAGTCTACTATCGAAAACAAATAAACTCTAGCATTTTGCCGCGAAACAAAACAAGAAAAAAAGAAAGTAGTAATTAAAAATGTAAGTAGTTTCCTCAAATTTCCTAATATTTGGATCCATTTTAATGACAAAATTTCTACATTTTTTACACAATTTTAAATTTTCACGAATTTTTTTTATTTTTTTTCCTTGTTTGTTTTGATTTCTTTATTATTATATTCTTACAGCAATGTAAAAAAATAGTAGTATGTAAAATAAATTACGATCGAATACCGTGATCCAAAAAATTGAAGCCATCGAAAGGTTTCTCTACACGAACGTGCACCCTCCCAATTCACGATGTCAAATTCGACTGCCTCGAATGTTCCCCACCCGGCCACAGGCTTTGCACTGGCGAACTTCGACGTCAGGGTATTCTGTTTTTTATGATATAGAGGGGTAGGAAGGACTCCCTCATTTGCCACGGCAACCAAAACTGTAAGAAGTTCATGTACGGTTTTGTTTAAACATGTTCTTCAATTGGCAGAACGGAGAGCAAGAACCTCCAAAATGCCTTTTGGCATTCGGACGTTGGTCATGGGTTGAGGAGCCTATCCATGGCTGAAACGTTTTGGCTGTGGTTTAATCCGAAAATCACAGGAAAAGGCTTGTCTTCGAGATGCTGTTCTCTTGCAACAGGCTCTGTTTATATAATGAACTAAGATAGAGGGGAATGTATAGGCTAGCCTGATTAAAGCCTGATGTTCCCAGAGGATTTCGGGTTACCAGCTCCGCTGCCTTGTCCTTCCTCACCTGCTGATTTACAAAACAGAAGGGATTAGATAGTCCGAGCTATGATTTATGGCGTCGCCATAATTTATAGCAAGTCCACCACTTCATGCCTGTGGTTTTGGTTCTCTGTCCGATAAAACCGCAAGGCAGGTGCTGACATAAATCAATTCCATAATCTGTCGCGAATGTCTACGCTCTCTCTCTCTTATGGGCAAAGACGACGTTTTCGCTAGCTGTTCCGTTTACGCTGCGCCTTTGTTTACTTAAGCAGTGACATTTAATCACCATATTGTGGTGGCTAGAAGACCTAAGATTGTCATGGATAGATTTTTAACATATGTAGCTAACTAGCAGGGCCAAATTTGAAGTCCTATTCTTTATGATCAGCTTGATAAAGTTTTTGCATTTTGCTACGCTGCTCGATCGTGGAACTTGTTATAGTGCTGTGGCATCAGTAATTGTAAATAATAGGCAACAGATTAGACAGACGTTCCAAAAACAACATGGCGTTCACTGGCCGCTAACATCAGCCTACGCTGATTTCAAATCCAGTTTATAATAAGTTATGGAAATTTTTGGCAATTTGTTTTGGCCAATTTGAGCTCTATTTTTTGTTGTTTAAATTCTTATCTCAACAGCATTTGATTGAAATTAAAGATTTTGAAAGGCTACAAAATTTAAAAAATTGTGTTCATGAATCTCACATACAATTCCAAACCTTAGCTTAAGTTCTACGGCTCTTAAAGTTTCAATTCTATATATATATGTACATGTATACATACATATATTTGCGTACATGTATTTGTTTGTGCAATGGGTCTACATACAATCCCAGTGCCATTTAATCAATGTTATGACAAAAGTTCACTTACTGTTCAATATTCAACACAACCATTATTAGAGAGTAATTTTGCTAGAATAAATTTATCATTCTTCAAACATATTGACATAATTTTTAATTAAAATCGAACACATGCAGTTTAGATAACAACAAAATATGTATATATTTATTAAAACATGCAATTTGTATTCGAAAATGAAAAATGGCCTAAACAGAGCAGACGCAAACATAAAGATAAAACTTGTAACGGGGGTCAATTGGCCATTCGGAGGTTAATAAAAGATAATCTATCATAAGGCGCGTTTTCAAGCGCTAAATACAATTTTTGTTGGATGCAAAAAGGAAGCGTAATAGATAGACTTTCAGTCGCAAATTTTTACCTTTTCAGTGTTAAACACGAAAACAGGTTGTACATCCTTTCCAATTTCCACTTTTTGATGAATTTTTTCACTGGTCACATCATTAAATGACAAACATGACATGATTTTCGCTTGGAATTTCAAAAGCAAACGCTACTACACATCGCATACCTCAATTTTTGTCCTGCGACATATTACATTGAGTGTAATAAGTTTTAATAACTTACTCTTAATAGAAGGTCATTACAACGGGACATATTCACAAAAAGAGAACGTTTTGTTTGCGATTCTCAATTGCTAATTAAATGCCGGCAAGACAAAATATCGTTTAAATTCACAGATCTATATGCGGCGTTAACCCTTCGTTTGTCCTTCTACCCTTTAATTGCCTGCATGACTTGTTTCTTACATGACTGTCATGATAGTTCAAGTTTTATAACTTCAATAGATATATTTTTCTACGAAATGGAGAGCTATTGTCTGTTCGATTATTGTGGGCAGCCATGATAAATGCAGTACCATCGCAAATATTTTCAATACATTTTATAAATCAAAGATACACAAGTAACTCATTCACATATTCCATTAAAACTCTTAAAATTACCAAAAATATGTTTTATTCAGGGTACTTAATCTTTGTTGTGGCTAAAAGAATATTTATTTTAGCGCGTAACTTTTGAAAAAAGTCGATGATTACTCAGCGATTTTCATCCTACATTTTACTGTCACTCAATAAAATCAGGTCTAACTCGACATATTAACATTCACTTATGTATGTACATATATTGTTTATACCAGAGTACTCGTATTTAGTGAGGTCACGATCTTCTATAAAAAAATAGAGTACAAAATCCTTTTCAAAAGCAAATCGCATGTTGTAACAACGAAAAAGGATAAAGTTCTCAGGCTCTGCCAGGAGTTGTCTAAGCGAAAAGTATTTGTTCAAAGAACATGGCAAAATATAACACAAAAAGTAAAACAAGGGCTTGTTAGTCGAATGTTTCAGGTACCACCGCAAAACATTGAATTTTTAACCCTTGCAGGCCCAGAGTTTATATAATCTGTAAATACCACAAGATTAATGGAAACAAAAAGAAATCTTTGTTGATTATTCAATAATTGCAGTCAATAAATACAGCTACAGGGTGTTTTTTTTTTTTTTTAATAAGAACATCCCACAATTGTGCTGGTTAGGCCATAACCTGTAAAATTAATTCCGAAAAATATACATACATACAAATATAATTCATATACAATTTGCATAATATAATAATAACTTCGAATCGAAAATATTTTTTTTTATTTGCATTTATTAAGGTAAAACATTGATGTGAGTTCGTAGAGGGTGCTGATGGGCAGTGAAGTGATCACACACTTCTGTTCTCCCCCTCAAAACATGGGTACAATGTCCATTTACTGTCTTAATTTTAAAAAAAAAGATATATTAGTGTTTGATTATTCGCAGTTTCAGCAAAATAAAACAATATCTACACACGGCCTCAAGCTCTCATATATTCAATATTTCCTAGAAAAAGATTTTCAGGCCAATCATGAACGTCAGTTCCAGGAGGATTTTATCTCTTTTCTCATTCCTTCTATTATGTATAAAAAGGTCTTCTTTCTTTTCTAAAAAGTATCTGTATTATGAATTTGAGAAAAAAAAATTTGGAATTCCTCCAGTTTTCGTTACGAGAGATAAAGAAAAGTTTTAGTGTTGCCTTAAAAAAAAAAAAAAAACTTGCAAAATAGTTAAAAATGCAAATACATACATACATGTGTAGTATGTATGTATGTACATAAATATTTAAGGCATATGATTCTAACATATGTATGTACATACATATTTATGATGCAGCTTGTGGATGTGAGCCTGGCTTTCAGGCTGTGGAACAGGCATAAATATTTATTTAAATGTAAAAAATAAAAAGCCGACAGAAGTTTCGTTGAATCGCTTATTATTGGAATTGTTTATTAAAGTGTATTAACATTGATTTTGTTTAATTTTTTCAACAAGAGTTATTTTGTTTTCTCGAGCACAAGAAAATTGTATGTATGTATGTTGTATGTATAAACAATCAAGACAGCTGGCAGCAACGTTGCCAACTATTATGTTTTTTGTTCTCGCGTTGTTCATAATTGTCGTCGTAAATCGTTTGTCTAATATAGCGAATAATTATATTCAGTTCAAACAATATCACCACTTCTTATCAATAATTTCAGCATAATTTGATTGACTACCATTTACCATCTCTGATCTGGTGTACATTTTTATTAGTTGAAAAAAAGTTTTACAAAGTTTTATCTTTTCATACCAAAAGCCAAACTAATAGAATTTAAAATCAACTTATAATTGTTAGAAAAAAAAACTTTTCCAATTATGGCATAAATTTAAAATAACGTTAAAGCATTTTTGATTGCAAAGCAAAATTAAAACTTGTTTAATAATTGAACGAAACCTATTATATATATATATATATATATATATATATATATATATATATATATATATATATATATATGTGTGTGTGTGTGTGTGTGTGTGTGCATGATTGTGTTCTCCTTCCAGCACAATGATGCTTTCAACAATATAAAAGTTTATGTAACCTACTAATAATGTATGGAATTTTTGCTCAGCTTAGAACTTTGTTAGTTGGCTTTTGTTAAGTTTTTTTTTTCTCTTTTTTTTTAATTGATTTTGTTCATGACTGATCAGTCATTAAAATTAATTGCTTAAAATTGCACATAACGACTATCATTACAAATCAATGTTGTTGCTTTTTTGCTATGCATGTATGTACATAAGTTTATAAAAAATAAGTTGTTAAAGTTATTATTTTTATTTATAAACTGTCAGTCTAAAATTATGGTGATTTTTTTTTTAAAGGTTACTGAAAAAACCTGATTGAGATACTGGATTTCTATCTGGATTCCTCTGAATCTTAACGATAATGGGGTAGCATAATAGATCAGCTATGGTCGCAGTGTGAAGGTTCGTAGTGGGCCAAACACCCATAATTATTCGACAATTGCAACCATTGCAACTTTTTTTATACATATATTTATTTTGGGGCCAAATTCAAGACTGTTGCTGTAAATAAAACTTAGATCCAGTGCTGGGAAATTAGGAAAATTGTTTCTTCTAGTGAGACTATTTCACCGATTTCAATGAAACTATTAGTAAAATCTGAGACGCATTTGAGCCGATACGCGTGTGTTTTTGAATGTCAGACCTGGAAACACAAAGGATTGCTGATGCAGTCCATTAATAACAAAAACAAATACTTCTAGTTGTATGGAGTTCATATTTGTTTTTGTAAAGGGTGGTTAAATTTCAAGGGCCGATGTTGATTTTGAATAAAAACCAAACTATTTAGGAAATTATTGTAATTTTATTTTATTATGATGTATTGGTATTACTCAATTATGTATGGAACAAAATATCGGCCAAATGGGCGGCGCGACCTCGGCGGCACACCTCCATCCGATGGTCCAAATTTTCGATGACGCTGAGGCATAATGGAGGTTCTATGCCGTTAATGTGCCGAATTATCTGATCCTTTAGGTCTTGAATTGTTGCTGGCTTATCGACGTACACCTTTTCTTTCAAATAACCCCAAAGAAAAAAATCCAACGGTGTCAAATCACATGATCTTGGCGGCCAATTGACATCGCCATTACGTGAGATAACACGGCCATTGAATTTGTTGCGCAAAAGAGCCATTGTTTCGTTAGCTGTGTGGCAAGTGGCACCGTCCTGCTGAAACCACATATCGTCCACATCCATATCTTCCAATTCGGGCCTTCTTATATGGAAGCTGCACTCAGGCGATGACTCCTATTTGTGTGATGTGTAACACATTGCAACGGAACTGGAAAATAGGTTATGGCGAGGAGAAAAGACGAAAGAATTCGATTTGAACCTTCCCACATATTGAGAGTGTCGGGAAAGATATCTGCAGGAAGTGAACAGTAAGGCTGAAGAAGGAAGTGACATCACTAGCCAATCGACTACAAACGGCTGAGTTCTCGGTGAAAAACTATTTGTGCGTAAAAATGTGTGTGTTTCGGGAACAATGTGCCTGATCTCATCAGAGCAAAATCCGTTGTAGTATCGAGAGAACAGTGTAAGGCACACCACACTGTGACGGTGCTCCATAGAGCCTATAGAGTTGGATACCCTACTGTCACCGATGCACCTTTTTGCCCTCTCCTAGACACGATCTGGTAACTCCAACTTTGATGCACCAGCCCAGACATGATAGTTGTATTGCATGTATCTGTGTATATTATAATACCCGGTTGGCCAATTTGTTATGTAGGACGCTCTCATCAACGACAACTTAGAGAAATTTCAGCATTTGTCATGCGCAATTTTTGTCGGTGAAAGTTCTCACAAGAACTGAACTCAATTTCTTTCTGGTAATCTCAATTAGTTCGTGTTAGAGAAACTAAGAGTTGGAGAATTTCAAGGTATGGAATTTCCCCTATAAAAATGTACATATATAACAAATGAGTCCGCGTTTAGTTGCAAGTTAAAAGAGAAACAATTGCCGGTATTCTGTAATACACGTCGAAAAGGAAAGTTTTTACATGAGATACAAGTACAAGGTAGTGATAATTTGTTAGTGCGTTGGCTGGCTTCCATATAGTAGAGTTAAAATTGACTCCGCTTTGACAGAGTCCCACCTCTTGGCAACTGTATTATCCTTCACATCGTATTAATCATTATTGTGGTATTTGATCCAGCCGGTAGCCGTGAGGGATCTGAACAGATGACTAGATTCAGGCCCAAATATTATTATTTACCCGAAAATGTAATTCTCTTGACAGCCAGATGTGGTCCTTCACTGAGACGGTGGAAGATCGTTTAGCCTTCAGAGTTTTTAAGCTTGAAAGCGACATAAAAATCTTAAAGTTTAAAACTATCAGTCATCTTAGAGCATAAAAGCTACACTGTAAAACAAATTCGAAATATTTTTCAAAACAAAAACTGAACAAGACTCAGACGAGCTTTAAGGTAGTGTTTATAAGCGATTTAAGATTTGTATTAGGCTTTTTGCTGGTTGACCTGGTGGTGGTGAAGAGCACTGGCCACAACTGAGCGAGCTATCCGCAGACCACAACTTGCCGATCCAGGGGCCATACGACCATGACTTCTGAAGCTCAGTTATGCTCTAACGCTTAATTTCCTTAACAAAAAATCCACTTCAGGATCATTTCCGTATGACTGAATAGTAAGAAAATTATCGAATCGAATCAAGAGCATCCATTGCTGTGCCAAAGCTTTACTGTTTGGCGTGGATTTTGGTTGGGCGGCGTCATCGGTTCATATTTCTTGTCGAAGAACTTCCTTTTAGCCTGAACTAGATGATGTGCACAACAATGGCTGGTATAAGTCGTGGCCTCGGTGGCCTGTTCGAACCAATAAACGTGATATCCCCAACAAATATGTTTGCACCTGAAATTCACTAAGAGCTTTATGAAAGAGTATATTTAAAGAGTTTTTCATTAAGGGCGGGTAGATGCAGAATTGGAATACAACAGGTATTAACGAAATCCTTGTTTTATTTTAATATATGGCATATAACATCGTTTAAATGTCTGTGGCGGCTTTTTGAGGGAGGGGGTCCAGGTCCGATTTTTCAAATTATCAATGACTGCCGCAAAAAACATCCGGGTAAATTTTGAGTAATAGCATCGGTTATGTTGACTTTAGGGACATCGGTCGATTGTGCCTTATGGGCGTAGAATTCTGACTAGGAAACACCGTGATAAATACACAAGTAGGGTAAAATTAACATCACCTCTGTGAGAGATAACCATGCCCTCAAATCTTTCTGTGGGACTAGTCGCAGTGAAAAGGCGGTTTCTCAGTTCGCAAGGCAACCAGAACTCTAGGAAGTGCATGTCTGACTTTCGTTATTCAAGTTTTTCCGAAAACGTCACCAAAGATCAATTGGCAGAATGGCGACGACCTGGCCTTGAGGCATTCTGGTCTTCGTCATTGGTTAAAGTGTCTAGGTGGGCGGAAGCATTTTGCCTGTGGCTGAAACCTAAAAGGGCGGTAAGGGACTTTGGTAGGCCTCGAGATGCTGTTGTCTTGCAACAGATTCCTGTTATTTTTAACAACTAGAAGGTGGCTAATTTTCAGCCGAGCTTTGTTAAGGCCTGATGTTCGGGCTGCCGTGTCTTCCGCCACTAACAGAAGGAAAGGTATCTGTTATGTGCGTTTGTATTCCATATTTGTGTGGTTAGCCGTTGACAAGTTCATCAAGCGGAGTTTTTCCTCAGACTAAATCAATTTTACAATCTGTAGTTGTGATAGTTTTTTCTTTTTGGGACCAGTACTCATCGGTCGGCGGCATTGTACCAGAACTTTGTTGGGGAGGAGGAAAGAAGGAGCAGGAGTATGTTATTCTAATATTACAGGGATGCGTATGTCGTAACTTAACTGATGGTGATAGTTTCAACAACGTCGTTTCCAAGAAACTACCGACTAATGAGCTCGTTTCAATAACACAGTTTTACTACTGAAACTTGTAGCCCAATCCTGTAACTTGATATGGTGCTTTAGCCTCAGTAACGGTATAATAAACCACATATTAGACTGATGCCACTAAAACAACATGGCGGCCGCAGATCGCTCCTTGAAAGCCTCTTTATAAACCTGATTATTCTGGGTGTTTGAAGTGCTCAAGCCCATAAGTTTTTGTATTTTATTTGATTTCAAGTATGTATGTAATTTGTTTAAATATTAATCATTAACATATACATTTTGTATTTAAGAAAGAAAAAAACTGTTTAAATACAGAATTCTGGTTTTTACTATAAAAGTCTTAATGATTTTTGTTTCGGCTGAGCATAAAACATGTCTTAAAAAAGTTAATCTGAGTTCAGAAAATTTCATTAAAAAAAAGAACACATTTTCACTCCAAACCCAAAAAAGGGTGGGCGTTGAAAAGTTTACGATTCTATTAAACAAACATATTTACAAACATGCAAATATACATACATATGTATGTATGAATGTATGTATGTATGTATTTATGTATGTACACGTGCATAAGATTATGCCAGTTTGTGTATCTGTTCGAATGCATTCATTAGAAGATTTAGATCTTTTGAAAATCATGTTTAAAAACTATGGCCTTTCAAAATTACCAAGAGAGAAGTGGGCTTTTGTTTGTAGTGGCGCTGTATACATACCTACAAACATACATACATACGAGTATATATGTATGTATAGGGCTTGTGAATGTGTGGGTTATTCATTTGTATTTGTGTGTTTCAAGTTATTCGTTGTTTTTATTGTTCAAATTTTTCATGTGCAACGCGCGTTTGCGGTAAACAAAAGCTCTTATACAACCAGCTCAAAAACTTCAAGGTTAACTACTGCTACAAGTACCGAGTCTTTGTGTTTTATTTAAATTATTTGTCGATTAAAGTGTGCAAGTATTAATGTACCCCACCCACCCAGCTAACCAAGCGGTTGTCGACGATCAATGTTCTCGACTAGGCTCAAATTTCGCCTGTTTTGTTTAAAGTTTTGTGTAGCCTTTGAAAAAGAAGACCTGTATATCCTGTGTTGAGTGAGTTGCCAGCCAAAAGGGAGTGTTAATTGCCCGTAACTTATCCTGTATGGTGTTTGATAGCAAATTAGTTATTTTACCAGAAAGCTGCATTCTAAAAATCATGGCCATTGCCGCTCAGCTGATGAAAGATCCTGAATTAAGCAAGACACAATACGGCTGTTTTAGTGACCTGTCGAATAAAATGTCACAGAAGACAAAATGAGTGAATTTCTACTGAACTTGTTGTCAATTCAAAGGGGATTTCTGCAAACAGTTATCGATGAGAGCATTTGCTTGTCGCCAACTGCTTGGCCAACTGGGTGGACAACAGCCAGTATGTATGTATGAGTATTTTACACAAGCAACAATTAGTGGAGAATTAGTAACGGCAGCATTAGATATGCAAATACACATGAAAAAATCATCGTTGTTTGTTTTTGAAGTGAAATGGAGAAGAAGAAAAACCTTAAAAATATTGTACAGTTATTTTGAATTAATGTATTTCGGAAGAATCTTTTTATGTCACTAGTGTTATTCCTTATTTCTGATTAAAAGATGCCTTGAAATTAATTCCGTTGAATGTCTTCGAACGACTGAAAATTGGCTGGCTTTCATTCTCTTCTCGTCTATTCAATCCTCGCCAACTTTCATACGACATTTTCATATCCATATTCAGCTTCACCACTTGTCAGGTTAAAATTTCCCCAGATTAAGTGTTTGCTATTTGTCACCACAACTTCCCGCAGGGAGCAGGTTTTGCCTTCACGTATGTATATAAAACTTGGGCATTCAGCTTTTCGATGTATCGTGGGGAAGAGTCCCTTAGCTTAGCACGCCAATCAATACTCTTCTAATCTACTGAAACTTTCACCAAAGGTCAATTGGCAGAAAGGGGACCAACCTGTTCCTGGCTTGTCTTGAGGCATCCTTGGGTATTGATCACGTTTCTTGACTGAAACGTTCTGTTTTAAATCTGAAAACAGCATTCGATGTCAATATGTGTGGACTGAAATATCGTGCCAGTGTCTACTGCGATTTTTCCGAGTCGTGTGCATCCGAAACTACTAAAATTTTATGGCCGAGGTACTTCAACTAGGCCTCACGACACCAAGAATTAATTTATAACTGCTGCACAGTCCCTTCAGCGAACACATTTCGTTGTTTATGGTCGCTTAATTTCTGTTACCGAATCTGGTTTGGTTCTTCAACGGCTGTAGGCCCAAATCGCTGAGAATAATTCGTTGGGGCCTGCGTCTGTTCTGCTGAATGTCTGAAACAGCGATGATATTTGCGGCAGAATTTGCGTAAATTTATTCACAGCATCATGTTTATGGCGATCGTAAAGTGAAGGAAGTAAAAGGATCGTAGTCCGAACACAAATGTCATACGGAGAATACAATTTAATTGCTTAATGGGCCAAAACAGTTTGAATAAATCACAACAGAGGGCTGGATGCAGTTTCGGAAAACGTGAACGCTGCCGTTGAAAAAGTCTTTGTATAACATTTTGGTATAGTGCGAATTTTGCCTAAAAGCCATGTTAACCAGGCATAAAAATATGAATTCCGTCAGCAGGAATCATGTGCCTAAAAATCAAGCCAGTCCCAACAACAATTTTTTTTTCAAATGTTTCGAAATCCATTAAAACTTTCACATTTATTAAGGCCGGGGCACATAGAATCCGTCATGCGTTGTACTTTGTCTTTTTCAACTGGCAACTAAGTTCAAATACAGGGTTTGCTATGAGCTTTGTCACATAAAGTACAATAGGTCGACCTCAGCGCAACGTATCAAAGTTGAGCCACTTTCAGCTTTGAACGGACGTTGAGTACTTTGAAAACTATCAGTATATTTTTTCTTTTCTATTTTGATTTATAGTAAAAAAGAAAATATTTATTGTTTTTTGGGCGACATGAAAAAAAAAATAAAAAACTAGAATTGGAATATAAATTAATTTAGGCTGTGCGTGCGTATGTGTGTGTGTGTGTGTGCGTGATTTTGCATGCATTAACAAAGTACTCATTGTGCCAAACTAATCCGTTATTGCGTTAACGTCAGTTGCAGCAGGCAAAGTAGAACGCATGACGGAGTCGTATGTATGTGCCCCGGCCTTTACATATGTATGTATGTACGTGTGTTTCCATCCCTGCTTGCATATCCGAGGTCATTCTCAAAGTTGCTGACACAAGTATATACATACATACATACATACGTATTCGTTCGTTATGCAACATCTCTATTAAATATTGTGTGGCGGATACCAAGCACCACTTCTTAACCTTATCTGAAAAATGTTATCAAATAACAAAGTAATTTGTTATTGTTGTTTTTCCCTACTTGATATCAATTTTGCTGGACTGCCGTGCGTACACGTGTTTTTCTTTTTTTTTTTGGTTTTTTTGGTTTTTTGTTATTGTGACAACCACCAACAATCACTACAATAAATATTTTTCAGAATTGTTTTCCATTTAATTGTTTTATAGAAAAGTCTGGGCGCAATCACGCAAGCGCTTGTGAAATGTATGACAAAACTTGGACAACAAGCAGCACAATACTTTTATACATAAATATGTACATAATTGTTCGAAATTGTACCCATTTGCTTGTGAACGTACGAGTAGTTGTCTATTATTTGGTGTTTGTTTTTGTTGTTTGTTCGTTTATGTAACATTTTTCACTTTAGACAACAGCTACTGAACGGTTTGCTGCTCCTAAGAAACGAACAACAACAATACAAATAACGGCCCCACCTCGTCATTTTAAACGCCATTAAGCATGTCATGACATGCTCTACTCTACTCACTGGAACAGCCAGCCCACAAAACCCACTCCAGTGACCCAGTTTCTACAGAATTTTGTATGCTTTAGCCTTCCAATTAGTAAAATTAAATATAAACACGAATATTCATGACGAAAATACGAGTACAACGGAAATGTGTGTAAAAGCGCAGAAATACACCAGAACTTAAATTAGAAAACTTTTTGTGCCCGTAAAAGTAAAACAGCAGCGCAATGAGCAAAATGAAAATTGTATCATTCGAAATAAGGAAAATTAATTTCGGCTGTAACTTTTAAACGAAAAAAGCGGCGAATGCATAGAAAAATTAAATCACTGGAGATTTTTATGCTTAATTGCAATGAATAAAAATTGCTGCCGGCAGCGATGGAAAATTTTAGTTTGCCTTCAGTATTGAATAATTATGAAATAAGTAAATACGCAATTTGTAGCCCATAAGAGGTGCTATAAAAGTAGACTTGAAAAAATAATTTTTCTGGGGGGGGGGGGGGGGGGGGAAATTTTTCATAAAAAAAAAGAAACTACAAAAATAAAAGATGTTATAATAACAATAACAATGAAAACTTTCATAAAATATGTATGTAAAGTTTTCCCAGGAAAGGTAATAAATAATATAACAATGTTTCCAGTCAGGGATGGAAACTTTTAATTTGCCTATAACAATGTAAGTAAAAGAATTAGGCAATTTGAAAACTGTAAAACTGGACACGACTGTAAATTTATTTTTAAATAGCATTTAAAATGAAATCTATATATATCCTGTAGATACATATATACAAACATACTTATTGCATTTAATGCCTTTCAGTGCGTTTTTCATAAACCAGCAGATCTTTGGTTTCACTGTTGACTTCCAAGGGAGACTGAAACATAAAAAAACGAAAAATTAGTGCAAGCGGGCGTAGACCGAAAGAAACTTCTTTTACCAACGAGCTAAGAGTTTGCCGAATCGAAAGCAACTCAAAATCTAAAGTTATGTGGTTTTCAGTTCGCTGGCGATTTGATACATAAAATATTCATGTATCTAAAAAAATATATGTATTTCTCAATGTAGGGAATATTTTCGTTTAACAAAACAGTAACGGACTATGCAATGGAACCACTGTATGTATGTATTTAAAAAAAAAAAACTCTGTTTAATTTTCTGAAACTGTTGTGAAATATTTTAACTTTTTTTTAAGCACCGAGAGCCCGTCAAGGCCAGCTGCCAATCCCTTTGATTTTTTTTTTCTATTTACGAATACTTTATTTAATCGCCTCTATTAATGTTGATTTTTCCATTGTTTTCCACTTCAGAACAAAATCGAGTGTGTTTGTTTCTTTATTCACATTTCATTTAGTTTTTTTTTTACAATTGTTTATACAAGATTGTAAAGTATGTTTAATTTAATTTTTATTTTTATTTTTTTTAGTTTGTTTGTTTAATACAATATGTCCACTGTGAAATTGAGGTTGCCAACAGTATTTGTGATGATGCTACTGGGCAACACAAGCTCCGGAAATTTCGGAATTAGGAGTAGAATTTGGTAGCAAATAATTTCCTTAAATATTTGAAGGCCGCAAACACATTTTGTTTCATTTAGATTTAAAGATGGAAAACTGTAAATTCTAAAAATTCAATGATGCTACAGACACATTTTTTTTTTATTTAAATTTAAAAATTAAAATTTTTTGATTCATTTGCAAAGTCGGTCGTTGCCATTAGGTGCTGGAGTGTAACATGGGGTAAATGTGTAGAGCGACTTTTCTTAAACAGCGCCCCTGCGGAATATCAAATTTTCGATAATAACAACCACATGAAAACTTCTATCGCCGTCAAAACGCGTACAACAATCATACAGAATGTCCAAAGTCGCATAAGCTGTTTGGCGCCGTCTCGCTGCAACCACATGTCGCGTGTGGTGCTCATTATCGTTCCGATAGAAAATTGAACCAAAATTCACACCAAACAGTATTTTTTATCGGAATACATTCTACATTCTTGGATCTCGTGCGGATTAGTGTCGTCCCAGAAAAATCGATCGTGTTACTTGTTGCCGCATTTAGTCAGCCAGAAATGTTTGAAGATGATGTCTTGATGGAAATCGTGATCAGTTTTCTTAACTTCACCTGGCGTCACATCTATCCAGCGACAAACACTGAGCAATTTATTTTCAGGAGATCTCATTGTAACAAGTACATATCGGTCACAACTCAATTGCGACAGTAATCGGTATAAGACGTGGTCACGCCATCGCGCTTTATTGGACAAAGAAAATTATATGTTTTTAGTTTGTGGTAGCCAGAGTTTTAGTTTCGGAGTGGGCTAATCTTAAAAGCAGAAAATTTCTCTGAAATGGTTGAAAAAAACATTCGCCACAATTGCAATAGTACAAATGTACGAAAGAGTAACCCAGCCAAAACGCACGATGCTAATTTAAAGTAAAACAAAAATTTTCCAGAGAATTATTTATCTTAATATTTTTTATTATGATAGAAGTATTAACGGCCTCGGTGACTTACCTCTTTCTCCGATGGTCCATATTTTCAATGACTCTGGGACACACATAATTGAAATTGAATGCTGTTAATGTGTTAACAGTCAGGAAATCGTGTCCCAATGAATAATTTCATAAATTCGTTATTTTTTTCATGGTTTTTTTTTCTAAAATCGATTTTTTTTTTTTTTGGTAAATTTTGAATGATGATCTTCCAACACATCATTGGTAAAACAATTGACGTGATATGACTAAAAATAACAAAAATATAAGCAGTTGAGAAAAGTTTCGCGACTACAAAACTTTAATTTTTATTAAGTTGAAAAGTTAGGAAATCGTTATTAAGGTATCGATATGTAAGTGTGTACATACGTATGTATTTTATTATTTACTCAATGGAAAATAAGGGGAGCTTATTAAATACATTAGAATGTATGTCTTGATCTCAAACTACGACCCAAGGTCAGATTCGTTTGTGTCAAGCTTTTAATCAAGTTAAATAAAAAGGGCGATTTACATATTAATAGAAATTAAATTCTTATCGAACCGTTTGAGCACTCTGTAGTAACCGGGTTTTCGTTCTTTCTTTGCCAACAGTTTTTCCGGGTGCCACTGAAAGCGGAGAGCCACTAAAAGTTATTAAATTTAAGTAAAAACCAAGTTGCAAATAATTAGGACGTTTAATTGCTGTTACTAAAATAACTGTTTTATTATAACTTTAAAAACTATACGAATTAAAACACCCTCCTCATGACTGGATCATTTGCATTTAGTGCATTGTTTTCACTGAATTGCTTTCACTTCACTTATTTTATTAACAGTTTCGCATTGACTGAATGTTGTTCGTCGAATTTTGTGCTTTTCTATTTGAGTTTTTCGTTTAAGATAAATAAGTTTTTGTCATTTTCTTTACAAAAAAAAAAATTATAAAAAAACTAATATGTACATGTATACATACAATACATATATACATACATGTGTAGATATGTATGTATGTATGTATGTATGTATACGAGAAAGTCAATGTGTTTCTTTATCTTAAATGTTAAAATTTAAATTTAAAAGCTTGTCTTGTTAGTAGTAAAATGAATATCTTTATGTGGGTTAATGTATTATAAGCAACATCGTATTTTATTTGACTTTTATTCACATTAAAACGAACAGATAGATAAGTCAGACCTTTGCAGCGGTCCCCAAACTGTACAATAAAAACACCCGCATTCATTGTTAAGTGAGTGAATTCAACCTGCTGGTATGTAGTAAGAAATATTAAAATTTTTTCTGCCTCTTTCAAGATTTTGAAATTATCAAAAACATTTTGCGATCACTGGTTTTTATGTTAATTCGATGATTTAAGTTTATTTTGCAAACATACTCGTACTCATTCAACAAAAAAGAAACAGTTTAAATTCAAGAACGTCTGAGCGTTGATGTTATTTTTGGCGATAATGTTATATAGATTTAGGCATGTCTGCTCAAAGGAGGAGTACAAACGTATTTGGATGTATGGCACTAAAACAAGAATTATAAAGTGGCTCTCAAATAAATATCTATAGACAATGGGACCTCGATTAACCGGAAGAAACATAATAAAATCAAATGACATCAATATATACATATATAGAAAATTTCATTTTCTTTTTTTTGTATCGGTTAATCGTGATTACCTCTATTATTCGGTGCTACAAGCGTATTTTTATAAAAAAAAATATTGTTACAAATTGCCCGACTATACGAAATACTTCCCTTCCCTACAATTATAGATAATCAAGGTCTTACTGTACACATACACATACATATATATTCGTATGTATGTATTCGTACATACATATATTTATTTCGATGACAAGACAAATAACCAGGCAGTTTGATAATTCCGTGTCTGTTTGGTAGACATTTTTTGTTCTTGTTGCAAAAAGAATTCAATAATTTTTAAACCCACGATTTCCATATCAATATCTTTATACGGTCCAAAGGAGTACGAAAAGAAGTGCGAATAGCGCCGATATAGTCGTTGTGTCACAACTGATCTACGGTTTGCAATTATTTTACTTTTTTTTTTATTTAATAGTCCATTTTGACCTTCGCATTGGTCTTTACAGTAGTCTGAAAAATGTAAGAAAATCACGTTCAAGCAATAAAGTTATGTATGGTCCATTTAAAGCCTTTCGCTTTTTTTGGGCCCTCCATTCACTTAAAACTGCTTTGATTAACTCATCCTTCTGTTACTGAATATGAGAGATTGTATTTAGCGATTACGAGTAGATCTTAGAGGTTTTATAGGCAGGCTGCCTCAAAATACACTTTTCATTAGATCGCAATCAACCAGCTAAAAGTTCGGAGGTGCGTTACTGAAATCTTCAAATAATTGGCAAGTTCTACTCTGCATATGGAGTGTTCGTTAGTGCAAACTTTGCGGCGCCCATTTTACAACCGAAGTGATCGTCCTTCAAAGTCGGTTCTCCAATGTTTGGTGGCTAAAAATTTAACGTGCATAATTATATCGGACGACGCCAATTAACGTGAAATTCACCAGGTGGTAATACATGTAAAAAAAAGTTGTTTTTTGAAAACGATGTTGCTGAGACTCCAGACTGATTGTAACCGATTTCTTTTAGTCCAAATTGAACGATATGGACATAGACGACAATTCAGAATGATGCATGACCGATTCGAGTATGTGGTTATTTTTCGAAGCGATGGCGTGAATTGGCCGTCAAGAAGGTGTGGGATATTCTTAAGTGACAATAAGCCGCAATCGATCGATGCCCTCACAGTCAACATAAACAAGACCATGGATAAATTTCAACCGGATGTGTGCGGTAGAGTCATTGAAAATTGGACCACGCGGATGCTTGCCACCGTAAGATACCGCCATATTACAATTCATACATGATGTTTCGAATGGGCCTTTAAAATTAAGAAAGAATTTCTCATCAAAAGACATTCACAGAAAGTTCCAATTGCTTTTAACTGCCTTTTAACGGTTTAAAGGTCCGCATACCCCGTCCCAATTAAAAAAAATATGACTGAACATTTTATGCAAAATGAAATGGGTACACAAATGGCCAGTTAATGCTCGTTTTTATTATAAAACTCTGTTAAAAAGTATGTGGAGGGAACAACATTATTTACAAACAAAAATGGGCGTAAAAGAGGGCGTGGTCGGGAAAAAAGTAGCCTATGTATGTATGTACATGTATACATGTATAGATTATAGAACTATAAATATGTACATATTTGGCTTCGTTTATGTTCAAATTCTGCTATATGTACATATATTTACATATGTATGTACATATAGTTAACTAAAATGCAGAAGCACGTAACTTTTATGTCGTCTCAAATTCTTACTGTCATATTATAAAAATCGGACAATTTATAGGCGAAAGTCGAAAGTACATACATACATACATACATAATTACCAGTGCAAGTTCGCTGACATGTTAATAATTTGCTTCACCTGTAAAATCTATATACATATGTATGTACATATGTGTGTATGTACATATGCATGTGTGTATGTACATATAGTACGTACTTTGTTAAAAATAATGTTTATTATTATTACAAGTTTTACTCTTTTTTTTTAGTTAAATTTTCTTATCTTCTATTGAACTTTACACAGAGTTTTTACAGCTTTCATAAAATTCCCAAGTTTCTTTTTTTTTGTTTTTTTTTTTTTGTTATTTACTTATCACCGTTCTTTTGCTTTCATATGTACTTATGCACGTGTGCGTGTGTGTGTACAAAATTTAGGTTAATAGAACCAGCTACAACAACTTTACATCCAAGCGTGTTTCTGGTTTTTCGCTTTGTGTAACTGTATTATTTGTATTCGTTTGTACTTTTTTTCATGCTTAACAGATTTTTTTCTTTTTGTATCTTTTTCCACGTTTTCTCCACGGTGATGCAAGAATGTGAAGAAACTAAAGAGAAGAAAAAAAAACAAACCACTATTAATGTATGTATGTATGTATGTATGTATGTATGTATGTATGTATGTATGTACCTACCTAAAACCTTTTCTTTTTGTTTCGAAGTATCTGTATGAATCTTTAGCTGGAAGTTGGGAGGTTTTTGTGGCTTTTTAAGAAACATTTTGAAATATTTACACGTGAAAGAGTTTCTTTTTTGAAGAGTTCTTTTTTTATATCTATGTATGTATGTATGTACATATTTGGGAACTGAAACAAAAATTTTATTCAACCTACAAGCGCGTGGTTTGTCTTCATGATTATACATATGTATGTATGTATGTATGTACGTATGTATGTATTTTATCTACATACAATATATCTACACATGTACATATACATACATATGTACATAAGTATGTGCGATCAAAACCTATTCAGACATGTTTGTTGTGTTTTGTTCATAGTTGACAATAGAGAAAACTTTCTCCCGTAATAGATTAAAAAAATAAAAATAAAACATGCTTTAAATTTGACTAAAATACTAAAGTTTTAACTGTACTACATACATACATACGCACACGCATACATACATAAATTACACAGCTACCTACCTACCCCTGTAAGCATTTTATGAAAAAATTTATCATATTCCAGTCATTTATGACTCCTCTGCGCGATTAATATAAGCATATATGTATGTATGAGCTCATTTTCTGATCATAAATGATTGTTTTCTCGGTAGAAAATGGTACCCTAACCGCGACTCTTCTTGAGGAGTCTTTTATTACCCGCTTTTCTGATCAGTTTCGACTCATTTATGACTCATATATTTTAATGATTTGCTTACTTCAGTCGACTGACACCCATTTGCGTGGCACGTCGTCTGGTCGATGTCGACGGCGCTTCCATGACATCCTCAGCTACAGCAGCAATATGCTCTGCAGAACGGCTACTCCGGGGTCTGCCACGCCTGACAGCATCTCGTGTTGTGCCAGTCTCTTCGAGGCGAGCGGCTAAACGTCGCAGTGTTTTACCAGTAGACGTTGGACGGCTAGGAAATCTGCGACGAAATTCACGTTGTGCCAAGTCACCGACCGATTATGGGTCAAATAAATAGTCACCAATATTCCGCGTTCTGCAGCAGTGTAGCGTAACATTGTTTATTAACGTGTATTTCGCATGTGTTTACTACACAAATGTCAAAACAGAACTGACATTAGGGGCCAATCGCAAAATTTATAGCATTTTCTGATAGGAGGATTACTTTTGCGCCACCTTGTAGCTAAGACGAAAAATATTAATTTTTTTTAATTTTAGACAATTAAACTTGCAAGGGAAGTATCCCGAAGGAAACTATCAGATCTTAATGAAACTTAGATATACTCGTATTGTAGAGACCCCACTTTTTGACCCTTTAATGTGAGATTGGGCAGCAAAAAAAATTCGTGTTCAAATAATTTTTATTGTCAGGATATTTCCTTGTTAGACGTGTACCTACCTTTAATAATTGTCATTAAGTAAACTTTTCTTAAGTAGACTTTTAGATATTTTAATTTTAATGTAATATATTTATTACAATATAAACTTTTAATAATTATAATTTAATATTTCAACTTTACACCACGAGATCACTGACATTAAAATAAACTAAAATTTACAATATTCTAATATTTTACGCTTGTTTCAAAGCTAGCAAAAAATATGCCGTTACAAATAAAAATAACAGAATTAAGATCAATTTTTCATCATCTAGATGAGCAAAATATTATTTATTCGTAAATAACTTCAAAACAGTCATATTTCAAACACCTGTATGATCCATTTTCGATTGCTGTATGTTTTGTGATTGTATTTTCAATAAATTACTTTTTAGCAAGAATAATTTTCAAGCCTTTTTTCAAGCGCGCAAGTGATTAATCAGTTTTTAATCGTCAAAAGTACTCGAGGAAGACTTAGTTAGGTGATTTTTGATAAAACAATCTTCCAAATTCTGGTAGAAACATTCCAAATACAGTCAAAACTCGGTATAACAAATACGTGTATGTACATACATACATATGTATGTGTGTACGAGTATGTTACTCACTTTATAGCCCTTTCAGCGTGTCACGAAATTCAGTGATTTTAAAATTGGAACTACGCATGAAATCTCCAATTGTTCGGTCTGGTAGAAAAGACCCTTAAGTAGCTGATAATATTTTTTTTAATAAGCAGCTGATAATATTTTTCTTACACAATTACGTACATATCTATGTATGTATGTATGTTTTTCCAAGTGAGTATTAATTTTGTAAACAATATTTGAAAGCAAAGTTTAATACTATTAATAATAGAATAGCGAATAATAAATTATTAAAGTATTTTTGATTTCTTCATGCAAACGCATTACGTTGGTAACGAAATTCATGGTTGAAAAAAGTAATAGGACCCAGACTGTTAGTCGAACACGCTGCACGCCAATCCATCTAAACATAAAACTGTACAGCTTTTTTGCTAGTCTACAGAAATACATTAGAGCGAGCCTATAAAATATCTGGACTGTTGGAATAACATTCTACCAATTCTTGCAGCGAAGCACTCGATATCACAATCTTCCATGTCTACTTCAAAAAAAAAAAAAAAAAATCACTGATCACTCCGAAGGGTGGACTATCCTGACACGGAGAAAAAACCTCAAATGGAATTGCATTAAAAGCAAAAGTTCTAAATTACACCATAACTCGTGTGTTGCTGGATATAAAATGTGATCGATTGTTGGCAGAATCAAGAAAAGTTGTGTTAAATAAATAAACTTCAAAAGCTGCCTGATGAAAATTTATCATCAAGAGCCAACGTGATAGATAGATAGAGGCCTTGTGGAGAGAAAAATACTCTTCAAAAAGGTCTGCAAAGCATGCAGAAATGCAAATTTTTCGAAAACTTTGAATAGTAGTTGTATTCACTCGCTTATATCGAGTCTTCAATATCATTGACATGAATGGCCAGTTTTTAACTCAATATTTAAATAAGAAATTAGTTAATTTTTCCTTATATTTAAGTTGTATTTAAATATGGTTTAATTTTTTCAGTCTCAAGTTGCGTTTGGTATTTAATTATGATAAAAGTATGGTAGCACTATTAAATGCCAAAAAAATATAAACAATTTCTTCATTTAACAGCTGCTTACTATTTAGTTAATGTAATATTAAAATATTTTGTTTTAAAAATTTGGTGGTTTCGAAATGTTTGCCTGAAATTGCTATTAAATTCTCGCTCCACATCCTTCCACACATTCACCTTTTGTTCTGCACCAACTCGGTCAGTCTTTTTGCACTCGATTATGCTGCTGTTTTTTTTTATCAAATAATGGAAAAACTTCAATGCACAGTTTTCATAATTTGCAGAACTGCCAAAATCATATGGTATTATAATAAACTTAAGTTATATTTAAATCGACGTGGTCAGTGATTTAGGTTGTATTTAAATATGATCTATAAAAATGAATTCGGTGTTTAAACAGAACTTAAGTTTAAACGCCGTTTAATTGTTAAGTTAAAAACTGGCTCTAAATATAAAATATTTTCAATTAAATGCGTATGTATGTACATACTATTTATATACATACATACAAATAAACTTAATTATTAACTGTCATGTTCTGGAAATCATAAACCAAAAACTTCGCTATACAGCGAACTGGTATGTAGTATATTGATTACCGATGAGTAGCGCAACAATTCTCTAACCATATTTTTAGTGAACAGCTACCAAATCAAAAGTCAAATATTTTAGCAAATATTAATGGGAGGTTTTTAAGTTTTGCCATCGTTTTATTTTAAATTAATAAAGGATCTCTCATTAAATGCTGTCTATAAATGCAAATAAATCAAAGTGTATCAAACGTCTTTCGATTTATGGAATAACACAAAAATATGTGCATCTGCAAATGTTAATTTTTCATGTGTTGAAAATTGCGCGTTTTGTTTATTACGTACATACATATACATACATACATATATATGTTTTTGTGCGTAAGAGTCTGGTAACATTTGTTTGAATAAAAACAGCTGGCACTCTGAAATCGCCAATTTTAATGTAAACAAATAAAGCATAACAATCAGATAAAAGGAGTGGTACTTTTAGATTGGAAACTTTTTATTAAAATCGATCAAAATAATGTATTTTTGTAAAAGACAATAAATAAAAACGCTTTAAATTTTATTTGTATGCTGCCATTGCTGCTGTTTGAAGTTTATTTGCTTCCGACTCGACTTAAAATGGCAAAATTTTTTTGTGATTGCATTTTTTTTTGTTTTTGTTGCAAAATGTGAGTTTCAGCACATGGCTGTATAACAAAACATACAAATTAAAAAATGTACATACATACATACATATATAAACATTTTTGATATATCAAAAACATTAATTGCCAGATTTGCAGATCTAGCAATACTTTTATTTTATCTTTAAAAAAATTTGAATACCCTCAAAAATTAATCATTAAGGTTTCCAAAAAAAAAAAACCTTAAAAGCAAGAACGATTATTTTTTTTTATATAATATGTAGGGGAATCGTTAAGCTGGATGTGCTAGAAATGTCTAATATAAGCTCATGGAAAAACTGAATGCTTTGTATATTTAATTAAAGCCAACTCAAGTTCCAATTTTAATTATTTATTATTTGGAGTAAAAAAAAAATAAACAAAAACTCATTCAGCTATTTAAATATCGCACTTGATCAACAAGAGGGAATTTTAAATCAAAATTGTTTGTGGACCATTTGAAATACATATACATATATTTAAATTTTTTTAATTTTGAAATTATTGCGAAAAAAATCAAATTTTTTTTTTGAGTTAATAATTAGTTTTAATTCCTTACAATTTTTATTTTTTTTCAAGAAATGGATATCAACACAAACTACCAGATTTAAATAAAACAGTTTTACTATTTTTAACTTGACTAAAGAAAGGATCAAATCATAATAATACCTTCTTTATGAAATTATGGGCTGCATTTCCATTTCAACTTTTGTATTAATTGAAAATAATGCACTATCCCGTAAATGGTCTCAAATATGGTTATCGAGATGAAAGAGCAATCGGAATACGTTGAAATTTTTACTGTAGAAAATTTTTGCAAAAAGGGAAATTTTAACTTAATACTTTGTTGATGATCAAGTGCGACATGTATTGCTTACATACATACATCAAACATTACTTATTATTCTTTTATAAAAAATTTTTTTTTTTCTGATTGCAATCACGATTTATTACAGTTATAAACTATTGCTCTCTACATATTTTCTAATCCAGCAATTGATTTGCAGACTTTTGGGAAAAAAATTTCGTAATACGGTCTGTCTAAAAAATAAGGTGAATTTTGAAGGCTACGTACATCCGATTTTAGCTCTTTCACATTGATACACTCGTCTCGAACATACATACATAATATGTATGTATGTACAGATACATACATATTATGTAAGTCTGTTCCTACACATATTCATAGTTTCAGGTATTTAGCACTTTTAGTTAGAGCCACAAAAGTTAAGTGTTTCGCTTGTTCAGCGTTTTGCTGCTCTTAAAAACATGGATCAAAGAATGATAAAATTTAGTGACGTCGGCAACAAATTACTAGAAATCACACCAAGAGTCCCAATAGACCCCTCCATACGATGATATCCCAGATAGGAAGCAACATTTTATAAGTTTTTTTTTTGCGAATCGCGAGACTGCAAAAATGGTCTTACCTTTAGCGTTTTTTTGTTACACAAATTTTTATAGGCGTATGTCGTGGTTCACTAGCATTGTCAAAAGCTTAGTCGATCATATGTTATCCTAATAAATGTAGAATCGTATTAAAAATTCTTTAGTTTGGGGTTTTTATTTGGTCTACCTTTAGCCTTATAGAGCTCAATTATCAGCCAAACTTCAGTGTTGCAGACTCGAGAAGTATTCTTCTTTGTCATGAATAACATGGAAAGCATAGGCAAGAATATATACATATTTATCTGCTCCGGTTTTTACTCCAATTCGTACATAAGGGCCAACTATAAGAGATCGAGAAGTCCCAAAACGTTGCTCTAGTTTTCCCTTCATATCCTTCTTTTTTTAAGAAGCAAGTTATTTAAGTCTTTAGTTTCATCGATGTGTAAAAGCTGGTAGATATAAGTCCACACAAGAAATTATATGTATTAACAAAAAGCTAAAAGAACAGAAATTATAATAACCAATTATGTATGTATGTAAAATTAGTAGGATTAGTGTCTTACGACGCAGCAACAGACTTGTATTTATATTATTAATATTTAGTGTCTGCGCTGCCACTCAGCCAGTAGCTCTGTCTAAGCACGGGTTATCTATTCTATTTTTAAAGGCCACGAATTGCGCAATTTCGCTGACTAATGTATGTACGTATTTGCGCAATAAGACTGTATCGCTTCTAATACGTAATTCAAGAGCTTAAAGCTGGTTATTTCTTAATCAGTTGTTTTTTTTATTGACAGTTGATATTTATGTTCAGTCGTCTGTTCGCTTTTCCACTTCAAAACCCTCCAAATCGCTTTATAGAATATTAAAAGCATTAGAAAACATTTGTTTTTCTTTTTGGCGTTATCATCATTTGGTTGTTGTTGTTGTTGTTATCCTTCATCAAACTTTTTCAGTACGGTATGCAATGCAGCCTTCTCTGTGAAACTGGCACAACATGCAATTATTTTGCATCCTATTTCCAGCGTTTTATTCACATTCTTTAAGAACTCTTTTTTTCTTTCCTCTCTCTTCTTTTTTTTTTTGCTTTAAAATATTGACAAGTTTTTTCGTATTGGAATTTTTACAACTGCTGCCACTGATGACTGGTTTTGGGAATAAAGCCATGTTTGAAAGTTGCTAATTGTGAGAATTCTGGCTTTTTGATTTGCTTTCTTTTTCAGGATATTTTTGGGAAATCATGACATATGTAGTTTAAACGAGTCCCTTTGTTTATTTCTTAACATTTTAGCTGAGAATATATTTTGGCGTTTTCACGTTGGCTTGATTGAAAGCATTTTGTCTTGTTAACACATTTATTACACTCTTAGGATGTTCTTACTTCAATACAAAATAGGTATTCACTTTTTTTTAATTGTTGTTACACCCGCAATTTTTTATAGGAGAGAGAAAAAGACTGACTTGTCAAAACATTTTTCATAAAGAAATAAGGCTTTTGATTAAAATCACAGTGAGTCCCTATCTCGCTCCCACATAGGTTGCAGGCGGTGCTTGCTTTTGAATCTCGTAGATTTTTCATAAAAAATAAACACATTTTTAACACACTTTATAAATAAAAAAAAACCAAGTCACACTTATTAATGTTTGTATGTACGTTTCTTTTCCATTTATGTAACACATGTGCGAGGGCCAGCTGCAAAAAGAAAAACTTCACTCTTAGAATACGATCTTTCCCAATCGAAAGCCTAAAACAAACTCAGCCATAAGGTTTCTCAGCATTTTAAAACAATAGCCGATACTAAAAACGAATCGAAGAGTACCGTCCGACTACTCTACTGCGACTACTTTTCTATACTGAGCGAGAGTGCCAGTAAATATATTTAGGTGGTATTGCTGTTGTTTTTGGTATATCGTTAGTATACATTCCACAGATACAAAATTTACTCATACATTTACACGACAAAAATGAGGACAGTCAGATTAACATTAGAATAACTTGAACGCAGCAACACAAAAAGTGTGGTGGTTGATTACCTTTTTTCGTGTTGTCATCTTTAATTTTAATACATATTCCTTTACTCTAGTATTCCTATAGAGAAGAAAAAAAAACGAATAAAATGTTTGGATAAAAACAGAAAAGCGCGCGCGTTAATACCACATGAAAATGAAATAAAATTTATGTAGATATAAAGAGAAACAACGAGAGTACTTTTCTCTAATGCTCTCTTACACAAAAAAAAAAAAAACAATACATACTACCGTACTTCACACACACACACACATTCGGTATGTGGTTGAGAGTTAGATCAAGAAGAGTGGAAACACACCTAGTGATGAGGGGAAATAGCAAAAACTTTTTGTTTTATGGAAATTGTTTTGAAAAAAGCTTTTTTCAGTTTTTTATGATTTCATAATTCTTGTTTCTATTGCTTTGCATGCATATGTATGTAAGTATCTACATATATACAGCAATAGAGCAGTAATAACGAGGCCATCTGAAAGCTTTCTTCTTTTCTTTTTTTTGTTTGCGGTTCGTGTGAGTAAAGCTTTTTTCAACATTCGTTTTTTTCTGCTTTTCTGAAAAAATAGGTGAATGTGTACATATTTGTTGCTGTGTTGTTGCTGTATGGCAATTTTTTCTTTTCTGTATAATTATTTAGATTGTGAAAAAAAGAAATATGGCGTAAGACAAAATTTGTGTATTTGTTGCTGTGCTGTTTGTTGGTTGGCATGATTGAAAAAAGTATGAAGTCATCACTTTTAAAAATCAAGTTGAGCAAGAAAAAAGGGAAACGAAAAAAGACGGAGATATTTTGTGATATACATTTTTTTTTGGTTTTTGGAGGGAAACTTTGGTGTTGAAAATTAAGGTACGTACATATGTACATACATTTGTAAGAGGAAGTCATTTTGACTTGAGTTAATTTATTGATTATAATTGCGTTTTTAAACTTAGCATAAAAAAAATTGTAAATTACTAAATGACCATTTATTTTTTCTCATAATTGTGTTTGTTACGCCATCCCAAAATGCAAATTGTGTTCTTTTTATCTGTTTATAAACTTATAAAATATGCCAAAGGTTTTTTTTAAATATTTTTGTGCTCGTTTGCTCTGTTACGATTTTACTTTTTGTTTTGGAGGAGTGGAAATGTGTTATTTTTGTAATTGCATTTTTTTTTTTATTAGTAAAGCCTACAAGTTTTTTAAAATTTCTGCATTGCAATCTTTTGTACAATCTAGTCAAACTATGGGGAACCCTAAAACAGGTTTTATTTGTTCCAAAATTTCTTTTCCCTGAGCAAAAAAATTATAAAATTTGCAATTATTCTAGACTTTTTGTTTTGTTTCTATTTTTGAAAAAGTGACAGACGCAAATTTACACATTTCTGGATCATTTGATGTTTAGAAACAAAATTTCGACACTTAAAAATTCCCAAAATTTTATTTCCATGACGAAGTGGAAGAAACTCGTCAAGTTTATTTGCATATACATATAAAAAAAATAAATTGTTGTTACAATCTGTACAATAATGTTAAATTGCGTGTAAAATCAATGTTCGAATGAAATTTTCTACTTCTAACAGAAATTTCTTTTGCTCCGAAGTTTTTATTATTTTCAAAAACTTTGTGAATCCTGCAACTCTTTTAAAAACCAAAGTGATAGTTATTATATCTGTGAAATAAGTGTGATGTATGTACATATGTATATACTGTTTTTATTCAAAACATCGTACGGTACGAATCGCGGATATATTTAGAATTAATATTATTGAGATCAATGATCTTAATTTTTTGTGTTTATCACATGAAATGTTTTTTAATATATTAATTGCAAGAAAATATCTAATTCCAACCCACATAAAATCTATGAATAATTTAGCATGATTATAATAAATAACTGCGACCAGCTTTTTATAGGTAGAAATTAAAAAATGTATAGTACATCTACTCAAACCTTAAATATGTTTCTTTGGTATTTAGACGTTTGCTTTGAGGTACATCTTTTTACTTTTTAATAAATTTTTTACAAACAAAAGTTTAAAAAAGTGCTATTAACTTTCGTTTTGAATATAATACCTAGCAGTTTGTACAACATTCTCAGCAACGCCTGTAGCTAATATTTTCCAACTATAAAATGTTTCCCATTTGCAGATTTAATACAGATTCGGTTTTGACAAAACCAGTTACAGAACTGAAACCCAGAATATACTTTTCATTATAAATCCTATTTTTAATGCAACAAAGTTCTGAATTGTTCATAAGTATGGCACCACTGTCTGCAGCGTATATACTCTATTTGCTCCTTAAAGTATACTTTACTATTTAGATATTTGGAAGCTTTAACAAAAAACTATATTAGATTTTTAATTTTCTAAGGCTTCGATTCCAAAGGCTTTAAGTTCTGAACTCTCATTTAGTTAAAGGTATTTTTGATACAACATTATTTTCAGATTTCTTAGAAATACTTTTTGCTACTGACGTGGCATATAGTTGTAAAGAATTTTTTGTCTTACTTTTAATTTTTTTTTCGATAATTAAAAATAAAAACAATTTATATTAAAAAAAATCAGAAGATGGGAAATTTTTATTTATTATAGCAACTTTTTAATTCAACTTAATCATACGAGTATCTTTTCTAATTGTCGCAGTCCTTTTCCTTATTTTTTCTCTTCGTTAGATTTGTTATAAAAATAATTTTAAAATTCGTCATGCCATTTTCTATAGAATTATTCTACTTAATCATACCAGGAAATAAGTATGTATGTATATACAATGTACACTGCATAAAAAAACCTTGTGATTGCGTAACAACACGGTTTGAAAAAATGTGCTTTTTGTTTTCACTATACTGCTGACACCTCTTTCCAACATGTACAGCAAAAAAAATGCGAAGCAGCAAAACTTTTAATATGTGTCATTCACGATGGCAACTACGAGAGAGGGAAGCAAATAGTTTCGAGCAAATAAAACAAAATATGACGCATCAGCAAATAAAGTGCTGAAAAGTTTTAAATTAATTTTAAATACTTATTTAATTATCCTTTTTTATTATTTTAAATTTTATGAAATTAACTTGAATTTTTTATAGAATTGTGGCATTTCTCTTTATAAAGATAATTTTTCCAAATCTATTGTTTTCACCACTAAAACTAACCAACCAACCACCACCACACTTTGGGAAGTATTTATTGCCTTATGTTTTTTTCTTTTTTGAGCTATTTTTGGTATTGTTTCTTTAAAGGGATTTATTTGAAAGTATATAGTAAAATTTGATTTCAGCTTAGCAACACACTTTTATATGATTTTTATCTTATTGTTTTTTCTCAAATATTTTTTCTTTATTCGAAAAGCTGATAAATAATTTTCTAATGTGTTTTTCTTTTTATTTTTTAACACACTGCAATAATGTACATAGTATTTTTTTTGTTTGAATTTCCAATATTGAATAGTTTTTTTTTTCTCAATAATAACTATTGTTGAAGCGTTGAAATTCCAGGAAAGAACCGTACGCGGCCACGAATGTTAAACGAATGATTTGTAGAATAGAAAAACGCGTGTAAAACTGCTGCTTTTGTTTCCAAAATGCCAACACAATTCTGCCATCATACACAACACAGGCAAGCAAGCAACAGCAACAAACAGTATACAAAACTTTTTATATAAACACATGCATATAATACACATGTAAAAAATACCCCAATCATTAAAAAAAACAGCATTTATATACATAACCCATATTTTAAGTTTATATACTAATGCATTTATATACTACATATAAATAACTTTATGTACTCCACTAAAGCACTGCTGTATATACGGTGGCCAACAAGAGAGCCCATGTAAAGCTTTTTCCCCTTCTTAGTTGTATCTTCATATATATAAGTACATATATATGTAGATATTTACCCCTTCGTGTTACAAGCTCTTTTGTAGTTTTCATCTATTCTCTCTTTAAAGCCTACAGCTTGATATATGTATATCAATACACACATTCATACACATGTATGAACTATTTGTTTGCCAATACATGTGTATAACTTTTTCTATTTGGAAGGAAATACATTCATACAGACACATACATACATACATACATACATACATACATACATATATGTATGTACATACTTTATTAGTTTTAAGTTTGTTAATTTTGTTGTTTCTGTTAAACAATTTATTTTAAGTGCTATAAAATTTTACAAAATTATGAAAAGCTTTCTAGAATTCCGCTTTAAGCTTTTCTTTATTACTAAGGCGATCTTCTTTATAGATAGGAATGTGTACATACATACATATGTATGTGCGTATGTAAATACACACATACATACATACATATATATATATACATACATACATACATACACATGTACATAGAAGTAAATCAATAGACATTTTTTATAGATTTGGTTGATAAGTGCAAAATATTTACATACATACATACATATGTATGTATGTACATACATTATTATTCTTATAAAATATTCATACATATGTATGTATGTACATACATACATATGTACGTATGTATGTATGTATACTTATACATATGTATGTATTTAAGTTTTTGAATTTCTTTAAAGTTTTAAGAATAGATTCAAAGTTAAAATGTTTATGTACATACATACATACATACATACATATGTATATAAAATCCGAAACGTTTCCAGTAAAGTACATTTATGTATGTATGTATGTAGATATCGCTCATTTGCTGCAAGACCGGCATAAATCAAAAAACGTGATTTTTGATTTAATGATGCAGAATTGTTCCTTAAATCATACTTTATGCGATGTAAAAAATTCATATGAATATCTTTTATACACTCCGCTTGAGAAGAGAATATGCCGTTATTTCATTTCATCTGTTTCAATTTTTTTTTACGTAAGAGCGACATATCTCAGTTGTGCCACTGCTGCCGTCGTGTTAAGATCGTTTGACTTTCTCAAGCAGAGGCATATTTTGTGTTGTGGAGTTCTTCGTGAAAAGTAATGGTATTTTTAATCTAGATTATTTCAAGTACACAGCGCTAATTTGAGTTATGACCATCTTGTTGAAAAGTTTGATTTAATTCAAACTTGGTATATTGCAAAATATGACATTCTTGTTGATAAAAATATTATCGTCAACTTAAGTATTTCGTGTTATGAAGTTATTACATACATACATATAAAAAAATGACTATTAAACAGACAGCCTATTACATTATTTTATTTTTGGGAAAATATTTCGTTTAAATAAAAACTAATATAAAAAATTTAAACATCTTTTTGTCTACATGCACCCCTTATGCAAATATCATAGTTTTTATATGAGCACGGCTGATGCATTTAAATGAGTGTTTTTTTATAAGCACTATATGTGCATATAAACGAGTTTTTATATTTGCATTCCCCGCTTATATGCACCGAAAATCGTGCATTTTCAGGAATGCTTATAACCGATAAATACTGTATATGAATAAAACGCACGATCACAATAATAAAAGTTGTTGTTTTAGCTTATTTTAAAATGTCGAACTGCAACAGCAGCAAATTTTATTCGGATAACTGTGCCGGACAGCAAAAAAACAAATTCATGATTGCCATGTACTTATACGCCGTGCGCTATTTGGGTATAAAACCAATCACCCACCTTATCAAAGGTCATACACAAAATGAAGGCGATTCAGCTCATTCCTTAATCGAGAGACAAACCAAGGATATGCTTAAAAGTGGTCCCATTTATACAGCTGAAGGATTTGTATCAATAATCCGATCGGCAAAGAAAAAAGGATACCCATTTAATGTTAACGAGCTTTTTTTTGAGGATTTTTTAGATTTAAAAATACTGGCAAATGACATCCGTCCATTAAATATGGCAGATTTGAAAATGTCGCTAGTAAAAACAATTCGAGTTCAACGAGAATCACCAAATTCTGTAATTTATAAAACCGCTTACGCTGGCGAAAAGTTCAAGGAAGCGATTGTTATTAAAAAAAAGATGCAAGCAAAAGCGATTTCTTTAAACAAAGCTTTTCATACCAAACCAGGTATACCAGAACATAAGAGAACCGATATTAATGAGTTGATTAAAAAAAACTTATTCCAAATTTTTATAAACCATTTTATGAGAATCTGTAAACATTTCATAGTCAGAGTTTCATTACCAATATGTTTTGGTATTTAGTTATTATTTTTTTTTATTACTTAAAGTAGAAAAGACGTTGAAAAGTTTCTTAATACATATTTTAAGTTCAAAAGACTGTTTCTATGAATTATATTTATTTTATGTTTTTCATGATATGCATAATGACACATTATAACTTGTGACACTCTATTGAATATATTTTTGCAACAATAACGTCATAATGCAAAGGAGAGTAAGTTCTTATTCAGTAAAAAACCATAAATGGCTACTTGGTGTTGATTTTCCTTTATGGATATGTTAAATATATTGTATTGAATTGGTTTATTTTGAAATTATGAGATTTCCTCTTTTCTGTGTAAGGTGGGGGGAGTCAATTGAAAACTTTAAACGCGTTTTCTGCAAAATCGATTTTTTTGACTTATGCCGATCTTGCTGCAAATGAGCGATATGTATGTCTGAAAAGTTGCCCACAATGAAAAGTGAAATGTACATACATATATACATTCTTCCAACTTTTCATCCTCTGGCGACCACCATACAGTGCACGCTCACTTCTTGCAATTGATTAAAAACCAGGCTTGTTGCAGGAACTGAATTTTCGTGATAATTTAACTCAACAATTTGTGGCATTTTCGGTTGACGTAATCCCGGAACATTATTAGAGTGCAATGCAAATTATCCCTTATCCATAATTATTTCCTAAGTAAATCTGTCTCTTACTACAGTAAAACTTCGTTATAACAAACCTTGCTGCTAAGAAGAACTCAATACCTGCAACGAATATTTTATGAAGAAAATACATAAAAAAAATTTGCTCCAGCTTTAACTAAGAAATTCTGAGCAGCATTTTCAACTTTAAAATTTCGAAACGCACCAAAATAAGAAAATAACCCGCCTTAAAAAACGCACCAATTTTCGTATTTCTTATGTCTATTTTGGACATTTTGTGCACCAACTAAGGAATTTTTGGCACTAACAATTTTAAAACACACCGAGTTGACAACGCTGATTCTGAGCCATAAATCCGCTTTATAGCGAAATGCCTTTATACAACGAAATTAGGCTCAAGCCAAACTGGCAGACTTTAGCAAATTCTTTAAAATAATGCAATCTATAATTTTGATGAAGTTTTTTTTTATCTCCTTCAGATTCATTCGAAGTTTGACTGGATGAGAACGCGTTTTTTTTTTATCCCTTTCCAATGCGTTATATCGTGAAGAGACGCGATATTTCCTGTTCAAAGTTTTTATATTTCAAACGCCGTATAAAGAAAGAAGTTGCGCTATTATTTTGACAGCAATTTCAAATATCGAATTTTCATTTCTCCCTTCCCTCTAATAGGAAATCATGTATGTACATACAGTGGTGGCCACATAATTAAAACATTTGTGATGCTAGTAAATTATTCGGTTTATTTTCAAAATTAAAAAATATATCAAATCTGAGTTTTAAGTTCTTAAATCTAAAACTCAAACAGTTTCCAGTACAATTGTTAAATTGATAATTTGAAGTTGTATAAAGAAAAAATATGATAAAAATATTTTATAGTGTTGGCCATATAATTAAAACATTTACTATTTTCATTTTAATTGCAATATTACTTATTTTTTTGCGCTTACCGTCAATATTTCGTGGGGTAACCCTTGTTTTTAATAACATTTACACATTTGTTTGGCAAACTCTCAGCTACTAAGTGACTGCATGTTTCGATATTTTGCCACAGTTCATCAGCATTTTTGGGATTTTGGCCTTCCATTCTCTTTTCAACTTCACTGCCCAAGTTGTCAATTGGATTGAGATCAGGGGATTGACCTTGCCATTTCAAAATTTTTATGTTCATGTTCCTCTAAACAACTTTTCACAAGCGTGTGAAGTGTGCCGTGTCGACCACATTAACGGTAAATTTGCCTCTGCAATTATATTCTCTATAATGTTTTTGTAAACATGATTCTAACAATTGGTCCAATACCATGCCCAGAAAATGCTCTCCCCCCCCCCCCCCCTTCCACACCATAATTTTGCCCCCACCATGCTTAATGGTTTTGATGGTATAGCTGGGATTGTGTTGCTGGTTAACTGGACGCCATACATAACGTTTTTCGTCTGATCCCCATCGGCAAAACTTAGATTCGTCGCTACATAAAATATTTTTCCAAGAACTCATCGGTGTATTAATATTTTGTTTTGCAAAACACAATCTGCATTTAAAAGTTTTTTTTGGAGACGAAAGGCTTTCGCTGTACGATGCACCCTCGTAAGGAGGCGTCATTAAGCCGACGTCTAATAGTTCTAGACGATATACTAATACCATATGATGACTCTAATGCAATTTTTAACTGCTTGGAAGTTTTAAATGACTCAGCTTTAGAGGCTCTTACGACTATTTCATCTTCTCTAGCTGTGGTTTTACGAGGTTTGGGGGCTCTGTGTACATTAGAAGATGTTCCAAATGTGTCAAAATGTTTCATTGCATTGTAGATTTTTCCTCTAGAACAACCAAGTAACTGTGAAATTTCATTTACCGTCTTCCCGGAGGACTCTGTCCTTTTCCCATACCTGATAACTGATTTTTCTATACATTTTTGCTGATACCATTTACCAATAAATTTATAAATACCAAACAAAATAAAATATTAAAAATATGCAATTAAAATGGCAACACTAAAAAGGTTTTAATTATGTGTCCACTTCCAAAAAGAGCACATTCACTAAATAATGATTTATTTTGTAAGAAAACTCAATAGCAAAGGAAAATAAAGAAGGCAACAAGTGTAAAAGAGATCAAACTTATCTTTTCAGTGGAAAAGTCCCTTTAAAATATCGAAAGATAGTAAATAAAACCGATCAAATCAGAGATCATACATACATATGTAGTTACATATCGTTACCTGAAATGCAAAAGGGCGTAACAACATATTTCAAAATTTTACAGGAGAGACAAAAAACTCCAAATAATCAAAGATTACGAAGCTGGTGTTGCAATTTCTTCAGTACAGCATTAAATTGCGATGATGCATTTATTTCGTAGAAAAAAAAATTTCTTTATTCGTCATTTTTATTAGATGTGGGTTGCGCCCTTTTGGTTTAAGAAAAAACCAACTTTGTTGTTACGACCTTTTGATTTTCTTTAATAAAATGGTTGTTATTGACAGTAGGGCTGTAAAAATGTAGGAGGACATGTAATTCGATTTGCTCTACAATAATAAATGAAAAAACCCATTTTGAATTTTTTGGTTGTTACGCCCTTTTGCATTTCAGGTAACGATATGTTTTAATTATGTGTCCAACACTGTACATGGATGTACATATGTATGTATGTATGTAGTGTGTGTGTATGTAAAAATAAGAAGGAAATGTGATCCAATAATTCCAACAAAAACTCAAAACAAAAACAGTATGAATCTGCAAGACAGAAAAAAAGAAATATTATTAAAAAAAAAAAAACATTAAAATTCTCATAAAATAAAATGATGAAATCATGTGATTTCCTTCTATAAAGCAACAACTACGACAAAACCAACAGCAACTACAAAAACACCAAGAGAAAAAACAAAACACGAATAAAAAACCATGTTCATGATAAACAAACATGTTCACTCATGTTCACTCACTCATACTGTTGCCTGAATGCCAGCCTGCCCGTTTAGTACTTTAGTACATAAAACTTACATTAAAAGCTGCAAAATAGGAAAAAAAGAAAAACTAGCAACGAACTATAGAAAAAACGAGATTTGAAAGAAAAAACTAATATGTACATACATACATATATTTCAAATGCACTTTGCTTTTAATTTAAAGTATACAGTGACAAACAAACGAATGCACGTACTCGTATTAATGAGTGCACACAAAAACACATTGCAAATCACCTCCAGAAAACCAGCATACCTACAACAAATACATTCATACACATATACACACACACACATATATATATATACAGTGCGGTATGGATAACATCTATACCCCCGTACTTCGTCATTCCGTTCAACATCCCAAAATGTCAATCGAACCACAAAACTGTCGGACGTCAAATAACGTCTGAATAGCGAAAAATATATACATATGTAATTTGGGGTTTCCCCTGTAAAGTTATGTACAGACGGTTGTCAGATCTTTCTTTCTAACAATGAAGACCTGACTCGTGGGGGTAAATTGTCAGTTCAGATGATTGTAAAAACACTTGTTAATTTCATTGGCACTTCAGACATATGGATTTGTGGGCATATTCCAATGATAATATTTTCAGACCTTTTGATTCAGTTACACAATTATTTGTTCTCCTTTTTGCTTCGTTTTAATTAATGAATATTCATAAACATCATCACACTCGTTTTCAGTTAATTGACGTTATCGCGAGTGCACTGTAGTAATTTTTAACGCTATTTCATACATATGGTTTTCTTGCCAACAACTTTCATTGGACTGTACGCTGAAGGGAACAAACTCTATAGTGTACATTCATATAGAAGTGATATCAGAAAATGTTCGCTAAATGCTTTTATTAATCTGGTGATTGCTTTGGTCGAATCCTAATCCATTTCGCCAAACTCAACATTAGCTTGTCCGTTGCTTGATTAGTGGGTTTTGTATGTTGTTGGCTTGAAACCAGCTGGCCAGGAAATGAAATTTCCTTTTCATGGAATTAGTTTTTGATTAAAATTAGGATCAGCTGCTATTGTTCCAGGCAACCTTCCAGTGAACGAACACATGTTAATTTCTGTGGTCGTTTACATCCAGCTTTTTTTTTGCCGTACAAAATCGTAACGCAAATTCGATTTTTTGTGAGCTGCGAAAAGGCAAGTTCTTATAAACTACTCGAAATCGCCCCATATCGCAAATAGTCCACTCGTTATAACGATTAGGGCGACCCTAACATGAGCGAAGCACAACCATCTTTTTAATTAAATAATTTCGTCATGTGCTGGCGTTCTTGAATGGTTTATAGAAACAGATGGATTTGGCAAATTGGCCAGTTCGAGAAATGTAGCGTTTCGAGGGTTCTATAGAAGAACAAGTATTATGAAAAAATACTGAAAATAATGTAACAACCCAACGTAAAGATATCAACATAAGGAAATAATTAAATTGCTGGGAAAAGTTTGACAGCGACTAATAAACGTTTGTAACTGAAAGGTTGGCACTACTGACACAGACTAAGCAATTACATATGTTCTCGAAACAAGTGCAGACTTTGTCAAGCCCTCTGCGGCAACCGTTCTACACGAGTTAGCTGAATACTGCCTTGTTTCTTAATTCTTTGTTAAGCAGAGCTATTACGTTTCTTACCTGACCGTATCCTACGACTGCTCGGCCTGTGACACCAAATATAGTCAATAAAATCATAGAAAACATGAGTTTGCCTTAATTTTTAGACGGGATCGTAAGACTGCCTGTCATATGCTACGGGATAAATTTGAGGAACTCAGTTAAGGGCACTCAATAACATTTCCCAGAGAAAGTCGATCAGGTAACAAAACATACATACATACATACGTATGTATGTACATACGCACGTGTATCTCTATAATCGGTAGAAAAATGCCAGAGAGATGTACTTGAAAAACCGTGCTAGTAATGAATGTGCCTACGCGATAACGACAAAGTCATGCACGATAGAGAGGGCCATCGCCTGTTGGTGTTTGTTGCCGAATGTACACACATACTTATGTATGTATGTATGTGTGTAACTGCAAATCACAAAAGAAAAGAACCAAAACAACTTTGTACTTAGAGAAGCTCTAGAGCAAAGCAGAGTTAAAAAGCTTTTTAAAGTGTAAATTGTTGCTGTTGGTAGTTTGACTATTGATCAACAACGTAGTAGATACACACACACTTGCATACATATGTATGTATGCATGTATGTATGTTTGTATACATTGGATGTAAACATGCATACATACATACATACTTGCATATACACTTGTGCATGTGATAACGTTATATGTATGTATGTATCTAAGTGTGTGTGTGTGTGTTTGTGTAAGTGTATGAATAGAAAAAGCAATAACGCTTAAATTGGCTGATTTGCAATCGACACATCAAACTAATTTGGAGCTGGAAAATTTGAATTTTTTATTCCCATCACCAATATTGGTTAAGGGTATTATAGGAAGTTATCTTCAAACTTAAGTTCTAAAAAACCAAAAAAATGTTAATCAACCGCAACTGAAACAAAATTCTCAATAAAAATCAAAATTTTTCAAATTTAAACACAAAAATAAGAAAATTGCGTGAAAATCCAAAGAGCCAAAGGTGTAATCGGAAAATTTACCAAGTGCAAAGAGATCAGATATATCGCACCCTAAATACAAAAGGGGCACAACTAAAAATTTTCCAAAACTGACTTTTTTCCATAAATTAATTCAGAATACACATCTCTAAGTACTGCAGCAATTTCTTTCACGTCACTATCTTCTTTAACTGGAAAAATACAGTTAAGTTTTAAGTGTGTTGCTCCTGCACGACGAACTAAACATAAACAGTTTTTTGTCTCTCCTGAAATTTTTAGTATTTTGAGTTGTGACCCTTTTGTATTTAGGGTGCGATATGTATGTACATATGAGTGTATTAACAAAAATAACAAACAATAAAAAACTTACTAAAATTATTGATAAGAAATTAAGTTCTGCCAAAAAGAGGCAAAGTTTTAAAAATAAAATTGATATTTCCAGCTTGAAACACTAAGAATGTTGATTAGGCGACTTACCGCGTTTCTTCTGTTCGGTTTTGCGGTTGCTTATAACTTATAAGAGCTTAAATAATATTTTTTTATACGTAAATAATTAATTTCGGCAACATCCCGAAACACCAACACCATTTTATTGACATTGTTTTAGAGTAAAAAAACGTCAATCGAACATAACATTTTGAAAACGTCAACTCTAGATAAACCAAATTTTAGCTTTAATAAAATAAAAAATAAAAATTAAGCAATTAGTTCCCAATATGGGGACTCCCTTTACAGGCGGGTGCATACATACCAGATTGCAGATTGTACTTTTCTGTTCAATCGATTTCTGCTTCTATTTTGGCTTCAATTTATGCACAATAATTAATTCAATATCAATAACAAATTTAACTTTAATTTGTACATTCACAAATGTCAACAATCCAGCGGTTTTAATTAGTTGACATCACGAGTGCACTGTATATCCGTTTTACTCATCTTATATCCTTTTTTCCAAAGGTTTGAGCCTAATCTCAAATCACAGACGCGTTAATACCACTAATAGAAAGAATCCTGTACTAAATAGTCTGACATTTGTTAAGAAAAATCAACTTTATAGCGGACTTGAGTTTTAGTGTGTTTTGCCCTCTTGCTATTATTGTGACTTTTTTAATATATGTACATACATGTGTATGTATGTATGTATGTAAATAAATATGAAAAATTAGTTTTTAATTAATATTTATGCAATTTTCATTATTACAGCTAAATTTAATATTTTAATTAGGTTTGAATTAGTTTCTGAATGTTACTGATTTCAATTTAATTAGTCGATTAAATATATTTATGTATGTATATATGTAGATTTTGTGCTTGAGGGGGGTAGCGAGGAACTGTTTCGCGGCAGTTACGCCTGAGCAACCTTTAAGCTTGCACTAATGTAGTAGTGGGTAGTTCCCGAATGACTACTACCGCAATTGAACTATTCTTATGAAAGAGAGCTAAGGGACCTTTTCGGACAAAATTTTCTATAATTTTGTTATTTTTAAATCATAACAACATTTTGTGAATTCCGTACATCCTTTGTTCGTATTGAGCCCAAAAGAGTTGCAATTTCTAGTTTCAGTTTCTCTCTTTGGCTTTAATTATATTTTGGTAAGAAAATATTCTTTCCACTTTTGCTCATTAATGTTCAACTGATAGTATTTCTCGGACAATTTTTGAAAGTTCTTGAAAAATATAATTACTAAGACTGGGGAGATTCTGTAATTGTACTAAATATGCCATGGTTGTACCAATGTACTTTTCGAGTTTGAATAGTACCAAAAAGAGTACAATTGTACCAATTTTGCCTGATATGCACCATAATCAGTCAAAACATCGAATTCGAAATTTTTGTTATTTATTTTTGTTATGTACTGTATATACATATGTACATATACATACATAGATACGTGGCTACATACATACAGTGCCAGTCAATATAACAGCACCAGTTGCAATATTCTGATTCGAAAGATGTAAAAATTTCACCTACATACTATTTATTATATTATTTTTTTGAGAGTAAAAAACAGTTACATTTTTTATACTATCTCAGAGTATGTGCATGTATGTATGTATGTATGTCCAAAATCCTTTTTGATCGCTCCCTTTAGCAATTTTTAGTTGGCTGGTGTAGACAAAAATCATACGATTTTTGATATGAAAATAACGCGAGCAGTTTAGACCCGTTAAATTTCAAGAATTAAATTATTCCGATTGCTATTTTGCGGTTTGTTGTGTTTTTTGCGTTTGTTTTTGCTTCATTACAACAAATGCAGCTGTTTGTTTTTTACATACATACATATGTAAGTACATAAATATGTACTTTTTCTAGCATTTGTTTGTTTTGGCTCGTGGAAAATTCCTTAACAAATTCAAAAGAAAAACAATTAAAGTTTTACATGCATACATACATACTCACATAAAAAAATTGTTTGTAGAAACGGCGAGAATATGATTATAAATTTCATTTGCCACACTTCCATACATACATACATACATATATATATATATATATATACACATGCATATACACATCCATACATACATTTACTTGCTCTCTCGCAAGCACACACATGAACTTTAACAAATTCATGTTAGAATCAATAGAAAACAAATGTAAGCCGACAACAAATTAATAAATGGACAAAAGCAGAATCAGCAAAAACAGGCAAAAAATTAACAAACAACTGGCTGTAAGAGACGAATAGAAACACTAAAGCAAATTACAAACAAGCAACAAAATACGAAATGAAAGCTAGAAAAAAAAACAAAAACTTGTTTTAATCACTTTGTACTCGTATTGTAAAAATAAACACAAAACGAATACGAAAGAAAAAAACTTGAAAAGTTAGCTTTTCTAATGGCCATTGTGGCTGTTTGTAGTTTGTTGTTCTTTAAAGGGGATATTGAAAAACAGAAATGAGGTCCACAAGTACGCATTACTGCTGCGGAAAGTGCACAGCGATGTTTACATACCTATTAACATACGTGCAAGCATAAATAAATACATACATACATACATATGTATGTATGTACTTGCATGTATAAATGTAAGAAGAAGTTTCACAACACAAAATAATAAAGAATCACAGTATTTTTAGCCAAATGCCACACAAAGCTGAATTTCACCCATTTGTTGCGAATACAATTTTTGGTCATAGAATTTGTCAATTTTCTGCAATGCGATTCAATAATTTTGAACAAAGTGGCAACGCCGCGTCAACTGAATACTTTTTGCTACTGTCACACACACTCGACTTGTGAATATTTAATCGTCTAAACATATTGTTTAAATAAGGAATAATGCTTTTAATTTGAGTGACTATTGTGCCAAAATGAACAATGTGATATGGCAGCTCAGCTCAAGTTGAGCTAAAAACTTTAAATGATTGGCAGCACTGTTGAATTTTGTACGAACCAAAGTTAAACTAATTCGAGCTGAACATGATTCGAAGTAAATTATTTCTCTTCAAACATGAAAAAAAAGTCTTGTATAGGGTGCGTTTTTAATAGCTTAAGAACTTAAAATGACATTACCAGATAGGAATTGTTTTAAAATGAAATATTTTGCATTTTAAGTTTGATATCCGCCATAAGTATATCCGACGTATCTACGAGTTACATGGTCCACCCGATCTGTACAATTTTTCATTATTGTGTCAAACAAATCTGGACGTCTGGCGTCAATGGTGGCTTAAATACTGTCATTATTGTCGTTGGTGTTTAGCTGATTAATTTTTGGAAATAAAAACTCAGTCAGTATGGCTGGGCATTTCGAGAAAAATAAGGACCTACATATGACGCTCTCGCTCACTTAATCAAATCATAGTGTCCCTCTATACACAGCAAGAGTATTTTTCGATCCGGTGGAAGTGCCTTTGACTCTGGAATATGACAAATTCCGGTTTAGGCTTTAATAATTTTTTTTTTCTGCTATGAAAATTTTTGTAGTTGACAGTTGCGATTGGCACCGATGGCTACATAGTTTTGGTAAGAGCTTTAAAACTACTTATCGGCAAAATTGTTAATTTCACTATTTTCTAATATCATATTTATGGTAATTTTTTGTGGACTTACGAATACATACATATAAGTAAATAAGGTACGTACATATGTACTATGTACATACATAGTATTCTTTTTATTAAATATTTTTGTGCTAACATACGTACATATGTATGTATGTACTTAGTTTGTGTATACATACATACATACATACATAATAGGTATCTACATTTTAATAACACAGGTATTCTGAGTTTTGCAAGATTTGTGTAATTTTTAAATACGGCCACTGTGCAATGTCAGCAACTACATTCACAGACATACATATCAATACATATGTATGTATGGATGTACATACAAAACATCAGCAACATCAATGGCTACAACTACATGCATGTGTATGTATGTATGTATGTATGTATGTGCATTCACTTATACGGCAGAATTTAGCTTTTTCTATTATTTTTCCAGATTTTTTCTCTCGTAGTGAGAACTTTTTTTAATAATTTTGCTTTTCCTCTAAAACATACGTCTATGTGTGTATACTTGTACGTACATATACATACATACATAAGTATAATTATAAGCACAGCTACATCTACATATGTGTATGTATGAATGTGTACTTTTACATACATACATAAGTATTTACATACATCCATACAAATTTAAGTGCATCCATTTCATGGTTTTCTAGTTCTCTTTGATTTTTTTCTAATTCTTATGTTTATACATCTCACCAGCATAATATGTACAAATATATGTACATAGATACACTACATATGTATGTATGTATGTATGCATGTACATCCTTACAAACATTGAGTACACATATATGTATGTGCATGTAAATACATACATACATACATACATACATAGATAAATATGTAGCTTTAGTTATTCTGACAGTCAGTCAGCGCAGTTGTGTAAGTTGTGTAGTGCATCTAGTCAACTACTGCATGTGACCACCATATTTAAAGCTTCTTCTGCCCCCACCAAAACAAAATACTATATACATATGTACGAAAAAAAGGAAAATAACAAAAAGAAAAAGAATGAAAACAAACGACCATAGTAACAACAAACAACAAATACTAACACATCCAACAATCATAACATCACATAAAAAATGCATTTTCAAAACTGGGTTATTGGCGCACATCAACATTTCGTTTGTTGTTGCTGTTGCTGCTTTTATGTATCTACATATATATATGTACATACATACATATGTATGTATATATGTTGTATTTTTCTGTGTTACTTTTTCCATTTTATGGCAAATCTATTATAAGTCTGCCACGCAAACAATCTGTAATATTGACAAGAGCATATGACCAAAGCCAATAGTATTTTTAGTGTCATGCTTTAGGTGCAGAAGTGTTTTTATTTTTGGGAAACAAGTTCATAATGATGATGTACTAGTGTGTACAGATTATGGAATTGAATTATGCCTGCACCTGCCTTGCGGCTCTATCTGGCAGAGGAACAACGTCACAGGAGCGAATTGCCAAGGCGACTTCTGATAAACTCTTAAATATAGTACAGCATAAATCATAAACCCCTTGATGGAGAGCTCGGGCTATCTAATCCCTTTTGTTTTGTAAACGGCCAGACAGGTAAGGTAGCTCGAAATTTTTGAAGAACATCAGGCTTGAACCAACTCGCCTGTACATTTCCCTTCATCTCAGTTCATGGGATAAACACAGCCTATTGCAAGACAACAGCACTTCGAAGACAAGAATCAACAGGGAGCTTACCTACCCTTGTATCTTTCCAAGCGTCTTTCTGCGTTTTTAAGCTTCAGCCAAGGACGGCTCCTCAACCTATGTCTAAGGCCAGAATACCAAAAAGCATCGGAAGAACATGCTTGATACATGAACTTGTTACGAGTTTTGGTTGTCGTGGCAACCGACGGACCCCTACTTTTATATACTCCAAAAACCAGAGTGCCTCGACGTCAAAGTTCGCCAATGCGCAAAACCTGACCCCTTGGTTCTAGTGTTTAAGTCACAAAATATTCAAAATTGATACTTTTGATGATTATGATGTGCGGTATCAAAATACATGTTTTTGAAAAACTTCATTTGGTTGTAATCCCGAAAAAGCTTTCAAAGTCTTGCCAAGCAAATGTTAGTTGAGTTTTCTTTATGAGTTCTATTTATTCCATTGTAGCGCGTGTTCAAGATACAAGTTCCAACAAATAGTTATAGCTCGTTTGAAAGAGAACACACATGCCACAAAATTATTAACGATGTGTTGGCTTTATTAAAAATCAGTGAAGTTTTAAGTGAAAAAGTGAAGTTTAAATAAAAGAGAGAGGGCAAAATATTACATCATTGGGTTGGTTAAAAGAAAAAAACGATATTTATTTTGGATTGTTGTCACAATGTAAGACAACTTATTTTACGTCTATATTCGTCTTTACGCGTCATGAAGCCTTATTTAAGGAAATACATATGTACATACATATATAAAATTGAAACGAAACATTGCCATAGAATGATATGATTTTGTGTTTGCTGGGTATTCACGTAACTTTTGCATTCAGTAGTAGTAGATGTATGCGTGTTTGCTTACAAGCCAACACACAAAAACCCCTTTTTACTCGGTAACTAGTACGAGTTGAAATATGGTGTTGAGAAATACACAGTTTTTTTTTCTTCTTTCAAATACAAAGATATTGGATTTGGTACGCAATTTTATTGTAGTCGAAAAACAATGCGAATAAGAAAAATGTGAAACACTGAAATAGTCTTATTTACAATCTTTTGCGAGTTGATATCATTGCAATATGCGTTGTTATGATTTCAAATGCATGGAAATCTTGTTTGTGTGCGGGGAAGTTTTCTGGAACCAAATAACAACACACACGCACACACACTTAGGATCATATACATACATAATTATGTATGTTTGTGTGTATGTATTCCATAGAAATTCAACTGGAAATATAATGACGTTGTGACTTAAACAAAAAATTGTGGTTTGTTATTATTACCTTGAGACGCATAATGAATTTAAGAAAATTGAATTGCGAATGGATTTCGAAAAAAAGAAAGGCACTTATGATCTGGAATGCTTCTAGTTCTAAGAAGTTATTTATTAAGCCAGGATTATACGAGGTCTGTTCGAAAAATAAGTTGAGCTTTCAAACTTTGTGGACGATGTCCTGGCATCTACACAAACGCAAGAATATTGGTGTTATTGTTGACAGTTAAAGGGTAATTCAGACTGTTATGCTTTGTATTATGTAATACATACTTGTCAGAAATTCAAATAATACGTATGTATAAGTGGGATAGTGGGAATAACACGATAGCAAATTTGACATCATAATTTTTTGAAATTTTTGCTAAACGATAATACTTTTCATCTGAAAAAAATTCTCAAGCTGTTTGATATGTGTATCGCATAGAAATATATGTATGTATGTTTGCCTTCGACACATAAGGCTTTTTACGCGGTACTCTACCATGCAAGCCATTGTGGTGTAGGGATCTCCTAATTGTACTAGCACTTACTGACTTCCCAGAAGTTTGTGAAATATTTTCAGCTATTTTTACTGCACTAGAAGCCGGATTGGCTTTCACTTGTCTTACTATAGCCCTTACTTCCTTCTCTGTGAGACACTTTGGTCGTCTTCCACGCGGCAAATTTTCCAATGTTTTGTATTTTGTGTATTTGTCTATAATTTTTTTTATATTTAGTACAATAGTTTCTTCCAATAATTTTACTTATTTCGCGCAGTGATTTTCCCTTTTTATATACATAAATCTATAATGATTTCACGAGCATCAATTGAGGTTTGTTTTCCCATTGTCTTTTTTTGATTATTTGATGTTAAAAGTATTGTTTTTATTCTACATACACTTTGGAAGTGACGAATATTTGGAACGGTACTTTCTTTTCTTTCTTTTTATTTTTGCAGCATATTTTCTTTAAGAATGATGCCACTGTTTACTTTCATTTGACGCGTTAAATTGGTATATTTAATTTAAAAAACTGATTATTTTATAAATTGACACTTTTTAAATTAATTTTTCTAATTAATTTAATATTGCTTTTATTAGCAATTAATTATGCATCCATAAATAATTGTTTATATAAATATAATCGATAGAATTTTAAAGTTATATGTGGTGTTTACTTTCATTTGACGCTCACAGTATGTATTTTGTTTTTAAAGTTTGTTTTTATATTATTTATTTGATTTATTTCCTTTATACATACATATACACATGTAATTCAAATTCTATAACTGGTGAATAATGTCAAGAGCCGACACGTTTACCGTCCACATAAAACGGTTCTGCCGCCGCTAGTCAACGATTACTATAGACATGTTGATGCTGAACATCTGTTTGTTTTATACTTGTATGTATGTATGTATATTAAAATGTCATTTTACGTTTCATTTTTTGACAGTCGCAACAAATGTCTAGATTTCTTTCTCGTAAAATGCGATGAAAGTCTTAATACATACTTGTATAATGTCTGAGTGGCCCTTAAACAGGTAGACTGGACTCTAATCATACGCCTCGAATATTTATGAACATATATTCGTGTATAACTGTCTGTGCAAAAAAAAAAAACAAAATACTGCTATTTCGCGCTCATCGTTAATTGTGATGATCACAGGTAAAGTCAGAAGTATGTCATTGTCAGTTAATAAAAAGGAATGGGGCTTGATGGCTTCAACAATGAAACCCGGATTACGAGGAAATCCTTAGGGAAGAGCTGGATCATCTTGGCGCTCGCGTAAACCACAAAAGCAAGCTTTTATTTGTTTTGAAAAGCACTCGTATAACCAGTGTTGCCAAAAAAACCCAAAATTGTTTTTTTAAAATACTCAATACATGTTGCATTTACACGATAAAACAACTTATTTAATTTTTTGACATGTCGTCATACATACATGTATTACCGTGAAAAACACCTTTTATAGTATAAATTCATACATTCTAACTAAGAAGTAGGAAGTATATAAGTAAAAAAAAAAATATTTTTCAACATTCGAGAGTGTCTAAGTGGAATTTTTTTTACGACATTGATTTCATGCTGGGAAGTTGTACAGCGGTGGTCTATGATATCGGCAGAACCAAATTGATATCTGATTAAACAAGACTGCCCTTGAACCAGTTGGCACACTAAAACTTTTCCCGTGACACCGTTCCCTGCCAGATGAGAAATGAAAATGACAGGAACATAATTGAACTAAAATGAAGTGAAAGCCATCAAATATGTTCATATTCGAGTTGAAACTAATCTACTTGGCTGATCATCATTTCATTTCGTGCATTTCACTACTTCTAACACCACAATTTTACTTTTTTGCATTATAAGATTTCAGCACTTTTACTGATCCCTGAAACATATCACTAAAAGGCACTCCGCATTATCGCTCCAGCCTAAAGATTTTGATTTAATTTTGTGCGAAAGCAGTGTAATAAGATTTGGGGCGAGTGTCAAAAAATATACTAATCGTTTTAACGCAATCACACCATTCAAATTCAATGAAAAGTATGATCCAAAAATGAAGTATTAAAGCAGTAGTACTCGCGTTGCAATCTTTCCACTCGAGTCAATTTCAATTGGGAACAAATGCAACCCTGATCAATTGGAAAATGTTATTCCTTAAAAGAAATTCTAAAAACGTATTATTTTTTATTTCCTTACCCTTTTGCTTCACACAAGTACACATTTGTGGCAAGTCTTAATATAAAATATTATATTGGAAAATGCCCTTAAGGATTTATAAGGATCTTTTAATTCGTATTTTAGACACTTAAAGATTTGCCTCCCACAAAATCAAATTCAGATTTTTTTTCAACTAATTTGTTGTCTTCCTTTCACAACATTTTAATAGTTTTGTAAATTAAATAGAAATATGTACATACATACTTACATACATACATACATATATTATTTTCTAAATCGTTTTGCCACTAAAATACTTGTTTTGTTTTCTCACGTCTAGCAATTTTTCTCGGTGCATTTGCTTATCGAAACCCATAGTTTTGTTTCTTCGTTTTCTTATAGCTTCGTACTCTCCAGTTTCAGACACTTCATTATCTGAAATTTGATTAGCAATTCGGCATAAATTTAAAAAAGCACGTTTATGAAAGTGACGGTGCCGCAGTATATCGCAAATAACAACGTCGAAGAAGTACCTACACGTCTCAGAAATACACGTTCGCACAAAAGAAAGAACAGCAACTGAGGAGCAAAAAGAGAAATAAAAAAGAAAAACTCACGCATGATTATGATGGGCGTGAGGGAAATCTTTGAGGAAATGTGTGTAACTGAGTGCTCAGTAATAATGAAGGAAGGCATGTTCATTTGGCTTTGGTTAACCCAAATAATGTTTCGAGTCAAATCTCTTACAAATTAAAAAGATACGCATTTAGTTTTTCTTTTTATTCTTGCTGTTTTTTTTTTTTTTTTTTGCTATTATTCTGGCCTATAAAGAAGACTATAAACTGAGCGAGTGATATGAGCCTGCAATAGACGACTTCAGGCAGCTCTTGGGACATGTTTTGGTATTGGAATAAATTAAAGACTATGAAGGTCTTGCAAAAGTCAACAGAACCAGAGTACAAGTTTCAGCGGAACAACTCTAAAATAGTGTTTAAGGGTCATTCAGGCTATTATATAAGTCCATAAATATTAAGATTTTCATCACATTTAAATTTAATGCAGAAAAAAAATCTAAAAACATTTGTTTTTTCTTTATTTGTAAAATAATAATAATTTTAATATATAAATACATAAATATATAATATATATATATATATATATATATATATATATATATCAGCATGGTCAATATTAATCGTTGACTAGCGGCGACAGATATTCAAAATTTTGAGGAAAAAATGCCGAATTCGACGACCTGCCATCGGTGGCATAACAGTCCACTTGAGAACTTGGATTATATGAAAAGTAGAAAAATTATAATGTATTATGGAATGTCAGATTTGGTATCGTTATATTTGTCATTTTCATAACTGTCCCACTTGCACGTATTATTTGAATTTCTGACCCATATTAATACAAAGTGTAATAGCCTGAATGGGCCTTCAAGAGACTTTTAGATAATAATATTTTGCGAAATTAGCAGACGAATTTAATAAAATGAGAGAGACTCTTAAAAATATTTGATCGGTGTCTGGCCTAAAGACAGATTTTGCTTTAGATTTGTGTACTGACATGGTCCGCTCTGTATATCAAAGATTTGCAGTGTTAGAAGAGTTCGCAATAAAAGGCTGCGAATTATTGTGATACATAAACATATTAAGCCAGCCAAGTGGTTGAATTATCCACTCTGGAATTTCGGCAGGAATACGCTTTTTCCGCTCCGAGCTCTTGACGGAGTAAGAGCATTTTGATACATTTGTAAGAATTGGCAGTCTGTCCACCCTACCCTAGTCTTTGTGGGTACTTTAGCAATGCTCGAAATTCAACTAACGATAAGGTAGAATGATGTCCCCTGTGTAACCATTATAATATCTTGTAACATTTTATAATACTATGTCCGTAAACAAATGATTCTATGTATCTGCATTATTAGTCTTATTAAGAAAATTAATTTGGATCGGTCTATCAGCCCGTCAAAATACCTGTTTCCCACAAGGAAACAACAACACGTCATCCTCCTCATTTGAGCTCATTTGATGTCATAATATGAAATACCCAAATTCATGTTCATTTAGCCGACTGCACTTTGTCCTTTAATAACTGTAAAGTATTGTTTAATGATTCCCAAATAGATGTATTTGGTGATCGTTAGGGTGCATCTAGTAATGCGGGTATCCCTCTTGGCATTGTTGCAACTAATTGGTCGGTTGTTTGTGGATCAATTTTGTTCCATTCGTCAACTAAAAATTTCATGTGATCCTCTTTGTTCGATATTTTACAATTTCTCATACATCTGCCAAATTCACCCTCTATATTTTTGTTTCGATTCAAATCCAGGGGTTGTTGAGGAGAATGCAGTTGTTTGGTGACATTGTAAAGTAGGCACCTTAAGTATCCTTATACTGCTGGAAGGTGCCTTTGCCTGAAAGATACAGCTGGGTAGCGGAAGTTTCCAATTAGGTTTCACACAAATTCACACAAAAATGACGATCCATTGCCTGATACCGGCAAAGAACATTATATGTAGATCCTCCTCCTTGCTTGGCACAGTTGGGTTATTCTATATCGTTTCATCTCATCCCACCATGTCGAACGTTAACGTTTTTAAACAATCCAAAACTGAGCAAACGCCAACTAAACGACCTTAAAGTAATATTTTTGGGTTTGTTAAGAGCAGGGGCCGACCCCTACATATGCGGAGCATTGAACCAGAACGGCGTTATGGGGAACAGGATAGACAATGTTGCGTTTTTGTTTGATTTTATTCTATATTGCAGGGATGAGGATGCTAGAATTTGACTGATGCTGTTCTGACTATTCAGTGCCCAGTGTAGGTAGATGTGTGCCTTGATGTTTGACTGTGCATTATAGTCAAATATCAATAAACCCAACATACCCCAATATTGATGTTTTTCCTTTGAATTTATATGGATTTGATTGTTGGGTTATTCAGTGTGTCTTTATTTATGGACGTATTATGACATGATTTTTGTTATTGGTTTTAGTTTAAAAAATTTTTTGGCTCGGGACTGTTGATCGAATACTCTACCAACTTATTCATCGAGGCACTCAATCTATTCGCTATCTTTAATGGGAGCGATAGATAAACTTGGCGAAATAAATATCAGAAAAAGTCTCGCATTATCCGCTTTTCTGCACCCAAAATGCTGGCGAACGTTAACGTTCGTTGTGTTCTGCTCAGTTTAAAGGAGATTTAATTATACTTGTTGTATGTATGTCGACTTTATTGGCTAACCGCATATGTCTTGAATAATGAAGTTTGACATTTTAGCATAATGCCACGATACCTGCAGTAGGGCAAACAAAACGGATTTGAACTCACGTACAATTGAAATGTTCCAGCCCATCAAAAAGAAAACCAAACAAAACAAAAAAAAAAACATTGTAATCTTGGCACATAAAAAACTCTCGAGATACTCTGCGATAGGGAACAAACGAACGCAATATTCTGATAAGACTACACAAACCCAACTATAATGCGTAAGCAGCAGATCAAGTTGCAAGTTAGTCAGTGAAAACGTTTGTCTTCAAAGCACGAGTTGAATACTTGAATGTTGCTTGTTTCTTCCACATACATACATATGTATGTATGTACAAATACGGTATGTACATACATACATATGTATGTATGTATGTATGTATGCATTTAAATGCCAAACTGGTTGCAGCTGGTAAAATACTCGTGTGCGCTGTGGTGTGCCGTTTTGTTTTCTTGTCTAGAATGTACATATTTTTTTTTAAACTCCAACAGCCAAGCCAACATCTTAAATACACTTTTAGTCGTACAAGCAACATTTTCTGTTTCAAATGTTACGAGTTTTTGGTGGCGTTGAAGACGAAGACGAAGATGATGGCTTAGAAAAAGAAGAACACTTTTGAATAAAAGTTGTTTTGAATCCTATATACATATTTATGTATAAGTACGAGTATATATGTACATATGTATTGTACATATAGTTTGTTCACTTGAAGTAATCACGAAAGGAAACGAAACGTACGGTGTTTTTTAGTATTATGTATGTATGTATGTATATGTGTGTATCTTAAATTTAATACTGCCAGATTGTGACAATGTTTATTCTTTTACGATGACTGCAACAAGACATGCACATGCAAGACAAATTGAAAATATTACCACCGACGAACCGAACGTTTACAGTCCGTACAGTGTAAAATGAAGAACATTAAAAAGAAAATTACTTTAGTTGGCCTGGCATGTTAAACTGAATATCCACACACCTGGCAACAAGTTGTACCAACAACATTTGCTTTTAATTGTTGCATAATGAAAGCCCTCTCAAATGAAACCAATTCGAAGTTTATAATCGATGCCGGCAGTGCCGTCATTACATAATAATTTTGGTTTTTCGTATCAATATTGCCGTGAATAGCAAGAAAGTCGTTCCACTTTAAAAGCGGCTGTTTTTTGTTTGATTTATAAAAATTCGTAATTGTAACATTTTGAAAGTTTAGCAAAGATAAATAATTTTTATATAGGCCTGTTTTGTTGAAATTCAGGTGTAGTTTCAAATCACCAACTGAAATCATGCAAACTATTAAATGCTGTTCTGCAAACCATGAGCGTTTTCGTTTTTCGGCGTGGTATTAATTTATCGAAAACACAAGAAAGTAACTGATAATATTCTTCACAAAAAAAAAAAAAAAAAACATTCTGCATTTAAATTCCAGGAATATTGTATGGCTTGTTAAGGCTATAAGTCCAGAGTCAACAAAAACAAACCAGCTGCCTGCTATAGGGAAGCAGTAAATCAGGGACATTTTTTTTTTTGTTAAACAAGCAGCGTTCTTAGAAATTTGGTAGTTTTTATGTTTTATAGGCGCAAAGTCTTCGACTCCGGAATCGATGGCGCACGCAAGTGAAGAGGAACCTCAGCCAATCTGGGTGCATAATAGGAGGCTGTTGGCTAAAGATCGTGCCAGCTGGAAAAGCTGGCTGGTTGAGGGCCAGGTTCACCCGCCCAAATGAAGAAGAAGAACAGGCACAGAACCTAGTTTTTTTTTGCGAAAATGAACAGAAGACACATCATGTGAAACATGTACATGAAAGCATTTTTGTTTATTGATTTTAGGCGAAATAGTTATAAAAGAATACGTCAATGATTTCAGATGGTGGGTAATTTACCTCAGCGGTTTAAAATCGCGCCATTTCAATATTTTTGTGTGTGCAGAACACCTTTTACGTGATTTCAAGTCACGTCGCCAAATTTTTGTTTGCACAACATGTCTCATAAGTTTCTATATTATTCTATATATTTTAGAATATATTGATTTGGGAATTTTATGCTCTAATATAGAACTGAATTCATTAAAGATTTCTAGTTTTAATTTGGAAACTGGAAGTTGGGTCTGGTTCCCTCAATACATATTCTTCTTTTTCGCAATTTTTCTGCTAATAAATTTTACAAATCTGGCAGCTTTATTGTTATACATACATACATACATACATACATACATACATACATACATACATACATACATACATACATACATACATATGTATATGTATGTATGTAAAAGTTTTACTGCAAAGAAAATAGTTCCTCCAAATCAAAAAACATTAAACTTGTTTCAGTGCTTTTATGGATTTTTGCTTGTTTTTGACCTGCTGACACAATCCCACTTTTATAAAAGTTTTTGTTGTTGTACATAAATACTTATGTATGTATACATGTACATACATACATACATACATATTTTAGTATTGTGTTTCTTTTGAAACGTGAAATCTGTTTGAAATCAGTGAAAAAAGTAACGTACAGTCAAGATTAAAGGTGTGGTATTAGTTGTGTTGCCAGCGCTGGTTTCGGTACCAGTTCCAAAAGCACTGTTGGCTGATACGATGCGGCTTAGTTTATACAAGTTTGTTTTTTATGCGATGTACATACATATGTCTGCATATCTATGTACTCGTATGAATTTATGTATTGTACATACATACATACATATGCATGTATTTATGTATGCAATCATAAATGTGTGTTTTATATTTTACATTCTAATTTGCAAAATTATAGAATAACATTTATTTAGTTTGTGGTTGTGGACTAAAGTGTGGAGTGCGGCAAAATATCGTAAGTTATTTATTAGGTTGTCAAAATAAATGAAAAATTATTTTACATACATATACATATGTATGTATGTAGATAAATACATACAGTGTCGAAGTTAATTATTGGCACAGGATGCTCATTTTGCTTTCTTGATTAATAAATAATATTATAAAATTGTTGAACTGAATTAGATGGTATTTTGTAGGAAACTCATCAACTCATTTTGGTATATGATTTTATTTAATTAAAAATATCTACGGCTAAGCCATCAAATCGACCTTAAAGTCCAATGAGCATCCTGTGCCAATAATTAAGTTCCAAAATGTACATACATATGTACGTACATATGTATGTATGTATTTCTAGTTTAACCAAAAATTTAAATTTTTCTAAGCTGTTTTTGGCAATAAGAAAAAGCAACTCCTAAACAAATCACAATAAACACCTTTTGACCATATAATGCTAATGTATGTACATTCATACATACATACATAGAATATGTATAACGCCTCCATAATATAACGCGTCTAGTTTAGGTTCTTTCTAAAGGCACCTTTGCACGATAATACAAAGAGTAGTGAGTGCCTGCTTGTGAAAGCAAAATATTATGAATTTCTTTCATTCAAACAGAGAGAGAGAACAAAAGATAGTTGTAAGTATTTCCCAGGTTTACACGATATCAGTAATAGGGAATTTAGACGATAATACAAGTCGTACTTCGTACTTAATACAAGTCGAAATTATCTCCGTATTTTAAAAATGAGAATAAAAATCTTACGACAGATTTTTTTTACGTTTACACTATTGGTAAAAGGCCAAAACAAAGTAAAATGTTTACATAAAAATACATCCCTGATCTAATGATGTGTGAAGGAATTTGAAAAATGTTAAATAACGATGAGAGCCCTACGATTGTAAGATTTGCATCCGTATTTTCTCTGTATGCCGTATGGTTTCATTACATATTAAGTTTAGACGACACCATTCCTGTTCTTCTACTCAAAAATTTCACTTATCGTACGACTTGTGTCGCCGTCTAAATCCCCTTTAAGTAGACTTTAATTAAATGGCAAACAAACAAACAAAAAAAAAACGATTAAAATGGCTGATCGTTACAATTTTACAACATTTTTAAAACACAACATGAAAATATTCTGTACTAGTTGCGGTTATTTTTGTAATTATTGTATAAAAATACCAACAACTTTAAAATATACTAATAACGCGGTCAATGGCTGTTTTAAAATACAGCTCTGGTGTGATGAAAATACGAGTATGTACATCTGTATGTGCATACATCGTTTTCCTGAAATGGTTTGCAAAATCAACGATTACCGTCCGCTTGACAAATTTTGCATTCGCATTTCTCCCCTTTCAAATACATTTTACTTTTCTATACAATAAGATTTTCTTTGTTCTACACACAAATAAATTTTGAACAGGTCTTGTGTATTAACGTGCCAAGGTACCTTAAGATGTGTGTCCTGTAACTTCTAGCTTTTTAATACAATCTTTAACAATGTACCTACATATGTATATATATATGTATGTATGTGTGTATGGCATTCATAAAGTTATTAATTGGTGAGCAGCTGACAGGCAAAGAAGAGCAGCAACTAGCGCAGTTCATAAGTAAAATGTTTGTTTTTGACATTTTACAAAGATTTGGCAAAAAGAAAATGCATAATTAGTCGTGTTTTATTATTGTCCTGGCCAGCCTACCTGTATGAAATCGCCTTATTCCCCCGTACATCAACAAAACCCACAGAAATTTAAATTATATATGTATGTATTATTTTATAACTTGCAAAGTAAATTTACAAGTTATAACTGCACAGAATGGGGCGGGGTAACGATGGCCATATGCCCCTTATGGTATTAACAGACTGTCATAATTGTCGCCGTGTTTCTATGTCACTTATGCGACAAATCCTTCCACATGGGAACTAGCAGCGTGCGCAACATGAAACTCCTCAAATGAGCCGTAGAACAATACAGTGATCCGAGGCAAATGAGTCAACCAGTGCGAGTAAAATGTAATATTTTCGAAAACCAAACAACAACAACGCAGTACGACCGCACCAGGGCCCAATCCGGAGCTTTTATACCACTGATATACATACATTATATATATGTAGGTGGGTATATGTATGTATGTATGTATGTACTATATAAAATAAAAATATTTTACTCTTGAACTGTAGACTAGACTAAGACCTGAAAAGGTAATCAATCAGCTGCGCTCTCAATTTCACCTGTTATGTCGAAGTCGCCTTCGTACTAGTGACTTTATTTACCATAAATTCGTTTTGATTTTCTTTTACAAATAGAAAAGAGAAATATTTAATTTGCCAGTTTCTATTAAATAGGCCAAACAATAGCGCTTTTCAAAATCAAAGCCCTTTTTTGTCATAGTGCATGTAAATACATATGTGTGTATGTATGTACATACCATGTAAGTTTATACATAAGTAATAGATATGTACACACATACATACATATGTATGTATATCCCATATAAATACGTATGGATGTATGTGAGCCTTCGTAAGAAAACCCACCTCGAGTGCAATAATAATAAGTTTTCGAGCAAAACGCAATTTAAGTTCCGTCCCCTCTCTGTTGCATTTTCATACATTTTATTGTTGAAACGCCCTAAGTGAGTTTTTTCTGTTATATGTATGTAAACATATGTTATGTATGTATGTATGTATGTTATGTATGTATGTATGTATGTATGTAATTGCCTTTTTACACTACTTTGCGATATATCTGACACTTGGCAAAAGTTTCATATGAAAATTTAAGGTTTTTACATACAAACCCAAAAAAAAGGAATTCATGAAATTTGACACACTAAGCGCAGGGTCGCATATGTACTTATGTAGGTACATGCATACATACATGTATGTACGTTCTAATTATAACATCTTAAATCCATTAGTTGGTTTTAACAAGTTTCTAACTAAGTACTTCTACTTGTATTGTGCATACATAAATACATACTTACATATACATACATACATACATATATTCATATTTCTGTTTGGTTTTCTTAATTTTTTAATATGCACTATGTATGTATGTAGTATATATGTATGTACATACATAAATATGTATGTTTGTATGCATTCATTTATACATACATACATACATATTTATTTTATGATTTTATGTCAAGATATGTATGTACATACATATGTATAACGATGGCACTGGGCCAGTATTGCGTAGTTGGTTTGATGTTCTTTTCTTTTTCTTTACTCATGATGATGATCATGTGCTACATATGTACATACATACATACATACATATGTATGTAGGAATGGATGTTTAAATGCATACATACTTACATCTGCATGTTTATGATATTTACATACATACGTATGTATGTACATACATATGCATGTACATATGTATGTAAGTAGTATGTATGGACTCTGTATGGCTGTCAGTTTTCATTAATTACATATTGTACTTACATACATACATACATACATACATACATATGGATGTATGTATGTACATATACATATGTACATACATAATTCAAGAAATGGCGGGGCCATAACAAATTGTGTTCAATTTTCACACACTTACGTTTCCTGTACGGATTTACAAACTCTTATTTGACAGCCACTATGGCTGGCACACATTCACACATGGAGACATTTTTAATGTACATACACACATACATACATACATACATAGCCACTGGCGTTGCTTATTGAGGTCATTTTAACGGTTTTGAATTTAATTAAATTTCACACAAACGTTGTATAATTTGGAGGGAACTTAAAATTTTTTTTTTCATTTTAACCAGACTCATTGTTTGTTGTTCATCTTTCAAAAGTCAAAGTGTCAAAATGTCTTAAAATAATTTCTTGCCAAGTTAAATAAGTACATGTGTATGTATGTATGTATGTATGTATGTATGTATTTACATTTGTATATCCGCAGGTCTGATTGTATTTAGGAGGTTCTCACTACTACTCTCCCTCTCGCTAAGCAGAAAAGCAACGAACTATCTTCACATGTATCAAAAAAAAAAAAAACGGAATAAAACAAAGCGGAGGCTTTGTTCGCAGTTATTAGTTTGGTTTTTTTTCAACGTCCAAGACTTGTTAGTTCTCACACAAAATAGTTGCTCATTAATACATATTTACTTACGTATGTATGAACATTTAGCTGGTATGTATATACATACATACATACACACATTCATACATACGTACATATGTACATATGTGTATGTCTAAATGCTTGGATTTCATTTTGATACTTGTGTATTTCTTTTTTCATTTTACGTAAGTACTTACCAGCCGACAAAACTTTCAAAGTTTTCAAGTGTTCAAAGTTTAAATTGTAAATACTCGCTCGAAACAAATAATGGAGAAAAAAAAATAAGAAACAAAAACTGGAAAACCTTGAAATGCAAACGTTTGACTAATTGTTTAGAATTTGAAATTTTCTGTCTTGTTGTTGTTGTTGTCATTGTTGTTGCTAGCGAAAAAGCTCTGTTTAGTTGGCTGCCTGTGTTGGTAACGTTCCAAAGTATTGGAATCATTTACACTTGTTTTTGAAGGCTGATAAAAATGCCAGATGTTTCTTTCTACTCGTATGTTATCTTTGCAGCGACTTTTTTTTATCAAAGGGTGTTTTTTTCCATATGGTTATACATTTCTATTGTAATCAGCTAAAACAAAATATTGTGCACTTATGTACATACATATGTATGTATTACAATTCATAGCAGCGTTTAAGAATTTGCTTTAAAAAATTATGGAGTTTTCCGGACAGAATTTACTACTTTAATTGATATTATGGGGCTGCAAAAAATAGGTATTATAGAATTTCCAGCAGTACGATAGACATATTTTTTGCATTCGTTTTTCTATAAGCAAGAATTAAAAATTCATAATTTTTGCACAAAATTTGTTTGGTGGGTTGTTCATAAATGACTAAAATTTCCGTTTTATTTTATAGTTTTTCCGGCGGTGAGCTGCGTAATAGTCATCACAGTTGGTATGTAATTTTGTGATAACATGTGTCTTGGGTTCCAATGACCAGTTTTCCATTTTTACTTTAAACATAAAAAATGGCTTAAATTTAAAACGACTTTTGTTCTTCACTCGTAAATAATTGCGCTTTAAGTATGGCAACATCATTTAATTACCAAATTGTATGGGAAACTTTTCACCCAACAGCTACATACATACATACATACATACATACATATTTGTTATTTGACAAATAAAAATATTTTTGAAGAAAAAAAGTAGTAGTTTTGAAGAATTAAATTTTTATCCGAAAATATTATATGGCTATTGCTGGAATTATTTTTACTATGGAAAACAGTGATATGGCAGCACAATTGTGCCACCATAACTATTAGATGAAGGCGTCATCATCTCCATTAGCAGCGTCTGTTGGCTAGAGCATAATGCGGTTTTTTGATAAACATTTTTGCGTTGTGTTTTAATTAGGTTCGCTTTGCGGGGTAGGTGGAGACGTGCAGGCGGCTGTTTTCTTAATTATATTCATTAAATAGGCATTTTTTTTTAATTCTTAAAAATAATTGATAAAATGATTTTTTGTTCGGTATTTTAGTTGTTTACACTAAAATCTATTTGCAATGTCATGTTTTCGAAAAATATGCATACATACATGCATACATATATACGTACTTATGTATGTACATACATACATATGTGTTTAAGTACATACCCAGCATACCAAAAAGCTTCAGAAAAATATATGTATGTATGTATGTATGTGCATATATTAAGGTGACTTACGGCAAGCCTTAAGCTTGAAAAATATTGTAGAATATATCGTAACAGTTGTGGAAAAATCAAAACGGAACCCGCGTGAAAATATTGCCTGTGTACAATTATTTTGAACTTAGCAATTGTGGAATAAACTTAGTGAAAAATACATATTTTATTAACTTATGCAAAGAAAAGTTTACTATCTACATACATACATACAGAAATATTTTTATAAGCTTTTTCACATAATTGTAGAATAAACTTAAGGGAATAATGTTTTATTAAATTTTGTATTATCTTTAAGCTTTTCTACTTACATCTAGAATACGCTGCTCAAATATAATATTCAGTTTAAACAAATCTTGATTTATTTTTTTTCAGTTTATTTGTATAACGAAAGAGTCTTTCAACATTTAATTTATTTTTATATACATATATCAAATTAAGTGTAATAATTGGGTTACTAATGAAATATGTAAATAATTATTATGCACTATATAAAATGTAATATTTAAATTTTATTAATATTTTTGTTCCACATAACACGTTGCCACCTATCGGTGCCTGGTATGATGCTAGGGGACGGTAATGACCCGTTTTTGACAAGTTTACCAAGTGCAGTTGGTCCATCATCAGATTAGGGGGCCATATTAAAAGGCAAAAAGAAATTGTAGAAACACTTTGAAATATGTGGCAATAGAGTTATTGTATCAATTCGTATTGGTTTTCTTCCAATCACTTTATTTGTAAAAAGTTTTCAATGTGAGAAATACGGAAACTGCACAAAGTTAAGAAAAACCGAAGCATTAAACTGGCTCTGGTCCACTTATAATGGAAAGGCAAACCAAACCCGTCACAAAAGAAGCCACAAGTGGCAAACGGGTGTACTAAATAAGCAGAATAGCCAACTTATAATTAATTTTTATGAAGTTGAAGGTGAGCAAAAGTAGTCGGTAACAGCGTTCTACCAACTGATTCCAGCAGAGAGGTTTAAAAACACATAGACATGTGCGTGTTCATCGGCGTTCTAAAACTATACATCTGGAACTCATTTTACGAGTTAAAAAGTGTATAATTAACTGCCTGGAATAGCTTCAGCTATTTCCGTCAGTTTTCTAGACAAACTTATTTAATTAAAAAAAAAGTACATTGACAAAATATCTACATGTATGTATGTATGTATGTAACTATTTACACATTTACGTAGTTTTACAATTATCTAAATGTGAACAACATGACGACATTCACATGATATTTTTTCTCTTTGTCACAATTGATGTCATCCTCTTCTTAGAAATGCTTTGAAATTGCCGTGTTTTTATTAGTAAAACAAAAAATATTGCATTAAAAAAAGTTTTTTCATTTTTTTTTTCATGATCACAACGAAAACTTAGTCATTTGCAGGGCAAGTTTTTGCATGCAAATGCAAGTTTGTTGCAACTACAAAAAAATTCAAATTGCAACAAAACGGCGTTTCTCTTGGTAGATTTTTCCAGTTTAACTGTAAAAGGTTATGGGGTGAGTCATACGAAAAAGCAGTCGGCTGGCACAATCATACGAGTACAAAAACATTGCGTCCAACAACATGTGATCGAATTGTTTCATAAAAATGGATTTCCTTACGCGCAACTCTATGCGAATAAGCCACAAACTAAAGCGGCCTCATGCCACATGATAAACTCGGCCTTATGGAAATTCTTTTGTTTCGAATAAACGATTCTTTCAAGTGAATCAAGATTTCGATGACATTTTACCTACAGGAAGCGCCTATTTTGAAGGCAAAACGAATTCTTCCAAACGCATCAGCTCAAATTGCATTACGGGTGTTAGGCCGAGATACACATCCGATTAGGAAATTTAATTTCAAGCTGTTGAATGCTATTAATAATGGGCATTACTTCCTGCTGTTTTTATTGGATTGATTTGGCCGGCGTACAAAAACTTTCAGCCAATTTCAGCTTTTTTTTATTTTCATATTTATATTTTTTGTTTGTCTTGGACGGCCAATCAAATTACAATTAAAAATATCTCAGCCTTTGAACTTCACTAAATTTCTTTGCCCATGTTTTAGATTCTTCTGAGCGATTAAGATTCCTGACCCTGGTCATTACAATTGTTCTTCGTTAATAAATTATGGCTGCTGGTGCTGTCATCTTTTTGTTTTTTGTTTTTTGTAATTAAAGAGAAAATTACATACATACATATTTCAAATAAGAATATGATATCGTTGGCTTTAATTATATTTTCTTCACATTTTGGGTAAAGAAAATAAATATGTACATATATTCTAAACATATTTTTATTGAATCAAAACGACTTTATAAATATGTATGTAGGTGAAACGGAGACCACGCCCGATAACTTTCTTTATGCTAAAGCCTCCCCTTCGGATGTCAATAGTCCAGTAATGAAAATAACCAGCAATTTGACGTTTGTAACCAGCATTTGACAAGAACAAAATACATACTTTAGAATCCGCCCTGTTTTGCTCTTCAACTAGTGACCTCAGGCTGTTATGAATTTGCCTTGGATTGAATAATTTTCCGCTCTCTAGGATTTTTAAATTATATATGTATGTAGATATAGATGGAAATCTTCATATGCCTGTTCCACATCAAGCCAACGATATGTTTTTCTATTTCTACATATGGGACTTTACACCAAAGCTGACATATTTGATATACAACAAATTATTTCTATGTATTTATTATAAGTATATTGTCAGACCAATTGCGTGCTATTGAACAGCCTAACGGCATTTATAGCAGCTGGACTTGCTAGTATAGCAATAAAACTTGGCGTTTTGTTTCTACAAAATATTCGAAAAAATATCAAAAACAAAGTCTCCAAGGGAGACTAGAAATGTGTTTCCAGACTACGCACAAGTTTCCCGAACTACATTGATTTATGCGTTATTTGTCGTGCACTATTGTACATGTAAATCACCTCAACTTCACATAATTTATTCACCCCTACGGTGAATTAGATATAGAAGAAGTGTTTCATTCCCCAAGAGAGGAATTCCATGACATACTTATTTCGTTCCCGCTATCAATACCTAGTGACTGCAAAGTATAGGAAAAACTTATAAATGGAATGATTTTTTAAGCTTTACAATATAAATATATACAGAACTGGTGCCACTGTTAAATTACAGTGGAAGGAGATACAGAGCAACAGTTTGACAACTTGGGAGAAGGTTGTTATGTACTCGCATATAAGGACTGGCACTATTTGGTTCTTCTAGTATCTTTGGAAAATCTTTCTTCTTCTTCTGCTGCTTCTTTTGGCGCTACAGTCCGCGGTGAACCTGGGCCTCAACCAACACACTTTTCCAGCTGGCACGGTCTTTAGCCAGCGTCCTCCAATTTTGCACACCAAGTTGCTTGAGGTCCCTCTCCACTTGTGTGCGCCATCGGTTCCGTGGGCGTCCTCTACTGCGTTGTCCCACAGGTTCGGAAACGAAAATCTTTGGCAACTTTAATAAAACCCCCTACAATTGATCTGTTGTATTTTATTTATTTATTAATATCTGTCTAAAATTACTTTTAAACAATTAAAAGATTTAATAAAAAGTTACTTGCTTTGTTTGCTGTTCCCAGGAGAAAACAAAGTGAACAAACTACCACGAAAGAGTGGAAAACCGGCTTAACAAAATACCATTCCCGATATGGCGCGGCAATTTTTTTTCCTGCGCTATATTTCCCATAGGAAAACGCAAAATATTGCAAAGAAAAAGTTATTCGCAATTTTGGAAAATGTTAAACAATTTCGAAGGGAAAATTATTCATAATAAAAAAGGTCGGCTTTATGCATTCAATGTGAATGACTTTAACGAAAATATGACATATAATTTTAGTTATTTTGAAAAGTTATTAGTTAAACTGGCCATCATTGAGTTTTTTTTTAGTTCAATATTAAATGTTTAATCTAAATTTTGGGGAATTTTTTAACCAAACGATCACATCTTTGCGTAGTACGAAACGAAAGGTTAGATTATTTTCGAAAATTCGAACATCCTAAATGTCTTCACTTCAGCGGATTATTTGTTGAATACTGTTAAATTATTTTGTATGGAAAAAATATGTATGTATATAAAATATAAAAAAGAAATGGACTTTTGGTTACACCTGATATGAAATCGGCAGCATGAAATTTCCATCCCAAAATCTCATTGCGAGATAGTTTCTAGCATGCAATTACCCATACGATGTACTATTACATTTTGTGTTGCTATAAAATGATGGTTAAACGTTTGAGGGGCAGAAATCTACAAATAAATTGCGCAGTTACACATAAAACAATGATGATTGTCATAAATGAATGCATTTTAAATTTAGGAACGAATAACGTGAACTTTTAGAACGCAATTGTCCACTACAAATAAACATTTGATGAAATCTTTTGTTTGTTCTATCAATAACGGAAAGGAAACACAACGAGTGTCTACACAAACAAACACAATAAATGCATTTCAATCAAATTTGTTGGTGTCCATATCATTCAGTTCAGGCCGAAAGAGATTGGCCATCATCGAGCTAATGTGTTCGGTTCTGCCAAGGACTATTAGCGACACTCTTGGTTCTCCTGGGAATTGTTGTCGTTTCATATGCGCAGCATTTTGCTTTTAAGCGCATATAAATTTTGAAAAGCAAAGTGTTCGATTGAGCTGGCAGCAACTTATACTTAAAACAAGAAACAAGATTTTTAATTAAAAATAGCATTTATTTGGAACACTATTGATATTAGGGGCACCGGCAGATAAACGTAGAAACATGCTTGACTTCCAGGCCACCAACTTCTGGAAGAGCTATCAGGCGGATCGTATTCATGTTCCGAATAGTCTGGATCACCGCCGGCATTTGGATTTCCCTCCGCTGAGTCAAGTCCTGGCACATTGCCCGGCTTTGCTGTAGTTACCGCCATCGGTTTGTTGGTAGTGGTTTTTACAGGTTTCTTGGTAGTGGAATCGGTTCTTTCGGGCCTTTCTGTGGCCAGCGGCTTGCTAGGATAGGTGAGCTTGTGTTGCTTTTTAACTTCTTCGGCGCCTTCTGTTTCATAATGATACAATTCTGGCTCGCGACCACAATTGTCAAATACCTCCGAGCCATCCCCATCATAGGGAATGTGATCCATTTTAAAGCTGACATCATATTTCTCATTCGAAGAGCATAAAAACTTGTATTTGGCATCTGTCCCTGTCTGACATTTCGAGGCTGGCTCTTTGCAGCTGTTGTAAATGGTACTTTTGCCAATGTTCGTCGTCGGGTAATTGCAGGACAGCATAGTCACGTTTTTTTTCTGCGATGAATAGAAAGTGGCGAAGGTGCAGCCAATACGATTGTTGCGCTCATTCACCGAAGTCAAATAGTGACCCACCATGCTGCGGAAAAAACCATTAAAAACAGACTCGCCCTTAAAGATGACGGAAATGCTTACAATTCCTTTTGATGATAGTAGGAATTAATCATATCCATTTTGGTGTAAATGTATTCGAGATACCACAGGTATGAAATGATATTTATATAAAAACTTGGATTTTCGGGTGCGCTCCTAAATGTCAAGAGGCCAAGATTTTGCCCCGAAAAGGGATACTTTGCGGTGTTGCGGCACTTGTCATGCTCGAAGGTGCAGTAGGAGGTATGCAGAAAGGCGGTTTTTTCCAGTTCCTTATCCCAAGTTATGATACCGTGACGGCAACCTGGTCGTATGCCGTAATCCTTGTAAAGGCCACCGCATGCCACAAAATTCCTTTGATTATTGTGCAAATCCAATATTAATTGTTTTTCTTTAGCCGTTAGTTCTATGAGGGTGGCATTTGCTGAACATGGCGGATATTGAAATTCCTAAAAGGAAAACAAAATTGTTGTCGTTTAGGCGAATTTGTATTGATTGGCTTTGAGTAGTTCTTACGCCATTATGGAGAACACCACCTTTACAGCCGCTATGAGCTCCATCACCACCCATATATTCGCACAGTCCGGATTTGCAGTAATCGGTAAAAATATCCTCATCCTTACTGCCTGCACCGGCTCTTACATCATTTGAAAGAACGCCAGCCTTACATGCTTTACTTGATCCATCACCATCCTGGTATTTGCACTGTCCCGTTGGCCAATAAACATTAAAAATATTCTCACTTTTATTGGCTGTACTGGTCGAAAAGCCCACCATCAGTTGTATGACGAAAATAATGGTTATTTTCATTTTAATTTTAATTTTGGTTTTGATTTAAAAAAAAAAATCTTGATAGTAACTTTTAAACTGTTACTTTAAGGTGAAACGCGCAGCAGGGAATCGGTTTTAGTTGCAAGTAAAATTTTTGTTTTTGACATTTCACAGAAAAAAACAAAACAAAAAAATATAATTGAGTGATTTCTCAAAGCATGTTGTGTTGTTGTACTGGCAAATTTACCATGAGTAAAAATTCTAATTTGAGTGGAAAACTAAGGCGACTTCATAACACAGGCAATACTGAGTTCGCAGCTGGTTACCTTTTTTGGGGCTGAAATCTCGTTCGCATGTCAATAGCTTAAGAGTAATAGGTTTGTTTTTTTTAAATATCCGGATCATTTACAATAATAAAATAAACATTTCGAAATTGGTTTGCTGTTGTACTGGCAAAATTTACCTCCTATGATGTTGTTTTGTGGGCCACAGAATAGTCGTTGTGGCCCAATAGTCAAAAAGTTAGAAAGGAAAGTGAACAGAATGCGTAGTTGTACAATAAATAGTAGTCAATATATATGGACCCATGTCCTTAATGTCATGCCTCACAGTAATTGAAAATAAGACTATGCTGGCCTCTGTGCCATCCAACGAATCTGTGGCGGAAAATTTTAACATTAATACATAATATGGGGCTTTCAAGTAAAAAATAGGGGCTTTGTTACAATTCAAAGTAAGTGTCAAAAATATCGGAAACTAATGTAAAAATTCAATTACATACATATGTATGTACATATATAAAACAGTAACAACCCACTTAAGGTGTCTCAACCATGAAATGAGAACGTGAACAGTTTTCAAATACAACACAGAGGGGGAAACTTCAATTGCGTTTTACTCAAAAACTTGTTATTGCACACTGGGTGGGTTTTCTTATGCAGAACAAACGGTACGGCTGTAATTTTGCCGGCAAACTTCTGGTTTTACTTAAACCTTAAGTTGCCTCGTAATTAGAATACTAACTATTGGTGAATACTAATTAAACGCTTGTACGATATCCAACCGGGACTGCCGGGGGCCACAATATATTCGATATATCTTTCAAGCTGCAGATAATATTTTTATATATAAAAAAAAAACAAAATTGCTTTTTTCATAACTTTTTTAGCTCGACTTTGCTTGCAATCATTAATTTTTATCGATTATTTTAGTTGTTTTTTTAATACCAAAGAAATTAAATATTAAATTAAAAAGAAAGTTGCGGAAAAAGGTTTCGATTACGACCATTATCTACATACATACATACATGGGACATACATACATACATACGTATTGGATTATTGCGATTTTAATGTTGATGGTATTAAAAGCAAAACCTTGTTTTGGTGTGTGAGCACGTGTGTGTTTGCGCGTGTGTGTGTGTGTGTGTCAATGTATAAATATCGACCAGAAAGAAAACAAATCTACTGCATTGAAGAGCTCTTGCACACATACGCATATAAATGAATGTATTTTATTGCCATTCAAATGCACAGTTTAACATACTTTTGATTAACAGAAAAACAGCACACACACACACACATACATGTAGATATACATACATACATACATATATACGTTTGCATGTATATCATATTTAGGTCAAAAACTACCCCTTATTTACAAAAAAGTATTTGCTTGATTTTGTTTATTTTGCTTTTAGCCGAGTGAAAAGCGTATCTGTGTGACACATGAATGTATTCAAAATAAATGACTGTGTTTGTAAATTTCTTTGTGTGTGTGTGTGTGTGTGTGTGTTGGTGTTAGTGTGAATGATTTGGAATTTATGTAATCAACAATAAGCAACAGAGCCCAACCAGCCACAAATTTTTGTTTGTATAAAAACTTTGTTATGGAAACTCTAAAATTATTTAAGATTTAAAAACTATTTAATGCAAAACTAACGCAATATGTTCCGAAGTAAATTGTTCAATTTTATTAAAAATATAAAAAAAAGAGTTTGAGAATTGAGTTGAGAGCTTCGGATTTTTTTTTTTTTTGAAGAACACATTTTCACGACCATCATAAGAATTTGGGTCTTCGGTAGACCACCACTGGGTTAATTTGGAGTCGTGTCTTGGAATTACACCAGTACCAAATCCAAAAACAAAAAATTATAAAGAACGCCATATATGTATACATACATATGTATGTACATGAATACATACATATGTATGTACATACATATGTATACAAAATGAGCTGTGCTGCTGCGTATTTTTGTCAAAAAAATTCTCTTTACCAATAAGACCCCCCGCTCCCTTTCCGGATAAATTCACATTAAACAAAATTGCCCCATCGAACAAGATATTGTCAGCAACTTTGGTATCGGAATGCAGTCAAAAAATGCAAGTTTGTTTCTAAAAATTTCGTAAACGGATCCGCATCACTTTTGGTTAGGCGCTAAAGGTTGTAACTTGCCTCTTACTTTTACTTAAATTCATATGTTTGAAAAATTCTATAAAGCATTTGGATTTTCTTGCCTAAAAGACAACTTAACTATATATGTACATATATATCGAATGGGGTTCTTATGAGCTGGAGAACTTAAAATGATAACGTTATTATTGGAATGATTTTTTTTTTTGTTTCTCAGTATAATCTGATAGATAATTTTATGGCATTTATTTTTCAAAAATGATTTCCAGCATGATGTGCCCGCCGCGGCTACAAGTTGCATGGTCCATTCGATCAGAGTAACGTTTGACTACTTTTTCCAATAAATCTGGCCATATGGTGTCAATGGTGGCTCAAATATTGGCTACCAATGTTTGACGAGTTGCTGGCCTGTCAGCAGAAACCAATCACTTAACCTGGCCCCCAATAAAAACTAATCCAGAGACGTTGAGTCGCCAGAGCGAGGCGGCCAGTAAACAAGATCGCTGTTGAAAGGAAAACTGCCACCAAATTGATTTTACCATAAATAGAAATTTGCACAATTCGAAAGCATTATTCTGGCGTTAAAGGCTATATGGACCACGAATGTCAACACAGTGTGTCATTCTTAGCTGTCAAACCACAGTTATCGATATCGATACTGGTTGTAAAGTTTTACTTTAAACATTTAAACGCATGCACGCACCTCAAAGCTCTGAACCCAATATAAAATGCACATTTCTTGCTCACAATTTTCTTAGCTTCTGGAATTTGATGGAATTACCGTTTCACCTTTTTACACAATATTTCCACCCCGGAAGTTCTATTATTCCTTATTCCAGGGCGAATCCATATCAGATAAATTCGCTGCTACAACAACGGTGTTAAATATTTATGAAATATTAAAATATAAAATTTTCTCCCTGGGATGGCTAAAACATAAGAAATTTCAAATCTCAATTTAACCTGTTATGAAGTCGCCTGGCATTATTTATATTTTCAGTCTAACAAAAACGATGCTCAAACGGGGTTTTTTTTTTGGTGGGTGGGGGGGATAAAAATAAATAAGACTTAAGAATAGTTCTAATGCATGTGCGATGTATGTATGTATGTATGTATGTGCAAACCGATGTCTGGTATCTGTTATATAACCTTTTGTGCTATTAAATAGTGCGTACGTCTCGGAATTTTCAACCCCGTAGAAACGAGCAACGCGATTAAAAAGGGATGCAAAAGAAAAGAGAATTTTTTTAATTAGCAAATATTTTATACACTCAAAAATAAAACTTAAATAAAACAGACTGCAGCACTTATGACATTTTAAACAGCATTCAGATGCTGTAAATGTCATTATAGTGAATTTACTGCAAAAGCCAAAGACTTGATGCCAATTCTAGTAGACTTTGATGGGATTCCCCTTATTTACAGAAATCTAGTTCGTGCGTAGATTTTGATAAGAGCTGCTCAAATTTACTCAATACCAACGTACGCATAAGCGATTTGCTTCAATTTGGATCCACAAAAAAAATACAACCCTGCAAAAATGGAACCTGACCGTTTGACAGAAAACGTTTAAAGTTGCAAGAGTTTAATGCATGTGAATATGTGGAAAAAAGTAGGAGCTGGTTATACAAAAACACACGTTCTTGATCGGCTGCTTCCGTTATGACATAAACTCTTGATAAATGTCAGCAGATTATAATTATTTCTTGTAAATACACTATTAGTTTCATTTATTGCAGTTTTGCTTTGCATTTAATCCTGTCAAAAATGTTACAGTTCGTTTAGATATTTATTAAACATTTTTCGGGTGTATGAAAAGTTAATCAACAATTGCTTGTTGTCCATGTTTTTACGTCTCCCTATAAATAATTTAGCCTGTATTGTTACAAGTAATGCTGATGTTGTCGATACATTTTGAAATATGACAGCAGCAACAAAAATGCCATCAATAAGAACCACCAGGAATGTTTCTATCTTGCGCCCTAATAACGATAAATAAATAAAACCTCATCCAAGAAATTCAATACATTGATGTCTTATCATAAGGAACCACCATTCAACCAGTCCATTGGTATTTGCTTTGGCAACTGGCATGAAATTAGAAAACTGAAGTGTTCATCTTGTAACAAGGATTAGTACATCTTTAGGTTCTATAAGTTTGTAAAGATATGGTTTTCTGGACACCACAGGCTGAGACAATGACAAGCACAAGGTCTTCATTTAATTGTGTGAAAATGATGGAACGGTAGGGAAGTGTGAATGGCTACCAGTTTGGGACCCTGTCCCCAAGAAAACTGTAGCCTCCGCCTCCCCATAACGTTTTTTTTTTAAATATATATTATTTTCATAAACTCTAAATAAATAATACAAAGTTCAGCTGCTTCGGAGTTTGAAACGTTACACAAGAGATTTAATTAATGAATTAATTATTCAAGGTTAATATATATAGAAATACTTGATATGTGTTCTGCGAGCGATCGCATGGATCCTGTTAGACTTCTTCGGTAGCAGGTATAGAGTAGTGTTTATGACAAGGGAAGAGTGTGGCGCGAATTCAGGTTGGTTACAGGATGTCACAACAAAAGTGTTACACGGTTGGATCCCAACAGTGCAATTAGGACTAGTATGACCTAAAGCATGCAGAGCAATAACTTTTAGCAAGGCCGCCACAATATCACAGGGTAACCTATACACAGTACTGAAAACTAGGGGAATGCCATAAGAAAAAAATCAATTAGTTCTAGTTGTTTATTTACCGCTAGAACACTGCTGAGGTGTCATAATCGACTAAGCAGTCCGGCAACTCAGAATCAGATTACTCTGATATGGGTGCCAGGCATGAAATGGCTGATATCTTTGGCAAAAAGGGACTTCAGCTGGCCTTACTCCATCCTTTTGGCTTAACAAGACTTTCTGCAAAGAGCAGATAAAGAAATGGTTAACAGCCACTGTTGGGAAACATTGTTTGAACATATTCCAAAATGTTTCTAAGCCTCGAAGGTTTCATTTATTTTCAGATTGGATAAGAAAAGCCTAAGAACAATGTCCGGGGAGTACTCGCTCGCAGGTATAAATGCGACCCTTTTTCACGAATTTACGGCTACCGGGATACAGAAGAAATAAATAGACTACTACAGGCCTATATGCCTGAGAGAATAGCATACAGGAAGGAGAGGCGTCAATGCAACCCTTAATCACGCAAAAGAATTAACTATAGGTTGGTCCGGTTACTTGACGTATTAAGAAGAATATGTTTTACGTTAGTGGCAGCACAACAGCGTGCCTTGGCCCAGGACTCGCTGTTAGCACATTGCATTACATTCCACCACATCTGAGTTCTTGTGTAAGCACTGTTTTTCTTTTCTTACTGTTGGGACTGTTAAAGCTCATTTTAGGCATCATCAAAGCAATGAATACAAAATCTTAGGTTAACGCCTTACCCGCGATATCTCCCTCACTATTTTAGGAAACGTTTGGTTTGTTGCATGCAGCACCTAAAGCTGATAAAGTTTCTGCTCGGAATTCGACCATTCTCTACACGAGTTTTCACTGAAGATCAACTCACAGTTTATTCAGTGATTCGTGTCATTTTATTTATTGTAAATTTGTTGAAAAATTATAGAAATCTGTTGATTTTGAGTTTTTTGGCCATCACACTGTAGAGTGCCATAAAGTATATCAAAACTTCTATGAATATTTTTTTTATTACTATTTTTTTCTGTAAAAAACTGAATATGCGCAGTAAAGAAAATCGGTCTTTTAACTTTGTTTTTGTTGTGCATTCGGCCCTGGTGTGTATCTACATATATACGTCGTGGAATACACATATTTCCCAAGCGAAAAGGTAGGGGTTGCAAAATTCTAAACATTTTATTTTCCAAAAAATAAAAAAAAACAAAAATTTTATCACGCACTCACACATTGTAGTAATAAAAGCAAGACGTCTTCAAGTTGCGAAATATTCATGTTAAATTTACGTTTTTCTGTTAAACAAAAAGTATTTGTAATGTTTTATCTAATATTTAGGCTTAACTTTGGGAAAAGATTTCCAGTTGAAAGCTAAAGCACAAAACAAACATGTTTCAACAAATGACTGGAAGAGCCATTGTTATACAACAACTTGTCAGAAACTTTTTAGGTGACCTTCTGTAGAACTCCAAGGTCAGTGATTTGATTTTAGCTCGCAACGAGCTTGTGAGTAGGAAGAAGACAACAACATACAAAACACACGCAAACAAACCAAAAAGGAAATGAAAAGAATTTTTCCTGTCGACTAAAATGTATTTGAGGTGGAAGTTTTATATATTTTTTTAAACACACCAGTTTAAAGGATGTCTTTGTATGAATTCTCTAATCAGCTTTTAGCATCTAAAGTTTTGGTATCCCCGCAGCGGTACACAAATAACGCCGAGGATATTACGGTAGCGGTTTTAGTTACATCTCAAATTAAAGTCCATTTGGTAGTGATGGAATGAAAAAAGACAGGAAGGGGAGGAGGGTCTAATCAACGCAAATTCATTAATAGGGGAATTTGACAGAGCAGGTGATTATTGCTTTTTTTCTTTTAGCTGAATATCAACTTTCTGTTTCTCTCTCTCTCTCTCTTTCTTTACTTAAACATTTAATTATTCCAATCTTTGGTTATATCAATTAAATTCAGAAGAAAAAAAGATTAAAGTGTATTTAAGTAATTTTAATTTAAACATTTGTTTATTTTATGATGAATGGATTTTTCAACAGCTGGACAGTCAAGGCGAATTCAGATTTTAATATCAAAGAGAAAAATTTACAACAGCAAAACATATGCAAGACTTATTGTCGTCGTGTGTAGCCACCTGTCTTAATTCGCCTCATGTCTAATCAGTTGTACCATTATATCGTATTCTAATATTTAAGATAATCTAATAGATTTCTAACGCGAGTATTTTAATACTGAGCATAAGAAAGTCTGTGCTATTTTAGTTAAATTAAAATATTAAAAGCAAATAGTACGTCAGTATTCTTTAATTTATCCTGAACAGCTGCGGATTTGAAAGTGGTAATACCTTCTCCCACAGCCGATTAACATAACGTTACCTGAAATGCAAAAGGGCGTAGCAACATATTTCAAAATTTTACAGGAGAGACAAAAAACTCCAAAAAATCAAAGATTACGAAGCTGGTGTTGCAATTTCTTCAGTACAGCATTAAATTGCCATGATGCATTTATTTCGTAGAAAAAAAAATTTCTTTAATCGTCATTTTTATTAGATGTGGGTTGCGCCCTTTTGGTTTAAGAAAAAACCAACTTTGTTGTTACGACCTTTTGATTTTCTTTAATAAAATGGTTGTTATTGACAGTAGGGCTGTAAAAATGTAGGAGGACATGTAATTCGATTTGCTCTACAATAATAAATGAAAAAACCCATTTTGAATTTTTTGGTTGTTACGCCCTTTTGCATTTCAGGTAACCATAAATGACTTATAAGTTCACATGCTGGGAGATATTTGCTGAGTTGCTTTGTTGTTCTGACAGGTTGAGCTGTTATGGATTTGCCTTGGTGTGCTGCTTACACACTATTGTCCCGATAGTCACAATTTAAAAAACATATATTTTTTTTTTTTGCTTTAAAAGATTTTCAGTCGATTAATACTAACAAAAGGGCGAATTTTACACTTGGAAGCTCTCCCCTATTCAGAACTATAAACAACTAAAGAAGTCTTTAATTTTCTAACAATTCTCATATCGAAAAAAGTACATATGTATGTAAATTGAATTCTGACTGAAGATTTAAAGAATTTTCTCTCAATAGCGATATCATGACTTATTCACCGTTTCAACATATTCCGGGACAAACAAAAATAAGCAATCAAATTGAAATATGTAGTTAAAATGAAGGAAATTGTTGACAATTTCTGTAATAAAATTTAAAAAAAAAACATCGAAACTGAAATCACTTCCCCTAACAAGCGCCTGAAAACGAGGAGGAAAAGAACTTAAATGGAAATTGGAATTTATGAAATTAATTGACTCATTTCTCTTCCTGGCTTTTGTGGCGTCCGAGTTCAGTGACGCCTGTATTAAGAAATAAATAAAAATTTATACATTTTGCCACATACGTACGTACATACATACATATGTTGATACATACTTATGTACATAAACATGTAATTAATTATACATATAAAATACCAAAAAACCTCATATTGTATGGGAAACCTTAAGACTGAATCTAGTATTTGTTTGTTGATTTTTATTTTTACGTGTAAACAATGTAAGTCGATATTTTATTCAAGGAAAACAAAAATAAAGACTCTGAGCAGGATTCGGAAATACTCATAATGTACTTGTATTTTCCTGGGCGAATTCATAGCAGGTATATTTAGAGCTTAGGCGCCCTCGAATGTCACTAAAAGAAATGTTCAATTTGACACTTCACAAACTAAACAAAATACATAATTGGGATTACACCGTCGTGTTTTGTTGTTGTATGAAAGTGTTGACCAGCTGTGAATTCGCCTTGAGGCAAACAAAAATGAAATCTTTTACCAGCTTTCCGAAATAATGCACTTTCCAAACGATTATTAACCCAAAGTCGAAAGGAATTTAACAAGGCCAATCCATAGCATCGAGTTTCGCCTCCAGCTAACAATTTCCAACTTAATTTGTCAAATTCACACACAGGTGAACTTGAGGTGCCAGCTGATGACGGTTTTGCTAAAATTTCTAGTCTCCCTAGAATGTCTAGAATTTCGTAGTAAAATTTTAGTTTTTTTTACATTTTACGAACATAGAAGAAAACGCAGTTTTGAAAATACACCGAGTTTTGTTGTTGATATGAATTCGCCTTGTGTCAGAGAGCTGTGAAAAACTTTTTAAAACAGTTTTAGAAGTCTAAAATAACATTCTGATTTTGTTTTATAACAAATAAAATTCAAAGTAATTATAGTATCGCCTTCAATTGACTGAGCCAATGTAGGGCGGCCTCTGCTTAAGTCACCTGGGTACCAAGTCGTAATCTGCAGCCTGCCCGCCATTCGTTTACTATCTGTTTCTTCAAATTTCCCCACGAAACATGACTGTCGCTATTCGACATACGAGTATTTATCTAAAACTTTTGGCGGAAGCCTCAAAACGAAAAATATTAATTTGCTTTGCACCGCAAAAGCACTCGTTTGGGGATATTTTTTTCTCTGTTTTGCTGTCCAAGCTGTAAACTGGGGCTTTTCTGAGACCTACATATTTATGTCTATTTAGATTTGCGTTTGTAGGTGTGAGTGTGTGTAAACTTACTTCGCTAATCCCACGGTATCATAAAACAAATTAGAAGAAAAAACATAAATAAAATGTAATTTATTCAAAGGTTTGTTCATTGCAAATGCCCAAGTATGAATGTATGTATGTATGAATTTATTTATGTATAATAAATTTCAGAAAATGTACATTTCAATGGGAAACTGCAAAATGCGAATGTCGTCATTGCAACAATAAAATGGAAACAGATGTTCAAGTTTGTTTTAGATAAAAGTTAAAAAATAAATATATGTACATAAATACTGATATAGAAAATCTATTTGATTCGAATACTATTGACACAGTTCACGAAATATGCAAAGAAACGTACACGAGCCAACAATAAGTGTGAACTAACATTTGTGGCAAGACTGTCCCAAGTGACAAAGCTGAGATTTCGCTCACCTGTCCTGTGTAATTGTTGCCCGCCGTTAGCAACGTGCAGTGAGTAATAAATCGGTCAGACATCAAAACTTTTTAGACTTTCTTTTTTTTTTTTGGTTTTTTTTTCTCTAACGTTACAGAATTCTATTCTCCTACTTACCGCGCTCTACTTCTAGACTGATAAGTGGAACCATAGTTGCCCAGATTTGATGATTTTAGGCGGTAAAAACGACAGCTGGACAAGTTTACGCTTTATATTCTAATATTGAATAGTAGTTTTTACTAACCTTGAACTAAATAAAAAAAAAAAAATCATTGATAAATTTCTGGCAGTTTTTTTTTTATAAATTTCGATTAATTATCTTTGGCCTATTATTAGCCACAAATTATTGACTGATATCAGACATTTTTAAGCCTTAAAAGTTAAATAAAATAATAAGAAGGTAAGATCGCGTGTTGTGTAAATTTCGAAAGATGATCTCCCAACACATCATTGTTAAAAAAATTGATGTGATTCGACTAAAAATAACAAAAATATATGCAGTTGAAAAAAGTTGCGCGACTACAAAACTTAAATTTTTAAAGTGAGGACAACGTTACTCAGGGCCTTTCTATGTTAAGGTATCGATATGTAGTCTATACGAGTATTAATCAAGAATTATATTTTCTATAGCAAATGGAAATAATGCCATCCAAGCTCATTCGGATGACAACGAAAACACTGGCTGATCTTCCATTTGGGAGTATTAAAAACCCGCTTTTTATAAATTACTAGATTGAACCGATTGTCACCCCCCCCCCAAACACGCTTTCAAAAAAAAAATTTAAGTAGACCTCTTCCATATTCAAAAGCAATTCTAACGAAGTTAGTTATTAATCAATTAAATGGTGGGGGTGTTGGGCAGTTTGCAACATACTCGCCCCTTCCCAATTTAAAAAAAATTTTTTTTTTTTAGTAGACCTTTTCCATATGACAAAGAATTCTAAAAGTTGGTCCACAAATCGTTTATGTTATAAAAATCTGTTAAAAATGATGTGGAAGTAGTAACATAATTTAAAAAAAGTGGGCATGGATATAAAAAAGTAGCCTATAATTCCTTCCTGAGCCAGACAATAAACAAACATATACATCTGTATATGTACTATATAGATAACTAAAGACCTTATTTGGTGTTACCTTTTGATAGGCCAAAGCCAAAAGAAAAGGAAAATTAAACGATGCCTGGTTGACAGATCCGCAACCTACTAAATGGGGCCGCAAAGTGGAACAGTATGATTTATGGCAAAATTTGTTAGCTGATCTAAAAGCACAAAACAAAACAAAAGAAACAAAAACTATGGTGACTCTGGAAATCATAGACTATAATCTAACCTTATCTACATACATGATGTGGCGGCAGACATAAAAATTTATTTATTTCTTTTTATTTGAAACGCTGAGTTCCAACTTTTGTTATCTTATGCTTTAAGTAAAAAAAAAAAACGTTGTTTGAAAAAAAACTATTTTTTTAAATTGACGGTTTTAGCAAACGGTTTCTATGATTTAGGTCTAGGATTCGGATTTCTAGCTTAACTTCTGATATTCGTTGTGATATTTTAGTTTCCAAAACAGCCTATACGCCCGAAGCTGGGAACAAATTTGCTGATCGCAAATTATATTAAATGATATGGTATAAAAATATCATTTGAAATTGAGAAGCTAAAACTTGAGTTGAAATAAATAGCAAAATAAGACCAGGCATCCAATCACCACATCCGATATCGATCATATCGATACGGTCAATATGTATCGTATTGTATTGCAAATGTAAGAGATTTCTAACACATAACCTCATTTAAACAACTTTATATTGATAAGAAGAAAACTAAATCAATTCGAACTAAATAATATTTCAATAAAATTACAACAACAACAACAAATTCGCCAATATTCTCTTCTTTACGCTCATTTATTTACGATCAGCTGGAGAGATAAAATAAACGCTTTTGTTTGATTAAAATAAGAAATTTTTTCTATGATATTTTATGGCAATTTCATATTTACAACTATAGACTTAGACTGACGGGAAGGCGTTCAGTTCCGTAGGAGTGTTAATGTCAACTGAGCTTTATTGGTTACTAAAGCTAAAGCAAAAGGGCTTTCGGTTTTGTCCAATGGAAGTACCTATAATAGAGTGGCTATTTGCCACACAAGTAAAAGAAATTGCTACGACGAAATACTATTACCACCGCCTACATAAAAAGTTTTTGCCATTCATACGATGGACTCTGGCGCATCAAATGAATTATCCCCAATTAAGACACACTTCTTTCGATATCGAGTCACCTGATACCAAAATAAGAAATTTCATTGAATTTTGCTCAACATCGTTTGCCGTGATTAGACTCCGGTTAAACATGGCCGGTGGCGCCCAGCGCTGCCGCCACCCAATCACAGAAATATCAGTTTTTATTTCTATTGCAATATTTTAAGGGTAATTTTTTGATTTTCAAACTGGTCTCGCATTAGGAGCGCTCCTAATGTCTACAGCAATTTAAGTACAAACAACATTATCATATCATATAGTTTAGACGCATTTAATAAAAAAAGTAATAATAAAAAGAATAGCGTAGTTCTATACACACACACCCACACACACACACACATCTATACATACATTCATACATATATTTATAAGAGTAAACATATTTATAAGTATGTGAGTACTTGTACATATTGTATGTATTTATATGACTCGCCCGGTGAATTGTTATTAACGTTTTTTATATCGATTCATCCATCGCCATGTGTCGTTCCTCCAGCGCTGTGAATACTTGAATACATTTGCAAGAATTACAATTCGATGAAGGTTTTACTTTGCAATTAGCGCACAAACTGATTTTTTTTTCTCATTTCACTTTGAATTATTGGTCTTTTTGAGCAACCCTGCCATAATTAATTCAAATTCAAATATTATACATTCATAAATAGTTATTATTAAATTATAAATATTTATCCGTGATTTCATCTAAATTGTTAAGATTTGTGATAAATTTTTCTTAACTTAATTAACGCTCATTTGCTGCAAGGCCATCACAACATTTGCCGAATATCGCTTAGGAAACATACATACAAACATACATATCGTTACCTGAAACGCAAAACGCCCTAACTAACATTTTAGTAATTTTACAGGAGAAGCAGACAACATTCTTAAACAATATTCAATATTGTAGTAAAGGCTTTTTTATTTTGTCAATAAAGTTGCTATTTGTGTACGTGGAAGTATGATTTGTTTGGTGGTGATGTATTTTGATTAGATACATCGGAATTTGCAAAACAATCGATTTTGAGTTTTTTGTTAGTTAGGGCGTTTTGCGTTTTAGGTAACGATATGTACTATGTATAACCAATTTCCTTATTAATTAGATTTAACATTTCTTAGTTTAAATGAATTGTCTGTTATATTGTCACCATATGAAGTAAAATATAAAGAAACTGACATTTTGTACGTGATGATGTCCTTGCAGCATAAAAAAAAATATATGCAGCAAACATTTTAAGTACCAGCGGGATGACACTAATTTATTTGGGGTTTGTTTTTTGTTTTTTTGTTTTTGCTGTTACAATTTTAAGTAGGAAGTAGAATTGGCGGCTCTTTTAAAGGCAAATGAACAGACTGAATAGTTCAAATAGTGGCGGAAGTTGTAAAAGCTGAAGCCCAATACTTCAAGTCTGAAAGCTTGTCGTGCGACAATGCATTGATTGTCAAAATTAAATTTGTTCATCAAAATGGAAAAACAACTGGGGTCGCCCTGCTTCTGTAGTATAAAATAACATGTAAAACATTGAAATTACAATAATATTGTTGAAGCGATGGAAATACATTTAATATGGATTATGTTAAAAAATTCAAATGTTATTCTTGCATAATTTTTTTTTTTGAGTGTTTAAGGAGAAAACTGGAGAAAATTTAAATATTCTATTCGTAGTTTTTCTGGCAGCGGTTCTTGTGAACGGAATTTTTAAATTAATCAAGTGGAAATAAATCGCCATTTGCTGTAAGGCCATTATAATTAAAAACAAAACAAAACATAAAACCCCATTTGGCCCACATGTCTAATAGGTTTGCTTTCGGAGGGAACATTTCATATGTATGTATGTATGTATGTCTGGAGTATAAATAACTGTGTGAGACACATTATCATTATCTCAGCACATGGAAGCAGGGCTGTCAGATATGGCGATATCTCGCCAAACGTGGCGATAAAAATTTTTATTTGGCGATGAACATTTTAAAATTGCGATTGGCGACATAAATACATGGCGATATTTAAGTCCTTGCCGACTTTATGGCCTATTTATTATTATATTAATAAATAAATTGAAAGAGGCAATACATTCACAAAATTCATTTTTGGATTTAGTTTACATTGATTTTGGTATAGAATTTGAAAAAGAATTTAAAACATCTGTTTTAAATGTTGCTGATATGTTGATTTTAAAGGAAAGTTGTTTTCTATATTTAAAAGAAATTGTTAAAAGAAATGTTTGATCGACTCCCAGAAAATATGCATATTTTCCAAATTTATTCACAATTTCAAAATGCTGTAACTCTACATTCCAAATAAAACTGGCTGCTGTTCAAGAAGTTTTTAGAAATTTTGGGGATCCTGGTGTTGCTCTTAGTGTTTATGGAACTTCCATTTATTAATTGGAACCAATATTTTGCTAACGAAACACCTAAAAACCTATACGAATTCTGGCCGCAAGTTTATGATTACCATGACCATGACGCCGCTGGCAGTTACCACTTTAAGGAGTTGTCGATGGCCGCTCTTAATATGTTGGCAGTTCCCACAAATAATGACTGTGTGGAAAGTGTTAAAACTAAATTGAGAAATAAAATGCAATACGAACTTCTCAATTCTCTACTGTTAATTATATCATTTATAAATGTAAACAACATATCGCACCCTAAATACAAAAGGGGCACAACTCAAAACTTTCCAAAACTGACTTTTTTCCATAAATTAATTCAGAATACACATCTCTAACTACTGCAGCAATTTCTTTCACGTCACTATCTTCTTTAACTGGAAAAATGCAGTTAAGTGTTAAGAGTGTTGCTTCTGCACGACGAACTAAACATAAACAGTTTTTTGTCTCTCCTGAAAATTTTAGTATTTTGAGTTGTGACCCTTTTGTATTTAGGGTGCGATATGTTGTAAAACATTCGTTCCAACAGAATATTGTATGTTAAATAGATTTAATTCAAAAAATGTGTATCCCCATCAGGATACAAATAACAATAATGATGATGACAATAATGAAAACGAAAGTTTTGATTCCATAATAGAAATTGTTTTTCAACATCCACTAAAACCTTTTTATAATAATATTTTGATCTCGGAAAACTCATTTAGGTGATTTAAAAAAAAAATTGATCAGCTAAATGTTCGCTGGGATATTTTTCAATTTTTATAAATAAAATTATAATTTTCATATTGGCGATATTTTGGCGATTTTAATTTCACCTGGCGGTGAAGTTAAAAATAAATCTGACAACTCTGCATGGAAGCATCATGTGCGAACTTACAAATCAGTATTCAGTCATCAAAATACATCCGAGAAAACTCATTTAGGTGATTTAAAAAAAAATTGATCAGCTAAATGTTCGCTGGGATATTTTTCAAATGATATTTTGGCCCTTGATTGTCGATAAGAAATGCACCGATTTTTTGCAAAACTCGTGTGCAGAAATCGTGCTGGCTCTGACCGAACAAAATGTTTTCTGAAGCGGCGATAGTGTGAACACTCTTTTGCACAACGTCGACTATTAAACCTTCGAAAAATGTACCGATTTTTATCGGCAATTGAAACGCCTATTAAAGTTACCGATTGGTTTTCCTGTGCTGACATCTCTTGCTGCTGGGAAACATCTATTTTCATACAAACAAAAGTTTGCCAATAACTAAAAGAGAGACAGAGATAGAGTGAAAGAGAGTCTGACATTACTTTCCGCAGCATTAAGAAGTTTTGAAGTTTTTATTACAAAAATCTCCAATTATGAACGTCTTGTGTCTTTTGTTTTCATGTGACCGATGTTTTTGTTTGACCCGAAATAAAATTGGTTTCGTTTTAAATGAATTTGATTTACATGCGAGTTTATTTAGTCCACAAGCCGTGTAGTTGGAGCACCAGCTGTATTCTTGTGTATCCAAGTGGTTGAAATTGTGGCATATTAATGAATAAATTTTGCTACTCTATACAACCGTTTATTTTTATAAATGAAACGAAAATGCTATTATTTTCATTATATTGGCTCAAATAATCATGTTATTGTCATATTCAACAATATTTTGTTTAAATTAAAAAAACCACAATATACATATATTTTTCTGCCATCGTCTCTACATCCTTCCATTCCCTAAAGCAACATATTTACATACATATGACAGCAGTAACGATATTGATAATAGCAAATAGCGTTATTTTCTGTAAATAACCATATTATGGCCCTGGCCAACCATACTATTATATTGGCTAGCAGTTTTACATATTGTATTTTTGTAGCAAATCTTATTTCTTTCAAAAAAATACCGTTGAGCCATAATTTTGTTCAAAATGATTTGTTACATGCGCCAAAGTTGACCCGAAACAGTTCCTATACTGTTAAATAAATTAACTAAATAACAGCCGTTGTTGGCTGTGCGTGTGTGTGCGCCAGTTGCCCAGTCTTGTTTTGCTTTGGGCTGCCCAAGAAACTTTTAAATTTCTTAAACCTTTGACGTCCAGCAAACGGCAAAATAATATTGAAAATATAAAACAAAACAACTAATTGGTCATAATTCGTTCACATTTTGCGGCAAAAGGTAGACAAACTGAAATGTGTTATTGATTTGTTGTTTCTTGTTTAATTTTTAAATTAAATTTAATTTTGTTGTCTTTGCAGCAGCTTGCAAGCCCCCAAATGCCATGAATTGCTTAAACAACGACTGCCTGATTGAGATTATTAAACTTCTCAGCCTAAAGGATCAATTATCGGCCTATCAGGTCAATAGCAGTTTGCGCGTGGCGGTAACAACTCATTGGCTGGTGAAATTCAAACACCTGCATATCAATTTCCTGGAGGTGTCTTTGACCAACGAGGAGTTCGCCATACTTTTAAGAGGCCTGCAAAGTTCACTGAAAACTCTACAGCTGAGATTTTTAAGCAAAGAGAAATATGAAGTGCTAAAAGGGTTTCGCTTCGACCATGTTACAGACTTTCGTTTCACGCTGCTCAAGCCCTACTTCCTCAAGGACGCTGACCTACAAGACTTGCGCAAAGTTGTGCCCAACTTAACAGCATTTAGTCCACACGGCAACCTGACAGGCCAGAACATGGCTGAGTGGCCTCTGCTGCAGGACCTTAATTTAAGTTTTTGCTTCAAACTCGAAATGCAGCATTTCGAAACGATATTCAATCGTTTAAAACTGAAGAAACTGAAACTAAACGTCTTTCCCAACAGCAATGAATTCGAACAGATGAACTTGCAGGCTGCCCAAGTGGAAGAGTTAAAATACTTGCAACTAAATACTTACGAATTTTACTATTTCGTGGCAAAACCGCTGACATCTCTCAAAGAGTTGATACTCACGAATCGTTACAATCCCCGGCAAATGTTTGATGTTCTGCTGTCCGTTTGGCAGCCAAACGATATTCGTTGTGTGGAAACAGCCAATGTTGACAATATTCTGGTCAGCTGTGTCGAGATGCACATGAACGTGGAACAATTGTCCATCATCAATGATGAAAATCCATTGCCCTCCAATGTAATTGGTGTGCTGCCTCAATTGACGGAGCTGCGCAAATTGCGTTTCAAAAGCTGTTTTATTTTCATAAAAGATTTCATCAGCCTTTTGAAAAATATTCCCCAACTGCATGAATTAAGTTTTGAAAATTGTTATTTTGATGCGGCCAACATTTGCCTAAAAGTCGACGACATTTTTACCAACCGGTCGGGACGACTAAGATTGAATATGTTCGAAAATAGGCTGATGGACAATTTGGACAGACCCACCTGGTGCCGCGAAATGTTGGAGCAGGTGAGTGTTTCTCTTTCGAATTCTAGACAATCATTTAAGCAATTTTCTTTTAGCTGATTTATGTTTCGGTTGATGTGACCGGAAATAGCAGTCTATTGGAATTGACCCATTTAAAGGGCAAAACTTTGTGCTATGAGCCTCTATATATTACATTCCGTTGATAATCATGCATATGGATCCAGGTCTCTTACATTTGCTGTGAATCTGGCGTGAAAGTGAAAAGTTATAAATATATTCATGTTTCCTACAGCCTCCACTAAAGCTGCCTTTACACGATAACACTCGTTACAGTATTTAAATTCCTTAGAAGCAACTGACACAAAGTTGTGCATGTAAATTAATAAAACTGACATCAGCGTACAAAAGTGTTTTTACATATATACAAACAAACACACACACTTATGTATATATGGATATATATATATATATATGTATATATTTGTTCTTAAGCCACACACAAATCATTTAAAATTATCTCAACATTTGGCTGTAGGCCGTCTTTGATTTCCATTTGAAAAATTGCCAATTGTATAAATTGCCAGACATACAGACACATTCGGGGATACTCTAAATTCAAAGCAATTATATAGTGAAATATTGAATTCAGGGCCTGCCACAAATCGCAGCATTTGAAAATTTGGCCGCAAATATTAAACTCAGCATAATTTATTTGCTGTTCGTCGTGTACGAAACGTAATTGCAACTCTGCGCAGTCGATGTCGGTTTCCAAATCTTCCAGAGACTGCAATAAAGAAGAAGACAAAATGTTACTATAGCTGAAGGGCGATAATGTCAGTCATAAGCCAAATACCGTATATTCTTTTATAAATCTTTTCTGTATGTCACATTTGGTAGCATTTTCACTGCGTTTGGCATTGTAGGGAAATATATAGGGAATGGCGAGCAGTGCTATGCTGGCACGATATCCTAAAAAGAAGCAGACATTTTTATACGATATGGCCTTAAAATGTACTTTCTTTTACTACTCACTTTCATCATGCGAATTATCAATCCATTCCAAAATCTTTGGTATCGGTTCTTTGCGCAACGTTCGAACTCTGTCGACAATTCTCTGATAGAGCGACAACCAATTGTCGATGTCGAGCACAGAAGGACACAAAATATTCACATCGATTTCCATCAATTCAATGCCCCGATTTGATTTCAATATTGAATATTTGTCCATATAATCGGGGGGCGGCAGTTTTTCCTTCAACAATTCTTGTCTTCTCCTTTTATGGGTTTCACACCATTTTTGTTTTATTGTATCCCAGTCGAAGGCGGAGTTCAAAGAAAAATCATTACTTTCGTTGGCATAGTCGGTAACGAAGACTTTATCGTATGTTCTGTCGCTCTCATCATCTGATTGCCGTAGACGTTTTATGTTGCCGCGATGACGTCGATCCAAGACTCCCGAACTGGCCAGCATTTTACGTTTGTTGTTGTAGGCGTTCCACAGCTTGCCGCGTGCATGAACATTTGGCTGTGCCGGTATAAAGTAGGTTGATTCAACTTCACGGGGCAATGCTTGTATTAGATTTTGCGTCAGTGTAAAAAATTCCTGACGTTTGAGACTGAAGAAGATTTATAATTTATTAGTTTTAGGACCTATTTTTTGCGGTTTTCAAGAAACTTCTAAATTACCACAATTACCATCCAAATACATACATTAAAATAAAGTGCACCAATTTTAAAAAATGTTCTACGTGCATGCAAAAACATGTCATTGGGGGGGCGTAAGCAAAAGTATGTTTTGAAGAAAAACAATAAAAGACTTTTAACACGTTTTATCGAGTTCTTTATAATGTATTTTGGCTTTTGGTATCGGATATACTACATATTTACATACACATGAGGGACTGACGGTTCTGATAATCAGTTTAATAAAAGTGATTTTAAGCCACCACCAAGTGCTGTGTGTATAAATTGTTGGTAATTTTAATACTTTTTCAAATCACTGTTACTTTTCTGGACTTCTCTATCATAGACGTCAAAATAAATTGTATAAATTAATTACTCAACGCGATGTTTTTTTAAAATTTAAAAATAACATGTGTTTTTTAAAAGCACATGTGATTTTAGGAACAGGCCTGCCAGCAGTTATTTTTAAAATTTCTATCAAGAAAACTGTAACAATTTGCTTTAAAGCCGTAAACTAATAATAATAATAATATAATTATCATAAACACCAATTTATGCAAATAAATTTGACTAATCGAAATCATAGAATCATACATTTACTATAAATTTTTGGCTAATTTAACTTAAAGATATTGTTCTCCTGCAGTCTATATGTATATGTATGTATATAAGAGTAGTTTTAATTGTACATGACGGTACAAAAAAGTTGAGTTGATTTTTAATAAACTTTCGTAAATTGGAGACAACGAAAAATAATTAACAAACCATTTTAAAACGGTTGTTAAGCCTGGCGTTAAAATTCTAATTCACTTACACTCTCTGCGGCTGGTAATTTAAGCACTCATCTATTATGGCCTTGGCAATTGTGGCACGATGTTTGTTCTCCAATCTTTTGCCATCATCAGACATTTTGACGATGGGCAGCAGAGCTGGTATATTTCGTATATCGTTTACATCGGGCAGATAATTGTTCAGAATTTGCATGGACGAGTTATTGGGCGACAGGTTTTTATCGAATAGTTTCATTGGAGTGTTGGGACTCGTTGCTACAACAGGTAAGATGGTTTCCAAATCAGTAATTTCAAAGTCTTCAGATTTTGTTACGACAAAAGGCGTCACTAAAAAGAAGCTAAAAAATTAATTGATTGAAATTGTTTTAAATTAAAACTTCGTTATTACGTTTTTCTTTCAGTTCAATGGTGAACGTGGGCAGCTTATAATATTGTAGGACAGCATTTTTAAAATCATCAGCTAAAATTTCACAATCATTTACGGACACAAATAAATCACATGTGCGGGCAACATTAAATAGAGTGCAGGCTGAAATGAAGGTGAGCGATATTGATAAATTATTATAACGGTTCGTACAAAAAACGGAATTTGTAAAAGAAAGGAAAAAAAGAACAAGATTCTGGAATATAGGGCCAAAATAATTGGGCCGCAATTACTTGACTTTGCCTCTTGCCGATAAGTATTTCGTAAAAACTTTACTCTGTTTGTCATTTCCAAGCATTTTAAATTTCACAGTCTTGCAGTCAAGGCAAATTCATAACAGCAGTTAAACCGGCCTAAATCTCATTTATTTAGGTATTTTGTATTTGTTAAATGTTTGTGAAATGTCGAGAACAAAAATTATACTCTTGCACTTTCACATCCGAGCGAGTCTTAAACATAAAAAAGTAATCAGCCGCGCTTTCAATTTCAACTGTTATGAATTCGCCTTGAATTTAGACTATAAAAAGAGCCTTTGAGCTGGATAATTGAAATGCCAATATTTATAAATATATATAACGTTCATTTCATGTCTGTCTTATTAGAATCTTGTTATGTAAAAAGAAAAAGAGAGATATTAATACCTGCCGAGAAAAACTCCTCATATAGAAAGGGCTCAACAAGTTTGACAAACTTCCTGCCGCCTCTGTAGAGAGTTTGTAATAGAATTCTTCAAAGAAATTAGAAAATTATATATTTTTATATTTGAAATAAAAGAAAGAGTTGCATTCCGATCGTAAATGACAACGCCCGGAACTAAAAGATATAAATAATGTGACAAATTGTTACAATTCGGTTATAAATTCAAAGAAGTTTAATTGTTTTTTTTTTAACAAAAAGAAACTGCGATATTACAGCTGTTCTGCTGCTGAAATCGCTACAGGACCTTAAGAGCCCAAGTTCAGCACACGAATTAGTAAAAGTTTAAATGTTTTCATGGGAATAATTCATATTAAGCAAAAGTCTTATAAAACACAAGACATCGTTATTATAATATAAAAAGAGCTCAACACCTTTTATTTTTGAAAGCCGATTCTTTTTTTGCTGCTAATTTTCATCACTTAAAGGGTTTTGTATTGAAATGTGCAAAAACTGAATTAAGGCACTTTTATATTAAGATAGCGATATGTATTTGTTATTTCCGGACTTAAAAGCGTACATTTGTTTTTACAAAAATAATTTAATTTGTTAAATAAAATCATTTGCTTTGAATCGGTATGAGAATCTAATACTGAACTAAAGTAAACGATTGCGATTTACAAAAACAGTGGATGGAATTCGTTAAATAATTTAAAATCACTTGCTGTCGGAATGCAAAGTGATCGGAATGCAGAACTAAGATATTCCACTTCGGGGTTTTTGTCAAATTGATTGGTTAATAGTTTTCAGATTTTTAGGTTTTTAATTTTTTTTTTATTTTATTAAAAAGATACCGATTTCGCATAAAAGTAAAAATGAAAACGAAAATATGTAGCGTTTTCAATTCGCATAAAGTGTAATTACGTATAAGAAACATTTATAACAAATGGCAAAGAATTCGATTATTTCTTAAGTAAGTTTTGCCTTGATACCAAGATTTTATATAGTTTTTAATGCTTGCAAAACCAGCGAACGACACATGTGAATATATTTTCTACCGCGTCTTCAATTGCTGGAGGAAGCATCGAGCATTATAAGTATTAATCGTTAGGTTTCAGGACTACGATTTATTTTCAACACTTTTTCCATTTTGAAAATTTCCACAAGCGTTTCTAGCGGGAGTGTGTGATAGAAACGTGGTGTTTTTAAAAGGAGTTCGTTTTTAAAAAAGAAAAAAGTCGTGACAAACAAATCTACTGAAAGGTAGTACAGCAGCACTGGCGAATATCGGCATATAGACTAGACAGCTGGAAAACACACAAACAGCATTTACATTATAAATTTTGTTACTAAATTTTATTGATTTTGCTGTTCATTTACTGTTCAGCTGTTTGAATGATTATTTGATTTATGTTTCTTCAGTGATTTCTTATGATGTTCAGGCATTTGATTTACTTTGGACAGGGTGTGTTTGTTTGATTTAAAACCATCGAAAACTCTGTGAATTCAAACAAATACAGTTTAAATAACCGGCCGTATTAATTACATTTTACAATTATTTTGTTTCAAAAAAGTATGTTAAATATTTCACGATGTAGTATATAAATATGTATGTATGTATGTATATGAACTCACTCAGTAGGTGTTTCATTGAATGTGGTATTTTCCTCGTAATTATCTGTCTCAATTAGTAAACTATGATTTTGTTGACTACTTTTTGCTTCAGCTTTAGACGTCTTCAATTCTTCCTCCTCCCTTGAAACTTCTTGCGACCCATTACCTGACTTCTGCCCCATATAGACAGCTTTAGCCGATAGGTATTTCGCATAAATTTTACTTTGTTTGCCACTTCTAAACAGTTCCAATCTTTCATTTGGAAACAAAGTGATAATGGAATTTTCCAACTTAAAACTGGTGTACAGATTGAATGGCAACTGATGTTCGAGAAAATAATTGACAATGATGTTGATCAGGTGACTTCGCTCGGGACTAGAAAATGCCTGATTTTTATTATAAGTTTTCACAAGTTCCGGACCATCTGGGTGGCATTTTGAAAGAATTTCTTTTATATCTATGGAAGTACTAGTTTCCGTTTCTCTGAGTGTTGTGGCTTCCTTATTATTTGATCCATTGATAAATTTAGTTAAAATTGCTTTATGTTGGTGCTGTTCAGTTTGGATCGGATCCAGATGTTCGTGAGAGTTCTGTTTTAGGGGTTTGCCAATTTTTGCCCGCCACTGTTCCAAACAGTGTTCGAAAAGTATTTGTGTACCCAAGGGAAACTTGTTGAGCAGCAATTTAATGTGCGAACGTTTTATTACTTTCAAGACCTCAGTATTCACTTCTTCGGCTGGAAGATATTACGAAACTTATTACAAGGAATCAAAAAGGTTTAGTTAGTAATAATTAAAATAGATATTTGTGTTCAGCAACTGTATGTAGGTCATGACTTCTAAATTTGGGGTTCCCCTTATGTATGTGACTTTCTTGTTATTCGTTTGTTTGATTTTAATTAATGAATAATCAATAATATATTGATCCTAAGTTTGTACATTAATGAACGTAAATAAATGGATAAATGTCACCAGTCACGTTTTTCAATTAGTTGACGTTATCGCGAGTGCACTGTACATAAAAGTAGGGAGTTATAGCTTTCGAATTCTCCTTGGAAATGTATTCCCTATAGCTCTAGTCTCCAATTAAATGCCGTAATAAATTGAAATTTGGTACTCTTGAATATTTTAGCCTTCAACTTTTTGATTTTTCTTAAGTCAAGTTTTATATCACTGATGTACATATCGCTGGCTTAGGAAAGAAAGTGCGTATTTCATTTTTTTTCTTATTTTACAGCACAAGCAAAGAGTTATTTGCAACAATTATAGAGTAATTTTAGCTCCAAGCGAGCAAAAATTCAAATTTTTAGATATGCCAAAATTAATTTTTTCAACAATATTTAAGTAGTGGTTTTTTTAATAAGCTTTAAATATCTCCACAATACATAGCAGGGAATTGGAGCTGCGCTACCTAATAAAATGGAAACAATCTAGATACGTCCCTTTTCAAAATCTAAAAAAAAATTGTATATTAAGACTTAGTTTATCCTATATTTACAATAAAATAACATATATGTATGTATGTACGTACGTACATAAATATATGAACAGATTTTTATTGAACTTTATACGAAATAATTATAAAAAATACCCAAGTGATTTCAAATGGCCGGTAACTTAATCACCGGTTCAAAGTCACGACATTTCAATACTTTTTGTGTGCTCAACAACTTTTATGTGATTTAAAATCACGTCGCTTTATTGATACTTCACTTTCTATTTATTTGTTCCAGAAAAACAGGCGAACAAAAATTTCCAACTTCCAAACCTTAAACAAAAAACTAACTTAAATTCTTATATGCAAGTATTTTTCAAATTAGGCAACATTTGCCTGCATTAAAATCGTGTTCGTTTATGCGATAGAGACACTGTACACAGTTTAATTCGCTTATGTTTCCAGCAACCAAACATGACTTTTTTTATTGATATACTTATTGTATATGCATGTATGTATGTATGTATGTTAACAAAAACAAACCACACAAATAATAAGAGCATCACAAGGAAAAAGTAAAACTTACCAATCAATTGGCATAAAATATTTTCCAACTTCCAAGAAGCCAACAATTGTTTTAGATCTTCAACGCCAGAAGTTTGCAGGCGGTTTGACATTTTTTTACTTCTGATAAAAAAATCTTCTAAAATCGATCTATTTTATTAGATTTATGCGAATTTTTACAGACAACCAACCTCTTGCAGATACAAGTAAAATCTTTATGCACAATTTCGTTTTGTACCGAATACAAAAATTTGTTTGACAGAATTATTCGTGGTTGTTGGATTGAGTACGTGTGTGTGTGTGTGTGTGTGTGTGTGTGTGTGTGTGTGTGTGTGTGAATTCCTTTTTCATTTTTTCGGCTTGTGCTTTTAATTTTGTTGTGCTCTTTCTGTCTTCTCTCTTAAATGAGTTGCGGCGTTTTTTGTTTTTTTTTATAAAATTATTAACACACAGTGGGATAAAGAACCATATTTATGTAGTACACTGTGAAAAAATTTAAAATGCAACTTTAGATTGTAAACAGTCAATAAAACTGGGCCTAATCTCCGCAACTCAGTGGTTTTATCAATCAATGAATATAATATGAAGAATTTCCTAGTTTTGCTGTTGCTGGCATTCTTATACACTAATTTAACACCAAATATTTTGACAGTTTGTTAACATGCACAGACGTTTAATTTAAAATGTATGTGTGAATGTTGTCCAGTTAATATAGGGTGTTTTTTATTGAGGTATAGAACTTTAAGTTGGCATCACTTTTTTAACTGGCGGCCATTTTGTCAACTGTCAAGTGATTAATATTTAGTTTGGTTTGCCATTTCATCATGAACAGGTTGACAAAAGAACAACGCTTGCAAATCGTGCAAATTTATTTCGAAAATAATGGTTCAGTTCGCGAAGTTTACCGCAAGCTCCGTCCATTTTATGGTCATCAGAGCAATTAATTCGGTTAACCATGGATCGTTTTCGCACTACGTTTACTCTATGTGATAATACGCATCCGCAGAGACGTCGAACAGTGCGCACCGAAGAAACAATTGCCGCTGTAGAGCAAAGTGTTGAAGAGGACCCGAATGAATCGATTCGCCACCGTGCACAGCAATTGGAGCTTTGTCCATCAACTTTTGTCCATCAAAAATTGGACCTGTAGAATTGTCTTTATTCGAGCCAGCCGCGGCGGCCACATGCCCGAAATCATATTTAAACATTAATGGCATAAAATTATCCTTCCAATATACCTCTAAAAAAAAACACCCTGTATCTGCTAATAACAGCTGATTTTGACGTTTGAACTTTTTGTTCGAATTTTGCCAGATTCAATACAGTTATAAAATACCATATCGCCTTTTCCCAGCTTGCAAAAGTTTTTCGCTTTTGAAAAAAATCCTACCAAGAGTTTCAAAAACAAAAAAATTCCAAAGAGCCTATAAAAATCAAGTTCAGCAAAAAGTTGAAAATTTCCATATTAAGTGCAACAGTATTATTACCTTTATTCCTAATTCTAATTAAGTCCTAAGTCTCCTCATCTTTTCCGATTTTTTTAAATTCTTTTAAAACTGAAAAAATATTCTCTGCCGTCGCTTTTATTTGTTCAGTCCATAAAATAGTTTTTGAAAACGATTGGCTTGTCTCTTGATTTCAGACTTTAATTCGAACATTCTCAGATTCCTTCAAGGAACTATCGAGTTCTCCAATATTTTGGATGGCAATTACTGATTGGACTATATCTTCAACGGAGAACTCGTTAATAATCCATTTTCACCACGTGTGCCATAATTATTGATTTGAGAAAAGCATAAACTAGCAGAGGATTTATATATTTTACTTATATTCATATCCTGACACAGCGGATCTCTGTGAACAAAGAGTAGACAGTTTTCATCATCCATTCGAGGGAAGGCCAGGTGCCATATTTACGCCTTAAGTAAAATATTTTACATATACTTGAATTCCTGCTCACACACAAATACTTATTTTATGTAGCGGTAAAATACGTACAGAGAAAAAAGAAAACCTTTTTCCGCACTGTAGAGAAAAAATATCTTAACTGTTTGAATAATTGAAGGATTTCTGGATAGTCCGGATTAGAGAGTTTGTCATGATTTTTTTTGTGCAGTTTGATGTTCCAATATTTAAAATCATGAATCAGGATTTAACAATTGTCATTATAGTTATAATATATGTACATCCAATATATTGACATATTTTCTCTAATACATCTACACTTCTGCAAGTAGTGGGTTCACCTGCAAGAGATTTTGATTTTATTTTCAGTTTTAATGGATATCTTACAAGAAATCGTTTTAAAATATTAAAATTTCTAATTATATCCCGCAAAAATAATATAAAAAATAAAAATTGCTAGAGCTATGGCCACACTGACATTAAAAGCTCATGCTCATATCGAAGACGCCTGAAGACAAGAATAAATTTGTGACTTATTTCCGCTTTTCGCTTCCTTTAAAATTTTTAATTTCACAATTACAGCAAATTTTCTTTAGAAGCTTTGCCTTCGCAGACATTTTGGAAATGCACTTGCACTTGTTACCTGCTTGTGTAAGCCAGTGTAAATATGCAAAGCAAATATTGAAAATTACACCAAACATGATATTTTCATGTAATTTTACACTTCCTATTGCTGCTGTTGTCCAACTGTGCAACAGCACTACTAAAGAGAGTCGCGTTCAAAAACCGTATTTAAGAGAAATGGAAACAAAAGCAAATTGAAAGATGTCATATGGTTCACTCAAACATATTAAAATATTCAGTACAAAAGAAAATTTATAAACGAATGGTTCGTTAAAATACAGATTTTGGCTGCATGTGATGATTTCAAGAAACTATTAAAAACAAATGCTTTGAATAAAAGTGAACTGTTTGTCGCAATTAAAAGAAAGTATTCAAGAAAAACGATTGTTTAATTTTAATTGTATACAAAGATTTGTTCATTCAAACATATTTATGTATGTTCATACATTTGTATTTACATTCTATGTATGAATCCATGTATGTACATACATACATACTATGTACATAGTAAGTATGTATGAATTTCTTTCAAGATGACTGATTTAAAACAGTTGCTGTCCACTTGGAAATTGGAACATATTTTACCCCATTTGATTGGTAAGTTTCTTAAATTGTTGTTGCAGGCAGATTTATTTCAGTCAATTTTAAAAGCTAAAATTTTTGGTTGTGCTTTTTCAACGAAGTGTTATAGAAATTTCTTACATTTTCGTTTTTAAATGTTTAGGTTGTTTATTTTTCAAAATATATGTATTTATTTATTCATCAGTTTCTATTCCACTTGTCCACTTCAGATATAGTCAGTAGTTCGGATATGCAGTTTTTGGTCCTTGAGGCTGCTAAAACTGCATTACCATTTGATGGGAATCAAATGCAATTACATACATGTGTATAAGGATGGACAAGTTCTGAGACTCTTGTCTCAAATAACATTTGCGGCTGTGACCTGAAATCGCAGTAGAATTCTTCTTCAGGAACTCGAAACGCCAGAATATACTGACGAATTTTAAATTAAAATTTAGAGGCCAAAACAATTAATTATAGCGCAACCATCATCATCAGCGGCCGGTGCTACAGAATGGTGATAACCAAACCAATTTCTTTTGGATGAAATTCATCCGTTATGCTGGATAAGGGCGCTTCTTGCCACATATGTAGCATGCGCCACTATGCACATGCCGCCTACACGATTTGAGAACATGACTATTTCTCATAGATGTGGCGTAAATTGGCCACACAGATCATGCGATTTAATCCAAGCAAACTTTTTCTTTTGGGATTCCCGAAATCGCAGGTCCAGCTCTTTAAGCGGCAATCAACCGATGCCCTTAAAGTCAATATAAAGGACACCGAGGTTGAATAGCAGCCGTCCGTGTGCGGAAGAGTTATTGAAAATTGAACCGCTTGAATACCTGCCGTCGTAATATTACATACATATGTATGTACATAATGACATGAATTGATATTTCAAATAGAAATTTCATTAATACTTCACGCATACTTAAGTCCCAGGGCACATAGAATCCGTCAGCCGCTGTCTGTCGCCTTTTTCAACTGACAACTAAATTAAAATACAGGTTTGTTACGAGCCTTGTCACATAAAGTACGTCAATTTCAATGCAACGTATGACGTTGGACAAGTTTGGAAAGTACGTTGAGCACGTTAGTTAAAACAGGCAACGGATGAGGCATGACGAATTCTTATTCCACTTCAAAATCTAGTCTTTTGAAAGAAAAACTCTTTATATTTTTCCAAGTTTATCGAACGTTGAGATCAGTGATTTACAACATATTGCGATTAGATGAATTTGTTTGTTTGTAATCAATGTTCTGCTGTTCAAAATATAGCCGCAGGTTAAAGTTCAAAGTTGGCCCATAATTATTAAACTAAAATTCTGTTCTTTTTGTACACATTTTAAACGAACAAACATCATTTAATAATTAAAGTTTTGCATCTTATTTGTTTCAGATGAAGAAATCGATGTAGATATTTTAAGGATCATAAAACTATCGCATGTAAAATCTCTACTTATTGACTTCCCTCTGGGCCGGCAAATTCGCTTTGAACACAATTTGGAACAGTGGCGTTATCGAATTGGCAAACCGCTAAGAAATGAATTCGTACTCGAAGAAACAGCCAACCAAGAGCACATGGACGCTCAATACCAAACCAGTTCAAAAAAAGAAACCCCACAACTTGCCGTTAGATCTCCAATTAACTTGAAAGATATACTTATGGCCAATAAGCCAGAAGGTTCTGAGCTTTTAGATATTTACAATAAAAATCAAACCTTCTCCAATCCCGAACGAAGTCATCTAATTGATGTGATTGTTAATCATCGATTGCGTCAGGCTTTGCCTTTTGATCTATACGAAAGTTATGATTTTGAAAATGCTATTTTAGCGCTGTTTCCAAACGAAAAACTCGATTACTATAGAAATGCGAAAGAGGGAAGTATTTATAGAAAATATATGAAAGCTAAAGCTGTATACAGCAGCGGTAATGAGGGCCTGCAATTGAGTGATAATGTGACAAGTCAAGAGACCAGAATGCCGCAAGCGTTAAGGCGGCACACAAACAAGATGGAAGAACTGAGCAAAAGTTCTATGAAAGATTCATATTTGTCTGCTATAGAGAAACGTGCCAAGTCATCGCCGTCCCCGCAGTTGCCAACTGAGTAAGTTGAGATAAACTTAGAGAAAAAATATAACAGAAAGATCGATTGTGGCTTTTCAATTAGAAAAAATTATATAACCGTCATGCGTTCTAAATGGGACATGTCAAACATTTAACTGTTCACCAGAACAATTTATTTTAAAGTGTTACGCGCAAAACATTAATTTGTGATCAGCTGTTAAAATTGAATTGCCAGACGAATCGGAATCTAGTGGTCAATTTAAAAAGTACGAGTGTTTTGGTAAAAAAAATGTCACTGTAGATATTGCGAATAGAAATAGTATTGAAAGGCCTAAATTGAAAGTGTGACATCCATGTTGATGTGGAACTACTTACTGCTGTATTGGGCGATCGCTAACACATCCCTGCAAACATCTTCTATTAATAATTATTGAATTTTTCTGTACTTTTCAGCATCTTTATCAAAACTGTTTATAATAACAATCAAAAATTCGTCAAAATTGTTGAACCATTTTTATTAAAAGAGTTCTTCTCATCAGGTTTGTACTCGTACTTGTGCAGCTTTTTTAATCCAAAATACAAACTTGTAATTTCTTTCTATGCTTGTTGGCAGCCTGTTCCATATTTAATATACGAGCCAGAAACAAAATCTATGTGACGGTAAATGATTGCGAAATTGCGGCCGAAGACTTTAAAAATGTCATGCTGCAGTTTTACAAGTTGCCAACATTTAGTGTTGAGTTAAAAGAAAAAGGTAATTTGGATTAAGCAATTATTTGATTTTGGACTCTTTCTCATTTGAGATCATTTTGGAATGTTTCGTTTTAAGTTTCGCAAAAATTTGGGTTTTCTGACACAAGTGAAGGTACTCACTCTCCTTCTCTATCTCTCTCTCTCTCTCTGTTTGTTGCTTTTATTTATTCTGGCTGTGGTTTAAACCTAAAGACGCAAGAAGAGGTGCTGTTGCCTGGCGACAGGTCTGTTGTAGGCAAGAAACTAGATGTAGGGGAATGTACAGGCGAGTTGGTTAAGTCCTGATGTTCCCTGTGGATTTCGGGCTACCAGCTCAGCAGCCTTATCTTTTCTCTCCTTCGTTCGTTCCTTCATTGCGTGAAACAGAAGGGATTAAATAGCCCCGAGCTTTTTAGCAAAAGGTTTATGATTTGTGGCGTGCAGCATATTATAAGAAATTGCCATCTGTGTGGCCTTACAAGCCACATGGGACGCTAGTGAATCGTCACCCTGATCACTCAAGTGAATTTGACCGCTCTCCACATAAATACATACATACATATATCTGATCTTTACTTAGAAATTACTCATAATCCGCTGGAGAGTTAAATTTTTAACTTAAAAAAGAAATGTATGTTTTTAGCAAATTTAAGATTTTTTTAACGTTTCTTATTTTTTTTTTGTTGTTTTTCAGAGAACAAAATCGATCACATAGAAAATACCAGCTCGCAAGCAGAGTTTTACAAGCATGTCAAGACCTTCATTCCGGCCAAGTCCTTTAACATCAACGAACGTAATAATACATCGATGCAGATAATTGTCAATCGTTTGCCAGACGCCAACGATATTCGTAATATACCCTCGCTGTTGCCCATTGTGAAAATGTCGGACGACGGCAGGCCGTTGGAGAACAAGCATCGCACAGCCATTGCCAAGGCAATAATAGATGAATGTTTGAACACCCAACCGGAAAGGGGGTAAGCGGTTGCTGGTCTCACCAAATGCCATGAAAAGCAAATGAAGCAACATTTTGATCTACTTACAGGCTGAAGCGTCAGGATTTCTTCACCTTAACCGACAGCCTGATACAAGCCTTTCCGAAAGAAATTGCCTCGGCCTATTTTATACCTTCGCAGCCCAATCAACCGGCCCGCGGCAAATTATGGAATGCCTACAATAACAAGCGCAGTTTTCTGGGCAATTCGGGCATAGTGCAGCGACGTCACATCAACAGTGCCAAACGTAAATTCAATTCCGACGAAGACGAGTGCGGCGACAGAACCAATGACAAAGTTTATGTCACTGAGCACCTAATAGAGAGCCAGGAGTTTTCCATGAACAGTTCGCTCGATTGGGCTGTAATGCAGCAAAAGTGGTCAGATTGTCACCAGCAAAGAAGAAAAGAGCTGCTGAGGGACAAAATGCCACCTGAATTCTATATGCAAAAGTATGCCGTTTTGAAATCCACTCGAGGCAGTGATTTAATGGAAATCGATGTCAACATTTTACATCCCACCGTGGTGAGTGTGAACAACTGGTTATCGCTGTACGGAAAGGTTTTAGAAATGGCGCGTAAAATGCAAAAACAAGAGCACGTATCCCGAATTCTAGAGAACATCGACAGCTCAGATAATGAAAGTACGTGACAAATAATGAAAGCACGTGACAAACCTTCGCACAAAGACATTAATGTGCTTGTTGAACTTTTTCAGAGTTTCGCGCCAGTTTAACTCTATTAGTGGTACCGTATATATTTCCCTACAATGGCCGGCGCAATGAATTCAATGAAAAGGCCTCCAAGTATGACATACAGAAAAGATTCATCAAGGAATATACGGTGGGTTTTATTTATTCTTGGTGTCACTTTCAATAATAACGCAAAATCATTTCAGTGCTTGGACGATTTGGAGGCCGACCTCGAATGCAGCGACCTGCAAATACGTTTTGTTCACCAGGCTGGCCAGATAAATTATGCTGAGTTTAAAATCTGTGGCCATACCTTTAGATGTGCTGATTTGCTGGAAGCCCTAAGTTCGGTTTTTCACTACACGGTGGCCCTGAATGTCGACTATCCGAAAATGCTGACACACATTTGGCAGTTTGTACAACTGGCCATATTTCAAATTGAAATTCAGGGTTATAAGCAGCCAAATGTTGAAAGTACTGTTAATGATTTGTATATGATTTAAGAAAATTATGGAAAAGAAAAATGAAGTGCCTGACCCGCCACGACGAGCTTTAATGTGCGTCCTGTGAAAACCATCTAGAAGGCAACTTTAATACCTCCGAATGTGGGCGATACATGAACTTTCTAAAATATTTCACAAGTAATCGTTTTGCCTTTCAAAATTGTATTGAACATTAATGTTCGAAATCGTGGGACAGACAACAGTTTTTTTTTTTAACAGGCTTCAAGAAAGATGTTTCTGTCTTAGTGATTGTGTTTTTAAACTAAAGGCAGCAACAATTTAACAATTTCTTCTTTATTGATTGAGAAAAATTCATAATTGAATAGTTGTTTAAGAAAACATATTTCCAATATTAAATAATTTTTTGAAACCATGTGATTGTAAAGCGTTCAGCTGCCGTTTTTTAAATCAGTTGTCTGTTCCTGCAACGATTTTTTAAACAAAAAATTCTAAATGTTTTCTTATTGATTTTTAATTTATAAAAAACACACATTTTGAAAAACAAATTCTATAAAATTGATTTGAATTCACACAAAAAACGTGGTGATTTGAAAACGTTTTTCAAGTTTTCTTTGGTAAACGTTATAATAAATAAATTAAATAAATTACTTGTTTAATAATTAAAACAAATACTTTTAAAGTAAGAAAATTCTAGGACACATTAAAATCAAAAAGAAAAGAAAACAGCTGTTTGCTTGTAGTTTCAACAACTGCGAATTTGTGTGCGATTTCCACAACAGCAGAAAACATTAACATGCATATTTTTAAAAGCACATGCTATTTCAAATCATGCGTTGGAGCGCGTTTCACATTTTTCAATTCTGTATATGCGTTTAGCTTTTTATAAAAAGTTTAAAGCAAAATCAAGAACTCAGCTGCTTGCAAGAGACTTCCGACATCGAAGAAAGTAAAAGTGCCGAGCAAGCGTGATTTTAAAATCACCTGTGATAGGAAATCAAGATGTTTTCGGAACACACAAGTACCTGGAATCTTTTCTAACCGCTGTTGAAACCTCCAACATAATTAATGGGGCCCTGAGGCCAAAAGAAAAAACCGTTCTTATGTACATTTGACGGAGGTAACAAAAACATTTTTATTATCTTGAAACGAAACGATTTAGTTAATATTTATTTAGGTGTATAAAATAAAAAAGAAAATGAAATGTAACAAATTATCGATCCTGACGATTTAAGAATGTATTTCTGTTGCGTAGTCTGGACAACAAGGGACTAGTTGTGGACGGTTTTAGGTTGCCTTCAGCATCTTTGTCCAAAAACGTGTGAGGATATTTCATAATGGCTTGTTGGCTCACGGCTCTCAGGACACGCATAGGAACCCTAGTGGATACCTTTCGCAATTCATCCACAATAAGATTGGCAAATACATTTAAACGCCTGCCCAACTGTTGGCCATTCTCCAATAAGCCGATCAAATCGCGTGGTACCTTATCCCAAGGTATGCTAAAATTGATGAAGGGTCCATCGATCTCTTCGATTCGTTGTCGTTTGCGTGAGAGCATTTTGCGTATTAATATGGCCGAATCCAAAGTAGCAGTCAAATCGACTTCGCTAAAAGTAAAAAAAACAAAACATGGCATGATTATTGAATACTTTTAGCTGTATTCGGCAAACAATTTCAAGATAATCTTAATCTATCGGCCTGATTATGTAAGACAATAACGCCTCGCCTCGCCTCGCCTCTGAAGGTGCAACGGTTGCGTAGGTGTTGCCTGCTTTTAATAAAATTTACTCGATACGCTGAACTACGATCTGTCTGCCAGGAAAAGTGTTTTTCTTAAAACAAAATATCTTAAATCACAAACCTAAATTTAACGATATCGATAATTATGGCTTGACAGCTGAGAATGTCAAACTGTGTTCACGCTGGCAGCTTTGGAAGCCACATTATGCCAGCCACAGTTGACGCCATACGGCCAAAATTGTTGGACCAAGTAAATCAATATCATTCCAACTACATTTCTATGTTTTATAATCGCTATAAGTTTTTAAGCTCTTAAAAAAATCCTTCTTTTAGTAACAATTTCCACAACAAACATCTGACATTTGTGCTAAATAGCACCCCAAAAGAAGTTCTCCGAACCGAGCCAACCTTTCGCTCTTTATTTACTTACTCCGCATCAAACTTATTTCTCGTTGGATTTTCCTCAGTCTCGTCCTCCTCATCACTGTTCTCGATTGTGAAAACTATCGATTCTGTGTTATCGCTCATGGCGCTTTCGCCGCTTACTTCATGTGAAACATCGATCATATCAATCTCTGCCGTCGTTGCGTTGTCCCGAATCATAACATGATCGTCAGTTATTTGAAATACTTCTTTACAATTCTCATTCGCTTTCTGCTCATTAGTTGTAGCATTTGCCCCAGTTGTTGTGGTATCAGTCACCTGCAGCTCTTTCTCTTTAGCCTTTTGCTTTGCCCTGAAACTTACATAGGTTATGTAGATTCTACCCAACTTAGCGGTTCTATAGGAGCTCAACTTTTCACTGGGAAACATTTTCAAAACAGCCTGTTCCAGGGCATAACTGATTGGCACATTAAATTTCATTTTGTTATCTATATAGTGGTCCACAATGGTTTCAATTAACAGTTTGCGTTCTTTGTCAGTGAAGCTTTGCCGCATACCATAACTGGTAATGAGACGAAGGCCGCAGGCGGCATTTCTCAGAATCACTAATAAATCCACTTCGTCGACGGGTAGCGGCGTTAGGGTCGCACTAGACAAGCCGGACGACAACTGTGGGACTGTTGTTTGCATACGAGTCGCCGTCGGGTCCTCTGCATCTTTGTTGATCGAATTATGGCTGGGAGAAGCGGGACTGACAGTGTATATTATTAGATCGGTTTGAGTCGATTTGCTTTCCATTTCGATTTTCGTTTTACCAGCTTTAAACAAACACTTTGCAACGCCATCGTTTGTGGATAATTGAAACGGTTTTCCAATTTCTTCGCGCCAACGTTCTAAATAGTATTCGAAACGTATTTGTATGCCGAACGGAAAATTTTGCAGCAACGCTCCTATGTGCGATAGTTTCATCATTTCGAAAACTTCGATATCGATTTTTTCGTCTAAAAAGAAGCAGATGAATTTTGATTAAATGAAAGCAATTTAATAAATATTTTGTTGCTTGTTTTATGTTTGTCACGTGACAAAAGCATGGAAGCCTAACATGGCGCACTTAGGCCCTCTTTACAGATATCGAAACGCGTCGTTTGCTGGCACATTTACAAGATTTTCAGTTTTGTTGCTGTTTTAAGAGCCATTATGAGAACGAACGAGCAGGTGCAGCAGCCGCAAGCTGGTACTTAATTATTGAACGCGCCTGTATTTCAAAAGTCTGACTTTTAATTTTTGCTCACAAAAGAAAAAAGTTGTCATTAGCGTTTTATATCTCTGCTAACAAAAGATTGTATGTCGAACAGATGCATAATGAACAGTAAATGGGAGTTGAGGAAAATGTAAAAGTTTTTCGCCAACAAATTTGATGGAGATTTTTGATTTCAGATGATTAATTTCTGAAAACATTTGTTTTTTTTTTAAATTCCTCTATATTTCTTAGTGGAGCTGCAAAACGCACATAATTCAGTGACTTGTTTTACAAAAAGTGCGCATAGACACGATTAACATCTCTCTCTCTCTCTCTCTCTCTCTCTCTCTCTCTCTTCTCTTTGCAGTCTCTTTTGCATGAACTTGATGTTTTGAGAATCTCATGTTTGACGGCCCATCAAGCATTCATTTTAATGTTGACTTTGCGGTTTTCGTTTGATGGAAAATAAACAATCTTGCAGGCGTTGTAATGTGCACTTTTCACATCCCATAGTGCAGGCAAGGATTGTTTGCCATCACTCATTGTTTTCTTCATTATATTTACAAGATAATTCAATTCGTTGCCGTTTGAAATCCAAAATAAATTCTGTTTTTTTTTCTCATATATTTTCTTCTTTTGATTCCGATTTTCTGGACAACCCTTCACAAGGAAAGACTAATGAGGATAAAAATAGGTTCGTCTGACCTTCTGTAAACTCCTCAGCAAGTATCCGTAAGCATTTCTCTCCAGGCACCTCAGTCAGACACCTGCTAACACACACATTTTATACATATCCGTTTAATTTTATCAGAACAGCTTAAGTCAAGTTAAGACGAAAGTAAATGTATGGCAGACATTTCCATGAAAAACTGCCTCTAATAATAAATACTATGAAATCAAAATTACGAAGAAGAATATCATTAATACTAAGAAAAAGAATTTTGCCAGACAAAAAAAAACCCAATAATAATAATAATGTTAAAGTTCCACATAAGCCGTTGTGAGAGCTAAAATGCCGCAGAGATGTTCACTAGTAGTAGTATAAACCTGGTTGTTAAGCATTTTGATCGTGTCTAACGCACTTTTAAAGGGCCTTGCACTTTGCACAAGTCTCTTGGCAAATACAAGTCTGTACGATACACAAATATGAGAAATTCATCCCCTTTTAAGCAGATCTTAATTCTTACAACTACAAACGCAAGAGTTGGGCACGAGACTTGCGCAACCAAGTTGTCTACTGTGAAAACGCTGTTAGGACTTAAAAAGCACTAAATTGTCATCGCTGGTGAGAATTTGTTAATGCTCGTACTTGATCGAAGAACTGTTATTTTGCTCGCTAGTTGTTTGTGTTCCCGTTTACGGCAATTTGGGTAAACGAACACGACCTGGTTGGGCACAACTTTTGGCTACTCGAACGGACTTATTGCAGCCAAATTGTGTAAATTAAAAACGCACATACACATATGTATGTATGTAGCCACCGCAGAGCACCCCAATTCAACTCACCAAGTAGATGCGTTAAAACACATTCCAACTTCCATTTTGCTAACAAACTCTTCAAATCAACAGGTATTCCGTTTTGTGGTGGCATGCCGCGTCAGCTCAAAGTTTTCTGCAAAGAAGCACAAAAGAAATTAACAAAAAAACCAAAACATTTATACACATTCACATTCATACAGACACAACTGACACAAAAACTCCTAAGACATTCCACTTTTAGTTTGTTAATAAACTATTAAAGGTTGTGTAATTTTGTTTGTTTATACGATAAAGACAAAATTTACTTCTTTCAGAATCCGCTTGTGTATTTTGCTTGTTTGTTGTGTTTCCTCCGACTGAGTAAATTCTCTTAAAACTGGCAACTGAGAGGATTTTACAAGTTTGATTTTGCCTGCTTAATTTTACACCATTTTGCATTATTGTCAAGCTGCCAGACTTCACAAGTTTATTCGTACCGTTGAACTGGCCGTTTTTTTTTTTTAAATAAATTTGTGCACAATAATATTGTTGCTGGTAGATTTTTGTTGGGCAATTTTGAGAAAAACAAACAATATACAGATGATGGCCTAATCGGATGGTGGGCCAGATACATTTCATGGACACATAACACAAGCCCCTTGCCCGCCAATTCGGGCTAGTTAAGACCTTGTGTCGCTGGTTCCCCAGACAGTAAAAGTGAGACAGGGCAACTGAGTTGATAGACCGAAATCCCCAATTAACTAAATTCGACTGTGAACTTCCCGCCATCTAGTCGTTTATGAAAAACAAACAACCATCTGTTGCAATAAGACAACATCACATCGGCGACCAATACTGAGATATTAGATACATTAGTTCCTAAATGTGAAAGTTATGCTGCCTTTTCACGACTTTATCTTTATAAAGTCCATAGCAAGCAAAACAAAGTAGAGTTTTTCTACAGTTTGTCTAAATGTAATGAATCAAATCAGATTCTTAATTTTGTAAATTTTTATTTTTTTTTTTTTCTTCAGTTTATTTGGACTTATTTTGAAATGAACAAACACAATAAAAGTTGTGGTGTTGTTTTTAGCTTAAGAATTATTAGTTTAATAATTAAACAAAGAACTTGAAAAAAAAATTATTACTAAGAAATACGTGAAAATGGTAGACTTTTTAAATACTTATTAAAACCAAATCGTTGCAAAGAAATTACTTTAATTCAAGAACAAAATACTGCCATAATTATTTCACATATATGTATGTATGTGTGTATGTATATGTGCATGTAGATGTGCAAAAATTTATATTGTGTTTCAGAAAGAATTCCGTAAAATATTCATTTCTGCTCTACTCGTACAGCGAAATGCAAAATCCGATTGTTTTATGCGTTCTCTTCCTCATTTTCATTTTCCTCTTTAACGACAATTTCTGGCTCAGCAGCTGGATACCAATTATCGTCATTGTCTTCTACGAACTTGTTCCTCTCATCTTCTTCGGCTTTTTGTCGGGAACGGCGCGTACTGGGATGCAACGATTCCCCCTCCGTTATTGACTTGAGGCTGCGATCTCGCTTATAGCGTTTCATGTTGGAAAATTTCGCATAAATTTTGCCCCTCTTTTCGGTGCGATAGTATTCCAATTTTTCGGTTGGAAACATTTTAAGTATTTCCCACTCCAAGTTGTGACTTAGATTCAATGACAAATGATAATCGTTTTCAATAAAATAGTCTACAATGAGCTGTATGAGTTGGGAGCGATGCACGTTGGTTAGACGGTGTCTGTCTTTGTAAAATTTTATGATTGAGGCGCCGCGCGACCCACACATTTTCAATATTAATTTCAAATTGACGGTATATTTTTCAGGCGTGTTTTTGGAGGGAAACTTTGGTGGTACATTGTCGGAATCCGACAAAAGTTCTTCGAGTGCTTGTAATGGCACGTTACCCAATTCAATTTCGCTGTCCGTATTATGCGTTTTATCGCTGGTAGATTTTGTTATGGGCCCAAAGTTGAATACGTCATCAGAACTTAACATGTTTATCAACGAGTTGTTCGAATAAACCGATTGCGGCGATAAAGGTACCTGATTTGCATCCATATCTTTTTTCATGGCTCCCAAATCAATATCAAGATGTCGCCTTTTCGTATCGTTGCAAGAGAATGCATTTGTGCTGGTAGTTGTGTTTTCGGCATGCTGCTGATTTTCTGTCACCGTGTTTTCCACGTTTCCTTTATTTTGTGTACAACAACAACTGCTGTGATGATCTGTTTCGCAAGTTTTTAATGGTATGCCAAGTTTCTGACGCCAGTTCTTTAAGTTGTACTCAAATCGAATCTTTATACCCGTTTTATAGTCTCTTAATAAACTGTTAATGTGACTGTAGTCCATCATTTTTAGTTCGCTGATTGCTATATCTTCTTCTGTAAGGATTACAAAAATTTTTGAATTATTGAACTGTTAAAAAAAAGTGTTAATAAAAATAATAGATTGTAGATGAAATCAGATTGACTTGTACTGAAATATGCTCGACTTAAGAAGCAAGTTTGGGCCTTTCCATATTTTAACGCATATTCCAAAAACAGAGGCTTTTTGGGTTTAATTTAAAACCTGACAAAATTTCGCTGTTGCGGCTTTTTTGCTCTATTAAACATTACATCTATCGGTCATGTTTAATGCAGCTCGACAACGGAATTCAATCCATATTTGGAGTTCTTCATGAAAATCGAAATTCTTTTCCTCATTGAGTTATTTTTTAACAATTTTTTCAGACCTTCGTAAAAGTACTTTAAATTCTGCTATATGTCTGGAACATAAACAAAAATTATGACTTGTTTGGTGCAGTTGTTCTAGACTACAAATTAGGTGGCATTGTCACATGTATGTTTTCATAACTTAGAACCGGATAAGCCGAAACGTTCTTATATATCTTAAATAGGCTTAAACTCTATACAATGTGTTACTTCTCTTACCTTTAAACAAATCAAAAAGTACTCCAACACGCCAAGAAGTTAATAACTTTTTTAAAGCCATCAAATCCTGATTTTCGCTGGCAACACTCATCGTCTGACTAAACAAATAGAATGCTAATATAAATGCATATATTTTATGTAAGTATGTATGTATGTATGTACAGTACTGCGTAGAACAAAAGCAACTTTGTATATATGTAATTACGTAAACATTTCAAAACTCATTTACATATTTCTTTAACAATAGTTATCAGGTAACATTTTTGTCTTGTATTCTATTTATTATAAAAAAAAATTATATGTGAACAAAAGCAGATAGATAATTTGTGTAAGAGAGGACCAGTTTCAAATTACACCTGCAAATGTATTTTTGCCTTGTCGAGACATCCATCGCAGTGGCATATGCCAATCAGCATTAGTTTTTCTGTGATATTTTTGTTGTTAAAGCGGCCAATTTTGATGAAACACCAAATTTGCCTGCTTACATAAAATTCACATTCACAGTTTTGATTGGTCTAGACGTTTAGTAGGATTGCGTATAAAATCTGTATTTATTAAATTGAACTTTGATTCGCTATTCCATTTCCATTTTGCTGCCGTCAATTTCGGATATTTTTCTTGACAAACTCAATATAAAACATGTAAAAAATGAATCTTGTTTTTTATAACATGTAATAATCAAGGTTTACCTTTGCTTTTCAGAACTCGGAGTTAGCAACGGAGCTTTGCAGGTTCGGTGACTTCTTAAATTGTTTTCTATGATCCGTCTTCGCACCGTGCTATCATGAACATTTAAGCCTAAAGCTTTAATAACCTCTTTTGAGTTTGCAAAGGGATTTTTTCTAAAACTACGAACAATTCTTCTGTCTTAGCATGATGGAGTTTTTCGTGGTGCTCCGTCCAAATGACGAACAGTCAAATCGTTTGTTGATTTGAATTTCCGGAGCAGTCTATTGACAACTGATCTATTAATATTGTATTTTTTTTTTTGCGATTGTAATTTCTTTCTCCCCCTCATTGTGCTCATTTATAACTTTAGTTTTAAGCCGACGGCTGTACTTATCTCTGGCCATTCTTTTTCGCCTAAATTGCATTCTTGCGTTCTATATTAAAAAAAGATTTTTGTTTTATTTCAAAACAACCGTTATTTTTGTGTTTTTGTTATTACAAAAGTTTTGCAGAGCCCACTATTGTTGCTTTTGCTGTGCACACTTTAGCTTCAAGGTCAGGGAGAATATTGTTGTGCTTTCCGTGGTAGTCTCGCCAATTTTAAACTAATCACATATAATTAGTGTAGTAAATAAGTAAAATGTTACCAGGTTTCTTCAAAATAAATAATAATTAAGGTGGAATTTGTTGCTGTCGTGCTCCACAGTACTGTAATTATAACTTACTTGATTTTTTAGTCAAAAGCTGGGATTGTTTTTTTTTATTGTTAATATATACATACGTACATAAGTACAAAAGTATGTAAATTATTGGAAATCTTTTATAAAATACTTATTTCCCAATATTTGTATGTATGTATGTAAACAGACGACACTGCACTTGTTAGTGAAATAATGAAAGAACTCAAACTGAACTTGGAATGATTTCTGTTTTTCGCTGTTTATGCGAAATTTTTACATTTTATCCCTTATTTTGTACATTTCGTTCATAACTTATACATGCGTACATAGATTGTACATATGTATGTATGCATGTATGTATTAACAAAGTACAGACACCACAAAGCAAAAAGTTCATCGCTTTTGTTTATGTTGGTGTACATTTGATGTACGTTTGTACATACATACATATGAATGTATACACATCGCCACGTATTTGCACATGGACTGTGACAGTTGTCTTCTCACCGAAACATTATTTTTTAAATATGTAGCTGAATAATGAATTCATTACTTTAATGAATGATTTCTATGCACAATGTGCTTATTTAGCAAAATTATAGAATAGAGTGCATTGTTATTGTAATCTGTGGTTGGCAACTCAGTTTTTGTGCTATTTGTTTTGCTCGAGTTCTTCGCAAAGTGGCTAGTACGAGGTGTTCGCACGACGACTGTTTGTGTAGAGCGAAAAGTCGCGCCTTATCCATTTGTTGGCTGACGTATGTATATGGACATAAATGCGATAGCTGCAGTCCAGAGCTTTTACTTCTTTGTTCGAATTTATATTTTTCAAACCATGTGCCAGAAAACGTCTTGATGTTAAAAGAGTTGTATAAGTCAATTAAACATCTAGTGCAAAAAAAAATTTTAAAATTATTATTAAATCGAACAGGCTTGTACCAAAATGTTTCCCACACATACACGTCCGCTCCATGTTATATTTTTTACAGTCGGCTGGACTAAATATGACATTGAATTATTATTAACCACAAACATTAAGATATAACAAAAGAAACCCTTGTGAAACAGGTGGCATTATCAGTCATGCTTGTTTTACAAATAACAGAGTTGCTAATTATTAATGTTTATTTGTTTTTGCTGTGCTTTTTTCAATCAAATAACTGGAAAAGAGTGGATTCTCTTTTTAAATTGATTATGATGCATATAAGCGAAAATCGCAAGCTCGCAACTGCCTGAAATAATGGATGTCCACTCTATTTCAAGCCAGTTGGTTTGTCTTCATAATAAATATTTACATATGTATATGTATATACATACATATGTATGTATGTTTGCATTTGTGTACATCCATACATAGTATGTATGTGTATATGTGCACATATACATACATACATATGTATGTCCATTCATAAGTATTTGTGTAATTAGTTACAAACATTTGCCATTGTCAGTGACTGATTTAATGGCACGTGTATGTACATATGTATGTAGGTATGTACGTACGTATGTATGTACAAATGTATTTTTGTTAATTTCTGTGGCGACTCTCAACACCACACACTATTTACACACATGTGTACATACATACATAAGTACAAAGGTATTGTTTTTTAAAGTTCCTACATGCATGCATGTATGTCTGTATGTATGCATGTAAATACATTTGTATGTACTATGTAGATACCTACATACATACATACATATGTACATATTTATACTGGTTTGTATCTTTGTCCGTTTGTTCTTAATTAAGTATGCATGTGTGTATATACATATGTACATACATACATACATACATACATACATACATACCTACCTATGTATGTAAGTATGTTTGTATCAATGTATGTATGTACTTAGTATACGTTTAATAAAAACGACATGACAACAACGTCAGCAATCAGTAACGGTTGATACATACATATGTATGTACATACATTTATACATGTACATACATACATATGCATATACTACTACATACATACGTTTACACAAATAAGTACATATGTATATAATGGACATAGTATATGTACATTACATATATGACAGTATACATGTGTATATGTATGTACATACATATATGTATAAACAGATGTAAGTATGTATGTATGCATTTACTAACGTATGTGTGTATGTATGTATGTGTATATATGTACATATATGTGTGAATATGTATGTATGTATGTATGTATGTCTATACACTGACTGTGATTACTTATGCATGTTGGTACGTAATGCACAAAAAGCTAAGGGGAATGAAAAGAGGGGAAAATATCTAAAGCTGTACATGTCTAAATATATACATATAGTATGTATGTATGTATTTACATTAGTACATATGTATGTATATATACACATATATTGTATTTAGGCGCATATGTATGTACATATGTATGTAAGTATATGCACATACTTACATTTATTTACATATATATATATATACATATGTATATATTTACATATCTACATACGTATGTATGTAGTGTGAATGCACCTATTAATTTCCCATTTGAGAAAAGAAAGCTCTCCGTTAAAGTTTTTATATTCTCTTATAATGTGTATTTATGTATTTATTTACATACATATGTATGTATATGTACATATGTATATACAACATAAGTAAATAATTATGACTGTTTTATTGAGTTAAAATTTTGCAAAGTTGTTTTTTATACCTACATACATACATACATACACAGATACATACATATGTATGTATATACATACATATGTTTAACCACATATGCATGTTTCATACAATGTATATACATACATACGTACATATGTATGTATGTACATACGAAGAATATGTATATACATACATACATTCAAATTGATGTATCTATGTACATATATGTAAGTACATACATACATATGTGTACTTACAGGTTATCAAAATTTAATTATTACATGTCCATACATACATATGTTTGTATGTATGTATGTATGTATATACATATGTGTAGATACTTACATACATATGTATGTATGTATGTATTATTTATTTTTTTGTATGCACACATGTATGTACATATGTAGATATGTACTTACATATGTACATATGTAGTCATAATTTAACAAATTTGTTTGACCTAGTACCAATATCCATACATACATACATAATTACGGGGTACATATTCCCACAAGTACATAAATGCGATGTACACACATAAGTGTGTATGAATGTATGCATGTAAATATATATACATACATATGTATGTATGTGTGGGTATGTGAGTACAAAAATGTACATGCATATGTACATACATACAGACGTAGCTTTGTTATTTTCAGAAAGCTTTGTTAGTTGTCAAAAAGCTTGATTCTCTTATATTTGAATTAGTATTTATTACTAACCGCGTATGTATGTAGCTCTGTGCACTTACTTACCTACATACATATGTACATATGTACATATGTGACCACAAAGCTTATATAAAGATACTTACATATTTTTTAGGTACATACACACATACATACGTACTGTGTATGCTGGCAATTTCCCCTTTTAAAATAACTAACAGAATATTAATCTCTTACAAATTCGCTAAGAGATTGTTGCTTAAAGTTTGCGCAAATAATATTGATTGAAACAAAACCCAAACTTTGTTCTATTCATGTGGTGTTGTATGCACATATACCCATATGTACATACATATGTACATATGTATGTAGTATATAAATATGTATCAATGTATGTAAATACATATACATAAATAATTATATACATATGTATGTATATGTACAAATGTTTCTGAAAACTTGCTTGTGGATAGGTACATATGTATGTACAGTGATACGTACATATGTATGTACTGTGTATATACATACATATGTATGTGCGTCGTAGAAAAATTATTGTTTATAAAAACGTATTTACATACTATGTATGTACATACTTACATGTGCACACTACAGGCATCTGCACATTAAGATGTACATACATATGTATATCTGAGTACATACAGAAAAACATACTCATGTACATACATACGTATGTGTTCAATGTAAACAAACAAATACAGTTATCGTACATATGTACATACAGTGTGTAAAGATGTGCTAATGTAAGAATACATAAGTACATACATACATACATACATATGTAGTATGTACATATATGTATACGAGTTCGCTTATATACATACATACATACGTACATACATATTATTGTGTATATGGTCATACATACTTACATGCATAAATACATATGTACATACATCTATTTACATATGTTTGTAGGTGAATCTCGCACCCCAGTTTGCTGCCTCTAGAATCTAGATACAATATGACCCTGAAAAAAAACTTACATACATATGTACGTCAAACGCTTCCGCAACAGTCTGATTATGGTGCATAAGATTTAAACGCTTATGAAGCGGTAATCACATACTATGTACATACATACATATGTATGTATGTGATTTACTTCTATGGATATACTACGTACATATGTACATACATACATATGTATGTACATATACATACATATATATATTTAGATAGTATGTATTTATTTATGTATGTATATAATTCACGTTTTCGTTGTAAACGTTTAAAAATTTTGAAAACGCCTAGTATCATGTATGTATGTACATACATACATACATATATACATATATACATATATACAAACATATGTACGTACGTATGTTCTTAAGTATACGTACGTATGTACATATGTATGTCTGTACATACGAGTACTTACATACATACATACAAAATTAATGTTAATTTTTTATTGTTAGATAAAAATGGTTTTTACCTGTACATACTTACATACATACTACATACATACATAAATTTTTTCTTAGTGTATATTTTTTTGTAGTTGTTTTCATAGTACGCTGATCTATTGTGTTTTTGCATACATACACACATACATACATACATACAAATGTACGTGCAACAAAAAATGTAATTAAATTGTTACATATGTACATACATGCATTCATATACAAAAATGTATGTAGGGAAGCATACATACATAAGTGTACATATGTATGTACATACTTATGTACATACTATGTATATTCTGTGTGTGTAAGAGTGGACCAACAAATTATTAATCGACTATTGTTGTTATGTAGCAACGCTTTTGTCCACTCTTATAATTTGTGTTTTTCTGTTTTTGTTGTTATTTTCAAAGTGAGCAGAGTGAAAAATTTTATTATTATATTTGTATTGTAGTTAAAATGGAATTGAATAATTTTGGTCTAAAATTAGTTTCTGGTAGTCCTTGTTTGACGAAAATATAAAATTTTGGGCATGTATGAACAATTACATAAGTCACTGGCTTACTGTATGTACATACATACATGCATATGTAAGTATGTATGTATGTGTGGAAGTATGCAATTTAATTCGCTCACGAATTTACTTGATCAACTCGTACAATTTCATATTTCAATTTCATATTAACCGTTAAATATTAAACTTTTTCTATGTAAAACATTCAACATACCAAAAGAGAGAAAAGAAATATTGAATATCAGATAATTATGTGATAAATAATTAAATAAGTATGTACATACATACATATATGTACATATGTATGTATATATATGTATGTACATATGTATGTAGTATGTTTGTGTATGTGTAAATAGCATGTTAAGATTGTCATAACATTCTCAAGACAAAACAATGGAAACTTACGAACTCTCGCACAAGATCGTTAAATTTGTTTTTATCTTTGTACAGTTATCATTTGGTAACATAAGACGGACACATACACACATACTTACATACATGCGTATGTACATATTTATGTATGGCTGTGCGTAGATACATACATATGCATGAAAAGCGCTTGGTACCTGCATATATACATACATACATACATACATATATAATTTGATGCAATCATGGACGGAAAGAACTTGTTTTTGAGATATAAACATGTATGCAAGTGTACATGTGTTCGTATGAATGTATGTAGAACCAATTAAGGAGGCTGCGTAAAGTGTCAACAATTTTTAACAAAATATGTACATATGTATGTACATATATAAAATAATTATAGTTTTACATATTGTGTGTGTCGATATATATATTATACTAAATTTAAGATAAGATTAAGCAGTTATTAGAAGAATTACTAATATTTGCGTACCCACTTGCTTGTACGTTGGCAAGATACATACCTGTGCAACTAGATTGCTCAGTGTGATGGCGCTCTAACTTGGTCAAGTTTTCCATCAAACTGATAACTCTCTTTGATGAGTATTTTAATTTACGTTTAACCCTTTAACGTCATCCTGTTTGTTTTTGTTTATATTTACAATCATACATTTTCTCAATATTTATAGAGACTCATTTATTTGGTTGTTAATATTTGGCGGAAAATTAACACTTCATAGCCTTCCTTCAGTTGGCAAGAGTTGGCTAGAAAACAAACAGCTGATCGCAATTATGATGGTGGCATTTTGAAAATCAAATTGCTCTAAATTTGTTTGTAGGTCTGCGTCACAGCTTTAAACATTTGCTGCGGCTGCGCAGTTTCCTAAAATACCCAAAAGTATTTATTAATTAAAAAACTTTATTTTATGCGGAATGGGGCGGACTTTTTCATAGGCCGCCAACCCTCGCTTCATCCAAGAAATTGTGACAGGAACATGTTCACACTTGTCTGGCTGCAAGTACGTAAGTAAAAGTTGGCGAACTTAAACGATCTTCGTTCAAAACAAACTCTTGCGATCTGAGTAATTGAGGAGGTTTCAGTACCGCCCTAATGGGCATTGTGTGTATTGACAAAACAATAACAACTTTGCTATAGCTCAATTTTTTTTATATGTATGTATTTCCTAAAAATTGTCTCTCTTTCTTCAACAGTTTCCAATGATTAAACACTCAGTTGTTAAACAATCAGCCGCCACAAAAAGCGAACGCACAGTCGACAGACAGTCAGACGGTCGGGTGGACGGGCGGACGGGCGGAGGGACATCCACCGTGAATGTGTGTAGGTACTTTTAATTTGTGCTCTTTTAGTCAAAACAATATAAACTGCTCAATGAGACAACAGCCAACAGATCTGAGAGTCCACGGAAAAAAGAAGTCTCTAAAAATTTCATTGGGTTCGCCAGTTTCAAATTCAGCTGTGTATAATACGAACTGTTGGTTAAGAAAAATAGAAAAGCAGACAAGAGAAAACTGAAATTTCATTATGGCAAAAATCACGATTTCGTCTGAACTAAAAACAAAAATAATACAAGACTTCAAAGCGGGCTTTAAGCAAAAGGAAATATGCGAAAAGTATGAAATGAACAAGTCAACGATTTGCAGAATTGTGAAGGGGTTCCGTGAGAAGGGCACAATAAACACACTGCATTTGGGCGGACGGCCGCGCAAAACCACCCAGCTGCAAGACCAGCTAATAGCCGACGCATTTAAACAGTCGCCGAATGTCGTGTACAAAGAGGTTATGACCAACTTCAAGCTGGACATAAGCTCTCGTTCCATATATCGCAGAGCCAAACAGGCGGAAAAAGTACCCGCCAAAACGTTAATGTTTGACACCATCAGACTAGCGCGCCTGCAATTTGCCAAATTCCATTTGGACTGGTCACAGGACAGTTGGCGTACAGCCATTATGAGCACCTTTAACGTACTGGACCAGCCGAAGTTGACGCTGCAAGCGCCGAAATTTTTGGAAAATAAAAACTCATATAAAAAACTGAAACATAATGCCGAGGATACTCTGATCTGGGGCTGTTACCCACCAGCTTCAAAGGTCGTCTTCGGCTCTGCAACATTAAATATAGACTATAAAAGTATATTAAATGATGTCCGCTACGCGTATGTGGACGAAAATAAATTGCTCTCCTGGAGTCGACTGCACAAAGAAAATCCCCACAAATCCAGTGATTTGGTCAACAAATGGCTTATCTTAAATGGTGTCAGTGTCTTAAATTGGCCACAGCAGTCGACTGACATTAACCCCATAGAGTATCTGTGGAAAAGTATGGAATTCAATGTTCTGACGCAAACCTATAAAAATCAGCCGGAACTTTTGGAGGCCATCCAACTGGAATGGCAAAAGGTTTCTGTGGAAACCATAGACAACTTGATAGACTCAATGGCGGCCAGATGTGAGTTGGCCCTAAACAACTCCGGCTATCCCACACCTTTCACAAACAATTTAACCGAACAGACGAACTACGAAAGTCCCGCAAGAGAAGATATTGAATCTATAATTCCTTAGTGGCCAGTTGGAGTTATAACTGCCGATAATATAAGATATTTTAAGATTTTAAACAATTTGTGCCTATAAACAATTAAATTGCTTGTTTCTATGAAAACGAAGCTTCAACCTTGTTAATCTTCTAGTTTTCTAATCGTTAGTACTAAAGTTTTCATTGTTTTTAAGAGCCGATAAGCCCGGTAGCATAATAGTTCATAATATTCACCGTAATCTTAGCAATTTTTTCCCAAATACATAAATAGATATTTGTTTTCATGCATTTTTAACTAAAAGTAAAAAAAAAAAAAAAATTACTTGGAAAAAAGTCAAGGGCTTTAAACGCATTTTGAAAAAATATGTACATACATTCATATATATTTGATCGATTTGGAACAAGCTTTAAAAAACAATTGAAAACGAAATTAATTAGAGACTTTTTTATTTTTAACAAGCTGTTAACTTTTTAATTAAGAGCTAAAAACAGAAACCTGTTCGAAATTTTCCTGCTCTATGAGAGAAATAAAATTCGCAAAAATATTGAAAATAGTAAAAAGTCTTTAAATCACTAAAATAACTCGAATATAACAAACAAATTTTACAAAAACATTTTGTTCGGATCAGAAAAGCGAAAAAGTATTAAAAAGAGGAAAGTATTAAAAAAGGAAAATCAGAAATCAATTCCTACTAAAAATGGTGAAAAAAATCGAATGAACGAATTACCGAAACTGTGAAAATGCTGGAAATTAGTGCAAAGTTCGAAAAGTTAGAAAATACAAAAAAAAAATTAACGAAAATTGAGTAACTCTGGAGGAAATCTATTGAACGGCGGGGAAGTGATGAAGATTGTGAAAATAAATAAAATTTGCCAAAAAGGCAAAACGCAAAAAAAGTGCTAAAACAGTGACAAACAGAATATTTTTTTAAGTTGAAAATTTACTGCAAACGAAAAATTTTTAAAATGAATTTTTTTTTTTTTTGGAAATCATTCTGTTAAAAAAATAAATAAAATTAAACACTTAATTTAATTTTTCTTTAAATGAATTTTAGTTTAGTTTAGAAAACATGGAAAATGAATTAAAAAATTAAGGGAAATTTTTCTCAACGAGAGTTTTTTTTTGTGTAGAAATATACTCAAGTGATTTCATATGTAAAACATTAAAAAAAATTAAATTTGTTAGTAATTTCTAAAAAAATTCTTGAAAATTAAAATTTCCCTCGTTGGGTAATTTCTATATTGTTAATTTTAAGTAAAATTTTTATCTAAATGGGTAAAAAAAGAAAATATATAAAAATAAAATAAAACAAAAAATTCGGAGATTTCAAATTCAATATTTTTCTTGCTGGAAAATTTTTATTAAGGCAAATTTAAGAAAAATGTTGATTAAAATTGAATAAAATAAAGAAAATTCAAATATAGTTGGGACATTTTTTTTTAGTGTTAAATTTCAATATATAATAACTTTCCTTATAAATATGTAGCGTTAATTTTTTACAACTTTAAAATATTTTTTTTTTTCATTAAAAACTTTACTTTTGAGATTAAATTATCCGAAAATTGTGTACAAATATTAAAAGGGCTTATGAAGTCGAAAATTCCCAAGTTAGAGAAATTATTATTCAGTAAATTTTTTAACATTAAATTTTTATGCAAATAACTTGTTTTTTAATACATCGATAATTTATTATATAATTATACAATAATTAATTTACAAATTTCCCACTCCGGGAAATTTTTCTTCAACCTGTTTTAAACCATAAAAAACTTATTGCTTTAATTTTCTAGAATTTTTTTTTTAATTTTGTAAAACTTGTGTCTTGAAAATTTCTCTTTTTTTGGGGAAATTTTAACGAAGTAGTAATTTGATGAAATAAAAAAATATATTTTTTTTTAAATTTGTAAAACTTGTAGCGTAAAAATTTCTATTTTTTTGGGGAAATTTTAAGGAAGTGGAAATTTTGTTATAAAAAAATTATATTAAACAAGTTGTGTCATTTGATGAAATAAAAGAATAAATTTTTTTTTTTAAATTTGTAAAACTTGTAGTTTACAAATTTCTCTTTTTTTTAATTTTTTTAAGTAAGTGGAAATTTTGATTTTTATAAAAAAATATATCAAAAAAGTTGTGTAATTTGATGAAGTAAAAAAATAAAATGTTTTGTTTTGGGAAATTTATCCAATAAGATGACAAAAATGCTACACACACACACACACACACACACACTTACATGTGTATCAATACTAACTTTTGTTCAAAATCCTATAAATAGATCTCATCTCTGGTAGAAATTCATTTAAGAAATAGGGCTTTTTTTTAAAGAGTTCAAACTTTCAAATCTAAAATTTTTCTTTTTGCAAATTGTTCATAAGTTTTTAGATTTTTGCAAATCAATTCCAATTTTTAGGGCTAAAAGCTTTCAATTGAATCTACATACATACATACATACATATTCATGTATGTATTTATTTAAATTTCAGTGAGTAACAATTTTAGTTTTTCTTATTTAGGCATTTATGTCTTGTACGTACATGTGTATGTATGTATGTATGTGTGTGTGCCTTCTATGCGCTTTCTTTTTCAAATTACTGCGTATAAATGCAAAATTTTTTTAAACCTACAATTCCGTAGAATTTTTTTTCCTCTCAAAACTATAACTAAAAGTAGGCCATTTCGTACATAAACTTTTTTCCTCTTCCACAAAAATAATATTGTGCCTTTGTAAGGGATTATGTCACTGTGTTAATGTAACTAAGCTGGCGCGATTATATATATGTATGTATGTGTGTGTGTATGTGTGTGTGTGTGTATGTGTATGTGTGTGTGTGTTGAACTCGAGGAAATTATACAGGATATTTGTCTCTATACCAATTAGTCTGTATGTGAAGGTGCTGTCATCAGCAGTATATTCGTATATGTGTGCGTGTGTGTGTGTGTGTGTGTGTGTGTTTATATTCATATATAGAAGAAAAGTTTGTTGGGGAAGCCAACACACACAAAAAAGTTGCAATATATACCAGCAGCAGCAGCAGCTCTTTGGTGCCAGAGGCTTAAACAGCGCATGATGATGAATATGGGTGGAAAAAGGACATAAAAAAACTGGCGCAAGTACTGGTATGCGCCTACATATATGTACATACATATATAGTATACATACATACATACATACATATGTATATAGCAATAATGTGAGACCAACAAGCTAAAAATGTGGGAAAACTGGGTCAATCGATAAAAATTTGCTACTGTATACTACAATACTTGGGCACTCTGGGTGTGTGTGTGTGTGTGTGTGTGTGTAGGTGTAGGTGTAGGTGTGTGTGTGTGTGTAGGTGTGTGCTAAAGTAAACTCAAGTAAAAACCACCCTCTTAAGGAAATTGGAGCGCTGCTTTCTTTTTGGCAAGCAGCTGTCAGGCTTTGGGGCGGTAAATCACACATGCGAACTAGAAACTGAAAGCTTTAAAACAATTTCGAGAATCTGGCCAAGTATGACAATTGAAAAAAAGTCCTTTGAGAGCGAGCAAGTTTTACATGCAATTGAAAATAAAAGATATATGTTTGTATGTATGTATGTATGTTTGTATATGTGTGAAGTCAGTGTGATTGTGTTTTAGTTGGTGTTTTATTTTTGCTGGCTAATGGAAAGGTTTTGTTTTTGTTCCACAACATCGTCAGGGTGGAGTTGTTTCTTAAGCTTTTCGGCTCTAAACTCTTCTGTGGAATAGAATGTGGAATATGTAGTTTGTTTTCTCTCATTTTTCTTTAATTTCAAAGTTTGCTAAAATCGTTTTTGCTTCTTCCATTTATCTGTATCTGTATCTGTATCTGCAGCTAAAGGATTCTATTTTGTTTGGGTCATTTGTATGTACATGATGGTACTTTAATCGTGTATGAAGTATAAGCAACTGCGGGTGTATGTGTGCAACAAGCAAACAAAAAAAACGTATTTAGATAAGTAAATACTTATGCAGATGTAAATATGTGTATGTGTGTATGTTGTCCATATATGAAGGCCCATGTAAAGCTTTATTTGGCACATACACAACTACGCACTGAAGTGTAGCCTTGCCACAAACAATAACATACGTACACACATACTTTATATGTATATACAGGTACATACATACACACATACATACATATGTATGTATGTATGGCTTTGCAGTATGTGTGTGTGTGTGTGCGTTTTGGTGTAATATATGGCTGGTTTCAATAAGATACTGTACAGTTGTGAACAATATAAAGCTTTTGTTACATAAATCGATCAGAGGCCATATTGTTTATTGTCGCAATGGAAGCGACAACATTTGGGGAAAGCTGCTGCCTAAAAACTTAAGAAGGTCAGTCAGTTCCTCTCAGTTCCTTTCTTTTTTTAGTTTTGTTCGTTCCACTCTTGTTATTTGGTTTTGCTAAAACAGCTTCAATTAAAAATATGTTAACATGTCACGTCATGCACATACATACATACATACATACGCTGTTATGTTGTCGTTTCATTAGAACTTTTTGTTTGGAAACTATTGTAGATTTTTCGTATTGGAAAAGTTTACGGGCTAAAATTTTGCCTTCAAACAACTCTTCGCAGCGACTTTTATTACTTCTAAACTCATTAAATGGCCATAAATCATTTGGCGTGTCTACTTTTTTTTTTAATAATGAAGTTTTTGATGTCGTACTACCCCACGATATCGAACGTTAACGTTCGCCACAATTTGTTGGCCGCTTGCAAATTATATATTTAATTAGAAGAATTCGTCTGGCAAAGGAAATGCGAAATGTGGTGCCTCGGCCGAAAGAGATGAAAACCCAAAAAAAAGTAAAAATGCAAAAAAAAAAGAATATGACCCGAAGTAAATAGAAAAATTACCTGCACCGATGAGGCACCAAATGTTAGAAAATCTTATTTCAAACAAATCGCCTGGCCCGCTATGATGAACGTTAACGTTCGCCAGTATTGTGAAGCCACAAAACACACAAAGAAATATTGTATTATTTTCATTTATTGCTGGTATTTAATATGACATTAATGTACGACATTGTGGGCCAGGCTCTTCATGTTTCCTTTAATGTATTGTAAATGGCTTATTTTTCTAAATTTACTTTCAAAATAATGTATAAAATAAACATAATAAAAAATATTTTAAATCATAATTTTTCCTAAAAGCAAAACTTTCGGAATCTGCAAACAAAATTAAAAAAGGCAAAAAATAGACAAACAAGAAAGCAACTTGAATTGGGTCTGGTTTTCTTCACATACATATATCGGGTGACTAGTGCTATGCTGCCACCTTTTTGTTGTTGACAATTTATCATGGAACAGAGAAAAGCAGTTTTATGTGAGAATATACACACACACATACACACATATTTTTTCATTTGAGTATCGAATGACTTATTGTTTGATTGGCCATTTAATAAATCCTATTCAAAAGAAGAAGAAGCATTTTGGCCACTTGCTGATAACATATTTAACACAGATTTACGTTTTTACGCCTAAATTTGTTGCAATCGATTCTGTATGTCATAACAAATAAAATTAGGAGGACAGCTGATTATATACGTTTTTTTTAAGTTTTAGCCCCTCTTCGATGTCAACATATCAAAACCGACCGATTATTAACTTTTTGTTATTTAATTTCAATTATTAAACTAAATACGTTGGTCTAGTTTCTAAAAAATATTTGCAATTAAAAGAAATAAAAAATAGATAAAAGAAAATGCAAAGAAAACTAAAGTGAATAAATAAATGCTGTTGAGCCACCCGGTGGCTTTAACAAATACAACAGTACAAATAGTAGCGAAGTCAACGACCCCACATTGTATTTTATGTGGATTTTAGCGCTGGTTTGTTTTTGCCGCAGTGATTATTTGCGCCAAGAACCATTTTCTAAGACGAATTTCAATTTACAGATTTTCAGGCGAATAGTCAAAAGCTGCCGTTTTCAATAAATTTATAGATTCAGCGGTAACAATTTTCCCCCCAACTTTTTCTTCATTGTTAGGTCACAATTTACACTGGTCAATTCATACATTTCTCATGGAAATTGCTTTGTTGTTCACACACACGCAGCAATTCTTATTGCTTGTATCGTGTACACACATTTAGACACACTCGTGCTTTTTGCCGCGTACATATAAGAAACTAGAACGAATTGAAAGTACAAGCAAGTCTGTACTCATCTCTGCCCCGATGCCTAAAAGCTAATCAGCTTTGCTGAAAGAATTGCCCGCTGTGAATGTCAATTAGAAGGTGTGATTTTAGCACACAGATAAAGCGTTCTTCTATCTTAAAATTTTCCTCTAATCTAAATGTGAGCGATAAGAAAAAGCCATCAATTTCATATTTGAAGTTGCCACATTTTCTTAGAAAAGTTCATTATACTACAATAATATGCGGATCGTGTCAATAAACTTTTTAGTTTTTTGTGTACCAAAGTTTAAGTTAATATTAAATTTGGTTTTTATTTTGAATTAGATTAACAAAAACACTTATGAGTCAAAACTGTACCAATTCTTTTTGCGTTATAGTTTGCGACTGCTTTTTGTCGGCCACTGTAAATCGAAACAAGTTGTGCTGGCATCATTTATTTCTGTTTTGTTGTTCTTCTTGTTTGTTTGTCAAATTGAATTCGATTTCATCTTCCATTTTGTCCCACCAACATATCGCTGCTCTAATCTAATCCTATAATTAATAAACGTGAGCGATAAGAAAAAGCCATCAATTTCATATTTGAAGCTGCCACATTTTCTTAGGTTACCAGACTTTCTTTCTACTGCTCTATCACGGTAATTGTTTTGGATTATTCATTTTCCAAAGCTTTTCCTTTTTTTTTTGTTAAATAAAATGTAATTTGTTTTGCAAAAGTAGGTGGCACCTGATTGTGGCGTTGCCGTTACTATAAGATATACATACATATAGATTTCAAGTTACCGGTAAATCGTAAGAGTGGAAAATTATTATACAAAAGTTTACTGCTCACTTCTGCTGAAGATAACTTTAATTAAGGCCAGCCAGCCTTAGTGAAAAGAATCAGAAGTAAAAAGTTGCGGAAAACCAGCAGCTGATATTGACAGAACAGTGGATGAACTCGTTTTTAGTGTTTTAGCCAGGACTTGAGGTCATAGTTTTGGTTTATTAAAACTAAAAGTTGTACTGGAGATGAAAAGTGTTCTCGGAATTTTCGACAGACCAAAACTAAGAATGAATAACAAGCAGCTGTTGTTGTTTTCTTTGAAGAAAATCCTCACGTCACGTGAAAACCCAGAAACAAAAGAGGTGAAGCATTCCATGGACTACCACATATTTCAAAGGTATTTTAAATATATCAGATAGCAGCAACACACTCTTTTAACTATTCTATAAATATTTATTTCAATGAGATTAGATTTGAATGAAAACACTTTACAAACGCTTGGCGAATGACAGTAGGCCCTCGTGAGGCGGAGGCGGCTTAAAGATTGGTTCATTATTCTCGTCGACGTAGTCCTTGTAGGCGATGAAATTGACACGATCCCAATCAAGGCGTTCACAAACGCGCGCCGAATAGTAACTGGTGCAATCAGCCGTTACCAGCTTGTAGCCCATGCGGCGGCCCATATCCATCAGTTCGATTTTTATGCGCACGCCAATATTTTTGCCACGTATTGTGGGCTTGACGCAGGACATAAACGAATACAGTATTTTGTCGACGCCATAACGCTGAAACACATCAGCTTTGCGACTGGCTATACCCAATAACTTCATAATTTGTCCGTATTTAGTATTACCCTCCTTTTCGGCCGTTTCGAAGTACTTGTCAATGCAGGATGGGTCCTTGACGATGGCCGTATTCACCGCCACCAATTCCTCTTCGCCATTCTCTTTCACTTGAACGGCCAAAATGCTGGTGCCGCACTGCAAACAGGCCAGGATATCATTGCGATCGCTGTCACCGGGCACCACTTTAGGTTCAATACGACTCAGCGGTTCGTCGCGGTAAAAATGCTCAACAATAAAATCAATCACCGGCTCGTAGTCGCTCGGCTGAACTACGCGAAACTTAATGTCGTCATTCCACATGACTGGCTGAACTACTGGCTACTGACTACTGGCTACTGGCTACTGACTACTCTGCTGTCCAGTTAAAATTATACTAATTTAAAATGAACTTTATAACAAATTGTTAAACAAATCCTCATACAAATAAACTTTATCAGTTCAAAATCTTTTTTAATTATTGATTTTTCCACTGCACGATAAAACCACTCACTCTGAATGGCACCGGCTCTTTGGGTTTCAAGCAGATAATTTGACAATAGCGCCACAAATCAACAGTAGCAGATAATTTTTAAACAATATATAGAGTATATAGTCGTAAATAATTAATGATTAACGCTAAACTCGGAGTTGTAGTCATTTACTTTGTGTGTCTTTAGCAACGAGCAGTTATTCGTTTGTCTTGGGTGGGAATCGAACCCACCAGCTCTGGACTGCAACTTGCCAAGTCACCATAGAAAATTCTGCAAACTCATCCACTCCATTGGATGTGGATGTTCGAGTGCCCAGTACATTTAAGGTGTTAAGTTTTTGCTCCAATACAGCACCACATGTTTGACAAATTATACTTTCACCTTGAACTCTACAATAATATCTATTAAATTATATCATTATAATTCCTGCCATACAAAAGTTTCTTTGCCTACATACATACGAGGTCTGTACAAAGAAATAAGCACTTGAAATATAGTTTGAAGGGGCGAAAAGTTTTAGAAAAAACCCCGTCACAGGGTGATGGAGGGCGGTTCCAGTTTCAAGGGGCCAAAATAAATATATTTGTAATGGAAAATTAAATTCTACTTTATTTTCTGAACAGACCTCGTATTAATTTTATATTGATTTAGTGATAGAAAGACATACACATTTAAGGGGCTGTTAACACAACACGAATGAACGACATGTTCGGACAATTTGTATGAAAAGATTTCTATTTTTTCAGTGTAGGTCATGCAAAGTCTCGGGACATGATCGTGTTTGTGGAACTGTATATTGAAAATTTCAAGATTTCTAAAAGCCGAAGCCGAGCAGCAGTTGAAAGCTAAAAACATTGTCGATGACATCTCTGTAATTGGTTGGAACAATGTTTTGGCATGACGTTCAGTGCTGGCAACTTTGGGCCAGAGAGTTTGTTTCGTGTTTTCAGTGACTAAAAACAAAACGGGCGAATTTGGCATCACTGTTTTTGTTTCTACTTTCAAAAAGATGTTGTTATTTAAGGTGGCCTTACACGATAATACAAAAGTTATTAAATTTTGCTCAGGCGAAAATCCACTCTTTTGAAATTTTAAAACGGGTTTAGACGATTGGATTGGAAGCACAACCAAAGAAAGATCATTAAACAAAAAAAAAAAGTAGTAAAGAAGTTGGCGGTTACAACTCTGCTCAAGCTCAAGCTCATTTCCTATTACATTTTAAATAAGCAATAAAATATTTAATTTCAGATTTTTTTCTTTCAAATTTACAGGTAACAAATATTAGGCCGCCCAGGCTTGACTACTTCTTGGACTGAACTAACACTTTTTATTAGTTTGAGTTCAAGGCGTATTCGCTACTAGAACCATAAAATTCTTTAACTGTTGACATCTAACAGAGACTAAAGCATAAGAAAAGTAACCAACTGCCTTGGTAGCACAGTAGGGTCTCGATTATTCTTAATTCGATCGGCCAGCAGGATGCATACATTTATTTTCTTTAAATCAATTTCATTTTCTTATCGTTTATCGTTTGTTTGTGATCATCTCTATTTTCCGGACCTGTAAGTGTATTTTTTAACTGCTGATCAAACAATTAAATGCAATTTGAATATGTGGCCAGACTGTGAGCCAGAAACGTGTAACTTCAAATATTAAGTTTAGTTTAATTTTGAAACTTAAGATGTGGAAATTAATAAAAAAAAAAAATATACAAAAAACTATCCAAAATTGTTACTCAAGTATGCGGGAAATTTGATTTTACGGATAATCGAGGCCTCAGCGTTTTTGGTGAACTTCGTTGGCAGGTTTTCCTCCGTCCAGTGCCGTGGCAAACGCTGCTAGCGTTGAACCTACGCCAAAATTCCGATTTCAACACAAAATTAACATAAAGGGTTGGAGGGGGGGGGGGGGGGAAATAGATAAGAAAAACGGCGCAAATCTATAGAAGTTTCTGTACTTTTCAATTCGGCTGAAAACTTGCCCTTCCTCGTCAGTCGTTGCTCCTCAAGTTCAGTGTTTGATTAATCAAACTTGAGTAATTATCGAGTTTTTGTTGGCAGAACCTGTCGAAAAATTAAATATCTCTTTTTCAACTGACGTTAAAAAAACAACTTTAACAAATTATACATCGGTATATATATTATATATATATGTCTATATAAATGTATAAGTATGTTTTTGTGTAGTTGTTACAAACTTAATTTTACGCAGCCATTTGCTAAAGAAATCATAGTTTACAAACGCACTGCCAATGTTGTCAAGCCTTCATGGGGCGGCGGAGGATTAAAAATCTGCTGACCCTGTTCGTCCTTGTAGTCCTTGTAGGCAATAAAATTCACCACCTCCCAGCCCATGCGTTTGCACAATCTGGCCGAATAGAAACTGGAACAGTCTACCGTAATCAATTTATAGCCCAATCGTTTACCCAGGGCCATTAGCTCTTCCTTTAGACGGGTGCCCAGGTTTTTGCCCCGACAGCCGGCCGTCACGCAAGACATGAACGAGTAAAGAAGTTTATTGACTCCGAAACGCTTGAAATGGTCTGCTTGGCGATTGGCTTCACCAATTAGTTGCAAAATTTGACCATATTTTGTATTTCCTTCTTTTGAGGCTGCTTGGAAATATTTCTGTACCGAACTGGGATCTTTGGCCACCCCCACATTCACACCAACCAGTTCTTCTTCGCCATTTTCTTTTAACAAAACGGCCAAAATACTGGTGCCACCTTTCAGACACTCCATAATATCTTTGCGATCTGTTTCACTGGGTATAATTTTGGGTTCACAGCTGCACAGCGGCTCATCGCGGTAAAAATGATCGATTATGAATTGTACCACTTGCTCGTATTCGGGCGGTTGGACCACGCGAATCACAACGTCACCCGCTGACATTTTGCTTCGCAAATTTAGCCACTTCTCTGCAGAGCTTTTAATAAACTGTTTTAATTTTTATTTAAAATTAATTGAAAACGATCTCCTATTTTCTTTATTTGTTTTATCAGTGAGAGGATTTTTTGCTTTCGCAAATACTAATTTCAGAACAGCGATAAGAAATATAAATAAGTTTCTTTTGTTTTTTTGCGCAATGAATTGTGTTATTTGTTGTGAACACTCGTGCAACTAAAAATTGTTTATTAAAAATAAAACGACTTCATACTTTATAAAACACTTTGATTACAAAAGCTCAAGAGTATGGCGCGTTTAGATGAGTCCGATTGCGAGACCGGGGGGTAGTCGTGATCATAATTTAAAAGACTGTCGGCCAAATTAAGGATTTGCGGTCGTCAAAAATAAAAACTCATAAACTAGTTAGATTTTTCGTCTGCTCAGTTAATAGGTGGCAACACCCGGACATCTGAGAGTTTTCTTTTATTTACGTCACTAATACCACGTACAATATTCATGTATTCAACATAAATATATCTCGATTTTATGTTTATATTGACTGATCCAAAACTACAAAAAAAAAAAAAAAAAAACAATTACAAAACAAATTTTTTATTCTTTTTCTTTATTACTACAATTTATACTTCCGTCAGCCGAACTCGAAGGGAAATTTCCCTACTTGACAAAACCCGGGGAAGATTTTGTACCCAACACAGATACTTGCGTCGATGGAACACTGCGTAGCCCTGAGACACAACTGATTCAGGCTACTTCCTGCCTAAACGCTGAGAGAATCGGACTTGCTGCCCTTCGAGGGAAGCGCTTGCGACTTCAATGGAACACTTCATTGCCAACTACACGGCCTATTTGCTGATTTCCTGGAAACGAAGGAGAAGTCCAACAGACCTACGATGGCCACAGTGGACCAGACCAGACCCCCTCCTTTATTCATTCATTCGTCCAAGGCCAATCAACCAAGCAAATTACTAAGCGTTGAAAATTGCTTATCTCAATAAGAAATGTGTTACAAAATCTATGTGTCCCACAATGTCGCACGTTAATGTTCACAATGAAAAACTGTCCGAACTAATTACAATTATCGAGACAGCTCAGAATTAATGCATGTCGTTGCCGACAAATATATTTTGCTCTGCAAAAATTTCAGTGTTCACAAAAATTCGTAGAAGACTGTTTTGTTTTCACAGCTGTTTTTATTTTATTTATAATAAATTCGCAGCTGTGATCAGGATTATTTTACTAAAACCACTTACATAAATGGGTTTCAATATCGATATCAATAATGAAGGAATTATATTATTATTGGGAAAATTTGAAGTTCAGATATTATTTGTGTGCGATTTAAATCGTAATGAAGGCGCATCATCAGGTGAGGATGGGAGTCTTAAGGAAAAAGTATTGCCCGTTTATAAAGCAAAATGTAAATGTCACAGGGCCAAAACTAAATAATACAATGAAGAATGAGTTGGTAAGATTTTCTTTCTAGCATCGCGGTCTATTTTGTTTCATTCAGCATTTGAAAAAAATACATATTAATTTCCTTTTTTTTAATTTTTCTTTGTGTGCAAATTTTTAATTAGAAAAAACGTAAAAAAAAACGTTGAACTGAAAACGTACTGTTTGCACGATGACTCGTAAGTGCAACGTTTCATAGACATTTGAAAATATACAAAATATTTAGTTAATAACAGGAAGAAAAATTTATCACTAACCCTCTCAAGCATTCCGGTTGCTTTGCTGCTGTCACTAGTGAGTGGCAGCACTATTCTTGGGCATTGTGTTTTAATAAAGCAAAGACATAAACCAAATGCCGCTAGAGATGTGCTTTTGAGCTCGCCTAATTATAACGGTGACCAGAGCAAAGCGGTTCTATAATTTATTTTAACGATAATTGTTTGGCTAAAAAAGCTTAACACCCAAGTTAACGATATTGCGCTTTACTAAGACTTCTTCACACTATTCGTCAGCGTTTAAAATCAGCTGTTTCTGTAAGTCACGATTTACTCTGTTCTATTCCACACATTTACACACACTCGTGCCTTTTGCCGCGCACGAATTGTAAGAAAGTAAAACGAATTGCAAATACAAGCAAATCTGTGCTCATCTTATGTTGCCCTCACCCCGATGCGATGCCTAAAAGCAAATCAGTTTAGCTGCAAGAATAATTGGCTTGTGTGAATGCCCCACTTATTTGTTGATGAGTGGATATTGAAAAATCAGTGGAAAGACATTAAATTGGGTTATTTTTAGCTGATTTCTTTCTATGTTTGTTCCACCTTTACTTGGGCGCTTATGGGCCGATTTCTAGAATTAATTTTAAGAAGTTTTGTTGGCAGTTTCGTTTTCAAAAACTTTTGTTTTTTTTCTTGGGCAAATTAAGCCAATAATTCAGAATCTGACATTCGTTACTGCAAACAACAGAATTAGATGACACTTTAACAAACTTTATTATTGGTAAAAGTTACAGAATTGCTTTCCTAAGATATACTATATACACATATCTACATACACACCTACTATATACTTAAGTCTGAAATCATATCCAACGATTTTGCTTAAAAATCTTTCTTAAAAACTTCTTATTGACTCGTAATTTACGAAAATTATAAAAGTTAAGACGCTAAACATATTAAGAACTTATAAATATTTCCTAACTTGATGTGGACCGGAAGCCGGCATTTGACTAATCTGATATGATTTTTATCTTCTGCGGCGCCGTCGACGTTGCATGCCCCTGGACTCCGTGTTATAGGCTCCCAAAAAAGCATTACAATTCGAGCAATAATGATTTCCGGTGCGACAGCTGTTCATGCAATAGGGCACGATGCAGGCACAACAGCACCATCTATAATTCATATAGTACGTACGTACGTGTAAAACTTGTCAACATTTTTGGGAAGGTACTCGTACTTACCCCACCAAGCACAGTATCAGGGCACTCAGGTGTGTTCTGGTATTGGGCGTGTAGCACATGCGTGTAGTTTTATTGGCACCACAATTTGAGCAGGTGACAGCGCAGGGATTCGGACCAAGTTTAGATGACTGGTCGGCTGTGGGTTGTGCTAGAACATGAGATAATTGTTTACATTAAGACAGCTTTATCAGTCCATCAATAGGAAAAAGGGGTATATATTAAAATAATATACGAGTACAGTGCAACACATAAAATGTGCGCTCGATTATGAGTATGTACAATAGATTTTGTGGCATCATTCATATTTTTTGACGGAATCTTGACTTTGGGCAATTTTTTCCAAGAAAACATTTTATTTCTAAAGGCGATGTGTCGTCAGCCGATTAAAAATTTGCTGCTGCCTTGCGACAGGTCTGTTTTTATGCAAAGGACTAGATTGAGGCGAATGTACAGGCGAGCTGGTTTAAGGTCTGATGTTCCTTGTGGATTTCGGGCTACCAACTCAGCAGCCTTGTTTTTTTTCTCCTTCTGGGGAATTGCGTGAAAGAGAAGGGATTAAATAGCCCCGAGCTCTTTAGCAAGAGGTTTATGATTTGTGCCATGCACCTGTGTGAGCCTCATAGGCCACATGGGGCGCATGGGGATTCGTCACCCTTTGCACTCAAGTGGGTGTGATCCATTGCCAGATACAGCCACCAAGGCAGAGGTGTCTTGATATTTTTTTTTGCGGCCAACTCCATATGGAATAAGAAAACCACACGGAATATGTGTAGCAGGAATTTGAATTCAAGACTTGCACGAAAATGTTGCCTACAGCGAACACACAGGGACACTGGCCCTTTCCTGATAAGATGAAATCGACCAACGGTTGGGAAAAATATAATTTTTTTATGACCAGCAAATACATCAGTAGAAAAGCAGAAAACTGTTGCTTGAATCACACTTATCCTGAACGTTCGAGTTTGTGGTAGAAAGAGAGAGGTAGAGAGAGGAAAAAATATGCGTATTTCTAATGGATTTGTATTGGATGGTACTAGAAAACTCTTACGAATTATATACATGAAGTTGGCAGCAGCTGCAGATTTTTGTTCACTCTTCAAGTTTCGTTAATCAACTTTTGTGGGTGTGGCGCGGTACGGGCTTACTGGTACTAAAAAACGCTTTTTAATTATATATGTATGTACATACATGAAGTTCGCCGCAGCTTAATGTATTTGATACTTCTGTTCAAGCTTTGCTTTGCTAGAAATAAGACTGCAGATTGTGATGAAATTATTAATACAAAAAAATAAACTAAAAGTAATAAATTTTACTCAAACGGTAATCAATAAATTCAGTTTCCTTTTTAATTTTTAGTTTTTTATCCCCCGATAATAAATTCTGTTTGCATCAAATACGTACATAGAATACATACACACATACATACATACATACATACATACATACATACATACATACATACATACATATATAGAAAAAAAAAAACTTTTTAAAAATGTAGAATTTAGAAGCAAAACAAAATGAACATTTTTGAAATCGATTTCCTTGTGGGCGAAGGCAACTTTAGATGAGAATGAATTGAAGAGAATTTGATACACAAAAGTTGCAGCGTCTAAACCGGGTCGTTTGAAAACAAACAGAGCGTGAGCGCGTTATCCATCATCAATTAGGCATAAATATTCGAAAGAAAATGAAAAAAACAAACGATGGAATGTTGCATAATTTCCTGCTGCAACTTCAAGCACAAACAAATCATATTTATTTGTTGTCTTCTGCACTCACTTGTAATCGGCACGCCACCAAGTGGCTGTTGCTGTGTCAGCTGTTGACTTGGTGGCAACGGCATGTTTGCCTGCTCCACTATAATCGGTAGCTGGTGATGATTCATGTGGGGGCTATAGTGCGAACTGGTGGGATAGTTAATGTCTGGCGCGTGAGATTGCCAGCCCGAGTGGACTGTCGGTGTGCTGCCCCTGGTGACGGCATCGTAAGTTGGTGGCGGTTCAACGGGCAGGCCGATAGCGGCCGCTGTTGAGCTGCGCTGATCGTCGGACACTGCACTGGGATCGGGATAGAGCATGGCGTGTTTCTGATCCATTTCTAAGCTTTTGTTTCGCACTCAAGGGCTGGTTATAATGTGTGTGTTTTTTTTTTTTTAATAATATTGTTAATTATTAATTGTTGTGAATGCTGTTTCGTGGATTTCACTTTTAACGCTGCTTGCTTTTGCTCAAAGCCTTAAAGCACTTTTGTTTTCAGTTTTACTGATTTTATTAATATTAATAATAAAATGAACGAACGAGTGAACGAACGATCTTATCGCAGACGCGGTGTTTTTCAAACTGAAGGTTCCAAAGTTCGAGTTTAAGTTTCAACTCTCGCTTTAAGTTTAAGTTCGCGTTTTGTTTTGTGTTCAACCTGTTTTGATTTATTTTCATAAAAAAAAAGTAAATGTTGGCAAGTTGTGACGCTGTCGCTGCTTTGCCGGAGCTTTTCTGCTCATTGAAAACACACGAATCTGAACTGTGTGATAATTTTTCCTTTTTTTTTTTTTTGCGTGGTCTTAAGTTTTATTTTACTTTTCTGTGAACTGGTTGCACAATGCACAGTGGCACAATGCACAGTGGCACAATTCGCAACGGCATTTGCGTAAGTTTAATTTTTGGTGTCGTTGAAACTCGTACAAGAGTTGCAAACTCTTCTTATATAGAAACTCTCTTGTAATTCCCTAATCAGGATTGCCATTCTGTTTAATAGAAAACTTTACTTTTTTATGTTTTTTTTCGTATATTTTATTTAATTTAAGGCCTGTTGCACAATCTCGAAAGTCAACGTTCAACAAATAAATAAATAAATAATAAAATTAAGCTTTTTAATGATTAATTGTTACATTATTTGCTCCGTTTTCCAACATTATTTTGTGCTTAAGATTCACTTTTAGGTCGCAAATTGGAATTTCTCGCTTTTAAAATGTTGGGCGAACTTTAAGGTTCGTCGAGATGGTAAAACGGGCTATTGACTTTTTTTCTGGAAACTTATTATATAGCATTTGTTTTGGTTTTATTTTGCTTAATTTTTTTCTATTATGTCTCATATTGTTTTAATTTATTTTGTTTCTGTTTGTTTTCTGTTTCACGCTCAATTGTACTATTACAAAAACAAAAACAAAAACAAACACAATTTTGCCGTATTTTGTGGACTTTTCCAGCTGTCTATGTGCCGTATTTTCGTAGGCGCTGCCCTACTTATTAATAAGCGAACAAACACACAAACAACAATGGCATATATTTTCATAAATTGTAAATATTTGAAGCGTTTAAATAAACTTGGATTTTGAATTTATTATATTTTAATTTAATTTATTTGGTTTATTTAATTTTGCCCCCTTTTGTTTCGTTTTATGTTAGTTTTTTTTTGTTTCATATAATTTTTTTTGCTTTATTTTAATTTATTTTACTTTAATTGGTTTTAAATTATTTTAATTCATTTCTTTTTATTTTATTTTAATACAGGTCGGCATATGGACGGTTGGAAAACATTTAAAAACAAATTGTTGGAATAGAAACATTTACCTATTGTACGATATTAAAATTTTGATCGAAAACTCTTATTAAACAACTTTATAAAAGCATTTCACTTAAATTTCTACAAACGAACGAAAGCAAAGCGATTTCCGCTTTCCAAACGGAAGGAAATAAACGCTCTACTGAACCAGGCGGGGGCCTGAGTTTGTATTTGATTGATTTCATCACTTTGACAAAAAAAACTAACGTTTAAAAGATCCCAGAAACCGATCGCACATGCCACAATAATGATTGGCATTCATGCAGTTGCCAATGCAATAGGGCAGGCAAACGCAGCAGTACAACCTGTTCAGAGAGAGAGAGTGAGAGAGAGAGAGAGAACAGAACAACAAACACACACGACTCTCTTCAAAGTTACTTACTGTAACAAACACAATATCAAAGCAATTAAATGGGTGCGAGAGTTGGGCTCATGACGCACGCGAGTCCTACAAAAATTGTGGCAGAAGGGGCATTGAACATCTATCGGATGAGGGCCATAAATCGGAGCGGGCTCTGACACATGAAACAATAGCATAAACACAATTAATTTAAATATTACAAAACAAAAAGGGGGGGGGGGGGGGGGAAACATATTAAATACCCACCATTCACCACCACGACAGTGGGGCCTGTTTTTGTGGCCGGTGTTGCTGTCGTCGGCACATTTACTGCGGTGGCCTGCTGATAAGTGGGCGGTTGGATTGGTGGTGTTGCATCCAAAAGAGGTTGCTGCTGTGGCCCGTTTTTGTTCGCCTCCAGCGGAGTTGCCGGGTATACATGTTTGATTCCATCTTCACTCATCCTGCAATTTATGTTCTCTGTTTTGTTTTATTGCCTCTTCTGTCCTAAAACGTTCTAAAAATACTGAAACTATTTTGAGTTGTTTCTTTTCGTTTTTCTGCTCTTCAATCACATATTGTTTTTGTTATCAGTTGAAGACAACAAATCCATATTTAAAGCTTTTTATCAACTGTCGTCAAAAACACAAGATAAACAAACTTGCCAGCCGATGTGTCATTGAATAGTTTCAACTAAAAGTTGCGTAAAATTTGGGCGTCCATGCATTTAGAGCGGCGTAGCAGTACACGGATTTTGCAATCAGTGTAAAGTTTTGAAGCCGTTTCTTTTTGAATTTAGTTTCGTTTATTGTTGGGCCTTAGCCATTCACTCATCATTTATCATTCATCATTATAATTATTACACCGTACGAAAAAAAGTTAAAATAGGAAAAATTAGTTAAACGAGTTTGAATTATGAAATAAAATCCATGTAAAAGGAAGCCACATCCATTCTTCAATTAACTTATATCCACGCTCATCTTTTTCTACTAGTACTAGCAGAATGGCTGCATCGTGAGCCGCCTACACGAAACTACTCAGCCGCCGTTGAAAAAGTAATATCTTAACATTCGTGTAATAGGGTAAACTGGGGGTTAGCCTTTTAAGAGTAATCTATATATTCTTCTAGTCGATATGCCAGAGGTCTTGTAAATTTCATTTATGTCTATTAGAAGGTTCTTGCTTCAAAGTGGAACACATATTCTTACGCACATACACACACTTTAAGCATTTTATCACACTGTACATGCAAAATATTTTTAAAAATAAAATTCAAAATTTATGGGTTACACTTAATAATTTTACTATTTGGTTTTAGCTGGGAAATGTAATGTAAATAATTTGTTTTGAAAAGTATTGTAAAGTATATATAGTATAGTATAGTATAGTATAGTATAGTATAGTATAGTATAGTATAGTATAGTATAGTATAGTATAGTATAGTATAGTATAGTATAGTATAGTATAGTATAGTATAGTATAGTATAGTATAGTATAGTATAGTATAGTATAGTATAGTATAGTATAGTATAGTATAGTATAGTATAGTATAGTATAGTATAGTATAGTATAGTATAGTATAGTATAGTATAGTATAGTATAGTATAGTATAGTATAGTATAGTATAGTATAGTATAGTATAGTATAGTATAGTATAGTATAGTATAGTATAGTATAGTATAGTATAGTATAGTATAGTATAGTATAGTATAGTATAGTATAGTATAGTATAGTATAGTATAGTATAGTATAGTATAGTATAGTATAGTATAGTATAGTATAGTATAGTATAGTATAGTATAGTATAGTATAGTATAGTATAGTATAGTATAGTATAGTATAGTATAGTATAGTATAGTATAGTATAGTATAGTATAGTATAGTATAGTATAGTATAGTATAGTATAGTATAGTGTAGTATAGTATAGTATAGTATAGTATAGTATAGTATAGTATAGTATAGTATAGTATAGTATAGTATAGTATAGTATAGTATAGTATAGTATAGTATAGTATTGTATAGTATAGTATAGTATAGTATAGTATAGTATAGTATAGTATAGTATAGTATTGTATAGTATAGTATAGTATAGTATAGTATAGTATAGTATAGTATAGTATAGTATAGTATAGTATAGTATAGTATAGTATAGTATAGTATAGTATAGTATAGTATAATATAGTATAGTATAGTATAGTATAGTATAATATAGTAGTATAGTATAGTTTAGTATAGTACAGTATAGTATAGTGTAGTATAGTAAAGTAAAACTCTGTAAAATAGTATTGTATATATTCATATGTATGTTTGTATGTACATATGTATATGAACTTAAAAGTTATTGCCTATTATTTTGTAATTTTATTGTATTTTACATTTTTATATTATACAAGTTATAATAAGCCTTATAGTGTATTGTCGAAGGTTCCCAAAAATTTACCACAATTGCCGCAATAATGATGGGTGTTCATGCAGCTGCCGGCACAGTAGGGCAAACAGACGCAACACCAAAGGCTGAAAAAAAGGAAAGGCTATTAAAATAACTCTCGCTAGGCACAACTTATGATCCTCATGAAATTTCTTGGATATAGAAAGTTTATGCGGAACAATGATATACAAAATAAAGCGCATGCGGCATTTAAAAAAAACATTTAAATGGAAAGCGTTTTCTACAGGGTTGGACAGATGCTGAAATTATTGTTTTTTTGTTTGTTTCCAAAACTAGTTGCGGCCATTCTGTGTGACGTACAACATTGTTCAAATGTCGAACGCTACGGTTTCTTATGGCAGCACGGATTGGAGTGATCCAATTATCAATAGTTCTGCCGCATAACATTTTAGACCTTGGAATCTAGGAATTAATTGAGATAGGTGTCACCTTTCGTATATCACAATAAACTGGCACCTGTGTTGGCCTGCCAAAGCACTGGGGAGCAGTGAACTTGTCACCGTGAGGCAATCTGACCTAAATCAATTCCACATGCTGCGCAAACTCAGCACAAAATCTGTTATTTCGACTTTGTTTACATGCAGATACTCGTACATGAGACATAATATGGTTGTCTTTCACACAAAATCTCTCAATCAGCTGATTTGGACTTTTTTCAAAAACTTTTTTTTCCATTCCGAAGTTTATACAAACGATACTTACCCTACCAAACACAATAGGACCGCCATCACATGTGTTCTTGTACTTGGCTCGTATTCAATACGTGTTAGTTTTTGTATGTGACAAGCGGGACAAGTTAAATAAGCACGTTCGGGACCCAATGGCTGCATGGGAGTCTCTAGAAAATAAAAGTTGTTTAAAAAGCTTTTTAACTGTTTTCATGTGATAAAACAAATTGCAGAATTGCGAAAGTGATCTATTTAAACGTAACCATGAATTTACGGCTTTGCATAAATGAGGGACAGTTGTAGCCCCTCGACTTTTGCCTAGTCTGCTTTTCTCTATCTTCTGCTTAAGCATTTGAAGTTGTTGCACAGTGTTGTTTAAGTTAATTTAAATTAAAAATAGACATCTTTAAATATTGACCTTTTAATCTATTAAAGTAAATTTAGTCACGACAAGACCATGACGTCGGCTTCTGTATTGAGATTAACATATTCCTTTATTAATCTAATTCGTTGCTGTGAGTCATTTTGGAAAAAAACAGCAGCAATAAAACGCTGAAATGAAATTAACGCTATTCATGAAAGCGCCATTAATTAGCTGAAGCCCTACAATAAGTTGGATGTGAAACGGAAACCCGCGTCAATGTTCTTGCCACACTTGATTCAATACGAAATATTTAACGGGCGGTCACATGACACGACGGAAGTTTCTGCTGGTCTATATGATTAATGGCCGCTCTTAATATTTGTTTTTCGCAAGAAATCAACAAAACGAAAAAGAAAACTTACGCTGTATTATCACTACAGGAGGAGTTGCGGCGGGAAGAGTATGAGGCGGTGGAGGAGGAGGAGGAGGAGCAGGATGATGTTGAACATATGTTGCCTGTTGTGCTGGTCTTCTTGGTGGCGGTACTGAGGTTGTGTAAGTCGTGTATGTTGTTGCGGTATGTGTTGCATTCGGTAATCCCATACCAGGTGCACCCCGGCCGTTTGTCGTTGTATAGGAGCCAGCTGCTGTTCTTGTGAAGGGAGCTGTATTACCCATGGCCTGATCGTATGTAGGCGGCAATGGTGGATTGGTGTTGCTGGCGGATGGATTGAATACCGTTACACCGCTCGAGGTGGTTGTGCCAGTACCCAGAGGTGGCTTGTTGTACTGGTTCGCGGTATTAAAAGGTGTTTGTTTTTCCATTTTAGGTTGTTTTCGTTTATTTTTTTTTTTTTTTTAATTAATTGAGTTGATTAGCTTTTTGTGTTGTGTTATTCGCTCGCCTAGTTTTTTTCTATTTCTATTCTTATTTTTTTTTAAGTTATTCAAGTACAGTTATTGTTATTATTTTTTCTTCATTGGAATGGCATTTACGCTCAGCTGTGAGTTGCGCTGTGTACTGTTTAAGGTCTGCTACTAAAACTTCACTTACACTTCGTTCTAGATAAATGGAAAAACAAACAAACGAACACATTTTAACAAACTTTTTTTTTTTTTTATTAAATAAATATAAAGGTTTATACATGTATGTATGTACATATACAGATATACATATAGACACACATATAGATATGCGGCTCCAATACAAACCCAGCTGCTTATCAGTTACAAATTTCAATAGAGAGAAAAGCTTTTTATTTTTTCGTAAATTTGGCATGATAACTTTGTTTCGTGTCAAGCTAAAAAAAAAAGAACAATTATCAAAGTTATTAGAAACAACAAAACTAATAGTTTAGGCAAATTTATGAGAATTTGTTCCAGAAAGTTGTTCCATTAATTGAATTGAATCCAAAGATGGTGGTTTTCTAGCCAATTTTCTTCAAAGTACTTATTCCCAGACGAGTTAAAATAGAACTCGTACCAAATATTGTGATCACTCAGACAACCAGATTACTTTACCACACCAATAGAGTTACTAATATCTAATGTATTGGGTTTTATAGGGGCTTTCAATAACAGCTTCTAAGCTTTGTAGCAGATACATATATTGTTAGAGGCTCACTTGTGCCATTTATTTAGTCTGTTTAGCCACATCAAGCCAACAAATGATTTAAATGGCTGTTTTGTTAGGTCTGGGCAGCGGCCGCTGGGCCTATTTCATTTCTCGAGCATCATAATCGTCCTAACGAATAACTTGTATAAAGAATAAACGCGCAGGCGCTGCCACCATGCGCCACCGCATCTCACCAAAAACAGCCGCTCCGCAGGTGGCCAATTCCTGCATGTCCTACCTGAAGTTGGATTTCTTTGTTCTTAATTATTGCATTCTATTATTCGTTATCGAGTAGAGTGGGTAGTTGATAACGGGCTTCTGTTCGAATGCAACCATGTGAATTTTAAGACATTAGTTGGTCCATATATTTATTATTTTCAAAGGTTACTTTATATAATTTATTGTTTTTTTCTAAATTTAATAGCTGACGTGTTTATAAGATTGAATTAAAACAAAAATTAATTTCAGAGGGGGGGTAAATTTGAGCAGAATTTATGTCTAGGAAAAGGGCTGCAAATAAGAGAATTCGCGAAGCTTTCAGGAATGAATTAAAGTTTTCCAGTCCACCTATAAAAAAACATGAAATTCTATTATTGTTCCTGCCCCATTTGAGTCCCTACTAGTTGCATGATTGATTTTTTTTTTTTAATAGTGTATAATAACAGTGTAATACTTTTATCGATTATTGATAATTATCGATTAAAATTATTGGATTAAATTTAATTCGAAAGGATCAGCAAGTTTTTTTGCTGCGAGTTTATTTTGAAATAATTTGATATGATATAATAATTGTAGGAATTTAGGGTTAGCATTTCTTATAGGATACTAATTGCCCTGCCTAGAGTTTGGGCGGCTACAACCGCAGCAACAATCGTTCATCATGTTTTTTTTTCTTGGGTAATTCATTTCATTTCAAGTATATGGACATGTGTTTACATCTTGTCGGTGTTGATTAACTCTTACTGCTTATTTTGTCTGCTTTACAACACTTGTACACAAAAAATCGCTTGCCAGCAGAAGAAGAACTGAAAACATTGAAATTAAACGATCGATATGTGGCGAAAAAACGTCTTCAAAAATGTCTGCTTCAACTGCTTGAGTTTAACGGACCGTTTTCAAACGTGTTCGTTCAAAACCGTTTTTGCCAGTTTCAAATCGCTGGTAATATGACAAAATCAGCTGATCATTATGGGCGGCAGTCTTTGGTTTATGCTATTTAAGCTGCAGCAAAGTACGCACAGTGTGTGGACAGGGTCATTGGTGATGCAATGCAGCGGCCCTGTTTAGCCCCGTCCGGCGGGGTGTGTATTTTGTTATGTGCGCATTATTACTCACCCTTGCCGACCACTCCTTATTATTATCTGATCTGACCTCAAACTTAGTTCATTTAATTTTTTAGCCATTCACATAACGGTATCTTTCGATCTATCAGTTATATTGTACAACTACTCAAGTCTTAACAGTGTTTCCTTTTTGTTTTTTAATCGACTTGTGCTACTTTAATACTGAATATTTCAAATGTATGGCATTTTGCAGTGGAAACCGCAATAGAAAAAATATTTGCTATAAATGTATGTGTATATGTAGATATGTAAACATTTATAATATGTATGTAAATAATAAATAGCTATAGAAAAAGGAGAAAATCGCATGCAATCACCACATTATAGTATCAAAGTGCAATACATTTCACTTTAATCGAACGCAGTACATTTGTCACTTTGCGCACAATAATATTATAAGTTTTTGTAACGGGACGAAAAAACTTAAAAGCACTGCAAGGGCGCAATAAATTTTAGTACGATAATGCCCAGCAAACAGGAATTAATCAATATGATGGAAAATCGTTTGCCCGGCGAAACTTTGCCAATAAGTGGTGCTTCGGCCCAACTACCAGCGCAGCCACCGGTTTATCAGGACTTGCAGGGAAATTCTTATGCTACGCTACATCAAGTAGAGCAGCAACAGCAACAACAACCATTGCAACCAGCGGAACCTGCAGCCATATATACAATAGCCCAGCCAACAATAAGTTAATGTTTTGTCTTTTTTGAAAAAAAGTTATTTTTTTGTTCTTTTTTTGTAACTGTCTTATTGCAAAAGTGAACTAAATACTGCCAATATACAAATCGTGGGCGTGTCAGGTGAAATAAGCGCCCATGATGCTGTATGGATGGTAAGAGTCCGAAGTGTAAATGTTCGGTGCTTCATAACTCTGTTGGAAAATTCAAACTAAAGTCGATCGATACACATGGGCTATATGAACTTTAAGGCTCGCATACATATTTATTTTGTGGTATGGAAGGGCTGCTAAAATCGGCTTCATTGAGCTTAAGCTACGCTCAGGAGCACGTCTCATTCGCCTGCACTTTTGGCGTAGCTAATCGCATGAAATGCATCACCTGCCTGTGAGATGGCGCTGCCCCACAAATCGTTCGTGCTGAATGGCGAATGTGGCATGTGTCGCCCAGGCTAAAAGATGTCCAAAAAATGTGGCCTAGTGATGCAGCCAGTTCAAAATCTATACCAAGCAGTGACTGTTTCCAGATGCATTGGACGCTGCTGATGTCATCGCCCAAGTATTGCGGGACTGATACGGCAGACATAAGACCTTTCACCTTCACGACGCACGCAGAATTTGCCAAGTAGCTGTCTGTGGGCGAGTGTTTGTGCGCGGCGAAAATTTAGCATCTAGGCACTCTGACGGACAGAGGCGATATTCGGCGTTGATTTAACATTATTTTATGGCGTTAGGAGAGGCGGTTACGGTGGAACGTTGCCGGACGCGAAAGCTTATTTTGTTGAGCGCCTTGTTCGCCCACTATAACGTGGCAAACGATAATGAACAAGACGACAACTGACAGGGCAGCTGACTAGTTCTTTTACAAGTCCCCTTGGATGTTAACAAGCGACAGTTTTGTTGAAATCTGGCGAATACTATATGTGATTTCGGCGAGTTTTGTTGTTGTACTGGCAAGCCAACAGCTGCTATGAATCTGCCTTGATACTGCATTTAATTATTTTTAATAATCGTCTGGTATTTTTAAAATTTCGAACATTTTAAGAGCCAAATATAATTTTTTTAAGTAAATTTATTGCCTTAAATTTAAGAAAAGAAAAAAAAACTTTCCCAGCCCTGCTGTACAAATATTTTAGATTTAAGAAAGTTTTGTGTAATAAAAATATTTTCTTAGCATCTTTTTCAGGTTTACCGCCTCCCGAGTTTGGTACACGCTCTCATGCGGCCTTCTGCCGCTTCTGTCATGCCACCGAAATGACCCGCTGTGATTACCAAACCAGTATGATGACTCACATATTTGCCACCATATTGTGTTTCACGACGTAAGTTATAGAAGTCTAATTCAGGTTATATGTTTAATTTTTATAATCCTTACAGATGTTGTTGCTGCTGCTTGCCATACTTTTTCAACAGCTGCAAAAGTGCTCGGCATTATTGTCAAAATTGTGGCAGCTATTTAGGAGCCCACACTAAATAAGGATCACACACACACACATACATATGTACATACATCAGAACAGGGCAATTTTATTAAACTTTTGATTGCAACAAATACATATTTGTATATGCAACAGACACACATATTTGTAAATAATGAAAGGATATGAGATCCTTGTTTTTAGTTCAAACACATTTAAGTTTCTTAAGCGGCAAAATCTCTTAAAATATACAACAAGAGGTCGTATCTAGATACTTAAACTTCTTATATTTTACACATATATATATATATATATATATATATATATATATATATATATAGCTGTATAAAAAAGTCATTGCTTGAAGGGAACTAGGACGAATGTATCTTAGACTGTGTTGTTGGCGCGTGAGGTTCACTTGTTGTCTAGCTGCCAGAGCAAAGAAGAAACGAAAAAGGGAGAACATTAGCACTTGCAATTATTGTCTAATCTGATGTTGGAACAACGTCACTTGGCCCATCATCGCCGACCCCCCCCCCCCCCCCCCCCCCCGGGGCTTACCCAGCACACAGACTCCTAAGTGGCAACTTCTTGTCTTATATGTGAAGGGCACACAAAACAAACCACATACTTGAGAGCTCGTGTTATCTAATCCCCAAATAGTAAGGAAAAGAGATGAGGCTCCTCAGTCAGTACACCCGAAATTCCCAGGGAACATCAAGCCGTAACCAGATCACTGCTACAAAATCTCTTCTTGCGTTTTTGGCAACTAAGGGGCATGAAGGTTTCGGAAGAATCGGTGTCTTCTTTATCTACCGAAAAGCAGAGTGCCCACCAGTTTGTTATACATACGCCAAGTCTAAACCTGTTCGCCCGGGGGAGAAAAAATAAGGGTTAGCATTTTGTGTAGGCAAGAACAGTTAGACTTGTTTCCAGCAGTAGCAGATAAGCTCTTGTGTAAGGGAACAGATGGAGCCTAGACATTTGCAGCTGGCCAGGAGAAATTATAATGACTAGTTTCAGGAAGGAAGAGATAATCGAGTGATGAGTAAGAGAATCAATGCAATTAGTCTCGTTTTCAGTATTTCAAAAAAAAAAAAACAACTGAAATTTGGCGCCAGTGCCAGCGAGCAACAGCTGGTACAGAAGTCGTTCTTATGTAAACCTGGTCGTTCAGAATGGTTCCCAAAGACTTCTCATATGAATTCTGAGAAGATTGAAAAGTTCATTAGTTGTCTTGAAATGCAGGTGGGGCCATGCAAATTATCCTGCCTGCAACGTATCCAGTATATCAAGTTCATTGCACTAGTAAACAACTAAAGAAGATTTGAGATCCTCATCTGGGAGGACAGTTCTCTCTTAAGCGAATTCATTGCCTCAGCATCTATTTTATTGAGTTCTGAAACTCAACTTTGGTCTTAAATGCCATTAATTTTCTCTTAGCAAACACGAGCCTTAGATTAATGCAAACTAATCCGTGATAATGAAACATATAAATATGGAATTGTGACTCAGATTGATAATTGATATTTTATACTGAAGGGTTCTATAAGTACGGCAATAGCATATGATTTAAAAAGGAACTGAAGCCAGCTGGAATCTGGAACTGAATCGGAGCTTTTTCAGGCCAGACTCAATCAGGGTGCAAAATGTGACAAAAACTGTTTTGTTTTCACGCGTACATAATATTTGAAATTTTATATAAAAATAATTACAGCTTTTGCCTGCTGTACAATGGGAAAAATAGTGCATACACATGAACACTTATGAAGTGGAGAAGCGATGGCATCCGATATTATCCGTTTTTCTTTCTTCTGCAATTAATTTTTTGATAATAAGATCTGAAGTTTCGTTATGAAGAACAGTGTCCTAAATATGTGGCTCTAGTTAAAAATTGAAACGGAAACAAATAACCGTTAAAACGGTATGACTAATTCTGTACTCCCAAGAAAATTGGCTTCAGAAAAACAACTCAAAAATACGTCAATAAGTTTGGATTTCAAACGCAGCGAAAATATGTCTGCAACAAAATTTTATTGAGTTTTAATAATTTCCAAACTTGAAACCATTTATTTTCTATAAAAACAATATAATTAATTATGTTGTTTTCTGCAAAGTTTCGGCTGTATTTTATGGCATTGAAGGATGAAAATGTATTTAAACTTGTATTTTATTAAAACATAAGTAAATTAATTAAAAAGATTACATGCAATATATGAAGGCAGAGAAGCGCAAAGCTGGCAGAAAACAGAAAACAGAAAACAGAAAACACGATCGCAGCACCATTTAAAAACGCAGAATTTCTTTTAACGTTCATATACTCCCAGATAGGTGTTGCAAGTTGGACAATAGTGTTCGGCATTACGAGCACATTCGGTGCAATACAAACAGCCAGCACAAGGACAACAGCTTAAACGACAAAAATAATAACATCAAGATGTACTCGTAAATAGGAAATGGCCGATTGACGGCGTTCTTTACCCAAAAACACACAACAGCAACGCCAGCAGATGCGTCTTATTCGAAGCCTTCAGTTCAACATTTGTTGTAACGTTCGTTTGACATATTGTGCAATATGTCTGCTGCGATTGCGGGCCCAGTGATGTCGACATCCTGGCAATTCACTAAACACTAATCATTGCGTTCAAATAAATGCAAACTATTTCACAACTTGTGATTGTTGCTGGTAAATACAATTAATTTTCCATACAATTAATGTTAATTGTTTAGCGACATGTTTAATGGCTGCACAAAAGAAAATTGCAGGTTTGGGGGGATTATCGGTTTCATTGTCAGTGTCACACACACACAACTTTGTATACATTGTTTTATCGCTCTGCTGGCATCAAAACTGTTATAGTGGTTGTTTTTGTTGCCTGTTTTTTAATAGTCCTTGTTGGACGCGTTTGCGTTGCACCCCATTACACAGTATCAATCAGTGTTCGGTAAATGTGAGTTGCTGTTCATAAAAATATTTTTAAAAACCAACACATTTTCAGCGGGTAGGGGCTAAAAACATAAAAACATATTTGCCCCCCCCCCCCCCCAAAAAAAAACCCTGTTATTCTGCATTTATTGGTTTTATTGGGGCGATCCTTTTGCAGATTTCGTAACCTTCTGAGACTGGCTAAGACATGCATCTGCTTTGATTTGGGCTGGCGGTTGTGAGAACGAACTGCAATCGTCAAAGCACAGCGTCCATCCCTGGAAACACAAATAGCAGCCAACTAACCGATAACTAAACTCTGATTAATTAATAATTAAACTCTGGTTGAATAATAATTAAACGTTTCTGCGGCTCAAAGACGAGTGCACAAACATTTGCTAGTACAGTGAAACTTTGTTATAACGGATCTGAAGGGGTATGCAAAAAACTGCTTTGCAGCTATTGCTTCGCTGCAAATAGGAAATAAATTCGTTATAACTACAGTTTTTTCTATTCAAGTTCTATTGTTGTTGTACAGGCAAAGTAAATCACATTTAGACTTTCTTGTTTTTATAACAAAAATTGTACGCAGAGGCGTTTAAATAAACATTTCGCTATATAGAGCCTTTAGGGATCAGAATTTCTTACAGCTCCAGTGTATTTCGGTATAAAGACGTTGCATTAAAGGATTTTTTTTTGAAGGGATTCAATAGCACATTTTTCATAGTCAATTTTTCTTTCGAACAGAGTTCGTTGTAGCAAAGTTTTACTGTATTTTGAAGTTTTTGTGATTTTTTTTTGTAATTTTTCTTTGCACTCATTCTATTTGTACCTTTGATAGGGCTGAACACAGGCAATCAAAATTCCAAGCTGTTTACGAGTTATAGCCGTGAGAAATAACACGTTTTCATATTAAAAAAAAGGCTTTCAAAGTCAAGTCCCAGTCAAAGTAAGAGTGATGCTATAAAAGTTATATGCGAACTATGCCAGAAAATCTTAAACGGAGCTTTTACAAACCGTAGTCAAATTAGAGTCCACATTTTATGTGTTGCATTATATTATTAAAAAACCGAGTTATAGACGTGAGAAATAAAACGTTTTCATACTTAAAAGAACCGTTTTGAAAGTCAAGTCTCAATTAGAGTCCACATTTTATGTGTTGCGCTGTATTTTAAAAGAAAGCAAACAATTTATGGTTTTCTAATGCGTTTTTACAAAATATTTTTAATAAAATATAGTAGACATTTCCATACCTGATTGGTTGTCCATTCACGGCAAATAAGATTATCCCGGTTCAGACACTCCAATTTAACTGGACCAATTTCTTTCTAATTCTCGTTTAAACTTGCCTTAACTTTCCCATCTAAAGAAACCTATTTCAACAATTTTCATATTTTCGAGATATTATACCACCACCACCAATTTTTATATTAACCCTAACAAAAAAGTTGTATTTGATAGGATTAATAGGGATTTACTAATAAATAAATATTTCATTAATTAATATATATCTATTAATGTAGAGTTGAAACAAATTAAATTAAGTTAAGAATATCATTCATAACTTATATATATAATGATTTATCTATGAATTAACTATAATTTATTAATATTAATAATATATATTATATATATTAATATAAATAATTTAAATTTATACAATATATATAAATTAATAACTCTAATAAATAATTAAATATATATGTAAGTTATCAATATTTATACATATTTAAATTTATATATATTATATACAAATTGCAATTCTATACCTTCATCTTATTCATGTATTTTATGTAAGAAGAAATTATTATTGATAGAAAGTAAAAACTGCAAATGTCTGTAGAGCAGCGGAGAAGCCTTTAATTCCAATTCTGATGATACGGAAGAGGAGCACTATTAAATCATTCGTATGGCGAAGAAAAGAACGAAAAGAAATATCAAAAAAGTTAACCTGCAACTAACTTCAGGTATAAAATTCAAAAGAGTTTTTCTTTTCTGCATGTTTGATCAACAACAAAAAAAAAAGTTGAAGCATTTGAACTGGCAGATTTCATTAACTGTGACTTGTAGACTGATACCGATGACTTATTACATAAGCATTTGCTTGTGAATTGAACAATTAAGTATATTGAATTACTCAACGTTTTAATAATTTTCTTTATTATTATTTTTATTATTACTTACATACATACTTACATACATATACTATACATATATCCTTATAGACAGACATTTTGTCGTGTTAAATTTTGTTAAATAGTTTTTAAGGTCAGTTTTCAAAAAGGTCACACGTGCCTCCAGTTGTTTAGCAAATGCATACCATTGGCTAACTCAGCCTCTTACAAGTCAGTGACATTTTAATTAAATCAATTAAAATGCGAAACAATTTTTGTTTCAGTATAAAAACTCTTGCTGGCGAACCAACATTTCGAATTTACCTGAAAATGTCTGTTCTTGAATATTTCCCTGCCGATTCTTACAGTTTAAAGTATTTCGGAATAATATGGGCGGCAGTTATTTTGCTCAAGACTATTGAAAAATATTTTCAGTGTCGTGAAATAGCAACGAAAATAAAAACATTTTACGGCTGGCCCTTGGTGGATACGGTTTTACAGGTGCTGCCCATGAACAGTGAGTTTTTGCGTGTTTTAATTGTTCATCTTATTTGAAAACGGTGTTTCTTTCATTTCATTGCCGCAGAGTTCCTGTACAAACTGGGCCATTATTTTCAACAGTCTTTGACATTTTTGACTTGGCTGGGCACGAAACCTCTCTCGAGGTGATTAAACACATTTTGAATTCGGCAGAGTTTCTAAATAAAGTTAATGTCTTATATCGGTCCATGGATGCGGCGCTGTCGAGTGGTCTGATCCACCAGCAGACGTAAGTACGCAATAGATGGCGCCAAGTCCACGGATTAGAATTTTTTTTACTTAAATGTGTGTGCGATTTATCACAATCTATAGCCAATTGTTTTCAGTGTAGAATGATTAACAAAAATATGCTAATTCTTTCAGTTTTCAAGTGGAAACACAATCGCAAACTGATGAACCGCTCGTTCTCTCCGCAAATCTTACAACGTTTCATACCGATATTTTTAAGCAACGCCGACAAATTTTCCAACATTTCGATTCCCTGGAGGATGGCACCGAGCACCCGATTTTCGCATTTTGCAAAACACCATTATGGAGCTGGCATTGGGTACTTAAAGCTTTATTAGTTTATTAAAATATAGCCACAGTTTTAATATTTGCAGAAACAATTATGGGCCTGGAGGTGAGAGCGGACCAACCGTAATTATTTTAAGTTCTTAATTTTCAGACACAAAAAAAATCTTTAACCAATTTAATCAATTTCTATTTTTCATTAAAAAAAATTGCCTTTATGAAAAAAACTTATCCTTTATGTACGATATGAGAAAAGTAGTTTCCAAAACAAGGTTTCTTTTGAAAAATGAGCTTTGATAAAAAGTACCTTTAAAAAATTTATCTTTTAAAAAAGTAACATTTAATAAAAGAAGTTTTCACACAAAAAAAAAATATGTTGTTACAAAATTACATTTAAAAACCAGTTATTTAAGAAAAAGTTGCTGGAGCCGCTTAAGAAGAATAACATTTAAAAAAAGAGTTTTTAAAAAGGTACTTTTTTAAAAAAAAAAGTACCTTGTAAATAATACCTTTTAAAAAATGTACTTTTTAAAAAACAACTTTTAAAAAAAGGACCTTGTCAAAACTAACTAAAATATAAAAGTACCTTCTAAACAAATAGCATTTGTTAAAAAAGTACCTTTTAAACTTTTAAAAAAAGGACATTTTAAAAAATTAAGTTTTCTACCTCCTAAAAAATTACCTGCTAATAAGTACCTTCTAAACAAATAGTACTTTTTAAAAGAAGTACCTTTAAAAAAAGTATCTTTTAAAAATAGCTTTTAAAATGAAGTACATTTTAATTACATTCTAATTCTATTTTTCAAAAAGTAGCTTTTAAAAAATTTTCTACCTTCTAAGCAAATAGTACTTTTTAGTACTCTTTTTAAAAAATAGCTTTTAAATGAAGTACTTTTAAAAGAAGTACATTTTAATAAACAAATTTTTCAAAAATTACCTTCTTAAAAAATATTGTACCATCTTAACAAATAGTACTTTTTAAAAAAAGTACCTTTTAAAAAATAGCTTTTAAAAGAAGTACATTTTAAAAAACAGCTGTTAAAAACAGTGCATTTTAAAAAACTAACTTTTCAAAAAGTACCTTTTAAAAAATGTACCTTTTAAGCAAATAGGTTTTAAAAAAGGACTTTTTAAAAAGAGTATCTTTTAAAAAGAATTGTGTATAAAAAATTATCTTTTAAAACAAGTGCCTTTAAAAGAAAGGAGCTTTTAAAAAAATACTTTACGAAACTAGTGTCTTTTAAAAATAGTACCTTTTAAAAATATATCTTTTCAAAAAGTATTTATTAAAAAAGTAAGCTTTTAAAAATTTCCTTTCAAAAATGTACCTTTAACATTCCTTCAAAAAAGTTCTTTTAAAAAAGTCTTTTTCAAAACCGTTTTGAAAAAGGTAAACTTAAAAAAGTACTTTTTATTTTTAAAACTTAAACTTTAAAAAAATTAACTATTAAAAAATATTATTTCAAACCACATCTTTTTAGGAAAAGTCTATTTCAGAGTAACTTTCTTTAATTTCAGTTAATTTCACAAAAAACCGTAGAATCCTCGATTAAAGTAGGCGCCGAATTCTTTTTGAATCCTGCTTTGATATACCAAAAACAAGGTCTGTTTCACCCAGAAGACACAATTATCGAAACGTACACGATGATAAGTGGAATAAGTACAGATTTGTTATTAATGAATGAATGAATGAATGAATGAATGAATGAATGAATGAATAATGCGTCTGTGGATGTGGGGTCTGGCGCTGTTATATAATTAAACCATTTTAGACTTATACACTAACATGAATGCAGGTGGCAACATTGTACGGCTGGTCATGCCAAATATATATTCTAATATTAACTATATATATTGTAATTTTAACTATATATATGGTTATTTTTAAATATAGTTCAATTAGTGATGAAAGTAACTATTCGGTATATACTCATATTACAAAGCACTGCGTCCTGTATGGGGCACCGTAGACTTTCTTACCTTGTTTGCGATGCACGCATCACCAGCAACTGTCGGATAACATAATTGAATGAATGAATAATAGTCGAGGGAAGTGGTGGTGGGTGGATGTCCTCGCACTGTTATCAGTTTTCGCTCGAAAACTAGACAAATTTACAATTTTTTGTTTTTAGGATAGAGAAAACTTTCCATCCTTGGCTTGATTACTTTTCTGAATTATTTCAATGAATTTAATTTCCTTTGTTGAACAAATTACTTATGAATTACTTACAATAACTTATATGTGGCTATAAGTGCAAGTGCTGCATTAAAGTTGAACAACTTTTCACACACATTAAGCTTAAATTTTTATAAAATCTATATAATCTTCTCAAGACGTTCGCACTAACGTGTCTAGAATGCCTAAGAAAGTCCCATGTAAAACATAGTAAATGTTATAACTACAAATAACTATGAAATGATATATGAAAAACCGAAATCATGTCTTTATTTCTTGCCAAGTAAAAAGCCACGATTTAAAGAAGTGTCTTAAAAATCGTCTTGTAAATTCTTCGCTAATGTGTTTCAAACGTTAATTTTTATTTCTGTGGCGTTTATCGCTTTTAAGCGATGTGTTACTTCGACTTTACTTTAACTTTCTTGAACGTTAATAAAATTAATAAAAAAAAAATGTTGAATAAAGAAAATTCTTGGCCCAAATCAAAGTATAAGATTTAGAAGATAAATATAGAACAGTTTTGTGTAGAAAAGTTACTTTGGAATTAAATATCTTTTTGAATTTTCATGTTTTTCTTAAAATTTTGAATTAAACATCTTTTTGATTTACTTTTTTTCTTAATTTAATTTTTGTTAGTTTGTATGGCACTCTCGATGATATCTGACTTCTCAGTCGACTGATTTTAAAACGACTTTATAGTTTTAGTGTGAGAGAGAAACAGTCTATTGCGGCCGAATTGTAAATCGTCAAATTTGGTGACCAGTTCACGAGACATAATATCTTTCGCGACATTTAATTATTTTTGTTTGAAAGAGGTCTAAAAAAAATTTGGTTTTTTCTCAATTACAAACGCTTAATACTCTATCTATACTATCTGGCAACAATCTCTTTGTGCTGCGATATAATGGAAGTGGCAACTTCTTCACGTACAATTTCGATGACAACTGACAGCTGAATTTATTTGCATATATGTATGTATGCGAAAATGGGAAGCAATAAAGCAATGGGAATAAGTATCGAAAAAAAAAAAACACCGTCATATTATATAAATACGTGGAATAGGCAACATTGGCTGCAGGTAAATTTTTTCTCCGATCAATATTTTGCGCCATTTTGAATACAATAAAACTATAGAGGACATAAAACTTAATAAACTAAGGCACCACAATGGGCCCGGTACTGGCAGATGGTGAAAAGCTAAAAGATGACATGGCCGACAATTTTAACGGGTGAACAATTTTCTAATAAACTCGTCTTAAGCCTGAAATAATTTAATTTTCAGGTTATTGGGGAAACTGGTGACGGGTATACAGTTGTCATTTATATAACTTTCGCTTTTAATACGAACGGCCCGTTATTATAAAATAATTGAAAATCTTAAGGCCTACATGGAAAATGTAAATACTCTTGTACTATTGTTGAAAATTGGCAATAGTTCTAAACTGGCTGACATTTTGACTACAAAAAAAAAAAAAAAAAATACTCCTCACAGCAAATAATATGATTTGTTGTAAGAGGAGCGACAAAACAAAATAATTATAAATAAAATATTATCAGTCGTTATCGAAAGTTGGCAGTACTGTTAACGGCAACGCCATTAGAGTGCTGTAAAAAAATATAGTTTCGTTTATATGTATGTATGTATGTAACAGCCTCAAAATGCATTTATACCAACGCTGGACTGAGAACGAAGACAATAGAATCAAGCATAAAGAGAACGAAAAAAAAACAGAAATAGAAAGTGAGTACAGAACAGCTTTTGTTATTGTTGGAATAAACATTACTTAACATTGCGGAGCTGGTAGACCCATGGGAAGCTTACCGAGTAGATTAGCGGCCGCGAAACACTCATATGTCCCCCCAGCTTCAAGTCTACAATTTAGTCTTTTCTTATCAGCGACATTTGTACATCTACTCTTATATTAAAAAAGCGCCTTCTTTGAACTGAAATCTCCACTAGCTGATTAATTGTTGAGATTCAAAAATATATCCGTTTGTTTATGTAGTTTTTTCTTTCCTTTAATTTACATTGAATACTAATAATATACATAAAAGATATATGATTTACAAAAATGTTTAATTGTTGTGTTGTCCGATAAAAGTGCCGCAATTGGGACAGTAATGATTGGCACTTTGGCACGAGTCCATGCAATAGGGAATACAAACACAGGGCCAGCAGCTGCAAAATAAAAAGAAGAGACAAAATTTTAAATAAATTATGGCAAAGTTCTTGTTAAGCACGAGTATTAATCGATGTCGATTATGGAACCGACAAATAAAAATTATGCCCAAAATCTTAATCAATAGCGATGCCTATTTCGATGGCACACTGCTGAGATACTGTTTATTTGCATACCGGTACATAGTGATAGATTTACGGCGACCAGCCGCCCAGTATTTACCACAGAACAACTCTGTATTTTGTATACAGAGATAGAAATTAAGCAACATATGATATCAATTGAAGACTATATTAATTGAAAAGTTGTTTTAATTAAATAACTATGTTTGAATTACAACGATTAAAGGTTTGATTAAATCTTTGCAGTTTTTAATTCAACTAATTACATGATTCCTCTTCCCCAAAAACTTGAATTCTTGATTGTCAATTTTGCTTAGAAGTCAATGATTTTAATAGGCGGCGTTCTAAAGGTTGAAAGAACTGCAACGACAAAGAATAATAGCGATTCTCACGCTTCGTATTAAAGTACTATTGTGGAGCTGGTATATATTATAGATTTGGTAAATCTTCATAAATTTAAAACTTGAAAACAGCAAAATTTATACATATATAATTTACTAAATCAACAAACTGTACAATACCAAAAACAGTAGTAGATTTATTGTGGTAAACGTAGTAACTGCATCTATTTACAAGTATGAAACAGCTGGCAGGCACATTGTTTTTTTTTGTTGCTGTTAATGTAAAGTAAAATGTATGTAAATATTTCTTACAGTTAAAAAAGGGAAAACATCAAGAAAATGGAATCAACTAAACATGTAATTAAAAGAAAACGTGAAAAAAGTTGCATGCAAAAGACGGGCTGATGAGAAAGTGAAAAGATTGATCGAATTGGTTAATAATTTTTTTTCTTTGCGGTTTCTTTAGGCAGTTTTTCATGATTTTATTTCTTTTCACGAAACACCAACTGAAAAATTCGTTTGTTTATTTGCGGCGGTGAAAATATTTAAGCAAATGTCAGCTGTTTCGGTTACCGAAGAAAAAGTCGCTCACACTTAGAAGCTTAAAATAGTATTTAAAAGTATGTTTTTGAGAACCGCTAACATATTTCTGAGCGGTTTCAATTCACAGTTCAAGTAAACACAAAATAACGTTTTGCTTTGCTTTAAACAAGCCCGCGGGCCTTCAACGACGACCAACGAATATCGAATAAAACTGACGTTCTGAAAACCTACACATTACTGGGACACTCTAAGCAATGGTGTCCTTGAGAGAGAGAGAGAGAGAGGGGGAGTTCATATCTTTAAAGAAGTGCGTCCGTACTCCTCCTCCTCTTCACCATCCAACCATCGCCAATATTGATACAAGTTTTCGCTTTAATGTTACTGCATTCTATGATTAGAAATCTTTATCTGAACTGGAATGTGTATCTTATCTGAATGTACGAGTAGTAGGAAATATTTGTGTGTGAGATATTCCATTAAAATTTCTTAACCTCAAAACAATTTTGATCGCTTTGTTTGCATAAAAAAATTTTTGTTACAACAATCTTTAGCACACCGACCCTTGACCCATTTAACTACTTACATGAACAGACATAAAACTAAGGCCCAGCAATGCGTTCTACTGTTGGCCGTGTGCTGGACAGAAGTTAAAACCTCTGCGTGACATGAGGGGCAAATTACGCGAGTAGATTCACTGCCGACGGCCACAGTGGGACTTGTAGTCTGTATTAGGACGGTAGAAGATTGCTGGGGTGGCATTGACGGCTGCGGCTGTGGTTGCGGTTTATGTTGTGTTTGTTGCGGAAGTGGTGGATATAAGTGAGCTTCACTTTGTGCGGGCTGATAGACTTGAGCCGGCGTATAGGCTGGCGGTTGCGATTTATCCATTTCCAAAGCAGACGTGTGTTTTATCTCTAAAAGCACTAATTTTGTTTGTACTCTTTTTTTTTTTTTGTTATTCTAGTTGCTTAAATTTTCTGTTCTGTGCTTGTTGAGTAATACAGTGAAACTGGTTACTTCTAGACCAGATATAATAAATAAATATGTACATAAAGAAAAAAAAACGCAGCAGATGAGCGTGTGTTTGTTGGTTGGTGTGAATTTGAATGAAACACTGGCTGTTATCAGAGTAATTCTTCGTAAAAATAAATGAGTTTGTTGAGTTGATCGGTTATCGCGAACACTCTATACAAATTTTGTGAGTTTCATTTACAGACACGTTAAACACTTAATCGGGAAACTGTTGACTCATACGAGTGCTACGCTTATCTGTTTATCTGATTTAAGAATAAGAAACATGGCCAATTCTGAGTCATGGCAAGTGCAGCAGATTGTTATAAAAAAACATTGTTAAATGTTGAAAAATTAGAAAAACGCGATGCATTCCAGCTGTCTATGATTCGGAACTTCCTGGGTGCCAATCACTTAATTTTATATATTTAATTCTTCTGAAGTCTACCGGAAAATACACCACAACAAATCTACGTTTATTTTTGAATTTTATAGCAGGAAAATGAAAAACAAACTTCTTTATTTAAATTCTATTTATTTGAATTTCAGGGAAGGTTTTGTATCCGGTGTGTGTAAAATAAACGAAGTTCCATGAAAAATGACTGAACTATTTTGCCTTGGAAGAGCAAAGTACCAAATTCGGGGCTAGATTTTATTTAAAAAGTTTAGACCTGCATTTTACGAATCAGCTAATAAGTTATTCTTAAACGAAAATAATTAAGTGTCCACATTAAATATGGAAAATATTCACATAATATTTTGTATGAAAAACATGCATCAAAAAATATAATTTTCTAAACGATTGAAACACCCATCCCTGGCAAAGGGAATATTGCAGATATTTGGAAGCAAAAAACCTTTTCGCCCAACTGAAGGCAGCTGCCTTGGCAAATCGTAAAATCAATCCACGAATGCTGGAGAGCATAAGGAACGAGTACTACCGATCACTAAAGGCCTATCTAAATATACGACGCGATATCAATATTCCAATTGACTGCGACTGCGACTGCGATGGGCATTTCTAATGAGTTTTTAGCCCATTGGCTGTCTAATTCTGTGCTTCACCCAAAAATTCTGATGCATATCGTCGACATTCTGATCGGTAAACGTGTGAACGGCCGAAACGATTTGTCGTTTTATGAGACATCAAATTGCCACTACTCTACCGACGATTTTCCTCATTAATTTCCCCAACCGCGAATATTTTAAAGGCCCAAAAAAACTTCAATTTGCTATTGTTCCCATTAATACAATAGTTTCCGACATGTCACAATTAACGTGCGACATTATGGTGTAGCTCCCAAAAATATTGATTTGTAACGCCGAAATAGTTTTGAAATATTTTTTAACTGGGCATTTCGGATTGTATTCTGCGACGTATTTTCGTTTCGAGACTTATGGTACATTTTTGGCATTTCAAGAAATTTGTATAGAAAAACAAAATCAGCAATAATTTATAAAACACTGGACATTTGTGTAGACATATTTATATGCAGGTTATTGCATAATTTTCACGGCAAAAAGTTTCTGAGACTTGTGGGACAATTTACTTATATAACTTATTAAATAATATTAAAAGTTTGTCAACTGACAACAGTAAATATTTTCTTTTACTAACTAAATTTTACAATCGGTAGGGTCATGTCATAGGGGGTGTTTTCTTAAAGAGGTATAAAACTGGCGACCATTTTGCCAGCTGTCAAGTGATTTATGTTTGGTTTGGTTTGGCATTTCAACATGATTAGATTGGCGCCAGAACAACGCTTCCAAATTGTGTAAATTTATTGTGAAAATCATGGTTCGGTTCGAAATACGCAACGCGCACTACGCCCTGGCGGCCATACGCCAGAAGATTAACTTTCGAATAACGTAAATTTCAGGTGAATTTGTAAAATTGATTGACTGTTTTACTCCGTTTCCAAGCTGCGTACCTCCACAAAAAACACCCTTTGTAATCAATTCTATTGGCCAGCTGAAAGAGTATTTCTTTTTTCGGAAAGACCTACACAGTTGGAATTTCAAAATATCATATATGAGATATGGCGGTAATTTCTTAATTTGGTTTTCAAATTGACGGCCGTTTCTCTTTGCAGTGAATAGGATGGTTCAGGAGATATTCAGAGTTATTTTAAGACACGTCTAAATTTGTTACATCTATGAAGGGTATTTGGAATTCGTTTTGAACGGAAACAATTTCCCATTGGTCTCCCTCTCGCGCCAGCTTGCCGATACATTTATGTATAAATGTCAGTGGCTGTATGTGTGTGGAAATGCTTTATTTTTAATCGTATTTTGTTTTCGATTGTACTTAATGAGTCACTTTTCCATCTTTTGGCACAACGAAACGAAATCACTTGAGTACGAGTGCATTCGCTGAACCTGCTTTTTCTCAGTTACACATGTGACCACGTACATACATACATACATACATACATACATACATACACACATACTTACATAAACAGACATAAGATCAAAGCAAACGTGTGTGTTCGGCAATCGGCTTCATGTTTAACAGAAGTTAGAATTTCGGCACGACAAGAGGGACACACGGTGCGTGTGGGCGCATTCGCTAGAGCCACGCTTGGTGTGGTGGTGGTTTGAATAATTACAGTAGAATGTTGAGGTGGTGGCGGCGGGTACATTGTATGCCCCGGCTGATAAACTTGAGCTGGTGTATAAGGCGGCGGTCGGGAGTTGTCCATATCCTTTAGTTTGACTCTTTTTCAATTCGTAAACACGCGTCAACTTCCACGTCTTGTCGTTGTGAGTAATATCTTGATACTGAATATTTCAATTGGGTTTTTTTAATGACAAAAAGAAATAATAACAAAATAAAATGTGTTTGAAACACATACATATGTATGTATGTATGTATGTATGTATGTATGTATGTACATAAGTATTTTACTTGAGAGAGTGAAAGTTTGTGTAAACAGAGATTCTAGTTGTTATCAATTGTGAACCAGTTACGCGATACTGAGTGCATTTGGCGCATGTCACGCTACAATCAAGAATTGAAATTATTTTGTTATATTTGCGGCTTGTCACATTGTGACAGAACGTTTAAAGGACTCAAAAAGCAAATCAAAATTATACAACATTTTCATAGCATAAAAAAGCGAATAACAAATCTATGGAAGGCCTGATATAAGAGAGAGAATCTATTTCTGCTTATTGGTCCCCAGCACGCCAGAAAAAGGCGCCTTAGGACAAAACAAGGCAATAAGATGCTTATCCACCTAAATAAATACATACATATTTATGTATTAAGACTGATATTGAACTTATCACTCCAAATCAATTGTGGGTTCATCGATACCGTGAGTGGGGAACAGAGATGAAAAAGTGACTTCTGAAAAAAGTTAGCACGTTTTGTGTTGAATTTGCGCAACAAAAACTATATTGACCAGGAGACTTAATAAAGTACAAATGATTTTGTTGTTGTCGTTGTTGTTGTTGTTGTTGTTGTTATCAAGCACTATGTTAATGGAACGAAATTTTTGGTACCTCGATGAATGCTTTTTTTTCGTCCTGAAAACGGCCGACGGAAATATTAATTATAAATCCATTGCGGGGCCAGAATTTTTAATGTGTTTCTGTTCGGTTGAATTTGCAGCTGTATGACTCTTATCTGTAATTACGTTTGCGTTGCATGCACGTGCACGTTCAAACAAGCAGTTACCAAATTTATACAATAATAAATTTCCTTATGATTTTTAAATTTTCCATTTTTTGTTTGTTTGTGGTCTAGTAAATCTTGGTAATTGAATTCATTCGGAAGATTTCTTAGCAGAGCACGGCAATATTTCTAGTTAATATGTATGTATGTATGTATGTATGTATATTAAAAGAGAACCCCGTCATCTGGGCATGCGATCTCTTTGGCGCCTAATAAATAATCTTAGATGTTGTGTTGGTGTATTTTTACTCAAGTTTTAGTTAAAGCAGCTGAAAATATTTCAGTTTGCAGCTCTGCTGGAATCAATGAGAAAAAAGTCCAGCATTTGTTGTTTTTGCTTTTCAGTTTCCTTCTACTTACGCTGTTAAACAAAGGACCAGCGCATATAAGTGTGTGATCTTGCGGGGCTTATAAGTGACAGAAGTCAAAATGTTGGCCTGACAAGAGGAGCATCTCACATGTGTTGGCCCATTTCCAAGCACCACCGTTTGTTTGACGTCCAGCCCACAAACGATTATGGGCGCCGGTTCTAGTGAAGTTGCTCGTGCCGTTGGCTGAAAAGCCATTTGTGGGTACGGCGGCTGTCCGGGCTGATAAACTTCAGCCAGAGTGGTGTACGGTAGCGGGTGCGCGTAATTCATATTCTGTATAACTCTTTGCCGCTAATAAATCTTTGTTTAACCAGTTGCGTTTTGAAACTAATTAATTACTTTTGTTTCAACTAATAAATAAAAAATAAATAATCACATATTTAGATACTTATTTCAGTACCGTGACTTTTGCGGTTTTAAAAACGGAGGAGTGAAAATTAAATAGTTTTGTTTCTAGCTACATACATACATATATATGTACACATACATTCATATATAAATCATATATTTATAGCGCAGGTGCGTTCTTTTAAACGGGGCAAGAAGATAATGTGCCCCTACCCAGGGGGGGGGGGGCGTGATGGCTCTCTGTCACTGAGGTGTGAACTTTTGGCCACCCTGAAATATTTACAGTCTTTCAGGACTTAAATTCATCACAAAAGAATCTTTGGCGAATCATAAATGATGATCGTGGTGTGGAAAAATCGTAACTTACAGATGAATCAATTGCGATGCATTGGACTGACTCATTTCGGAGTTATTTTCCATAGATAGCATTTGCAAATCGTAAGTTATTTCAGTTTTGATTCGAGAAATACTTCATGACATTTTTTAATCCCTGTTCTATTTGGTTCTGAGCACTTTCGCAACAACTTCGTTGCGAGTGTTTCCTGTTTGTCTGTGACTTTTCCTAGAATCCTATTAATTTTTTATCTTTTGCCAAACATTTTTTCGCAAAATTTCATATACAAAGGAAAAAAACCATAAAAAAGAAACTATTAAGTTTAATTTTTTGTATTTTTACAATTCTCTTATCATACAATATAATATATAATTAGTTTTATCATAACAGTTTAAGTCCAGATAAGACGAAAATAAATTTTTGGCAAATATTTCAGTGAAAAACTGTTTTAAATAATAAATGTTATTAAGCCAAAATTACAACAAAACTTCAGCGATAATACGGAAAAGAGTTTTGCCTAAAAAAACATGCAATATTTTCTCGAATTAAACAAATAAAATGCATTTTTTGCAATTTTAAAATTCGACTTAAGCCGTTGTGATTAAATGCCGCAGAAATTATTACCCAATTGTTGGCGGGCTAATCATCACGCACACACACACACGCACCTGCAAATTATTTCCTATATAAAAAGTACATGAAGAGACAGTGAGGCCTCGATTATCTGTCATGCGAGTAACCGCAAGAACATACAAACTTATGTCATTACCCCGATTTCAGTTGTTCGTCATTTTTGTATCGTTTAATGAGTGCATTTTTTAGATGCAATTTGAATATGTGGCCAGAGGTTGAGTCAGAAGTGAAATAAAAATATATTAAAAAAACTCTTTTCCTCCTCTTGCTTCATTATCCGAGAAAATCTATTATCCGTCCATTACAGATAATCGAGATCTTACTGTGTGTCTATATAAGTATCTTAGAATGGAATTTTTTTCTTGTGTCGAGTTCGAACCCCAACTGACGTGTGGTTTTGTTTTCATTTCTCGCTTTTTATAAAATATATTAATCTATTTAAAGTATCAAAAACAAATTTAATTTGGCAACGCGGCGAACATTATTAAGTGACGCCTGTTGAGCCATTTTTGGTACATCTTTGGGTTGCAGATGGTGCGAAAAATCTTTTTTTTTTTTTATTTGAAATGAAAAACAAAAATATTCCGACAGAATATAAGAAGCTTACAAGCCACACGCTGCCCTCACAGCACTCTTCTTACTTTGACGCTTGCGATTTGATTAAACGCTTTTCTTTCTCTATAAGGCTGGTACTCACCAATTGAAATTTCCTGGCTGTATTTTGTCGCACTTACCCAAACAAACACAATAATGCCGCGATTATGTGCGTCTTCTTGCTGGAAGTATAGTTCAACGTGGTCACAGTTTCGACATGACAAGAGGGACATTGCATGCGTCGGGGCATCCTTCCGAGCTGTTCGTTTTGACTTGCTGCCTGCACAACGATCATGGGGCCTTGTTGGGGCCCATTTTGGGCTGGCTGATAAACTGCAGCTGGCGTGGCAAAATATGGTGGCTGCTGTGCGTTTTCCATAGCTGAACGATCTCGATTAAAATCTTTTTATTTAGAACTCGGCTGATTGGCAGGTGCTTTAAAACTGACCATATTGATTCGTAATACGATACTAATGACTCGGCGGCCTGTTAGTTGTTTGAGTGCAAATACATATAAAAAGAAAATCGCCTCATGATGGTGTCGGTTTGTGGGGGCGTTGGCAGTAGCAAATCAATTCTAATCACACATTTCTCTGCGATTTGTCAAACAAAATGTGTTTAATACCGGGAACGCAACTGCGACGAAGGACGAACTTTTTGGTCGCGAATATTCGCCGTCAAAAATAAAACACATTAATGTATATAAAAGTGCTGACAATCGTGGCGTAGCACGAAATTCGAAATAAATTTATTTTCAGTAGTTTTCGCCAACGACCGAAACGGAATCAGGTAACCGACCAGATTCTATTTTGTGGAATGATGCCGCCTGTTTGTGCTTATTACGGTTCTCGAATGCGACAGGAGTTTCTGAAAGATTAAAGCAAACTTGAGTATTTTTCCTTTAGTCTAGTACATTGTTTCGAGAATCGTAATGCTATAGTATTCCATGTACTAAGAAATATAGAAGGAAATAATTTGTTCAAAAATCCATCTTTCGAACGTGATTTTTGCCTACTTTTATGGTGATATGGTTCCCTTATTATTAATATGGTCGCTTCGTGCATATTTTCTCATATGGTCACACCCCAAAAGTTTTACCCACAACCTAAAAAGCTTACCATACAAATTACGATGTTCATTATTTTCACCAAATTTAAAATTTAGTTTTATTCAATTTTTAAATTTTGTTTTGGCTCAAACTGTCGTTGTTGTGCTGCACACAACGAATTTGTCGCAAACGGCAAAATTCGTCGCTCGTCGCAGTTGTGTTCCCAGCATAAGTGTAACAAGAAAATACTTTCTAATTTTTGCGTATTAGGATCCCCGCTCAATGTCTACTTATCACATCAAGGATAAAAAAATGCAAACAGATGTGTCTCGGTATCGGCTGTGGGCTTGACGGATGTGAAAACTTCGGCACGGCAAGTGGGACGTTGTGTTTGCGGGGATTGATTAGGAAAGCTTTGTATGATAACAGCGGCTCACATAAGAAGCGTACAGACTTGCTGGTACTTTCCATTCGTTTCACTCTCTTATTCGTAATCGGCACAAAGCACGAGTGTGTGATAGATACAAGCAACAAGAATTATTCGGTGTGAACAACAAAACAATTGCAATGCGAAATGTGCATCTTTCTCATCCATTAGAATCGTACAGTGTAAATTGCGACTCATGGCAGAATTTGGTTGCTTACTGGGAATTCTAACTGGCGCAGAATAATACAGCTTTCGCCAAATAAAATAGTGTTATTTATTTTGGCTTGGCAGCACTTTTGCTTTTAAACGTGCCAGCAACTGTACTCGTATCTGCTGCAAAGCTGTTTCTAATATTAAGTCCACCAATCTAATTCCAAAACCGTTAAAAAGCTTTAGCTTTATATTTTATTTGAACACTAAATTTTCCACACACAATGAAAGCGGTCGGCGATCGAAACACTTTAAAACACAAACACGTCTCATTCGTTGCCATATTATGAATCTGTTGGTCTGTTTAATTGTTTTTGTGTCAATCATGGCATTTTGGTATTAAATTGCTCGTTACTCAGTTGAATCGTTGTGTCAATAATGTCACGTTCGAAATGTCACATATCGACACTCAGGTGGTGGCTGTAAGAAAACACACATAACCACAAGATTTTCCTATCAGCCCATATAAACAGTTTAAAGCAACATTGTAGCATAAAATTTAAAAATTAATTTCGTTGTAAATAGCTGGGTCACACGACGTAACGCGACATAATCGCCAGCGCAGTTTTAGTTGTTACAATTTTATAACACGAGTATTTGGAAATGGCGACAAAAATATGATTAAATTTTATAACTTGTTCTTAAATTTTGTTTAGAAACACTATTTATAATTCTCATCAGGTCTGTTTTTCTTTATGCAGTACCCTGATATTGACAGTTGTTTTTGTTTTTGATACCTCAAACGCTGTGCCAAAACAAAAGTGTAGACATTTTGTATGAACTGGAAATGTTGGCATTTGATGTTTTCGCACTTCATGAGGCCAAACAAATAGCGATTGAGTTAAAAAAATTCGAAAAACAGCTTCTGTGAAGCTGCCGGAAAGGTGAAGTTGATTAGTTATGCCCAAAGGCATTCCCTCAATATAAAAAGTGGTCAAATTCTCAACCATAGTGCACAATGCTAATTGTGAGTCCCAGCTTAACCTCAAGTTTTTTGCCCCACTTAATTTGACATTTCTTTGTTGCAGTGTTTGACAAATTCAATACTGGACAGGATCAAATCAAAATGCATGAAATTTTTTATTTCACGTTCTGGCGAAGTTAGTGGGCCCTCGCGATCATGTGACTGGACACCGTTGGACTTCTGTCTTTGGAGATATTTAAAAGAAAAAGTGTACATCAATAAGTCAAGAACAGTTCAGGAGCTAAAGGATGCGATAATTCAACATTGCACCTCAATTATGTGTGTCTCAGAGTCATTGAAAATATGGACCATCGGATAGAGGCCGTGGCGAGTATTTGGCCAATATTTTGCCATTTTTTAATGTTAAACATTTAAATTTTCAGCCGATGTGATGACTTATGTATGTACCCTCATCCAAGTCCGACTACTATTTATTTGTTATGCCCTCATGTTGTACATACATATGTAAATATTTGCCTTTGGCTAAGATTTTGATTATGTTTTATATTATATGTGCAGTCCAATCAAGAGATAAGAATGGCCTTAATGGGTCAATTGCTGTTAGGTGCGCTAAACCCTCAATTGTAGGCATTTGAACGAACCCCTTCTGCCAGAAGGCAACTGCCATACCTTTTGCTTCACACATCCTTCTGTCATAATAAAAAAATATTAAGAAAATGTTCTGAAAACTTTTTGTTTTATTTCATAAAACCTTTCTAAACATGTCGGCTGCTTGCGTTTTGTAAAAACATTCCACTAGTTGTTAAGAAAACTTGTCCGGTTAACTGATTTCTTTCCATAGAAAGACGCGGGGATACGACACAAAAGTTCTTGTGCTTCCTTTGTACACCGACCAACTTTATCATACTGTGTTTTGGAAAGCGTTCGATGTGGCAGCCAAATTTATTGAAAGCAAACACATGACTGGACAATCTTGCGCCCCCGGAATCCCTCGTAAGATGAGTTCTGGACGCAGAATGGTATCTGTGATGCATAAACAACAACCACGCAAGTCATCAGTGCACTTTACTTAATAAAGTTAAGTGGTTGTCGGTGCTGTTTAAAACATTCTATTGGCCACAAAGTGGGCTACCGGCAACGTTCCTAAACGAAATGTTTTTGCTTAATTTTTTTGATTATTATTTTATGATAATTATTTAAACAATAAATTGTATTCCAGGAACACAATTTCTTTAGTGTTTTTTAGTTTGAGAATTAAAGTTTTTGAAATTTTAGTAGCAAACAAATTTTCGACAAGAGGTTAAAAAAAAAAAACTGTCGTATAGAAAATTAGTCAAAAAAAAACCAGTAAATAAAACATTTTATTTGTGTATTTTATATGTGTCATCGTATAGACAGCTGGAAAACACACAACAAATTTTACTTAATCGTTTGAAAAATGAGAACTGTTTTCGTGTTTTAACTTCAAATCAATAATATTTTTTGTCATTTTCTAAATTATCTCAAAATTTTAATTTTAAAGAAAACAGAACAGAAAGAACAAAAAACAGATCTCTTTCTGCTTCTCTTAAGCAAGAAATCGCCGCCAAATTTTTAATGTAAATCGTTTCGACTCTCTCTGTTGACTGTTGAAACAAATTTTAGTTTTATTGTCAAGCGCCAAGTGATCAAATACACGCAACGTGACAATTGGAAATGCCGCAACCTGCAGAAATGACGGAGGTGAATTTGGACTCACCTAATTCTGAGCCCGCCGACAAGCACCAGCAACCTGCCTCTAAGAAGAGCATTTCCTTTGACAGAAACGTGGCCGAGATAAATTATGAGAGTGAAGGTGCCACTGATTTTGTGCCGCCCAGGCAGAGGTTGCGTTCTTGGTCGTCGCTTTCCGACAAAGACGATGCTCCACCGCAATTACGATATTTTTCCGTGGGTCCAAGTACCTACCAGTTGCGCTGTCCGCTGTGTAAGCAAAGGGCTGATGCTGAGACCGTACAGATGAGTGGCGCCTTGGGCCAGCTGAGTTGCCTGCTGTCGACTTTTTCTTGGTATGTAAGAAGAACAAATAAAGCGACTGCTATTCTGGAAGAGTTTCACTCTTCATACTCGCACGACTTCAAACAATTTTTTATTAAATAATTTTTCAAATAAATTCCGTAAACATGTGAATCGAAAATTTTAAAATTTCAATTGTTAAGTTCTGTAGTTTTGAATGAAAAATAACGAATTGTATTTCAATACTTTCAACAACTTTCCCTTCAATCTACACACACTAAAATATATTTATTTATTTTCAGTTGTTTCCCCATATTTTCTCTCTCGTTCGTATATCTCTGCCTGCAGAGCCGCCTTAAAAGTAAGAGAATGTTCTGCAATAAGTGTGGAGGTCACCTGGGGCTCTACAGCAGGCCCACATAGAGAAGAACGGAACAGAATTTTGATTTTATAGATTATTTTTGTTTTCTTCTTTGAAACACTATAAAAATAAATAAATGAATGAAAAGAGACAAAAAAAAAAGATTTCTCGAAGTTCATTATGAAAAAAAGGCCGAAACACACTGAAGGCGATTAACCTTTTTTTCCATAAATTTTTATGATCGATAAATATTTTTTTATGTCAAATTTGTTGAAAATTTACATTTATAATCCAAAAGTTTGCCACTGAAATTTTCAGTAACTTTTTATACAATATTTGTAAAGGAAATTTGTTACCATTTTAATGAAAGTTTTTCAAAAAAAAATAATTAATAATCGAAACATTTGTTGGAGAATATTTTCACAATCACTCATTTTATTTCAAAACATATTGAGGTTTTCTATTAGAAATTTTTATATTCGTTTAATTTTCCACTAAAAATTTTATAATCGCTCTATAGAAAATTTCTATTAGCGATTAATGTTGCATAGAAACTCTTTATAATTGAAAAAACTTCAAGTCAAGAAATTTACTATGAAAATTTTTACATTCGATAAATTTCCTATAGAAAATATTTATAATCGAAACATTTTCTAAAGAAAATTTGACAATCATCAATTTTTAAGAGAATATTTACGCAGTCGATACATCTTTTTGCTTTAGTTCTTGTGATCGAAATATTTTCGGCGGAAAATTTTCATAATCGATTCATTTTCATTAAGAAATTGTATAATCGAATAATTTCTTTTAGGAATTTTCTTAAAAACCTTTATTTCTCGACAGAAGTTTTTTATAACCGATATATTATGGGTCGACATTTTTTCTAATCGATAAAATTTCTAAAGATTATTTTTATCCAGCGGTTTTTGCCGTGGCCAAATTGTGTATGAAAAAATTTTATAATCGATAAATTTTGTTGGGATAACTTTTATAATCGACACAAATTCTGTCGAATATCAAAAAAAAAAAGTGATAAATGAATAATAATAATAAAGTTGTAGGGAAACTTTTAGTGACCGATCGGTTTCGTAAAGAAGTTTCGATAGTGTTTTATCATATTTTCAGCCTCCTCTGAAAGTTTCTGGTTTCTGATTTGCTGCCATCCGCCATTTAGGGCGCGGCTGGCCTGATGATGCTGCTCTTCAGAATAATATGACGCTTTTATGTTTCTGTTCTTTTTCACTTTAAAGTAGCGGACCCGTTGGCTGTGTTCGTCACTGATAATAAAGAGAAATAAGCAGAATTTTTTTTGTTTCATAAATATTTTTGTAGCAAATTGTGTCACAGGCAATCAGTCTTTACGCACTGGCGGCCGTTTAGTTGAATTTTTCTTTTTGCTCAGTCTCACTCAGAAGAATGTACAACGCTACGAACGTCAGCAAAGAAAAACCTAAAGTTTTAGAAAGCATTTCGCCGGTGCTGTCGAAAAATGTTGGACACTTGCAAAAGCAAGCCACAGAAATTGACTGCCCCTCCTGCCAGCAACATGGCCTGACACGGGTGGAGCGACAGGCGGTCACTGCAGTGCAACAGCTTGTTGCAGTCATCAATACTGTGTTTTGCTGGTAAATAGTTCTCCAATTGTTAAGAATGTACATGCATATATATATATATATGTTAGATTTCAGTGGATCATTATTTTTCCATTAGCACCCCACTTCGCTGGCGGGGTCGCCATGACATCAACCATTATTGCGGCAAATGTGGCTGTTTTATCGGCCGTTATATTACGCTGAGCTGGTACAAGCGTCAACTGTTTCGCATTCAGCGCTCGGATGTGGAGGAGGCAAATAGATGGCAGCGTTTTCAGAAAATCGACAAGGAACAATTGGATAAAAATAAGCAAAAACACTTGAGAGCGGCCACAAGAACAGCGGAGTAGGAGGACGCGGAATTACAGTGAGAAGCTGCGCGAGAGTTGTGTGTGTTTTGTTTTCGGTTCGTTTTAAGTTCTTTAGTGTTTCTTTCTTTTTACAATTTCTTGTTGGCTTTTATGTTTAAAATCATAAACGATCAAAATTGTTTTAAACTGAAAATGTTTGTTTTGAATGTGGATCCGTGTGTGAAATTGTCTCTATTCACTTATAATGGAGGCTATTGGCATGACATCATCAGCCAAACGAAATTTTAAAATAGTGTTTCCTATATAATGTGTGTGTATGTACATATAAACATATCGATACCTTAATGTAGAAAGGCCCGGAGTAACGTTTTCCTCACTTTCTAAGAGAGAGAGAGAAAAAAAAAACTTAATAAAAATTAAAGTTTTGTAGTCGCAAAACTTTTTTCAACTGCTTATATTTTTGTTATATTTAGTCGGATCAGCTCAATTTTATTCTTTACCAATGAAACTCGATTTGAGAAAAAACGAGTTAGGGCCTTACTCTATTAAGGTAACGATATGTATGTGTGTATATATTAAATAAACAAAATCGATTTGTCTTTTATTTAGTTCCCTTAAGCGCCATACAACAAATTTTCGTTTTGTTTGTTTTGAGACAAAAGGCTTGACAGACTCACGATGTCGAACGTTATTAACGTTCGTTTACATTTTCAGCAACGGAACGGCGAGTACAAGGAAACTAAACCATTAATGTGAGCGAGAGAGAGATGAACTCGGCAAAACAAAATCATAAATCAATAAAATAAATAAATCAGTTTTTTGACCTTCAAAATACTGGAGAACATTAAAATTCAATATCCTGGAATGGGCGAAAAATATTCAAATTAAGTTCTTTTTTACACAACGAAACAGTCAGTGGCTACGAAAAGTAAAACTTTGGCTTGTAAGCACTTCATTAATTCTTATATGTTTTATTTATGCGTAAAATTTTGAAGCTGACAAATTTCATTTGCTCCAGAAGCGAATTCAATGGACGTCCAATAGTAGGCACCTTTCTTTTTCCCCAGCTTCCACTAGTCCGAAAAATTGTGGCAAGCGGCGGTATTTTTGGGCAGATGAGTCATCAATGGGTATGATGTTTGCAGTAAAATGAGGCCAGCAGAATAAAAGTTACTCGTATCAAACATTTGCACTGGAATTGGAATTCTACGTCAGAATGTGGACTGCACCAGTTAGAAAAAGTCAATGGATACCGGAGTGGTTTTTATGACAAAGGAAATCGCATTATCGATTGTTTAAGTTGTGCCATTTTATGGATGAATAAATGCAAAACCGAATGAATTTAGCGAAGGAAGAAATTTACCATTTCGGAGGAGTGGAATGAGAGAATGTTTTTTATCACTTTAAACTCTAAACTTTTGCCAGCTTCTGGAAGGCTGGACGCTTGTTGACACCAACTTAATACTTAACCGGTATAAAAGGCGGTCTAATTCTTCGCTGGACAACTTGTGCCGATTATCTTAAAGGCAGTTGCTGCGTAGCAGGTAATGAAGGTAATGGATTTAATGTTTCTACTCAATTTATACTATCGGCCAATAAACGTCTGCGCGCAACTTATAGATTAAAAAAAAAAAACATAATTCTTCTTTGGCATCTTTTTATTCTCTCGACTTTAAAATCTACTTCAACTATTTATAGTGATACGTAATTATAGCTTCTTGGTATCTGCTATTTGCTCGTTGTTAGTACTATAAGTTTTCTAATTGTTTGTTAAAAGAAAAAACGTTATATTTAATTTAATTTCTTGTTGTTTTAGTGTTTTAGCTTTATTTCACATTCTTTTACGGCAATTACGAGCTTTATTACTTTATTGTAGGGGATCAGACGGCTAATAAATATTCCTGTTTGGCAAAATGTGAAAAACAAAAACACAGAAGTTTCCCTAAATTTTTCCATCGGATATTATTAGTTGAGTTGATTCGGATGCGACTCGCATGCACAGGATTCACCCCAACTTGCGAACTTTTTGCGCGGAGATATATTTTTTACTGACAGTTTTCTGCAGCGGCCGTTGATCACGTTTTGCTGTCTTCCGGCTGTCACACACGGATACATATTTATATATGTATTTACACACAAAAAAAAGTATAATAAAATTTTGACTTAGAAAACCATAAAAAAAGTTAAAATTAAATTTTCACATGACTTATCAACGAAAGTTTTTTGTTGTTGTGCTGAAATTGCACTTCAAACGCTCGATATTTGGCGCTAACAAGAAGCTAAGCAAAACTTATGCTTTAAGCTAATCCTTAAATTTAATTACAAAAAAGATGCTTCTGATATCGAACGAAATGAATTTGATTATGCGAGCACATATCGCCAGACGAATTTTGATACGGCGCCTCACAGTCATGTAAAAAATCGATTTAAATCAAATCAAGGCAAAAGTCCAATTCGCCTGCACGAGATTGTAGTAAGAAAAGTAGCAGACTCGCCACTTAGCAAAAGTTCTTTGGAATGGAATGAATTTTAATAAATGAATGAGTTTTAAAAAACTATAAAGAATTTGGCATTTCTTTACTTCACGGCTTTAAGGTGGATTCACATCATTTTCGTTCACTCAAACATTTTTTTGCTGAGAGTTTTCCTCACCACAATTCAGTTATTTCGAAAATCAAAGCTGGCGTATGTGAAGGAAATTCTATTACTTTTGCTTTAGGTCCATTTTACTTTTCTCTTCTAAAGTTTTTCAACTCTTTACTCGTATTTTTCAACTTAATTTAACAAACAAGTTGATCCTATTGGCATCTCGGCTCAAATTTGTCCGGACAAAATAGACGAATTTAAACCATTTCCGGCTGAGAGTTGATATTAACAAGTAACGCTTTCATGAAAAGTGCCATCAAACTATTTCGAAAGAAGGAAATACGTTCTTGACACATTTTCCTCATGTGTAGGTACGTGCGTTAATTTTCCTGGGCCTTAGTTTGCTCCATCCAATTTATAGTGGGCGACGACAAAACATAACATCCATACCAAACAGTGCCCCTCTCGTGGTGCATTGAACGCTCTTGGATCTCATGTAGACTCGTCAGTGGCATTTTCAGATGTATACATTTATTCAGAAATGGACGTCGTCTAGAGCCAGTTTCTAATTGCTTCAGGACCCATACAGCAAACACACATCACTGACAATGATCGTTTCGTACCTCCAGCTCCTCAGTCAGATGAAGTTCGTGCACAATTCGCTAACTTGCTCTAGACCCTTATTTATTGAACCAGTGGGCTCGAAATGCCATGAAGGAATGCCACAAACTGTAACGCAATGTTATGTAATAAGAGTAAAGTCTGGTCCAAAATGTTTTTGAGGATTGCAACCGTCAGTCTCAGAGCAAATTCCACCCTCTTAATATCGAAACTTGCAAACGTCTTGGAATGCTCGAGCAAACTATAAATTTGTCCATTTCATTACCTTCACCTTGAGGAAACTGAAGTATGGTCTGGATCCCCTTTGGACGTAGGTGTCTGTCATGCCATTATTTCCTCTATGCTCCCCCCTATCCTGGCAACCAGATCGGTGTAACCTGATTCTGTGATGCCAGGATGTGTTGTAACACTGCAGTCCTGTCGTATCCCGGACGTAAAAGCAAAACCCTTATGGCCTTCTAGACTAGTCCTCATATATATTGCCTGCAACATTATGGTCTCATTGCAAAGAGTTGCCTGCCGAAACGAACAAAAAAAAAAAAAATACATCCTTCATTGCAAGAACTAAGAAAAACTAAACACGAACATAATTTGAGTATCTTGTTTATTTTCCCGAAAACTTGAAAATTTCATTTCATTCCCATTAAATTCCGAATAATCGATTGTTTACAACTGGGGCCGTCGGTACGATCCCAAGTATTCACCACACTGCGAGCAAAAGTGACGTCGTAAACAGCAGCGAAATATGGAACGTTTCATTATGGTTTTGGTAGATTGTTTACAAAAGGGACACGACACATCGTGGGGCTGGGGGCCCACAGCAAAATACACAGGTCGTTGGGGGTTTTCAGTCTGCATGGTGCGAGTACTCGTCCAAAAGACTGTGAACAAATTTTTATAATTTATTTATTATATTTAATTACTATAACAATTAAACAGGAAGCGATTTAAGGCAAAAAAAAAAAACAAAACTCTCACCTCTCAGATGTCTGAAGCAACACTGAATGTCATCGAGTTCTTCTTGCGGGCTGACAATATAAATTAGTTTTTCTTTTTTTAATTCAATTGTGTAACTCAGAAAAGAGAAAGAAAGACATATTAAGAGAATTTATTTTTCAAAAATTTAAACATTTTATAAAAAATTCGTTTATTTTGCGTACACAAAATATTATTTTCTTTAAACTTCAATGTACGAGGGTGACTGCTTGTTGTGCCCCAATAAATAAATGTGTGTAAATATTAGGCTACTGACTTAGCATCCGCCTACAGACGAAATAGTAGATTTGCCGAAAATGGCGCTCTTGTTGACGAGAAAGTGTTGAGAAGAATCCGACGCAGCTGATTTCGGGAAACAAAAACAATTGATCCAGGACCCCACATTCGTTGTGTGAGCGTTCGAGTGCTGGAGAAGTGATAATAATTTGGATTAAAAAATCATATTTAGCAATGAGGTCTATTTCTGAAAGATAGAATACGACAGCAGCAAAATAGCCGAATTTTGAATTAGTGATCCAAGAGCACGTAACATATTGCAAAAAATTACTGCGTGGTGTGAATTTCGGAGACATTTCTTTGAGAACGACGGCAGCCAGACAATCGCCTACCACGCCTCGCCGACAAATATATATATGAATTGAAGATATGAATATCGACGACATGTGGACGGAACTTTGCGCTGTACATCTCAGGCCTGGCAATTAAAGATTTGTTCATTTCGAATGCAGGTGATATGAACTGGCCAACTAGAACGTGGGCTTCTTGTTGGTCTTGCTTCAGTCACGGATATATGTGAATAATGCACAACCCACCCAGATCCTCCCAAAAAAGGCCTTTCGCAACGAGTAGAAAGTTTCACACAATCTTTGTTTTATCTAAAGGTTGAAGGTGCATAAAGAAATACTCCTTGAAATTTCTAGGTTTAAGTGTCTGGTGCACGGGAGCAACCCTTGAAACACTGAAAATAGCTTTTTTTTACTGTTTACAAATACATACATTAATTTATAATTTTTTCAAAAAGTTTTTAATGCTCCTGATTAAACATTCAGGTTATTGTCTGGTTTTTAATAATTTCCAATACAGTAAATGCACATTAAAAGAAAATGAAATGAAAAGAAAATAAACACCCGCCCAATGGACATCTGTGTTTGGGGCTCTTCTTTCGCTTGTTTATTATTGCGTGCGCATTTTCAGTTTCTTTAAAGGAGGAACTCGCATGGCCCGACCGTAATAGCAACCACAGTTCTTACAATAATGATTACGATCACTCGATTTACACGGCAGACTATAATCCAGACAGAAGCAGCAACACAGCGATCTAAAAGAATATAGAGAAGAGATCGAACTTGTTTTGCAAGACCTGTGGAAAATGGAAATGTCCTTCTTACACAAATAAACAGCCCACAAACCGATTGATTTCGGCAGCCCACCATTTCAGCTCATCCAGAACTTCGCTTAGTTCTTCAATGCCACAGCTGGGACACCTGATTAGAGCTGGCTGTTCAGTTAAATTTAAATATGTGCCCACAAGGGGTGTGGCAAAATTATTATATATTTCCTGTTTTCTCTGGGCACGAAGCATTTTTTCGCCCGCCTTTTGGGCTTTCTTGTCAATAGCCACCTCAACGTTGGCCGGTTTTTGGTCCGGAAGTGTTGCCATTTTTTTGCTTCTTTCTGTTTTCTATGATCTGCTTTATGTTCTTGCTAATTTGCATTTGTTAGTGGCCAAAATTCACGTATTAACTTTTTCGCTTAACGCACATTTCCTTTTGGTGTTCGTTTCGCCTCTTCGACAGTCTTTGTCGTATTTTTCAAATATGATTTTGAGATACTTTCAGCGCAACGAGCAAATTGAAACTGAAAATTATTTCGCTATTTGCTGCATAAACAGCTGGAAGTTCTGGGCGTGAGCGAAGAGATTTCTTTTACTAAAGAGTACTGCCAGGGAAAAGTGTAAGTTTTAAGAGAATGAAAATTCATGCTGGTGTTACCAGTTGAGAGAATTTTTAGCAATATCGAGTATTTAAGTTCAAAAAGCGTTCTGCCAATTGACCGTTGCTGAAGGTTGCGGAGTTTTGGTTGCCGTACCAACCGAGGGACCCCTTCACCTCTATGCCCGGAACTGCAGAGTGCCATGACTACTTTGGATATCTGGGCACCCGCCATAATTTACGTATAATATTCTAATTAGAACACAGCGCTCAAACGAATGTGACGTCTTCACAAATTTAAAAATTCATAAAATTTTCTACATAAATTATTTTATAGTATAAAATTGGCAAAAACTTAAAAAAACAACTTCTTAAAGGCATTTATTCGAGAAAATAAGGCTGGAGGGTGAGTGCTCGAACCCACTTTCTGTTCGCTTCTACCACTCCAAGAAGTTTCTCTGTTTCTCTCCCTCATCATTTGTCAATAGGTTATTGAACTCTGCAAATAGTTTTACGCGCCGTTCAGCCACATCATTAACAAAGTTTAAGTTTTTTGCGATTTTTGTGCCACTCAAGTAGTGCTCATTTATGGACCAATCCTTTTGGGTGGATTTATTTATATTTAAATTTTTGAATGTGTGTAACGATCTTTCGCTGGCGAAATCAGCCGAACCGGTGTGGCCAGTTAAAAGTGACGAATTGCCTCTGAGCTTACGGTCGGTGGGCTCACACTCTAGTTCTTTGACAGTTGCTAACTTTTCCTCATTTGATAGTTTTTGGCAGAATAAACTTAAGCCAACCAACTCATCCGAGAGGCACCAGAGGTGTGATTTCGGTGCGTTTTCAACCATTTCATAATTGGACGTCTTTATGCTGCTTGTGGTTGTTGTTAGTTAATTTTAATCATACAACTTTTATCTTTATGCTTAAGTTGGAAGTGAGTAATTTGAACCGCAATACATTTTAATCTGCATAATCATTTAAAAGTGTTTATGGCAGCAGCCGCATCCGAAGTGTAGAAATAAGACGACTTAAATAAGTCTCGAAGCATGTGAACACACATGGGAATGGCATTGTGAGCACAGACTACAACTTTGCAGACTGGCGTTATTTATTAAGGCTGGCCCTTTTTGTACCTGTATTGTGGTGTACAAGAATTCGTTGTGCTGCCACCTGCTATAATTGCCACATTTTCATTCATTGTGGAAGCTGTGTGGCAACCCTTGCAAGAGGGGCTCGTTCAAACACCTACAATAATAGTTAGGACCACCTTCGAGTTTTTAGCGCAACTTTGAAAACGTGTTCTCTTCTTTATTTAGGCCATCCTTATCTCCTGACTTACGTACAAATCCAACATAAAACACAATCATTATCTTATCTAAAAGCAAATACTATATATAAGTAAGTTTTCGTTCTCGTTTTCGGAAGAGGGTATATAAGCCGCCACTTTGGCTGAAAACTTTAATTTGTAGTATTATTTTCGTTAGCAAAATGAAAGTTTTAATTGTCGTCGCTTCAATTTTAGTTCTGGTCGCGGCGAATGCTGTCAACTTAAACGGGCGCATTTCTGATGGTAAAAACGCGAAGGCCAGTCAGTTCCCTTACCAAGCTTTATTAGTAATCCATCACAGGGATGGTAAAAAGGTAGTGTGCGGTGGTTCTCTAATCAGCAACACGTGGGTTTTGACTGCAGCCCATTGCGTAAAAAATGCAAATTTCGTTGGTGTAGCTCTAGGGACCATATCACTCGCGTTGCCAAAGGTAAGGCATGGCGTAAAGCCTAAGGACATCATCATTCATCCTCAATATAATGCCATAACGGTGAAAAATGATATTGCCTTGATTAAAATTCCAAAAACTGAGTTCTCGAATACAATAGATGCTGTTAGACTGCCTTACATTGGCGACCCTAGACGCAATTATGAAAGAGAAACAGCTTATTTGGCCGGTTTTGGAGTTGTTAATAATGCTGGAATTAAACCTGTAATTTTGCAGCAGGCCACTTTTACTATAGCGTCGAATGATGCCTGTGAAAGATTTAGGAGCACAGTAACCAGTACCAACATTTGCGTTGAAGTCCGCAATGGTCGTGCTCCTTGTAAGGGTGATTCTGGTGGTCCACTAGTTTTGGAAAAGGGCAGAGTGCAAGTTGGAATAGCTTCTTTTGGAATGGGAAAAAACTGTCTCGACAATGGATTAGCAGTTTTTACTCGTGTTGGCGACTACTTGCACTGGATCAAAAAACATACCGGGGTTCCCTAATAAATATATTTTATAAACATTTAATTATAAAAGACTTAAAAAACAATAAAAAAAGTTAGAATTTTCACTTGATTTATCAACGAAAGTTTTTTGTTGTTGTGCTGTAATTGCACTTCAAACGCTCGATATTGGCGCTAACAAGAAGCTAAGCAAAACTTATGCTTTAAGCTAATCCTTAAATTTAATTACAAAAAAGATAAGTTTTATTATACGAACGCGTGTCGTCAGATGATTCCAAATTAAAAATTTTTTTCTGGAAAATCCTGGCTGCTCTCCTAAAGCTTTAGGTCGACTCTTGCTGTGTATTTCTTCTATAGATTTGTTTTGTCATTCCGCAAAGTGTATAAAAGAATAGCTCTCACTGCAAGCTTGTGTTCGCGATATGCTTCTAAAATGCGAGTATCGATGGCATTCAAGTTTCTGTTATCACAGCCACTAGCACGTTTTTCTGTGCCTTTCAGTTTTCTATATTTGCGAATAAGCTATAAATATAGTCCGATTTCGCTATTGCAATACACTAACACGAAATGACAATGGACCAAGACCACCAACGATATGCCTACGATTTTTATTTATCAAATTTACAAGTGAATTTAACATGATTTCATATTAAAGTCTAATAAATTTATATTAATAGATTTAATCAAATATTAACATTCGTATATTTGTTGTACAAGTTGCTTGAGAAAAATTTAAACTCTTCAGAGTTAATTTGGCATAATTGCTATTTTTCTGCGCGCAGCATTTTGACCCATGGAGCAGGCCCTGCCTTGGCGTATATCAAACTGGGGTGTAGGGAAATAGAGGCTCCTCGATTGACACGACAACCAAAACTTTAGAAAGTTCATGAATCACTTTATTATAAACAAGTTCTTGCAATACCTTCATCAAAGGTGAAAGTGCGCCGGCTATGCCTTGCAAGAGGCACACCGGTGTTGGCCGTAGCTTGAGGTACCTACCTAGGCTGAAGTGTTCCGGCCATAGTTTAAACCTAAGAACGCAGTAAAGCCCTTTGATAGAGCACGGGGCAGTGTTCTAGGCTCACAGATCTAAATGTCCTCCACTCCTCGCTGATGTTACCTTGCAACAGATTTCTGTTCTTCGTACGGAACAAGATGGTGGAGAATGTACAGGCGAATCTGGTTAAGGCCTGATGGTCAACTCAGCTGTCTCTTCTTCCGTTTATTGTCTATGACATTACTGCCAAAAGGGACTAGAAGGCTAGAGCCCTCTAGCAAGTTGCCACCTACATATGTTTATGTACCTCGTAGGCCACATTTAACACTTAACTTAAAATAAAAATTATTTAGATTTCGGTTTTGAAAATTCAGCACATTGGGGTCGCAAAAATTTGCATTCAAACATGCAAGTGCTTGCACAGAAGGAAAAAAAGAACCACAACCAAAAATATACGAACATGTTTCTTTTGACACCCACATGTGCTTTTATTTGCAATCTTCAATGGCACCCGGCTATAAACCTTAAACTATTTAGCCGCAAACATGATTATATATGCACAGCCAGACACACACAAACACACACTCACACACACACACGTACATACATAAATCACAACAACAAAACCCTGAGTGTGTTAATAATAAAAACTAACTATGATGACTTATAGACAAGTTTAAGCATTATTGAGAATTCGAAATTTTATGGCACAAGTATGTGAAATAAAATCTACTCAAATGCATACACACGCACACACACCAACACAGACGTAGATTGTAAACTACCGCAACTCAAGAGGGAGCATAAAGTGTTGATTTCATCACCAGGCTTGCCATCCCAGCACTTGTTGGGGCCAGATTGGGTACGTTTGTTTTTCGATTTAACACTAAAGATTTCGAAAAAAATGTTAAATTCTAGTTTTCTTGTAAATTTTTTCTCAGCTATATATAGCATTCTTTTGCTTAGTTGTTTTGTTTATCTGAACCCTTGTGCCAGTAGTTCAATACACAGTAAAAGGGCAGACGGGGCAGCTGATTTTGATTGTCCGAAATCCTCAAATAACATCAGGCCTCAAACAGACTCGCCTTTCCAGTCCCCACCATTTAGTTCCTTACGAAGAACAAAAACCTGTTGCAAGGTAACATCAGCGAGGAGTCGAGGACATTTAGATCTGTGAGTCTAGAATACTGTCACGTTGTCTATCAAAGGACTTTTCTGCGTTGTCTAAGAGACAGCTGAGTTGACCATCAGGCCTCAAACAGACTCGCCTTTCCAGTCCCCACCATTTAGTTCCTTACGAAGAACAGAAACCTGTTGCAAGGTAACATCAGCGAGGAGTCGAGGACATTTAGATCTGTGAGTCTAGAATACTGTCACGTTGTCTATCAAAGAACTGCACTGCAACCAACGGCCAACACCGGTATCCCTCTTGCAAGGCATTGCCGGCGTTCTTTGCTCCCCCTACTGTTAATTAACGTTTGGTGCAGGTATTGCAAGAACTTGTTTATAATCAAAGTGATACAAGAACTTCCTTTTTAGTTTTAGTTGCTGTGTCAATCGAGGAACTCTTTTCTTTCTTTAGCCCGAAAAGTATACGCCAGGGCGAAACTTACCGCCCGGGGTACCCTACCCCTACAATACATATGTACAGATTCTGGCCAAATCTTTCAATGCTGTACTGTCAATTCACAAAAGTTGTCCATGCGCGGATTATTGCATGATAAAAATTGCCTGATCTGCTGTTAAACAACACCAGAACACTCAAAGCCTTCCCATGTAGACAGTCGTTAGCCGCTGCCAGTAAACAATGAGCTTACAGTGTGTGACAATTCTGTAGCAACAGGGGCAACAACCAGTATTCTCGCGGTTGTAGGGGTCTAACAATATTCTTACAATGTCTTACAATGGATGGGATAGTTGGAAACCGTTTGTAGGCATATTTTACTGACAATATTGTAAGATCTGACAACCTGAACATACGCCAAGAAAACAAAGAAGAAATTTCATTTATTTGGGAAATACGGAAGGGCAATGTATTTATGTATGTATGTATGTATGTACAAATATATGTACGCCCCTTTCCCTTCAAATTAGTCGCAATTAGGACCTTAGACTCAGGTGTCGCGCTGTGTACAGATGTCGTGAAATGTGAACTGTTTCGATTAATTATGTAACGAGTTACTTCTATACAGACGAAAAACATTTGATCACATTTACTTATGGGGGGGGGGGGGGGGGGGTGGATTTAACACTTTCAACCAGTCTTTTCGTGGCAACCCTGCTCATCACTTGCTCACTGCAGCTGAAGAGCAAAGTTGTAGGCAATAAGTGTACAAAACTTTTGTTACAAAAGTTGGAAGTCGGGGGTTCAACACTAAGATACAGGCGATGGAGAGTCATTTAATTTAAGAAAAAGGACGAAGTGAACAATTTTAATTTTAGCCAACAAAATTTTTTTTAATACCTTTTAAAAAACTTTAGGTGTTTACTTTAAAAACCCGTTTTTTTTTAATTATAAAAGTTCAGTTTCGCATTTTAAACAGCTTACAAATAGACTTTGATGTCCTGAAATGCCCATGATGTTTTTTTTTCGAAAATATTTTTATCGATTTCCCCACAAAGTTGAAAAAACCATTGACATAAACGCATATTTAAATAACGGAAAGTGCAGTGAAACCGCGTAAATGCCACAGAAGAGCATCAATATCAATGACAACGTGCATGTGGTACCACCAGCAACAGCAGCAAAAACAACGACAACAAAACCGCGGTGTGATCAAACATGTAAAATATACAAAATAGGAACTCTGTGTGTTACACGTCGTATAAAAACACAATTATTTATTAATATAAATGCACATCTGCATGCACGTGCCTGCATATTCTGAATAATCTTCCAAGTTCCCAAATTCATGTGAACGACAGCAGAAAAAAATTCCCTTTTCAGTTGACACTGTGCGACAAGACAAGAAAGAGACTAAAAACTTTTAAAGCGAAATGTGTTTGTTGTCGATACCAACGATATATTATATTGATGTGGAACGCATCTTGTGCAACTGTAATTATGCTGAATTGAACAATCGCTTGTGTGTTTCGTGGTCTAGTCTTACTGAATCAGTTAATAAATTACTTGAATTTCTATCGTTCCATTATCGTTTTTGCGTACAAACATCATACTCGTACATAAGAGAATGAAAACTTTGATTGAAAACACAATTTTTTAGACAATAATTTTGTGTTAGAAAAAAAATTAAGGTGTCACTTCGAATTATCTTCCTGGGCAATTAATTTGATCACTGCCGGAAAAAACTCGTAAGAGGGGAAAAGAAAGTTTCGTCAGTCGTGGCAATGTGACAACCTGCTTTTGGATGCATTGGACAATTGTGGCTTCGTCTCGAATTCATTATGCAATTTGGATAAAAGATTAGGCTCAACTTTTAACTGCTCCCGGGATTTTGTACTGTTGGGCCGACTGGTCGTATGCGCATTGGTCAATCATTTATTGAAATTTATCCGTCTTATTGGCGGATGACCAGCTACTGAACGTTTTGTTTGTTCATGGTGGTTTGGCAAAACACATGGAATAGGTGACAGCCAGAGAATAGAACAGAGATGGAAAACCTGACTTCTGCAGACATTCATATGGCGTTTTGTGTATTATACGAATATCTATATGTAAACAAAAAACAAACATGACACGTTTTGTTTTGAGTTTGTAGCGAAAAGGTTTATTTATGTGAAGACGTTTGTAGTTTATATTAAAATACTTTTTTTTATTGTTAATTGTGTTTTTAGTCTTACGAATAACAATACGCTAAACGCTGAAATAAAAGATGCAAGAGATGCACAGTCGTTTCGGTCGCTTCTATTCTGTGATGGCAGCTTCAACAGCTGCTAAGTGTTTGTGACATTTTCAGAAACACTGAGCAAATCTAGTGCAATGTGACAAGACTTACAAACTTTAATTTACCTTGTAGTAGATTGTGACAACATATTCTCTAATCTAACCAATGTCCTAACAGTGGCAACAATGGTTTTCTTGATTGAAGACCAGAAAATACCGCACTGCCGCATACAATAAACAATTATCATTTCCGCCTTAAAAGGAAATATCAATTTAATACAATAAGTCCTTAAAACGGTGCAACATTTTTTGTTGTTTGCACAAATACTTGCCAGCTTAAGTAATTAATAAAAACCCATTTGACTCAAAGTCAATTGTTTTGTAATTGACATCACATCAGTAACAACCCCTTTCAATAAAATACGTTATCAATAAAAAAAGAACGTTTCGTTGTTGATTATTTCTGATCAGAATTAATACTCAAAATAAACGTAAGTTATGAGCATACAAGCATGCAGGTGCATGCACCCTGCAAACAAAACACAACAATCGAGACGTCTAACAGATTTTCGTCAGCCAGACTTTTACAACAAACACAATATTTTTTTTTTTGTTGGCTTTCAGCCGAACTCTAGGAAACAAAAATTGCATTTTGAAGAAGTTTGCTGGCACGTACTTGTGGTACATTTTTCTAAATTTTGCGAATGTTCGCTTAGAGGCGCGTAATAGTATATTCATACCAAAGCGACATCTAGTGGATCTCAATTAAAATCTACCTCAAAGTCTATAGCGTTTTTCTGAAATCAAGTTTTCATATCACAACGCAAACAAAGTGGGTATAATTGCACACTCTCAAATGTTAATGGTTTTCTGTCAAACTGTCAAGTTTTGTTTGTGCAGGGCTGTATTCTTTAATCTTTAACCAAGAACACCACAGTTGCTGCTCTTGGTATTGAGTAGATTTCGGTTTTTATGGAAAATCTCTTTGAAATCTACAAAATTTTTCTCGCTATGACGTATGAAAACGATTTTACTCTGGTGACTACCCGCTATTTATTAAGTTTTTTGGGTCTTACGGGTAAAAATGTTGACAAATGTCGGCCTTCTACTCGATTGTAATCGTATATACACATGTATATAGTTGTCTTTTAATCGTGCAGATCGATTTGTCGCTTTACAGGTTGTTGGGGTTCAGGTTCACTGATGTGCTTAATGTACTTCGAGCTGTCAAAAGAAAAGCCTTTCAAAAATGAATACTATCAAAAAAATAAAACAAAGCGAATCCGAAAATTAGGCAAAAAACGTTAAAAGTTGCTGAACTTTGTTACGTTACGTTGAAGTCGACGTACTCCATGTGACAATGCTCATAACAGTCCCTGTATTTTAACTCAGCTGTCAGTTGAAAAAGGCAAACTGCAAGGTATGACGGATTCTATGTGCCCCGGCTTTAACTGATGCTCCCTCGTCATCTTTGCAAATTTCTTTCGGGTTGGCTTCATTTCAGCTTCAAACATGAGTATTCATGCCATCAGCAGCATTTTACTCATATACCACAAAAGTGGTTTTTAAGTACAGAGAGGGAGAGACAGTGAGAGAGAGAGAGAGTGGATTGTAAATCGAAGCGGTTGGCGATCGGCCATCGTTCTGGTGTGGAAACATTAAAGGGTTTTTTTTTTTTACTTTAAACAGGGGAAATTGAAAACCCCGAAACTGTGAACGGCTCTGATGTAATTATTTATTATAATATATTTTTATGCCTCAAATATAAAAGTACTACAATAGTATCATGTGAATATTAAATATTTGTATTCCATTTTTTTAGAGTAAATGTCGACAACAAATAATTTTCTCTTATTTGGTTATTTTATTTGCTGTATTTTTATTGTATCTTAAAAACCAAAAAAAAAAAAAAGCAGCTAAAACAAATTTAAAAAATTGTAATATTTTTATATATTAATTAGTAAATGGTTAAGTTTCTAAATTAACTGGAATACGGGGTTTATGAAAAATTTAATTTAAGCTGCAAGTTTTAGGCAAAAGTATTATGAATTGTTTGCGCTGGCAAAACCGTGTCCACATCTGACGCATGCGGAAGCATCAGCGCCCATGACCGGATATATTCGTCGGGCTGTCCAATTTGAAATTAATAGAAAAAAGGGGGAAACTTTAATTAAGTGAAGTGTGAATCAAAAAATAATAAATGAGACTATAAAAACACCCTTTAGTTTGTTATCTGAAACGTCAGATGTCATGATTTCATCTGAATATTTTTCTCTCACCCACAAACGCCGATATCGTTCTGGCGAAAAGTTGCTTACCTTTCATTTCCACAGTGAGAAGTCCACTTAACCACCGATTATCAACTAAATTAAAAGCATCCTTAAAGTTAGCATTTGCCAAACAAATGATTTAAATATATTTTAGTATTTTATATGCTCGCCCCCACACATTCGCCACCGCCGTCACAAACGGGCCACGACCGAACCTACAGCAGCAGAAGAAATACAACATATAAAAGAAGTGTTTCCCCCAGCCCAGTTGCTGGTTACCCGTAGTTTGCGTCTGAAGTGCTCTGTACATTTCGAAGATGTTTAACATACAAATGCATTCCTTTTAGCGCTAAAAGGTTCGAGTTGTGCGAGTATTTGCACATGTTGCAGAGGGCCGTGTGCATTAAGCAGGTGTTGTGAGGGAATTTTAAATACAACTGCATTGATGTTTAACTTAAAATGTGTTTTTATTTTACTATTGGAAACAGATACTTTTTTTCTTAAGTGGAAAGTTGCCTGCAGCACAAGTGCTTTGAGTTTAACCGGATCATACGGAGTACAAATGCACGACAATTAAAATGGTTTTTGTTTAAAATATTCACGAAAGTGAATGTAGAGGCTGGAAAGCTGAAATGTGGAACGACATTTGATGGAACCGGTAAGAGCTTATTTTTCAACTTAGCAAAACTTTGATGGCTGGCTTAGACAGGAGTTGAGTCTATGGACTTTGGTGCATCAGTCTGACATGTCTCTGGGCTACCTAAAAGCTTGGCTTGGGGTAGGAAATTATCGCATAAGCATTGTTGTATGAATATTATTATAAAACGCGAGAATTTTTTATTTGCGTTTGGCACATCCATCGAGGGGGATATAGAGGAGAAAGAGTACCCCGTGTGGCACGGCAACAGCTGCTATAGGAAGTTCATGTGCGACTTCGTTTGTGTAGGGTCGTGTGCAACCTTAAATTGTCAGAACGGGTACCAACGTGCACCTAAGTTGTCTTGGCGCCTCCTGAAGCTGGTAAAAAACTGAGGTATAATAATAATAATTGTGGTCTAGTTTTGGGTATTCAAATGTTGCCAAGGTGCTGCAGTCTTACAACAGATTTCTGTTCTTTGCAAGGAACTATGCGGGTGTTCCTGATATTTCCTTGGTTTTCTTGGGTATTGAGGATTTCCAACTCTGCTGCCTCGATTACATTCACAGTCTAGAAAAGTACCGGCATAAGGGATTAGATAGCCTGAACTCTCGCACCAGATGTTATTAAGTGACAAGAACTTTGCACTTGCCACATGGCAAGTTCATCCAGTGGAGTTGGTCCAGCATTAGATTTTTATATTTCTTTTGGGATCCGATCAGAGCCAGATAAAGCCACATGGCAGGCATTATTGCAAGTCTACCTTGAATTTATGCTCATTAGCAGCGGGAAATGAACAAATAGAAAAACAAACGCAATGAGAATTATAACATAGTGCCACTTTCACTGCATGTGCACGTATTTATGTACTTGTGGCATTTACTTTACAAATATGTATGTATGGATATATATTTTGCCGACAAATTGCTCTGTCATGTACTCGTCTCTATCGTGTGTATGATACAAATAATGATGGTGCTGCGTTGGCGCCATTCAATCGGATAATCCGAGTTTGTTAACGCTCTGCAAAGTGAAGTTGGCTGCAGGGACGTCAAAATAATACCGTTTTAACTTTTTATACTTTATGACTGGCGTTTTTATATCTCTTCTAATTTTGTTTCTTAGAAACTTTTCTCAAACAGTCGAGTTGATGATGTGGGCAAAACGTTGGCTTTTTTATTTGTGCCCATATGGTAGTTCAGGCGCGAATATGTTGCCTATTTTACAGCACTCTCTTTATAAACTGTGCAAATGGATTTTTTTCTTAACAAATAAACGAAAAAGTCTTGCTGCCAGCGCGTTTTAAAATAATTTTTTAAATAACTTTTGATTTCGGTTGAACAGAATTTTTTAATTTTATTCTTTTGATATTAAATATTGTAATAATTTATCATATTGTATAAAAGAATAAATACTTTAATTTTAAAAGATATTAGCAAGGACGCATATGTACGAGTATATAAGAAGTGCTCCAACAGGTCGAAAGGGGGGTTGGTTGGTTGGTTTTGTGCGTTCTTAAAACAGCGTTACAAAGTAAAACCTAAAGCAATTTGTCATAGTTTTTTTAACACTGTAGTTGTTGATCTATTTGTTTCAAAATGTGATTTATGTAATCCCTGCATCACTGTCAACCGTATTTGTGTTCAGATACATTTGCCCGCTTGTTCTTTTATGAAATCTATGTGTGTAATTTTTCTACTGGCGCAAATGGCTGAAGGTCTGCCGACTTTCATTGTGCCAACTCATATTATTTGTCACATATGGGGACATAGTACATCTGGTTCATGATAACGAGAGAAATCAAACCTCATCGGGGCATTAACTAGCCGAAGGGCGATACGAGCTTAGTTTTTTTCTTCGTCTGAAGATCTTTATAACTTCGAAAATAATTAAATAAGAATCGTTTTCACGATGTCGGCACATGCGCGGTTTGAAAGATAATAGGAATAGTTTTTGTATTTATACGATTTTTGTTCATGATGGTTCATTGAACTGGCGTATGGAGCATGGGATTGATTGGCTTAAACTCGAGGCTCACCCCGCTCATTTACATTGGCAGGCTATGTCTGAAATTCAGCTCAGAGCTGTGGCCTAAGACAATTGTTTTTTCTGGTGAAAGGAAGGCACCATTTTCAGTCATAACTTTTGTTTAAAATGGGAAGCAGATTTATGTTTTCAAATACGACCTTAACAAATGGTTTTATCAGAACAAGGGGGCTTATAATATAACAACAATAACCGGCAAGTTTGTACCTCATTTTTATAGCAATATACCGTGTAAAAACATGCATAGACATGCATAAGCATGCACAAGCTTATAGTTTAAAATAAAGAAATCAAATTTGCTAAAGAGAAAGAAGAAGCAAACATTTATCAACACAGTAGGGTTGGGTCAGAATTCGTATATTAAGAATTACGAAAGTATTCAGCTAGACAAACTGCAAAATTCAGAAAATCAAAACGTGATATTTTCTAAAAAACAAAATTTTTTTAATTAAATGTGTAAAATTCGTTGTTTTAGATTAAATACAAGAAAAAATGGTAGTAGAGGCGGTAGTCATGGGAATATTTAATTTATGGCAGCCAAATGGCAGGTTCAGCAACTGCTGGTCTCGGCACTCCCTGTTTCCACCAACAAGACTCAGCCAACCGAGAATAGATGTTATTAAACTACAGTAAATAACGGTCAGCCAGCCATCGTAAAAATAACTGATTCCGGGACTAGGGACTATAAAGTCCGAAATGTGAGTGTCTTTAAGATACTGGAAAAGGTGTTGTTTGCAATAGACACAATTTTTTGTATATTTTAACGTCTATTGGTTTAATACTTTTAGTTTGAAATGTAGCCTTCTGCGTACGCTTTCCGAGTGTGCCAACAACTCATCGGCCATACCTCGCTGCTAAGAACACGAATACGAGTACAACATGAAGATGAATGTACAAAATAATTTGTTGAAAACGTAGCGGCAAAAACACAGCAACCGAATAGATATATTCGCAAAAACAGAGATAAATACAGAAGATGAACTTTTATTTCGTTATTTTAGAAAAGTATTTCTCTTGCAACAAATTGTGCATCTTAATCATTCATAATTTATTGTGATTTGTGAGTCGCATAATTTTGTGAGTTGCAAATGAATGGCGGATAAAATAAAGTTGTTGTTGTACATAAATTGTGTAGTTTTTGTTTTAAGCAACTTAATATCTGGTTAATTGGATCTTAGTTCAATAAAATTGTGATGATGAAGCAACTTTGTTGTTGTTTTTTCCTTCTCAATTCACAGGCTCCCGTTTTGTCTGCAAGTGTTTTGGCCAAACCGAACAAATTGCCAAAGACTCAATGTCAATCTCCAGCGCACATTCGTACTATTCGAATATACAATTATTCGAATAATTCGTCAAGTCAATTCGTACAAATAATCAAATTTACTCGTATCAATAATTGGCACTAGAACACAATAAAAATTACGTTTTTTAGCTGCTCACAGGTGAACTGAAATCCTGCCACAGAATTGGGACAAGCCAGAAAAATTAATAGATACCAGAGTGATTTTTATAACAATCAGAATCGCAAACTGCAATAAAAAGTGGACAGTGGACAGAAAGAAAAAATTGTTATACGATAATACGATTCTTTAACACAACTATCCCTGAATGAACAGATCGAACGCTCATCTCTGTTGAATGGCCAGTCAACGAATATTAAGAGTAAAACTTCATTTTAGCTTTTGAAATTTTTCTAGAATATTTTTTGTTGTTGTTTCTTTGTTGCAAAACGAAGCAAAGAAATGTCAAATATATTAATCTGCAGCCAACTTCGTGTATATACAATAATTCTTAAGAGTTTCCCACTACAAACAACTCCGTACCAATTATCCCTCTTCTTAACCAACAAAAACTCAAGAGTTTATAACAAAAAAAAAAAAAAAAAACCAACAAAATGGAAGCGTCTGAACAGGGACCAACAATCGAAAAATTTATGCCTGCAACAGCTGCTGTTTTGGCTGACGGTGGGTGACTCGTGAAAGCCCACTGACGATAACGATGATGATGACAAAGTTGAAGTAGAACTTAAAGCTGAGGCCGTAGTAAATGGTATGGAAATCATATGTACAGATATGCAGAGACGTGGCCTTTCTGCTGTCTCTTATCACTAGATTTGTAGTTATTGTAAAATTGCTCGTTATAGTTCCGTATCGTATCGTATCGTTTTGCTTTTGCTTTTGCTGCTTGAATTGCTGATGCAGTAATAATTTTTCTGCACTGCAGTTGTAGACATCTTCTTGCAACGTACAGTTGCAAATCTAATGTTTTATTAATGTGTATTCAGTGTTTCTGCTTACATTTTTATCATTCCGTGTTGCACCAACAAAGCGAAAAAACGGAAAGTTTTAAAGGGAAAAGTGCATGTGTGCAAAATATGAGGTGAGACTTAAAATACTTTTTAGACCTTTGAGACTTAAAAGACCTTTTATTGCTGACTATTTGTTTGTAATAGAAGTTTTTGCGAAAATATGAGCTTTTCATTAAGGCTCTCGCAGTGTTTTTCAAATTTTAGCTTAGAAGCATTTATTTTTTAGAGTTTATTTCTTAATTTTTATTATTTTTTTAAAGTTTATTATTTATATTATATTAAAAGTCGCCTTCTTGAAAATGTATTTTTAAAAAATAAGTTTTTAAAGCAATTCTTTGTTTTTTGTGTTTGTTTTTTATATTGTATTTATTAGAAAAATATTTTTTATTAAGTACTTTTTTAAAAGCTACTTGTTTAGCGGGGTCTTTTGGAAAAGTTACTTTTTTAAAAGATATTTTACGACTTTGTTGAATAGTTGCTTTAAAAAGTACTTTTGTTAAAAGTAATTATTTTATAGGTTACTCAAACTGAAAGGTACTTTTTGTAAAAAGCACTTTTTAAGGGACTTATTTTTAAGTTTTTTTTAATATTATTTTTTACAAGTCCTTTTTTTATAAAAGATCCTTTTTTTTACAGACTACTTTTTTTAAGCTGCTTTTTTTAATCTTTTTTTTACAACGACCCTATTGGAGGGATTTTTTGTGGTAATTTATTGGAATTATTTTTTGTAAAAGAGACTTTTTTTTGAAGCTCTTTCAAAAACAATTTTCCAACGGCCACTTTGAAATCTGTTGTCTTTTCTTCTGCGTTGTTTTTCTTATTATTTTAGATTCTCATGTTAAAGAGAAAAATTGGCTGTTAGAACTTTTCGAATTGCGAAAAATTCCAAAACTTGCCCTCGTAATACCACTAAAGATCTTTTTGATTTACAAAAGTTTACAGTCATGTCAATTTTACCACACACACACACACACACACACAAACGCGTACTGTCATAATCTGTTTCGTGGCTTTTGTAAGCAATTCCTTCCTGCTATTGACTTAGTTTTCCTTTATTTTGTTCACTTATCCTTTATTCTACAACTTCTTTAGTGGCTGTTCATAAATGAATGATTTTCAAAGTGAGCGACTGAATCGGTAATTGAAATTGATACCTAAAATAAAGTGTACTGTGGTTTCGGGGCTGGTGTGCAGTGGAATAGCGTGATAGGCAGCTGTCACGACTAATCGTGTGTGATAAGCGCATGAGGCAGACATATATTTTTAGTATCATTGAAACAGGCTTTATTGGACAGAAAACTCTGTGATATTAATATTTAAATATGATTTTGGACCGTTCACACGCTCTCACGCACTCACAGCTACAATCTGACCATTATGGGTCTTGAGACATGTTCATCTAGGGCAGCAAGTATTAATTTCCTGTAATTTATGTACATATTTATGTAACTATTTAAAAAAACTTGGCTTCATCGGAGCACAAAATTCTGCATGGAAATTCTGACGAACAGAACTATTATTATAATAAGAAATTTTCAAAATTGGCAAGAGCTGCTCTGGTCAAGATCTATCCATAATGAAATGTCAACCAAACTAAACAAAAATCCACTGTCAGCTATTAAAGGGGCTGTCAAACAAATCAGTGCTGCCAACTCAAGGCTGTGAACATCTAATTAAGTACAGCTGCCGTGTAGTTGTAAGCAAAATCCCAGTCCATTCTATGTTTCAGTGTCTTTTTATTTGGTTTCTGTTGTGAGTGCTTGAGCCAAAGTTTTCATTTCACATTTCGGGAAAAATTACTTGAGCAGATGGGAAATTTATGACGTGCCAATAAATCGAGTTTGTTCATTTGTCCAGTACTTGAAACTGTGTGGAAAATTTGGTGAACTACGTTGGGTTCGGCCAATTTCTTTGCTTCGTTAAATGCCAATTAGCAAAATTACTACAATTTGCTCTGCATTTTGTGTCTAGTCTCTGGGTACATTAATATTTATTACTGACACCTCAAATCATTCATCAACGGCAATAAGATATTGAGAATACTAGAGTACACGAACGAATACATTCGTTTTATAACAACAGGCTTTGCGTCATCAAATCCTTTTTGGCACTGGGACTATTCGCTCTGCTGTGTACGAGTGTATGACGCGTACAAGGGGCTATAGAATAGAGAGTCGTGCAAATGTTCGTCATACAAATTTTTGAGCTGAAATCGATTTTCCTCCTATAAAAATAACAATTTCAACAGACCCGAAAAATTATAGTGCATCAGATTCACGAGTTGAAAGCAAGACAACAGTGGTAAAAACATGTCGTCTATGACAGCCTTCAGAAGAACCTCGTTACGCTGCAGTCACATCTTTAAGTTTTGTTGGGCAATTCTCCTACTACTCGTTGATGTCAAAATTCACCAAAATTGAAGGCTGTCATGTAGGCGCCGTTCAATTTTAGAGCATTTTTTTTTACAAAGAAAAAATAACAACAACAACTATAAATCCATTGAGTGTTTCGAATTAGAAGTCAAGAAATTGTGAAACGCTCAATGAAATGAAGATTTGTAAGCAAAAAAAAAAAAAAAGCTCATAAAACTCTAAAGGTCTGAGTGTGACCCCTGGTTAATGTCGATCTGATGTAAGTCACATGGCAGCCAAACTCGCCACAACGCTAACCGAACTCAGCGAATCCCCAGGACATATTTTGTTGCCATTAAACTTGATTGCGTTGACAAATATGTAGTAAATTCATTTGAAGATTTTCCTTTTGACGGAGTCTTTAAGCATGAAAAATTCTTGTATTGCGATAAAACAGGCGAAGCCGGAAAAAATATAGAGACATCGTTCGGTGTGTTTACAATACCACTAGTGGTAAAATTCTAGTAAATCGAACTAAATGGTGCAAAAGATTTTATTTTTTTTAAATGTATCTACATATGTTTTAGGCAGTAAAAACTCTTTCTATTGTGATAATAAAAACGTAACAATATTTTTTCGTTATTAAGAAAACAGCCAGATAATAATCAGCAGCTTCCATTTGTTTAGAATACTACTTGTGGTAAACGATAGTAAATCGAACAAAAACATAGTTTTGTCCCTTGTTTTTGGTTATAAATAATATTGTGGATAGTCTTGTTTGCAGTTTTGAAAGAAGTTTATTTGAATTTTCGATTCAAATACTCATTCCCATATGCTAAAGTTTGCTATATAAAATTAAAAAAACTGATTTTTTTTAAATCTATTTGTTTGGTATTTCCTTTTACAAGTAACTTTCGAAATGCTGAAGAAGTAGCCGAAAAAAAGTAATTATCTTTTTGCAATTTAAAGTTTTGCTATTGTGTTCTTGGGGCACAGATTCAGTTTACTTTTTGTTCTGTCTTCTAAAAATTATCCTGCAATAGTCCTGCAGAATTATGGTTCGTAGCAGGTCATGAAATATTAGCAACCAACTGCCGGCACGTTCTCAAGCAGCCCTTTTTCTCTTTCTGATAGTTTTGCATTTCGTTGTTGGCTTTGCTGCTTTGAAGTTTTCGTCCTTTGGCCAGCAAATAAAGGAATCCTTATCAACTAACATCTTGTTTAACAATAAATTAAGGGCCGAAACAGAAAGGAAATTTAAAGAAGAACCTTTTGCCGTGGTTGGTCTTATAAGTCCATAGAAAAATTATTATGAGGTGAAATCTCTCTGTTGGTTGTAAAAATTTACCATTCAAAGAATTACACCGTAAATATTTTAAAATTATGTTTCATACTTTCGTATTGTAAAATGTCCTTGTTATCTGTCTAAACATTGTCAGTGTCGCAATTTGCTGGATAAATGAAAACTAGAATAGTGCAAAGAGTTTGCCAATGGATGGCCAAAATAATGGGGGGAAAAAATCTATAAACGATATAAAAAGTTCGCAACAAATCAGTTGAGCACGAGCTTTCCAAAGGATGTTTGCGCAATGCGCAGCCCATTTCTTAATGTTAACGCTAAAAATGTTACCAAAATCTGTTTTAGATATTCCAATTGTTTTCGGTTTTCCAACAAGTTTTATTGCAGTTGGAAATGCGTGCGATCATTAACGTTCGACAGCGGGAAACAGGCTGTAAAAGCTGTGATATCTTGAAACAATTTGCAAAGTTTCTACTTCTTTTTTTACATACCAGTAAAATGTCAACAATATAGAAAATAATTCCATATGAATAACCGCCCTCGTTAGCAAAATACCCCAAAATTAGCCGGGTTTGATGGCAAAACATTTGCCAATATTTTTTTACCAATCAAAATCAAATCAAGAAGCAAAAATATAACTGATAATATCAATCTGGTTAAGATCTGCATAAAGCTCCTCCTCGATTTGGACTCAATGCCGCTTTTAACAGACTGATGCGCCACAGAGAACAACAATTGAATGAATATCACGAAGTTCGAAGCTCTTAATGTTCTATGACTAAATGTGAGTCCAAAGACTTGATATACAATGATTCACCGTCCATAGCAGGATGAAACTCAAGAACTGCCGTGTAAATTACGGATTCTGAGCCACTGACTCACAAAAACTCGGCCTTTTGCTGTCAACAACTTGACGTTATATGAAGAATTCAACTGGTCCGGTAGCCGCAGCCAAACGACCATGCGCTCCCTGGATCAGCCCAGGAGCGGTTGAAAGTTGAATGCGCACGCAAACTATTCGTGAAAGAAAACTGTCGTACCACATCAGAGGCATTTGATTAATGCCTAAGAAAGTTCCTATGTCATATAAGTTGTTGGCCACGCCATGGGTCAAAATTCAACTTCAGTCAGGGATGGACACCCACCGTATATTTACACCAAACCAATGTTTTATATATTTTATAAACAGTTTTGTATATCGATTAAGAAATATTATTTTTGCCTTACGCACGCCTTATTCTAACTATTTAGATTTGAGGACAGAATGCGCTTTGTTGGAAAACCGATTCTCGAGAAAAATCAGTTTTTCCCCGCTCTAGCAAAATCTTATTCTTTGTTGTGAGGGCACCCATTTAAGCTTTAAAGTAAAATATATCTGTTTGTGGCAGAAACTGCACTTAAATTGAAATCATAAAATGAATATCAAACGTAATTAAGAAACCTTTTTATCATCATCGTCATCAGCATCAGCATCAGCATCTTCAACGTCATCATCATGTTTGAGCTGTTGGCCAGAATAATAAAATAAATTATTTTATACTACAAAATTTATCACATACTTTAAAAGTCCTTAAAATTCATGTGCTGGCACTCGAGTTGCTGGCTCGCTGCGATTACACAGAGTTCTTTCTGGTCTTGCTGTCTGTCACTGAGAGCGGCTGTCACTGCGACGAGATGGAAACAAGGCAATAAACGAGTCCAAGCATAAAACTGCTCATCTGCAAATGCAGCCAAGTTGCAATCAAGTCATGTGCGAGTGGGTGCATGTGTGTGACATCTATTGCGAGACACCTTTTGGTAATTAATGAAAACTATTTGTAATCGTTATCGAAATTAAAATGATTTAATGATTTACATTTTCGGCCAGATTTAGGCAGCCCGAATTTATCAGAAAGATATTTAAGAGTTCATTTCTTAAATTCTTTAAACTTCTGCAGCATTCACTTCGGCATCAAAGCCGGGTGAAACTTTTGTTGCTGCACAGCACCTTTTAATTTTACCTAAATGTGCTGTAGTGTCTTCTATATCTTTTGAGTTTAGATTCTGATTTGATAGGGGTTTTTGCTTTCAGCAGCCTGGCCAAAGTATTGTAAAATCATAAAGAATACAATTCCGAAAGTTTATTACCACAACAAAAGCTTAAGGAAGGAGTAACACAACAAACTTGCCACACCATAAAGCCAACCAAACCAAACCAAACCAAACCAAACCAAACACCAAAAACTAAAACGAAAACGAGTCAGAAACAATAAAGATGGGCAAAAGAACTTTTTACCCAAAACAAAAAAGAAACAAAATGTTTTTTTTCTTTTTCTGAAACACTTTTAACCAGCAACAAACTCAATCTTTTTGAACAAAAGTCTTACCTTCAGGTTCCATTATTATTTCTGTTGTTGTTATATTTCACACTCGTTCACACTTTTTACATACATATGAAGATGTTGTGTCTATGACTGAACAAGAGATTTTGATTTTTATGGTGGGGCGTTTGCTCTTCCCTGCTGCACTTGAACGAACGAATGTATTTTATGACACAAATGCTTTTGCAATGAGGTCACGTTGACAGCGCAGAGGAAAAAGTTTTAAGAACAATTTTTTTATATGCAGATAAATGAAAATAAAAGTAACTGATAAACTCGTTTTGTTGGTCACGTAATGAAAAAAGCAAATATCTGTACAACATTCGCATGTCCTCAAGTGCAGTAAAACTACAATTGCTGGAGTTTGAAATTGTTGTTGGCGAGAATAAAAAATTAGAATACAAGATTTGATTCAACTTAGCGAAGTAGTTTTTTAAATGATTCTTTGTTTGCCGGCATAGATGCGGACCGGTGATCTCTATTCCAGTTGTATGGGCAAACTTTGATCAAATACCTGCCAAGTGTTTTAAATTTCGAATTCTTTAACTTCCAACCAGTCATCCAGTTCGGCTTTCTACAGTGTGCGTTTGTACCACCAGTTCGAGGCAATAGAATCTAATCCCTAAATTCACTTCTGTTGCCTCATATTCACTTCTGTTGCCTCAGTCATGTTTAACGAAATTGATGGCCAACAACCGTTCCCTACATCAGCCAAGGATGTGACTTGGGGCATGTGGAAAATGGATTGTATCAAAACTCTCACTCCCAAAGAGAGAGTTATAATTAAGTGGGTTTTGCTGGGAAGTGGGGATGGGTGGGGAATGAAAGCTAGACTTTTTCTTTTCATAAAAAGTGATCGACTTGTTTGTTGATTAACTTCGGTTTAAGGGACTAGAGATTTTAGTGTTTCGTCCTGCTGACCGTTCGATGAAAAAGTTAAAGGCAAGATAAGATATATCCCTTTACGGGTCATGTACTTAAAAATCGACAAGGTTTTTTTTTTTATTTTTTTATTAAAAATTGTCATTGCAGACCGCTTTACGGGATGGATTTGTCGCAACCACAAGGTGGTAAGTACGAATGTAAAGAAATGAGTGGTGGTTATACCAGGTAAACAAGTGCTAAAGAAGTTATTGTATTTCCCAAGAGTAAATACGATATCTGTTCAAAAAATTAGGTGAAATTTTAATTTTATATTTTGCTCCCTTTAATTTGGTTGGTTCTTTGCAAAGTAATTCCCCCTCAGATATAATACGAAACGCTGACGCCAGCGTTTTTTGCTAACCTCGAACCTAAAGCAAAAGCCGCCCTTTCATGGGTCTCTTCAATCTTGGTTACAGGAAAAAGTTGCAGGAGTGTAAATCTGTTGGATGTGGTGACGGAGTCATGATTGCGAGCTTGTTTTCGCCTAATAAATTACGATGCAAAAGCCTGGAATTATTTTTCTAATGTACAATTCCAGACGCTTCTCGCACGTGGCAGATAACTTCAACTTATTTCTTATTATGTCGCAAGAATTTCTGACTCACGACGCCAGGATAATCGAAGAAAACGGAAAGAGCAAAATTTGGTTCGAACGTGGTGTGTTTTCTTTATTTTGGTTTTGGCTCTTCTGGAGTCTTCTATTGCAACGACTGGACTTTGATTTCACTATCATGATCGTGCAGCCAAGACCCTTCACCAGTTTTTAAGTAATTGAGGAACGCCGGTGACGTCACTAAACAATTTTTTTTTTTGCTGCCACACGCTTCGTGTCCAACATTGCCGAGAAATTGGGTAACATGAACATGAATCAATTTGCCGACATTTTCAAAAACTTCTCTAATAGTGATTCGATGGTGCTCCACGGCAATTTTCTGCACTTGCTCACTTTCTTATCGCTTGTTGAGTTCATTCAAGGGGAGCATCGTCACTCACTTCTTCTCGAACGAACTTTTTCGAAAAACTTTTACTACTGGTAAAAAATTTACTATGATTTCAAGTATTTTTGGGCACTTGTTTTCATTTTTTTCACACAAAAATTTCATTTTCTGTCCAACTTTTAGGCCTCTTACAATCAAACTAAACATGCCAAATACCTGCCACTGTGAACACATGTTCATGTTCGAGACGAGGGTACCACCATTAGCAAAAATGTACGCAACTGCTGAAATTAGAAAATGCAACTTATTTTTTGAACAGGCCTCATAGCAGTCTTTTTCGGGGGGATCACTCAAATAAAATTAAATATCGTGCAGGGGCTTCGAATTCAATATAATTAAATATTTCAGCAAATATCTAAGAAAACTTAAATTGATTTATTCTTTAAGCTGGTTGTGCTTGTGCGTTAAGATGGCCTTGCGGCAAACAAGAGTCCTATTTATGAAATATGTATCTACACATGCACCGCACCGCACCACAAAAAAAAAAAACATATTACGATGCGCACCAATCAAAAGGGAATAGTTACTGTCGCATCAATAATGATTTATAAGGCCACCAGCTTCAGTAAAAATCTTTTCAATGGCAATTGGGAAACAAAAACAAAAAAAAAAAAAACAATAAAGCGAAATTTTCATAGATCGTTATATTTAAAAAAAGGAAACCTTGACATATCAGCGTTGTTTTCATTGTTGTTGCAAACGCGGCGCCATAAACACGAATGGAGCGAAAAGTCCATCGATTTCTTAACAGAAGACATTCTAGAAAAAAGAAAAATAAAGGCAAAAAGTAAGATTTTAATGTATTTAATTAAACACCAAAAAATAAAAAAAGGAAGCGACACCAGCAAAGAAATAAACTCACGAATAGAACGTAACATCGTGAACACCCCTCTTCTTACAAATGAATGTGTTTTTCCTTGATTCTGGTTGTTCTTTCTCTAACCAAATTTGAAGTTTAAACTTAATTTTACTCTCGTTGAGAAGGTCACGAATATTTGAAAAAGGAGGGGGCTGGTGGTGTGTGTGTGTGTGGGTGACCAGATGAATCGAAATGTTGTCTGGCCGGTGCGAATACGAAACGTGCAATGAAATCAGGCGATGTCAGGGATTGTATCGGCTTTCAAGTCCAGCACCCATAGACGTGCGTAACATTCAATCCAGCAGTAATTGATGCGAGAAAGAAGAAGCCACAAAATTCCAAGACTTGTCTCACGAGTAAATGAGGCCGAACTAGGCAAATAGGGGGAAATAGCAAGTTGTCTATGCCCGATGACATGGCCGCAATCCTTGTAAATTTTCGTGTAATCCATCCCAAAGACAACCGGGATAGCGTTGGCGAAGACAACGTAGCCGAAATAGTTTTCTATAAAATATGCAGCGATAACGTCGCCAACAGAAAATATACACCAAATAGTGATTTTTTTGGGGGTCTCATGTGAATGGGATTCAACAAAAGTTTTTCTTCATGTACCCATTCATTCAGAAATGGGTCTAAACAACGAAGATTTTCTTCTTTCTTGAGTTAGAGACGGGTTTCACGTCTTTGCCTCAAGTTGAATTTAATGGCCAAGTCCTGACGCAACTTTATCTAGTTGTGGTCTGCGCAAGGCTGACTTCCTGCCAGCGGCGTCATTAACACGACTGTCTTGGATTGGTCATGATCAGCGGCCGTGTTTGCGTTAGACGTGGAGTTTATTTTGCGGTTTTTCGATTCACGTGGCGTTACCAGACAATATGACAGATCCTAGGCGGACTTTTAGCAATGTGGCAACTACGAGCTTTAACTGCAGACATTCGGAAGCCTCCATTTGCAGTTCTTTTATGGCAAGCCAGGATCCAAATTTGTTTGTTTTCATCTCCAATTGAAGGCATTTTGCAAATTGGTTTCTTCCTCTGGCCACCTTTACGAGGCACAGAACTTGCCTTGCGTTGGCTCAGCAAAGTCATTATATTTGTTGTATTTCATTCAATGACATTTCGATGTTTCTTTATTGCTCCCACCTTCCGACGTGCCGTTCAGAACAAGTTGCATATTAAAATAATGTGCTTTTCTGCTTGTTGTTCACAAGTGCCATCAGGACATGTAATTTTCGTTGTTTTGCAGGAAAATTACGAAACGAATGAAACGAATTACATATTTAAAGTCCTTAAACATGACGTAAAAAACTTTCAACATAAAGTACAAATATCGTAAAAAACAAATATGTATGAGGGAAATGGAAAGGACTTATTATGGCAGGTACTACCACCCCTCAGGATGTAGAACTTTTAGCAAATGGAAACTTCGAAAAAGTACTTAAGGGAAGATACTGTACAACAATAATAAACAATTTTAAGGACAGTTGCTTCGAAATCAGCTGCCATATTGTAGTATTTATAAGAAATATGCGAAACGGCCAGAGATGTGAAATAACATTGAATTGAAAAAATGTTGGGAAGAAAAACCAGATTTGTAATAAATTTGTAATAAATCAAATGCGGCACAAGTACAAAAAGAACTGCAGCGAATTTCAAAAGTAAAATTAATTCTGCGATCAATTGTGATAAATTATTTGATCAGTTGTGCTGGATTTCTGAAGAAAGTGAATTCGATGGGACCTCTGGCGAAAAGGCTTAACTTTATTCGTCTCATTTAAACAGCTCGAGCTGTTTAACAGTTTATCAAATGTTGTGCAAAGTGAATCAGTAATTTGTGTGGCACAAAACCCCTCCTACCGTGGGGCAGCTTTTGTCTTGGCGTATGTACATATATCAAACTGGAGCACAGGGCTTTTCGTGATTTAGGGAAGAAGGAAGGCCACTAAAACGCAGGCAGGTTCTGTGCTTTTACGAAGAGTGTTCCGAAACCTTCACTCAAGGTGAAGGTGCCGCTGAGATGCCTTCAAAGAGGGATCCTGGTGTTGGTAGGTTGTAGGTTGTAGTGTTTGCCTTGGCCGAAACATTCTGGCTGTAGCTTAAGCCTAAAAGCGCCGAAAAGGGCTTTGATAGAATCCTCGACTGCCGCAGCTGTTATCTTCCAACATATTTCTATTCTTCATAAGGCAGTAGATGGTGGGGAATGTACAGACGAGTCTGGTTAAAGCCTCTTGTTCTTTGAGGATTTCGGACAACTAATTCGGGTGTCGTGGCTCTTCCATTTATTAAACTACAAAGCCAGAGTTCTCGAAAAAGTTGCCAACTATTTCGAAGTACGTGGTAAGCCGCCACCATGTGGTGGGTGGAGTTGGTCCACTCTCAGGTTAGGCCGTAATGGTGATTAAAAAATATGTCCAAGAATAGAGCAATAAAAACCTGTCAGCTGCGGCAATGGGCAGTGCTGCCAGCTTCCGCTTGTGTAGAAGTGGTGCCTTTCGAACTCCTTAAAATTATGGTCGTCTGCCAGAAGCCTTAATATTTTTTCGATAAAAATCTACCATTTTTGGCCCTAGTGTTTGTTGTTTCAGTTCTTATACCAAAAGTTTCGCGTTTAAAAACTTATTATTTATTAAATTTGATTACAATTCAAACAATTTAAAAAATTACTGGGTTTTCTTTATATTAAAATAGAAAAATATGCAAATGAAAAATATTGTAATTAAGGTTTTTTTTTTAGTTTTTAGTTGCATAAGAGACCAATAATTTTTTTTTTAATATAATATCAACTCAAAATTCTTAATAGAAATTAAAACCAATTTTAAATGAGTAGATTTTTGGGATGAATTTTCAAATCTATTTCAGTTCTCAAGACACAAATAAGATATTTGCAGAAAACATAAAATAATAAATAAATAAAAGAAAAATTATATGGTAAAGAACACCACAAAAAGTAAATTTAAATATATATTATTATTATTGATTGGTATTAGGGGAAGATGTTTTACTAGAGCAGCTGCCGTTTTTTAAACACATCCTTCAATATTGACTTTTTTTCCTTTTCCTGGAAAATATTGCAAGACATGATATTAAATATCTGGCAAATTATTTTAACAACAGTTTCATACATAAATACATACATACATACATACATACATACATACATCCATACATACATACATACGTATGATATTTTTTTATGTGTATCTCTGCTTTTTTCTACAAGAAACAAGATTATTTTGCTTGATGTTCGATGACACTAGATGAGTTGTTGAGTTGAGAGAAACAAGTGTGATGTGTATAAAGTTTCGGTTGAACGAGGCCGGTTTGAGAATGACAAGGCGGCTTCGTTTCAACAACTTGTAAACCTCAAGTGCCATGACACAACAGCAGTATTTTCTGTGCTCAGTGAGTTTTAGTTTTGAATTAATATTCTGATTAGAGATCGTGGAAAAGCTTCAGAGTTGTTTTATTGCGTATGAGCGATTTTGCCGCTCATACGTCAAATAGTAGTAGAAAGGCCACACATGTCGTCCTGGCTCACCCATCATTTTCCATGCCCGATCATGATCTTGCATGCAATTTCTTGATTATTTGCAAGCGTCAAGAAAAAGTAAATGAAAAACGAAAACTCTGAAACTTTTCCAGACTTGCAGAGGCTGTAATCCTGAAACTCAAATATCAGATCAAATATTAGATATTAAGCTAAAAGCTTAAGCTGTGAGGCAGTGATCTGAAACATACAGTGGACCTTTAAGTGAAATTGCGAATTAATTGCTGTATGGATGGATATCGATTGATATATTTTTTGATTATTGCAGTACGAATAAAAAAACATTTGAGCTCCAAGCTAAATTCCCAGCCTGTTGCTGCACGGATGGACCTCGAAGAGGGGGGCAAATGGGGCTTGATATATTTTTATTGTGGTACAACTAAAACACAACATAAATTAAATATTATCTCCAAGGAAAGCCAAATTTCTATGATGGCGTTATCGTCTGGGCATATAAAATTATGATTTCATGCAAATCGTCGTAAAAATGCTATAAATAATATCTTGCTGGCATAACGGTAGGTGCTCAGTCCCACAATCCTTATGGCGTATAGCCACCCAGGAAGCAGGTGGGATACTCTGCTTTTCCGATGTACAGAAGAGCGGGGTTTCTTCGTCCGGCACGGCAACCAAAAGTCTGGCAAGTTTCTATATGCAGGTGCTGCCAAAACCTTTACCAGAAGTTAATTGGAAGAATGGGGAAGAACGTGCCTCTGGTAGGCCTTCAAAAAAGGAAGCTGATGTTGGTCGGAAAAGTTCTGGCTATCGCTTAAACCTTAAACCTAAAATGGCGGGTAGTCACTGATAACAGCGGTCTATTTTCGATGATCTAAATAGAGGGGCTGTTGTCAGGCAACAGATTTCAGCTCTTCTTTAGGAACCAGATGGTAGGGAATGTACAGGTTCCGCTTAGTACCTGTCCTGGTACTCCCTTAGAATCTCTGGCTGCCAGCTCAGGTGCCGCGAGACTTCCTTCACTGTCTAGACAATTAATGATAGAAGCGGTTAAACAGCTTGGAGTTTTGAGCAAGGAATTTGTCTTAGTATATGTGTAGCTGAAAAGCGCGATAAGGGGCTATGGTGAGCCGTTGAGAAGTGCACACGTCTAATCGGTCCACTCTCAGATTAGGCCAGAGACAGAGAGAGAGAGAGAGAGAGAGAGATTAGCTTTAAAGGCAACCGAATCGAGCAACATTTTGTCGGTTAAAGATTTGCCAAATCATAGATGCTGATCGGAAGAAGTGAAGAACACGAAAAAGTGTTGTGGAACTGAAAAACACCTTCAATATGAAGCTAAATACCATGTTGTGCTTTGAATGGGTTCCAGGACCAAAGTTCGAGAAACCATTAAAAGCGTACGACTATTGAACACGAATGAAGAAAAACGCAAAGGACTAAAGACTTGTGCTCGTACGCGTTGCTATTTGCGGCGCCAGTGAGACTTGGGATTGAAGTTTGTTTCTTGTCTTAATGGAGCGAAAGAGATTTGAGTAGAATTCTCTTGCAATGTAGTCGCAGCCAGGCAGCTTTAAAATTTGTTGTTCCTTCATAGAAATCAAGTCGGTTTTTCTTAATTTTCCACTTTCTTCTTTCCTCGTTATTTTCAATACATTTTTACCACTTAAAGCCAGGAAAAGAATTTTTTTCTCGATCCGTTTGCAAACGCGTTCTATGGTTTTCTCTTCGGACTACTCAAAAGGTTAATGTAATACTTACGGACGTCTATAACGGCAGGTTATGAAGTTGTTGCTCTGCTCGAGCCAAGTATTCAGATTTTGTAGTGGCGCTTCGCACAGCGTCGGTTGTGCTGCTGTGAAGGGACACAAAAAGTAACAACACTTTTTGCAAAACCGAACAAATACATTTTTGCATTATTAACTGGCATGCAGCAAGAAGAAGCAGAGCAAGTGAATGTGCCGGCAGGTTCGGTGGCATGTCTGCATGTCAATTTCATTCACACGAATTCCACTTACAAGTCGACGCTCGACGCGAACAGAACCGAAATAAATATGTTTTAATGGTTTCTGGCAGAGTGTGTGGTTGGTTGTTCACTGAAATGCGGATACGAAATACTCGCATTCCTTGGAAATATTATACAAATGTTGAAATAATTGCTGTTGTTGTTTTAAGGGCACAGTGGGAGTGGAAAGTAGTGCTGGCGCAAGAAAACGGTAGACAGAAAATCCAATAACTGAACGTTGGACTCGACGTGCCTTAAGTATGAAATACTCGATTTGCTTCGAGTATTAATAATAATTAAATACACTGTCAAAAATAGAAGGTTTCCAAAAGCGGTGGCGTTATTTGCCCCAGTTACCAGCAAATTCACTTTGATTTCTGCGTAATTTAAGACGCCCGGCATGTCTTATGAAATTTACTTTAAATAATAAAAACGAAAATAAAGTACAATATTTCGCACTTAAGGAAGCAGCACTGGATTTCATAAACACAACCCTGTCTTAGCTGTTGTCTTTCGTATCTTATGACGTTTCGCAGTGATTATCCTTCTATAGTTTTAATTAGTCATACGAATTTTAATGATTAATTAATAAATTTTTTTTCTTTTGCATTAAAAAGCAAAATTTCTGATGAATTTCGCAAATTCAGCATTTGGGAAGTAACGGTAGTTTATTAATAGTGTAATGGAAACCTTTAGCTTGCACGGTCCGAAACCAAAGAAAGTGCTGCGTTCAGCCATTTCTGCTGAACGAAGTTTTATTACCTTTTATTTAGCTCAACATCTCCCATCTTGGTAGAAAGCTCGAGAGCGAGAGAGGGAGAGAGACGTGAATATATGAAGAGAAATAATTTTGGGTGAAACATTTTCGGTTTCAGTAGGTTTCGTTTCGGTTTCAGTTCGAACACAATCAAAACAGTGCTACCAGCTATTCAAGTTTTAACACTGAAGTGCGCTGCCACATCATATTATAATCATATCTTATGGTTTCTATGTAAAAGCTCCCACTGTAGTTGCGTTAAGAGCTTAACGGCCGAATCAGACGACTTTAGAAACACAAACCTATAAAATATTCTATCATTTTTGTAGCCGAGACTGTATAAAAACTTCAGTTTTTATATTTTTATATTTTTATATTTTATGCACATAAATGAAATGTGTAAATTTTTTTCTCAGTTTCTCTGTGTCAACACGAAGGAAGTGATTTTTAATTATTTACTTGCAGAACGCCAAAACCTGCCAGACTTTTAATTTATTTTCTACAAAAGCGAAATGAAAAAACAAAAATAATTGCAATATTTAAGGGATTTTAATGATATGCGAGTACCAAACTTTGATGGTAAAAAAAAACCTGTTTATGCGAACTTTTATTTCCGGCTACTGGCTGTTAATTTTTATAAGAAATTTAAAACAATAACACCCCAAACTTGCCATTTTAAGTTTAAACATAAACTTATTTAGTTATTTAAAAAAAGAAAATAGTTACAAACTGGCAAAAATCAGATAAAATATGGATTTCCAAGAACTAGTTTTTTAAAGCAAAAATAAATTGTTTAAATTAAGTTTTGGCCTGAATTAAAAAATAATTATTAAATTTAATTTTTGATTTCCAATTATTTATATGTTTGCAAGGAATACAAATTGATCATGTTTCTCTCCAAATGCTTAAATTTAACTAGAATATGCCATATGAATGGCTGCAGAGTTGCACTATGATGCGTTTGTGAAAATTGTCACCAGCCCAATATGCGGTAAGACTCACTTCATTTGACTCATATTGACTTCATTGAATATGACGTCATACATGGTGTGATTCTTAATAAGTTATTGTGAGTTTTAATACCGAATGTTATTTGTTTTATACTAAATAATTGATTTTCGTATTTGAAAGCATTAATTCATGCTGAAACTGTCAAGATGGAAGTTGAAGGGCATTCGAAAGGTACTAGTCTCTCTTGTTCTTCAGCTCTTCATCAGTGCTGCTGAGCTTCAGCAGTTTTCGCCCCTTTAGCCAGCTGGTGGAGGTGTGATGTGCCAACATAAGTTACTCATAAAACTATTGCGCCATCAAGACTCCAAAATTATCAGCAAAATTTCTGTGATCCAAAATAGTTATTAAGTAAATCAAGCGAATTGCCTTATGAATCCGTACCAGGCTCAATTAATTTCTTTGACTTTGACTTTGACTTTGATGTGTGTCAAATATAACTGACTTAACTTTTCTTAACTTGTTCTAATTGTGGTTTAGTTTTCCATTGAAATATGCCTGGAAAGTCTTATTTTGCTCATGTCTCCACTTAAGCTGTTATAACACAAAGCCGCCAACATATTGATTTTTGGTGACTTGCAAAATCTCAACAAGCAAATGCTCAGTTTCAGTCCGACGTGTTCCAGTCCCTTTTAATATTTCCTTTTTAAATTCTGTAGCTGGTCAATTTGCAAGAGCAACAGAATTTTTAATGCTGCGTATTTAAACTACTTTCTTAAAAGTATTTCCTGGAAATCTTAATTAGTTTTCATTAATATTATTTATTTATTACCTACCAGAAACAGACTAGGGAATCTAGGGAAAAATAAGCAAAAAAAAAAAAACCAACATCAGCCCTCATTTTGAACTTGAAATTTCATAATTGAAGAGAATGTCCAGGATTCGTTTCTAGCAATATTTTCCGCCTGTGACAACCAGCACAGCAAATTCTTTAAAAACCATCGAACGTAAAATAACCGTTTATTTGTATAATTTTTATGGCTTTTGTACTTTTAAGTGCCATAAATTTCGTACAACCTGAGCCTGAGCCATTGATATGTGCGAGGCATCGATAAAATCTTACAAATAAGTATTTCACTGTGCGCGTGTGTGTGTGTGTGTGTGCAAAAGCAATAAAAGTTGAATTTCAACAGAAAAACTCTAGTTTTATTTTAGCCAACAACAGCAAGCAAGTTTCACACGTGCGTGTGTGTGTGCGTGTGTGTGTGTGTGCATTTAATGTATTCTTTTCAACTTGTGAAAAACAAAATCGCACATAAATTATATTCTCACAAATATTGTTTTATAGTTCAAATTTTATGGTTATTTTTGCGGCTTGTTGTTGTTTTTTCTGTTTGCTGAAACAACAGATTTTTTGTAGCATGTTTTTTTTAATGAAACCCTTGAAAGTATGCTACACATTTGCTAACATACGGCAAGCAACTAAATGTAGGCTATAACAACAGAACATTGTTTTATTGTTGTTCTGCTATTTTTTGTTTTGCTTTTGTCTCAAGCAAGAAAAAAAAAAACAAAATGATTTTATGCTCCACAACCAACATAAATAAAAATAAAATTAAAAAAAAACGCTTTTGAAATTTACTTTCAAAACGATTGAAGTTGAAATGAAGAATTTTGATTATGAACAACCTGGTGGCCTTTAAACTGTATAGGAACCCACGCCCTTTAAGGCCCTCGATGGTAGGAGTTGGTACAGCATTCGACCGAGAGTCCTGAGGTCGGTAGTTTGGATTTCTAACAAAGACTCTGTTGGGGAAAAAAAAACAATAGCCGAAAGTCTTTACATTCAACTAAAAACAATAACCAAGAAAAATGGCACAATACACAATGATACATACATAAATACCAGCACCTCAATAACCCCACAAACAAATCCATATTAATATAATCCGCCTCCGTTGAACTCTGACATTCTCATCTCCTTAAAGTAGAATGAAAATAGCGATAATTAAAAAAAAAAAAACTGGTCCCATAATCGAGTTTTGGTACAACAGGGAGTACAAATCATGATACAGTTGTACTTTTTATGGTACATTTTTGATCTTGTTCGTACCGTCGGTACCACCGTGACTTGCTTGGTACAATTTAAAAATGCCAACATTTATTTTGCCAACGTTCTCTTTGATATTTTTTTTTCTGTGTTTTTTGTTTTAAACGCGCAGCTTTTCTGTTTTTATTGCAATGCTATTGTGAAGGCGGTGTCAAGTCTGCAATAAACTGAAAGTGAAAATGTTGCCACTTGAACCCTCTCACTATGAGGCAATTAATAATCAGTCTGGAGCACTAGCAGATGAGCTTGAACCAAGCCCACACAAAGATTCAAATATTTCTTGTTTTTGGTCTAAAGTATCACAGACGAGTTCATGTGTCCAGATATTTCTAGAATTGTAAGACGAACTCTGTCTATTCCATACGTGTTTCTTCTTTCCAAAACCCAATTAAAACCAAGGAAAGCAAAATACCACCCATTTCTACTTTTCGTTTCAAATTTGTTAAAAGCAAAAGATTTATTGAAGTCAACAAATTCGTGTTGCTTTTTAAAACAAATGAAAATTTGTTGCCTAAAAATATTTAATAAATAAATAAAATTTGTTAAATAATCGATTTCTAACAAGTCTTTATATTTATTTTATTATGTTTTATTATATAATTTTTATGCAAATGTTTAAATAAAGTAATAAAAAGGCGCCCAAAATAAACTTAAATTACAAAGTTTGATTTTAATGGTTAATGATCCTACTTGACACCGCAATATCTTGTGCTCTTGCATCTGAGTGCTTGATATACATATAAATATAGCATAATTTAAGGCGTGCTTTAATTTAACATAGAACGGCATAGTTGAAGGCAGGTCTGCGCAACAAGCCAGTAAATGGCTCACCTTTAAATTTTGTTAAACGAGGAAAAAATTAAAAGGAAAATAATATAATAATAATGAAGCAGAAGAACAGAAAACCAGAAAACATCCTTGTTTGTACTTGAGATATTTCGAGAGAAACTGTACGACTATAAACTGGAATTTATGAAAGCTGCTGCGTAATTGCTGTATTCTGCGCTGTGCAATTAAAATGAATAATGTTTGTTGCGAATTGAAGCAGCAAAATACAATATAGCGGCTGATATATTAATTCTTTTGCTTCAAAAATGTACAAGTCCTTAAAAAGGAGCTACAAGAGTTTTATTTTTAGTATAAAAATTGAATTTCGAGCTCAAGTGCGTTGGGAGCACAAAATTTTACAGCAAATAATTTAGCTGCTGATTTTTGGTTTTTTTTAAGCAGCGCAAAACAGACGCAGTCCCTGAAGAGCTAGAATTTTAATTTACAACAACAAAATATGGTTTGCAATGACTAAAATGGTGAATAAATCTGCTGAGAACAGCGTATACGAAGAACCCAGGTGCATTTACTATGCCAGGGTACAACCTTGAACCGGCCGTAAAGTGAGTTGCAGATGTAAACCCTTACACGTGCATCGTTTTTTCATCTCCCCTACTAGAATCAAGGAGCGGAAGATTATTATTTTCTCTAATGTTGTTCAGTGCAGTTGCGAAACTCTTCGCTAAAGAATAGTCCACCTGGGCCAAAAAATCGAAAGTTGTTATTGTTACGCAACAACATTTAGATTTTAGCAGTTTAATCGATTTAACTAAGATTAATACACAGACCGTCGAAAAATATTTCACTAGATGTTTTCGTTAAGTCCGTCCATTTTCCTGCGACAGCGATTTCCAGCTCGGCTCACATTTTCACTTAAGCTGTTCATTTTATTTACATTCGTAATATCTTTTTTCTACTTTTAACAATAAATTTGTTTGCAAAATACCCAGCTGCATCACTTTGGGAAAAATGTCACGTTCGACATGTCACTATAGCACCAGGTTTTTCAAGCAAATCCAAAAAAAATGTTAACGAATATTATTACGTTATATGCTAAAGTTGGATGCACTACAAAACTGTAGTGCGAGTTCCACGTCACGAAAACTACTTGTATTTTTGTCACGTTCGAATTGTTGCTTTTTTTGTCATTTTATTCGATGCCGCCGGCTATTTCCTATCAACTAAAATATAGACCATAGTACTTCCTAGCAGCTATAATTTGAATTAAAAGGGATTTGAAGAAAAGGTGTTTTTTCTGAGCAACGTCACGTTCGAAATGTTATGTTTTGATGGAAATTATGACACAGCAAAAGATTTTAGGTAACGTGGTTATGCTGCATTTGAACGTTAGTTGCAGTATAAAACTTTTTTGGATTTTGCCTGGTGGTATGAGAATAATTGCGACACCTCGAAAACACTCTTCCACTTTTGTCACGTGCGAATCGCTACTATTTCTGGCATTTACCTTAATTCACAACTGCGCCTGCTATATTTTATAGGACTTCTTCTAAAATAGAATTTAATTTGAAATAATTTTTGATCTTGTGTTGTTTTTTATAACAAACTTATTCGACCGTCACGTTCGATATGCAAATACCAAATACGAGTATTTCACCTCAAATTTTGCTACAATTTTCTTTTAAAACAAACATAAGATCTGAAAAAAACTTGTTCATTAAACTTACAAAATTATTAGTTAATAATTTTTGTTTGATAAATCTTCACACTTCTTCATTCCGTTTCTTATAAATTTATGGAAGGGGGGGAAAATAATAATTTTTGGCTTAAAAATATTTTTGCTGCCGCTTAAGGATTTCACTTTAACTTTTCGGATTTTATTTAAACTTTTTAAAACTCAAAATTAATCTTCGGAACTACCTTTCTCTACAACAACAACAACAACAACAACACTATTTCTCTCTTGAGTTGAAGACAAAAAACAGAAAAAACAAACATTCGTCTTGGCCCCACCGCAGGTTTGGCCATGACTGTCATTTGTATATAATTTCTTTATTGTTGTCTCGCAAGTACATTTTAACGACTAGACATGAATTACTTACAAAATTTGTCTACCAACTCGAAAGAACAAGTAGGCCAAACAAACAGTCATTTAATTTGAAAAAAATAAAAGGCGATTTTTTGCCAGACAATTTGACAAGTTTAATGTACGACCAGTTCTGAACACTTTTGGTTTCAAAGTTGTCCGTCAATCCTATTACAGGCAGGCAGACACCTATTTTTAATTTACGTTGCAACAAACAAATTGTGAAAGCGATTCGAGTATACCCAGTTGGCCAGGCAGTTAAGTAAGATGTTGACTTGGATGACATCAAGAGTATAAGTAAAACTTTGTTGTGGGGCACATTGAAAATGTTCTGTTTTAAGTTTCACGGAGTTCTTGGTTCTATAACATAAAAATAGGGGGTTTTGGCAAAATGTTCAGTTTTTATTTTAAAGCATTTTCGCAAAAGTACGGGTCACTGGCCGCTATGACTTTTTTCATATCTATCTGGACGTTGCGTCAAAAGAACTGCTCGCTCATCTTTTGAGGTCAAGGTTCACATACACATAATAAAGTTATCTCAGAAAGACAGATACAGAGAGAGAGAGAGAGAGAGAGAGCGAGAGATGTTGGGAAATTAATGTACATCAATACCTGATCTTATGGTCTAATCTAATCGTGAACCAATTCTACTTTTGGTACCACAGTTTGATATCCGTTAAAGCAAAACGGGGAGAAACAAAGAGAAAGAAATATTTAAATATTAGTCAGACTACAAGACAAGACAAGGGATGAGGCTAAACTTACGAACAGGTTTTGCCTCATGAGGCCGAGTTTTTTCATAATGAAATATCCGTCTTCATGTTATTGTCGGGTAGTTTCTTGAATTCTTCACCATTCTTGATCACTTTCAAAAGACATGGCCAACTGGGTATACCTATTACACATAAGAAATATACATATTACTTCCATTATTGCACTTTGTACAAATACTAAAAGTCACTCATGCTAAAGCCAAACCTTAAAGAACCATAAACTATAAATAATGAAAATTTACAAAGAAATAGATTCGAAAATATACAACAGAAGTAGCCGACATGAACGAAATAGGTGTTTTAGTCAACGACCTCTCACGTTCATGCACTTATAGCGACCAACTTTGAAGGAATTTGGCTATAAAAGTTTATTTTGGTTAATTTTGTTCTGTTTTTCTCGGGGTTTGTTGGAAAGCAGATTATTAGGGAAGCAAATAAGGGATTTCTCAAAAGGTCCTGCCGATCAATAGCACATGATTGGCCCAATGGATGGTCAGCTTAAATGCCATGTACTGGTATTTAGCCTAATTTACCAAATAGCCAGGTATAAATTTGGGGGCGCACTGTTCGAATAATTAATGGAATAATACCAGAATTCGTCACACCAACTTACACATGTTCGTCCTTGTATATGTGACCTTCTTCAGTGACATGACAACAAATAGATAAACAGGCATCTGAATTCTCTTCTAAAATATGGTTCTACTATTCCAAACAAAAGCGACATTGGTGTTAGTGACAACTGATAGGTAACCGGCGGGAGCAAGGAACCGTGTGCCTGGGTTCAAGAAGGCCTCCGTGCTCTATCCTTTTGGATGCATAGGAACGGCCCATTTCATTCAATACTCATATTTTGTCGGCAAACATTGTTATGGCGTAGTAAAAACCTGATCCTTGCGAAACAGATTCGGAAAGGTTTTCCACAAAATTATAGTAAAAGGTCCCAGGTCCTGTTAAAGGACCTAAAGACAGTTGCGGCATTTTGGTTCACCCGCCTGACAGTCAAGACCGTTTCACTTAAGAAAGCGAAAGAACGAGAGACCACCAGTTGCTGTGATTGATACAGAACACACACGCTCGCTCTCGCTCTGTGTGTGTGCCTGGGATAAGTCTCACTTAAGAAAGGGGGCAAAAAAGAAATAGTATGATGTGTGCGCTAGGCGAGACTACCATTTACTGTGATCTCTCGCTTTCTCTCTCTCACTCTTCCTCTGGGATAAGATTCTCTAAGTACGGAAGGCAAACGAATGTCTATAGGTTGGTATAATGTTTCCCTTAAGAGCTACCTGTTAAAGTGAGCGTGCTCAAACGAATACACACTTACTGATACTGTCCAGGGCTGGGGATTATATCTTCTGGTTGGCTATACCTTCTGTGACATATTTAGACAGTTCTCTTTTGCTGCAGATCAGTCAACGTCTGTGACTTGTTCGCAACAGGACAAATTTGTTTACGTTAACGATCTCTTAAGAATCCACATTTGCTGATACCATATCCAGAGCTGGGCCTTATGTCTGCTGTTAAATGTTTAGACACTTTTGTTTTCATACTTACTGGCATATATTTTCCTACAACTACAGGAAAAATGTTTCCCAACTCGCTTCTCCAACGTCTTGTCATGGTAAATCAATAATCTGGGGAGGAAAAATAACTGCGATATGAAGCCCTAATACGTCTGCCAATATCTTCCGCGCCTAAGGCTTCTTTTTGCCACTTGGTAGTCCTTTGCCACACAACAAAACACGTAACATTCGTAGATTTGTGGCCACTTGCAGCACGATTTCCAAATTAACTTAAAGGCAACAAAACTGAGGGTTATAAGTTTCAGTTTCCCACTCACAAGTGGCCTTAGAAAACTTGAAAACTGCTTTTGTATTTGATTAGTCATAAGTTAAACTCGAAATGGCGCTAATGTGTTTTTAATTTACCAAAAAAATGCGGTTGGCATTCATGTGATATTGAAATGCTGACAGAAAAAACATTTATTACGCTACAAATAAAGCATTAAAGCCGCAATAGCGGCTGGCTCAAGTCAATACCTGTGACCCCTCTTAATTACAGTGAATTCCGAAAAACAAAATCCTTAAATGAATCCGCAGGAGTAGAATCAAAACATGTGTGCCTGTGTGTAGCTTCAGCGACATGGAATCGAATCCATTAGCTGGCGAAAGTGAATGTTATGAAGAACAATTAATTGGCCGTTATTAGCAATCGATGAGGCATGTCAAAGTGACAGCTGGGACAGGCTGGCATAGTCTATCGTTGTGACATTCAGTTGCTTTTTTTAAGTAATTTAGACAACAAATAAACAAATTTCTATACGACATATAATTTCATTCAGAAAAAAGAAAGACAACTTCAACTCGAGTCCTGGTTTTGATGTTAATTTTGGGATAAGTGATTTCCTGTCTAATTTTGGTCATTGTTTGTTGTGGTTTATGACAAGAAAATGCACCCACTTTTTCACTCTTTGTTGTTTTCTTTTCCTTGCAGCGTACAAATTAATTAATAAATTGTTGATTAAACACCGGAAATGTTTGTAGTAAATTTTAAATTTCTCCAGCTGTCTATACGCCTTTAAGCCAAGTGCTGTTAAAAAAAATTTGTAATTCCTAGAACTTGTTGAGGAGAAGCTGCGACTACTTAAAAGCAAATTTATGGTTTTAGTTGCGAACCAAATCCCCTTAAACCTGCAAGAGTTCCGAAGACGGTTATCACCACTACAGTGGCACACATTTTACAAATTCTTATCTTTAGCCTTAAGAAAATTAAAATTTTTTCTCTCTTCTTCGTTCGTTTCGGACTCATTTTTTCTAATCTAGAAGGGGGTGAAAAAAAGAAGAGAACGTGCCACGTAAAGTAACACGACTATCTCTACAGAAAACAGAAGAAGAAGAAGAAGAAGAAGAAGAAGCAGTTTGGGGGGGGGAGGGATGTTCAAACCATTTCGCTTTAATGAAACCCAGCAAAAACAAAAGAGGGAATAACTTCTAAAGAAGTTTAGAAGCGGCCAGATTTTACATTTTAAATTACTATTCATTTAAGCCTCAGAAAAAGGTTTTTTCTAGAAAACTGTTCAGTGCCAAATAACAAATAAGTAAGAAGAGAAATTTCTTTTGCCAGGCGGGTTGCAGGCGATAATTTTTTTTGAGGGGGGGGGGGGGTTGTAGGGGTTAAGTTTGTATAAACGCAATCGTGCAAACTTAAGAAAATTTGCTGCACTTGTTTCTACACGTTTTATTTAAAAAGCCCAATACTTTGTATTACCGTCTAAACATACCTCAAGTAGTCGCCTTGTTGCAAGAGTCGTGATTGTAGCCACATCAAGCAAATTATCTCCAGTAGACCCGTTGTCGCCAAATATTTAATGTTGTTGACAGTCTCTGTCTGTTGCTCTAGATCTGGAATAATCGAAAACTTCCCTCCACGATGATGAGTGCAAAGCGGAGAATTTGTTGAAGTCGGTAGAGCCTGAGTATTGTGTATCATGTTGTGGCAGAGTAAAATTTATTTTTATAATTTTAATATTATTTTCATACTCTTTTCAACTAAAACTTCACATATTCTTTATAAAGCCAACAGATTCTTATCCATTTTGTGGCATGTGTGTTATGTTGCTAATTAGCAAATGAGTAGCACTTGTTGCAAGGTGTGTCTCTTAATTCCATAACTCCATTCAGGCCGAACGAATTCAGAGTAGCCAACAGCAGCAGAACGATGCCAAAGCCTTTGGCGGGAATAGACTTCTCGACTGCTGGTCGAACCCTCTATCAACTCATCTCATTCTCCGCGAACTATTCACTTTCTGCTGGGCAGGGCCTTAGAAGCATGTGTTTGTGTGTGGGTGTTTGTTAAGCAGTTAATATAATGTATGTACACAAGCATACAAACAGCTATTCACGCTCAAACACACTGGAACTCATACAGACCATTAAATCCTTTTATAACCTATTTCTGGCATTCGCTGGTTTTTTCTTATTCGTTGCTTCTTTTTTGCTTTTTTGCTGTTTATGTAAAAAGGGCAAAAAACACAAAAAAAAAAATCCCTTTATAATAAAGAAACTTTAAATGAAATCTTTGAAAAATATACTTCTCATTTTCATTTGCATGTTGCTGTTGTTGTTGTTGTTGTTGTTGTTGGTTTTCTTGCTCGCTTCATGAAAGGCAAAACGAAACGTTTACTGGGTCTTTAGGTCATACTTATATTAGTATATGCAGCAAAAACCAAACGAGAAAAGAAATTAAACTAAAAATATAAAAGACGTGTGCGGCTTATGGATAAAGTGCAGCAGCAAGTTTTTAAACTTGATGTTGCAGCAAATAGTGGCAAATGGAGGAAACTTTTTACAATAAAGCTGCATTCAGGAATTTATTTTCCGCAAACAATATTTTTCCTTACGTGACTGCGTTCCCACTTCGTGGAAGTTTGTTTGCAAAATCAAAGTTGCCAGGTGCACTACACGCATAGATGTTACAAGGTGGCAGCACTGCGGCTCTATTCTTGGTGGCACGCACGTAAGCACATTTTATATCGAACAATTTTCAAAAGCTTGACAGCTTAAAATGATGGCACAGACTAGAAATATTGAGGGATGCAATTTTTTTTTTAGTTACAGAGTCTGAGAAATAATTTCATGTTATTTATTTTTTGAATATGATTTCCGGCAAATTCCAATTTTTGACTACTTTTTCCAGTGAATGTGGCCGTATGGGGTCAAGCGGCACCCTTGACAATTCTTCAAGACTTGCTGGCTCGTCGACATAACCCCATGACTTTACAAACACCCCCTTTGAAAAGTAATCCAGGGGTGATAAGTCGCTTGAGGGAGGTGGTCGGTGAGTAGAAGCATTTGTGGAAAGAAAGTTATCGGCAAATTTATTGTGCAATAAAGCGAGGGTTAAGGGCACTGCGTGGCCGTCTCGTTGCAACCGTCAATATCAAAAATAATCATTATTTTTATTTCAAGGACAATTGGAGAGCTCAAATGACTGTAAGATTTATGGACAGACACACACATACACATGTATATCGTCAGCTCAATAAAGAAAGGCCATAACACGTGGCTTTTCTGCCAAAAGTCGAGTTATGGGCAGATTTATAATAAATCGCAGCCTCTGCGTTGAAATGTGCAAAACACCTGATGTTGACAACAGAACCTGAATGTGGCCACATTTCGACACTTTGTAATCTCATATAAGGCCAAATTCTGTCTAAAAAGTCTTGAAAGCGCTGCGGCCTTCTGCCAGACAAGTATGAAATTTTATTGTAAATAAATAAATATGATATAAGGTGGCAGCTCAGTCCAACTTTGGCTGCACAATGACAATATTGGCAGCACAATTTAGCCCAACAAAAACGAAAAATAAACCAATTTAAGCTGAAAATGTTCCAAGACAATATAGAGTGGCCGATCAGTCAGTATGTTGTCTGCCAAACAAATTTCTTATACCAGCAAAATGTTTCATACAAATTTTTATAGCAAATCGGCTGCGATTCGTGATTTCTGTTCTCCGTCTTCTGTCTAAGATTTTTGTTGACTTTCGAAAGAGAAAATGATTTTTTTTAATTAAGTCCGTCACTGTTATTTCGCAAGTTTAAGTACTCGCAGTCGCTTTCTGGGAGAAGCTAAAACGCAAGAGAGAAAATGATCTGCTTATGATTATGCATGAGTTGCGTTGCTGCACTGCAACTGTTTTAACTTTTAATAGCACTTTTCTTCTGTTACCTTTTTCTGTACCCCAATTACTCACTGTCACACGAAAGTTCTTAATTGTACTTGATTGTTTCGTTGAGTATTTTTTTTTTTTAATTACATCGCCATTAAGTTGAAATCAATTGACGCTGCTTAACGACCTTTTTACATCCAACCGTTTCCACAAACAATTGGAACGATTATATTGAACAATATAAAAATAATATCATTTTCATTCACACACGTACTTTGGCTGCGTTTGACCTCTTTCTTACCTACTTTTTACCAGCGTGACCAGAACTAATGCCGTAATAAATCTATCAAAAATATTGAATTAAATGTTTCAATGACGTGTCGCTATTAAAGTATCATTAGCCCAACAGTTTTATAGATTTTTATTAAGTTTTCCCCCAATTTTTGGTGGGGTAAATAAACATATTTTTTGCTAAAAATTTTATTGTGAAAAGCTATAAATTTACTTCGGTCCAAACACCATGACCTTTTTGTTACGAGTCTTATCAGTGGCTGGTAAACAAAACGCGACAGTACGAGGACCAAAATAGAGGTTTGGGGCTGATCATCTGTCAGAACAGACATTGAAGATATGGCAGAATTGTTCCTTTTCCCACATGAGGGGAAAAATAACATGTGAAATTAATATGAAAACACGTTGATTATAAAGCGTAGTAAAGTTTTTTATGTTTTAATTACGTTGTGAAAAAAGTTCAGTTGCCTTCAATTGTTATTGAGAAAATAGTTTCAAATTAAGATTTAAAAATGTTAAAGGATCATTTTACTCCTTTAGAAAGCATTTCAGTTGTTCGCGTCATTGTGGCCGCAAATGCCTGGCTGATAGGACTATTCATATTTTATTGCATCTAGAGTACGAAGAGGTCATGTGAACTGCCCACCAATTTAATCCGTTCCTCTGGAGTTTCCATAAGTCACGCATAAGCCTGAAACACCAGAGGACCTCAGGGCCATCACAACTGCGACTATTTGTGAAATTTGTAGTTTATATGTAGTTTTTATTTCCAGCAGACAAATATTTTACATACATAAATCGAAAGTTAGAATTGGGGCCTTATCTTAGTAACGCATCTAAGGATTTGTCGTGTTGTGGGCCTAATTTCGACCATACGATAGATAGAATCCTGTCTTAAATAAATACAAGGTGACTCAAAAGGCCAAACTTAACCGGAAGACGGTCTGATATTTCCAAATGGCAGCATATGGCAGTTCTGTTTAGAAATTTGAGATGGCAACACACGAAATATGCGCTAATAAGACATGACTCGCTATACGGGTACTCTTACGGGGTCCAAAATAAAAGAATTCAAATGTTAATTTCTGGGTTGTGCGACAGCAAGTGACCAGAGTAAGGATCAGCATGAAATGTTATTAGATCTGAAATATGTCAAATTTCGGAAATCGAAGGCGGCCACTTGGCCGATATAATTTTTGCTGCTAAATCAAATCAGAATTTGAACATCAAACACGTGTTGTGCGGAAACGAAACAAATTTGTTATTTACTATTATAAAAAAAAAAAACTATAACCAAAGAACATCGGGCGACAACTTTTGCGCCACCTTGTTCTAACAATTTCCTCTCTTGCTTTCCGTTAAGCATCTTATTGCCAAATCAGTTTTCACTTCTTTTTTGTCATAAATCAAATCTTTCTGACACCAACTTCCAAACAATTTCATTTATTGTTGATTCTATTGAATAAAAATATTATTTTAAAAAAAGTCTGCAGTTTCTTAATGTTTTCTTCTTTCTTTTTTTTCTTTGCCAATCCAAGTTTTAATTTAAATCGATGTTGCTAAAAGTGGAAAGAAAACGAAAACACAAAAACAACGCAGGGAACTTTAAAACTAAAACATAAAGAGGAAAAAAAACCAAAACATGATGCGAAAATCTCTGGGATAAAAGATAAAAGACGGAAAAAATCTCATTTAATGGTTTTATTTGAAAAAACAAAAAAAAAAAAACAAAAAATAAAACAGAAACTCTATTCATTTATTGCTCGTACAAGTGACGCAGTGAAAAAACTCATTTGTTATTTTTGCTGTCACAACAAGAGCAACAAACATGCAACACCACCGCCACTTGAAGTAGCTGCAGCAACGACAAAAACAACAACTACATGAACTCGTTGAATAAGTGACTTCAAAAGGACGTTTTTCTACGCTTTTCTGTTGTTTCTTTCCAAGTTTTTGATTTCAAGGAGCGGACCGGTCGGTGCAATGTGCGAAATCGCACAAAAAAATACTCTTTTTTTTGGCAAGAGGAACTAAAACATATGAAAAAACGAGATCAGAATTTATGTGAATAAAAATTGAATCACGAGAAGACAGAAAAAAAGTTTGATGTAAAAATCTGAATCAAAATTTATGTATGATGCGACGTCCGTCGTTGTTGTTCACTGGGATTTCTCTGAGAGGAAAAATCTTACAACACCCGCTAAACATGACTTCGAAGAGTTTGAAGTTAAATGGATTAAAAAATTATTTAAATAGAGAAATAAATTTGGCCATTTGCAAGAACTAACGCTGATGCCGCCCCGAGGCTGATCGCTGAGCAAACATTCCTAAATTGAGAACCCTGGGAAACCTAAGAGAACCGACTACTCACATACGAGTACACATTTATTAAAAGGACATTCAATTGTGATTAAGTTATATAAGTTAAGTATCGAGGAAATACTTATAGAACTATATAGACCGCTGGATTTCGGAGTATTTGTTTTGGTGGCGAAAACAGATTTGGAATTGACTTGTGTCGTCTAACAGTGGACGACTATGTTATCCCTACTGTTTTGTAATTCGCCATGAAGGTAATGAAGGACAAGGCTGGTAGCTTGAAATCCTCAAGAAACATCAGGCCTTAACCAGGCTCGCCTGCACATTTCCCTCGATCTTAGTTCCTAACATAAACAGAGCCTGTTGCCAGACAACAGCACCTCGAAGACAGGGATCAGTAGGCGCCTTGCAAACATATATTTTTCCAATCCTCTTCCTGCGTTTTTAGGTTTAAGTGCCAAAAGGCACTCTGCCGGCTGTCGGTCCCCGTTCTGCCAATTGCCCTTTGCGGAAGGCTTCAGCAGAACATGTTTAATCCAAGTCAATGTCGTGCCAATTGAGGGACTCTTACCCCACTATACCGCGAAGAGCAGAGAAACCCAGACGCCAGAACAGGAAAGATTAAGTAAAAGTTTTTTAGCCAACAAAACGAAAAATTACCATTTTGCTAATATGGCGAAATCAAATATCAAGATGGTGATCGTTTGCGAAAAATTACTGCACCGTCACTTTTGCGCTTTACTGTGCAAACAAGTTTGAACAAAGAGTTACTTTCGGACCATAAATTTTTCATATATAAATATTTCTACGCTATTCATTATAAGTCGTAAATTCTAAACTATATTTGGACTCATAGTAAATAATTTTGCGCGTCAGTTTGTTTTTGCCAAAGAAATGAGAGGAGAGAAGAGCAAACACTCACGCGGAGTTGATATCCGCTCACTGATTGCCTCGTTTAACGGGGCAATCTACGATATTTATTTCTTTTATTTACTTTAATTGTTTTAGTTGCTGGCGTTGAAAAAATTTTGCAATAATATCAATTGAAAATTTCCGACAATGCAATCCAACAAATACAAATTGTAAATTGTATTCCTCGGTTTTATTCTCTTTTGTCACTGTCACTGTCACTTTATCACTTTGTTTTTCTTGCACGTCTTTGTTAAAAAAATGCGAACAAAAAAACAAAAAAAGCGCCAGAAACGACTTCATTGTGGATAATTTAACTTTATGAAAATTCTGTTTGAAAGTTTGCCTTTGCCTGTCGACTTGCACCGGAGTCTGGTTTATAGTTTATTGTGGAATAATATAATTTTCATATTTAATACTTTGTTTTCTCTGCTCTGAACACAGACGAGATACAATAAATATGTACATAAATAAAAGAAGTACAAATTTTGCAGACGGGAAACAGCATGAAAATACATTTCTAAATAATCGCATCAAAGGACGACATAAACTTTATTTTATTTGTAAATTCTTTTCCTTTATTAAGGTTTTTTCTGTCCTTATTTCTTGCTATTTCATTGCAAATTAAAATGCATCAAAGTGTAAAGCAATAATGGCTTTATGACACGTATCTATTGAAAGAGAAAAGAAATCGCACAAACCGAACAAATTTTATAGTAAAACATAACCTAGAAATCGAAAATCGAATAAATGTTGGGATACTTTAAAAATTATTTAGTGCCGGGCTTCAGACACAGCAACTTTTTTTAATGTCCAAATTTTTGGTTTTTCTGTAGGAAAGAAGGAGCCAGAACTGCCTTTTCATCACGTTTCCACAAACAAATAATAAAAGCTTGCATTGAGTTAGTATGGCGTTACCCCACAATATAGAGAGACCGTAACTCATCTTTTGTCAAACTCTCTTTTTTTTATTGCAAATTTTGTTAATTAAAGGATCTTGTATTGCAAACTTGTGCTTGAAAAAAAAGAAACAAAATTAGGACTTTTCTTTATTAAAGAATAATCCAGCCCCAGTAGGAATAAAATTTAAAAAATAATTTTCTTTAAAAAAAGTAAATTTGTAACTAAATTATTACAATTTATTTTTATAATATTTTTAATTTTCCCTTTGAGGGTGCCAACCTGAATCCCCATTGAGGCATTCAAATTTCACACTAAAATCGAAACCAACTCAATTGGCATTTAATATCGTTGTGATGCCAGGTTTTCTTGTGTTGTCACAAGCAACAAAAGAAGAAGATTTAATTACCTCCGTTGTTTTTTATTATATCTGGATTTTATTATTTCTCAGTAGTTGTTCTGCGCTTTCGTTTGTGATGTGGTGAAGCCTGTTCTGTGAGTTCTACTCCATTTTGTGAAGCAAATTTATGGCATTTTCACCTTCAAGCTGTTTGAACTGGCAATTTCGGTCTTACAACTTTCTCAGCAACAACATTGCCAGCTGTTTGAAGAATAACAAAATTGTCAGCGGGTTTACAATCGTAAGAACACTCGAAGTTGGCGGCCATATTGTCGCGTGCGCTATTCAAACACATCTGTTAATAAAAAATTAGTTTGTTGCATCTGACGCGTATCTTACACTGACAGCTGAGAGTGTTTTCATTGAAAGCAACATGTTTCTATGGATTGGCCATACCACATGAGTGCTCTAAGTCTTGTGGCAATGTCTGGCAACAGCTGTGATAGTGTTTAAGGACCGTTAAATTTAGTGGCAGGCAACAAACAGGCAGGCAGGCAATGAAATTGGCTGGTTTTCCTACAATCGCCTGAACTGACTATTTACCTTCGCGGGAGGACGCGGTCCACGGTATTTACACTCCACAGCTTGTTAAGGTTATAGTAAATATTCTGTGATCCAATTCTTTTTAAGCCGACTAAATTGGCCGTCGCCGTCGGCAATTATGACCACAAGCCACTGTGTCAAGTTTTCGAATCAGAAGATTAAACATATTTGCATGCAAATACTTTAAATATATAAATGCTCAGGAAGTTTTCTACTATTTGAATACAGTTTCTGGATAAACTATCCAATAAAGTTTTATATCATGTGTTCACCACAGAACCTAATAGGGCAAATTTTTTTCTACAAATCATTTAAAATAATAATAAAATTCCTGTTCTGCTCTGAAGCAAGAAAATAAAACACAAATTAACACATTTATTTTGCAAATTTAAATACCACTTTAATGTGGTCAGAAAGTCGAGTGCATCATGTTGGCAACTTTGCCAGATTTGAACGTTTGCACCAACAGCAGCAGTTCCTGTGATCCTGAAAGGCTGGCAGCGGGGCTGTATGAACACCCCCCAGCCGTTTAGATTTTATTTTCTAAAAGTATGAATTCGTTCTTGTTGGTGGCATTTGGTTCGGGTGTCTTTGTGCTGCAAAGCAACGAAATGCAAAAAAGAAATAGCAATTTGTGAAATATTTTAAGGATTTTTTGTTGTTGTTAGTTGTGTTGTTTTGAACAACTTCATAAATATCGTACTCACTCACTTATTCAAACAAAACGTTGTATGCCCGGGAGTAAACATTGTAACGAAGCATAAACATCAACAACAGCAAAAACATGTTGTTCACTCATACAAACACACACACACACACAAAATCATGCAATAAAACAAAAACGAATGCAATCGGAAATGGAAACAACAACAAAATAGTCGCATTTAAAAGTGAATGAACTTTAAAGTTTTTCTATGTTTTTAAGAGTTTTTATTATTATTATTGCAATTTTTATATTCGCCAGCACAAGCAAGAGTGAGTCAAGGATGGTTGTAGAGTCTTCTTTTCCTCATCCAAACACAACTGTTAGGCTCCTGTTCAGAGTTGCCAGTGCCGTTTTATCTGTTCGCTGGCGTATTTCAGCAGCCTCGTTTTGCCACAAAAACTTTAAAGAATTTTATAAAATAACAATAAATAAATACACAAATATCTTTTTGTAGGGCCTAGGCCCCTTGATTTTGTTAGTGCGAACCACACTTTGTTCGGAGTTGCCACTTATGGTTTTCCATATTCACGTCTGCATTTAAGCGCCATATTGTTTTCTTCAAAAAGCTGCCAGAAATCCTCTGTAAAGAATTTTTTGAAGAGTCTTATTATGGCACACAAGTCTCTTTATTCCAGTACTCTATGCAGCATTTTGTTCAGGGTTGCCAGTTATGGTTTTCTATATGTACTTCGACATGCATTCATTCGCATTTATTCGGCTTAAAGAAATGCTGTGTCTCTCTCAAGTTGTTGCATCTACCCAATATTTGAGTCAGCGTTGCCAGGAGTGTGTTCTACATACAATACGTTTTCCAACTTGTGTTTCTGGCTCAAAAAGTTTGAAGAAATCATGCGTGTAAAAAGTTGTAGGCAAAGTATTTTTGTGCGCCTCTTATTTATTTTATAGGCTTTGCAGTCTAATCAGCCAGGCACTGAAGGCATTAAGCCAAAAATCGTTTCGATGTAGTCTAAACTTCAAAGCGAGAAATAAGACAAAAATATTATTTGTATCCTTTTGTTTTCAAATGTTGCTTTCAATATCCTTTTACAGTCAATAAATTTCTGTTGCCAGCAAACTACAAATATGAGAAAAGCAAATACCTGGCAACACTGTACGGCAGTTGATTTTGTAAATGTACTATTTAGTAGATGAAAACAGAGTTTTGCAACGTGCTCAAGTAGAAAACGTTTAACATTAATATTCGCATGTTTTCAGATGTTTGTTAAAAGTTTATTGTGGGCCTTTTGCGAAAATACTTTATCCTGTTATATATATATATATATATATTTATGATTTATGGAACTATTAACATAAACCAGTTAGAAAGTTTATTTTAATAGCAACAGGATTTGCAAGAGGTTTATTTAAATGTAGAAAACGAGAGGCAGCAGCAATTTATTTCACAAATCAATATTTTTATCAAATAAAGTTTAATCGCTGTTTTGTCTTCGAGAAATTAAAAAAAAAAATTGCTCTGCATTTAAATGGCAATTTCTAATATAATAAATATCATTCGCAGACTTTAAAATAATATTGTACTGCCTGAAAATATTTAAAGTTTTGTCCCTGTGAATCTGCCAGTGCAGCCAACTTATTTATCATCTGCTACTGCCCATTTATAAAAAGTTGTCTTTATGTTTTACTTAAACGTCCTGTTACAAGGGTCTGAATGGGCTGGCGGCTTGGCATTAGATTACTCTGGTCTGAGATGGCAGACATCTACGGCCAAAGGGTTGGACTTCCCTGCATCCCCTCCAATCTTTGGCTACGACAGAACCATCCTCTTAACGGAGAGATAAACAATTGGGTAAAACACTCGTTGTGGGGAAACAACACGGATGGTCTTGTACATTCCAAAAAGTTTTAGAGCTTTAATGTCGACACAGCGGAACACGCGCTAAGGCAATCACGGGACATTGTGGCTGCGGCTGTTATAAGCAACTATACAGAATGTGTGTATCCAACACACACACCTGGATAATCAGCGGTGAAGAGAAGGAGTCAAGGGAATACTTGATTACCAGCTGCGTGGCACTAGAACACAGAACTACTTCATATCTGTTTTTCTGGGTGAACAGGACTTTCTAGTACTACCATTCCTTGACGTATTAAAGCCCTTGCAGGGAAATTGAAGCCCAATAGATCCACAATGTTCGCGGTCTCTATTATTATTCATGTATTCACTTATTATTCAATCTTATTTTTAACACTCTTCTGCAGAGCTCGGATTGTCCTTTTAAAGATTATTCAATATAAAATTAGATGTGTGAACATTTTTGTCAGTTTCAGTTTTTGCCACTGAGTTTCACAGCTACTGGCGCGGAGTCGGTTAGTAACTAAGAATTAGTAACATTAAATGTCTGCTAACAATATGATGACATGATTAATCAGCTGGTCTAACGGTTTCGCCTTATTTGATTGTACCGTTATTTATTGAAATTTTGATTTATTCGCTCAGTTGAGGTGATTACAGCTTCAGACACTTCACGCTCTAGCCTAAAATGTGAAAATACTAACGCATTTCTTGCTTGTTTTCCAGCAATTTCTATAGGACCAGAGCTTTTAACTGATCCAAGGGTTGCGCGGCGTAAATGCTTAAGGTATGAATAGCCATAATTGTTGAGAGCGAAAATTTGGCCCTACAATTTACAAATTACTGTTGATTTCAATTGTTTTAATTTAAATTAAAATCCAAAAAAGTTTTTTAAGTGGTTTAAAAACAAATTAAGCCGCTCTGTAATTTATTGCTATTCATTAAATATAGATTTGGAAAAGTGCAAAAGTGCAAAACAAAACAAATAAATAAAACAAAAATAAAGGAAAATTAAATTGCCAGCAGAAGAGAAAACGCGAATCCTTAATGTCAATTTAATCTGGCTCATTACGAATGATTAAAATCGTTATTATGGGAATTGTTCGTGTTAGCTTTTAGCCAACAAGCTGCGGATTGCATACGTACATTGATACAACAATAACAACAGCAACAGCAACAACAACAGCAACAACAACCAAAACAAAATGCTATTATTAAATGAGACGCGACAATTATGACGATAATAATACGAGTACCAGCCAATACGAAACAAGGACATGCAGGGATTGCAATAGAAATGTTTGTTTTCTTTTTCGTTTTTGCGGCATTGTAGTCAGTCGCGGTAGTCATACTTGTACAATCTAACTCTGGATATGACTCTTAAATAAATTTTTACATTCGTTTTCCAAATGTTCGCTTAAATATATCCACATATCTACAAGCATGCTTATGCTTGCACCGTGTGCTTACATTTGCCTTCCTTCAGGCAGTTACAAACGGCAACGTTTTTTAATAAAAAGTTTATTGATTCCGTGAAACTCCTCAGTAGTTGCCCCTTCAAGCAAAAACTTCATTAGGTTGGCGAAAGAAATTTGCTGGCAGAGCAACTCTGCGTGCGCTTAATTTGGCAGACCGCTAGTAAGAGTGCAAGTCCCTTGTTGACCTTAAATTAACAAATGCTTAAAACTAATTTAATACATGATTGATAAAAAATATAAGAAATATATTAAATTAAAAATCTAACTTGTAGCAGACCCAATCGACTGGCCTTTTCCGGAACGAAAAACTACAAATAAAACTCCACAAAATTATGAAGGCCATCATATATTTTCCTAAAGCCATATACTATTGTTGTATTACCTGTTAGTTTCTTTTAATAATATTTTGTTATCATAAAACTTTAAAGAACAATTTTATAGTAATTTATCTAACACGCCACAGACATGACTAATCATGTTTCGCAGAAAAATTGTTTTACAAAATCAAGAAAAAAGAAACACAATTCTATGCAAAATCACCCTATTATTGTCATACTCATATCGTGCCCGCTGGAAAAGCTGGTTGGTTGAGGCCCAGCTTCACCCCGGACTGTAGCGCCAAGGGAACAAGAAGAAGAATGACTTGTCTTTTATAAAAGAAACACAATTCTATGCAAAATCACCCTATTATTGTCATACTCATAATTATTTTTAACCATTTAAGGCCTGTCAAATGTTTAAGCAAATTATTGGTAACTCTGGAGTGGCTATATTGTACTTATCGAACTTAATGCTTTCTGGCTAGTCGGCAAACATTTGCGCCTTTGCAAAAACCATTTACCAATTCTGCGATATTTCTTAAAAATACTAATTTTGTGCTAAAATTTGCTTTAATATCTACAACTTTATGACAGCCTATTCGCATATCACTATTAGCAGGTACTAATTATTATTAGTTGCGGAGGCAAATGAAAATGTATGTACATAGAAAGAGCACTAAAACTGCAACAAAACTGTTATTCTTATTAGTACCAACTTGCGTTTTACTGCCATATAAATGCCAAAACAGCTGATGCCTTCAGCAAAGTAGGATTGGCTTAAGCACCAGATACTTGACTGGCGAACAGTTTGTAACTAGTGATTATAGTTGATTTTGTTTTATGGGCTTATAAAGGTGCAGGCGTAACCTTTATAAGCCCAAAATAAGAACTTTTTCTCATTCAGCCTTTTCTTCCTACCAACGCCACTGTGCACTGTGTGCGGAGTCCGAAACCAGGAGCAAAACGTACTATAACACTAAGAAGCAAAATAATATGAAATGAAATGCTAAAAATTCTTCTTTTTTGTTTGTTTGTTTTATACCAGCATTTAAACAACAATCTATAAAATGGTTTTGTTGTTATTGTGGTGGGGATTGTGTGCATGTGTCGCTGACAGGTCATGACATTTACTTACAATAGAACTGTGCAATGGCAAACAATGTCACGGACGGTCTTATTATTGCAAAAGTATTTCAGCACGAAAAATGCAAAAGAAAACAGCCATAGCAACAAATTTTGTGCATAAAAAGCAAAACAATAACAAAAAATAGTAGAGAGAAAAAGAAACGTTCTTAATTTTCGATAAACATTTTATAAAGTTCAAAGAACAAAAGAGGAAAAACAACAAACAAAGCAAAGCAACTGATTGGAATTGAGGAGTCGGTTGTACGGGCGTCTGGATTTGCCAGTTGTGGTTTTAAGTTATTTAAATTTCAGCATTTAAATGCTTACAGATATATAGATATAGAAGATGTTGTTGCCGCCCAACTGCTGCTGTCTATAATAAAGTTAAAATATGGTTAGATGCAACCATTATATTTATAAACAGCCCACTGAGGACATGCACATGCTTGCCTGTCACAAATATATACTAAAGGCCAACGTTGTTGAAAGCAAACGTGGAACGCACTTTGACGTACACACGCTGGTGTAGTTGTAGAAACCTTAAAAACGTGTCATCTCGTACAGCAGCCAAATAGATAAAATGAAAGTGTGGTAAGAGTTCTTGCCATCAATTAAAATTTAGTTCGCATTTACCACATAAATTAGCTTGGAAGTCTGAGAATGAGGTTGAATCGGCCGTCAATCTCTTTTCCCGTATAATGACCAATGCTGCAATGTGTTTCACACACCCACAACTCACACATCCCAAAGGAGGCATTTAATCGAGCACGGGGGAATTGAATCTCTTGGGCGAGCGAAGAGAAGGTTAAGACGTCAATGGCAGGAAAGTAGATCCCCACATATAAAGGCTCAACTGAAAACACAAAAGGAGTCTAACCTCAAAAACTACCTTCAAGGTTTGAATCCAACTGAAAAAACTAATTACAGCTGATGGAAGGTGGTAGGGAAAATGCGAAGCCCACTGCATACGAAGCTCCCTTACGTCTACAAAATGGAGAATGGGCAATAAATACGAACGAAAAAGTAGAAGAATTCGCAAGGCATTTAGACAATGTATTTACTCCAAATGATACAGGCTGTAGTGTAACCCCCCCTACCTAATAATGGTGCAGTAATACACCCAATCAAATTCGGTTTTTCTAAATTGAAGTCGGCTATTGAAGACCTGAACCCAGGAAAGGCAGCCGTTAGTGATAAAATTACGACTACAATGATAAGTAATTTACCAAAATCCGGTATAAGAATAATTCTGTTTATATTGAATGCAATGTTGCGAATTGGGGACTTCCCTTTATCGGGGAAACAGTCGGAAATAATCATGATACCCAAACCAGGTAAAGACGCTACGCCGGTTTCATCAGACCGCCCAATTAGCTTGTTACCAATACTTTCTAAAGTATTTGGGCAATTACCTTTGGAATCGCTGGTGACTTACATCGATTCTAACAACATCATTCATACCTCATCACCAATTTGGATTCAGAACGCAACATCGTACTACTCAACAAGTGCACAGAGTATCTAATGTGGAGCGTGGAGCACTTACTGCTCAGCATTATTTATTGACATATCGCAAGCATTTGATAAGGTCTGGTGGCATGATGGACTAACGTACAAAATTTCAACGTACCTCCCCGCAAACGTTCACAATACATTTAAAAGTTATTTATTAGATAGATCTTTTTACATGAGGTCGAAGGAAATTATGTATATCTTCCCGCATGAAGATATCTGCTGGTGTCCCGCAAGGTATTGTTCTGGAGCGATTCCTTTACTTGTTATACACCGCCGATATGCCAACGAGTACAGTGACTCACATTTCCACTTTTGCAGACGATACTGCATTTTTGAGCGTTCATAGAAACCCGGCAGTTGCATCCCAACCGCTTCAAGTACATGTGGCAGAATTGGAAAAATGGTTGAATGGTTGAAACTATGGAAGATAGATGTAAATGCCTCTAAGTGTGTTCATCTTACATTCACTTTGTAATTGTCCACCTGTTACAATAAATGGTTCGGCAACACCAGAACACAACCATGTAAAATAACTCGGTATACATCTTGATAGATGTCTCACCTGGGTTCAGCACACAGCAGCCAAAATAACTCAAATAAAAATGAAAACTGCCGAGCTCCATTGGCTCATCGGTCCTCAATCGGCGCTTCGATTAGAACTCAAAGTACTTTTGTATAAGGCAATGATAAAGCCGATATGGTGATATGCCATTCAGCTTCGAAAAACTGGAAAGAAGACAGCGCGCCCTGGTACATCAAGAATTGTAACATCCGTAGGGACCTAAATATACCCACCATCCGAGAAGAGATTAAAAAGTTGAGCACGAATTATATTGCGAAAATCCCTTTTCATCCCAATCCACTTGCGAGAGATTTACTCTTATTTGAGGGTCATCAGCGCCTCAAAAGGACGCACACTTTTGATTTGGCGAGGTAATATTCATTTTGTGAACACTATAAGTTGTATATTGCCGTGGCAGTGTAAACACAGTAATTTTGAGTTTAAGATTTGAATACTTATTGTTATTGTCCTCAATATAATTAAAAAAAATAAAATAAAATTCTGAAAAATATTATTTGTTTTTGAGTCATTTGAAATTAAAAAGCAAAGGATTACAAGCTTTAGAAATGGGTTAGGACTTCGACTCTGAAACAGTGGGACAAGGCAATAGAGGACGCTCACGCAACCGATGGCGCAAAACAACTTGGTGTGCAAAGTTGGCAACTGCTGGCTGAAGATCGTGTCCGCTGGAAAAGCTGGTTGGTTGAGGCCCAGCTTCACCCCGGACTGTAGCGCCAAGGGAACAAGAAGAAGACGGGCTTGTCTTTTATAAACATATTTTAGTGTCGGAAGCACAAAAGTTTTTGATACTTTTAAAATTACCGTCCAACTTCTATAACTCGAACGGCTCTAATTCGAATTTTCTGTAACTCGAACTAATTAGCGTGAAAGTAGCGTTCAAGGACCGAGTCTCATACAATATTCCTTCCGTAACACGAAGTTGTCCATAAAACGAACAAAAAAACATACACCTGAACTCTATAACCCGAAGAATTTTGCTGGTCTGAATGGTTTGTTGATTTTATTTTCGTAGTTCTGGTTTGTTAGTTTTACTCTTTGTTGTTGCTTGAGCTGGTTTGTATTTTTTATTTGCTATTTTTGTTTATTTCTTACGGGGAATTACAAGTTAGTTTTTCACATTGCATATACACGCATACAGTGGGCGGCAAAACCGTCGACATGTTTGCCAATATTATTTAAATATTTGCTGTTTAGCCATCAATATTGGAAACATTTTACACCAAAATAAAGATATTTGTGCGGACCATTTATATTGGAAATTTATTCGAATTTTATACGATTCAAGAACAAAGTTAAACAATTGATTCTTCTCAGAAGTCATTTTGGCAGTTTTGCTTGGAACTAATTTTCCTGTGACTCTTAATACTTTGTCTACAATCCTTTATTCTTCATAACAAAAAAAAAAAAAAAAAAACCCCACATTTTCATACGATTTTAGTTTTCGGCTTTATTCGTTGTAAGGTGACCCCGAACTCAGAGCTCTTCAATACATCTATACCCTCCCGAACTGTGTGTCGTTCGGCCGGCTCGTGTAACACGCGACTTTATGATTCACAACTTAAACGTTCGACGCGCATTTCTTGACACATTCAATCCATCTTTTGCAGCGCATTTTTTTCATAAGCATTTTGCGCCACTTTTAATAGATGCTCGAAATTACTGTGACCCGTTTGTTTGACCATGCCGTGGAATACCAGAGTCTTGGACTCAGTCAATAGCTTATAGGGAGGACCGAACTCCACAGCATGCCCAGCATCCATGACCAGCACTTTGTCACTGTCCATGACAGTGTGCAGGCGATGGGCTATTGTTAGGACCGTGCAGTATTGAAATTTGCTGCGTATTGTTGTTTGTATGCGAGCATCGGTCTGGGGATCAACGTTTGCGGTGGCCTCATCCAAAACTAGAATGCGGTTCTCGCGCAAAATGGCACGAGCCAAGCACACCAGTTGGCGCTGACCCACACTGAAATTTGTGCCGCCTTCGGAGATTTTGCTTAATAGCCCATTCGGCATATCGCACACTACCTGCTTCAGCTTGACCTTCAGAAAGAAAATACTGACATTCGGGCATAACTTTAAATTTTTCATGAACTTATACCTCTTCTAGGGCTTCCCACAACTTGTTATCGTCGTACTCGTCGAAGGGATCCAGATTGTAACGCATAGTGCCCGAAAACAGCACAGGCTCTTGGGGTATAATCGATATCTTACTGCGCAGGTCATGCAGACCCAACTCACTGGTGTTCCTCTGGTCTATAACGATGGCGCCATCATTGTACGACAAACGGAAGAGAGCGTTTATGAGAGACGACTTGCCGGCTCCCGTTCGGCCCACAATGCCCACTTTCTCACAGGCATAAATTAGTAAATTCAACGACTTCAACACATAATCGGTCTTCGGGTCTGGACTATAACGCAGACTTAAATTATCGAATGTAATTTGACCGTTTTCCGGCCAGCCTTTTGAAGGTTTTTTATCTGGCTGAGATTCTAGAGCCCCTTCTGATTCTATGCTTTCGTATTCCACAACTCTTTCCACGGAAGTCATATTGTTTTCCAGCTCTGCCGATTGACGCATGCCCCACTGTACCATGCCGGTCATACCCAGAGCCTGCGTAATGGCCAAGCCCACTTTACCACTATTCTCGGGCGAGAATACAAAGAAACTCAGGGTTATCAGGGCTATATAGACCACACAGCAGCAGTCCAACCAATAGCCAAAGGCCCGACTGGTGCCCAGAAACATATAGAAGGCCGAACTGTGTAGGTCTTGATAGTTATCGAACTCCGAGATTAACACCTTTTCGGCATCGAACGCTCTTATCGTGGACAGTCCATTCAAAGAAGCAGCCATGTGCGTGTAAATCGGAGAACGGGCTGTAATAAGAAAAAAATTCCCTCGTTTTCAACAACAACTTACTGAGCACAAGCCACAGACATACTTATCGCCTCCAATCGCTTCACGTCACGTGAGGTCTTCAAATAAAACGACCTCAGGTAGTAAAATGTTATCACCAGCACTGCCGTGGCCAACAAATACCAGGGATTTATCAGGCACAGCACCACCAATATGCCAAACAACGACAAAAATATTTGTATAACATCCATCATGACGCTGGGCAATATTTCATCCACTTGGCCCATGTCCTTCGAGAATCGATTGAGAATACGGCCCGAAGGATTTGTGTTGAAAAAGTACATGGTGGCGCGCGTAACGCCCAAGTACATGGCGTTGTGCAGCGAAGTGGAGGATTTCATCGCCAAGTTGAAGAACAGGAAACTTCGAAAAATTGCAAACACAATGACCGCCACATTCAGGGCTGTAAAAATGTATATATCAATGGGATCGGTCTGCACATGGCTGCTTCGCGCCACTTCTGGGAAACTGTTTTCGTTTTGATTGACCCTGGAAATAAGTGTAATAAAATAATTTATATTTTGGCGCTGGCAACGCTCCTACAAATCACTTACCAATAAGAGAGAAAATAGTCCGAAGCAGAAGCTAAAACCTGGCAGCCCAGGCACGAGAAAAGCAAAAGCATCAGCACCCAACAACCGCCACTGCTGCCAAAGTACTTCCTATACAGCCTCCAATCAATTTTGCCCTCTTCTCTTGACTCTTCCACCTGCTTGGGTGCATCGTGCTGAGCAATCGACTCCACTGTAGAACTGAGCGATGAGTTGCTCGGCTTTCTTGTTTTTGCGCCGGCTAAGCTTTTGTTTTCCTCATCGTCCTCTTCGGCGTGCGACAGCAGCCGTGCAAAGTCTAAGCCACTTTTCAACATGCTCTCGTACTTGCCCACAGCACTGACTCGGCCACCGTCCATGATAACAATAAGATCTGCCTGTTCTAAGAACTGTAATTGGTGTGTAACTAGAATCACAATGTGCTCCTTCAAATAGTCTTTCATGCACTCGTCGAACAGATGGCGGCCCACGTGGGTGTCAACAGCACTTAGAGGATCGTCCAGCAAATAGACATCGGCCTGGCGATAAACGGCTCGTGCCAAGTTGATGCGTGCTTTTTGGCCGCCCGAGAGGGAGGCTCCGCGTTCGCCCACAATCGTTTTGTCGCCGAAAGGCAAAAGTTCAAAGTCGCGTAGCAGGGCACACTTCTTCACCGTCAAATTGTAGCGGTTTCTGTCCATGGCCAGACCGAACAAAATGTTCTGGCGTACCGTGCCCGTGAACAGCCAGGGCTCCTGTGAGGCATAAGAGAGAACACCGTCTACTTGCAAGGAACCAGCCGACGGCGGCAGCTCACCTAGAATCGCTTGTATCAGACTTTAAAAGAGTTTTATTAATACAGGGCTGGGAATGTAGCGAAAGTTTTGGCTTACCTTGATTTACCTGAGCCCACCGGACCTATTACGGCCACTAAAGTCTTGGGTCTTATATTTAAACTTATATCGTTCAAATTGTACTCCGACGATTTCGTATTCCACTTGGCCTTGAAGTTGGTTATAACAACGCCTTTGTCCTTATTGGCGGCTTTCGCCGAAAAGCTCTCCTTTTGGCCCTTTTCACTAACAATCGCCGCGGGCATTAGCCTGCATTGGTGATAGTAGCTGGCCTTTTTGGCCACCAGCGCAGTTTCATCCAGCATCATAAATGTTTGCAAGCGCCTAAACGACACCAAAGTCTCGGCAAACTGACCCACTCCCAGGGGAAAGAACACCGTCATTATGGTTTTCAAAATATTCAAATAGGCCGTCACAACAAAAGCTTTTTCGGCTGTTAGAAAATGGCCCAGCAGCACAAATCCGACCAGACTGGTGAAAACCGAAATGCGGGTCAGAAACATGATGAACGAGGAAAACATGCCGCGTATATAGTTGACGTAACGTATGGCTTTCATCTCTCTGCGCCTTATGTGATCGACGACCTTGCCAAACGGATACTCCCAGGCATACATTTTGATCACCTGTATGCCGGTTATGATCTCGTTCATCATGCGCACACGCTCGTCGGTACACAGGGCGGTACGCAGGCGATACTTTGAGGTCTTTTTACCCAAAAATCCCTGCACCGGAATGAAGAGCAGCATCAGAATGACACCAAACAGCGCCGAAATGCCGATCTGCGGGGAAGAGAAAATATTAAGGGTCATCAATTAAATCCGTCGTCTCTTAAAATCTAAACTGTGTGCGCGCTGTCCGCCGACGTTTCAAAGCTTTATGCCACTATTAGTGGAATGAAACATCGCGTAGTGGCCAGTAGTGGTCCGATTTCCCAGGTGTCTGGATCCTAAACCAGGCTGAGTACGTTTGTCAGCATAATGTAAAGACGGCTTGGGAGTGGCCAGTTCTACTTGTCTGTCAGTGTCAGTGTTTTAGGCGGTCAGACATCTTACAATCAAATTAACGTTGCCAGCTCAGTTGTTATTGACATTCGCGCATGTTTCAGTGTTCAACGGATCTGCCAGCATTTTGTTGCACTTTAATCTTGATAATCGCCAATAAATTTATTGTCACATAACTGTCTGGCAATGAAATTGCCTGGACTTACAACTCACCATCCGCACGAGACCAACAAATACGTTATTGCCAGATCCAATATTGTAAGATGGGACAATTCATCGAACTTACCTCCAAATACATGAGATACGTAACAATTGCGATGGCGAACGGCCCAATCCACAAATAGTGTATGTGCAGCATTGATGTGTCCAGCCGGCCGACATCGTTCGACATCAAATTGACTATTTGACCGGAAGTAGTGCTACCCATAGCACTTTTACTCAAACGCATCGCCTTACGATATATTAAGCTGCACAGTGCTACGCGTATTTTCATGCCCGAATGCTGTATGCCCAACGAGTTCGGGTGCAGCAGCAGGACATTGAAAACACTGCACAGTATCACTCCCATTGCGTACAAATAGGCTTCGGTTGCGTCGCTTTCAGATGTTTCCCTATTCGAATAGAATTGTACTAATTTGCCCAAAAATATCGGTTGCATGCACCTGAAACCAGAAAGAAAATATTTTCATGACCACTATTGGCCGCTTTGCGTATCCAGCGATTACTTGCCTCAGGCCGATTTCTATGAAAAATAGTGAAATGCCCAAAATAATGTAGTGACAGCCGAACGCCTTGAAAACGGCCTGAAATAAGCTCGGCTGTTTCTTTGAAACCTCTGCTTTTCGACACTGTTCCTCCCAGGCCGCACTCAGTTTCGTGCCAACATAATCTGCAAATATTTTTATATATATATTTGTTTTTTGTTGTTGTTGTTGTAACATAATCAGAGAAACTATTTGTCAAGCAAATCATTGTCGAGGTTATGGTTGCCACTTCACTACCTGATAAAACGCTGTGCTTATCATTGCGGGCGGAAGTTTTAGTGGGCCAGATTCTTATCTTTAGGATTTTTGTTTATACAGTTCTCCAGCACTTGTTTGCGGAGCGTAAACGCAGAATTTTATAAAACTTTACCGGCAGACCTTCATTATTCGGCCACTTCTGGAGATTATAAACCAATAATTTATCTTGCTGATATATAAAACAAATTTTTGTGTGATCGTTTGCCGGGGTTTGCAAATTAAAAAGTGAACTTGAACCGGTCAAATAAAATTTATTAATTGCCCCATAAATAATAAATTGTTTGTTTGTTCAATAATCTGAGAGACTGATAAGATTTTCAAAAACATCGACACGTTTTTGAAACGATTTCAAGTCATAGGAACTGGGCAGCGTAGAAACAAAGCCAGTAACTCAACTGGGTCTTCAATTGGTACTCGTATAATTTACAATCGTTGCAGCAGAAAAAACAAACAAACGTTCGGCCAGCGCTAGTTGTTCAGATAAGTGCGATAACTTCCTTGTCAAATGGAAAAAAACAAACATTGCGAATAACTTCTTTTGGAAAATAACTTAAACAATCACTTGAAATCAATTTAGAATGCAATTCAGATAAAATGAAATAAAGCTCGAGTGAGGGAGGGGGGAGGGCAACGATTCACTCGCTTAATTGAATGTCCATTACGCTGGCAACATTGTCAGCTTCTAAGTTTCTAAAATGCACTAAAATCGAGTGTTTATTTTTATGGCAAATTTTTATAATTTCTTTTTCTTTTTTAGAAAATGTTTTTTGTTTAAATAAACAAAAAAATTATTCACAGAACGATTTTTTGAAAATTCTTTGCGCCCTAAAATGAAATTAATTATACAATTTTGTTATTACGGTTATAATTAATTAGAAAAGGAAAAAATTCTCAAAACTCTTTAAAATTTGTTAAATTACTTATTTTTCCAAAAATAAATTACAAATAAATTTTAACAGAAGAATCTTAATAAAATTTGAGATATTTATTTTGCAGTTGCGGGCTTAAGGACAAATAAAACTCGGCCAAAACAAGAGGATAAAAACTGGTAATTCCAATATGAGTATAAGAGAATTTGAATATATATAAATATATTCGATTCGAAAGCTACAATATAAATTATATTGAAAACCGATCCAAATATCATTTTTTTTTTATATTACCCAGATGATAATTATTAACGAATTTCGATGACTCTCGAAATAACGTCAACTCCAGTGAGTGACAATTTGTAGACTTTATAAATTAAAATCAAACAAAACGAGAACGAGAAAAAGCAGCAGAGAAAGAATAAGGGGGAGGGGGGGGGGGGGGGGCTGTAACTGTATTTCCATTCTAAATATGTACATACTCAAGAGGGGAACCCCCAAATTCGAAACCAATTATATTATAACCCAGCGAAAACTTCTATTGCAAGTCAATTGTTTAATATCTTACGAAACACATTCTTTGCTACTTCTGCTTCCGAATTTTCAGTAATTATTTTAACATGGCGCTGTCATTAGAGGCAAGTACTCGTCACTCTCGCCAACGGAGTCAATAGAGCCACTAATTACTTAGAAGCTCAAACCTTAGAAAAGCAATAAAACCAAAAAAAAAAAAAACTCACACATATTCAGACTCATCCTCGAACAAGTTTCCTTTTTTAAGCAATAAATTTTCTTTAAAGAAACATCAATTACTTACACACACACATGTATGTAACATAATAATCAAGTCGTTACTTGATTACTTCTAGGTAATGCAGACGGTAAATAGTATAATCTTGAAAAGCATATCTTTGAATTGTTACTAAAGGCAAAATACGGGTGCTTTGATTGACGCTCTCGAATAGGCAATATGTTGACACGTTGACGAAACGGGGCAAGCGAACTGTACGAATATGTTTTTACTCTGCCCCAAATTAAGCAACTGTCCGCTTAGCTTCGCTTACAACTTTCCGCGCCGTCCCAGAATAACTCTTCTGGCGATCTGGCCCTGTTGTACCAGATCTCGTTTTCTCGTTTCTCGTTGCCAATTTATACAATAAATATAAAATTTGTTACGTACCTGACTTGTGTTCGTTTAAAGCCCGATAGAGATCACTTTCGTTTAAAACTTGTTTGCGACCTTTGAAAAATGTCGGCATCGTAAAACTAAAATCACCAAGAAAAAAACAAAAACGAACAAAAATATATATTAGAAATCGGCTGGACGAACGTGCACGCTCCGGCAACGGCATGTTTTAACCTGCACTCAAGTCGGAAATAGAAACGGGCCAACTCACCAAAACATTAGCGAGGAAATGGGATTTGAGTGTTGGCGCGGATTTTCCGGCAGCTCGTCCGCCTTGAAAGATTGCATTTTGTCCCCACCGACTGTTGCGACTCTATTTGTTTTTATTTTCGTTTTCGTTTTGGTTTTTCTTTTTTTTTTTTTGGCTCACTTTTTTCCTTTAGAAACTGTTAATGCTGACAGCCCGAGTTGCTTATAACTAGTGACTGAAACGACAACTCGGATAATATAAAAAGACCTCGGATCCATAAAACAAATAAACAAATACACTGGCATGCGGTTTGAAAACGATTAGAATTTCTTGGTTTTCGTTTTCGTTTTGTTTTTCTCTTCTTTTCTTAACATTAAAACAGTTTCTTTCTTTGTTTTTCACACCCCTGCCCCTCAAATAATTAAACAATTTCATTTTCATTGGCCAACTGATTGGAAAACAAGATTGTGTTTTTTAGAACTTGAAATCTCCATATTTTTCCACAAAATCCACAACAAAAACAAATAAAAATTATCAAAGATTTTTTGCCACATAATTTTCTCAAGTAAAACAAGATTACGTGACAACAAGATAAAGTTTGTTCAAGCATTTGGCCACTGAGACGTGTGTCCGGCCAATTAATTGCACTAAAACTAATTCGCCTGCAAGTGTTTTGTTGAGTTTTGCCAACGTTTCACTTACAGCTGATGCGAATCTTATCGGCACTGATCCGATAAGATCGTTGATGTGTTTTATTTCACAGATACGAGTAAAAAACACTGTCACCTTCAACTAATGGGTGTGAAAAGCAGCTATTGTCGCTTCTTAAGGTTATCGTTCCAGTTTGTGGTGATATTCGTCGGTTCACTTCGCCCAAAGTGAATGTATGAAAGTAATCGGTACTAAACGTTAACGCTAGCGGCCCGCGAAGGCTCTCTTCGGGACCTCTTGCACTCCATCTCACGATCATCACTCCGTCGAGGCACTCTGCTTTTCGGGGAATAGAGGTGAATAGAGGGTCCCTCGGTTGCCAGGGCAACCAAACCTTCACCAACGCTTAATTGGCAGAAAAGGAGGGCCAACAAGCGCCCAGGATGCCCTCAGGTCTTCTGGCGTTGGTCAAACGTGTTGTGGCTTAAGCCTAAAAGCGCAGGAGGCAGCTTGGAAATATACATGGTTTGCAAAGCGTCCTAGTGATTATTGTGCTCGAGGCAGTGATGTCTTGCAACAGATTCTCTTTATGTAAGAAGCTAAAATCGGGAGGAATGCCTGATATTCGTTGAAAATTACGGGCAACCAACTCAGGTGCCTTCGCCTATTATGCTGGCGAATTGCAAAACCGAAAGTATTAGACAGCCCGAACTCTTCAGCCAGGGGCTTATGTCTTGGGCCGGGCAGCATATTATAAGAATTTGCCACCTGTGTGAGCCACATGGGGGAGCTAGTGAACCGTCATGCAGTTGACTGAAGTGAAGTTGGTCCACAGTCAGATAAGGCCGTCATTCAATTCCGAAATCTACTCCAAAAAAATGACAAAATTGGTACAATTGTACTTTTCTGCTGGTACTATTCAACAGCCAAAAGTGCAATGGTACTCCGATGCCATATTTATTACAATTAAGGCATCGCCTCAGGAGCAGCTCCTCTTCATATTAATTTACAACAATTAACGTTTTTATTGCGTCAAATGGATCATAATTTATGACTTAAATAAATTTTGTAAAAATAATTGTTTAATAATTATTAAGAAACGAAACAAATATCGTCCGTAATATTGTGAAGAAATCTTCTACTTGTCATGCGATTCTCAGTGTCGGTTTTTTATTGTGCAAAAGCCGGCAACTTTAAGCGGGCCGTTAAATGGGTTTCAGCTGTAAGCTTTTAAAACGCCGATATATTGTACATGTACTGGAATCTGTTGGCAGAACTCATTTTTCTTTTGCACAGTGTAACTATTGCTTTAGTAAGTTTGAGCTCGTTTTTACAAAATTTCTAACGTTGATTCTTCTTTTCTAGTCAATTCGTCTCAGTCATGGCCCAACAGCGCCCACGCTTCTGATATGACTTAATTTTGTGACGGCAAAAAGCCTGATATAAATTTGAATTTGTTTTTATAGTTTTCAAACACTCAGGACAGCTGGAGTTTTATTGACTGGCATTAAATCGTAGGTGCGCCTTAATTATGCTTCAAATTAGCTCTAGCCTATTTATATTACCCCGCATATTTAATTGCTCATGACTAATTAACTTAAACTAGTTCAGCAAAACTGCCGCATCACAATTTCTTTCTATTTAGGTACTCGCGCGTTATCAGACGACGATGGCGTCTCCGTATCTAAAACCAGCACAACTGTTAGGCCACAAATCGCACAACTAATCGCTTGGGCGTTTCGTCACATGCTATAAAAAGATTCACACCTTTTTCTTATGTTTGATTTAAAGAAAAAGGAAAGCCAAAAATTATACTCTTGCGCTCTCAGCCACTATATTTATAAGCAGGAGATAAGATTTGATTTTCAGATTCACATGTCGGCCGTTGCTGGAGAACTATTGCAGAGATTGTCTTATCGGGTTAAGTGGCAACTCGTACAATATGTTTTGTGTGAAGGCAGCGTTTCTGTATCAAATATGTGCGCTGAATGTGCCAGATGCCTGGTGTTGGCGCACTCACAATTTAATTTACAGGTGCCGTACACAAGCTGGTCACATCTAAGCGTATTGTGTGTAAGATGTGGCCAAAAACGTCTGGCAACGGTGCGAGTTATTGTGTTAAAACTTTGTCTTTGTCAAAATAAACGGGCTTGTTCGTCCAGTGCTACCACCGTCATATAACTGCCGGCGATTGTAAGCCAATATGTTTAGGTTTTTGCTGCTGACAGTGATGTTGGGGCCGCAGAAATATTTCTATTGGCAACACTGTTCATACATACGAGTGTTTTGACGTCTACTGGCAGTGAGTGTGAAACCACAGATCTGGCAATATTTGGCAAATACATACATTTGTGGTCTCACAACAAAATTGTGCGGCTCTGAAGTCACACTTTTCCTGACTTGACGAAATTACCTGCTGCTGGCCATTTTTCATTGTTGCTACCGATTGCACGCACTGGACAAGATCTGACCAATCTGGCCAATATTTCTAAAACTGACAGTTGTCCAGATGTGACAACTTTGTTTTTCCGTATCTCGTTAAAATATCTCGCGAGTCGGCAACTTTTGTGCAGTTTTTAATAATAAAATCTTAATAATAAAATTATACCATTTCGTATACAATTGAGGCACCTCTAATGACCCTTAATTGCCTACATTCATCGCATATTTCTACGAGTGCCTGTAATTGGCTTAAATAATTTCGTGTTATTATTCCTTTTCGATTCGCCAGTTGATTTAAAACAATTTGCATTCCAGGTGCGAAGTTATCGAACTTTTTGTTTTTGTTTTTTTTTTTTTTTTTTGGTGGAAGTTCTGCGGCAAATTAAGATTCTGGTGTGTTGTTCCCCAGGTTTGTTAAACTGCCCGAATTTCTTTTCTTTTATTTTCACCAAATTAAATGCAAATTAAATCGTTGCTTTTGCTTGCGAATGTGTGCTGAGTTGCAAGTGGGCAGGATGTTGCAGCAACAGTCCACACACTGGTATCTGCAAGTACTTGATGATGAACTTTGGCCACGTACGACATCTTTTAAATTCCAAACACTAGGAAATTATTATTATTTTTCTTTTGCTCGGCGGGGAGAAATTAAAATGGAAATTTAAATCAAACCAAAAAACTACTTATTTTTTTGTTGCCCAGAAGCGAATGCAACAAATAGTTGTACGTTCCTGCCAGCTGCAACTATTAACTCACTGGCGACAGTGGGACTGTGTTTTAATGCTGTTCAGAAATCTTAAATTATAATTATGCTCCAGTTCTTGCTACTGTTGACATCGTGGCTAAATTTGATGTATTGCAACAACAACAGAAAACACACAAAACATATCCCGCTACTTAGTCTGCTTTGGAAGAAGCAGCCCTCAACTTCAACCAATTACTATGCAAATTTCTTGCAAGCCTGGCCACTCTCCGGATTGGCAGCTTTCGGGTGTTTGTCACTCCGCAACTTCAAGTCATTAGTTGTTGTTGTGCAAAAACAGTTGAAATCGACATGTGCTGGTTTCCATTTTAATACTTTTCTTTTGCTACTTTCAGCAGGTTGTCCTGTTGCTGGAAAAAGTCGAGTGAAACAACTACTTGTTTGCTTAGAGAACATCCTTAAAGTAATGAAGTCTTGTATGACACTGAACGCAAAACGAAAAAGAAGGCAAAACAGGCATTTGGTGTGTGAATGCATCAGTCACTCGGTTTGGTGCGTGAAAGACGAAATGTATTCAGTGCTGGTGCAAATAAAAACTCTTGCGTTTCTAAAACGAAACCAACGTACATCTTAAGTTAAAATATTTATTAATTAAAAATAAATAAATAGAGACTAATAAAGAGTAGCTGAGATGGTCTCAGCGTGAGCGCGCTTAAGTGCGCATAATAGCAGCCACAGATGTTTGAGTTGAACAATTAATTTTCCCAAAAATGTGACAAGTGCGGCAGTGGAAAAAACAAGGCATACACAGGAACACTGTTAAAGAGGCGGTTGACAACTTACAAAATGTTGTCATGCTGTTTTCTGCTGCGTTGTTATGCGCACATCACTACCTTAAGTGTGTTTTAAATTGACTAAGAGTCGGTCCCGCAAGCGCCACAAGCCAAAAAAACAAGCGAATTGACCTAATGGCTTAATATGTTCGCATATGGAACAGAACTCCACTTGAGTTTTTTAAAGGGGGGTGGGGGGAAGGGGGAGGGGTTGATTCGAAAACCAGACCATGTTAATCTGGGATTCTGTGAAGAAGAAAAATTCATAGTTTAAGGTAAATATTTGTCCATTAAAACTAAACAAAAATTAATTAAATATCAAAAAGCGACTTGAGCGGTTCTGGCCTGTGTGACCACTACATTTTAAGTGAACTGAAATGGGTAACAACAATCTTCGGACCTGTTTGCGTTGATGGTTTCTGGAGAAGAAGATTCAATCATGAACTGTACAGGTTGTACAGCGACATGAGTCTAACCAGGCGTCTACGGATCCAACGGCTAAGATGGTTGGGCCATGTAGAGCGCATGGAGAATACTGCTCCGACCCGTAGAATCTGCGATTCCGAACCTGTGGGACAACGCATTAGAGGACGCCCACGGAACCGATGGCGCACACAAGTGGAGAGGGACCTCAACCAACTTGGTGTGCACAATTGGAGAACCCGTGCCAGCTGGAAAACTTTGTTGGTTGAGGCCCAGGTTCACCACGGACTGTAGCGCCAAAAGAAGAAGAAGAAGAAGAAGAAGAAGAAATGGGTAACAACAATCGAATTTTATTCAAGGCTGTCAAAGAAAAAAAAGTAGCAACGCTTTATGTTACCAATTTACACAATTTCATTTGAGTGCTTCTATCCGAATTTATGCTCTTATCGTAAGTTTTTCCTTTTTAACTACACAAATCCAAGACGCTGCAATGTCTTTGGCTCTTAATTACCTCTGAGCTGAAATTCTTAGTGTTTTCGCTTTTCTTACGAAGCTGCAAATTTCATGACCCATTAACGCTTAAATACCTACTTCGGCTACTTGCCTGAAAATTTAAATCCCAAAACTGAAACTTTGCCTTAAATGTTCGTTGGCTTAATTAGCCAAACTGCGTTTTAGCTGCAGCAATGTCCGTAGTGCAACCAGGTTCACATAAGGCCCTGGACAGATCGTTAACTGCTTAGTTATTGATGTTATTGGGCGAGGCAATTATCCGTGCAATACCGTATAACTGCTTCCCGTGCTGGCAACGAAAGCAACAAACTTTAAAGCTTCTCTTCCAACAAAAATCTCTTTAAAAGTGCAACAAAACGCAGTAGTTGCACAAGCATTTGTCATAGATATTCGCATGACAGTTGCAGCATCATGTGCCAGGTTTTATGAACCTTCTGTCAAAGCTGACCAGACTTAAAGAGGTGGTGGTGGTGCTGCTCGAAACGGTTTTCAGTGCTCTCTGCTCGACTTTGTTCACATGCAAATGGGTCACAGAAAGCCAGACAAGTACTTCAGTTACTTGACAATGTACGTATTTGAAAACGAATATGTTGCGCTGCCACAAAATGCGAACAAAATTTTAATTTCGTTAATGCGAAAATCTTTCCTTAATAAAAGGCAAGCAACAATTTTGGCACAGGCGCTTAATTTGTTGTCAGCAATAAACCTTTTAGGAGCCTCCAAGTGTTTCTCTTCGTGCAGGCAGAAGTCATTATAATTTGGCACAGAAATTTCTTAACATGGCAACAGTGATCAAGTGGCAGCGTAATGAGAATTTGTAGCATCAAAGCGAAACTTTTTCCCATCAAATAAAATATGTTTTTAAAGGTGGATTTGGAAAGACCTTCACTGTTCGTGTTTAAGGCTTCGTTAAAACGGCAGAGTCGGAACTAATTAACTGCTCACAAATTCTTAGCGATATAATTAAACGTTTCATGAAAAATTAAGCCTTTGATCACAATATTTATAAATTTGTTTCCCCTTAATTAAAACTTTATTACATTAAAATGGAGTAACAAACTCATAAACTCGAAAGGCGAAAGGCGAACCGAAAAATATTCTATTAAGCCAAAGTTTTTCCAACTGAGAAATTCAAACCGCAAAACCGAAACAATCACGACGAAGTTGCCCAAAAACCGTGTTATTTCGCGGGGACTTTTTTTTCTTGCGCTGCTGAAAACTAAATTTTTTCAAACTCTAATTTCTTAAATTTATTTTTCTTTATAAGATTTTCATCAACTCACACACCATTTCATTTCAGTTGCGTATCCCCTTCAGACCCTTAAGTAATAACTTTAAAGTCACAACAACAACAACAACAACAACACCAACACGAACAACAGAATGCTTCGAAGATATTTAATAATTTACACAATGAACTTTTGTTGTTGCTGTGAAAAACAAAAGCTTGAATTTTTTACTAAAAAGTTTCTTATTTACAAAAAAAAAAATACAAAAAAAAAAAAATACTAAAAATTGTTGAATATTTTGTTGGAAAACAGTCCTTTAACTGACAAAAAACGCACGCACAAACGCAAGTCCTTCAAACATTCCAACCCAGCGAACTTCGTGTAGTTCTAAGTGCTGAACGATTTATGGCCCGTTCAGATGCGAATATGAAACACTTGTTGCGTTCAGTGAATTATGAATGTGATTTAACCGTGTTCACACGGCACACACACATTCCTGCTGCATTTTGACAGTTTTTCTTTCAGAAGTTGGCGCGATATTTTTTTAATTGGACGATTTTTATAGTTTTTCTTTCAGAAGTTTTCGCGATATTTTTTAAATTGGACGATTTCGAACTTAATTTTTTTCTTTTCGAAGTTGTCGCGATATTTTTTTAATTGGACGATTTCGAATTTAATTTTTTTTTTTTTGGAAGTTGCCGCGATATGTTTTTAATTTGACGTTATTGACATTTTTTCTTTCAGAAGTTGCCGCGATATTCTTTTAATTGGACGATTTTGTTTTGCAATCCATAAATCACGTCAGCAAAGATTAGGGAATACATACCAAAAGAACTGCTCAGGTGTTGAGGCAAAGAATGAATCAAGGCAATTTCTGATACCCTGTTCTGAAGTGAAGCGATCGAAATGGTAGTCAGAAGGGACAAGGCCGGGGTTCCCATCCACTGTTTTCCAAATAGTTTTTGACCGGTATTGCAACATGTGGCCGGGCGTTGTCATGATGCAACATTATGACCTCGTGTCTGGCCGAATCTTCTGGTCGTTTTTCGTTGAATGAAAGAAGGTTATCAGACTTCCCCGCGAAACGTCTCTTAAAACCACAGAGAAAATCATATGAAATTATCTGCGTATTTTAAAAATGGGAATGAAAATCTTACGGCAGATTTTTTTACGTTTATACCATCGGTAAAAGGCCAAAACAAAGTAAAATGTTGACCTAGAAATACATCCCTGATCTAATGATGTGTGAAGGAATTTGAAATTTTTTTTGAAAACGATGAGACCCGTCCGGCTCTAAAATTTTCATCCGTATTTTGCCTCTATGTCGTGGCTTAGACGTTACCATCTGTTCTCTTCTACTCAAACATCTGACTTATCGTACGACTTGTGTTGCCGTCTAAATCGCCTTTTATGGATGTTGGGACAACTGGTTTGTGCTCTTCTTATAAAAACTATTTGTTTTAGCAAATTATAAAGAGGGAAATAATTGATTTGTTTTTCATTTATTTGCCTTTGAAACCTGTTCACTGTGACCCTGAGTTCTGCTGGCCAGTGTCACGTGATTAATGGCATCACAGACAAAATGCTTGGAATGGCTCGTCCCCAACCGCCAAGACAGTCATTAACAAAAGTGACAGAGAATGTGTGTGTGTGTGTGTCACCGACAGGTTTCTTTGCTTTTCGCCTGCATGCATTCAAGTTGTTTGCTGGGCTGCCAAAACAAAACCACAAAACAGAAAACATATGTTGGCACTTGACTTTTGGGAAACTGCGTTTACACTTTCATATGTGTATTTTAAATGCTGTTGTTCTTCTCCAGTTCGTTGTTCGCTGTCGCGTGTGTCCGAGTGTGTGTGATTTTTTTTTTGGAGAAAAATCTTAAAAAAGTTTATAAAACAAAATAATAAAATTTAAAACATCTGCGAGTGCAGGCACGCACAAATGCTGCAACTCTTGCAACACTTAGTCGAACACGTGTTTACAGCGGCTTGTGCTCCAATCTGTTGCCAATAAAAAGAATTTAAAAAAGTTGCTAATCCAGCTGCTGATGTTTTATTTTTGAAAGGAAACAAAAAAAAAAAAAAAAAGACGAGCACTAAAAGCTGGATGTCAATGTGCAGCTGCGGCGGAGGCATGACTTCATGCTTTCCAGTTGCGTTCCATTAAAATTTTATTTACAGATATAACGACGAATTTGCATGACTGACAAATATAATTGGCATCTCTGGTACAGCCCAATAAGTCCACACAAACCGTTAACGTGAATCACCGTTACCTGTAAAATAACAAAATAGTTTAAAGAAGCGCAGATTCAACGGCTGTTGCCATACATTTGGAGACGGTATATTGGACTTTTAAGAGACAGAAATTCAGTTCTCGTCTCACGCCTCAGCGGCCATTTTGTGTTTTGCCGCCTTTAAGGAATTGTCTTGTGGGGCGGCGTTCATGTTATTCACTCTTCTCAAAGCACGAAATCATCAATGACCAGGCGGCTCCGAAAGTGATCATCTCGAGGGTGCACTATCAAACATTTTATTTCTCTGGCACGAGTGGGTCTCTGTGTCACGCAAAAAGCGACGGCAGAAGAAAAAAAAAAGTTAAATCAAATTCCAAATATTTATTCTTCATCCAATTACGTTTTACCTAAAACGGAATAAGGACAAAGAAATTTTAAAATCAACCAACAGAATTTACAACGAAAACTTAAGTCCTTGAAACTTCAGTGGAACTTTTCTAATTTGTACGAAAACTTTAAGAAAATAAAACCAAAGAAAGTACAACCTCTAACTTCGTCTGTTTTAGAAGCAAAAGTGTTTTCTCAAACAACTTAATAAAAGCGTTAAAAAAAAGAATAAAAACAACAACAGAAACGGCCTACAGAAACCAACAAACACATACAAACTTACGCACGTTCGGTGCTGCAGATGGCCTTAAACTCGTATGAAAACTTTTACAAGCATTTTTGGTGAACAGAAACGATATACTCGTATAACAACAAAAACAACAACACCAACAGCAGCAGTAGCAGCAACTGAGTTTGACTTGTACGAAAATGCTGCGCTGTCACAAAATTGTGTCATACGTGATCAATGCGAAAAGTCGAACGTTGTAACAAGTCAAGTGAACAGTCATGCACGTACTCGTATAAAGTCTGTACAAGCGCTTACGCATCCCTGCCAACATTAAGCAGACAATTTGGCGATAACTCCTAATTGTCAATATAAGAAAATATGTTGCTTTCCTTAAAAACCTTCCAGCTGAAAAGGTGAATAAGACCAGGTAGGCGTGGTCCACACTTTACAGTTGTGTCAAAGGCCTTTGGATGGTTTTTTGATTTGATGTGAATGATTGACAACCAGCGAATGTGCACCGCATCAGGTTGAGTTTGAACGCCGGCCTTGGGGCTTACAGCTTTTTGACTCGAAGCTTGAGAAGAACTCAAATCAATTATGAGGTGACCACATCCCCCAAACCGCTCGTACGGAATGTCCAATATTAGACACGTTGTGCTAAATGTTATCGAAATGACTTGTCGTTGGTGTTCCTGTCATCCAATTGAGGCCAACAAAAGTTGGTAGTCGTCAAACTACAGCACCAGCCGGTGACGGTCATGGTCCGGAGACAGCGTCATTCTCAAAGACACTAGTACAAAAATTGGTCCGTTTGTTTCGAAATTATGCGAAATATTAGGAAAAGGTTTTTAATTTTCACTTATTTTGCCAGTAAAATCAGTAAAATCGCTTTGCTGGCACCACATTCAAACAAAGTTGTGGCTGATTCAGCGCATTAATTGATTGAAAATATGTATTTGAAAAGAGGCGTTTTTTTGCAGGAAGAAAGCAAAATAGTTTTTTTCCCCCCCAACTAATTGTGGCGTGTCTGTGTTTAAAAAGTTTCATTTCCCACAAATAGTTTCATTGTTTCAAACAACAATTTTTGTTGTTCAATATAAAAGTAGCGGCTGCTGAAGTATTTTCCAGTAAAAATATTATAATAGAAGACAAAATTGCAGCTGAAACGAAGAAAACCAGCCTTAATTTTCTCGGGTTATATTTTCAAAAAATAAATAAATAAATTTTAAAAGGAATAAAACAATAATATTAATTAATAATAATTAATAATATATAGAACAAAATATTTCGATGTTAAATAATTTTGGTAATTCAATTCATTTTGTTTTTAAGCGCCTAATTAATGAATCTGATATTTAGCTCATCCCACAACCAATTAAGGATTTAGCAAAGTTAGCAAATTCCGTTCATGCGGAATTGCAAAAACATTCGATTTCATTTAGCAAAAAAAAAAAATAAAACGGGAAAATTCTAATGTTGACTTTTTACATTTTAACAGATCATGAGTTGTTTTCTGCACCTTGATTTTACTCCGTCTAATTAAATATTTTCAAAGGGAAAATAGTTGAGTAAATTTAAAATATTGATTTTATTTTCCGATACAGTGTCACTGCGCTATAACGAACTTTGTTTGAATGGCAACATTAATATCATAAATAATTTATTGAGTTTCTTGAAAAATTCCCTTCGATATAAAGTTTTTCATATAAAAGTACTCTATAACTTTAAGCCAGAAATTCGGATTATAAATATAGCAAAATATTCCTTCAAACGCCTCTATATATGTAATGAGATCGGTATCAACCTGAACTGGTGTATAGACAATATGGTCTAAAAGTCTCTGCCTCAAAACTCTCTCAATAAAGAAAATATAATTGGCATAAAGAATACTGTAACGTGGAACCTCTAGTATCCATGACTTGATTATACGGGAGGCTAAATTATTTAAAAATATTATTTATCAATGATAATTCCGGCGTCTCCCCTGCAACCGATGCTACTTTCGTACTGGTGGACTTGTGCATGGCAAAAAGTTTCTGAGCCAAAGAGCGGAACTCACGCTAAGACTGGATAAGAAAAGCGGGAGGGAGTGCCATTCACAGGACCTTCTAACCGATTTAAGCAACTACACAGAATGGTCACACACTTGCTCATTCTGCGCTGAAGAGGGGACTGAATGGCACCAACCAACTGCTTGCCACCGGCACACATGCGATACCGGCTTCTCCAGGCCTAAATTCTGGCTGAAAAGCGCTTGTTGGCACTCCCATTGAAAGAGCTGCTCCAGTTGCCTGACGCATTAAGCCAAATAGATCAAACGCTGATCGCAGTGCAAACACCCGTTCTCTGTCATACATATTTTGTATCGATTAAACGTGACTGCATGGACAATTTCTGATTATGGATTAAATAACTGTTTGCAATTCGAATACTGTCAGTTAGAAGCCTAAATTTGGCTTAATTTTGAAGTGTAGCAAGTGAAAATGAATAAAGAGTTTACAGAAAATTACGCAAAATTGTTACGTGTAATTTATTATCGGGGAAATTCGATTATCTGGAATGCTGCCGCTCCCCTTCACTGCGTATAAGCAAAGTTTTACTGTAGCTGAGTCTTAAGGATTCGTTAATAGCAAGACGAATCAGTGGCCATAACGATACCCTGCAGATTCGTTATAACGAACCTTCACTGTATTTAAGCTGCATGTTTTTCTACATTAAGTTCTTTTCGGTTTTAACTCGACAAACACCAACTCCGCTCTTGCCCGTAAATGCAAACATGTGCGTTCTAATTAACGAACGCAACTATTGACATTTAAAAGCGGCAGAAAGTTCATTGTTCACACGCAAAAGCAAATAAGCAAATAAAATATTTATGCACACAAATGTTTATAAACAACAACAACAACAAAAACAACAAAAAACACAATAATATTATTTTTAAGGCCTGCACTCAGCCTCCCGGCAGTCACGCACACAATCAACTTGGTGTCACACGAACACATAATTTATAAATTAAGGCTCATTTATTAACATAAATTTATTGATTACACTTTTCGCAGATAAACGCAGACAATTACAGCCAAAAACTACAGCCCAACTGCTCGACGGAAGCAGCACCAGAACTGCACACAGGCAGGTCCACACAAGCAGGCTGGCCTATAACAACGTTACGCCCCACGGTGGGGCCCCACCTTGTTTCGGGGTTCTTGCACCGATTACATTCTGCAGAAACGCCTGCCTATAGGATTTTATTTCACTTGGTTTGTTTATGTATTTAAGGTCTGGTCCATGATGTGCAAGATGCCCTCTTTGAAGGACAGAAAAACTTATTAATCGCACCAGCACATCACACTGACGTGACGGAACGAAGTCTCTACGTCAGGTTGTTCAAAGCCTTAAAATTATTCCGAAATCGAACGGCATGTAAATAAATTTACCACTCGGTCGGATAAAGTTGCGGCTGCGTAGCAACTGGTAGAAGCGTATTGTGTGCAACTAGTGGCTGGAATATGGGGCTTCAGAAACAGGCGATGAACGGCGAGTTTCGAATAAAGAACTTCTGCTTAAAATTGGTTTCGTGCAGGCACCTAAAACTGCTTTGTTCGTCGTTCGCCGGCATAAGAATTAGAAATGAATTTATTTCAACTTTCGCCCAGCATAACGAATTCCAACTAACGCCTGGATTGGGGGCACTCTCATATACAACCAGGTGTTTCATTTTTGACGACGAACATTCGCCAGCAAAAATTCGTCTATCGTCGCAATTGTGTTCCCTGCACTTTTGTATAATATTAATAAACAAGATATTTAGTTTTATTTCACTAATTGACTCACTGTGTCACACTCGCACTATAAAGCGCATCAAATCGGGTATGTCTTGGCACGTCGAACTCTTATACTGAAGACTATGAAATGAAAAGTTGCGTAGGCCAGAGATCTGGTAATTTAAAATATGTTTAATTGTCAGACTATGACACAGAGTTATCACCAGCAGCTGTGATGACGGCTTAGAGGTTTAGACTGATGCCAGATCCTTGGAAGTGCTACGGATGAGAGTGTGAAGGCCCCTTGGTCGGCAGCTAGGCCACAGATGCAAGGAACATCAGGCTTTAAACAGACCCTACCGATGATTTCCCATCATACAGGCCTACAAAAAACATAAATCTCATTGCAACCGGACATCAGCAACTCGGGGACAGGTGCATCACCAAAAATATGGCTTTAAACTGCCGCCATTTCAGGTTTAAACCTCAAAGGGTTCCTCATGCCTCTTTGAAGTCATTTTCCGGCACGTTTTTTTCCCTTAACTGCGGTGAAGGCATAAAAGAAGTCAAACAAATGCCGGCTCAATCGAGGCACCCATTTCCTCTTTTGGCTGGGATATCGGCAAGTCAAGACCTGTTACCCGTTGGACGATTAACCAAGCAGCGTGTCTACATCATTGGTCAAATAGTCATTGCAAGTTATACCTAAATCTTGAAAAGGCATGAGCTTTTAAGGCCCTGCACAGAGAGAAAAGGAGATAGAGAGTCCTAACGCTGGCCGATGTCAGATGTCAACCTGGGTGTGCGTGTCTGTGCATGCTTTTGATTTGCTTGTGAATTTAAGCCCATATGCCTGATACTCTGCCTCGAATTCTGCACCCAATAGTGCCATTTAGTTTATTAAAATCACTCGTATTCATCATTAATGATTTATAGAAGTTCAAAATTTATAAAATGAATGAAATGAATTTTCATACACGAAATATTTCGCTGCAGTTGCACAACTGTAAACATATGATTATCAAAATCATTATTAGTACTCGTTCCAGGCTAGAACTGTTTCAGCGGCGAGATGACTTTATGGATAAAATGTTGTTTGGCGAAAATTGTTTAACGGGCGGCTGGAACAGACACTTTGGATGTCAGCTGCAGCAAAAACTGCTGCCTTTGCAATGTTTTTGACTTGTTTCCAGAGAAACCTTTCACAAAAATTGCACCAAATGTTGATAATTTTACTATTCATTTTAAATGGATTTTACTTCTTAATTATCGTGATTCCATTTTGTTGACCTTTTTGAGTGATTAAATTTGCAATATCCTTTAAGCTGGAGGCTTTTCGTTTGTGTTTTTATAAAAATGTTCAACAATATTCATTCATTAAATCGTTTTTCTTTGGCATATTATTTCCTGAAGAAGTTTTTCAAAGGAAAATGCAATACCAGCTTAAAGGATATTGCAAATATAATGATTTTAGTTTTTGTGTATAAGAAAATTATATGTGAAAACTTTTTTCGGAAAAGTTTAATGGAAAAATTTCAAAACTTATTTGTTGGTTTAGGGTCAGTATCTGGTTGTAATCATAAATAATTCGTGTTTATTTCTCCTGCAAAAGTTTCTGAGCCAAAAGAGCGGAACTCACGCTAAGACTGAATAAGAAAAGCCTGTCAAGGGTCACTCACAGGACCTTGTGTCCGTCTTAAGCACCCACAGAAAATGAGCATATCCAACACAGACACTTGCTCATTCGGCGCTGAAGAGGAGGACTGAATGGAACAGTTGATTACCAACTGCTTGCCCCAGGGACACACGCGATACCGGCTACTTCAGGCCTAAATTCTGGCTGAAAAGCGCTTGCTGGCACTCCTATTGAAAGAGCTGCTCCAGTGCCCTGACGCATTAAGCATCAATAGCTCAAGGCTGATCGCAGTACGAAGGGCCACTATCACAATATTAGAATCTCAAAATAAAAACAAAATGTTACTCAAATGTATCGGCTGTTCAACTCTGTCGAATGGTAAATTTATTTGATGTATAAAAAACTGATTTATTTTCACCAGCTGTTTTTAATCGCTCACTTTGAAAATTGCCAACCAGTCACGACTACATTAAGTGACCAGAAGCAAACTGACTGGTCTAAGCGATATATTTACGCCGGAAACCCTTTACCCTGTTGACAAAATTCTAGATTCATAAACACTTTACAAATCGGCTGTTTTCACATCGAAATGCTGACTAGCGTTGACGTCTGCCCTGAGACAGGCCAAAAGTTATTTGTGTATAAAGAATTTCCACAATTAAGTTTAATTTTAATTTAAATAACTTTCTGATCACTGGGTGGAATAAAACATAAATAAGATTTCAAATATTTACTTTTTAAAATATCTTCGCAAACTTTTACAATTAAGAGCTTAAAGCAGATTAAGCAGCGTTGCCAGGGAATTTTCCCCCCCCCCCCCCACAAAAAGAGTTAAGAACACCTCAATTTAATGTATTTTGAGAAAAAATACCTCTTAACGTAAAAGTTTATATAATTATTTCATTTCAATTAAACTCACTTGACTCGGTTTCAATTCCCCTACTTATATCGTTAGATTTTACTGATATTCCCCCCCCCCCCCCCCCCCCCCCCCAAAATAGTGGCTTGACTTTTCAGATTTAACTTTTTTAAATTCCACGAAACAAAAACAAAAACTGTCACTCGAATTGGCAGGCAAAAATTTATAAATGTTGATACTAAATTGTCTACTACGAAGACAAGCTTGAGCAGTTGCAAAATATGGTGCTTTTAGTTGTTCCACTAAAAGATTCAGCTTTTTTCCGTGAATCCAGCGATTTTTTCACAATCACCAAAAAGCTGTAAAATATACTCGTAGTACGACTGGGATATTGTACAGACAAGCAAATAGCCCCTGAATATAAAATTATGGAAGCCAAGTTTTCACTTTAGATGTTTGTACGCCCTAAATGAAATAAAATCCGCTAATTCCGGGTGGGGGGAGGAAAGATGCCTAAACAACTCTAAGAATAATAAAATTTTGAAACAGAATTTCATTAAAAAAAAAATGATGGACGTGATTGCCTCTTATTCAAGTTCTTGTTGCAAAGTCAAATATTGGAAAGAAGGGAGATTATCCCGAGAAAACAATTGCAGCAACTGGTTAATCAATGCCTCGTTCCCGTAACACAATCAAAGGAATCGTTGGAAAAAGTCTGGCTGGCTTTTGTAACATTAATGTTGTGGCTCACAATACCCTACACCCTGTAACAAAAATGCATTTAATTAAATCTATCAATTTTCTATTTCTACATACAGTTCATGCCAAACGCCAGCCAACTTTGCTTATATTGTATTATACAAACATGCAAAACTGAATGAGAATTACTAAATAGGCAAACGTAATAAGGCCGGAAACAAAACCAAAAAAAAAAAAACTCCTTTCGGTTTCCAATTTAAACTAAATATTTACTATGAATGTAAGTCTGTGGCAATAAAATCTATTTAATTTTAGTTAAACTTTAAGAAATTCTGCTTCTTTTGGTTTGACCGTTTCAGTTTAAGTCAAAATGTTGTGGTATTTCACCCCCTGCACCGCCCCCGCCAAACGAAAATCACTCGAGTAAATGGAAATAATTAATTGAATACTTACAATTATTACAATTGCTTGAAAAGAAGAAATGCTTTAACGTCTAGCAGGTGTTTTGGACACAATTAGTGGACAGAGATACTCCTAGAGATGTGTTCTAAACTGTCTGCCAGCTGGGGCATGCGCCGTCCAAAACTTTCCTCTCACATTCAGTTGCTGCTCTTCGTTGTGAGACTAAAATAAAATTAATGATATCCTAAAAACTACTAAATGCTGTTTGTTTATGGGGAAATTTTAACAATTTCATCTTTCAGAAGAAACGGCAGAAAATTTGTACGAATGTAGACGGGGAAAAGTGTTGTCAACAAGACAGTGTTGCAAACACTCGCGCTTCCATGAAGTTCTAAATTTTCAACTCACATTTTGCATTCGCTTTGATTAGATTGGATTTGATATTATGTTGGATTTTCTCTTTTATAAAATTAAAAACTACTCCCTCAAAAAAACGTTAAAGCCGACGTTCCTCATTTAACGCTAAATGACCATGAGGTGAAAATTCACAGCCATCCCACCTGCCAAACATATGCCCGCAAATTTGCCAACAATCCAAGTCTCAAAGCAGGTCTTAAAATGTTAAACGCTACAGCGAAAACCGAATAGGCAACACTGCCAGCCATTTGTACAACAAAGATTTTTCCCATTATTTTCAGCCAAAGAAAAAATTTCCAAAAGAGACACAAATTGTTTATATCACAGCGAAACTCTTTCAAGCACAAACTTTCTCGTCGAACGGTTGTTAAACGCGGACGTTTTGCGGATAATTTTTTTTTCTATTAAATACATAATAAATATAAGGAAAATTCTGTGCAAAAAGAAAATATATAGTAGAAAATAGCCAAAGAAAATTTTGTAAAACAGAAAACAAAAGTGAAAGTTTTGCAGAAAATTTTGTTAAGAAAAAAAAAAGAAAGAAAAAAGAAATACAAAATAGAATATATTTTCCTCAACGCCTTAGCATATACAACAACAACAACAGCAACAACAATAGCAACAACAACAACAGCAACAACAAATAAATTAAAAGTTTTTATTTTGCTAAATGAATGCCAGTCAGATTGTGTCGAGTATATTTTAACGTGTGTTTTTATACTGGTTCTCTTTTGTTGTTGTTTTGAGTCGATTCGCAATGGTGGGAAAGCGTCTAGTAATAGAACTAATCGAGAATGCAGGAAAATGTGTGAATTGAAGGTGAGGAGAGAATGTTTAAACAAAACGAATGAACAGCAAATTGGACAAACAAAAAATGGCCAAACATGAGCACATACATAAATCTAAAAACATAATTTAAATAATTTATATATTACACACACACACACATTCCTTAAAACTGGCATTTAGGTGCAGAAGCAACACAAATTTGTGGCATACTTTTAGGCTATTTTGCTTTTTGTTTACTTTCGTTCAGATTGTACTCACCTCCATGTCTTTTAAGGCCACAAAAACACAACAAAGAAAAGAAAACTAAAAATAGCTGAAAATGGAGAAAAATCAAAATAAAAATAAACGATTTTGCTAAAATTTATGTTTTCTTCTCTCACACCGAACAACTCAGATACGCACATGTTGGCCATTCGTTGTTGGCAAACTTGAAAATCGGCAGCAACAAACGCCTCAGCCTCAGCCTCAGCCGCAGCCTCAGCCGCAGCCACATCAAACAAAACAACTCAACAACTTGCAATTGTTCGTGTTGTTTGTTTGTGTTGAAAGTGAACTGCATTTGAACACTTTTCTTATGCATAAAAACTGTGTTGCTTTAAAAATAAATTGCTAAAAATAACACAAACAAAACAAAACAGCAACAGCAACAGCAACAGCAAGAACAAAAGAAATTGTGCAACAACATACTATTTTATGCTGGTCGTGGGCTTCGTTGTTGCTCTATTGTAATATTCAACATGTTTATTTTCTCTCCACTTGATGCAGTGCTTGTGTTTCCTTCTTTGTCTTTTCAGCCCACTCTGGCAACAGAGTGACTGTTCGAGTGTCTGTTTCATTTACCAAACAGAATCTGTTCTACACGCGCGTGTATACGTGAGTGCGTGCGTGCCTGCGTGCGTTCGTGTGTGTATGACTTTTACGAAGTGATTTGTAAAATGTGGGTCAATAAGGAGGCCGGCCTTCATAATGTGCGTGCATGAGTCGAGTTAAGCCTTTCGAAAGAAGCAATAAACAAACAAAAAACAAAACACGAAACAACAACAATACCAAACTCCAAACACTCCCAGCCACAAAAAATAAGTAACACATTCGGATCCCTGCCTCAGCTCTGAAGAAACCATGTGAAAATCATTAAATTTGTTCTCGTTTTCTTCTTTATATATTTCGAAAAGTGTTTTAGGCGAGTGGTGCGAATATTAAAGGTGAGTTTTATTCACATTATTTATGCGAAGACCGGTGAATACTTATTCACATTCACATTCACACTCACATTAACGTTCACGTTCACATTCACGTTCACCCACATACTTTTTGTACATCAGGCATAAATGTGGCAGATTTTATTTGCTGCAAAAAGGAAAGTGTGTTTTTTACACAACGACAGCACTGCGGTGGCTTCAATGGGGCACCCGTGTACCGGTGTGTTACAATCGAAAAGAAAAATTGTTTCTTTGCTGCGCAAAAACCCAAAAGCAAAACGACACACAAAACAGCTAAAAATGATATTCCTGGTCTTGGAGAAGAAGTAAAGATTTTAGGGTTATTCCATAGGGGCGGGCGGCTATATTTTGCAACAGACCAAGACACACAATAATGATTGGCAGGCTTGGGGTCTTTGTGTTTCTATAAAATCTATTTTCCATATTTTGGTTTCCGTGGGAAAAATTTCTTGAATCTAGAAAATTTCTATTATAAATGATGGTTTCCAGATTGAAAAGTTAGACATGAAATCAATTAACATAATAACAGACATAATTAACTTGATAATTAAAAGTTGAAAGTACCGTTTGTTGAGTTCCTAATGAACTCATGAGCAACAGCTGAGTCTCGGCACCGAGAATCGGGACAGTCAGTCAGTCGGGCACTATTCGAGTTCAACTGAAAATGCTTTTAACTTCAATTTATAATTTAAAGATTTATGAAATTTTCTTCTGCCTGAAGAAGTTTTCTTGGGAAAAACTAAATATTTGTTCAATTCGGAAGACCAGCCGTTTGTATGAAATTTCCCCTCAAATTTGAAAATAAAGTTTTATGAGGAATTAAGATTTTAATTACATGTAATTAATTAAATTGTGCACTTTAATGCTCTATTGGCATTCACGTCATTTGATATCATTAAATTGTACCAGGTATGGGAGTTTTGGTTTGATACGCAGCCGTAATAGATTTTAGATAAAATACTACAAATACAAAATTTTAAATGAATTAACTAGTACTAATCACTTCAGTGATCGTTTAACAAACAACTATTTAAAAATCTACCGAACAGGTAGATGCGGCATCCGCGTGGCAAATCACCACATTCGAATCATAACTCAATGCGACAACTTCCTATGGAGACAATTTGCGATGACTGAGTTTTTATAGATCACGTTACGCGATCGTAATTTGTATTAGTTACTACTATTTTTTTGCATTGCTGTAAATTGTAAAAAAAACCGGAAAATGTTTAATTCAAAGGAATTGAAATGCTTTTTGTTTTTTTATTCATTATCGTAAGAATCGCAGAATGAGTCGAATATTCGGAAAGAAGAAATATTCGGTACACATTTTTTTCATTTTCAAAAGCTAAATAAAATGAGCCTTTTGCAGTAATTGGTTGCACATTCATAGACTTATTAGACGTTTTCGACTATCAAAAGAATCTTTTTAATATATTCGATCCGAAATTATCCGTTGCGAGACTGCGGAAAGTATTCATTTCTGTTCCGCTTTACATTTGTAATTATAAATTCTTGTTCAAATCGCATTTGGCACCATCAGCTGACACAAAACGAACTAGTAATTAACTAAGACAGGGATGTTCAATTTAGTTTGCCGAAAAATTTATGAGAGATGCAGTTTAATTGCACGTGGCGGACGAAGTACTAGATTTCGAATGCGAGGCGTTGCCCCCAGGCACTGCAATTGTATAATAAAAATATTACTAACGGTAAAAATACAATATTGCGCAACTGGACTATTATACAACGCCTACGACCTTAGGAGTCATAAGGGCTTGTGAGTTCAATAATCGAAAGTGAATTTTATTAAGATTTTGTACTAAAAACAAACAAGTGCCTCAAAATGTTAATCTTGTTATAAAAACTTATAAATGATTTGAATATTTGTTTTGCTGTTGTTGAATTTGTCTCGCAGGAGAAACATTTTAATTATAAATTCCGCTAGAACAAAACAAAAACACAATAGTTGGCAACGCAGACGCCAGCTGTCTAATCAAGTTTACATTCAACTTCGTTTAAGTTGTTTTCTATGTTTGAGAACACAAAATCACTGTTGTTGGACAAATCAACTGAAATTAATCTCAATTTATTTTAATGGACCATCCAAAATAGAAAGAAAAATTATCGGCTCAACAAAAGTTTTGCCGGCGTTCTGCATTCTATATGTTCAGATTTAGCCAGCCGCTTCCATTCGAATTCTATGCGCTTTCACAACGTTCGCTGCCTTAAATTTACAATTTGTTGAATTTTTCGGCGAAGGAAATAATTACTTTTGACTACTTTTGAGGTTTTTTAATGTTAAAATTGTACTTTCCTTTAGGTTTCGTTAGAAAAGCTGAAGAAAAAACACTAGAATGAAATTGGAAGGGATGAGAAGAGAGAGAAAATGTTCGCAGAACTGACGTTCATAGTTCGGCTGTATAAAAGTATTGTTTAGAACACGTTAAGAGAATTACGGCGGCAAAATGTTGCCTTCTAATTTAAGCCGCCTCTGACTTTGTCGCAAAACAAATTAGAACACGTTTTAAAAGGCATTTTTTCAGACAACTTTAATCGTGTCTTTTATGGAGTATTTTAGTGTAAGGCCGCCTAAAGGCTACTAAATGCCGTCATTTCAAGGTCCAAGGCCTTGTTTACATCTACAAGGTGGCAGCACTGCTGCAGCTGATTGCAATTATTTATTTGCTAGTCTTACTTTCCTGGACAGGTGACGTCATTACAACACTTGTGCATTCAAAAGAAATAATCACCAGCAGAATAACTTGTTATGGTGTTGTTGTAATTTGGCTCTAGTGCTGCCACCCTATCAAAGTCGTTGCTTATTATAAATTATTAATTATGGTATTTTAAAAATTTCTGCACAATTGTAACTGGTGGCTATTAAATAATACTAAACAATTTCGGCATTTCCTACTAAAGTTCAGAATGAAACCAAAACTCAAGTTACTTAAACGATTTGTGATGCAAAATAGACTTAAAGAAAGATGAAATTCACTCACTGCCATTCACGTTCACATGTAACCAAATGTAACAGTCGCATCCTTCTTTTTCGAAACAAGTGTTCTCAACAATCCCATAAATTGGTCAATAACCGTAAAACGAATTGGGCCTGAGATTTATTCTTCCCTTAATAAAAAAGAATAAACAAAAATTATTTTCACAATTTACGAACAAAGCAATTTGTATTTTTTGACATTAAAATGGAAACAAGAACTGGAACCTGAGAGCTGAGAGCTGAAGCGCAGCAAAACTGAAGTCCACATCTTAGCACATAAACAAAAGGCGGAAGAAGCGAAGAATGGAGAAAGAGAAAAGGAAACAGGAAACACAACCATTACACAACTTAAGGCCGAACGCACTTCTACTCGTACTCTAGAAAACTTTACCACATCCCCACCAACAATAGCAACAATAGTGAACATGTAGTTAAACGAGAACCAAAAGCATGAACGAAAGCACAAGCGTTGCCGCATTAAGGTCTACATCTCAAAATCAATAGTGTTTGATTTGTGTGTGTGTGTGTGTTTTTTTTTGTGAATTCTTCTTTTTCATGCGGGTACAACGATTTTAAAACCAAAATATTATTTTAGGCCTAAAAATAAATCGTATCACAAAAGAGGAAGCGAAATCCTTTAAGGGTGTTGCGTATTGATCTGCTTAGTTTTAAATGGGCCAAAAACAGGTTTTATTTGCTTCAATACAAAAGGTTTGAAGCAATGATTTTGTTTCAGCATTGCACAATGGCGCGAAAATGGACAAAGTAAAGAAATTAAAATTCGTGTTTTTTTTCAATGATGAAAACTATAATCCAAGATCATCTAAGTAGGAATTCCAATCGATGATACGATTCTATTTAACTGAAGGTACATTGAAAAAGGAATGCAATTCAAATATTTGCGGATTAAATTTTGAATTCAGTTAATTAATGCATAAAAAATAATAAGATTAAAGAAATTTAAATATTACTTATATAGTCAATAGAGTTAAAATAATTAATATTTCTTTGCATTTGCATTTATTATTGAAGCCAATTAATTGTTTTCATTCAAGTGATTAAAAATTTAATTATATCAATTAGGGTTTTTAATTGAACTAAAGTTGAAGTTATACCAATTAATTTTTTTGGAATTTGCACCTGTTAATAAAACCAATTAATTGCTTTCATTGAAGTGATGAAAAATTTAATTATATCAATTAGGGTTTTTAATTGAACTAAAGTTGAAGTTATACCAATTAATTTTTTTGGAATTTGCACCTGTTAATAAAACCAATTAATTGCTTTCATTGAAGTGATTAAAAATTTAATTATATCAATTAGGGTTTTTAATTGAACTAAAGTGGAAGTTATACTAGTTAATTTTTTTTGGAATTTGCACCTGTTAATAAAACCAATTAATTGCTTTCATTGAAGTGATGAAAAATTTAATTATATCAATTAGGGTTTTTAATTGAACTAAAGTTGAAGTTATACTAATTAATTTTTTTGGAATTTGCACCTGTTAATAAAACCAATTAATTGCTTCAATGGAAGTGATTAAAAGTTTAATAGTATTAATTAAGTTTGGAATCATTATTAAAAAAAATAAATAACAATTAACTGGAAAAAATTGCATTAAAAAATTTGCACTATCAATCAAATTTGTGTTGCTCCAAAAAAGTTGAAACGTTAATTAACGCCAAGTAATTTTTTAATTGAAGCGGCTTAAAGTTGAATCATAATACCAAATAATTATTTTGGTCCAACTAATGAAAGTAAAAACTTACTAATCGCTTGTTTCGCTGCAACGAACATAAAGATAAAATAAATATACAAATTAAAACAAAATTAATATAAAATAAAATAAAACATAAAACAAAATGAATAAGAAATAAAAAGTTGTAAAATTCAAAAGTTGGCCGGACAACTGTGAGAGGAGGGTATCAAACAAACAACCAAAAAAAAAACATTTTCTTTCTCTCGTTGACGTCGTGAAATACGCAGTAAGAAAATATTAAGAAAAAAGGTGTCACTGGGTTTTGCGCCAAAAATTATGCTTCTGTTTTTTTTTTGTTAAAATAAAACTTTTACTTTAATAAGAAAGTTTCGTAAAGGAAATAAAAAACAACATTAAAAACGCCAGCATCTTTGATGGCTCTGCATTATTTATGTATGTCTGCATTTTGTCTGTCTGTGTGTGTGTGTGTATGTGTGTGTGTAACTGGGGCTCCTTTCTTTGACATTATTACTTTCATTTATGACAGGCCGAAACAAGGGCCTGTTTTTATTACTTAAGCACAAAAATAACTACCTTTTTCACCGTAAAACTTTTCCAAAGCTTAGAACAGGTGTCCTCTGTTCTGGAAAGCAAATCAAGGACTTGAGAAAATCAACATATTGAAAGTTAAAGGTTCCATGAATTGAGCATTTCCAGAATCAGTGAGTTGAATTTATTATGAACTTTATGAAAAGTTGTAAAATCATCTTCGGAAAAGATTATAGAAGATCAATTTTAAGTTTATTGTAAATTTCAAGCCAATTAAAAGTTGAATTTTATGATTGATCTGGTTAACAAAATTGTTAGAAATTTTTGAATATGGACTGAGATGGCTGAGGGAGTTAAGGAAAAATTTTATTTTATCTGCAGCAAATATTATCGGCTTGTAAAAACCTTCCAAAGTGATAAAATAAAAAGCATTTTCAAGAAAATTTCATCCGAAAATATTATCTACCATTCGCTTCAGTTAAATAAAATACTATTATTAACTAAAGGAAGAATTAAATTAATAATTAAGAAAATGAAATTGAGTGGCCGAAGCCATCTGTAAAAACTATTTCAGATCTTTATATTTTTGAGCCAAAAACCAAAAGTATGTGCAAGACCTACAGATGTCATTTGGCAAGGAAATGAGTATCAGACCGGCGATTGTAAAATTAATGCTGGTTCGAGCGCCTTCTAAGTATAAAATTTTGCCAAAATTTGGTATTTAAGTCAGACTGTTGTTAAGCCAAAGATTTGTCTTATTTTAATTGGAAGTTATTAACGGCCTTTATTTTAACTTATAGTGCGAAATTGAAACTAGTTTTTCTTAACAAATAACAAAAATAAAAAACAGAAAATCGAGGCACTGGCCGAATATTCGCATGGAATCTTGGTTTAATTCATTCCACACATAATAAAATTCACCTCACGGTGCGCGCAGTATTGGCAATGTGACCTGAGCTGTGTAGCACCTGCTACAACCTGGTTGTTGTAATCTGATGTTGTTGGTGCCCAAATCTTCCCATCTATACCAAAAATGTATTCGTTATAGTCCACTTATAGTCCTCATACATGAAGTTAATGACACGCGCATTGTCTTAGAGCAAAGAAACACCCACCGATTATGTCACCAGCTCACAGCCCTTTTGGATCTGATGTAAATTTGACAAGTTTTGAACAATTTATCTTATATTTCCATGATGATGTGGCACAGCAAAGAGTCAATTTAAGCCCACAATATCTTGTATGGGGACACCTTATACAGCTGTGCATCTTCCTGTTAAGCTGAAATTCCAAACATAACGTGCATTGCCTCGAAGTTTGCAGATCCTGTCCCTGGTTCAAGTCATTAAAAAAAAAACGGAAAATAACGGAAAATTTGCTTTAAAATCAAGAACATCAAAATGATGGACAATCAATCTTTACAGAATGTGTGACATCAACGAGATGATTGATGGAAAAATCAAAAATTTGTTGCCAGACATTGATGTGTGTAGGAGGATTCTGTTAATCGATCAAGTGTAAAGTAATATTCTTTGTGAGTTTGTTATCGTTATAGACAGCTGTGAAATGAAATCGGGTCGTCAATTCGGCGACAACAAGCATTTGGATGGTGTCTAACCCTCTCTAGTTGTTTCAAAATTATCTGACACTTTTGGGTCTCAGCAGCAGCAAATTTTGTTGCCACAAAATAATAACACTGTTAAAGGAAAAACTGCGGCATTTTCTTAGTTATTTAAATGTGTTTTTCTTGATATTTTCCATACAAATAAAAACCTGCATCAAAAACGGTCAAGAGTCCCAAAATGTTTAATCCAACTTCAATACTGAAGATAAGGCCCGCAATTTCAAAAACAAAATCTCACTTTAAGCATAAAGTTGGTGTACCCCTTGTTTAAGACTTTTGCAACAAATCGTTAACGTCTGTCCCAGCAGTCACATTTTGAAGTTTTTTTTAAAGTTTATTTTTTCAAATAAAGTAAATTTTTTTGATATCGCAGCTTTGAATGAATTTTTGCAACAAATCGTTAACGTTTGTCCCAGCAGTCACATTTTAAAGTTATTTTTTAAAGATTTTTTTCAAATAAATAAAATTTTATTGATATCTCAGCTTTGAATGAACTTTTGCAACAAATCGTTAACGTTTGTCCCAGCAGTCACATTTTGAAGTTTTTTTTAAAGATTTTTTTTTCAAATAAATTAAATTTTATTGATATCTCAGCTTTGAATGAACTTTTGCAACAAATCGTTAACGTTTGTCCCAGCAGTCACATTTTAAAGTTATTTTTTAAAGATTTTTATTTCAAATAAATTAAATTTTATTGATATCTCAGCCTTGAATGAATTTTTGCAACAAATCGTTAACGTTTGTCCCAGCAGTCACATTTTAAAGTTATTTTTTAAAGATTTTTATTTCAAATAAATTAAATTTTATTGATATCTCAGCTTTGAATGAACTTTTGCAACAAATCGTTAACGTTTGTCCCAGCAGTCACATTTTAAAGTTATTTTTTAAAGATTTTTATTTCAAATAAATTAAATTTTATTGATATCTCAGCTTTGAATGAACTTTTGCAACAAATCGTTAACGTTTGTCCCAGCAGTCACATTTTAAAGTTATTTTTTAAAAGATCTTTTTTTTCAAATAAATTAAATTTTATTAATATACAAGCTTTGAATATACTGTTATATGCCTGAGCCGAAAAGCATGAGGTATCAGTGTCCCATTAGTCACTGTGATATACTTAGAGCTGTTATATTTATCATAAAATTATGTCTCAATTTTTGTGTTCCGATATGGCAGCTTGTCACATGTCCCGGAAGTCTCCACGGCAGTATCAAATAACTTGCACTAAGCAAAGGAACTGGAAAGAGTACTTTTCCATGTGATGACCCTGAAAATATAATAATATTCTGCTTTCCAGCCGTACAATTCCACTTTTCTCTCAAACTACAACAAGTATTTAGCAGGCAGAGCAAATCTTCTGAAAGCAAAACAGAACTTATATTCCGTATTTTATTTGCTTGCCATTTTCAAGGCTAAATATTTATACACAATATCTTTTTTTCGTTTCTTATCTTATATTCGACTTACTTTTTCGTCTGCCACTTAAATCGTTCCTTTAAATTTCTTGCAATAGATTTGCACGTTTTCGTCTCAACTCGCCTGATTCAAGTTTTTGTTTTCGTTTCTTTAACGCCAAAGATTTTGTTTTTGCGGCAAAAATTACAACTACAAACCCATTGCGCACCCACTCTTCTATTTTACTTTGAATTATTCAGCTGAAGCGCCACCGTATTTTTGGTTTTTTTGTTTGTTTGTTTTTAGTTTGACTTCAGCATTTTCTTTGTATAGTATTTGTTCTCCTTCTTCTATTCGTCGCCGTTTCTCCTTTTATTTGTTATTTCGTAAAGTTTTTTCTGGGTTTTCTGTTGCAGATTTTTTTCTTTTTTTTTTGGTTTCTTTGGTATCCTTTAACTACCATTTTTGTTTTGTTTCTTGAAGGTGTCATGGATATTTCTATTTCTATTTTTATTTTAATTTCTTATTTTTATATCCTCCTAGACAGTTCTGACAGGTTCTGTAATTTGAAAGCCCTATTAGTTTGTAAGTCTGCTTCTTTACGTTTCTTTTTTGCTTTCTTGTTTTTCTTTCTTTTCAATTTATCAGCAAACAGGTTTGAACGTGATTGTGCTTGTCAGAGTGTGTCTTGAGGTATACCCAGCAAACACTTGGTGCAACTTTTAAAATAATTTTCGATAACGACGATCTAAAGCCAAGTTGTTGTTGTTCAGTGTTGCAAATATTAAATTTGATAATAAGAAACATTTTTTGTTTCTTTGGATGTCACAAAAAATTTCAACGACATTTTTGTAAATGTTGGCTGACAGGAGGAACTTCTTAAACCAACCAAGTCAACCAACTTTAAAGTTTGTTCCTGCTTTCAAAACTGAAAGCGCCGTGAGGGACATTTTGATATAATATCAAATAATAACTCCCGGTTTTCACTGCTCTGCTGAAGTGAAAATGTTGATGCCAGGAGAACGACATTTCGTTACATGTTTGAAATAATATAATTTTGGTATAATATCAAATAAGAACTCCGGTTTTATACTTTTCTGATGATGATGAATATAATGAAGATAAATTGCATCATTTTTTCCTTACACAAGTAAAAACTACTCTGGCCGCCGTGAATATCCATCGAAATGTATTAAAATCTATGAGCAGGTTTAAGAGAGCTGCGCTTGCGTTTCTTAGGAAAACACACTTGTCAGATGGTCACCGCAGTAGCCCTGCAACTTCTTCCTTCTTCTTTGCACGCTTTTTAGTTTAGTTCGATTATACAAGACATTACAAGTCTGCTGTTCTCCAGCTTAAGCTGGACATTCAAATTGTGCTCCCAAATTCTCCCGCCTACAGCCCACACAAATTATCTGGCTGGATCCTTAGTCCAACCAAATTACACTGGTAGAACAAATAATGATTAATAATTGAAATTTTTGAAAAATTCTGCAAAGAAAACGGGCTGGGAAAATAGTTTTTGCAAAAACTCGGTGTTCCGATTTTCCGCTAAGAAGTTCCTGTGCAGCAAAAACATGTTTGTTTTAAGTAAAAGTAATTTTCTTTTTTTCGCCAAATTGGCCTCAGCGATAATTTCTCATTTCTATTTCGACATTCTTTTTCTTTTTTTTTTTTTTGCTGCACTCATTTAAGTTGTCGCATGTTTTGCTAAAAGTATCATTTTGCCGTGCAAATAAAAACTGTTTAATATGCAACTTTTTGTACATATTTAAATAAACATTTCATCAACTTCATCATGTCATTTGAATCTTTTTATTTCTGTATGTATTTGTTTTGCTCTTGGATCAAACAGAAATGTAAATTGAAAAATTTGTTAATTTTGTATCAACAAAATATGTTTGTCGCAGAAGCAAAATGAAACTGTGCAGGTTATTTAGTTTTTTCTATTTTTTTGCAAAATAAATGAAATACAAATAGAAAAATTTGTGTTTTTAGATCATGTAAAAATTAACCAGCTTAACGCGGCCTTATGGGGAGGAAGTTTTCAAAGTGAAAAAGAATTTAAAAATTTATAGAGCAAAAAGTTTTGGAAAAAATGTTCAGGGCTCAAGTCAACACCGATAATTAAAATGTTAAATATTTGCACAAGAAAACTGCCATGCAACAGCACTTAAAACTGCAGCTGGATTTGCATTAAGTTTCATATCAGTTGGATAACTACAAAATTCATAAATATAAAAAAGCAAAAAGTAGAAAATAAATTTTATATGCATTTAAGTTTTTAATTGAAACTTTTGAAGTACGAATTCTACCAGCCGAAAGATATTCATTGTTTAAAAGTTGCTTAAGCTGTTAAAATCGATGATAGTTTTTTTTTTCAAAGGTTTGTACACGTTCTGCTTAAGTTAAGCCGGCAGTTTCAATAAGTTTCAATAGTTTTTGTCTTAAATGTTTTGGCCATAATTATTTTTTTTTTATTTTTGAGCAACAGCAGCCATTAATATGGAAATTATCTTTTAAAGCAGCAGGTTTTCTATGTTCCCTTTCATTTTAGTTGTTGGTTGTAGTGAAGCCTTAAAGAAAAATATCTTTTTTTTTCGTTTTTACATGCAGTACAACCTCTGTAAGCCGGACACTCGCTAATTCGGACTATCCAGTAATCCGTACATTTGAATTTGTTTTTCCTCTATAGTCCGGACAAGTGTTTTTTGCACAAACAAATTTGTTCGTTATTTTACCGCTGGACAAACTAATTATGTATTTGTGTGTGTGTGTGTGTGTGAGCACGAATTAAAGAACGTTTTTATTCAAACAAAAATAAATTCTTATATTTCAAAATGAGTATTTTTGACCACTTTAAGTATTTTTCTTTATGTCTTCTGTAAATTAATTAAACACAAATAAATTCTTGTGTGTAGTTTTTCCTCAATTTCGGTAATAAAACTTATTTATATAGATGTAAATACGCGTAATACGATTAAATTTTTACTTTAACTGCAGTCCGTATGATCCAATAATCGGGACAGTAGCTGAAACTATATCTGGCCGGCTTAGAGAGGTTATACTGTATTTAAAAATCAGTTGAATATTTTCTTTTATTTGCTGAACGAAAAAGAGTGATTCAGTCTCCAATATATGTATTTGAGATATTAATTTTTATTTAAAAAAAGAAAAAAACAAAAAAAAAAACAAAACGATATTGAAAATAAAACTTAAAAAAAATGCTTTAAATGTTTGAAATTTGGTTTTCGGCTGGCAAAGAATATCATTTGGATCAACTTGTATGTTTTTCTCAACAAACAAGTGACATTGCGTATGACGATTGCCCAATACTTAAGCAAAATGCCGCCCTAATCGTACGTCTATGTGATATTAACACGCAAAACGCACTTCAAAAAGAAAAATATGTGCCACTGCGTGCGACTGTTACATACGCGAGATAACAGGTAAATCACACGCACATCTCTGACACATATTACCGCGCGCATTAGTCTTGCCGAACAACTGGCACCGCGTATGATTGTTGTTGTTGTTGTACACAAACACAGTCGCCCAGTTAATTATACGCACCTGTGTGTGTGTGTGTGTGTGTGTGTGTGGCGTCATGTTGCCACCAATCTCTGTTACAGAACAAGTTCCAGTACGTATGATAATTACATGACACTGAAAACACAACTACACATTAATCATACGCTCGTATGTCTCGGGTTATCAAGCATTTCTCTTTCACCGCCGTCGACACTACGTATGACTGTTACAACATCATCATAATTAAGCAAAATGCCACGTTAATCATACGCTCGCAGCGATATAATACAACCAAATACATATTTCATAATAATAAATTTTTTAGTGCTGCTGCTTTCTTTTTCTTTGCCCGCTTTCTGCCATAAAAACGCATTTAATGCTGGCACATCGAATGCAATTGTAGTTGTTGCTGTTGTCTTCGAAACCACCACTTTTTGTTGCCCTCAGCTTGTATAATACAGTATCGCAGACGTCATTAGTTCAGAGTTTGCTTGAATACTATAATCGAATAGTCTTAACGTTGGATGTCTTTTGCAACTGCGTTTGCGTGTGTTGGTGTGTGTGTGTGTGTGTGTGTGTTTTTGTCAGTTTTATTATTTTATATGCAAAAGTTCAAGGATATTTTTACGTTACGCAAACAAATTTATACTAAAAACATGTAGATGCCGTTTAACCCAAAACCTGGACAGCGTCAACGAAACGAAACTCTACACACAATTTGCTCTTTCTTGGCAGCTTTAACTCGTGCATTTTATCTCTTGCTCCGGTTGGAATAAAACTGACTTAACACAATAACAACAACAACAACAACAACAGCAGGTGCTACAAACCGATAATAAAAAAAGGCACAACCATTCATATTCTACACACACACACACACACAAACACACACTAAATGGTACACCCTCCCCTACAGCTCTGTAATGTTGAAATGTGTGTTATTGTATTACACCAGTGTTGCCGTTTTAGATTTTTAACGCTCTGCTTTGCCTTTGTTTCTTAAATTTATTTTTTAAGGCCTTAAAAAGTCTGAAGCATCTCATCCATGTTTGTGGTTACAATTATTTGAGGGGAATTTATATTTTTTGGCCAGTTGTGTTTTTTTCTACTTTCGATTTTCTTTTGCATCCAACCTTCTACTGCCACATTAATTCTCTAATGGGGAAACCATTTTGCGTACATTAAGGCTTAAAGTTGTATTGTAAAACGTGCCATAGAGCGTGTGTGTGTGTGACGGCGTCATAAAGACATTAAGGTTTGAAGATTCTTAATAGGCTGAAGCCCTTAAAGCTTAAACGACTTCAGTTACTTTGATTTTCGAAATGATTTCGCTGAAGAACTGATGAATTTGTTACACGAAGAAAACGTCTGATTTGTCTTACTTTAATCGGTTCTTTGCTTTGAGTAAATTGCCTCGATGGCCCTGCATGAAGCCCAATTTTGCAACAAAATATAATTCGATATTCATAACAAACGTAACTTTAGTTTAATTAATTTAATTAGTATCTTAATTGCCATCTAACAAGGCAAAACTCTAGGTCCGCAATCATCCTTGAGTGGCTAAGCCAAGTCTCCACTCCTCCACTCAACGCCTGCTACTTCCTTCTACAGCAAATTCTTGGACATTTCGCTCAAAACACAGGCCACGAAGGATTATCGCCGCCTCTTTTAACGCCATCAGACCTTAAACAACTGACCTCATCACTTGGAAAAGCCAAAAGTTTCCAGTCTCAAAAATTGTGCTTAAAATCGTTTTTCCTTTGCCGCTCTCTTCTGCATCAAAGGCTAAATTTATTATATAATTTCATATCTATCAAAATCTGTTAAAACCAGGCTGGGCATATGGTCGTCCTTAACCGTCCCATTCTGTGCAGCTGTAACTCCAGAATTTGTTTTGCAAGTTATAACAAAATACTAATACTATAATAAATAGTTCGTAGCCATTGGAAAAGCTGCAACTGTTGCCGGATCTTTCTGGTTTTATATTCACAGTGTAATTTTGGTACCCCTGAAACCGGTTGTGTGCCGAAAGTATTGCCAGAGAGGACTTTATCGGCAGCACTGACGACATTCTTTTTTTGTTGTTTCGGTAACTGAAATCTGCTTAGAGCTGCCGCCATTAAAGTCATTTGCTTTAGCTACTGGCAACACGGATGCACCCTTTTGCTTGGACAAGAAAGAAGTCGTTTGAGCGAATTCTTCGTAGTCATGTGCACATTAAAGTGTGTACGTGTGTGTGTGCGGACCACATATTCCTACTTTTTTGAGCACCAACATCTGCTTAGACTCGTACATGCACATGTGCGTATCCCATTTTTGTTGCAGTTGTAGTGCACACAAATTTCAATGGGGGGTTAAAACTGGCCTTGAAAACCAGGAAACAGCAAAAGCCAAAAGAGAGCTGTTGATATTGTTTTCGTTATTTTATTTGATATTTAATAAAATTTATCGTTTACAAAAGCTTAAGGTTTAAGGCAGCATGTGGTCCTGAGACTCCAGTACATTTCCAGTGTTGCATTCTAAATTCCATTGTTTGGAAAATATTTACCTGAGTTGGTAAATTCGTGTGCCTGATTTTTGAAATAAATTCACTTTTTCTGAGGTCTGTCAATGCGCTCAAAAACACTGGGTTTCTCTTAAAAGGCACTTTTCATTAAAAGGGGAATTTTTTCGTAGAAGATGAAGCAAATTTGTCATATATACATTTTTTGTACAATAACATAAATTGAAGGCTTTTTTTTCGAATTATTGGTATTGTTTTATTTTCTTCACTTCTAAATCGGCTTTTGCAGATTTTCCCTCCACATATATTTCCCAACGATGGCCCCAAAGTTATGGCCAGCGGAAATTGTAGAGCTGTTTTGTTATCAACTGCCTCCTGAAAGACACAAATTTTTTTTAACTAAATATTACCTTCTTTTGTCTTTAACTAAATATTAACATCCTTTTGTATTAACGAAAAACAAAAGCATTTTGTTGACATTAAACATCTCCGGCAGCAGCAACAATCAACAATCACAGAACGGAATCACCGAACCAGAGATACATTTTCTGTTTTGTGCCACCACCCTGATTAATATGAATTTATAAATCCTTTGCTTGTTAAAATCATTAAGAGAACTTTTTCTTCTCTTTTGCTCTGTTTGTTTTTGTGATGAATAACTTTCAGTTGAACTGTAATCCATTACAGCTAAATAAAAATAATCCTTTCTGGACTCTTGTGCTGCTGTTTTCTGCAGCAATTTATTATTAAAAGTCAATAATAAACTGTAAAACTCAATTATAAAATACATTTGAATCATCCCTGTTGTACAAGGATTAAAAACGAATTTTACGAAGCCCCAAAAACGAAAATACAACAGAACTACGGAATTAAATTTAACTCTTGCCAAGTATTTAATTTTCCTACATCCATATGGACATCTACATGCACAAGCCAATAAATTAATACTCGTATACACAAAATAATAATTGAATAACAATTTTCTGTTTTAGCTTGAAAAAAATGAAATAAAATTTTTTTTTGCTATGAAACCGTTTCATTACAGGCATTTTCTGTGTCCAAAAGTGCTTCCGAAATTGACCTCGTTTTCATGCCGCATATAATCTTTGGCAATTGTGTTTTGTTTGTTGACTGCGGAAATTAAAGTTTCAATTACATAAATAACTAAATTATTTAGTAGAGTTCTTCCATCCTAATGAAATAACACACCAACACATGAACACACTCACATACACGACACGCACACACACACACACACACAAGTATGTGTGCGGGCTGGTGGACACCAGCAAGTCATTGGACAAATATGTATGAACTTTTATTTGGTATTATTCGTATGATTTCCATAAAATGCTTTTAGTTGAAGGAAGGAAAAACGAAAATCTATATTGAAGCTAAAACGTGATTGAAACATCAATACAGCACCTGCGATGCGTGGAGATGGAACAAATTAAAAATTTATTGATAAAGAAAATTCGTTCGTTTAACAGTTCACAGTTGGAATGCGCTGCACAGATTCTGGCTGTAAGAGAGTGTGTGTGTGTGTGTGTGTGTGTGTGTGTGTGTGTGTGTGAGGGAATGAATTCAAATGACAAATCTCGTTGCGAATTTGGGGAAAATTCAATTAATTAATGAAATGTCAGCGTGAGTGACAATACAAAAAAAAAAAAAAAAAATAACACACAAATAAAGAAGCAAATTTTATTTTCTTGCATTAAGTTTAAAGTATTTAACACAGTTCGGCTGGAATTCAAACATTTTATCAGTGGAACATTTATGAGGCTTCCTGGTTGCAGGACCTTCGAAACAGCTTTTTTCTTTGCGGCTTTCTTGATTAAAGATTGTCATGCCTCACGAGTACATTTAACAGCACAAGGAATACGAATACGTTATTAAGCCGCGCCCTGTGTCAGCGACTTAAGTAACGTACGCAACTTTGTAGGTATTGCCTTGTTTTTGTAATACAACCCAGATCCAATCGCATGTCCAATAACACTCACTGTTCTTGCTCGTGATAACGAATTTTTCCAGTCTGACACAAAGCGCGGCATGAGTAGCGATTATACGCGCCGTACTGGGCGTAATTAAAAGAAATAAATATTACAAAAGAAAAGAAAAAACCAACTAATTTCCAGATAATTGAAGAAAAAACTTTGCTTTCAAGATAAGAATCATCATAGTTAAATAGAGCAATTGGTAATTGCTGGATGGGCCGCCAGCCCCTAAAATAAGCCATAAAATTTCCTATTTCAAAGGCTTCTTTCGATCAAAGAATAAGTACATGTAATTATTTTGCCATCCCCCCCAACTCGGCGAGTACTAATTAAAACAAATAAGCCACATACTCGTCAGCAAAGTACCATTACAGTTAAACTTAAATGCCAAAATTATTTTAATTAAAACTAAACCACAAAGTTTTCGAAATGAATAACAAACGCACGCACACTCACGCACACGCACACGCACACGCACACCGACATTAAAATAATGGCTGTCATAAATTACTGTGTCAAATTGTTTTTGACGAAATAAACTTCAAGGAAATCTTTACACATGGATACCAGCATAAGACCACAAAAATATTACTAATTAAACATTTGTGGCATTAGAACGACTCCATGGAAAATCGCTAGAAACGGATATGAAAATTCGCCTAAAACATACACACAAAAGATAAAAGAAAATACAGAGATGGTGACATATAAAAAGCGTCAAAATAATGGAAGACTGACGAAATTCATTTTACCTGAGGGGCAACCAAAAACACGATGGTTTTGCTCTGCCGTCGGTCAGGCATTAGACTCTGGCGAGTGAAGGCGAGTGAAACGGATTCTACAGATCTGGTAAACAGTTGCGTTGGCCAAAAGCCATTAAACACAAAGTAGCAGCAAATCCCCCATTTAGCAGTCCGATACTTAAAATACTCATATTCGATATGGGTGTTTCCAGGGTGTCGCATGTGACAGACTAGTTGTCAAGTTGTTGTTGCTACTTATTATTCGTCTCTTGAATAAGATTTCATTATTTTTTTACTATAACCAGTCGTGTTTCTAGGGGAATACAAATTCGCCAGAGTGTGATTTTAAAGATTTTGTTATATAATTTCTTTTTTAAATTCTATATCTGACGAAATGAGATAAATGATAGAAAGCAGAAGAGGGCGAGTCGCAAAATATGCCAGAAAATTAGTACGACTACGATTGTGATTGTGTGGAAGATGAAACTATACGGCAAAGTGTAGGAAATAGGCCTATGACTAACACACAAGCCAGATTGTCGGAAAATTTTGCAGCCTGTGGGCGTTGAACACTCCATTAAGGAAACAACATGTGTTTCCTGCAAGGCCACTAAATGATTATTATTTATACCATAAAAAAATTATTACATTTTAATAAAAACTCATCCGAGTTTAATTGTTTGGTCACAAGTTCCTTTTTAGTTTTGGTACGCGGCGTCAATGTGCACCCATAAAGTCAAACCTGTTGAGGGTATTTGTTATAAAAAGCCAGATTAATTGCAGCGGGGCCTTAAGCAGTTTTTCAACACACTTTAAAGCCATTCCTTATTATAAGACTGAAGATGTCAGCAAATTTTAGATATCTAACAATAAAGGCAAAATAGTTATAGTTACTTTTTAAATAAAAAAGTATTCAATTGTACCCAGTCCGCTGGACGAGGTCTAAAATGAAAAACAGAAAAAACAATAATTATTTTCCCGTTTAATTTTTAATTTAAATTAAAACTTATGATCAGCAGCACTGAAATCGATATTAAAGTTGAGGGAAACCGTAAATGCGTTTCAGAGAAAATGACACAATTAATGGCGTTTCGAACGTGACAAAGGGTGACCAGCTAATGCCTAATACCTAATACTTAACGTATTAATGTTACTTTAAAATATCTATAGTTTAATTGGAAAATCATGTATTTATGTGTATGTTTTGAAGCCGCCATCTGGTTCAATATGCGATATTACGAACGTGACATTGCAAACGTGTTATTTCAAATGTAACACTTTGGAAACCAATCAAGTGAACTTTGACCAAAAAGTAGATAAAATATTCATATTATTACTAAACTCATAAGCAACGATAATTAAATAAAATGTTTCAGTGTCTGACCACTGTGGAATTTGCAATGGAAATGCCCATATTTGATTAGAATATATATAATATAAAAAACAAATCATTAGTTTCTCAAGAAAGTCACAGGTGGGAAGCCAAGAGCCCAACCAAGTTTTCTTATACTTCAGTTGAGTGATGACGATGACGGCGGCACAGACGACGATGATGATCGTTATCGTCATCAAGTTGAAACCACATTTGTAGTTAAATTTAATAGCCAACAATTTACTTCAACACATCAACTAAAATACTTTACAAATAAAAGCATTTTAGGAACTAACAAGACATGCCAGCGCATGTCTAGTGTTTTAGTACATCGAGCGTAGAAGTTATTTACTCGCAGAGGGCGCTCAAAAGCCCCGTTTGCCATATGGCACAACACAAAATATTCTTATTACTAAATCATTTCCTTCAATAGCGCACTGTGGGCACACTAAATTTTTTGTCATATTCGCAAATCAGAGGCCAAGTTTCTTTATACCAAAATTTTAACAAAATCATTTGAATTCGATCAACTGAAAAAACTTTGCCGAAATAAAACAACCAGAATTTTTATAATCCTTGCCAGAATAGTAAATAAACACAGTAAAACCTGCCATAACCGGACACTCACCAAAGGAAGTAGATTTTGTTTGGTGTTCAATTATGAGTTACATTTTCTTTTATTTTAATTTCTATATAATTTTATAATGTTACATTTTATTCAATTTATTTATTTATTATTCGCAATGAAATTGAATATAATAGAAATAAAAACGAGTAGCAGCAGCTGGCAGGACGTAGAAAACTTGCGATTCTTCGGGCTTTAGAACAAGTTAAATCAAGTAACAAAACTGCCCATTCCGGCCATCGATGGCAAAAAATTATTGGTTTGCCGCATGACTTCGAGCCGGAATTTGCTGTACAGACTCTGGCTGCAAGAGTGTGTGTGTGTGTGTGTGTGAGAAAGAATGAATTCCAATGAGAAATCTCGTTGCGAATTTGAGGAAAAATCGCCAGGAAGCGATTAATAGGTCCAAATTTACCAGCTAACAGGCCAGTCACGAAACCACTTGGTTTATTAACAAACATAAAGAACTGTTTGACTTGGCCACAAAGTAATTTCAGTGGTCAGAACGAGAACCAGCGGCCCTAAGTTTTGTAGACCAATGACTCCAGATTTTTAATGTATTTTATTGACACCGATGACACAATTTATAATTTATTTAAGTAGTTGGACATGACAGGGGTTCAATAATGATGTCAGGTCATGCACGAGTAAAGCACAATGAAGGATATTCTTTCTCGCTACTACTATTCTACGCTACTACTATTCATACATGCGTGAGTGGTTGTGCACCCCGGAGTTGTAAATAAATTTAGTCTAATCAGCGATAAGGGCGTTATTTCAAACGTCTATAATGCTGCCCTAATTGAAATTAAATTCAATGTCCTGCATATTCCTTTAATAGTATGAATTGTTTTAGCCGCCTTTTTATGGGCAACAATTAGGGAGACGTGGTGGAGGGAACTTGTTTGTGGGGGCTTTCTGATAATTACAGTTTTTCAAATAGTTTTCTAATTGATATTTCAGAGACATTTGCGTAGGGCCTATAACAATTGTTTTGTATTCCTGTCAATAATATTCAGTTGTCAGTTCATCAATCAGTTCTCATTTTCAGTTTAGGAATTTTTTTTTTTTTTGGGACCAACGCAATCGAATTGTTGTTTTTAAATTGACATGAAATTTGCTTTATTCGAAAGATAATTATAATTTAAATACGACTTTTGGCCCGCTCGGATGTAGTCTAATCTATGAGTCCAATTTTCAATGGTTTTGGCCCTCATTTCTGGCGGTATATAGCGGCGAATGTTGTCCTCCAACCAATCGTTTCGCAGACTGGCTTTAAATCGCACCATCTTGGAGGCATTCCAAACTTAATCGAATTAATTTCTCTGACGGTGCGGGATACGCACCATTTCGAATAGAACCATGATTTTCAAAATAAATTTGCACATATTGGAATGAAAAAACAAAATAAACACTTGACAGCTGACAAAATGACGTTTTGCAAACTTATAGTTTTACACCGTCATAAAAAACATCCTGAACTTGGTGTGCTGCGTGGTTGCTTTATCTAATTGGAGTGCAGCCAATTACTATTACAATTTTGAACAGATTTTCATATCTGTTTTGATAGCAAACAAAAAGCTGTTATTAGGGGCTGGCGTGCAGTCCACGAAATTACCACTCAATTGTATGTCACGGCAGCCATGTGATAGATTTAACTTACAGAGTCTTCGGCTGATTGGGTGCACAGCACAGTAAACATGGACAGTGTCCTACACGATCATTGTTAAACGTACAACAAAGTTGAGTGTCATTTCAAAAAAACTTCTGCAAGTCTCTGGTAACTGCATCAAGGGCTGGCAAGGATATGGCAAGAACAGGGGACTACACGGCTTCCCCTTTACGAGTAACTCGATTAAGTCAAGAGTGCATCCTTTGTAAAGGTTTGTAAAGCTTTTCTTTTAAAGTCCTTTGCCGGCATTAATGCAACAGCTCCGATCAATTGTTTCTGGCAAAGTACAACTAATATCGGCTGAATGAATGTCCTGTGTCAGCTTGGCGTGTACAACCATTTTTGCCTGACTGCAGTTCCTCCAATAGGAAATGAATTTCCGCCCGCATTAACAGAACGTGATTGCGATTGTCCCCAGGTATAGTGATCATTCATCAGTGTGCTGGCCCCTTCACAGCAACACTATTCGCTAAAGGATTGTATTTAAATGAAGAAATTTAGTCATACTCACAGAACGCATGTTCAGGTGTTGGCAGGAAGAAGGAAGCTGGCGAAAAGGACTGTTTCAATGGCAATATTGGCAAAAAAAAAAAAATGTATGTCCCAGACACAAAACGGACGGTAATGCTGAGTGTTCGTTTGTAGAGGGTTTCACTGTACACACTTTCCTTACGGAATCATTAGTTTAGTTTTTGTTTTTACAGCGCCGTAATTACCTGCCTAACAAAATTTTCCCTTCTTCTTTACTTGCAGATATTTTGGATTTCATTCGTACAGCGTAAGTTTGACTTTTATTAACAAAAAACAAATTTAATTTATCCGTTTGCTTTATTTTCATACAATATTAACGGTTGCAAAAACAATTTAAAAATTAAAAATGAATGAAACCAAAGAGAATAGCCATGATTTGCTACAAATTTATCGAAATAGTTGATGAAAAATATGAACTTTCCTTTGATGCGAACGTCGTAGCAGAGGAAACGGAAACTAGAAACTAGAAACCTTTAGCCAGTTGTTAAAAGTCAAGGGGGAAAACGTTAAAGTTTAATTTGCTTAAATAGAGAAATATGTACTCATGGATAGAAAACCAAAAAAAAAAAAAAAAAAAAAAAAAAAAAAAAAAAAAACTCGTACCTTCATGCAGTTAAGCCAGCGTTGCCAAATATGCAGATTTTAAGTTTTTTGCTTATAAATGAGTTTTTACGCAAATTTTGCAGATTTTGCACTTTTTGTTTCATAATTCTTATATAATATAAATTCTTTTTTTTAATTCTTAAAGTTTTAATTTTATGCCGTTATTTGTGAAACAGTTGTACGATAATGTTTTTTTTTAATTCTTTTTTTTTTTTGCACCCTGATCAAATGCAAAGAGTTGGGCTTTTCTCTAGTGAGTCTAGTTTTGTGGTTTTTATATATAAAACCTGAAATACTTTTCTTTTAAGCGGCCCTGCCGCTCTTCTCTATTTAATTTTCTTCTATTTAGATACAGACATTTATACGTACATATTTCTATATGTATAAAACAAACTAAAAACAAACTTTAAATTATTGCGTTAAGCTTTAATTACGCTGTATTTACATATGTGCTGGTTTTGCACTTGAAATGCAGATGTTTTACTGCAGATTTGCAGATTTTGGGGGGGAAAAAAGTATGGCAACGCTGTGTACAGCATTGTACACAAAATCATTCACACATTTTACTGGCTTAAAGATACAAAAAACCTTGATAGTTTGTAATCAAAAAAAAAAAAAAAAAAAACGAACAAGAAAAATGGAATAAAAAATAAGAAAAACATTTTTATCTGTACAAGTTCGGAACACGGAGCAGAAGTGCAGCATGAAAGTTCGCTTCGCAGGGCAAAGCAGCAAAATAAATAAATAACAAATAATAAAATTACCAAATTATTTTCAGCCAACAAAACGTCGAGCAATTCCGAACGAGTGAACTCGTTCATGTTCATCTGCTTGTGTGGGTGTGTGGGTTTGTGTGTATGTGTGTGCGTGTGTGTGTTTGTGTGTGTGTTGGTTTTTTCGTTTGTGACCTTCATGCATTTAAAGTTTAAGTTTTCTGTTTATATCGTTCTTCTTTTACAATTACGAATACTCGACCCCCCGCCACCCCAACACACACCCCGCGCGGTCTCCTGTATGCAAATACACATATTTAACGGCATAAACACAAACACACACTCGTAGTATCTGCCCTGGCTGGTGGCAAGAAAGCAGCATAAACTTGCAAAAGCCAACAAACCCCCGCAACGTGCAGTCACGACAGTCAGTCCTCTTTTTTTCTCAAATTAAACTTTGAATCAGAGTTAATATGCAAAATATTTGCTTATTTTCTTTGTGTTTAATTTTGTTTTCACAAGAGGAATTCTTTTGGCTACAACCGATTACCTGCTGCTGTTCACATTTGCGATTGCACAGTCGTATCGAGTTTTACGAAAGAAAACTTAACGCAAGAAAGGAGTTGGGTTCAGTGTTATTTCAAAATCGCCCTTTTTAATTCGTTTCACCATATGACGCTGGGAAAATAATAATTTTTTTTATTTATTTGTTAAGTAATTTTAGAAGCTACAGCTGCACAGAAAGGGCGGGGATGACGAAGAACCCTGAAGATTCTGAAAGAAGAATGTTTCTGTGTCGAACTTATACGACCCATGTCTTCTTATGGGAAGCAGCAGCATGGCCGATATGAAATTCCTCAAATCATCAGTAAAACAATACAGTTATCCGAGGCAAATCCAAACGGTGCGAGTGGGACGCAACACTCCCGCCAGCCAAACAACAAAAACAAGCCTGGGCGCCCTTGAGAATTAATTACGATGACGCGACAGCGGTTCTTCAGTCCAAAGCTGCTTTACAGCTGCAGAAAATAATAAATTATAAGCAGTTATTCACTAGCTTGGGATCATGTGTTGCAGGATTTCACTTGTTTTTTTGTTGTTGTTGTTATATATTCAATAACGGAAAGCGCTAAATCAAATAACAAATTATCTGAATAGGCACGATTTTGAAGAAAACATTTTTAAACGAAAACAATCAGTTTTTCCGAAATATTTAGTAGCAGATTATTTTCTTCTAACTCCAAGTCCGCCAAGTTCATTTCTTTCTTGAAACATAAATCAGCAAAAAATATATATTTATTTTAAAAAAAAAAAAGTATTTTCGGACACAAAAAGTTGCCTGATTTGTAATTAGTTGGTTTTTGTGCTATTTGTAAAAACAATTGAATATAAAATTAAAGGCTATCAGGTCTAGTAACGAGTAGGGTGGGAGTTACGAAATGTCGGCATATAGACAGCTGGAAACACACACGAAAAAAAACAGCTTTTGTTTTACAATAATTTTTTTATGTGTAACAGAAAGCTGCCACTCAAATCCATAAGAAGACATTATTCGTATAAGTGAATGACGATTTAGGTGCGTGACGCAATCGGTAACTGCTGATTAGGGACACACCAAGGACTCGTACAGCGACAGAAACATTTCACAGAAAAACTTAAAGTAAGATTTCAAAGAACAAACAATTAACCAAAAATCTGTCCCTGGCCAGGGATGTAAACTTGATTTATATAATTACAGCCATTGCGGACTTGAGTAGGCACCTATAGGACAGCTGTTTCAAAGTATTCGGTCTTTCAATCATTACCGAATTTCGTGCCAAAGAGAGCTCAGCCTATCTACTGCCTTCGGCCCGCATTTCTCAAGTATGTGACTCTGGTAGGCTGCAGTCCCTGAAGCATCTGTATCCCAACCTACTGATCTTTGCCTTCTGTATCTGTTCTAACTTCAAGGACATTTGAATAATAAAAAACAATACCATGCACTGCCCCCGTTGCTAAGAATCACCAACTTCCCATCCTGCCATTTAAATTACAATCAGACAAGAATGTAACTCTTTAGATATTTTCTTTTAGCTGCGGACAATCAGTTACTTTATATTCCACATACCGTGCGGCAACACTCGATCGTTCCCAAGCTCGGAATATATCAAGCATTCCTTGTACTTGGACATGATTCGGAACCGAAAACTTTTGCTTTTAAGTTTGTTTCAGAGCCCCTTCGTAGGGATTGAAAAGGCAATACACATGTATTTTGGATTTTATGATTATTTCAGCCGATTACATTCTATGAATAATTTAATCGAATATAAAAATAAACATGATCAAAATTTGACCAAACAAGAAATTCTTACGTTTGTAGATAAAAATAATTTCCGATTATTTCATCCGCTTACAATTTACGAATAAGTTATTCGAATACAAATATAAACCTGCTTTTTGTTGAAATGAAACTTTGATCAGAAAACAACTTTTCATACACTTTTAGGTTTTGAATAAAATATTTTAAAAAAATATACGTATTTCTTACTCGATTAATTTTGTAAATGAATCTAATCACTAAAATCACTAATCACAAAACAGATATCTTTTAATGCAACGTAAAAAAACATACGCTTTTATCTTTTTTGATTTATATCAAAGTTATTGCTGTCTTATTCGATTACTTCCATTCGATTAACTTATTCAAACAAACCTAATTCCGTAACATTTTTTTGGGGACTCACTCAATCAAGAAACATAAAGAAAATTCATGCTCAATTTGTTTCATTCGATTAAGGTAATCGAATATATTTTTCGAATAAATTAATCGAATAACTAAAAGTAAAAATTATTTGAAGATTTATTTACAAGAATCGTACTTCATTTAAAATAATGTTGAAAAAATCTAAATTTCTTTGTGCTTAAATGTGATAAAAGAAAAAATAAACTGCGTTGCAATCACTGGCCACGCATACGAATTCCGTCCTACGCACCGATTGTGATCGTGTGTGTGTTTGTGTGTGTGTGTGTGTGTGCATATGTGCACATGTGTAAATTTTATTTAACACTCATTGTATTTAAGCCACAATAGACTTTAATAAGGGTTTAATGCTCCTCCTCCAATAACAAGAGCGAAGCAAAATTATATTTTCATGAAAACGGCCTGAACAACTCTGTCTTTATTTTGTTATTAAAATGCAAATACAGGCACATAAAATTTTATGTTCCTTTGCATGCAACAACAAGTAATAACCAAATAATACCCTTTAGAAGACCAACGAAAAGGTTAATGCTGAATGCGGAATTTCTAAGCAAAAGAGAAGGAGCAGACAGAAGTAGAATGAAATTCATATTACAAAAGCTGTTGTTGTTTAAACAGTTTCTTTTTTTTTTCAATGGAACAGAAAAAGTATCCAAAATGATTGTTTGGATAAGAATTGGGGAGCTAAAAAATTTTGTTAGACTTTGCCGCAACTTTTGTACTCGTATGGGATGAAGTACGAGGACAGGTTGGTAATTTCAGTAAGAGCATAAACTCTGGCACCGCAACTTTAGTCCGCTGGCCATTCACAGTCTTCTTTATTACTTAATTGTTGTTTAACAATCACAAGAATGATTAAATATTTATTTAAAAAAAAAAAAAAAACTCAAGAAGTTTAAAATCGACCCAGAACAGTGTTAATAATGAATGTCAACGAATTACAAACATTATGCAAAATTTGAATTTTGTTTAAGGTCCGAAGCCTGATTGCTTTTGTAGCCACCCATTTGTAGCCTGAGCACCAGCACCAGCACCAGCACCAGCACCAGCACCACCACACCCGCCATAATCATCGTTATCATTATTGATGTTCTTATTTCTTTGTTGTCTCGCTTTAATTATTGTTTATGGGAATTCTTTTGTGGTTAAAGTTCAGTTGCATTATTACCTCCACTGGTGTTGTTGTTGTTGCTAATTCTGCTGTTGCTGTTGCTGTTGCCTGTTAAACTGTTTCTGCTTTTTATTACTGTCATTGGTGTTCGCCTTTTAATGACAGCCCTTTTAGTATGAAACATCATAAACGGGATGAAATTTTAATTAAATTCTGATGGCATAAAAAAAAACATTCAAGATTTGCGATGGCTGAAGATGGATTTGAGCAGAAGAGTGCAGGAAAATTGCAAAAATATTTATATATTAAAGACAAGACAAATACAATGGGCAAAAGCAAACAGCTGAGACAACAATTGTGGCAGCAGAGCCGGTATGAGGTAAATAAATTTAAAAAAAATTTAGGATCATATTTTAACCAGCTTAAATTGCTGTACCTGCCACAGCGCTCCAACATTCAACTCGTTAGTCTTGATCTCGAGCTTATAAAAGACAATGTCACTGTTTATACCCAACATTTAAATCCTACTACTCTCAGCTGGGTCTCCACATGCTGGCAAAATTAACATGGAGAGTCCGGCGAAAAGGAAAAACGTCGATAACAAATTTAGGCAAATGTACTGGCTACTGGGACGTGAAACTAAACTTTCTCTAGTAAATAAAGTTCTGCTACTAAAATCTATCTGAAACCCAAATAGATTTATGGCATAGAATTCTGGACAACTACCAGGAACTCAAAGATGGACAGATTTGACAAAGATTTCAGTCTAAATCAAGTGCAAACGCAACGTTTTATATAACCAGCAAGTTTTTCTATAACAACCTTCAACTAACTTTTGTTGCATCCGAAGCAAGAAAATGCCGCTCTAAATATTTGTATAGTCGCCGTGACCATAAGAATGTATTGGCACTCACTTGCATGCCGTGTTGCGCCTGATCAAATTCGAAGACTCTTTAGGCGGAAACATATTTCAGATCAGCCTTTTATTTAATGAATAATATATTGCGGGCATTTATTCAGTGAACTTATTGTTATAATATCTGTTCCTGTTGTATTAAATATAATATTAATATAATAATAATATTAAACATATGAATTTGATCATGTATAATTGAAATTCTTATTTCCAATGGGAATTTATTTATTTTCTTGCGCCTATTATGGTAAAATAGACTGGAAATTAAAATATATGTGGAGTCTGTAAAACGGCCGTTCCTTTTGTTCCTTCGTTGCATTCGCATTTCATTGTTGCATATTTGTTTTGATTTGTTTATTTCGTTTGACTGATTTGAATGTTTCTTTTGTCCTTTAGTGCTAGAACTACGAGTTTGTTTTAATCAAAATTATTATGAAAATGCCGACACGAACTGCACATGAGCCATACGATACAAATGATGATAAGGACAATTCTGGCCACGGTGCAGACGAAATAAATGATACAATTTTGAGAATTTCTTCGGCTCCTTCAAATAAAAACCAAGCAAAAGATTTTTTATAAAATTTCTTTATTTAAATTTTGAATTTCCAGTTCAATATAGAGAGAAACAAATTCAATAATTTTTCTTACTCATAGAAAACGAAACTTAGGAAACGCACTGCGGCAACACACTTAATGCACACAAAAATGCATCACTGCTGAGGGCAAGAGTTTGAACTTGCCTTTTTGTTCTGCAAGCGGTCGGTGATGTAAACCCGTTTTACCGCATTTTATCAAACTTAAAACTATTGAATTCTATTGATTAATTGGCGAGCCGTTTGTGTCATTTAACACAAACAAAGAACTTCAAAGTTCTATTCCAAAAACCAACTATCAGCTGTTAAATGGTTGCTCAAATAATGCAGCGATGCCAACTCAAAGTTGTGTCACTCTAAAAAAAACACGCTTTACTTTAATGAATTAATAAAACACAGAAAATGTTCTAGAAAAAAAAAAAAAAATTTTTACCATTTTATATAATTCCGTTTTTATATTATTCTACTTTCCAAAGGTTTTGACACTTGCGAAAGGGTTTCATATGAAAGGATTTTTATAAAAAAAATAAATGTGAATTCAGGGGTTTCCTTGTGCCGGGCCATACATCATACCCAGAAAAATCCTCCAGCTCCACTAATCGCATTTTTGTTATGATTTATCAAGACTAGAAATTTGTAAGGTTACATTTTCATTAATTTATGGCTGTTATTGAACCCCTTGTCTTGGGGTTCAGCACAACAAATATTTGAAAAAAATTAGTTTTATGGGTGAGAAGCGTCCCCACGGCCTTATTGATCTTAAACTCTAAATAACCAGAAACTTTTTCTTTGTAATAGAATTTCATTATTTTTAAATGTTGATGTGACCGCCAAAGCGAGTGGATTTGTGCTATAAAATCGTTTTGATTGCACAGCCAGAAAGAAAACAAAACAAAGAAAATGGAAATTATCCCATAATTTATGGCTAAAAGCATAAATCGAACCCCATTTATTATTAAATGGACTATAATTAAGGTTTTTTTTATTGTACGTTTGTGTTGCCTCGAAATGAGTGCTAAAGACACACTTTTCTTGCCTCGCATGACCGTTGCATTGGCGTTGCTATTGTGAACGCCAATTTTTGTTTTGTCTGTTTGTCTGTTTGTCTGTTTACGATGGAGAAACAGACGGGCATATTTTATTTGTTTTTGTTTTCGTTTTCGTTTCTATAGTTGTGGGTTTTTGTTGTTGTTGGTTTTGTTCATATTCCAAGCCAAGGACTGATTTATCAATATTGATGTCCTAAGCTCAAGGCAAACACTTGTGTTATGGTTTTTAACCATAAAAATGTTCTCTTGCTCTTCCTCTTCCTCTTCTTCTTCTTCTTCATATGTTTTATTTTGTTTTGCTCTCTCACTGACGCCTGCATTCATTCATCGGCGTTTTTTTTTTTTGCTTGTTAGTTTTTGTTTGTTTGTTTGTTTGTCTTCTACGATACAAAACGTTGCTCTCGTTGTTGTTGCTGCTGTTGCTGTTGTTGTTGTTATTCAGTGGAGGCACTCAAGTTGTTCTGTTCGCATGTTATTGCAGGTTTTATTGAATTTTAGTTGGCATATTTTTCAATTTGAAGGCATTAGGAAGGAAAACGAATTGAAGAAAAACTGTTTGCCGAAAGACGAAAATCCATATTTGTATGTTTTAACAAGCAGTTAATAACTCACAAAAAAAAAAACAGTAACCAACTCAAAAAAGAACACACGCACACAGTAAGAAATAATCCAGCGGAAACCATAAAACAAATCAAAGAGCTAAGAAAAAAGTTTCTAGAAAAATACCAAATGAAAAATATCGAGAAACGGCTCATGGAAGAGAGTCATGATTGGGAAAATTCAAATAACAATTTGTTACGAATAAATGACTGAAATACTATTTAAGAGCCAACTGTGTTCGTAAAGCGATAATCAATAGAGTGTGAAATCAACAAACAACAATTTGGCAATTCCTTAACTGGTCCAGCTGCTTTGACATTGAACAACTATTTAGGATCGTGCATTCCTAATGCCAAACTTTATTGCAAACAAAACGTAGCAAAAAAAACAGGGACTGACTTTACGTCTCTATGGCATAAGGACCTTCTAAGAGGCCCATGACTTACTTACATATATATATCACAGACCGATCCCAAACATTGCCGTTCCTTAGCAGACAACAGGTTGAAAGAAGAGGTTTTCAGCCCAAATACGAGTTTTTTACGTTAAAATGTTATATTGTCACATACCAAATCCACTCGCGGAATTGTCAGCTGCTTAACAGACACGCGGTTGGCAATTTCTGGTAAATATTAATATGAAATCATTTACAAGTCACCCGCGTGGGAGACCGAACTATCTGATAACTATTTATACAAATCAGTATATGAAGTGCGTTAGTCCGAAGATCATTGATAGCATTAGCCTTCAAAGCGAAAAAAAAGAACAAAATAGTATTTTCAGTGTATCAGCGCATGTCGCAGCATGCTGATGCATGGTTTGGATAACAATAAACACTGAAAGCAAAAACAAATCCCTGACAACTGAATTGACAACAATAACATTTAGCAGCATTTCTCATACCATTTTTGAATAGTGCAAGTTTTATGGACAGCGCTAATAACACGGCCGATTTATAATTGTAATGATTTGCGTGTCCCCGGCGAGAAAAACTAAATGTTTGGTGTAGACAATATTATAATGTTTGGTTTGAACTTTAAACAAAAACCATATTAAGTTTGATTTGTTATTAATGTGATTTTTCTTTGAAGGTACAATGAGTGAAATGAGTTTTAAGGGTTCTCAGCCCGGTTGGCGTGTCGTGCTTTTGATTGTAATAACTCCATAAATTGCTCGCGTCTTAAATAAAAAATATATTTCGTTCCGCTTGATAATTTATCTGACTATTGAAAATACTAGATACAATAAAAAATTTAAATGTTTTGTTGTGACTGCAGATTTTCCAAAGAAAATAATTTTTAAAAAATCACAATTGAAATGTTTCGGCTTTTTCTATAAAAAATAATAATGCAAAATATATGGCATTATTATTTTTTGGTTCTTTGACAAGTAGGGTGGCAACACTGTGAATTCGTACATGGAGACCTCTGAAGAGAATAGATATATCGAGCCTTTGGTGCAATACCGTAGTAATTCAAAAAATCGCGAACTGAGAAAAATGCATTTCATTTCATTATTGCAAATAAATATTGTTGGAAATAGATAGAGGCAATAAAGTCATTTTTTGCTGTAGAATCTGAACAGTTAGAGATGGAACCTTAATCTCTTTCTATCTAGATAGATATTTCCCCAAAGATCATTTCTGCATGCCCAGCTCGAAAAATTCAAATATTGAGTTACTACGGTATTGCACCAAAGGCTCGATATGTACATAAATAGATCTTTGAACAAAATACTCTGTTTATCACGTTTCTTTTTTACCAACCACCTGCAATTTTTAAAACGTTTAATAATTAATAATAATAAAACAAATCGAATCGAAAAAGTGATAATTGATATTCACCACTTTTCGGGTTTAAGTCCATCAACCATTTCCGTGTTTAGTTCATTTGGCGATTCTATTCCTTTCCAGCTCTGCTGAACAGTTGTTTGCATTTTTCTTTTTCTTTTTTTTTTTTTTTGCTGCATCTGAACGGATCTGCCTCTTTAAAATATTTTATTGATTTGATGTTTAAACTCAATGTGCGAATACTATTGAGAGTCATGTAAAAGCTTGGAAATGTTGTAAAAACAAAGCAACAACAAGAACAACAACTATTACTACCGAAAAACAAAAACACGTATTTATGTGCTTGAGCATAAAACATGTTGGTTTTTGTAACAATTTTTTACACGAAAAATAAAATCAACTTTCTGAGTGTTAGAATTTATTCAACTTGATAGAGAGATGTGTGTTTGTGTGTGTGTTTGTGAACGTTTTTTTTTCGTTTTAAATATTAAAACATACGAGTAATTTGTTTTGCTTTTTATGGTTGTTATTCCCAAGAATATTTTTACTTTGAAGTTGATGTGTTTTTAATAAAATAGTGCTATTTTGTATTTCACTGAAGTCATATTAGAAGAATGCGAACTTTATCCACTTAAATTGCATTGGAATTATTGTCAAAATCGATTTTTGTATCATATTTGACATGAGAGCTTGATAAAAAATTCTTTGAAAATACAATTTCATTTGACTTGGAAAGCTTTCAGAGGAAAAAAATTAAGACTTCAACCAATGGAAATTGAAATAAGAAACTGAAAAATGTAAGAAATGAAATGGGCTAAATTTTGTTTTATATTGTGCCTCCATTAATGAATTGGTAGAGTATTCGACCAACCGTGCAGAGATCGTAGGTGCGATTCCTACCAAAGACCTAGAAGATAAAACAATAGACGAAATTTTTTTTTTTTTTTCAAATAAAAACAATAACAAAAAAGCACAAATAGAGCACAAAAATACGCAATGTTGGGTTAACTGATGTGTGACGGTGTATTGTCGCAGGTACATATTTACACTGGGCACTGAACAGTCAAAACAGCATCAGTTAAATTCTGACATACTCATCCCTACAATATAGAACAAACAAATAGCGAAACACTACTCCTTCTTTCGGAGGAAAGGAGGAGCCTCTGGTACAATGCACTGCACATGTAGGGTATTGACAACCCCTGAGTACTGGTCCCAAAAAAAAAAAAACTATGTGCCGACTTGTGCCGGAGAAACAGAGGCAAGCGCAAAATATTAAACATAGTTTTCAGCACTAAATTGTTTCAAAATTTGGACAGGAGTGGTTCAATAACCACAATACGGGTAGGTCGTGGCCTTCAATTGGAATAAGTTTCACTGGATTTCTGTGAAAGGTGTAAGAATCAGCTTCTGCTGGAGACTACATTTTGTGTCATGTTACCAGAGTTGTTTCCTGGACGGATTGCCCTACATTTTGCTGTTTAAGGTAGCGAACTTTGGGCGCCACAAATCGAATATTGCAAACTTATTTAGCTTATTGTCTCAGCCTGTAGCTTTTGTGACAACTTCTAGTAAATGTGTTAAAAGTTTTTACCCCCAATCTAAAATAAAACAGAAAAACTTGTACTGTTTGAGAAGCAAAACGTTCAACTATAAAGTCTGCCCTAATCGGTGTGTTTTAATAATCTGTGATTGGGCAAATGCAGCTCGTACTATAATACAACTATATAATTTTCTCTGATTTGATTTGAAATTTTAAAATAATTTTACATTCTATTATTTAACAACTTGTAGGCCCATCTTTTCCATCACAAGCAGAAAACTCTAAATATTTTAATTATATTCTAATTTATACAAAATTTAACATCATATTATTATTTGTAATCAATAGTAAATCAATTAAATTTAAATGCCAAAAGTGCAGAAATTGTTGTTTGTTTATGCTGAATTAAATACAGAACTCAACTTTCCAGACATTTGATGTTTTTGCATGTGTGTGTGTGTGTGTGTGTGTGTGTGTGTGTGTGTTTGCGTGTGTGCGTGTGAATGGCACTCAAATAGCTGTTCTTTGGCTTCTATCAATTCCTTTTGCAGTTATCCAGCTCACTATGTGTCTCCCTCTCTGCCTCTCTGCTGCCTGTCTCTCTGTCTATTAAGTTCTGTTAAAGTTTTGAACAATTTCTTACACAAAAACTTTGGAATATTCTCTCGCATTCAGTGTTTCATATGTTTAAGGTTCTGTTTATGTTTCTGTTAAATAACTCTGGACATTTAAAAGATTACAAACGTCTACTGCTTAATCTTTAATATCTACATACATACATCAGCATGTGTATGTATGTATGTGTGTGTGTGTGAATGTATGTGTGTGTGTGTGTGTATGTATAAAGGTTTGTATGTATATTTGTTTTTACTACCTACAGACATCTAAAGGATAACGAATATGAGAAATTCTTGCAAATTATTGTTCAACATGCAAAGTAATTTCCTTTTGTTTTTTGATTTTAAGACAGCAAAAACAATAACAACAACAACAATATTATTGGTAGAATGTTTCGAAAAATCCTTTAGCTGCGATAAATCATATTGTGTTTTTTGTTTTTACCTCAAATGGATTCGTTTTGGCCATTAAGAGTGATGGGAACGGATGATAAGGGGGGCGGGGAGCGTGGGGGGTCTTATCATTTAATCAATGTTTTCTTTGATGGGTTTATTCAAATATCATTTTTATGTTTGACAAATATTAATTTCCCCGGAGTTGTTTTTGTTGTTTTATTTTAATACACTCGTACATACAGGTATAAACCCATTTTACATGCGATAATAAGGATGGCTTTGAGCTGGAGCGATAATCCCCTTTGCTGGTGCCAAAAAAAAAAAATATTTTAAGCTTTTAAAACATATTAAAGAATTATGAAATTTTTAGCAAAAATTTTACTTGATACAGAGAATTTTTTTCAATTTGAGTCCACGAACCACAAAAGCAGGACCAAAGCAAAAATTGTTTTTAATTCTGCAGACAATCAAAGAATTAGAGATCTGAGTCGTTAGCCTGAAACTCCCACAGAATATCAAGAATCAGACTGGGGTTTTTTTTTCCAACCATTTAGTTCCTGACGAAGAACAGCAATTTGGGGCAAGGCAATAACAGCGCGAGGTCTCCGAGGTACACGTTGGTGTGCGTTCTGCCAATTGACCTGGGGCGCAAATTTCAGAGGAACCTGCTTAGACTTTTGGTGGCCGTGTCAATCGAGAGGTAGCGCGAAGAGCTAGACATACCCAGATACAAAACCTGCCCCGCGGTGGCAGCCAGTGGTAGACAAAAAATAACCTTTCTGTGAGCGCTATATATAAAATTATAGGGCGTCAAAGGTATGCCCCTTCTCACCTGATTAGGGCTAAATGTGTTAAATGCATTTACAGCGCCGCCTTCAATATAAATCGTAATATATTTTACCAAAAACCGACATAGTTTTTACTGTGTGATGCATTCAACTTTGCAGAATGAAAACATTTCGGTGTGATTGCTTTGGGAACAACATCCATTACGGTGTCCATTACTTCCCGGTGATTCGCAATAGCAAAAGAGTGCCATCAATTTGACAGCTAAACTATTGGCATGTAAAAGGGCTGGACTTCGATATTTGAATACTTTTCGTGTTGAATCGTTTGACAGAATAATGCTACCGGTCCCCGAACTACATCTATGGCAACATAAAGACTGTTTTTGTTTTCACCACACAACTTTTTCGTGTTATTTCCCCACTAGAAGACATTTAACGTCATTCCTGAGCCGTGGATAGACTTTCCCATTAAGAAATATTAGCAAAGCAGTAGAGCTGCTGCAGCCAGTGAAGGCTTTACTCAGAGTTGCCTGCAACACGACTGGTGGGCTATAAGATTCTAAAGATCCACAACAAATATTTAATCTTCCGTTCCACAATGTCAAACGTTAACGTTCGCCAATACTTTGAAGTGACAAAAACTGAGTTGTAGGCTATTGAAGCACTTGAAATTTTTATATTTTTCTTATAATAATTTCACAGCCTTCTTGGTGGTGACTCAAGGAGTACTGAAACAATTTTGGGAGGCGAGTGCGTCCACCACTGAACCGCAGAGATCTACTCAGGTCATGTATCACTCGCACTATTGAAGTCTTTTACGATGGGGTCAGTTATTTAGCTTTTATCAGTTTTCTGTTGCCCAAAATACTAACGAACTTTAAATCCACTTGACACTGTGCGTCCGACATTAACAGTCACCCGGCGTTCTTGGGCATATTCAACAGATATTAAGGCAAGAAATAATATAAATTTCAATCACAATGTCTTGATCAAAGAATAATATTTTCGAACATCTCGTTGTAATCTTTTTACCTGCTGGAAATTCTTTCAGTTTTTCTTTCGGTTTCTTTTTCTCTCTTTATTCTAAAATATATGATTTTTTATTTGCTGCCATAAACTAGATTTGAATACACGTTTCTTATTAAATACACGTTCTTAGCCAAAATGTTGCTCTTTATTATCAGGTCCCTTTTCTGCTTGTGTCAATTGTCTGAATAATGCCTGGCTGAAAAGCCCCGCGAGAAGTATTCTTCTCTTTTTTTTCTTCTTTCTAATACAAACACTCGTCCTTTTTTGTTGTTGTGCACCAACAAGAGTCGAAAAAACAGGTTCATAATAAAAAAATATATAACGAACGCAAACGAAAAAAACGAAAAAGTTGTCCTAAATTTATGTTGTCGTTGCACGTACAACATGCGTTTTGTTTATCTGAAGCCTTCGGGCCAATAGACAAAATAAGAAGCAACAAAAATAACAACAACAAAAAGAATGTGGGAGAAAAAAGTAAAAGGTTCTATTTGATATTGTTGCAGAATTTACGAGTCTTTTTACTTTTGAAACGTTTTTTTTTTATGAACAAAAAAGAAAAAGAAAACTCTGCCTAGATTTTAATTTAAAGATGTTGAAGTTTTTTATGAATTTTTTTCTCTGTTTCTTATTTCTTATTTAATTTGGGCTGTAAATTTAACTGTCAATAAAGTTGAGTTCCAACACGTGTCTGTGTTGGGGTCTATTTTCAAAGATAGGCTGAAATATCCTGGTAATAAAAAGCCAAATGTTGTTTGGAATTGTAAGTTTTATTTAAATAAAATTATGGTCAAACAGAAAAGTAAAAATACTTTATTATTTCTGATAACAAAAATGTTGCCTTTTAAGTGGGCGCCACACCCTCCCTTAACACCACCAACCTGGTATTTGGTTGTGGACTATGATTAAAAAAGCAAACACCAATAATTTTTCATTTGGCACTTAATTTTAATATATTTCCAAAGTAAAACAAAACTCTTACTTTTAGTAGCAATTTTAATCCTTTTCCTATTCCTGAAATATAAAACGCATGTGACCATGACGGCGTCAATTTTGTCCAATGCAAGTTTTCAAATATTTATTGGTTTCTATTATTTTAGCAATAATTATTATTTTTTTTTTTGGTTTTGTGGCTCCTTGTGAAATCGTGAAGACATCATCATCGCATCACAGGCGCGCAATGATTTTATTGCTTTGGCCAATTTTGATCCAAGTGTACCAACTGCTTTAGTTTTTTTCCCAGACGGATCCCCGCGAGTTATATTATAGGTTTAAATAGAATCCTCTAAATTTTAAACAAAAAATCCGCTAAATATTTATAAAACAAGTGAGAACTAAAAGCTGTTTTAAACAACTTTGAACTCTTAATACAGGATAGAGGTTAAACCTCATGTAGGCGATTTTCATTAAATACTTATAAAACTACGAACAAGCGTTGTCATCACTGACTCTTTATAGCTGCTAAGGCAACAGCAGCTACTTATCCCAAACGTGACATTCAGTGGCCAATATGTTGGCTTATAGAAAGGAGTTTTGTGCAACATGTTTCGAAGCGAACATGTTAAAAAACGTAACTTTTGTACTGAAAAATATTTCTTAAAATTTCATCAGCATAAATTTTAGCACTAAATCAGTGATCCGAATGCTTTAATTCAATGCTGCCAATTTTAGTATAAAGACACGTGCGAACGTTTCATTTTTAATAATAAAAATAAATCAAACAAAACGTTTTGTCTAAAGGGTCCTATTCTATAATGACATTCATTGTGCTGCCAACATGCAACATCGTGCGCGTATTCATTCCGACCAAAACTTAAATTTTCATTAACTCTGGCGCCGTTTGCAGGACACACAGAATGTCGTATCGTTCATTCGGAAAATTTTTGTAGGAAAAACGGTCAGTTTTTGTGAGAATTCTATACAGGTTTTCTGGATAGAGTTGAACTTGACTTTAAGAGCCGCTGACCCTCTTTGTACAGAATTGTGTCTTCAAAAGTTTCTAGGGGCTTTAAATTCCCAAAAGGAGTGGTGGAGAAGGGGGGGATTTGAGTTGATATCAGCTCAATGACCTCAATCGGAAGAGTGCCCAATATGGCATGAGATGAACTATATGCCATTCATCCATTACATCGTGTTAAAGACGCAGCTTTGTGATGGAGCGGTGTTTAAAGAAATCAGGCCTAAGGACAGAAGGTCGCAGCTATCGATCCCCAAAGCTCACTATTGATGATGATGATGATGTCTTAATGATGATTGGCGTTCTGAAATTAAGTTTTAATGACAGAAAATTTTTAAAGGACAGTTTAACATTCGTTTCTGTTGAAAGTAACTTCAAATTCTTCTTCTTCTTCTTCTTCTTTTGGCGCTACAGTCCGTGGTGAACCTGGGCCTCAACCAACAAAGTTTTCCAGCTGGCATGGTCTTTAGCCAGCGTTCTCCAATTTTCCACACCAAGTTGGTTGAGGTCCCTCTCCACTTGTGTGCGCCATCGGTTCCGTGGGCGTCCTCTACTGCGTTGTCCCACAGGTTCGGAATCGAAGATTCTACGGCTCGGACCAGTATTCTCTATGCGCTCTACATGGGGCAACCACAGGTTCAAATTAGCTAGGATAGGATTTTCATTGTTTTATGCTTCTTCAAAAACACGTTCTTTATCGCTAGACGATATTTCTCTTTCAACATTTTTCCTTTTGTTTTCAATTACAATTGAATCTAATACGTTAATAATGGAAAAGTTTTTCATTTTCATCAGCTGTCAAGGCTTCTGACAAGTACAAAGAAAGCTACGAAATATTGATTCAAGAACATGTAGAAAATACATAAAAAACGTCTATTTCTCAGCGTATATAAAAATTAGACTCTTTCATGTCTCGCTCGTTGTCTGGAAGCATTTCTTTTGTCTTCATAAGAAGGCGAAAAGATAAGCTTTTGTGCTGGGTCCACGGTGTCCACAATATTTCCACTGCAATTCTTTTGTTTCTTTTAATCTCTTATTCTATCTTACCTATAAATAAATATTCTTATTAAATGTAAGATTAGCAAATTATAAAAGCACTCAAATTGATTTCGTTTTGTTGAGTTAATGAAGCCAACAAACGCAAGTCGTAACTTTCGTTTAGGCAGCAACAAGATTTAAGGTTTTTTTTTTTAAATGTATTGAATCAAATATTTACAAATAATCATGTTCCAGCATGTCTGCATAAATCGCGGTTTCTTTTGTTGTTTGGTGTGACGTATGATTAATATTTAGTTTAACATGTGCACGAGTTGTTGCTCATACGCGCACATTGTCAACAGGCTTGGTAAACAGTCAAGGGCCTGTGGGAAACTGAAATGTAGTGCATTAAAATTTTGTTTTAATCCATTATTAAAGCTGACAGAGTTCTGGTCTCCAAACTTGTCATAGTGCTGGCCGCAACGTGCGTGATTGGTTGATGAGAAATTTTGACAAATAGTTGCAGAAGCGGAAATATTCGTTGGTGGTGTTTTTGTTCAGCAAGCAAAAAGCGTGACACCTGAAATTCATAAATAATTATTGTACAGGATTTGCATAAGCAAATTAATAAATAAAATATATAAAACATAATATCAAATCTTGTGCTACCGAATTTGAATGAGAAAATAAATAAATAACAACATTTTAGGAAACTATAATTGAAAAAATATTCCTGAAAATAAAGTTGAAAAAGCGGGCACCAGCAGATTTTGTGTGTGCGCTAATCTTTGGTATTTCAACAGCGCAGCAAAACTTTTCGCTACAAAATTCATAAAAAATAGGCTTTAAATTTGACACTAACAAAAGCACTTGAAGAAAATCGATTTGACATATTTTAGTTCAAAAATAATATGTGAAAACATGAAATGAAAACCATAAAGGATGAAAATGAAAATATATAAAATTATTTAAGGCGTGAGAAAAAACTTTAAGATGCCATATTGCAAATATAAGGCGGGGACAGATACTTGAATGCTATTCAATTATGTAACTTAGCAGGAGCGAAATTAATAGCAGTATCTTTTAGACGTCTCCGGGACTAACGGTACATGCCCCACGCTTTCAGATCACAGCACAGCGATTAATATGAACTTCCACAATCTCCAACAGCCCTCAGAAGAAAAACAAAACAATACAGCTGTCCGGGACAAATCAATTAATCAAGGCAAGTGAGACGCAGAACTCTCGTACGCGACAACCACAACAACAGCACAGACCGCTCCTGAGATATAATGACGATGACACGAGAACTGCTTTACAATTGAAAATACAAATTTAAAATTCAGTACGATGGACCAAAATCCTGCCACTCTTAGTTTTGCAGCAGTTTTGGATAATTTTCTATATACAGGCAAACCTGGGTATAACAACTACTCACTTTAATGAATTCGCTATATAACGAATATTAATATTAACTACTTTTTAAGGCGAATGTTTTGATTTCTGATGCTCAATACCACGAACAGCTGAATATATGAATGAAATTATAATTATTTTATTTATTAAAAATAAATGAAGAGAAAATGATGGGATTATTCGTTATACTACCGTTAGATTTCTCCACGTCTAGGCGCATATCTTTAGCTCTTTGCAATAGTGCAAATAAAAATGCACAACAGAAAAAAAAATTACTTTAAGGGGAAAATTTGGAATTTTTTGGAAAGAGTGCAAAAGTGGTATAACCTGGTCGGTAATTGCTAATAAAGAGAAAATTCCAAAATCTTCCACATGTAAATTAATGAAAATGGAAATAAAAGTTATTTTAAAGTTGGAAAACACTAATGGAATATCCCGAAGGGGAGGAAAAATTGCAAGGAATGGGGCTTAAAGAAGTGAGAAGAAGATTAATGCCGGTAAATGGAGTAGGATTAAAAGCAACGGCCTTAGAACTCCAGGGCAAGTGCGGGATGGTGCAGGCAGATTTAAGAAACGTTATGGAATAGGACTTCTGGAAGAGTAGGGTGAAAAGTTATCGTCACGAGGTGACTTGGTAGAGCCATTTAAAAGCAAGCTGCGGCTTAACACCTGACTTGATTTTTAATGCTGCCGAATCAAGTTTGTGTTTGAAGCTGCTCCCCGACACAACATTTGTTTGTTCGGGCTGAAGGAAAATATCAAAAGCGGCAATAACTGTTCTTTTCTATTAAAAGAAAAACAAGTAAAAGCTGTTCCAAAAAAGTTGTACAAACCGCCCAACAACAAACCTCTATAAATAATTTGTTCACATCTCTGTAGTTATTAAATTGAATAAATCCATTTTATTCACATTAAATGCAGAAAATGTTTTCCAACAAAAACAACTTCGCTCTATAACGAATCTTTCATTACAACGAATAGGTCTGGCATTTTGTCCTTCGTTCTTTCGAACTTTAATTGTACTCTGTATTAATTTTTACTTCTTAAGCATCAAAATTAAACTAAATTTAATTCATGTGTTGGATTATAGGCCGCCGACTCACTTAATTATTCAAACAACACCAAAAAAGTTACGCTTGTAGTTGCAAATAAGGGAGATGAGTTCAATTAATTACAACAGAAAAGTAAAAGAAATTTAAATCAATGTAAAGATATATGATATTTCATTGCTCTGAATTAAGTCTGAGATAATCAAGACCCTACTGTACTTAATATAAGAATAACGATGATGCATCATATTAACCCAAAAAAGAAGATGTTTAGAGACATTCTGAAAAAAGCTGTTTAAACATTCGTAATCATACACATGTTGCTAATAAAACAACCTCATTTTTGAAAACCCCAACTAAATCCTACCACCCTATTGTAATGTAAAGCAAAGGAACAAGTGGTGGGCACAAAATTCAACTATTTCGAGAGCCTACCAAACAAACCCGCTACTCATTAGGGCGGTTGTGCGTGCACTAATTTTGCATTTTTCACATAAACTATCGCAAAGAATGCAAAACATCTGATACCTGTATTTGAAATTAAGAAAAAATAAGGCACTTAAATACAGAACTCGGATAGCACTTTGGTACTTGTCGTTGTGCTGCACTCCAGCACTATTTTCTTCACTTTCAAATCATCTTATAAAAGAATTTGGTGTTCGAACAGCACAAGCAACTGCGGGAGAGGAAGACAGGAAGACAGAAAGACAGAAAGCAGTTGTGTTAATAAATGCAATTAGACATATTAAAATTATAGTTTCTGTTTTGAGCCAAATAAATAACTTAAGCTGAAAATTGCTTTGTGCCAAAACTCAAATAGACTTCTTCATTAAAGTAATTAAAAATAATTAGCCCGAAAAAGAACAATAACATTAAGGAGGCAACTGCAGCCAGAAATCCAATAAAGAAGCAACTCTAGAATTTTGCTCTGTTCAAGTGCTGTTAATAAGAAAAATTAACAATTTAAAACAAGTGTTGATTAGTGCAAAAACACAGACACAGATGGAGAGCGAAAAAATACTATAATTAGTGTTGAAATATACAGTTCACTGGCTCAAGCCGACAGAAGAGTTCATTTGCACACTCACCCTCACACTCACACTCGCATTCACAACAATTCTCTCACAAGTTTTTTTTCGAGTTTTAACAACTGAAATGTTTTCATTTGGTTGGGCATAATAAAGCCAAACACACGCACAAACATCAGGCATATGAATACAAAAATAACTCTTGTTGGTTTTGTTTTGTTCACAGCCTTTCAAATGTTGGGACAACATGATGCGGCATTTAAAAGTATCTGCCGACAAAAACAACAGCCTGATTTGAATTTGAAACAACAAACTTTACTTTAATTTAATATTTTATCACATCAAAAGAGCAAATCCATTCAAGCACAGGAACATTAATGAAGGGGAAGTTTAAAGGTTAGAATATAGGCTTAAAATGTTCCGCTTTTCGTACAGATTTTCGGGTAATTTCTTTTTATTAATTTTAAATTTATTTCCCTGTAATAATATAATAAAAAAATATCACAGCATTTCAACATAACAGAGGAGCAAAGCAGTTCATGCGCGCGAACACTAATGAAGGGGAAGCTTAACACTTGAATTTTGTTTTTGTGTGTTCATAAATTTTGTTATAATTTTAAAATTAAATTTATTCAGTATATTTCACTATAACAGACCTAAAGAACCTGCAACACATTCAGCATATTTGTGTAGGGAAAACACCCAAAGAAAAAAATTGTGACTTGGGTAGAGAAAAGAAGAATTATATTCGGGTGACTAGTAACAGCAGTATCAAGCTGGCTGCTTTATATAAATTTATCTTTAAGACTTCAAGCAGTAGGTTATCATTGAAAGTAATCCGCCTGCCTGTGGCATCAACTCTGCATGCACGTAAACACTAATTAGGGAGCAGTTTGTTGGCCAGCAAAACCGGTGCGACTCTATTCCTTCTATATGATGAGTTTAAATTTGTCTGACCACTATACTTTGACTCAAATATGATTAACCATGGGAATAATATGCTTAGCAAAGACAATAATATGGTTTTTATGATTATAATATAATTGCCTGTGTAAACATAATGTTTATTTAGGGCAAATTCAACAATTAGCCGTTGAAAACTGTTACTGGCCAAAGGTCACATGAGAAGTATGTGGTTGTATGTGACCATAATATGTTTGATTAATGCTGCTCATTTAATTATTGATTACAGTAATTCAAGGAGGGAGAAATTTGCTAATCATCTCGAATGAGATGGGTTTAGTATAACGGCCAAATCTACAAGTTTAAAATACAAATATAATTAATTATGAGAAAAATATGATCAGCAATAACTATAATATGGTAGTTTAATAAAAATTTAGTTAGTGGTTATTTATGTTGAAATTGAGTAGTTGGTCGTTGAAAGAAACGTTTAGCCCAGGGACTGGAAGAATAATATAGTTGGCTATGACCATAAAATGTTCGATTTAAACTATAAAATTATTACTGTAGCTCATGCCGAGAGCATAATATGGTTAGCTATGGCCATAGTATGTTCAATTTAAGCCACAAAAGTATAAAACGATTGATGTTGCTCATGTCATTATTCCCAAGCCCTGAGAGTAATTTGAATGCTTATGGCATACGAACCAACGGCAGTGAATCTACTTCAAAACCTCTTCTTTGTCACTTTCTGTTGTTCAAAATCTGAAAACACAAATTTTTGGTCTGTTTCGAATTTAACACAAATATGATTTAACATTTTTCCAAAGGTCCTATCAAACAAATCATTTACAGCTATTAAAAGTAAATTGAAAACAGAAATATAGAGCTCCCAACCTGCAATTTACTAAACAAAAGAATACGTATTTCATGACCCAGAGCACTTTCCTAAACTAAAGCCACCACCACAAAAGACAGCGAGAACAAGAATTAACTGAAAAGCCCACAAACTAAATGGAAAAAAACCTTTTTGTCTTTTTACTGCGTTCCTTTCTTTGTCAACGCTCTCTTCTTCGGATCATTTTTCTCTCCCCTGCCCACCCCCCGTGCAGTTCAGCCGTCGTTCATTTTTTCGGGTCAGTGAGTTATCATCGTTGGAAGTTAGAAAAATGTCCTTAAGCACGTAGCAAAGCAAAACTAATGGCTTGTCTATCCACTAGTTTTGTAAAAGAGCAGAAAATTTTTATAAAAATAGACCAGGGGATGAGAAACCAACGACAACAACAACAACAACAACAATAACATGCAGTAAAACAGACAGCCAGCCAGACCTAAAGAAGTAGAAAACAAATTCTTAGTTGGTTTATTTTATTACTGTTCTCGTTTAAGGTGGGGATAAATTTGTTTCAACATTAAGAAGCATAAAACTAAACGCTTTTAGAAAAGAAAAGAAAAAAAAGCGCTCAGACGTTCTTCATATGCTGGCATGTAATAAAACACATGCTCACACACACACACACACACATAAGCACGAACAACAACAACAACCGTATTCATTCCACTGAAATGTTTTTAATGTCGGAAAAGAAAGAAAAAAAAACTACAATCGTTCAAAGTGCTTCACTTGTTCTCCTCTGATTTAAGGCAAAAACAAAAGTTCATTCACTTGTCTTTAACATCAGCAATTACACTACCGTCGACTTTCTTACAAACATACAAACATATAAACATACATGTGTGTATATGGGCCTGCAACATTCAGCCGTTCCAACGATGTTGCTGCTTGTTTGTTGCTCTTGCTTTGGGCCATAAAAAGCAGCATGAACGAACAGTTGCCCTCACAAACGGTTTGCTGGCCTTCGCCCAGCCGCTCAATCATCTCCATTCCATTTAGTTGTTGCCAACGAAATCACCCCAAACGAAACACTCGTAGTCGGTATGTATTTCGCAATCGCAAAGTATCTGACACACCTGGTCTTGCATTTGATTCTTTCTTTTTGATGTTGATGTTTTTTCCCCCCTTTCATTTCTTCATATCTGGCAAAATTATTGCTCTACAAAAGATAGCCAAGAAACAGTCCCATTACTGCAGCCGATCTGTGCGACATTCCAGTCGTTCGGTTGCCAAATGGCTTCTGGGCCGTTTGTTGGAAACGTTTTGCCGACATCACTTTTCGAAATTGCGATGTGTCGAATTATAATCGATAAATGATGTCTTTGTTAATCGTAAAATATTTTTGATTTTGAAACATCACAAAACTGAGTCTGAAAAAATACGAGTTTTCACGTGAAAACTATAAATAAAATTAAAAATATCCTTCAGAAAAATGATTTTCATTTATGACGGAAAAGTCGAAAAAATAACACAATTATTTAGAACCACAAAACTTTACCCACAGACCACCTTTTCTTGTGATTCCAAATCACTGATTTTCAGTACAGCCACGATGTGTTTGAAATTAGCATATTTTTAGGTTATTAAAGAAGGCCCTGATTTAGCAGTTGCTGTTTTGAGAAAAGATTTCTTAACTGAAATAATTTTCTAAAAATTTGCCAAAATAAGGGAAACCAGCAGTAAATTTAATGCTTCAAAAATTGCACTTTTATGATTCTGTTTTGTCTTATTTTGTTTTATTTATTAGATCTTATTCTGTCTTCTAAATTCCCCCCACCTACCGCCCCCCCCTCTACCGTAGGAAAGAACAAAATCAGGATCCGCCAGCCACATATTGTTCTCTAAAAATACTCGTATTTCCTGCAAACGGCTACAGTAGTAAAATACTTCTTTCCGCCGTCTAATAACGCCGCCACACGTTATCCGGAGACGTTGAATTTTTTTTCAAACGGCAACACTTTTCGTTTTGTAAAATTTTCAGTCTTTAAGTCATAATAATTTGACACCTTTAAGTGCTTATTTATAATTTAAACTTCCATTTGATTTCTGCTCATTAAATATTATTTTGGCTGCACAGTGGTATCTTTGATAAAAAGAGAGAAAAAAAAATTTCAAAATCTCAAGAGATTTTACATATTCTAAATGGTGTTTGCATCCATTTTGTGCTATAAATAATCTCTGCATGTTTTATCCATTATTTTTGCTATCTGAAAGAAAAAAAAATATTCAGAATAAGGGAAACACTCCCCCTCCCCCCTCTCCATTTTGCATCAATTTCATAATAAGATATTAATTTTTGTTTTGAGTACAGAAAAATCAAACTTAATTGGAAACTTAACAAATATTGAATATATACATGAAGTTTGTAACTTTCTAAACTTCTACCAAACACAATAGTCGAATAGACCTATTATTTAGATTTTTTCTTTGTTGTGAAATTGTTACTTTCTGCTGGAAATAAACAGTTACATGTTTGTTTTTCTGCCCATAACTGGATATTTATAGGATCAATAATCGTTATAATATTTGCCAAACCCTTTTGGCTGAGGCGGGGGAAGTACCCCCCAAAAAAGTGTTTCTTGGTAAAATGTTACTTCAATATTAAGGGTAAAAAAGTAAAGTTTTGAAAAAGAAATAGCGAATTATACGAAGACGCCATTTGTTTTCAGATACCCCAAATATTATTCGAGTTTTGCGAAAGTTCAGCGTAGCAACATCTGCGCTGAATCGGGCAATACATTTTGCCATTGAGTAAATCTTTACACACGACTACTTTAAACTTGAAATTTATTTCATACCTACAATAATAATTGCAAATACTTTGAAATAAATATGTAAAAAATCGGACTATTTTCAGAAATCGCGTCGAACATTTTCGAAACAATAAAACCTAAAAAAGGGGGATATTCCCTATTTATACAACCGTTGCCGCGGCCCTATAACAAGTTTTGCCCAAACACTTACATACATATTTGGATCTTGTGTTCGTTTAAATTGAATAATTTAAATAACTTTAATAAATTGCTAACAAACTATTATTATTAAATACAAATCAAATTCATCACATCGAATCAATTTGCTATTTTCCTTCCTTTTTCCTTTCGTTTATATTTATCTTGTGGCAAATTTGTTTTTGATTATTTTTCATCCCTTTCATTACACTGTGCCATCAAATTGTGTGTAAAAATAGAAATACGATTTGTTGGCATTTTGCCATTTGACGCTTAAGACATTTTACATGCCATTTTCATTACAACTTTGTAAATATTGTAGATGCGTCCGAATCTCATATCTAAATTTATTTTAGAGAGAGAAAAACACCAGAAGGCACTTTTATGCCCTACACACAGATCAAACATTTTACTCTTCAGCCGACAAAATTTTCGTTTGCTGTTACGAACTCATAACCTTAAAATAAGAAACTATACCGTTATGTCAAAGGTTAATGTTTGCCGGCATTTTGAACAGCAACAGCTGACAGAGAGCAAACTGAATATATCTCTTTTTCATGGACTCAGATATACAATAGCATTGGCAGGCACGCAACGCAACTTTTTGTCTAGCACTGGCTGCTACCAGGTAGCAGGTTTTGCCTTAGTATGTATTAAGCAGGTGCCCATTTGCTGGGTGTGGTATGGAGGGGAAGGGATTCCTCGGCTGGCACAGCAACCAAAACTGTGTAAACTCGATAGAACGGGCATTAATGTGGCCCTGGGTTATTTTTGGGTGCCCTGGTGTTGGTCGTAGGTTGAGGTCTCTTCCTCGGCTACAAACACAAGAAGGGCCGTTTGGCGAATACCAGGATAGTGATCTGCACTTGGTGTTGATATCTTGCAAGTGATTTCTGTTCTTCGTAAGATGTTGGTCTGGGCTAAACAAAATATGCCTTAAGTGTTTCCTACTACTGAGTGAGATGCCTGGTCTTGCCTTTTTACCATCTATAGAATTCTGGGCAAAAGAGATCTAAAAAAATGTGTGAACATTTCGTCGCAGCAGCTGATCATATTAAATGCGCTGTGGCTGAGTTACAGTTACAAAACTGTCAAGTTTGTAATTTTTTTTTGCCCAATCTCCCATCTCTGGGTTGTTGGTCGAATACTGCACCAACTGATCATACATATCACAAATGATTTATGTAAAAATTACAATAAAAACGTTGAGAAAGGATCAGCCAGGACAACTGCGCACATGTTTGATTGCACACGGGGTGGGGGATAAGAAGTCGATTTAATTCTATTGTATTGCCGGCGTTACAAACAGCTTTCGAAGTTTTGTAGATTTGTATAGTTTTACAAACGCCCGCGTCTTCGGAAGCGAGGCCCATGTACAGAACTGTTGAACCCTTTTGCAGACCCAAAAGATTAAAAAAAAATAAAATTTAGATTTCAATTTTCAAAAACAAACTCCATCAATTACTCGGCCTGTGCAACTTGAAATTCACAGCTGTGCCTAAAACTTGCTGATCCGCTTGGGCGATCATTTTTGATGACTTCTTCTTTTTCCTTATTTTAGCTTTAAATAAAAGTTTTAGTTTCAATTTAATTTTTTTGGCCTCCACTGACAACGAAAACCGAATTGCTGCCAAAAAGAAAATATTCGAAAGACACCAGCGAAAAGAATCAACGACTGGCCAGACAGCTTGACGTGACGCTCTTGTTTACCACAAGATATCAGAACTAAATAAAACTACTGGGAAGGAGCAGAGGAAAGCAAAACAAGCAAAAAATTGCGAAAATTAAAAAATAATATTTATTTTTAATTAAGAAATATTTCAAATAAATTGATATTTTAGGTTTTGTTAAGGTCTAAGCACCATCAAAAATGAATTTGTGTTCATTTTTGTTTTGTGTGGAGTCGGCAATTGGATGCCAAAAAAAAAAAAAACAAGAAAAAAAAAGATTAAATAAGAAATTGCAAAATACAACTAAAATACAACTAAAATAAAAGAAAACGTGTTGTGGCAAATTATTTCTAGTTGATGAAAAGTCAGTGCGAGTAGTTGGGAAAACTTGTTGCGAGAAAATGTCTTTTGCAATTTTACTTGGCAACGATTGGAATTGGCGAATGAAACGAGCAAGAATTTCTAATTGGTTGCGAATAGAGTGAAAGAAAATTAATGTTTTAATTGAAAATATTAATAGAGTAGAAATAATAAAAAAAAAATATTGCCAGTTCTGTGTAACAAACGTCTTAGGCAAAAAAAAAAGGTAGTGCCGTTTGGGCAACATCTCACGACTTCTTTCAACCCGAGCCTTTGCTTAGTAGGAGTCGAACTCCCCATCTCTGGACTGTGAAACCATAGTTTTTAGTTGCTGATGCTTTAGCTGGTTCAGATTTATTATAAAATTAATTCTGGTATCATATAAATAAATTAAATAATTAATGAATCTGTGGTCTGTTGGTCGAATAGTCTGGCAACTCATGGCTCAAGGCATACAATTAAACCGGAAATTTCGTTCAAATTATTCGCTGAATCAGTGAAATTTTTTGTTTGAATGTAGTTTTGCTTGGCGGAATTTTCCTGAATTTAATTTAAGAACTGAGTTGATTTCATTGTTTCAAAGCCCTACAATTGCAAAACAAAATATAAGAGGTCCGTCTAGAAAGTAAGTTGATTTTTAAGTTTTTTCAAAATATATTCATTTATTCACGAAATTTCTATTTTGTGCTCTACAAAGGGGTCCACCTCACCAAAAATGCAAACATATAGACAGCTGGGAAAATACGTAAAATAAAACCATAATTTACCTGGACAACTCACAAGCACTTGAAATGTTGACAGCGCCCTGAGTTAGAAAAATATTTATAAGTTATAAAAGCTGGTCAAAGGCGGCTGAAAAGCTGTGACTGACGGCGTTCGCCTTGGCCGCTTCAATACATCAGCAATCGCTGAAAATAGTGAGAAATGCAGGGAACTTATTATGGAACGGCTCATGTCATGCCATTTCTACGGAAATTTAAAGCCTCAAGCGTGCGGCTGAAAAGTTGCTAAGCAAAAACTACGTCGACAAAAGCATCGACGTAATCATGGCCTGGCCACGAGATTTGCCCTCTGGAGACTTTTTCCTGCTGCTAAGATTCAAAAGGAGGAGGAGATCGAAACTGAATCGCTGACAGAGCTTAAGGACATACAAAAAACAACTACTTCGAGGATTAACAGAAACGTTGGCACAAGTTTATTATTTAGGAAGGAGGGGCCATTTTGCAGAGAACAAAATAGAAAAACTACTTCGAGGGTTAACAGAAACGTTGGCACAAGTCTATTATAAAAAGGGGGAGCCATTTTGAAGGGAACAAAATAGAAAAACTACTTCGAGGATGGGAAGAAACGCTGGCCAAGTTTATTACATCCTGGGGGGAAGGGAACAAAACCGAAATTGATTAAGCAAAAAATATTTTTAATTTTGAACAGACAGACTCGCCTAAACTTTAACACTTTTTCTGTTCTTTACGTGTCTGGCCCGTATGTGAGAAGCGCTGCCAGTGAGTAACAAAAAAAGTGATAAATTTCATAATATGGCATCGCTTGTGTCAATAAATTCAATATCTACATGAAAGTATTTCATTCAAATATTTTTAAATGAAAATTATCTTACAAAATAAAATTAGCCCCAAAAATTTACAAACATTAGAATAAAATCTTTGTGTTTTTCTTTTAATTCTTCTCTTTGCAGATATTTGATTCCAAACAAATTGAATTGGCGAACAACAAATCTAACCCACAACAAAAACGAAAGGATTTCAAGACGCAACAACCAGCAACATTCTTCCTGAACAACTTATTTAAAATTGGCTGGCACATAATGAATTAAAAGTGCAAAAAGAAGAGGCAGAATTTTACTTAAAGCAAATGTGAACAAAAATTAAAATAAATTCTAGAACGCAACCAAAACATATCAAAATAATGTGCCATTTACATAGAAATTTAAGTATCGACTGCAAGAAAAAAAAAGGATGTAGATTTTTGTATGAAAAACTTGCTAAAATTTGTTTAAAGTGAGGAAAACTCAATCAACGGTAACGACTTTTAGGAAAACAAATTGCCTGCTACACACACACACACATCCAACTTAATGGGCAGGCGAATTAAAATAATCGTAATACAAGAGCAACAACAGGACTAAAGGCGGCAAGAACTCCAGCAGGAGCAGGAACAGCAGCAAAATAAATGAGAACATTTTAAAATTAGTGAACGACTGCATGAAATTAACAAGTTGGCAACAGGAAATTGTAATTAGATTAACAGAAATACGCAAAAAGGGAGGCAGCAGCAAAGAAAGAAGCACAAGGAAGGCAAAGGAAAAGTGGCAAAAACGGCAAATGTTGATAACAACGATTTTAAAATAGCTGAAGGGACTGGAGCCGGCCCCACACCAACTGAAGCGTAAAAATAATACTGAAAGAAAAATAAAAGTTTAGCTGCAGGTTTGCTTTCATTTATTTAACAAAAAAAAAAACAAAAAAAAAAGCAACAAAACAAACAACTTTGTTCAATTCAGTTGTTACCATTTCAGTGGAACGTTCTTTTATGTTCAATACATGTTTTTCTTTTCTGGACTTGTACATGTCGGACACTCAATAATGCAATTTTCTTGCTACCGGAAATAGTTGACGGAAGCTGATAACGGCCATTGACAAGCCATAACAATATTGTGGCTCTCGTATTTTGTTACAAAAAAAAAAAAAAAACCAGCAACAAACAACGAACCAGCAAACACCATTACCAACAACAACAACAACAACAACATCAGACAGCACCCACCACCGCCACCCCACACTGCAGAAGCCTTCTGCCCCATAAACATACATTCCGTTGCATACAAACGCCGGCATGTGAGACCAGTGAGAAAAGCAAAAGAGTCAACCGGCGCCAGAAATTTAATCCTTTCAAGGCTATTTCCTAAAAAAACAAAACAAACAAACAAACAAAATAAAAAGTCTAACAAGGATGTTGGGCAAATAATATCTACGCGAGAATCATAATCATCGGAATGATGAAGTTTTGTAACGGAAATGCAACATTTACAGCTCAAATTACAAATTCTAAAACAGCCATCAAACTCAAATTTGATTCGATAACTTGAAGATTGGCACAACAACAACAACAAACAAACGCGCAGCGATCAAAAACCTTTTCTGCTTTCTGGCTAATTTTCAATTTCCGTTACTTTTAAACAAGTTTTGTTCAGCTTTAAGTTTTTGTGCAATAACGAAAACGAAATCCCTCTCCAAAAAAAAAAAATAATAAGAAAATTCACTTGCCAGCAGTCGGATTGTGGTTTTGCAATTTTTCGATTTGGTCTTGATTAGAACCTGATGACTACTGCCAAAAGACGTACTGGCAATAGTGCGACTTCAGTTGCCGACAACAGTCATCATTATACACAATTGAATCAACAGCAACAACAACAGAGGCAGCAGCAACAACACCAACAATTACAACATTCCCGTCAACACAACTTCAGTCACAACTATTACACGCAACAACAAAATAATCATGAAAATCAACGTCTATTACAACAGCAGCCAACTTCAGCCTCAAACTCAAGCACAAACACAACAACGGCAGCAGCGACAGCAACAACGACAACACAACGGCATCAACATCATCACCACCAGCCATATCCCAACTACAGTGCAACGGCGCACAGTAACGCATCGACGTCAGCTTCGTCTAGTGCAGCGACAACAGCAACAACAGCAACCACAACAACCCCAACAAGTTCTGCCTCCATTATGCGGGGAGAATGTTCGGTGAAATTGCCGCTGGATATTTTGTAAGTGAATATCAGAGACTTAAAATTTATATTATAGATTCAATCTGGGGCAAAAATGGAAGCGACAGCGAAGAAACAACATTTTAAAGGGCCTCCATTTTGTTTCTTTTCCTATATAACAATAAGCGAACGCCAACTGAATATTATAAAATTCTTAATATTCTGAATTTGTGAAATTTGAAAAAGAATATACAACTATAAAATAGAATCAATTCCCCCCGATTTGGAGACTTTCAAACCTGAGCTTGAACGAAGTGGCATCTGTCAAATTGGCGGCCATTTATCTGGCCTGTTTTGTAAAATCGGCAATTATTGTAAATGATAAAATACTTTTATATCTATATATATATAAAACCGAATGTTTTCGGACCGAGCCTCCTGAAATTTTCACAACATTTAACTTGGACTCTCGAATGAATTGTAGACTAATATTTTTCAACCACTTTTGCTCACTTCTCTGCAAGTTACGGCACTAGTTCCACACAGTTCTTAACAGGTTTTCTAATACAATATAAACGAGCATAACTTGGGCATTTGTGGACCAGTTTCCAAAATTCTTTTGGCGTATGTAAAAGGTTCGCTAGCCCCGAAAAACCTAAACGATCAAATTCCTTTTTGTTATTTGTGGACCAATTTACTTAAATGTGTTTTAAGGAAGCGGCATGAAACTGGCGTGCAGGGTGGGGGAGGTATAGCAGAGCACAAGGGGTTAATCTAGTACATAAATGTACAATATAAGCGAAAAATTTATTTAGTTTTTAAAACCTCTTAGTGACTTTTGGTTGACTGTAAATGGTGATACTGTAAATGGAAGTGTGAATTTGAAAGCTGAGCAGGGGACTTCCATGAAATGAAATAGGCGAATAGGCGATAAGGATTTTTTACTCTTTCTACAATATAGTCCACAGCCGACCTTAATGTACCCAAACATTTGCTGGGTCAAAACGAAGGCGATTCGGTACTTTTGTTGATAGTCTTTTAGTTGCTGGCTCTTTTTTTCTCTTCAATTAAGTTGCCCCACAATAAGAAGTATTTCACTTCTTGGGGGAAAAATGGGCCAAATCTGGTACTCACATGTATCTAAACATGTTTTGAGTCACTGAATTTAGCGACTCTTAAAATTGCTTTGTTGTAATAGTTCAACTAGTCCAACAACAACAACGAATGGAAGAGCAACAGGAGAGCACCATTGGATACCAGTTAAAGGTTTTCAGTCTGAAGTCACAGAGTTGTATTTTTTTCCCCTCCCTTGTAATAAAATACATTCACCAAAAAATATTAAATTTTTGCATACGAAATCTACAGTAGAATCCCGTCAATTCATAATCGCAGGGGACCTGGAAATTTCTACAAATTACAGGGGTTTTCGATTTAACGAAATTTCGATTTCTTCTTCTTTCTCCTTTTGGTGCTACAGTCCGGGGCGAAGCTGGGCCTCAGTCACGGGCACGATCTTTAGCTAGCAGCCTCCAATTTGGCACACAAAGTTGGCTGAGGTCGGAGATTCTGCAGAGTCGCAGATTCTACGGGTTGGAGCAGTATTTTCCATACGCTCTACATGGCCCAACCACCTGACCCGTTGGATCCGTAGACGCCTGGTTAGACTCATGTCGCTGTACAACCCGTACTGATCGTGATTTAATCTTCTTCTCCAGAAACCATCAACGCAAGCAGGATCAAAGATTAAATGCAGAATTTTTCGCTTGAAAATATCAAGGACTTCCTCATCCGCCTTCGATATTGTCCATCCTTCCGCGCCATAGAGAAGGACAGGGAGGTCAATATAAGAAAAAATTATATCTAAGGGTTTTTTTTTTCGTCAATTTATTTAATATGTAGAACAAAGAAACAACAACAAGTATTTATTTAGCTTTAAGAAAAAATAAAAACATGCATTAATTTGTGTATTAATTATTGAAAAGTTTTAAACAAATTTTGTAATTTTGCACTGAACTTTCCACATTTATTAGAGGTAAAGAAATGAAAATTAAAAAAAATTCCCTAAAATCAAAAAAAAAAATCTTAAATGCCACGCCCACTATGTTTATAAAAATCCCTAAATCAAAAAAAAAAAAATCTTAAATGCCACGCCCACTATGTTTATGTAAATGTTTTTCGAATCACTGGTTAAACAGAACTTGTCTTGGCAAAAAATATATACGAATTAGCGGGGCCACCAAAATGTATGGAGTTCTTGCGAATTAAGCGAGTACGAACTATAGTGTTTCCACTGTAGCTGCTTTTTTTTCCAAATGATCAACTGGCGTTGGAACGCTCGTAAGAAAAACAAAAGAAACTGGTTTTTTATGCCATCACCCTTTTTAGTTCTTTTTGTTGTACAATTTCTGAAATAACTTTCAAAAACTAAATTGCGTGTCCTGTAACAACAACGCGAATTGCGGGTTAGGTGACGGGAGAGGGGAGAGGAGGGCAGGCAAGGAAAACCTCTCAACTTTCTATGATGTGTTAATAAAAAGAAAAAAAGAAAAAAATACTGCAGTAAATTACACCATTTAAGCGTTTTAAATACGATTTATTTACAACCGACTGAGGGGCTGGTTGGTGGTCGGGGGGTGAGTGGCCAGGGCTGCGAAAACGACTTTAGAATGAAACACTATTACAGAAGCATTTAAATAGAATTATTCAAGAATACAGGTCTCAAACATGACTATTATTTATTCGTACATTTAAATAAAATATTCAACATTCTGCACAAATATTATTACAAGTCAAAATGTTTATGTTAATTTTTTCTGTGTTTTTTTTTTTGCTTTGGGATGGTTTCGTTGTTGGTGTTTGTGTTGTTGTTGTTGTTTAATTCGTTATCGTTGCCGGCAACGAAAGGAAAATATTTTTATGCAAACACTTTTCATTTCGTAGCAAAAGAAAGCAGGTGAAAAAGCAAAGTTCTTCATATTTTCATAGACATAGAAAATTGTTTATATATGAACTATAAGTTCAGGTGGAATTGCAAGTTATTATCGTTTTGATTGTGTGTTTTTGTTTCGCAAAACTTAATGGCCGTGGAGCATGATTCGAAAAGTGGCATCTGAGGATGATGGATCGCTGTGGTTTTTCTTTTCCGATTCGAAAAGCATTTAAATGTTACGCCTGAAATTGAGTAATTGTGTGATTTATTTGTTCAGGGGAATGTTGGTATAAATTAAGGGCTGTTTTCAGAACTCGAACGTTAACGTTCGTAAATGTTTTTTGGCAAATAAGAAAAATTGGCAAAAAAATACATCAATTTGCCATGAAGAAATTTTGGTTTGGCACATAAGTTTTGCGTTCCCCAGGCCTTTAAAGTGTTAAAGTAAAGAAGTTTGTGCAGCAGGCCCTACACTGAATTATATTTTTCTTTTTATAATCGACACGATAACTGGCGACCAGTTTACACCATTCGAAATACATTGAAATCTTTTAATATTTGTTTAAGGCCCCTTCGATGTCTAACGCTGAGTGACTCACAACTCAAGCTGAGCCCCATTTTCCACGACTCTCACGACACACACACTTGTAATTCAGTACAGTCAGAAAATTGCCCGGCATTGAGAGACGCTGAAGTTGTGTGAATTATTGGCATAGACGTCCCTTAAACAAATTTCGAAGGGGGTCAAGTGCATGATGTCGATGGCCAGTTCTCATATCAGTTACACATAATTCAACCACTCCTCAGCCTGGCACCCTCATTTCGTTAGAGTCCATAACATCTGGATTAGGACAAAGAAAGCGCTCACCGCTCACTGAACGACTATGATCTGAACAATGTTGTTCTCGAGCAAATTTGGTCTGATGATGCCGTCAACCTAAAATTCATAACAAAATCCAACTTTTTCGGGATATAATGGGTGGTTAAATTTCAAGGGCCGATGTTGATTTTGAATAAAACACAAACTATTTAGGAAATTATTGTAATTTTATTTTATTATGATGTATTGGTATTACTCAATTATGTATGGAACAAAATATCGGCCAAATGGGCGCCGCGACCTCGGCGGCACACCTCCATCCGATGGTCCAAATTTTCGATGACGCTGAGGCATAATGGAGGTTCTATGCCGTTAATGTGCCGAATTATCTGATCCTTTAGGTCTTGAATTGTTGCTGGCTTATCGACGTACACCTTTTCTTTCAAATAACCCCAAAGAAAAAAGTCCAACGGTGTCAAATCACATGATCTTGGCGGCCAATTGACATCGCCATTACGTGAGATAACACGGCCATTGAATTTGTTGCGCAAAAGAGCCATTGTTTCGTTAGCTGTGTGGCAAGTGGCACCGTCCTGCTGAAACCACATATCGTCCACATCCATATCTTCCAATTCGGGCCATAAAAAGTTCGTTATCATCTCACGATAGCGAACACCATTCACAGTAACTGCCTGACCGGCCTCATTTTGGAAAAAATACGGCCCGATGATGCCGCCAGCCCATAAACCGCACCAAACAGTCACTCTTTGTGGGTGCATTGGTTTTTCGACAATCACTCTTGGATTCTCATTCGCCCAAATGCGGCAATTCTGTTTATTGACGAATCCACGGAGGTGAAAATGTGCCTCATCACTGAAGATGATTTTCTTCGAAAATTGATCATCCACTGTTGCCATTTCTTGCCACCATTCTGCCCATTCACGACGATTGGAATGGTCAAGAGGCTTTAGTTCTTGAGCCAATTGCACCTTGTAAGCGTGTAAATGCAAGTCTTTATGCATAATGTTCATCAACGACGAGCGTGAGAGGTGCAATTGTTGGGAACGACGACGAATTGAGGTGGACGGCTCTTCAGCCACACTATCGCGAACAGCAGCAATATTTTCTGCAGTACGAGCTGTACGAGCATGCACTGGTGTTCTCACATCTTCTACAGACCCGGTTTGCTCGAATTTTTCCACGATTTTTGCGATTGTACGCACATTTGGACGATGAAATTGACCAAAAAAATTACGAAGTGCACGATATGCATTTTGATTTGAACTCCCATTTTCATAATAAGTCTGGATAACTTTAACACGTTGTTGGATTGTGTATCTCTCCATGGTTCAAATTGAGAAAGTCTGAAATAGAGAAATGTCAAATAAAATTTGGAAAAAAACTTGGCGTTTAGGTGTGGTTCACATTCAACATCGGCCCATACAATTTAACCACCCTTTACTAGACGCTCTGGTACGACATGTGGAGGGGACAGAAGACGATTTATGGGGTCTATCGTATGATTTACACATCGTTGTCTAGGGTCGTTTAGGTCAAGCCGCAAATTGTCACAACACGCTGCAGACTTAATCAAATTGTCGGCCGGTGAATTTTGCTAACAATTCTCTTGCTGAGTCTCATAGAGAGTGGGCACTTTTTCGGCTGATCTTCATTAGGCAGCTAAAACTTAGCGCTTCGCAACCTGCTGGATGTTTAAGTCATGATTTTGTCTGATCCGAATCGAATTTGAGTCATATTGGAGTTTGGTTAAGCCTTTCCCTGAATTCACTTGCATTTCGATCATAACAAACTGAATATGTGGCAGACAACTTCAACAGTTTAGCTGCCTTTAAAACAGGCAGCTGCCCAGAGCCTGTCCACTGCACGTTAAAGACAGTCCAAACTTGATAAACAAACAGCCCTTTTCAATGACTTATGCCGCAAAGAACTTTTCACGAACTTGCCAACCGGAGTTTAGCGTTAATTCTAAATGTCCTTTTCAGGGACCTTTTGCTCTGGTATTTGCCAGCTTTTCCTTTTCTTGACTTTTTTAAATTGAAGGGCAAAATATTAATAATTTTTTTCCCCCTTAATATTTAATTCATGAAAACTTTTCCTTTCAGGCTGCAAAATTTTTGCTAAAATTCTAGCAAATGAACATTTTATAAAAGGATCAAACATAAAGCCCCATAATTTATAGTTTAAAATGAGTTTGCAAATATTAAGAAGGAAAGAAAATTGGGAGTGGGGGGGGGGGGCCTTTATGTTTACGGTAATAATATAAAAACATTTTCTGTTCCTTCGCCAAATACATATAAATATTTTATATTCTTTAATGGGATTGTGTTGGGGGTTGGTTGCTCTGAAGATTTCGCAGTGAGTTGATGAATAAACAAAAAAATATTAAATGAACCGAAATTTTCAATAAATTTAATTTTTCGCTACTTTGAATTAGAAATTATTAATATTTCCCAGAATTTCATGTTTCCTTAACGGCATAAATGTAAAAAATATTAAAGAAAAATGAAGAAAAACACGATGGATTTATTTTGTACAACGAATCAAACGGAAATGCTAAAATGTTCAAATTTAAGGATCTTTTTCCTGTCGTTTCCGAATTCATAAGATTTGCAAATGCTTGAAAGTTTTTTGGAGCTGGTCCCAGCTCAAACTTTAGTATTTCTCAAACAAAGAGAATTGATATTTTAGTACAACCTTTTTCTTGGACTCAATTCAGTTTCTGGGAAAGGATTCAAGATGAGCAGCCGAACTGCTTCGCTTGACCTGTGTTAAGTGCAGGTTCATTAGTGGAAGCGTAACTTAAGAACACAACCACCCCAACTGGTCACCTCGTGAACATTTCATGGAAAATTGAGTAAAGAAAATCTACTCCTCCTTGAAACTTTGTGCCCTGCCGTAGAATTTGTCTGGGCTTTTGTTATATTTTTGTGCTGATTTTATTTGACACGTGCTGGTGCCTCTGCCTGTTACAATTTTGTCAAGTCGGCAGTTAAATTTAGCACAAACTTGGGAAACCGTCGCATTTTAACAGCTCGATTTGCTCTTCTTTGAAATTGTTTTCTCTCCTCTCTTCAACGACATATTTGTGGGTTAACGACACGTGGCTGTTATTCCAATAAAAATATGTCGGTATTTGTGCGTGGGATTTTGTGAACACTTTGCAACCAGCGTTTAAAATGTCAACAGCCCGATTGATATGATTGATATTGTTGTGGTTTATGGATTTAAGGATTTTCCTATTCCAGGAAATATTATTTCGCTTTTACTTGAACTACAATATTATTCGCTTGGCGGAAAAACGCTTAAAAAAATTACTCCATAAATTTATTCTGCACAACGTGGGCTTTATATTTAATTGAATTTTGCCATCCTTCTCAATCTATATTAATACTTTTTCAAAACATTCGTACAGATTTGTTTATGTCTGTATGTGCAACAAGTCTCTTGTTATTTATTTGTGCGTTTGTGTCTTAATCACGGCTAAAAGCTGTTACCGCTTTCACGCAAATTTCGACCGTATATTATTAAATATCCGGTAAAAATTATAGGCTACATAATTTTTACCTATTATGCACAAAAAGTATCTATCATGTAGCGCAAACTGTTTCAGTTAAAAGCTGGCAAATTTGTTTACGAAATTCTAAAGATTGGGCGCAAAGTTCTCAAAATTACAGTCAAAACTGAAGCAGTAAGTGGTCGAAATTGGGTAATAACTTCCATGAAAGAATTTACTATATCTTTTCGATACTATTTCATATTAATAGAAATTGTTAAATAATTTTTTAACAGTAGCGGCACAAAAGTAGCAGGTATTTTTGGTTTTTTTTTTTGAAATTCGAAAAAAATTATATCTTTCAATTAATGTTTCTTTTGAGTAGTTGTCAGCAGCGCAGGTTGTCGTCGTGGCACGGGGACGCATAAAAGTTTTTTTTTTTTGTGTGGTTCCAGTTTTGTTTCCCATTGTTATAACAAAACTTAACTGCGACAATAAATGGAAAAATGCGGCCACACTTTCGCAAGTTTTTTTTTTTGGTTATTTTCTAGTGGGACCACAACAAGTTTTACTTGCGAATACAAAACGGCTGTGGCCTTTATATTTAAAAATCACGTTAAATGTGTGATAAGAAAATGTTTTCAAGCCAGGGATGGCAAATTTGGCATAATAAAAATTTTATTAAATATTATTTTTATTTTGTGTAAAAGCTGGTTGTTTTCTTATGTTCAACGATAGAAAATTTATATCATTTATATTATCAAATTTGCAGAACGGGGACTAACGGGCTCCTGGAATGTCTTCAAAGAGGGATTGTGTGGTTGGTCATAAGTTGAGCTGCTTCTCCATAAGAAACTACAGGGTGGAGATTGTTCAGCCAAGTTGGTTGAGGTCGAATATTTCTTGAGTATTCCATTTGCCTTGTGCTCCTCTTCTTGTCTAGGGAGTCAACCGACAGATGACATTCGGTAGGTTGAGCTCTTGAGTACGCGGTTTGCTTTGTCTGTCACCTCACAAAACGGCCCTATTGCGGTGGTACAGTTGACCAGATTAGGCCATAATGGCACAAGTTGCTACATTTAAGTTAAAAAAAAGTACAATCTCAGGAGCCACTTGGTGCGATTCTAAAATTCGTTTTACCATTTGCTTGGCGCTGATATTGACGCTGATTGTGGACAGTGATCGGCGCCCAAGTGGCCGTTATAAATCGATGCTTATTTTACCATTCGACTGCCTTACATTGACCTTAAGTTCAAAAGCATTCACATTATCGGCACTTTAAGTAGCAGTTTGTTCACACTCAGCACAATTTCTCGGCACAGATTGTTGCAGTTGGAAAAATAAAACCATGAGCGTTCACCCGTTTCAGGCTTATTCCAATCGATAACCGACTCAAGTCCAAATGAATTATCACTGCTGCTATACAAAGTTCTAAAACCTGAACGATAAACTTTCCCTTTTTACACTTGTCCGTCGGATATCGATTGATTGTTCGCTTGAAACAACCACAACTACTCTGATTATTATTTATTGCGCCATCAAATATTGTAATAAAATAATACTAAGGCCATTCCGCCACTTAAGTTCTTAAGAGCAATTTTTCATTGTCATATTTGAATACTTAATGGTTCAATAAAATATTTCAATGACTGGCAAAAATACAAACATTCACACCCTTCAAACAACAACAAAATTAAAAAAAAAATTAAATAAAACCCCTCAACACTTCAAATTTCCAGCTCAACTACAAACAAGAAGCACTTGAAAAGTGTACAATTATTTGACTGAAATTTTCACTCCATTAGTAAAATAATCCGCTCCACTTGAATTCGTTTTCCAACAAGAGTTGGCGGAGGCCGCAGCGTGTAAGTGCATAAAACTTAAAAATGATTGAATCAAACACATCGCATTTGCATTTGTGTCTTAATAAATAAATAAAGGTTTTTTTTTCCTATTGGTTTTTCTTGCCACACTATTTGTGGCAAGTGTTGAAAGGCTTTGACTAGCAAATAAATATTCTGAACTTCATATTAGAGTAACAGGAAAATGAGTTGTTTTAATACCCTACACAGAGAAAAACACATTTAACGCGACAACAATGTTGATTTAACATTAAAGCGTTTGTTTTGCTCATTTTGTTCAAGCAGACTCTACAAATATTAAATAGTAATAGGAAGTACCGATCAAGATTGTTGTTGGTGTTAGCAAATCATACAACAAAGCGATCAGTTTAAATCTAAGCAGAAACAAATTAATTTCAAAAAAAATTCATTTAATATTTGGAAAATTTTAATATATAAATATTTTTACGAATTAAATTACAGTGTAAACGGTTTGCCGTTGATTGTTTATGCATTCAGTGTTTGGGTCACATAAAAATCCTTCCAATGGGGAAAACAGGAGAAGAACTTTTTTTTAAGGATTCTCTAGGCATGAGAAAACGTTGCCTTTTGTTGTGCCTGTTTTCGTCAAACAATCACCGATCGATTCTTGTATAGGCTCGTAGACTTCGTCAGCACGTGCTGAAGAACTAATTGTTTCATCAAAATGGAGTTTCTGCTCCAAATGAGAGTTATAGCACAGAAGTGGTGTACAAATCTCCGTAACTGGCTTAGTGCAAAATATGTGCATGCACAAGCATGTCGATAGAAATTAAATCTTATTTGCCTAAAACAAATTGGTGACCTTCAGCCATTAAGCTGATGGCCGATCTTGATTGATTAAATTACACGAGGCACAACCATTCCAAGAAAATTCACTGTTTGTTATCGGTTTTGTGTTGGCCACCAATGAGAGTTTCCAACTTTCCGGGTCTTCACTTGGCTGATAGGGAACATCAACGATATATGCTTTCCTCTACACAACTGATGCCGGTTTCAATATTCTGCAGGAGCGTTTTTAGGATTTGGTAAACTGATCACGGAAATCAGGCAATTTTAGTGACCTTGTAGTTTCCTTAAGCATCAACTATAGCGCTCCTAAAAGTTGCCATACGCTATGCCATTGATCAAATGCAACCCGATTTACAATATATTGCACGACAGCCACCGGCCTTTCGAACGAACTATACACTTTAAAGATACTAGTCTCTTAGGTTCACTTTATTTTATTGAATTTTTAAACTAGTCCTGTCACTATCCTGACAAGCCTTTAGCGAACTTCTTAGAACCTGAAATATTTCAGCTCCACCGCCTTTTCTTTTTTAATGCTTCATTATTTCTGAATATTCTAAGACCTTGTCTTTAGTTTTGGGAATTATCTCTGGACAAAAGATCTTTAATCGACAGAAAAGAAACCAATAAGGACCGAGTTTACACTTAACTGTTGTATGAGCAGCTGAGTACCTGCTGAAGAACTGTTTAGCCCTAAACCCTTCTCATTACCACCAAAAATTTAGTAACCTAAATAAATTAGAATTTCAAGTTAAATAACTTACCATCCCTGATGACCTTTAAAAATACCGGAAAGGTATTGCCTGTGCAATTCACATTTAACATCAATCTGAAACAATAGCGTAACGAACCTCAATAACTGCCTCGTCGGCAGCATTGCAGGAGTAGTTCGTGAAGGCTGTCTGGCTGTGCCCCAAATTTCGCATTTAGCCAAATACTTAATAAAGCCATTTTGCTGCTATATTACCTGGACTCCACTGTACATTTCGAAATGTTTTAAAATCATATTGGGTAATAAATTATAACCTCGTTTTTCCTCACCAGCCCCAATAGATACTCGTGCATGTGTTAAGCCCTTGCCCTGCGTGGACACAACCTGTCCACGGCAATCGTCAGCTCAATTTGTTTCAAGTGATTGGAAAGTATAAACTGCACTTAAATGAGTTACTAACAGGGTTTTGTAAAGTGAAGCATTTAAAAATTGTTAACCTAAAAACGGCTTGTCCTTTCGCACGTTCGCAAAGAGTAGCATAAATTAGAGAACTCGGGCACAAACACACAAACGCACACACACAAAATTCCATAAGGCGATAACCACACTTGGGTAATCGTGCTGTTAATAGAGCCCTCTGTGGCTGGCACACAATTATGTCAAAGCCTCTGTAAGAAAAACTTGTAATAAACTGCAATAAGTGGTGTTTCTTTCTTTTTTGTTTTTGTTTTTGGAATTTCGCCCCTTTCTTATTGTTCCTGTTAAAGCTGTTGCTGTTGCTGTTGCTGTTGCTTAAATGAGTGCCCTTGTTTTGACACTTTATTCAGTCATGTATTTGCCACATTCTTGCTTTTAAATAACATCTCGGTGAAGAGTTAATTATACATGTTACATTCTTGCAGCAATTTCTTTTGCTACAACACAAACACCGTCTACCCCACTGCCAACCCCACCACCCACCAAACAAACACCCACCACAACAACCACTGCCCTTTACACTACTAAAGTACAGAAAATATTATAGATCTAGTAGTTTTATTTTGGTTTCAATTCCAAAACTCATTGGATTGGATAAAGAACTATTTCGTTAGTGACGCTCTACGATGTAACAGAGATGGGTGGCAACCAAGGCGAATTCATATGAGATAATCTCGGCCGTACAACCACAAAACTTTAGTGAAATCGCATTTATATTTTGTTTTCGTTAAATACGACTAAAACGACAATTTTTCACTTCAACTATTGACGTTCTGCACACACTAAAACATAAAAAAAAAACCTTGATGGCAACTTTGTTCAAATAGTTCATTGCAGCCATCGAACTATGGCAATCGTTTGCCCTCACTTTCGTACCATTCAGCTAAAGTGACCGATGCCAATCGTTTGAAGCGGCTGAATATTTCAATATAATGATTGAAGAGTTTTGAAGAAAGAAAGTTAATGATGAGAAGACAAAATTCTCACCAGCTCTAGACCATAATTTAGGGCTTGGAAAGATGTTGCGGCTAAAATGTATGCCCGAATGAATTTTTTTTAATACTGAAGAAGGCCAGAAATCATGGATGTACTGAAACGTTTTGTTTTGTTCCACAAGCTTGAGGCCGCCTTCGAACTTAATTCTCTGTCTTCTGTAGAGCCGTGTAGCAGCGCTGGCAGATCCTCTCCTTAACAATTTGCCGCCATTTGAGTGGGCAGACAGCAGTGCTCTGAACCCCTCCTATACTACCATGAGACTTGCGCATTTCTGTCAACGAAGTATTACCCCCCGGCCTGTATCAGTAGGAAATTCGACGGCTTTTCACAGTTCTGTGAAATGAGGCGCCGCCGGTGATATGAAACCGGACTTCATCTCGCACGATGCTGGGAATAATTTACACAGTTGTTGAGCCCTTGAAGAGGGTTAAATTGTTGTTAGTGGTAGATGGAGAATATAACTTGCCCTCAAGCTCGCAATAGGCCTGCATATGTTCTTTATTTTCGGAGCACTGACTGTGACATGGGAATGGTATATGTTATGGTAAATCCACACACATCATAGTTAAAGTTCTTGGTGGTAGATCGATGCACAACAGCGAAAATTAAAAAAAAAAAATTTTAAATAATAATTTTCTTTTGTAAAAAATCTGCATTTTAATACAAAATTTAATTATATGTTTTTCATTAATATCACCGAAACAAAATTAAGTCTCTAACTTCAATTTATCTCTTTGGCATTTAATTATTGTATAAATTTAATTTTTACTTTTTGCCTTAAATTTTTTTCTTATATCTTTAAAACCCTATTTCTTTATTCGTTCCTTCTATATTTGAACAAAAATAAAACACCCTTTTTATGTATTATTTTCTTTTACCCTTTAACATCAGGCCACATTAATTCTTGTCATATGAAAACCAAAGCAGAAGCGTTGAAAGGAAGTTGACACAACAAAAGCGAAAGCAATTGGTGTCGCAACAATGAAATGGCGGCACGATCAGACCGCAAACAAATACAAACTTTGAGACTTTAAAAGGGCATGTTGTTGAAGGAGTTGCTCTGTAGATAATTGTATTCTTTTACACTTCAAGTTAATTAGGCTTAAAATAGCCAGCACATATTTAACTTTCAGGAAACTTGTTGCAACAGAAAGTCAGCGCCGTAACTAGAGCAATGCTGTGCGTTGGGCTTCCCTAAAGGCGAATGGCAAATATATACAAAATGGCATAACCGAACCATTTTGAATTCAAATAATCAAGGCCAATTCAGTAGCAGCATATTGCTCTCACCAAATGGTGATTGCTGGTCGCTGACGTGACACTTGGGCTATTTTCTAACATTAGTTTGGCATAAATTATCTCAGTCGATCTGCGGTAGGTCCAATTTGGCACGACCTGTGTAATACCACATGAGTCTGATGGTAACAAGTTGATAATTATTGGCCTGTGGCGTTTGTCACTGACGTGACACTGGGCTGACTTATTGCAGTCACCATGTTGTGGGTCCGATTTAACATGACCTGTGTAATACCACATGCCTCTGGGGCAAAGAAGTTGGTGACTATCGGATTGTAGCGTTTGTCACTGACGTGACCATTTTATAATATCACTTTGTTGTGATTTATTTCAGTTGTCATGCGGCATTTTCGATTTAGCACGAACTTCGTAAGACCATCCTGCTCCTACTACATGACATGACATGTAACTACTGGCACCACTACTGACTTATGTCAGTCACCCTACGGAATGTCCAATTTAGCACGAGCTGTATAATAACATCCTGCTATTCCTACATACCGTTGGCTGCAAGAATTTGGTAGCTATTGTCGCTGACCGGGTTAACGATCCTGTTTAAGAAAAGTGTAGAGTGGAGATTGTAGTGGGAGTGACTTTCGGATGTCACGTCATTTTGGGAACATATTCGAAACGGGCATCAGCGTGGAAATGATTTTCGATTACAGTTAGTTTTAGTTTCCACTGATGCTTCAACATTCGCAGAGCGAATGCGTCATGACGCCAATATGCCTTAAGTGCGGATCCATTAAAGATGAAGTCATGATGTCAGGATTTCTTCTAATTTCTCTCCCGCAAATGCTGTCATGTTTACGGCAAATCGTTGAAAACGCTATCCGTCGACAGTGACTTGGCCAATCAGGCCGAATGTGACACAAGGCGATTCCACAAAGTGGCGGCTTAAAAATCGTGTAACTTTATATTTCTTAAGCGCCCCCCGACCAACTACAGCATTAAAGTGTCTTTTCCAGAAAACGAATTTTTCTTTAAGGTTACTGGAGCCTTTTAAACAATATGCAATTTATTAAATTATTGTGCAATTTATTGAGCTCAATTACAGCTCCTTTTCCGAAGCTTCCAAACACACTTCAACGTGCTGCTTCCTTTTACCACTCGCGTCAATCAAACTCAACACTTGTTGCAAATTAAGCCACTTTGTAATAATAATAAATCATTTCTTAAACAAATACTTGACAATAACTTGAGAACATTAAAATACAGAAAATTGTGGCATCATTACGGCAGCACGATCAGGTGTGTTGCAAGCCCATAAAAAACGAGAGCTGCCTGCAGACAAACGAATTCATGAAATTATTAAAGAATGCGATGTCTGCATGCAACTTTGACATGCAAACGTGTTATTCATGCTCCATTTTAATGTCCTTTGTTGCTGCATCCTTTTACATGAAACTGTGTGAAATTGTGACAGAAAATTACGCGAGAAAAAATATAATATAATGCAGCCAAATTGTAAGTGGAGCCTTTTGTTTGCCATCAGCTGAACACAATCTTTTATTTGTCAGGACATAAATGTCTTTATCAAAAAGGAAAATAAATAGGAAATAAAAATTAGCAGTTTGTTCACAAAAGCAGCAAGACTGGTTTTTTATTATCAAATCTCTTTTACGACATCGTTGTGAAACAAAATATTTTTGCAGGGCCTGGGACTGTTTTGCTGAAAATGTATGAGTTGGAAAACAAACAAAAAAAAAAAAAAACTTAATAAAATTAGGAGAATCGATTAGAACAGACTATTTAGCCTCAGCCAAGCGGCGGGCAAAATGAGCTATTTCGTATTATTACAGCTCTCGAAATCTCCGAAAGTTTGCGATAGATTAAAGGAAAACCTTTGCTATCTTCTTCTTCTTGGCGCTACCAACCAGCTTTTCTCCAACCGCCACGATCTTTAGCCAGCAGCCTCCAATTTTGCACACCAAGTTGGTTGAGGTCCCTCTCCACTTGCGTGCGCCATCGGTTCCGTGGCCGGTTCCTCTATTGCGTTGTCCCACTTATTCGGAGTCTAAGATTTTGTCGATTTTGCTTTAATGTATTTAAAACACTTAACGATTTCGAGAGCGGCAATAAGTATGAGTTTCACTCAATGGCAAAATAACAGCTGTCAAGTTCGACCAAGTAACTACTCGCACTATTGCGCGGCACTACTGCTTGGCACTACTAATACAATATTTTAAGAGTAACATACCAATGACCATAATATGATCACAGCGTATCATATAAGTGTGTATAATTTTCTTCTTAAATCTACCAGCCTGAAGTTGTGATTGAATATATTTTTGGAAAAAAAAAAATATTTTTCCCCTAATCATAATATTGTCCAGTTCAATAATATTATAATACTAAATTATCATAATACTGGTTATTGTAGCCATGCTCATAATTAACAGTGTTTAACTATATTATTGTTATATACAACTATTAATATATTAAAACCAACAATATTTTTGTTATGGCCGCCTATAACATTTTGTAACCAATTAGACTCTTCCAAATTAGATAAATTATTGTCATAATTGTACTTATGGTCTTGCTCAACTATATTATAATATTATTGTTACCGCTTACAATGTAGTGTAATACATATAGATATCACAATCAGCTTTTTGTTACCTATAACGTTTGTGACCAAGTGGTCTTGTTCATAGTGATCAACTATATTATAATAATGGCTAACGATAGTATTCTTACCGCACACAATATTATTGTAATGTCCAAAAAGCATTTCTTGAACCTTGACTGCCTTTTAGGTTTCAGATTTTTATTTTAAGACTCGAATATGTCCAGCGCTGGTAATTATGGTCGGGTATAGCAGTGACCTAATGCGTTTATACCGGACGAACTCTATTAAATACTCCTTCCGTAGAACTCATCCACTTATAATTGATTTTTCATTTATTTCTTTTCTTGCAGATGGTTGCCGAAGTCCGCAATGCGGCCAGTCGGCCCTGATGCCTCACATACCGACTGTATATTGGTCGTTGGTGTCTCCCGTCCCAAATTAGCTGTAGTATTTCTAACTGTCATGTTGATTTCACTATTTTTGACATTTCACGTTCTGTACGACAGTGCCGTTTACAACATACAAGCGGTACACGAGCACCATCATCATCATCGTTTAGCCTTAATAAGTTCCAGTGGTATGGCAAAGGGTGGCGGTGCGGCAGGAGGCGGTGGCGGTGGCGGTGGCAGTAGTGGCACCAAGAGTTTTATAACAAATCGTGGCAACCAGCTGTCAGACGACTATGATGGTGGTGGGGGTTTCGGCGGCACCGGTGGCAGCAGTACAAATTACCAGCATGCAAATGATATTTCATCCTCAAATCAACAGATCAGTCATCCCATGGTGTTTCCATCAAATCGTGTGCATTTTCCAAAAACCAGTCGTCGGTTACCGCAGGTAAGATCTTCTCTTTCGCAGCTTAAATATTTGTAGCTACGCGAATACACAAGTACATAAATTTAATCTGCAACATTGAAAAGAGTAGCAGAACTTTTGGCCAGGCGAGTTCACAGCAGATGGAATTAAGAGCGCACAAAACGTACTTGGAATTTAAACACATTTTTGTTTGATTCAAGCAATTCATTAACTAATTCAGCAAAATTCCTTATTGAATGTTAAAAAATAAGTTCTTTTGGAGAAAATTTACTGCTTTCGTTCAACGAATATTTTTGCAAAATTATTCCGCTATATTCCAAAGATTTAGACCCGAGTGACTATTTCTTTGGTGCCAAACTTGCAGTAATGGCTCGACGGAAAGAGATTTGTGTCCAACGACGAAATCATGTCACAAACAAATGCCTACATTGATGACCTCGACAAATCCTAGTTTGCGGAAGGCACAAAAAATTCGGAGCAACTTCAACGAGACTTTATTGAAAAATAAAATAACTTTTTATAGAAAAACTTGTGTTTCATTTAAAAATTCACGGACTTGTTGGCGCGCCCTCATAATGTTTGTATCTGCAAATTTCTTTACAGGTCTATAATCAAAGAATTCATTAACTGTTTCAGCTAATGCCGTTATTGAATGTTCAAAAGAAACTGTTTTGCGAGAAATGTTAATAATTTGAATTCTTCAGCTGATTTTTGCGACATTTTGTTTTTGCTTAAATCGTCAAATTCCGTATTTAAACAATTCATTGACTGATTTAGCAAATTCTGTTGTTAAATAGAAAAACCAATTTATACTGTAAATTGATGATGACTGAATGCATGAGTCATAAAGGCTCAGAATGACCGTGCGCACAACGATCATGCTGGATCCATTGTGCTGCCCCTGAGATGTAATACGTTAAAGACCCAGACCACCTTCTTTAATACGACTATTAGCCAGTTCTGTTGATGCAGCATTTAGCCACAAAATAGCCTGTTCTGCTGTACTGATCATCAAGGGTTCCATTGACTTTTCCTCTTCACATACAGTGACCCGATAATATATATCCAGTGGTTGATGTGTAATTTTTCTTATAGAAATATCTAAATTGCTGACACAGTTTTAAAAGATAATATCACGGCCTTATCAAACCCTTTAATGTTGTCAATTTGCAGTTTTGGAGTCCAAAATTTAGCTAAATTCATTGATTTAATTCTCTAATCAGAAACGCTTTAACAAAACCTCTGGCCCCACACGCCACTCGACTCTGTCTCAATGCCAAACGAACGAACAAAAGCCTGTTTAATGATTTAATAAAGTGCTGGCAGAAAATCTAATTAAACTGAAACGCCAAAAAGCAACCAGAAAAGTATAATTCCACAAACGCCAATAAACAAAACACCATAGAAAGTAATTATTTCTCCAGCAATGAAATGTCAACGGAACGAAAAACGCCAAAGAAAAACGTACTAGTGTTGAGTTTTTTTGTTTTTTGTTGTTTTTTTTTGTTTTATTAATTGTTGACTGATGTTGCTCGTCTCAGTTGTGTGTCCAAAGGCAATTAAAAGCACCATAAAATTATTTAATAAAAGCCGGTAGCAAACAAAATCTTTAACGAAATACTTACATATATAAATATAAAAACAATTATCGTTTTATGACATAAAAAACTAATTGCATTAATTTATTTCCTCAAGTCGTTTGCAAAACGCCGTGAACAACAAAACGGGCAAAACTAAAAGGTTTTTTTTTGTTTTTGAAGGAGAGAGAAAAAGCAAAAGAAAATATCACCCCCTCTCCCACCAAAAGGGTTCAATTAAAAATAGAAAACAGCAAAGAAAAAAAAATTATTTGCAAAACTTAATTTTTATTTCATGTTGTCAAACCATTTAAACGAAGGGGGGGAAAAAAAGGTAAAATTGTACTTGTGTATCGTAACAGCAAATCTTTGGGACAAGTTTGGTGATTTTTTTTTAACTTATTTTTTCTCTCACTCTCTCTCTCGCTCTCTCTCTCTCTCTCTCTCTCTGTGCCACTCTCACTCACTCTGTGTGTTGTTGGCGCCTTCATGACTGGCTGGCTGCTAGGCCCTCATAATTGGCATACGAAAGTGTGGCACTCGCGCCCTTCTGGAAATGCTGTATTTGCATCCCCGCATACAGAAGGCGGGCGGTGAAGTACATTTTTTTGATCGCGATGAAAACTACATGAAAGGCCTCGAATGGTATCGCAAAAAAATGCCACATTCGTTTCGCGGACAAATAACGATAGAGAAAAGTCCCAGCTATTTTGTATCGCCCGAGGTAAGTAATTGCATTTAATTCTAGTCCGTATTGTGTTTAGTTTTTGTCTCGTTTGTTTTCTTTTTATGCTCTGTCATGTCCACCATTTCCTTTGTCATGTCACGTTAAACATGTTAGTGGGGTGGGGTGGGGGGTACATAAATATATATCTAATATGAATGAATATAAAACTTAACTTAAACCAATTTCTTTTTAAATAATAACAATAATAACAACAATTAAGTAAGATTTTGCTTAAGTTACAATAAAAAAAAAAAAAAAAAGAAAAACTTTGAGTTCTAGGTACCGCCTGAGTTCGGAGTGAATGTGGGCGTATGATGACTTTGTGTGTTACAATTTGCCAATTAATTTTGCCAGCGAATGAGAACATGAACTATTGGCATCCGTGAAATGAAATTAGTGAATTATTTAAGGTTGTTGAGGACTGTTTTGGAGTGTCACAGCAGACGGTGAACAGCTTAGCCTGGGCACACGTTGCGCAGAGGAAACGACATGACATATATACATGTATCGCTAAAGAGAAGGCTGAAGGGCTTCTTACTACATATTTAGGCTTCAACGTAAGTCTTCTTAAAGCAGAGATAGACGAAAATCGGCAACAATCACCACCAGGGAAATACTGAAACGATGCTTCTATGATATAACATCGTGGCCATGTTGTCCATGACTTTGTCATTTCCTATTAATTCAACACGATTTGCTGTTGAATGTCAAAACTTTAGTATGAATTATTATATTTTATTTTCTACTTTTTATAAAAAGTGGTGCAGCCAAAACGATATTAATTGTAAATAAATCAAAAAGTTTTCGGAGAATTATCTTATTATTTTTTTTTTTTATTATGATAGAAGGATCTATGACAATTGTGTGGAAAGTAATGTATTGGCCATGGCTTCGTTGGTCGGGTCCATATTTTCAAAGACTCTGGGACATAATTGTTCTTGGCTTATTAACGTTCAATAAAGACGTGAGATAACACGGCCCTTGAATTTATCTCGCCCTAAAATCACGCAGTTCACGTTATTGCATTTTGATGTGAACACGGCCCTTGAATTTATCTCGCCCTAAAATCACGCAGTTCACGAAATGCATTTTGATGTGAACACGGCCCTTGAATTTATCTCGCGCTAAAATCACGCAGTTCACGAAATGCATTTTGATGTGAATACCAATTTTCGTAGAAGGCTTCAACAATCTGAGCGCGCTGATCGCCAATTGTGTAACTCTCTTTATGATTGAATTTGTCCAACATTGAGGCAAAAAAAAATGTGAAATTAAGTTGGGCAAAATGCTTAAGTCACAAGTCACACAATTAACATCGTGCATTATGATTGGAGCCGTCTTTATTATGTATCCAAAAAGTGTCTTCAAGGCAACACCACAATAAAACGAAACAAACCCGGTTATTTTCTATAAATAATCGCTGCTGATAGTCTTCTTTTAGGCGAACGTTAATTCGATTGTTAAATTTCTGTTCTCTTCTTTTTTCTTTTTTTTTTAATTTTAATTTTTTTCTTATCAGAATTTACTCTCCATTTTTATTGTTTTATATACAAAATCATCTGTTTTTTTTTTGTATTTCAATATCTTCTGCCAAATTCAATTTAAAGTATATTTTCTTTTTCTCTAAGTGATAACATCTCCGTGCTAATATTTATATATTTCATTTCATGCTTTTCCTTGCGGCATTTCATGAAAATGCACTGTTGCGCTTTGCGGCAAAAAAAACTGCAAAACAATTTCGCCACATAAAAAGCAATTCTGTTGATAATATGAAGAAAGGAAAAAAAACCAAACCAAAAATTTGTTTTAAAATGAAAACTTGAATTAAGTCATAAATCTTCATTATTGACATTATTAATATTTATTAGCAGATGACGTTATTCAGATAAAAATTCGCAAACATACACACACACACACACACACACTTGACACAAACACTTGCTCAGTTGAGCCAACACCAGCACCAGCAACAGCAACAAATTCACAACCACTGCCACACATTGACAGCAACAAACAGCCACTGATATTGAGTGGGAGAAAAAGCTGGCGGACAACTACTTAAATGCATTCGAACCGGCACTTAAAAGAAGGCATTCTTTTATGAAAAATAAAATAAATGTACAAGAAGAAGAAAGATGTCATATTTAAAATTAACCTGAAAACAGGTTGATTTGAAAACAAGAAAAAAATCAATTTGTTTCATTTATTTTATTATACATTATTAACATTGAAATAACATGTTTTTAAGATGCATGCAACCCTCTGCGACTGACCTGATATGGTTCTCACAATTCTATTGACGTGGCAGACCAGCAGACACCTTTTGCCGGGCTTATAGGTACATATTTTCCAAGCTCCTTGTGCTAAAACTAATAAAACCATTTTATTATTTATATAGTTATTCGTGTTATATGTTATTTATCGGAAAGGCATGAAGGATAATGCTAGACTTACACATCAGTCGCAGAGGTTTAATCACGTACCGAGTGCTTTTTGATTTAAGCACCCACTATATTGGACACCAGTTAAGGACTAAGGCCGCTGTGTTTGTTTTTGCGACTGATATCCAGCCCTAAACTGGTGTACATCAGATACCTTAGGATGATTCAATGTCCCCACTTATTCCCACTGAACTTGAGGTCAATTTTTCTTAAGGACTTACCCTTGTGTCTACTTTGAAGAAGAGATGTATCAATGATTAGATACTTCAGAATGGTTTAGTTCATCTCCCACGTCCGCACTGCAGCCTGGTCAAGGGCATCATCAATGTAATTTTTCTTACCTGCTTACGGACTAAAGCCCCTTTAGTTCAGTTGCAACAGATATCCCTGCCGGGCCTGTTGTGCATTAGAAACTTCAGGCTGATTCTATTCATCCGCACGTGTGCTTTATTCTCACTTAACCTGACCTCAAGCCTAGTCAAGGGCAACATCCCTGTCATATGGCTTTTTTCGCCATACTCCGCTACTGCCATATATTGCTACACCATTACCCGATTCTTTTCAATAATATCATCTATCGTGAATAGTCTTAGGTATATAAATATTAAAGCTTTCTCCTTCAACATCCAAAAGACAGTGTGTTGCAAGTTCTACCTGTCATCTTTCATGTTCATAGAAGCCGTTGTTATCCATCCGGTTTGAAAGCAACCTCTGCACTTTTCTCCTTCATTTATTTATCGTTGTTATAAATCGGGCAAATGCATGGACCGTGATCCATCTTTCAGACCCTTAAAAAGTGCCATCACAGCGGCTTTTCCTCCACCTTCCCGCATTTCTGGAAAACCAATAGATCTGACACTTGCAATTATTTCATTTCATAGAATTACTAACGTCTCTGTTTAAACAAATCTATCGGGATGACGCCGTTCGTGATGTCTTCGCTCTTCACTTCTGCGTGAGAGCTTCATCATAATCCTACTTTATGGATCTCAGATGTCGTTATTTTACTGCTACCTGTTAGTCTGAAATGGTACCCAGTAAAATTATTAACGCAAAATGTGAAGTTAACATGATTTTAAATGATTTTACTATGATGTTTGCATAAAAACTTTAGGCTATTAAGTAGAGCTGTTTTCTTTCTCGGACCGCAACAACTTTTGCCAACTATCCTCGCCAAAACAGTGACTTTGTCGAAGCTCACCCGCATTTTATTTGCTCACGTATTCATTCATCCTTAAATAGACCTCATCGCTGAAGATAATTCTCATTCCTTTAGGCAATACATTTCAATCACACTATCATTGTTGCCTGCAACGCTGCAACAAGCAAAAAAAAAAAAAATAAAAACGAAACAAATACCAACATTATTGCAAATAGTTAAAATGCCTCCGGGAATCTTTTAGAATGTGTCTTTATAAAACATAGAATGGAAGAACAAAATGTTGCACCAAAAGCACTCAAATCCAGTGAATCGGTTGAAATGTGTTTGTGTTCGTGTTCGTGCTAGACAACATTCGCACATGCACACAAAAAAAAAAACGAATGTGTGAGTGTGAGTGTGTGAATGTGTGTGCGGGGTCATGCAAAAAAAATATGACAGAAAACTGCAAGCCCGATAAACATACATATATATGTATATAGATATATGTCTGTATATTTCTATAAAAACATAATAAAAATAACTACTGCCATGTGGCTCAAGCCGTTACATGAAATTCTAACCCACTCACACTCACATTCACACACACACACACACACACACGCTTTCTCTCTCTCTCTCTCTCTGCCAATTTAAAATTATAATGGAAAAATTGAAAATTATAGGAAAAACGAAATAGAATGATGAAATTATTGAACGCAATTTTTCCGAAAAGGCTAAAACTAAAATTGAATGAAATGCTTCAAATATGTTCGAAATTGAGATTATGAAAAACAAATTGCATTGCGAAATTGAAATAGTTTAAATAAAATAATGAACTTTATTGCAGATTGAAAAGTGCTCGTATGTTCATAAGCTTTTGGGGGACAGCAGACCTACATAAATATAAATAAATAAACATTTGTTTTATAGATGAAAATAAAGAAAAGAGAAAGGCATTCTTGTGCCTTTTAGTAAATAAATAAATATATATTTCAAAATATATATAATTCAATTTGGTGAAACATTTGGACAAGGCACTTTGCCAGACGTCTACCAGAAAAACTGCTCCTCCAAAGCTGTACATTTTATTAACTTTTGATTTTATAACAAAATACTGCGAAAATTATTCATTTATTTAATAATTATATGAATGCAGTTAAATTTCCGAAACAAAGTGTGGCCATTTTTCTTATGTTTTAATTAATATTTTGCAAAATATGGCAGCCCAGAATGGACAGTATGACGCACACCGTGTGCTCTAGATGGTATGAACAGTAGTTGCGTCTGTGGCTTGTTGAACACGATCTGCGATTAATGGCACACAGTTTGTGACTAATTGTACAAGATCTGTGACTAATTGTACAGGATTTGTAACTAATTGTACACAATCTGTGACTAATTGTACAGGATTTGTAACTAATTGTACACAATCTGTGACTAATTGTACAGGATTTGTAACTAATTGTATACAATCTGTGACTAATTGTACACGATTAATGACTTATTACACACGATTTGTAACTAATGTACACGATTTACAGAAGTAAGATTGTAATTAGCACAAAATTCCGAAACAGAACCGCAAAAGACTACTATTATTCCAGGCTAATAGATTAATGAGTGCGAGTGAAATGTAAAATTCTTGTAGATCAAGCAACAGCAACAGCAACATGCCTGACTGGATGACGCAAAAGCCGTTCTTCAGCCCAGAGCTGTTTTACAACTGAAAGGAAAAAACTTATTCATTTTGGTATGTCTTGGCTTCTCTAACAGAAATATGTAAATATTTCCATTGACCTTGCAGTAACCGGTTATTAAACCTGAATTATCCCAAATTTGATTAATTATTTTAGATACTTTCTTAAGGTCTACGTGGACTTAATTGCTCAGGGAAAGAAAAACTATGCCAGACTAAAGTTTACAACGGTTATGTTTTCATCACTTGTACAAAAATTGCTGTGCACAAATTTCCAAACGCTTCAAAAAAAGTTAGTTGACAGAATAGGGACCATCTAGCCTTCAGGATGCCTTGTAAGACAGATTCTGGCTTTTGTACTGGATTCGTCTCAGCGGAAACGTTCTAGAAACCATGATGGTGGAGATCATGTTCCTTTTAGATTATCAGCTGCCAAAAAAAATAAAAAAAAATAAATTGACTACCTCAGGACTAGGAAATTGGTAGCCGAAAGAATTAAATTACCCGGTCTTTTGATGCGGCCAAGTCGTACACTATTACAAGAAATTACCACCTGTGTGTGCCTCACAAGACACACCGTGTAGCTCAGCCGAAAGCCATTTGCTGCTGTAAATCAAATTCTCATCTGTCATGTGAGAAATATGGCTGGAGAAAACTGCTTAAGAAAGCTGTTATCCCCTCCATGTGAGATGATCTTGCCCCAAATTGCAGAAATTGCAACATAAGAGGAATGAGCTGTGCTGAGTCCACATATCATTGGCATTCATTTAATTCAATTCATATGGCACTCACCGTTCACGGAAATGGCCTAACAAATATTCTTCCTAAAAATGTCTGAGTATTTTCGGTTCCCACAATGATTCTATTGGTTGACGCACCCATTCATGCAGAACTGAATCTCTTCCCTGCAGATAATTTTGAATAGAAATCAATTTATGGAGCCAAGGAATGTTTTGCGTGTGTCGTTGAAGTAATCGTTTATAAAGCCATTTATTGGTCGCCTCAGTTTTAGCCATTATGCTGGCATCATACATATCTCTCTGTCAGTAGTATGATTGTGGCAGCCATAGTTTGAGGGAAACACCCTTAAATGAGTGTTCCCTGCCAATAAGTATTGCCCCAAATCACAGCAACGGGCTGCCTAAGCGGCAGCTAATTTAACTGTCAAAATTCGGAAGGCCTTATGGAAAAACTTCTGTGTGGTTGTGCCTGAAGTGTCAGATATTAAGTTTAAAAAATAAAAAAAATATTTGTTTAGTTGTAACCAGTTTCCACTTTCCTATAAATAAAAACGAAGACCTTGCCTGGGTCAGAATACTGTTGCCGTGAAACTTTTTTAATATTATCTTTTGAAACTAGATTCGTGTCCATTCCATGATACTCTTCTTTGCAATTTAAATACTTATCATGCCTATACTCTTTCCATTTTCTTCTTCTAGTTAGAATTTTTTGGACATTTGAACGCGGACACACATCCTAATCTGGAAAGGGACAATTGAATTGCCAAATTATGTATCCATTTACGTACATACATATGTATGTATATGCCATTCAGCGAATCACTTCAATCCCTGTCTAAAATAGTTGCTTCTCTATCCCAAGATGCTCTCGAGAGGCAAACGTAACAATTACACGGATTAGTAAACATGTATGTGCATGCATTAACATGTTTTTAGACGATTCTACACGGGAACATGTGTTTTCACATATTAAATTTATATCATTCTGAATTGTGGCTGAATATTTGCTGTTGTTTGTTATTTGAACATCTTGTTTTTAAAAGGATGCTTTTAAATAATTAAATTCGTAAGCCGACACTTGCAGTTTCCTATTCAAATGTCATTGGGGTGGCTGAAGAAATAATGGTTTTTCGGTTGCCATCAATAACTTAGGAAAATGTCCTTTCTAGTTTTAAGTCTCCAAATAAATAGTGGTTTGGAAGCGTTTGATAACTAATTATTGCACATAATATTGTTTAACTTTAACTTTTCTTTAACACACCCACACACACACACACACACACAGACACATGTGTGTATGTGTGTGCTATAGGTTATGATGTTCATATTCATTGCATTTCTCTATCCTTTCGATTACGCCATAAATACACCTGTGTATGTGTTCAATAATAGATTAGTCCCAGTGGTGGCTGCTAAAGCTGTGCGGTTAAACACACACACACACACACACACACACACACAAACCACAATTCATAATATACGAGTACGTTTGAACAGGCTGATAATTAAAGAGAACTTGAAACCAATCCAATTTCCTCATTAAGGGCTTAATGAATTTTTATAAAATAATAAATGCAAATTTGTCAACAATTAAGTTATTGAGTTAAAAAGATAAATAAATTTTGTAAATTTTAATTAAGTAACGAATTTTTAAATAAATGAATTATGGCCTCATGAACAATGTGAAGCGCCAAAGATATCGTAACGTAATAAAAGCTTTGCTGTGCTGTGCTTGAAGTACTGTGAGCAGTTAACGAAAATCCTGTTGACCATCAAAGGGAATAAATTGTGTTGTTTGAACGCCAAGCAAACAAACTCTTTGCCGCATAGCCCAATAATTTTTTTTTTTTTTTTGGCATTTCTTAAATAAACAAAGAAATTTACATCCTAGGGGAACAATAAAAATAATTGAGGCATGTTTTGTTTTGCCGCATAGCAAATTATTTGCCGCATGGCTAAGGAAAATTTACTTTGTATCGTTATTTCTGCTGCCGTTGTAGCTCTTAAATAAATAACATTACGTTCTGATTCTAAGTGGGAGAAAATAATATAAGAAATTAAAATATGTTCTGTTTTGCCGCATAGCAAAAATTTATTTTGTATCGTTATTTCTGCTGCCGTTGTAGTTCTTAAATAAATAACATTTCGTTCTGATTCTAAGTGGGAGAAAATAATATAAGAAATTAAAATATGTTTTGTTTTGCCGCATAGCAAATTATTTGCCGCATGGCTAAGGAAAATTTACTTTGTATCGTTATTTCTGCTGCCGTTGTAGCTCTTAAATAAATAACATTTCGTTCTGATTCTAAGTGGGAGAAAATAATATAAGAAATTAAAATATGTTTTGTTTTGCCGCATAGCACAGTATTATTTTTTTTTGTACTGGTTTTATTTTATTTTATTTTTCTTTTCTTTACTAAATAATGAAGTCTCAGCATTTTGTCTAAGTTCTGGTTAAGAATAACATTAGATGGCCCGTAAGTCCGCTAATATGTATCTCGTGAGCTCTTTCCTTCTCTTTCTACCCCTTAACAATTTTTATTACTCTATATTTCGTTTGGTGTTCAGTTCTGCAAAAAGCAACACACAAAAACGTCGCAGTCAACCGTGAGCCATGAGCCATGAGATAAAAACTGCTTCAGTTTTTCAATTTCGAAAACGAATTTAAAGAATAGCAATTTTAACAAATTACTTCAATTTATTTTCAGTTTTAAGTTTTGCCCGGTGTTTTTGTGCAATAAAGTGTACGAAAAATGATTTTCTTGCTCCTCCATTTACGGGCGGTGGGGACATTAATTTATTGCCGCATATACACATGCAGGCGGTGGGTAAGGAAAAGACATGCACTGACATGATTCAGTTTTCTTGATTCAAACTTACTTGTGTTTTTCTTATTTGGCTTAATTTATTTTGAACACTTAGAACAGAAACAGTTTGAACTTCCAGCAAATTTAGAACAATTTCCTGCGCCAACGGCACAAAACAACTGAACAGACTGTCCTTTTTAAGTGCAAAATTTCAATTTGGCATCCTGTCATAAAATGGTAATTTTTTTCCTTTATACCTTTATTGCCTTTTTCCATATTTTTGGCACTGAATGAAAATTTTAATTGAATTTTTATTACAATTTTTTGTTTGGTTTTGTTTTCTTTTGCTCCAAAATCAAAGTAAAAAAAACTCCAGCCGCAATTGACACGGCATTTCAATGTTCGAATGTCATGGTAATTTTTACACAAAAAAATAAAACTAAATTAATTTTGCATAGACGAATTTTCGCTGTTTTATTTTTTGTTATTGAAACAGGATACAGACGTTAGCGAATAAAATAAAAGGAAACTCAAAAGACGCACTAACGGACATTTGGCTTAAATTTCGAAATGAATAACATTTCGTAATTTGAAACAATTACAGGTACATATTGTATATTTTATTTAGAAAATGGTACAGAACGATGAACCAAGTTTTGTGCCATAAACAAAACTATTAAAACTTAACAAATATTTTGATTAATAATAATTCACAATAAATTTGTTTGTATCAATAAGAGAGATTTTTGCAGCGATTTCCCTTCAACCATGAAAAGCCATAAACTCGAACTTTTTGATTTTATATAAACCACAAACGATTTTACTATGATATATAATTATTTACTTGATTATATTTCAATATTTGGTTTTTTTTTTTGAAAAGTGAAAAGAAACACTTGTGACAATTTTGCTTAAGATTAAAGAGATAGTGTAATATTATTATTCGTTAATCCATTACAAACGCTTCTCATTAGTGGACACAAACACCTGCTTCCCAAAAAAAAAATTCTCTTGGGCAGACTTATAATTTTCGATTATTTTTAAAAATTTTTCCAAATCCTAATTTGCGAACATGTTTTCCAAGGCTCTTAATTTGTTCGTTATAACAATAGGGCCCAGTTTATCATATTTATTATCTCACAAAACATAAGCGGTTCACACTCTTTGTTTTACATATATTTAAACTACTTTTAAATATAATAATATTTTAAACTTTTAAAAATTAGCGACTTTTTCTTTGGTATTGTAAACAAACCGCAACAGCTGACCTTTTCAGTGGGTGTTTCGTGAAAAAAAATTAAATCTTAAAAAACTGTCTGAAGAACCGGCAAAAGAAAAACATTATTAACAATTTTTTCACATTTTCTTTTAATTACTTGTTTGGTACTTTGTATTTTTTTAAGTTTGCCATTTTATGTACATTTACTTTATTAACCTCAAAAAAAAAATATGGCATCAAATCAGCCAGCTGTTTCATACTTGTAAATATATCAAATTACTACGTTTACTAAATCTACTACTGTTTTTGGTGTTGTAGAGGTTGTTAATTTAAAACTTTTGTTGTTGTCAAGTTTTAAATTTATCAAGATTTACTAAATCTATAATATGTACAAGCCCTACAATAATAGTTTAATACGAAGCGTGTGAACGGCTATAGTTAAATGTGGGTATGATAAATATTTTTTATAAATTATATTTATTATTATTTGCTCTCGCCCATAAGGTTTTCAGTCTAATGTTTTTTCTAAATTTTGTGATTTTGCTTCAGACAGATATTTTTTGAAAAAAAAAGCTTTTTAAATAAAAACTCACAGTATAGACCAAATTTTTTTTTTATATAAATTTGTTTCTCTTGGCGGGACAGGCACCTTTCAGTGTCCAGACTCCACTGTACTTGCTAATGTAATTTGTATTTGTATTTTATCCATCCAAATTACATACAACATTTTACTGAATGAATCATTTATTCTATTCTACCCCCCCCCCCCCCCCCCCCTGAAACTCCTATAATAATATCTCAATGAATATCGTGCCAGTTCATGTGCCGGTTTGTTTGCAATTATTTCAAGTCATGCATTATTTAAACTACGACATTTAATTAAAGTCCTATTCAAGTTTTTCCATTTTATTATTATTTTTCTCTCCTTGTTTTTTTCCTTCTTTGTTTTCAAAACCATTTATTATAAAATGCTTAATTGCATTACTTTCGCTTGAATTTGTTGTAACACAGCCGCACTGAGAAAAAAGATGTGAAAAAAAAATGTCTTTTATTGCTGTAAATTGCACTCGAACCAACCGAAATGTATACGAAAGCTGAAGTGCATGTAAATCTGTAGAACGACTGGTGAGTTAATGCATTTTACAAACACAAAATACTCCACTCTGCAGTGATTGCAGCGAGTACAAACATATTTTAATTTTATTGAAAGCAGCAAATTGTATTAAAAGGAGGCAAATAACAAATTGAAAGAGAAAACAAACTTACCGAATAAAAGATGCCAACACAGTGAAGTGTAGTCGCCTTTGCTTTTGCAATAAGCCGGGCACAGTTGACCATTTTAAATGCATTTGCCAATTGCATGCCAGGGCTGATAAATAGCAGGTACTCAGCCGCACTGAAATCCATAACAAGTTGTAACGAAAATTTTTTAGGCTTTAAGGCACTGCAATTACAATTAAGATTATACTTATATATATCGTTTGGGGTACTGAGAATTCTGGCAGCGAATAATTTTTCAGCATGTTTGGATGGGTGACAATTGCAAGCCACTTAAGGCTACAGCAAATTCATTGAATTATAAATATGTAATTATATATTTCGTTTTAATGCGCAACTTGTTTCAGCAATTCGGCCGAAGAGCTGCTGGCTTGTAAAATTAATAATAACTTGTATTTCATATGGGATACCTGATTTTCCTGATAAATGGTTGAAGGGTCTTGCAAAAACTAAAAAAACAAAATAAAATTATGATCTTCTTATGATCGGCTCTAGACTATATGCACATACGAACTGTTGTCGTCATTGAGGTCTCTTTGGAACTGAAAACCACTGGACATGTAATTGCAATCTTTACATTTTCGCAAACACACGCAAAACATTTCGCCCCCTTAAATATTGTTCTACCCACCCAAATTGTACAAATCAACAAACCTGTCAATTGCTTAAAAACAATTTATTTTTATTCAAATGAACAATATAAACATTAAGTTGAAATGACAACTACAAGAACATATTTTTTTTCACATCTGCGCAAATAAATAATTAATGCTGGCTTCATCAGCCATTAACTGCCTTTGAGTTCTAACCTCATTTATAAACACTTCATCAATTGCCAGCTCTTAAGGTAAGAAAACACACTAACAACAACATGTGATGTAGCTCCCCTTTTGCCAAGTCAGTGTATTAAATATAATTCGCCCACCATAAGCCAACGCAACTTCAAGACATTTGAAACACACTTGTGCGCACCATTATCAGCCAACAACAACAGAAACATATTGTTTTTAATTTGTTGTTGGTGCTTTTTGTTTTTGCCAGAGCCGACAGTAACAACAATAAGGACAGTTTTTCTTTCTTTTCTCTTGCTGGTAGACATGCCCAGTAAAAAAGAAATCAGAATTTAAAACCAGAAGTAAGAAAAATATTTGTATTTGTGGGACTTTCCACAGAATACAGATCGCCCATTTGTGTGCTGCTTGTAACGGGAAAACACGAGTAGTGTTCGTGGATTACTTTTCAAACTGGAACTACTTTTCAAAAGCGAATTCATGTCTATAAGATGAAACTCCCATTTCTTATATTAATTTTGTGTTTCATACCAAGTTTTACTATGAAATTTTTCCAACTTTATTATAACAACTTCGTTTCTTATGGATGTATATGAAAGTGTGTTTCATGCCATTCGTTCCTATAAACATTTTCCAACTTTATTATGACAATTCGGACTTTTAACCATTAAACAAAAATTATATGTCTCAGTTTTTGCTGGGTAGCCTGTACTTGAGGCTCCAGTTCAGCCTGTGTGTGGATGTATTTTCTGTCAAAGCCAAAACAAATGCAGAAAGTTGGCAACAGATTTCCTTCTGCTTTTGCTGTAGCTTTCTAATAGCATTTGCTTGTCTGAAGGTCCTGGGGGTAATTTGGTTTGAAAAATAAAGGAGTAGTAACCAAATTAGTATAAAGCGATATATCTAATGAAAATGAATTATATTAAAAAGAATTTTTTTTGCGCATTGTGTATAAATTTTAAAGAATTCAATTAACACTGTTCAGCTTAACAAAGTTTCCTTTTTTTTGTATTCAATACGAGCGGGCCTATGAAAAAATATAAATAAATGCTCAACACAAAATGTTTGCTAAAACAACGAAATATATATTATTAGAACAACAAAAATGTTTAAGAAAATCTTAATGAAAAGTTTTTTGTTTGGCCAAAACTCATTTCAAATGCTTTTAGACAAATTAGCAGCCTACTTTAGTAAAAGGTTTATCCAACTGCCCGAGTTTCATTGATTTTTATTGGAAACATTTTTCGTATTTTACATCTTCACTGGATCAGGAAATAATTTTACACAAAATTGTTCAAAATTCTGCAACAAGTCCTTGTCCAGATTAAAAACAAAATGTTTGGCTTGACGCTTTTTCTATAACTCGTTTCCTTGAGTCCTGTGAGTTCGTAATGAAACTCTTGCGTTACAATTTAAATATTGGGAGGTTCACAACTTTGGGGTGGCAACACCGTTTTATTTGACAGCCCATTTACCAGCTGATAGTTGTGGATAAACTTCTCCAAATTGTCGCAATTTAAAATTGATATTGAATTTCCATGCAAAATTTTGTTCTCCGCTGAGGCCTATTGTTGTTCGACAGCGTAAGTGAATAAGTAGAATTGTCGGATTTGGTGTGAAGCTAACGCACATATTGATGTTTGCTGCGCTTTATAGGCTATATATTTCTTATAAAAAATATATTATATATGAACTTTATTTAGGCAACAATTCATTCCGATATTTGAAGATTAGACAAAATAGTTTGTTTTCAATCATTTTTCTATTGTGCGAAATTGTGGGAACAGTGCAGTGTTCGATATGCGGGGAATATGGCCTTTAGGTCCTATTAAAAATGTGTTCATATATAGATATGGTCACATGTATGTGTTTATTTTCCTCTGATGTTCTATTTTAAGGGAGGCTCGCTTAAAACGTGTCCAGTTGGCAACCAAGAAGGGCCACTGTGATGCCCTGAGGAAAAATTTGGACCAACCAAATTTGGAAAGTGTTTCGCCGAACGGATCTGCGTTGCTCTCAAATAGTAACCGAAACAAACCCAACACTTCGTTGTAGACCTCGTTGGCAGCCGTTCTCAAACCCACATAAGTGGAGAGCCTTTAGATGCTCAAGAAAGCCCTTTTCCTGAGCATTTACTTAAATGGCATTCAGGCCCCGTTCATCTTAAAGTTCGAAATAATCATCAGGTGATGGTTGTGGGCCACTTATTTGTCTCTGTGTCCACTAGCTGTTCCTCGTTCATTAATGTACTGCCTCTAAGGCCATTTAACGCATCAGTTAATTGAACTAGAGCATCCCCATTTCGTCGCTTCATATGCGATATATGTACTTATAATGGGTGTTTTTTATTGAGGTATAGAACTTTAAGTTGGCATCACTTTTTTAACTGGCGGCCATTTTGTCAGCTGTCAAGTGATTAATATTTAGTTTGATTTGCCATTTCATCATGAACAGGTTGACAAAAGAACAACGCTTGCAAATCGTGCAAATTTATTTCGAAAATAATGGTTCAGTTCGCGAAGTTTACCGCAAGCTCCGTCCATTTTATGGTCATCAGAGCAATTAATTCGGTTAACCATGGATCGTTTTCGCACTACGTTTACTCTATGTGATAATACGCATCCGCAGAGACGTCGAACAGTGCGCACCGAAGAAACAATTGCCGCTGTAGAGCAAAGTGTTGAAGAGGACCCGAATGAATCGATTCGCCACCGTGCACAGCAATTGGAGCTTTGTCCATCAACTTTTGTCCATCAAAAATTGGACCTGTAGAATTGGCTTTATTCGAGCCAGCCGCGGCGGCCACATGCCCGAAATCATATTTAAACATTAATGGCATAAAATTATCCTTCCAATAAAGCCAAATTGATGGACATTAAAACGATTTTCTTGTGTTTTATTTCAATTCGAACTTCTATACCTCTAAAAAAACACCCTGTATGTATATGGGTTAAAGTGTTAGACACCGGCTTAACTAACTCGAAAAAAAAGAAATCTCCTAATAAACCCTCAAATTAGAGGCAACCACATTTTATGTAGAAATTTTTGAGCAGAGCACTTTGGGCCAAACATTTTTTCTGCATCCTTTCGCTTCGATATTCTGCTGCCAAAGTTTGGCAATTAATTACGGTGGTAAAACTGCGTCTGTAATTGCCAAATTTCAGACCATTGTGTAATAGCCGTTGGCTTTTGGGAACAAAAAAAAACAGGCAAAAAAAAAACGCTGCATTCCAACTTAATGCAAATGCCGAAACACTCAAATGGCTTCACGCGTAAGTGTGTGTGTGTGTGTGTATGTGTGTAAGTGCCTACACTCTGATAACACTTTTGTGTACCGTGTGTATTACCTCCCCCCCCCCTCAACACTTTAACTTTTCATTAACTTCATTTTCATTATGTTGTTTAAAAATGTCGTTTCATTCTTTCTACTGCAAGAGAATTTATTTTTTTCTAACTTTTATTTTTTTGTCATTTTATGCAGGTGCCAGAACGAGTGCGGGCCATGAATGCCAGTATTAAATTGTTGTTGATAGTCAGAGAGCCGGTGACAAGAGCCATTTCTGATTATACTCAATTACGAAGTCATGCAGCCACCGCTACACTACCTTTGGCCAACGAACAACAGCAACAACAACAGCCAGCAACTTCATCATCCTCGCTGGTGGCAGCAAATGCTGGGAAATTGTCCTCACATTCAATGTTGTACAACAAATTAAGCGCCGGCTACTCCTCAGGACAGGTTTATGACAATTCATTAGGCGGCGGCGGCGGTGGAGGAGGAGGAGGGGGCGGAAGTGGTCGTGGAAGTGGTTATGGCAATGCCAATGTTAATGTTTATGGCTCCGGTGCAGGTGGCATAAAAACCAATTTTAAAAATTCCTACAGCAGCCAGCGTCAATACGAATCAACAACAGCCAGTCCACAAACAAATATCGCCAGCGCCACAGCACAAATTTTGTCCAAGTAAGTTTTTCTTTAAAGTTGTCGAAAACTCTAGTTTTTACTGTTCCCTCCCTTCTGTGAGCATTTCGGGGCAAGTCAGTGTGTGCGACTTGTGCCGCATTCGCATTTAGTGGGGCATTCCATCACAACATCGATACAAATAATTAAGGAATCCACTTATAAAATGTCTATTAAAAAATCAATATACCAGCACAGGATCTTGCAATAGGGACTTTCGAATTTTTAATTAAAATAGGCGTTTTCTTTAGGTAACGTTACCTGTGTCATAGGCAAAGTCAGTGACGCCATAGTCGTTACACCGCCAGGACTAGAGAAATGTTCACAGTTGGGTGGACAAATTTTAATCTACTGCTTCAGTAAACAATTATCCAATATCCGTAAGAAGTGCAGGATTTGTCGAAAATATCATATAAAACGGGTCCAGTTTTGTGCGATCCTAGCCTGGGGAATTTGATGTTGTGACTTGGCCCTGACTGCACTTGAACAAATTCCGTGCGTGATCCGTGCGCTCTATACGAACATTCATAGACAACGACTTGTTCATGCTGACTGGATCCTGCACCAGTTGGAAACTAATCGTTACTTTCAAAAATAAAAGTCATCTTCACAGTTAAGGTCGATTTTACGATGAATTGGGACAATATCAATCCAGGTAAAATCCGAAAGCGTTGAATGTTTCTCGAAAGAGTCCCTGCTGGGTGGGAACGGTCATCACCGTGAACGCCCAGCGTTCTGATTATCAACCTCTTGTAGCCTGAATTGCAAGATTTGGACACTGAAAAAAGTGTGGTTTGGGCAGGACATCCATTACAGCCATATATTAGATATCCTGCATGAGTGATTTGAGGGTATTAGATGATACCATGTTCAAGTGAAGGGAACTTGACACCCAGCACTGATGCCTGAGATCGGCGAAGTCAGCATAACCCACAGCCAGCGGAAACGTTCAGCTGGACTTAAGTGTCAGAAACGTGCACTCATATCAGGCTGGACATTTTGAATACGAGTCGTCTAACGAATCACATTTCATGTTATTGATAAATCTTGCCACACACGTTGCTGGCCTTAAACGCGACTCTTTGTCACATACACGACAAACGTGAACATTAATGAGAATTTAAATTTAAATAATTTAGTTTTTCAATTTACTTGTATTCAGTGACAGAGAATTTTATTTACATTGTTTTAAACCCAATAGATGTAAAACAGTGTTGCCAGTCTTTAATTAAAAGAAAAAGTTATTTTATATATTTTTATAAGAATGTTTGTGTTAAGAACGAAATAAAGAATATTTTAAGATTTCTTTGGAAATCACCATCTTCTTCCTTAACATCCTGGAATGCTGTCAGTGTGAAATTGTTGTTTATTATCATTAACTGTTCCCATATATTGTATATTTTTCTCTTTCTTCCGCCCCAGGTCCTTTGAAGAATTGGCCATATTTCCAAATGGCACTATCAACGAGTCCTACCGCCCCTTAAGCATATCAATGTACCATTTACACCTGCATCGCTGGCTGGAAGTCTTCCCGCGCGAACAGATCTTAATTGTTAACGGTGATCGTCTAATAGACGATCCCGTTTCGCAGCTAAAGAAAATTGAGAGTTTTCTGGGTAAGTTTTGAAAGCAAATTTAAAACAAAAACAACATATTGTACAATACATTTAACGTCAATAGGTCACAGCCGTAATGAAAGAAATAAGAAAAAAAATGTTGCCAGACAACAAACGCAACAATTTTGAAGTGCAATGTTGCCATCACACGAATCTTTAGTTATTAAAGGACCTTCTTTAAGCAAATAATAATCGTAAAAAGTTGTGTTTTGTTCTTTAACTGCTTCAATAATTTTCAAAAAAATGTGTCCCGTTCGTTTTGTCTTAAATTTGCTGCGCAAGATTGTGAAGTTCATGTAAGTCATACGTTGAAGCAACTCCAATATGGAAATTTCTACAACAGCTTCCCTTAACCTCTAAGCGGGTTACCAGTTGCACACAGGCGGCAACTTCCTGTGCTGTGTGGAACCGTTCAACAACTCAGGCTATCTACTCCCTTCTGCCAGTAATTGCTCAGATATTAAAACGAAGACGAGGGGCTCCTGAGTTGGTAGGCCTTAACCAGGCTCCCCCTTTCCATTACTCACCATCTTGTGCCTTACGAAGAACAGAAACTTTTTGTCAGATAACATTAACCCGAGGTTCAGCGAGGTTCAGCGTGCGTACATTTTTAGGCTGCTACTTACCACAGCATCTGACTGCGTTTTTAGGCTTAAACCACAGCCAGGATAAACTCCTCAATCTAAGACCAACACCAGGTGGAGGTTCTAAGGTTATCCAGGAGCACGTTGGTCCGCATTCTGCCGACTGTTTGTGTGTGGTGTTTTCCCATTACACTATATTTGCACAAATATATATATTCGCCAAAAATTGAACAATGAACAAACCTGTAGTGTTATAAGGGCTTAACTGAGGGGCGCCTTCCCCCTCCCTGCCCCGGAATGCAAAGTAACCTAGCTGGCTCCTCAGAGGTTTTACCAGACGGCAAACGGCAAATGGTGGAACCTCTTTCCCCCTTCTCTTAATGTTTTGGTACCACTTACCATTAAAAGTTGCTAGAAGCAAATTTGCATTAAACATAAACGGCCAGCGCTTGTTTTTTTGTTTGATATTTATTTTTAACTCTTTACCAAAAATAATTGTTTTTTGAAAAGCAGTTGAGTCCGCTTTTAAAATGTTGCCCTGAGCCGCCACATTAATTCAAATTAATTTTTTCACTAGTTGTCGCGCTCGAGCAGGCCGCTGTGCAAACGGCACATTAACAACAATGTACAGCAGCAACAACAACAACAACAAGTTGTTATTTATTGTATTTTATTGGGCGTTATAAATTGCTTTAATTTGTCCACCATATTGCAGGTATCGAACATCGCATTACCAGCAATCATTTTTATTTCAACGAAACGAAAGGCTTCTACTGTTTGCGTTACGACAGCGGTGACCGCTGTTTGCGCGAAACAAAAGGACGCAAACACCCCCACGTTGATCCGCTGGTCATCTCCAAATTGCGTAAATTCTTCGCCGAGCACAACCAGCGTTTCTACGAATTGGTGGGCGAGGATTTGGGCTGGCCAGAGGAGTAGTAGAGCAGAAGCCGAACGGCACGCCAAACGGGCCCGCGTGCATGAGTGTATAAAGTATGTATAAATAACAACAACAACAAGACTAAGGTGTTAGCAATTGGCATCTGCAAACAGATGATAATGAAAGCATAAATTGTAAACACGAAGTGAAATTTAATCCATTTAGACGATTCCGTTTTCATGCAGCAGTTTTTAATTTTTAAACCGAAAACGACAGCAACCAAAAAAAAACCCACAACCTTAAAAATAATGGAAATCTCTACGAAACCATATAGAACAAGTAAATACATACACACACACACTTACATACATACATATGAAATTAAAACCAAAGAAAGAAAAAAAAAATAAGCGCAGCAATTAGGAAAACATGGACTGAAATGCAAATATTGTTTTTATTTTCCTTTTTTTTTTTCATTTTTTTTTCAGTTTTCTTTTTGTACCACTTTTTTCGGGTTAAAAGAGAAGTTAATTAAATTGGATTTTTACAAATATTTTACTTAAAAAGTTATTTGTCAGGAGTTTGTGCTTTTTTTCATAGAATTATACGCACATTAACTACACCCTACACTGTGCAAAATTGCCCGGCATTATATACATGTATGATGAAGCATTAAGCCAAAGTTGGGCTTAAAGGACTGAGGAAGGAGAACAGTGCGGCACAACAAGAGTGTGTTGGAGTCATTTCGTCGGGTATTGTGGCATGTGCGTCGAATAGGCTGTTTACACCGACCAAAATTTTCGTGAAACGCGTGGAAGATGCTGAAAGTGTAAGACAACAGTTTACATTGTCAGTGATGATTGAAATTGCTGTCAAGTGATCAAACTTGAACGTGTAGACAGAGATCACGCATCCATATTTTTCATTTATTTTGAACTTTGCCGAGCGCAGCATATTTGAAAGCGGCAAATGTTAAAAGAAATCAATTTAAGTGGTTTTCCACGGCAAGGAAAAATGTGGCTGCATGATCTCTGTCTGTGTGTTCAATTTTGATCACTTGGCAGCCATTTCCATTTGTGATTAGAATGTTGGCGGACGTTTTTTAAGCTCTGCCTCAAACAAGACCCTACACTCTAGACATAAAATTGTTTGTTTTTTTATTTAATACTCCAAAATAAATTTTTCTTCGTTGATTTTTTTTTCACTGTATTCTTAAGGAATTTAATTTTTTTTCTAAAAGAAATAATTATATGTTCGTGGCAACATCTTTTAGGGAGGCAAAGAAAAATGTTGAACAAAATTTAATTTTGCCGTGTAAACTCTACTGACAGCGTTGCCACTTTCATGAATTTTGCTTTCATTAAAATATGACAAAACGATTTAATTTTTCTTTTATTGGGAACCGTGCAAGCAAAATAAGCAGATAAATCGAACTGAAATTGTAGCTTTTTCTCTTTCTTTCTTACAGAAAAACAAAAAGTTGATGTGTGTGAACCAGCACTTTCTCTCTTAAAGAAAAAATTGTCAAGAAAACAATTTTGCTTGCATTTTTTTTTTTTTTTTTTGGAAACATAAAATTATGCAAAATTTTCATTCTTACCGGACAGCCCAGCAAGAATGTCACAAACTTGAGGGACCCAAAAGTGTGCGCTCCCCTTACCCAAGTATTACCATATCAGCGGAATAAGTTTTTAAAGTATTATGTATTTTCCCAATGAAAAATAAGTATTTTATTTTATTTTCTTGGCAGAAAATACGTCCGCATTATTGAGTTTTTGAAACAAAAAAATTTTAGAAACCCGAACTGCCGGTGAGAGCCCTCCCCCTCCTCAAGAATGTCGCATAAATTAGAGTTCATGCAGAAGGATTTCGCGTTCTACTCCACTATTAGCATTTCAGTGTAATAAATTTTTAAAATACTTTCCCATCAAAGAAAAATATATTATTTTCTATGATATTCGGTGAACAAATGCGTTCGCATCGCTCGACTTGCCCATGAAATTGAAGTACCTCTTTTTATGAGTCGCTCCGACTCACATTCATAAAAATGCCATAATTTGTTTTTAAGCTTTATCGTCTTACGTGCAAAAAATGGTTTTATAGGTTTTTTGTGCTGTTTGTCTTGGACACACACACACACACACATGCTTATAATTGAACTGATACATTAAAAAATATAATCAAGTTTAATATCAGTTTGAACAGGGCGATAGTATTTGTGTTGTGTGTGTGTGTGTGTGTGTGTGTGTGTGGGCGCGTACGCAGTGCTTAATAAAAGTGTGCACATAAAAGAGCAAAATGTGTGCAAATAAAAAACCAAAGCATATATTTGCCAGTGTTGTTGTTGTTTTTGTGCTAACAATATTCTTAATAAACTTATGGAAAAAAGTGGTTTTGAAAATTCTACAGAAATATATTTATTTCTTTTTTATTAAATCATTTTATTGAGGATTTAAATTGATCAAAGAAATCGATTGCCAATCAAATTGATTTAAGTTTTATTATAGACACATGTCGGGAGTAGCACTAGTTCAGACATGCACCATATTTGCACTATGAAGACACTATTATAAGTCCTGATGCTAAATTTTGAAAATTTTATCTTAAAAATATACAATCTTTTGGGCGATTTCTTTGGGCATTTTCCATAATACAATACGCTTAATGGTCTTATGGAATCTCAGTTGCATTTATCAGCCTACTTTTCATTAAAGAGCACCTTCTTGCCCCCTCTAGCAACATTTTCGTTATGGGCCTGCCGAATAACATTAAAAACAGCCTGCACGTTTCATTTAAATTATTTCCCAAAAACAATTGTCTTTTCTCGTTGTCTTAATGCCAGGTACACACTTAGCAACATGTTGACGCAACATGTTTAATATTTATGTTGCACTAAAACAATAAATAACGATACACACTGTGCCATCAACATCCATCAATGCCAGCTGAAAATATTAACATGTTTTGATCTTTTTGAAGTGCGATTGCAAAAATTACTACACACTTTGCAACCAACAAGGAAACATGCCTGGTTGCATAAACATGTTGCAAGGTATGTATGTATCTACCATAAGGCTTAACACATCAGCATTACTTTCTTTTTAAGGCTACAAATCATATTTCTTTCTTGTCTTTAATAAAACTAATCATTTGAATTGGCGGTATTCCAACCTCGTTGTACAGTCTGGGGTTATACGTTACGAAAATATCACTGGGGCAACAGCTTAATCTTTCAGTGGCCCGAAAATGTTCTATTTTATGCTTAAGTTTTGAAGCTGAACCGAAAATATTTTAGGACAATTTAAAACGTTTGAATGAAAGAAACGTTTGAATGAATGAAAATGAAAAGTTTAAATGAAAGATATTTACAAAAAAAAAACCCACTGAAACTTAAAGATGTACCTTTTTCTTTCAACAGCAGTTGTACGAAGATTGTGCAATCAATTCGGCGCAACTTTCGCTGCCAACGTGTCATTCGGCTTAACGAACTGATTCTAAAACCAACGAGGGCACGTGACGTAACGTGCCGATAACACTTTCCTGGAAATATACCAAAAAATCAAGAATTTTCCAAAAGCTTAAAACGAAGCAAAATTTATATATGACATTTAAATAAGAAAATTTTTCCATAAAACATTTTTGTATAAGAAATTTCTACACGCCCCTCACGAAATATATAAATTTTCTTCTTTTAAAATCCTTCAATGGCAGCAATTTGGTACGCGCAACTTTTATATAAGAAATTTTTATATACGACATTTTTATATAAGAAATTTCCCCAAGTGAAATATCTAACATTTTTTTAGTACGCATTCTATTTAGTTGGCGATTTGTTGAAATGAAATCAACTAGTATTTACACGGCAAATATATTTTCCGACACTCGCAAATGCGTATTCGGTACTCCCAGTCAAATTTATGTTGTCCTTGTGACCGATTTAAAAACACACGTGGCACAGCAGAGTGATCTAAGATGCAATTTAATCTCAGCATTTTAAATGCCAACTGAAATATTCTTCTAAACTGTTTTGCACAGTGTAGGGTATTTTTAATAAAAGAAATTATTTATTTTTTTGTTATTGTTATAATTTTATTACCTGCCTTGTGTCATAATTTCTTTTACACCCAGAAAAATCGAAACGAAAAATTGAAAGCAATATTTTTTCTTAATTTCTTTTTTATATATTTAAGTAAAAAAAAAACCCAAAAAAAAAACAAAACAAACAAAACAACAACTAACCGATAAATTTAGAAAACCAAAACATATCAGTTGAAGACACAAATTATTATATATAAAGACATATATATATAAATATATATATATTGAAAACTTAACTATAAAGTTAAATATGAAAAAAATAGTTTAATACAAGAAAAAAACCGAATCCTTTAATTTTAAATAATTTAAGCTAAAAATGTTTATATCAACCGATACATATCAAGAAAGAGATAAAATTTTAAGAAATTAAGCAACTCAATGTGATTTATTTAATAATTAAATTTTTATTAATTAAGAAATTATCATAATAAAAACCAAAATACCGAAATACCAAAAAAAAAAAATAAAACCAAAGAAATAACCAAAAGTCTATAAAAAATAAGAAATTATTAGCATTTCGTTTTAAATTTTCAAAGTTTCTGTTTTGTTTGTTCATAAATGGCTGAATAAATGAGTGCAGAAATTTACATAAATAAATTAGAAAACAATTTAACCGAAAAAAAACAACTTTGTTGAAGGTATCAATTTAAAAAAAAAAACAAGCTTTACAATTATTCAAATGAGAACAGGAACACAGACACAACTGCAGGCGGCCGACGGCAATCAGCCGCAAACATATAACAGTAATTAAAGCGAGTGAGTGCCGGTCTACACAATGACTTTTAGAATAGAGGCTTTAGTTTAGCACAGCAAATGGAAAGGATTAATTGACTGGTGCTGGGCTTAACTTCAAGACACGGGGGGCTATTGCGGGACTATTACCTTTGCACTAGTCTCGGTTATTGTTCTAAAGAGTGACAGACTGACAGAGTGTTATGCCTAACAGACGCTTGTTGTAGTGCTTTCTGATTAGCTGGCTGGTTTTTGTTGTGAGGGTTTTTCAGCTTCAATTTCGGCTGGTTTTAAGTACAGCTGGCCTTCACTTTTGAACAGGCTTCAACTTCGGCTGCAGATAAATTCCGGCCATATGTTTTTCTAGCTTTAAGGCTAGAATAGACTTAAGAGAGTAAATCATGCTTTGGCCTGTTTATAACAGACGAAAAGTGAGCATTTCATTTAAAGTGTCTTAATATTTTTTAGAGTATTTCTTTTTTGGGCGACTCTATTTGCGGCCCAATAATTATAACACGATAATTATTTCAAGAAATTTACATGTCAATGTCGAAATTTATCACGTTTCAAAACACGTTTGTATTAAAGTCAAAATGGCAAAAGTCTTTTGTTTTTCTTACAAAACTGACCTTAACAAAGTTGTCCAACTTTAAAACAAAATTGACCCCCCTTAATAAACGCAAAACAAAATCTATGACATAAGTAAAGGTATTCACAAAGACGCACTAAACAAGCAAAAATATGGCCAAGAAATGCAAATGAAAAGCACAAACAAATCCATTTATACTCGTACTTAAGCGTAGCAGGAATACCAGACTTTTAGTACGTGTTTGTGAATGGCCTTAATATTACAAGTAAAGTTACTACATTTCTAATTAAATTTATGAATAGCAAATACTTAAAATACAAAAGAAAACCTTAAAATGGAAACATATCAATTTTACAGTGAATACCGAAACTAAATATTGCAATTTAGAAACCAAAGAAATCAATACATATCAGCTGGTTTTAACCGGCCTCAAAGTGTTGTAGTCGTAAGATTTTTAAGCTAAACTAAACAATTTGTTGTTATTGAAATTATTCAAATTATGTAAAATAATTCAATTTTCTTTTTTAAAGTACTTTTATAAAAAAAAAAAACAAAAAGCTTTTTAATATATTGTTTTGCCTTTTCTTTGTTTTTTGCCTCAAAATAGAAAATACACAGAAACGTATATTCAAGATTCCGAGATTGTTTTTTGTTGTTGTTTCTTTTTAGTTACTAAACTGCACTGCCTTAAAAATTAGTTTTAGAAAACCACCAACAAAATTATTATTATTGCACGTTTCTAATATAATTTTTAAAGAAAAGAAAACTTACCAGACCTCCTTCGAATTGGTATTTTTGATAAATTTAGAAAATTTTTAGATCTTAATATTAGAAAAACTAGACATAAAAATTGTTACATTTGCATAAACAGAAAAAAAATATAAAATATACATAAATATATAAATCGAAAATATATCTATTTAGGCATGAAATTCATGATCAAGCTAAAACGTAAATGTTTGGCACGTGTTTCACGATCGCGAATGTTACAATTCGCACGCATTTTGAGCGGCGCTGCACTTTATACTCCAGCCCACAATAATACAGGAAAAGGTAGCAAAAAATATAAACGTAGAAACTACTTGCGTTTTATATGCTAACGAACGTTAATGTTCGAGGTCGTGGAACAGGGTATTAAATTATATCTAAATTATGTTTTTCCAGCGGCTTCAGATGTTTGCGAACGAACTCATGAAACAGACCCTTGAATTATATTGAAATTTTATTTTTGCCATAGAAAACGAACAACAGAAAGAGTTTTGCCTTTCGTTTTATTAAGGATTATGGAAATAAACTAGACTTTAAGCCGGTTGTATTTTATAAACAACAACTTTTGTCCGCAACGTTTTATGCCAACAAATTAGATTTCGGCAAATTTTATTAAAGAAAAAAGACTCTCGAATTTCTAGAAAAAATTATGCTGAATGAGCGGCGCCTACGAGCTGTGGGCGATCAATTGGCTGGCCGGCCGTCTCCACACGCCACAACAGAAATGTTGGAATATATTAAATATATATTAAAGGGAAATTGTTGGACTTTATTTCGTAAAAATATGCGCTGTGATATAGCTGAGGCGTTTGACAGTGAGTGAGTCACAGCTGCTCAACTGCAACAGCAACTGTTTTTGAGTTATAGGGCTTGATTCTCAAAGCCCCATCACTTGTTTACGACGGCGCTAGTCACATCGTTGAAAACGTGTATCGAGAAGAAAATTTGGCAGTACTGCTCACAGAGTTGTATTCTACTAATAGTCGTTTCAGTGTTAAAATCAGAAGACAACTTAGTGACAGCTATGATTTTTTGTCAGAGTTGTATTCACTATGTTTTTCTTACTGAAAGGTGGCTATCCAACAGGAAAACAAGTTCACTGGTGGTCAGCCAGCGGCCGTCTTAAGGCAACGACCAGTCATGTTTTCGTCTGTTACAAGAAAACAAATGTTTGACATTTTCTGTCTTCGAGAGTCGGACTACGATCACTTGTATATCCGATTTGGGCATAAGATTTGAACTTGTGAATATGGAATCCTGTAAGTCGTCTCAACTTCTTGCATTCGTAATCACAGCAATTAAATCAGACAGCAAAAAAATTTATTTATGACTTTTTTTATAACATTTCATTTTTGCCAACACCAGCTGGAGTTCTCCTTGCAAAATATTTCCCTATTGTGGTCTTGTCATTAGAATTTTTCGTAACCATCAGAATAATCTTAAGAATATGAGGTGACAATTGCAAAGACGATCATCAAGATGTGATGTGACTATCAGAACCTCACCCGTGATACTTTTTAATTGTACAGAAAGTGGGAGAACATGTTCTTCAGTTCATTCCTAAGTCAGAGAACTTGAATGGAGGGCACACACACGCCACAAAGTTTGTAGAAGTGACTGCCAGTTACGGAAATTGTTTCTTTTTTTCTTGCCAATCTTCTTAACTTACATCTTGCCAAAAAACATAACTTTTCTCCCTGTGTATTAGCAACGAAATGCAAAGATGAAGGCTGAAGGTACAGAATTTTTCTCTACCTTTTAATTATTCAAAATGAGAAAGAGGAATATTTCTGCCTTTCAGAGCCAAACCGGTAATGATTTTGTTGTATTCAAGAGTTCAAGTTGAATTAACATGATTTCATGTTACACGAGGATAGTTTTCTACAGAGAGAAACCTATTCTAAAATCCTTAGAGATGAAACAAAAGGCTAAACAAAGCGAAACAAGTAAATTGCAAAAACTGTTGAAACAATATTGTTCCAAGTTAAATGCATTTAATGTGTGTAGGCCAAATTAAAAATTCTTTTAAAAAGTTTGTTTTAAAATGTATTATTTTTTTTATATTTTTTTTTTGTTATAAATAGTTAAATAATTTTTTTATGTAGATTTAAAAGTTTTTGGATAATTTTCAAAACGCTTATGGTTTTTTTGGTTATTATTATTAGAAATAAAACAGCTTTATTTTTTCTATTTATGTAAATTTCATTGTCCTGCTAATTTAAATAGGAAAAAATCTATATAAAACCAACAACAAGAACAACCACAACCAAAAGTTTAAAACAATGTTAACCAACCCAACCAAAATAAAATTATTTTTAAACAACGAAAATATATTTGTTTATAATTAATTTTTTTTATATGTTTTAATTATTTTATACCAAAAGCAAATTATTTCCCCACAAAGGAGATTAAAATATAATTAAAACAAAAACATATAAATATTAAGACTTAAGACTTAAGTAAAAACAATTTTCCTTAAACTAATGCAACAAACCAAATCTAAAAAAAAAAAACTAATTAAATGTCTAACATTTTTTCCATCAAAACAAATTAATAACAAAACAAACTTTCGTTTTAAAACATCATCTTATCGACTTATCTCTAACTAAATAGAAAAAAATTCAAAAATTCAAAAATTCCAACAAAAAAAATCTTAAACATACTTGTAACTTTGATGTACCTTAAACTATCTACAATATATTTCTTCTCTCTATCAAAAATTATATGAATAGAAAAATAAAACTTTATCGAAATACATATCAACTTAAATGTAACAACAACAAAATAAAACATTTAAATTAAATAAATTATTTTTTATTGGTTTTTTCTTTTTGAAAATCTCTTCGATTAGATTTTACTTATTATTTCGGGAATTATTCCGTTTTTCTCAGTGTACTACTCCGGCAAAGAAAACAAAAAACAAAAAAACCAGAATATTGAAAATTCTCAAAAACATATTGAAAAGAAGAGAAAAAACGATTCTAAGGAAGAAAAAAAAAAACAACAAATAAAAGTTTTAAAAAAAAATTATATGGCTAAAATTTTAGTTTCATTGAAACGCATGAATTCAATAAATGTAATAAAATTAAAAAATATACAAAATAATTAAATACAAAATTAACAACAAAAACGGATTTGATTTCAATTTGAGGTGAGGGAAGTAAGTATTTGGAACGTATATTTAATTAGGCTTTAATTATGTGCACAGTTTTTACTCCAAATTGGTAGATTTTATTTTTAAAACAATATGGCAACGCAAATTTTGCGCTCAAGTTGTTTTCATACACCCATGATTCATTCAGATACCGCTCGTGACTGGCCAGTCTATTACTTACGATGGTGAACACTTGACATTTGTACGTCAATGTTGCCATATCTGTTTTTGTCTGAGTTTTGAATAAACTCTCAAGTGTCAACAAAAGGGGTGCAATTTTTGGCAACATATTTTTCGTGAATCCACTTTTGTATCATTCTTTTTCCTTTCTTTTTTTGAAAAACCCTCAACGGCCCTTAAGTTCTTTATAAAAAAGTTTCTATTTTCTAATCTGATACCAAACGGAAAATCTGCCAAAACAAGCAAAAATTATTTTATATTCCAACATCCACAAATTTGTTGCCCACATATTTTGACTTGGCCTCACACCAGCGCTTTCTTTCGCTGGTCGACTATTTTCAAAGCCAAAGCAAGACAAAAGGGCATAAATTATTCTATAACTTAAAAGTAGGCCCCCGCAGCTGCTTGTTTTCAGCTCTAAATTTGTTTCAAAATTATACAAATGAAAAACTTATTCAAAAATATAGAATTCTAAGATGAAAAGCGAATAGAAATTTTGTATTTTTACAATTGAGTTTACAGTCTGGCAACTACTTGCATACATACATGTATATCGTCGGCTGAAATGTTGCTGCTGTATTTCATAATATTTCGTTTCAGACTTTGTCTACTCTGCTGACAAAAATAGATCAAATTTTGTTGAAATAAAATGACCAAAATCAATCTCCGCATCGGTGTTTCGTTCGAAAAGGGAGTGGGGTGGGGGACAGACAGGCAGTAATTTTTTGCTAAATGCTGTTTACACGGTCAAAGCATAAGTGGCAGAAGTTGCCCAGGAAACAAATTGATTCATTAACATTTACCAGCTGTACCAAATATGTTTGTCTGATTTTCTCCCGAATGTTGGTTGGAGACTTTGCTAAAAGCTTTCTATTGCCCGAGGTTTGTGTTTCTGATATATAAACAAAATTAACTCCTGTGACAGAGTAACCTGCCCCACTTTTAACAAATTTGTTCTGCTCAAAACTTCATATAAACCGGAAAATCACTTTATTTGTAATCACGTGGTTTGTAGAAACAAATTTCATCTTCTTTCATTATTTTCCTGGCGTTAAGAACTTCAAGATGATGCCGAGCACATAATTTATAATAAGGTTTTCATCTAGTGGAAGTAATACCAATTTTGTTTTCCGAAATTATGTAATATGAAAACACATGGTTTTCAAAACCACACTGAGTTTTAAATGTTATTAAAAAACATCACAGCTGCTGTTCCAACGAAATGTTTAATGGCGTGTTATGAAGTTTTATAGACGACACCCATAAAAGTTTGAAAAGATTTTAATGAAAATTTCGTCAACAGAAATCTTACGAGTGTGAACCGCGAGACTGTTTAAATGCAATATTTTCCTTGAAACAAAACGACTACAATAATATTTTATTCAACTTTTCTTAATTCAAATTTAACATTTCCAAAAATTTTGTATTTAAAAGCCTTAAAATCTAATTAAAAATACAATATAAAATTTAAAAAATATCTATATATATATAGTACGAGCAGATCGCTCAGCGGCGATTCCTATTGCGATTCTTAGCATTGTAATAATGTTGGCTGGTGTGATGTTTGTTGTGAGAGGGATGATAGAAATTTTTCTTTGGATTTGGTATCTGACTTTCCGGCGAACTATTGGCGCCGCTTTCGTCACTAGCAGCTTCGGGGGCCGTAGAGGTTTTAGCTAAAAATAAAATCTATTAGATGTCAAAAATTGAAGGTTTAAAATTTGTTTAAAATAAATATACGTTACCTTCGCCGGCGGAGGCGTCGTCTCTGGCAACGGTAGGAGGATGAGCAGTTGTATGGAAATCTTGCAGGGAACCTGACATTATAAGGCAATTAGTAATATTTGAGCTAAAGAAATATGAGTATGGAAAAAAGTTATAGGCGCGACAAAAATTAAAAGCAAATGAAATGAAATAGCAGACATTCCAGATTTAAAATAAGAGTACTCGTATTCTGTTCAGAAAAGTTTTCCTTTTCTGAAAACATGCTGGCTTTTTAAAAGTGTTTTTGCTTAAAAACGAAAGTTCTGTTTCACAATAAGACTTGTCTTATTTGAAAAGAAAATGTTTACAAAAAGTACTTTTCCTCACAATTATATCTTTTTATAAAAAATATGTTTTAACGAAAAAATAAAATCCTTTTATAATAAAAGTACGTTTCTATGATTCTTGTTATAAAAAGTATCTTTCTATAAAACTAATCCAGAAAAAGAGTACATTTTAAAAAAGAAAAAGTACCCTTTTAGAAAATAAACGGTACTTTATTTATAAAAAAAATCTCTTATCTATAAAAAAAAGTACGTTTTTAGAAAATGAAGTACATTTTTACCAAATAAAGTATTTGTATTAGAAAATAAAGCATCTTTTAAAGGAAAAAAAAATATTGCACAAAAAGATTTTTTCATAGAAAAAAAACCTTTAAAAAATTAGTGTTTTTGTTTATTTTCATATAAAAATAATTGTTTTTCAAAAGTATCTTTTTATAAAAAACAAAGTTTTTATAAGAAAATACCTTTTTATTAAATAAACTTTATTCCAAAAAAAAATTTTTTTAAAAATATTTTTTTAAGGAAAAATTTTTTTAAGGAAAAAATATTTTTTCATATCAAATAGAAAACTTTTATAGAAAAGAATGTTTTTTATCAAATAAGAGGTACCATTTTATCAAGTAGTATCTTCTTACAAAAAAGTATCTTTTTACAAAGCAGTAAATTTTTATAAAAAAAAATATGTACCTTTTAATGGAAAACTAATTTTTTTTTTATTGTAAAAAAGTACTTATTTGCATAAGAAAACAGTTAAATAAAAAGGCCCTCTAAATAAAGGTATTTAAAAGAATAAATATTTTTATGAAAGTAAATTTTATAAGATAAGAAGCTTTTTATAAAAAAAATTTTTATAATAAGAAAAAAAACAGTATAAAAAACAACATTTTTAAATTAATAACTTTTTTTTCAAAAATGCGTTTCGTTATGATTGTATTTTTTTGCAAAGTAAAAAGTAGCCTTTTATAAAAGAGAATTTGTTTTGTAAAAAATTATGTTTTCATACAAAAATACTTAAAAAAATCAATAAAATATTTTTTAAAAGGTTTTTTCACATCAAAAATAAACTTTTTGTACAAATGTTCTCTTTTATAGAAAATAAAATTCTTTATGAAAAATAACTGTTTTTTTTTTGTTTACAAAAAAAAGGATATTTTTATAAAAGACAACCTTTTTTTATATAAAAAGTAACTTCTGTAAAAAAAAATTTGTTTACATGTACAAGAGTGAATTTTCTTGAAAAGTACCATTTTTATAAAAAAAATACCTTTTCAATTAACAACTTATTTCATTAAACTGCTTTTCAGAAGAAAAACAATTTTTTTAAAAAAATTTTGCTTTCTAATAGAAAAGTACTTTTATTATAAAAAAAAAGTACATAGTTTTTTAAAGACTTTTCTTTTCGGGAAAGTACGTTCCCATACAAGCAATTCATATACCAGAAGGGGAAGAAAGTACTTTTTTGCAAACTTGCTCTATTGCTAATCTATATGAAGGAAAGAGATGTAAATGAAACAAACACGTGGCAACATCAACTCAAGCCGTCGCAATAGACATGATGCATGATTCTATCTTAAATCTTTAAGCGAACAAACGAATAAAATGGAACAAACAGTTTCAACAAACCCATGGGACTATAGAAAATATCTTCTGTAGATGAGGCCGGTGTTAGATTAACCGAATGATTTAATCGTTCCAATTTCGGATAATGTTTGTTATGTGTGATTTCAGTTTTTATTGTTATTGTCCAATCTAATTCTATGGCTGTTTGTGTCGTTATGGTTCTATAAGATTTCTTCTCTTTTTGGAGTGGTAAAAGGTAGCGGCGACAAATTTTGAAAGTTATATGGCCATTAAAAATTTCGTAAAAGAAAAAATTTTGTAAAAAAAAAAGTACCTGTTTCGGCTGTGTTGGTCGATTGGGGTTTCTCGGTTGCTGCCGTTTCATGGCCGGCCGTTGGCTTTTGGTGATTTGCATCGGGTTGAGGAGCGATCGGAGCATTTAATGATGATTTGGCGGTATTTTTGCGTTGTGGTGGTGCTGTCAATGATAGACGAGGATAGTAGGAAAATAATGTTCAGTTAATAATAAAAAATGAGAATTTCAAGGGGTTTTTTTGTGCGAGGAACAACAAATCAAAAGTTTCATAGAAATGTAAAACTATCGCGGTTAATAGTTGTTATGGGATGGCAGCACAAAAAAGCACTTTAAAAATACTAAAAACCATTACCGACTTCAGCAGCAGCCACCGGCAGTTCTTTGGTCTCCCCATTCTCAAGTGATTCATTTAACTGCGGCATTTTCTTTGGCATATCCGCTCCTTTGTTCTCGCTCTTTGCTTTGTTGTCACTTTCACTTTTTTGGTTTTTATCGACAGCCTTTGGCTGCGAATCTTGTTCTGTTTCACCATTTTCTTTCGCCTCCTTAATGTCAGGGTTCACTTCTTTTGCATCCTCATCCTTGTTATGGGCAGATTCCTGTAAGAAAAACGTAAATATTCTTGAAAAGTTTTATTTATTTTATATTGAAGGGACGGCGGAAACTTTAAAAAACTATCGCCACCATCTTTGAAAAAGTTTTTTTAAAAGAGACTTCCTTTTATATCTTTCAAAAAAAAGGTCGAGCCTTTTGAACAGAGAACATTTTAGGAAAGTATCTGTCGAAAAAAAGTTCTTTTAACAAAATTTCTAAAATATTTAGAACTTGTAAATTTTTCCAATAATTTTCACCTCTTCGTCGTCGTATTTTGACGTTTCCTCAGCACTTGCTGTAGTATTATGCGATGTCAAGCTGTTGTCATCGTCATTTGCGTGTTCAGGAGGCACATAATCGGGATCATTATCGGAATCTTCGGCAGCAAATTTATCCAGCATTTCACAAACGGTTAACTCGTGGTCCGGTGTCTCATGGCGCGGTCTTTTGCCCGAATTTGCCGGCTGAAATAATGACCAATTTTAGAAATATTCTCGAAAGTATTTTAAGGCTCAACAGCGGCCTCACCGTATCATCAATATCTCTTTCACGTGGTTGAACTACGTGCTCAATTGGCTCACGGCATTGACCCGGCCTGCAAATGGCGCTGTTAACAACTTGACCCATATAGCCTATAAATGAGCTTCTCTGATTAGTGCTGGGCGCGCCACTATTTTGCGATTCTTTATTTCGTATCGTTTTAATACCCTGAAAACGTATCGCGCGCAAACGACGTCGCTGGTTTTGCAAGAAACAAACCATGGACTTTGGCGTCAGAGGCTGGTGTCCTGCCAAGTTGGCAACCAACGAATAGCAAAAGCGAAACACTCTCAGGTATACAATCAAGCAGAGAAACAAGATCCAGGTCAAAGGGCGCTCAAGTTCGCCTTCGTCTGCATCTGAAAGGTCAAAACCAACAAACTGATAAAGTCACTCATTTAGCCGGTGAAGTGAATAAATAACCCCACCTGTCGGCAAACTCCATTTGGCGGTGTCTTCAACCATTTTTAAAGCACGATCAGTTTTCCTAAACACTGTTTGGCCCCACCTGGTGCCAGCGAAACTCTCCATTTGTCGTCTGACTCGATCGGCAAACCTATTTTTTGTTGCTGCTACTTCTTCGATTTGTTCGCTCTCCTCTATTTTGTTGCTTTCTTCCACTCTTGGCACAATCTCCTCTGCTTTGGGAACAGGTGATTTGTGTTTGGCAGGAGCCTGCTTTATTTCATGGTCCATTTCTGCCCTCTCTCTCTCTCTCTCACTCTCACTCTCACTGGTATGCGCTTAATTTTCACTTGCTTGATTTTAAAACTCCAAACTAAAAGTAGAAAAAATATGTATGTAAATTGTTGCTGTTGATTAAAAAAGTTCTTATCAGTTGCCAACACAAAAATTATTGTCTGCCTTAAACGATTTTCCCAACATTTGATTTATTTCAAATATATATAAATAGTTGTTGGTTTAGTTGTTATGACTAATTAAAAAAAAAAGTTGAGATCTTTAATCAAGTGAACTTTGTACGCAAACTTTATATCAAAAACAATGTAGCGGCTAAAGCATGTCGCACAAGTAGAGAAGACAAAAGCTGGGATTTGTATTATTCTGAGCAGGACCTGCAAACAGTTTTCTTTTATTTGGACTTTTTGCTCATAATAAAATGGGCTTTTACCCAGTAAATTGGATTTTTGGCGCCAAACGATGCACATTTTATGGAATTTCAGTTCGAAATATTTTCAAATAATCTGATTTTTTTTATAAATATATGATCATTAATTTTTGTTCAATCAATTCGCAATACAAGTTACTTGCGACAGATACTCTTATATGGGGGTTTCCATGCGTACGACCACGATGGTCAAGCACGTTTCAAATGCAAAAAATATGTAAAAAAATATATTTCCCGGCAGAGAACCGCTGCAATCTTTTTTAAACTACATACAGATATCCTAAGAAATTCTGGATCTACAAAAACGGTTAAAAGTAGCGATACGAATGTGACAAAAAAAAACGAAATTGTTTGCGTTACGTTGTAACGCAATTAACTTTAGAATTTTATGTCATGTGACTTTAATGGAAAAATCCTAAGCTTAACCTGCAACGTTGCGTGACGTTTCAAACGTGACACTATTTGCCTAATCATTCAACTGGCTAATATTTAAATAAGTCTATTCTTAAGAGTAATAAAAATTAAAATAATTGCTTATTGGAATACGCGAATCGAACTGAAGTTGAATAATTCATGAAAAAAGGCAGGAGGTTTTGAATAGCCAGAATTAAAGAAAACGTACAAGAAAACTTTATATGAAATAAGAAATTGGAATTTGTTGATTTTAGAGCACGAGTTTATAGTTAAATTTATTAAATTGGGAAAAATCGTATTATAAACTTTGCTCTGACTTAAACTTAAAATCTACAGATACAAAAGAATCGCACAAGAACCCTGATATGACTTTTCGACAAACGAAATGGAATTGATTGCATTTCACGTACATTTAAGAGCAACAAAATACATACTTGGGATTTCACCGAATTTTGTTGTTTTTACCAGCCCTGGATAATTTACATATATGGCTTTCTGTGTTGCCGTAATTTTGTTAGATTTGTTTGTCTTTGTTTGAGAGAAACTTAAGTTCGTTGCCGTTTTATACGAAATTTACTCAAAACTAAAGAATCAGTTTTCGTGTTAAAAAAAACGCATGTGAAATACAACTTTTAAAATTTAGTAAATGTTTAGCAACGTCTAAGTATTGTTGGTGACACGCAATTGACAAGTGACAGTGACAGTTATTTGATTAAAAAAAAACAATTTTAGCATTTTCTTAATTTAAAAAATGCTTTTGCCGGTAATTTATGTTTTTCTTGATTCTTGATTTCTGGCAGACTGAAAAAACACACTTCTGAGTAAAAGCAACTCGAAATTCCCTACATACATACAATTATTATTTGTTTTGATGACAGTAAACACAGAATTAGTCTTTACGTACTTTTCTGTTATGAATCAGCTGTTCTGTATTCTGTTGGCGACACACTTTTGGAAAATACAATTTAACGTTAAATGACAATCAAATGATTGGGAAGTGAGATTTTTAAAAAAGATTTCAGTTTTGTGAACAAACAATTTTTAACAGAAAAAATAATTACAAAGTATTTGCTGCAGAACGACAAAGGAAAGTAAAAGCAATTTAATTGCTCTATTGCAATTTCAAACTTGTGCAAAATTACTGTTAAATAGTAAATTGTTCTTAAGCCACCAAGTATTTAGGGGAATTACACATCGTTAAGTGTTGATGTGACTTAACAACGTGCTGGTTTCAGTGGACAAAGTACCGTTTCGTTGTCAGTTGCGTGCCGGCCGCCAGATTGTTTTCGCCCATAAACATCAATCTTGAAAAATACGAAAGTCTCAAAAAAGTTCTTATTTTATTATTTATGATGCAACTCGTGCCTCACCCCATCATCACCAACCGTTTAAATCGGCAACAAAATATTTAAACAAAAAACAAATAATTTATGTTAATTTTTTTCTTTTGCAATATATTTTTAAACAATTATTTCATTACCCGAAGAGAAATAAAATAAATAATAAAATTATCAATTGACACAAGTGAGATCAAAGTGTATCGAAAGTAAAAAAGAAAAATCATAAACAAAATGCAATTGAAACTAAACTGAAAGCGAAAAATTAACAAAGAAACTAAAACCGGCCGGTTAGAAAATATTAAGAAAAAAAAAAAAAGATATATTCATGTACGTACATACATACATACATATGAATATAGCAAATGGCCACGATCAACTACAATTTATTTATTGCATTGCAAGAAACACAAATTATTATCAATTTAATTAATTGAGGATGGCTGAAAATTGTCTTGACATTGACATAAGAGAAAATAAAAATTAGTCAATTTGAAATTTGAAATTTGTGCAATTTGTCTGTATTGAATATCCAAATAAACAAACAAACTGTTATAGACAGTGGAACAAAAACAGACACCAATAAGCCGCTGTTAACGGTATATGCAAATTTTCTACAAAAATCGAACAGCATGTAGATAAATTTCACGCAGGTAGTTAAGAAAAATCTTTAAAAGGATTTCCTTTCAATTCTCTAAGAAAATGAACAGACACGAAATAGCAGCCATTTATTACATTAATAATAATATTTGTATGTATATCTTTTTTATCTTGAAATGTGTGATAGTTTTTAAAAAAGCTAACAAAAAGCACACCTTTGGAGCCAAAAACTAAACTGTTACGCAGCACAATTAAATTAAAACTGATCTTAGAAACTCTTCTTGAAACGGTAACTTTTTGATTCTGTTTTAATAATTTTCGCTGCGCTGGGAATTAAACATGAAATCTCTTCTTCGCTTATCACGGCTGTAATCTCTGCTCATTTGGCTCGACGATGCTCTATAGTCTCGTTTCGAACACACACACACACACACACACACACGCACATATGCCCATGTGTTGCCACACCGTTTGAATATGTTCGCTGGCAGCAGCGTTGCCTTAATTTTTGTTTGCAAAAAAAATTTGCTTTTCAAGTGGAAAAACTTGCGCATAAATAAAGCCTAATTAAAGCTTAAATTTTGCTTTATACAAACACACACAAACATGTTTGTACATATATAAGTAAAAGAGGCAAAGACCAGCTGCACGAAGGCTTCAAAGGAAAGTAGTTTCTGATTTATATATCGAAGCATAAAACTAGACTCAATGTAGAAGAACACAACTCTGTTGCAAAAAAGCATGTAACAAAAATACTGCTCCACAAATTGAATTAATTGATTTTCTAAATTTGAGTGGTTTTTAGCAGCTATTAACCGCTATGCTCTTTTAATTGATTCATCGACTCAATTAAACAAAAACTCTTTCAATTGAGCAGCGCAATCAATCAAACGAAGAAACTTTAAGAAATATATAAGAATACATGGTTTTGAAAGTTCACATATACTTTCAATTGGGCGTGAAAATTATGTTCTATTTTTTGGGAATTTGCAAATGAAACTTTAGCGCCATTTTTGTATGTGATTTGTTAAAACTAGTGTAATTTTAAGCGTCAATTAAAGGGATATCGCAATCAAACGGGACTCTATTAAGCAGGGCTTTTTCCATTCGTTTTTATAGAACTTGTCGTTTAGGGGAGCATTTAGGCAGGCAAATCAATTATCCGGGCTAAAGTTGGTGCAATCAAGGTTGAAATTGATTTGGAAGAGATTCCCTCACGCGCAGAATCATGGAGTTATCGGAGGATCTTGATGATCAAAACCAAATTTAAGAACATTTTGATAGTATAGAAGCGCCAATTTCTTTTACTGGCACAAAACAGGGACCTACATAAATTATTGAAAATGTGGCATCACCTTGAGAAATTAGTATGATTGGGCTTCAAACTATACCGCAACAAATGCCTCGGAAATACCGGCTTTTATTGAAATGAATTTTCAAAGGGGAGTGAAAACATAGGCCAGTTACAGAGACTACTGGTCATCTCGCCCAGAATATTCCGAAAATAGTGCCTATAAAAAGAGTTGATTGGATTTTGCCTGAAAACATGTTAAGCAAAACAAAATCCTGCTTTAATGAATTTCATAAATAAAATTAACTCACCTTGCGGCGCATCCTGTAAGTATAATTTTTTTTCAATTTTTTCAAATAAATAACTTATAAATAAAATCAAAAAAAAAATTGTTTATAATTTTTGTCGATTTCGTATAGTGCGCCGAAAAGAGTTAAATATTTATACATTAAAATATCGAGACTTGAGTGTACGAAAATTAAGCTTATTTTTCGAACAGACCTCGTATTTTACCATGAAAAAAAACACAAGAAATAGTTTTACTCTGATTGCCAAACACAAGTGAGATAAAATCTTATTAAAAAGTTTATTAGCAAATATTTTTCAAAAAGCTGGACCTCATGCTACTTTTTTTTTTGTTCTTCACTTAAAAGCGATAATTTGGTTTTTTTGGGTGCGTATGACGATATATATTTAATTATGTAATTAAAATGGTATAACACTTGAACTTAATAAACAACAAATATGTATTAAAAAAATAACTAATTTATTTTATCGGCCTTTTTCAAAACATAAAAAAAATCTATCACTTGCTGAGCAGATATTGTGGTTAATACGAGTATTTGAAAACTTGGCCAATAGATTAATATTCTATATTAAAAAGTTCTTGAAGTGGTTTTATATCAGTTGTCTTATACATATAAATACTATGACGTCTTTTATGAGTTGATTTAATTTTTTTTATATTAAATGCTCCATTTGCCTTTAATTTATTTTAAAAAAATTATATTACTTTTATATATGTATATATGTACATACATATATCCAATATTACTATAAAATAAATATATTGAAAATCACGTCAGAGGAAAAAATTTCCAAAAAAAAATATTTTTCTTTTCATTACGTCAACAATTTAATTTTAAAATGGCTTAAACCGTTTTATTGGCGTTATTGCCAGCCAATAACAAAGTTACCGACTAAACAGCTGTTTGATCAGCTGTTGCGAAAATGATGAACAACTAAATTTGTTGAGGTTTTGTGAAATCCTTGTTTAATAATTATATGTTTTATAATTATAACAGTGATCCTTTAATATAAATTTTGATAAAGTTTCTGTTATTTTACTAAGAAAAATTGAATACAAATTTGATTTCTTACGCTTACGAAGGTAATCGAGGCAGCCTGGGTACACTAGTTGTTTGGAGCCATCGAGCCATTTGGAGCATTCCGAAAGATTTTACAGAAAATGTAAAAATAGTTGTTTTGGAAAACCAACTATTCTGTTGAAAATCGTTTTCAAATCCCCAACACTATCATGCCATGCCCACATAAGGGAAGAAAACGAAGCTTTTCCTTAATTTGTAAACAAACATATGGTCGCGCTCTCACCCACTTTTTGCAGAGAACATGAACCCCATAAAAAGCTTTGCTCGCTCACGACAGCCCGCACGAAAGAAATTCAGTTGCGTGCGTGCTCTGAAAACTAACGGTAACAGGAAGCGGAAAAAATAGCCGAAAAGAAATACATATATATTTTAAAAGTTAGAATTAACAAGAAAATAAATAAAATTTACAAAACCAACACCGCCAGCAAAAGAGTTTTAAAAATGTGAACAAGGAATATATTAAAAATAAGGAAAAATCCATAATCGGTATAAAAGTTTAAACATTTTATTAAAACTTTAAAATGTTTTAGTCCACAAAAAAGGTGCCAACAAATGTTCATGTGCAAAGGAATTCTTCTTTTTTATTATTTAATTATTTAACACAAGAAAAAATATGAAATATGCCCCTAAATAAGTCAGGAAAAATATTTAAAGATTTATCTCAAATCTATGAAAAGAAAGAAATATCACAAAAACACACATGTTTTAATCGTGTAACATCTCACTCGTAGGCCTGAAAGCGGAGTAAAATGCGGCGCACACACACACACACATACATACCAGAGGAGGACTGAACTGAATACTCATGCACTTGTGAAAGCGGTGAGTGTGAAAATAGAGTAAGTGAAGGAGCAACATTAACGAACACGTGTGTGTGTGTGTGTGTTTGGGTGTGTGTTTGGGTGTGTGTTTGTTTGTATGCAGGAGCCGTTGAGTGTCTCTCTAAAATGTGTAAATAATATGGGTGTTAAATGAGAACAAAAAAAAAAGCTAAAATTAAAATTAAAAGAAAAAGAAAAAAAAAATCATCAAACGAGACAATAAGGAAACTCACAATATTGGCGAAGTTAAAAATAAACTAAAATGAAATGAAACCGAATGCTGCATAGTGCGCTTTGACTTTGTCCTGTTAAGAGCGTTATTGTTCAGAAAACATTGTATAGAAGACACACAGGCAAGCATTTCATACATGTGTATGTACATACATACATACATGTGTATTAATGTTAATGCCTTTAAAAATATGTACATGTATTACAGGCAGCAAGTCCCAATTGATCAACGACCTTCTTCGATATGATTTTTAACCGACTATTTAATTTAAAACTGTTTATTTACAACTTCAACCACCACCACGAAAAGCATCGGAATAATGAAACGGTCGCGAGAGCCGGTTGAAAGTTTTGGCAACCGCAACAAAATAATATCCATTTCACTAGATAATCGCCTCTACGTCATGTTCATTATTTCCTATATTTAAATGGCTTCTTTTTATAATTCATTACGTGGTGTTGGTGTACCGCTTTTAAGAACTTTTGCCGGTTCGCAACATGATGTACAAACACTAACACTCGCCGGAGTCAAAGCTTAATAGCCGTAGCCCATAGTATAAAGAACATTAAAAGTTTTCTGGTGGTGCAATTTTCGATGTCTCTGGCACACAGCTGTGGCCAACTCTATGTTGACTTTAAGGACATCGATCGCTTATAGTTTATTTGTGTAGATCTGTGCGCGTTCAGGAAATCTTATAAGAAAAATTCTAGTGAGTTTCAATCGCACAATCGTAGTGGCCAATTCGCTGCATATCTGCGAGATATAACTGCACCCTCAAATCGTTAGTGTAGAATGTGTATCATGGCGTGTGCTGTAGTCTACGTCCATATCGTGCAATTTGACCCATCGCAAATCATCATTCTGTAGCGCTCGCTGCACTCTGGGGATTTTGTACCCGCAGCACTCTGATTTCCGTGGTATAGAGGAGAACGATTTTCTCAGTCGACACGGCAATCCAACTCTAGGAAGGAGAAGGAGTTCCTCAGTCGACACGGCAATCCCAAACTCTAGGAAGTTCAATTTGACCCAAAAATAAATCGCTTATCATCAATCGACACGGCAATCCAACTCTAGGAAGGAGAAGGAGTTCCTCAGTCGACACGGCAATCCCAAACTCTAGGAAGTTCAATTTGACCCAAAAATAAATCGCTTATCATCAATCGACACGGCAATCCAACTCTAGGAAGGAGAAGGAGTTCCTCAGTCGACACGGCAATCCCAAACTCTAGGAAGTTCAATTTGACCCAAAAATAAATCGCTTATCATCAATCGACACGGCAATCCAACTCTAGGAAGGAGAAGGAGTTCCTCAGTCGACACGGCAATCCCAAACTCTAGGAAGTTCAATTTGACCCAAAAATAAATCGCTTATCATCAATCGACACGGCAATCCAACTCTAGGAAGGAGAAGGAGTTCCTCAGTCGACACGGCAATCCCAAACTCTAGGAAGTTCAATTTGACCCAAAAATAAATCGCTTATCATCAATCGACACGGCAATCCAACTCTAGGAAGGAGAAGGAGTTCCTCAGTCGACACGGCAATCCCAAACTCTAGGAAGTTCAATTTGACCCAAAAATAAATCGCTTATCATCAATCGACACGGCAATCCAACTCTAGGAAGGAGAAGGAGTTCCTCAGTCGACACGGCAATCCCAAACTCTAGGAAGTTCAATTTGACCCAAAAATAAATCGCTTATCATCAATCGACACGGCAATCCAACTCTAGGAAGGAGAAGGAGCTCCTCAGTCGACACGGCAATCCCAAACTCTAGGAAGTTCAATTTGACCCAAAAATAAATCGCTTATCATCAATCGACACGGCAATCCAACTCTAGGAAGGAGAAGGAGTTCCTCAGTCGACACGGCAATCCCAAACTCTAGGAAGTTCAATTTGACCCAAAAATAAATCGCTTATCATCAATCGACACGGCAATCCAACTCTAGGAAGGAGAAGGAGTTCCTCAGTCGACACGGCAATCCCAAACTCTAGGAAGTTCAATTTGACCCAAAAATAAATCGCTTATCATCAATCGACACGGCAATCCAACTCTAGGAAGGAGAAGGAGTTCCTCAGTCGACACGGCAATCCCAAACTCTAGGAAGTTCAATTTGACCCAAAAATAAATCGCTTATCATCAATCGACACGGCAATCCAACTCTAGGAAGGAGAAGGAGTTCCTCAGTCGACACGGCAATCCCAAACTCTAGGAAGTTCAATTTGACCCAAAAATAAATCGCTTATCATCAATCGACACGGCAATCCAACTCTAGGAAGGAGAAGGAGCTCCTCAGTCGACACGGCAATCCCAAACTCTAGGAAGTTCAATTTGACCCAAAAATAAATCGCTTATCAACAATCGACACGGCAATCCAACTCTAGGAAGGAGAAGGAGTTCCTCAGTCGACACGGCAATCCCAAACTCTAGGAAGTTCAATTTGACCCAAAAATAAATCGCGTATCATCAATCGACACGGCAATCCAACTCTAGGAAGAAGAAGGAGCTCCTCAGTCGACACGGCAATCCCAAACTCTAGGAAGTTCAATTTGACCCAAAAATAAATCGCTTATCATCAATCGACACGGCAATCCCAAACTCTAGGAAGTTCAATTTGTCCCAAAAATAAATCGCGTATCATCAATCGACACGGCAATCCAACTCTAGGAAGGAGAAGGAGCTCCTCAGTCGACACGGCAATCCCAAACTCTAGGAAGTTCAATTTGACCCAAAAATAAATCGCTTATCAACAATCGACACGGCAATCCAACTCTAGGAAGGAGAAGGAGTTCCTCAGTCGACACGGCAATCCCAAACTCTAGGAAGTTCAATTTGACCCAAAAATAAATCGCTTATCATCCTTCTGTAGTTCTCATCCTTCTATTGAGCATGTTGTACCTTAGTGTAGTCAAAACTGGGGCTCTCAGCTTTCCGTTGTGTAAAAGAGAACGAGTTCCTCAGCCGACACGGCTCAGTCTTAGTGTATTCAAAACTGGGGCACTCTGCTTTCCGTTGTATACAGGAGAAGGGGTACCTCGATTGACACGGCCATCCAACTCTATTAAGTTCGGCTGTTCTTCCCAAACCTGAATATCTTGAAGCAGGGATCATGTTCCTTAAACCTAGAAACGCTGGAATAGGCTTTGATAGATGCTGAAATAGTGATTCCAAAGTACCGTAGGGACTGTGGTCTTGCAAGTCTTATTAATTCAGTTCAACTATTTTAGGTGGATTATAAATGCTGGTCGCTGGTCGAAAACAACAATATTGCAACTAAAACGTTTTCTGAAATTAATCGTCAAACCCTTTCTACACCCGTATGTGTATGTCTGCTCAATATGGCCAGCTGGGTTATTGTTTACCTGTTCAAGTATAATTGTATTTATTTCTTAATCTTTTTGTTTCTTTTATTTTGCATTTTGCACCACCAACAATCTTTACAAGGGATGTAACCATAAAAAACAAGTTAATTAATAATATAAAAAAAAACGACAACATCAACAAAAACAGAAAATTAAGTGGCTTGGAAAACAAATACTCATACATGGAAGATGATTAGTTTGCAGTTACCCTTTCCCGGCCAACGATTGCAAGATAAAGAAAAATAGTTTGAAAAAAGCTCTGCTCCCAGATAGAAAATAATCTTCTGAGGTTTTACTTTTAGAAAAATATAAAAATTGTTGGCTATAATTTGGTCTGGTCTATAATCATGGATTATGGTGTTCAGCTGTATTCATTCCCCTGTCTATAGTCCTTTTTGATTATCCACTGAAATTTGCCAGAAAACTCTACTTGATTTTTTAAGCTTTCCGTGCAAACATTTTTCCCCCGAGTTGTTAAGCCCTTTAGCATTTCATAAATACATACACACGTACATACATACATATTTATTTCCTAACTCATTTGTGCCTTTAACTTCGTACGTTGGCTTATAGGTCACATTCATAAATTTAGAATTTTTGCGCGCCTGAAAAATTAGCAGAAAACACATGTGAAGTTAAGGCTTCCTGTGCAGTCCCCTGAGCCAAATCAAGCATGTTTTGATGCCGTTATGTGATTAAGCTTAAGAGGCTGTTGGTGCGTGTGTGTCTAATATGTGCCTTCTGAAAGTTAAGAAAATGAAGGCAATAATGTTTAGCAGTAAAATACAAAAATGGCCATTTCTTTGGAGGCCATTTATGTACATATTGAATATAAAACATTCGCACATTATGAAATTGAATTACTTATATCAGCAGCCGCCGCTGCGGACTATTCTTATGGTGCACCAACTTTTTTTTAAACCATAGAAAAGTATGATTATTAAATATCATAAATCATTCGATACATGTTTTAAAAGCATTTTTAATGCAAACACAATGTTTAACAATTTTTATTTAAAATATTTATTTAGGGTCAGCAATCCCTTATCCGGACTATCAAGTTTTTGTCTGTGTTGTCATTAAGTGTCCAGTTGATTTCTTCGATCCATTTTGTTTGAACATTAAAAAGGTATCAATCAATAATACTTTAGTTTTAAATTTTGACACTCACAAACGTCATCAATCTGATAAACGTCAACACTAGTAGTTTTAATTAATTGATAAACTTTATCGATGTATTTTTACTCAAAACAATCAAGTTTATTCTGTTTATTTTTCAATAAAAAAAACTGTTTCAACTCAATATTGTAGTTATTTTGATTAATTTCCTAAACTTTTAAATTTTACTCAAAAGTTTGCACAACAACAAAAAAAAGTTGCCAGCACCACGGCAACAAAATAAAAATTTCATTTCAAATAGCAGTTTCGATCAATCGAATAACCAATTTCTTTTTTTGCAAAAGATTTCCTCTTGAGCAATTTTCTGTTACAGACTAAAGCCCACTGTATGCATTCCAATGTGTTTTTGTGGTGTGTTGGCTGCTGCTGCGCTGCTGCCGCTACTGCAGTAATTGACCTCTTGGCGTACAAAGAAAAAAATATGTAAACACGTCATCGTACGTGGCAAAAAAAATTGTATTAAATAAAACAAATTCATAAATTTCGACAACTTGTAAACATTTTGCATTCGCATTATTCATTCTGGTCGACAAATTTTAATGCCGGCACGATCGAATATGGAGAAGGACTACAGTGGGAGACGGGGTTTATTTAAGTTCCACAAAACTATAAGGGTTTATTCTTCAGAAAAAAGAGGAACCAAATGAATTTCATTCATTTCAGACCGCCAGACTGGTATGAAATGACAGTTGGCAGGCTTAAAATATATAGATGGCGCTAGAGTTAATTTAAACTTAGACAGCAAGAATATCAATTTTTTATTGTTCAAAAAAAATCCATTTCATCTTTTATTGAATTAATTAGTCGGTGTTGGACAAACACTTATATCGGCGGCAAAATGATGTGTTTTGGGCTCGGCTGGAGGCAGGGATATGTCTTCTGCTCGGCCGAGAAATAATTATAAAAATCATATCCATTTCGCTCTAGTATCCAAAATAAGGAAAACAAGTTGCTATACCGAAAAAAAATGATCATAAAAATATTCTTGCCATACAAACTGTTTGTGGCTGAATTTGAAAACAGATTTCACTAAAAAATTTTGGCATATCGAACACAGAGACCGGCAGATTCTGCGGTAAAGAGTAGTAGTCAATGCAACACTTGATTACCAACTGTGTGGAAGTGGATATGCAGGCTGCTTCTCGCCTATATTTTTGCAATAAAATTGTTTTTGGAAAAAATCCGTTTGTAGATTCATATTCCTCCAGGTGGCCTCTGCCTTTCGGCCTATAGAGAGAACAGATCCCGTAGGTGGCGCGGCACCTAAAACGAGAAAAATCTTGTACTTCGGTTGTACAGGTTTTTGTGAAACTATCACCAACCATCAATTGCCAGAAGGGCGACCAACTTTGGGTTAAAATTCGCATTTGTTAAAATAAAAATATATAACAAAAATAAAATGAAACAACTTTTAACGACAAACAAAACTGTTTTCAAACACCGACAAACTTACACCTTATTAATGTTCCTGTATATACATTCTTTATGCCACGGCTTATGTGATTGATATAGAGCGATAAGGTGAAGAGTTTGGGAGTTTGTACCTGGGAAAGACGTAGACATACAAAAGTTTACATATTTGTGCTGTTGCCACCTTTTCGAATCGCAGAAATTTTCCAGGTTTTATTTAATTTATTGACAAATCGAAATCTCGTCATATTTTTGTACAACTTCTTGCGAAACAAAAAAATATGTTCCTGCAAATGATTTGAATGCCTGGATCTATCGCTGTCAATAAGTGTTTTTGTTCTAAGGACCAATAAGTATTCAAAAAGGATACCAATTAGTGGTTATTTCCGATTCCTGCTCTAAATCCATTTTGCCATATCCTCTGAATAATGTTTAATTAGTGTCTATATATTTTTCCACTTAGTTTTAGGCTTATGATGGCTGCACTTGTGTGTAGTGTGTATGTGCAGGGCACTTTATTCACTGTTGGCTTGTCATTCTTTCCCACATCTCACCACAGGGTGACACAAGATTTATTATAATTGTGTACTAATTTTTTTTTAATTTTCAACATTAATTTCGAGTCGAGTCGAGTTTCGGCGCAAATATGGCGCCATTCGACTGCTCGACTCGAACAGATTGGAGCCACAAAAGACTTTGCAGAACGTGGTTACCACAAGAATGGTCGTTCTGTTGACAGTCGTCACGGCTGACGACGTCGCTGAGAACTAGACGATGAGCAACCCAATTGGACAGCACTAGACAAACGCTGCAGCGAATTTTAGTGACAGACTTATTAGGCATGTCCCCGTACAAAGTGCAAACAGTGCATCAGTTAGCGAAAGTTACGGGCCCATGTTAAACCACCTCCTACCCACAATATTGAATGAACGGGTCTTGGTCAACATGAGGTTGCAACAACGCAGTGCCCACACGGCAGGAAACACAATGGATATTGTGCAAAAGAAGCGTTTCCTGGACGCCAAATCTAGCCTATGGATGATTTGGTATGACCTTTCTTTTGAGCCTCAGACAATTAATTATAGATCTTAAGGACAGAAAAACGAACAGTTATTGCCGGAAAGCTTAAGGACAGTTAATACCGGCGAAAGCCATATCGACTCACCTTAAACCAATTTTTTCTTTTTCATTTTATAAAATGACTAATTTTGTGCCACCCTGTACTTGTCATCCGGCTTTTCGTACAGCAGCATTGCCAATATTTCGTTAAGGCAATTAAAATGGAATATTTTCGGATGCAGCCATATTTAAGTTTTTGGCGCAACAATTATTCATTGAAGTGGAAACATTTCAAGTATAGAAATCTATTTGTATTTAAATTAGTTCGGCAGGGAAAAGGTCAACATCAAACCAAAAGCCAATGAAATACAAGTTTTTCGTTTCGTTAGTTTTTTTTTTTTTTTGTATTTAAAAGTTTATTTAAAATTAAATTTTTATATATAGCGATATTTTTATAGCTTTTTATTTAAACAAATTGAATTAATTCAATTGCTTTGGGGCTATACAAACAAAAAATATAGGCATATGTATTTATTTATTGTATGTTTTACGTTTTCCAGCTGTCTATATTGCGACATTTCAGTGGTGCTAACCTAGACTTAAAAACCTTTGAAAAATTTGTACAAATACTCAACTTTAAAGCCAATTGTTTGCATAAAAAACTACAAAACAGCTACACAAATATTTTGGTTTTTTGTTTAAGTTTTAAATAATTTTAGTTTTTATTTATCTACACAAACCTGTTGAATTCTATGAATATTTTCGTTACAATGTTTTAGCTGTCCAAAGATCAGATTCTATATCAGCGATCTGAGCACAATGTCATCGTTGATCAGATATTTTCTTGTGGTCTGTTCTCATCTTTCAGCTGCTCTCAACACCAACAAAACTCATATTATCGATCAAATTTAGGCGGATATAAAAACTGCTCTCCCCCCGGGGGCAGGTTAAGCGCTGGCGATTTTACATCCAGTCAGGACACTCTGCAACAAAACAAATATAAGAAATTGGTGCTTTGAAATATATTGTGACACGATCTTTGTTTTAAAATCTTTTTGATAGAGAAATATTCGTACAGTTTTGTAAACACGACGTTCCAAATTGATTCGATAGATGCTTTCGATATCCATAAAATGGTTTCATAAATCAACAAGTTTTTGAACACTTGACGGAAAATTTGTGCACTAAATAATTTGCTATTTGAATAATTTTTATGTAAAATCTTTTAAGGCAGTGATACGCTATCCCAGGCCAGCATTTGTATTCGTGTAGTCTGTTGTCTCGTATGTGTTTAATGCATTACACGGTAATATAAAATTTTTGTTATTTCTTGAAACGCCCTATTTCAAAAACAAAAGCCACAAAGATCTTTAAAAAGTGCCTTAAAATCATTCTATTTATTGTTATTTGCAAGAAAACAGATAAAAATAAAAATTTGCTTAAATCAATCAAAATCAATTTACCTGTTACAAACTGTCAAATATACAATTCCAAGATGAAAATGCATCCCATAAATCTAATTTAAATCTCCATTTGATTATTTTGGCACATATCAATCATATTCATAGAAATAATTTAAGGTTTATGCAAATAAAACAAAATCTAATTTAAAGTTCAATGCTTACATATCGTCAGCTGGAATCCAAAGTCGCATAACTAACACTTTTACTAATTTAACAATGGCAAGAAAATGATAATAATGATATACATACATATATATGGCTGTAGTTATATAAATATTATGGAATTTACAGTTGTAGTGATGTACTTTCGGTTCTGGCTTATAATTTTTATCGTAGTACATCAACAACATCCATCCATCCACACTATGGAAGTCAATCGAAAAATCAATTTCGCATACTCTTTTTTTTTTTTGCCAGTTACAAGCTTTTGCATTTTAGCTGGCGATATGTAGTATGTATGTATATAATTTTTGTTTTTTATTGCAGTCATTTATAAGCCCGCTATCGCAATCAACAACAAGTGTTCGTTCAATTGACCAAACCAAGCAAATGCACGGAAAAAGAGCAGCCGTACAACGACACAAATAAAAATGCAAAACTCAATTTCAGATAAACGACCGAACTGGAAATAAATTTTTTCTGAATACAAAATAAGTTTATACATCCGGGCAAAGAAAAAAGAACAAAAAAGCGAAAATATATAGAATTTAACGCGCATAATTTGAAGTGCCATTAAAAGTAAAATGCATTTTTCTAACAAAAATCTGGCAAAAGAAACTAAGAAAAATTTTTTTTTTTGCAACACAAATTGCAAATGTGCGTGATAAAATCGTAAGCAAAAAATATATGTATGTAAATACCAAACAGTAAAAAAAAAATGTGAAATGTTAAAAATTTCTAGCAATTTTGCTGCTGAATTTAAGTGCTTAATTGTAAATATAAAGTAGAAAAATAATAATTATAAACAGTTACAAAATAGAAGGAACCAAACAACAATGTAAAGAGAATCCTTCAACGCTTGTTAAGTTTTGTAGTTAGACAAAGGCTGTAAAATAGAAACACATATCCGCAGCAAATAGCCAGAATTGAATAATAACTTGAATTTTGGGGGAAATAAAATCGACCAGAAAGATTAGATTAAAGTTTGCTTTTGTAATTATTAATGTATACAAAAACAAATAGTCATAAATAAATCCAGCTACAAAGAGGACTTCCGCTGACGCTCTTCAGTTTCGGCAAAAAGATAATAAAATAAATGCTCAAATTTTACACAACAACAAACATACATAAATCACAAAAATAGTCTCCAAGTAGGCGCGTTTTAGCGCAGAAACACAAACATATTATTAACGCATGACGTCATTATATTCAACTCTAGTATTTTATTGATATTATAACTTAAGAGTGAGAGGAGAACGCGACAGAAACAGAGAGGTTTTCACAACAAACACATCAGCCAACAGTTGTACTCTTATCACAACATAAGACTTTCAGCAACAGCTGCCCGTTATGTGTGAATGGTGGTGAATGTTGTTACTCTTCTCACCACTGCCATCATAGCATTCAGCCAGAGAGCAAATTTAGCCAGAGAAAACATGAAAACTAAAACGGTAAACTAATGCTGATACAATTTCCTTTCAATTATTTCGTATTGTATGTGGACAAATTCTTAAATTCTGCCAACAGCACAACGACAACATCTCTCTCGGCCGCACGTTCTGCATATCCGATTTATTGTCTTCTTCTTTACCCTTCACCAGCATTGATGTGTCATCGTTACCGTTATGCACAATGTCATTATTGCAATGAACTTGCTGGCAATAACCAAAACGCTATTATATTTAGAAAAGTGGCAAAAAGCCTATAGACTTTTCAATATCTGCCACCACCATTAAGCGCAGTTGCTGTCGCAGCTGCTGCAGCCATTGCAGTTGCTGTTGCTATAGTTTGTGTTAAACAAAAGAAAATCTACATTGGAATTGTTTTTTTTTTCTTTTATTTTTGGTTGAGAGTTTAACGTTCGTCAAAGGCAGAGTGAGTGACCAGCAACACAATGTCAGAAAATTTACCAACAACTTCAACAGGTGAGTGTTTGCGTTTTATTTTCTGATTACTATTATTATTAAATATAATTGTTGCCTTTAAAGTTAAATGCTTTTGATGAATTGCGACCTTGTGAACTTGCCAACAATTAAACATTATTGCCTATTCAAATGTTCGCATTATTTTTCTTATCAAAAAGGAAACAAAAGGCTAATGGCTAGAATGGTATTTTCCCTGTAATTATATTTTCCATATTAAGTTGAAATTTTTGGTTTTAAGAAAAATTCATAACAGATAAAAAAATATCCTTTCAAGGAAAAAAATTTCGTAACTGGGGAATTTTTAATAGTTAATTCTAACTCTAAATACAATATTTATAAAAGTAAGCTGCTGTTTTTAAAATGTGTTCTTTAAATTTTCTCTTCAAGGGAAATTTTTCTTAAAATCTTTTTTACAACTTTAAACCTTAAAATTTCTAAAAGTCTTAAAACGAAAAACACAAATTTTCTTTAGCAAAAGTTTGACGGCTTTTTCAAATAGAAAAGGATTTAAGAAAATTTCCTACAAAGTAATAAAATTTCCCCATTTTTAATCAAATTTTGAACTGTAAAACCATTAAAAAACATATTTCAATATATTTTTTAAAAATTTAGAAAAAAAAATTAATTTAATAGAAATGGTTGCGCTGAAAAAAAAACTTCCCTCGATGAGAAATCTTTTTCTTCACATTTAAAAATGGGAAATTTGTTGAATAAATTTTTGCAAGCCAACATCTACTAAATAAAAAACAATTGTTTTGCAAAAAAAATTTCCCAAAAAGGGAAATTTTTAATTGCGTCTTAAATACACATCACGGGGAGGCAAATTATTATTTAATAATTTTATTTATATACTAATTAGCTGTGTGGCTGCACAGAATCGGCGGGGTAGCGTAGACCATATACCCAATATTGTGTTGCCCAACTGTCACGTGGCTAAAACGAAAAAATAATTACGATAACGCGGGAACTATTCTTCAGTCCAGAACTGCTTTACGGCTGAGGCAATTTTTCATTTTGTATTTATGTTAAATAATTAAATTTTGCCTGTCAGGGAAATTTTTATTGCAGTTAAATAAATAAATTAAAATATCTGGAACGGAAGTTTTTATTTTGTAAACGTTACTTGAGTGAAATAATTAAATCTCGCAGGGAGGCTAATTTTTAATTTGTAAGTTTTACTTCACATAAATCCTTTAAATATTGGTGTCGAAATAATATTTTTTATGTTATTAAATTATATAATATATTTTAAAATTTTGTTTCTCTTAAACTTTTCTATTGCCCTCCAAAGGATAAAAAGGTCATTACATTTGGAGCATGAAAATGACACAGTCATTTAATTTGTTTCTATTTATTTTTATTATATTCCATTTTTTTTTTTTGTGTGGTCTTTTAAAGTTTTAATGTACATCTTTAATAAAGAAGTAAAAGAAATTTAAAGGAGTGTTAAAACAACAAATTACCTGTTTAAAAATGTAAATTACAATTTTGAACATTTTGCGTTTCAAAAAAGTTTTAATTTAGAACAGAACGTTTGTAATTTCTTGTCCTAAAATACTTTTAGCAATAACAATTAAACAAATGCGTACATTTTGACGGCAACAATACGAGCAAAATAAAATAGTCTTTTACTTAGGAAACGTGTAAATTTGGGAATAGGGGAGATGCGTGCAGGCGTAACAATTAATTTTACTTAAGGCAAAACTGCCAGCAGAAAATGACATTGGAAACATTTGGCCAGAACAAATAGCGAACAGACTTTTAATTACTGCCTTTGGGGAAAAAATTATTATTAACGTGTGTGTAAAACGTTACGTTATTGTTCAGTTGTGTTCAGAGGTTTGAAGCCAAATTTAATGAAATTTGAACGCAGCAATTTGTCAATGAAACTTAAACAAGGAAAACCTTTAGATCTCCTTATCACTTCTTTCTCGAATGGTTTTAAAGCTAAAGACGAACACGCAGGCATCGATTCGACGGGCGATATGGTCCAAATAGACAAATATTTAATGGAAAACAATTTCATGCCACTACTTTTTTCAACGCCACTTAATGTGAGTTCTTTCTCTCTCTCTCTCTCTCTCTCTCTCTCTCTGGAGAATATCAGTAGTATTTTTTTATGTTGCAGGTGGCGTATACTTGTTGTGATGAACTGATATATTAAGATACGTAGTGTTTACAGTAATCATTACATTTAAATACAGTCGAAGGTCGATATAACGAATAATATAATGCCAGCCCCATTCTTTGTAATAAAAAACCCTTCTTGTTTCGTTTGTAATTTTAGACAGAAATATTTTAGAAAATTTCTCCTAAGAGCGAAATTTTTGATAGAACCTTAATTATATAACCCAGGGCGGGCAATACTTGTTTATTAATTTTACAGTATTTTCTAGCTGTCTTTGTGACTAACACTACCCGACCTATGGCTAAGTATTGTATATAAAATTGTAAAATATTCGAATCTAATTGTTCTTAAATCTGCCTAATTCTCCATCAATTGCATTGAACTTACCATTACTTTTAATCCAATTCTATTTTCTATTCTATTTGCCTTAAACAATTTTCGTTCACTGCTTTAGTTTTTCCTCCACATTGGGATACTCCCCCCACCCTCTTTGATGTCTCTCATGTGCGGCCAGATAACTTCCAAGCAGGCTTTACAGTACAGAGACTTACCTTGCGTGTTTTAGTTCATATTATTCATATCGTAGGGGGTGAAGTAATTGCTTGGGGATATGAAGAAGAATTTCAAATTTGCATAACGTACTATCTCCAATATGCCTCTTTGATGTCTACTTTGTGCGGCCAAGCAACTCCAAAACAGGCTTTGCAGCACTGAGCCATATTTTTCCAGCTGTATTTCACTGTCTGTTGCAATTAAGTGGAGATTGCATCGTTTCAAAATTAATACTCTATTGGACCCATAAAAAAGGACGCACAAAATTATCATCTCAAGAATTTCGATAGCCTGATTGGTTACATGTCCTCGGTTGAAAAATATCAATAGGGCCCTCTTAAGCATTAGTATCGATCGGATTACAGATAAAATAGATACACATGCGCTGCGTCAAATTTATTCTTGGATCTTTTGAGTATTACTATCGATGTGATTCACACCATTCCATATTCTCTTGAATTATCACTTCATTTATCTCTATAAAGCAAAAAAAAAAAATTAATCACTTTTTAAAAAAGATTTCGTTTGAAAAGCTGTGATTGCCCTTAACAATCGATCTACAATTCCTTCCTTTAATTTTTCTACTGATAATCAGGGAATCTGAAAAATAAAATAAAACATTCTTCTGTAAATATTTGCCTCAAATAAAAGAAAAATCATATAATAGAAACTTTAATTTATATCCATATAAAAAGCAAATATATATTCCTTCGAGTCCTGGAGCGGCATCAGCGAAATGAAAAGTGCGAACAATAACTTACAAAAACTGTTAAGAACATGTTTCAGTTGTTTTCACTTTTCATTTTCTCGCCTTTGTCTTATTCACTTGCGAAATTTATGATTGTCTTAGCGCTGGCAATATGATCTCTTCGTGAACATTTCATGTTTCCTTTCCTAACAATTCAAAAGTTAATTAAATTATGAACTGAAAACTATAATAAAGAAATCCCAGTCAACATGTTCTGTTCTGCTTCCTCACGCCAATAGAATATATAATTTTCTATTATAAAGAAAAACTTATACAGAGTGAAGTAAGTGAATGCCAACAGACAAAGTAATAAAAAATTATATATATAAAGTAATAATACCAAAGATTTCTTATATTATTATTATTATTCCAAAAGTGTGACTTATTATAATTCACATAATTATTAATTATTTAAACAAACTTTCTAGTTGCTTTTGAAGAATGGGCTTGTGGCTTTTTTCTAGCTGCTACTCATTGTGGTATTTGTGGATGTTCGTCCTATAGCCTGCCACATTGTAAATGACAGGATATAAATACTGAAGTGCAAATTCCGTCTGTAACTTATGATACGATTCGCTGGCCAGTCGATCTGTCGTTAATGGATCCTAGACAATCAACGAATGTTACCCAAAAAGATTCGAATTTTTGGATCACTGTTATAATAAATATATTATTTTGGTTTTTAAAACACTGATTTAGTCACTGTAGAAAACAGTCCTTGTCACATACCTTGTGTTAGCAATTAATGTGGTTTCCGAAAATTAATAAATTTATGTGCATTTTCGGGACTCTTAAAGCAGCTTTCAAAAATGCCATCGCGGCCAAAATTGATTTCAGCTCAACCACAAATTGTAATGAAAAAAGTTTCATTTTATGTACTCTGCCACAATTGCAATTGTTGGCGTTGTTGTTTGTTGTGCAACACTTGCAACATATTCAACTTTAAATTAGAATAAATGGCCTTGGCCAGAAAGAACATTATGAACCATTAAAAAGGAAAATAATAAACAAACAGTTTCCGCACACTTTTTTTTTTTTTTTTTTGCCATAATGTACACATTTTACAAGAGTCCGCCGCAAATTAATTGCAAAAAAAAAATTATATAAATATATTGTCTTATTCATTGCAAAATAAATTTTGTTATTTTTGATTTGCATGTGTACAAGTTTTATGGGTGAAAATACATACGGCAAAGCCCCAGAATTGTGGAAAACAACTTGACTGAGAGTTTTGCATTTCCACTTGTCTGAAAACAGGGCGAAATTAAACCACAGAGGAAAACTGGCGATATGTTTTATTCATAAATGTAAGCAGTTGTTTGAGCAAAACAAATATCAATTGAGATGAGTACAGCAACATGTTCCTGAGTACAGCAACATGTTCCTGAGTACAGTAATATGTTGCTGTGTAAAGTAACATGTGTACAATAACATGTAGCTGAGTACTGTAAAATGCTGCTGATTACAGTTGTAATGTTCCTGACTACATTAACATGTTGATAAATACAGTAACATGTTGCTGAGAACAGTAGAATGTTTCTATGTACAGTAACATCTTGCTGATTAAATAAAACTGTTGCTGATTAAATAAACATGTTGCTGAGTACAATAACATGATTTTATAATGAATTATAAATAAATTTTAAAATAAAGTGTTAATATTCATGCAGCAACATGTCAATGTACATGTTGCTGAGTACAGTTGCTGTGTACATTAACTTGCTATTGAGTACAGTAACATGTTGCTGATTAAACAAACATGAATAAATAAACATGTTGCTGAGTTTAAAAATAAATAAAATAAATAAAAAGTGTTGCTGAATAAATAAACATGTTGCTGAGTACATTAACATGATTTTATAATAAATTAAAAATAATATTTATAATAAATTGTAAATATTGAGTACACTGACATGTTGCTGAGTACTGTAACATGTTGCTGTGTACAGTAACTTGCTGTTGAGTACAGTAATATGTTGCTGATTAAATAAAAATGTTGCTGAATAAATAAACATGTTACTGAATAAAATAATATAATTTTATACAATAATAAATTGTAAATATTGGCTTCTAATTATGAAGAATACATGTGTAAAAGGCCTTTTGACAAAATCGATGAAATGCTAAATGGAATGAAATAAGTAATCGGTTGAGTATTAGCAAAATCTTTTTTCTTTATATTTGAAAACCCTATTTATGCCATTATGTAGAAAATCCCGTTTCGTTTTATTTCAAATAAACTCAGATTGATTGAAAAATGTCGAACATGACGGTCGTATGCGTCAGGTTTATGGTGGTTCCAACAGGATGGTATATTCGGCATGAATAATATCAGGGTACGAGCACTTAAATTGGCCACCGAGATAGTAGGATGTAACTTCACTAGACGGTTCCTGCTTTTCCAATTAGCCGATAATGAGCGGTGTCCTTAAAGTCAACATAACCCAGGCTTTTGCTCAAGTCCAGCAGGATCTGTGCGGCAAAGCTATTGATAGTAGACATATAAGCGATCAATCGAAGCCAGTTTTAAGTAACATTGTGGCGTAAAGTTCTAGGGTAGAAGTGTAGAGCTGATTGCGCTATAAAACTGTGTTGGATTTTACTTTTTGTTAGACTCAATTTTTTTCTTGGCATGTTCAAAGCACAGCCAATTTTTGCTTTTTTTTATGATGCGGATCCCCTCCACTATCCACTTTAGACTACATTGTTTGCCATGAGCTCCAAGTTAAGCTTGAAATGCACCAGACGTATGCGACTGGCATTTACTCTAAATCGACACCGACATTAAAGGAAACTTCAGTATTTTTAGTGTGTTAAAACTTGATCATCTTCATTCTTCTTTTGTTTTAAAGATGTAAAACACGAATTGATTTAAAAACAAGTGCTCTGACATTTGTACAGATGCCATCACTGTAGCCGCCAACGCCAAAGCCAACGCCAACGCAAGCAAAACAATGTAATATTATGAATATGTGCATTTCTTTGTTTCATTATCAAAATAGACAATAGTTTTGCGCACATCATATACAATAACAACAGCAACAACAAACACAAACGAGTTCCTCCCAATCATGCATGTGCAAGTTTCCTCGTGGCAAGTGTTTGTGGGTGGTGGTGGCGGTATTGGTGGTGGTAGTTAGTGTTGACATTTGAGTATTTGGTTTCCGTTGAGAAAACAAACATTTGTAGCAGTCTTTTAGGGGCAGTGCTCGTGTTAAGATTAACTTCTCGCCTTCAAAGCCTTTGAATTGAAAAAAACCTAAAAAAAATAACTACAAATACGCAAACAAACATAAATATATCAATTTTATTATGAGTGTATTGAAGAAAGTGTTGAATGCACAACAAATTTTATTAAGTGTAAAATTCTTTGCAAAACTCTTGAAAACAAATTACGAAACCTGTCGTCAGTTGTTTGAATTTCATGTTTTTAGATTTCTATCAGTTTTGTTGTGGTTCCATTTTCATGCAAGTTGTTTAAACTTTGATGGTTAAATTTAGTTTTTGATTTTATTTTGTATCTTTTTTTTTGTTCTTTTTTAATAACTTCGGAAAAGTGTTTTTTTTTCAACAATTTTTTTATTTGACTGCCTTTATTTTTAGTCCTGGGCAAAATAACTTCGGAAAAGTGTTTTTTTTTTTAATTTTTTGACAACAGCTGAAAATGTATCGACATGTTGAGAGTTTCCGAGAGACAAGAAGTTGTAGAAGTTTTCTGCACTTTGCTTTTTTGAAGGCCGAGCACCGGCTGGTGGGAGGCAATAAAAACTTTTGTTAGGAATTGCATATTTGTTTACAACTTTTTGCCTTGATTTCTGTTTTTTGTATAAAATACTAATAATAATAAGAGAGAAAAAAGCAAGTTTTAAAAACTCCTCAAGGAACATCAAGCTTTAAGCCGTACATTCCCCACCATGTGGTTCCTAACGAACAACAGAAATCTGCTACAAGTCAAAAAGCAGCGGCGTTTTAAATGCTCCCGAGCGTTTTGGTGTCCCAACCACAGAACCTTTTAGCCAAAGTAGGCATCCCAATGTATGACCAACACCAGGATCTGTGTTTCAGGACATCCCAGGGGCATGTTGGTCCCCTTTCTGGCAATTGAAGGTTTCGGTAGAGTCTGCTTTACCGAACCGAACATATGAACTTTTTAGAGTGTCAGTTGTCGGGGGGGATTCCTTCCCCTCTATACCCAGAAAAGTGGAGTGCTCATTGACATGGACAGTGGCGTGCTTGAGCTCGGTCGTTATGTGAATGCTATATATTTATATGTAGTCTAGGGAACCAGGGAACTTAAATTTATACACCATACTGCGAATGGTCGGTGCAATCGAACGATTGTAGCGATCGTAAATAGGGTACGTTGCCAGTTTGAGCAGTTACTTGATCATCTGGTTGTTGTTGTGTATCGCTGAATGTAGCCTCCACAGTATGACCTTCATCAAGTGCTCAAAAGTTCAAAATTTCGAAATTCGAATTTCGGAAATTTAGATCCTGTTTTTTTCCCCTCATTTAAAAACTATTGGAGAATTTTCTTATATTCTAAAGAATTTTAAATCTTTAATCGCCTTAGAAACAGATATGGTTACATATATTGTATAATTTATACATATGTATATAGACAGCTGGAAGATACACAAACAAACAAAAAAAAACAGCTGTTTTATTTATTTTAGATACAAAATTGTGAAATGCAAAATTTTGTTTCAAGAATTTGTTCCAGCATTGAAAACAAATCTAAGCAGAACAATCTCTAGAATGTTTTACCTTTAATATTGTATTAATTTTATTTAATTACAAACAACCAATTAAAAGTCACTTAATATGCAGGCAATTAGTGGGATTAGGTATGGCCACAATAGGGGGCTTCATTCTTTTTTACCAAGAAAATGTTATAGCGAAAATTCCAAAAAAAAAACGCCCAAAAAATGTTCCAGGTTTTTTTTTTTTTTTTTAATTTAATATTATAACGTTTGTGTAGCCACTTAATGTCTATAACATCTAGTGTCAGCATTTACAAAAGTATTTTGCAATTAGTATTTGCAATTGAAAGTTAGACAATTTATTAGCAGCAATTGAGGCCGATTACGGCAAAGACAGAATAAATGCTCACCTTAAGATTGTTATCGATTTCTGTATAAGTATTTGTTTGTTTCTTTGTTGTTGTTTTAATACGTTTTCCTTGAAGCAAAACTATGGTGACTTTTAACAACAATCCTGAATGTCTGTCTATAAATTCATGGAATCCTTTATTAAATACTGAACTGACAAGTTTCGAATAAATGACATCAAACAAGTCCTTTCGTTTCGTTTTATTTTTGGTTTTAATTCTACAAAATAAATTAAATGCTCAATGATTTTGTGATATAAAAAGATTTTTCATTGTAACGTTGCAGTTCAAAAAAAGTGAAAATAAGAAAAATAAATATTTCAATAAAATCGAACAAAAGTTTTTTGATATTTAAAGGTTACACTAAAAGTGTAGCGGAGGAGTTTCTTGACACCGACAAAAATGAGCTGCGCTAAGATTTTGCCTTAAGCAAAATTAGAAAATAAATGGAAAACAACAATAAGTCTAGAAAAACTAATAATAATAAAAAATATAAATTTCGAGCAAAGACTTCTTTCAAACAATGTTTGAAATTCAAAAAAGTCTGTCCAGGTACATAAATAATTAAAACGAAAATCTAAAAATCAAACCACGGCAAGATTTTAAAATATTTGCAGATAATGTCGTAAGTCAATCATAGTCGTATTTGACATTTATGGAATAGGCAGCTGCAGTATGTGTATGTGACCAGACAAGCCATGGAGAGTTATACTCCCCAAGAACGTACAATAATCAGGCCGATTGTTTTCCTTACCAAGGGCCGGCTGGGACTGGTAGTGTAGCGTAAATTTCGATGTTAAGACTGGATGGCTTAAGCTAATTTGGGCAATATAACAAAAGTGGCCCAGTGGGCACATTAATTGTATATTGCAACCACAAAATCTGCATACCACGCAACTTGATAGATTCTTACCCGCTTAAAGTAAGTCGGGAATGTAACCCACAAAACCCACAATGAGTCACACAATCGTGTGTACACCACCCAGACAGATTCTACAGCAAATTTTATGGAATATATTTCCATGCAAAGTTCACTCGAGGCCATCACTTAAAGCCTGCTAACCATCAGTCACGCGTGAATTACTGTAGAGCTATTCGCGATCTCAATAGCGAAGCAGACTATGTTGAGACGAAAATCAGCGATCAACGATGGGGCGCACTTTCGCGTTGCATCGTCAAACAAAAGCTTCATTTCTGGGGCACGAAAAGCCGTTACTTGCTCTCAAAGTCTCGTGCGAGGAACGATTGGCCGCCATTGTCAATACAAGAACTTTAATTGGCGAATGCTACAGGGCCATAATAAACGGCTGACTACTGCCTGAATTGAATGGAACAAAATGTTCCAACCGCACACACAGCAACAAAGCGTTTCCGAGTGGCATAATCTCTGCTTTTCGACAACTTGTCATAACCAGCAAGATCAGCTGATTCAGCCGTCCAAAGTTTCTTTCTTAAGAACTGCTTGATGTTGTCCAAACAACAACACACTCCAGACAATTCCAGACCTGAAGGAGAGCCTTCGGCAGGAATACGAACAGTTATCAGCGAAAATCTTACACAATGTCATGGAAAATAGCAACAGTGGCAACAGCCACTTGGCGAACACTATTTTTTCACTTAACAGAAAAAACTGTAAAACTCCATCTAAAGATTTCGATCACTCCTATTCAAGAAATGTAAAAACCCTTTACAAGAAATCTCCTCTAGTTCTTACAAATTGTTAAAAAAAAAAAAAAACTTAACCTCCTGAATTACTTCAATCAACCTTAAAAAATATTTTCTTTTTCTGTATCCACTGTAATAAGTTGCTCGCCGTAAAAACTTTACTCTTAAAACGCTTGTAGGTATTTGAAGTGTTTTCTTACAATTTCTTAATCCTTGGGACTATAAAAATTTGGCTTCAAAATGAACATTAGCGCGTGTCGTAATTTACAGGGTAACGATGCTGTTGCTTGCCATAAAAAAGCGTTTATTAAGCAAATCTCGTCGTCAAAAGAAATCTTAAAAATTATAAAATATTAAAAGATATCAAAATGGGTGGCACACATGACTGTCACACGCATCGTAATTAACTTTTGAAGCCCAAGTGAAAGTAATTTTTCTTTTTTTTTGCCATCATAAATTTTAAATTTATTGTAGCGTAAAATTAAAAGCAACAAAAGCATCATTTAGTCAATCACATGCGCAGCCAGAATTATGTATATTTTTATATATTTTCAATGGAATTTCGTTTGGGGCTTTACTTTATCCTTACGGAGAGCAGTAAGAAAAGAAGAATAAAACAAGGCAAATTGTGGCCAAGAACACACTCAGAATAAAACTGCAGAGTTTCTTTTAGGTTGTCCAACCTCCTACTGACGTGGGTTCATGGGCTTGCACTGTTTCGTGCGCCGATCCTATAAAGTTTGCTGTCGGTAACTTCGCTGATTGATTTAATTTTAACTAAACCGAACAAGATGGTATGAATTTCAAAGGACAATGACCAAACAAATTATCCACAAATTATATTCAAAACCGACAGTTTTCAAAATCGAACGTTTTTCAAAGCGAATGATTTTCAATACACATCTAAATTAACATATATATGGCGGAATAATTAAACCGCAAAACTGATGAAAATGTTATGAAAATGTTTATAAACATCTTATAAACACATCATTATAAACATGTTTATAAACATCTGTCTGTCTGTTTAACTGTCGGTAACTGCGCTGATTAATTTAATTCTAGTTAAATTTAATAAAATGGTATGAATTTCAAAAGACAATGACCAATAAATTAGCCACAAATTATATTCAAAACCGACAGTTTTCAAAATCGAACGTTTTTCAAAACGAATGATTTTCAATACACATCTAAATTAACATATATATGGCGGAATAATTAAACATATTCATCGAAAGCTGATGAAAATTTTATGAAAATGTATATAAACATGTTTATAAACATTTTCAAAACGTGTAAACAAAAAAAAACTTGGCTTTATAATCAAACAAAAAAATTAAGATTATAGACTTGTGAGACAAATTAAAACATTGTTTGTGTTAAAATTTTTTATATGTGTCTTTTGACTTGATGGAAAATTAAAGCCCCAAAAATGTACATTTGATTAATTTTTCCCACCCACAACTCCGGCAGAGAGTCGTGTCACCAAAAAGCCTGCCAACAATATTTGAGCCAACATTTTGCCATTAAAACATTCACCTCCTTAAACTAAATAAAGTTCTCTTTGCAACAACAATCTCCTGACACCTCGAGATACACACACAACCACATATTTCTGTCATCCCCGCAAAGGACTTTTTCCCTTTTCAGTGCACATGTCAAGTGCACAACAGTTGCACTTTCAATTTTCCCTTTTACTTTCAGCTCAACTGCTTTATTGCTTAAATTGTGCGGAATGTCTGTTATTTGAAAAGACAACAAAAAGAAAGCAGCGCAAAAACATAAAAAGCAAAATTCCTTTTTCTGGTATTTATTAAAATTTAAGCAGAATTTAAGTAATAGAAAAAAACACATTAAAATTTTTATACCTTCCGGACTCGTGACAGCAAAATTGTTTTACAGTTCAGGTTCTAAACACGTTTGAAGGGCTTCTGTGTAAAAAACAAAATGTTTGCTGCAACAAAAACCCGGCAAAAAATGTGATGGCTGTAGGTACAAAGATTGATTGTAAATCTGCTCATCTTTGACTGATATATATATAAAGATTGATTGTAAATCTTGCAGCAACTGATAAAGCACAAAATGCTTTAACATTTTTGTGTGCAGATTTTATTTTTTTACAAAATATTACCACTTTTAAGCCCAGGCCTTAGAATATTACAATATGGTATCGGATAAATGCTTGATTGATGCGCACCAACTGTTTTATTTTATGACAGCAGTTTCTTGCAAAATGTAAATCCATGTTTCACGCATGCGAGCATTAGAATAAAACTCCACTATAAGCACAACTGCGCACTTAAAAAAGACTTATAGATGCCCTTAAGTTGGAATCAAAACGAATTTCAGTTCCAATCTCTTATGAGCCTATTGTCAGCTACAATGCAAATTTTATTTACTAAATTCTTTAGTAGGCAAATTTTTAAAATGAAAATTTATTTCATTAATTACACTGATAAGTCTAGTGACAGGAATTTCCCTCATTTTGTTGTAGTTGTTAATTACAGAAAATAAATTGAAATAAATATTTACTGGATGGTTATCTAAACTAGTTTTTAGTTTTGTATGCGCATAGCGTTACCTTAAAGGACCTCAGTCATTTACTCCGTAGTAAAAAATAAGTTGGGGTCATTTCTTTATTGAGCTAACGACCGTCTTACGCATACAATGATTTTGCCACTTCATTTTAGCTCGCATCCACTACAGCGATGAGGCCCTACTGAACGATGAATATCGCGCCGAATTACGACGCCAAGAATTCGCCAGCAAGGAGTCCATCAATGTAACACCCTCCACCTCGCCACACGGCTCGCCGCAAACTCGCCAAAGATTAGGTCAGCATTTAAGTAAATCGGCTTCCGAACTGAATGGTCATCAGCAAACATCACCGCGCGTCTCGCCAAAGAGGGCCAAAAGTGCCGCTGCCCCCCACACGGGCAGCAGTTCTGGCTCCGGAGTGCTGCAAAAAACCCATGGTTTCTTTAATAATCTCAAACATCGTTGGGGTCGGGCCAAGAGTAAAGATCGTGTAGGCCGCAAGTCACCGAGTGATTTTCTCGAAGAGAGCACCGACTATGCGGCCGATTACAGCTCGGAAAGTAGTTCGGTTACGCAAAGTCCCCGCCATCGTTCGAAAACTATTGGTGGTTCGCCGCTGGCCAAGGAATTTAAGGCCACTGCCAAAATGGCTCAAGTGATACAGCGTTTTGGCGGCTCTATGGAGGGCATAATCGATGAGGATCCGGAAAACGGCAATGCAGCAGCATTAGGCGCCGACAACAGTCAATTCACTTCCAGGCAATTGGAACAATTGCAGGTGGGTGGGAGCGGTTTCCAAACACAATTCTGTCGAGGCGAATTAATAACAGGCGAAATTGAGGAAGCAGCTGACAGCAGTTCGGCAGTGAAATGTAATTTTTAATACGTTATTAACATTTTGCCACGTTTTGTTGTTGTACCAACCGAGTTTACCTGCTATGAACTCAATTTTGCCCGTTGTGACAAAAATTCTGTCCACTCAAACGTGACCAAAAACACAAAACAGTCATCAGCTGCGCCGGCACTTTCACTTGTTATAAATTCGCTTTGATTAAGAATCTTTTGACATTTTTTGTTATGTTTTTATTTTTCTTCTTCTTCTTCTTCTTGTTCTTGTTGCTATCAAAACCAAACATGTTTGTGCTTATTTTTCGTATAAAAATTTTAAAGATTTCCTTTCATATTTTATATCCTTTTTTTGTTGGCATTTTCTTTCACAGACTGACGAAATACGGCGCAAACGAGAAGCCCAATTACGTCAATATGTTTTTTTTCAGTTACGTGTCCATCTCAAGAGCGGCAGCGACTTAGTGGCCATGGACAAAAATGGTTTGTAAAGATCTAGATATTTGCTTTTATGTGCATCAAATTTTCTAAAGGATTTTGTTTGCATTTGGTGCAGGCTTAAGTGATCCTTATGTTAAATTTAAGATGGGCGGCAGGCTTTTGCACAAATCACGTACAATTCACCGAGACTTGAATCCTGTGTGGGATGAAGTGTTTGTGGTGCCAGTGGAGGATCCCTTTGAGCCCGTTGTAATTAAGGTGAATTGATTGGAAATATATTCGTTTTTTTTTTTTTTTTAATTAAAAAAAGTGCTCGGTCTTCAGTTGCCTGAAGTATTTTTATGCATGAAAGAGAATTCGTTGAAAAATTATCACTATTTGTTTTATGGTCGTCAATGAAATATGTATGTAAATGGCTTACAAGCTTTTTTAGCACTTAAAATAAATTGTCAACAGCAAATTTTAAAGATGATGACACAACAACAGTTGCTCACGACGACAGTGATTCCGAACTGGCTGTGGGAATCCCGCTCCCAGTTGCTTCAGGACTGTTGTTATTCTGTTCGCCCACATTTTGAAAGGCAAAAAAACACTAACTTAGAGGCCACTATTGTGACTATTTTGTCAAGCTCGTGTATCGCTCACTTCAGGGAGTACCCACGCTTCGCATTTTAACCAGCTAATCTGCTTTAAATGAGTTATTTGTTCATCAAGGCGCTAACATTTATGACTTTCGACAATTCGTTTCGGTTGGACCATGTCCAGACGGACGTTAACGTTCGACCTCGTAAAACCAAAGATAATTTTAAACGATTAAAGTTAAAGGGCAACCAACCTGGTGGTTCAGGCGCTAAAAACAAAGAACATTTTAAGCGATTAAGGAATAAATTTCTAAGAGAATTATAGTCCTTTTAATCCTCACATGTGCAGAGATCTGAGACAAAATTTTGAAAGTTGTGCATCTATCGAAACACACAAAAAGCAGCTGAAACGCCTAAATATGGCCTAAAGAAAATGCCAGTTTATAAACTTCAGGTTTATTTGATCACATTTTCTGCAACTTTCTTTTGAACTTTCTTTCAGGTTCATAGCGAGCATTTTCATTCATACAAACTGTAGCTGGACTCTGGATCATGTTGTCGATCTACGATGGATGAGTTGGTAGAGTATTCGACCAAGAATCCAGAGGTCATAGGTTCGATTCCTACCAAAAGCAATAGCCAAAAATTTTTTCAAATAAAAACAATAACAAAAAACTCGCAATGTTGGGTTTACTGATGTTGGACTGTGCAATGGACACTGGGCACTGAACAATCAAAACAGCATCACTTACATCCTGACATACTCATCCCTGCAATATAGAATAAACACGTAGCGAAATACTATTCCTTCTCTCCTCCTGCCCAACCCAGTTCTGGTACAATATAGGACAGTACCCCTGAATACTGGTCCTAAGAAAAAAAATTCTACGTATTCTTTTGTTTAACGTGTTTTATTTTAATTGAAAAAAATGTCTTAATGGATTTCGTAATTCACTTAAAGTCTAACTGTGACAGGTAGCGGGGAATTCCCTTTCTTTAAAAATCAGTTCGTTCTATTGTTTGATACTGTCAACCACCAAATTAAATGTTCCAATCGACCTCTTTTTAATTATTCTTAACAAAACCAAAAAGCTTCTTTCAATACACGAGTACAATTATTATATGTAAATTAAAAACATCAGAAAAAAATTTGCTTTCAAATTATTTATGTATTTCAATGTCTATTTCACTGGTATTCTCTTCTCTTCTCTTCTCCTCAATTCGTTTCATTCCTTTAAAGGTCTTTGATTACGACTGGGGATTACAAGATGATTTTATGGGTTCTGCTAAGATTGATTTAACACAATTGGAATTGGGCAAAGCGGAAGACATCAATTTAACATTGAATGACATCAATCATCCTGAACGGCAAATGGGCGAAATATTAATTAATTTGACATTATGGCCACGTTCTCAAGAGGATAAGGAAATGGTAAGTCACAATTAAGCCAACAAACATGTGCCTGTTTTTGTTATAGCAAGTCCAGCCAAAGAGTCGCCATCACAAGCAGACTACGACCACAATGGACGGAGCAAATCAATCCAATGAGGAAAATTGGTTTCTGTTTTAAGTTCATTGCAGGAAATGTGAACTTTTGCGAGCGCCATATTGAGTGCAAATTTATTTATTTACACATTCGGCCTATTTGAGGTGGAAGGCATGTGAAATTGGTTTACGGCATCAGTGATCTTAGCAATGAAAATGGGCAGAAACTTTATGAAAACTCCAAGAAACATTTCACGCCTTATGAACCTGACCTGCGTTTAAGCCAGACGGCAGTTTATAAATTTTTCTAGCACTAACTTGTTGATATGCTGAGATAAACCACAGCTACCTGCCAACCATTTCTATAAATGCAAAGCCTTCCAGGTAGTAGCGCTGCGAAATTACGCAATCTGTTTTCTGGAGCAGAGCAGAGAGAGAGAGAGAGAAATACCTCGCCAACCAAACTCTAGCAAGGAAACACATGACATATATTGTGTAGTAACTTTCGCAAGCTTTACTAAAACTCAAGGGGCAGAACGGTAATGAACACGCCACCACCCACCTTGTAAAAAGCATCCCTACAACTTTAAATGCAATTCCTGGCCATAGACTTCCTGCACTTGGCACCTGTTTTAACAAGCAGCTGGATGAAGAGAAATATCGGGCATGATCATTTACAGTCTGATGTTTATAATGGATATTGAGTTGCTGGCTCAGGTGTCTTTTTTATTTAGGACCAGCTTTCAGGAGATGAGACCTGTTCACTTGATGTGTAACGCATTATGCCGTAATGGAAAATTTGCTTATGGGTTGGGGGAAAGAGGCAGTAGCGATTTGACCATTCCCATCTTGAGAGTGGTGGGGGAATACCTCTACAGGAAGTTTATCAACTGACGGAAGACTTTTTCCGGTAAAGCGTTGTGCGATTAACTGGCCAATCGACCATAAATGGATGAGCTCTCGATAAAAAACGCGTTGTGCGCAAGAATGTGTGAGTGTCGAAAACTAGTGCCCTGATCTCTTCAGAGCAAAATTTATTGTAGCATCGATAGAATACTGCGAAGATTGTCAACAGAGTCCATGCAGCTGGATATGCCTTAAATTCTTCGACTATTCAGATAGCCCGAGCTTTCGAGCAAGGGACTTGCTTAGCGTGAGGTTGGGTCAGGCTCTCTTGTAGAACAACTTCATATCTGTTTGTTTGAACCTAAGTTCGAAGAAGGATAAAGCTGCAAAGCCCAAGTTGTTGCCCAACTTCGGACTACTAAATTCGCACTGCTGGCTGCCCACTCTGTAAGAAGTAGCTGGATTAGATGCTTCTTGAGCAAGAGATTTTCTTTTAATGCTGCCCAGATCAAACATTTCCCAGAAGTTGCCAACTGTGGGGGGCCGCAGGCAAATGCAAACGTGCATTTTGTCCACCGTCAGGTTATTCCGTAACGTAAACTAAATCTACGCCTATAATCATGAAGAACACTGTCTCTTCCCAGCTCATTGAAGGATTCTAGCTGGACATGGTAGACGTGGTTCTCCAAAACCCACGATTTTGGTTGAATCAATTCAACTCAAAAACTATTTTGAATTATTTTCTTAAAATAATCATGAATCGTATAAAAAAAAATTCATTAAGAATCATCCGCTAAAACGAATAAAATAAAGGAAAAACACTGAATAGAAACAGAATTCATTCACTGACAAGAAATAATAAAATAAAAAATATCGAAACTATTTTACTATAATTATTTCACATGAAACATTTTTTAATGATTGACCGACCGCTGACTTGTGCAAATACGAGATATTAATACAAAATATTTTCCATCTAATTTGTGTGCAAATGAAACACAAATCATTACTTTACTCAAACTTAACCCTCTGTTGACCGCTGTAGTTCGAAAAAAAGGAACTGTGTTAAGTTTGTCCTAAATTTAGAATTATCTAAATACGTTTGTTTTATATATGTCGATAAATAAGAGAAAGTCGGCTGTGATGTGTCATTTGCAGCTCAAGAATGACTGCATCAATTTGACTAATCAAAGCTTATAATACAGTGAATGTTCGATATAACGAATCTAAAGGGAATCCATAAAATAACGCCATTGATATATAAAGCAAAGCCTTGATATAACAAATCTTATCGAATTGCAAAGAAAATTTCTTAAAACTATAGTTTTCTTTATACACGTTAAACTTTAAATTTTATGCTTATTTTGCTGTATAACGGCAGAGCGTAAAATATCGATCCAAACGACAAGACTTTTAGCCAGAGATGGCATTGAAAATTTTCAAACTGTCCAATTTCTTTGAGAGATGGTACTTTTCTGGCCTTAATTGTACCCAAAAATTTCTATTTAATAGTGCCTTGTTTTTCGAACTTCATGATATTTGGATTTATGCGCTTAAAATAATTTTATCAAAAACTATTATTGCGGCTTTGAAAAGGTTAAAATACACAACAAGAAAACAAGTTTCTTTTATGATTCATATTTTAAGTCCCCCCCTCTACACAAACAATTTTTGTTTCAAGTTTTCTCTCAGACTCTGTTTTGTCAGCTGCATAATAAGTCCGCAGAATACAAATAGGTTTTTAGAATGTTATTTTTCGGGTAATTTTTTTCTGGTCTTTTAAATTCTTTGTTTTTTATATTTTTGAAAAAAAACATAAAAATATTTTATAAAAAACGAAAAATGAATTTCGGAGCAAAAGAGGTTTTCAAAGTACAACTATTTTTCTGAGCGATGTCATCCAGAATTGCTGAATTAGAAATTGCCAGTGTAGACGGGCACCGCAGAGAGACAATATTAGAAATTTAGGATCGTGCTCTTAGGGGAAGTATTCTCAACTATAAATAGCAATATTTTGCTGCAACTCGTATTTAATTTATTATTTTAATAATACGAAAAACCGGCTCACAACTGGAGAATTGTTTGACCCGAAATCAGTCCAAAGAAATCACGGTTCTCGAAATATGCGAGAGTTGGTAATAGATTAAAGTAAATTCGAATGTTTATTTATCGTTAATCTTTTACAAACTGTCGAAAATTTCATTTCGAGAACAGCTTCAATGAACCAACCTCTGCTCACGACAACGAACTCCCAGATCGCAGCTATTCGTGAGAGTGGGAAAAAGCTTGCGAGACCACAATTAGATGAATTTTATGCCATAAGTTGGGCCTGCGTCAGAACAAAATTCAACTAATCCTTCTACTAAACACAAACGATCATAAATAACGACGTGTTGTTTTTGCTGAAATGGCTCCAGAGCAGCTGACAATGGAACTTAATTTTCATCAAAATTATCGGCGAATCATCAGACTGTTTCGCGATGCAAGATGGCGAATTTAGAACGATGTCAGTCCTTAGGAGCTCCAAGATCGCTTAATAGATTACGAAAATGTTTGTGGATTTTTGGCTGGCGGCGTCATCGAATCATATTTCGTAGAGCGCTGTAGGACAATGATTGCAAAATTCTTTGCCCTGAAATGGCATCATTCAACTTGGGCGCGAACCTTCTTATTCCAAAAAAACCCTATTTGCCCCCAAAATTGCAAGTTTTTCGAAAACAGACACTTGAGTTCAAATTGAGTTCAAAAAAAAACACGTTTTCTTCTTCTTAAATTATTTCTCATATAAGTACCGACGATTGATTCGCTTAAAAGAGTGCGGACTACTCACTGCCGAAGCGCTTACCTTCCCACACACTTAATTATTGCTTCAATTTGAAGAAGAAGAAAAAAACAGCGGCAACAACAACAACAAAAAGCCTTTGAATAACGAATGAACTCATTTGGCTTAAGTCTGAAAACCAACTTTAGTACTTAAAGCAATGCGAGAGCGTGCCCAACGATTTGGAACCGGCGATCGCATGCACTCGCTAAACGAAACTGCAGTAAAGCCAATTTTATTTATCAATCAGTTGTTAAGCGGGACTCAGCATGAAATACACGCTCAATATTAACTCCAGCAAGTGTGTGGCTGCCCAATCGCTGTTGAAGCGTTTCCGTAACAAACGTCTGCACTGGCAAAAGCTGATAGAGGACGAGGTTTCCGACCTGTACGAGGTCAGAACGCAAGCGAAATTAAAATCGAAAATAAATCTAAAAATTTGTTTATCTCTTATTGGACCGAACAGAATTAATGTGTCAATTTTCTTAATAATTATTGCAGCATTTTCAGCGTAATTCCAAACTGGCTGAGTCATCGAAACGTCTAAAGTCTCAAATCTGGAGTTCAGTAGTAACTATTTTGTTGGTGAAAGCCCGTGGTATGCCGCTGGGTGAGGATGGCAACAAACTCAATGATATCCATATCAAATTTAGGTAGAAGCGCCCTCAATTCTAAACTTTATAGATTTTAACAACAACAACTTCTTGCACTTTTTTAGGCTGGGCAATGAAAAGTACAAAAGTAAATCCTCTTGGACGGAACGCTGGCTCGAACAGTTCGATTTGCATTTATTTGACGAAGATCAAATTCTGGAAATTTCGCTATGGAATCGCAACACTTTGTATGGCAAAGCTTCCATTGACTTGAGTGTGTTTCAGCGCGAAAACACTCACGGCATTTGGAAGCCTTTTGAGGACTGTCCGGGCGAAGTGTTTCTTATGCTGACCATAAGTGGCACCACTGCCCTAGAAACCATAAGTGATTTGAAGGCGTTCAAGGAGGATCCGCGAGAGTTTAAAATCCTCAAGGACCGCTATCGTTGGCATCGTTGTCTTCAAAATTTACGCGATATCGGCCATTTGACGGTGAAAGTATTTGGGGCTCAGGGTTTGGCCGCCGCCGACATTGGTGGCAAATCGGATCCATTTTGTGTACTCGAATTGGGTAACGCCAGACTGCAGACACAAACTGAATACAAGACTTTAACGCCTACCTGGAATAAAATATTTACATTGTAAGTGAATTGTTGAGTTTGTTGTTGTTGTTGCTGTTGCCACAAGCAGAAAATGAAAGTAAATATAATTAGATTAGTTTAGGTGCGAGGGGCAGCTGCTTCACCCCACCCCTCTTCAGCTTATTATTTACCGTAACAAATTTTGTGGAATAGTTGCAGGGACCTAAAACAGATTTTCATATTTTAAATGAATTTAGGAGGAAACAAAATTCTGTGAGTTTAAGCAAATTGTGGCGAATTCGTGGCAGGGGGACTTTTTTTCACGGTCGCCATATTGTGGCTAATTCTCACTCTGCCATTAATACAATTAAAATGTTGTGTCTAAAATTAAAACCAGAAAAATAATAATTTCATGAGCTGCTCATAGAAAATAAATCGGAGAGTTAAAGGGTGTCGAGGAAGAATACAGCAACCGTGAAAAGTTGCTCCCCAGCTTGAAAAATATATTAAAATAGTTATTCCTTTTGGTGGGCAATAAAATCATTACAGTGTAAATTTCCTTTTTGCACCCCCCCCCCTCAAAAAAACGGGGAAAAACGCAATTGAACCTGATTAAAATTAAGAATATACTTTTTAGTTGCGCATTTATCATTTAATGTGGCAAAATGTCCGTTTAATTGCAGCAACGTCAAGGACATAACACAAGTGCTGGAGATTACTGTCTACGATGAAGACCGGGACCACAGAGTAGAATTTCTAGGCAAACTTGTCATACCGCTGCTGCGCATTAAGAACGGTGTCAAAAGATGGTACACCCTAAAAGACAAAAATCTGTGCAGCCGTGCCAAAGGCATGTCACCGCAGGTGAGTCTCAAGCCACTAATACTGTTTGTTTTCATGCATTGGATTTATTTTCTTAAGATTTTACTGGAAATGCACGTTGTGTGGAACGAAATCAGAGCAGTGTGCCGCGTGCTGCAGCCCAAAGAGGAGAAATTAATACAACAGGAGGCAAAATTTAAACGGCAACTATTCCTACGCAACGTCAATAGACTGAAAGTTATAATAATGAATATATTCGATGCCGCTCGCTATATACAGTAAGAGTTTGCTCGAACACCAAATGTAATGAAAACTGGGCGAATAGTTGTTGTTGTTTTTCTCGTTTCATAGATCCTGCTTTGAATGGGAGAGCCCTCTAAGATCGGCCATAGCTTTTACTTTATGGGTGATAGCATGCATTTACGGCAACTTGGAAGCGGTGCCGTTAGTACTTTTGCTAATAATACTTAAGTAAGTAAATCGGAGGCGAGTTTGAACATGACCAGCTCTAGAGTGTTTTGCTTTTAAATCAGAAAATGGCTGATAAGATTAATAACGGGTCAGCCCGAGACGGGAGGTGGCAGTTATGATTATGACTACGATGAAGACGACGACGATGACAAGGAGAAGGAGGAGAAAAAGTCCATAAAGGAGCGTTTGCAGGCCATACAAGAAGTTTCCCAAACGGTGCAAAATACTATAGGATATTTAGCTTCACTGGGCGAGAGCACAAAGAAGTAGCATATAAAAATTTTCCTTTTCTTATATTGTATAAAATAATATTTCTGGTTTTTTTTTTTTGGTTTGTTTTAATTGATGCAGTACTTTTAATTTTTCCGTCCCGGAATTGACCTGGTTGGCTGTTGTTTTGCTGGTGGGCGCCATATTGGTTTTACATTTTATACCCATTCGATTTTTGTTATTATTTTGGGGCATTATGAAATTTACCCGCAGAATACTGAGACCAAATACTATACCCAACAATGAGCTATTGGACTTCCTATCGCGCATACCCGACGACGAAGAAATAGTAAGTTTTTTATTGTCTTTTACATACGCATATAAATACGTCCATGTGTTAATTAATGGCCTGTTGCCGTGCAGAATCAATACCGCGAACTGCCGCCCACAACTGCATCAGATGCTGCTCGCAACAATCCGAAAAAGAAATTCAAGGCCTCATAGTCCATAGCAAGTGCAGACGACACCGATATCATAATGGATTTGTATGGCAGCCGTGACTCCTCCACTGACAAGTCAATTGCTGTTTTACCCCAACATGTTGTCAATATATCGCAACGTTCGGTGCGCAACGTATCGAACATGTTCAAGGCTGGCACCAGTAATTTTCGCCTGGCAGCTTTGAAAAAATTGAATAAAAGTTTTCACAAATCCCCCGAACACTTGGACTAATTGCGAGCAAATTATGAACGAAATATGATTTTCTAATGTGTGTGTTTTTTTTTTTTTTTTTTTTTTTTTTTTATACAATAGAAAATAAACAATTGAAATTTTTTTATCTTCGAATTATACAATAAGATGAAAATTCAACTCCATTTACATACATAAAAATTTTACACTTTTTGTCATGTGTATAATACACTTTCATTTAAATTAATAGATAAAAAAAAAGAAACAATCTTAGATATTGAGCAAAAAACGTTTAAATTTAAGTAGAAATCAAATCGCACAATTTAATTGCGTTTCGTTTGAGGTTCCAAACGTTACACACTTGAACGCTCCCAACTCCAGTTACAAACGAAGTTTTTTAATTTGTTCTTTAAGTTTTATTTAATAATTTATTTGTTGTGTTTTTTAAAGAGGTCAAACTTAGTTTGAAATCACACTTTGTATCCAAAAGCTGACTATGCACTTTCTTTTCTTCTATTTCTTTCTGAGATGAAAACACTGAAAATATTTCCTAGCACTTAATATTAAATATATTTATTATATTTCAATTTAATTTCGTTTTTATAACTTTCAATGTAAATTTACAAGTTATAATTGCACAGAATTGCACAGGGTAACGAACACCATATGCCCATGGATGCTTTTTAACAGTGTTTTTTTTTTTAATTATTATTAATTATATAATGAAATGTTTATGAAAATATGTGATTTAAAATTTTAATTAATTTAATTATATAATTTCGGTTTGTTGAAGTGCGACTATTTTTAATTCGAAAATGTTTATGATTATGAAAATATGTGATTTAAAAACTCATGATTTGAAAATGAGATTTAACACAAATTATGTGATAAGCAAACGAGTGATTTCAAAACGTGTGATTTGAAATTATGTACTTGATTTTCAGAAGAAATTCAATTCCTTATTATTACAATTTTTAGCTTGTCGAGGTAGAAATATTTCGTTACCTGAAATGCAAAAGGGCGTAACAACCAAAAAATTCAAAATGGGTTTTTTCATTTATTATTGTAGAGCAAATCGAATTACATGTCCTCCTACATTTTTACAGCCCTACTGTCAATAACAACCATTTTATTAAAGAAAATCAAAAGGTCGTAACAACAAAGTTGGTTTTTTCTTAAACCAAAAGGGCGCAACCCACATCTAATAAAAATGACGATTAAAGAAATTTTTTTTTCTACGAAATAAATGCATCATCGCAATTTAATGCTGTACTGAAGAAATTGCAACACCAGCTTCGTAATCTTTGATTTTTTGGAGTTTTTTGTCTCTCCTGTAAAATTTTGAAATATGTTGTTACGCCCTTTTGCATTTCAGGTAACGATTTGTAATATCAAAAATTTTTGTGTTACTGGTGATTTCAAAACGGGTATTTTTACAGCAAGTGATTTGAAATCGCGTGCTTTAAAAACACGTGATTTTAAAAGCACGTGATTTCAAAACACCTGAATTTAAGACACATGATTTTTAGAAAATTCCTGTTTAACAAACTGGTTTCTTGAAAATAAAAAAAAATCAACTCATTATTATTAAAGTTTCGAATTTTGTGATTGACTGCAAGAAACAAGATATTCCAAATTTTTTTGTTTATCAGTTTTAATTGTCTTATATGTTATATTTTTATTTCTTGTCTGCTTGTTTCAAATATAGTTTTTATTTTCTTTTAACATCTAAGAAATTATGCCATTAATTTAAAAATCTTCAAATTCTCAGTAAAACTACAGCTTTTAGAAAACCAGCTGACTATAGATAAGCAACAACAAACTCTCAATTAGTTTCAGTTAATTATTAAACACTCTCTATATATATGTATCTATATTCTACCCTCCGATTAACATTTATTATCAATATTATTTAAAATAACCAAAACAAACAATTTCTTGTCTAATTTTACTATTCTATATATTGTGTAAACAGAACAAACGTTATAATTAAACTGCTGTGAACAGAATAAAAATGTGTCACGTATGTGCTAGAAAACCTGGCAAAATTGCAAAAACGTGTCGCTCATTCGAGTTCCGTAAACAACACATGTCATTATCAGGCGGCAAATTTGGAATTTGAAAATATTTTTAAAATTATATTTTAACAAATATTTACGCTACTTGACACTGGTTTTGGTGCCAAGAAATAGTCATTTCAACTAAGTTGCGTCTGCCGATTGCATACACAGCAGGGACTTAAATATACAGCCGCGTCACCCGAGTTCAGTTCCGTTCGGAAACGTAATTTAATTCTTGGCGTTGTTCTTGAGGAAACCAAAAAAAAAAATTGAGAACATTTTTGATATACAAAAACTTGCATCTAAGAATGATTTCATTCCGTAAAATATTTGCATATTTTATGCTCTAACGAATCCGAATACGGATTTAAAATCGTTAACGCACGGACTCGAATTGTTTGTCGTGGCAGACATTAAGGGCAGTTCTATAGATTTTTTGCTTGCAGCGAAAAACAAACTTTGTTGTCTTTGTTATCTTTTTCTTTTTAATTTACTATAATAATAAAAAAAAACTATCAGATATATAACGAGAATCGTTTTCGATTTAAATTCGATTGTGTCGAATTCATTTTGAATTTGATTTAAATTCAAATTGATATCATTTTGCAATTTTGTGCTAAGAAAATGTCAAATGGCAAATGATGGAAAATGGATGGGGAAATATTTTTATAAAAATTTGTGTCAAGTTGCAATTAAAAAAAAAAAAAAAAAAAAACTTAAAAAACTGAATTTTCTATATTCGATAAATAATTTTTGCATTATTTGTTTGTACAATTGATTGCAGCCAGAGCGAAACCCATCGGCAAATATTCGGGACGCCACCCCACCCCCCCTTTTTTTTTTGGTATTAACTCTCAGCCACCGACGCCATCATGCCCAATTTTTGTCCAAGTTATTATTTTTCCAGTTAAAATGTTTAAGAAAAATAATTTCATTCAAAAACTTTTGTTTCAGAAGTTTCTAATCCATAGAATTTCGTATCGCCGTCGTAAAAAGTATTCTCTGTCACTTATAGACGTCTTATACTAGATATAGACAGGAAGCAGTTGGCTTTTGTATTCACCTGAATGTGATGGCATATCAAACCGATACGATTTCGAAAACACCTGAAACCGAAACGATTCGGTTCAATATAATATAAATAATTTTTGAAACTCTTCTCCACAAATCATTTTTAATTTGATCATAAGAGTTGAAACTGAAAATGAGTGGAAGACATCCGCCCGGGGGGGGTTTATGAATTCTCTGCAACAGGGTTTCGCATTTAAAAAACAACAATTATGTATAATAATGTGGATACTTTGCAGGTTATAAATTAATAAAGTAATAAATACTATTGAAGGTATTGGCGTTGCCTACCCGTTGCTGTGCGCAACGTTTTTAAAGCATTTTTGTTTTTTTTTTTTTAATTTCGTCGCAAAAAGTCTTTAACTCGGTGTTATTTCTGACTTTCGTTTCGCAGCAAATCTAAATTTCTTCAAGTGTAGCATAAATCTATTTACAAACAAAAAACACATCAAAGTAAAGCAAAGTATTCCCTCTTAAAGCAGGCTTTAAGCACCACTACAGTGCCGCCATCTGCCAGCAAAATATAGAATTTTTAGCAATTTATATAAATATGTACTTACGACTATTCAGACGTTTGGCAGGACTTCGATTTCGTGCACAGGACCAGCAGAGTTTTTGTTCATTAAAATAGGAAATCCAATTCGCTATTAAGTAAAAAAAAAAATAGAAAATTCCAAAAAATTATATCTTATTATAAATAAACAAAAGTATGATTTTTCATAACTGGATTATCTGGTTTTATATAGACTTACAATAACTCTTATATATTCTTATTATATTAAACTAAAGAAATAAAACTCTCTCTATAAACCTCCTCTAAACTCTCTTAAAGTATTTAAATTGTATTTATTTTCCATAATATTCCAATTTATTAAACTAAATAATTTATATGCAGTATAAAAATAACGTTTATAAAAATATAAAATATAAATTAAATTTGTGTGATATTTTTCCCCAACTATTTTTAATGTAAAGGAAAAACTTTATAATAATATGCCTCAATTTATGCACAAAGTCCATTTTTAGTCTATAAGAGTTTAATAAAACACATTTTAATTACAAATTTGTTAATGAGATTCCGGTAAATACAAAATATATGTGAGAACTGGAAGCAAAAAAAGTTGCTTTAATTTTAATTAAAATTTTACTTAACGAAAAAAAAAAATATTAGCTAAATTTATTAGTAATTCATTGCCTTTTTCCTAAAAACTAAATTAAATTGAATTTTAAATTTACCAGCACTATTTGAAATTTGAATAAAAGAAAAATCGCTTCAACTATGAAATATGAATAAATGAAATATATAGAGAAATGTTTCAATACAAAGTAGATATTTTTAATATTATTGAATGCATTAAAATGCATTTTCTTAGATAGATATTTTGCAAATTAAGAAAAGTTCTTGAAACACTCACATTTTTCTCACACTCCGTCTCAATTTCACAGTCACGCTCACACACACACACACACAAAGTGACAAATTATCAAGTACCTAAAAATATTTAAATACATATTTACAGCCACGCATACATTTTACTATATAAATATGAAATTTGCAATTTAATCAAATTAAATGAAACCCACAGGTACATTTTGCTGAACTAAAAGCTGAACATTAAGGGCATTCACAAGGTGGTTATAAAAGGATTATTGTGTTTCAGTGTTTTCAGTGGGAAAAACTAGCAACATTTTGTAACATCTTGTAAATTTCTTCTTTGCGTGCTGTGAAAAAACTTTGAAAAAATTTATTAAAAAGCTGTAAAATTGTACAGCAAGGCCATATTTGCAACTATTTCAGGCATAATTACAGTGAACTCGCACTAATGTGAACTTCCGCAATACTCTTAAAAAATGTAAAAGCAATTTTTGGGGAATCCCCTACACTTTAATATGAAGACGAACTCTCGCCAAAACAACACTCAGCAAAAACTCAGCAAATTCCCAGCAGGCCTTCTTCAAGGCTTTGATGAACATATCCGCAGTGTTTGCAGAACCGAAGTCATACATGAACTTCCCACAGTTTTGGGTTGCCGGGCCAACTCAGGTATCCCTTCCGCTGTACACCGCGAAAGAGAGAATGCCCCAGTTGGGAATAAACCAAAAAGAAAAAATACTCCCCCCGTGAGACTGAAACATAAAAATAAAATAATCAATTTCACGTGTTATCCAGTTGCCTTGATTTTCAGAGCCAACTTAGTAAAGATGGAACTGCTTATCCCAATATGTCCTGTTTAGTCATTTGTGACTGCTAAAATCCTAATAGCAAAAGGACATTTTATAGCATAAAGCGAAAAACAGTAAATTTATCACGTTATGGTAAATCTGCAACGTTAAGCAAAACAGTATGAAATTGAAAAATCAACTATTTCTGTCGCAAAAAATCAAACAAAACTAAAATTAAATATTTATTTATAGTTTATAAAGTAAATGGGCAAAGTTGGACTTTATAGAAAGAGAGGGTAACGAAGATTTTACGTCCAAGACGGATATTAGCAGTATTTTCCTAGTTGTTACTGTGACACGATTTGTGTGACTAATTGTCCACAATTCATGGCTAATTGTACACAATCTGTGACTAATTGTACACAATATGTGACTAATTGTACAAAATTCATGGCTAATTGTACACAATCTGTGACTAATTGTACACAATCTATGACTAATTGTACAGAATTCATGGCTAATTGTACAAGATTTGTGACCAGTTGCACAAAATCTGTGACTATTTGTACACAATCTGGGACTAATTGTACACGATGTGTTGAAATAGAAGCCTGGCTGGTACGGAACTCCATAAAGGGAAAGCAAAACAATACAGTTATCTGAGGCAAACAAGTCAACCAGTGGGAGTGAAGCACAAAGATCGTGCCTAATCGCACTTAAGACACAGCTACGATGATGATGGCGCAAGATCTGTTCGTCAGCCTAGAGCTGCCTTAGGATTGAAAACTAAAATTAATTTTGCCAACGACTATAATAAATTTTTCAAATCGAAAATGTCAACAAATTCTATTAAATTAACAACTGGGATTCATATAAGTTCATATTAGCGCGAGTTTACTGCATTTCTTTGTGCATATTTAATGCTCTTCTGTTCAAATGTAAGGACCGTCTGTTCATAATTATTTCATGGACGATAAAGTACACCTTGTGAATTCCATAAGTGTACACCTACTCGTATTATATTAAATTTATTATGACTTTACTTAAACAAATAACAACAACAAACTAAAATGGAAAAAGCTAAATCATGTATTTAATTGTAAATGGTTCAATTAACTGCGATTCTTCCTAAATTATTTTAAAAAAAAATAAATAAAAGCAAAAAATAAATAAAAGCAAAAAATAAATAACAACAAAAAATTATTAAATTAAAAAAACGAAAACGAAAAAACAAAAGACATTACAACAATAAAATATAATTTTCAATTTTAATATTTTGGCTTTGGACTCAGTTGTGGTTTTTATTTTACTTCTGACAGCCAGCGCTGCCAAGTGTGCAGATGCGTGATGATTTAATTTGTGGCCAGACTTTTAAGAGGACATATACTAAAGTAATTATAAGACGTAATATTCAGTTGTTGAACCCAACTGTTGGCAACTTTTATGCTCAATAATTAGGTCCTAGAGTGCTTGCCTACTGGGCAACTTAGTCGTGACAGTGGTTTGACATTTTAACCCACAAAAAATCAACCATTTGACACAGAAATCAACAGCTCTTAAGACGTCAAGCACTCGATATGCCGTGTCGTCAGAGTCTTGTTCAACAACGTCGCAAATCTCATATCATTTTACGAGCGCTGCGATTTATTACCAGCTGTCAACCCGGTACCATTTTTATTCTTTATAACAACAACGTCATATGGTATATATTTCTTCTTCTTCTTCTTTTTTTGGCGCTACAGTCCGTGGTGAACCTGGGCCTCAACCAACAAACTTTTCCAGCTGGCACAGTCTTTAGCCAGCGTCCTCCAATTTTGCACACCAAGTTGGTTGAGGTCCCTCTCCACTTGTGTGCGCCATCAGTTCCGTGGGCGTCCTCTAATGCGTTGTCGCACAGGTTCGGAATCGAAGATTCTACGGGTCGGACCAGTATTCTCCATGCGCTCTACATGGCCGTTGGATCCGTAGACGCCTGGTTAGGCTCATGTCGCTGTACAACCCGTACAGTTCATGATTGAATTTTCTTCTTCTTCTCCAGAAACCATCAACGCAAACAGAGCTGAAGATTGAACGCAGAACTTTTCTCTCGAAAATACCAAGGACTTCCTCATCCGCCTTCGACACCGTCCATGCTTCTGCGCCATAGAGAAGTACAGGGATTATCAAAGTGGTATATAGTGTCAGCTTGGTTTTTCGAGAAAGGGCCTCTTGAACCCAAAGAAACAGCGATTGGCAAGAGTTATTCTGCGTTTGAACTCGGTACTGATGTTGTTTATATTGTTGACTTGGGAGCCAAGGTAGACGAAGTCCTTCACTACCTCGAAGTTATAACTGCCTATGGTATGTATGTATGTATTTACATGATCCATATATCCATATGCGATTATTTTGCATGTCTAGTTGATTCCCGAAAAGATTCGATTATGATACAAAATTAAGTTTTTCCAAATACGATTCCTAACAAATCATATTCTTTTTAATATCAGAATTTTCAAGTCCGATATTTATGTGTATATGTATGTACTTATGTATGTATCATATGAAATAATTAGTTTACAGCTCAATTAGTTGAATACTTTGCAAAGATTTTCAAAAGATAACATGAGATAAGAATTCGCTTTTATCAGATAACCCACTCATAACATTTAGTGCTCATAAGTTCATTTACATACTTACATACATATATATTTATATATGTACATACATAAATACATACATCTGTACATACATATATGTGTAAACGAGTCCTAGCACAAAATTATCTTCATAAAAGACACACACCCAAACACATTTATCTTTATTTAAGCATTTAAAATTTTTATTATTACTCTACATACATGCATATATACATACATACATACATTGTTTGTATAACCGATCTTTACAACTTAATGTTATAATTTCTTAAATTATAAATGCACATCTGGTAAGTAATTTCATATATCCTGATTGCTTTGGAAGCACTTGGAACACGTACTAATAAGTATAAAACACTTTTGTCCACATTTTCAAACGCTCTTTCTACAAAATTTCAATTGTATTTGGTGTTCTTCATAAAATCATAGACAACAGAGAAATCTTTGTTGCCCAAGCCATGAGACTTGAGTGTTCGGTACATTTGATGGGCCATAGCACCCATGGGAATGGGAGTATTGGAGGCGGTGGCTACGCCCGAAGCCAAACCCAAATCTTTGGTAATAAGATCGGTGGAGAAACCACCTTTGTAGTCATTATTGGCTGGCGCAGTGGGAGTGACACCGGGAACTGGATTGTATACCTCAGAGGCCCAGCAACGGCCAGTGGAAGAGTTGATGATTTCGGCAAAAGTATGAGGATTTAAGCCCAAACGTATGGCCAAGTTCATGGCCTCCGAAACGCCTATCATAGAGATGCCTAACATCATGTTGTTGCACAATTTGGCTGCCTGTCCCATGCCATAGTCACCGCAGTGGGTGATTCGTTTGCCCATGCATTCCAAAACATTTTTAACAGCATTATATTCTTCAGCGGTACCGCCCACCATAAACGTCAAAGTAGCCTGTTCAGCACCCGGCACACCACCAGACACCGGCGCATCAACGAAGCGAGCACCCTTCGCGCTGATCATTTTTTGCAATTGTTTCACCAAGTTGGGATCAATGGTGGAAGAGTCAATGAACATGGTGTTCTTATTAACACCGTCGGCCGTCATCTCCTCATAAGATTTGTGAACAATGTCATTATTGGGCAACATGGTGATGACAAATTCCGAATTCTTAGCCAATTCACTGGTGTTAGCATAAACCTTAGCCCCTTTGGCTTTCAAGTTATCACAGGCCGGCTGGGAGATATCAAAGACGTGCAATTTGTGACCCTTTTTAATAAGGTTCGTGGCCATATGACCGCCCATGTTGCCCAAACCAACAAAACCAATGTTCTTGCCAGCAGCTTGACTGGACATGGCCCGCACAACAGTTTGCCCCATAGCACCTAAAGCTGGGCTGATGCACACCAAACGTAAAGCCATTCTTATGAATAATTTTCTAAGTAAATTATCCAAAAAACCAGCATAAGATTATTTTTCCACGTTATGCAATGAGAAAGTAGAAACAAATTCGGACTGTTAGATTAACGATAAAAATATTCATGCACGAACACGCACACTCGCACATACATACATATGTACCCACCTGAGCCGCCTAACCCCGAACTAAAACCACCAGCAATCACTACTCTTTGAATGCCAAAAGCAAACTGAACTAAATCGTTTCAAAAACTAAATAAACAACGTCTCCAGAGCACAACTTCTCCATAAAAAAATTATTGTGTTTTTTTGAATAAACCAGCTCCAATATTAATAAAACACCAACAATGTGCATATATACATTCATACATATGTACGTATTTACATACATATGTTTGTAGATTGAGATCACTCACACAAAGTGGCACACAAGTGCGCAACAAACCTACACCAGCCCCCCGTTTTAACGAACAGAACCAAAACAAAAACGTGAAGAAAACATCACCTCATTCAACAACTTGTTTTCTATGCTGGAGAAAATTAATCAAATACTATTAACTAGTTCTCAGCTCACCCAGTCATACTCTCCACAGCTCATTTTGGCAACGATTAACATGAACACTGAGGAGAGTTTGTGGGGCTTCTGTACAAAATGTGAAATGGTGTTATTGGTAATAAATGTTGTTCTTATTTAATTAAACACTTCCACCAGCACCAAAGCGCACAACAAACATACATATGTATGTACGTACTATATAAAAAATTCGTATGTTTTTAATAATCTTATGCGTTATTAATAAATAATCTTAATTTTTAAGCACTCAAGTTTGTCATCTGTCCAACGAAGCATCTGTGTTGAACCTTAACATTTTCCACATCAAAATACGGTTTCTTATTATATTTATTTATAACTTGCCACATAAATTTGCTAGTTATAACTGCACAGAATGGGGAGGGCTAACAAAAGCCGTATTGCCATATGTTGGTTTTAACGGACTTTTATAAATGGCCCTGTGTCTAGTACATATCTACATATAGTATGTATGTATGTACTTACGACCCATGCTTTCACATAGGACGTTGCAGCGTGACTGACCTGAAATTCCCCAAATGAACTACATTCGTCGGAAGCAAATTTGTTAATTTGCAGACCGTATTTAATTAATTTTAACACTAACTAACTAATTTTATGATGAATCCGCTTTTGAACTTTCTTCGACAGCAAGTTGCCTGTGGTTTTGCCTATAATCAATTCGCCCCGCAGTAAATAAACGCACAAGACGAATTAATGTATTCGCTTGGGAAACACATACACAAGTATGTATAACGCGAATTAAACTAATCGTTCTTGTAAATATTGAAAAGTAACGATCTCAAAACAGCTTTCATCTTGGCAGATAGAAAATTTTCAAATAAATTAGTTTCTACCACATTATTTTTGCACAAAAATATTTAATAAAGTTGTTTAAAGAAAAATAAGAATATAATAAATAATATAACAATTAATAGTGTTGTGTATTTTCCACTGCAATCCCGTTAATCAAGTTTGTGATGGCAAGCTTTCGTTAACAAAGAGAGGATGCTTTGGCGCCGCCAATACCTGCAAATATACCAGCTTTGATATCAAACTGTCATTTGTGTGTTTAGTTTTTAATTTTTCTTCTTTTTTATTGCATTCTATGGTTTTTTATTACAACAAAAATTATCGGATTATATCTTATATATACATATAAATGCGGCACAGTATCTTATCGTCCACCAATATTGATGAAACATACATGTTTTAAAAGGTATTTTTGTGTAGATACACACAATATATGTAAATATTTTTTCTCAATTCTTAGCATAATAAAAGTGGTAAAAGAAAAATGTTTAAAATTTACTTCAAAAGCACCAACAACAACATGCATACGAACTGAATACGTAGTTTATACTTTCTATTTCGTTTTTGTATTGTACTTGTACACACCCGCACACACAGGTAGAAATGTCCAAAGGTCTCTGTATAATTTATTAGCTGGTAGAAAGGAACGAACAAGTGCCTTTGTTGTTGTGCTCATTAAATGTGTTGGGGGTTGCAGCAAAGAACAACTACAGTACGAATAAAATATAGCAAACATTCTTCAAAGGTACGATCAGAGGATTGACGGTCTGCACTAATGTGTTTGTGGTATATAATATGTACATATGTCGGCCAATTAATTGATTTAACAATTTGGTGGCTTATACGAAATCCCAAAACAATATTGTGCTGATTTGATCCAATCATATGCAGATTTGTTGCGGCAATCATGTGAAAGTTTGATAGGCAGCCATGCACGAATATACATAAATGCCCACTTCATGCTTGATAGGCAATTTGTTTTGATCTTTGTTTTTTTTTCTTGCGGCCATTGAACAGCATTTCTTTTCGTAAGTAACTGTAAATTGTTCTACATGCATTTATTTTATACATAAATATAATCTATTTACAGTTTTAATATTAAATCGGATGATTATATGCAAAAACGCCATTGCCAAAAGTAAAACCTTATAAAGTGAATCAAAACCGATGCAACAGGCAAATAGCTTAAACTCCAGAATTTATATAAACAAGATTTTCCATCTAGTACAACAGCTGTTGCCTCAGAGTTGCCGTATACTGGGACAGTCGTGTGACAGCGTTAACTATAGTCATTTAATCGTCTTGCACGCACTTGCGGTAATAGAATATTTAACAAAATGGCACAATAATGACTCCAGAGAATTTGTCGACACTATAAAAATTGTATGAAATTGATGTATGGCGACAATAGTCATAAGTCTTATATTTATAGAATTTGGGTTTTTTGTTTTCAATTAGTTATATGTATATAAACTTTATGTAGTTAATAGTTTGTTTGATCAACGATCGTTAAAGTCTGATTTCACTGTAGGACATTGCAGTTATTCGTTAGCAGATGATAAGTTCAGAAGCATTTTCTAACCAAGTGATGTATTGTGGTCTCGAAGTGGATTGTTAAAATCCAAACAAATTTGATTTAATATTGCCACACGTTTTTACAATCAATGGACAGCTTTTGCATATAATAAAAATCTGTGCTAGGCAGGTCTCGTTTACTTTTAACAATTCAAATAAAAGTTTTGAAATTACCAGCATTCAATTCAGGTTTCTGCAGAAGTAATTTCTGTGCTTCCATACAGGACATTAATAGGAAGGAAAGAAAGACATCATGATAGGGATAGACAAAGCAGGTAATATTATATTTTAACCGTTAACGGTAAATGTCAAGCGGTCGACTGTTGGCCACCGGGCGATCCCTGTAAATAATAATTTTCTGGCATCCCAGACGGTTACAAAATATTATAATTTTTGTTTGTTTTGCATACAGTAATGATACCTTCTGGCAAAGCTTTAAGCAAATGTGAATATTCCAGCAAAAACAGTGACTCCTCTGTTGTAAGTCTTTTGTCAACGGACGAAGATGAAGATGATAATGAAGCTGGATCGGCAATAAGTGAGGTAAGTAGTGAACAAAAAATTTACTATGTCTATACATCTGTATTTATGTACATATCGTTACCTGAGTATAGAAAAGTTTTAAATTAATTATATCGAAATGGGCAAAAAAAAGCTGACTTAAGGCCTTTTTATATTAAGATAACGATATGTAGGTAGTTATATAACTGCAAAAAAAAAAAAACAAATAAATCAAAACTTAATAACTTCTTTAATGTAGGACGACAATGACATGTGCAATCCATTTGATAAAATCGGGCATGAAGAAAATAGACAGGATGAAAAAAGGCAAATAATAATAGCCCGTGTTTTGGGGCCACCGTGCGGCTGCAGGAGAAAGTGTCGAAAAAAATTAGTAAAAAATCATGAAATTGTTATATTCAGCAGATTTTGGAGTCTTAAGTCCAAATACCAACAAAACTGCTACCTATATAATAATATAACGATAGGAAAGCCGCAATCATCAACTTTAAAAAGAACCGAAGGACCCGAGTCCAGAAGAACTATAACCGTATACTATTCGGTGGATAATGGTAGTGGTGCTAGTGTCAATGTCTGCAAAACTGAATTTATGAATTTACATGGACTTCAAAATTCATTTAGTAGAATCAATACGATTATAAAGAAGAAAAAGGGTGGTGCAATCATCACTGGGAATCGCAAAGACAGACAAGGGAGTTCACTATTCTAAATCAGTCTTGCTGGAAGTATTGACACATAACAGAAATTAAGATAAGTTGAAAGTGGTCTCTGCTCTCATTTTTAAAAATTCAGTTGAAAAATGACGGACTCTTAAATATAATTTAAATTTCAGTTAATATCTTCTAAATAAAAACTAATTTGAAATTGAATCGACATATTAAAGGAAAAGTTCGTACATCAAAGGCAAATTTCTTTTAGGAATTTGAACTTTTGTTGAACAAAAACTCATGATCGAATCAGCAACAACACATGTATATTTTTTACATTTTACAATATGTAACACTAATTGTAAAAATAAAATAAGCTAATTATGTTCTAACTTAATTATAAACAAATGGATACAAATCAATCATTCGAGCTTAGAAACACTTTGGAGCAGCGAAAAGTCCGCGTTTTTATATTATAGAAAACCCTTTTAACGCACAAAAATAATTCTGCTCTCATACTTACATATATGTATGTACATACGTAATTCAAAAGTCCGCTTCGGACCATGGCAAGAACGCTAACGCACTTTGTGTAGCCAAAACAGGAGAAGTCACATTTTTTATTAAATAAATCAGCGTTTTATACTTCATTACGTGAAGAAAATGAATTTTCATTCAACAACCGGATCAAGGCGGTTGCTATAAAAAAAACTAGCTGGTAAAACATCAAAATGCTGCGACATTCCTAATATATGTATGTACATATGTAGATACATACTTACATACATATGTATGTATTTGTTCGTGAAATGTCAAAAAGATTTAAACTCAATTTCACCCTTATGTAGTGGCCTTGAACCGGATCGTACAATGTGACTGCGATAGCGAATACAATTTGCTTAGAAGTTTCGGTGCAGCTGCTTGTCAAAGTGCAGTTGCAAAAATGGTTTTAACTCGTAGCTGAACTAACAAATTTTCGTATTTCAAATAAAATTTTAAGGTTAGAGGAAAGAAACAAACTTTATATCTACATATGTATGTTGTAATTTGAAACAGGGTTCAAAAGCTAAAAACTGATAATATCCTGGAAAGAGTTTTATTTTTAGGTATTAAAGAAAGCATAGAACAATATTGTCATTACTCGTGTTATATATCATTTCATTAATATTATACAAGCAGTTGCCAAGTAAAGTGCAGGAAATGTTAAATTTACCTCGTTTAGGATTTTTTACCGCAGCTATTAGCAAATGTGGCAACTTTTGTATAATCGTGCACAGGTCGGCATCACCGATTTTGCTGAATATTGATGTTGTATTTTGTTTCGGTAGCCTTTAATTTATGGTCATGTGAGGTACTACTCAGAATAATGAGATTTTAACTAGAAGATCTATGTAGCTAAAGCAAATGTTTTGAGTGCTTTTTAAAAGCAGCGTAACAAATGGAAATAAATATTAGTTATCAAAAGCTGAATAATGAGATACGTACTGACGAAAAACAAAATAACTTTAAATTAGGTTTTTTCGTGAAGATAAGATGTACTTACTTTTTTCTTATCTGATATGATTTTTACATAAATTGTACATACATATACATACATACGTAAGTTTAACTAACAGATAACCTTCTTTGCAAACAGCTTTTGTAAGTGGTTACTTACTTTCTTTTATCAGCTTGTTTGTAAGCGTGTTGCAATTTCGCTTTTCAGCATTATGTTCGCTATTATGCCGCCAACTGTATCTTTGGCGCCGTTCGCTTAAATGCACAAATTCGGCGTCGTTTGCAATCTGTCATCGAAGGAAAAAAAGAAAATTTTTGTTTGGGAAAAAAAAGAAATTTTTATTTGTTATTTAAATTAATGTATAATGGTATTCGGGAACGCTGGGAACAACTGCGAAGAAATGAATAGTAATTCTTCTATGTCGGCACTGCAAGCAGAGGAGGAAATTCAGTCCGTAAGTAGTGAAGTATGTATGTGCATATGTACATGCATATGTAGGTGTGTGCGCCATATGTATGTATCTATCCTAATATAAGTTAACTAAAATGTCGCGAATTAATTAATACGCAGGAGGACGACGGCATGTTTGGAACAGAACATCCTAACGAAGACCCAAACTTATCTAACCAGGGCAGTAAGCCACGAAATAAAAGAGTGTCTGTGGGTCGTGTTATGGGACCGCCTTGCGGCTGCAAACGAAAATGCCGCGAACAGCTTAAGAATGGTCAAGAAAATATTATCTTTAATAATTTTCAACAACTAGGTTCCCAATACCACGAAAACTGCTATTTGCTGAATTGCATAGAGGTACGAAACACGAAGAGAACATTCAACAGTAGAACTAAAGGGCCCGAATCCAGAAGATTAATAACGGCCATCTATTCCGTTGACAATGGTGACGGCGATTTTGTGGAGATTTGCAAAACAGAATTCTTAAGTTTACACGGACTTCGAAACTCTGTAAATAGAGTCGACCGCATTGTGAGAATAAAGAAAGAGGTGTTGGATCCGGAAAAACATGGCCACATCAAACACGATAAGTCACCCTACAAACGTAAAAAATAAAAATAAAATCCGACAAGAATGTGCCTCACTTTCTTCCCGATCTGCATTGCAAGTGTATTTCAAAACTACGAAATTGTTATAATCTTGTTATGGAAGTTGGTTCGTAACACCAGTTTTATGACAATTACGCACATTTTCAAATACACTTAGAATGTAAAATCAGAAGGAATTATTTTGCAGAAATGCTTAATAAAGCGGCATCTAAACATATTGTAGAAGTTTGTAAGTTGGTTTAAGTTTGTAAGAAAATTGGTCTAAATTTTACACTCTCTCACACACACACACACATACACACACACACACATGTATTGTATAAGGCAAATGTAGATAAAGTCTTGTAAAGCGGTGGATAACAAAATAAACGATTTTCTGGAAAGTGGGCTAGCCCGGGACTATAGAAAATTCGGTTTGATCATGACAAAAACATTCTCCACAAACATCTTAATTCTTTATTTTTAACCATTAAAAATTCAACAACATATCATTTTCTATGCTACTCTATCAAGAAGTGGTTTTAATAACCTTCAATTCGGTTTTAAAACTGAAATTTCGTAGTTCATTTCATTGAGAAATCAATCACATAACATTTCAAACAACCTCACACTCAATTGCCGTAAAAATGTTTCGACTAGTATTATATCGTGCACAGAGAGTGAACGGGGGTGGGGTTTGAAACACTCAAATTCACAATTACATTCCTTTAAATGAATAATTAGTTTTTGTTTTCATTTTCGAAAATTATCTTTATTAGACTAGTTTTTATTGCAATAAAGGCAAAATTATTTCGATATCCCTTATAAGGTGGGGCTTTACAAGACTTTATGAAAACATTCGCCTTTCCGTAAGCAAGAAATTTTAATATGCTCCAATGAACTTGTTATAAAGATAGTTTAAGTTACTTAAAGTTTATAATTTACATACAAACATGCGTATAATATCATTTTAAATATTTCGGAGTAAATTTTACTTTAAATAAATAAAAATTGTTTGTTTTATTTCTTTCAAAGCGTCAGCAATTCGAAAGAATTGCCAATGAGGGATTTACGCGAATATCGAAAAGGTTTTATTCTAATCTGGTGAAAGCGAGACTAATGAAGGCATTGATATTGATTAGGATTTGACAATTTTTACTATATAGAATTCACCAATTACTCTTGTATAAAGAGGGTTTCATTAAACGCTTTTTTGTCTTTAAAATTAACTTTGTATGAGATATTCGCGTCCAAGGACTATCGATGCCATTCCACATGGCATATAACAGGATGCAACGCCACCGCTGTTTTGCACAGAACCATGGCCAAAGAAAAACTAACGGGGTCACCATTTAGTTGCGGTATGTCCGTTGCGGTGGTAGGCTGAAACCACCTCACATTTAATTTAAATTAAAAAAGTCGGTATCCATTGAACTTTGATCCCGGTGCCCCATACCATGGAAATTTGACAAAACAGATCAAATTAAATGCAATTCATGCGACAAATGTATGTACATACATACATATCGTCATATAATTTCATAAAAGCCTTAATTTACATTGCAGAAATTTTTCAGCAGAAGCAAACAACTTTAATATGAAAAACTAAATAGTTCAATCAATTTTTCTTTAAATTTAAGTTTAATTTTTATTACAGAATTAATACATATGTATGTATGTGAAAAATTACCCAGTTTTCCGGGCTCTTTGCATAGATATGAACCAAATAGGGCATACATATATACATACATATGTATGTACTACGTACATGCTTTGTGATTCAAATTAAAATACATACATGTGCACATACATACGTACATACATATATATCGTTTTGAGTGTAAACTCTTCCAACAACATAAATATGTATGTATATGTATTTGTGTAGATTTTGATGCAAACTATTGGCTTGAATTTGTTGTAACTTAGGACTATTTTAAAAGCCTATGACTATAGGTGGCTTAACGACAGCAGCAGTTGTCAATGGCCCAATTTCGGAACAGCCTGTAGGTCTACAATATTTAAGTTTTATTATTACATATTATTAATAATAATTTTATTGGTTTTGAAAATAATCTTCTAATCTACAGACACTCACGTATTCGAAATTATTAATCTACCAATATGTACATACATACATATGTGTGCGTATGTACATATGTATGTACACGCCTACATACACATAAAAGGCATAAAAGTTATTAGTACCTTAAATGTTATTGTAGCATATAAATTTAGTTTTGCTGTCATACAAATGCATACATGCAATAAAGTGCGTAGGTACCTACTTAGACCTTTTTGATTTAACCGTATGTATGTACATATATATGTACATAAATACATACTATACATACATCCATACATACTAAATATGTAGGTATGCACATGATGATTCAATGTTATTAGTGCCAGCAAATTTTGAGTATTTCAAACGGGGAAATCATTAAAGTGGAAACTTCTCTACAACAAATCGAATAGTCGGTACAAATACTGTGCAAAATTTTAAAAGAGAACTAGCGATAATTTTTACAACTCTGATTTAAGTATGTACTTATGTATGTATCTACGAACATACATACATACATACATCCGTATGCATGTACCTGCGTAGGCATGTGTGTATGTATACATGTGCACATACATACATACATGCATACGTACATATGTATGTAGGTGTTTAACAATCACTTCCATTTAGAAACTCAGCCATAAAATTTCCATAGACATGTACATACATACTACATATGTACATGCATGCATGCATACATATGTATGTATGTACATACATACACATATACTTATGTATGTACATACATATTTGCTTCTCTCAAATAAAAAGTTGTGAATCACTCAAAATTAGGTTGAAAAACTATTACCAACGATAAGAAACATGGTTGTGTAATTGTACAGGTATGTATGTATGTATGTATGTACGTGTGTATGTAGTATCTGTTCACATGCATACTTACATATGTATGTATGTATGTATGTACGCGATAATATGAACTAATTAAAATCACGCCAGTTCACTTTTGCAAGATTGTTCAGATTTCCGAATGGCATCTAATTCCCATTTTATGTTAAATGTTTTATTTATGGTTTAATGGATTCAAAAAAACCACAACAACAATTTATTTTGAAAAAAGACGAAAAAAAAGCAATTTTCTTTGATATTATTATGAAGGTCTTTGGCCTTTTCTTTTAACTTATGCGAGTCCGCTAACAGGGATCCTTTTGTCTCTCCTATTCCAATACCATCGGTATAATGCATTTTCGATGTTTGGGTACTCAGAAAAGCTGCACAGTTTTTCCTTATCCAGTTCCCATAAATGTATTGTTAACACATTCAATTATAGCGTTTTTATTAGTTTTTTATTCCACATATTGTAGATTTTTTCACGCCCCCACCACGCCGCCCCCTTTCCTAATTGTTCTGAAATTTATGATTATTCTTTAAAAGTTAAAAGCTTATGATTTTTTGTAAGCATTAAAATTTGGGGAAATCCCGAAATTATCGTGCAGTTAAATTATAGTTTAGCCGCGAAACTATTTAGATTTCAACTCTGTGTAGAGAGAAAAGTTTCGAAAAGCAAAATCCAAGTGTGTTTATTTAATCGTTTTGTTAGGAAACCCATATATTTATGTTATTCGATTAATACTCGTTTTTCTTTTATAACAATTAATTCTTTAATCTTAAATCAAGCCAACAAGTATTTGGCTAAAATTGTTCGACCCACCATTAAGCGATTAGATCAGTGGTTGTAGTGATTTAAACAGATCGTATAAAAGTGATTATAAAAATTATGTTGCTAAAAAAAAGGTTATATGAAGGTGGCAGGATTGATTCATTTCTAATACATTCAATTAGAGACCACATACTAAAGGTCACGGCAGGGATGGAAAACAATTTCGTATTAACACTCTAACACGTTAGCGAAAAACACACTGAACATACAGGGCCAAGTGGCTCGTTCGCGACAAACATCAATTTATCGAGCACGAGACAGGCATACCGATATTCCAGCACATATTTATGTATGTATGTATGTATGTATGTATGTATATAGAAGAGCAAATAAGAAAGCTATAATAGATATGTGGTATTTTAAATAATAAAAACTGCTGGTTTAATACAATTATACATCACAAGATAAAATATCAGGTCTAGTTTAAAAAGTAAAGAATATTGGCAAACAACTATTCTATTCAAATTGAATATAATTTCACTCTAAATAAACAAGTGAGTTTTTTTTTTAAATTTTTCTTCGCCCAAAAAAAAACAAAAAATAATAAACAATTCAAAATGAAGAAGAAGAAAACAATATATGTACATCTGTATTAATATGATCTCTTTATTTAAGGTACTTGAGTGCCCCATATGGGACAGTGAATTTATTTAAATAAAATACTGTTACCACAGACAAACTTCCATAACTCGAATCAATCATTATCACCAAAAAAAAAAAAAAAGAACTTTGTCGTATCAACGGACACTTCGAGTTAGAAATTATTTTTGTCTAAATAGAATAAATTCTTTTTGTACAGGGTGTCTGGTAGCAGATTTATGTATATTTTCAAACTTAAATAAAAAACCTAATAATTGACACAAAGTTTTATTAGCATTGAACGATAGAATGGAAATGCGGATTTTATTTTTTAAAAAGTCATGTCATCCAGATGTTTTCCTTTAAAGCCACCAGAGATTGGGGATTGTCATTATAAACGCATAAAAAAAATCCCTGGGAGTTAGATGGGGCGACCTCGGTATCCATGGGATATCCCCAAAGCGACTGATCAGTTTTTGGGGGGGAAATTTTCCCTGTGTGTGCTCAGCCCCATCCTGTTGAAACCACGTGTGCGAAGAGTATGATTCATGAGCTCGCAGGCTTGGCAAAAAGAATTCCGTAATCATGCATCGATAATTTTCACCGTTGGCATTTGTCGCCGGGTCTCGAGAATTTTCGAAAAAAAATGGTCCTGCAAACACGAACGAATTAAATTTACATTCGGTTCATCACGTATTCGAATACCGAACTTTGAACAAAATTGTCGACGAGCAATTACGTAGGAATCATTACACTTAAAAAATGTCTCATACTCACTCCACCACTGCGACATCGTGACTGACCAATTCGCACAATCGATAATTCCAAAATAAAATCAACAAACCATTCAGACCAGAAAAATGCTTGGGGTTATAGAGTTCAGGTGTATGTTTTTTGTTCGTGTTATGGAGAACTTCGAGTTACGGAAGGAAAATTGCAAGCGATTAGTTCCTTTAATCACTATATAGCACTCCATTTTGATCATGCCTGTTCTTCGCTATGGCGCGTAAGCATGGACATTGACCCTCGAAGGCGGATGAGGAAGTCCTTGGTATTTTCGAGAGAAAAGTTCTGCGTTCAATCTTCGGCCCTGTTTGCGTTGATGGTTTCTGCAGATGAAGATTCAATCACGAACTGTACGATTTGTACAGCGACATGAGTCTAACCAGGCGTGTACGGATCCAACGGCTAAGGTGGTTGGGCCATGTAGAGCGTATGGAAAATACTGCTACGACCCGTAGAAGCTTCGACTACGAACCAGTCGGAACAGAGGGCGCACACAAGTGGAGAGGGATCTCAGCCCACTTGATGTGCAAAATTGGAGGATGCTGGATGCAAAGATCGTGACAGCTGGAAAAGCTTGCCCGGACTGTAGCGCCAAAGGAAGAAGAAGATGCTCCTTTAACGCTACTGCCAACCAAATTTGTTCGAGTTATAAGAAGTTGGCCTGTATTTGCTTATTGTAATAAAATCAGTATTATAAATAAATAAATAAAAAACAATTAATCAAATAGACGCTCTATTAAAAATAAAAAGGAATGTGTTGTTTAGCAAACTTCCCGAAAAACAATCCACAAACTTCACTAAACTGTTTATCAGTAAATTTTATGCTATTGGACTGGCCCCTTAATTCTCAGTTTATATTAGTTTTTTTTGGGGGGGGATTGGTTGAATAATTTTCTGTTTTTATTACAAGTTTGTTTACAAAAATAACACGCATTTGCCACATTTCAATTTTCATTCAACTTTCCAACACTTACAAACATACATACATACATACATACTGTGCCTGCACAGACATGCCAGCGATTGAAGAAAACTCCTTTTATGAAACAATTTTATTGACTCTACAAACAAATCCAGTTTCATATTTAAAATTAAAAAATATACAAAAAAAAAAAAAAATACCTACATACGTACGTAAGTGTTATAACACTAATTTAGTGGATTAGTGGAAAGCAATCAAGACGAAACGAGATCATTAAACCATCAGGTACGACGACGAACGAGCGAACAAGATGCAATTTTAATGAAACGTTTTTTTTTTTTTTTTTTTTATAAAAAACATTAAAAGCGACAACAATTTACTTGAACAGAAATAAACATTTTCGGACTACAACAAATACCGTTTGTTTTGTTGCTGTTTTTTTTTCTTTTGGTTTTTTTTTCTTTTGGATAATTAACAAAATTATGATTAAAAGTGAAGTTTATTTTTATTTGTTTTAATTTTCTTGCGCATCATCGTGACCATTAATCTTAAGCCGGTTAAAACGTTTTTCGGAACGAGGTGCGTAACAGAAACAAAAACCAAAACCAAAACCAAAAACCGAACAATATTATCGCAATTATGTAATTGTCTAGTACAAGTACTCGTACATACTTGCTTTTAATGTACTTGTATTTAAATGCTATTCAAAATGAATTGCAATGCAAAAGAAAGGAATTGAGTGCTTGAGTTTCTAATTTGAGGCTTTTAATTTTGGCTAAAAAAAAAAAAGAAAAAGAAATTGAAATTGAAATTGAAAGTGAAACAGCAGCGAAAGAAAGAAATTGAAATTGAATAATTGAATTTGCTTAATATGGCACAATGGATGGATGGTTGGTTGATTGGTTGGTTCAATAAATTGTATACACATGAGTGCAGGGCCCAACCGTTTATTGTTTGTTATATTCAATTTCAATAAATATTTGCACACCGTCAGTCACACAAATAAGGAAATAGACAAAATATTTTTTTGAACATTGAAATATTTACGAGTGTTGAAAACGGTTTTGTGAAAATATACATATTTACATGTTTGTTTTGGTCGTATTCGAATCCCTATCGTTGGCTGCAATGCAACAGCCTGTAACTAACCAAACAATTTCATTTTTGATTAACATTTCACGGCACGCCTCGTAAGTTGTAGATCTTTGTCCAAACTTAAGCTGATAAAACCGTGACGTTGGCACGTTGGAAGTGCAGCAGCAGTCTCAGCAGATGCCGTTAGCCGTTAGCAACGTTCTTTTTGCCACCAGTACTCAGAGTTCGACCCCCTCCCTATACAGTGCATTGTAGCGGCACCAGGTTGTGGGTAGCAGCAAAGATGGAATAGTGTTTCGCCATTTCTGTTTTTATTGCAGGAATGAGAAGCGATTAACCCAACCTATTCAACACTGCGTTCCCTGTGATATCAGTGTTGTCAACTTTGAAATTTCCAAAGGCACCAAAATGGAGAAAAAAACGCAACAAGTTTAGAATTTCTTTTTTATCTAAAATATTTATTGAAAATTAGTTTTTTGCCTAAAAAACCACAAAAAAAATGATTTATTGTACAAAGATTTTGCTCTCAACAAACTGAAACAAAAAGTTGTGTTCAATTTGCTGTGGTGGCACCAAAAAAAAAAAAAAAAAAAGATCAACTTGAGAATTTTTCGCAACGAAAATGATGCAAAACGTATCGAGTTGACTACGCTGACGGATTTGTTTGTTGGGTTATTTTAAATTATTCTTTTTACTCTCTACTCAAAACCCTTATCTGGCTGACTTTATAAAAATATTTCTATCACATTCTCTATTTGTTTAAACTGTAATAAGACTCCCTGTTGCTGTTGCTGTTGCAGCCAAATGAATTTCGTCTTTAAGAAAATTGTATTTTAAAGATGAATTTGTTTATCCTGCAATTTGATGTCTGCTTTAATTTTATTGATGTGCAAATTTCTCTTTAATAATTTTATGATTATTTTAATTTTTTTTTAACAAAATCAGATTTGGACAAACCGCAAGACAATCAAGTCTTCAGTATTTGGTAAATGCAGCGCTAAACTGAATTCTGCGTTTAGGGGAAACAAATAAATCTAACCGGTCAAATGTCACTTGTGTATTTACTATTATTGTTTGTTTTTCGTTGAGTGTAAAGAATTTTGGTTATTGTTAAGTTTTTTGGTAGGTATCACAACTACGACCTCCATCGAGACACCCTGTTAGTTGTACGTGGGCGTGGTCGCAGTACGAGTATCCTGTTTTAGGTTAAATATTGGCAAAATGTTAAACTGAAAATTTTTACTCCTGAACTGTTGATATGCCAGGCAGGCAAGCTGCGCTTTAAACTTCTAAAACTCTATTAAGTTGCCTTGAATTTATTGTTTCCAAAACAAAAATCTACATTTATTTGTTACTTATTCTAGAAACCGTTTGGAAATGATGAAAAAGTCAATTACTATTACCAAACATTGGAGGCGGGGGGGTTAATGTTTTCGAGTCTCTACTGTACTTTCACACGAATATAAAATCATAAATTTCTTTTGTTTTTTCCTTCTTTTTTTTTTTTGCAAATTCCGTTTATCATCAAAAGAAAGATGGCTCAAATCCATAATCTTGTGCGATTTCATTTTGCTTAATGTCTTCCTTTAAGGAAATGCATTCAGGCAATCGTTTGTGGCATCCACACAACGCAATTGTCTGTGTGTGTGTGTGTGTGCGTGTGTGTGTGTGTGTGTGCCGATTTGCGATTTATTTGCAACTTAAAAACTAGACTTCAAATGTTTTCCTGGCAACATGAAAATCTCAAGTTATTTATTTAATTTATTTGCAAACAAGTCAAAAAGTGAAATCGATTATTTTGAGGTGTTGAAAAGCTGCAGTTGCGGCGGCAGTCGAGATGTGAATTTAATTGAGGCAGTCAAGAGATCAAGAGAAAAGTACCCACAATATATTTGATTTACATAAAATATTGATTTGACAAGGAAAACGAAAAAAAAGAAGAAATGAAATAAAATTAATATGAGAAGCTGTGGAAAATATCCGAGAAGAAGATATTTGAGGAGAAGCTAAACAAATCGTAAAGCACGTTTTATATATATATATGTAAGTGTATGTGTGTGTGAGTGGGCGGTAGGGGGGGGGGCGTGTGCTGTAAAATGATTTAAGGAAAGTTTGTGATTAAAGTTGGTGTTAGTTAAAGTAACTTTTAGCAAAAGTGAGCTGACGTTCAGCTGGATCTGTGCTGCAGAGTTATTGAAAATTGAAACACTTGCAGCTAAAACAAAACATTAAAAAATATTTGCCTAAAAGTGACATTTCAAGCTTTTCAGTTTTAGGCCAGACTTCATAAAATTATATCACTATTCCATCATTCTATATCCGTATATTGCCAGACTTAGTTCGTAACGTCTGTTGCCACGATTTTTATGCACTTTAATTTAATTCTATTCCGGAACTTTAATATAAAACATATAAATTTATATATATAAAAAAATGCTTCGATTTACTACTTTGATACTAAAAAATAAAAAAAAAAAATTATTTTAAAGCCTGACTTGACCGATAACGAATTTAAAAAATGTATAAACAAAACACAAATTTTCCCACAATAATTAATTTTTTATACAATATTTTTATTTTGTTGTTCCTTTTCGTTGTTGTTTTCCGCATTATTCTGCTGAGACTCAATCGTCGCACAAACGTTTAGTTCATTTAACGCCAGTTTAAGGTGGGAAAACGAATTTGGTAACAATAATTCCCTCCGGCTGACTGAACAACAAGTGAAGGTCGTTGCTGAGATCAACCCAAAGAAATACTCAAGCCAAAATTGCCAGCCACTTGTTGAAATGTTTTTGGTTTTCCAATTTACTCAGCCATTCGGTATGAACGAGTGTTCAGGTTTGTGCGCTTAAAGTGATTTTTTTCCCTCTTTTTTTTTTTGTTGGAGGCGGGTGAAAAGGTCATGTTGTTCAGAAATTGTGTTGTTCAATTTGGACAAACACAGAAAAGCAGTCGAGCTTGAAGTGGTTTTTGTTTGTTCTTGTGTTCTTTAAGGGTTGAAAAGGTCATGTTGTTCAGTAAGATGTAAATTTGAATAGAAGTTGAGGGAACAAACCAGAATAGAAGAATTTATATTTAATAAAAGATCTTAAAATGTTTGAATTAATTATAAAATGAAGGTTTTTAAAGGAATATTATTTTGTATGTTTTTGTTAAAAAAACCGGAATATGAAATTGTTGTACATCAGTGCCGGCCAATAAGATCTAATCTGATGGTGCACCCACTCCACTTGATGAACGCACATTTCTGTGCCAACTGGTTGTTTTATAGGGGGCGGTTCGATAGTTCGGACTATCTAATCTCTTCTGTCTGTCTCTTCCCTAGACACTAGAAGAAAGACAACAGCACCTCGAGCACATTTGAATTACCGAATGCAGAGCCCTACTTCAGTGTCTGCCAGAGTTCTTTCCTGCAATTTTAGGTTTGAGCCACAGCCAGACCAACACCAAGATGTCTTTTTCAAAGACTCACAGATTCATGTTGTTCCGCGCTCTGTCATTTCACCTTCATACAAGAGCTGTACCCTGGAAAGCAAAACGCCTCACAGTCGAATATACCAAAACAAAACCTGTCCTTTAAATTTACATATTTTATTTTATTTACATATTTATTATAGTAAAAATTGCCATAAGTCTTAAAGCTAAAATTATACATCATTAATACAAAAAAAATTTATATAAATGCACAAAAATTTTATGTCTATAAATCCATAATATTGTAATTAAATTTTGGCAAATTAAAATCAATATAAAACCAGAACCTCAAACTCGCAGAAAATGAAAAAAAGATGAAAGGATCGTAAAAATGAAGAAAAAAAACTGGTTTCTAATTAAACAAATTTCTTTTCTTTTAAACAATAACAAAAATAAATAACGCAACGTATTACAACATGCCCCAAACACTTTCATATTTAATTAACAAAAAGCAAAAGCAATAAAACGACAACAACAACAACAACAGAAAAAACACTTGTGTACTTGAAATTGAATTGAAGAGCCGAAAAAACTAAAGACTTAAGCAAGCAACCTTTTTCCATGCAATTGAAAGCAACACGACCGACCGACCGACCGACCACCACAATTTTCTTTCATTCATTAAGTTTTTTTTCTTCATAATTTCTATGACGTGAAAGCAATTAAATTCAAACACCGACAGACTGCCACGCTGACAATCGAAATTTTTAATTTTCATAAACAAATTTCATTTGTTTTAAATTCATAATTACAACAACAACCACTATAATAAAAAAAATTAATTTCACCTTAAGCTTTTTTTTTTCTTGTTATTGTTTTTTGTTTTTGTTTCGGGTGAAGCGGCGAACTTAAAGTCTTCTTCATAAAGTGATTTAATTTTTGTTGTTTTTTAGTTTTTTTTAAGTACTTCCCAAGTGTGAATGTGATTTTATGTCTTTAGTTTTTGTTGTTATTGCTGATGATGGGCACACGCACCTTCAGCTGCAATTGATTGAATTTGAGTTGAGAAATTTTGCATGTAATTCATTTGCTTGTTTTTCGGCCTTAACTTTAATTTGTACTTAAAGTGTTTTTTGTTGTTGTTTGTTTTCTTAGAGCGCCACAAAGTGAAAAGGTTTATGACCTGCCGTAATATGTTTTTTTTATGAAATTCTTCATTTCATTACATTTCGTTCGTTGCAATGAAGGTTTCTTTGTGTGCTTTTAACAGGAAAATGCTGCGAACATGTCCCGTCTAAAAACTGAGTTTTAAACAACAAGAATATGAATTTTGGCCAGTTGTTGCTCTACGCTGACGATCTGACGTATAGATGGCGCTGATAGTTCAAAAAATAAATTTAGTTCAATGACTAGGGCGGCCTCAATTTAAACAGGCGTCTTAAATTTCAAAACGTCACGTTGTATTGGCTGACCTCATTCAAGGACATCACATGCTTGTCTTGATTTTCCAACTGTCTAGGACATTGTGCTGGTATTGGGTATTTCTTTTAGCATTGCACAAGTTGGCAGCACTGTTTTATTTGACAGTCCATGTAACAGCTGACAGTTGCTGTTTGTTTAGTTTGGTCTGACATTTTAATATGAATGAACTTATGCCAGTACCAGGAACTTTTCTTTAACAAAATCGGCCTTCTGTTTGTCAAACTTATCCAAGCACTTCGCCTATTTTATGGCTTACAAAATCCTCCCTTAGAACGGCTAATTCGGACCACGCTTAATGATAATGTGTAATCGGTGAGATGGCGAACTGTGGCCGCTGTACAGGAAAGCACTGAAGAAGATCCGAATGAATCGATTCGTCACCGTTCTTTGCAATTGGGGTGGTGTCCTTCCACTTAATGGCAATTTGTGGAAATTCGTGTTACAGCCGTGTTGGCGGAATTCGTATTTAAACATTTCTATTTCTATTCAATAAAGATCGTTTCATGGTTATTAAAAATATATGTATTTGTTTTTTTTTTTTATTATGATTTAAGTTTTCATTTCTCTCAAGCCATTCAAAATAAATAGTCTTAATGAATTTGTCAAAGTTACGTAATCCTCTAGGTTCGTTTGAACGGCCTCAGTTCAAACTCCTTCACTTCTTGGCTATAGTTTTTATAAAACAAGTTTTCTTTGGATTTATAATATATAAGAATTTTAAAGAAGATTTTTCTTTTTTTCAGTCTTGTAAAATGTTTCTACAGCAGTTTTGAAAGCCAAGATATTATTCGGTTGTCTTGTGATAAATTATGTATAACAGTTATAACAGTTTTCTAAACGAAATAGTTACCCCTCAAACAAACTGTTCCAAAGTATTATCAACAAGATTAAATTAACAATATCAATTTCTGGTAGGCTTTTTCTTCTGCCCATTTTGTATAACAGTTTTGCTTAAAAGATTTTAGACATATTTATTTTTAGCACAGAAAATTTGCCAATTTTTTTCTGAAGTTTTATTATATTCTAAATATTTTCTACTGCAGTTTTGTGGGGCAAATTTTTATTCTGTTATTTTCTGGCAAATTATTTATAACAGTTTTCTAAGCGCTATAGTTTTCCTTTGAAATACATACTATGGAAACTATATGTTATAGAAAACATTTAATCGAAAATTTTTACGAAGACTAAACACTAAATTATCAATAACAAATTCTGGAGGGGCATGAATTGTTTTCGTTGTCTTGTTGTAACAATTTTATGGCAGTTTTCTAAACGAAAAACTATTCCAAAACTGTTAGAAAAAAGTTTTTATTTAAAATTTTCAAGGATATGAAAAATCATCAATTAACAATATCAATTTCTGGCGAAGAAAAACTAAATTTAACGCTTTTCTTTCTACGCAACCTCCCAGTTTTGTTCCGTGACTTTGGCAAAATATAAAAAAAAAATCATAAAAATATGAACCAAAAATATTTGTATAAAAATCGTAACACAAACCGCTTTTCTCAATGAAGCCGTTTAAATCGTTTTTCCAACTTCCTGCATCAGCAACAGATGCTTAAAAAAAAGTCGACAACAAGTTGTTGCAACAACTTGATCTCAACGATCTAGTCACACACACACACAGGCGCGCACATACGCGTGCACAAATTTACAGTTATCAAACACCGAACTCTAATGAAACAGAAAAAAACACAGATTATTAATGAAATAACCAGTTTAATTTTGGTATTTTCTGAAAAAAAAAAATCTTACAAATTATTTTATACTCTTTTTTTTTTTTTGTTGCCACTTTTATTATTTAAGTGTCGTGCATTATTTTGATTTATTTTTTTATTGCCTTTAATCTTTGATTTTTGTCTAATTTGACTTCCTTCCTGATGTCTGAAACGCAAATCTGTCAACATTCATTCGCTGTTTATTGAAATAAATTTGCAATGAATTTTTGGTTAAAACTCAAAATTGTATTACAAAAAAAAAAAAAAAAAACACTTTCAATTCGCTACGCGCTGCCGCAGACAGACAGACAGTCAGACAGACAGACAGTCCAAAAACAAAATTAATAGCAACATTTTCGTAAACGAAAATTTCACTTTTTACAACATTTTGCTGTCCGTTAATGAAAATGCCAGAAACGGCTGTCGTCGATTTCTAATTAGTTTGTTCAATGTGTTTTGTTGTTGTAGAAGAAGAAGAAGAAGAAGAAGAAGAAGAAGAGAGAAAAAAATAAAAATATTTCGTTTCGATTTGATTTGATTTAAAAACTCCAGCCGCACATGTCTGCATGTATTTTAATCAATATGCCATAAAAACGTTCACACTTCAATGCAAAGTACAAAAATTTAAAGCAAAAACTATCACTTTGGATTCGCTCAATTGGCCAACTAAAAGGGAAATTAAATAAATAAAGAAATACAAACGTTCAAGTTAAATAATTATATTTTTTTTGGAATTTCAAAAAGAAACAAAAAAAAAATGGCTTTAAAATAATACTAATAAATATGACAAAAAAGTATCTAAGAAAAATTTTAAATATTAAACAGTTTTCAATTCATTTTCATTAACTATTTGTATACAGTGGGTCATAAAGTGACTCCCTTGTCTGCCTTAAGTTGTGCATTGGCGAAAAAAATCACAAAACCTTTTGTTAAATGTATTACAAGCAACAGTCTTTAACTAATTTCCATTATTAGTTGTATACAGTGGGTTATAAAGTGGCTCACTTGGCTTCCTTAAGTTATATTTTCTTAAAAAAATCACAGAACGTTTTCTTAAATATTTTACAAGCAACAGTTTGTAATCAAGTTTCAATAATTACTTGTATACAGTGGGTTATAAAGTGGCTCACTTGCCTTTCTTAAGTTGTGCATTTGCGAAAAAAATCACAAAACCTTTTGTTAAATGTATTACAAGCAACAGTCTTTAACTAATTTCCATTATTAGTTGTATACAGTGGGTTATAAAGTGGCTCACTTGGCTTCCTTAAGTTATATTTTCTTAAAAAAATCACAGAACGTTTTCTTAAGTATTTTACAAGCAACAGTTTCTAATCAAGTTTCAATAGTTAATTGTATACAGTGGGTCATATAGTGGCTCACTTGCCTTTCTTAAGTTGTGCATTTGCGAAAAAAAATCACAAAACCTTTTTTAGTTTCGTTTAAATGTTTTACAAGCAGCAGTTTTGAACTAATTTTCAACAATTTATGGAATACAGTGAGCCACAAAGTGGCTCATTTACGTGCCTTAAGTTGTAATCTCTTCAAAAAAAATTCTCTTCTACATCAAAATTAGTTTTAATTCCAACACTCAAAATTTGGTGATGTCAACTCTGTGCTTTTGGCAGGATTTTTAGTGCTTCTAAAAATTGTAAATAAGACCAAAGCGATAAAAACTTATTTTAAGAAGAATTTTAGGTTAAATTTTTTGTAAAAAAATTGTTTTCAACTAATTTTCAATAAATAACCGAGTACAGTAAGTCAGAAAGTGGCTCCCTTGTCTGCCTTAAGTTGTGCATATGCGAAAAAAGTCACAAAACCCCTTTTAATAGTTGATGGCATATAATTAATTGAAACTCCAGAACTCAGTGTTGACAACTTGGTGCTTTTGGTATAATTTTTCGTGCTTTTAATAATAGAAAATAATAACGAAGAGGTAAAAAGAACTTATATTAGAAGAATTTTAAATAGCCATAAGTCTTGTGAGAAATTTTAGCTAATTTGCCATAATTAATTTAGTACAGTGGCTCATAGTGTTGCCAACGACCATCCTCTTTTTATTGCCAACAACTTCTAACAAAACTTTTCAAATGCGCTGCATATTTACGGCCGTCTTACGCAACTCTTCATTGTGATTTGTTGATTCAACCTTAATGACCAGAATGATTTTGACAAATGAAATTTTTAATTTCATTTAAGTTTTTGTTGTCCCTTCCCATCAGCAAGAAGTGCGCCCAACAGCGGCTGACAATTGAAGACTTCTCGAACTCAAAGTTTTTACTGGCTTTCATCACAAAACGTGGCCACTTGGCAATTTCTTTTGTGGCTGATAGAAAAACGTAAAAACTTGCGCTTGAAAGCGCAGAATTTTATAGTGTTTTGTGTAGCAGGTTTTCAGTTGATTTTTTTTCGAACGCTTTCTTTATTAATTGCATATTTATTGTCTTTGTCAGCTGGTCTGACATTTAATAATGCATTTCAAGTGAATGTTGGCTTAAAGCGGGATCTAACAAAAACAATAACAATAACAAAACAAAGCCACAACATGAACATGTTCATATGTACGCAAACGTTCATTAAATTAATAAATGTTATGTTTAACAATTTGTGCAGTGATTAACGATGTCTTTAGATCTGTTGGTCAGTGTGTTCACATTAAAAATTCATAATCGTTTAACATTGAATTCATTAGTAATGGCTTGAAAGTGTAAAGTTTACAAGCAAAACAATAAATAGCTTTCTCATGTCTTAAACTTGCAGCGTGTAACAACGGATAAGAAACTTATATATATATTTTGAGATTAAGGGACTCTCTGGCTTGAGCAGAGTAAAAAATATTTGGTTATAATTTTGATAGGTTGCGTTTTATTTCACGTACAAGCCAATAGTCTAAAAATAATATATTGATATAAAAAGTAATAGAATGAAATAAAACAAAATAAAATTAAAAAAAAATAAGAATAAGAATAAAATAAGACAAAATAATCAAATAAATAAAAAATCAAATAAAATAAGACAAAATTAAGCGAAATAAAATAAAGTAAAACAACATAAAATAAAAAAATAATAGAATAAAAATTGTTTAATTAAAATAAAACAAATCTTCTAAAAAACAAACTTGGAAAAAAAATTAAAAAAACTAAACTAACAGAAAATAAAACATAGTAATATAAATAAACTAAAATAAAAAATAATAAAATTAAAACAAAACAAAATAAAATATTCTTAAGTTAAATGAAATAACATAAAAGTAAAATAAAGCCAAATCAACTGAAATATAATAAAATAAACTGAAAATGAAATAAAAGAAATATAGAAAAAAAAATTAAATTAAAATGTAATAAAACATAATAAAATAAATTAAAATACAATGAAGCAAAAAAAATATATATACACAAAATAATCAAATATAAAAATATATAAAAAATAAATTTTATATTTATAAAAAAAATATAAAAAATAAATTTTATATTTATAAAAAAAATATATAAAAAATTTTATTAAATAAAATAAAATAACACAGAAAAATAAAACAAAATAAAATAAAATATTCCAAAGTTAAATGAAATAACACAAAAGTAAAATGAAGTAAAATTAACTAAAATATAATAAAATAAAATAAAAGAAATATAAATAAAATCATATAAATTAATATATACAAAAATAAAATATAAAACCAATTAAAATATGATGAAATTGAAAAAACAAAGAAAATAAATTTGATTCAAATGAAATAAAAAATAAATTAAGAGATAATATCAAATTAAAAAAAATAAAATAAGAGAAAATTAATTGAAATAAATTAAAAATTAAATCATTTAAAAAAAAATAATAAAATAAATTAAAATTTAATAAAATAAAATAAAAGTAATAAGAATAAAATCATATAAATTAATATATACAAAAATAAAATATAAAACCAATTAAAATATGATGAAATTGAAAAAACAAAGAAAATAAATTTGATTCAAATGAATTAAAAAATAAATAAAGAGATAATATCAAATTAAAAAAAATAAAATAACAGAAAATTAATTAAAATAATTTAAAAATTAAATCATTAAAAAAAAAGAATAATAAAATAAATTAAAATTTAATAAAATAAAAAAATACATCATATAAAATTAATAAAAATAAAATAATACAAAATAAGTTTAAGTAATTTAAATGAAATTAAAAATAAAACTTATTAATATAACATAAAGAATAAAACTAAATGTAATAAAATAAATGTAATTAAATAAAATAAAACAGAAAAATAAAATGATATAAAACTAAAGAATATTCTATAAAATAAATTTAAATATAATATAATAAATTAATAAAATTAAATAAACTAAATTCAAATATAATAAAATAAAATTAAATAAAGTAAAACAAACATAAACTAAATATAAAATACAATAAAACAAAATAAGGAAGTGTAATATAAGAAAAACACTTAAAAAGAAAAAATATATAATAATAAAATTAAATAAAATAGTGCAAAACTCAAGTATAAAACACATTAAATTAGAACTTATTGTAATATAAAGAGACATACAGAAAAGTAACAGAAAATTAACTGAAACAGCACTAATCAAAAGTGTCGAAATAGTCCTTTTTTAGCGTCCACTGAAACCACAGTTTTTAACACATAAATTGCAAACAATTTATTAATATTTTAAATCAACTGCCATTAATTTTAGCGCTTAAACGAAATCCAAAACAAAAGCCCGTATAATTGAGAAACACAATAATTTAAAATTCTTTTTGGTTATTTGAAAAAACAAAAAATGGACGGCTTCAATAAAACGGTTGTCCCTGAAAACCACAAACGACAACGAAAACGAAAGACTTAAGACACAAGCACGCTGCTAATTATCCATATCGATAACGCAACCGGCCGCTCCGTATTGATTACTGCAGCATTTTTGTGTGGCAATTGCACAGAGACAAAAAGAAACAGAAAAAAATTAAATAAAACTCATTTCATTTTTTTTTCTTGGCGACAATTTAACAATAACAGCAAAAATGTTGTCATTTGATTCACATTTTTTTTATACTTATTTCAAATGAAATTATTTGCCGTAGAAAATGTCTGTAAGTTTGGCGAAGAAAAAACAAAGTGGAGAAAAAAAAGTACAACAATTAAGCTTGAACTTTTTGGCAGGCGCATGAACGTCTCACAGCTGAAAGCAAGAAAATTGACCCAATTTGTTTCTTTATTAGTATTTTTCTTTTGAACAAAATCTTAAATTTGGCCGTTCGCAAGGTCTGGTTAATTTAAGTACTTTGTTGCTGTAGCCATGAAGCAGAGAGCGTAACTTTTTTGCATCGAACAACAACCGAGAAGGCAACATAAAATAAATCAATAGCAAAAGTCTATCCTTAAGCGCTGGGATTAGCCAGTGTAGGGACTTTGTAGGCAAAGCAAAACGATATTTCCACTGACAGCGTTAAAACGAGTGAAACTGTACGTATGAAATTTGAACTAAAAATGCAACATTTTAGGCTTAAAACTTTCACTCCAATTTATGTTTTTTTTGTTTCTAACTCTCAAAATATTTCCGCGGCGAATAGCATTAAAATCGGTTCCAGCGATTTAGGGCGAAAAGGCAACAGACCGATAGAGTTGTTTTCACATTTTTAATATTGGTAAGGATTTTTAAAGTTTGTGTCAATATGTCAGGCTGTACAGTGTCACAAGAAGCTGACAAGGTGCCTGCAAAGACAAATTGCCAGTCAGTCAGACGATGGTAAGACACACTCACAATTTCATTTGTTCAGTTGATAGGCTTGTCCGTATATTGTATGACAAAAGTTGTCACATCAAATTTGACTCAAAGTACAAAAAAAAAAAATAATGTTGTCATTTAAACATAATTACCAATTAACAGTGAGTTCATGATGTTCGACAACTATCTGACAATGACTACAAGTCACGATTGCCACATGTTGTCTTACAATGGGCTGACAATGTCTTGTGCGACAACGTTGTAAGCCAAATATGGACAGTTTACAGAGTTTACTGGCATTATATTGTCTGACTGACAATCGTTATCGCTTCATTGCCTTGATAGTCCGCAGGTCATAAGTCACGATTATAAATATAAATATATTTATACCTGCAACAAAATGAATGGAATCCAATGAAAATCCCCTGGACCCCAATTTGACCAATAAGTAGACCCCTAATTAAGATACTCACCCTTATTCTGAGTTTAGATTCTAATCGAAATTTTCTCCGTTTGGCAACTTTGGTATTCTGCGTTTCGATTCCGCACAGTTTCTTTCGATTATATGCATTCTGCATTTCGATCGTAACTACGTATTTCTACGTTGTTATTTTATCCGCGTAATTTTTTTCTATTTTTCTTTTTGCGAGCTAAAAAAGTGTTTAATTAAAAAAATGTCAGTATAAAATGTAATAAAAATGGGTAATAAATGATTTAGATATTTTTTGTTGTTTTAATTTATTAAATTTTGTACTAATATATAAAGATTTATATTTCCTTCGGCAAAGAATCTCAAAGCAGCCACAACACGGTTAAGAAATTAAGACGAAGAAATTAAGTTACAGGGTTGTGCTTCTTGTGCAAAGATGTCTAAAACATACTTGAACGCGTCTTTGTTTAAACGAAAGTTCTTTTTGAATCTATAAAAGTTAACTAGTTATTTAAAAAATCAATACCTTTAAATATAATTTCTTACAACTGATCACTCATCTCAAATGGATTGCAACTATCTCTCAGTTTTCGCTTTTCAAGCCTTGCCTCCGTATTCCGAGCCATATTGTTCTCCTCTTCCACCAATAAAGCCACTGCTATGGCTTCCATGTCTCCTTGAAATTACCACCATTACCAAAACTTCACTTTTTTTACAGGATTATTTACGCTGAAATATTTTGCCACCAAAAATGTTTACTACGTTCTGGTTCTTTATTAATAATAATTCAAAATTTTTTTTATATATTTATTTATTTTCACTTTTTTGACTTTTGTTTATTAAAATGATAACAAATTTGCTTATTTTTCTATTTCTTTTCCATATTCCACGGTGAAACAATTGGTTTTGTAAACATTGTTGTCTTCTTCTTTTTCTTTCGATTCAGTTTCTGTTTGGAATACCAATTTACGATCGTAGCGTAACTGAATGCGGAAACGTAATCGAAACTCAGAATAAGGGTGACTGTTTCATACAGGACACTGAACGTTGGGCCCAAAGAGCCGTGTAAATGTTGTTAACTTTCGCTAACGAAAAAACAACTATAAAGCCCGGCAAGAAAAATAGTAATTTTCGATCCCTGTCGCTTTTGTTTCGTGTTGCTGTTGTTGTTTATCGCTTTAAAACATAAACGAAACTTGCAGTGCAAAATATTTTGCTGGCATAAACAAATGTTTGTTTGTTTGTTTGTTCTTCTGGCCTGCAGTTTTTGGTTTCGAGAAACGGGCGGGAGCTGTCAGCGAGAATGGCTTCAGCGTTGCGGTTCTTTTTGTCCAAATTTTCATTTATTGCTGTAATAAATATTTAGCCAGGGTCATTGGTTAATTCAATTAAGTTTGTGTGTTTGCCGAACTCATTGGCGGAAAACGCAACAACAATTTACATAATATTAACATATTTTACATGTTAAGAACGGAGCCAGCGCCAACATTAAGCCGCTAGTTGTTTAAATTAAACTGGCCGACATTGGTTTCGAAATCTGAAATATATTTTGGTTTGTGGCTGTAAGAACATTTGTATCTTTTTCTTCACCGACCCCCCCCACTTAAACTTTGTTACTTTATGGCCATAAAAAGGCAGCCGAAAAGATTTATTTTATTGCTTTTTAAATGCGTGTGATTATTTTGCCAAATATTTTCCAATTCTTTTATTTAATTTATTATTTGAATTTAAAGTTTTATTTATTTAGACTGAATTAGAGTTGAAAAAAATTCGGAAATAAAAAGTTTAAACAATTTTGTATCACTTAAGCAGGAAGTTCAAAATTTGTTTTGGTTTGTTTGTGGGAATTTTGTTTGAATTTTGATATAATAATAAAACGAACTTCCTTATTCTTATTTTAAATGACTTTTTGTTTGTTAACAATTCACTTCACAGTTGAGTAAAAATTAGATCATTTGTGAACGCACAAGTTGTCTGGCTCTTAAGTGACAAAAATATTAACAAAATTTATTGTAAAACTTTTTTCAAAAAATTTATTAACAGCAAAAGAGTATAAAAAGTAACGTGAGATGTTTTTAGGGCCGTGTGTTTTTAGCGCCCCGCTCTGATCGCTTTTTTCAGCTCAGAAGCTTTCACTGTTACAGTTTGTTCACAAGTTCAATGGATTCTGATTCTAGATGAGCAACTCTAACAAATACATACATATGTGCGTCTATCTGGCCATTTTCTTTTAGTTCACCTTATTTTACTGACCTAATTCGTTCAGTAGTTCAGTTCATTTTATTAAGAGAGACCAGCAACTCTAATAAACAGCTGTAACTGAACTGGCCATTTCTTTTAGTTCAGCTTATTTTACTGACCTAGTTCGTTCAGTAGTTCAGTTCATTTTATTAATAGAGACCAGCAACTCCAATAAATAGTTGTAACTGAACTGACCATTTCTTTTAGTTCAGCTTATTTTACTGACCTACTTCGTTCAGTAGTTCAGTTCATTTTATTAATAGAGACCAGCAACTCCAATAAATAGCTGTAACTGAACTGGCCATTTTCTTTTAGTTCAGCTTATTTTACTGAACTAGTTCGTTCAGTAGTTCAGTTCGTTTTATTAATAGAGACCAGCAACTCTAATAAACAGCTCTGTCTGAACTCTCAGCTTACGTCAGTTGAGATACTTTTAATGAGCTGGTTCGTTCAGTTGTTCTGGTTTTTGTTGAAACCATAAAAGTATATATTTAGGAAAATATTGATAACAGAAAATCGCCGATGGAGTGAAATTCTGAGTTTGTCACTAGAATATGTTTGTTGAGCTCAGGAGTAGACTTCAGGAGTGCACTGTATCAAAGTAATAAGAACGGAACGGATTTTAGGCATTAAAAGTGAAAGGGATAAATAGAAAAACACAGTGTCAAGTTCATTTAACTAAAATTAATTATTTAATATTAATTAATAATTAAATTAGGTCTCAGCGAAGCGTAGAAACCCAACTGGCCAAGGACTTTGCGATCGAAGCAGTTAAAATTCTAAATAGAACAAACATTTTCAAAACGCTTCATATTGAGTGGGAAATGCTGGAAACTGTAATGATCGTTGCTTTCGCCCTATCGCAAAACAATGACTGCATTGATATATTAATATGATATTAATTTTAGGGAGAGCACAGTGACGCTGAAGACTCTGAGCACGAGTTGCATTTAGAAACACCTGCCTTCATAAAGTCTTATGACAAGGACAATTAAGACAAATTATCTTGAAGCATTTTTCCAAAGACCACCTTAATGTATTCCTACATCTCAAAAACTATGAAAGTCATTTTGAAATTGGACAGAAACTGAAACGATCTGCAATAAAACACTCTACTCTAAATACATTTTCTTGCTTTGAACATTCAAATTCACATTCACACTGTTTTTTTTTTGGGAAACAGCTGAGCAAAACTCAGTTCCAATGTCGTTTTATTTTCCATAACTATTTTCAAACGACTGAGTTTAGCTGACAAATATTTCGCATTTCAACCATTAACTCAAATAATAAGATGAACTTTTAACATGGAATCGAGTTGAATTGAGATGCAACGACAATGAAGCAGAGTCATTAGCGCAGCGGCTGTGGTTTTGTATTATTATTAATGATGGGCAGAGCTGCCGCCGAAATTCTCTACACATAGAAAAAAAAGTTATTATTAATACAACATGATTTTAAATCATTGCTAATTTAATATGATTTCGTGTTAAAATCATGAATTTATTAAATTGTAATATTTGATTTCATATGAAGGCCAGAAAAATCGGCACAAAGCAAAAATTTTACTCGATTGTATTATTATTAGTTTGAACATCTTTTAAAACAAAAATGCCAGAGAATGTTCAAACACAATAAATAAAATTTTACTACAATGTATTTCTGAAAGTGTATATTGCGAGTATGTAAAAATGAAAGTGTATGAAAACGAAAACTCTGCCAGCCCAAAAGAAATCTCATGCGGTTGTACAAAAATATTTATGTCATTTTCAACAAACACACATTGGCAAATATTTTTGTGTGTAAAAGGAAAGAACTGCTTTAATTTTTAAAAAAAACTACATCAGTCCGTCGGCAGCAACTTGTTTTTGACTTAATGCCCCAACAATAACAACACGCAAGCGGCCAGCGAACACTGTTAAAGTTGTACGACCTTAAATTAAACTCTACGCAGTATTTTGTAAATGATGTAATATTTTTGTAAGACTTTCTTGCCACCAGCCGTCAGCTACCTGGCGTTCGAGTTGAGTGTGAGTGTAAAAGTCCATATTATTAAATAATTATAGTGCCCCCCGAAACCAGTACAGCTGATAGCACTCAAATACAATTTAAATAATTTTGGTTTTACCACCAGCTGGATGTTGGCTCTGAGTGAATTTCTATATTTTTTTTTTCTTCAAAATGTTGTTATTTGCTGACTACTGCTTATAAATATTAATAATAATATAACCAAATATATAAATGAATGAAATTAATGAATTTTTATTTTACTGGAAGTATTACGTGATGCCTTTGAAAAGGATATTTTTGTTCGTATAGATGTCCTTTTTAAAAGGCTTAAAATAACTGAAAAATATGCGCGCTGGGAAAATCGTATGATTTTAAATAGCATGTGACTTCAAAGGCACACTTGTGATTTCAAATTCACATTAGTAGTTCGGCCTGTGGTTTTTAAGTCACAGGTGTTTTCAAAACCAACCTCTGAACTCAAATTGAAATCGCTGATTTTGAAGCCAATACATGTGATTTCAAACTGATATCAGTAATTTTAAAGCCATAGGTGTGATTTCAAGTTCGCATTGGTGATTTCTAAGCTAAGCTACACCTGTGATTTCAAATTCACTCCTATGATTTATGAATCATTTTCAGAAATAAGAAATTCTAAAAGAAAAACACAAGTTCTAATTCACGCCTGTCGTTTTTAAATCACATTTGATTACAGAACTACACCTATGATTTTAAAATTCATATCTGAGATTTTAAATTAGCAGCAGTGATTCCCAAATCACAATCGGTGCTTTCAAATTCACATCGGTGATTTCGAAACCACACATGTGACTTAAAACTCACTGTTACACTAACAGACTTTGTGATATAAAAAAGCATAAAAACTTTTCAAATTCTACCACTTCCGTCATGCACAAACATGATGAATCTTGTTCAGAGCTTCAGCTTTTCGCAGACAATTTTCCTTTTCTACGTTCCAGACTTTTCGAATCCTTTCTTTCATTTCATTCCTATCATTACTTGTAGCATCTTGCAAAGAAAAGAAAAACACAACTGAGACATTCGAAATGTTACATTATTTGCGAATGACTCTATTTTTGCGCGCTTGTTGCTTAAGTCTTTTGTTTAACAATTGTTCATTTTCTTTTCTTTTGTCATGCTATTAGAGTTTATTTACTATTTTTCCATTTTGTATGTTTTCTTTTGCGACTAAACTTTGTTTGGACTAGTTTCCTAACATCTTTCTGTGTTCGGCTGGTGAGTGCAACGAATTCTACTTGTTTGGTTTTGCTTCATATCCAATCGCACCATAAACGCTGCCTGCAAACTGAAAACAACAAAACAACTGCTCTGTATTGAGCCAATCAATAGATAATTTAGTTTTGTTTCGGTTTTTTGTTTTCAGTTTTCATTTAGTCCAACCACAAAACTACAGCGTAAATGTTGGAACATTTAGTCACAGTTCTGTGTTATTTTCAACACAAAACTGCAATTGCTATAAGCGTTTTAAAAGAGTTTGTTGGATGCTAGAGAAAAAATTTGTTGTTTCATTGAACAGAGCAACAGTGTGTTGTAAAATAAAGGTTCGCTTATAGTGGCTGCCTCAAGCCACCAACGAATGAAACAAACAAAAAAGTTGCAAAAATAAGGGAAGTGAAATTTAAGGCGGCGACATGAATTTCCGTCTGCGCCTGCTATTTTTGATTTTTGTCAATTCTCCTTCGTTCTGCAACCATTTTGTTTTATTGTTTATGCGCACAGAAAAAGCTATGAATGTGTTTTAAGAACTCACTTATAATTTTTCAGCAAATGGCTACAAAATAATGAAACTTGGTGTGCGTACGGGTAGAAATGGCCGTAATTAGCTGGGAGGAATTGAATGAAGCCTTTGGACTTTTGGGCTCCAACACTGTAGCAACTGAACTTAATGAATTTAAAATTCCTTTTTTTTTCTTTTCGCTTTAAAAATGTTAATTAAAATGATTAAATTTTTTTAATTGAAATGATTAAACATTTAATGACATCCATTAAAATTTTTAATTATATTAACGAAAAAATTTCATAAATATAACAACTATTTCTTTGTTTTCAATACTAAAACGGGGCGCATGCTTAAATAATTTTTATTTAAGGCAGGCCTAAAAAATGACTACACTCTTTTGCAGCTCTGCATATCAATGACATGTGGGGGGTTGTTGGCAAAACACACTGTCAAACTAAATGAATTTCTGCTGAATAAATGAATGAATGTCGTCTCGTCTAAGCCGTGGCTTAATACTTGCGGCTGGTCTGGAGTCTTTGACGCGTTCGTTGTTTTAGGGAAAATAACAAAAACAACGAAAAAAAAAACTTAAAGACTTCAGCTGTAACTAGATTAAACGTTGGCGACCGTAAGTTTGCGCTGAACTTAGACAGAAACTATTGGCTTCAAAGCAAACGCGCACAACGACATAAACGCCCCAAGACGCGGTGGCAGCAAAAACAACAAACGTTTGTTATGTGTGGCGCTGCCAAGACCGCACAGAAATTAACAGCTTCAACTTAGGCGGCGCACAAACAAACCGCTCTTACTGACAAACGTACTTACCTAGACAGCAGACGATTTTCATTTTTTTAGTTTCTTTACGAAACGCAAACGATGCAGACGCATTTTAACGGAAATAACAACCTGTGAAGTCAACAATTTTAAACAGAAAATTGCCAGAAAATCAGAAAATCAGAAAACATGAAACAAAATTTTGTTTTTTCACTTAATTTTGAAAAGGTTTTAAGCATTTTGAATTGAAATCGCTTTTATGAATAAAAATAAAATTGCAACTGAAATAATTATTAGAAATAAAAGCAATTGATGCAAATGGTGAAATTTCTTTAATACTTCAGGCAAGAAAGTGAAAAAATAAAAGTGAAAAATAGTTTTTGCAACAAAAGAGAAAAGAGAATAGAAATCAAAAGTTTAAAGTTAAAAATTTACAATTAACAAGTTGTCAGAGAGGGCGGCTTGATTCTACTCGAGTGCCGAGGGTTGTGCTATTTCCTTTTTAACTGTTGGTCTGTTTGATTTGGGATTTAAGCCAAGTTGCAATTGAAAGGTAAGTTTTTTTTTCTGTTGAATTTTAAATTTTGTTATTTATGGCTGGTAAATGCCAGCAAAAAAGTATGGTTTTTCTTGTTGCTGTTGTTGTTGTTGTTGTTGTTAAACAGACATGCAATTTTCAATTTCACAAAAAATTAGAAATAGTTTTATATGAGTGGCAGTTGCAATGCAACGAAAATGGCAAAAAGCACTTTGGAAAACTCATGGAAAAATCGCACAAAACGAAAAATAAACAAGAAAGTACTCGTATTGTTTTATGCTCCAATTATCGAGAAATTTGTTGAAAGGTGTATTGAATAGTTGGCTTTTTTGCCATTTAACAAGTATTTGTTTCTTTGCCACACATGTGCGGTTTTGAAAGATGAGATTTTACTTTCATATTGGAGTCTTGCACTGAACAGAAACGGCGCACAACACCAGCACAATGCGATATTGTTTACGCTTTTCTTTGGCGGATTGATTAGAAAAGTCAAGTGAAGAAAAACATGTGTGTAAATTAATGAAAGAGAAATTGAAAAACAAATGCAATTGGACGACCTTGATACATGCATGATGAAAGGTTTTTTTTTTTTTTGCTTTAGTTATATCGAAAATACGATTAAATGCACATGAAATTGAAGGTGTTTGTAGGCATCAAGATTGTTTCTTAAGTCTTTTGTTTTTCTACAGATTTGATTTTGGTCTGGAAAGGAACAGTGGACATAAATTCAGTCATCACAAAAAATTCAAAACGAAAAATTAATTCGCTTTTTTGCTTAAATTTTTGATTTAGTTCTAAATTGTAATTTTTTAAGACTTAAAACATAAAATCTTAATGTAAAATAAATAAAAGTTCAAACCTGAACCTTTACAGATTAAGGATCATTTGGCTAAGAAATTTTAAATGATTTTAAAATGAGTTTTAAAACATAAATTTCATAATTCTTTTTTTAATAATCAATTTAAATACATTTTAGTTTTTACAGAAATGTATCCTAAGAAATGTTCCTAAGATATCAATCATATCGAACATCTTTTCACTTCTTTTAAGCGCAAATGGATTTTTTTTTAAATTAAAAATTATTTCAAAAATTTATACATTTTAAATTTGTTTGATTATCAGGTGTGTTGAAAAAAATAACTTTATTGAGAAGACTGTTATTAATTTATTAATTTATAATTTCTACCTCTCAAAGTAGTTCCCTCCCCCCGGTTACACAGTTCAGTTATGCCCTCGTTTTTTTCAATCCTCAAACCAGTTCTAATATGGGCTTTTTGGTGTGTCCTTGAACTCTCTCGGCGATTCGGTTTTTATCTGCTCGATTGCTGTCCGAATTTCATGGGCGTTTTTTTAATCTTCGAATCAGCAAAATGTCAGCGAGGTTAAGCCTAGTGAATACGAGCCCTGATTACGCTGTCGGTTGTAGCCAAAAGAACGATTTTTGGCGCCACACGCTGCTTTCACAAAATATGCGACAAAGTTGCACTCCAACAGCATCAGCAACTTCTCCAACAGCGAGTCAACGATCTGCCATAACAAATTTTTGCACTTTTTCAATATTTTCATCGCTTGTTCATGTGCCGAGTGTGTCCAGGACTTGCACCACTTGTAAATATTTTTCGGACTTAGTGTACAAGTAGCGTAACATTTTAAGTGCTTTTCAGCATGTAGTTCCATTTTTTACACAAAAAATTTTATATACAAAAAATGCACTTAAATCCGTTTTATGTTCGATAGCAGCGAATTGCCAAGCGCGCAAAACTCTTCCAACTTTTATGACTCTAACGGAGTAGTACGGGAAATCTGAATTTTGAACAGGCCTCGTATGTCTTTAACTCATTTTTTCCACTATTTCACACTCATATTCGAAATTTTCATTCTTAAAATTTTACAATTTAAAATACTCGAGTTTAGGCAAAAACAGCGAAAGTTTTCTTCTTCTTCTTTTTAACGCAAAAAGGAAAAAAACGAGTTAAAATCTTTTGTACAACAAACAAACACACATTAAAACAATGTCACCGAATCAATCATTCATTCATTCATTAAATTTCAACAAGATGCTGCACTCACGATAATCATGAACATCATTATCATCGTGTTAATGATGATGAGCACGATTTTTTGTCACTCAACAAATATTCCAAATGCCCAAAACACACACAAAAAACACATCAAACCAAAAACCTTAAAACGTAACAATCCGTAAAAGAGCTGCCAGGAGGAATAAACAATTTTTGGAAAAAATATAAAGAATAAAATCGAGCAAATGAAATTGAATCATTAAACAATTATTCAAATGGTCAAAATAACGGGATAATTAATCAAAAGTGAATCAAATAACAAATTATTTGAATGCCTTCAAAAAGGCCGCTAAATTACCAATTTATCTGATGAATGTCATCTGATGAATAACAGAAGAAGCGCTAAAAAATAGTACTTTATAAGAAGCGAACGTTTTCATAAAAATAAAATTGTTTTTTCTTAAATAACTTTTTCAGAAGTAATAGGTACTTTTTTGAAAATGGTATGTTTTTTATGAAGAAGTATATTTTTATGGAAGTATATTTTTTATGAAAAGATTTTGTTTATGGAAAAAATACCTTTTTGCTATTTCAAAATGTGCCTTTGTAAAAAAGTAGCTTTATGTAAAAAAGAGGGTTTTTTTTTTATACAAGAGTACCTTTTTGTTAACACGTTCCTTTTTGTAAAAGAATACCTTTTTGTCAAAGAGTACCTTTTTTTCAAAAAGTACATTTTGTAAAATAAAATACTCTTTTTGGAAAAAGGTACCTTTTTGGAAAAAAATAGCTTTCTGTAAAAAAGAATATTTTTTTCTAAAAAAGTATCCTTTTTGTAAAAAAAATACCGTTTTGTTAAAGAGTACCTTTTTTTTCAAAAAGTACATTTTGTAAAAAAATACTCTTTTGGAAAAAGGTACCTTTTTGGAAAAAAATAGCTTTCTGTAAAAAAGAATATTTTTTTCTATTTGTAAAAAAAACCGTTTTGTTGAAGAGTACCTTTTTTTTCAAAAAGTACATTTTGTAAAAAAATACTCTTTTGGAAAAAGGTACCTTTTGGAAAAAAATAGCTTTCTGTAAAAAAGAATATTTTTTTCTAAAAAAGTATCCTTTTTGTAATAGAATACCTTTTTGTCAAAGAGTACCTTTTTTTTAAAAAGTACATTTTGTAAAAAAATACTCTTTTGGAACAAAATAACTTTCTTTAAAAAAGAATATTTTTTTCTAAAAAAGTATCGTTTTTGTAAAAGAATACCTTTTTGTACAAGAGTAGCTTTTTGTTAAAGAGTTCGTTTTTCTAAAAGAATACTTTTTTGTTAAAGAGTACCTTTTCTTCAAAAAGTACATTTTGGAAAATAATACATTTGTTTTTAAAGTTGGAAAAAAGGCACCTTGTGAAGGAAAATACTTTTTTTTTAAAGATAATTCAAAAAAAGTATCTTTTCCATTAAATATGTTTTCTATTTCGTCCTAAAGCAATAAAACCAGCTGCTCAAAACTGTAAAATAAATATCGTTACATGTTACTTGTATATCCTTTTTTAGTCCGTTCGATTCTAAAGTACCACAATCTACCGTTTTTATAATAATATTTTGAAAATAGAAAATCACCAGCTTTAATCGAATGCCAATTGATAAATTTTTCCTGCTTAAAATTTTAAACAATAACTTTTCATTTCTTGAAGCCGAAACATGTTATAATTTATGCTAATTGGCAGTTCACTGAGACTTGTTGTTGTTGTTGGTGTTGTGTTAAATTCGTATTTTATTTCAAAAATGAAAGTGAAATTATTTTCAAACACGCACCCACTTTTGATGTTTTGTTTTCGGTTTGTTGTTGTTGCTATTTTTGTTTTAAATATTTTATAGCGTCTGCTTTTTGCTGTAGTACGAGTATTTTGGTTTTGATTTTGTTCAAATATTTCTTTATTAGATATTTAAACTTCACTTATGGAACGTGTTGTTTTATATATTTTAGTTATTTTGACTTATTGTTATTTATTGTTTACAACAACTTTTGTCAGAGGAGGTGAAAAACCACAACCAATAAATTTCTTTAAACAGTTTCTGCATTTATTTCTGTGTTGTTGTTGCGTTTTTTTCCAGTTTCATTGTCAAAATTTGGTTTTTACACGACAAAGTATTTTGTTTTTTTTTTCTCTGTTTGTACAAAGTTTTTGGTAAATACTTTTTTTGGCTGTTTTTTTCCTTTCTTTTAATTTTGAAGTGCGTTTTTCGGTGGGGGTTGAGACGTTTGTTGTTCAAAGTGGTTGTGTTGGTTGGCCAGTGTTCAGCAGAGCTTGAAGTAAATTTTTTTTTTGGTTTTTAAAGATTTTTCTTTTCTTTATTATAACTTATAAATTTACTTTGCAAGTTTTAAAGAAAATAAATAAATAATATATAATTCTGTTGTTTTAAATTGTTAAATTTTACTCACTCACATTTAAACATTTAATGTTTTTAATTATTAAAAGAAAGAAAGAAACCGCAATTAATAAAGGAAAAACTGAACACAATCGTCTGAGGAGAAAAATCTAAGAAATGAAGAAGATTAAAGATATTTTTGGAACTGTGTTATACAATTTTATATCCATTTCGGACATGCTGCTGCAATTGTTTGAATATCCGATATTTGATTTTTAACTGCAAAATTCAGTTCTTGCAATATGAACACTTCAACACTGGACACTTTAAAAGCAGCAAGTTTCTTGCGTTCCCTAATTCTTAAGGGCACAAATGGGTACACCGTGACCAAAAATAAAGAAAAAATTTATTTTCTTATAGAGAAATATTTCGAATTTAGTGATTTAAACTCATACACTAAAATGTCAAGTTGCACAATTGCAATTTCTTATTTCCCATAAAGTTTTCTGTAAATCCTGGTATCCTTAAAATCCACTAATTTTCAAAAACCACTCGATTTCCTCAAGAAATTAATTTGGTTTTTATTAATAACATCTCTTTTAAGCATAAATTTCTTTACAACTTAATAAATATTAACCAGTTGAATCATTACAAAAATGTTACGTATCAAATCAACCCAGACTTCCAACAAACAAAAAAAAAACACACACAAGCCCTGGATTTTTTTTAAAAAAAAATTTAATTGCACCAGAAAACTGTATAGGATTTTGTTGCCTTTCCACTTTTTATCAACAATATCACGAAAACTAATTTATGTTTTTTTTTGTCACATTTGAATCGCCAGTTCTTTCTTTGATCTAAAATTCTATTTGCTATCATTTTTATTTCATATTAATTATAGCTTGCCCTGAGCGAAGTTAAAATTAGACATATTAAACGTATAGCAATTGTCACGTTTGGCATCACAAGTCTTAGTTTAGACAAAACACCAACTGCAAAATAGCTTTTGCGAGGCCAACAATAAGAAATCTGCCAACTGTGTGAGTCTTGGGCCCAGCTGACAGGCACTGATGCCAATCAAAGATCGCTCCTGCCAGATAATTCATTTTGTTTCAGTATTTTTCTGATCTATATAGCAAAAACTATCGTTGAAATAACATCATTGCTGTGTGCAGGTTGTTGCATAAATTTGCGCCACAATGTGACATATAGATGTTGCACACAATTATCCTTTTCAGGCCACCAAAAGGTAATTAATGACAATTTGGTGCAATCATTTAAAGAAAAATAAAAACAAAAACACCAACCAAATATGACGAAAAGTAACAAAAAACAAAAAAAAGAAAAAAAAAACTGAAAAATTTTTCTTAAGCAAAATCGTTACGACCGGTCGGCCGGCCACTGCTCCATAATGTTGGTTATTTTTCTAGTCATTATCAATTGACCATAATTTGCTTACAATTTCAGAAATCTTTCAACGTCTCTTTTTCACTTCATTAAATATAGACGTAGACTATTCGGTCAACAAATGGCTGTAATGGCTCCAAACTCGTATGTACATACATGTTTGAAGATTACAAAATTGCTACCATTTTTTCTGCACTGATGTTGTTGTGGTTGTGGTTGTTGTTGTTGTTGTTGTTTTTGCTTTTCTAGCAAAAACTCTTAACTTTTAAGCGTACGAAATGTTTGTAATACATTCCCATTCATTTGCCAGCTTCAGTCTACATGTACATAATTTTTTGTGCCTTTATTTCGCTGAAACAACTTTTTAGATGCAAAATATTTCTACACAGAGTCCATTGATTTCTGGCTGGCTTGAGCCCCAGTTGTGGTTTTTTCTCAGTGTGCAGTCGGTGATCCTGTGTGTAGCAATTGCAATTGCAATTTGCAAATTATTGCTCTACAAGTGCAAATTTATGGCTGCAGATAATTTCTTTTCTATCTTTTTATTTGTGCACTGGATTTGTTGTTTTTGTTAGATGACTGAATACATGCATGTGTGTGTGTGTGTGTTTGTGTTTGGAAAAATGTTGCCTTCCACAACAATCCCTTGCATCATGTAAAACAAGTCATTGTTTTTTCTTCTTTCTATATTTTCTTCAGCTTCATCGGCTTACGGCAAACTGTACCGTATGTTTTGGATTTTTGTATTCGAAAATTATGGAAATACAAAACAAATCATGTTCAGACATGAATGCAGTTTTGCGTGCTTTCCAATGAAAAATGATTCATTCATAAGAAGAAAACTGAAAAACAGATTAAGTAAATCATGTTAAAGAAGTTAATTTTGCGTTCGATCAACTTTAAGCGTTTTGATTGAAAGAAACGATTCGTAGAAAAAAAAACTTTAAGCAATAAATAGTTCAGTTTAGAGTGTAAAATGTAAGAAAATGTAAGAAAATGTAAGAAAATCAAGTGTAAGAGATACGAGTTTTAACACATGTTAAACAAAATTTATATAAACATCCTGTAAGAAACTTACTTGGTTGAATGTCCCCCCCATTGTGCAATAAATGAATGAGTTTTATTCAATATCACCCGCTGAGTGACAAATTGTATATTTGATTTTTTTCATCAAAGTCTACATCATTTTTTTTTAAATAATTTCAAAAATAAAATTATATTCATGACGAGTATAGCGTTCGCTGGAATGCAAAACCACGTAACCACACAAAACCAAAAGAAATCGTTCTTTTTATTGATCCTCTAGAATTTTTACTCTCTCAAAATAAGAATTATACATTTGATAAGTGAAAGTCGAGAGTAGGCATCTGCAAAAGCAACTCCCAGGGCAGGTTATTATTTTGTTTCTAGCGTAAAATAATAAACATTAGCCCTGTTGTAACATTAGGTGTGTTCCTGTACTAGTGTTGGACAAAAAAAAAAACTACGATTTCTGCCACTAACAGACACAACTTCATGAAACTTATTTATACCTCTCATGCCAAAATAAAATGTCAAAGTATTTTTTTCCAAAAAAAAAAAAAAAAAAAAAAAAAAAAAACCCGACTAAAAAGAACTTACAAAAAAACAAGCAGTGTTTTAAACAGAAACCTTTCTAAAGCGTCTAAATTGATATCTGCAGCAATAATTCTGTATTTTTACATATCGCTGCCTTAATATAGAAAGGCTCTAACACAAGTTTTCCATTTCGCAGTGAGTGCGTGTAAATAAATATTAATTTTCAATGCCAAATCAGTCGGTGTTTGATAGACTTTGAACAAATTTTAAAATTGATTGATTTTTGTAGTTATTACTAGATTGTCCCTGTGTACTTTGCTACCCCCCATCCCTGCCACGCAACACTTTTAAAACAAATGTAAGTGCAGCTCTTCTATATGCAAAAAGAATTTTGAAAATTGGTCCACCCATGACGAAGTTATTTTTGAAAGCAATTATTGAGGCGGGCAATGTGCGACACCCTTCGCCACATGTCATTCATGTCATTCTCCCAAGCTTCAAAAGTTGCAGCGTTTTTGCAAAGGGGAGAAACTGTTTCTTGTGTGGTAGCGCCCTGTATTGTTTTTAACTTTTTACTCTTTTGGTACATGGCAGTGTGCCCACTGTTAGACAGCATTCTCTGTGTTAGAGAAAACAAGTTTTTTTTTCGCTTTCACACAAAATTCAGATATTTTTGAACAAAATTATTTCAATAGGAATTTGTTTATTTCTTGAACTTTTATGTTTCTTAATTATTACTTAGTTGTGTCCTGGGGAAATAAACTCCGGGATGAATGTTTTAGATACAATAAATAGACGAGTTTTAATAATTGTAAAATAAACTAAAATAAGAAAATTCCTTGAGTTTTAATAGTTTTAAAATAAACAAAATGTTGGAAAAATCATGTCATTTTTTTACAATAATTATTTGACCTAAAAAAGAACTGAAGAATATCTAAAATAATCAAAATTATAGTTTAAAAAAAAAAAAACAGTATATAATTTCCACTTATTTGAATAGTTTTCAAACAGCTGATTGTTTTGCAATCCCTTTCAGCCGACCAAAGAAAAGTTGTAGTTGATTTTGTGCCATCAGAAGTAGAGGAATAGTTTTCTCTTAGAATCTCTGTCACTGGTCCAAACTCTCAATGCAGGAAAGGTTTTTGCTAAAATCGGATAAAATCCGTTGGCAACTTATCTGAAAAGTTTTTATAATCAGCGCAACTTTTGACCATTCGATGGCCAAGAAATTCACTTGTTTGCTCTGTGTACAAAAAAAAAAAAAAACTTATGTGCTGCCTGGAAGGACACAAACGAGTGAGTGAAGCGTCCTAGAAAAGTATTTAATTTTTTTCGAGGATTTTCTAAAAATTGTCTACACCCTTTCGTGTCTTTTAAATCGCCCATTAGAAACTTATTGATGGTTTTCGTAAACCTTTATAGACACTTCGAAATATATTTTTATTGTTAATATAAATTGAGGGCAGAAAATATTCTTGTGGTTGACGCAAAACGATCTATTTTTATAGAACGTGTTGTTTGCTGCATCCTCAACACTTTTCATTCAATTCAGGATTTAATCCAAAGACATGACTGAGATCATAAAACTCTATTAACAATAATGTCCGGTTGGCCAAGTAATTCGCCAGCCAGTGACATACTTATGTCTGTCTGTCTGTCTGTCTGTCTGTCTGTATGTGTGTTTGCATGCATTTTCCTATGGAATTTCTTAAGCTTTTTAAACTTTATTAAGATCACCAGTTTACAATATTGATTTAGTATTGAATACAAGTATGCGGCAGAAATACGATCGCCAAACACTTGTTTTTATTGTTGTGGCTTGATTTGGTTTCTGCTCAATTGAGTGGACGGACAGACTGTGGGAAAATTTACTTTTCATGTGACATGCACATGCACGCTGGGATTTTAGCCGCCACAATTGCCACTAGTACTCATACTCGTACTCCACAATTTAGCATTTTCTGTATTGTTGTACTATTTTGTTTTTTGTTGTTGCAATAGCTAAATAAAAACACTAACCAAACAACAACAACAACAACATCAAAAAACACTTAAAACAATATGTAAAGCTTTGCAGAAATCTAGAAAACTTCCACAGCTCTAACTAAGGCAATTGCGTTTGCAACAAGTTAAACACGTTTCACGTCAGACAAAGTGACTCATGCAGAAAAACTAAAAGGGAAAAAGAATACTTTTCAATCTTAAGCAGCTGTTTAAATTAAGAATGGCTGGAAAGTAGAAGATTGAAAGAAATACTAAAACTGAGCTGGTGATGGGGTTTGTGGACCAAAAGGGGGTAAGAAAAAATGTCATATGACTAGATCTTGTTTTTAGTTTTATGGGAAAGGGGAAACGTTCGATTTCAATCAGAACAGGGAAAACGTCAAAATTGTACGATTAAAGAATGAATTCTCTCTGTAATGCCTTGTGCTGTTCACAGGCCAAACGACCGCAAATGGATGAGTTCTGGACTACATATATGTGTAAGTATGTGACACAAAAAGATTAAGGTTTCGAAAACAAGATGCCTGATCTCGTTAGAGCAAAATCCATTGCAGTAGCGCTAAAGCATATGGCGACTAGTGAGGTCTGCTCCCTCCTACATGTGGCCAAGTAACCCCAAAATAGACTTTAAAGCAACGGCTCGAACTTTCGTTTTGATGGATTGAGGGCCTTATGTGTTGGCTGAAACATTCTGGCTGTGGTTTCAACTTAAAACCCTTGAAAGGGGCTGATGTAAATGTCCTCAATTCGCTGTTGCCTTACAAGAGATTTTTATTCTTCCTAAGGAACTGGATGCTGGGCAATACATGTCTGATATTCCTTCAGCCACCAGCTAAGCTGCCTTGTCTTCCTTTTTACTGTCTAGGCAAAATTAATGGCAGCAAAGATAAAATCGCCCGAGCTATCGAACAAGGGTTAAAGTTAAAGGTGCCATCCCACATAATGCGAGTAGTTGCCAACTGCATGTGGCTGGTAGCCCACATTGAGGGCAGTTTTGAGCCGCTGACAAGTTCACCCAATTACAGTTGGTCCATATTAGCAGGTGCTGATGTCAATTAATTGCACAATCTGCTTCATCAAGACCAGTACCAGAGTTCATACATATCTAGTATTTTCAGGGTGAAAATCAATGGATTATAAAGTGCGTTGCGCTGCATCACACGTCTAGATGATGTGCCCTCGAACAAGTTTCTATTTCTAAATTTATAAACTCATGGGCAAGATACCACTTTGGACTGAGGCTGATGGCTATTTTAAGTAGCTGAGCAATTTTTATCACAACTCGAATATCAAAATTCGCCAGAAAAAGTACATTCCACTAAAATGAGGTTATGTTGGGAACTAAAATCAAACTATTTTCTATAAATTAGTGATTTGTTTGTTCTTAGTCTTTGTGATGAAATGAAAAGTTTTAGCAAAATCTTTCGTCTCTTCAAAATTTTATTATCATTGATTTGAACACCTGCTGAAATTGTGTAATGAGTTGTTTTTGAGACGGTGCAACAAATTAATTCCTTAAATTCATATTTTTTAAGAAAAATATGCCAACAATTCATATTGTTTCGAAGACTTTGCAACATTATTCACATAAATTAAATGTTGGCTTTCAACACTCAGACAATTGTGGGTTGCCGACAAGCAGCAATTAAAATATTTTCAGTGCATTTTTCCGAATTGCTCAAGACACTTGAGTAAATTACGACGGCCCATTAGCACTAAACGGAAATCGCAAAGAATGTGAACTGAGAAAACGTTTAAAAACTGCTCATTTCGGTGGCGGATGTTAAAGCTCAAGTTGTTTATTGATGTAGCAAAAATAGGCGCATAAATATTATATTACGAATTTTATATTGTGCCATAAAAACGAGCATCTTGTAATGCTTTAGTTTTGTTTTTTTTTGTGTGTGGGGGGGGGGGGGGGGGGAGGAAGTGCAAAGCGGCCAGTTTTGAATTATAATTTAAGTTTTTCCTTTTCTTAAGATTTTCCTTGAAACTCGCCGCCTAGACTTTGACGGCCTTTACCAACAATTTTCAATACCAATAAAACATATTTTGCTTTGGCAAAAGTTCTTATACTTATAAATATTTATGAAGCACAACTACAATACAACAGCAGCAAATCAAGAAAACTTGTTTCTGTACAATATTTTTCTTGCAATTTTGTTCGTGTTTACAATTCATGATCTCACTTTTGATTGAGTTTTGCCCTGAAAGAAACAAAAATGTAGACCGCAAGAAATACGATATTAAAAACCTGCATTTTACAGACAAAGTCAGCAAACACAAACCTACATAAATAAAATAAAATAAATGCTTACAGAGAGACAAAAAAATACAGCCACAAAACACCCAGCAGAAAACAAAATGAAAAATAAGAACAGGATTACGGCAGCGGAATGTTAATGCAAAATATACGTGTAGCGGCGTTGTAAAATGTTCCCGCTAGAGCTCAGGTTAGGAGCGGTTTAAGGTAGCACCTTTGTCTATCGTGTGATTTTTCGGCTTTTACTATATAAATATATATAAAATAAAATGAAACAACAAATTTTTGGTATTAAGTTTCTTGTTTTACCTCTATAAAGCCATTTTGGTGCTAATAATTTATGCAATAATTTGATATTGAAATAATAAAAATTAATTAAAAAAAAAAATTATTTTATATCATCTAAAATAATACTATAAACAATAATTCCAACAATATAATATTAGTGTTTTTTTTAATGTTTATAAAAGAAATTCACACGACTTTAAAACAAAATATTTTATAATGAAAAATGAATAAAAACAATTCAAAAATTGCCACAATATTTTTTTGCTGAATTATTTTTTTTTTGGTATATCATCAAGTCCATATTTCTGAAAACTAACCCAATGGCTGGCATTAAGGACAAACGTCTTTTAAAATGCCTGAGCTGAGCTGTTTGTCCGTTAAGAGAATTGTCTTACCAGCAACATTTGAACAGCCACACAAACTATTTGTTTTAAATTCATCGCAAATAAATAGGCCAGTGATGGCACAATCCTGACAAATATTTTGAAATGTTTTCAATCTGTTTTGTGTGTGTGTGTGTGTGTTGCGAGGGCGCAAAACAGCCACTTATTAACAATTTGATTTGCTAATTCAACACAATTGATCAATGTTTATTGTTTTGCAAAATATTTAATGCCAGTCATAAAATAATCACTTAATGCAGACCAATTTAAGAAGCGCAAACACAAAAAATAAAATTGTTTGCCATCTTAGATTAATTGAAGCGCACTGAAGCAGCGCCGAATACAAGGAGAGTTATTTGGTTTTTTTTTTGCCAAAGCGAAGCAGTTAAAACGTGCACTGAATTCATTGAAAATTGTGTTTGAAATTTATCTAAAATCATATTACGGAGTAATTGAAAGTGTCAAATAAATATTAGGAAAACAAAAAACTCTTGTAGAGTCGCTAATAATTATTAACATTCAGCATTCAGTGCGTGCGTTCAGTTCTGCAATTATGCAGTTTGGTTGAATTTTTTATAGGCCGCCCGTTTGTCAAATCCAAATTGCACATCAACCGCAGTCAATAAATGTTTTTAAATGAAAAGTTCTGGCCTTAAGCCATTTAGTTTTAGTTTTCAGGTTTTGCACATGCGACAAAGAATAATGATAAAATCATCTAGAACCAGCTTAATTTGAAATTATAATAATGTTTTTACGTTATTTCATATTTTTTTCTAAAAGAATTTTACAGCAAAAGTTGCTGAATTAAGAGTTCTGGCCTTAAGCCATTTAATTTGCTTTTTAACTTGTACACACTACGCAAACAATCATATTAAAATCAACTAGAACCAGCTTAATTCAAAATTGTGTTAATGTTTTTACGTTAAATCATTTTAAAATATTGTCATTTCATGAGAATGAAAGAAATTGTATAAAAACAAAAACCTGCCTAAGCTTTAAGGTGAATCAATATACTTTCGACATTAATTCTACATGTAAACATATTGAAATAACATGAATTGGTTTGTGCGCAGGCAAAATTTAAACTAAATTATTGAATAAATATTTACATATACCATATTTGTATGTATAAGAGAAAATAAAACATATTATAATATACAACCATATATATCTCTTGCACTTCCATAGTAACGAACGTGACAGTTGCTTATAGTTAAAACTTAAAAAAGACAAAAAAATTATTTGCAAGTCCATTTTTTAACTTAACTTAGAGCTTTTAATAAACACTATTGACTGTCTTAAAGTTGTTGGCAGATGGAATTCCGATTCATAGAAAATGACAAAATCAGCAGCCGTTCGCACGTGACAAAAGTTGCTAGTACATAATTTTCATGGCGTCGTAAAAACAGGGGATTTTAGCAAAACTCCATACAGTTTTGTTGTGTGATTAACTTTAGAATTTTGCGTAATAAATGTTTTTGGTTTGATTGAATAATTGTAACGTTGTATATTTTTTTTTTAGTCATACTCCAGTAATACTTTTAATTACTCCAGCTACCAAATTTATACAATATTCTTTTAATGTCTTGCCCTGTTATATTAAATGTATTTCGGATTGATTCTACACGAGGGCAAGTTTGCTGCAAAATTAGGAGAACCAAATTATTGAAAGCTGGAATTACCACATAATTCTTATGGATGCTTAAAATTACAATAAGAAAAATTATTTAATAAATATTTTTTTTATTTCCAGCTTTTTTTATTTCGTTGGCCGGGTACTTCCTGATCTTGTACAGGGTGAGTGATCTATTTTTTGTTAAACAAATACAAAAGAAAAAATATGCTTAATAACGCCACTCTGTAGTGCAATTAACTGCTGAATTTTACGTAAGAATATTATTTAGTTTTAAAATGTGATTTGATTAAAAATTCTTGTGGCTTGCAGTTCCACACGTGACATTTCAAAAGCGACATTATTTCTAGTATGAACAGATGAATGTTACGTAACAATGTTACTTTAAAATGCTGGTAATTTGATTAATAATTCTTGTGCTTGTTATCCCACATGTGACATTTCAAAAGCGACATTATTTCTAGTATGAACAGATGAATGTTACGTAACAATGTTACTTCAAAATGCTGGTAATTTGATTAATAATTCTTGGGCTTGTTATCCCACATGTGACATTTCAAACGCGACATGTCAAATGTGACATATAGCATTATATGATGAATTTTATTTAACTGTGATTTGATTTAAAAAATATTTTGTATTTTATGTGATGTTTCAAACGTGACATGGCTTCAATTTGATTAAAAAATCCGGTATTTGTGATTGAATACGTGACATTTCCAATGTCACATTATTTTTATAATAACTAAAGAAAATTTATTGTTAAAGCTAGAAAATAGTTGTTATTAATATAAATTAAATTAATTTCTTGGGGGGAAAATGCCGTTTAAGCGGTCTTATATGATCAACGTGACAGGAAAATTAGTGTATTTGGCGGTTACCAGGCATTATAGATAAACCGCAATAAAACATTATCGGAAAAAAGAAATTGGCATCGTGCCTAATATTATGCTTAAACTAATTAAATTAACAAAATCTGCATATTTCGCTAACAAATAGTTTTTGCACACGACAGACCTGGAGACGCAAATGCCCATATTTCAATGCTTCTTTTTGTATGTCAACAAAAATTTACTTTTTATCAAGAGTCATTACAGAGTCTTTGCACCAAAAGCTGTTGTTGTCCCATTACAACTCTAATGTGTATAAAATTCACAAACGACTGGTTGGTTACTAATTTTAGGCCCACACACTTTTGCACCATAATGAATTAACAAACCAAATTCCATTGTCCAAAACTAAAAGTCGTTTTGTATTCCACAACTTTCGTTTTTCATTAACTTACGTCTGCGTTTGTTAAACAAATATTTACTTTCTTCATCATGTCCGCTATCAGCCCTTTAAGTTCTGTTTCTCCGCCCCTCCATAACATATTATCAACTAATAGCAATTATTTGTTTGAATAATGTGCAGCGAACTTTATCAACTTGACAACACAAATGTCATAACAAGAGAAAAGCAACAACAATAACAAAAAGTAAACGTAACACGTTCAAACTTTCGCTTTCAAAACCAAATGGCATAAACGATTCTTAAGAAAGTTTTATCAGTGTTTTATAAACACACACACACATCCACACGTACATACATACATACATACCCAGTCATACCGATTTTGTAAATTTATGTTTATTATGTAAATTAGCATTTAATTTCATGTGCGGTCGTATTTGAATGTCTTTGGAGAAAAATGCTGAACAACAATTTACACCTTTTTACAACTCTTTACACTTCCATGATTTTTACATCCGACCTGGTAAAATTAAATTAAAAAACGAGTGTTAATAAAATTTAAATGTTTTAGAGACATTTAATTATGTATTATTTTTTAACTTGAACCTGTTGTTAGAAAATAAAAACTTTAAGCTGTTTCGTTGGTTCAGGCGTTTGAAATAAAATCGCTTAATAAAAACGCTGAAAATTAAAGCTGCACTGGCAAATTTTTAAAATTAAAATACATTTTAATACAATCTCACTAATTAATTTAAATTAGACTAAAAGTTTTGTATGTTTAAGATGTAAAAATGTTGAAGGAATAAGAAAACCGAAAAAAATCCGGTCTCCTGTGTATGTATTGACTCTGCTTCCCATTAGCTGCCCATAGAAGTGGTCATATCTCTTTATAACAGCATATTTTATTATTTTCGATATAAGTTCTCCGATGCAATGAAAGGAAATCCTAAAGAATCTGTCGGTAAATTGATTGTGTTCTTGAGCTTCATTTTCATTTCATTTTTGCCACTCTAGAAGTACGAACATTCATTCGTTCGACAAAAATTCCGAAAAATAGTTACACATTCCCATAAAAAGAACATGAATTTATTTGTTGTGTTTGAAAATTTGGTAGAGATATCTCGCTTTTTGAAGTTACATAATATGCCCATGAACAACGCCGCAATCCCTGTTCTAAGACAACTCTGAGTTACATTCGTTGCCGTTCTGCCCATTGATCTTTAATGAAGATCACAACTGAAGTCATACCTGGACTTCCTAGAGTTTTGGTTGCTCTGTCAAAGCGAGGAATCCCTTCTCCTTCTATAGCACCGGAAAGCATAGCATTCCTGCTCCCCTTTGTAGGCTACATAATAATAAGGACCTAAACAGCATGTGGCTGGCTGTAGCGCAAAAATGTAACTTAACACACAGCGAATGTCACGATGCATAAACCATTTGGGCTTATGGTAGAGATGGCTGGAATTTAACTCCATGGAGTTTCCTTAGGTTACACATCTATTGCCAATAACTTGATTTTAAACAACATCCTTAATTTTAACTAGACTGAGGTCAGTATTCAAATTCACTGGACTTCATTGTCATTGTCATTGTCATTGTAAATTATACCGCTCAGAAGCCATCATGCCTTAAGGCGTAACCATAATGTGCTTATGCCAACTTAAGCCACTGTCAGAAATTAGCAAAAAATCTATCAAGTGCTTAAGTAATTTAATGACAAACTTTTGGCGGGATTAATACTATTTGTTAAGGACATGCGTCAGTTTGTCAAACAAAAGAATTAACAAAATGAATAAATTGTTTTGTTTCATTGCAACATCCCAGCCAAAACCAAAAATCGCTATTCCGAAAGTCAACGTCAAGCACCTCTTAAGAATAGACAACTGCTGGCAGAGACTAGTGTAAGAGCGAGCATTTTTTAATGTCGCTTTAACGTGGCGACGAAAACAAATTTTGGCAACAAAAGAAAATGTCGCCGTTGCTGTGCCAGCAAATAAAAAACTCGTCTGTCTTTTTTTATTTCATTTCATTATATATTATTATCTTACATTTATTTTAAATACATACATATATATATATATATGTAAGTGCAATACATAAATATAGACATATACATATATTTTTTTTAATTTTCCTCTCTAGTGCACATCAAAACTTTGTAACCAATTAAAGTGAACATTTCATGAGTTAACCTTTTTTGTGATTTATGTTTCATTTTTTTTATAAATAAAACAGATTTTATTGTTTAATACAAAAAAAAATAAAATAGAAATATAAGTATAAACTACACTAAAGTTCACTTTTGCCTGCCGGTAACTGGCTATTAGATTTCGTTGGCCGACCAATTAAACGGTGAACGCCTTTCACCAGCTTTTCTTTGATTGCGTTCGTATTTTCTCTTGTTTAATTTGGGTATTTTTTTGTTTGTGTTTGTTGGTGTTTTAAAGGAAAACCAACAAAAACACACATGGCTGGAAGGTTTGCAAATTTTTAATTAAACCTTTTGTTTTTTTTTTCGATTTTTTTCGGCTGTACTTATGGCCAAAATCTGTTGAGTGGAACTTGTGGTTTCTTTGCTAAATGCTTTCAAATATACATAATTGGGATCATAAAGTTACTTTTAATTAATAGATTTTCCCGAAATGTCCGTCTTTTGAGGCATTTAAATGGGAAGTCAATTATGTGATACTCTGTTAATTGCGCCTTCGATGCAATTAAGCGAAAACATGATAAAAAATTTAATTTTACAACAACAAAACTAAATTAAAGGCATATAAATTTCAGTTAAAGACTGATTTAGCATAGAGTGCATTTTTTTCATAATTTTAGTTTCCGTTTAAAGTTTAATGTTGTAGTTTTTTACTTAAAATTTTCAAAATGACTGATTGTGAAATTGATGGTATCACCCTCATGTGTCCACTTCTTGCATTCTATTCAATACAGACGTTCTACAAGCTTAAGAGCTTTCAAACCTCTTCAAGGCGCTGGAGTCAGTAGGCCGCAATTCCAACAAACCGCAGGCTTAAGCCAGACTCGGCAGATGATTATTGCGACACCGAGTATCTATTGCAAGAGATATTTGAAGCTGCATGAAAACAGTTTTCTATACATTTTGTTCAAGTAATTTTAAAGAAGAGTAGCAAAAGTTTTACTGGCCACTTGTATAAACAATGTTGATAGATATATCCATCAAGTTGCATAACAAATTATAAAATGTTGATTAAATCTGTTTTTGATCATTTAATTTAGTTTCTTTCTGTATTTTATTTAGCAGCTAAACTTTATTTGAGCTTTTCTCTTCAACATTTTCAATTCCTCAAGCATGATGACAATACCAGTCACACTTGACCTATTCAAATTTAAACATAACAAAACTATAGCTGTACAAACTCTCCATTACTTATACATTGACTGTTTCCAGTTGAAGTTACTACTGACTAAAAACTAAAAACTTGTTCTCATTTTGTGGGCACAATAAACAACTTTTTTTTACAACGAATTTCAAGCAGAAGGCAAACGCAGCCCAACAATAAACCCATAAGCCACAAACCGAAAGCCCAACGAAAATGCTCCAGAGAAAACGAATGGTTTAGTTCATCGTCTTGAAAAAATTTCAAATCACCGCTGATTAAGCCGTCCAAATAACTGGCCTTCTTCAGAACCGTGTAGAGTCCGCTTTCCTTAAGGTGCAGCAGAAAACGATTGAATTGATCGAGCACCGGCAGGCGATTAGCAACACTTATGTAAAAGGCTTGGCCAAATAAACTTTGATCCAATACCTTGACTTTGGGGTGCCTGAGGTTGCGCTGTTGCGAGAAATAATAGTCTGCCACTTCGCTGGAAATGCAATAAATGTTTAAGTCAATGGCCAAATTTCGGCGATTGTAGAACATCAGCGTGTTATTGCCCCATGTCAAGCGCCGGTATATGATGGCAGGAAAGTTTCGTGCCTTATAAGACTCTATATTAACGCTGTGTTCATGGATGAGGAGATTCGTTTTTCCAATATCCTCCAGAGTCTTAAGTTCCGCTTCAAATAACTTGGTCACCAGCAAACTGGACAAGTTGCTGTTGTACAGATTCTCCAATATACAAGTGGCCACCAGATAGACCAGCATTAGAAGGAGCGCAAATATTTTACAACAATAAAGTTTCTTAAATGGCAGGTCATAGATGATGGCCTCCGCAAGCGGCAACGAAGTTTGTAGGCTTTGCCGATTTCCCAGCCAAGCTTCACACTGAACTAAGGCGAACAAGAGAGCAGTTGTGAAAAAAATTGTCAGCCAAACCAATTTCTTAAAGGGTTTTGTTATATATAGACTTTTATCGATTTCCTTGGCAGCTGGAACTATAACCAGACGATTCAGGATCAATAAAACATCACTGCTCTCATAGGAGGCATCTCGAAACATGGCAGTGGTTATAAAATGAAAGCCTTTTTTCTGTAACAGTTTCAAAAGTTTCGCCTGCGTTAAATTCGCCGACCATATGTCCGCCTCATATATATTCATTGTGCCGTTGAGGTGGCGAATAAACAGTTCGATCATCTTGAAATACAAGCCGCTGCGCACGAATTGGCCGTGGCGATTAATGAAACTGAAGACGCGTGGCGGGTACTGGAAAAAAGGCACCTTCCAAGCAAAATGTTGCTGATTATATAAATACGATCTATTTGCAAAATCAGAGAATTTCGCCAGGTGTAAACTCTGCACCTGCGGATAGGGATTGTAGGTAAACAAATGCTTTTGATGCCAAAGCATGACGTTAACGAGCCCCTTTTGCCAACACTGTTGAAACACCAGGTCTGTCTTAATGAGCTGCTGCTGCTGCTGCTGCTGGTCATCTTCTGGCTGCCAAATTATTAATATATTCGTTAAATGTAACTTCCACAAAAGCTTATCAATTAGCTCGAACCACCCCTGTTGGCTGCTGCTGTCCATGTACACGACTGTCAGACACTGTTGGCTGCTGAATTGCCGTATTTCATAAACATCCCGTTCCAATTCAGTTATTAAAAGTCTGGGCACTTCAATGACCCTTAAGATTTCTTCGTAGTCATTTTGTTGCGCGCGTGATTTTAGCTTAAGAAAAACATTTGTTTCGAATTTATGAATTTTATTAAATAGCAGCACAATTTCCTGGACCGTATATTGCTCTGAGCGTATGGGGAAAAACTTAAGGCCCAACAGGAAAAGCAGCAGAAGGCTTATTTGAGTAGCAGCAAATGTTGAAGGCCGCATGGCGTTCTCGCAAGAATGACTGTGCCCCCAGCTGGATGCAAGAAGCGGTTTTATATCCTGCCAATAACCATAATTTCCATTAACAAAAAAAAAATCAATTACCGGAAATAGTTCTACAAGTTTTGGCTTATTTCTGTCGGGCAAATAAATTTATTGAATTATCACAAATTACAGGCCTCGACTTAATTTATCTAATTGTATTCAAATAAATTGCCTAAACATACACACATACACACATATATATGTATGTACACATGGGCATTTATGGTAAAAATGCTTGTAAGAGTGGATTGGAAAGCACAAGTATTTACAAATAAGATGAAACCTGCCACAACAAACACTGCCCCATATCCGGACAAGAGTCTTATAAGCCAAATATGTGACCCTGCATAAGAATTTATTTTTTTTTTTAATTATATTAAATAATAAATAAATATATTTAGTATTTCTTACCATCAAAATTTATAATATCATAAATTATATATCCCAAATAGTATAAAAATTAACGCCTAATTAATTTTACACTATTTATATTTAAATTAAAACTTATTTACAAATTTTATCTTTACAATTATATTAATTAGTAAATAACAATATTTAATATTATAAATTTATATATAAAAAAATTTTTTATATAAAATATATTTAGAGCAAACAATTTTCTTATAATAAATAATATATTATGCTAAAGCAATTTTTTTTTTTTACAATAATATAAAAAATTGTAACAAGTTTTTGAGTTAAGTTACCCCCTCCCCCCCCCCCCCTGGTCTTTTCTTTTCATATTTATTGGGTCCTCAAGTCCAAATTGAACCAACAATAACAATTCGAATCCTAAAATTATTAGGATCAGCAGTTTCTTCCTTGATTGTCTCACGTATTTGACTGAAGGCAAGAGCATCTCTTTTTCTCAGCCGATTGTGGCCTCTAAAGTGAAGGATATTGCGTGCTAGTGGATTAGGATGCAACTCAAGTTTTTTTTACATGTATTTCCACATGTTTCGAAACCGCGATACGTGCGACGTACCAGGGGGCTGTCGTAATCATACGCAGGCTTCTGTTTTGCCGTGTTTGAATTTGATGTAGAGCCGCTGCCCCATAGTTGGATGCCATAGGACCATATGGGCTTACAATGGAGTTGTACAACAGCAGCTCACAATGTGTTGCATTTTCATACTGTGCGCGTTCTCATTTCATTGTTGAAACACACTAAGTGGGTTTTTACTGTTTTGCATAATTGGATTCTTACATTCATATAAAAAATTTTAAGCTTTTTTTTAATTGAATACATGAATTTTGACACACTCAGTGGCTTTTCGTATGCAGGATCACATACATAAGTAAATATATTAGTGCCAGCAAAGTTTGCGTTTTAAAGCGCTAAAATCATTAAAGCGGACGAAGCATTTAAGTGGGAGCATAAAACAGAAAACAGCAAAAATGCAATCGCCCAACATTAAGTACTATTTTAATGTCTAATTTTATTTGATTTGTGTTTGTTTTTCGTACCCAAAACCCTAAAGAAAACATTGAAAATTTCTGCTCTACTTAATTGCCATCCATCACCATGTCAGAGTCTTACCAAAAAAAAAAACACACACACACACACACACACACAGACAGAAGATTACCCATTATTAGCCAGCTACAACAACAAGCCACTAATAAATAATTACCAGCAACACCAACAACTTCAGCAAATGTTTAACAAATCAACGACTCAACGATACAACAATAAAATGTTGAAAACAACAACTATTTCTTTAATTTGAATGCAAATTGCAACAAGTTTTTGCTTTTCTGCAACTCCAGCCAAAACCGTGGAACAGTCTGATGTTACCCATTGAACTACAATTACCCGTAGCCGAAGATGTGGTGGCAAATGATGATGGTCCTCGCAAATTAACACCCACTAACCGAATAAAGCAAAAAATCAAGATGTTCGACTGACTCTTTAAGTGGGGGGCAAACAAAAAAACAACAACAAAAACAAGACACTGCAAACTATAAATTAGCCATTGCAAATTACGGGGCAACAAAGCGTTGCAAACAAATGCTGCAAAACAGTTTTCCGAGTAGACAAAGCGACAGAGAGAGAGAGAGAGGGAAAGAGAGAGAAATATTAGCTAAATGTGGTGGTGAAAAATTCTTAAAGGCCAAAAATGTTTCTAGCATTCTGGCTTAAAGGCTATATTTTATTTTGCAGCGTTGTCACCTCAGTGCGTTTGGCACCATTTTCGGTGCCTATTAAAAATGTTGGTACAAAAAAGTCTGCACCAAAGCAAATTCAACACAACTTTTTGTTCCAGTGTGAGAAAAAAATCTCTGCACAATAAAATACACCGGTTTCGATACCATTTCGATACAAAAGTCCAACATTTTTACAATGAATTTTATAAGACCACAATAATAAGAACAACCAGAAATGCTGCTTAAGACGCACCAAATGAAATGGGACAAAGTAAAACGCTCTTATTGTTCTTGTAGATAAATTGTATTATAAGGAAAATATATGAAATTTCCTGTCCCTTTTTAAATTTTCATAATTATTGTTTTTTTTTTTAGTAAAAATTTGCTGTCGAGCCTGTTCAATAGTTTAGCAAAAATATTATATTTTTTATGCAAATTTAATCCAATAAAAATTTTAAGTAAAAAGGGAATTCTAAAACTTGGTGCGTTTTATTATCAGGGCGCCTTTTTTTTTGGCCATTTTGTTGTGTTTCGAAATTTCAAAGTTGGCAGCGCTGTTATTTTTATGTGAAAAACTTTGCCATAAAGAGGGTGTGTTTCAAGAGCCTCAATATAACATACAGTTACAATCAGTTTTTCGTTATAAGTTCGTTATATGGAAGTATTACTGTACTTAATTTCATGCCTATTGGACTTCAGTCGAACCATCTGCTCTTAAACTTTATGCATCCTGGGCGGGCGATCAATTAAACATAAAATAAAATGAGCTATTTTCTGGCAATTTTAAATCAACATGATCATATAACAAAACCCTATAATTAACAAAATCAGAATAGGAAAAAAATTGTGTAACTTAAAGCAAAAGGTCTTATTTTATAATTACAGATTTATTTGAGGGGAGAAATACTAATTGGCTTCTTGAATTCTCTTTCAGATTTGATTTGATTGCTTCTGTTGTGTCAATTATTTTATGGTAAGTTTTGCTCTCAATTGCCTCACCTTCACACACACACACACACACACACGCGTTTATAATATTGACACACCCGCCTTTCAATCTACATATTTCAATGTCAATTTAAAGTTAAAATCAAAGCCCACATAGAAAACTTTAATTACATAATTCTTTCCTGCCATCATGATTTTATTAAAAATTAAACTGTTTTTTCCCAGCATTTAATACGATTTAATACGAAATGGATTTATGAACCCCAGGCTCACAAATCTTTTTCTTTTCTTGCTCAATAACAAAATTTGGACACTTCAATCCTATTAACCTTGAAGTATTTGATTCTGTTTTCTCTTTTTTTTTTATTATAAAGATTTACTTTTTTTAATTATTAAACTTTTAAGCCGATTGTAGAAAATTTTAAAATAAATTGAAAATATTTTAAAGAACAAAATTGGGGGCGTGTGTTGGAAACGTATGTTCGTATCCTGGCCTATTTAAGGCTACTGTTACTCGAATACATTCGTGCATCAAACTCCATCTAAATCAAATTCATGTGGTTGAGGTGACAATATTTTAAGAGCAATACATTATGGCTAGATAAGGCTATGGTTGAAACCAACCATATTTTGTTACCTCGATCTTAAGTACATATTAATATGTTTGTGGAAAACCAAATAATGTGCAATATTTGAACTATAATAAGTTTAAAGTAACCATATTATAATCATTTTGCCATTTATGTTATTGTAATAGGACAAAACTAACCCGTTTATTTTTAGGACTATATGAATTGTCATGACAATGTTTTGATTTGCAGCAACTGCCACATTAGTTATGCTATTAAAAGTTATGAGCCGTAACAATACTATAGTTGTTCACTGTCTTCATCAAAATAGTCAACGTTCGATTTAAGTACAATATGGCTCAAATCTACCAGATTGTTATTGTAACAAACCATATTATTTTCATTGTTGATTATACTATTTTGGAAAACAATTATATTCTACAATAATATCAACTGTATATGTTCAATAATACTTAATAGTTGAACTACAATCCTGTTTGAAAAAATAATATTATAGCCAGAACTGCACATGTGATTGTAATAGGCCATAATATTATTGTCCGAACTAATCTTATTATTTATATAGACAGCCATGACAATATACTTTTTTAATTAAATACAATAGCTAAAATTAGTGATGACAATAAAAGTGTTAGCTATAACAATACTATGGTGGAATTTAGTTTTATTCAAAAATATTTCATAGTTTTCAACACTCAAGAGTTTTACATTTTCATAATTTTTTTGGAAAACCAATTATATTCAATTATAATAATTGAGTCCGTCGCATAATCCTGTTTAACACAATAATGTTACAGTCATAAGACTGCATATTATTGTAATAAGGAACCATATTATGGTCAAAACTAACTGTATTATAACTATAACTATATGACATACTATTGACAATATTTTTGGTTGCAGCAATTACCGGACAACTCGTGATAACAAAATACAATACTATGGTTGAATGTTGTTGTACATATTAAAATATATACAACATTTTCCAATATTCAATACAAGCTGGTTATAGCTTTAAGCCCTGATGGCACTACATTTTTTGTTCATTGTCCAATTTCTGGACAACCGTACGAATATAGTGTAATGGGAACATTTAACAAGATCAAAGAGTTCGGATATATTAAAAAAAATAGCAAACTTTTACAAATTCACGAAAGTTATTGATAAAAAAAATTAAGTTTTGTAAAAAAAAAATTTAAATTTTTCAAATTAAATTTGATATTTTCAGCTTAAAGCGTTAAAACTGTTTATTAACTGTGGGGGGATTACACGATCAAGATTTGCCCTTCAAGTCTTAATACTTTCACACTTTTTTTCTAATGCCCTACACTTTTAAAAATTGAAACGAACCTGTTTTCAATTTCTATTTCAATTAAACAGTCAAGAAAACAGCTGATCACAATTTTATGAGCAACTTTTGCGTTGTTGTTTGCAAATATTTTACCGTCATATTCTTTTTGTGTTGTACCGTTTCTTTTATTATAGATATAATATTTTAGGAAAATTTAAAAAAAATGTATTGAAAAATATATTTGTAAATAACAATAATAAATATGTGTGTGTTTAGAATGATGTGATGCGCGGCTTATAGAGTTACACAGACGCCATGAAGTTCTGTGGAACAGGAATCTTTTGTCATATCGACGAATCCATTTAAAAATCAGGTCCTATGGTTCTATTGCTGCCGAAACCTAAATGTCTGTTTTTGTGTTCTTTTTCTTTTATTATTTCTTAAGTTTTTTTTTTTCTTTCTTGACGATATCTTGAAAACAAAGTGCTGTAAAATTGCGTACAGCCGACGTCACAGCTTTAAATTTTTGTTAATTTTAACAACCGATACGTGTGGAAAATTTGAAAGCAAAACCTGATCATGTAACCGCAGTGTAATTTGTGTGATTTATGGCCAAATTATGCGGTTTTGCGGTTTCTTATAAACGAAAAGTTTTGTTATCGATTAATCCAACTATTTTAATGAAAGAAAAATGTAGCGTAACCAGCCTCATTATTTTGCTAAGTGACCGGATACAATTGTATTACTGAAGACTCAAGTTTCGGACACTAGTTTTTGGTATTTAGAAAAAGGCAATATGCAAAAAGTCTATGCACAAATATTCGACTGTTCGATGAATCTTCAAATGGGTCTACATACATATATGTATGTATGTATATATTTCTTTATAAAAATTAGGGAGAGCAACATTTGACGCGATGGTAAAAATGCTTAAATCACGCCGCCCATAGTTTTGTCTAGGCTGGTACATTTTCCATCTCATTTTTAACATGATGTACATACATACATATATAGAATCTATATATAATGTTGCATTCGATTGTGTACTAATCGTATCAAATCTCATTTGATGTCGGTGCTGCCATATCTAATAAAACTAATCTTAAAATACATATTTTTATTGAAATATTTCCATTTTCTTTTGCGCACGAATATCAAATTATTTCTTTTCTAATTGTTTCTTTGCAATTTAATTTTTGCGCAGAAACACCTTCACGGCAGCTGGAGTCATTATTTTTAACGTTTATTTAGATTTTCGTAGAAATTACTTTTGCTTTCATGATCATTGTCGGATCTGCACATGGGTGGCGGAGGGCGCCGGCTGGAAGAGAAAAACAGGTGGACAAAAGCATTCACTCTACCATGAATTTCAGTTAAAATAAGGATTTTTTTTCTTTTGGCTTAATCAGGTTTCTTGTATGCACGAAAATATGTAAATATGTATGTATTTAAAACGAACATCAACATCGATACCCAGCAAACATGCGAGCTCAAGTTTTAACTAGATACACGCCCAGGTGCTGAAAAACCACATTTTTTCAATCGCCTATTTTTTCGAAATCGCATTTCTCATTTTTATATGTTTTGCCTGAGGGTCGGCTAACATATGTTTTTCGAACAGGAATAAGATCCCCTGACACTCTGAATTCGCTAATTTTCAAGTGAAGAAATAATGCACAGAAATCAAATAAAAGGATTGCAATGAAAGCAAAACAGGACATTCATTTTTAAACTACAAAACAAAATCGAAAGACATATTTCGAATTAATCACACTAATTGCATTTAGCGTCATCAATACGAAACGATATCGGTCGATAGCAAGTTTCGATAAGCGTCGATGTATTTTTGGTACGCCGTGGGCAACGTTAACGCCGGCATCAATACAAATGGACTCTGATTTTGTCGTCAGTCTTATTGATGTCGAAACAGTTTTATTCCTTTTGAATAATCTTGAATTAAAAAAATGGGAAAAGAAAAAAAGTCACAAACACTGGCCAATTCAAAGTAGAGGAGATGGAAAGAAATTCTTCACAGAGCAGTGAGAACGAATTTCAACGATTCCAAAAGTCCTCGGTCCACCGAAAAGACCAGGTGACGGTTGGCAAAAGTTAAGATGAAAGACTAAAAGGATTGTTGCAGGACAAAATTGTTCTTAAAGGTTTGGCGGGATTTAAAATTTAGGCGAGAAAAAATGAATAGTCACAAACAAGGCGGAGTGCACGTCTCCAGAACAGAAAGAAGCTGTGGCAAACTTTTTTCAAATTCAGAAACAACCTAAACCCTGAAGGAGCTGTTCAGGGAGTGCAATTTATTGAATGTGAAAATTTAGAAATAGAAGTTCTTAAAATTAATGATTGAAATAAAAAATTAAAAGTCAAATATTGCCACCTTCAACCTCTTTTCCCCCGAGTGTCCAAAATTGCAGCCCTTTCAAAGAAGATGAAAAATCTGCATCATCTTACGACCATTATGAATTGCCCCCAAAAGCACAGTGTTGAACAGGCGACGATATTAAAGTAAATTAATATTTGAATATCGTCAATGAAACGAAAAAGATTTGTCAGAAATAGAAGAGAAGAAAATGAAAGACAAAAGAGATCAGAATTACAAACAGGAACAAAAATCTTTTTAGTTGTTATTATATTCTATATTATTACATATAACGGATATCAAGAAAATTTTGTATGGCTCTACTGTCGATAGCAACCGAACTTCAGTGGCGTTGCCAGTTGCCAAAAAGGTATTACAGATATCAACTGGCCACTAAAGGTGGCAACCGCAGTATTAATTTTGGTTGCCGTGTGAGTTTTCAATGCAAATTTGTGAGGTAGATAAAAATTTAATTAAATTATTTACTGTTTTCAGATTTGAAAACGGTTAAAATAACAACCAGACAGTAATTCGACACCGTAATTCACCACAAATTAGAATTGTCTCTTAACTGTCTTCTAATCGATGCTGCGTTTTGCATTTATTCTTCTTTGTCATCAAAAACAATTCAATTGATGACAGCATTTTAATTGTTATTTTCTTTTCAACTTGAAACTTGTGCTGTTTTGTGCACAGAAAATATGTTATTGTCTACATTTTTTATGGTTCGGCTAATGTGTGAAAATACCATTTTCGATAACTGCTGGGCAACTGACAAAGGTTGCCGCCATTCCTAATAGAAATTGTTTTTGCCAGCTGTAGTTCAGTTGCTATCCGTAATCGAGTCATTAATAAAAACTGAAAACAAAACAAAGCATTTGTCTAAATTATTAGAGATGTGCTTGAAAAAACGATAAACAATCGACATCGTTTGATTGCTGTTATGGAATACAAGTTTTGCAGCGAATTGGCCACGATGTCGCTAAAAATTGGTGATGATGACGACGACGCTGAATGGAATAAGCGTGAATACATACATATATCCCCACATGCGTTGCTGTGAAATGAAAATTGTGTTTGTTGGGTAACGTTGTAGTGGATGACAGTATGTAAAACAATTGTTGGCGCTGCTGACATCGGTTTGTTGTTGTTAAACTAATGTATGTACGTAAATATGTAATTGTAGTGAATATTTTCTTTTTTCTTTTCGTTTATTATTTCGCCTCCTTTCTGATTTGCCATTTCTTTTTTTGATGGATACAATTTTTACATTGTGCTGACTTTGTACACCAGCTAAAATATTGAAAATGAAAGTGGCCATATGTCAGTAGTAGTAACCGGTGATCAAGATTGTTTTTCGATGCAGCTTAAAACTCAGTTTTTTCTTCATCTTTTGCTTGAGGCGAGTTTATTGCTTTTTATGTTTATTTCTCTTTTTCTTTTTGGTTTTTCCTTTGTGCGCCGTATTAAGTTGTAATCTCCGGCCACCTGAAGTCGCATCTAGGGGAGTTTGAGGAGTATCGCGTTTCTGTAGATGTGTTGGCAAATACGACCAACTGCACAATAATTTAATTTAAAATGCTCGTACAAGAGAACGGCTGAACACACGCAGGTACATACATACTTCTGTGTGATCAAGTGCAGCTAATGTTTCAGCTGAAAATAATTTAAATAGCTCAGCGTTTTAAAGGCAAAGCAAGACATGGGCGCTCTTAACACACAGTGTAATTTCAGCGAAGGGGGCCCCTTTTTTTGGATCAACTTTTACAACAATTGTTAAACATTGAAGTACATACAAACATACATACATATTTAAAGGATTATGCCGTAAAATAATTGTTTCAATTTTCAAGCCAAAATCACAGCGCTTTCCATTGTAAGAGCTGCTCTTGAACTGGATTATTTTAAGTGTTTTGCATTTGTGCCCTTAAAATAATGACAACCCAACTCCAAAGTAAGATGTGTCATAAAATATGTTTTTTTTTTTAAATCTGTTGAACAAGTTTTAAGCGAAAGTAATTTGCTTAATTGTTGCTGTACTTGTCAGTGAAACTATTCAATAAATTGGGCAAAAAGAAAACAAGAAATTTAAGTCAAGAAAGAGTTGACGTCTGTTGTAAATGGGCGTGTCACATGCAGCGTGACAGATTTTGATTGAAAGTTAAACTTTTTATTTTATGCAACCACATGAAATAACAATAAACTAATTTTTTTTGTGTAAAATTAAGTGTTTTGTTTGAGTCTTAAAGTTATTTACAAACTTTACTGAAAAAAAATTTTTTTTTTTTTTTTTTAATTTTTTATTATTAGTTTTAAGTTCAGCTGGAGCACAAATTGTTAAAAATGTAATAATTTTGTTTAGCTTTTAATTATTATCCAATATTTCGTTCATCTTCAGGGGATATTTATGTATGTAAAAAAAATTTAAAACAATTTATTTATTGCATTTATTTAAAGAGTTTATTTCTGTAACATTTTAAATGCTAAATGACGGTTGAATATTTTTCCTACCGCCTTCGCATGTCAATTTTATTATTATGTATTATTGAAAATGAAAGGAGCTCTGTTGGGCTTATGACCTGAAATCACACAAATTAAGGTGATTGCATAATATGATGCACAAAATCATTAAAAAGAATTCCATAACGCATTCGGTACTTAGAGCTTTTCTCTATGTATCGACCATGACTTGTAACACGCGGTTGTCTACTGGGATATTTGGTGTCAACAAGATGGCGCTGCATGCCACACAGCTGATGCACCCCCGTGATTTCAGTGGTTGCTTCTGTCATGTCGAGATGACGTGAGCTGGCCGCCCATATCGTCCGAGTTGACGTCCTGGGACTTTTTCTTGTGAGTTTCGTAAAGTCACAGATCTATTGCTCAAGTTCAGCCAGATGTGTGTGTCAGAGTTACGGAAACGTGGCGGGAAGCCACTGCACAAAGAAATACTTTAAAAAAGAATATTTTTCAGTGATTACGAAGAAACAACGACGCTATTTGATCAAAAGCCAAAAACTATAAGAATACGACCAAATCATGTTCATCGGTTTTACGACACAATCGATATGAGCGCAGCGCCCTGAAAGCAAAATGCAGAAACAATTGAAAGAGTAACACAATTTCTCTGCCTTGAGCGAAAGTTGTTTTTCGAAAGCACTTTTGTTTTTTCCCATTTCCACATTAAATGAACCACAAAATATCTTAATTTGAATGTTAAGATCGATGGCTTAAAGCAAGTGCCAAGATTTTCTTTTTAAGTGTGCAAAATTATCTCTTTAGATCACGATGCAGAGAAATGCATGCCTAAGCATGCCATGTTTTGCTTTATTCCTGTTGCAGTAGATAGTTTGTGAAATTAATGTTTTTTTTTTTGATTTTAGGCTAAACAATGACGAGACACGTGCAATTTTTAAGCGCCTGCTCTTGTTTGTGGCTTTTGACTTTTTCGCTGCCAGCTTTTGCTTTGGATAAATGGTCACGTCAGTTGGAAGCAACCGACCCAGGTGTAGCGGAAAATTTTGATTGGATTCCTCTGGCCCAGACAGGTGACAGTTCAACACAACCCAAAGATCGTTCGGGTAATGAACGTGTTTTGACCTACTCCCAGGCGTTTCCTACGAATGGCCACTTTAGTGAATTGTCTAAAGGGTTTAGTAGCGGCCCAGTGTCGCAGAAGTCTTCACCCTTCGATTTTCCCTATCAATTTCAAAATTTTGGCAATTTGCCTCAAGCTCAGTCGTTGAAACAGGCATCATCGGGTCTGAAGACAAATGTTTTTCCTGGCCAAGATCCCACTTCTCAATCTTTTTTCAAATTTGAAATGCCTCTGGGTCAGCAGACTTCGTCGCGTTTAAATGCGGGACATTTGAATAGTGGTGGCAATGGTGTTAATACCGGCTATCAAATATCGCATGCTTTTGGCGGTGGAGCTCAAGCTACGCTCTTCAATTCGCCCTTATATAATCAGCAGCCGGTTTTCCCACCAGAATTTCATCCTGTTCAACCGGCCAAGTCACAAACTCAAAAACCCAACTTCCTTTCCAACGAACCCATTTCTTTGAAAAACTTTTTCAAAGACAACAAGGCTACAGCTTCACCTTTACATGCGGTCTCCCCACAAGTTTTTCCGCAAGATGATTTACGAAACGATCCATCATACTCGCTGAGAGCTCCTTTTAATACCATACCCTCAGGACCAGCGCCTACAGCTCCAGCACCACCACAGGATCAACAGTTTTTGTTTGTACCTTACAACGATATATTCAATCAAGTGCCACAAGCGCAGTCGTCCATCCAACAGCTGCCACAACCACAAATACAGCCGCAAACGCAACCTCAACTGCCGCAAAAACAGCCGCCAGCTCAACTACAGAATCCCTTCGAAACAGCGGCCAAATACAGCAACAGCCTGCCCACTGTAAATCCTTACCAAATAAATCAGTTTTACACGCCAGACACGTTGAGCCAACAACCACAACTGAAATACTATTCGACCAGCACTACCAGCACTACCATAAGACCCCAAACTACCTCCTTAAGACCGGCAAATATATTCCAAAACTTCGTTAGTCCGCAGTACAATACGACACCCAAGCCAAAGCCGAAAGCTCATCAGCCTCCACTGGCCATGTTTTTGTTGCGCTCTTCCACTAGGCCCAGGGACACGGATGTTGTGGACACTTTAAGCAGCTCCAAGTCAATAGCAGTTATTGATGCTCCCACCAAAAATCCACCAGACATTTTTGTGGGCCCCTCCGCCATGCCCATACCAAATGGTTATACTAAATTCGATTTGCCTTATCTGTCCCAATTGCAGGGCTCCCAAAACCTAAACGATGTATCCTTCTTCGTGGCCCCCTTAAGTTATCGCACTCCGGCAGGTTTTAACAAAATACTTTTGCCACAACCCCATGTAGGCTCCATAGTCATCAATCTGTCGAAATCTGCGGCATCGCAAGCTGCCACTCAATATTACCAGCCTCAGCCAGTGGCAGAACAGAGCACAACGACTACATACCGGCCGCGTACTTCAACGCAAAGAGTAAAAGCTCATCACTCAAGTGCCCACAACAATCGTGGCAACAAATTTACCTACTACTATGATCAAGATCCCATTCAAGAGGTGCCCTCGCCGCAAGTTCTCCCTAAAGAGCGACCCAAAAAGAAAAGACCGCAGTCGGTGAAAATTGAGCAACCGGCATTTGGCCAACAGCTTAGCAATCCGTATGCCCAGTTCAACCCCATACCCAATCAAATATCCAACGACGATTTCTATAAGCTGCCAACCAAACCCTCAACATCCTCCTCGACTTCCACTACATCCTCCACCTCCACCAGCACGACCACCACCTCAACTACGCAATCCCCACAAAACTATTTCGCATACAATACTCACCCGCAAGTGGAATACCCGGGTGCCAGTGGCCATCTTTATCCGGAAATAAATCAAATCTCTCACCAGCAACAACCACCGCAACTGGTGCAGCAACAAGAAAGGCCCAGAATAACTACTAGACCCACTGTGGCAGCGACCACGCCCGAAGAAGAATATCGCATGAAACAATATTACAGAAAACAAGAGGCCCATCGCCAACGTCCTCAGGTTGTGGCCCAAACAAATTCGCCCTACGAGCAAGTTCAATACACCCCCGTCAATTTGGAATATGAAATACCCAAAACCACCACCAATAAGCCGAGAATAACCTTCTACAGTCCGACAGCTGCTCCGGCGCACGAAGAAGAATACAATACGGTGCCTCCTCGCCAGCAACAACCACAATTACAACAGAGCCCGCCAAGTCAAACGCAGCAGAACAATCAACCGGCGGCTAATCATCGACCTTCTTATTTACAAAACGAAATAACCGACAGTCCGGTGGAGTTCGAACCCAATCCCTATCAGTTGCCTTCGGAGCTGCCAGAGCTGACACCCAATTTCCCCGGTCTAGTGAATAATCTCAAGGACATGAAGGACCAACAGCAAAGTCCTCAAGAACAGACAACATCTACTCAAGAACAAACCACGATGACGCCTTTAGCTTATCAAGAGCCAGAATCGTCTACCCGACCCACTAGGAAACCCATACATCGAGTACGCAAACCCGTAGCCACTAGAGTTACCTCTTCTGTGTCGTTTTCGGAATCAGAGACATTCACCAGACGACCAATTAATCGTGTTCGAAGACCGTTTGGCTCACGTCCAACAGCTTCGACGCCCAGCACGACCAGTCCAATCAGCCTGGACTATGATGAAACTACAACTTCGACGACAACAAGACGTCCTGCCTCCAACCGTAATCCTTTACTACGTAATCCCAATCGAATACGTTACCAACCCACGCCCGAGGAACGACAAACATTAAGAATCAAACCGAAAAGAAAATACAATGGCTCGAGCAAGATAGTGCACGAAAGTGAAGACTTGGACTATCAACGTGATGTTCTAAAACAAAACTATCCTGTTTTTAGGCCCTCGAGTTCGCGTAGGCCTAACAGTAGCCCTACAGGCATTCCAGCCAACTACGATGCTGGCACTACGGAAGCTGCCACTTCGGAAACTCAGCAAATCTATACGGTTACGCCCAGCAATAGTATAGACAGTGAACAAACCTTTCCGGCTGGCCTCCTAGAACCCATGCAAATAGCCCAACAATACAACGAGTACAAAAACAACTATGGCCCTGGCTATTTTCCCAATCAGGAAGATGTCAATCCTACCGAACCGGTGCTAAGAAATGAAATAAATCCCATTTACAATTCACAGCCAAACACAATACCTTCGACGAGCACAACGACTGCCACCACAACTACTACAACGACGGAAGCAGCTCCCGAGATAACCACTAGACGTTCACCATTCATAAGAAGAAACTATCCTCGTTTGAGAACCCCAACGACAGAGACACCCACCACCACAACACCTGCCGAAGAAGAAAAATCATCGGTAAGTGGGCAACATCAGTTTGCAAAAGTAATTAATTTTCTTTCCATGTTATTCCAGACCCGAAATCGTGTGCCTCCGCGCAAAGTTATTAAGGTACGGGCTCGTACACGTCGTCCGCTGCACGTGACATCTCCAACACCAGCACCTGAAGAAGAAATTGAACCTACGGAGCAGCCCAAACAAAACTATCGCAAACTGAATCGTTTCAATCAGGATTTGTACGAGAATGAGGTAAGAGGGTTATTTTATCAAAGGGACGAGGAGCCTGTCGGGAAAATGAGAGCACAGTCTGGCCAGCTAATTACAAACTGGCCCTGTTGGCTCGGCCTATCAGATATTGACGACAGACAAGAATCACTTTTGTCTAAAGGTCCTGTTTGATCGTTTCTGGTCAATCTGATAATTTGTTTGCTCATTTATTTTCAAAACGGTTCCACTTGGGGGCGCAAAATAAACTAGATTTTCCGACATATTGTCAATTATTATGAGCAGGGAGGTCCAATATGGGTCCTCCGGTTGACTCTCATAATATGAGGTTTTTGCAATTTCATTATTTAGCGCCTTGTGAGAGCTACATTAATGCTTCTGGATATGGTTTTTTATTTCTATGGCATGTACTAAAAGTTATTGACCTCTTCTTTCCTCAACAGACTCCCCGGCGCCGCTATAAACAGAAGTTCCAATTAGAAGGACAAGAATCCCAGTGGGCTCCTTCTGCCAAAGTAGGACCTTCAAATACCTTTAAGCCCATAAGTCCCAAGGAAAATAAAAATACACATAAGTTTGAAAATGAGCCAGAGATCGTTACAGCTGGGCCCGATAGCGATAACAAGGAGAACTACGAAATAAAAGTATCGGCCAATTATGGGCATTCGGCCACAAATCTGAAACAGCCCAACTTAAAGTGAGTATAACATAGAAATTTAAAAAGTTTACACTTTCTGTTATTCTTTATTCGCAAAGGCCGGAAAAATCGTTTGCCGAACTGCTGGAGGAAGTAATGGGTAAGGCTCCGGAAGAAAAGGCCGCAGAAACAACCGTCAGTCCCGAACTCTCAACAGATGGCACGGTTTTCGAGGCACAAAAAACCACTATAGCCAATCGTATTCTGCGTCGCGGTAAATGGAAGAAGACACGTGTAACTTCGTCGGTCAGCTCCAGCAACGGCAATGGCGAAAGTTTCGAAACTGCCGAATCACAAAATCTGGGTTCCCAACTGTTGAATACTTTGCAGAAGACAGACAAGCCCCAACAAACCACCACCACCACAACTGCCCTCGCCTTCAGCAGCTTGAATTTGAACGGCGATTGGAAGACTACCACGCCCATTACAACAGCAGCAGAAATAAACTCCATGTACAATGCATTTACCACCACACCCGTACCATTAACATCTATGGAGGACTACAACAGTGTGTCAACTACCAGACCGCAAGACGTCCAAGCCACCACCCTGCCCATGAATGCGGAGGAAGTCACAACGACGACGGTTAAAACACAGGAGCCGAGCAGTCGGGAGGAAAGTGCCACCCGACGTATGGATGATGATATGGGCATGGAAGATGATTTGGAAATTCAGCCCAGTCTCTTCTCGGAAGTCAAAAAACAACTACATGAACTTTTCTCCATCGAAGACGGTGACGACACAGCCGTTACGGCGGCCTTGGCGGCTGTCGGCAAACGCCGTCAAGAGTATACGCATATCAAGAGGCCCAAATTGGAAACCACCACTACTGCGTCGGCAATAGATCTTGTTTCCATTACCGAGCCCATGTCAGTGGCAGATAAAAAAGCTTTCCATCGCGAACTAATGAAACATGTTGTGTTCGCCACCTCGGCGCCAGTCCAACAGGAGGAAACATCAGAAGCTGAAATTTGCTATAGAGGGCGCTGCATCAAATCCGATGATTTGCCGTCTAATCACAAATTCAATTAATATTTCACACACGGACACACGGCCACACACAGCCACACACACCCTCAACAGCAACACTTACACATTTCGGTGAGAAGAGAGATTGCGATACGAACACAGTGTTGTATTTCTTTTCTCAATCTTTGCTTATTCCACTGATCTTCGTTCAGCACGTTCTTTTGTGGGTGTCCAGTGTTAGTTATTCTTTTACCAAACGAAAAACAAAAGTCAAATCTATCCAAATCTTATTTAATATAGAAAATCACTCTTTTGAAAAGGAAAAATGGAATTTCGCCGAAAAACACATTTTGCCAAAACTAATAGAGACGATTTTAATAGGGCAGGAGTTTCATTCCATTCATATTCACTTGCCAGAACTAAGGAATTCTCTTCTCTCGTTTTACACGAGTAATTTCGCATACTTGACCGAAAATGAAGCACAAAAGGGGAAAAAATAGTTTTCGACTCGTATAATCGCCGCTACCGCTTAATCAAATCACGAATAATCGACTCCTCAATGTTTCTCAATGTAGTTTCCAGAATTGTTTATTCGTTGCCGTTAATTATGAAATTCGTTTTCCCTTTTCAATAAGAGTGATATCCCTCAATATTAAAAACCTGCTTAGCTTTTCACTTTTGCCAAGAAAACAAAGAAAACCCCAAATCGATTATTTTGGAACTTTCTGTAATTTTCTTTCAAGAGTTATTTCATTAAACATACTATAGAAATTTAAGGCGAATTCACAACAGGTGATATTGTCAGGGCAGCTGATGACTCGTGTTTATTCTGTACTGACGTTGGTTTTTGTCAGAATTTCAGAATATTGATAATTTGGCCACTTTCCCGTGATTTAACAAAATTTGGAATTTTTGCTGGAACTGTGTTTCAGTGCTGGCACGTTCGTTGATCCATTATGAATTCGCCTGTATATAATTCTAATAAGCAATTTATTTAATACTCTAGTTTTAGTCTTAAGAATTTCGCTTCTTTCCTTTCATGCAGCGTAAAGTTTATTTTTACTTTAAAAAAGTTTTAAAGTTTTTTTTTTAAATTTTCGCCTTTCAACTTCAACTTCTTCTTCTTCTTTAATTCTAATTTAAGTTTGTTTAACTTGTTTCTCAATATATTTATGTATCTATAGTTATCTTTATATTTGTATATCATGGAAATTCACTTCAACGATTCATATAAAATTATGAAATTAGTAAAAATTGTTTATTAAAATATTGAAAATTTCATTGTTTAAGTTTAGTATTATGTAATTTTAAGTTTTGTAATATAATTCTTAACAAAAAAAAAAGCAAAAAACAATAAAAACCTAAAATTATAAATAAATTGTACGATACACAACATTTACATATAAATACACAAAATTTAATAAAAAAAAAAACAAATAAAAACATTAAAAACTTATTTTACTTCAATATATTGTACTATTTGTGTAGAAAAGCTACAATGCCAGGGTTCCGTAGCATCTATTTTCAATAATTTAGTTTGTTGTAAAGCTTGCAAAATAGAACTTGGCAGCAGTGCTGCCAACAGTTGAAACTCAAAACGCGCTAAAATCATGCAAATCTTCTTCTTCTTCTTCGGGAAAAACAATAAATTTAAAATGTTCAGTCTTAAAGAATTTATTATTTTTTTTTTGTTCAATTTAACAACAATATAATTCCAAAAAATAATTAGTTTTCCGATTTCTATGTTTTTAGACTATAATTTGAACTCCATTTCTAATTATCGTTGTGCCGTGTGACATGGATGATACCTAGTAAAAGAAATGTAATAATCCACGTATAGTTTCACCACCCATAAATACCTTTCGCCTTTTCTTAACCTCTAATTTTAAGCCTTTGTGGCGCTTGAACCTAAAAGATTTTAGTTTCATGTTTACAAAAGGTAGCAAATTTATGACTCATTTTGAGCTTAAAAATAAAAATGTAAGTATTTTCCTAAGACTTCCTAATATTTGGATCCATTTTAACTACAAAATTTCTAAATTTTTAACACAATTTTCAATTTTCACGGTTTTTTTTTACTTGTTTGTTTTGAATTTCTTATTGTCATATTCTTACAGCAATGTAAAAAATAGTAGTATGTAAAATAAATTACGATTTTCTCTACACGAGCGTGCACTCGATTTCGAATGCGGTGATTTGCCCCCTGATTTAACAATAAAACTTTTACTGATCATTAAAATATGTTTTTATAAATAAATTCAAGATTTGCCGGTTCCGGTTCATCTCTAATACTGCAGCCACACTTTCAATTTCTTAATTTCAATTCAATAAAAAAACATCGATTTCGCATTATTTGTTTGTTGGTTAAGTGGTTTTGCATTTCAGCCAACAATATATGTACATATAGATCTACCTTGAAGCTGAGCAATAAATTCCTGCAATAATTGCATTATCCTCGTCAAAATAAGTGATTTTCAAAAATTGTATATTTTATTTATTTTTCACGTATTAATTTGAGCGGAACTCTAACGGAAAGTACATAAATTTCAATACGTCCACACGCTTGTCGTAAGTACAAATTAGTATTATATTTATTTTGAGGTGAATAAATATATAGTAAAATTAAACTAATGGTTTTTAAGCTAAAATAAGTAGATATGGAATTAATTATCTACTTAACATACATATAGTACATACAGTTAATTATAAATAAATACATATATATATATATATATATATATATATATCTAAACAACATTAAGAAGAGAAAAACAAAATCAGAAGTGGAATATTTTTATAAAATTATAAAAAACCTTGATCACATGTGACAAAAAGCACCGTTTGAGAGAGAGAGAGAGAGAGAGAGGGCGATTCTTCGCTTTAATTAAATAGTATTTGACAGCAAAGGATTCGTCTCCTGACCACTGTCCTCCGTTCTGGGCGTTGGCACAGGCGATGGTGATGTTGAGGAATGATTTTGTTGGGCGGGCACATTCCAAGCACGAGGACTGGTTCGTCCAAACACCACAAACAACAAGTTACCAACGAAATAGAACCCAGCTGTTATATAGAATACGATACGCCATTGCAAGGGATTTGTCTGCCAATTGAAGCAGAATTTTTGTTAGAAAATTTAGATAAAAATGTTTAATGTTTGAGTTAAAACAAAACAATTTACCTCATCTGTTACTATTAAGCCCACTGTAAGTGGTGCTATAATACTCATGATATTGGCTGCACAATTCGTTATGCCCATGAGGGTGCCGGCGAAATTCGGTGATAAGTCTATATGATTTACCTGGAAACCCAAATACGTGGCAGCATTGGCACCCACAGCTACCGTCAACAGGGCTATAGCCAGTTTTGTGTTTCCGCCATTGGTTATATAGCCCAAACCGATTAATGCCATCATGGGTATCCACATGCCCAAAGTGTTGAAAAGTTTTCGTGAGAAGAACAGCGGCATAACGCTGTTGTGATTGATGATATCGGCCACAAAGATGAAACCATACGAAAGCAAAGTCATGGCTAAATAAGGCAAAGCCGACAGTGGGCCGTTGCTGCGTATATCCATGCCCAAAATAGTCTTCATATAAGTGGGAATCTCGGTAAGTAAAGTCCAAAAGCCCCAGTTATTGGCACAGTGGACCGTAAGCAGCGTTAGGAAGGGCACTGAGGTAAATATTTTCAGCCAAGGAGTTTTCAGTTCAGCGGCTTCTACACGTCCGGCATCCGAAGGTCTTCTACCCGAGCCAGAAGTTTCGATATAGCGTCGTTCACTTAACGTTATGGTCGGGTGTTCAGCTGGTGTACTGGCACAATAGAAATACCAAAATATGGCCCACACCAAGCCGGCCAAGCCCGATACATAAAAGATACTGGGCCAGCCCATCCAAGAGGAGGCAATAAAACCGCTTATCGACAACATTACGACAGTGCCGAATTGTGATCCCGAATAGCAATAGCTGACCAAGCGTCCCCTCTCCTCGGCTGGTGACCACTTCGAGAGCAGCGTGTGTGTCGAGGGAAATATCATGCCTTGGCAAAGACCCTGAACTGCACGCAAAATCAGCAGCAAAGGCCAATCGCCGATTTCGGCCACCAGTGGTGTCAGCAAAGCCAGAACGGAGCATATCAGTAAGCCAAAAAAGAATGTGAACTTAGCACCGTACTTATGGGCCAAATAGCCGCCGGGAACTTGCGTTATCACATAGCCCCAAAAGAAGCTACTGAGCAGATAGGATTTTACACCTTCGTCCCAGTCGAATTCCTGCAAGCAAAGAGCAGCGACATTTACATACATATATGTGTTAAAGTGCTCTTCAAATATTAATAGTGTTAACAACAGTTATTTACATAGTGCTGCCCAAAATTAAAACGCACTTCTGCAAAACCTATTAAAATTCAGTAAAAACTATAAAAGTGTTTAAAAAAATTAAAATATATTTTGGAGTTAATTAATGTGATTTATTCCAATTTATTAAATTAATACAAAACTAAAATAATTTTTTGTTAGAATAACTTTATTAAATATTCGCCCTTATTTTATTTGGGGGCGTCACTCTTGCTCAATGTCATCCCCCCTCAACTCTAATTTCATATTCTCTAACCCTATAAAGATAATCGATATTTGTGACAAAAATATATTAACAAAAAAATGTTTCTTTTTTCCTCTTCCAAATTCTAATTATGAAGAAACGAGAAATTTAACAGTAAGTAGAAGACCCCTCAGCCAGATATCAAACATCTTTAATTTGCCCGATGAAAAGTGAGTGGTCAACTGAAAGTCCTCTAATTGCAAGTTTCGTCCATTTTGTGTGGCTTTTTTTTAAAGATGTGCAAATTATTTGCGCTTGAACGCAGAAGCATTTAAGTTTTTTATTTGTTGCGAACACAACATTCTTGTACACCGAATACGCTTGTAAATAGATCACATCACGCACATCACATTCCTGTTTCGTTAATGATTTATGCCATCCGACGCTAAATGAAAATATCACTACTGCTACGTATCTCCGTACGTCTGAAATAGAGGCCTCAAACCAGGCTTAACATCATCTCGACAGGACATTAAAACTCCTGTGAATATGTTTAATTTTTGAACTAATTTGCTTATTAATAAAAAAAATAGATTGTTAATAAAATAAAATGAAAGAAAAAATTTAATGGTTTGGCATTATGTTTGCTGGGTAGCTCTCGCGCCAATACACCTACATCTTTATTACTCGGCGCCCTAGTATAGGGTGTTTTTTATTGAGGTATAGAACTTTAAGTTGGCATCACTTTTTTAACTGGCGGCCATTTTGTCAGCTGTCAAGTGATTAATATTTAGTTTGGATTGCCATTTCATCATGAACAGGTTGACAAAAGAACAACGCTTGCAAATCGTGCAAACTTATTTCGAAAATAATGGTTCAGTTCGCGAAGTTTACCGCAAGCTCCGTCCATTTTATGGTATCATATTTTATGGTCATCAGATTAATTCGGTTAACCATGGATCGTTTTCGCACTACGTTTACTCTATGTGATAATACGCATCCGCAGAGACGTCGAACAGTGCGCACCGAAGAAACAATTGCCGCTGTAGAGCAAAGTGTGGAAGAGGACCCGAATGAATCGATTCGCCACCGTGCACAGCAATTGGAGCTTTGTCCATCAACTTTTGTCCATCAAAAATTGGACCTGTAGAATTGGCTTTATTCGAGCCAGCCGCGGCGGCCACATGCCCGAAATCATATTTAAACATTAATGGCATAAAATTATCCTTCCAATAAAGCCAAATTGATGGACATTAAAACGATTTTCTTGTGTTCTATTTCAATTCGAAGTTCTATACCTCTAAAAAAAACACCCTTTATGTGTTCAACAGCGTTGCCAAATGTACAGATTTATCTGCACTGTGCAGTTTTTCTATGCATTGAGCAGTTTTCAAGTTTTTTGCTTTTATAAAAATCTGTTTTCGCGAAAATTTTTGCAGCTTTTGCAGTATTGGACCCATATTATTTTCGATAAATTCTCTATTTTCAACTTTTTTTCATTCCTGAAGCCTTAATTTTAATATCCGATTAATTATTCCCCGCATAATTGATTTTCCCGCTCAAATGCTCCCAAAAATGAATGTCATGTGAAATGAAGTTCAACAAAAACTAATAGAAGAAGGCCCGCTTAATTGATTACTGCTCAATTAAGAGAGTTTTTTTTAATTGAGTCAATGGATCAATTAAAAGAGCATCGGTTAAATATTATTGTCCTTTTAAGCCGTCTTTCACTTACATATGTATGCATGTATATGTACATGTATGTATGTATATGTACATACATATGTACATATTTATATGCATAAAAAAAAATTTAGCTTTAGGCTTCATTAATGTGTAACTTTTTCCATTTGAAGAGCAAATTTTTTATTTCAAATTTGCAGATTTTGTAAAAAAAATTATGGCAACGCTGGTGTACAAGTAGTCGTATTCACACATGTGTTAGTTTTTCGGTTTGAGTACATTCGGCGATGTGCAAATGATGCATTGAGTGGCAGACAACGCAAATTTGCTCAAACTGGTCGTGCCAGAACAGGCAAAAGCGAGCCAAACGAAAACTGCACAAACGAAGCGCTTGTGTTTAGTTTGTATTAATTGTACCATGAAGAGACATGTTTGCGCTTGACAGAATTTTGTTTAACGCCGTTTGTTTGTATTCAAAAGAATTTTTATTTTCTTTTGGTTTTTGTTCAGTTTAACAAAAGTGAGACACAAGCCTACCGCCATATTTGTGCAAGGCAGTTTAGTGTTATACATACATACATACATACATATGTATGTATGTATAGAGCTGGAGAATAATTTAATATTTTGTTGCAGAATAAAATAACTTTATTGACTGTAATTTCACTTTAAAAACACAAAACAACTCATTGGGTGAAAAAAACGTAAGTCTATAAGGGGGGGAAAAAACATGGAACACGCTTCATTTTGGAAAGAATTTTTCCAAATTTATAAGGAATTGCCGGCACTGTGGCGTGTTAAAAGCACCGAATATACCGATCGTGTCTTGAAGGCAAAATGCTATATGAAACTTATCAGAAAACTAAAAGAAATCCATGCAGATGCCGACCGAGAAATGGTGGTAAGGAAAATTAATAATTTTCGCACCTCCTACAGAAAAGAGTTAAAGAGACTGCGGGAATGTAGACTAATGGGTAAAACATACAAGCCCACTTTGTGGTATTTTGATTATTTGCGTTTCCTGGACGATCAGGATGAAGGTTGGCTGGAAAAGTCTACAAATGATTTGGAAAATGCAGAAGTAAAAGCAAATGTTTAAACTGTTTTCGAATCGAATTTCAAAATAATTGTGATTTTATTTTATTGTTTAGAAAAAGCAGGGAAACCGGGATGTTGTAGTAAAACCACAAATAGTTGGCAAAGCCATGTCGGCCACAAAACGTATTCGGGATTTTAGAGACAGAGACAGCGAAGAAGAGGTAAGAAAGTTCATAGATTAACTTCCAAAACGTACAACAAAAATAGGCACAAAAGGGGAATGTAAAAGCGTACATATCTAGAAGAATGTACATAAAATTCATTTTTATATACATATGTATATAAATATGGCACCTGGCTTTCCGTCGAAAGCGAATGGAAAGGTGAGGACTGGCTACCACTTTTTCAACTAAAAGCCAGATATCTACTGTGTCAGTATACGAATAGCATTTATTATACCTTATCTTTCTTAAACCCTCCGCTAATTTATGCCTTTCTAAAATCGGTGATTGGATACGATTTCTCGGATGAAGATATTGCAGAACTTAATAGTTCTTTGAAGTAATCTGAGAATGTTCAATACAAGTTTCAAATAAAGAGGAACTGTTTTCAAAAATTATATTATGGACTGAACAAGCCAAAGCGAGAGAAAAGTATATTTTATTTTTAAAATAATGTAAGAGGAGAGCAGAAGGTTTGTGTATTCACACAAAAATACATTTTTATTTTTCAAAATTAATGCTTTTAGTCTCTTTACTTTGTGTTTTCTAGCAAATAAAGAAAAAAAGTTGATAATTTCAATAAAAAAAATGTAATTTTAACTGAAAGTACTGTCATATAATATTTTATTCTCATATTTTATATTATATTTTAGTCGTAGCACTTGTATGTGCAAGAAATATGACAAATATGTTGCTCATGTTCAGCTATTCCGCTTCTAGGGAAGGAGAGAGCAAATGATTTGTCTGGATGTACAATACATGAACAAAACGTTGGCAGAATGTGCTGTTCCTGCTAAATCAGGATATAATAATGCCTGATGCAACCTTGTTTTATCGCAATTAAATATGCGTACTCTACTGTTTAAGATTAGAATTTTTCCCTAAAGCTTTCGCCTAATCGATTTGCACTCTAATAACAAGAATATATTTCTATACTGAACACTTTAACTAATTCCCCTGCTTTTGATTGCAGTCCTTACCAAAACCTTCACAAAGGAGAAAATTAACGCAACATTTTCATGGGAAGCCATCGAGAAAGACATCCTTTGCAGAGCAGCAGGAAGCCAAAGTTGATGCTGAAATTTTGGCCAAATCGTGGGCGGTACAATACAAAGGAATGAAAGAAGATCAAAAGTTAATTGCCAGAAAATTAATTTCTGATATTTTATTTTATGGCTGTCTGGGCACTCTGAACATGGGCACGGCCATTGATATGCAAGAAACATTTCTCAAGGAGCCACCCAGCCATCTGCAGCATTTCAATTTACAACCGCAGTCCCCCATGGAATCCCATAGTTCATTTCATTTTGCAGAACAAGAATTTTTTAATTGCGGCTCGATGCGAGAGTCACTTATAGAATTTAATAGTTCCAGCCCTCCCATGTCGCCTACATCGAATTCTGTAACAGATGTACAAGTCAACGATATTAAATTTGAAGTACCTTGAGTTTAAGGATAGTAGATGAGAAGACTCACTCACACTCTGCATGCATATGACTATTTTATGTTGTTACTTTACAGAACACACATGCATGTCGAAACAAATTAAAGGGTGTTCTCGTACCAGAAAAAATCTATTGTTTAGAAAGAAGATATAGCTTTTATTCTGCTGTACAATCCGTTAAACTTTCAACTGGTTGTGTTTTATTTTCCTAGGATAGAGCATTCGATGGCCTTAAAGCTACAAAACTGAAAATTTAAAAAAACGCGTAGTTTATTTGTAACATTATTTGAGAATATTAAAAGAAATTAAAAAAAGACATTCTTTTCGCATTAACGAAAACGGAAAAATGTCTGCCTAAATATAATGGCACAAAATGTTGAAAGGGATGACACTATAGACATGTGTATAATGGCAAGATGTCACTAACAGGTTAACAACCGATGAAATGAGTTCACATTTTTTGTCAGTAAGATTCGATTGAACAGCTAAATATGAATTTATGTGTAAATTTGAATTTAAGTTCTTGTAGGTTGGCTCCTTTCAAAGACGACCTGCATCTACACAAAGAAAACGTAACGAAAAGTACTCCTAACATCTGCATATGTATGTAAATACCCACATGTTTATAAAACTCAAATTGCTATTTTTCTCTTCCATTTGTTTCCATACAAAATTGATTAATAATTAAATAAAATTTAAAGTATAATACAAAGCTGAATTTTTAAAATACAGCGTTGCTTCTATAGATTTTTTTCGAAATATTTCATTTTCGCTATTTTAGTTTTTAAATTTATTGAAACAAATATTTTCTAAGTAATTAATTTTAATTACTTAAAAAACACGTTATATTTTCGAAAAAGTCATTAAAATTAAATATGTATATAAAACAGAATTTTTTTTTTTAAATATGCTGTTGTTTCGATAAGTTAATTTCGAAATATTTAGTTTTCAATATTAGTTATAATAAATTACGCCGAAATCAGCGTAATTTGTGTTTTTCTCTTAATTCAGTCAGAAAAGAATATATTGTTAAATTTTAACAATAAGTATGTATGTATGTATATAGAGTTGGAGTACAATAAAATGAATATGTATGTGTTTAAACAACTTTAAACATAAATAATTTTTTCTCTATATTTTCAAATATAAGTCATACTCGGTTTCCCATCCGCGAACTTTTTCGATATTGTAAATTTGAATAGAATTGCCAACGTTGAAGATAGAATGAGTATTTCAGTGGGGAACATTTCTACATATGTATACATTTAACTAAGAAATTTTTAAATATGACTATCTTGCAGTATTAACGGGTTTCGAAAATATTGTAGGTACAGATGTGCATACATACATACATACATACATATCGTTACCTGAAATGCAAAAGGGCGTAACAACATATTTCAAAATTTTACAGGAGAGACAAAAAACTCCAAAAAATCAAAGATTACGAAGCTGGTGTTGCAATTTTTTCAGTACAGCATTAAATTGCGATGATGCATTTATTTCGTAGAAAAAAAAATTTCTTTAATCGTCATTTTTATTAGATGTGGGTTCCGCCCTTTTGGTTTAAGAAAAAACCAACTTTGTTGTTACGACCTTTTGATTTTCTTTAATAAAATGGTTGTTATTGACAGTAGGGCTGTAAAAATGTAGGAGGACATGTAATTCGATTTGCTCTACAATAATAAATGAAAAAACCCATTTTGAATTTTTTGGTTGTTACGCCCTTTTGCATTTCAGGTAACGATATGTAAGTATGTACATATATAGATTTTTGTAGCCTCTACATACAAAACAAATTTTAAATGTGTACAATCAAACGTAAGTACATGACATGCAGTAGATATAAACAATCTGTTTTCCATAATAAAGAAATCTCAAAATACCTTAAAATTAGGATTGGTTGCATTTCGATCGGTCATGGCAACAATAGCCACTGATAGATTGACGCGGAGTGCATACGCCACAGCCAAACCGCAAAACACCAGCAAACACTGTAAATGTCGCACACCGAGACGAGAGCCTTAAACAAGAAACAAATTTTAATTACTGAATATATAAAAAAATAAAACATATGTATGCATGCATGTACCTTGTCCGACACCCGATGTTGCAGAAATCTGTTGATAATCACTACGTTGCAGGCAATCACACCAAAATACCATTTTCAATTGATAAACTTCAAGCAAAGAAAAAAAAGGGAAAATAAAAACACGATTTTGAAATTTGGGAAAGTAACTTCAAATGGCCCAAATTTAGCACATTTTTTAATGCAAAGATTTCTTATTTAAAACAAATAAAATTCTTATTTAATCAAAATATTGACAACGATCTTGAAAATTCTACTAACTCAACTGGAATACTATCTTTTGTTTGCCATATGATGTATGTATGTGGCACAGACGAAATAGAAAATGTAAGTATAAACCTAAACAACAAAAAGTAATTGTTACTAGACTTCTTTGTGTGTTAGTGTGTGTGTGTGTGTGTACACGTATACACGTATTTAAGTATAACTAATATTAGTTACAAGTGTTTACGAAAGCCAACAACAATAGATATCTAACAACAAACCAACAGCTGTTATCATCATTTTCTTTTAACAAATATTCTTGGTATTTGCTTACATACTTTTCAGGCAATATGGCAACATTTTTTGGTGGTCATCTAATAATACAGCGTTGTGTTTGCCTAAACAATATAATATTACCGGTTAGGAAAATTTTAAATTGTGTTACAATTATCTGGAATTATAGTTATTTTTTCAATGAACGAACATTTGCTTTTGATTTTGCAAACATGTACAATTAATTTAACAGTGCAAGAAACATACCGACTCAGTTTTACTTTCAACAAAAAGTTTGGCGTCATAAGGATAGAGAAAAAATGGCTTCAGAAAACCCACTTACCGTTTATGATGCAAGAATTGTGAAATATTTGTAATGGAAGGTATTTATGAAACTTTTTCATTACATTAGTTCTTATAGTTCATATATGCAAGTAAGTGATTGCAAATAAGATATATAATTTTAATATAACATAAATGTCGTCTTAGTTGTCATAAGAGACCTAAAGGAACAGAAGTTCACCTGCCAGCCCCCTTTTTTTAATAAAATGATATTTTTGTGAAAATCAATGAAAGATTGATTGTCTTGTGTTGTTGTTGTTGTGATATAGATTTTAATAATTCCATTTCACGACACTTCGTTCACATAAAAGGGAGGACGTTGCAACTAGGTTATTCAAAGGTCATGAATGAATTTCTAAGGCTTTATTTTATCTAAAACTTCGCTGTGTGGTACACATCTACAATTTTTTATTGCTCGGTAGTTGGACTTAAAAGTTCTTATGTCTAAAAAATATAATTGGCCATAAACTTTTATAAAATGTAGTAAATGAGTTTTCGAAAAATATTCTGCGATTCAGAAGGAATTATAAAAACTTCCGAGTGCAATGGGAAAAATGGTTGAGTTTAGTAATCGTCTTTCAAGCAATTTATCTTGGAGAGTGTTGTCTAGCGGATCTCTTAAGTTTCTGAACTGAAGAATTTTTCAAGAAACTGTTTTTCAAAAACAGTAGCATCGTATTCAAAATATTTAAATCTAACTTATTTTTTCAATGTTTAGATTTAAGATAGCTTTATTTCTTTTACATTACACACATTATACATTAAAATACAGTATAAAAACCATATTCGAAACATCAAATAACTAAGTTTATTAAATCGATTTAAGGCTATAAAATTTAAGAACCAAATATGCAGCTGTGTTACCTAGTTGTGCAGGACTTAACTAGTTTTTAATGGTGCTCAAGCCTACTGATAAATAGGGTAGCACCTACGGTATGTTAGCACACAGCCAGATCCATATACATATGTACATATATGAATATTTTTATTCTGAAAATCTTTACTAGGTCAAACGTGCATATAAAGAAACCCTCTCTTTAGAAATAAAACAATACAATACTTTTGAATTTTGTTTCTCAAAATTTTATTCATATTTTTCTTTTTTCGTTTTGAATATTGGCACCGGAGTGGTTTAACTAGATGTAGACATTTCCTTTATACAATTCAAAAGAAATAAATTTCTCATCTAACTTTATAACTATTAAGGCACATGCAGAAACTTTATATAGCCTGAGCTGCATGTCAAATGAATTTAAAAATTTAAAAATTATTGAAGATTTTTTCTTAGGGAAGTCTCCACAATAGTAATACTAGTTTTTAAATTCACTTCACAGGAACAGAACAAGGCGAATTGTGATTGTTATAATTTTAGGAGTACATTCATTAACAAATTTTGTTTTCGTCACACTATTTAAAAATATTTTTTTTTATCAACTTCAACAAGCTGCAAATTGTAATACGAAAATTTTGCAAAAAGGAAAAGAATTAATCAAATGTACTGAATGTACTCTTGAGTTTTATTGTTTAACTTAATTTAATTGCAAAATTTTTCAATTAAATAAAATAATTTACTTAAAATGTATTTATATACACAAAATGTTTAAATTAATTAGAGTACAAACGCTTTAAAAGAAAACAAAACAGGCAAAGAATGAAAACCAAAAAGTCTTTAACAAATTGTTTATTTGTTTGTTTGTTTGTTTATTCAATACTGTTAAAGGACTTTAACTGAAATTATGCAAAACTTTTTTTTTATATTTTTTAATTAAATAAATGGAAGCTCAAAAAGTAGTCATATGCACAAGTATTAAAAAAAATAAAATTTCAAGCTAAAATTTTGAAGTCCTTTTTGAAAAATGTAATAATTATTTGAATTCACTTCGTTGCTGTGCGTCAAAATGCATTAAAATAATATTAATATTCTTTATACATTTAAGATTAAAACTATATAATGCTTAAATCTAGCTTTTTCTTTTTTAATTTTAAACTAAAACTTAATATTAAAAGAGGTCTTCAGTACGCTTTCTTTATGTGTAAATAGTTGTAAATCACAATTGTGGGTCTAGTAAAAGTTTTACTGGCTGGCACTTTCCTTTATTTGTGCCTTGGCTGCATTGCCGTTTTTTATAAGAGCTGGTGTTTCGGGATCGATTACGCTCAGGCGTTTGGCTAAAGCATCTTCGGCAGAGTTCCAACTTTGTACTTCAGTTTTGCCCAGCAACACAAAAAGCAGATTGCCAACGAAGTAGAAGCCAGCAGCAATGAAGAACACCATGCGCCATTCAGCAACGTTGGTCTTAAAGTAAAGATAACACAGAATTAATTATTAAAATACAATCAAATTCATTAAAGCAGTTATTGCTGTTAAGAGATTAACTCTTGAATAGTGATGTCGGGCTTGATGCTCATACCAAGTTCATGACTAATGGAGAGCCCCAAGAATAAATAAAAACTTTGTGTGTACTCGTACATATAAGTATATCTATATGTTTATTTATTTTTGTGTGTAACTATATAAATACATATGTATTTAGTTAATGTAAATAGTTGGCTTTTAAAACTATAAAAGAGTACAATAGTTTTTTTAGCAAAGCTTTAAATATTTTCACCACTTACCACATCTTTGACAACAACACCAACAGCCAGAGGCGCCAAAGCACTCATAACATTGGCAGCACCGTTCGTAATGCCCATCAGTGTGCCCGCATAATTAGGTGACAAGTCAATGTGATTCACCTGGAAGCCCAAATAGGTGGCCGCGCTAATGCCCACCGTTAGCGTAAGCAAAACAACAGCCAATGTTGAATGTTCCTTGGTCACATAACCCAAAGCGACCAGAGAAATCATAGGAATCCAATGGCCAATAGTGTTGAAAAATTTCCGACTAAATGCCAAAGACAAATTTTCCTTTTTGGCCAATAGTTTGGACATATAGATGAAGCAGAAAGAGAGTGTGCACATCACAGCGTATGGCAGGGAAGACAGAAGGGCACTGTTTTTGATATCAACACCCAGAATATTTTTCATGTAGTTCGGAATTTGTGTGAGCAAAGTCCAAAAACCCCACATATGAGTACAGTGTACCACAATGAGTGACACAAAAGCCGGAGAAGTGAAAATTCTTAGCCAGGGCGTTGGTCCCACCGACTTCGGTGTGCTATCCACTTGTCCCAAAGAGTTTTCTATCATTTTCTTTTCTTCGGGCGTAATGCTTTTGTGTTGAGCAGGAGTACTGGCAGCAAATAAATACCAAAAAATGGCCCATACGAAACCCATGGCACCGGAAATGTAGAAAATACCCGGCCAACCGGCCGATGATTCAGCGATATAACCGCTTATGGCCAACATAATCACTGTACCGAACTGAGAGCCTGAATAACAGAATGTGCCCAGTGTGCCCCTTTCTTCGACGGGTGCCCATTTTGCCAGCATGGCGTGAGTGGCGGGATGCACAGCTCCTTGCATAAGACCCTGAGTAACGCGAACAGCAAACAATAGCTTCCAGCCTCCTACATGAGCTGCCACCGGCGTCAGTAACGTCAGAAAGGAGCACAAGGTCACACCCACCAAAAGTATCATTTTGGCGCCATATTTTTGCGCTATATGTCCTCCGGGTATTTGTGTGGTGATATAACCCCAAAAGAAACTGCTCAGCAAATACGATTTTGTACTCTCATCCCATTCGAATTTCTGAAAGAAGTTCAATTCCTTTATAGTATTTGCAAACTTAGTTTGTTTTAAATTGATTACAAAGCATTACCTCATAGTTGCTGTGAGTGGCGTTTCTGTCTGTCATTGCCACTATGGCCACACTCAAGTTGACTCTCAAGGCGTATGCCAAAGAGAGACAACAGAAGCATAGAAAACATTGTATATGCCGGGTGCCAATAAGTGGACCTACAAACAAAACAAACACAAACTATTAGTTAAGAACCAGCCAATACCTACAACTTTATCAGTTAATTAATACTCGTGTATAGTTTTTCAATAATAATTACGAATTTTTCTGAAGAAAAGACTTCGAGATAAGAGCGTTGCAATACCAAAGAACATTTTGTAATCAAATTAATATGTTTTGAAGTTGATTTTACACACGAAACTACAAACGTATTACATGTGTAGGCCTGTGTGTGTGAATGTGCTTATATTTGTATAAGTGTGTGTGTTCCTTTTTTCAATAAATCTTATCAGTTTAAGCTGAATAATGTTATTCATATTCTTTATGTAACCCTATTTTAAAATGTATTTAATGCACAGACTGTACGGGACGTACAGTAAGTTTTCGAGATTTCCTTGTCCTGAGGCACAATGAGGCTGTATGCGATAACAACTGATTTGAATGTCAAATTCGAACGTCAATATTTATGAACTCTTTCAGGGAAAATGTACATATCGTTACCTGAAATGCAAAAGGGCGTAACAACCAAAAAATTCAAAATGGGGTTTTTCATTTATTATTGTAGAGCAAATCGAATTACATGTCCTCCTACATTTTTACAGCCCTACTGTCAATAACAACCATTTTATTAAAGAAAATCAAAAGGTCGTAACAACAAAGTTGGTTTTTTCTTAAACCAAAAGGGCGCAACCCACATCTAATAAAAATGACGATTAAAGAAATTTTTTTTTCTACGAAATAAATGCATCATCGCAATTTAATGCTGTACTGAAGAAATTGCAACACCAGCTTCGTAATCTTTGATTTTTTGGAGTTTTTTGTCTCTCCTTTAAAATTTTGAAATATGTTGTTACGCCCTTTTGCATTTCAGGTAACGATATTTTCTTTTATGCATTCATTTTAGTTACTTACACACATACATACATTAAATTTCAAGAACGCAGCAGTTTTTGGGTTTCTTGGAAAGTTTCATATTTTGTTAGACATGTGGTAAAGGCGGACAGAAAGAAAAATCTCAACTAAAGCTGAGCAATTGGTTTTCTCGTATAAAAAAAATGAAAATTATTTGAACTACATAAAAAAATATTCAATTGTTCGCTAATTTCCAATTTGAAAACTGCGTTAGGATTTCAAATGCTCAAAATCAAACGGTAAAAAAGTTTTGTTTCTACAAACGTCTGCTGACGTTTCTTCATTTTTCTCCAGAGTTGTTCCAAGTTGGCATATTTATCAAGTGTAAGCTAAACACTTGATAATTTATAACTGTCTTACGAGTGCTTAGTTAACAGTTATTCTGTTGCGGTGCACGTTTGCCAGCTACTAGTTTCCGTTATTTATCTATTTAGTTATTTATGTATGTACATACATACATACAGATGTATGTATTTGTACTATTGAGACGCGAAAGTGAAGATGACGGACGGTTAATGGCGTTGTTTTTGTATTTATTTAAAGACATACAAAATGTTTTAGAATATGAAAAATTACGTTAATTTTTTAACACTAGAATATGATGATAATGATAATTACATATACATATGTTTTTTTTCTGTACCAGACTCCGTAATATCTCGAAATAACTTGCAGCAGGGATTAGTGAGTCACAAAGGCTTCGATAGCACATTCATGGCAACCTTTTTTGTGACTTGTCACCAAGGGATGTGAGACGTACTTGGTTTACTCGCTCTCAGGCCAAAGCTTTAATATCCAGCCTATGTTCTCTTTGTTCTTATAAATATGCTATCTACATACATACATACATAAGTATGCGGAAAAGCAATGTAATATTCAGCCTCAGTTTTTTATAGAACCGAGATATAGGAAGCAAAAATACAGATGTTTGTATGTATGTATGTGTGTTTGAGATTTTAAATAGGATATTACAAACAATTTAACAATAGAATGAGAGGCAAACTTAAAAAACTCACCTAAAACATATTTGAAATGAATCTACTTATTTAAATTAAAAATGTATCTTATCAACAATTAATTATTTAATTGAGATAATCAAAGGTTTAATTGTGCCAATTAATTGTTGTTATAAAAACAAACAAAATGCTTAATTAGTATAAATATTACATTTATGTGCAGACAAATTGTTTATGCTACAGCCAACGTAATTTTTTATTTGAATTTAACTTTTAAGAACACAAACTGAGTGGAAGTTTCACTTTCTTCTCAATTTTTACAAAATGCCGCATGAGTTTTTTGCTTTTGAGCAACAACAACAGGTCAAATTGAAAGTACAACTTTTTTATGTTTTAATATCCGTTGCATGCCAACAGTTCAAGATTAAAATATTATTTTTTTGACATTTGACAGAAACACAACTTAAGTTTTGTTGTTGCACTGACGAGCTTAGTTGCTATGAATTCGACTTGGTTTCAGATTTTTAAAATAGATCATATGAATTTCATTTGAAAATTAAAATTAAAGTTTGAATTTCTCAGGATTTATATACTGTTTTTGTTTTATACATATAAAACAAAAAAGTCTAGTCTGTAATAAAAAAAATTAAGTTTTCTTTTTCTCTTTTCTTTTATAAAACGATTTATATAAGCGCCCTTATCGTGCTTTGTGATAACAATGTAGTAGATTAAAGATAACAAATTTACTTGGTCCTTAATCTATTACCAGATTGTCGCATCTGCCTACGCTTGTCGCATCTACGCTTGCCAGCGGCGATAAGAAATATTTGTTTTAACACGTACGCTTCAATCAAATTAGCTGTTCTGACATCTAAAATTAAAAATTGTTTTATATAGTAGGCTGAGCAAAAAACCACAAATTATGATAAGACGACAAGTAATAAATTCTTTTTATTTAGTGATGAAAATGATACGAAATCATAACCACTTCTACCGGTATTTAGCGTGAAAAGTGAGTAAAACTTCTACAGGCATGATATTAAGGATAAATTGTTTGTTTGTTTTTAAGACCGTTTCCCTACCTGATTTCTAATTAGTTAAATTGTTGTGAAAGAAAGAGTTTAATGCAAGCTTATAAAAACTGGTGTTTTAAGGATAAAATATGAATGATCTAAGGACTAATACACATGTAATTATTAAGGTGGTTTAGGGTTTTTATAAAAAATTATCCGTGTTTCATTGAATAGCATCATCCAACTTGGAAAATATTTTATCTCTTAAAGAAATCAATCAAAAATATATGTACATACACACATACATATGTATGTATGTCTGTATGTATGTATGTATGTATGTATGTATAAGGTAAATTTTTTTAATACGATGTTTTGAATGTTGAATAATATCAACGACGATCCAGATTTCTTTAAAACTTTCATATATGTATGTAACTGGTGACGAATCATGGGTATAGGCTTGTGATATCAAAACCAATATCCAAACGATGCAAATTTTAGGATCCATTATTTGTTTTTCGACTTTTATGCCTCCAAAAAACAAACTAAGTCTGCTAAATAGCCGAAAATTTAAACACATGCTCGACACGAGTGTACCAATACAAAAAACAACAGCTGAATTTAGTATGTAGCCCGCAAAATTTGAAAATTCGCCTTATGTTTCAAATAGACCTGGTACACGATGTAGAATTGTATGAGTTAAGCGATAGAGATTTCGTTGGACTTTGGAACACTTCTTCTTTCTGAAGAAATTTTTGGAAATACATACATATTTTTAAAAAGTTTTTTTTTTACCAATTCAATATAAAATGAAAATGAAAGATGAGGTAAAATATAGTCTATATCCTTTTAATTTAATGATAGATACAAGTATTTGTATAGCAGTTATGTACCACATGTGTAATATGTGCATGCCTGCATATGTATGTATGTAAGTATGTATGTATGTATGTATGTGTAAATGTGCATACATTTGTATGTATGTATGTATGTATTTATGTTTTTAAAATTCCCCACACAAAGATCTACATACATATGTATGTATGTATGTATGTATGTATGTATGTATGTATGTATGCACGTATGTATGTATGTATGTAAATGACATACATACATACGTATGTATATGTATCATAAACAAACAAACAAAAAATAAATCGATACTATTGCACGAGTTTATCGCGCGAGTTTTGTTGATTGTCATGACAATCAGCATGTTTTTTCATGCAGTCTATGAGATAATAAACAACACCAACAACATTCAACACTTGCACAATAATTTGATCTCCCATTTGCTTTATTTGCATTCTACTCCCATTTCGTTCTCTCTCTCTCTATCTCTCTTTTGATATACGAAAAACTGTTCTCCTATTAAACAAAACCAACATAAACGTGAACGGGATTCATTAATTTGTTGTAGTTTAGCAACAAAAATATGAACAGTGAGTGCATAAAAAACTCTGCTTAATTTATTTAATAAAAAGAAGAAGAAAAAACCCAAATTAGCCGGGTGCGGAAAAACAATTGGGAGTTGTTTAAAATAATTTAGACAATTCGGTTGGCGTGAGGCGATAACTGAGTAGTTGGCAATTTCCAGAGCAGAGTTCGCAATCTGTGGGAGAGCTACAACAAGAGGACTTAATAGTAAAAAATAGAATCATATCCGAACATATTTTAGCGGTATTCAAAACTGTTTTTTCTTCGCAAAATGCTTTTGACAAATTTTGATATTCTGCAAATCAAATTACATGAACAGAAACTTTAAATTGCATCCGTTCTTTAAGAGTAATTTCTTTTTCACAAGAGCACCACTTACCACTCTAAAGACCTACAGATCTACATATAATTCTGTCAGCATTATAATTTAAAGCTTTGAAGGGCATGATTGATTGGCATCTCAAGAGCCGACTCTTTGCTCGTATTTATTAAATTAAGGCTAAGCAGCGGCTGGAGCAGCGATCACATCGGTGACCTTTCTAGATTTAGGGAAGGTGGTACCTGTAACAGCTGTGATTATGGCTCCAGAAAATAGTTTTCCTGCCAAGTATCGGTCTCATATGGCGTAATAAAAAGTTATACGGGACGCCCTTTCATGTGCCAAGTTGGTGATAGGCACATTCGTCTCGCCTCTATCGATTATTCCTAACAGAAACAGACTCAATAAAGTTGGGATGGGCGAAAATGAAATTGTAATGCCCAAAAATTTCCTTATAGCTATTAATGATGGAGAAGGATAAGAGGCCTCAGTGTTAAGCCCCTACAAAATAGAGCCAGTTCTCTCTAAGAAAAAAAAACGCTGGAGGCGGCCTTACTAACTCTTTGTAATAATTGACTTAAAATTTGATTTGTTACACAGTTCAAAGTAGCCTGACAGAGTTTCAAAGCGGAAAAGGCTGTAAATATAGTACTTATTCGAATGTTACTGGCTTACCTCAAACAGCGGCTTCACTTGCTTGTTTACCTCGGGTTGGTAACGAAGCTCTCCTACTTGTAGAATAATTGTGTGTTTTTTTTCAAATATTATAAAAATCCATGCATTTCCTCTTTAAGGACCAGGCTCAGTTATTGGACGTAGGACAAGCACAGTGCGAATAGAGGCAACTCTTGGGTCTTTCGGATAATAATTATTATTTGATACAAGAATTTGCGAAGAGGTTTTGAAGGATACATCAAAAGCGGGCGATATTTAGAGTATCCTACGAAATATCTACATAAATATAATTAAGCGAAACCAACACAATCAGCTCAGCGTGCTTAAAGACGAATTAGCATCCATAAAAGGACGAAGATTTGGGGACCGAGCCGAGCATTTAATCGGAATTGCACATTTGATAAATCGTTTGTTAAAACATAATATTTGTATTGCAACATTTACTTATTTCAAAAGTTCTTTTCTTTTTGCGCATTCTTTGTAAATTTCTTCACAGGACATTTTTCAAACGTTTTAAATCGTCGTGTATTTGAAGTAGACACCTTAATCTCTTAAAATTTATTATTAATTAATAATAAAATAAGTTTCCTATGAAACTTGTTAGAAGAAAAAAAGATTTAAATTTGCATGTCTTTGCATGCTCATGAACGATAATTCATGAATTCGCAGCCGTTGGCGGCGAATTGCAAAAACTGTCTGCTCAAATATGGCAGATAATTTTGTTGGCTGCTTCTCTTTTCCAACACGATAACTGGCGTGTAATGGACATTTTTATAGGTTTTATGGTTTTTATTCAGCCATTATTGTTATAAGAGTGTTGTATTTGTTGCTGCTTCCATTTATTTAACTGGCTATAACGAAATATGGTGACAGCCTTGTGGGACAGACAATAAAATATTTTTAAACCTGTAGTGTGTCAAATATTTACATAAATGAAATTATATGTATAACACAGATAAGATATTAACAATTACACAATTTAAACGCATGACGTTCGTCGTAGTGTTCATGTTGTTGTTTTTTTTTTCTTGTTTATTTATATTATTGCTTGGCCAGAGAACAACAATAAAAAAAACCCAGTATATTTATTTATTTTTTGCTTTAGTTTTAAACATAATAATTTTAAATTCTAGCAATGGCAGAAGGCATTTAAGCGAATACCAATACCATATACTCACAAATATGCACATTTATTTATTTATTAAGTTTTTTTTTTAAATTCAGCTGTTGGCTGTTGGTCGGCATGCCCAGTTCTCAACTTATTTGTTGCGTGTGGACGAGTAAGATAAACAATAAAGGCATTCACAGACACTTCCAGCTGGCATTGAAAGCACAGCTGACTTACGTTTTTTTTCGGTTCTAGTCTCACTTGACTGTGAAAGGGGAGGGGTTAAGTGTAAAAGTTCTGTTTTTGATATTTAATGAACATTTCGCAAAAACGAACTACATATGTATGTACGTTGGTACGCTAATTTACCTGCGACTTCATAGTCTTGAGACATTTTACATACATACATATGTATATCGTATGAAATCAAGGCAAATTTTATTTTTATTTATTATGGATGAATTATCTTTTTTGTTGTAATTTTAGTTTAATAAAATTTATTCTTAAATGCAGTTTTTCATTGAGATGTCTGGCAAAAATTAGTTTTTGTTTTAACTCGACTTAAGCTGTTATGATAGATTATTGAATATAAAAAAAAAGAAATTTTTATGAAACAGTCGGGGTTTTTTACGCCAAATATTCGCAAAATTGATATTCGAGAAACATAAAAGTTGCTTTGCCGCACCTTTTAGGGTGCCTAGTAAATTCTGCACAACCCAACTACAAGTATTAAATTCTTATACTGGCCAGTTTTCAGTCTTTAAGTCTATCTGTTCTAGCCTTTTTTTCACAAACTTACGTTTTGTTTCACCGCATGTCGAAACGTCTGTCGGCTATTTTAACCACCAGTTTTACCTGTTTTCTTATTACATTTATTTTTGTTGCACTCATTTGCTATTTCTAGTAAGTCGTGTGAGTCTTTATTGCACCAACAACAAAAACACGCAGAAAAACCCATCAGCCATTTGTTTAGTTGCTCTGCACGTGAGCAGTTTTTTTTTACATTCCGTGTGTTTGTGTTTTTTTTTTCATTTTCATTTTGCGCACTTTTTATGTATGAACAACTTCTAAAAATTGACAATTGAGTCTATTTTTAAATGGCTGAGTTGTTATTTTCTTGGCAATTTTTACTGCAGGCGCCAATTATGCTTTTTATGTGCAGCAATTGGTGGTGTGCCCCGACTGACTCGGCCCGTCGTGACAGCAAACTATTGTCTTAGATTTCTCTTAAATGGTGATTTAACAATTATTAAGGAATTTTTCTTTGAATCAAGAAAATCTGAACAAGTTAAAAAAGAAAATTGCTCAATTTTTTTTGGAGGAATTAAAATTTTAAGTCCGGAGACTTGAAGAAACGACAGGTGCTGTCACGGAGGCGGACATGATAATAAGGAGAAAATTAGGGTTCATTTGTTACTGCGCATGGAAAAAATCAATGTCTTTCTTTCGCCAGACATTTAACCGCTTAGTCACGTGCCCATTTCGAATTCAAATATTTTCTTATTTGTCTTCTGTTGAATTTACAAAACAGAAAAAGAAAAAACCATAATTCAACCATTAAAGTTCATTCACATTTGTGGCTGAAGATTTCATTTTTTTGGCAATTAACAATTTACAAAAAAAAAAACACAATTATTTACATAAACGTCTTAAAAAAAATCGCTTAAATATTTTCACTTAATGGAAGTCAAAGAAGTCAGAAAATGTTCACAAAAAAAATTAAAAAAATCACTAAAAATTCAATACAATTAATTTGAATTTTATTGATTTTTTTATTGAAAGTGTTTGAGTTTCGCTTACAATTTTCTCAGAATTTTGTTTAACACAACATAAATTTAATGATTTTTTACTTTTGGCTTCAAACCAACAGGTTAATAAACCGCCTTGTGTTGTTGTAAGCGGCAGTTTTTTGTTTTTTATATTTTGTTTCCATAGTGGCCACATATTTTTTTAGGGGGGAAATTGGATTTTCAGTGTTTTTTTTTTTTTTTTTGTCTGTTAATGCAGAATTATAATTGACGTTGGTAATTGTTTCAATACAAGTATTTGGTAAAGGATGTTTTTCCGTTTGAGCTGCCAATAAACTAAACCAATTACACAGCAGGCGAAAGAAATCAGTCACTTTTAAAAACGAGTCGTTTTAAAAAATGCGGTAAGATGGCAAAATTTCATATGTATGTAAGTACTTATATAATCACTTTTCATCAGCTACTGTTGATGGGGCTGATGGCAATTTCGTAATTTGTATCAAAAGAACTGTTCGATTTTCTGATGCAACTTTTGAAAACGACCAGTTTCAAAAACGTTTGGCTTCAATTTCATACCTGATCGTAATATTCACAAGATTTGCTTAAAATCTGTTAAGAAATTTCAAACATGAAATACGCAAAAAATATTAAGTAGATGAATTCGTTTTGTGTGAATTTTAGGCAAAGTTCCATTTAATTTTTTTCTTTTGTTAATGTTCGTTTTGTCCGAAAGATTTTAAAATTCTGAAAAAAGTGTGTGAACTGAAAAAAGGAAAGAAAAATAAATACACGTTATTTGGGACTTACTATCTGTCCCACGACAAAAGTCGTGAAAGTTAACAGTGACCCATTATTTTTCAGCATCGGAACTAGTTCGCAGATTATTTATAATCTTTCTTTTGTCAAATTATTTATCGAGATCTTTCTCTGCGGCCAATATGTAGATATATAACTTGTATACAAGTAAGATTTAAATCAGTGTAAATGACGGGGAACGTTAACGTTCGTCATGGTGACGAACAATAAATATTTTTTCATTGAATACGTAAAAACTGCTGCTCTTTTTTTTGGCAATAAAAATATCATGATATGTCCAGACTTTTGTCACATCTGGCAATATTGTAAGATCTAACAACGAAAAACTGTCACTGAATTGTCAGATTTGTTGTGTGTCAAAAATTGCCAGATGTGTTAATCGATAGGCAGCAAAACCAATAGAAATATTTTACTAATTTAAACCCATATGACAATAAGAAATGACACTACAATGACTGGAAAAAATTTGGACTAGAATGGAGTGTGTCTGGCAAACAGTGTTGCGCACTACAATGGGCTGGCAATGTTTTTTAAGGCAACATTGTAAAGCAAAAAGTTTTACATCACAAAGTTGAAAGACATTTTTAGGCCTTTAATACTGCGGGCATTGTAAGATCTGACAACCATAACAATTGTAAGATCTGACAATGTACAAGTAGCCAACAAATTTATCATATTTTGATCCCGAATAATAGTTTTACAAATTGCAAACTGGGTAGTCCGGCCGTTGCTTCTTCGTCCTATAAACGTTCAAAATTTGGATTGTGATTATTGTAGAGAAATTTATATCCTTCACGCCATGCCCCACATTCTCTTCAATCTGTATGTAGCTGGAGAAAATAAAAATTCATACCTACTTTTGCTTCTCATAAAATATTAATATTTCAAAAGCTGTCAAGCTTGACACTTGCCTGTCGCTTTATGGTCAAGTGTCACAGTCTACATCGATTTTGCTCTAAAGAACTACACATTTTCACAATTGTTTTCTTAACAAATGCTGTATAAAAGTAAAAAACGTAATTCAGAAAAAGAATATGCAAAGTTTTATTACATCTTGAGAATGTTGTTGCGCGCTTTAATGCCCACAATATAGAATTCTGAGAGAAACACTTTGTGCATAACAATACTGTTGCCCTGTGTACTTAAACAATAATTTATATCTGTTCTTTTTAACGTGCAATCAAGTGATTGACGATGTTATTTGTTTTTTGTCTACTTTTCAAATCTTAATTATAAAACCATTGACTTAATTGCCAAAGATAAGATTAAATTAAATTAGAGTTTTTATAACAGCACAATATTTATATAATATTTGTTCTAATCTAAAGTACACAATTATATCACTTTAATAATGATTGATAAAATATGTATTTTGTTTTTATACTCTTCTTGTTAATTTTATTTAAAAAAAATCCAAAACTTTTCGTCCAATTTATTTAATTTGCTATTTATTGCAGCGTTTGTAGTTGTTAATGAAATTTTTGGCAACACATTTTTCCCAAAAAAAAAAAAACATTCAATTATCAATAAAAACCATAAACAAATTAAAATTGATTTCAAGCAACATTTTATTAAAATGAAGATATTTATAGTTTACCACATAATAAAAGGGGGTTTTTTAAATGTCAATATTCGTTTATTGCTAAAAAAAAAATCAATTGTTTCTTCGTTTAAATCGTAACAAAAATAATTTAAAATTTTCGTCGTGGAAAGAGGAAGGAAATCTATAAAAATTCTATAAGAAATCTTAAGGGTTAAACAAGAAATCAGCGATATATGTATGTATATTTCGAGTAAACTTAAGTTAAATGGAAGGGAAATCATTTTTACACCCACTTTTTGTCCAGTGTAGATTTTTTTTAAGTGTTTCTGGTGTTCCGATCTAAAATGGCCTGTATATTGTTATATATTAAGTCAGTTTAGTAAATATTCCTTATAGGATTTTAATTAATATGAATTTGAATATTTTCTCTGGCTTCTCGTGCTTATAAGCGCGAGTTACCCGCTTATATGCATCAACGCAAATTTGAGTCTATATATGCTAAACATACATAAGAAAGTAGTCCGTGACTCAGATTCATCGCGCACAGTTGCAAATTCTTGTACACAACGGCCTGGGACACCACAGAAAAAAAATTCCTCTTTGCAGTGCTGGGACTATTTAATACCCACCACATGTCATTCCTTAAACAGCTGGCTCCGAAATCAAAGCTTGTTCAAACGCCTCACTTAAGGTCAAGACCGCACATCTACAAAAATATTTGCTGCTCTGAAAAAGCATAAATTACTAGCGTTACATGATCGATGCTTTGAGTTTCTGGAAACTTTCAACCAGGGAGTGGACACTGCAATTGTGAGTTGATTCCCGTTGGGAGGCACGACATCCCCGAAATCGATATTCTCGATTATTAGAATGTAAGTCAAGATAAAACCCTTCCTATACCTAAACTCTTATACCAGTGCATAAGATCGAGACATTAGGAATTATCAACTGATTATTTTGCACTATATTTCGATAGAAAAATATACCTATTTGCCTCACATTAAACTTTAGCCATTATTTTGCAGCCCAAAAAACACGATTTAAGAATTGTGATTGAACTTTCTTTTGCCCAGTTTGTGTTTCACTAGATTAACAGACTCCGGTATGGCGCGCTTAATCGTGCTTCTTAATCAGTTTTTCATTATTCGAACGTTAACGTTTGTCATTGTGGGCCAGACCCTCACTTTACCTGTTGCCAAACTTCATTCAGTTTTTGTAGTAGAACATTTTACCCCATTTATTTGCTTTTTTATTTGCTGGTGCCTTTAGTCCGCCCCCACCATCAATCACCTCCGCAACCTTTTTCAAAATAATATAAAGACAAATTTCCACCGACTGTGGGAGTCAAGTTGCTAATGCCAAATAATCAAATACTTGGGGAGATTTTCGGCGCTCACGACTGCCTTCAACTCATTAAAAATGAAACAAAGTGGCGTTCTATATGAAAGGCAAACTGAAATTTCCTCTGGACTTTGATATTATTCATATACAAATAATTCATCAGGACAAAATATTTCCTTAATCGAAAAGAGTTCAAAATTTTTACAAAATTCGCTGCAGTAGAATGAACCCAGTGTATTATTTAGTGATTTTTTTTAATTTTATATGTGTACATACATATATTTTAATATGTGGGTATATATGTATGTATGTGTATTTGTATATACTTTTTGGTTAAGCGAAGCGCCGCAACGCTGAGAACATGACGTACGCACGTGTTTTTCTTTCTTAGTGCGAAACAAAAATTGCTCTTTTTCAAAATGTCTTTTTTTTTTATATTAATTTAAAGAGCCGTTATAAATAAGAAAGAGTGTTTTATTTCTAAATTTAGTTCGTTTTTATATTGTATGAAACGTATCGTAGATAAAAAACTTTCGATAAAGATTAAGGTTTATACATACAATGACAATAAAAACAAAAATTTCGATAAAAACAAAAAGGCGAAAAAAAACTTTTATTCATTCAAGTATTTCTTTTACGAAACAAGGTCGTTGGCGTTTTTTTTTTCGTTTGTTTGTTTTTTTAATTTGTTTTTATTTTATTTTGTAATGCGAAAAATTTCCTTAATTTTCTTTCTTAATAAATTAGGCAAATTTTATACTTGCAAATGTATGTGCTATTTGTTGACTGCAATAAAGTTCAAAGTACAGGATACAAAACCGATGGCAAATTTTAACGCAAAAACGCTGTCAAAATATCACGTACTCTAAAGAAATTACATACATACATACATATGTATGTATATAAAATAGCAAACTTTTAAAGACACCTTTAAAGACAAGTCGGCTATACGAATATATAGTGTGATCAGACATGGAAATTAGCAGAAGATATGGTGGAGTTCTTTTATGAGTCTTGTGTTCATTTTTAATGTGCATCCAGTTTCGGTCGTCGCAGTTTAACTGAAGGCTAAAGGCTGCTGTGTTTATTTTTTGAACTGTTGGCACCTAGATTGGCTGCCATCATGCCTAAACTTTAACTACAGTAGGAGGCTCTTTTTAACTCCCACCTCTGATCGCCCTGCCTACATTTTAAAATTAAAAGTTAAAAAGCTGTTGAATGAAACAAATATATATATATGATATGTTTTAGGAGATTTTAAGGAAGATTTTTGAATTTGTAACACCACGAGTAGATACGAATAGCCGAAGAACTTCAAAATCCACACAAACCAGCTCCCAGCTGGCTATTCAACAACTCCGTGGAAATGGAGAAAAAAAGGGGATGGTTAATGAAGTTCCCTTTCGAAACTGATAATTAATTTTCAGTTGAAAGTTTTTCCAGCATTTTTAAAATCCTTGACAAAGGATTACTTTCCTGTTGCTGTTGCAATTGCAAAAATCTAAACCAGATTTTTTTTTAAACTGAGGAAATATTTTCAGATATTTCTAGATTTTATTATTGTTTAGTAATATTTTAGTATTAATTAAATTGAAAAAAAAAAACCAATTGCCACACTTTCTAAGGAAGAAGAAGCACGCGAAACTTCCGTATAAAAACAGTTTCAGTGAAAACATCAACAAATTATTTTGATGAGTTTTTTAACGATTTTTTTTAAAATAACAACAACTAAATTTAGGTGGCAAAAGCTAATCTGAACATACAGTAGAATTTCTGCAGTTCGTGAACTTAAGAGACCAGCCAATAAATAAGAAAAAAAAGGAAAATAAGAAAAAATAAGAGGTTACCAGTGGCAAATCACGATTCTTAAGGGATTAAGCAGATTTTGTAATAAATTATATGGAATTTGGGCGATTTAAAGTTAAATTTTTTCAAAGTATGTACCAAAAATTTTGTTTTTTATTGAATTATTGAGATTTTCGATTTAAGGAGGTGGTACTCTGTTTAACATTTTCCTATTTTGACGCCTAGTGGAAGACCGACAGTGCCACATTTTGCATGCACGACATTATCAGCTTATTAAACAAATAAGTTTGTCAAACAAACACTTTCACGCTCACGCACACCCACACAAAATGAAATTCTGCAAATTGGAATTTTGTTGTTTGAAAGTTTCTAAGCAAAAATAAATTTTACTCTAAAACAAAAATTTTCAAACATTCTTAGAGATATTCTATATAAAACAGCTTTGCGAAACATGTTTTTTTAGGTGTATCTTTAAAAATATAAAAATTTCTTTAAACAAATTTTCGAAGATTGATATTTATGGAAGCCAAAAGAAAATTTCTAAAGACTTTTTTTTGGAGACTTAAACATTTTTCTATAGAAAATATTTCGTACATTGAAAAAGTTTCTCTAGAAAATTTAAGCTTAAAATTGAACAAAAATTCAACTAGAAAATTTTTCAAGTATTAGAAAAAATGTATCAGGAAGAATGTTTGAACATTGAAGAGTTTTCGAAAATTGTATATTTTTCCAAGGGAATTTTTCCGAACGTTAAAACAGTTCCTCCTGAAAAATTCTCGAACATTAAATATTTTTCTATAGTAAATTTTTCGAATTGTAAAAACTATACTATAGAAAATTTTATGAACATTTCAAAAGCTTGTGTGGAAAATTTTCCAAACTTTAGAAAAGTTTCTATATATAGAAAACCCTTGGAAATTTTCTATAAGAAATTTTCGCATATAATTAAAAAAATTAAAAAATTAAAAAAAAAAATAATTTTAAGTTTTTAAAAACCTTTCTCTACATGAGTTTTCATGTCATTTCATTATCAACAAAAAATCTTTAGCCCATTTTTCTAATATATGAATGTTTAGAGAAATAACTTGGAAATTGAAATTGTTTAGATGGAGAAGGATTTTTATGATTAAAACAATTAAAAGTGGTTCCAAGGAAATTTATGTTTGAAAAGAATTCTAACAGTTTCATCATTGAAATTTTTGCAGTCGCAAAAGCAAAATATTCTATTAATTAGTTGTATTGGTTTTATTACTCGCCTCAGTCAGTTTCGAAATTCTTTTTGTATAAAAAAAATTTAATTTTGAACACATTCCAAAATTTTTAACATTTAAAAAGGCAACATTCGACTTGTCTCAAATGAAGTTTTGAATTAAATATTTGAAGAGGTAAACTTTCGAAGATGTTTTTCTTTTTTAAAGAAGTTTTTTGTTTATTGCCTTTAAATTATAAATTAGGTTTTGTATTTGTTTTTCGGCTTTTCATTGCAATTTTGTTTTAAAAAATTACTAATTTTCGCAGCCATAAAATGTTTAAACATTGAGATTTCTTTTTGCATTCGGCTATTGACAAACAAACAGATGTGTATTATTTGGTGTTGTTTTTCGCTCACATCGACAAAATTTTTATGACCTTTTATACTATACAAATTATTTCCGCAATATAATACTAGACATGAGCAAAGAAATATAATTTCCTTGCAGACAATTCTTTTTATTTTTCTGATGGATATAATTAGGATTAGGCTAAAAACAATTATAAGTTAATAATACGAAGTATTCGAGAGTTGGCCACTAAATCTAGCATAAATCTAGTATCCAATGGTGTTGAAATATTTGTAAATTAGTTGGTAACGAAATAATTGCACCAAAAAAATAAAAGAACAAAATAAATACTAAATAGAGTTTTTGGTAGAGAAAAAGGCAACGCATAATATGTGCTAAAGGCGCTACTTGTCATATGTATTATTTTGTGTTTTAATATAAAAATATAATTATACGAGTATCGACTCTTATGCACAGCTGCCAGATTTGACGACTTATGGTTATTATGACAATTTTGAGGTTCTAAAACAGACACGTTGACGGCTTGGCGATTTTCGTTCTAATATTGCCAATTTGTAAGAAATCTTTTACTGCCTTTAAAGCAAAAGTGACCTAAATAAAAAAGATTTGTAATTGTTGCTCTTGGAATTAACAATTTTGAAAGAGCAAAACAGATATATGTTACAGACTTTCTTGTAAATGGCGGTCAATCATATTTACACGCCTAGAGCTTTTCATTTTAAGTGAATTTTATTTAATTAAATAAAATAATGCCCTAATAAGCTGAGATATATATTTATTTATATAACTGAAATGTGTATTTTCACTTTCATAATATATAAAATATTGGAGTTTAGGCGATTTTTTACTTTAAGTGACATTTTTTTTTTTTTTAATAGCAAATACGTTTTTTTTAGCTTTATATATATTAACTAAAATATATACATATTTAAAAAAATTGTTTTGTTGGCAATAAAACTTTTCTTTTATATTGACTTAGTTTTTTGACGATTTCATGCCCATAATTTGGCGATTTAGCCACTCCATTATACTCGCATATGGCTTTTTTACTTAAAGCCGACTTTAAAACGAATTTTAAATATGAAACAAAGTATTTAACAAATACATTCTACTAAATCGTTCTCTGCACAGAAGATTTATTGAACAAAAAATGAATTTTCGAATACCAAAGAAAAAGTAAAATTCCTGTCTGAAACTTAAACAAATTTTATTTGGTTTATATTGGAACGTTTGTTTGCAGGACATCAAGACAATCAAGCTGCAAACAATTGTTGTGGACAGTATGGTTCTGGCTAACAGATAGCCTTAAAAATTGTACTTTTCCAACTTATTTTCCATGCCATTAACAGCCATGATAATATTCGCGCTAATGTGTTCTTTTCCATGGTAATTAAATTATGCTTCAGTTGAATGTAGGGTATTTAAGCAGCATATGCTCAGATAATAAAAAACAAATAGAAATGACAACAGATGTACAGTGGGGAGCAAAATTGTCACAAGATAAGCTCAAAATCTGCCTTATGCCGCTAGCTTGGCATATAGTTTAGACTAATTTATAGATCGAATAGATTATGCTGGTTTAAAATACATTTATTGGATTAAGATCAAAGGCTACTTAGCGAAGAACAAAATTCCGAAAAAAAATCGGTATAAAACTTAATAGAAATCGATTGAAAATAATATATAATAAAATATTTCTAAAAGTTTTTTTTCACTATAATTTTTCATATTTAATACTTGGCAAAAAGTCATTTACTGCCTGCTAGTGTGACACTGCTAAATGTCATGGAATGCAAATAATAAGCTGACATATACAGGCGGTTGTCAGATCTTACCATACTGTAAGATTTGGCAATGAAAAGTTATCAACCAGGGGTATATTGTCCGTTCAGACGATAAATAATGATGATAAATTCGTCTGGCAATTAAAAATTATAAGATTAAACAATTGTTGTTGATCAGTTTTTGACATTTTGTAGGCAATAAGATTTTTCATTTGATCAGGCTACAGCCTGTCTTCGTTGATGAAGTTTTTCTTAGTCATAATATTTTGACTGGTAAAAAACAAACAATATTTTTGTTTATATTTTTTTTTTTTTTTGTAGAAAATTTCTTATTTTTTACCACATTAAGCATTTCTTTTAAATATTTATTTCTCTGTACAGATTGTTATGACAAAAATTTATTTTCAGTATTGAAATTTTTGTCTTTCTGCTTGGAAAAAACAATTCTGTGGAATTTATTGGCTGTGAGCCGAAGAGAGCCATTTCCAATTGTCACTTTTTGAGCTTGAAAGAGGTACAAGTTGCGTGAGTGCCCATTAGAATATGGCAAACATATTTGGAAAATTCTCAGTAATGGCTCAACTGTTGCACTATGGCTTTAACTATTAACTAATAAAAACAAAAACAAAAAAGCAAAGCAAATATGTAACATAAAAATGAGAAAAAATATAGCATATCTTCAGATTTGAATAACGAACTTATTGAAACCCCAGCCGGACCATGAAACTTTTGTTAGTGCCCTTTCACACACATCAACTTTTATTGCTCAAGTTTCTATTGAATGGGAGAGTCATGAAACAGCAATATATACATTTTTTTAGCTTTTTCTCTTTCTTTCTTACAGAAGAACAAAAAGCTGCTGTGTGTGAACCAGCACTTTACTTTTGGCATGCAGTTCTGATTGAATTTGTTGATAACAAAAATAAGTAGCGCCCACAAGTATAACAAATATGTATATATGTATGTACTTATGTAAATTGCAAAACAAAAGTTTCTTTGTGAGAGGACAGGAATAGAATTTCCAAAGAGAATTTCACAAAGTTGCACAGCAAAAGTTTTATAATCTGCACCAAAATGAGTTATATTGTATATATTTTCTTATAGCAAAAACTTCCTTCGTGGAATTTAGAGTTGTGAAAGTAAGTTGTAACAATTTTGTGCCCCACTGTAGGTATTTGCTGCTATGAACAAGTGTTTAACAACCACATCTTGATATGAATTTTTATTAAATACTTGTATTATTTTTATTGTTCTTGTTGTTGTTGTATTTCATTTAAACCTCATAATTTTGATAATTTGTTAAATTTGAAAAAACCAGACAAGTTTTGGACTAGAAACAAAGAAAAAACACGTGTTGAAACCAAATGCAATAACAAGTTTAGATAAAATAGCCATTTTCATCGAACGCAAGAAAGTCCCAACTCCGTCAATCCAACACTTACCCTCGTCAAATCGACGGTTTTTAACCATATTGGACTTTAAATCAGCCAGTTTGTTGGTTTTTTAAATTACACTCTGGAGGGAATTTAGTTCTTCTTGGTTTTTGTTTTTAATTTTGAGGGCGAAAATTTTATTTTCGGCTTTTTTACACTGCAGGAATATTTTCAATTTTCGAATTATTTTTTTCTATTTTTTTATTGTATTAAAATTTTTATCACACTCGCGTTTGATGGAAAGGTGTCGCCTTTTCCAAGTTATTTTTAAAATTGTGTAAAATTCGTAAATTTCTAGGTTTTGTTTTGGAAAAATGCACACAACAGTGAGATTTCGATTTGGACTTTTTTTTTTCTTTCAGAATGGAAAAATATAACCGCTAGAGTTGCTCGTATGTATTTCCGCTGGCCGGCTTAAACTTATCAACTAAATAACAATTATCCAAACTACAATATGTAGTATGTTATTTTTTTTTGTATTTAAATGGAAACTTAAGTGGACATCATCACTTATAAAGTGTGTCCCGTTTTTCTGAATTCACTTCTCACACTTTTACGGCACGCACTAACAAATCACCAACCAAACGACAAAACACGACCGCGCTCTTTACAAAATTTTCATCTGCTTCTGATGTTTTCCTTGACGGTTTTAGTTTTTCATACATGTGCGCGGACGACAACAATTTCGAATTAAAAACAAACAATAACAACAACAAATGATAGCCAAAAAGAAAACAAAAAGAAGGAAAGAATTGACTCTCTTTGTGCGTTACAACGCGTTAGTTCACGTTGCAGAAACGTTCTTAGACGGACTGATTTGTAGCGAAGGCGGCCGCAATGCTTTTATAAATGTCGTTTCTACGATCCGTTTACGTCGCACCACTGACGGCTCACCCAACAGTTTTCCTACTATTTACTGCTCCTCGTCGTTGTCGTTGACTTTGCAGGCTGTCTGTCTGCCTGCTCAGCTGTCACACACTCTGCTCTTCTACTCTCACACACGTTCCTCGCTCATGCACTGCTTGTTGTTGCTTTAGCGAGTCGCTTGGCTTGGCTTGGCTTGGCTTGTTGCTGCCGAGTGAGTGAGTGACATGTGTTTTTCTTTGTGTTGTGTTTATTCCTTCATACATATTTCTGGCACTGGCTTTCGCGTTTCGTATTTCCCAACAGTTTGTTGGTATTTGCACACACACGAAATTATCGCGTGAATGGGTATCAGTTAAATTTGTTTACTCGTTTTCATAAATGGGCAAACTGTCTTTTGGGTGGGCCGGGCGAACCAAGTCTGTGCAGACTTGATACCATCTAATCGCCTTGAAGTTATTTCAGTAACATGTCTACATATGTAAGTTCCGTTGTCTAATCGGTTAATGCTTCTTCCGATACCTATAATTTCCCAAAATATTTTAATTCCATATGTAATTCCGTATGTTGTTCTTTTAACTTATCGGCTTCTTTATTTATAATTATTTGCAAACTGTACGACTGATAATATACAGTCGGTGATAAAACAGTGTTAGATTTAAGGAAAACTTTCAAGTTTTCCAAAGTATTTTTAAAGTACGTTTTCACACAGTGACTAGCCGGCGAATCGGTCCCCTTACTTGTTGTGTGGTGTTGTCGTTTTAATGGTGGTTTCTGTTGTTGTCGAAATTCATACAAACTTGCGAGTATTTTGCTATGAACAAGAGAATTTGTTGCCAATTACTAAAGCTTGTTATAGTGGTTGCATCCGATTACATGGGCAAAATGTGTAGCCATTATTAAACTATAAAGTATAGAGAAAAATCCGTTTAAATGCGTTTCAAGATTTCGCAAGATTTTTCGAACAATGAAAACCTCCATTTGTACATGTTAAACATGTTAAAGCGAAAAATTGTAATAAAGCGCTGGTTTAACTATATACATATGTATACTAATTGACAAAACTAAACATGTTTTCGGTGTGCGGAACCGGTTTTCTTTTTAATGCCCAATATACATAAATATGTATGTGAAAAAATAAATTTAAGAAAAGAAGATATTTTATAACAGAATATTTTTTTATTATTCACTATTTTATATTTAACTTATAATAAAGTATTAAAATTGACACTTAATTAAACTTTAATTTAATTAATTTGCGTATTTAGTTTTTTAAATGCGCAAATATATGCATATAAACGAGTTGGGGTAAGAGCGTCAATAACGCATTATTGAAGGTCCCGTTTTAATCATTCTCCACTTAAATAAATACCTTTAGAAAATGGAGGTAAATCCCTACATATGTATATATATGTAGATATATGGGAAGATATTACTATATAATATTAATATCTTTACAATTCCAGATACAATGAAAAAAAAAATATTCAGAGTCAATAAGACTTGATTTTAGAACCTCCTAAAATGAATCCCTCCGAAACTAAAATACATCCGGCAAAAGTCTAGCATATCCGCCAACAACAACACTGGCAGTTGTTAATCTTCAGTCTACTTTCTTAAAGTGCTTTTTATTTCTTAATAGTCATTTGCCGTCCATTTTTAATTTATTTTCTTTTAGTTGTTTGAGTTTTAGTGCTAAAACTTGTAAAAAACTTGTTCAAAAATTGGGAATATCGTTATATGTTGGCAAAAAACTGATAACGCGGACAGTGTTGCCAACTGTTGTTTTTGTTTTGTTTTGCAAAGCCAACGTGAAGAGTTCCGCTTTAGTAGATTATTATTTTCTTTCAAGCTATAAAGTTTGCATTACATTACAACAAGAACAAACGGCTCTATATATGTATGTATTTTGTTTGCATTTACTTACGTTTTTGGAACGAATGAAATCACCCATCAATGTATAATATTATTTATGATGATTGTTCGCAATAGATAATGCGATAATGGCAATTTTTCCTTCCAAAAAAAACCCAATTTCTTTTATCAGAATCTTCCGGCAGCCCTGCAAATGCTAAAGCAAAATCGACTGTCATCACAACTCCCGTCTGGTTCCCTCATATTCCAAAATTCGCATTTGTAGACGCTTTGACTCGATGTAAAAAATAATAAGTTGTTGGCAACAATTGATTGTCATTGACAGGCTGCATCTATTGTGTTAAATATTTTTTTTTAATGACACCTCTTGGAACACAGCCGATAGTCGATTGGCCTCCACAAACACTTTCAACAAATATGCAGCACACTTTTTTGTACCGTTGAATCATTGAATGAACCAAGAAAGCTAAAAAAGTGCTTTTAACTTTTGCCGCAATTCGCTTAAAGTTTTCTAATGAAGCTCTTTTCTTTTAGCCGACTGTTATTGTTGCTGTACGTTTGACTTGAGTCAGCAGCAATAACAATAAAAAAAAAAAATATTTATCACCTGATATTTTTCGTTATCAAAAAAAAAAAAACCAAAAAGAATTTTTGAGGGAAGGTGTAAAATGTTGGCGACTTTCAGCCGTCAGTAAAACATACAATCCACCCCTTTCTCTTTTCCTTTTATTTGCCTAAAGAAATAAGACGCCTTTGTTTGGTCTCGTCTTGCCATGGAGACGAAGATTTAAATCATTTTTAGCACCAGTTGTTCTCCTGCACGACAATCCGTAACCAAACTAAATATTATGAATTTTAAATACTGATCTATTTGCCTCTTAAAGCTTTTTGATAATAGGAAAAAAAGCCGCCATTTCAAACTTAATCTTTGTAGTAAATAGGTCAAGCACGCCAGAAACACTTGAACATCGATCGATTAGACGATTTGACAACCAAAACTTACATGAGAAACAGCCATTTTGAGCCAATGGTAGGCCGGCACATGCAGATTTTACTTACAAGCAGAGAAGAGCAACGTTTGTTTACAAAGAGCATAACATTTTGGTATGTGAATGTCTTATCAATATCCACTCAATTGACTCTTCCATTCTAGGCGAAGCCGGCATACAAACGCTCTATTAAATTATGTTTACAGTAGTGGCTATATTTGCAGCAGGTTTCTAACTTAATGACATTATTGAATAGCAAAATTGCTTCTCTAAGCCGAACAAAAGTACATATAAAAAATAACATGATTTCTTAAAATTCCAACTGATTGTAGAAAACACATGTGCTGGATTCCTATTGAGATCCTTAACATTCTCCTGACCACATTCAGCAGCAACTCGCCAGCTTTGCCCCGTGTAAGACGCAATCTACGCATAGATTGAGCCTGGCTGATATTCGCCTGCTCAGCATTGTGTTTTTTCAAATTACTCAGCTTAACCTAAACTTGTACTCTTCCCCGGAGTATTCACAGGGCTCTGTGGTACCAGTAAAAATACCTAAAACAAGATTTAAAACGAAATACACACAAAAGTTGCTACCAGAACTGGCTGTTTGCTAAGTCCGCCTTTATTGTCTGCTAATTTCAGTATAAAAGAATCATTGAATGCCAATTTGACATCTGTCACTGTCTTCTTAATAGTGCTCGTACTTTGAAGGCCCTTCAAAATGTTTATATAACACAAAATTTATAAGAAATAATATTGTATTTTTTATATTATATTTTCTTTATATTCTGACCTTCACGACAGGAAAATAAAACGTTATTTCAGGTTGCCGTTCCGCCAAAAACTCCTTGTAAAATTAATTTTCTCTTTAGCTGTATTTTTGTTTTTGTAACTTCTGTTCGGACTTTTGAACAGAATTTTTCTGTGTTTTTTTTTATTCCTCCTTCATCCAATGCTTTTGTTATCATAAAGGCGGATCCTTTCAATTGGTGCGTCTAGATGTTGGCGGCCTGTGACCGCCATGTTGCTTTAGTGGCATCTGTCTAATCTGTTGCTTTTTAGCCTCTTACTGATAACACGAAGCCACCAGAAAAGTTACACGATTGAGCAGCTCCTTCGAATGATAAAACTTCGTGATCAAAATCAGTGTTCGTTAGTGTGAATGCGTTTGGAAGCGAACGCCAAATTTGGTCGCAAAATTATCTTTGGCAACTGGGCGCATTTTTGGATGATTGACATGTCTTAAATCGTAAAGTGGCTGGCTGTACATGGAACGATGACAAATCACTCGAATTTCACCAGGTGACAATGAATTTTTTGCGTATTTTGCGCCGTCGGCGTGATTGATTCGTATTTTTACTGAAACTACCAGCACCTCAGAATGTTGATAACCAAATTCTTTGCACTCGAATTTTGTATGACATCTGGTTCCAGTAAGATGGTGCTAAGTGTCACAAAGCGACTGCCACGATGCACATTCTGCCCAAATGATTTGAACATATGGTTATCTTTCGCAGAGGTGATGTGATTGGGCCCCCAACATCGTACGCTCCGACCCCTTTACACTTATTCTTATGGGGTTTCGTGAAGTCACAGGCCACAGTCGACCGGTGTCCTTAACAACAAAAGACAAAGTTTAGTTGAATCTGGGCAGCGGAGCCATTGAAAATTGGAGCCAATATGAGAGATTTGTTTTGGAAACTTGACACTCCATAACGCAAAAATAAACGGACGATAGTCAAATCTTACAATGACTTGGCAATGGCAAATGACCACCAGCAAATAAATTGTCCGTTGAGGCGCTGATAAGAAAATATTAAAGTTTTATAGCCAGACAATTGTCAATCATACGATTGGCTGATTGCGGTTTGACAAACATTGGCCAGATCTGTTGTGGTACTGTGTTGGCAGAAGACCAATGATCAACCCAGTTCTGGTACACTGCACTGCATATGTACGTATGTAGGTCGAGCCTTGAGTACTGGTTCAAAAACAAACAAAACATTACGACCAGTGATGCCAAAAGAAATTTTCATTTCAGTGATCACAATGACATCACTGTCAGGTGACATTTATTTGAACCCATTTACCATTAAAAAAAAATTAAACTAAAATGTCTGGCAATTATCTAACACTGACAGCAAACAGTGGTCTCACGGTTGCCAGATGTCTGTCAATAATATTGGCCATTGTTACGTAATTTTTAAGAATTTTTTTTTTAGGCATGGAAAACATTGTAAGATTATGACTGTCATACCAGTATTTACAGCCGATAGTTGGTCGTTGAGGGTTGAGGGTAGATATTCGTCCTGTGAATGAGTGCGGTTCGTTCGTCCTGTGAATGAGTGCGATTAGGGTAGAGAAATTTATTTCCTTCACGGCCTGCCAAGAATTGTGTGTTATTTAATTCTATTCTTCTTCTTCTTCTTTTGGCGCTACAGTCCGTGGTGAACCTGGGCCTCAACTTGTCTCGTAACTAATGTGTTTTTACACGGTAGGGAAGTTACCCCCACGCACAACCCCCGAAACCTGGAAGACCGGGTCCTGGTTTAGACCCCTGGACAGAGGGTATTCGCTGCACACTTTGGTTCACCTCTAAGCGGGTGCTGTAGGGGCTATCCAGGGGCGCCACGAGGAGGCAGTATGTCAGCTTGACCAGTCCATTTTCAGGGATTGCTGCTGGCTTCTCGCCAGGTTGAGAGCAATCAACAACTTTGCCCTGAGTGCACTGGCCCATTTAATTCTATTCCCTAGCAGGAAATAGGACCAAGGAGCCAATGATGGTGTGATCTGGTGATACGCATGTTTGTATGTATGTGAAATAAGCTACGGAATTGTCAAAGTGCTATTGTTTTTTTTTTTTTTCTTATTCTTACGTCTAGTTTTATGTGAACAAATTGCCCACAATAAAACAACTCATAATGTCATTTGCTGAGCAGATCTTATATGTAGTCGTATGTATGTATGTATGTATGTACATTTTGCGCCAAGAAATGATGCTGTGAAAAGATAGAGCAACCATCTCTATTATGCAGTGTCATAGTTTTTCGCCTGTAGTCACGAGTTGTGTTTTATCTTAATGTTGAAGAAAAAAAATTCCACTCAAACACGAAATATTTATATTCACAGTTTTTGGTCCATATTGAAGTTCTTTCTCTAGGAATTGGATTTATTAAGAAATATGTATGTAGACGCAGTAATAAAATTTGTGTTTTTATGAGGCTGTGCAAAGATTCGGTTTTAAAAACTCTTATCTGGTTTTCTAAAAGAAATGCTGCGTTACTTTGTATGTGCGTCAGTAAAATGTTGAGTCAATTTCAGCAGCCATTATTAGATATTTAAGACCTGATACGAGTACATAAAACAGAGTTGGTGGCCAAACTTTATCAATTTCTTTCGTCATAAATATTTGGAATATAAAATGTTGAAATTTCATTTTTACTTTGTTTTACAAATAAAATTTAAGGCATATGTATGTACTTTCTTACGAAACTGAAAATTTTAATTAATCAGCTGTTTTTATTCTTCTCTTGGTTGTTTAGTTTTTGTCATTTGAAAACTATAAAATTTTTTAAGCAAATTTGCTCGCATGATAAGAGTAGCATTAAAAAAAATCCTAGATTAAGTTTTCACCAAAAATAAGTCTTATTTATTTTAATATGTTTGATTTTAAACGAATTTTATTTATTTATTTTTATAAGATTAAACAAACACGTCAGTTTTTAGTTGTAAAATTTTTTTTTTTTTGACATTTCACTGACATTCCACAAAACTAAAATACATACTGGGAACTTGAATGCTTTTTTGTTGTTGTTGTTGTTCTGGCGAATTTACCGGCTATGAATTCGCCTTGTAGCAAAAAATAAATCTTCCGCTGGAAAATCACATTAGCCTTGTTTGTAGCCCGAAATATCTTACGTATCGTTGGCTGAAGTGCAAAACCACTTATACTGACATTTTTACTGTTTTACAGTAGAAAGCAAATATATTATGAATTAAAGATTAAATGCAATTTTGGCTTTTAAATATTGCAGATATAGGATTTTTTGTTAGTTACAAGGTTTTTGCATTTCAACTAACGATATACAACTTATATATATGTACATATATTATATATTTGCTTGTTTTTTTTATATAATAATTTTTATATAAAAATTCGTCATTATGACCGTAACAATTTGATGCCACAAATCCTATATTTTCTTTAACGATGAAAATTCTGTTCAGCTGTTTTTAATGGGATCAGCTGTTTTCGATAGAAACCTTCAATTGCTGCTGACAAAAAGCCAATTTGAGAATTGTTTTTAATATCAAACATCTACACAAAATAGTTATAGTCCAAAAAAAAAAAAAATATTATATTGTTGATTATAAAATAAAAGCGGCGAGAATAATAAGAAAAAAAGTTCCAAGTTCGAAAAATAACTTTTATAAAAGTCAAAAATTGCTTGCAAAACTTAAAATCCAAGTTTAAAAATTTATTTTATATATATTTATTTTTAATTAATTATTTTTAATATTCCATAACATTTTCTTAAAAAATGGAAACCAAAAATAGAAATTCACTTGCGCTTTGATCATCATTTTGATATAAATAAATACTAGTATATCATCTGGCTTATAGTTCGCTCGCCGAGCTGCCAGGGCGGTTGCTTAGAAGTTCGGAACACCGAATGCAGTTGACGCACCTCAAACATATGTAAATGTTGCATGTAGAAATGAATGAAATTCCGGCACTAATTTTATCACGTGGCATTGCCAATAATACAATGCGGTTGTCTCAGGCAGGCAGTAGTCCAATGGGATGACAATATATCCACTTGCACTTGATACTTCCAAAATGTGCCCGCAAAGCCCCACATCACTAGTGTCTGTAGTGCACAGACTACCTCCCCCTTTGACTGAACGAGCTGCTGAGACAAAAACGATTCCATTACGAGACTGCTACATACATACATATACATGTACATACATATTGCGATTTCTGCGGTTCTAGCAGTCTGTGCTATGCGGCACAGGAGTACCTGTGCGGCCAGGTATTCTCTTACACACAGCTTAAAGTAAAATTCTTTTAAGCAATCAAACCCACTGATCCCAGCCGCCACATTCAGGTTTAAGTAGAATGTATGTAGTTGCATATTTTTATCACTCGAAATATGTTTATAAATATATATCTTTGCTTATTTTAGATGTATGTATTGTATGTAAATCTTCTATTAACTTTAAAAATTAGTACTTTCCGTTATGGTTTTGTTGTGACAAATCAATTTAAATGAAATCATTCATTATTCCAGCCCAACCACCGGCTAATTTATTCTGTCAATCATGCGCTTAATTTTCAAACATCAAAACATTCGCCTACATTTTAGTGAATTGTTGATACGGAATTTCTCCAAGTTTGTTTTGTCGCTGGTGATGCTAATCATCAATCATCATATTAAATGTGAAACTGATTAATTTCAGTAATTCTCTGATTTTTGTTTATTTGTTTTATTTTATTTTATTTTACTTAAAAATAAAATCATCCACCACTTAAGGATGGAAAATTTTCCATTTTTTATTGGTAATATTAATTTGATCGCTTAGAAGAATTCAAGAAAAAAGGACAACCTTGTCGTATAAAGTGTTTGATCAAATAAAACATGTTTAGCTGGACCTAATCAAACTGTCAAATATTGAATATAAGAAATGTTTACACTTAATTTATTAGAAAATTTACTTAATTTATTAGAAATTATTGTGTGAAAGCGTTTTAGATGCAACTCATTCAGACGGCCTTGAGAGAAAATTATAGAAGTGGAAAGATTTTAAGTTGAGCTTTCAATCTAACCTAAAAAAAACCTAAAAAGGAAACGGCAAAATAAGTGAATTTTATGGAAGACAAAATCTTATTTATAGTTTAATCAAATAATTCAAGGATCTTCATATAGAACACAACAGAGCCGTAAAGCTAAAAGTGCAAAAGTACTTTTAGCTTCACGCACTGCTTCGCTGTATGCCGCTTCCATACAGTCCACTGTTCTATGCGTCTGGCTGGCTCTTACCTCTTACGATATGGATTGCTTGAAAGATAGGGTTTTGAAGACCCGCAGCGACTTGTGGTTTATACGCTTTTATCTGCGGCTTAAGTAACTCCCTCTAAGTGAGAGAAAGTGTAAGGAAATCAAATGGCGCAATCTGGGCGATCGCTTCGATAATATTCATGCCCATCAAGGCCCTGAAGTGGATACAGATGAAGCTGCGAGTGTCAACGCTATAGTCGTAAATGTGGCACCCATAAGCTAGCCAACATTCTATTGACGAAATAGCACCGGATATGGTCGTAAAGTTGGGGCAAAATTGCACCGATGGGATGGTATTCATAAGGGCATATGCCAGCATCCATTTTTAAACTTCAAATCACCTAAAATTTTAACATTTTGGCCATTTCAGGCAAATTTGTTGTTCTACTTTCTACTTTAAAGATATAGTTCGTTCTATACTTCGAAACGAAACCAGCTTCGTCGAATAACTTTGGCTCTTACTCTCTTTATATTCTTCCCTTTTTTTTTGTTTGTTTTTTTTTTAATATTTTCTTACCCCAAAAGGCGCAAACTTGTTTAAATAAAGTGTTTTTGTTTTGTACGTAACTGGCAAATAATTACACTGTTATCATCGTGTACGATAATAAATTTGACACTTTTGTAAAATATTTGAAAAGACGACAATAAAAAAGGAAAACAATTCCTCGGTGTAATCTGACAAGTTCTCGTCTCCCAGCGACAGACAGGTGACAACAAGTAATAATACGAGTAACGTTTACATTTGAGTTGAATTATTTAAAGGAAGCGATAGAATAAACTAACACTGTGACGCGCGTCGCTTTATAAATATTTATGTACGTCAGTTGAGTGCTGCTGATTGTGACTCGGATTGATTGTATAAAAAGTCTTAAGAGGCCAAATTTCGGTGCGTTGATATATTGTAAAAAAAGGGACAGGTGATTGAAAAAGTTTTTGATATACGAAGTCAGTTCAAAAAATAAGATGTATTTTCAAAATTTAGCGGACCAGGTATAGCCGTGAACTTGTTTGTTCACAGTTGCGACTATTCAGCAGGTTTAGTTTCTTTGTAAGAGCCCAAAAAGTTAGAAGTGCTGGTCGGTTTTCCGACTGTCCAAAAAAAAAATGGATTTGAATGAAAAAGCTCTAAAGCGCTCGAAATATTAACATTGGTACTCTACTGGACTGGACTCTTAAGTGGGAAAAATGTTTGCGATGTGGTACCCATGTGGCAAAGAAGGTCGAGAAAATACGAATGGGGACGCCCTGGACGGAAAATATTGAGAAAGTGAAGCAATTTGTTATGGAGAATCGTCGAATCACTAGAAAAGCGGCTGAAAGATTCGGCGTATCGGTCGACTCATGTTATGCAATTTTTGCGTCAATTCGTTTCAAAACTACTGAATTTTGGCTGAAAAAATAGCAATGGCTCATGGCAGACCTGCTGAGACCTACGGAAATCATTCAGTTGATAAACCCTAATATATGGTGGTGTTGGATTATGTCACAAATCTCCAGCTATCTGATACTTTTCACCAAATTACTGTTTTATCCTCATTTATCAGGCCTTAACGTTCGCTATTTACTTGGATTACAATTTTATTTTCGCGAGTTCCATCTATCGCTCGCATTTACGGTTTCTGTTTTTGAGGTTCAAAATTTTAACAAACGTTAAGATTCGCCTGCGTGGAACAGACCACTGCAAAGCAGCTTAAAAACTTGTGCAAACCCTCTAATTTGCCTTAAGCTCTGCAAATATTCTTAATATCTGTTTAGTGTTCCTTTATCAAACGTTTATACAACGAGATAAAAGTAAAATGTTTACAATTTTTGCTGGTTTTTAATTATTTTAAATATCGCAAATATCATAAAAATGCACAACAAACGCGTGCTGATTCTGCATCTATTTCTGATTATTTTCTTTCGTGTCTTTCATCTAAATTAATTTACATACATACATACAATGTACATATTAATTACGTTTTACAATTTTTTATCCGAAATAAGATGTTTTTTGTGTCTAATGACGGGCGGGGTGCAAAAAAAAACATTATATTAAATTTAAAAAATTTTACTTTTCGCAATAAAAGTATTAAGATTTTCTTTTGTGTAAGTCATTCGATTGTGGCTTTTCAGATGAAAAACGCAGCCTTCAAAGCCGGCTAAACATACATACATACATAAAACATCAAAGTGTGATGGACATGAGACGCACAAACTCATGTCCTTATCTTACAGAAGGCAGGATCCCGCAGTAGGATCGGATTCGAGTAGAAAATGTAAGAGAAACTGAATTTGAGCACCAATTGTAAAATTAAAAAACCAACCTAAATACCAACATATCGTCAGCTGAAATGCAAAAAAACAACATATAGTAGAAATATTATGGATCTGGTTCTTCCTTCCTTCCCTTCCTTCCGTAAAGTTACTTAATTTTGTAAATTGTTTTTGATCAGATTGCAAGAGTGAAACTGTCCATGGTAGAAAGAGGTGGCTATAGGAATTGTATAGTTTTAAAGGGTGGTTAAATTTCAGGGGCCGATGTTGATTTTGAATAAAACACAAACTATTTAGGAAATTATTGTAATTTTATTTTATTATGATGTATTGGTATTACTCAATTATGTATGGAACAAAATATCGGCCAAATGGGCGCCGCGACCTCGGCGGCACACCTCCATCCGATGGTCCAAATTTTCGATGACGCTGAGGCATAATGGAGGTTCTATGCCGTTAATGTGCCGAATTATCTGATCCTTTAGGTCTTGAATTGTTGCTGGCTTATCGACGTACACCTTTTCTTTCAAATAACCCCAAAGAAAAAAGTCCAACGGTGTCAAATCACATGATCTTGGCGGCCAATTGACATCGCCATTACGTGAGATAACACGGCCATTGAATTTGTTGCGCAAAAGAGCCATTGTTTCGTTAGCTGTGTGGCAAGTGGCACCGTCCTACTGAAACCACATATCGTCCACATCCATATCTTCCAATTCGGGCGATAAAAAGTTCGTTATCATCTCACGATAGTGAACACCATTCACAGTAACTGCCTGACCGGCCTCATTTTGGAAAAAATACGGCCCGATGATGCCGCCAGCCCATAAACCGCACCAAACAGTCACTCTTTGTGGGTGCATTGGTTTTTCGACAATCACTCTTGGATTCTCATTCGCCCAAATGCGGCAATTCTGTTTATTGACGAATCCACTGAGGTGAAAATGTGCCTCATCACTGAAGCTGATTTTCTTCGAAAATTGATCCCATTTTCATAATAAGTCTGGATAACTTTAACACGTTGTTGGATTGTGTATCTCTCCCTGGTTCAAATTGAGAAAGTCTGAAATAGAGAAATGTCAAATAAAATTCGGAAAAAAACTTGGCGTTTAGGTGTGGTTCACATTCAACATCGGCCCATACAATTTATTTGCCTTTTTTATGACAAAAATCTGAAAAAAATCGATAAAAACTGAAAAATTAACAACATTGTAGCGTTTTAAGCTCCCACTGTCACTTTTAAGGAAATATTTTTTTGAAGACTTTTTTTGGCGCTGGCGACTTTTTTTCGATAACATGTGGAACACCTATGACTTTTGTTATAGTTTTTTTTTTCAAGTCTTCTCTCTTAGTAATATTTTCAAATTGAAATATATTTTCACTGTCATCTTAAATATATAAATAAAATAAAAAAAGGAAGTTATTTAAGCGGGTCAGTAAAAATGTTGCGCCATAAAGCGCTGGGCATTTAAGCGGGAACTCTTGTACATCTGCTTATATTAAATTCTTTTTTAGAAATCTATTCTAATTCCTTCACAATCATACAAGTACAAATTACGGAAAAATTCAAAATGTATCTTTTCTTATTGTAGATATTATTAAGTCCTTAGATTGTCATAAGAAATGTACAATCAAAATCATGCTAATCAAATTCTAAAGATACTAATTAATTTGACATTATATTCCAATATTTGCATTTTGAAAAGAAGACTCAATTTGCGTTCTATTAATTATCAAATTGGAATTTGGTCTCACAAATCACTTGACCGCATAAATATTAAAAATTTTCCATAAAAATACAAAAAAAGAATTAAATCAAAATTTATGTATTTACTTGTTCAATATACTAGTACGTACATATGTATGTATGTATGTATGTATGTATGTAGGCATATACATAAATATTAACAAATTAATTCGGCTCTATATTTGAAATGCAAACGAAAGACATAAACAGCACTGTTTTCTGACATTTAGCACAACGCAAGCAGCTGCCTTAAACAAAAAGTAATTGTTTTCATCTGTGTGTATAACTTGCCCCCGGGAGCAGGTTTGGCAACAGAAACTTTAGAAACCCCATGTTTGACTTCGGCTAGACGGGTTCTTGTACTGTCTTGGTGATAGGTTCAGGTGCCTCCCCTGCATCAAACAGTCTGGCTACAGGCTTAACCTAAAAACGCAGTCAGAGGTTTTGCTACATACCGGGATAGAAGTCTACGCTGGCTCTACGCTAATTTCCTCGAGGTGCTGTGTTGTCTTGCAAACAGATTTTAGTTCTTCGTAGGAAACTAGATGGTGGGGAATGTACTACTGGCGAGTCTGGTTAAGGCCTGATGTTCCTTGAGGAATTCAGCCTACCAACTGAGATGCCTTGTCCTCCTTTTACTGTACAAGAAAATTACTGGCAGAAGGTATTAGATAGTCCGACCTTTCGAGCAGGGGGCTTGATTTATGTGTCGCCCCATATATAAGACGAGAAGTTGTTATCTATATGGGCCTGGTGAGGCACATGAAGACCGTCCGCAGTTGGTCCGCCTTCACATTCGGCTATAAAGGCTAAATTTGCATTCCCTCTTCTGTTACTTCAGTACGTTTTATTTCAAGAAATTAATAAAATAATTATAGTATATTTTGCACAAGCTGCAATTTAATTAACAAAAAAGATATACGAATTGAAAAACATGTTTTCGGCCTGGAAACCGGTTATTTTGTCGCTCCAAATGTAACGCGAACGGTAACGTTTGAGATCCTGAAACAACCCCTCGTAACGTTTTTGTGATTTAAACGTGCATATTCAAGCCACTTGTTGTCTAGAGTTTTGGGCAAATGGAAAACTTGATCTACCGGGTCCATGAAGTTACAAAAAGAACACAATTAAAGCTACATACATCGATTTCTAATTCTCTTCAACATAAAAGTTTTTAAAACTCTTTGTGGATGTCATTTTGTATAACCAAATCAAAATAAGTTGCATTTTGCTGCGTAAAACCGATTTACAAAACTTTGGGGACTCGTCTTGGAAACTTATAGATACCGCAAAATTTCTAAAATAGCATAAAATTTCACACAATAATAAAATCATGAAAACAAATATAGTGCCAGGAATATTAAATCGCGCGGATTTTGCTATTACTATTAAACAGAAAGTGGCAACGCTGTAAAAGAGAGTCTTTATTGCAATTATATTATCTGAGGCAAGAGACTTTGAACACTTGAGACACTCCCCCTCGGCTTAAGCTTCGTTCGTCAACTCGCCAACACTTTAACTGTACTTTGTTCACTTGCTTATCACGTGAATACGAACTTGTTCAGCTGAACGTGTCTGAAACGTGATTAAATTTCTAATATTTTGCACACAAACGCTGTGCGATAAATTGGAATTTATTTAAGAAAAAATAAAGAAATGTATAAAAAGTATATTATTTTTGAAGAACTGATTACGCTCAAGGAAATAAATCGCTTGTGCTGTAGTTTATTTAATAAAAATTTAAAAACAATAGCACTTATACATACATACATTTCAAAAGGTTATCATCATCAGTTGGTCTTAATGTTGATATTTTTCTGTTTGTGGGCTTTCTTTTAATGGGCTAAAGAGGCAAACCCACATACAGACACTGGCGATTGTATAAACTTTGAAACACGGCGAATGCATAGCAGGCAAACTCGCCAGCGAGCGGGTCGTCTTCATAACAGGTGAAATTGAGTGTCCCTTGCAGGTGTAAAACTTTTATTTTTGACATTTCCCGAACGAATTTGCCGAGTACGAACATCTCATATTTCCAGCGATGGTATCTTGATGCAAGTGGCTAATGGCAGACAATTTCCCAAACAATTTAGCGAGTCCTAAGTTTTAGTTTCCCCTAAAATTCTTCCATCATTAAGTGTAAATTAAAAACAACACGACCACTTTTCAAACTTATGTACAGGTGGCGCAAAAATAACCTTCCGATGTTTTTTGGTTTGTAATTTAAAAAAAAAATGAAAAACTTTGATTCTTCTTGTGGATTATTTTTATTTGGTCTTTTAATTTTTTTTACATCAAGTCGAGAATATGATGTCATGTAAATGGCCGCCGCCACAGTTGATTGTCATTTGAGCCCTTTTTATGGCATTTTCCATCACTTTGTCCAAAACTTCCGGCGATAGGTCCTCACTTTCTTGACGGACATTGTCTTTAGGAGCTGCAAGAGTCTGAGGCTTGTTGACATAAACCCGCAACTTCAAAAAGCCCCACAAAAAGAAGTCTAGAGCGGTCAAATCAGGCGATCTTGCTGGCCAGTGCAAATCGCCAAAACGGGAGATTAGGCGCCCGGGAAATGCATCCTTCAGCATATCGGTTGTGGCACGTGCAGTGTGTGCCGTTGCACCGTCCTGTTCGAACCACATGTTTTCCACTCCCAGTTCATCAAGTTGCGGCAAAAAGAACTCGTTGATCATTGCTCTGTAGCGCTCACCATTCACAGTAACCGTTTGGCCCGTGACGTCTTCGAAGAAAAAAGGTCCGATGACGCCTCCAGCGAAAACAGCACACCATACAGTGACTTTGAGCGGGTCTAATGGCTCTTCGTGGGTTACACGCGGATTTTCAGTGCCCCAGAAGCGTAAATTTTGCTTATTTACGTACCCGCTAAGATGGAAATGGGCCTCATCACTCATGATTATTTTTGATGAAAAATCATCTTCCTCTTGGTGGTGATTAAGGATGGCTTGAGCGTATGTTAGACGCGATTGGCGGCCAGCAGTTAACAGCTGATGCACCGTCTGGACTTTGTACGGAAACATCTTCAAATCTTGTACCAAAATTCGCTGTAAAGACCGTCGACTGACACCCATTTGCGTGGCACGTCGTGTGGTCGATGTCGACGGCGCTTCCATTACATCCTCAGCTACAGCAGCAATATTCTCTGCAGAACGGCTACTCCGGGGTCTGCCACGCCTGCCAGCATCTCGTGTTGTGCCAGTCTCTTCGAGGCGAGCGGCTAAACGTCGCAGTGTTTCACCAGTAGGCGTTGGACGGCTAGGAATCTGCGACGAAATTCACGTTGTGCCAAAGTCACCGACCGATTATTGGTCAAATAAACAGTCACCAATATTCTGCGTTCTGCAGCAGTGTAGCGTAACATTGTTTATTTACGTGTATTTCGCATGTGTTTACTACACAAATGTCAAAACAGAACTGACATTAGGGGCCAATCGCAAAATTTATAGCATTTTCTGGTAGGAGGATTACTTTTGCGCCACCTTGTATATTTCTTTAAGTTTAAGAAAACCAAAATCAAATAGAGTTTCCAATTCATTCGTTGCCATTATAGCAATAAAGTGCATTATTTTAATAACGTCTGGTTTGCCATTGATTTGTGAAACTTATTTACAAAGTCATGATTTTCGATTAAACACTTCTGCTGGAAGTGAAGTGAAATGAAGAAAACAACAAAATCTGGATTAGTATGCAAATTCTTATCAGAAATGCTAAAATATTTTTTATGCACTCGAATCTCTTCGTATCAAAAGCTATAAAAATGTTAAGTATTAATTAGGCTTTTTTTTTGTCGCTCCGTAGTTGAGACAAAAATATGAAAAAGTCTTAAACAGGATTTTTTTTTTATATGAATTTTAGCCACTCATGTTCTATGTGGCACTCTACACTCAACTCATGAAGTGCTGGACGCATTAGTGGGGTAGAGCTAGTGATAACCTTAAAGTTAAGTGACCTGTTCTAGTAAAAATGTAAGCAAATAAACCTATAAAATTATTACACGAGATCATAGAGTATAAAGAGACAAAAATAAATGATGAACCATTTATAAATATAGGAGTTAACTAGAAATATTTATAATCTTAGACAAATTTACTGGCTTTATAAAAAAGAGAAGGGAAATATAAGTTTCCGTAATTACTGCAAATGAGGCAAATCGAAACAAACTTCTAAATACTTACATACATACATATTTACGTATATGCACGCTTAAAAGCTGATTTCAGAACAGCCGCCACTGGCTGATTGCATGTCAGCCAAACAAATGACACCAGTCACTAATATTCTGCAACAAATAGCACATAAAATAACCTACATATTTATTTGCGGCTCTGTCGAAGTCATTTCGGTCACCCCTCAAAACGATTCCTTTTAAAAATCTCTTTCAACTGATATTTTCTCATCTGTAGCCGAAATAGTTTAAGCTGATTTTAAGATGTAACTTAAACATGGGTGCGAATTTAAAGATCGCAAATACTGTCATTAATGTGTCATCTTTAACCCGCCAATGGTGATGCAAATTTGACTTTGATTAATGGTGACGCCGGTCTCATGCACCGGGGTTTTCAACTGAAGATTTTTCGAAACGTGTTACTAATAGTTCATGTTTTTCTTTTTATTTATGCACTTTGACAATAAAACAAAATATTAAAATTCACAAATGTTTTTAATTAGAGCTTTAAAAATAACAATGTTTTAGCAATACATTTTTTAATATTAAGAAAAAAATAAAAAAAATCACATATTCTTTAAGGAAAATAACGTTAATTAGTCTTTCGACAATTGGAACTTTTATAAAATGAACAAAAATTGGTATCCTTCCAAACAAAACAGCAAAAAAAATACATCTCAAAAACTAAATTTCTTCCGGTAAACAACTGCTGCAATACGGAACTACGTGTTCAAGACCCAAATATTGTTGGCATTTTGGCAAGAATACGGTGACTCACGGTCTCACACACCAGGTTAGTAAAAAAAAAATATAGAAATTGTGCCCACTAAGCAGTTTCGTCGTAAACTGATGGTGGGGAACATGCAATGCGGCAGCTACTCGAAATCGCAACAAAAAAGAATAACGGAGAAGAAAGTTATACGAATTTTTTAACGCAGCCGGTCTCACAGACCAGTAGGTCACCCACCATTGGCGGGTTAATCAGCTGACTTTGACAAATCAAGCATGTCGATGGCTGAATAGCGAAAGGGCGTTTCTCATTAGTTTGATTATTTAACAGAAGAAGGAAAAACCTGAAAAAATGCTAAAAAAAATATGTCGAATACAAAAAACCAACAAAATATGAGCCAAAGCGAGTCAAAGCGAGTCTTTGTGGCTAATTTTATTAAGGGGATGCTTATACGTATATACATATGTACGAGTACATACATATGTATTTTTAAGTCATGCTGGTGTTGGTTGTTCGTTTTTTCAGCGCTACTGTAGTTTTCTTGTGGCACTAGTGTGACCACATATGAAATTTTAAGATATGATAGAATGTATTGGTATGAGTATATCAGTCGCAAAACAGGTCTCGCCTTAAGAACAGCTTCACCGCCATAATAAATATTATTAAAATAATTTGCAAACCATTCCAAAACACCGCAACCAGAAATTTTAATAGTAACAAACAAAATCTTAACACATTACGAGAATGATCTCTAATTGCATTTACAGTTTCATGCCTTCGACTCTGGCAGATGGGTGCCCAGATTTGATGCAAATCGAAAATCAGACTGGCATTATATATGTATAGTCAGTTGAAATGCGATATCCAGTTAGTAATATTTTTACTATTTTGCAGCAGAAACATATTATAGATTTGGCCCTTGTAGCCTATAAAATAATTAATTTTGGTTATATGAGTTTCATAAACAATGGAAAAATAGATTTTACCGTTAGTTTGCAGTTCAGTTAACGTTATATGCACATGATGTGTTCATGCCAGCCGCTTAGGCATTATGGTTTTACAACACCCTGTTGTTGTAAACTACTAAATATAAACAAAAGTTTAAAATACTTGGCATACTTTAAGGCGTTGAATGAGAAACAGTTGTGGAAAAAGATTTAAGGTTAAATACGATAATCCATGTTATTGAATTTATTTGGATTTGTAGTTGAAATAAGAACATTGCAAAATTTTAAAAACATTTTTACGAACCTTTTCCACAAACGTGAAAAAGTTAAATCACTGTTTTTTTATTTTTTTTTTGTGCTTTTCAAACATAAACACATCCTTGCCAGCAGCGAATGTAAATAAAAAGAGTATTTAATAAACGTTTCTAGCAAAAGCAAAAATTTTAAAACTATTTTTATTCGTCTTGTATATGAGCAAAGCCAAAACAAAATTTGTATATAACGTGACAGTTAAAACTGACAGCTCAGCCGATGTCTCTTTTTAAGTTTTAGTCACAATTGGATGCAAAATGTTTGGTTTTGTTTTTCTGCAACACAATACATACACACACAGCCGAACATTTGTAAATCTTTTGGCGTTTTATCATAACAGCTTAAGTCGAATTTCAAAATGGCAAAATAGGCAACTAATTTGATTAATTTAAGGAAATATTACATGTTTCCTTTGCAAAATTTTCTACTACTAACGTTATCCTATAACAGGTGAATCGTGAAATTTCATCAACGATTTTTAATTAAAAAAAATTTTCAAAAAACAAAACATTATTCCAGTTTTTCTGTTTTCGCAAAAAAAGATATGTAAAGATTTATTTGTTGGCTGTTTTTCGAAAACGTAAGCAAATTTTCTTTTCCGAACAAAAATAAATTGTATTTTATTGTTGATTTAATTTGAACTTTAATTCGTTTGAACTTTCTTATTGATTGTCGTCTTAATATATTCAAATTGTAATACAACAATTTCTGGAAGTAGAGAAGTATAACGTTTTTAGAATAGAATATGTTTGACTGTTCTAGAAATTTCTAAGCGAACTGCTGAAATAAACTCTTTTAAACAAATAAAAATATAAAATGCAAATTCGGTTCGAAAAATATTGTATCTACTTGTGTCATAGAAATGAAATTTTATTTGGAAACCGTTTCTCGTAAAAAATCGCACGATCAATTTGAATTCTTTAATATGAAAATTGCGACCGTTATCGGATGCTGCCTTAATATGTTCACGTCAGGCCCAAGAAACGTAAGATATTTTAAGGTTCGATAAAGAATTTTACACGAAACTACTTGGACTGGACAGCCGTCGATCAAATGTTCTTCGGACTTTGTTGAAAGTAATTCAATATATTTCAACTATGAAAAAAATTTCACTTGATTTCTGAAGAATCCATTAAAATATTTAAGAAGTGATGAAAACCAGGGTTGATCGAAAACATCCCGTTACAAATGTTATAGCGCTGCTTTGCTTGTTTCACACTAAAGTTCAATTTCTATAAAATGCAAAACTGGCGGCGAAATTAATGTGCAAGAAAAATTGCACTAATTTGTTTTCGCCAGCTGAAATCCAGTGAAAACAAGTGGCGCCAATTACACACGGACTGAGCACATTTTTACTGCCAACTGTATTTATTATTATTTATTATTTACCTAAATCCGTACAATTAGTTATAATTCACACTTTGACAATCGCATCAGTCTATTAAATATGGCAAAATTTTCGTCTATTTTGATTTTATCTTTTGACAAATTCATTTTCATTTCTATAAATAAGCAGTCGATTTTAGTTTTGGAAGAAAGACAACAAGATTTTCGGCAGTTGATAGTTTAAGTTTGCAATAAAAAGGTTCCTGGTCAAAACAAAAGCTTGAGCAAGCAGCTTTAAAATGATTAAGGACGAAAGTCTTGAAGAGATAAAAACGCCAAAAATATTGGGTATAAGACATTTGCAGTGTTTTTTGCTCTTCTGGGGCCTGGCTGTGGGTTATGCAATGCGCATTAATTTATCGGTATCGATTATAGCGATGACCGATCCGCTTGAGGAAACACCGTTTTCGCAGGTAAGAAAATTAGTGCGAAAAGCTGAAAAGAAAAAGCAAAAGAAAGAGGCACAGGCAGAGACAGAGAAAAGGCTGATCTCTGTTTTGATTTGCCGGTTTTAATTAATTAAAATAATAATTTACTGACGAAATACAGGGTGTCTGGCAAGTCAATGAAATAAAATATCCACCCCTATAAATAAACAAAATTTATTCAAACAACTGCCTTTATTTAAAAGCTTTAAGGTTGTACTATTTTACAAGTTCTTTTGCTACATTTTCCAGGCGTCTACTTAAAAAAAAAAAAAAAGAGTGTTCAGTTTCTTAAAAATGGCACCTAAACTTTTTAAATTAGATTAAGCGCAAAATTATTGCCACTCCGATCTGGTATTAAAATTAGGAATTTCCCTGCCTGGAAAATTTTTACCCTCAGCCAGTTTTTATGTTTGATTATAATTTTATAGGGTTTGATAATAAGACATAAAACTGACGCTGGGAAATGTTTCCTCAAAGAGAAGAATTCTTATGCTTAATACCAGCATGATCAATGTTTATACGCCCACATTAAGCATTTCTCCGATTAGATTTCTAGTGTTAAAAATTGTGATATCGTCGGACAGGTCCAGTGTTTTTTTTTTTTGTTTAATTTTCTTTATAGTGTTAAAAATTTACACATCAATGCGAAAGCGATAGAAAATGCTGGCAGCTGATTTTTTTAAGATTTCATTAAATATTTTTAGATTTTCGTGTGGTCTGAAAACGTAAAATCCCTGCTGTTGAGCGGCTTTTTCTGGGGCTACGTATGCACTCAGATACCCGCCGGACCCTGGGCTTGCAAGTGGGGTGCCAAAAATCTCTTTCTGCACGCCATTTTAATCAGTTCAGTGTTTTGCGTTCTCACGCCATACCTGGTGGAAATTGGTGACTGGCCTTTGCTCTTCGCCGTGCGCATTTTACAAGGCCTGTCCCAGGGAGTACTTTTCCCCTGCACACACACAGTCCTATCAAAATGGTCTCCATTGCACGAACGCGCCAGTCTTTGTACTTTTGCTTATGCCGGCTCCTTTTTTGGCGCTATTCTCATGTTTGGAAGCAGTGGCTGGATAATGCCCATGGCGGTGGGCTGGACGGGCATGTTTTACCTGTCCGGCTTACTGGGTTTTGTATGGTGTATTGTGTGGTATATTTGGGGCGCCAATACACCCAACAGCTACAAGGGCATTTCGAGTGCAGAGAAGTGCCTTATTTATAATTCGCTGGAAACCAAACAAAACAGCGAAGTGGAGATTTTGAGCCATTTGAAAACACCTTGGTCTAAAATTGTACGCTCCCTGCCCTGCTGGGTGCTGATGTTGGACCATTGTGCTCACAACTGGGGCTTTTGGACTCTGCTAACCCAGCTGCCGTCATACATGAAATATGTTCTGGGTATGGACATCAAAAGCAATGCTCTCTATTCGGCGCTGCCTTATGCCATGATGCTGCTGTTGAGTTTCCCCTTTTGTTTCATAGCAAATTGGCTGAACAAACGTCGCATCTTATCGATGAATTATAGTCGCAAATTGTTCAATACCATAGGCCAGGGTGTGCCCATGATTGCTCTGGTGGCTTTGGGTTTGTGCGACAACAATCATACCCGCATGGCTGTGGCTTTGATTGCCTTGACAGTGGGCTTCAATGCTGCTTCATTTTTGGGCTTCCAGGTCAATCATATAGACTTATCGCCAAATTTTGCGGGAGTCTTAATGGGCATAACCAATTGCGCTGCCAATGTAATGAGCATACTAGCCCCCCTCCTCAAAGGATTTGTGGTCAAAGATGAGGTAAAATTGTGTTTTTGACTGAAACAACTTGTAATTTTCGGCCTCATTTTCTCTTGGTTGCTTTTGCAGACAAGTGCCTTTCAATGGCGTTTAGTTTTCGTTATAGCCGGCGGCTTTTATGGTGTGGCCAATTTGTTATTTGTTATCTTTGGCCAAACGAGTATACAACCCTGGAACGATCCTTTACCGCAGCCAACTGAAATGCAGCTGCTAGAAGCAGTAAAGGAAGAAGTAGAAGGTCAGTAAATTTAAACTGATATAAAGTGAACAAAAGAAAAACAATTAAATGCACTTTTTTTTTTGTTTCAAATGTTGATCAATTTTATTACTCTTTTTACCCAAATAAGTGTCATAATTTACACTGCGCTACCTGGATAGCAATTGACTGATCTGCAAATGTTTCTAAACTCCCTGTCTTCCCAATATACTTCCATTGTAAAAACCAAAAATACTTCCATTGTAAGTTTTATTTAAACAGTCTGTTTAAAACAAGGGTTTTTTGTTTGTTATTCTATAATTTAAAACAACTTAAACTAGACTTAAGTAGAGAATTTGTTAAATATACTTATTACAAACTAAAACTAACAATTCAGGCACACATCGTTATTAACAGAACAGCAGAATTCACAAAAACAAAATAAAAATTACTCGTCTTCATTAACAATAAAAGTCGTAGATAAAACATTTAGTTCGCAACGACACTGACACAAACAGTTAGACTTTAGGGCCTGATTAGTAACTAAATACTTAGTAAAATCGTTTCAACTAAAACTAGTTAGTGGGCTAAACTAATGCTGGGACTCTACAAAAGTGGAGTTACGTTTTTGTGTTAGTGGCTTGGATTCGGGATCGTTCCACGTCTGAACTTCTGTCTTGCCGAACAGGATGAAACACAAGTTGCCCAGGAAGTAGAAGCCGGCCGCAATGAAGAAAATAATGCGCCATTGGTCGGGATTTTTCTAAGCAGAGAACAAACCAAAAGCATAAATAAGTAACAAATCAGAATTGCAGATCAAATGAAATCATTTACCTCGTCCGTGACAATGAAGCCGACAATTAGCGGCGCCATTATGCTCATTATGTTGGCGGCACAGTTTGTTATGCCCATGAGTATGCCGGCGAAATTGGGCGACAGGTCAATGTGATTGACCTGGAAGCCCAAATAGGTGGCGCCGTTGATACCCACCGTTATGGTGAGCAACACAATGGCCCAGTTCGTTTGATCGGCTGTGACATAGCCCAATGCAATCAAGGACACGACCGGGACCCAATGGCCTATGGAGTTGAACAGCTTGCGGCTGACAGACAAAGGTATACACTTGCGTTTGCTCAGCACGGTCTGTATGCCCGAGAACACAAAGCACATCAGAAACATGGCGGTGTAGGGCAAAGCTGACAGCAACGCATTGCTCTTGATGTCCATATTGAGAATGTTTTTCATGTATGAAGGAATTTCCGTCAACAGAGTCCAAAAGCCCCAGTTGTGTGTGCAATGTGTCAGCGTCAGCACCATGAACGGCAGCGAGGTGAAGAATTTCAGCCAAGGGGTTTTGGCGGCGGGCTTCGATGCGTCTTCAACGCTGTCGCAGCCCAAAGAAGTCTCAATGAGTTTCTTTTCCTCAGCAGAAATACTTTTGTATTCACTGGGCGTACTGGCTCCCCAGAAAAAGAAAACGATCGACCACACCAGACCCACGCCACCGGATATGTAGAATATGCTGGGCCAGCCCATGGCCGATGAGGCCATGACACCGCTAGAAGCCAGCATAATAACCGTACCGAATTGTGTACCCGAGTAGGCGTAAGTGCCCAGTGTGCCTCGCTCCTCGACAGGGGCCCATTTTGAGAGTATCGTGTGCGTAGAGGGAAACAGAAAACCCTGACTTAGGCCCTGTATCACCCGAAGAGCGCACACCAACTGCCAATCTCCCAGCCGGGCACAGATGGGCGTTAAAACGCACAGCAGAGAGCAAATAAAAATCCCATTCAGTAGCATTATTTTGCCGCCAAATTTGCGGGCCATGGAGCCGGCTGGCACCTGTGTTACCACATAGCCCCAGAAGAAACTACTCAGCAACAGAGATTTGGTTTTTTCACCCCAAGCAAATTCCTGCCACGAGAAACAAAATTAGAACCATCTAACAGGTCTTTGCTTTTAAATTTCACATTCAAACTTACATCGAAATTGGGATTCGCGGCTGCTTTATCGGTCATGGCGACAATGGCCACTGACAGATTGACACGCAAAGCGTAGGCCACCGACAAACCACAGAATAGAAGCAGACATTGCAAATGTCTGACGCCAAACACCGCCTCTGTAAAGACAAAAGGGAAAATATAATTATTTTCAGTACAATCAATTAAACAAAATCTGTGGCCGAACATGCACGTGCATGACATTTATTGCTTTGCTTGCTGTCAATGCAAGGATTGGCTAGAGCAGTAGTGCAACAAATTATCGAAAAGGAAAAGTATAAAATAAAATGCATGAGTCCGCTCTGGTAAACTCTTTTGTGAGCTGAAATATAGATGGCCACTGATCACTTTTGCCCTATTCATCAATTAGAAAACATCTATCAGACATAAAGACAAATTTGGCCATCAGTTGCTTTTCGCCCCACCGCCCAAACCAATCAGTTTGCTGTAATTAGTTTTGAATTACACATTCAATTAACATCTCGTATGTGAACACCAGACGATTCTGTCGCAAAACAATCACGCAATTAATACTTGAGAAAATTTCATAACCGTATAATAAGTGACTTATAAGTAGTTTAATAAAGAGATTAGAAAAATTTTACAACCGGGCAACAGCAATCCAAATACTCGCAAATCAACTGAAGCAGCGCGCTACACACTGAATGATCCAGCCGCCCTCATGCTAACGACTATTTATGGAATGGAATCGTGCTCAAATTTACAATATAACACACTTTTTACGGTCATGTCAATGGCAAAAGTGGGTGGGTGTGTTACGTTTTGTGAGAACCGCAAAAAAGGTTTTCTTATGGCCTTAACAGCTGGACGGACAGTTTGTGAAATTTTGTATTCTTTCTAATTTTATTTTGATTGCGCCACTATTTTAATTTTACCCGTACGGTTTTTATAACAGACATGTGAACACATTCCTGTAAACACTGGGCTGGATGGAAGCATGTGGCGCCATAAAAAAATTACATAAAAATAAATTTAAATCAGAGTTTTTTGAAATGGAATCCTGCTGCTTCCCTGCTGAGGGATGCCCCTTCAAAACTTTAACCACTACAAGTAATTTATAAGATCTTTAATTCGCAAAACCGATTCTAGTTCTAACACTTCACGTGATATTGTTGCAGCATTCAGAAGAAGTTAATGCATTTGATAGGCAGTGCTGAGTGCTACCTGAGGCACAACTAATATAAAAAATTCCCCTTAAATAACTTGATAAATGATAGTGATAAATAATGTTTGAAGCTTGTAAAATATTTCTAAAGCAGACAAAAAATGTTTGTCGTTTACAGTGCACTGCGGCTAACGTCGGTACCCCACTTGCCACTTTGTCAACATCCCAAAACTTCAACACCTTTTTAACGATATTGTCTAGTCTAAAACGTCCATCAAGCCACAAAACTCTTAACACATCACGTCTAAATAAACAGGACTTTGGCTTTAGTAATAGTTGAAATACATATTTATCGAATTTGGGGATTCCCCTCAACTGTATAGTGTAGAAATATAGTTACATATTGTTTCGTTCGGTTGTTCCGAGTGCACTGTGCACAATTTTATCTTAAACACATCTATTCGAATTGTGGTCACATGCAGATCACATTAAGATACCCATTGAGCTACGAAAATCTTGTTGCTATTGCAGTTGCTTCGAACTAAGATGGGTTTTCTATGTCCGATGTAAATGCGTGATATTAGTACTTATAAAAATGTGGGGCTCATTCGAAGGAAATCTATGTATCCTTGTTTTAGAATCTTCTATATAAACAACTTAGACATGAAGTTGTTACAGCACAAATTAGAATAGAATTAGAAACTCAAATAAAACAGCCGATCGAAACGACACGAAACCAAAGAACATCTACCGGTTTTAGCTCATTGCCAGCCCATTAACTTGTTACCTTGCGACACTGGGAAACGGAAGATACAGGCTACTTCATGTACAATATATTTGAACTTGGAATCGATCCAGTTCCTTGACGTGAGAAGGAAGTGAAGGGGAAGCATAATACATCGAAGCTGGTGGTAGTGCGAAGGGCACATCTGATCGAAAGCTCCATTATTATTAATTCGTAATTTATTTCGTTTTAAGTTGCGGGATTCCCCCTCCCCCTCTCTCTTTTGATTTTGTCAACCAGTGTTTAATAGTTCACAATGAAATTCATTAATTTGTTTTAATTTATTTGATGAATTTAACCCTTTTTGTTTAATTTAATCTTTTACACCGCAGACCAACACAAATATTTACCTTCATTATCGAACCGTCTATTTTTAGGCATTTTTTAAAGCAATTTCTTATATAAAACAGTTTATAAGGAATTTTCTTTTACACTTGTTATTTATTGTTTCGATTTATGTGGAATTATTAATTTTTGCCCAAATCTCGTTACAATTGTCTATTTTCCATTAGCAGCGCGCTGCACAGTTTTCCTCGGCGACTGACTGTGACAAAGTCAGTTCAATAACTGATCGATTAATGTTAAAATGCGAAAAACTTTTTGTTTTCTATAAATTTTCTTCGTAATTCATCTCATAATGAAAGTACTTTATTATTGTTGTTATTATAATTTGTTGTTTAAACAATTAAAATATATTTTAATACAAACAAATTCTTACATACATTTCGTACACGTTTTTAATTTTCTGTCGAACAGAAACCGTTTTCGATCTCACAAATCGAATAATAGAAATTAAGTTTTTTCTTATCATTTTTCTAAAGGAATCGAAATGCGAGTACCGGCGATAAACACTTTCAGAGACAACGTATGCGTTTCCTTATTGAAAATCGAAACCAAAAACAACAAAGATAAATGACAATTGAACTTCACTCGTATCTAGTATCGCGGAAAAAGATTCCAACTTTTGACGTTGAAACTGCTGAACAGACAGACAATTTAATGTTGCCGAATGATTATCAACTGTCGAACAAAATGTAACGTTTCGACAAGAGTTTGATGGTTTTTCTTTAAATTGGGTCAATATCAGGTTGAATATTGGGTGTTCAGTTCTGCTCTGGCGTGCTAAAGCCAGCTAATTTCTTTACTCAATCTTAAAAATAATTCATAAAATATATTTTGATTTTATTTTATGTATTTTGTGCAGAAACTTGACAAATATTCACAAAATCTTAATAATCATAAAATATTTTGTTATGAACAAAATTTGTTTTCTATAATCCTCTGATAAAAATAAATGTTCTAACGAAGCTCATGATGCATGACATCAGACACATTATGGACGGCTAAAAATGACGTTAATAATTTGCAAAATAATTGAGATTCTTGAATTTTTATTAACAGCGGAAAAATTTGTTGCTAATTGACGGAGTGCAACGACCGCGAAACAAGTTGCTGTCCCTCTCAGACTTGAATAACATGTAAATATGTCCTGAATTTACTCTCTTGCTGCAGCTTATCCAGTTGTAATTCAGAAAGCGTCAGTTTTTATTCGTAAATTGGACAGCACGAGCTAATTGTCACATGATCTGCAATGTCCTTCAAATAGATCGACCTTTTGCTCAGCTGCAGCAGGAGTTTCCTTTATAACATTAATTGTTTTTTTTTTTTAATTAGAATTAAGGTTTTCTGAATTGCAATTGACGCTTTCTGAATTAAAATTTACTAATCAAAATTACATATAATCTGAACTAAAATTATATAATCTGAATTACAACGGGCAGAGGTCTTGGAGTTTTAACAAGTTATTACAAGATTTCTGGCAACGGAAAACGCTTTTAAATCTAATTAACGAAGTGGCACAGAACTGTTAAAAAAAAGTTTGAAACAAAAAAACCAAAACAAATACTTTTGAAAGACCAGCAGCGCCATGAAAATAAACGGCATTCTTGTTCATCGTACCGTTAGAATCAATACAAAAGGAGAAACGGATTATCTCAGTTGATTTTTGTAGTATATAAATAAGACCGAAATCTAAAATGTCGGTTTTGATTAAAGCAGACTTCCGCAATTACAGTATAACGTTTTAAATTTTAATTAATATTTTCGTTCTGTTGATGATGAGCAAATCAATGAGCAAACGTTTACGAAACACGATTGTTCTTCAAAACGTGGCAGTTTTGTTCTCCCTTGTTTTCTCTTCTACTTTTGTGTACATTTAAATTAGTGTTTACGCTCAAAATAATATGAAATATGAAAGGATCTCTTTGTTTTTGCTACGATTTGTTTTTGTTTTACTTACGATAAAGTTTGTTTCACCTGAAACATGGCAATTCGTTTCTTTTCATACTCTATTTAGTAGTTCAATTTCTTAAAGCATTTAATTTTTAATTTGAAAAAAAAAAACTTTTATATTTATAAAGTCTTGAGAACCATCAGCGGTAAATATTTGCCCCCCAATAGTATTTTCATTTTACTGCTTGAACATGAGTTTTCTGCACATTTTCTATTTTTACTCGCAACTACATAAATCGTTCGACTCGCCGCCGCCACCTTGTGCTCAACTCTATAAATTATTTCATTTTAAATTACTTAAGCGCTTCTGACACTCGTTATCAGTTGCCCTTTTAAGAAAACGTATGAATGAGTGTTTATTCAAAGAAAAGAAATACGTACATACATATAATTGATTGCATACTTTTATGGCCTGTCAATCAATCGCTGGGCCTGTGGAAAAATTTATTTTCCGACGAATTATCAGTTTGTAGATCTGCGCAATGAAAGAATAAATAGTGAAACACACAAACCGACCTCATAAACTTGTTAAAGGCTTCGAACGCTATTGTTTTGCAGTTTAAGTATTTTTTATTTTTTCGAAAGTAATTTTCTCTGGCCACTTTGGCCAATTAGTGCTTTTTTTTTAATAACAGTTGATTGCCAAAGCTTTTGATAACTTCGTTGATCAATAAGAATGTAAAATAAGCTTTTAGCGAATGAAAAGCCTTTTCTTTTTAATATTCGAAAGCTTAACATTAAAAGAACGACGGCTGAAATGTTACTTGTACTTGATATTGATCGACTTTTCAAGGTCAATTTTAATAACAGTTTGCTTCTTCTTGCTTAATGTCATCGCACAGTGGGTCGGGCACTCCACCTTTTTTAAATAAATTTTATAATTTTAATATGTATAAAGAAACTAAAGACAAACACAAATATGTTTTGGAAACTTTTTGTCACGAACGTACAAATGTCACGCATGTTAAATATACATATAATGAAAAAAAACAAAAAAATTAAACTATTAACCGGCTCACTTTTATTTAAAACTAAAGCTTATAAGACAAATCGTAATCTAGTATATTATAGTTGATGGCCGGCGGAGTTGCTAATTAAAGAGAAATAAAGTACGAATTCGAACGCGACAAAAATAGAAATTGTTTTCGTAACGCCCGAGGAAAATTCCTCCAAGTGCTTGTGTTTGCTTAAAGCCATAATCCTCATCCATATGTAACATTTCAAACGTGACACTATTTCTAGTTGAGGATTCAACCGAGTTAACGAGTGGTAACGTTTAAGCAAATTTATGCTTAAAAATAGAAAATAACTATTTTTTTAAACGTTGCTTGTACAGGAATAATTACTTACGAATTCGAACGCGACAAAAATATAAAGAGTTTTCGTAACGCCCTATAAAAGAGGAAAATTCCTCCAAGTGCTTGTGTTTGCTTAAAGCCATAATCCTCATCCATATGTAACATTTCAAACGTGACACTATTTCTAGTTGAGGATTCAACCGAGTTAACGAGTGGTAACGTTTAAGCAAATTTATGCTTAAAAATAGAAAATAACTATTTTTTTAAACGTTGCTTGTACAGGAATAATTACTTACGAATTCGAACGCGACAAAAATATAAAGAGTTTTCGTAACGCCCTATAAAAGAGGAAAATTCCTCCAAGTGCTTGTGTTTGCTTAAAGCCATAATCCTCATCCATATGTAACATTTCAAACGTGACACTATTTCTAGTTGAGGATTCAACCGAGTTAACGAGTGGTAACGTTTAAGCAAATTTATGCTTAAAAATAGAAAATAACTATTTTTTTAAACGTTGCTTGTACAGGAATAATTACGTACGAATTCGAACGCGACAAAAATAGAAATTGTTTTCGTAACGCCCGAGGAAAATTCCTCCAATTGCTTGTGTTTGCTTAAAGCCATAATCCTCATCCATGCGTAAAATTTCAAACGTGACACTATTTCTAGTTCAGGATTCAACCGAGTTAACGAGTGGTAACGTTTAAGCAAATTTATGCTTAAAAATAGAAAAGAACTATTTTTTTAAACGTTGCTTGTACAGGAATAATTTTGCTTGTAGTTTAAACACGAAAAAAATTTGTTTATGCAAGAACGTCCAAAATTAATGCACGTAACCTTAAATATTTGTTATTACTTTTAGTAATAAAAAATTACTTACAAAAAAAGTGCTGTTATTTTTTTCAAACATCAAATTAAGCGCCTGCGCATTAATTTTTCTGGACGTTTTTCGTAACCTACTGGACCAGATGGCACCAAATAAATATTCAGTGCACTTAAAAGAAAAAATAATACCTGATTTTAATAGCGGCCAATCCGTGACCTCCAACGGCTAAGATGGTTGAGCCATGTAGAGCGCATGGAGAATACTGCTCCGACCCGTAGAATCTTCGATTCCGAACCTGTGGGACAACGCAGTAGAGGACGCCCACGGAACCGATGGCGCACACAAGGGGAGAGGGACCTCAACCAACTTGGTGTGCAAAATTGGAGGACGCTGGCTAAAGACCGTGCCAGCTGGAAAACTTTGTTGATTGAGGCCCAGGTTCACCACGGACTGTAGCGCGAAGAAGAAGAAGAAGAATCCGTGACCTCAATTACAAAAAAAAATTATATTCATAGCAGCGTTATATGTAGAACTATAGGCCGTTTTCATTGTTCAGGGACTTTGGTTACAGAACATAAAGGTGGATGTTCACGAAAAACCAGCAGACGAGATGACCAGGCAATAATACGTTTGTTAAAAAAAAGATCCCTTCATGTCGTCAACAGCCATTGCCACACAATTGTCCTTAAACTTTACTACCAGAACAATCCAAAGGCGGACTGTAGAAGGTGTCCTAAAAGCTTACAAAAGTGCAAAAAAGTCCTTTATACTCGTATCACCCAAAAAAAACTAGACTGGCTAATGGATAGGACACAAAATATTAAGTTGTTTATGCCCTCATTATGTGCTTTAGTTGTGTCGCCTGCAAATAATGCCTTTTATTCCATTTATTGCATTTTAAAAGCTTTAAATGAGGAATTTATGCTGCTGTTAACAAATTATATGATAATATTGACAAACAGGGGTAAATGCCGTTTTATTTGGCTACTTAACGATGTATTAGTAAGCAGGATTTCGTGCTTCAGTTTTGTCCGATACTGTATATTCTGCCGTTAACGATGTCAGCCGCTAGCGTTCGCCAACTGACCCAATTGTGAGACATGCACTTGGCAAAATAGAGCCACTAAATTAGTGGTGTTTTTTTCTTTGTTAAAGTTCGATATTGTGAGGCGAGACGTTAAACCAGCTGCTATTTTCCTGCAACTGAAGTTTTTTTTGAAGTTTTGCTGAAGTTTTTTTTTCCCAATTAAGATGTTATATGAAAGCAGGGAAATTCACTTACAGGGCCGCTACTATTTTTTGCTGTGGACCTCCACAAATATATCTGCTTAGTTCAAGAAGGAGTTAAAACGAACTTGGAAACGGACACACGACGCAGCATTTGCTAAAATGCGACTAATCTTTTGCCAAGACTTACAAAATTTAGAGAAAATTACGGTCAGTTTGCAATCAAAATAATTTTGGTCATAGAAAATGGTGTTGCCTGTTTTGCTTTTGTATCTGTATTTTGGCGTTGAAGTCTCTTTTGATATTTAGTTGATACCGTTTAAAGTCACTTTGTCCAAGATATTGTGTTGCTTTTTTTTCCCCCCCTCAACTTAATTTATGCTTTGTTCCATTAAATTTACTTTAGACAAAAAATTTATAATACCTGTTTTAAAAGGTGCATGTTCTACATTTTTTTTTTTTTCTGAGACTCGATTTTGTTAGATTTACGCTAAAAGTCATTAAGATTTTTACAGTTTACTTTGTCAGAGTTAATAGCCTTTTGTGCAAACATTTCCACACAATATGATCAAATTTTACATACGAGGGCTGGTGAATGGAAGCAGGAAAATGAGCTGTAATTCGAACTAAAATCGCCTCGAACTGAAACTAATATTTACTATTCCTCGGAGACGTCACTGGCATACGAGTATTATCCTTGTGTCAGTTGGAGAAAATGAAATGAACGAGGCTTGAAAATACAAAAATTATTTTGGCTAAATCATAAATTGTTTATGGAAATCTTATGTTAAAAAGCAATTCGAACGAATTCGAAGCTTAAATAGTTTTGGTTTTAGCACTATAGGCTTTTCTGTTGTTGGTACACGTACGCAAAGAGTGATTAGGCAATTCGATCGGCTGTTCCGAACACCGAACAAGTTTAGGTGGTTGTACTGATCCCTTAAAAGATATCTCAGTGCTCGCGACTTTTAAAAACGCAATAAAAGAATCTTTGCTAAGCAAAAAGCTGATTTGGTGGCCAAAGTGCGACATTGTGGCACAGGCCTTTAGATTTGAAGCTGCTTTGGTTTTTTGTAAGTTCCTCAAATGCCATTTCATCATACAGCTTGATCTCCAGCCCACTCTCAGCTTACGCATGTTTAATATTTTGCTGGTACTACCCAGCAACCCTCGTTTTAATTAAACATTTTGTCACAAACGAAAAATTCCCGTTTTGGCGCCAAGCCATTTGTTAATTTTTGCAATATTTTTGCTTTATTTTGTTTCAATTTTTTTTTTCCTCCATCATTATAAATTTGTTAAGATGCATAAATTTCATTAATCTTAAATAATAATTTAAACATTTTTCCTCTGAACATATTTTTAAATTTATAGTCACCCGTTTTCATTAAGAAGTTTTTTGTTGTGTGTGTGTGTGTGTGTGTTTTTATTCTTTTAATAAACAGGAAATCAAAACAATTAATAAATTAGCACATTTGTAAGATTAAGTAATTATTGCAACATATTTCTCGTGTTTGTCGCCGTATTATTTTTCCTTCAACAAGAAAACAAAAGACTTAAGACACAAGTACTTTTGTTTTTGAGGGGGTTCTTGACTTGAATTTTGTTTATAGTCTAATAAAAAGAAAAAGGAACAAATAAATACTTATTGCATTTAAGCGGAAATTAAATATATAAAAATACTGACAATATTAAAATTTTTTATGCTTTAACAATTCAATACGATTTTCATGAATTTTTTTTTTGCATCCAGAAGAGGACAATATAGTGCGAATACTAAGACTCGCCCGTCATCACTGAAACGCCTGAAACACTAAAAACCAACTCCGACAATTTGTCTTAATTATCTTAATTAATGTATCCAGTCATTTTAAAAGAAACTGAAATGCCAAATTTGCTGAAATTTTATCGGTTTTTTTTTAAGAAAAATTTCTTTAGAAGATTAATCGAATATTTAGAGCAAGGAAATCTCTTTAAAAAATATATATTAAAGCGAATATATTTTTAATAAAATTTCCCATAAATAAATTACTATTTGGACAGACAAATCAATATTTTGAGGTATTGTTTGCATATTTATTTGGTTGGTTATTTGAAAACTTATCCCAATTACTGGAGTGTTTAATTGAATTGCTAATTCGATAAGCAACTCAATATTTTGAGGTATTATTTGAATATTTGATCGGTTGGTAATTTGAAAACTTATATAATTACAATAATAGTTGCGGCAAATTTTCAATGAAAGATTATTCGAATATTTGTTGCATTAAGCCTTCAGCAAAAACTTGGACGAATATTTATTAATTTAAATTGCTATTCACTTTTTATTCGTATATTATTTGAAATGTAAAATAGTATTTAGTTTTAAATATTTATACCGTTATTTAATAGAACTTTTATTCGAATAATATTCAAATGTTCAAAACTTACCTTTTTATTGAAACAACTTAAACGAATATTTATTAAATTAAGTTGCTATTCAACTTGCATTCGAATATTATTTGAAGTTTCTAATAGTATTTTTTAAATATTACTTCGATTATTTAATCGAATTTTTATTCGAATGTTCACTTGTTCAATATATGTATGTACAGACATATGTTTATATATACATATATATTTGAATACTCAATACAGAATCATTTCCAGTTTCGTTGGAATGATTTCTTCATCTAATTGTTTATAGCAGAAATTTATTCGAATAATTATCACAGAATTGATTCAATTATACGAAGATACTTATGCAGTATGTATGATGTTGATACTTATTCGAGTATGTTTTTGAATATATGTATATACAAACACAGGGTACATACGTATAAATATGTATGTGAAAAAAATATGTATAGGAAGTATTATATTTATTCGAAATATCGAATATCACTTCAAGTAATTATTTAAATATTTAATCGATTTTTTTATTCGAATAATATACGCATATCCAATATCACTTTCATAAATAATTATTTAAATACTTAATCGATTTTTTATTCGAATAATATTCGAATATCTAATATATACGTTTCTATTCGAAGCATTTACTGATTATATAATGCACCGTTTGAATATATTTGTCTTTCAATATGCAATACATAATCATTTCTGCTGTTATTCGAAAAATTTTCCGCTTATTTAATCGAGTTTTTATTCGAATAATATTCGAATATTCTCTTAAGGAACTGTTGTATATTTCCATCATCACAACCGGTCTGGTGGTCATTCAAATGACCGTCATTCTAGTGGAGCAGTTGCACGCATGCGCACCAGTGAATAATATAACAAATCACAAACTTTTTACATTAAAAGTTCCTTTATCTTTTTGCTTAACTTCAATTAACATACAAGAACTTGACATCTATTACCAAATGATTACAAAAATCCAAATCAATGACAATTTTATAGAACAAAAAACAAATACTTTAATTGCAATTAACACTATGCAAATATTTCTTTGCAATACCGGTATTATTTAATACAATTTACTTGACTTTTTTTTTTTTTTTGTATATCTATTAAGCAATATAAAATAGGAGTGTTTGCCAGTAGGAGGGAAAAAGAAAAACAAGTTGTTAACAAAAACAAAAATATTGAATGTCAAAAATTTACATTTAATGAGATTTTTCGGTCAATGACAAAAACTGCGCCACTGCATAAATATTAAATGGAAAATTTTTGTAGGCATTTTTAAGGGGGTCTATTTTGTATTAAATTTTTATTAAGAAAAAAACAAAGGAAAATAAATGGCATGTAGAATGAAAAACTGATATACAATTTTCCATGTGGTGCATAAAACGAACTCTTAAAGTAGAAGTCAATCCAAACAACTCAACAATCAATAGCTACCAAGGCGAATTCATAGCGGGTCAATTCGCCAGACTACAACAAATCTCGACGAATTTGTTGTTGTTAAATGTTTGCCAAGTGTCAAAAAAAAAAAAAAACAAAGGAACAATAACCCATAAAAAATAATAACCTGCTGTGCAGTAGGAACTTTATAACTTTCTTTAAGTTTGAGTTTTTTTTTGATGTTTGTTAATTTCTTTTAAGGAAAAATTTAGTGTTGTTTTATTTAATGTTACATTTTCATTGGCAAAACAAAACTACGTTAATTTTTTTTTTTTTGTGAAAAATATCTTAAACTTAAAGAAAAATATTAATTACACAGCACAAGAAAAAAAATTAACTAATTGCAGTAGAGGACAGTAAAAAAGATTTATCTGAAACAAACTGGACATTCGTATAGAATTGACGTTTTTCTTTTATTAATATATGATGAGTGGTTTAAATTTCTTGCTCCTCTTGTCTCGTGCCTGTAGATGTGAGAGCCAAGATCGACTTGAAGGACGAAGAATTTTTGATATTTGCATACAGACATGCTGGTACTTGGCAAGAGTTGGCACTCCATCTGTTCAGTTCCTTTTTGCTCAAGCATTTTAACAAAATTGTCCCCTAGACCACATTTCAAATTTATACTTATTTCTGGTGTTAAAGTTCAATTTCGAACTTAAAGGTGTTCCGAAACTTATAGTAGAAATTTATAGCAAATATTTTCGCCGAATGTTTCAACTAATAGCATCCCTGTTTTAAACATAATTTTTGGTTCTTTAAAAAAAAAAAAAGAGAGAACAAAACAGACTCATTTCCTGATGGTAAGGGAAGAAGGGTTAATGTATACATTTTCCATGTGGACTTACTAGAGACAGGGGTGCAACTTTAAACCGGCCGTACAGTGAGTTGCAGATGTAATGATACACTATACACGTACATACATATATCTTATGCAAAAGATTGTTATTTTGCGAAAAATTTCATTTGGTTGGTTATTGAAACATATTTAAAAAATAAGGATCAGGATACTGATACTGATAGAAATGTTGACAAGGAAGTCTCTATTTTTTCTTTGTTTTTTTTTTTTTTAATATAAAAATTTTATTCTTTAATTAGTTTTAACTAAATATATTAGTCTTTCTATAAACCTCAAATAGAAAGATACACATACAAACATGTTTTAAGTTAAAAAAAAAGAGGATTTACAAAATAATTTATATTTTTCGTCCGGTGTTAAATTTCAAAAATTCAAAAATTATTGCAATTTAAAAACTTGTTATTTTAAACAGATGTTAAAAAACTTAAATTAAAATAAACGAAAATAAACAAAAATTGGCAGCTGTTAAACTGCCGACGGCTGATTTTTTCTTCTAAATACTGTAATCTTTTATTTTTAAGTCAGTTTCTGAGCCTGTTATCTCGCCTAAAAGTTAACAGCGCGATTAAGCTGCTCCAAAAAGTTAACTTTTCGGTTGGTTTTGCTGAAAGGACTGTACCATCCATTAAGTTTTCAGTTTTTCGGCCATAGTTCAGGCGGTTTCATACTCGCAGTTTAGAAGTGGCTTAAACACAATTAAAAATTAAAAGTGTTGGCTTGAACGAGCTGCTTTCGACGCTTAAACTCTGGTTAGAATTGCAGTAACAGCTGATTTCTAAGTGTTCGATAACGGTAACCATAACGACGAATCAATTATAGAAGCGGTCTTGTGCGATTTGATAAGCTCGTCCAAAAATAATAACGATGAAAATCAGATGGCAGATCTTGAAGCTTTCGAAAATCCTGAAAAGTTATAAAATAGACGCAAAAAACAAACACGAACATATTGAAGACTGATTGTGAACTTTAAGCCAATTGGTTTAAATTGTATCTGTCTTTTCTTGTTGTTGTTGTGGTGAGCATTAACATAAAACACACGGAGCCTTCAATTTATTGTAACTGTTTCCTGCAATCATTTGAATGCAGCATCAAAAATGTTGCAATCAATTTACAGCTCAAATTGATTTATGATTTATTTAAGCACTAATTCAAGCCATGAGTCATACATTTTGGCTGATACTATATACATTTCAATAGAATCGTAACTTTTCGGAATGGACAATACCATCAGCATTTTTCCAATATTTGGTTTTAGTAGTTTTATGAAGACTAGTCCAAATGTTGATTGCAGCTCAAAAGTTTCCAATAATTGAGTGATTTGCAACTTAAAATTTTTCGATAAATTAAACCCAAGCAAAAATTCAAAATGAAAGAAATTCTATCGTTTAAAAATAAAAATAAAAATAAAAGTCTTATCGGATGGTCGAACTTTTATTATCCAATTTAACATTTTAATACTTTAAGATTTTGCTTTGCAGAGTACTTGAGTTTTTGGCAAAATTTAATACAAATTATTATATAATCTGAACCTTTTGCCTCAGGTCAAAGAATTTTCATTAATAATTATATTGCCATATAAAGTTTCACCATCTTATGGCTCACTAATTGCAAACTTGATCCCAAATTGCAACACACATACAAAGTATTAGAGTCTGAAGCGGCCTTTAAGACCTTAAAGAATTTTTATTTTTATACAATTTTAAAGCAATAAATAATTTTGCTTGATTTCAAATAATAAACATTGCCATACTCCCATCTATGGTCTTAGGAGCTCAACAGAAATTGTTGGCTGGTCACACGATTTGTTTAATTATATAAGTAACAGTATTTTAGCAAAGACACCCACCTTTTTTACTGCTTGCTGGCTGTGCTACGGCCATTGAACCATTTTTGTTTAAAACTTTTGGCAATTTCATTTCGATTTATTTAATTAATTTGTTTGTTGTCACAAAAGTTATAATTTCTAATGCTTTAAATATTGGAAACTATTTTTAAATTTATTTATATGTTTTATGTTTTTGTTTCTACAAACTATAATTGCCCCTAAATTATTAATTATTTTTTTCTATATTAATTTATTGTTAAAACACGAAGCAAAAATTGGCTTTAGTTTAAATTTCTGTTCATCAAAAGTAATTATTGTATTATTTTTTTTTTGTTTGTTTGCTTCTTCTCTCTATCTCTATCTCTCCTTTAGCAAAACCAACATTAACAAATAGCCAAAAACATTAATAATAGTAAATGTAATGTTTATAATTTTCGCGTTTTCAATTCAATTTGGTTTGTTGTTTTGGTTTTTTTAATAGAGTATTTGACATAATAAATGCCACCATATTATTAAATTTTTTTATTATGGAACAGAATGTAACAGAATTTTTCACTTGCCACCCGTTTAAGAGGAAAACTATTTCGTTGTTGTTAATTCCTGTTGGCTTTAATGGCTTATGTATGGTTTGAACATTATTTCAATAGTCTTCATTTAATTTTTAATATCTGTTTATTTCATTATCGTAATTATTTTATTTAATTTCGTTGTTGTTGTGTTTTTTTTTTGCACTTATAGCTGCTGATCAAATAACGCTCGCCGTGTTTCTCGCGACAATTTTAACTTGACTGAACATTTGCTTAGCGTTACAATTTAATTTATATTTTTTTTCTCAGCTTAAAGTTTTTTTTTTATATATTTATTTCCAATATATTTTTATTCTGTAGAATTTTAATTTTGCCTCGCACTTTTTTGCCAGTTGCTGGTGTTTGAGTGCGATTGGGTCTTGTGTGGGTGTGTGTGTGTGTGTGTGCCGCATTCAACTCGAGTTGTTGTGAGTTGGTGTTGCCGTTGGAATCTGTTGGCTTGAAGTTGGACGTGTGTCTGGCTGTATGTATGTATGGGTGTGCGTGTGTGTGTGTGTTTCAGTGTGGATTATTTTTTTATTCTTTTCGGATTTTGTTGTGCCACCAAACTGTCTGTTAAATTGTTAGTGGAAAATGTAAATACCCTATAATTTCTTAATTAAATATAAATTACAGTTTAATTACACTGTGCAACAGCAAAACAACTTAAAAAAAAAAAACTAGGATTATTTTAAATTTAAGTCTAGCTTCTAAAGAGGCTTCTATTAAACGATTGCTATTAAAAAAAAAACTAGAAACTGTGGGAGTTCTATTCAAAAGGGGATACATGGAACTGAGAATTAAAATACTTTCGTATGGCCAATCAATACTTAAGGCGCTCGGCAAAACATTACTCTGATTTGGGATCCAGTTCATGAGGCCATAGAGAAATCGAAATGGCAGACAGCTACGCCCAACGGGAAACTGAGGGTAGTTTTAGTTCAATTACTACATCCTTTGGCTGCAACAGAAGTTTTCTTTAAAGAAAAATAGATAAATCCCTAACAACAGTGGCGCCTTGACGTCCAGGACTACATTGGAGTGTCACAGTGGGCCAAAAAGTTTTAGCGACTGGCATTCTGAAGTGTGTTTCAGGACACTAAGAGCGTAGAGGAAAAGATATGGGAGACTGCTACGCCAAACCAAGAGCTAAGGGTATTTTCACTAGCAGCTATAAGTGCTGCAGCAAAAGTACTCTTAAAGGAAAGATACATACATTTTGTAACAACAGTGGCGCCTTGCCGTCTACCACTATATTGGAGTATCATTAAACAGTGTAGCGGCTCGTACTCTGATCTGGGTTCCAGGTCACGACACACATAGAGGCAACGCGATAGTAAACATCTACGGCCAAAGAGGAGTTGAGGGTATTTTCACTAGAACCTTTTTAAAGGCAAGACAAATAAATTAGCTCGATACTTCAGGTCTTCTACATACATTCCATAAACTTTTCTGAGCTTTGAAGCTGCCGAGTGGGCTCACAGGTCATTAGCACCCATAAAATGCAATGCAATTCTTGCACAAATATAAATTTCTATTAATTTGCTTTAAATCAAATCTTTATCGGCATCTGTAACGTCATATTGTGATTAAAAAGTTCTTAATTTTTCTTGGTTTTATACAATTTTCTGCAATAACAAAAAACAATTGAAGCAGAACAATTATTTTGAAATTTGCGCAGCAGAAGATATTTTAATACTAAATAGTTAATAAATAACAATATATATGTATGTAATTTTTGTTTTTTATCTGCACAATCATATTCTTAAAGTTTAATACATTTTAAGTATTAGATCAATAAATACTTCAGCTCCATTCAGTTCACAAAAAATAAGTGTTATTATCGAAAACCAAGAAACATTGAAAGATAAGAAAATTAAATAATTTAATTCAATAACATTTAACTGTTACAAGATCTTATTATTACATATTCAATAACGTTTGATTCTTCAAAAACTCCAAACAACGAAAAAGAAAACGCAAATGAAAGTGTTTTATATTTGATTATTTGCAAACGGAATGCACACGTTTTCAAAGAAGTGCAGCACACAAATTTATAGATAGATTCAGAAATATTATCAACTTAAAACAACAACAACAACAACAACAACACAAAAATAATAATTATAAAATTGATACAAATTTATTCACTTGTTGCTTTCATTTAGAACATCATTTTTAAAGCATTCCTGTGCAGACAAGCGTGACCGTTGTGGAACTTTTTTATTTGTTTTGTTTTTAGTTTAATAAATTAAAATTTTAAAACTATTGCTTTTGAGCATTTTCGTCGGATATCCAACAACCGCAAATCAAATCTAACTGTTGGCATAGAACTTATTGCTGCCGAAAACCACATACAGGCATACAAGTAAAGGGTTTTTCCCTAAGGGCGGCTAGACGTTGAAATGAAGCAGAACAAGCTAAAAGTGATATATGTATTAGCAAAATTCTTTTCTTATTTACATAAATGATCCATGTATGGATTCAAATGTTGGCTGGGGCTGCGCAAGAGGCTGCGGATACGAGTGTTGCAGTTGCAATTTCTGCATGACTACGCTGCAAGGGCGTTATTTGTGTCGATGTTAAGAGCATTGACTAGAAAAAGTCTAGTAATGGGTGGTTAAATTTCAAGGGCCGATGTTGATTTTGAATAAAACACAAACTATTTAGGAAATTATTGTAATTTTATTTTATTATGATGTATTGGTATTACTCAATTATGTATGGAACAAAATATCGGCCAAATGGGCGCTGCGACCTCGGCGGCACACCTCCATCCGATTGTCCAAATTTTCGATGACGCTGAGGCATAATAGAGGTTCTATGCCGTTAATGTGCCGAATTATCTGATCCTTTAGGTCTTGAATTGTTGCTGGCTTATCGACGTACACCTTTTCTTTCAAATAACCCCAAAGAAAAAAGTCCAACGGTGTCAAATCACATGATTTTGGCGGCCAATTGACATCGCCATTACGTGAGATAACACGGCCATTGAATTTGTTGCGCAAAAGAGCCATTGTTTCGTTAGCTGTGTGGCAAGTGGCACCGTCCTGCTGAAACCACATATCGTCCACATCCATATCTTCCAATTCGGGCCATAAAAAGTTCGTTATCATCTCACGATAGCGAACACCATTCACAGTAACTGCCTGACCGGCCTCATTTTGGAAAAAATACGGCCCGATGATGCCGCCAGCCCATAAACCGCACCGAACAGTCACTCTTTGTGGGTGCATTGGTTTTTCGACAATCACTCTTGGATTCTCATTCGCCCAAATGCGGCAATTCTGTTTATTGACGAATCCACTGAGGTGAAAATGTGAAAAAAAATTACGAAGTGCACGATATGCATTTTGATTTGAATTCCCATTTTCATAATAAGTCTGGATAACTTTAACACGTTGTTGGATTGTGTATCTCTCCATGGTTCAAATTGAGTAAGTCTGAAATAGAGAAATGTCATTTGGAAAAAAACTTGGCGTTTAGGTGTGGTTCACATTCAACATCGGCCCATACAATTTAACCACCCTTTAGAACGATCGCTGACGGACGTCACTTGTGCGCGTAATAATCATAACCCCTCAAATGGTTCATGCAGAAAGTGTAGCGTGAGATCTTCCGTGTGGTACGTCATTCTGTCATTCGACAAGTATGAAGCACTTCACTGCTCACCATCTTAAATTTTATCCATCCAAGTGAGTGTTTTAAGGTGGTGAAACGTTAATTCGTGTCGTGATAAGCAAAACTGGAGAACAACAACAATTATGCAGAAGTACAAACTATGGATATTTTGCACGAATGGACTTAAGTCACGCTCATCTGATAAAATGTGATCTGTTTAACGATTGCTAGACTTTTTCTTATAGAGGTTGACTACTCGTAAGTTGCTGGCTTCTGGGCTGAAACCACATTGAACACCATTCTCTTGCCATTTACAGTCTGCGAAAGACCAAATTCTAGTGTACGGCTGGGAGTTGACGGTCCCGGGTTTAACTTTCAACACTTTCCACATGCTTTGACATACGTTTGTTGGCTTATCGTTTATCAAGACAGTACAAGCCTGCCGTAAAGTGGACGTAACGTACGCAAAATTTGCTCCAAGTAACATTTCATTTTAATAGAGTTTGTTCAATCAGCCGCCAATATCTAAACGCGTCAAATGAAATACCCTTTGTAATAAGTATTATCAGATTAATAAAAACAAACAAACAATCAAAATACAATAGAAACGAACACGTCATGTTAAAAATAGCAATTAATTGAAAATTATATCAGTTTTTGTAATAGACATTATGACAATTTATTACAAATGTTGACAAAAAAAAACTTTAAAAAATAGAACTAAGAGATAAAAATTCCCTTTTTTTCAGTTTCCAATTTTACAATAGTTACAAAGTAGATTTTAATTTATTTAACTTAGATAAAATTTTATATCCAGCAACGTTGGATTGCAGGCTGGTAGCGGTTTTGTTTTGTCAGTGCTGGCCACCTTGTACCGAATGTTGTTGGTGTTCCAACCCATAAAAATAAACCAAATTCTGCGAAATTTAACATTTTTACTACTTAAAGAAGCAGTTTATTATTATTTAAAAACGTAAGAAAACAAGTTTTCAAAAAAATATCCCCCCAAGCTTTTCTGAACTTAAAGCTCAACAAGTACTCAGATCACCATTTCGCTGCATTTGCATCATCATCACTATTTCGTTTTAATTTAAAAGGACCTGATATAATAATTTTTAGCATATAGAGTTATTTATTGTTAAATGGATTCAAACATTTTCTAAACACCGGTTGACCAAATTGTCAATTTTACAGTTTGTTTTTTGTTTTTTTCCAAAGCTGGGACAAGAACCTCAAATGTAACAACAACAACACGCACACGTTTCTTTAAACGATATCGCAGAAAAGCGTGGCCCATAAATAACTTTTGCGGTTAGATTTAAAAAAAACTTCAAAACATTTCAAACAATTCTAGACTATAGAATAAAATGTTACTAAAACAAAAAGTGTTTATAGAAAAATTTGTACCTTATCGTTGTATAATTGAGTAATTTTATGTGTCTGTAGTTATTTATTATACATATATTATTTCTTTAAAAAGTTGTTGTTGGTTCAGGAGTTTCGCATATGAATGTGGTCAAGCCAGCATAAAGACTGTGTCGAGTTCTGCACTGAGTTTTTGAAAACTCGTACAAACGAACGAATTACCTCATCGCCATAGTGACCAAATAGGCCAGAGGTCTGCAATGCCACTATATCCAGACCAAGGATTTCTTCATATTCGACAGTATAAATAACAAACTGAATTTGCGAATTGAGTGTGTGAAAATTTTCGCATGCACGTTTTTTCAGTAGATACCGCCAACAGTTGCCACGTGTCAGGAAAATTATTCATATCAGATTTTGATTGTTTTAAAACTGGCCAGAAAATACAATTTCTTTTTTATAAATAAACAACAAAATATGTTTAAGTTTTGTTTTTGTTAATAGCGCTTAAACCAGTTCACATTATAAATTGTACCTCTCCCTCTTCTCTACTATAAACCGTTGTTGTTACTATCGGCCCAAAAAAATCTACACGTCCCAACCTTAAGATTGAAAATAAAAGCAGATTTTAACATAAAAAACCATTAAATTTTAGTTGTTTTTATTTAAAAATAATGCGTTCGAAGCCAGGAGATCTTTTTTTTTGGTAACACTTAATGTTATAATCTCATACCAGGGATGACAAGATTATTACTATTGTACAATAATATGTTCGTTAGAACTAAATTTTTGTAAAATATAATGCAAATGAAAATTAATACAATATTATTTAATTATAATTTTAAGGCTTCTATTGCAGCCATATACAGATGTTCGTTCGATTTTACAATATGGTTGGTGAAATGTGCCAACAAAAGGCTGGCAACTTCGTGAACTGTGAATTTTTGTCTTACAACGTATTAACACAATATTGTCAGACACTCTTCATGGTCACTGTCAGACAAATTATTAATTTGTCATGGCCAAATTTATTTAAATTAATTCACATTTTAACTAAGTCTTCTGGTTATGTCCAACAGCTGATTTGGTAATTTCATAAACTAAAAACTGCATGAACTGACAAGTTTTGTTGGCAGATAAATCTACTGTCGGACAGCCCGTCCGCCAATTAAATTTTAAGGTTTCCTCAAAGACCTCTCTGAACTGACAATTTGCCTTGACAATTATCCATTGTCAGATCATGTGTTTTTCCCCCCTCTAAAATGTACTGGGTTCCCGGTATTATCGCTCCCCCGAACGGCTGCTCTTCTTAGACACCTTTGTGATATATCTAAGAGGCAAAATGTTTTCCTGTCACTCTCCACAACCTAAACTTTTAGGTCCTTATTCGCAAAAAAAGAAAACATTTTTTAATTGCTAAAGTTTATTAAACTTTAAATCTTTGAAAGGGGGTTTTGCAAAAATCCCCCAAAAAATAGCTGGTTGTTTTGCGGCCAGCATGCCGATGCCGGAGCAGAGAAAGATGTTTTCAGAACTGATTTATGGAAAACATACACATCTTACGGGTAATAAAATACACTCGTACCTCCTTTAACTCATTGTGTTTCCCCACCTCTCCGCAAAATGTTGCTTTTAAACATGGCTTTTTACAATAATTTATATTTAATTGTTAAAACACATTTACCTCAGAAAAAACAAAAATTATTATGAAAGAAAATATTTAACATTTACAAAAACAATTACTTACTACACATTTAATAACAATGGACTTTAATTTGCAAATATGTATATAGAAATTCTCAAGTTTAAGATCTTTTGACAAAAAGCATTGAATTGATTAAAATTATTCAACTATTTTTGAGGAAAGACAGCAAACCAGTTCTTTAACCTTAAGGGACATTTTGAAAGTTTTTTTTTAAAGAACTTTTTTTTTATAGTGCGACGATCAGCAAATACACCTAATTCTCGTTTTACACGTTCGCCAACAACGTAAAAGTAAAAATAACGTGAACATAACAAAAGGTGATTCGCTGTCATTTTATGTCACATGGAGGCAATAACATGCGAATAGTCTAATTTTTCGGGGAATGTGGGGAACGTTTAAATTAGAGGTTAGATTAGTTGCCTAGAATCTTATCGGCGTGCTATCGCCGATATGCGTATGTGTTTATTGTAAAAACATGACAATCTATAAAATTCTGTTGGTGTTTGAATTTTTTTTTTTTTTTTTTTATTAATAAAGTCCAAACATTCAGATATTCGATAAAAAAATCTAGTTGAAAACTTTAAAAAAAAATGACGTGTTAAAAAAATTTTGGCCATTTTTTAACATTTTAAAATTTATAAATAATGTCTTTAGTTGACTTTTTGTTAAATATTCTCATAGTATAATAATTTTACTTGATAACAATTGGCTTGGTTCAACTACCAAAAACTGATCGACAAAACAGTTTTGAAATCGATAATTTTCCATTACAACTTTCACAAACGATATCTTTAAAAATACTGCGTTTCCATTGCAGATCACAGTATTTTCTTTTCTTTTTAAAGTCTCATTAATTTTTAATAATATAAGTAAATCTTTAATGATTCAAATGTGCAGGCACGAAATAAACTCTCTCAGATCATGTGATTTTTAAACCAAAAACTTTTATTTTCTAAGATTAAGGCGTTTCAAATATAATTCAGCATTTAATTTCTAATATAAAATTTTATAAAATTTTTTTATAACAGAATTTTCTGGAATTTAAAACACATGATTTTCAAAGCATATCTTATACTAATAGTTCCCTTTGTCAGCCATTTTTCCCACTGCCAATTTCCAACGCTCTCCAGTTTACACCAGTTTTCCGCCAGCAGCCGCCAGTGTCCCCAGAAAATGGAACTCCCTTCATCATTTGGAATTTCCAACGCTTAACAGTTCTCCTTTCTTAATATCTATTTTTCCCTGCCAGTCACAAATACCTCCCGAAAACGGAACCAACTTATGTATATATTAGGAGTAGTTCCAGTACTTAGTTGTTCTCTTTTAATCATTGGAAATTCCCAGCATTTTCTTCATGTGGGGGCCAAGATGCAGGCATCTCAACTGCGATCAGACCACAACCCAAACCTGTGGCATTAGTACTGATCCGAATTTACTTTTTAAGATGGGCTCGGCAGTAGCCGGACGATGGCGTTCATGCCGCCCTAAGCTTGTTCCCGCCAATCTATTCGTAGTACTCGTACTCGTACTTGTATAAGAATAGAAGTTCTCACAACAGCTTGACAGCTGTCACCTAAAAGTGACATTAAGTTTTTATCTACATATTCTTATAAATTAGTTAATTTGTTGTTATGATTGAAAAATATTATGCTTGCGTGATTGATACTCTCGTACCAGTGAAATTCTCCAAGATTGATAAGTTATTTGAGTACTTACACCTGCCCAACCTACTTGTGTGTGTTTTGCGTCAGGTTTTCGATCGACTTTGGCTGAGTTCTGGGACTGAAGATCATAAGCATGCGACAAGTATGAAGCACTTAGACGCTGCTTATCTTAAATCTTATCCATCCAAGTGAGTATTTTAAGGTGGTGAAACGTTAGTTCGTGTCGCAAAACTGGAGAACAACAACAATTATGCAGTCAAGTCAAGCACAAAAAAAATTAAAAAATATGGCCATCAATAGATTTAGGTCACGCTCATCTGATAAAGTGATCTGGTTAACGATTGCTAGACTTTTTCTTCTAGAGGTTGACTGAAGAAGTTGCTGGTCTGTGGGCTAAAGCTACAAAATTCTGTGTGGTTTATGCCGCAAAGCCAAGAAAAATTTAAACATTTCGTTTGTCCGTCAACCCGAGAAGCTGCCACGAACATATTTTATATCTAAAGGCAACGACAAACAAATTTCTATAATATTTCTGATATACTTGGCTTTCTTCAAATTTAAAGACAGAAGGCGCTAAATGAAACAGCTTTTATAAAGCTCTTAGTATCTGGCTATGCCTTTCCTCAGACGATTTTAGGGTCTGTTTTACGAGCGCGAGCTTTAAAACGTGCGTAATTGTTTGGAAGACTAAAACACCTGTTGGATGGAGGTCCACTTTTAAACTCAATGTATGAAAGCACAGAAAGAAATATACCTTCTCCAATAACAAATATTTTTGGGCTTTAAAACAGTTTGTTTTATAGCCTGTCCGATTCCAGAGCTGGCGAATGTGCTTTGACGTTCAATATCGTGACACAGGCGCTTAATATCTCATCAAATATATTCGTTTTTTTTTTTTTTTTTGTTTTATAAAACAGTAACATTTCAAAAGTATGAATAGATAAAAAGTAAAACGTTAAACGATTAGATTGATGTACAAGTGATTTGAAATAAACTGAATGTCAAGTTAGTAAATTTAAAATTTTGGCTCCTCATTATCAGTGAAACCGCGTACATGTGGATTTTTTGACACAAATAGTACAACAAATTCAAATACAATTTAAATAATCAATATTTTTTTGGAATTCAAAACTGTTATCGCTTATGGTATGAAATTAATTTGAAATAGTTATTTCGTTTGATTGATGGCTTTTCCTACGCAAGACCAAAGACACGTGCAAGTGGACTATATCTGCGAAAAGAGTTAATTAATTAGGGGCTGCTGGGGATTTTCATGATAACTGAAAGTAGATTTTTGGGTATCGATAGGAAAAATTCTGCAGCAATTTCTGTCCACCAGTTTATTTTGATTTGTTTTGCAAAAGTTATCATCATCATAAGGAAAATTTAATCAATTGGAAAGAGCCTCAGTTAAGGGAATTCCGCAGGTCTCTTGCACCTAAAACTGGGGCTGAGTTGGCCTTGATGTTTGACAGCTGATCTGTCGTTCGACCATTTGATCTGTTCGTCCTCAGCGAATCATACACTAATCAACTCATCCGTTTCCTCGTAATGTTGACTTCATCAGGAACTATTTAGAAAAGGATCTATTTAGAAAATCTGTATATTTCTATGTTCCGTCATCTCGTGTGGAGATGAACAAGCCATTAAATTTAGGCAACAAACCAATTCGTTTATGACAACTTTACTGTCAGTAAAAGTTCACATATTTATCCTGTATATGTGAGTTAATCATTGACAGCCGCTCAAGTAGTGTCTCTTTCCAGATCAGACACACGATATAAAGGCTAAAAGTTCGTTGAATACGGATAATGTTTCTATATTAAATCACAATATTTTTACCGCTGAAAACAGTCGCAGCAGTTTTTATGTATTAAACAAACAAACATTTTTTGAAAATGTTTAAAAAGTTCTTGGCCCCTGGGGTCCAAAAAAAAAAACCAAGCATCTCTCTAACCAAAACCATTTCTTCAGTTAAAAAGTTCGCCGAATCAGCGAAATGTTTGTTTGAATGCTGATTTACAAATAAAATTTCAGGGAATCTTAAACACTTTTGTTGAAATTTGAATAGTTTCGCTTCGTGGAAACAGCAAATGTTTGCAACGATTTCTTTTTTTTCTTTTAATTATAATAAATAATTTTTTTTTTTTTATTTTGTCAACTTAAAATCTTCCTAAATAGTTTCAATTAATTTGAAGTTATTTAATTTTAAACAGAAATTTTTAGTAATAGAATTTTTATTGAAAACTTGCACAGAATGAAAAAAAAAATCCCATAAAAAAGTAAATTTTTTTAAAGTTATTAACTGAATTTCCCATTAAATGTTTAAACAATTGGCGTTAATTATTTTAATTGTATATGATTTCTAAACACTTGTGCCTGCGCTCACCAGATGCTATTTGCAAGTGCGTCTTTGTTGTTGTTTTATTTTAGTTAATTATTTGCAATCGCTTTAAAAGGTGCCTCTGAATATTTTCTTTTTCAGGCTTTCAGAAGTTTTTACAATATTTGTTTAATGCTGGAGCCAAGAAAATGGCAAAAGATGCAATAGCACAGAATTTTCGTAATTGGCAGTAACAGTTTAAACTGTTTTATTTATCAGGCAAAAACAGATATAAATTGGACTGGGGCATTCTTGGCCAACGTAACCGGCATGTGAATGTTGTAGATCTAGTGGCTTTAAAGCAGGTCGCATGATTGATCGTCTATTGATGGCCTTTTTTGAATTTGCATTAAATAGATGGATTATGTATATGAAATGTTTAGTTTTACACCAAACAAGTTTTAAGTGTCGAATGCCCCCTACAGTGGGACTCACTGCTGTTTCCTGCAGAAATGAAAGCATCCCTAAAGGTCTGACCAGGGTGTTGAGGCCTTTGATTTACAAACTCATGAACTCACAAAGGCGTAAATGTACCTTAGTTTAAGGTTAGATTTTCAAAGTACGCTTCAAGTTATACTAGAAAATTTAAAGTCCGTCTGAACACTCCTGCACGCAACATCCTTATATTTGTACAGCATATTTGGCTGAGAAGAAAAAGCATACACCGGCCGTCATACGAGCGCAAGGTACATGATTCTACTCGGAAGGATATAACTCTTTGTCTAGCACTGGCCGAAAAAACAAATTATATTTCTTATAATTAAGATTTGTACAGTTATAATTAGTTTTTTTTTTTTGCAAACTCAATAAATAATGACACGGAGAAACAATGTCCTGCATGTGAAGGATCCCCAGCTTTGCGGAAAATCCATCAGAAAATCACGCCGTAATTTATCATGAGTGAAAAACTGTACCGTCCCGTCCAACATGTTAAAAAAAAACACATTGCTATCGTTCACCCATTATTCATGGGGAAGACACCTGACAATTTATCAGGAATGACGATTGAAGCCAAGACAAGAAATCACTTAGCGGCTTCTAATTCGCAAAAATAGATCCTCTAAGTATTTCATACATGGTGTCCACTCCAGATTCATGTACATTATAGTCCAGTCTCTGAAATGACATTTTACTGCCTAAAGTCAATATTATCAATCGGCCGTCTCTTAAGCATTCATATACCTGGCCACACACCTGCTCCATCCGTTTAAACCCCTTCGTCTGTTATCGCCAATAAAAGATTTTGCGTTCATTGTTGTCATCGCTTTTATAAAGTCAGGAACAGATTCGTCTCTAGCAGACAAAACACCAAATTATACAGCCTTTTGTAGGCAACAGATCTGCACGGAGCTTCGAGGGTTAAAGTGAAAAGTTTTCTTTTAGGAACTTTCAAGAAATAATTAACTACCGTTTGACTGAAATAATTACACCAAGTGGGTGTCAGATAATTAAGACATAAACTCTCACTTAACTTCTGTTACAATTACAGTGTTTTTTGTATCAGGAAAAAATCTTAAATGCGTTTTTTTTGCGCAAAAACTCTTAACAGTTAATTAAACCAAACGTTAAACAATAATTAAAAATCCAGCTGGTCTAGTGTGTGCCTGTTCCCTCTCAATATCAGCATAATTACTATAATTAACACCTCAATATAAATATCTTTCGTGATGGTTTTCCTTGCTACTGTGTGGTTTTGTTTTTGTTCTCTTTTGCCTGTCTCTGTTCGAATAGATACAAAGATAGATTTAAGTGTAGAAAAGTTTTAAAATTCAGTAGATAGAAAGAAAATAACATGTTAAAGTTAATCACCCGGCAGTTAACGACAAGTGAGTGACAATAAAATTATGAGACTGACATGTAAAATGCTGTCACACGATTATCGCGGCAGATAGGCGCGCGAAGTGTTGCTCATTATGTACTCGTAAATGTTTGTAAAACACATTCCATTTAGATAACAGACAGATATAATCGTATTTTAATCACAATCGCAGTTTACTTTCTATTATGGGAATTTCACTCAGGGCCAGAATGTTGTTGTTTCTTAGAAAAAGAAAGTTAATTTTTGGCATATAGTACGATAGTTTGGATTTTTCCACACTCGCAAAAAAATATCATATCAAATTCTAAATAAGTTTTTAATGAAATTTTAAAATAATCAAGACGAATCATCGGCAGTAAATTTACGTTTTAGTCTCTTTGTTAGTAAAATTTGTTTGTTTTTGATAATTTCGTGAGTCTTTAACAGTTAATAGTTGGCAATTCGCTTGTTTTGAATTCGCTTTGTAAATAAAAAAAAAAAAACCTATCGGTTATTGAGCGCTGCTCTTCGCCGCAGAATCGGCAAGTGGTTGTTTTGGATATGCCCATCCTGTCAGTTGGCGGACACTTAGGCTTTTCTTATCGAGTTCCACCCTCCTGGCCTCAAAGATCAGGAACTAGATATAAATATGTATGTATGTACTCATACCTGGGTGAATTCCCCCTGTTGCGGGTAAAGCGGCCCAAGCTCAAGATAGCCAATGTGGATTTTAAACACAAGTGTAAGAATTTTAGAAAACTTTAATTCTTTATTCTTACGCTTTAATATGTTAAAATTCCTAAAATTATAAATAAATTCATTATACAAACTTACATACTAAACTGCTGATATACTAACTTTTATGTATGGCTACTCCAAGCGAAGCTTCGTAATCCTTATGACCTGAACGAATGAATATCTTAAATCTATGTAGGTGTTTTATATACTTATGTATGTGGTCTCGATTAAATATGGCCTCATAATTATACCGCGTGGAAAATTAAAAGGAATAATTGAACATTTTGCCATGCTCATCTCTCTACATATCGATAACAGTAATGTCATATCAGCGATTTATGAGTGGCGGTAACAGTAATGTCATATTAGCGATTTATGAGTGGCGGTAACAGTAATGTCATATTAGCGATTTATGAGTGGCGGTAACACCCCCCCTTATCTACAGACACATTCAACTGTTGTTAGCACATACACATGTATGTGCATATAGTTAGTAATTGAGAAGGCAGATATCTAATTTGAATAGAATTTATACTCGACTTTAAGCCTACATGGAAACTTTTTATATATCTTACGAAACATCATTATAGATATAAGTAAGAAAACAAATTTAAACAAATAGAGATTTCTGATTTCGTACGGACCAGTTCCGTTCTATAAAATTAACAAAAATCACAAATTGAATGCAGTTTTTTTTATCGGTTATGATTTGTCTCCTGCACGCCACAACTTTTCCATCCAGTTTTAATAAATGAAGTGGAAGTTTGCAGCTCCCTAAAAAATTCCACAAATGCCTATTATTTCGCACACACGTGACATTAATGATACTCTAGTACTAATAAATACTGCTGACTACGTACTGCCCTTGCAGCCATGAAGACCAGAGATGCACCAGCGCATTTTCACCAAGTATATGTACTGGTAAAAGTTGTCGTAAGGATGGTGGGAACGGGTAAGGGCAAATGGCGGTAAAGTATGTCAAATAGTGGACAAAAGTGTGTGTATCTTGGGAAGACACTAGTACGCAAAGGTTTTTCTCAGGCAGATCACAGCTGCAATTTAAATTAACAATGGCGTCGGCAATATTTTTTCTTTTTGACTTTTGTCATTTCAAATGTCACGTTAGGCATCCATTTTTAATAAACTCATCGTTTCGTTTGCATTTCTTTATTGCAACGGCATTAGGTTCAGGTTTTTAATTGACTACAAAAAATCTTCTTGCATTTGAGAAGGCTTGATGGCCAAATGAGTCTGAGATTTGTGGAAAATCGAAAAGCAGAGACACACACACACATAATATATTATCAGCTGAAGTTGCGAAATCACTTGATTAATTCTCCTACTATTTTGTAGTAAAAACAAAAAAGTAACATATTACAGATGTGGCACTTCTAGTGCTTATAAAACGGCTAATTTTTATTATATGAGAGTAATGATGGGAGGTGACAGCATGGAGGGATGTCAGCTATAGATGTCGGTGCGAAAATTTGTAACTTGCAGCGCGTTCTTCAGCGTTTCGTGGTACTCAAGATTGCAAACATCGAAATAAGTGTCACTTCTAGTGCTTATAAAACGGCTAATTTTTATTATATGAGAGTAATGATGGGAGGTGACAATATGGAGGGATGTCAGCTATAGATGTCGGTGCAAAAATTTGTAACCTGCGGTGCGTTCTTCAGCGTTTCGTGTTACTCAAGATTGCAAACATCGAAATAAGTGGCACTTCTAGTGCTTATAAAACGGCTAATTTTAATTATATGAGAGTAATGATGGGAGGTGACAGCATGGAGGGATGTCAGCTATAGATGTCGGTGCAAAAATTTGTAATCTGCGGTGCGTTCTTCAGCGTTTCGTGGTACTCAAGATTGCAAACATCGAAATAAGTTTTAGAGTTTGATTGAACGCAAAAGTATTGTTAATTTTAAATCGGGCGGCAAAGACCAATCCAAAGAATTTTATTGCAAAACTTTGATCACATCGATTAGATGGAAAAATAAATTAAATTTAATTGTACTTAATTTTTTGTATTACTGATTTTTTGTTTGTTTTAATACGTTTTTAAATTGGCAAAATAAAATGTGACAAACTGAAATTCAAGTTCATGACGTTTAATGTTCACGGCAAGTAATACTATTTATGTCGACTGGAATATTCAAAACGAATTTGTTAATCATCAAATCGACTGCTCGTACTTGTCGGCGTTAAAACTAATTTGTGTGTTTTGCATACAAAACGTTCGAATTGTTGTCGTATTTAAAAAAAAAAAGCAAAAAAAAGTGGTTTCGCTGATTTTGCTTTATTGGCGGAACTAAATAAAATGAATGCCCGGTTCACAAGTACATGTTACAAGAATGGAATACAAATTGTAGACATACAGACAGTGTTGTTTGTTAACTTTTTCACACTCATGTTGTTGTGTGTGTAAGCGCTTACGAGGTATCCCAATGAAAACATTGATAACAAAATCAGCAAAACATGAGCTGTCATTGAGTTTTCACTATAAATGGATAATCTTGTGACTGCTGGCATTTCCAGAAATCACTTTTAAGTTCGAAAAACATGTGATGAAAAGAAAATTAAATGGTGTTGTGTTGCGCTGCGCTGCGTTGCGTTGCATTGTAGCATATTTTATCTATCGTGTTTTATGATATATAAGTATGTATGTGGTAATTACTTTCAAGCTGCCAATAAAATCGTAATGTCTTAAATAGGATAGATGGCAAATGAAGAAAGATTAAAAACAATCTACATATATTTGCATACCAAATTGCACAGAAAAATTATTATCTGGAACACTTTAGAGTAACTTAGTGCAAGTTCGAACTATTTCCTTAAGCCATTCCATTTCCATGGAATGCTGAGTTACTGGTCACCATCAATATAAGAGTATAAAGTTTTTCCTATTTATTTATTTATTTATTGTTATTTTAATGTCCCATACACAGGATCTTATGTCTCATATTGCAGTATGGAATAAATAGAAATGGTTTAAGATAAGATATATATATATATATACATATATATATATATGTATTATATATAGTTAAAAAATTACCAAAGACTACTTACAAACACAGAATAGTTATACAATTAACGTTTAGGAAAGTTGTCATATAAAAAAAAACCAGTGTAAATGTCATATAGGATTAACGCAATAATTGGCTGATATTTTTCTTGAATTAATGTGCGTTGCTAAGGACTTGAGAGGTGTGAGAAATATCGTTCCAGAGACCGATTGTATGTATAAAGAATTGGTATTTAGATATTTGGCTGCTGTATCTAAAACAAACGGAGCAAACAGTTGAAAAATTCAATCGCGCAAAAAGATGATCGGGTTGATCCTTAACTTCAGATAGTCATCGAAACACATAGACTAAACTTTGTTGACATTGAAGGAAACATGATCATATCTTCTGAAGCCATTTAGTTGCCCTTTCAAAGGGAAAGCAACCAGTTTCTCAACCGTATATTAAAGTCGGCATTAAATATGTTTTAGCGAGAAGTATGCGAATGTTAATGGGAGTGCCATGATGGCTTTGCCAAGGATTTCTTAACATAGAAACTATACTTATGACTGACTTCAGACCAGTCAGTTAACTTTTATCGAACGAGCAGATGCTGGCGAACTGTGACCGCCGTCTTGTTTATTTGGCGGCGTCTGTCTAATCTGCACTTCTTTTCTATATATGTATGTACATATTTCTTGCATTATAGGAAATTTGAGCGAAAAAATTTGTCTGTTTGCACGTTATGCAGTCCATGTGAAATGGCTTGCAACTTCTGACTACAATACAGTCAGTCTTAGTAACGTCTCTTCTCAATCAGTTTTTGTTTGTTTGCCATAATTTGGCGACATCCTCCATTACTAAACGAAACTTAACGACTCACGGTTCATATGTAGATGATTTTTGATCAAAATCCGTTCAGTAGTTTCTGAGTTTATCGTTTATATGCAAAATATCTCTTATTAAGTAAAACACAAAATCATCAATAAAACACATTAATTTAATATGTTTTCTATTGATTTTTACTACAATACACAAACTGTTTTTCTACCTGTGCCCCCTCACGTTAATAGTTTTCTATATAAAAATGCAATTAATTGCAATTGATTATTATTCTATTGCAACTTTCTCACAACAAGTTCTCCTGATTAACATGTTTGCGATTTGTAACATTATACTTTCTTAATCCATAATCATAAATCAATTAGTTATGGCCAGCAACATCAATTAAATGTTAATAACATCGAATCGCAAAAATATGAAATTTTTTCAATTGATTATTAATACTTTCCAACAAATGAACATACACACACACTTACACTTGCATACATACAAACAGCTGACAAGCACCACCCTTAATTGTAATTGTATGTGATTTTTTCACACCTTCTTTTTTTTGTTTGTGCTCAACATTTTTCTAAATATAGAAAATTAAAGCAGAAAACAACAATAACAATAAAAAGAAAACTATTCAGTGGCTGCGATTTAATGAAAACTGGGTTAAAACAGCAGCGTTTTCAAATTGGAAAAATGCTGACAGTCAGTCAGTCACTCCCGGTTGGTAGTGAAAACTTAATAACCCAGGGGAAAAAATTTCGCAAATACATTACAGGGTCGCTTGTCGCGACCATCTGTTATTGCGATGGCACCGTTTTCGTTACAGGTTAATTTGCTTGCCTTGCTGGTCCTATAACTCCAACAGTTGGCAAGAACAGTTATAGAACAGCTCTATTTTAGCCACTTTTATTTTGGCTTCGCAGCTAAGTGCGTTTATTACGCGTTTATGTGGCTGAGACGTAAAACTAACGCTTTCTACCACCCTCTTTTCACCCATTTATTTTATGAGTTTTGCCACATAAAGTACGGCGGCATTTTTTGTGCAACGTGAAAACAAATTTAAAAACTAGAATTGAAAAATAAATTAATTGAGGCTGTGAGACAGTGCGTGTGTGTGGAATTTTACAAGTGTTGAAAAAGTACTCATTGGGCCCACCTAATACGTCGTTGCCTTCGCATATGCTAAAAAAAAGGCGACGGGTAACGCAGGGCGGATTCTATGTGGCCCGGCCTTAACTTTCATTTCTTTCTGGGACAAGATCAAAACAAATTATTTTATTTGTATGTCTATATATGTGTCTCTTTGTTAAGAAAACGATCACCTCCCCTACTTCATCTCTCTCTCTCTGTCTTTATTACTTTCTTTCCGGATCCGTCCCACATTAGCTTTCCCCAGCAGCCTGTCCTTCTTACCTTATACAGCACTCACAGTTTGATAATTATGTATGTAAGAATGAATTTAAAAATCAATTAAAATTTAACAGAAAATCTCTAAGATGGTCACCCGTTTTGTTGTTTTGAGCTCTGATATGTTTTGTGTGTGTGTTCGGGCTAATTGCAAACTCGAGCAAACACTCACTCTCTGAACTTTCTTCAAGGCAAAATATGAAAAGTAATAAATTGTGGATGTTGGGAAGCATTGAATTTCAAGCGATATGTAATTTCTAAGAATTGATTATAAAACCGATACGTTCGTGCTGCACAACAAAAACGTTTCGCTTGAATTGAATGTTTAGACTAAATGCTGATTTATTTCACTCTCTCCCTAAAAATTATTGATGCACAGAGTGATAAAATTTTATGAAAAAATATAATTGTCATATTTTTTTTTTTGCTAATAATACGTTTTGCGAATAGCAAGTAAATTAAAGTTTTCACCGATACGACGGCTTCGCTGTTTTGCAAGTTGTCAATAATATCAGCAAAATACGACGAAGTTGTCACTCTCCTCGGTTCACAAGCAAAAATTAAACTATTTGCCAGACAGACAATGATGAATGAACTGTTTGGAATGATGAAGTGGATGTTTGAATGTTACAATTCGGAAAAATGGTACAAAAGCACTACAATCCAACTTGGCTATAACGAATTGAAAAGTAATCAAAACAATAATTTGTTTGAAAAAAAAACTTTATTATAAAGAAATAATATTTTTATTTCAAATATTCAAACGCTTATTCTTCGAAAATATTAAGGGAATTTAGAATTTATTTGTCGAAGCTCTGAAAATCGTTGTCTTGCGTTGATATACTTATACATATAAAGCCCAATACGTTTTCAACGTGTTCAAAGGCGCATTTCACAAAAGGAATGAAGAGTTGTCCTCCAAGTGTTAGTTGAAACTGCTTTTGTTGGCTTCTTTAAACGTAAAAGTATTAAAAATCAAAGCAATAAGTTATAGTAAATTAATCGTTGTTAGGCCAAGAAAGATTAAACAAAAAGATTTCGCATTAAGCGCAAGTAGAAGAAGTCATGATTTCTGATTTTTTTTTACTCCATTTTTTTCACAGAAAAATCAATATAAAAAATGAGAAAGACTTCATGTCTCTCTTTAAAAATGTTCATCTGAATAAAACGTCCAGAAGATATGTACATACAAACATACATATACATATATGTATATATTCTTATAATAATATATAAATGATGTAATAATATTTTCGGAAAATTGAAAAAATCGAAAATTGTTTTTTTGTACGAAATTTTGTGTGAAATTATTCCTTAATGGCTTTCCAAATGAAACAATAGAAAGTTCTTGGTGTAAAACATGGAAAATTGCGAAAAATGCGAAATGCGGAAAATTGGAAAAATCGAAAATTGATTTTTTTTGATGAAATTTGTTCATCCATTCAAATAAATCACATTGAAAATTTAAATACTTGTGATGTATTATTACTCTAAAGTTTGTCTTAAGGCGAAGTTCGCCGGGTATATATATATATATATATATATATATATATATATATATATATATATATATAGATACTTAAATATTTTGAAATGAGTTACGAATAAAATCATTAGCTAAATTTCAATGTCTCCCTGTGTGAATATAAAGTATAATGAACACAAAGCGTACGTTTCGTTGGAAATGTCCATAAATGTGTTATTATTAATAAGTGAAGTATACTTTTAGGGGCTTTTAAATAATTTGTGCCAGAAGCTATTTCGACAAGATTTGTACAAACAGAAATGAGAACGCATACGGCAAACGTGCATAATTTTATTTCTTAACAATTATTTATTATCAGCTAATTTTTATTAAGAGATTTGTTTGTTTTCTCGGGAGAATTTTCATGTAGAATGTCGCTGTTGTCTGACAAGGACATTCTGGTCATAAGATGCACCGCAAAAACGTTCATAGAAAACGTTTCAAAAAAAAAAATTATATCAAAGGGGAAAATCTGTATGAGAAAAGGGGGCGCCTTGCGGTTTCGTAAAACAAAAATTATTGTGCGTATGTGTTACGAGACTCTGATGGCTTAGTTCCCTTTAATTACAGTTGGTTGCTGTTATAATTTTAAGATTCAATTTGAGAATACGGCAATTGCATTTCGAATAAAAGAAGGACATTAGAGAAAACAAAAATCCTCCAACCGGCGACTATTCTCTGGGTTCAGATATAAAGAAATGTCTGCCGGGTACAAGATTTGGATCAAATGAGTAGACTAATATGATTACAAACGCTTAATGTAAGAATCATGGGAAATCTTCGCTAATTGTACCTTAAAGTCGAATTATAATCCACAAAAAATATTATATCTTTTTAAAAATACTTATTCTTGAATCCATTCACAATAAAGTGCATCTAAGTTAAAAATATTACCTAATTACTATAAAATAATTATCGTTACCTTAATATTGAAAGGCCCTAACTCCATTCTTCATTCTTCGCCAATCGGTTTGCAAATTTTATTAAATTAAAGGCTCTAAAATTGTTAGTTTACGTTACGTAAGTTAAATACGCAAGTGCAAAATATATGTATTTTGAGGAATTACCAAAAATAGCAAATTTTTTGCTGCATTTTGTTTTGAAAATCGGCTTAAAACTATTTTGGAACTTATCTTTGCGACATGCCAGGCAATAAGAATCATCTAAAGCCATTAAATTATATGCACTCAAGCGAAAAGTGCTGTTAAATAAAATGCAATTAAGTTAAAACTTTTACAGACAATAAAAAACCTTTTACTTTTCAATTATTGAGCCATTTTTAATTCCCTTATAAAAATTTCTCATTAGGGCTGAGCTTGCAAAACATTAAGCCTTAAATCTTTGTTTGGCGTAATAGTAAAAATATGGCCGGAGCCGAACTTACTTGAACTTGAAATTTAATTTTAAAGCAAATAATAAGTTCCGACTTAAAAGGCCGAATTAACAAAATGAATCGTTTAAAACTTCTCTAGATATATTGCTGGCAACAAGTTTGACTTCAACAGTTAAATTTTCTAACAAGCATTTCTTTTTTTCTGTCACTATCTCTTCATTTTTCCGTTCATTCCAATGCAAATTTCAGACAGCATTCAGAAAGACCAAGAAGAGATAATGTTCGTTATAAGACTTAATATTCTTGCTCTTTCTTGGTGAAGTTTTCTTAAGTAAAAGGATAAAGAAGCCTGACCTCTAACACGAGACCAACCTGATCTTACTTTTCTGTGCAACGTTATTGTGACATTCAGTTAGTATTTATTAAAGCCACAATTCATTGGCATCGAAACTTAGACTCTATAAACGGCAATCGTATGAATTTGCCTAGTGCTTGTTCTTGCTTATGATGCCTAAAATTAATATTTGTTTGACTATTAATTGCAATATTTATCCGTGTGAGCGAGCGGCGCTTCCTTATCAATTTGATCAGTTATTCTTGTGCCCCTTTTAGACGTACTTTCGGCATCCTTGGGCATTAAATAGTCTTCAGCATCCCAGGGTTGCACTTCAGCCGTACCGTAAATAATGTAAAACAAATTGCCGAAGAAGAAAACAACGGCGGTAATAATGAAAACAAGTTGCCATTCCGTGCGATTCGTCTGGAATTGAAAGAAAATTTAGAATTTTAGTTTGATAACAAAAAAAGGAGATGCGTCCCTACCGTATCCGTTACAATGACTCCCACTATCAGTGGAGCTATAAGTGCCATGAAATTTGCTATTGTATTAACAATTCCCATCAAAACTCCAGCATGATGGGGCGACAAGTCAATAGTATTCAAGCAACTGCCAATAGTGCTACCGCTGTTCACACCCACCAGCACCGTCATCAACACTATGGCCCACGTTTTGTTGTCCACATCCAAAAAGCCAATGCCTATCAAACCAAGTGCTGGTATCCAATACGCTATGGAATTGATCAGCTTGCGTATGGCCGTCAGACTGAGTAAGTTCTTCTGCAATAATATGTCTGCCACAATGACATAAACATATGACATGCCCCACATGGCTAAAAAAGGCAGAGCCGAGAATAGGGCATTGGTTTTGATGCGGAAGCCCAGAATACCATTCATATACGAAGGTATCTGTGTCTGCAGAATGTTCAGCCCGTAACCTACCGCGCAACGTGCTACCAATAGAGCTATAAAAGGCAATGACAGCCATATAGATTTCCAGGGAACTGGTATTTTATTTTTGTGAAAATCATCTGTATTCTTCAAAGATGATTCAATGTAGTGTTTTTCTCTTTCGCTGATAAATCTGGACTCGGTGGCATTGTTCGAGGCAAAAATCGTCCACAGCAAACACCAAACGAAACAGAGGCCAGCTGAGACGTAGGAAATTCCCGGCCAACCTAATGAGCCCTCTGCTATAATGCCGCTCAGGCCAAGAGCCAAAACTGTGCCGCATTCAATACCCGTTTGACTTAAGGCGCCCAGACGATTACGCTCCTCTATAGGTGACCATTTTGCCAAGTGTTCATGTATGCAGGGAAATACGACACCCTGAAATAGCCCCTGAAAAACACGTATCACGCAAAATGCCTGCCAGCCACCCCAGCCCAGGCACCAGGGTGTCACAGCACTGCAAACTGCCGATAAAAATGTCGCCACATTCATAACAACTTTGGCGCCGAATCGTTTACTTAACATGCCGCCCGGAAACTGTGTACAAACATAACCCCAGTAGAAACTGGATAGTATATAAGAAGTTTGCTTTTCGTTCCAGTCAAATTCCTGCAAGAAAACTAAATAAAAAGTTTGCTCCCTTCTAATTATGGCATTAAGAAGAACATACACGAAAATTGGGATTCGTTGTGGCGGCATTTGTCATGGCCACTATGGCAACACCGATATTCAGACGACTGGTATAATTTACGACAATATTAAAAAAAATTAGGAATGTCTGCATGTGTCGCATACCCAAAAAGGCACCTGAAAAACAAGAATTCAAAACAATTTATTGTAACTAAAAAATAAATTAAAGGAGAAGGACAAAGTTTCCTATTTAAATCTATCCGCAAAATAACACAACTTCGAAATAGAAATGCAATCGTACAATAAAATAATTAGGCAACCGGCGTAATCGAAGAGCTCAAAGTATTTATTATGTTTTATATGTATGTAAAATCGTGCAATGAATCCTGACAGACGTTCCGACACTATAAAATAAGGTGATTTCCAGGTCCCTCTCTCGGTGGCTCTTATTATGTTGCCGTCTCCCTGGGATGGCAGCAATTCAGGAGTAAACAATTTTCAACCTGACATTCCATAAACATTGTATTTACTTTGGAATTAGCGCAGTTACCGAGTTTACGTGTTCGAATTCGTCTTGCTACAGGGACTTCTGAATTTTTACATTTGACGGTGGCCATATTTTTAAAGGAACACTTTAGACAGCTTTTGGATATGATTTTATGGCAACACCTACCTTGATGGGTATATGTGGCAGTGGATCAAATCCACTTGAATGAACAGGGCGCCCATCTGGCTTGCAAGGCTGACACAGGTGGCAATTACTCATAATATGCTGCACGGCACAAATCATAAAACTCTTGCTAAAGAGCTCGGGCTATCTAATCTCTTCTGTTTCACACAATTCCCTAGAAAGGACCAGGCTGCTGAGTTGGTAGCCCGAAATACACAGGAATATCAGGCCTTAAACCAGCTCGCCTGACATTCCTCTCAATCTAGTTCCTTGCATAAAACAGACCTGTCGCAAGGCAACACCACCTCGAAAATTCTCTTCATCCTGCGTCTTTAGGTTTAAACCACAACCAAAACGTTTCAGCCAAAGAGATTCTTCTTAACCAATGACCAACCCAGAGAGGCAAAAGGTTTCCTGGGGCTTGTCGGTCCCCGTTTTGCCAATTGACCTTTGGGGAAGGTTTCGGAAGTACATACATAACGGAAGTCATAAATGAACTTCCTAGAGTGTTGGTTGCCGCGCCAACAGAGAGACTCCTTCCCCCTCTATTCCCGTAAGCATAGTGCCCTGACTTGGTGTGAAATCGTCAGCGCTTAACCTGTCGCCGGGGGGAAAAAACACTTTAGACAGGACAGACAAATTCAATTCTGTCGGCTTGTACCCGTAGAAAATTCCACTAAGCCAAGAGTTGAAGGTAAGCGGCGATAGTTAATGACTTATGCTCGCTAAACGGACCTACAGCAGTGCGAAACTGGCCCTAATTGTTATCGAAAACGCAAACAAACAACAATAAACATGGGAGTCAAGTGCATTCAATCCATCCGAAAGAAGTCACTGTATAGTGTGGATTTACAGCTGGCGGCCACAACGTTTTAATTGCTGCGTATCGCCGATCACAAAGCTCTCAAGAACGTTTTATCATTCACATGGTTTCTCTATATATTATGGATTGAGTCTTTCTATAAATAAAATCACTTAAAGATTTTAATCAAATTCTTTGTTTTTATTTGGTTTTTCTTTTTTCTTCTTCTTGTTCTCAAGGTAATTCTTATCGAATACTTTTAAAGGTGTTTGCATTGAACTTTCATTGAAATTTCCATATTCAATTAGTTTGAATCACTGACCACTTCTGATTATTTCCTGATTATCAATAATCGGTTAATGAAAACATGAACGCAATATGGATTATAGTGAAAATCACAACAGCTTTTTTTTCCTTTATATAAATCTTATCAGTTTTTATCAAATTTCAGTTATTTATGATTTTAATCGGAATACTTTGAAGAAATAACATTCTCTTATTTTGGGGAGAAAAATCAAGTCCATATGAAGACATATTTTTGGCCATATTATTAAGATTTCAAGCTTCAAATATGTGCGGTTGAGTTGTAGGATTTCTACACAACTGATACAAGAGACTGAATAATGAACTACAGATCAGAAGGGTGCCACCAAAACAACACGACGGTGACATCTACCCACGCAACAAATAAAAAACTCGTTTTAAGCACAAAACTAAGAGACAGAAAAAAGTAGTTCTTGCAAAAATTCAATTGAACAAATACTTACATATTTATATGAATTAATTGGGGGTCATATGATAAGTTTTCTTTTATGTACATTTTAAATTCTCTCTCACCCTTTATTTACGAATATATTCCCACACATTTGATAAGAATTCGCTTACAGATTTTTATTTCATTCAGTGTTTCTGAGCCTTCATTTTAAATTGTTTTTTTTGAGACATTTGCCAAAAACAGGCTGCCTAATACACGCCAAGGCTTAGCTTGTTCCCCGGTGGTAGTGGCGTTGGACATTGGGGCAATGCTATACCCCATACCTACTGGCATGCCTGGAGATTTTCAAAAGTGCAATAAACCATGGAGTCCATTCAAATAAAGAAAATAATTTCCTTAATACATTGTTTAGGTTTATGACATTTTAATATCTATCTGCGCTTGTTGAAATCCCCTTTAGTTAACAATACTTTTTTCAGCAATGTTTTAAGTCATTTAAGCCTTTTAAAGTTTCGCAATTGATGCCATCGGGGCGGAAATCTAAAAGAGCTAAAATTGGATAGAAAAAGCCTAAAAAAAACCTGTCACAGAATATTATACCTGTTATAGGCGCCTATACAGAATGGACATGTCCAACACACAGACTGGCAGATGCCTCGTTGCAGAAGAGGAGTCAATGAAGTCAACACAAATGCTGAGTGAAGAGATCTGGCTAAAACTCCGGTTGAAAGAGGTAGTGCGGTTCCTTGACGTGTTAAGCTCTTGAGGAAACCCTGCTAGGCCAGACACCACTATTATTCATTCATTCATTTAATGTTTCACAAACTAAAGTAATAATTTTGCCCGTAAAAACTAAGATGTAGGCAAAAGTCAAAAAGTTTCGATTTCGTCACAGAACAAACGATAAATTCACTCCCTGTTTGAGGCTTAAAATCGTGGTGTATTTAAAACGGTCTTAAACTTAAGATGAACCGCAAATTCCGCTATAGTGATAATGAGATCAGTGATCGGTTGTTAAGCAACATATTTACGCCCTATAACCTTTTCAATACTAAAATGTTTATTATTGCATTTTAATGTTTTATTAACAATGAGGTAAAAAGTTTAAATGTGCCGCCCAGTCAGAAATGAAAACGTCATAAGATTTATTGTTTTGTTTTTGTTTCAAACAACAGAAAATTAATGAAAGTTGGTATTAAAAATAAACAGTTGCCTAAAAACAAAAAGGTCTGCTTTGACGATATTGTTATATAGCAACTTTTAGATTTCAATAATTTAATCAGCTTAAACATAAACTCATAAACTAAGATAAATCAACTAGACTGGACAAGTTGCACGAAAGCAATTTCTTGCCCGCGTCCAAAAACTGCAGTCATTTGCAGGCGATAGTGAACTGCAGATTGGACCGCATATTCGCCCAAGAATTTAATTTAATTTATATTAATAATATGTTTTTGCTTTTAAAAGCTGCTAATACTTAAACAGTTGAATCATTATGGTATTAATGTCACGTTCGAAATGTCACGTATAGCACTGAAAAGCACAAAATTTGTTTAAAAAACCAAAAATTTTCTAAGCATTTTTTAAAATTTGAAAAAACAAAGATTATATATTTTTTTTTTTTTTTTTGCAAAAACACACTTATACGATTTGCTTTGTGCCAACTGTTTAAAGTTGACAAACAGCTGAATCCAGTTTTTCTTTTACTGCCTGCTGGTTTACATCGGCGAATTACAGCAAATAAATTGACAAACTGGAATACATGTATGTGTTTTGTTTTTGTTAAATATTTTTGAAGTGTCACAAGTAAAAAAATGTTACCCTCACAATATCACCCGTTACAACGTCGCCTGAGTTGTTGCTTTCAAACTATTTGATCAAGATCAAGACGAAGTCTTGTCCAAAGTTTGCAGTGGGGTTTTCTTAAATATCAAAAAACAGATATTTTTTACTTTAACTGTTCCACAGCTGAGGGCGTCTGAAATATAAAAAAGAAATCAGATGCGGTCCTGTGGTGATCTCAACGGAGTTGCCACTTGCGACATTTGACTGTACTTATAGGGTGAAAATAAAAAACATAGTGAAAAACAAATTTTTACAAAGTTTCGTCTCACAGTGTAGGAAATCGTTTGTATTTCATAACCACAATTGCATGCAAAGTTCATTTTTAAATTTAATATTTTTGAAGCCACTAAAATTTGAATTGAGTTGAAATTGCTATTGTTGTTGTATAATCGTTTAATTTGAACTTTAATAAATAACACTTCAATATTGTTACGTTACAAACATCAATTTAAATCTGTGAATATATATTTACATTGCATTTATGTACCTTTGTCGATACTTGAAGTCATCGTAATTTTTTTAAACCCGTGTTTGTTTTCGAGTATTTAAGTCCTTTACGAAAATTTTTTGTTTTTTAATTTCCCTAAAGAAATGTTGTTATTTATAATTTAATATTTTTAGTTATAATTTAGTCCTTAACGAATTAAACTGGTTAATTTTTTTTCCATTTAATTTTCTTACAAAAAAGTTTTTGTGGCTGTTCAAATCGAAAAACGCGTCTGAAGCACACGACCAAAATAGTCTTTATGACCTGCAACTAATTCGTTTACTGCCATTGACACCTTTGTTCTATTTTTTAGGCTTATTTTCGAAAGTTTTAAACCGTTCAATATGTGGCTTGATAAGGCGCCGGGAACTGAATAACCGTTTTATCTTGAAAGCAACAAGAATGTGGCAAATAAAAAATCAGCCAGACGAATAAAATGAATGCGATAATTTAATAAAAGTATTACCATAATAATTTTATTTACAAACGTTTTTATGATTTAACTAGACAAGTTAGCAAATGAGTTTATAATAGATAATACGAGTACATTCCACTAATTTCTTTTTTTGTTGTTGTTGTTGGGAAAATTATTAAGTAAAATCAACAAAAGTATTTAAGGGTGATTATAAACGAATTAATAAAATTACTGTTTAAGGATGGCAAAATTTGTACTACAAAAAAATTAATTATGCAATTCAAATTCAAAAAGAGCTTAACATTCTGCCTTTATAACAGTTAGAGTATAAAACTGTTATACAAATATGTGTTTTTTTTCAGTTTAGCAAAGACTACAACTATTTGTGCAAAAGAGCTGCCAGCTGCAATTAAAACAAACAATTAGGATTTCTCAGAAATAGCATATTTTTAAGATATTGATTATTTAATGCAAATTCTTTATAATTTAATGTTATTTTTTTTTTTAATTTTCCTTTGAAGTCTACAAAATATGACAGTTTTGTTAAACAAATGCCCTAACACTTATTACTACAGGATTAAACAATTGCTTTTTATGTCACCCTGTTACTGGAACTAATGGAGATCGTCAGGGAACCATTCTTACCAAAAATTCAAGTTTTTCTTAGAGGTGGGCAACAGCTCCATTCCACACACAAGATTTCTACTAGCGTTTCGTTGGTTGAAAGCTGAGAACTTTGCACGCAAAGAAAGCAACTCCACCGCGATCAGTGGATAACGAACTTATGCAGATTATCAGGGAACGAATTAAAAAAACCTTATCCGAATCAGGGTTCTTATTAGATTTATACAATACCTTTAAAAGAGATCACTAACAGCTGTCTGCTCTACCGTAATCAGTGTAGAAGGTTTTGTGCCCGATTGTGCAATTTAATTACCGATCATTTTCGTTCAATATCAAAAGACTGATTCTTTCGTTCATTTTTTCATTTTCAACAATTTGTATTGTTTTGGGGATTCTTTCTGTTCAAAACATAAACAAGCAAAAAAGATCACTGAAACGAAAACGGATGAGAAAGATTTTTCACTTTTTATTATTCTGATCGATAAGCCTTTAGGCACTACTGACCGATATGCCCGCAATTGTGACCTGTATTTGAGTGATAAAAATCAGTTAGAGCAGGATGCAGGATCACAGGCACACAATAATTTCTAAAGTTTTACCTCATATTGCCCTTAAGAACATGACACAAGCTGCTGACATATACATATATCTCTAATAGCAATGTCGGACAAAAGATCGGTCAAGGCACCGTCACTATTCTTGTGGGAATCGGTTCTAATAAATTTTGTAATTTATTATCATTTAGCTTAAACTTATGTAAAAAAAAAATTAGTTTTAAGTGACCGACCGGCTTACTTGAGTGATCTGTTCAACTGAAACCCTTCGTTCACGAACGACACAGCTGCAACTATTATAATACACAAAAAGATAACTTGTCAGTTAAAAAGTTGAGCCACTGCGAACTAACTCTGGAGTTCATTACTGGCATCACGCTCAAAAACTGCCCACTTTAATGATGAACTGCAGCACTTTGCAGTATTTTCATTCAAGAAACTTTAAAGCAAAGTTCTGGTTGAGAGCCCATAAATTTCACAATCTTATCTGGAAGAAGCGGCCTGGATCTGTATATTGAACTCAGATGTTATAACAAAAGCACGAAATAATTCTCTTTTGTGTTAACAGTCTGTGTTTAGGAAACATTTTAAACTGTAAAGTTGATGAAAAGTACTAGAAAATGTCAGTCTTTAAAAGACCACATCACGAAATCTCTGCCGCAAACGCCCAACGCCGCCATTCCAGTTCAGTTTTGTCTGGTTTATCTCTTCAAACGTTTCATTTTGCAGTTTAAATTTTTTTTACCCTATTCATTAGTGTCTTATCTAGAATTTGTTGTTCTTACGATATGTTTCTAAAATTAAAAAAAATACTTATATCTATATGCTTACAAACATACATACGTGTGTATGTATGTATGTATGTATGTAGATATAAAAGAGACTCTCCTTTTCTTAAGCGATTGCTTTTAAGTTAGATTTTAGTAGTTCCTCAGCACGATGAGATTTGTTTGTATTAATTTCGTCATCTGTCTGGCAATTTTTAGCGGCACAATAAATGGCTGTGGAGCATTATTTCTAAACAGGCCCATAAGTATTTTGGAACGAATTATAGCGGCAGCCTTAAATGATGGCCAAGAGATGCTGAATAATCTGGATTCTTTACAAAGACCAGAAAACCGAGTATTAAGACAATAATTATACTTTTTCCTATATACATATATAATGTTTTAATGGTGTTTTAATGGCCGTTTTGACAAATTTTGACAAATAAAAAGGAAGACTTCCACTCAAAGGACCCTACCCGCAATTATACTTTAAGTAAAAGTATTATTTTGAACAATAAAAGTAGATACTGATTTTTTCTTATGATTTTAAAATAAAAGTACTCATTTGGTTAAAATATACTTTTTCACTTCCTTTTTTTTTTGGCGGCCTCCTTTTACTAAAAAAAAAATTACCGAGTCAAAAATCACGACAAGTGAGAAATAAAATTCGCATTTTATATGCCTCATTAAGACTTGGACTGGCCAGGCTAAAGATAATGTTATTTTTGACAGATTATTTAGCCGTTTTACATGAATATGATAAAAAAAATCATCTCGGTTGTAGCGAAGAAAGTGCAACAAGAAAAAAAATTATTAACTGTCTTTAAATTGTGATTGACAGCTGTCAAACTAAACTAAAGTTTGGACTTGGTAAATTAGAGCCTTTCAGTACAGCTGGCTCTATTTGTTCCCTTGCTCATTCTTGCTTCCCCCCCCCCCACCCCCCACCCCCTCTTTATGTTGAATTATGGATAGTTTTGGCAGATTCAATTACGATTTTTGTTGACCGGCGAATTCAACGAATGTGTTGTCTTATATCCTATTCCATTTTGTTGAAACAAAAATCTGCAGCAACAACTTCTACACGTTCAACGAAAATTGCTGGAATTCAAACTTTTTGACGAAAATCACTTTATACTTGTTTTCTGCCTAAACAAAAAAAAATAATTATAATTCTTAATGAAATAACTTGCTGAATCGGGGAATTTGTTGTCTAAACGCAACCAAACATGAAAATCCTTTAGCGAAACCAAAAATTGCGGGGAATGCAGAAATCTATTTTGTCAACGTAGCCGGTGTCCGACATATTGTAGACAAAAATATCCTGCAGCTTGGCAAAGACCGGCAGCGGAGAAATGCTTCATTAGAGAATCCATTTTTCAAAGGGGAAAATATTTGAGTCCGTTCCAAGGCTGGTTATAAAATGTAAAACCACGAGATCTTGACAACTAAGATGATTATATCTTGTTGCCCTTCTTTTTTTTTATAACTTTTGTACAAACGACAAACACATTTTACAATATCAACTCTTTTGTACAAGAACAAAACTGGGCGTTGAAAAATCGTGAAATGTGAAAAACAAAAATTTTACTCTTTAACAGATGACAGCCAAGAGAGACTTAAGACATAGAGGTACAATCGACCTTGTCCAATCGACCAATCGAATCGACATAGAGGTACAATAGAGAATTACACGTGTTTTTGGTCTTGACGGTGTTTTGTAGTTTTCTGAATGTAGCAGTTACTGCTACATATTTTAAGCCTTAAAGCAAATCTAACTGATATCAGTTGAAAATTGTTTCCTTCAATTTATGGCGCTCGCAAGTACGACACCTTTTTGTCAGTCTGTTTATATTTTGGTCTTTCATTTGCTAAAACAATCACAACAAACCATAAATATTTTCAACTATTACCAAATTGTTATTAATTTGTGTGAGAAATTTTTATATATATTTATTTACTTCCGAATTTTTCTTATGTACACACATACATACATACATACATACATACATACATATACATATTATGTTTTTTTCAGAATGAAAGTTTCAATAAAATCAATCTCTTTGGTATTTCGGAGTAGGCACCTTTTTGCCATTAAAATAATCACCGTCTAATTTGAGATTATTGCCAATAAATTCCGGTAAATCATGTTTAATACTGTCAGCTTCCGCTAACTCCGGGATGGGTTGGTATAACGAGGGCGGACCTTGAACTTTGACGGGTGACGGAGGACGATGAATTAGTTGGAGCTCAGGATATGATGCTGAAGGTGGCATCGGTATCTTAAACGGTGGAAATGGTATTTTAAGTGGTGGTTTTGGATATTCACTTTCCTCTACAGTGTCCAATATGGGCACAGAATAGACCAAAGTTGCCGCCGCAATAACGGAGATAATGAAAATAACTGACTTCATTTTTTGGTGCACTTTCCGAAGTTGATTTAGAAAGAATGAGTTTTTCTGCCAAAAAAAGTTTGCTTAAATAGGCTGATGTTTTCTCGTCTGCAAATCACAATCAAGATCAAGTAGGAGTTGTTGAGTCGTTAATTGCTTGTTTTGTTTTTCTGACTGCTCTTAATTAGAGTTGCTGGAAATTGTCAAAATTTTGTCAGATAAGATGTAAAAAAAAATAAAAACATATGTACATACACACATGCTCGTAAATGAAATACAAGCTTTAATTGAAAATAAATACTTTATTTAGAAATCGAAATCATGGCTACTTCATAACAGGTGAAATTGAGAGCGCAGCTGATTACAATTTTTATGTTGTAGCTTCCCTGGGATGTCAATAGTTCAGCAGTTAAAATTTTTTTTTTTTTATATTTTTTGAACATTTAATAAAAATAAAATTTGCATATGGGATTTTGCAGTGTTTTTTTTGTTGTGCTAAATAAAGACTTTAAATTTTATATATTATTGTATAAAAACAAAATATGTTACTTGTTTTACTCCGCTTTATGGATTTTGAAAAATATTATTAGCACATTTTGCTTTTAATTGTTTTTTGTCTCTTTAAAGACAATTAAATATCAAGTTGAGTCCTTAAACATACTTTTCAAAAGTTTTCAAGTTTACTGACGAATACGGCATATAGACCGAATGTGAAATTGATTTATGTACATCAGCATTTGTCATTATTTCACTTGCTGAACTTTTTAGCGGCTCACCGTCATTCGCATTTGGCTTACCAGTAACACATACATATGTAGGTGGCTAATTCTTGTAATATGTAAAAGCCCCCAGCTCGAGAACTTTGGCTATCTAGTTCTCCTGCCAGTAATTTTGTATACTGTAAAAAGAGTCGAATCACCGGATCACCAAAATTAACCCCTTGCTGCGTTTTTAGGTTTAAACTGCAGAGAGAATGTTTCAGCCAAAGTAGCCTCCTCAATCTATGACCAACGCCAGGATACTGTTTCTAGGTATCCCAGGGGCACATTGCTGCCCGTTCTCTTAGTTTACTGTTCACCTTTGCCGATCAACTTTTGTGATTGGCTGAGAGAGGGGAAAGAAGAGGGGAAATTGATACGTTGTTTCATATATATGTATGTATGTATATACATGAAGTTATTAGCAGATTAATATTTTTCACATTTCTTTTCAGCGTATCGCTGCAAATAAGATTGAATTTTAGATAATGAAAAAAAGTGAAAGAAAAAAATTTTACTGTCGAAAATACAAGATTATTTTTCACACTCATATTATACATACTAAGAAAACCTATAAACACAGAATTACATACGTACGTAAATAATTTTATTAACTGTCAACAAATTTCGAATTGGCAAACAAAACAAAACGGAAATTTTTGAAATTGATTTCTGTGTGTGTGAACATTAAGGCAACTTTAAAAGAGAGAGAATCAGAAAGAAATTGATCACTTAAAAGTTAGTTGCAATGTGTGAACGGCGGCTCGTAACTATCACAATAGATAACAAAACGGCTGTTTTTAATTTTGGCTGGTTTGTGCCTTAACTAGTTGCATGTAATCTACTGTGAATCAAAACAGAGTTTGCTGCAAAAAGTACTTGTGCACAAAAGGAATCATACGTTGTCTGGACAACTGTGTGAACTAATTAAGAAACTCAGTGTGACATATGTTCAGCAAATTTACTTTTTACTATTTTAACACAAACAATAGTCAGAAAAAATTACAACTACGCTTATCGTATTTTAACATTAATAAAAATATATATAATAAAAAAAAAAATATTTAAAAAAGTGTTTAATAAAAAGGTAAAAATAAATATTTTGTGGAAAAAAGATTTAAATTCACTGCAAATCAGCGCACGTACATACATACATATGTATCTAGTACGTAATAAAAATCAGTTTGCAACTTAATAAATCTTAAAACAAGATAAATTTAGATGCGTGGCGTTTTAAATCCGTTCCCCTAAAAAAACAAATACCTTTTAAAGAATTTGTATGGCTGGTTTTTGTAATACAATATCTTAGTTTGTGGTCTAACATAGAAGTAAGAAGTTTCATAGAATTGTTTGCCATAAAAATTAAACATGAAGATATTTAGTTTGTGTGCAATGATAAATGTGGACAAAAACAAAGTAACAAAACAAAAAATGCAAGAATACAATATATCAATTGATTTTTCACTTCCTTATTAAAGCATTTTCTTTAACAGTGATGTTTGTTAATGGTGATTGTGCCAATTGCAACGAGGTTTGCTTTAAAGAGTCACTTATGAACAAACATACATACATACATACATATAATGAAGTATTATTATACAAGAGAGTGATTTCGTTGCTATTTGCTGTACATTTTACAATACTCTTGTTGTTCTATTGTTGTTGTTGTTGTTACTTTACACTCATTGACTTTCTAGCAACAACACAATAATGTTTTGTTTTTCTTTTCATACTTTTAAATAACCACTTCTTTGTTTTGAAATTTTATATTTTTGCTTCAGACAAGCAATTAAGTTTCATATTTCACATCTTTCTGGTGAGTTGTTTTTGTTAATTACCTTTAGTACTAGCGCACGGCTTGTATGTGTGTGCGTCTGAGAGGCATAAATAAATGGGTTTGTAAGCTTGTATAAATCTTACCTTGGTCGAATAACTTGAAGCAGACAAAAAGTGCAAAAACTCGTCTATAAGTCTGGTGGATGATTCATGTATTTTATGAAGTAATATTTATTTCTATTGTTTTATTAAGCTTTTTTCAATCAAATATGAGTCTATACATTTATATGTGTGTATACACACACATATTACATGGATACTGCATGTATGTATGCATGTAAGTACATACATATGTATAAATATATTAAAACGTTGCAATTTGTTTTAATATTTATTTAACAAATATTTATATGTATGTACATATACATATGTATGTATGTATTTGCATTCATATACATATGTATATGTACATATGTAGGTACATACCTGTATGTACTATATGAATGAATGTGGTTAATTTGAATATGGACGTACATATGTATGCATATATGAATGTATAGCTACACATACATACATACATATATACTTACGTTCTTTATTTGTTGATTTAGGCAAAATATCAAATGACTTCTTGTATCTGCTCATTAAGTTCTGTTAAGTTGGTGGAATTAAATACCAGCCATACACAATGGCGCCATGATTTACAGAGTTTCCATATCAAAAAGAATATTTATAGCTTGGAAAAGAATAAGGTTTTAAAATTAAAGTCATCTTTACATAAAATCGGAAATTGTTTTCATGAATTTCATGCAGTAAAAAAGGCAGATTTTTTTCATTGGCTATTCTATAGTACGAATTGAAAAACTTGTTCAATGCGGCTAACTGCCAAACTAGCTAACATACTAGCAGGCTGACCACCTTTGAATATGTCCAAAAGCGTATACATATATTTGTAAGTAAAATAAATAAAAAAAAATTTTTTAGTCATTTATTTTTATTCATTTTATATGAACTAATTAGAAAAACGATAACAATAATAACCAAATAAAATTAATTAAAAAAAGTCTCACTTCAATTGACTTAATAACATAATTAAAATTTTTATAAAAAAATTAATAAAATAGAAATAGCCAAATACTTAATGTAAAGCTTTATATTTATATTATTTGTTCGATTTTTTTGCCTAATAAATTGATCGTTTTTTTTGCTTAATAAAATTTGCAAATTCAGTGCAACTCATCTTATAATTAAAATGCATAAATAATTCTGATTTGACCATATCGGTATGAAGCCTATTGCGTTCGTTAGTCCATATATTTCCCATCACGCTAAAAATGCAAAAGCTTAATTAATTCAGGTGCGTTTGTGTTGATTTTAAAATATTCAATCCATTTTTCTGTGCAATTACTTCCTGTTAATAAGGGTAAAACTTCATTTAGAATACGTATTTCTGCAAATAACTGATCGCCGTCAAACACTATTCCAAATAAATTTGCTACTTTACAGGCTTGTTCTAGAGTTATTTGTTCATTAAGGTTAAATGGTCTACAAATAAAGTAAAATGAATTTTCGCTGAAATCGAACAATTTTTCTAAATGTGATAACATTCTAGTATAGATTTGGACCCCTTCTTGTTCCAATCTATACCTATCGGAGTAATTTAATTTTTCTATTTGTTGGCTTACTTCAAGTCCGAAAAATAGTTGTTCCTTACGATAAACTAAAAAATAATCGATTAAATATCGATCGGTTTTGTTTCTTATTTATTTTATACAATATTATTTGACGTTTAGAGGATATTTATTACCGTAAAAAAAACCTTTTATAACCAAAAAAGCCTATAATTTTGAGTATTTATAAAAAACGTACGCATGGCGTATTCACAAATTTGTTTGATAGAAAAAACGTATACGCTCCAAAAACGTATAGGTGGCAAGTTTACATACTAGTGAAGTATGTTTGCATTTTTTTTAATATACTTTGGCAAATTGCAAAGTGCAAAGACTTGCACTAGAACAATGTTACCAAATCGCGAAAATTTACTTACAAAATTCACGAGAATCAACAGTTTTCTATCGCTACATCATCTTGAGCGGTGAGACTTATTTCGGACTAATAATCTTCATGAGATTCCAAAGAGCAAACCGCATCACACATGCCGAACGCGTCAATGACTCAATTGTCTTTAGGTCCGACATTCCTGCCAGCATTACAGTCCTGGCATACGCTACAACGAAGTAAATTATTAGTGATTTTTTATTCATCATGTCATCGAAAGTCGTTTGAAAGTGGAAGTGGTGTTGAGGGTACAACATGCCATATAGCGTGAGAAACTATTACTTAACAAAAATAAAACCGGCAGAATGACGTTTAGTAGGCCCAGACCTCCGGGCTATATGCCATTTAAATGTCGCGGAATATGTGAACTACTACCCGTAAATCCATAATTTTGATTATTTCATTGAGTTTGTGACCATTCACAGCAGGCAATTCTTTCAGCTAAGCTGATTAACTTTTAGGAATTGGGGGTGAGGGGAACATAAGATAAGTACAGAATCGCTTGACTTTCAATTCGTTCTACTTTCTTATTCGTACTGGGCAAAAAGCAAGAGTGTGTGTAAATATGTGTATATAAGATACCAGCAATAACAATTGCTGTGTGTGTGAACAACAAAGAAATGTGTATCTTTCTTATCAATAAGAACTGAATAGTGTAAATTGTGACTTACGAATGGCGGTATATTTGAACAAAATTTGTTTGTTTTTTGTTATAAATCCATGATCTTTTAATTTTACAATCAAGTTCATTTCTTCCTTCTTTCTGTGGTCATCTGCTGACAGTCAGCATTGGACTTTTGTATGTATGTATGTGTGTATGTATGTACAAAATATGTTTGCAGCACTTAATGAACCTGCTCTCTGCTGCTTTTATAACGCTCAAAGGCTTCAATTCTTCAAGTCATTTCAACTGCATTTGTTTACGCCAGAAGAGTTGATTGATTAATTATTCTATAGATTCCAGTTTGCAGTAAAAAGAAACGCCTTAATTTATGCCATTTACTGACTGACAAGATAAATTCAAAATGATCTAAATCAATTGCTAGACGAAAACGGAAGACACAACTTTTAGTTGCTGCAGATCCTCTGGAATTTTCGCAAACAAAAATATTGCTTTTTGCTGCAACAATTAATTTACAACACTTAACAAAGTTAGTAAAAAGTTGTAGCCATAAAAGAAATACAAAGAAACAGAATCACCAAATGCTTAAATGTATTTAAATATAAAATAAAAACACAGAAAAACTTTCTTTAATGCCCCCGTCTTATATCAGCTGTTTCTAAACTGAACATTCCATTGTGGCACAATCGCTTCTAAATAGTATCAACAAGTTTTTAGAAAATATTAAAATTCAAAATCAAATAATAATAATTAATATAACTTTTCTGCGCTAGAAAGAAAATAAAATATTTATACACATACTCGTACATACATACATACATATGTATGTACATGTGTATATGTCAGTATAGCGTTGCTTTAATTTACAAGAGGCGTATCTAGACAGTTTTTGCATTTGTATTTCTGCCATATTGTCCTAAACTGAAACTGCCACAATTTTTCCCCAGATGCAAAAAACTCTAATATAAAAAACTAAGCAAATGAAGTTTTCTTTCAATTTAAACTTAATTTCTTTTTATTAAAGAATTAACTTGAGAAATGATTTTTGTAATCTTTGGAGCCTTTAGAATTTTATAGATAATAAATGTGTTTTTAGCTAGAGGAGCATAATAGTTTCCAGGAATGTGCACATATTTTGCTACAAAGCACTACAATCATTAAAAAAAATCGATTTTATTTTTTAAAATCATACATATGACGATATTGTACTTCAATGCCCTGAAATACACACACACACACACACACACACACACACACATGCATACATATCCATATGTACATAAAACACAAATTCTTAGCACTACATTCGTTTTTCTCTTTTTCATTTGAAAAACGGCCTTAGAACTTTTTTATCTCTAAAACTTCGGACTTTCGAAAAAAATTTCATTCCACTTTTGGAAACGTTAGATACATGTTTTTGCCAATTAATCAACGCAATGTTCATCTACATATCTATTAAAATATTCCGCTTTATACATACATATGTACGTATATATGTACATATGTATGTATGTATGTATGAACGTATAATTCAACACTGATTTCTTTGTACACTCATTTCATTAAGTTGTAATTGTAGTCATTTGGCCTAATTTGATAAATTCAAATGTGAGTTTGAAAACAATTTGTAGAAAAATTTATTGGATTTCCATAAACATGCAAAATTATTTAAAATAAATAAATAACAAAAAACTTTCATTATTGCAAAACAACGTTCAAATAATGAGGCGGCAGTGTTGCCAGCAAATGATGTTTGAATGCGTATAAAGAACCTGTTTTTGAATACATTAAGCACATTCGAGACCGAAGGCTGCAGACTACACTGCCACACACTTGTGTGGCTACCAACAGTTGTCAGCAGATGATGTTTATTTTGATGTTCTAATTTATAATAAAATTACTTTTTGTTTAGATTTTGGTGCAAACAAATGTCCGAAGAGAATTTATTAAGCTACAACACAACCATTGCCAAAAAATTGTGCAAACAAGGACTTCTGTTGGTCCAGAGCAGGTCACTTCCTCATAAACACCACAAATTAATACCAGCAATTAAAATATTTATATCAATCAATTGATTTATCAATTTCAATAAAAATCCCAAAGTAGAATAAAAAAAAACAAGCAAAAATGAATTTAGTGAAAAAATAGTAAAAAAAAACACAAATGAACAGCTGTTAGTTTTTCAGTAGTGCCGGTTAATTTGTTTTTTACGATTTTAAAATGGTTGCTTCATATATTCTATTATGTGGACAGCTCTGATTTACGCATTGCTGGCGGCCAAATTAGAAATTACTTTAAATTGGTTGCAGCTACCACCGTGATTAGAGCTGTGTCCGGTGGTCTTTCATTTAAGTGACCGGTCAATTTCGTTCAAGACTGATCCGTTCGTTCATTTCGGTCAATCGGTCACTTTGAACAAACATTACCGTTAAGTACGCCAACTTTTACGATGTTCGTTATTCGAACGAAAGCCGGCCAGTTAAAAGTTCAAAGTTAAGCAGCGCATTAAAATACTTTTTAGGCAATTTGTTCTATGAAAAAAACGCTAGTCCAGACTTTTATAGTTATTGTAGATGTGTAGTTCTTTGGACCTGCATATCACCTGTTATTTAATGAATAATAATTAAATTTGCTTAATGTCTTAAATAAGAAAGATTGCAATTGAAGAAAGATTAAAAGAAGTTACTTTTCTTAAAAGATACATGTTAATATAACTTGTACTTGCTCTGCACAGGTTTTACCCAAACAGTAAATAAATAATTGCTTTTTGACTTTTTTCCGTTGCAGACATCTGAGTTATAGAATTTAAGTCCATGAACTGGTACTCGTATGCAGTTTAGGAATCACAAAGCAGCACATCGAAAATGCAGAGCCTTTTCAATTTGCGAGCCTGGGATGACGAATACAAATGTGCCTATCCCGAGTTGAACAAAACATCACTTATCACAACAGCCTACAATGGCATACCTGAAACATTGATTCTGAACGTTTTAGCGTGGACGCTTTTGATAGTTTTGTTCACAGTACTTAGACATCAGGCTGGGGACTATGGTCGCCTGGCTTTGGTGAATAGCAATGGCAGTAGAAAGCGTTGGACAGAAGTTTTTTATTCCCGTGGCACAAGTGTGATTGAGCAGCCGCACACCTCAAATAGCTCCTTTCAGCATCAAAGTAGTCTTACAAATTCGGGCGGTAGCACAAGTCCCAATGGCTTTAATGTTCCCAGAGGCAGTATTACATCTACTACAACGGACTCTGCACCACTCTCACCCATACAATACGATCGAGGAATATTTTCTTGGATTGTAATAACATTTAAGCTGCGCAAAGAACAAATACTATTGCACACCGGGCCCGATGCCGTATATTATTTATCATTTCAAAAACATTTGATGGTAGTCATGTCCATTGTGACGGCCGTCTCTTTGATAGTCATATTGCCAGTGAATTTTCTAAATGGCTCGGAGGGGTATGATACCAACGCTTTTGGACGCACCACCATGGCCAATTTGTCACCGGACTCGGGATGGTTGTGGGTTCATGTTTTCGTGACCATTATTTATGTGCCTTTAATAGTATTAATTATGCGTCGCTCTTCGGGTCGTAATGCATTCAAAAAGGCTGCCACGCGAACCATTATGATAACGAATATCTCGCACAACGATCGCAACAAGACCGTGATCAGAAATTATATCCAAGAACTGTTTCCCGATGTTAACATCGAAGACGTTCAAGTCGCCTACAATATAACAAAATTAAATGTTCGTACAGCGGAGTATGAACGAGTTTTGGATGCAAAAATCTATTGTGAACATCATCGTGATAAGGATACGTTAAAGGTCAGTGAAGACATTTTTTTATATACATAAATTTCATTTAAATTAAACAAACTTATTATTCGAATCTGTTTTTTTTAAAAGTTAACGTTTATTTGTTTATAAAAAGAAAATTGCTAGAGTGCGATAATTGAAATTATCGTTCACTAAAATTTAGGTTAAAACGAAGTTATAAGAATAAAAATCGATGCATTCGTCTATTTTCAATTAAGGCCAAGTTGTAATACCGGCCTTTCGAATTTAGCTCCAAGATCGTCGAAGCATGTGGTGCTGCTCGAGGACATAGATTAACAATTGCTGGGGTTAAGACTTAAAAATTCAAATAGGTTAAACTAAACAAATGTAGGAGTACATAAAACGCGTTAATTCGCCAACGCCTGTCGAACGTTTAAAAATTTACGCTCATAAAAAATTGTCCGTTACAAAACACTCGTTAAAAACGCATTTTCCATCAGCTGTTTTTGATTTGGCTTAAAATGTTCTTGAGGTCACACAAATTCAAATATGTAGATTAATTTGGCAACAAACCACACTGAAGCTTGTTCTGTTTTTAAAGAGCAAGATGCCGCGAACTTGCTTGAGATAATGCATACAAATCTGAATGGTTTTTTTTACAAGGCGAATTCATGGCAGGTGAACTCGGTCGTATACGAACATTTCAAATAATAATTTTATATCGTACTTATGCATGTATGTGTGTGTGTGTCTATAACCAACATAATAATGACTTTATTTACTGGTGTTTTTTCAGGTACGCCCCGACTTTTGCAAGTGTAATACCGAAAACGCCTACGAGTACTACCAACGTGAAGAGCGCAATCTGCATGGTGATGTTGCTCGTTTAAGGGCAGCCGCTCTCAATGAACCTTTAGGAATTGCTTTTCTCACCGTGTCCACCGTTCAGGAAGCCCAAAATATAGTGGCGCATTTTACACCCGGCACTTATCGCCAATGGAGTCTGGCCTTTGCGCCTTCGCCGGATGATTTATTTTGGGAAAATTTGAGCGTCAGCCGTACACACTGGTTGTTAAAATGGGCCATCGTCAACACCCTGCTGTTTGTGGCACTTTTTTTCCTCACCACACCTGCCATGGTGGTGAATCTTTTGGACAATATAAACTTGGCCAAGGACAAAATAATAACTCTTTCGCCTTTAATTTCGGAATTTCTGCCCACATTGATGCTCTGGATACTGTCCGTGGTGATGCCTGTGATAGTATCATTTTCGGACAAATGGATGAGTCATTACACCAAATCGAAGCAAAATTATTCCATTATGACGAAATGTTTTGGTTATTTATTATTTATGATTTTAATATTACCTTCTTTGGGTCTAACATCCGCCCAGGCATTAATCCAATGGTCGATGAGTAACGACACCTTAAGATGGCAGTGCATTTTTGTACCCGATCACGGTTCGTTTTACGTCAATTATATTATCACTTCGGGATTTATTGGTACCTCTTTGGAGCTGCTGCGTTTTCCGGAACTGATAGTTTACATCTGGATGGTAATAACGGCCAAATCAAAAGCCGAAACTCCTCATATACGTAAATCAATTCTGTTAGAATTTCCCTTTGGCACACATTACGCCTGGACGACTTTGGTTTTCACCATTTCAATAGTATATAGCGTCTTCTGTCCACTGATAATGCCATTTGCCATGGTTTATATTTGCTTTAAGCATTTCGTTGATCGCCACAATTTATACTTTGCCTATGGGCCTTCGAACATGATCTCTCGCAACGGCGGCAAAATTCACTCTACAGCCGTTACAATGACAAAGTTTTCTATTATCATACTATTAATCATAATGGCCATGATATCGGCCATACGAGGTTCTGGCACAACGAGGGCTATTGTATTGCTTATAACTTTGGTAATAACTCTGACGCTATTCACTTTTATGTCGCCCATTAAGCGGTGCACACAAGCACGACGACCCAGCATAGTAGAAATAGCCGGCCCGACCCCCGTTTATGTACCAGATGTGCTTAAGCCCAGAACAGCCCACAGCTCAACACCGCTGGGACCCCACTCATATAATGGAGCGGGAACAACTGGACCTGCCGGCAACGGAAACGGTGGCTATGGCTCTGACTCTGTGTCCGACTTCGATATTAGTTCTCAATGTAGTGTAAATAGTGTAGACGCATAAATAACTTAGAAAATAGAAATTAATGATAATTGATACAAACATTTCGATACTAACTGGCAACTCGTAAGCCGCCTTTTAATTTTTCTGCGTTCAATTCCCTTTAGACCTGGAAGCTGAGATGTTTTCTAAATCAGATCAATGACGATGGCAATGTTGGGTTTTGTAGTTTTTTAGTTTTTTCTTAGATTTATTGTAGTTATTTTGTTTTTTTTTTGTGGCAAAAGGCTCTGGACTATAGCAACCGAATTTCAGCCAGACATTTCCGACTGCAGCAAGCCAATAATTTCAGTTGCTTTTGTTGTTACCATTCTGTTTAACTGTTTTATAATTTTCGTCTACAACTCAACAGCAGTTCGATTGTCATTCATAATTGGCTAATGACTTGTGTCCAGGTTATGACAAAATAGAGCTTTCTCTCAGCTTGGGCTCTTTTATGAAAAATGGATTTCCTTTTTCATACAATACTGTAGTTTTTTTTAACCTCTTTGTTTTTCCGGCAATTTTCACCAGCTTCTTTGGTTGATAATTTTTTATTGTCAGCCGATTCGTTGTCAAAAGCACACAACGCGTCAAAAAGTTAAAAGTACTTGGGGTAACATAGTCAATGAAAAAGCAATATTTTAAATTTGTTTATGGCAAAAGTCTACAGCGCTCTTGCGCACCAACATGTATTATGTACTTCTGCCTTTGTTTATTGTTATATGTCGTCAAGCCACCAGATAGATCTCTTTGCCACCTATAATATCAGTTAAGCAGTTTTGCCGATGCCGCGAAAATCATTCCGTTTTGGCGACAACGACATAAATGCAACGGCTCTTAAATATACATACATATGTCGTGTATTTGGACTGCTTCCAAAACTTTTACTCAAAATTGTTGTGTTATCCGTGTAGTTAGTTCTTCTTTTATGTATTATGTTACTGATTTTTTTAAAATTAATTTTTATTAATATATTTTTATTATATTTATGTATGTCTGTAGTATGTCTGTAGAGTCTGTAGATTAGTTTACACTAATTACCATCCTTTATAAACAAAACATCACAAGTAATTAAAGACGACTATTCTTATAATAGACAGAGTAACCAATATGAATAAACAATAATGTATATAAAACAAATAATAAATTAAAATTTAAGGCATAATAAATATAATTTTTTTCTAAAATTATTTAATTTAGCAATCGTGCACCATTATTTAAAACAATGCTATTCTAAAACTTAAAATGAATGTATGTACATAAGAGCGCTATTTTTTCAAAATTACAAATTTAATACTTTTGCTTAAAAATTAATCTTAATTTTCTATTCCTAAGGAGATATTTTGTTAAAATTTTATACACATGATTTTATTTAAATTCAGTTAGATTTCATTTTATTATTATCAAGATCAATAAAATTGTTTATAAGAAAAATTTAATGGCACCCTCGAAAAAATATACTAATTTTTTTTTTTGTTATTCTAATACATCGCTCTTGTGTGTATTATTTTCCCCTAAGAATAGTTTTTTTTTTCAAAGTTTAACTAACAGTTTACACGCATCAGTCTAACTTGATTAGTTTTTCCTCGACTTCCTTTTGAACTTGCTTACACGGAAATTTTATTTCGTCCAGTTTCATTTTCTTTGCCTTCAACTTTTCGTCTATTTCTTAACCTTGGCGGGCACGCTCCATTTCTCTGCTCCCCTTTCTCACAAAAACTAAAGACTTGACAAGTCAAGCCTGATGTGTGTAAACTGGCACTAAGTAGTACATGAAACTTCAGTAAACTTGCGCTAGTGAGCAGTAATTAAAACAGCCATTTCAAATTTGCGAATAGCATTACAAATCATTGGTATTTTTCTTTAAATGTCGGTCCGCTGGCGAGAAATATTTTGTCCCTTCACATGCAAAGAACAGCGAAACAATGACTTTCCTGCTGGGTATTGCGAAAGGCGCATCGTTCCTCTCGTTCCAGTTTAGGTAAACGAGTTGTTTGTTGATTTGATTTTAAGGCAGAGTTCTTCAAATGTTTGTTCCACATATGTATGTATGTACATACACATATTGTGCGCGTTGTCATGCTACATTTCTTCGCTATTTCTTTGTATTCCAAAATATCAGTTAAAGTTAATAATTTTTGAACACTTAGAAGCTACTTGCGCTTAATTAGTACACATTAGAATAATTCAAATAACAATAATGGTATTATGACTATATTGTCCCAACTACAATGCCACGCCCTTAAAAAATCGTAGTGGTTTTTAAAAGTTATTACATATTCATATTTTATAGCGTTTGCACAAAGTTTCTATTTTAGAGCAAAAATATTTCTGTATATTCTCGCGCGTGCACTGTAAGACGAAATGTTTCATACAATTTTTTCCCCCCACCAGACCAGTGAGAATGCTTAAGACATTTACATATGTACATCCATATGTATGTATGTATGTATGTATGTACATAAAGTCATATTGTTTGGGGTACGTCTACCTAAACTCTACGCTAATTTAAACATATGAAGTTAGAAGAGAAAACAAAACGGGCACTTTTTGAAAAACAACGTATCATGAACGTTTGCTGATCAATTTGTACATTATAAAAACAAAGATTGGAAATCAAAGACAGCAGATACACAAAGTTTACTTCGCAATGATTTATAGCTACATATGTATTTCAGGTACAGGAGTAGGACGAGGCATTATACATACACACATACATAGTATATCTGCTTAAATACATACATATTTATATATGTATGGCTTCCTTCAACTAAGAGCTAAATCAATCACTCAACATAATACTTACGTTTCGCCTTTTATTTTGCTCGTTTGTAACGGTATATCAAAGGAAGCACATAAGCAAAAAACCAGTTGGTCTCTACATCCAAAATTACATACATATAATGTGTTGTATGGGAGGAACGTAACGAAGCAGAACTTAACGTAATTAATTGGCTGCTGAGGCTGCAACGGGCTGTCCACAGCTGGCAGTAGACATAACATACAACATACAATAAATAAATTTCTTTTAGCCGTAATTCATTACTTGATTAGTTTGATATAACACATTCACCTGAAACTACTTATGTATGTATGTATATGCATGATCTAACGGCGTGAGTTAACAGCAATTGGTGTCTAATGTAAACGGTAAGGAATGTTAAGTTTCTCACTTACAAACATTATGTTCCCTAAATAGTTGGCAATACTTTCAAAAATATCTTAGATTGTAATAGAAAATGATAAAAGTAACAACAAAACAAAAGCAAAAAATAACACTATCACAGATGTTTACTACAAACTTTGTTGGCGGAAAACGCAAAAAAAAACTGATGAAAACTACGTACTGAACACGCAATTAAAATTCTAATATTCATGAGCGAACAAAGATACATACACTTGAGAAGGTCTAGTTACAAAATAGAAGCAGAAAGAAGAGTTTGATAAAAAAATATTATTTTATAAAAGTCATAGTGAACAAGCAATATACATATGTATATACATAGTACATACATACATACCTACCCGGTTAATGATTCAATTGACTTAATTCCTGCGACAGTCGTCATTTGAACTTGTTATATTACATACATACATATAATTATAAAAATTGTGAAATTTCAAATTCAAGCCGTATTTATTCAAACCGAAAATTGAAAAATAATTTTCATCAAATTAAACCGTAAAATTCTCAAAAGAAAATGTGAATACCATTTGGGTAATAAATTTTGTTGAAATAAAGAAAGAATAAAAACTAGAAAACAATACTCAATAGAAAAACAGCAACAATGACATTGGCCACAGAGCAGGCAAATATTTGTCAAACGACTATGGACGTAGAGGTAAGTAAGTCTGTCTGAACAAGAACATTTTTCTAACAGTTTGTACAAATTTTTATTTAATTTTATGGTGTTTTTAAAAATAGTTTTTATAATTGCTTAATTATATATTTATCTACATATGTAAATGTTGATACACTTTGAAAGATTGATTCAAATGTAAAATAAATTACATACAAACATATTTTAAAGTTTTCATGGTTTATTATCAATTCTGTATTTTTTGTTGAGTAATTTTTGCAATTTTTCTAATTTACACATTTTTTGAGTTGTTTCTATTTACTTACATACATACAGACGTCAAAATTATTTACAAAATTCATTGTTATTAGATAAGATGTTAATAAAAAAAAAATTACTGAAATTTTTATTGCCCTGTTGGTGGGGAAGTTATTCCTGATAGAAAGATCAAAGTTCGTAATTTGAAGCAAATTATTTCTAATGGTTTTAAATACGTACATATGTATGCATACGCTGATTAACCCTTCCATGGCTGCTGTCAAAATTGTATTGAAGTTAGTTTTCTTTGTTTTCGCCGTACGTTTGTAAACAACCACCAGCGATCACTCAAATTTATAATCTATACAACTGAAATGTATTTAACAATTTTTCTTTTTTAATTTATAATAACGTTGTATGTATATCTGGCATCCGAAGCAAATTCATAGCGATTAAAGTCGCAATGAAGTGTTCAATGTTCGTTATATGACAAAAAGCAAAATTATGCTCCTGACGTGTTAATATACATACCAGGGAGGACAAACATTTGGAACAACTGCATCACTTTCAAGTAAAGGAAATTAAAAGTTTATGACTCATAGTACTGTGTAAGAAAACTACCCATGCAGCTGTTTAGTTTTTCTTTATTTTAGCGGTTGTGGCTTCAGAACCTTTAAAATCATTTTTGTAAAATAGTCTTGCAAAAAGTTATCAATTGAAAGTGTTATTTAATGCCTATTAGTTGTAAGGTTTTGTCAAACTAATTAAATCATTGCAAAACAAATAGGAAATTTTCGTATTTAGTTTGATTTTTGCACACAGATACAGTTTTTCTTAATCTACTAACCGATGTCTAAATATTGTTTATTTCTTCAAGGACTACAAGCCAAGAGGTTTTTGGATATTTAAATGGTTATATAACTGGACAGCTAGTTCTCCCGCCATGTTACGAGCTGTCGAAAAGAAGATTCTTTCGTTTCTTAAAACGCCTTATCGGGGCTTTTTTGTTGATATTGGACCCGCTATTGGAGATGCTGATAAAGTATGGACTATTAGTTTAAATACAGATTCGAAAGAAGTACCTTTAGTTATGCTGCATGGTTTGGGCGCAGGCGTTGCTTTGTGGGTAATGAATTTTGATTCCTTGGCTAAAGAACGTCCGGTTTATGCCATCGATGTGTTGGGCTTTGGAAGAAGTTCGAGACCAAAATTTTCCAATGACGCTTTGATCTGTGAGAAGCAGTTTGTCAAGTCGGTAGAGGAATGGAGACGTGAAATGAATTTAAACCATATGATATTGTTGGGCCATTCAATGGGAGGTTTTATAGCGTCCAGTTATGCCCTAAGTTATCCTGATAGAGTTAAACACTTAATTTTGGCTGACCCCTGGGGATTTCCGGAGAAACCTTCTGAAGCAATGACAAGTAAACAAATACCGTTTTGGGTAAGAGCTGTAGCCAAAGCACTAACACCTCTTAATCCACTGTGGGCCATAAGAGCGGCTGGACCGTTTGGTCAGTGGGTGGTACAGAAAACCAGGCCCGACATTATGCGCAAATTTGCTTCTACTGTTGAAGATGATAACACTTTATTACCTCAATATATACATCAATGTAATGCCCAAAATCCCACCGGTGAATCAGCTTTTCACTGTATGATGGAAAGTTTTGGTTGGGCGAAGCATCCCATGATTCACCGTATTAAAGATGTGCGAAAAGATATACCCATCACCTTTATATATGGCAGTCGTTCATGGATAGATTCATCTTCTGGGGAGAAGATCAAATTTTTGCGTGGCCCATCAATGGTAGACATAAAAACGGTTACAGGTGCTGGTCATCATGTCTATGCTGATAAGCCGGAGATATTCAATCGCTATGTAAATGAAACCTGTGATTTATACAGAGTTGCACCACTATCATGTTTGATACGTGAATCCACAGAATCGGACGAAGAACATGATATTAATTTCCAAGCGCCCATAAATACAACTCAACGAATAGAAGAATGCACAAAGGCAGAATCTGGAGCAACGTCCTCCGAAAAAAGAAAATAATTTTAAGATTCAAGACGATTTAATATCAAATCACTCAAGCAAAACGTACATATGTATATAAGAACAGCTGATGTATTATTTTTTAAAGTTTATTTAATTCCTAATGTAGTATTAAATTAATGAAAAGTTATGTAGTAATCGATGAAATAAAACCGTTTACACATGTAATTAAAAATACGCATGCTCGCGTATATTTGAATGAAGCGCCGAAACTCGCCTAAAACACTGATTTTTTATGTAAATATCCGTGCGATATACATACGACGACAAACAATTTTAGATATTTATTTTCTAATCATGTACATGACTTTTCTTAATTGATATTCAATCGCATTTTTATTTCCATTTTCTATTCCGACTGTTCGATATGTGTTAATAAGTGCCAAGTCCTATATTTTACTAATAGTTGATTCTAATTAAAACTATGTATATACTTGCGGCCAGCTTTAAAAAGCTGCTCTGGTAAAAAAAATTGTACATATCTTCGGTACTTCGATTTCCATTGTCCTTAAATGTAAAACCTCGTTAAATCTAAAACTTGGTAGCATTTTTCACATCAACGCAATCTTAACAAACCCGAAACAAATCACTTTTTAAAAACAGGATGAATTTCCCTTTAAAATATTCAAAACTCTATGCAATAAAGCCACATAAAGTTGTTTTAAAACATCCAAAAGATGGAGCTGATTAGTACCGGCAAAGTTTTACTGGAATTCTAATAATTGCTATAAAAAAGAAATGTGTATGTACCTGCAAATCGTTATTTGTTTTGTCCAATAAAATGTTATTTACTTATTACGACCAAATAATATTAAGGGAGATATTGAACGAAAATTGTATTGAGCATTAGGTTTGTTTTTATTTTAGCTAAAAGTTAATTAAGCCGAGTTGATCTAATAAACAATATGAAATTAAATGAAACTTATAAACACAAATAGTCCTTTATATAGTCGTTGTAGTAGTTTAAAAATATCACTTTTAGATCATCAGAAACTACACTGAGCGCCCAAAGCATTTCATCCATTTCTGTTTTTGAGCACTTGTATTTATGCATGGCTATTAAGTCCCACAACAATATCATATAAATAATATATTCAATGGAATTCACCGAACTACGTTCTCTTGTAACATTTAGTATGTACTTAATCACTTCAATCAAATTACAATAATCCTTTTCGTCCAGCGAATGATTTGCTGCAAGAAAATTCGTTATAATTGCAAAGCATGTGTAAGCAAGTGGCAACAAAAACCAGACATAAACTTACTCCAAAACATATTGAACCACTCGTGTGTCATCGTTTGGGCTAAACAACATCTGGCTTTATTCAAGCCCACAAGATATTGTTCAGATTCTTTGAATATTTCATATAAACGACGTCTGGTTTTGGTTTGTGTAAATGAAGGCATCAAACTTATAATTTCGCGATACCACTTTAGACTTTGTTTGTGACCACAAATAGTGCAATAAGGATTCATATCTATTTTGGAATTTGTTAGATAAGATTGCAATGACTCAAACGTATAGATTTCGGGTTTACTAGATATAAATAGCTGACCACATGAAAGGTTATCACAGCGATGTTGATAAAACTTATTCTAAAGTAACAAAAGAAAAAGTACATTATATACTATATATGTATGTAGATAATTAAGTACTACAATTTAAATTTTTGAGAAATGAAAAATACTTACAAACTCTTCATCCTCTGCATTTGTTTGCAGGCAATTTTCACACCGACAGTCAAAGTAATATGTCTGCTGGAGCCTTTTGCGCCTTACCTTCCGTCTAGCTTTGCGATAATCAACATCATAGCAATTAGTTATTTCCTCGCCTTCTTTTATATTGCGTAGAGCATAAGTACTAATAAACCGTCCAGAAAATTTAATTTGAAACATTTGTATACAGGAATGATTACATAGACTAAGGTAGGGAAGATTCAATGATGCTACATCATCGTAGTTGCTGAAAAAATGTAACCTGCCCAATTTCAAATGCCATGGACTAGACCAAACATTTTCATTTAGCAAATGAAAGTCTGTAGTGGTCGCTAAACTTAGTGAATGCGGTATTATCGCCGTTAAAGTATGACCGTTCGATATAAGCTGGCCAATATGGCGTAATATCAACGAACTGGTCAAAAGTTCCCAGTCAATGTTTTTACACGCAACTTTAGAGTTCAAATCATTAAAGTATTTTGTGTATTCTTTAAGATAGACCACCAACAGATGGGATACTAACGCAAACCATTTTATGTCCTTCTTAGACATTTCATTGAAATGCGATATCATGCGCAATGATTCAGCATATTGTTTATTATGACTCTGCCAAATATCACCCTGTTCACTTAGCTGACGCCAAACATCCAGAGAGGAAGAATTGTGTTCCAATTTTAAGTCATCCAAAACGGTAAAAAGCCCATCATCGAGTACAGTTCTAAGAGCTAAATGAGCAATACCCACATGGCCAAATAGCTGCATACGATATGCTCGGCATTCGTATACATGTATGAGGGCATGTTTCTCGAGGCATTGGAGCGAACAGTAGTTTACCCTGCCCCGGCAGTGTAAGCAAGGAAACGGTATAAAATTCAAAGCACCGCATTGATGGCACATACGGCGAGTATCGCCCACTGCAACGAAAGCAGAGGCTCGTTCACTAGAAATCAACTGATTTATTTCAATCGGACACTTGGCCTGCATACAGCGACCAGCTGTTGTTGTTATACTGTGAATTGGAAAAAGGAAGGATGGAACAAGTAAATTAATTTTATTATATTGTTTTTAAAATCAAGCTTCTTAAATTCATGAATATTCTAACTCGTATCGTTAAAAGTTTATTAATGTTATTGTTATATGTAGGGCATAGCTGGACCCCTATTCTCGTTTATTTTATTTTTCAATGTGCTTGAGAATGAATAACATTTTTGCTATTTTATATTAACATTATATCACTCCTTCTTCAAATAGCCGCCATCGTCAATACATAAAGTCAACATAAAAAACTGACTTATACATCGTCTTCGACAACAATTATCTATTTCAGAAAGATAATTGACATTTCCCACACCTAAAAGATATTCTCAACAGCATTCAACTGACAGAGAACGAGTAAACAAGCGTCAAATATTTTCAGGACTACTTTGCGTGACTACAACGACAACTCTTGGAATAGGGGCTATAATGTTAAGTATTGCTGAATACAATTTTTTTATTCGTTATACCTATACGTGCTTTTGCATTTCAACTAACGCTACTTACATTTCTTGAGAATCTCTATTGAGCGGATATGGCTTAATCGTATTCGAATTGTCCTCCAAATCGACTACATTTTGCTGTTCCTCAAAAACCGCCAACATATTGTTAAGTTCTTTCAAGAAACCACCACTTACTTTCAACACTTTCAACTCATTCAAATGTGCCTCCACAGTCTTCCATTTTTTCATTTTTATGCTACAATAGGCTTGACGCATAATTATTTTATGGCGCAGCCCTGCAGGATAACCTAATTTTAAAGCGCAACAGCAGTCATCATAGGCTTGTTGATAGTATCCAAAGCTTTGCAGGGCCGTAGCACGATTAGCAAATCCTAATGCTAATTCATCACCTTTGGTATCTAAGGCAGCGAAAATGGCATCATTGTAAAGCCTACAGGCACCTAAAACATTCCGTTCACCACCCTTGGCTGTAAACAAACGATTACCCTCTTGCCTAAGATTTCTCGAATCGCGTTCCTTTTCATTCTCATCTTTTAAGTCAAATTCCATATTTTCGTTTTGTTCCAAATCCTCGAACCACAACAGCGTTGAACCTCGTATAGTTTCTGCTGTTTTGTCCGGCAGAGGATCGAAAAGAAGACGCATAGTTTCAAATTCATTTTTATACTCCTTCAATGGTGTTGATATGTTGTCTAGCAGTTCCAATATATTTATTAATTCATTAGCCATATTTTTTATTTCACCCTCTTCGGGTTTAACGCACTGGCAAATAATTATGTAACTATAAGTGTTGCGGCGGCAACTAGAGCGTTGAAAACAGAAAATAATAAAACAATTTCGGCGTCCATTTACTTTTGCGTTTTATTATAATATTCTTTCCACGCTCACGGCTTTGTGAAAAGAAAAAGAAAAAATGTTCGGTAATTACAACTAAGGTAAGCGGTTACTAACAAAATACTTGATACCGACTCAATCCGAGACAGACTAGGTCGTTCTTACATTAACAGTCAACAAAGAAAAACAAATACATAAAATTCAGCCCTGGTCGCAATCGACCGTTAAATTATAATTCAAAAATATCATTATTAGTTTGTAACAATAAGAGTAATATGCATTCTTACAGATGTACGCATTCCCATATAGAGTTGAAAGTGCTCTTTACTGGTACTCTTCAATTGGAAACTCGATACCGGGCGTTTGTTTGTCTAAACTTATTTAATTTTTGAAACAAAACTGTGCTACAGCAGAAAGTTTAGTAGATTTAAATCTACACAATTAGTAAAATAGTTTATAAAAACAGCTGTTTTCGGAATTTCCCAGCTGCTTGTATGCCGACATTTCGAATGTTTCACTCTATTTGTAGGCAAACTTGAACACGAATAGAACAATACTGCAACCACCAAATTATATGTACCTCTTCATACTTCTAATTCATACAGCTGATTTAAATTTTCGATAAAAAAAAAACATCGAAGAGATACACCCAAGAAAAGATGTTCCCGGCTAATTGAATCTTTATCACATATTTTATATTAAAACAATAAGAAGAAGAAGGTCTTTTCGAAACCTGACTACTCTTCAAAGCAAGGTTGGACCCAAAAAAACATGATTTCGGCAAAAATGGATTATGCCACTTCAAAAAGATATTAATCATTTCAAATGCCAGATATTAATCGATTATTGCAGTCTAAATTGCGATAAACATTAAGTGGCGTAAGAATTTAAAAATAAATAAGACATCCTGTGATTAATTTTTTAAATTTTATTTAGTTAATGGTGAACCTCGGGTTATTTTAATATAAAACAAGGTTTCGGATATTAAATTAGTTTCAGCAAGCCAATCCAAGCATGATTGTGTATATGTATGTATGTATATCTAGAGCACTTAGTCAAATGGTCAAAGCTTATTTCATTTAAGCGCGTCAAAGCTACATACATATGTACATACATACATATATAATTTTATTTAAAGTCTAGATTTATTCAAAATGTATTACTGCAAATTGCTTTTGAATCCTTTACAAAGCAATGTCAAGTCCAAAGAACAATTGGGATTATATATGTAAGTACATAGTTGCATTCCTCGAAAATTATTTTCCCAAAAACACAAAAAATCGAATAGTCAAGTCACCTACTCAAATGAACTGAATAAAATATGTGTAAAGTAATGGATCGCCGCAACAAGACGAATTGGTTTACTTGTATGAAGCAAACGCTACAATTTGTATTGATTTTCTATATAACGAATTAAAAAAAATTATTAATAAAAATGGAATTCAACAAGATATTATATATAGATTTTTGCAGTTTCAAGAAAATGTTGTTTACATGTGATGCTCGACTTGTGTCTGCCTTGATTTATGATGAATAAAAGTTCAACATGTTATCAGCTATAATAGCCTTAATCTTTCGGTAACGGTAGCAAATATTTAAATATGTATAAAGGTATATATATGGATATACATATGTACATGTGTATTTCTGTGAAGCTTGAAAAAACAACCAAAAGCCGAATGCATGTTTATTTCTTATTGTAGAAAATAATTAATTATGTAATAGCTATGCAGATGTATTCGGCGGCAGTCCATATGTATGTCTACAGTTCATAAGTGACACCCTTCTCGTCATTTGAAAACAGCTGCAAGAGGACTTAAACACTGCACTTTACAATTCAATTGCCTTTGAAAAAACAATACGAGTTTTAAAGAAATTCAAAACGATTTTTTATTTGTCTTAAAAGCGAATCCAAAACCTCATTTGATTACTTAATTGGTATAAGTTGAGGTATTCCAGTTAACCGGTTGTAATAAAAAAACTTTGTTTTATTCGTATTATAATAATTTATTGATTTGTAATTATCATTCCATTCACGCACAAATACAGTGAAAAGACAAAGGTGATACAAGCAAAACCGCAAGTCGTTCAGCCTACCGGCAAACTAAAACTTATTTGGCTTCAGCAAAGCCCACTCGATCATTTCCCATATCGAACTCTGTGTAATATTTACCAATAAAGACATCACCCAAAATCCACAATGGACCGTTTGGCGGAGGTATTTCGATGCCCATAAAACCAGACAAGCAAATGGTTTTGCCCATTTGGGCAATACGTAGTACATAATCTTTACCTTCCAATTCAAATGTCTTACCAGCAAAAACGAATTTGATAACGGGTAAATTTGGTATGGCATCACAGGCGACCATATATTGGCCACCCATTATGGGCGTACCACCAATTGCTTTGTTTATTGAAGTAGCTTCATTTGTAGGTAGGGCAATGAGGGAAGTACCGGTATCAGCAATAACCTGGCAGCCACCTTGGCAAAGTTTTAAGTCACCAAGTAAAGCGGAATCCATTTTAATCTGCCAATAGGCCTTGCGTGTGACCGGAAGATAAGTAAAGTCTCCTTTATAGTGGTTTGGATCTGAACCACCAAAAATTATTTCACCACCTTCCGGAGCAGCAGGATCACGGTTAAGATAGAATGAAAAGACAGGCTGATTTATTAAACCTTGGTCGTACATGCTGTAGTGCGGAGGTTTAACGCCATCAACTGATATTGAACTGTATCCCAAACCGAGTATTCCATCAAATTTGGCTGCCACAAAAACCAAGCCAGGTTCACTCAAAGCTTCGGCAAACGTTTGTTGCTTTATTTCCAAACCACCTATATTGACAATGTCGGTGGACAAGTAACCGGAAAGACTTCCAGACCCGTAATGTATAGCAAATTCAGTTCCATTCTTCTGAAAAGTCTTCGACTTCCTGGCATCGTATTTGTTATGCATTAAACAGGCAATATTGGTATAATGACACTGTTTCGAAGGCACCCATAAATTTGATGATCCAGTATCGAAAACTACTTTGAAATTTTGTGGCGGTGTGCCAATTGATATGGGACCATAATATTGTGCATCCAAATAGTTCGATAAAGGTTCAGGTGTGACACCGCCCACATCAGCACCATATTTAATACGCAACTGTTGTATTTCAGTGCCAACATCATGGAAATGATTACGGACCGTCTTAACTTTAGTAACTGGAACTCGTATCAATTTATCTTCGGCCCAGCCAATTTGCACCAATAAGCCCAGGCTTACCAGTATACATAATATATTTTTCATTTTCAACTAAAATTAAACAAAAGAACTTCTTAATTACCTGCTCTTATATACATACATATGTGTGTGTGTATTCTGAAAATTCACTTAAATTTTCTTTGTTCAATTATCTTTTACCGTCAATGTAGCTTTTCCTCTTTCAGCACAATCACCGCTTGTTTTAAAGTGGAGAAAATTGTTGTTTTTCGTTCACCAGCCAATAGTTGACTGATATTTTATTATTAACACAAATAATAAACTTTCCGCTATAAAGGAATAGAAGGAAACAATAAGTAAAAAAGAAAAGCAATAAATCTGACATCAAATAATTTGCAGCGTTGCCAAGTGTTGTCGCATTGAATCTACATAATTGAATTCCCAAAAGCAGGCAATGGAAATATTCTTTTGTTTCTCAAAACATACCTATTCCCCCGCCAGACGTAATAAAGTTGTGCCAGCATACATACATACATACATATTTTATAATCCTCGAAGCATCTCTGATATGGACTTTTTGGTATGTTCTGAAGCTGGCTCACCAATTCGGTTTTTAGCTACTCAATCCTTACAAAACGCCGTCCTTTTTTAGGCAAATCTGGGATGCCGCTGGGGTCACTTAATTATTCATTTTGTAGGAAAAAACACAAGGAAACCACGCATTACGCAATATCGTTAAGCTTTCGACAAAACAATCCAGATCTGACGAAAGGGTTTGAAATCGCACATAATACCAGTGAACCCAGGATGACTAGTGGAAAGCTTTTGAACAAAATTTGTATTAGCAAAAATTAACGAAATGCGATTTCACAGTTCTCGCTGGAGTTGAAAACCTACTGAATTTGGGTGACGGACATGTCGAAGACGTCGTTGATGTCCAAAGAATTTGAGTGATTCCTCAAAAGCCTCTTTTGTTTTTATTATTTCGCTGCTGCTGTAAAATAGTAAAAATGTTATATGTATATTTATTCGCGATTTGTTTTGTTTTTATGCGAAAAAATAAAAAAATAAGTTGAATTTTCATTTCAAATGAAATCCAACCACTACATCTGCATGGACATCAAAAATGTAAAATTTTCTTCTCAAAACATACCTATTTTACTTTCATTCTACTTCTTTTCTGGAAGCTGCTTGAATAGTTTTAAAATAGTTTTGATTGAATATAAAACCAAATATAAATAATATTTTATATATAAAACCAAATGCCAACGAATGACTATTTTTCACTGAAAGCAAAACTAATTTTAAAAATAGTGTTAAAAAAAGGATTTCCGATAGTTCCGCTTCAGTAATAATTTAAGTAAAATTTTAATTAAACAATTGTTTTTTTACAATATTCTTATATTTTATTATATATTATGTACATACAATTCTGTTTTATTTTCTAAATAAATGTTTATGGCCTGTTAAAATTTCTAACCAAAAATAATTATGTATGTATGTATGTATGTTTCAGGGAAAACAAATTGCACAAATGAAAAGAAATGTAAAGTAAAACATATGTACATATGTACATACACACAAACGTTTTATTAAAAATTTATAAAATAAAAAACCAAAAAATAAAAACTCGCCATTAAAACAACAGAACGCTCCATATTCTCAAGTTTATAATTCGTTTTTAGAAAACATTCGTGAAATATCAGAAAATATGACCCCAGGTAGACTAAAACATAAAAAAATAGTCGGCGGTGAAATTGGGACCTGTTATGAATTCGCCTTTGATAAGACTTTAAGGAAAACAAAGTGGTGGCCAAGGCGAATTCATACACATACATACATACTTAATATTTCTATTTTTACTTAATTAAATTTTTATGAAACTTTACAAAAATGCATTAATTAAATTAATTTAGATATTATTAAAACATATTTGTTTATAACATGTTTTATAATCGGCTGGCTTTGTAACTTCGATTTATTTTTCTTGTTTTTTTTTTTGTAAAAAATTTCATTTTCGTTATTAAATTTATTGTTAATTTCCTTTCATATGTAAAAAGCTGTAAAACTATAAATACGGTATCTATTTTTTCTCATAAAAGGTACTTTATGTGTTATTTAGTTAACATAACTTACTAAGTATAATTTATTTATAAATTATTATTATTATTAATGTGTAGTTATTAAACGTTAATACATACTTTTGAACAATACTATTATTTAAGATGTATCTTAGCTGAAACTCTAAATTTGTTCAACTATAGCTACCAAATCAACTTATTTGTTCCATTTTCGTGCTACAGAATTTTGTTTATCTGCAAAAAACAGAAACAGAAATATATTGTCAAGATTTACTAACTTGGTCGTAAAATTGTAACTCAATTAAATTTGAGGAATTGAACTTAAACACTTTAATAGTTGTTTCAAAATTTAAGTTGCTACAACCCCTTTTTCGTAGTTTTTTTAACTGTCAGGCAGAAAGTTTTCAATGAATTTAAGCTAATTTTTTTCAATAATATTCGATTGTGAGACATTTTGCCAACTTTGCTGTGTATGTTGGCTCGTATTGTGAATTTCTCTTCAGGCCGCATATTCATTCAGCTAATTAATGTAGCTACTAATATTGTAATATTGTTTTTATAAGAATATTAATTAATTTGTTCTTGTTTCTCGATTGTCGAAAGGTCGTACTAATACTTTAGTCCAAGACCTAAAGCCTGAAACATAATTGTAACTAAATTAGCAGCATTGGAAGGATGACAAAAAACACAATTTATATTAATATAACCTATTTTCTGCTTTTAAGAATAAATTGGTTTAAAAGTTACCAATCACTACCAAGTTAAATCTTTATGGAAATAACGTCACGTTCGCAATATCACATGTGAAAAAAAACAGATTATTCAATAAAGCCCAAAGATATTTGTTAAGTAACATCATAACGTTAATTGCATTATAAATAATATTATGTTACATTTCACTGAAAACTACTTCCAAATTTTTAACATTCTTTAATGCGGAATTCTGTTTGCTATTATTTTATGAGCTTTAATTTAAAAGCGGACCTGAAAATATATTGTTGATCTTTCTTCTTTTTTTCATTTTAAGGGTATATAAACGTTACGTTCGACACCATCGAAGCTCTTAAAGGTGTATACTATGTACCAGTATAGAAACTTCTATACAAATGCTTAAAAAGTGATCTAAAGACTTTTTTATTGTAAAAAGCGAAATAAACGAACAAGTAAACGGAATATGAAGCACGGATTGTAAAAAGCCCATTTAATTATTGGATTGAATATGAAAAAGGGGAAAAAAGCGTAATCATATGAAAATAAATTATAAAATTTGTTTCATTAGTTACATTTAATATTGAAAATCTGTGCCTCATTAAGGGTTTGAATAACTTTCTTTTAGATATTAGTAGAAGCTTACCAACGACCGTCTTTGATGTTCCTTCTCCAGTGCAACTTGCGTTTGTTGTGGTGAAAACTTTAATACAGCTGATATAACCTTAACCAATGTCTCATTGTTTCCATTTGCTGAGCCCGTCAGATACTAAAAATTCATATTTTCGAAATTAATATTTTAAAGAACATAAAAACAAAAAATTTAGTAAATATCAGCTCTGTCACAGAAAAGTTAAACTTTCGCCATATCTTGGTAATCTTCTTTAATTTAAATTACATATGGATGTATAGCTTTTTTATTATTAATAAAAAATGTATATTAAGCCAGCTTGTATTTTTTAAAAGAGTATTTGTGACATGCGAAAATTTGAAAGGAAGGAGTATAGATATCATTTTAAGCAACTACACAGCCAAGCACCGTTTTCAGTTGTCCAACACTCACCACCACATCAGAGTTCTTGAGAACGCAATGTTTTGCCCAATTATAAGGCGTTTGAGGCTGCGTTACTAGGCGCTTCCAAAAAAAATGAACCTTTTGTCAGGCAGTCGTACCTGTTTCATTAGGAACAACATAAAACCATTTCATTTAAATAGCACATCAAAATACAAGCAATCAAAGCAGTTGACGTTACAGAAGTGTCAAACTTCGTATTATTTTCTTGAATCACACCGTAAAAATGTAAAATTTTTTTAATCCTTTATGTATTTCGTATTTACTTTGCACACTTGTATACATAACATTTATGCCGACAAAAAGAAACAACTAAGTAGATTTAAGTGCGCTAAATTAAAGCAATTAAAGAAGATGTCGTGACACACAGTGCACAGTTTTTGGCTTTCAAATGTAAATGCCTAATTGCATATACGTACGTACATATGTATATATATATGTATGTACATACATATCTATATAAATATGTAGTTACACAAGAGACAAATTGAATTTGTTAGTTAAGTATAAAAGCATTTTGTTCTTACCTGAAACATTATATTCTTTAAGTATTCAAACTCTGTGTTAGCAGAAATGCCTTCGTTATGCTGCATGGATACCTGTTGAATAAATTTTGTGGTCAATAAATCTATGTATGTGCATATGTATGTAAATATTTGTTTTGTAAATGACATTTTCAAAGCGACGTCTTAAAGCGAGTTTAAATATAATTAGTTGCATTGGGTTACATAACGTGCAGTTTTAGAGCCGCAACAGGGAAATCCCCCAATTAACGTATAGAAATAAAAAATCAAGAACTGTTTCCGTTTGTAGGACCATCCTTTAATTACAGTCTGTGAAAGTTTAAGCTCTATAGGAAGAGCAACTGTTAAAAAATAGGAAAATTTGCAAATTTTTTTTTTTTTCATTAAATCGCGAAAAAATTGTCGGATTTGGCTTTTATGTATTTACATATTTTGTTTTAAGGAATGGCTAATCAATTTGCAGCGACTCAAATAATAAAAATATTACATATTACCGTAACCGTAATCGAAACCAAAATTCAAAAATTATCCTGTTTTCCATTCATACGGACGCCGGTTTATTTTCTTTTAGCAATTCTGTTTCAAAATTAATTTGTGTTCCATAGTTTTGCGCTAAATGCTGGATTTTCTATATGAAAACTTTCCACTGCCTAGAAATACCAGATAATTAAGTGCGTCTTAATAAGAGACGCAATTCTTAAAAAGAATTGTAATTGAAAAAAAGCCTATCAGCCAGCGTTGCCAGAATGCGGACTTTACTTTAATTTTGAATATTTTTTAATCGGAATAAGATTTTGAGGTATTTTTTCCAGATATTTTTTAAGGAGCAGCAAAATCCAGCTAAGAGACCCAGATACAACAGGAACCTCACACGCATATAATGCATCACGCTCGGTCGTTTAAGGGTGGGAAAAACCTTATTTACGACGCAACATTACTACGACAGATGCGACCCGCCCCTATGTAGTTATTGCAACGAGACACTTACAGTTCAACACATCCTCACTGAATGTCCCAATTCGAAAATCAACTCGCCTCTTGAAGACATTCTAGATTGTTGTACCAGGACAAATCTATCCAGCATATGGAGATCCCTGGAATGCCACGGTATCAGTAACGTTTAAACCCGACTATCCTCACATTATTATATCGTCATTCGTATTATAAACCTTTCCAACTATAACACCCGGCGCCTATTTAGCATATTTCATAAATTAACTTTATGGAATATTAAATAGTAAATAAATTAATTTTTTCCAGAGTTAGATTTTTTGGAAAAAAAGGAGAGATTCTAAATTGAGGGTGTAGCATTTCGCTTTGGAATGGTCAAGACGCGCTAAAATCGTATCTGATATATGTATACATACATATATAACTATTTTCATATGAAACTTCTGAAAATCGGAATTCAATTATGCCAGTTATAGCATATAATACTGTAATAAATTTGAACATCTGAATAATAAATTTCATATCGTTGCCTATTTTAGATACATATCAAAAATATGTATAAGAAAATTTGGTTTAAATACTAAAGGCTTACCAATGTTTCATCCAACTGCCTCGAGAGTTTAGCGTTTTGCAATTTTAAACGTTCATTCGATTGTTCTAATATTAAATAATTTTCACATTTCTGTTCTAAGAAAATATTACGATTTGATACATCTTGTACTTCAGCCATAATGGTTTTAAGTTTATTTTCTAATTCTTGCTTCTCAAAGTCATGGCTTGAATTTGAGGCGCTCGGTGTATTCAAATTGTTATTGTTTTGGGGATTGGGGTTGTCAACAAAACCAAAAAGTTTTTGAGCCTGTAGGCCAGCTTTCAGCACTTCTAGGTCCATAATACGATCAGTCATTTGTTTATTGGAGCACTGCAAGTCTTCGATTTCTTGTTGTAAAGTTGAAATTTCTCTGGTTGAATTATGCTTCAAATCTTCCAGTTCTTGTTGCAGTTTTTCATTAATTTTACGCAAATGCTCTGAATCCTTAGAACTTGCAGGCAATTTATTAACGTTAGTAGTTTCTGTATTATTCGGTTGCATCGAGGTTGAATTTACGCCATCTTGTAATTCAACTTTTAAGGCTTGAAGATCTTCTTCAATAGTTTGCTTCGTTTCCAATTCTTTATTTAAATCTTTGATTTCTGCTTGTAAGTTTTCTATAGTAAAGGTATTGCGTTCAAGATCTTTTCTCAGTTTATCGATTTGGTCTAAGTCATTTTGATTTTGTTGAGCAGTTTCTTCTTTAAATGTTTCGTATTCTTTTGAAACAGCCTTCTGTTTCACTTCTAAATCTTTTAATAGATTTTGTGTCATAAGCAGGTCTTTTTGTATAGCATCATCCTGTGCTGTTATGTATTTGATGTGATCCAGTTGGCGATGCAAGTTGGTTTTTTCATTTTCTAACTCTAAGTTCACCATTCTATTTTGCGATTTCAATTCTTGTATGAGATTTTCTCGGTCTTGAATTTCATTTGCGTGTTTTTCAGCATTTTCCTTAAGAACATACAATTCACATTGCATAGATTTAAGTTTTTCTTTTAATTCCTGACTGTCACAGTTTTGGTTTCTGTCTAACTCTAGGTGTTTTTCCAGTTTCGCTTCTAATTGCTCCACATGCTTATTCAAATACTCATTTTCTATAACGAGTTGTTCATTCGAACTAGATTCAGAGTTATGTTTTAAAAGTTTGTCTTGTAAGATTTCAATTTCCTGTATTTTGTCTGTGTACTTCTGTTGCAGTTCTTCCAATTTAAATTGTGAGTTTTGGACTAAATCTAAAAGTTTTAATTTTTCTTGTTGTTCTTTCTGAATTTCTTCTTTTAAACTTTGCAATTCTTGAGTATCTGTTTCTTTGCTCTGGCTTATTTCTTCCAACTCTTTTGTCAGCTGTTGAAGTTTGTCTTTATGGGACTGGATATCAATTTCACTTTTACTTTTAACTTCCTCTAATTTTTTTGAATTTTCTTGCAATTCTGAGTTCTGCTTTTTTATATCATGTAGTTCTTTCTTTAGCAACTCGTATGATTCCTGATCTTTCAATAGTGCACTGAGTTTTAAAGTACTTTCTAGTAATTCTTGATCAAGAGAGTCTTTTTGCTGTCTTAAAAGTGAAAGTTGCCCTTTAAGTAGCTCTTTCTCCTCATGATCGCAGCTAAACTTCTCCTTTAAGGAAGAAATTTCATCTTCTTTCTCTGTTATGAGCATCTGATAGTGCTTCGATTCTTCTGTTAGTTTTCTTTCATTCTCCTCCAATAGCTGCTGCTGCTTTAGTTTCAGTTCTTCTAACTCGTTCTGTGTATCCTGAAGTGCTTGTTGTTTTTCTTTAAGTAACTCATCAACTTCAGTCAATTTATTTCGAGTTGCATTAAAAACTTTGAGTTCTTCCTGCAATTTCTGATGATCTAGTGCAAATTTGTCTTTTAAAACCTTTTCTTCAGCTAGCTCAGCATTTTTATTTTCCAAATCTGTTTGCAAGTTCGCCAGTTTCTCTTGTTGTTGTGAAATATTATTTTGAATTTGTTCATTTCTCTGTTGCTCTTCAAAGAATTTATCTTTTAAGTTGTTAAGTTCTTGCTGTAGACATTGCACGTTGTCCTCCAAGCAGGCCTTTTCTTTTTCCAAGGAGTCGTATCGATCTTGCAGAGTTCTTTGATCATGATCATTTAGCTCTTGGTTGTTGTGTAAACGTGAATTTTCATCCAACACTTCTTGCATTTTTTCATTAAGTTTCTGCAACGAATTCTCCGTTGTTTGCAGCTTTAGTCTCAACTCACTTATTAAAGCTTCTTCAGATTCAGCCTGTTGTCTTTCCTTATCAACTAATAATTTCTGCAGTCTGTTATTATTCTCTTCTAACAAACAATTCTTTTCAGCCAATTGTGTGTGTTCGCTCTCAACTGCCTGCAATTTGAATTCACAAGCTTTGAGTTTTTCTTCGCTTTCACTTAAAGTTTCTTGCCAGCGTCTAGAGTTTTCCTCAGATGTTTGAGACTGATGCTGCATTTGCTCAATTTTATTTTCTAAATTCCGTTTTTCAGTGTCCAAGTCCTGGTGAGACTCTTGTACAACACGCATTTGTTCTTCCATTTGGGAAATTTCATTTAAAATGCTATTGATTTGAAGTTTCAGCTCATTTTTTTCCTCGTTCATTTGCTGCTCCTTTTGCTGAGAGGCTGCTCTTATTGTCTCAATAATTGTTTCCTGTTGCATTAAATCATTTTTGAGTTTGCCGATTTCTTCATTTTGCTGCTGTATCTGGGTGACAAGATTTTCATTCTGTTTCTCTGTCTTAGTGGACTTCTTTGTCAGAGACTTCAATTCTTTTTCTTTCGTGATTAACTGTTCCTTGACGGTTTGTAGGTGATGATTTAGTTCGTTTGTAACTCTCTCAAGTTCCGTCTTCAGATTAGTTATTGTATCTGATTCAGTGTTTGTAGCTTGCTCCTTTATTATTCTTAGTTCATTTTCAAATTGTAACGATTTTCGTTGTTGTTCCTCCATAAGCAATTTTTCTTGTCGCAATTGTTGGTCAAGTTCCTCGTTTTTATTTGACATTTGTTTAAGTTCATCTTCTTTGCTGTTAAGCCTGTCTTGAAGTTGCTGTATAGTTCGTATCCGTTCGTTTTGTTCTCTTTCGATATCTTGTAATTTTATTTCATATTCAGTGATGCTGAGTTTAAGAATATCGTTTTCATTTTTCGTTCTATTTAATTCGTTATCGACCTCGGCTAAGGAAACTTCTTTTTGTTGGTATCGTGTCACCATTTCATTGAGTTGTACATTTTGCTGCTTTAATTCTTGTAATTTTGCTTCGCTTTCTTTAGTTTGACTTTCCAGCTGTTCCTCAAGCACTTTGTAAGTTTTCTCTTTTTCGCAATGTTTTTCTCGCATTTCCTGCAGCATGTGTTCTGTAGCTATTATCTTAGCATCAAGTTCCTGTTTGGCCATTTGAGTTTGTTTTAGTTTATCTTTCACATCATTTAACTCTTGCACTGTCAAGCCACTGCTCTTTTCTTTTTTATTCGCCTGCTGCAATTCAGCTTGCAACTGTTTAACAGATTCACCTAATTTCTTAACTTCGCTTTCTTTGTTTTCCAATTCAGAATGAATAGCTGCTTTTGTCTGAGCTAAAAGTAGAACATTCTCCTCCTCTTGCTTGCGCAATAGATCCAATTTATTATTAAGTTCAATGATTTCTAGGTTGCGCTCTTGCAAAAGTTGTTCGAAATTTTCAAATTCTTTTTTAACATCTTTTTCACGATGGCTTTCATCGACTTCGATTAAAGAGTTATCAGCAGGTTTAATTGTTTCCGAGTTTAAATCTATTAGCTGTTCAGTATTCCCGCCAGACAAAGCTATTGCAATATTATCAGGATTTTCACCAAGTAATTTAAGTTTTGTTTGATATGATTGCATTTTACATTGCATATCGTCCATTTCAATACGCAATGCTTCCTCTAAATGAGCTTTGGCTTGTTGCTCCAAAGAACACTGCTCGCGAAGTTCATTTATACGACGAATTGCCTTTTCTTGAGTTTCTACCAAAACTGACTGTAAAAAGATAAGAAAAGAATACAAAATTAATATATTTGCAAATTCGGTTTTTTTTTTGCATAAAACATTTTCTTTTAAATTAGCAGGGTCGTTCTGAATTCGAGGACCGTTTTAAAGATTACTGCTTTTCTGCAAAAACATAAGAGTTTTAATAGAGTTTAAGTTGTTCTTTGTATATAGTTGCAATGAATAGTTGCTATGAAACATGTATTTATTACAATTTTGAAAAAGGTATACACATACCATATAGTTGGGTCCATTGAGTCAAATCACATAATCTTCGTAATCGTTATACGCGAAAATTGAAGGAATTTGAATTCGTTTTCGCAAATACATACGTATGTAAAACATAGCAAATATAAAACCGTCTAAAAAAATATGAAAAATGGAGCAAAGCTTAAAATAATTGAACAGTTTTTGAAAATTAAACACCTTATGGTTTATATTATTTTTACATTAATACGTGAAAGATTTTTTAAAAATAGTATGAACAGTGGATAATCCCATTGATTGAAATTAATGCCTCGGTTATGGATAGCAACTGAAATACAAACAAATTTGTACTGTGAAAATGGCAACTTTTATCAGTTGCCAAAAATCTATCGGAAATGGTATTTTGACACATTAGCAATCATAAATAATGTAAAGAATAAAAATGTTTCAGTGAAAACAGCAAAAGTTTCGCGTTGAAAAAAATAACCATAAAAATGTTTTTATCAATTGAATTGTTTTTGATGACAAAGAAGAAAATATACAAAACGCAGCATCGATTAGAAAACAGTTAAGACACAATTCTAATCTGGGGTTGCTATCTGTAATACCCTTTTGGCAACTGGCAACGCCAATGAAGTTCGGTTGCTATCGATAATCGAGCCATAAAGCATGGCTTTCATAAGCTGTCGTAAGCAAAATCGAAATTTCATAAGAGTAGTCTTAGAAAATCTTTTAGCGCTTAAAGCCCGGTAATGCGAAAAGGGTTGAGAAGCAATTCTCGATTTCAACATACATACGTACAAAATAAAGTCACTTTAGAGGGCTGAAATCCAACTAAAAATATTATTATCCAACCGTCCTTAGACCATGCACGAAGATTTTGAACAGTACGTACTGCGTTTTGAAGTCTTACAATTTTGTTCACAGGCTTCAAATGGCATATTATATCATATTATATATATATATATATATATATTTAAGTCTTTTGTCTTCTATGTTTTTTATGAAGTATTTTTTATCAAATAGTTCATCGTGTAATTGCAGCCTCAATTAAATAAATGCGACTTAGGCTGCACTTTCATTTATGAAATTAAGAAACAAACAAATCATGTTTGTAAATAAAAATGACAAATATTTTTTCTTAAATGTAAAATTTAAACATTTTTTAATAGCGTGAGTGTAGTCGTGTAAAAGCATTATTGTAATAAAAAAATTCAAAGGCAAAACGTTATGGTGTAAATGCCATGTTATAAACAGGAAAATAATTTTTTAATTCGTAATATTTATGAATTGATCCTGAATGTGAGCTTTTCGTGACCGTGTTTGAGTTTGAACCAGTTTCATATTTTCCTCTCAACTGCACTATAATTCAATAATTTTATTTAAATTATTATTCCCTTTCAAGCATGCGACTCGTATAGAAAACATGCAATTACTAAATTAATCGTAAAATGAAAAATATAATAACTTGTTAACAAAAAGAGAAACTTTTCTTTGCGTAAGTATTTAAAAATTGTTGTTAGTGTGCAGATCATACCCTGGCTTTAGTGCTATCACGTTCAAGATCTTTATATTTTTTAGCCAAATCAGTGTAACGACATCGGTATTTATGATAACGATCCAGCGATTTGCGATAAGCATCAAAAAGTTGTTCCTTTGTGATAACGTCTAGTTTGGCGGCAGTTGAAGCCGTGTCGCCCATTTCACTTCCTGATTCATCTAGATCAGATTGAAACTGATAACTCTAAAACAATAAAATACAAAAATGTATAATACTATAAAACAATATTATTTATTAAAATCATAGAATAAATATTTGAAACTTATTATACAACATAAAAATGTTGTGTATTTTAATTAATTGGCGTAACATTTATTTCTATTCTTGGCAAAAAAGCTTAAGCCTAGAAACCTTCGTGACTTTATCATTTAACGAGCGTAAAATAAATTAAGTTTTTTATGAACGAAACTAAATATTACGCTGATTTAAAAATAAAGTTACTATTGTATTTTCATTTAAACTTTTTAACTTCAAGAAAAACGTGAGGTATTTTGGGACATCTGCGACATGTTTAAAGTGCTGCTAACATAGTTTGGAAATATGAGGTGGTAGTAGAATGATATTTGAAATAAACAATAAATAATACTATCTAAAATTTTCCCAACCAAATATTTATTGGAGCTGGAAGGAGAAAAACTTTGCAGCTATCGGAATAAAGAAAAATGAAAATGTCATTGTGTCGATGATTTTGAATATAAGAAATAAAAACATCGCAGATGGGGAATGGTTTTAAAAGAAAAGGCCAAAGAAGTCTATTTTAAAGTTTTAATTTTTATCGAGAGAAACTTGCCTTCATATAATTTACATTTACAATTTACATTTTCTAAAAAATGTTACTCTTGCTTTTTATTTTTCAATTAAAAACGATTTTTTAGTCTTAGTAAAACTTACCGAACCGGCGTCCCATGTTGGCATTCGGAATGAAATATCACTAGCCATAGAAGAATTCGATAACTTACGAGTTCTGGGTATAGCGCCAGTACCATTGTTAATGCTTTGAGAATTAGAATTGCGACCACGAACAGCACCAGCTGCCAATTTGTGAGGTTTATAAGGAGAATTGTGTGGCGTATCTTTAAGATTTTACAATTTTTTAGTTTTAACTTCTCATATTTTAGCATTAAGAAAGTCGTTCAAACTTACCCTCTTCCGTAATACTAAAGAAATTTTCATTTGCTTCATTCACGGCTGTAGTAGATTCGGAACCACTGGCTGTGCTAGCTGACGATGAAACGGCAGCCTGAAAAAGTGTAAAAAGTTTTCAATATATTATTTTGCAATTGTATTTTTAGCTTTTGTTCCCATTTTATCTTTATAAAATATGAGCTATTAAGGGAATTACTATATTGTGCTTATAAACTCTGCATTATAATACTCAATATTTTTTTAGGTTTCTCGTTACCTGGGCAGCGGTAGCAAATTGTTGAAACTTTGAAGGCGAAGCTTTTACTTCTTCGATTAACTTATTTTTTAAGTTCACAAACATTTTATCCGTTTTTAGTTGATAGCTTAAAATGCAACTGAATTTTATTTACTTATTTGTCTGAAATTTCGCAAAAAATGTTTGTTTTCCACTTAACTACATCGATACGTGTAAAATTTTCACTTAAAGAAAAAAATTTGACAGCTTTTTATTTTTTGTTCAATTTTCTTTTGTTATCTAATTCGAAACTAAATATTGGCCGCAAATGTCATAAAACACAAAAAAGCGGCTCTGTTTTCTGTAAGTTGCTTCTTCTAGATGCTTGTTGCTGGCAATTTTTTGTCTAATAAGGATAATATCTATTCAATTCAAAATTGTGAGAGCAATAATTGATACAAAAGCAGTTGTGGAACAAACAAAAAATTATCTTTGAATGTATCCGACGAATTAATATCTATATAACTTAGCGGTTGACCATGTTGCGTTTATTTTAACAAAGGTAACGCGGAAAACGCACCTTTGCCAACACTGGTTATACTGAAAAAATGTCTGCCGCCTCGCTCATTGAAAACGTTTTCTTAATTGTGTGTTAGTAATTTCTTGTAAATTGCAATTTTTTGTGTTTAAAACTTAAAATTTTATGATAAAAACATAATATACACGAAAATTCATCAAGTGAGTATAAAATTTTATAAGGAAAATGTGTTTTTCCCATGCGGAATTTACAGGGAAATGTATTCAGAAAAAAGGTACACATGTATGTATGTATGTGGTGTCGGCAAAAGAAAATTTTTTGTCTCGACGCCGAAAATGTGAAGCACTAAATTTGGATCATAGTAAATCAATTAACATAATTTGAAACAATGCGTATTTTTACTTCTTTAAAGCTACATGAAAAGAGGTGGCTTAATTAAATTATAATGTCATTGCCTCCCTATATGATACCGCCCAATGCTTGGGCTGCTCAAATTATGGCTCAACAGCAAGCCCAAGCTTATGCTGCAGCGGCTCAAGCTCAACAAGCACAAATGCATGCACATCAAATGGCAAACCAAATACAGCAAATTCCGCCACCCGGCGCTCCTCTTCCTCCTCCACCACAACAGCTTGGTATGCCGCCGCAAGCAGTACAATCCCAATTAGGACAAATTCCTACACCAAAACCAGATATACCTGAAGAAAAACTGCAGGAGAAAGCCATGAAATGGCAGCAGTTACAATCCAAACGTTTTGCCGATAAGCGTAAATTTGGATTCGTTGACGCGCAGAAAGAAGATATGCCACCAGAGCACATCCGGAAAATAATCCGTGACCATGGTGATATGACGTCGCGCAAATATCGTCATGATAAACGTGTTTACTTGGGTGCTCTGAAGTATATGCCGCATGCTGTGCTGAAACTTCTAGAAAATATGCCCATGCCATGGGAACAAATAAGAGATGTACAAGTATTGTATCACATTACTGGCGCCATAACCTTTGTAAACGAGATACCATGGGTTATTGAACCTGTTTATATAGCCCAATGGGGAACCATGTGGATTATGATGCGCCGTGAAAAGCGTGATCGTCGTCATTTTAAACGTATGCGCTTTCCACCATTCGATGATGAAGAACCACCTCTGGATTACGCGGACAATGTGCTTGATGTCGAGCCCTTAGAAGCCATACAAATCGAATTAGATCAGGAGGAAGACGGTCCGGTTTATAAATGGTTTTATGATCATCGTCCGTTAGTAGGTACGCCTTATGTAAATGGTTCTACTTATCGCAAATGGAATCTTACTCTGCCGCAATTGGCGACTTTGTATCGTTTGGCCAACCAGTTACTTACTGACTTAGTAGATGGCAATTTCTTTTATCTTTTCGATCCCAAAAGTTTCTTTACTGCAAAAGCTTTGAATATGGCCATTCCAGGGGGCCCAAAATTTGAGCCTTTAATCAAGGACCATAGTGTGGGGTCAGTACTTGCAGTTTATATAAATATAGTTATTATTGTAAAAAAATCTCTTTCATTTCTCATCTTAGTGACGAGGACTGGAATGAGTTTAATGATATTAATAAAGTTATTATACGTCAACCTATACGTACGGAATACAGGATTGCCTTTCCATATCTTTACAACAATATGCCGCACTTTGTCCATCTTTCGTGGTAAGCTGCTGTTTTATTATTAATTTCATTATTATTATTATTATTGTTTTTATTCACTTCAAAACTGAATCGAAATTTTTTTAGTTTTGTTTTGATTCAAATTCAGAAAAGTGAAATAATAAAAAAAACCTTATAAGAAATATTACTACAATTATTACAATTTTATAACTTTAAAAAAATTAAAAGTGAAGGTGATTTGTTAACACAAGCATTTGATCAAGAGATAATGACTTTGCTGCTGGACAGATCAAACATTAAATTAGTATTGTTTTAAATAATTTGCAAACACTGCATGTAATATTTTTATAATGGAGAGTTTTACTGTTTTCTTTTTTCAGGTACCATACACCCAATGTGGTTTATATTAAAACCGAAGATCCGGATTTGCCAGCTTTTTATTTTGATCCTTTAATAAATCCTATTTCGCATCGTCATGCCAACGTTACGAAAATACCCGAGCCTTTACCTGATGACGATGAAGACTTTTCATTGCCGGAGGAAGTCCAACCTTTTCTACAAGACACACCTTTGTATACTGACAATACAGCAAACGGTATATCGCTGTTGTGGGCGCCAAGGCCTTTCAACTTAAGATCGGGACGTTGTAGAAGAGCCATTGATATACCGCTGGTTAAATGTTGGTATAAAGAGCATTGTCCACCTGGGCATCCGGTAAAAGTTCGAGTTAGTTATCAAAAACTGCTGAAATACTATGTGCTAAATGCTTTAAAACATCGTCGACCAAAGCCGCAAAGAAAAAGGTGGGCTTCTTATTGAAAGGAAAACTGAAGTTGTTTTTATGGCTTTTTCTATTTAATACAGATATTTATTCCGTTCATTCAAATCAACGAAATTTTTCCAAACCACAACTCTAGACTGGGTAGAAGCAGGTTTACAAGTCTGCCGCCAAGGTTATAATATGTTGAATCTCTTAATTCATCGTAAAAATCTAAATTATCTTCACTTGGATTATAACTTTAACTTAAAGCCTGTGAAGACTTTGACAACCAAAGAACGTAAAAAGTCCAGATTTGGTAACGGTAAGTGGACATGAATCTCGTAGAAAGAAGAAAGTCTGTTTAGTTTGAATTATGATTCAATTATGTTCTTTCTAGCTTTTCATTTGTGCCGCGAAATTTTACGATTGACAAAATTGATTATTGATTCCCATGTTCAATACCGATTGAACAATGTTGATGCTTTCCAGCTGGCAGACGGTTTACAGTACATTTTTGCACATGTAGGTCAATTGACGGGCATGTATCGATATAAGTACAAACTCATGAGGCAAATTCGTATGTGCAAAGATCTGAAACATTTAATATACTATCGCTTTAACACGGTAAAGCTCTATTGATATGAAACTTTATTCAAACAAAAAGCAAAATTAAAAATTGTTTTTTTTTTTTTCATTAATTTTAGGGACCTGTAGGCAAAGGCCCGGGCTGTGGATTTTGGGCGCCTGGCTGGCGTGTTTGGCTCTTCTTTATGCGTGGCATTACTCCTCTTCTAGAACGTTGGTTGGGCAATCTCCTTTCTCGTCAGTTTGAAGGACGACACTCGAAAGGTGTTGCTAAAACTGTAACGAAACAGCGCGTTGAATCACACTTCGATTTGGAATTACGTGCCTCCGTTGTGCACGATATTGTAGACATGATGCCTGAAGGTATCAAACAAAACAAAGCCCGAACCATTCTGCAACATTTATCGGAAGCTTGGCGTTGTTGGAAAGCCAATATTCCTTGGAAAGTTCCCGGTCTTCCTATACCGATAGAAAATATGATTTTACGTTATGTTAAAATGAAAGCTGACTGGTGGACTAACACTGCTCATTACAACCGTGAACGTATACGACGTGGAGCTACGGTTGATAAAACTGTATGCAAAAAGAATTTAGGCCGCCTGACTCGTCTTTATCTGAAAGCTGAACAAGAACGCCAGCACAACTATTTAAAGGATGGACCCTATATATCACCTGAAGAGGCTGTGGCTATATATACTACAACAGTGCATTGGCTGGAATCACGAAGATTTGGCCCTATACCTTTCCCTCCACTATCCTATAAACACGATACTAAACTTTTGATTTTAGCATTGGAGCGACTTAAGGAGGCCTACAGTGTAAAGTCTCGTTTAAATCAGAGTCAACGTGAAGAACTAGGTCTAATTGAACAAGCTTATGATAATCCCCACGAAGCTCTTTCACGTATAAAAAGACATTTATTAACGCAAAGAGCTTTTAAAGAAGTTGGCATAGAGTTTATGGATCTATATAGTCATTTGATACCCGTTTATGATGTTGAACCCCTGGAAAAAATAACGGATGCTTATTTAGATCAGTATCTATGGTATGAAGCTGATAAGAGACGTTTGTTCCCACCATGGATCAAACCAAGTGATACAGAACCTCCACCATTGCTGGCTTATAAATGGTGTCAAGGTCAGTTGTATATTGTATATTGTAGATATATCTCGTAATTTGATGAAAGTAAAAAATGTGTACCTGCTTTTCGTGTGATTTGAAGCAAGGCGATTTGTATTTGAAATCCCCTTGTTGCAAACCTCACGCTGATTGGGTATTAAAATCATCGCTGAAAAATTTAAAACATATAAAAATATGTAATTCAAAATAAGTTGATATTGAAAGCTCATGGACGGATGATGTGAATAAATCATTTAGTGCTGTTGCTTCTCGAAATATTGTATAATTATATTTTTGATTCCCATAATTCCTACATTTAAGGTATAAATAATCTTCAAGATGTTTGGGATGTCAGTGAAGGCGAGTGCAATGTTTTACTAGAAAGTCGTTTTGAAAAGCTCTACGAGAAAATCGATTTAACTTTGCTGAATCGTCTTTTGCGACTTATTGTTGATCACAATATTGCTGATTATATGACGGCCAAAAACAATGTAGTCATCAATTATAAGGACATGAATCATACTAACAGTTATGGCATTATACGAGGTCTTCAATTCTCCTCGTTTATAACGCAGTACTATGGCCTAGTTCTCGATCTATTGGTGCTCGGTTTACATAGAGCCAGTGAAATGGCTGGACCACCACAAATGCCTAATGATTTCTTAACTTTCCAAGATACAGTGACAGAATCGGCCCATCCCATACGACTGTATTGCCGTTATGTCGATCGTATTCATTTGTTCTTTAGATTTAGTGCCGAAGAAGCCAGAGATTTGATTCAGCGCTACTTAACCGAACATCCTGATCCAAACAACGAGAATATAGTTGGTTATAATAACAAAAAGTGTTGGCCGCGAGATGCTCGCATGCGTTTAATGAAACATGATGTAAATTTGTAAGTTATAAAGAAAAATTATTTTAAAGTAAAAGTAAACAAATATTTTTTTGTTAAAAGGGGACGTGCTGTTTTCTGGGATATTAAAAATCGCTTACCACGTTCTGTCACCACTATAAATTGGGAAAATACTTTCGTTTCCGTTTATTCAAAGGACAATCCAAACCTTTTGTTTAACATGTGTGGTTTCGAGTGCCGTATTTTGCCCAAGGTTCTTAATTTTGAATAATGCAAATTTTATTTTCTTAGTCATTTGCTTTTATTAATTCGCCTTCAGTGTCGCACGCAAAATGAGGAGTTTACACATCGTGATGGAGTCTGGAATCTTCAAAATGAAGTTACTAAAGAACGTACCGCTCAATGTTTCTTACGTGTTGATGATGAGTCTTTAGGACGTTTCCATAACCGTGTGAGACAAATTCTGATGGCTTCTGGTTCCACTACATTTACCAAGGTAAAGAAGGACTGTTTTAATATTTTCAAGTTTTTCCACATTTTACTTTGTTTATTTCATTATGTTTTAGATTGTTAACAAATGGAATACAGCTTTAATTGGTTTGATGACATATTTCCGCGAGGCTGTCGTCAACACACAAGAACTCTTAGATCTTTTAGTCAAATGTGAAAACAAAATACAAACGCGTATTAAGATTGGATTAAACTCTAAAATGCCTTCCCGCTTTCCACCGGTCGTTTTTTATACCCCAAAAGAATTGGGAGGCTTGGGCATGTTGAGCATGGGACATGTTTTAATACCACAATCAGATTTAAGATGGTCCAAACAAACTGATGTGGGCATCACGCATTTTAGATCAGGTAAGACGTAAATTTTTCTCTATATCAATTTAATTGAAAACACTTTTCTATGTTACGGGCTAAATCTAATATTTTTAAGTTATTTTTGATATAGAAAAATCAATCCATCAATCAAATAAATTTGTTTAATATTTTACTAATTAAATATTGTATATTCGATTTTTTTTAGGTATGTCCCACGATGAAGATCAACTGATTCCCAATTTGTACCGCTACATACAACCCTGGGAGAGTGAATTTATTGATTCTCAACGTGTTTGGGCTGAATATGCTTTAAAACGACAAGAGGCCAGCACACAAAATCGCCGTTTAACTCTAGAAGACTTGGAAGATTCTTGGGATCGTGGAATACCCCGCATTAATACACTTTTCCAAAAAGATCGGCACACCTTAGCCTATGACAAAGGTTGGCGTATACGTACGGAATTCAAACAGTATCAAGTTCTTAAGCAAAATCCGTTTTGGTGGACGCATCAAAGACATGATGGTAAACTATGGAATCTAAATAATTATCGTACCGATATGATTCAAGCGTTGGGTGGCGTTGAAGGCATCTTAGAACATACGCTCTTCAAAGGAACTTACTTCCCTACCTGGGAAGGTCTTTTCTGGGAAAAGGCTTCCGGTTTCGAGGAATCAATGAAATATAAAAAACTGACCAACGCCCAGAGATCTGGTCTAAATCAAATTCCCAATCGTCGTTTTACCCTGTGGTGGTCACCCACTATCAACAGAGCCAACGTTTATGTGGGTTTCCAAGTTCAATTGGATTTGACCGGCATTTTCATGCATGGTAAAATACCAACTCTCAAGATTTCGCTAATTCAAATATTTAGGGCCCATTTATGGCAAAAAATACACGAATCAATTGTGATGGATTTGTGCCAAGTTTTTGATCAAGAACTAGATGCTTTAGAAATTGAAACCGTTCAAAAAGAAACTATACATCCTCGGAAATCGTACAAAATGAATTCATCATGTGCGGATATTTTGCTTTTCCCTGCCTACAAATGGAATGTTTCACGCCCGTCACTTCTGGCCGACACAAAAGACACTATGGACAATACGACGACACAAAAATACTGGCTGGATATACAATTGCGTTGGGGAGACTACGATTCGCACGATGTTGAGCGGTATGCTAGGGCAAAGTTTTTGGATTATACCACAGACAACATGTCTATTTATCCCTCCCCAACGGGTGTGCTTATAGCCATTGATTTGGCCTATAACTTACATTCGGCATATGGCAACTGGTTCCCAGGCTGCAAAACGCTAATACAACAAGCAATGGCCAAAATAATGAAAGCCAATCCCGCGCTATACGTCCTCAGGGAGCGCATACGTAAGGCTTTGCAATTATACTCTTCAGAGCCAACCGAACCGTATTTAAGCTCTCAAAATTATGGTGAACTTTTCTCAAATCAAATAATTTGGTTTGTGGATGACACAAATGTGTACCGCGTTACCATCCACAAGACATTTGAAGGCAACTTAACGACAAAACCTATTAACGGTGCTATATTTATTTTCAATCCTCGTACCGGTCAACTGTTTTTGAAAATTATTCATACTTCTGTGTGGGCTGGCCAGAAACGTTTAGGCCAGCTGGCAAAATGGAAAACTGCTGAAGAAGTCGCTGCTCTTATTCGTTCATTGCCAGTGGAGGAACAACCGAAGCAAATCATTGTGACCCGTAAAGGTATGTTGGATCCTTTGGAGGTGCATTTATTGGATTTCCCTAACATCGTGATTAAGGGTTCGGAACTGCAGCTACCATTCCAAGCTTGCCTGAAAGTAGAGAAGTTCGGTGACTTAATACTTAAGGCAACCGAACCTCAGATGGTGCTGTTCAATCTTTACGACGATTGGCTAAAGACTATATCCTCCTACACTGCGTTCAGTCGTTTAATATTGATTCTCAGAGCTTTACATGTGAACACGGAAAGAACGAAAATTATACTCAAACCTGATAAGACCACAATTACTGAAGCTCACCACATTTGGCCCACGCTTACAGACGAAGAATGGATTAAGGTGGAAGTGCAATTAAAAGATCTTATATTGGCTGACTACGGCAAGAAGAATAATGTTAATGTGGCATCACTTACGCAATCAGAAATCCGAGACATAATCTTGGGTATGGAAATTAGTGCGCCTTCGGCTCAAAGACAACAGATAGCTGAAATCGAAAAACAAACGAAAGAACAAAATCAACTTACAGCCACCACGACCAGAACAACCAACAAACATGGCGATGAAATCATTACCTCTACAACCTCCAACTATGAAACACAAACGTTTAGTTCGAAAACTGAATGGCGTGTTAGAGCCATATCAGCCACAAATCTTCATCTGCGTACGAATCACATATATGTGAGCTCGGACGATATAAAAGAAACTGGCTACACCTACATTTTACCGAAGAATATTTTGAAAAAGTTTGTTACTATATCGGACTTAAGGGCGCAAATCGCTGGCTATTTGTATGGCGTAAGTCCTCCAGATAATCCACAAGTGAAAGAAATACGTTGCATTGTCATGCCTCCACAATGGGGCACGCATCAAACTATTAATCTTCCCAATAGTCTGCCTACGCATCAATACCTCAAGGACATGGAACCGTTGGGTTGGATTCACACGCAACCCAATGAACTGCCTCAGCTGTCGCCCCAAGACATTACAACACACGCGAAAATTATGCAAGAAAATTCCACATGGGACGGTGAGAAGACTATAATTATAACATGTTCTTTTACTCCTGGCTCTTGTTCTCTGACCGCATACAAATTGACACCGTCCGGCTTCGAATGGGGATCCAAAAACACTGACAAGGGAAACAATCCGAAAGGATATCTTCCCTCCCATTACGAACGGGTACAGATGTTATTGTCAAATAAATTTCTTGGTTTCTTTATGGTGCCCTCTCAAGGCAGTTGGAACTATAATTTCATGGGCGTGCGTCATGATCCAAACATGAAATATGATTTGCAATTATCAAATCCAAAAGAATTCTACCACGAAATTCATCGACCTTCGCATTTCTTATTATTTGCCAATCTGGAGGATGGTGGCGATGGCTCAGGAGCGGATCGCGAGGATGTTTATGCTTAAATTACTTTAGCATTTTCGTGGCATCCTTAAAAATTTATAATACATATAGATTTAAAGAGTCAAACTTTATTACTTAAGATACTTAGTTTTAAAAGTGCTAAACCTAATTTGAATTTTAATTAAAATTGAGCAAGACTTTGAATACATAAAATCAAAAAACAAAAATTTTATATTTTATAACCAATAAAATTGTACAAAAAACAAATTAAATTCATCATTTTGAAGGTGCATGAAGATAAATGAGATGAACTAAATACCATGTTTTTGGTGCGCCGACGAATTCGTTTCATTGCAAAACAGTATTTGTAACTTTTTTGTCAATAGATTTATACTGTAATTTAATTCATAAACGAAAAGTTAAGTTGGTTGATTTTTTGAAAGCAAATTTAAAATTTCTATTGTTCTAAAAAGTATATTATTGCATGTCAAGTGATGTTTTTTTCACAAATGTATGAAAGCTCAAGCTTAGCAGATGCTAAGGTCATGATCAGGCATGTTCTGCAAATCACCTTTTGGCGACGTGATTTGAAATCACATAAAAGGTGTTCTGAAACATTGTGATTAAATTACCGACTTATCTGGTCTTAACAAGTCATGAATATTAAGTAAAGAAAATCTGAATCAACTGTTTTCGAAAATTAAAATTACGCATAAAAACGAAAACGCCAGTGGTTTGCAGAAGGACATCAAATAGTTTGGCCGATTTTAAAATAGTTGAAGTCTTGAAATAATTAAATAATTTTGAAGCGTAAATGTACGTTCAACGAAACAGCTGATATACAATTTTAATGAGCAAAATTTTTGGGTTTTCTTTCTCAATATACGGTTGCTTAATGACATCTTGAATATATATAAATTGCTTTACTATTACCTGTAACTTATGTACGTCGCAGCTTTTAATTTTGCGAATTTTGATATAAATAACGTGTAAAAATTTTAAAGCAAAACTTGATCATTTAACGCCGTCGTAAATTTATCTATTAATTCGGAGAATTATTGTTATGTTGTTGCCAAATATGAAATCAAATTAAAATTTCTTTATCATACTGCTGGCTAACTCTTAAGAAAAATTAAGGAAACTTGGTATTATACATGTGTAAGAATGACGTAACTGTTTTACAAATTTAGAGTTACAGCAGACTTGCATTTACTTAATTTAGAGCAATTTTAGAGGCATTTCACTCAACGATGTACTCGTACATATACGTAATACTCCACTTCGCTCTTGTGTTCAAAATCACAAATATTGATATAACATACATACATACATATGTGCATATTGCCATAACAACATCAAATTTGTTGGTACATTTCCGACTCTAGGATTTGGAACAAAAAAAGTAAAAACATAGATTTATTGAAATACGTTTGTATGCGGACATTTTTAATTGAGTTACATTTACATAAGTACACAATAGTATTTAACTAAGAGCACTTCCACAGCAATATTGCCAAATTGCCAGCGAAAAACAAATACAAAATATTTTTAGTCTCATATGTGATTTCAAAACCGAAACCTTCTCCCACTACCACATGCCAATAAATGCCGAATTTTTTATCCATTGTCTCTTTAATGACTCGAGCCGCCTGCTATCGAAAACACACAAAATAAAATAACAGTTTTTGAACGGTTTGACTGACTGGGTCAGTCGAAAAATTTACCTCATAGTTAGAGGAGTATTTCTCGCAGGCAGTTATGCTTAATTCAATAGCTTCGGTGCGCATTTCTTCGTTCATATCGGAATGCTGAAAAAATACATATACATACATACATACATATGTAATTGAAACTTATATCGAATATGTGTAAAATGTGATCAAGCTTTACCTTAACTAGGGGATAAACATGAACGATTTTCTTTTCGGCTTCTTTTTCCTGATTGCCGCCATCATCTGCCATTTTATTTTCAAAAATTTATCGCTCTGAAATTGTTTAAATAGTTTTTCTATTAATTTGTTTTTAATTTCTTTTTTTTTCGGCTATGTTTATAAAGTTTGTTTATGTTGTTGGGTTTGCAGCACATTAATGACTTCTTAGAAGCTTAAGTGATTCTTGACTACCCTTATTGTTGGTCATGGTATGTTCTTGTGAATTGCAGTTTTTTTTCTTTTGTAACTTAAAGCCACTTGTGAGTCAAGAGGAGACGCATGCGCCAAGTTTCACCCACATCTTTCTGTAAACACGTATGGGATACTCTATACATGTTATTATTTTACACATATCGTGCATATGTATGTATGTACATACATATCGCACCCTAATCACCAAAATAACGTAAACATTAAAAAACGAATTTTCGGGACCAGGCTTTTCCTAGTTGTTTCCTATTCACTTGAATTTTTTTCTATGAAATTTTGATTGTAGTCTATAAATTATCTGAAGCTAGATTTAGATTAGTGTTAAGGTTAATTTCGCATTTGCAAAAATGTTTTCGTGCCTGTACAAACATTTTTCTGTTACTTACGTTATTTTTATGGTGTCTGTGGCTGTACATTTAGAATATACAATATATGTATGTATATAGATTAAATGTAAATTATTCATCTTCATCATCTCTAACATTTAATGAATCTTTTGCAGTATTGCAATATTTAAGCCGCAGGTATTCATTATGAGAAGTTGAAGGAACACTGTTTTTGTCACACATTTTTTAATATCTTTAACACCAAAAAATGTTAAATTATTTGCCAGCTCACTCTCTCTCTCTCTTGTATTCCTCTCAATATTTAGATTATCATACTGATGCTTTACAAGACGATGTTTTATGGTTTTTAGTACAAGTTTGCATCAAAAACTCAGTTCTGAAAAATATGTTGGTTACGTTATGTCGGCGGGTAAGGCACGATATATACATATGAATGTATGTATTTGTTGTAGCGTTTCCAGTCAGGTCAGTTATGAATAAAGTCTAAGGGGCGTTAAAACCTACAAGCACTTCTAGCTATTCACAGTTAACAATTGAAATCGAAAAGATACGTGTTTATGGCGCAAAAAAACATTTTTGAACTACATATGCACATACATGCATACATACATACATATATTGTATTTCAAAGTATTGAACAACTTTTACCATGGAAACTGCCATATTCAACGACGCTTTTTGTACTGCCGGAAGTATAAATGCACAAACATTATATTTTATATAAAACTTTATGCCACTTCCTCCATCCCCCAAGACTTTAACTCATTGACAAATTCAAACAATAAAAAACATGTTTTTGCTTCATTTTTCTGCCATACATATGTACATACATACATTCGTCCTTTCACCCTTAAAGTGTTTGCAAAAAAAATTATCAAATCTCTAGAAACTCCTGTTTAATTCCGTAATCATAGATTTAAGAGTTGCGTTCATTTATTATTTTGCTTAAAAACAGCAAAATAAAACCTTCAACCCCTGCCGTGTGTTTGCAAACAAAATAAATATTATTTTTTACATTTCTTCTCACAAATTGCAAATATGTATGTATGTATGTAGATCGACCTTCGACCTTTGCAAATGTGTACACATGTAGATAATTATATATTTAATTAAATAATTAAACCAATCAAAAAACCTATCAATTAATTCTGATGTAATTTTTGAACTTTTGCAATTTTTGTAGTGTAAATATTTTTACCGAATATTTTTTGTTTGTAACCCAACACTCACTTTTTGATTCTTGAAACTTCAATGTTATTTTTAATTTTGGAAAATTTTCTTTTTCGGAAGTAATTCTGAAATTTAGTTCAGATTAAGGCATTTTGTTTCGATTTTTCTCGATTAAATTTCATAAAGAAATTTTAAAGTTTGTTTTTTAAATTCCCAATTTGATGGTTTTAAATGCGCAGTGCTGCCAACCTGAAACACACAAATTGTCTATTTATGTAAATAATATGAATAAGTCTTTGAGATTGATTTAAAACCCGAATATATACTGGTTTTTAGAAGTGTTACTATTTTTTTTTTATATAAATAAAATTATTTGTTGCCTCTATTTTTTAGTTTTAACTTGTTTATTATTGTGGCAGCCAGGAAATCATAAATCCAACGGAAACTTCAGATGCTTCACTGAATCGGAATTTGTTGTTTTTGGTAAAAGTTGTAAAGAATATTATTCCGCAAAAAACTATTAGCATAAAATGGCACTAAACAAATATTTATTTGTTAATAATAAACTATGAATAATTATCAACTTTAATCTTTCTCGACGAAAAAATTCACTCTTTTTAACGTAATACAAAAACTATTGTACTTTCCGACAGATATACCGGGATTAGGACTTTGCACGCATCTTTCTCCGCGTACGCTTCTGTATCAAGGCTGTTCGGCCAATTATAAACTATGGATTATTATGAACTTTAATCTGGTAAACTGATGGGGAGGTTTTGGCCAATATTATTTCTGGCAAACTGTAGTTACATAAAATAGAAAAGTTTTCAAGTCAACTTATTATTTCAAAACTTTATTCAATTAAGTTCTTTATGAATAAAATTTAATTTTTGCCAACACTATTCAATTTATACATACACATGCATATTAATCCCAATCTTCTTCTGTATCATAGTTAATATTACTGGTGAGTAGACCGCAACATGAAGCTAAGTTTGATGCCAGCTCCTCTTCTTCTGCATCATTTAAATTACTCTTGTATGGCTGATCTGCTAAATTATATTCACCGTCGTAGTTGAGATCAGCAGATGCAACATCGTCTTCGTCATCCTCATATTCCGGCAAAACTATATAGTTGCACTCAATCTTGAAATTGTTGGTTTTCAGTATGTCTAAAAATTCGGCTTCTGTTAAATTGAAACTTTTTACATATGGAGAGAGATGCGCCCATGGTATTCGATAAGTAGAACTTTCTGCGTGGAAATATTTTTGGCTTTGTGTGCATTGGTTAATAAAAGCATTAGTTTCATCTAAAATCTTTTGCTGCGTACACCGTTTGTCTTCATTGAACGGAAAATTCACAGAAAATATAACTTTATATAGCGCTTGTGGTGTTGTGGCTTTTTTCGAAATTTCAGTACATAAAGGTTTGTCAATCATATCGTTCCGGGCAAATATTGCAACTTGGGTAGCATGACCCAGTTGCTCATGTCCAGTGGGCGGATTGCCCAAACCAATAAAAGCTACACTATAATTAGGATAGTGTTCGCAAATTGTCTTGGCCCATGTTTCGAACTCTTTACGGGACCATTCAAATTTGTGGTCATAATGCCTAAAACCATTGCCTAACAATGGTTCGAATAGTATATTGTACTCAGAATTTGGCGTAGAAAATATAGCTAAGCTGGGTTGAATGAAGCCGAAAATATTTTCGGGTACTTTCTCCAAAACGTCCGTGTGTAAGTGTTCTATGCTAAGTTTAAATAAGAAAAATTTGAGTTCTATAATTTAGAGTTGTTAATATTGTACTTACATCTCAAGACCTACTACCACATCTACATCGTATAATTGTTCAACTGCATCCGTAATACTGCCTTGGAGTACATCAATGCGAAGAGGATTTTCGCGCCTTTTTAAGTAGTCCGCTGTAAGAGGTGCAGCTTTTCGCTGATGAGCTTTCAACAGTTCAACATCCATATCAACCTTAAAATGAAAAACATGGATTCTCCTTAATTCTTTATTAGTCTTAATGATCCATTAGTTACGGAATTGATAATTAATCAAAACAAACAAAAATTAAAAACGCTTTAAAAAGCGTTATCAAAACGGTTTATGGGCATTAAAAAAATCACATTTTAATCAGATAAAAGTCAGAATTGTCGCATAATCAGCGAATATTTTTGATATTTTTGTTTTTACTTCCTATGAGCTTTTTTCATGTGTTTGTATTTAATTCTTTTTTAATTTTTCAAACGACAAAACAGCGAATGTTCGAATTACAAACGAGCATCAATACGAGTAACAATAAATTCCACTTAAAACAACTGTTTTCTTTATATAAATGGTAAACTGAACCCTAATTCGCTTGGAACGAAACTCACGACATAGCTGATAACTTGTATACATGTGTGTCAGGCACAATTAGATGTTAAAATTTCGCAAGTAAAAGCGTACAATATTTAAATTGTTTTTTAAAAATTGCAAATGTCAAAAACGAAAATTTTGTTGTTAAAATTTAACATACATTCCTGACTAAAAATATATGTATCAACAGCTGCGCTGTCATTTTCACCTGTTACGAATTCGCCTTGCGTATATGCTTATTGAACACAACTTTTCAGCCATTAAGCATTCACAATAAATAAACGTACCCATTCCACTCTGTCTCTCTATGTAGTTTAATTTTATAACTAAACTTGTTAAAATTTTAAGTTTCTAAATTCGGATCAGTATTTATGGGTGCACATTTTATAAATATATAAATAAAATAAAAAACTAAAAGAAATTTATTAAGAACTATACGATTTAATTTGGCTGGCAGCATTATAATAAATTAAACTGAAAAAACTGAACTAAAACAGTCTAGTTTGTTTCAGTTGACAATTGTGCTTGTATGAAAAGTCGAGTGTGGTAGAAGACAGAATAAAGCCCAATTAAGAGGCCATAGTTTTTGTAAGTTTTAACTGGCTAAATGGTGTAAAATATTATTAGAAATATGTGAATTGTATAAAACAATGTATATAGTAACGTGTACAATAAAGTTTTTGCAAATAAAAAACATATAAAAGCCTTTTTTTAAGAGAAAAGTGCCCGAAATTTTTTCATTGAGAAAAAAAGAAGAAAAAATGTAGATAGGAAAAATGTTCATATTGTTAATGAAACAGAAATCTTTACAGAAAAGATAATTTGGAAATTAAAATTTTATGTGTGTGCTCAATAATATGTAGAAAAAAAGTGAATAAATGCATAAAATAAAAACGTTTTACTTTAATATAATAATTATGGAAAAAATATATATTCATTAAGAGCGTAAAAAAAATAAAACAAATTTCATATCATTTACATACATATATGCATAGACGGGCTCTGCTTGCACTCGCCGCTGGCTGTCACGGCAGCGCTGTTTTTATTTTCTTGTTCGGTCGGTTCCTCTATGTGTGTTTTGTTGTTTTCTTTTGTTTGAATTTTCACATCTTTTATGACTATAAAAACGGTATTGTCGGCTATGTTTTGTGACCTTTTTTCTTTGCTCCCCCATGTATTTCTTGAGCTATTCGTAGTAAGTATATGAATATATATATGTATGTATGTATGTATGTATTAAAAGAAGGGTACATTTTTAGCCAACGTCTGGTAATATATTTTCTTAAAATTGTGAAAAGATTTTATATAGTTTTCAAGAGCGAACTGGAAAACTGTTTTCAATATTTAAACATTTTATGCAGAACATAAAGAAATGTTAAATTTTTGTTTAATCTTAAGAATATTCAAGAAATGATAATGTGGAAACATGTGGCATTAAACCATGACAGACGCAAACGATTAAACTTGTGTTTTTAAAAAAGATTAAATGTAAACGTTTAAAAAATATTAACTGCATTTTCTTTCCATATGTATGTACCTGTTTATATAGATACATACATAAATATTTACATATATACATATGTATTTCTTTTTTAATTACATACATACCTAACGTCTTACCATAACTTCGGAGTTATATTTTATTTATATGTATGTATGTACATACATATGTATGTATATAAGTATATACATATGTACGTATTGTATTTATAAAGGGACTTTTAGCAACTACAAACCCTTTTGATAGTAAATAACCTGTGAGAAGAGTTTTTTTTTTGCTCCAATCTAAGTATTAATTTGTTAAATTTTCTATTCGCATTTAACATAAATATGTACGTGTGTACAAATGTATGTATGTATACCTGTACATACATATGTAAATGCAAATAAATTTAAGCCTATAAAATATCTATTGTATCTGTAAATACAAACTCAATCATACTACATATCGAGCCTTTGATGCAATACCGTAGTAATTCAAAAAATCGCGAACTGAGAAAAATGCATTTCATTTCATTATTGCAAATAAATATTGTTGGAAATAGCTAGAGGCAACAAAGACATTTTTAGCTGTAGAATCTGAACAGTTAGAGATTCAACCATAATCTTTTTTCTCTAGATAGATATTTCCCCAAAGATCATTTCTGCATACCCAGCTCAAAAAATTCAAATTTTGAGTTACTACGGTATTGCACCAAAGGCTCGATATGTATGTACATATATGTACATATATGTACATACATACATACATATGTATGTGTATATGTATGTATGTATTACTACAAACACTCATGCTACCATGTGTATATACTAATCCGATATTATAGCTCTTTATTAAAAACCATTTACCTAACATTTGAATTTAAATTATTTTCATTTATCCTACCATTTTGAAACAAACAAACAAACAAAAAAAATGGCAAATAATCACCATTCAACAACGTCCATGTAAAGACAGAATAAATGCGAATAACCAAACTTCCAAGCCATACATTTAAGAAAACGACAGAGAAACTCACAGGAATACAAACATAAATTGAGCACAAGAAAACAAAATCAAAACAAATCTTACAACAAAACACTTGAATGTATGTTTTGACGTGTATCAAACTGCAACAAACAAATATTATAAATTTCAAAAAATAACGTTCCTGCTGCAAATGAAAAAGATACACCAAGTAAATATATGCACATATGTATGTACATACATACATGTGTATTTTTCAAGAGACTGATTGCCTAAAATATATCTAGAAGGAGAGATTTGCTATAAAAAATTACAACACATACATACATACTTACATGGATTTACTAAATGGAGCAACACACATCCATACATATGTAAATGCTTTCGCCTAATTAAAAATAATCTTTTTCAATAGCACATTACGAACGCTGGCAGTATTTGAAATCGGTGGTTTTAATATATGTAGGACCTACGGCGCTAAGCAGCAATATGGGTAAACGTGTCATAACAGAAAGTCATGATCATAATCTACATATTACACCGATAACCACAGGACAACGTAATATACGCAAGCGTAAAAGCAATTCAAATATAACAAAAAGCAAGAATCTACGTCTGAATGTTTCGCATAAGAATAGTTATTGGCATGAAAATGATGATGAAGATTCCTCCTCGAATGATGGCCTACCATTGGAATTATCTATCGCAACCCCACGTAATGCTTCGAGTAAACAAGCTAATAACTCCTCAATACTATTGAATAATTCTTTAAATCTAAGCCTAACACAAAACGATAACAATTCTACGATAACGGAGTCACCGAAACCGGTATATACGCTCAGGCCATCCGTTGTGAATGGCACGATTTTGTATGATTTAACATCACGACCATGGCGATTAGGTCGTCCAATTGGTAAGTGTGCTTGCAAAATATGAACGAAGCATACAGTGAACGTCCAATGGAGCGAACTATATAATGTCAGGTGTTTTCATTATGTTCGAAAATTCTTATTATTGCATTACAGTTTTTTTCCTTTAACTGTCCACTTTTTATTGAAGTATGAGGTTATCTTTGTCATAAAAACTATTCTGGCATCCATCAATTTTTTCTGACTTGTTCAGTCCACAATCTGTAGTGGGATTTTAGTAAAAACTATAGCAGCTAAAAGTTGTACCATCTTTTTTCTTATAGGGCAAATGGTTGATTTAAATAAATTTAATGCTTCTGGCATTTCTGAGACACAAAAGACACTTTTCACCAAAAATCATACCAACTGATGACTATTTTGCAGTTCTCCGCAGACCAAAAATACCGCCATTTGCATTATTTAAAGGCAAAACATTTTTAATTTATGCTATAGAATAAGTGAATGTAATAAATTATCCTTTCGACGTAGTGAAAGTTGGAGGAAACGAAGGTGCTTACTATTGAACGTCTACTGTATACTACTATGCACTGATGAATGAACCTGTATTAATATTTTATTGGTTTTGTGTTTTTCGTTTTTCTTCTTTTCTGTAGGCAAAGGTAATTTTGGTGAAATATTTTTAGCATCCGACAACATCAGCCTTCCGGTTACTAACGAAAATGCCAAGTTCGTTGTAAAAATTGAGCCACACTCTAATGGGCCGCTTTTTGTCGAAATACATTGTCTTATGAACACTGCCAAAAAATATTGTAAGTATTGATAGTGATAATTTTTCTCAGATTATACGTAAAGGTCGTGACCGGGTGTAGTCTGGATAATCGATTTTCAAAATAAACCCAATATTTTGCATAAGAAAAATATTTGCATATTCTTATGCGCCAAACACCGCAAGAGATAAGAAGCGAACTAATCATTTCTGTGGATAGAATCACAAAAACTGCAAAAAGTGTTTTTTTATTAAAATATAAACTGCAAGTTCCTTATTATACACCTTTTTTTATTCTTTGGTCTTTATTACTTTGTCAATCGGCAAATTTGTTGGCTTTTTATCATTCTTTTTCTAATTTGTTTTAACTGCACTCTTTTCTTACGCAAAATTTATAAAACTTATAAACAATAATAAAAATTTAAGAACTTGGAAATTAAAACAACCAAAAAATTGTTATAGGTTGCCCAGAAGATAAAAAGACTACTGATGGCGAGAAAGGAGAAGACGTTGCAGCTTCTCTTCTCAATCACGTTACAAATGTTGAACCATCGGGAATACCGGATTATATTGCTTCTGGATCGCATTATTTTGGCAATGCTCGATATCGTTTTTTGGTTTTGCCTCGTTTTGATCGGGATTTGCATTCGCTGATTAAGAAGTGTCGTGTACACCAAAAATCGGTCCTAACACTGGCTATACACATCATAAATGTATTGGAGAGTTTACATGATAGGGGTTATTGTCACAATGATGTTAAAGCTCAAAATCTTATGATATCAAAATGCAGATATATGACACAACAGCAAAAGAAAACAACAACGTCTTCCTCGAATTTTCCCCGACAAAATGAAGTTCAGCAGCCGCAAACAAAAACGTCCAAATTTGATGATCATTATGATGAAAAACAGCAGACCACAGACAGTGGAAATAGCTCGGAACGAGAAGCAAATGATGAAGACGATGAAGACTTTGTTGTCAAGCAAAAAGTTTATAATACTAAGGAAACAGATCATGACTATGAGCAGGATGAATCGTCACCCGAAGAAGAAGAAGAAGAAGACGAAGATTTCGATGATGGCGCAACAACAAATAGCATGAATAGTGCCAGCATGGAACACTATCAAACGCCCATAAGCAAAAGTACGCCCATTGATGGTAAAAGAACATCGTTGCGTAACGTTGTACAGTATAGCGGTTCAAATCCAGTTAGATCATGTCGTCGCGAAAAGCCGAATTCAATATACGATGAAATGGTCAAGTCCCATTACTTGCGCCCCACTAAACGCATCAGCTACTCGGAATTTTTCAACGAGGATGGTGTCTCGGTTAAAAGTTGTAGCGACAGGACGTCAACTGATATGCATTCCAACTCTTCGGATGACGAGTCCGAAGATTTTTTGCCTCTTTCTGTGCGTCGCATCATTAAATCCTCGTCCAAAAAGTTATACGCTACGAATTTGGAGTCAAGGCGATTGACAAGGCGTCAAGAAAAGCTACTGAACCTCAATAGCAAACGTGATGATATTAAACATAAATCTAAATCTGCAAAAAATGAAATCTTTTCAAACACTTTCCAGAATGTACAAGAATGGGTTGAAGTAACTGAAGAACGTATATTTCTAATTGATTACGGCTTAGCCTCAAAGTATATTGACAAGGGTGTTCACCGCCCCTTTGTAATGGATCAACGAAGGGCTCATGATGGAACTCTCGAATTCACTTCCCGCGATGCTCATATGGGCGCCCATTCACGGCGCAGTGATATGGAATGTCTTGGCTACAACCTCCTTTTTTGGTCTCTTGGCTATTTGCCGTGGAAAGAGGCGGCTACCAATCAGCAACAGGAAAAAGTCCATCGTGCAAAAGAGTTCTTAATGACTGATGTGCGAGAGCTTTTAATACAAATTTATGGTAAACAGGTGCCCAAATATTTGGGCGAATACCTGCACTTAGTCGGCCAATTGTCGTACCATGAACGTCCTGACTACAACAACTATAGAAGTATTTTTGAAAAAGAATTCCAAAAACTGGGTTATCCGCTATCGGATCTGCGTTTGAATATGACTGAAATTCAACAAACTTGTGTACGCGTTAAAGAAGAAATCGAGAACAAGAACGATTTCTTTGAAACCAACAAGAATAATGGTGCTTGCAACATGGCTATGAATATAATGCAAAATCTTTCGGTGACCGGTACACCGTTTCAGGAGCGAACATTTTCTAATCGCGTTTCACCAAAGAATCTACGTTCGAAGTCCGACAAAAAAAGTACAAAGAAGAAGAAATTTTCTTGGGCTGAAATACTTTCGCAAGATCCCGACCAAATTGCGAGGGAACGAGCAGAGAAAGAGTTTGATCGCGAAGAGGAATTGAGCGATGTGCAACAGCAAATAGTGAGACGCTATCAAGGGAAACCCACAAAAACCATCGTTGAACTTTTGACTCGTTTGGGACGCTCTATTGACGAGTACGAAGAAGAAACAGTTAAACTGGAAAACGAATTTAAACAGAAGCAAACAAAAACTGAGGTAAATTTCTAAAAGTTAAAGAAAAAAAACATAATAAACATATTATTATTACTAAAATTTCTTACGCCATTAAACATTTTAGGATAAAACGAAATTAGATGAATGTGATAATGCAAAGTCATGCAGTAACAATTTTGAAGTAGAAGACATGGAAGTCTACAATGAACCTGAAGACTGCCATGTACCCAGCGGCGAGGATTTCGAAACAGATGCCACAGAAACATCCGAGAAATGCAAGCGACGCAAAATAAAAACAACGTCAGCTATAAAATGTAAAAGTTCTAAACGTAAATCGAATAATTCTGGGAAAGCAGTGGCCAGGAAATTAGTGTTAAGCACACCAAACGGAACGCCACAAACTGCTGGTGACAACAAAACACCATTAACAACAACGCCCATCTGCGCTAGAACAAGACGCAAATTGGCAGCTTCTACGATCATAGACTTGACTACACCATTAACCGGTTTAAGCAAGACGAGGCTGACAAAGTCGACAGCAAGGAAGCGCAGCAGCGCCAACAAAATTGTTGTACACCGGGAAGCTTCGTTAAATGGTTCATCTTCAGCTGCCGCAGAAATAGAACAACACCAGCAAACTTGTGACAAGAAACGGAATCATCGGCCTAGACGGCGCCTAATAAAGACTGACCTAGCAACACCCGAAAGCCTACCAGATGATTCCAATTCAAACTTTAGCCCCAACGTTTGGAAAGTGAACACCGAAGCAATATACTCACGCAACTGCAAGAAGTGATTGGCATGACATTAAATAAAAGCATGAAGGGTTTTTAAAACTTTCCTCTCTCCCCATTTAAATTAAATATAAAAGAGAATTTAAGTTTCATATGTCTTTTGTTAGAACTACCACTATAATGAATGAACAAACCGTATAAATAAATTTGTTAAAAAAATTTAAAATAGCATAAACATAAAAAGTATTAAAAGTATAAACATTAAAGAAATCATTATCATAATTTAAATTAAAAATATCTAATTAGTGTAGAAATATGCATTAAAAACTAACTACTTCCTCATTTAAAAAGATGAATGAAAAACATATTTAAGTTAAAAAATTACTCATTTAAATCGTTTTCATAAAACATTCTGTTTGATTATAAACACTTGTTCGCTTTGATTAATACTTCAAATGAACACATTCGCAAAAATAACTTAAACAAAATAAAATCGTTTTCACATTAAAAAATGTATATTGATTACGAAACGTTTGAAACTAATGTACTGTTTGCAGAACGCGAACGGTAATGACAATTTTGAAGAAATTTGTATGAAAAGCGCTTTCTACACAAATTTTTTTGACGCGCCACCCTTCGTGATCTGCAAACAGCACATAAAAATTACTTGAAAGTCTGTTGGTTCCACAACGCCAACAAGCGACTGAGGACTGATAAATTTTTGTAGAAAACACCTACAAAAAATAAAGCGTTTTGCATACAAGACTTCTTAACAATTCGCTGGCTTGCGTTGTGAAAACACCATTTTAATGGATTTTTGTTTAAATTAATTTCTTTTCTTATTTTTTGCACATGCACACACATATGTATTTAAAAAGTTGAATACAATTCAATCACTTTTAAATACGTTTCACACCAACTTAAACTGTTGACATTAATTCATCCTATTTCATCGTTTTCTCTTTTCCAACTCAATTGTTTGTTAGTAGTTAAGTCGTTTCTTTTGGTTTCCTTTCATGAAAATAAGTTTATTGTGTTTTTCAGTTTTGTTTGTACTTCATCTTTAAGTTCTGCATTTTATCCTTACTTTAAATAACTAGATTTAATTGACTTATAAAATTAATTAAATATAAAAAAAAAACCTGCAGAAGCAAATTATCCTTTGGAAAATAATTAGACTACGTTCATAGATACATAAAATGCATAAGAAATTACCTTAATATATAAAAACTTCAATAAACAAACAATTAAAAAAATAAATTGTTTTTTTTTTTTGCCATAATTGAAAGGCGATGTCGATAACATCCCTATAGCACGCACTGCAGCAAATCTAAATTAGTTCAGAAATTGCCGGTGCCCAGCATAAAGTATTTCGTGTTCAATTTGTTATAAAACTTGTAGCAGTTTAAGACGGCTTTTATATTATAAATCATCATGTAAAATGATTTTGATAATAGCTTTAAAAGGAAATAATAACAAAAACAGGCCATGTCCAGAATAGGATCTAAACTTGTAATAAGATGTAATAATAAGATAACCTGAGTCGTATGGGATAGAAAATGGTAAATACTCGTAAATTATGTTTGTTTATTTCCAAAATATACAAAATTTGGCCCTAAAGTTCATATTAATTTGCATAAGTATCGGGGCTATTCTTCTTACAAAAGCGATTGCAAATCACAAGAAAGGTGTTCTGTTCTGTACATAAAGTTTTGTGATTTTAAAACTTTTTCAAATTACTTGTTATTTTTTCGGCTTTCTATAACAGACATATTATGATAAATTAATTCAGTAAATTGTTGCTGTTTACTCATTCATGCTTATTACGGTTGTGGAAATCATCGAGTTTATAAAAGATTAAAGAAATAACACTCTATTACCAACTCCCGGATTTTGACAACCAAAATAATTAATTATTTATTTTATTTAAATTGGTAATTCGATAACATCCGACTTCCAAAAAAGGATTATGTTAGATATCTCGGCTTATATATGGATCGTCGACTAACATGGCACGAACACATACAAATAAAACGGCAACAATTAAATATTAGAAATAGGAAACTTAACTGGTTAATTGGTCTAAAATGAACTGAAACTTTATAAAGCTATTTTAAAGCCTATACGGACTTATAGAGTTCACCTTTGGGGAACAGCAAGTGCCTCAAATATACAAATATTGCAAAGATACCAGTCAAAAACTATAAGGATTATTGTTCAATCTCCTTAGTATATTTCCAACGATGCCAGGCATAAGGATCTAAATATACAAACTGTTAGAGGTAATAAATTCATACAGCGACAAATATTTAAAAAGTCTAAGCAACCATGTAAATCCTCTGGCTATTGTGTTATTAGACGATACTGATGAAATTCGAAGACTTTCAGAAGTTTATTTTTTATTTTTTTTTTTTACTTAAATCAATCTTTTTATTATTATTATCTTTTGTTTTTTATTGTTTTCTTTTAACTTAATGCTAAAACTTTAAATCTAATAATTACTAAAACTTAAGTTGTTGTTATTGTAAATATAAGATGGACTAAGTCTGTATTTTTTTTCTGTTAAATTTGGGATATTTCTATAGTTTTATACGTTTTTATATGTGTAACTCTAAATGTCAACATAAATCTGATTAATTTTGCTTATTATCTCAATACAAGATAGATTGCAAAATAAAATTAAAAAAATTAAATTGGTTATTTTTTTTAAACAAATATTTTCACATTATGAAAGTTACAAAGCGACTGAGCCTAACCAGGCGTCTACGGATCCAACGGCTAAGGTGGTTGGGCCATGTAGAGCGCATGGAAAATATTGGTCCGGTCCGTAGAATCTTCGACTCTGAACCAGTGAGACAACGCACTAGAGAACGCCCACGGAACCGATGGCGCACACATGTGGAGACGGACAGCCAACTTAACAACTTTGTGTGCAAAATTGGAGGATGCTGGCTAAAGACCGTGCCAGCTGGAAAAGCTTGTTGGTTGAGGCCAGGTTCACCCCGGACTGTAGCGCCAAAAGAAGAAGAAGAATGTTACAAAGCAACTTTTCTGAAGCAAAAATCGGATTTACTTTTGTGATCTATGTTGTAAATTCAGGCTTGTTTTCCATTGCCAGCACTCACGTTATTTTACAAACGCGAAGCCAATTTTGTAAAAGATCAATGTGAACAAGTTTATGTATCAATTACTCTACTACAATGCTGTCGCAATGGTCTTTATGAATTTATGAAAAATAAATAATAATAATGAAACAAAAGTTTCTGGAACACTCTTTTCTGTATTAAACAAAAAAATAAAACAAAAGGAGAAAAAAGCCTAGATTTTAGAGCAATAATGAATAGATAATAATACTACGGAAACAAATTGTTGTAATCTATCCGGTAAATGCTATGCTGGTTATCGAATTATCCGGATTTAGGATGTCCCAATTTTGCAATTGTTTACTGTAATTACAACTATGTATGTATATGTTGTACAACAATTATAGCTTGCAAACCCCAAATCTACGAAGAATATTTTCTAACCATTACAGGGATAGACACCTACATACATATATACATTCACAAATAATTATTTTGGGGTATGGAGCAAGCCCAAGATTACTCTCCGCTATACCAATACCATTATTTTAACTTAATTCTTAAATTTTCCAAGCAAAGTGGAAGTAGTTAATTAAAAGAAAGCCCAGTATCTTGAATTTCTACGTGAAACTGAATTCTTAAAGCTTGATCTAAGGAGGCGCCAACTTGCACATTTAAATGTCTGTACGTACATATTTCCGTTTCCAAAAACTATTACGTTTGTGTTTTGCATTATGTACACAAGTATATTTCAGCATAAAGAAGCTTTCGAGATTTGTAGTTTCTCGTTGCCACACAGACATACTACATACTATTTTAGAGACTTACCTCGAGAATGTGCTCCACATGTGTTATTCGACGCAATAACGGCAAAAGGCGCATTTCGGCGCATCCAAAATCGACAACCTTTTTATGACATACATACAATGTTAATAGTTTCTATATGTAATTCGAATGTAGTTATCATTTTTTTTAAATACCTTTTTTAGTGGTCGCTTCCACCTTTCGTCTTCAATTATTCGAATTGCTGTCATATAGCGCAGCTCAAAAAGAAGAGGATCAAATTTAATGTTACCGTCTGGAGTCACATATGTTTTCGTATTTAAGCCATGCGGCAAACGATAAGAAAACATTTTAGAGCTGTTAATTTTTTTTATTGGAGACGTTTTATTGTACAACCTATCTTACAAAACGGATAAAATATTTGTAAGCAAATCTCAAATGTTTTAGGGTCTATCATTCACAGTAGTTCCGCTCTTTTAGGGCCTAAAATGGAACGGAACACAAAATCGTAAAAGTGACAGCTGACTATTTTATGGTTCACTTCATAACGGGTGAAATTGTGGGCGCAGCTGATTACTTTGATTAGTTTATCCGAAGTTAACAAGTCTCGAAGTAAAAATTTTGACATTCGCGAATATTTAACAAAAACAAAATATACTTTGCAATTCGCTGAGGTTTGCTGGCTAGATTAAAAAATTTTTGACATATCGCAAAATTTTCAAAACCAACACATAATTGGGATTTCTCCGCGTTTTATTGTTGGACTAACTGGTGTACTCCTATGGCTTCGCCTTAACTTAGCTTCAAGTGGATTTATATCACCAAGTGGCTGCTCTCACTTTAAATGTCAAAGATAACTGCATATGGTCACATCGTTTAAGTTTTTAAAGCAATGGATAGAAATTAATTTAATAATAGCACATATATAAATTATATAATTTGATACATTATTGCTTACTTTGACAACGAATGACTTCTTAGAAACAGATTTTGACAAATCTAAAGAAATGCCAAGTGCACCTGTTACTAAACTACTCATGACTTCACTACACTATAGCCACATTTGATAGTCCAGTGCAAGTCGAGTTAAAATGCTGCCAACTTTGCAAACAAAAGAAAAAAATTCACTTCGGCTGCACTTATAACCATTTCATTTTATATGTATTACCATTTCTTTAGTAATGAAATAAGGCGGTTATAGCGTTAACATAAAACCTCTCCTTTTACGCAAAACAAACTGAGCAATTCCGATTTGCCCAACAGGTTTAACTAGACTTTTGAGGCACTCGACTCTTACGCCAGTTTTAAAATGCAATTTGTGGTCGATTAGATTACTGCAACAGTGTTTTGCTACCATTTTCGACTTGCCAAACTACCTTGGCCCTAACAGAATGCTATGCAAATACACCTACTACGTGTCCAGAAAAAACTCGTTTTTCCTTTGACAATAGTTTTCCAGCTAACTTTATCGGCGCGACTCACAATATTTACAAAAATAAAACAACCATGGTTTTTGTTCATATAAAAATTTTTATTTCTTTTAAATCTTTCAACACAGCTTCAAACTCTTAACCCTGCTCCTTCGAATGAATATCAAATCTGAAAAGAAATTAATATTATAATATTGAAAAAGTCAACCAATATTACAAACAAAACAATTTAAATAAAATTTATATTAACTTTTTCAGTCTTCCAGTATCATCAACATGTTTTATGACAGGGATAACTAATATCATCATTGTCAAAGTTAATACAAACTTATAAACATATTAAAGAAGTGGACTCACCTGGGTAGTCTGGTAATCAGATAATTTGAAGTGAAACCATTCATCCGTGATTCAACATCGATGATAAAATCTAAAATATAAAACAAAACAAAAACTTGAAATTTGTAAATGTAAGAATGTTGCTTTTAAATTTAGTATTTTATTGAAAATTTCAGAAAAAAAATTTATCAACATAAATCATTCAGTTATATGCTTATCTCATTTAAATAGCATCATAAAAAAGTCAACATTACACAATTTAATTGCTTGTACATACCCGATTTTCATCAGGCTTCATTCAGTTGAACGTGTTTCTTCCTCCAAATTTGTCCTTGTTTGAACTAAAATTAAAAGCATGTATTACAAAATTAAAGGCGAAAAAGACATATTTATGTATTATTTGCATTATCAATCGCTTAATAATTCAGAAAACAACGAATCAACATCAATCTTCAGACTGGGACGGTACAATAAATCATCATATTAAGCATAAGGTAACTATTCATAAAACGCCAAATTAATAATAGAAAAAATGCTGGCGGTTAAGTGCAGCTTCCAAGTGTTCACATTTTCACTGTAATGCGGTTCTTTTCTGTTATGAAAATGCTTGTAGTATTTTTTCAATTTTTTTTTTTGCTGACAAACCTATAGAAAATGGAATTCAATGTGACAACAAAAAGTATTAGTTTATTCTTTACAGTGTGTGAGAGTAACGAAGACCATGTGTCCATGGTGGTGTTCACTTTTAGAAGGCTAAACAAGCCTAACCGCACTTTCACAATAATGCGAGAGCAATTCTTTCAGCTGCTCTGCCCCTGTAGTTTGATTTATGCTACAAGTTTAGCAAATATTGTGTTTATCAAAGAAACTCAATTTTGTGGAAAAATTCAATACATTTTATAGTTTGCCAGAAATAAGGCAATCGTTTCTAGTGAAAGTTTAACAGTAAAAATAATTACAATATATCACAGAAAAGAACAGCAAACAAAAGTAAAACTTAACTTTGATAAAAAAAAAAAAACAAATATGTTTACGTAAATTTTCTTCATATCGTCTTGAAACTCACCACAATGAATGCCACGCCACTGGACCAAAATTGAAATCGGTTCACATCTTCATAATCACCGCAAGTTTTCCATAAATAATTAACGGGAACAATCTATAACACCAAGAAATTAAACCTCAATCAATGTATTTTTTAAAGTATGTGAGTAGAATTTATTGATATTTTAAATATCTCAGTTTATACCGAATCCACAAGTTGTGTTCAGACTGGGGCGGTACGTAAATTGTCATCACAATGTTAACAAGTCTATTTGTGTCTTTTAACCAACATAATTTAAACTTACCACTTCACATTATTTTCCATTGCTATACTTTCTTTCCTCCCGTACAGCATAATTTAATAAAACATTAACGAAGTGAACGCACATGCTGCCAAATTAGAAATGAAAGAACTATACAAAGAATATTCGTTAAGTAGCCATGTTGAGAAACAGAAACGTCTATAGGTGGGTACCGGGTGCTTGAAAATATTTGAGTGAAGCTGGCTGCGTTTCGATGCATTATTTGAAATGTTGCTATATTATCGAGTACAAGCTTCAAAAGGCATTTATTCTAAAAATTGGAAATCGTATACAATTTCGTTTTGATTATCTTCAATAGTTTTTAATTTAAAACATTGTTATTTACAGTTCTCAAGGACTTCACATTTTGAAAATAACTTGTTTAAGATTTCCAGCACTATTTAAGGCACGTTACAAATTTGTTTATAGGTGTGTAAATTGAATAATATCACTGCCAGGCTGATTTAAGAAAATCATAGACAACCACCTACATATATCAATTATTTTACATACTTACTGGAAAATTACAGTGAACATAAATTTAAAATTTTCAAACCTTGTCGTTAGCAGAATTCTGTTAATGCACAGTTTTGGACCCAGTAGACCATAAATAAGAGAAATTTAACCCATAAAATGTCTTCTTAAACAAATTAAAAACTGATAAGAAATAAATGAAGCAAGTCAAAATATACTCGAATTTCGAATGGATACATTTTTCTCAATCATTCGAAGAACATGTGTGTCTAATGAAATTTATACCAGAATCTGAAGCTGCTTTAGAAATTAAGAAAACGAATTGAAAAAATCGTGTATTTATCTCGACGCAAGTTTCAGGAGAAGCAAAGAAGCTGGACCCGTAACTAAACTCTAAAAAAAATGTGGCGTTTAGGAGTCTCTTTAGAGGGGCAAGTGATCGAAAAAATTAACACTGTAAAGCTGGAAATTTTAACATTTTTATTTCTTTAGGGGGTGATTTCTTTGAGAACAAACTAATAAATTGGGACAGACACATGAAATGGCGCTATATCCAGAATAAAGATTATGCCGAGTTCTACTAAAACGTATAAGCGGCATTTCCAAATTGAGTTTGTGAAAATCTTCACAAACGAATGATTGTACAATTTTGGTTACTCATGTGGCATAAGAATGATGCTGTGTAAGATTTTGCCCGTAATGGCCAAATAGAGCAGAGGCATGTAGAGCGACTATATCCAGAGTAAATATTACGTCGAGTTCTATCAAAAATAATAAGCGGCACTTACAAAATTATAAGACTGACTTACAAAGTTGAACCGGTAGATATACCTTTAAACTATATAAATTTAAAAGTACAATCGAAAGTTTGTAGAAAATGATTTACGCCGATGGCGCTGTTGATAATTTTAAAAACATACATACATATCTAGCTTTATTTGACAAGATCTGTTACATAAACTTACTATATATGAACTTACTAATTACAATTTATAAGAATTTTTGACTTTCAAGTTTTTCCAAAAACCTAAGGGACGTCGATATAAAAAGGTTTTCAGCATGGCCTGCGTGTGTGCATTTAAATTGTAGGTGGGTTGAAAATTACTCAACAGGCTATAACAATATTCTACATTAAATCGTTGCAAACGCAATATACAACATACAGCTGCTTCCTGTATAACCTGGCGTTCAAATCCATTGAGGAATCGGGCAAACTCCATGAAATATTTTTTGGTGTCCGTTTCAATTGGCAGGGGTTTTACCAGCATCGAAATTATTTCTAATAACACTTCTATGCGTTTATCAAATTCGTTGGTCTTTAAGGCCAAACTATAGTATTCATTTGCCAAAGGCATCAGATGCTGGCCAAGAACGATATTTTGTGTCCTTATCACGCCGATGCGCTTGCACAACAAACCAAATGCTAGAGAAATATTGTAAAATTTGGAATTTTTTAACTTCTCCACTAAGACGCTGATGACTTCATCCTGGGTAGGTCTGAAGGGCTCAAAATGATATTCGTAACGGAGCTTGGAGATTAACAACTTGCCACGCAAGTCCGTTTTATCCATATCATATTTAGTATTCATAAGTATTTGCTGTATAACACTTATAAGGGCATCAGAACGATCGTAGGTTCTGTCTTCGCGATGCGGCAAAACGGTAGGATACCAGAGAAGTACTTCGTGGATCATTAAAATCGATTTCTGCAAATAATAGTAGAGGCATTTTGCTATAAAAAAGCGGGCAGGATGTTTGGGAGTTTGAAGGTATTCTTGAACTTTGGAGGCCATCAAAAAGAGTTGAGTTAAATTTAAGGTGGCTTGCAGCGACAAATTTTCAATTTGTTTGGGATTAAACAATAGACTTTCAATTTTATTCATTAGTTCCTGACAAAAACTACTATTTCTCGTGACAATGATTCTTAGAAAAGTAAACAGGCGCTGCAAACATTTGGATAGATGTCGTGGTGGCATTTCTTGTATAATGGAAGGTAAATCGTTTTCGCTTACATTCGGGCTGTCAGCACGTTGGGCAACATCGATGACGGCTTTTTGCATTAAACTGTAATCCGAGCTTAAGTTCAAAAGCTTATTTATTAGCACCGTGGACGTACAATATAGATCCAGTTCCATTTCTTCGCTGCAATACAATATAATATGCTCTTTAAATTGTTTTAAAAGATGTTCTGTTCGTTTCAATTCTTTATGAGAAATTGATTCCAGAACTTGCTTCTGATGTTCGTTTCTGTAGGAATTCATTAAAGTATCAAAAAGCTGTGGATTGTTGTCTTGAGGCACAAAATCTATTGGACGATCCAGCGGTATGTCAACACATTTGTCAGGCGCATGATTACTTGAATGGGTGTCAATGGGTGGAGGTGATTGCGGAGAATCAGTGTAAATAAAATTGTCTGATGGTTGTGTGTTAACACAGTCACCTGGGCTACTGCACTTCTGCCCATCTTGCTGCCATTCACAAACAGTTCTGATGTTTAGGCTGAGAATTTCCGAAGAAATTTCTGTTTGAGTCTCATGCTTTTGCAGTTCTTCGTTATTTTCGCAAATCCTATATGTCTTGTCAAATTCTGCCTCTAGTTCCGGTGTAGCTGTTGTATCTATCGCCTTCTTCTTTTTATTTCTGTTGTGGTCTTCAGAATCTCTTTCTGTAAAGAAACCCAACCCCGAAATATTTTCATTTTCCAGAGTTTTGGCTTTTTGGGTAGACTTTTGTTGCCGGCCATTCAGCGCATTTGCAAGTTCTAGTGGGGTCTCACTCAGATTTAAGGATTCTTCTAATATCATTTGTTTGGCCCTAAGCCGTTGTGAACGTTTGCAAGGCTGTGATTCCGGCAAACATTCACTTTTACGCTTACGTCCTCTCTTGAATTTGTTTTCAGATGTTGCTGACACGATCACTAAGTCCTCTTGAAGCAAATCATTTACTATGGGTTTAAGCGACTCCGTAAGAACTTCATTGTAAAGGGAACTATTTAGTAAAGTTGACATATTAGAAGAGTTTAGTGTGGCATTGCTTTTGCCCCCCCTAATGTCACTAATCGATATTTCGAGTGCATTATTGTGCAATACTTTTGATGTAGTTTCGTTTGGTTCTTCGTCGATCATTAATTCGTCTTCCATTGACAAACTGTCGTTTAAATCAAATTTATCCACTTCACAATCTACTTCGTACTGTATACTGGTTGAGGTTGACTTGATATTCGTAAAAAAAGATTCTTCAAACGTAGTTTTTTTGGCCAGTGATTCTGATACAAATTCCTGATTTTCTGGCTCATTTGTGCCGAATTTATTTGAAAGTTTTTGCCACACAGAAGCTTTGCTCTTGTACTCATTTATATTTGCAGTTGTGACTTTGGAATTCATTGGATACACACATTTTCTTTCTATTGTGACCGTTTCTTTATCATCTATTGTCGCAGACAAATATTCTTCAGAGTTTATAGTTTCAGTTCTGTTCATGTCATCTCGCAACGTATTTTTGGAATTATTTTCTTTAATATTTGACTTAAAATTGTTGCATGCTTTCTGCTGACTAAGTGTTTTACTTAAGTCTAATAGTTTAAGGGAACCTAGTCCCGATATTTTGGGTAAATCTTTCTTATCGCAAACTTTAAAGATTTGTTCATTGTTGGAGCTGGAATCTGTTACTGTTATAGTGGAGCAAATTGACGAATTTACGGCCTCAAAGCTGTCATATTGGGTTTGGCTTAATACCATGAGGCTACTTGTGTTTGACTCCTGGCTGGAAGTTTCTTTTGTTTCAGATCGAATTTGTTTGTCATGCAAATAATCTTCGTTGCCATAATTATGTCCCTCCAACATCGTATCTGTCTTTTTTGTAGTGGGTTTCTCTCCACTATTTGCTGTCGCCTTCAGTTTACCCTTCTGAATCGGAACTTTTCTTGTGGATACATTTGAGTCTATTGATTTCAGCAAACAGCTTGTTTGAGACGTTTCTAAATTTTCTTCATGACCGCTCAATGCGGTATCTTCTCCTACTTCGAAACTTTCAACTGACAGCGAATTATTAGCAAGAACAGTCTTACTGGATGGTTCTGAAATGTTGTACAACTCGCTACTATCAGACAATTCAATATAGGAAATGTAACCGATTTTCTGCTCGTCTTGTTCTTTATTTGGACTTAAATAAGAACTGCCATCACGTTTTGTTTGAAATTTATTTACAGAATTGTTATCTTTATTTTTTGTTAACAAAATATTAGAACCTTGTCCGGACTCAGTCAATTCTTTTTGCAATGAATTCGACTCATTTCCTGCCGAAATAACATTGGGTGTACTATCAAAGTTGGTTTCGTTACTGAGGCTTTCGTCGTCTGAGGACAGTTCAAAATCTTTTTCAAACTCACTGGAATATATTATCGTTGAGCTGATTATTACTGGTTGCGATTCCATCCTGTCCTCAGAGTTCTCTGCTGCATTAAGTCCTGGCAGGGGATTAAAACTTGCTGCTGTCGTACGCTCAACTGTCTGGAGTGCAGAATTTTGTGGGTTAGATGCTGTATAAGACTCATTTGTAGCCTCATATTTATTTGCAGCCATTTCATTATTTTCTTTAAGACAGTAGACATCTGAAGGCAATTCTAAATCACTTGCAAAGGAATTGTTATTCATGCCTAAAGAAGAAGAAGAAGAATTAAGATTTTGTAGATTATGGGGAAACTGCATAAAATCGGGAAGGCAGGTATATTCAAGATCCTTAAGAATTGGCGTTGGTATATCCGGAATAGATATTTCTTGACTGGAACTGAATGGATTTTCAGAGATTAAAAGTGAACTCTGTAATACATTTCTAGTAATATGACACCTTTCATTCAAACTACTCTCTAAAGTTTCTTTGATAGTATCCTGTTCGAGGTTCTCAATGTTGAATGCTTCTTGCGGTACACTTACAGGACTTATTGGGCATGTAAGATTGCAGTCACCATTAAGGCTATTTTCTGCACTTGTTAATTGTCTATAATTTACTTGATCGCGATCCGAGGACTCATCAATTGCTTGAGTTATTTGCTCTAGAACACCAACAGCACCAGCTTCATTATCATTTTGCTTGGGCTTATATTCAAAATTTTCCACTTCTTCACTATCAGAATCGCCAAAAAGTAATTGATATTTATTTTCGTTCGGTTTGGAGACGTCCCATTTTCCATTGGTTGCTTTTGAAGAGTGTGTCAAACTGCTACTTGATACAATGAAGTTGGATTTCTCAGAAATGCCAGCATTGCTTACTATACTTTCAATTGCTTTATCACTTGAGACTTGTTTATAGAATATTTTCTCAGTTTCGGTAAAGTCTGCCTCTATTGGCTGATTGTTTTGCTTTGCCACTGCAAATGTTTGTAGGAAATCAACTGCAGTTTCAGTTGCATCCTCGAAACTATAATCATTTGTCGGTATAACATCACACGCTTTTTTATGATCAACTTCAGATATTTGTTTGTCTCTAATCTCGTAGAATCTTTTACGATCGCGATTACTCTTAACTAATCTCTTTAAGATTTTACGCTTCTTTTTATTCAACTTCAATCCCGGCAATAATTCTTGCATTTCATCTAAAATATTATATTTAGTTTTTTCCTTTTGATTCAACTGCGAATTACAATTTTGAGCTTTCTCTTGTTGATTTGTTTCACAAATATTTGTTGTTGGAACTTTATTGGTGTTGCAGGTAACTTGTTGCTGTTGGTTTTGTTGAATTTTAGTGTTAGTTGGACTTTTTAATGAAATATCTGAAGGAACAGTGCTCGCTATTGGTATATTCGTGTTGTAGTCTGAAAATATAATTGAAATTGAAAAATCAATTTTAGTTTTGAGAAAACAAAACGAATTTGGTTCGAATATAAATTTTTCGTTACAATTATAGTTTTTAATTTGGTCGTAAACGTTTTTGCCCTCAAATTTGCACATAATTAGTATTAATTTGTTTTATACATACTGAACATGTTTGCTTAGTATGTGTTTGGAACAGGCGTTACTAAAACCAAAATACGTTTCAGTGAATGTGAATTTGTATTAACAAACTTTGAATACATCGCAATCAAATCAGATACGTGTATGACATGGATCTAGTCTTTCTAATTTGTATTTTTGCCTTTTTTAATTTCCTATTGTTTGAATTTCAAATTTGTTGAATTTAAAAATAAAAATGGGGTACTTGTAGTATCAGTAAAATTACAATAAAAATTAATTGTTACTTAAAGTACTTTTGAAATTACATTTTATTAGAAACTTACTTACTAGATTTTTCACTTACTTATTAAATTCAGGCTGGAAACTTCTGCTATATTTTCAATCATTGTATCAACGTTCTCATCTGAAGGCGGCTTTAGTGGTTGTGGCCTCAAAATATTCGCTGACAAAACTGAAGTATCTTTAAAAATTAATGGGCTAACTGAATCGTTAGTATCTAAGTTAAAAAAGAAACATAAACAAATATTAAATAAACACATTTCCGAAATTAAGTATATTTGACCAAATCAAATAAGTTTTAGGCCATTTATAAAACTACCAACATATTTATGTATCTCGTGATACTTATTAGTGCAATACAAAATCTATGAATTCAAAACATTTTTTTATTGCTAAGAATTAATATTTAGAGATCAAGTGTAAAGTATTTTTATGCTGCTATGAAATAATTAAATAAAACAAATATATAAGTAAACATTCTTTTAACATTAAATAAAACTATACAATTTCCTGATGGTGGATAAGTAAATGTAAATAGACATAAGATTTCGTAGTTAGGATCCTGACTTAATAAGACTAATAGTTAATGGATATTAGTTGCTTAAATTTCAACATTAATCACCTCTCTGTTCCAAAGTTTGGGTGTGTGTTGTGGCAAATGCAGTAAATTGTGTCTTAGAATTTGTGTAGAGCTCTAGCAGCCAATCCAGAAATTGTTGTTGATTTATATTTGCAGACCGATTTGCAGTTGCAATTGAAGTATCGGTGTTTTGTATCAAGCTTAAAAGCATTTTGCCAAATATTTGCCAAAGTTCATTAAATGCATTGAATGAAATTTGCCCTAAAGAAGAATTTGCTGTAGAATTGAATAAACTAAACAATGAATTAGTTCTGGATCCATTTGTTAAGGTGGAATCGGTATTTGGTGTTGGCGAGGCGGAAGGTGTGAATAATTCTTGTTTAATATTCGATGAATTATTAGATGGCAAATAATCAATTTTTCTTCTTATATTGCATAGCATTGTGCACGTGCCAGTAGTAGATTGACTTTTTAATAGTTCTTTAGGTGGACTGCTGCGTGGTGGTGATTCCATTAGTGGTGACACTGACCTGATATTTGTCCATTTGGCATAAACTTTCAGTATATCGTCAATGGCGGGTGGTTCTGGAAACATTGTTTGTACATGTTTTTGTGCAACATTTTCCGTATTTGTCTGTCGTGTTACCATCGTACTAATGTACTGAGATGCTTGATCACGTTTTGTTTCAGAATATTGTGTGCTTTGATTATGTACCTTCGGTTTGCTTTTGCATGCAGAACAGTCAAGTGTTTTCAAAGCAGAGCCTCCAAAAAGATCGCATTGCGCAAAAGTGTCTCGCGTTTGCGTTTTATTTCCTCTGGGCCTCGATTTCTTTGGACTAATCGCTCGAGGCACTTTATATTTCATAACTGTACAATATTCTCTAAGTCTTTCCAACAAATCTTTATCATGAGAATATTTGTTTACATCATCCTCCTGAAACTTTGTCATGACCTTTACGTATTTCACTACTAAGTTTTCAAAACTTATTGGTCTTCCATCGTATTCATCTAGACGTGCTTTTAATTGTTCGTTAACTAGAGTCATGTTTGCCAAACTATCATCGATTTTAGAGTGCTCTTTTTGCAATTTCTCCAGATCCTGTTTAGCCACGCAATGCTCATTTTTCTCTTTTATATAAAGTTCCTGTACTTGCTGAGCTGCGGCTTGAAATCCCTTGAGCTGTTGTTGCAATTCTAAGTTTTTATTTTTCAGCTGGTCAATTTGCTGTACAAGTTCATCCACCTTGGCTATATTTTTCGCCAATTCAAGTTTCTTGGAACGTTTCTTACTACCAAATCTGACATCGAATTCGTTAAAAATAAATGGACTTCCAATTCTTTTATTCTCACCATGTTTTGGTGGAGTTTTTAAAAAATCGAGATTGATTTCATCCATCCTTAGTAGGCTTTACAAATTTTAGCGCCGTGGTTTGCCGCAATAGAGGATAAACTATTAATTATACTTTAAACTAACCTTTAATTAATATTCTTAAACTTTGATTGACAAATGTTACCATTTTAATATTTATAAACGTTTATATCTTTTTGCGCACATTTTCTGTAAACATTTCATTTATTTCAAATAATTGAATTGACAGATGAGACGTCAGAAAAGCCGACAAAAAGCATGCTTTTTTTGTGTTGTTACTTTAGCGTTTTTTCTTAGATTAATTATAAAATACATTGAATTTATTTTTTGGACTCACCTAAAGAAAAAACTTGCCGTTTTTGACTCAAAGCACACTTTTTATAAAATTGAACTGGGATTTAACTACTAATGATGTGAATGTTCTTATATTTTTATGCATTACTCCTTTTCGTCATCTCATGCCCAGTGGGACTTAATCAATATTAGTTAACTTCAATACTACTATTGGTTTTATGATGCACCTGATCAGAAACGGGCGCATTCAACAGTGAACATTATTGGTTCAGTTTGTTTTTAAATAAGTATGTCTTTTGAACTATTGATAGAAATTTGATATACAATTTATTTTTGTCCGTATTATTATTCCAATTATTTGTATAACCTTTCACGCAAGTAATAAAAACTTGCAGTTTTCGAGCGTGCTTTTAATGTTAACAACTTCTTTTTCAACTTGTAAGTGGGTTCAGAATTATTTAAAAGAATTCACCATTTAAACTTTAATTTGGTCAAAATATTTTCTTACAGTGCATGCTTAAAAAGTGAATGTTACCGAAAACAACAATAAAAATACATAAACTCACCACAAAGTTGTCATTCGTTTTGTTCATTTATTCGGATTCACGTCAAGTCGGAAACTTTGAAAAAATTCATTTAATTTTTGTTTTTTTTCCAAATACAATACACAAGTTTAATGCAAAATAAATTTTGTACAAACATAATTCTTTTCATCCCTTAAGCTATTTTAAATTTTCGTGTATATTTGATTAAAAGTTCAAACAATTTTAATAAAAATTTCGGGACAACATAAAAGAAAAGAGGAAAAACTTCTTTTGCAAAAAAAATTAGCAGCTGAAATAAAAACAACAAAAACGACTTCTGACAAAATTTAAAGCACACATCCACCTTCACAAGTCCACAACAAAAATTAAAAAGAAAACAGTACGAAGTTTTATTGGAAACAACAAAAATATATGCGCATAAGTACATATACGCATACAAGACAAGAAACAAATATTTATATACGTACATACATACAAACATACATTGCAAGGATATTTATAAATAAGTAAAAAATAAGTGCAAAAGGCCTAAAAAAAATCGATTTAAAGCGGAGAAAACTTTTAAATTTTATAGACTAAATCAAGCAAAATTGGATGATAAATTTCATTGATAACTTAAAATAAACTTTACAAAAGTTTTACTTTTAACTTTAGAAAAATGACCACAAATCTACGTCAGATTCCTTTAACTTGCAGTGGCCACACTCGCCCAGTGGTGCATTTGGATTTTAGTGACATTTGTGATAGCGGCTACTTCTTGATATCGGCATGCAAAGGTAAGTAACTACTACATTTGGGAATGTGTGTACGACCTGCGACAAAAATTAATGAACAAAAAAATTATTTTAAAAATTACATACATACATTTTAAGTTGCAAGTTGAAATTCTTGCAATGAAATATGTATGCAAGTTCTTGCATTGCAATATATGTATGTATGCTCCCATATACATACATATACATACATACATATGCATATGGGTATATGCATATAAAAAATATTTAAAAGAGCGAAAACCTTTTTCGAATAGACGGTCAAAATCAAAAGTCTAACGTGCATTTTTGATCAGGATACTTATGATTGGGGCCACGTGCTCTGGTCTATAAAATGTGCTTTTAAAACTATGAAAATTAACAAATTCGAAAACTAAAAATTGTTTTTTTTCTACTACATACATATGTATGTGCGTATGTATGTATATGTAAACATATGTAAACATATGTACATATAATACATTTTTGAAAAAATGTTGTTTATTATATTTCAGTGTACATACATACATATGTATGTACATATGTGTGTAATTTATTTAAATTTTCAAATATGTGGGCTCTGCAAAAATTAAGGTTCATTTTAATATTTCGTGAATATAGTTCTTTTATGTTGATACACTCGCCTCGAATATCCGTTGAAAGTTTCAGCTGTCCTTGCTTTCTTTTTGAGTGAGTTTTGTGTATTCGCCCATTTCCTGCTGTCGAAAATAGTGGATGAACAAATTTGCATCAAGTTTGGTGTAAAAAATGGAATTTAGAAGTCAAAGGCCCTTAAAATGTTAATAGAGTCATACCGTAATTGTACTCTGCGGCAGAAAAATATTTACAAGTAATAGAAACTTTTGAGGGAGGAGATAAAAACCGAATGCCTGAGTTAGTTCAAGGACGTCAAACGACGGCATCTCAGAACTGCTTATTATTTATGTGTAATTTAGAGATCTGTTATAATTTATAGAAATGGATGAAAAATCATCTTACTTTTTAAACAAACGTCACACATATGTATGTAGATACATAGATACATACATACATATGTATTTATAAGGCATGCCTGTCTTACATATTCTGTGTTCAATTTGTGTTCAGTGGTGTTGACTTCGAAAGTGCACCCATATTAATATGTTATTTCATTGACTTGAGGCTTCTAATCGAATATCCGCAGAAAGCGAAATAAAAAGGTTTTTTATTAATGAAATAAATATAAAGTAAACATCATCAATATCAACACAACTTTTGTTGTTTGTACTACAAACAAATAATTTTTTTTAGTTCCTTTTTATTGCTCGTATGTATGTGCATATGTATGTACTCTTGAAATTTTGATGATTGATGTCTGCAATGAAAACAAAGATCGAAATTCCTATTAAAAAAATTAAATTTATGTAGGCCAAGGTATAAATTTATATTATTTCTCAAACTAGTTTAAATTGTTTTTTATTTTTGTCTACCTTGACAAGAACTTTTTAGCATCATATGATAAAGAAATAACACACTATTTATTAAATATGATAATTAAGAGCAGGAGAAAAATAAAAGTTGAAGATCAATAAGCTTAACAGTACTAGACCTAAATGTTTAAGTCCTTCGTTTGTTAGTTCGTTAAAAGCACCTAAAATTTGACCAGTAATAATTACTTATGAAATACATGAAATTGCCCTTTAGGAATGGCCTACTAAAAATTTAACATGTAAAATATGTTTTTAGGCATAACTAAATAGTTTCCCTTGTTTATGGTTTTGGTTTTTTATTTAAATACTGTTAAAACTTAATTTTAACTTATAAAATTTTTACCTAGGTAATATTAAACTAACTAATTCTTAGTGTTTGAAAAACATAGTACAAGCTCGATTTGTATACGTTTAATTTAAATTTGCATCCATTTATTATGTATTATAAATAAAGTAATAAAATATATAATAAATTTTGCACAGATTCAAAACTTTTTATAATTTTCTGTAAAAATTTGGACTACTGTATTTTTTAGTTCATAATGAAGAAAACTTTACATGCATCGGTTGGTAGATTTGAGGAAATCTAGCTACGAAGTAGATTTTTCTTTGTATGGGAAATTTAGTAAAAACCTATTGGATTTGGCTCGAAATCTAATATGAACCTTGTTGAAAATGCACTATTAAACAGCTATAATTTTAAGTTATTAACATTTATCAGCTGTTTAGTATAGACATGTCCAATTGATTTTCTTTATTAGAATTTATTTGATTTTCTCGAGGTGGCAGAAGTGCCGATATGATGCATCAAAACATATACGATCCACAACAAACCGCTAATATTTGAAATTTATTATGATAATATTTTGACTACAATTTCTATGTAAGCAATTGCAGGCATAATAAAGATTAAACACTTTTATTATATACTACACACATATATATTTTTTAAGAATTTCCGACAGTTTTTTTCTTTCAACGCATTTTGATATTCTTTGTTGTACCAGTATTTTCTGATCATTTATTGCTGTAGTATTTTTTCCTGATTGGTTTCAACAACAAGTTTTTGTTTTATTTCAAATTTATAAAAAGTTTTTTTTTTTTTATCAAATTAATTATTATTGTATATTTTTTGCATTGTTTGTGTAACCAACTGACGTTTTAACTTTATATTATTACAGTACAACAGCAGTCCGCCTAAAGTGTGTATGTATTAATGTACGCGTATGATGTTTGTGTGTACAATTCTTATTAATTTCCTTTGAGTGAGAGATTTTTGCAATTGCAATTGCTGTTGCTGCTGCTCTTGGTGTGATGATTGTTGTTATTGATTCGTTGATAAACTCGTTGCTCAAACGGGAAGCACCTTGAATTTCGCATGTTATTTTTGTTTTTGTGTTTAATTTTGTTATTGTGAGAGCTTAAGTAAAAAAAGTACTACATACACTTTATTCTGTAAATTGTTTCAGAAATTTTGTATGTTTTGTCTGTCTAATTATATTTAGTAGAAAGCAAGAAACACTTTTTAATTTTATTAAAACATAGTAATTGAGTATTTGATTGTATTTTCTTTGTTAAATGTTGTTTGTTTGTTTGTTAATGATTTCTGTTTTTGGTTTGAAATACTTACATATGTATGTATGTACATACATATACTTTTTTACAAATATATACGTACGTACATACGTACATACATACATACACACATACATACATACACACATACATATGTATGTATGTATGTTTACTACACAAATGAAAGTATATGCATTCATACGATCGTACATACCTACAAATGTATGTAAGTTTGTCTGCAGCAAACAATCATTCATGTATTCTAGCTCACCTTGATTACCGAGAATATTGCGAAATTCATTTAAAAATCTTGAAGTCATTTTCAATTTTAATAAAAGTATGTATTTCATTAAATTATTTCAACTTTACGTTCAGATTATTTTTGATATCAATTAAAAAAAAAAAAAAAAAACAATAAAACTCATGCACTTGTGACTCCATATTTAAAATGTTTGCCTTAAAAAACAATTAGAAGAAATTTACAGTTTAAAATGGAAAGTGAAGATATAAAAAAAATAAAACTTTTAATATCGCCCAGTTGCAGCAAAGTGACAATAACTCAAGAATTCTAGTATATTTCACTACACATGTACAATTGACATTTTGTGATAGTTATTTAAGTAATTCAACAATCCATGCTTCCGGATCACGCTAATATATTCGCAGCAGAATTGGCAGCTATTAGGATCGCGGTCTGCTTTGCATCAAGTGAACAAGATCGAGCGCTAATATGCACTGACAACGGAATTATTATTTTAGGGATCCCTGGTCATGTAGGCATTACAGGAAACAAATACGTTGAAACACCTGCAAACAATACAATAAAACCCCATTAATTACAGAAACTACACTACACCCCTTTCTACCTTATACGGAACCTACGAACTTACCTTCTAATCGAAGAGCGTATCTAGAAATCGAACTTATAGACTGGTAAACATCTATGTCGGGCAGTTTGTATTTTAACATCAAGAGTTAGAACTAATGCCACGAAAGTTTTGTACACCGCGTTTTTTGCTCAGGGTATAATCTGAGCAGCCGAAGTCCTAGTAGAAACTCTTAAATGTACCAATAAAGATCCAGCAAAAAAATTTTAAAAATCTTAAAATCCGCAAAAGTAGTAAAAGACGTTTAATTGCAAAGGACAGTGTAATGGCCCCCAGTAGCCTACAATATTTTTTGTTTATTAATTAATTAATTGTGCAAAATACTTTTTAATAAATATAAATTTACTTATGTATCTCTTTTATGTTTTGAGAAGAGAATGTTTTTTATAAAGTTTAATAGTACTTAAAACAAGAAATAAGTCAATCTGTTTGCTCGTCGACTCCTTAAAACATTAAGAGTACATACATGTCTTTTTAATATAATTATTATATTCAGTGTAAAACTTAATAAAAAAAAAACAAATCATTGTCAGAATTTTGACCTGCCAATAATGTAAAACGAAAACGTTTTAACCGTCAGCAAACTGGTTTGTGGAGTAAAAGATTACAGATGGCCGAAAGTTATAAATAATTGCTTTCTTCTTTCACATTTAAAAATTTTTGTATGCGAATCAAAAATTAAACTCTTAAGCTCAAATTTTTAAAACCTGTTAAAACCAGTCGAGCACCAAAAATTTTGCGTGTCTTAAGCGTTAAATATTAAAGAATTTTTTCCTACCCCTATTCAGGTCAAATGTTGACCAAGCACAACGTGCCATTTTGAATCTCGAAGAAAATATATGAATGTAGAAAAAGTAGTGCGCGAAAACTCAAAGGTAAAATCATTTTACGGCAAATAGTTCAGAATGCATGTAATAAAATAAGAACTGCAAAATGGATTGTCTTCAGATATTTTAAATTTAATTTTATGAAAAATGTTCGTGTGAAATATTTTAAATCTTCAACATTTTTCAATTAAGCGATATTTTTTGCTAAAGACGGCTCAAAACAGGATCATGTATTATTTTTTACTAAAAAATTTGGTGAAATAAAAAAGTATGTAAAAATGGCGAAGATTTGAAATTCACCTCTACCAGAACGCGTACTTTTCTTTTGCTTCCATCGTTCATCTTAATTTAAGAGTTTACAGGTTTTGAAACTTGGCAAACTAAATTGCTGCGAAGATTATGTCAAGTTCGCCTAATTCTGTAAAATATTTTAATTATACAATTTTAATAAAGCTTTAAGAAAAGTAAATTTTGTCGACAGCAACAGCATCAGAATTAATCTCTCAATTATTTATGTACATACATTTGTCTGTATTTCATGTGATCAGATTCAGACTTGACAGACAAAAGTAGAAAAACCGGCGAAAACAAAATGAAGAAAAATTGAAATAAAAAGCGAATGCAATTTAAAAAGCTTTTTCCACTATCGATACTGACTGACAATGCAATTCTCGTTTTATGTTTTGAATGTAAAGACAGACACGCTAGTCGATGTTTAGTCTTGTTGGCGCGTTATTTGTCATTTTTGTGCAAGTAGTGGGGCTATCAGGTCGTTGGCATTGAGACGAGTCATTGAGTCAAGGTTGCTTCCGCAACTTACACACATATACATATGTGTATGTGTATATATATGTATGTATAAATATATGATTTTACAAAAGTGAAAAATGAAATTCAAAAGCTTTTAATTAGCATTAAATATTCTTAGGGGCATTATTGGATAAATGCAAATTTTATTTATAATTTATTTTATATATTTTTATGTTTTTTCGTAGATGGCAGTCCCATGTTACGACAAGGTGATACAGGTGATTGGGTTGGCACCTTTGAGGGTCACAAGGGAGCTGTGTGGGGTGTTGCACTGAACAGAAATGCCACTTTGGCGGCCTCAGGTGCAGCAGATTTTTCCGGAAAAGTATGGAATGCCATAACTGGCGGTGAACTTCATAGTTTCCAACACAAACACATTGTAAAATCGGTGGCTTTTGATGCAACTTCTGAAAATATAGTAACGGGCAGCAATGAGAAATTAGTGCGCGTTTTCAATCTCGAACAACCAGAAGCAGAACCGGAAATGTATAGCGGACATACGGGTGCCATTAAAAGAGCCCTTTTCTGCCGCAATGACAAGTGCATTATCTCGGCAGCGGAGGATAAGACGGTGCGTTTGTGGGATCGCTTGACTGGCAACGAAGTTCAACGTCTTGCATTTCCCAACAATCCGAATAGTTTAGAAATCTCTGCGGACAGTCATATTCTCACCGTGGCACACGGTTGCAGTATTAGTTTCTGGGAGATAGAAACTTTAAAAAAACTTAAAGAAGTCAAAGTGCCCACTAATGTCTCATCGGCGAGTTTGCATCCCGACAGACATGTGTTTGTGTGCGGAGGTGAAGATTTTAAGATGTATAAATTCGATTACATAACTGGCAATGAAATTGGTGAGTTGTTGTTTGCAAAGTTTGTATACATGTATAATAATATGTATATAATAAGAAATTAATGTAAAGGTTTAAATTTAATATTTTTCAGAATCCTTTAAAGGTCACTTTGGGCCTGTACACTCAGTGAAATTTTCACCGGATGGTGAATTGTATGCCAGTGGTTCCGAGGACGGTACTTTGCGTTTATGGCAAACTACTGTTGGCAAAACATATGGTCTCTGGAAATGTACTGAACCCAATGAATTAAATAATTCTCTTAGTTCTCCACGTGAAGTGCATGCAAATTAGAAGTTCTAAAAACGCTATTTCCTTTATATTTGTAACTTTTTTTCTATAACTTTTTTGTTCAGAAACAAAAATTTACAATACTGGCGTTAATGTACAATTACCAGCAATTAAACATTAACGAAAAACCAAAAAACCTAATTTTTATTACAGTTACTTTTCTTTGCACTCAAATTTATTCACTGAAAAGTCGATTTTGATGTTCCACACAATTATTTGTTGGAAAATTTAAACGGCCAGAATTGAGGCTTGATGCAGAAAAATTTTATCGTTTTTTTTTAAATAATTTATTTGATAAAAATGTAATGGGATCTTTGGTCCAAGTGACTATAGATAAACATCAGGCAAAGAGACTTGAAACCGCTAAATTGATTTTCAGGTTCTCTGGCCATTTTGCGAAATTTTTTACGAAAACCTAAAACATGTATGTATGTACATACATATTGTACAAAATAAATATAATTATAAATAAAAGTAAAAATGGCACGAAACATTTTACTTAGTATAATTGCTATAAAAATTGCAATTGCGTTGAAAAACGGCCACTTAGAGATTCTTCCAATCCAATGGACATGTATGTTTAGATTGATATTTTTAATTTTATAATTCGAAATTTTCATCACCTTTCGCTAAAAATAACATGAAATATTGTTTTATTTTGCATGTGCATAGATTTAACATTGGTCTGAAGTTCTGTTAAAGTAAAAAGCATCAGAACATAATAATCCAATCAGTTGATCTGTTAATTCTTTTAATATATCAATAAAACTTGCAGTTAGAAACTTGACATTTCGTAAGTATGTATGTATGTATGTCAAAGTTGCACATGATAGTGTTAAATAAAATACGACTAGTACGTGGCTGGCCAACTTGTTTATTTGTATTTTCTTGATACTGTGTTCTTAATCCACAGAGTTTAAAAATCGTCTGAGAGCACATGTCCAATATACAATGACGCAACTAGTCCAGTGGAGGTCCAATAGTAAGCGCCTTCGTTTCTTCGAATTTCCTTTAGCGTGAAAGGCAAGTTTTTGCATTAACTATTCTACAGCGAGATTTAATTTTTTCTTGCCATTTCATAGTAGAAATGACAGTATTTTCGGTCTGGAGAGAACTGCATAATAGTCATCAGCTGGTATGAATTTTTGTGACATCAAGTGTCATGTGTCTCGTGCTTTGATTTGATTTATCTAAATAAAATGTTTGCTTTGTAAGAAAACAAGATACACTTTTTAGCTGCTACAGGTTTACTGAAATCCCACTACAGAATGTGGACTGGACAATTAAGAAAAGAGCTAATTTTATGACAAAGAGATCCTCATGCTACAGTAAAAATTGGATCGTTAAAGGAAGAAAATTTTTGTAAATATGAATTTTCCAATATTACGAAAACACGTGACATATAATTCGCACTACTGGACGCCCAATATACTCTTATATTAATTTTTTACTAAAATGTTGAATGGTTTGCTGAAAATGATAATGCAGTTCTATAAAATGATAACACAGATCATACAATGGTAATGTCGAAAGTAACTGTAGTTGATTACTTATTTCCTTCCGGCAGCCAGAAATTTATTCGAATACTTTTTATAACCGAACCAAAAATTGCACTGTATCCTTTACACCTGTGGGTGACAATTCATCGTTTAGCCAAACATAATTTAATATAAACTGATATAATTTTTAATCACAATTTATAATGATTTTATAATCTATGAATCTCTTTTAGCTTTCCAATTGAAAGGTTTATGGCTATTTTATAGTTTAATAACTTTATTTTTTCAAAAATTTATTGCATTATTGGCAACTTTATCGACACTTAGCTATATACATATGTTCTGAAAATCTCGTGGTGTCTAAACCGATCCTGCATAAGAACTGTGTTTTTGCTTCCTATATTATTACTTTGTTGAGATAAAGCTTTGCGCAGTATGTAAATTTATTTTGCTCTTCGGCCTCTATTTTTGGCGTTTAAATTAAGTGATTTTCAGATCAGGCCTGATGAACACAATTTATATAAACATAATGAAATTTAAAAAATGTATGAATTTTATAATTTGTAAGTGCTTTAATGAAAGTCCTTAAATAAAATTGTTAACTTGATTTAAGAAAGAAATTATTTATATAAATACATACTATACATGTATGTATACATGCATGTGTTTTTAAATGTGAGTGCCAGTGGCCCAGCCGTGCAAATATATTGTTGTAAAGTTTAACAAATCATTATCCTGACGAATTTCGGGCAGTTGTTGCAGATGATCAAACCAGCGAGATAAATTCAAGTAATTCTCTTTTTCAATGGGAGAAAGTGACTTCTGTAAAAAAGACGTAAGAAAATTATTAAAAAAATTATATTTTACATTTATTGTTTAGTTTTTAATATATATTTTATATATATTTTATGTACCCTAAAAATTTATAATAACTTGAGTTGATTTTGGGAATAAATTAGTACTCTATACAAAACAGGATAATGTTTTCGAAAGTCTTTATGTGGAATGTATGTATTTACGTCATCTAATCGCAGACTACTTTCTAGAAGGTACTGTTGTTATGGGTCCGCCAAAAAACAAAATATGTTAAATGATATTTAGAAATGGCTTTTGGCAAAATCAACTAATTTAATTTGTAATTAAAAAACCTGGAGGGTTCTTTTTCCAAAAAGCGGCATTGCAAGTCGTTTCTCAAAAATATAATTTTAGTTCCAAATGATTGTAAAAAGAAGGAAGGAAAGAAAATATTTAAGGACCATGAATGATTTTTTGTACACTGAGTGTAACGTAAGGAATTGCTTATGATTACTCCTAAAGTAAAAAAAAAAAACACTCACCACTAAGTCATAAATTGCATAAAATATCGCCAAATCGGCCAATGTTAGAAAATGCCCAACTAAATACGACTGTTTCAAAAACAGATTATTAAAATCTTTTAACAACTGTTGGGCAATATGTTTTTCCCTAGAGCCGGGCGCCACATAGAGCACAGCAAACTCAATCCACTGGTAGACTTGAGCCTCTACTTCACGGCTTTGACGGCTGTTGGCAGCAATGTTTGTGTTCGATTCCTTGGCCAAGCTATCAAGAATAGTGGCAAATCCAGTTATGGGCTTATTGTTCAGTATACGAGTGACAACCTTAAAATAAAAACAGCAAGCACACAGCCCACCATATGTTGTTAACATTGTCAAGAAACACCATTTTATTTCTTTGCACTTACTTGCTCTTGATTTAGCCGGATGTCGCCCAGAGGAACTTGCAAACATTTAGCAATTTTAGAAACGGCTTCAACTTCACACATATTTAAAGAATGTTTTATTTTTTTTAAAGAATAAAAGTTGAATTAATATTAAGCACTTCGCACGCTCTTATCCAGCTTTTTGTTTATTTATGTTAACGTGAACGTTTGTGACATGATGTGAATTATGCAACGGTATTATATATACAGAGACTGCGTGGTGCGATGCACAAATTCAAACAGCTGTTGACCGTTAAATATTAACCTCAAATGATAAAAGTTTATAATATGATATATTTTCTCTATTAATTTTACACGCTTTTTGGGATATCGACTGTGAACAGAGAAGTCTTAAGTTATAAGTTAAACTTTATATGTTGTGTAAATATGTACGTATGTATATTACTTTGGTCCGCCGGAATTATGAGTACTTATCAAGGCTTCAAACGTTATATCGTATTGTACTAGAAAAATGAACAACGTTGATATGGCCACTGCAAGCTGCAAATCAATTAAAATATGTATGTATGTATGTATGTATATATTTATTATTAAGAGCACCGTATAAAAGTCATACCGATGTTATAAATTTCATATCTAAAGCTAGCAAGCCACAAACATAGTTGCTTCGAGTATCTGACATTAATTGAAGTATAAAAAGCCGAAACTAAAAAAAAATGTATGTGCAGATATCTACATATGTCAATAAGAATGCAGTGTTTCTTACCGTAGTTTCAGCTCCCGGATATGCAAACTTGTAAGAGCTTAACAATACAGTGGCCTTGCTTTTCTAAAATAAGAAAAAACGAAAGAAAATATTGAATTGTTCCAACTTATGAACGCTTTTTATAACAGAAAAAACGAAATCGACTCTTGGTATAAGACATATTGATGCATTTTAAATGACAGATTTGCCAATTCATTGTTGTGACTTTAAACATAATGCGAAATACTTGAACCTTTGTTAATCTAAAATTAGGTTTTATTCATAAGAATGTTTTTGAACAAAAAACGTTCGATATTATGGGTCACAAAGCGCATACTTCAAATTTATAGAGTTATATTTACCATATTTTGAACCTTTTGATTGTAGTATAAGATCAAAACCATTTTTCCAATATGCATAAAAGTCCAGGCTACCGAAAACACTGTCAGAGACGGATTGGATTTTTCCCAAGCATTCAAATATTTATACAATAAAAATATGTTGATGCTGATGTTGATGAACGATCCCAAATAGACGAAGCAAATATAAATCGAATAATGATCATTAAGCTTTTTCGTAAATCTGTCCAGCTTCGCCAACATGCCGCGTATTAAATTTAATTCCTGACGCAGTTTCGAAATGTCATTGGAATTCGAGGTATTCAAAAGTTGTTTAAGGTGAAAGTATAATGTCTTGCCACGTTTGTGGACAAAAAATAAGAGAGCGTAATATTGCAATAGCGAAATGTTGATGACAGCATTCGGCAAAACATAAACGGTGGCGTAAGAGAAAAAGCGCCGAATTTCGGAATATGTATAAGAATAGCAAACTATCGTACAAAAAGTCAAATTGAGGTAAATTAAAAGCTGATGATGATACAAAAATTTCTGCAAGTCGCCATATTGCACGTGCACTTTCATCTCTATCAAAATCTTATCAAAATTCAAAATCAGCTTCTGGAAATACCAAAATGTATCGCGGCGAAAGTAAATCATACGAATGGATTCTAATAAGTGTATTAAATAGACCAAATATTCACTAAAATATAAAGGTTTCTGTACAGCGGGCAGCTCGATAAACGAAATGATGGATTCAATGTAAATGCAATAGGCCAACCACTTGTAAACACTCAAGCACCACAAAATATGCAGACGATTAAGTATCACACCCTTGCGCTGGCAGTCCCCTTTCGGCCTCTGTAAGCCCATGGGAGCGCTCAAGAAGACCTGCGATATTATAAGAAAATTTCGATGTATCTTATAAAATTGTGTTTCAAGTTGACGCTGCTTTTCTTCCACATTATTTAGCAAATTTTCTTCGCGGTTTTTAATGAAAAAAGGATATAACCTCTTAGGCGAAGAGCTCTTTAAATGTTGCATATTGCTCTGTTGAATTCCGAGTTGTAACTGTCGTTGTCAAATGCCGGTTTATCGGTGTTTTAATTAATGCTTTTTTAATCGTTTTCAATTTCATATGAAGCTTTATTGGGCTGGTGGACTGTGCTGACATGCAGCTCAGTTCTATAATTATGAGGCTAATTAGTTACTTTTTGCCTGCAACAGGTGCAAAATGAAAGATAAAGTAGTGGGAAGCAATTATTTTATTTGATAATACGGGAATAAATTTTGTCAAGATAAACAAAATGATCTAAAAACTTTTTAACTAATTTCGATGTTTATCGATGTTTCGAATAGGATACATCGATATATGCATTCAAGAGATACGCTCCAGATGTGCTGTGTTGTGCTGTCAATATTTTGATTGGAAATCAAACGTTTCTTCGTGTCCAAATCGTGTGCGGTAAATAAATAATGATAGCTGAAGTGTAAACGCAGTATAAAATGTAAATTGATTCAGGATCTATAATTTGTACTGTGAGAAATTTCATATCCCTCCTCTATTCAATAAATATCACCAGAACAAGAATAGTAAATTGTTCTCTTGCATTTTTTTTTGTATTTTTGAGTCATAAACGATAATTTGTTGGTAAAATGTAATAAATCATCCACAAGAAATCATTAAATATGCATAATGTTCTAATTAATTAAATTAATTAAAGAATATTCTTAAATGGTTTCTGAGCCAAAAACAAAACTTCATACTTCAGTGTTCTGGAAGACATTAACTGGTGTGAGTTGCAAACGTTGTCGAGCGTTGGTTCGGTCGAATCCCAGCGATTGTCAGAAATCATGGTTAACGGTTTTCTACAAAAACAACAAAGTAATCCAAAAAATGATTTTGAATCTATAGTAAAAGATTTGAATTCCGCATTTAAAATCTGGAAAATATTATGCAAAATTTGGCAATTCTTGGGCGTAGTGCCAGTTATGGGCACATCGAAAGTTTTGATATGGTTACAAAAAATCTGGTGCTTATTTTTGCTATTACTTACGTGGATTATATGCCTGTGCGAAATCACTTATTTAATCAAATTCGGTACAACAGCAACGAAGGGATTTTATTCGTTGGAAATGGTTTTTCACATACTTTTAGTTACGTTAATATTTTACACTAGTCTCGCGAACAAGGAGAAGTTCACTAAAATATTTGAAACGTTTTCCGGTCTGTTTGAGCAGCTTAAAATGTGTCGCACCATCGAAACGAAAACACGCACATCAATTTATCGCAAACTAAAACGAGATATCTTTTTTCTAACATTTTGGCATTTCATAGTTTACGCCTTCTGCATTAGCATAAATATCGTACGTTATCGACACGATACCGTGATGGTGCTTCGCATTCTATACGTCTATTATGTACCCAACGCCTTAATTAGTGCAAATTTGTGCCTGTTTTGGATGGCGTTGCGTGTTATATCTCTACTCTATTCGTATTTAAATGAGCTGTTGAAAAGTTTTCGAGCGTCGCTTAAACCGTCGCAAACGTTAACGGAAAATATTTATGAGATACCGTCTTCGCTGTGGTTCCAAAAGGAATTTTGTACGCACAATTTTAGAAAACCATTAAACTTTGTTGATGTTTTCACAACTCTTTACGAAATCAGAAGCAACTTGGATCAGTTAGTAGATGATGTAGTAGCAATGTTCGCTATTATTTTGACATGCAACTTCGGCAATTCGTTCATGTTACTGGTCGTGCACTATTTTGCGGTCTTTAAATTTTTCACCACTCCAGATGTGGCCACACTGTTAATGTTTCTGCTAAAATTTGCGCGCATCGTAATGCATATGTTTAATATAGTTTTTATTCTATTATCGAATCAGGCTATTATTAATGAGGTAAGTCGAGTTAAATTTCTTGTTTTTTCTATCCTGTTAAATATCGAGCAGAAGCTTGAGCAGGCCAAGAGAAATGATTAGATTGGATGTCAAAATTTCACTCTTGAAATCTTTCATTTTCACATTTCACAATGATTTAATGACATTGTAATATGTGATTGGCTTTTCGGCGGTGTATGACCGGTTATAAGTTCGTCCTGATTAAATACATATATATGTAAAATATGAAAAACTCCATTTTCAAATTAAATATTGCGATTGAGTCCTGATGTCGCCCGTGAGCCTACAAAATAGACGCTAATGCACTGATTTCGAAAACAAATACTCTTTTTTTTTAGAAACATTTCTAGTTTTATGACAACAGAGAGGAGCAAATTTTACCTTGAAATATTTAAGTAAATAATTTTGTAAACTTCTACTTAAATGTGTGATGAATTTTTATTAATCATTTCACTTAATGAATAAATTTTCTTTTGAAGTAGCAGGACTCTTCTTAAAAAACCAGGTTTTTTCTTGGGAAATTGTCAGTTTTTTAAGAATAAAATATCGTATCGAAGTAATACATTTATGACCATATGTTTTCTAAATGTCAACAAATGCAACAAAGGACCAAGAGTGAGTAGCAATTGTAGGCCAAAAAGCTTAAAACTACAAAAATGTTTTACTTACAAAATCTGTTATAATTTCTATTTTTCTTGCAACTCAAATTCAAATACCACTTTATTATTAAACGCCATCTTTTTCAACGCTGCGTTACCATTCCGTTTTGAACAGATATATATTTTTTTAAAGTTCGCTAAAAGCGACTCTATTCGAAAACCCTGTGGTTTTTTTTTTTGCTGGGCAATGAATGATAGACAAAAGCGACACTAAAAATAGCACAAAACAAGCAAATTGACAGCGGCGTTTTGAGGCAAATATCCCATTGCCATTAAGCAGTTGTGATTTGTCAAGCGTGAAGGTCTAACTGCTGCCGGTTTGGTCCTAAATAATAATGGTGGTTCTTTTTCGTCAAAAACTTAACGGCAGCCAACAAAATAGTTTAAAATCTAAAGATATGGACTCACTATTAAAAAGTTGGAAGATATTACGCAAAATATGGGTTGTGCTGGGCGTAATACCGGTGATGGGGAGTGTAAAAGTTTACATACGTTTGCAACAAATGTGGTGCGTGTTTTTGTTATTGTTGACCTGGTGTATGTGTTTAAACGAAATCAGATATGTGATTAAGTTTGGAACGACTATTACCAAAGGATTTTATTCCATGGAAATGTTTTTATACATATTTTTAGTTTCGTCCGTATTCTACACCAGTTTCGTCAACAAACGCAAATTCATCAAAATCTATGAAAAATTTCCCAGTCTCCAGGAACAGCTTAAGATGTGTCACAGCATCGAAGTGACACCGCGTATGTCGATTTATCGCCAACTTAAACGGGAAATGTTATTTGTATCCTTTTGGCATTTAATATTTTACTCGTTTTGCATCAGTATAAATATCGTGCGCTTTTTACGTGAACCCATGTACCTCTTTCGCATTTTGTGTGTTTATTATGGGCCCAATATTTTAATCAGTGCCAACTTTTGCCTGCTCTGGTTGGCGTTACGTTTCATATCGCTGTCCTATTCCTATACGAATAAAATTCTCAAAAGTTTGCAACAGACCATGAAATCACCACTCCCCTTGGCCGATAACGTTTGCCAAGCTGCGTCTTCTCTTTGGTTTGAAAAGGAGTTTTGCACTTTCAATTTGCGAAAACCGGTTCAGTTTCCTGATATTTTCATAACTCTTACCGAAATTAGAACCAGTTTGGATCAGCTGATGCGCGATGTTATTAATATGTTCAGTGTTATTCTGATATTGAATTTCGGAAACGCATTTATGCTGTTGTCGGTCAACTATTTTGCGGTCTATAAATTCTTCGACAGCAAAGATGTGGGTACCCTTTTAATGTTCCTGCTGAAGTTTGCACGCATCCTAATGCACATGTTTAACATTGTTTTCACGTTATTTGCGAATCATTCTATAATTAATGAGGTGAGTTGGGAAAATCTAAAATTTTCCGCAAAGTTTTCTTTTAATATGTATCCGATTTGAATTCGATATTGAATTCGAGTGAATTCGCTTGTTTGAATGAGTTGATTCCAGTCACTTGATCCAATTTGAGTTGATGCGTATTTATATAGATCCAGTTCGGTTTAAACCGATTATATTCGATGTGGTTTAGCTTGAGATTTATTTCAACATTCATCTGAGTTGATTCTAATTTACTTGATTTATATTGAGTTGACTCGATTTAATTTGTTTGTCGGAAGGAGTTTTGTTTAACGCACTGGATCCAACTGGACTTGCAATGGTTCACATCGACAGATCCTATTCCTGTTAATCCAATTGGATTTGATGTGCTTTAATTTAAGATTTGTTTTGTTTTCAAATTGATGCAAGTTGATTCTAATTGATTTTATTAAAACTTACTAGATTTATATTCAATCAAATTAATTTGTTTGTTTGAAGGCGTTGACTGAAATCACTTGATCCAATTTGGTTTGAAATGTTTCGTATTTTTAGGTGCGATTCCGGTTAATCAGATTTGATTCGATGTTTTTTAATTCCAGATTTTTTTTTCAATATTGAATTTAATAAAACTGATTTGCATTAAGTTAAATTAATTTAGTTTGTTTGTTTTGAAGTTCAAATTATTTGAATTGATCGGATTGGAATTGGCTTAACATGAAGCCAATTTCATTCGATGTATTTTTATTTAATTTCATTTAATTCATTTTGCTTTCACTTAATATTAAATGAGTAAAAATTTTGCCAATTTATTTTATGGGAAATTGGAATTGCTTTGAATCACTTTATGGTGTTTGATTGCAAACGATTCAAAGTTTTAAATTGAATCGATTTCAAAACGTGTGATTTCTATTTATATCGAATAAATGAATTGGTTCGTTTTGAAAAGTTCTAAGAATTATAATTTTATTTAAATTTATGGTATTTGCATTGATTATATCGTTTTTAAACGACTCAATTTGATTTGAATTGACTCAATTTGAATTAAAGGATACATAATCCGATATTTTTAGCTTTTTCATTAATTTTTTACTTAAGCTTATTTAGCACTTATCACAAATTCAGAATGTGTGTTTTCTTTTCAGAAATGTGACACTATTTATATACTGAACAGTTTGCCGGTAGAGTCAGTCGAAATGGAGAAGAGTATTAACGGTTATTTACTGCAGTTAATGGTGCGCAGACATTCGGTTTGGGTCTGCGATATTTTTGAATTGGACTTGACATTTCTGCTTTCGGTTAGTTAAAAGAAAAACTGTGCAGAAGTTAAAAAAAAAAGTAAAAAATAAAGTAAAATTTGTATATGCAAATGATTTAACAATATTACGAAATTAAACCTCAATAATTGTCATATTTGTGTTTTCAGGTTATCAGCGCTCTTTCAACGTACGTTATATTTTTGATACAAATTGATTTGGGTGCGGTAACAATTGAAGGAAAGTCGAACTCGTCTTAATCCAAGGAAGTCTATTCTATTTACCGCAAACTGTCTGCCTGCAAATGAACAGTTTTCGTGTGTAATATTTCTTATTTATTATAAATAAAATATAAAGAATTAACTACAACAAAAATAAAAGATTTTAGTGCTTCTTTCGTTTTTGTCTCTCCACTTGTAAGACTTATAAAGCAACAGTATAGAATTACGAATAACAAGTGATAATTTCCTTGAAAACAATTTATTTTGATACAGACTTTCCTCGCGGTTACTTTAGTTTAAAAACTATTTATTGATCGAGGAAATTGCGTTAAAATTCATATTTAATAGATACTTGTAATAATTAATAATAAAATTATTTTATTTATTTATTTAGAAGTTATAATTGCACAGAATAGGCGGGTAACGAAGACCACATGTGCATGATGACTTCTTTTCTTTCCAAGTGTCTCTTTGTCTAACCTGTACGACCCAACATTCCGTCATATGGGAAGTAGCAGCGTAGCCCAGCCCAGAGCTGCTTTACGACTGAATTTTTAAATTTATAATTTATGCCGCAAGGACGGAGTTTCCGTTAAATTTTAAGCCAATATTTTCTTTTGTTTGGCTCCTAAAACTGTGCTCATTTTATTGCTTGTTTCAGGTGTTTTGAAACCATTCGAATTTTTACTCGTATTTTAAAGGGTTTTATTTGAAGAAGACAACAAACAAATTTGCAAACTTTTAACTAATTTAACAATATTTTATTTTGCCTGGTGCTCTGCTTTAAGTCAAATAATAAACTGAATTATTTTTCTTTACTTTTATAAAACTAATCGGTAGTATCATAAAAGCACGTAAGCGAAGCCTTAATGCAGGAAAATATACAAATATTTAAAATTTTCACCCGTTGAAAAAGTGTTACGCAAACATTTTATTGAGGGTATAATACGCTTTCACACATACCTATTTCGAGAAATTTGACTATACAAACAGAATACTATCCATTATTTTGCAGATGACAATATATTACAGAAAAATGCCTTCTTCAATCGTACGGTGCGTGTTTGGACGATTTGTCCGTCTCTCGATTATAGGATGCAAATCAAACATTCACAAGCATTCCTCGTCTTTTTCTTTCTCTCCATAAGGAGGATTTAGGGCTCGTCAGCTGAGTACTGGTCCAAGTAATAAAAAAATAAGACCGAGTACTACATTATGAATAGTTTTTCTTGTTTATTGCATTTCATATGAATTTTTACCACATGAATTTTTGATAGGATTTAGCATCTAGTGCTGAGAACAGAGTACCGGCCTTAAGTTTAACATTTTCCTAATACTGGAACTTTTTTCAATCACTTCTACTTTCCATTTAAATTTAATCACTTATAATCTCCGTTATTTGTGTACAAATATAGAGATGTATTTTTCTCATCCCGGCATGTTGGCCAGCTCAGTTTTCCGTTTAAAATACTCGCACATTCAAACTTTTGTGGCAAATTGAAATTATTAACTTGTTTAGTTAGTTAATATCTTCGCAGCGTAAAGGTTCTCTATCTACTGGCTGAACAAAAAAACAAACAAAAAATTAAGTAACATCTTGCAGTGTGATCTAGATTCCTTAAACTGAAATCTCTTAGAGTAAAAGAAAAACCAAACAGAGTTGAAACTGCAAATAAAACATTCTTTTTATGTTTTTGTTTAATTAAATTAAATTTAAAGAATTTAAAAGCTTTATTTGCTTAAATGAAACTTTGTAAGCAAAATACTTAAAACGGATTGATAAGATCATCGTACGCAACGAGTGCATTAAAAACGTGATAAGAGAAAAAGAAGATCTTCAAAATAAAACAGATTTTATCTATCAGTTAGTATGTGATGTAAAGTTGTGACGAATTGTGTTGAACAGCTAAGCCTCTTGTTTTAAACAAATAAATATTTTTTAACTTGATTTTTATAACTAAAAACGAAATTAGTAAAAATCCGAAAATAATCAATTAAATTTCTAAAAATAAATTCAAATTAATACAACCTCACACTCAATATGGAAAATGCATTTACGCCGGGCCTGTCTTTGGAGTGGAAACATTTGAACTATTATGTGCCGGCCAAGGAGCAGACAAATTACGGTTTTTGGCAGTCCTGCCGCAAGCAAAAGGAATTGCAGATTTTATGCGACGGTAGGTGGCGTTAAAATTGATATATGTACGTGGTAAATGTGTTCAAAAAAACATTCTAGTTGAGAAATTGCTCTCCCAACAAGCAATTTCACCTGCAAACAAAACATTAATGCTATTCATAGCAAATCATCTGGTTTTGATTTTAAAATTACAAAAACTTTACATAAGGCAGTTGTTTTTTTCTCTGTGTATGGGTGCCATAAACAACTGGTAACAGTACAAAGTACAAAAATATGTCAACGTATTGAAATGCAGTCGATAAAATGTGCACCCCATTTTGACTTCAGTTTTGGAAAATACTGGTGGAAACTAGTAAAAACCCGTTTAAGCCGTTAATGCTCAACATGGATTTGTTGTATTTATCGGAATCTATATATTTTATATGTCTGTTTTTTCAAAATAAAATAATAAAAATTTTACCATCTTGGAAATATTCACCGCCCCAATTTTGGGGCACTCAGCACCGCCAGCCACGAAATACCTTCAACAATATTATAGGCTCATTTGATGTAATAAAACTTTTTTAGGGTATACGTTGAAGAATTATGTATTTATGAATTTATTATATACATACATATATATATATATATATATATATCCATCTCACATATGACCAACTCCATCGTCTCGATATAATTGTTTCCAGTGCAACTCAGATGCGCTGTGGCGAATGCCATAAAAATACAATTAAAAAATGACGAAAATGTCATGTCGGCGGCCACACTAATTGTTTTGAAATTTTTCATTCTTAAATTAAAAAATATGAAAACATGTACTCTTATATATATATATATATATATATATATATATATATATATATATATATATATATATATATATATATATATATATATATATATATATATATATATATAAGAGTACATGTTTTCATATTTTTTAATTTAAGAATGAAAAATTTCAAAACAATTAGTGTGGCCGCCGACATGACATTTTCGTCATTTTTTAATTGTATTTTTATGGCATTCGCCACAGCGCATCTGAGTTGCACTGGAAACAATTATATGACCAACTCCATCGAGACGAGCCGCATCTTGCACTCTTCTTTTTCTAGAAATAGGCTTAAGTGGACGGCCTATAAAGCGAGCCGATGCGTACCTTTCCAGATAAGTAGTAACTACAGATCTGGTGAAGGCCAGATAGTCGAGATGGGACTTCTCTTGCCCAGCTGCAGATTACCTATATAACTGAAAGGCATTATAAATCGAAGCATTTAGAGGCGACATCAAAAGTTGCCAATACCATTTTTTTTATTCATGCTAATGCGGTAGCAGCCAATATTTCGATCGAGCAGATCTACCCCGCCCATATATTTATTGTACATTTGTACACAAAAAGGTTGTTGAATAGATATTTGCTTCTTTTCGCTACCTGACCAACGTTGTGCAAATCCAATTGGTGCTATGCCTTCGCAGTTATTATCGTTCGACCGAACCAAAGTCATGTCTGACATTTCGTCAGTAATTCGATGATAGCTTCCACGCTCCGTTTTCTTCATTTCTGCTACTGATTTCAACGGTGCATGTTCAACACGATGTGTACGTATAGTTCCTGTGCCATGATGGCCTAATTCTTTCAAAGCTGTGACGTAAAAAAATTGTCTATGTAAACATGCACTGGGGCTCCTAAAGGCAATTTGGTAACTAAGTTGGTAACGACAGAACCTCCAATCCCCAGCTCTGAATTAGTGTTACCTGTGCTCGCACCTTGGTGAGGTATAGCTTGTACAAGATATCCTAAGCGTGTTGCCATACACCAGCATTTCAATCCAAAACGTATTGGTTTGCCGTGGATATGTTGTTTTGTACTGTGATGACCGTAATATGGAATCATGGATTCATCAATACTTATTGCATAAAACTGAGGCCATTATTTATTTAGTTGCTCCCATAAAGGTTGCACTTTAGTAAACTTATCCTGGGCATCTGAAGTCGCATTATCAGAAACACACAAAAATCGCAGTATTTGCAAAAAAAAATTCATATTTTCAGACACAATATTTTTTTTTTTTTTTGTAATCTGTTTTATTTGCAATCTATTTTACAAAATTTAAAATAATAAGCAAATTTAATAATAATTAAAAACATAACATAAATAAAAAAAAAACAGCTCAGTAAACAACTGTTGCACTATTTACATACATAAATATAGACATCTTAAATATTATTTTCTAAAAGGTAGGTCAAGTACATGTACCCTTTTTAACCTGCGTACTTCGTTGGAATGATGACATACATACATACACAATATAAAAACTTTATTAATATTTTCGCCTGAATATGAACATTAACTTGACATTAACGTTTTGTTGTTTTTTATGTTGACTGTTTTTGTTTTCGATTGTTGATTTTTCTGTTATTGTTTTTCTTTTTCCAAAAATTCATTTGGCAATTGACTAGACTGGTATTTAATGGCTGCACTAATACGATTTCTTTGATGGCATAAGCCTACAAAAAAGCTGCAGTATAACCAACCTGGGGCACTGAAGAACAACACAATTAAATCGAACTGAATTAAAAATTAACTCTGAAGATGTGGCAAGTTTTCAGTGTAAATAATCGTAGACGACAACAAAGCAAACAAAAATTATCATAATGAATTTGAAATTTGCCTAAAAGGATAATGGCTGATAACTCTGTTCTGTTGCGGAAGATTTTATATTATGTTCTTTATAGCAATTCTGTTGTATAAGATCTTACAGTATTGTAAGATCTGACAATAAACAAGATATTGCCACCAGAAGGCAAATTATCAGTTGGGATATAAAATATTTTTTTTTCAGTTCAATTTTTATTCAAAGCATTAAATTGTTATAGTATCTCACTATAATAGTGCCTCAGCGTCCTAGGGACATTATAGAGGCGAGTTGGCAAATTTGGTTTGATTTTCCCATGCTAGTGCCTCTGTCTTCTCCAGCAAACAGAGGGACCAGAGGTATTATCCTGCAGTTTGAAATGAAAGCTAAACTACTTGAGAAATTCGAGTACTTTTCCACTTGAAACGTTTTACAGAGTAACTCTTTTGATTTGGAAACTGCCAAGGCAAAAGTTGCTCTCCCGAGTAAAAAATTTATTAAAGTAAGTAACTGTCATGATGTCCGGCCTTTATGCTAGATAAATCTCAGGGTGAGAAATTGGTCTCACACACAGGTGGCAATTTCTTGCAATATATTAGACAGGGTCAGGGGCTGTCCAATCTGTCGTGTCAGTATTTTGCACACAGTAGAGGTGCGCACCTGAACAGTAGAGGTGCGTGAGAAATCTGAGCCGCTAGATGGAAATGCTAAATGAACATCTGGCCTTAAGATGACACCCACGATCCAGTGCCTTACGAAAACAGGTATATGTTGTAAGGCAACAACAACACGGGAACATTTGTTTTCGCGAAAATATGGCCTGTATCATCATCAGGGAACCAGCAAAATATCTTGCCACAATTCTCGCTTTAAGGATGGACACCTCAAGCAAATAATCAACAAGGTAGAATCCTTCCTTCTATGTATGTATATATCCAGAGGGAATACTGGTGCCCATTCCACCAATTAATATTTGGTTGTATTGCGCAAGAATTTGACCCCGTTATGCAAAGTCAAAACATACCTTAACTTTTGTTCCTTATGCTCTATAAAGCAGAGTTGCCACGTTCGGAATACGATACACTTTCAAGCAATACATAATATGCTCCCTTGTTTGGTCTGGAATGAACGGTTGTATTTCAAAAAGATTTTTAAGCTGCCAACAAAAACAATTTCAGTTCTGCCTACGATATATAAATGACAAAGAAACATATGTATGTTAATAAGTGGCAAGATATTCACATCCATTTAACCCAGATAATTTCCGTATTTTTAACATTAATTAAACTCAGCCGACAAGTGTTTCCATATCAATGTTATTAATTCAATTACATGTAAATAATAATACTTATTAGATGCAATATTTAAATTATTAAAAAAATTACAACATTTTCTGTTGACCTTTGCGGTTTAAACAAAACCAACATAATTGCTTTATCTTTTCTTTCAACTGCCTGCAACATGCTGCGGGGCTGGGTTTCGCTTTGTGCTTTCGCTGGTGTTGGTGCTGTTGTTTCTGTTGTTGCTTTTGTGTCGCTTACAGTAAGTGGTCGCATGAAAACGGGAGATTTGGTGGCAGTATTGGGATGCAGTGGCGCCGGTAAAACCACACTGTTGGCAGCAATATCGCAGCGTTTACGTGGTAATTTAAGCGGCGAGATTGTTGTGAATGGTGTCGCGACACAGCGGCCAGAAATGATACGCATCTCGAGTTTTCTACCACAATTCGAAATAAATGTACAAACTTTTACCGCCTACGAACATTTATATTTTATGGTAAGTGCCGATAAATATTTGCAATATTTAAATAAACCGAATTTCTAAAGGACAAAATGCATACAAATCGATTCACATGATATTTTATTTTAAGTTTAATCTGTTTCAACTTTTTCCAGTCGCATTTCAAAATGCATCGCACAACCAGCAAATTGGAGAAAAATCAAAGAGTCAAGGATCTTCTATTGGCCGTTGGTCTGGGACATGTACAAAATACCCGAATACAACAGTTGTCGGGCGGAGAACGCAAAAGGCTGAGTCTGGCTGAAGAGGTTAATGAATTTCTAATATGCACTATGTAATAACAATAACGGTTCTTGTCGGTCAGCGACAGTAACTGTTACTGTTGAATATTTCCCTAAAAATCAAACACGTAAAAATTTATTTTAAAAAATGCAACACTTTATATTCTTCTTCTTGCTAGAATAATTTGCATTTGTTACCCTTAAATAATATGATTTTCCGAAACGAAGCCATAACAGGAAGCGCCTTTTCTACGTGCTAGTCTCTCTCTCTCTCTCTTTGATATTTCACGAATATTTAATAAAAATAAAATACCACAGGGACGTCACAGCAGGTGAACTGGACAGCACAGCTGATGACTTCTTTTGATGTTTAAGCCTTCCTGGGATGCCAACAGTTCAGGAATACAAATTTTCAATTTGACATTTCACAAATACTTAACAAAATCAAAATACATATGTACATAGATTGGAGTCCGGCTTGTTGTTGCCTTGAATTGGCCTTCTAAAATACATAGTCTGTAGATCCCCGGATTTTATTTTTGTACTTCTTACACGTTTAAAGCATTATAAATAAAAATCATGAGAGGTACATATATGTACATACTTACATATGTATATATATTTTAAAAAGTTCTTTCCCCTGTTTTCCCAACAACCAGAGAGGTCAAGAGTGCTTCGTTGGTTTTCTGTACGGGAACTATTGAAACCTTTACCAAACGCCAGAACGAGGAAGCAAAGCATTTGTGTGTACTTCCCCATCTGCTCTGATTAGGTTGAACTAAGTATTTCGCCTAAAGTTTTATGTACATACATACTTGGTTTCAGGAAGTTAATGGAAGTGCTGCTACTTCTTATGCTTTTGTTTTATCAGCTGTCTAGGGAATTAAAGTGTTAACAAATATTAAATGCTCCCAACTCGTTATTCGGTTCAAGATTACCAGGCCTAACAAATTGCTACCTAAGTCCACCACAGCGTGCGCAAATAAAACAAAGCTTTGCTTAGTGTTGGCCCAACTGGTTAAATTTGCCACTCATTAACTTTTTCTATAGCGAAAATTCTTATTATTTTCCATGAAGATTTTAATCAACTCATTTTTCTTTAGCTGATTACGGATCCTCCATTTCTATTTTGTGATGAACCCACCACCGGACTCGATAGCTATAATGCCTATACCGTAGTTAAGACCCTGCGTCACCTGTGCACACGGCGTCGTGTAATGGCACCATCATTAGTGACTCTTTACGGCGAAGATTCATATTCATCCCCCAGCAGCGGCAGTAATAGTGATCGTAACAGTCCTCACAGTTCCATCGAAATGGAGGCATTCAACTCAGACTTACCTAGTCTTAAGGCCTTAAACAATAGTCCCAATGGTCGCTATAAAAAGGCCATTATATGTTCCATACATCAGCCTACGTCTGATATTTTCGAATTATTTACACATATAATTTTAATGGATGGTGGTCGCATAATTTACCAGGGTCGGACCGAACAAGCGTCAGAATTTTTTAACAGGTTTAGTTTAAGAAATACATTTCCAATCCATATTGACTATTAATTCTTTTAGGTTGGGCTACACGTTGCCGCACAATTGCAATCCGGCGGATTTTTATTTAAAAACTGTATCCGACAGTCATACAAATCGCAATGATGGCGAATTAGTAAAAGCCAAATACAATCAACAGACATCGGGTCTTTATGGCAACAGCTGGCTATTGCCGAAACCGTACGGTGGCGAGTATTTAGCGAACATGAAAAATATGTAAGTTTTTCGATGTGATCTGAATGTGGTTTTCAGAACACGCCTGTTATTCTGTTTCTTAACTCATTTTAAATTTATCTCTAGATTTAAATAATGTTTTTCTGGATTAATTCTTTTCTTCCAGTAAGAAAATCCGGTGGCTCTTTCAGGTGTATCTGCTATTGATGCGATTTGTAACCGATGATAAACGGAATTTAAGAGAGGGCATGATATCCATGGGCTTTTTTATGGTGAGCGATTGTTTCTTCTTTTATAATTATCTGTATGTAGTTATAATCTTGTAAATTTTAGATAACTTCCGTAACTCTGGCCATCATGTATTCGGGAGTGCGCAGTCTTACACAGACTTCCATACAGGATATTGGCGGTTCTATTTTCATACTGAGCAGCGAAATGATTTTTACCTTTTCGTATGGTGTCACGTACGTGTTTCCCTCGGCTTTGCCAATTATGCGTCGAGAAGTGGGCGAGGGTACGTACAGCCTGTCCGCCTATTACGTGGCCGTGGTGTTGTCTTTCATACCGATGGCGTTTTTCAAAAGTTTTATATTCTTTGCGGTAGTTTATAGTTCCATTTATGTATATCGCGGTTTTATGTTGTACCTGACAATGGGCTTCGTCCTGAGCCTATCGGCAGTGGCGGCCACCGGTTACGGTTTATTTCTATCGACCATTTTTGAAACGGAAAAAATGGCTTCCGAATGTGCAGCTCCTTTTGATCTGCTGTTCTTGATATTTGGCGGTGCTTATTACAATGTGGACTCGATACCGTTTTTGAAATATTTTTCTTTGTTCTTTTATTCGAACGAGGCTTTGATGTATAATTTCTGGATAAATGTGGACAGTATAGGTGAGTTTTTCTTAGCGTGAAACTTTAGTAGGCTGAAATTTAAACTAAAGAATTCGTTTTTTACAGACTGTCCCCTGAATCAAGAACATCCCTGCATAAAAAATGGTTATGAAGTCTTGACTCGCGGCTCCTTTCGCACCACCGATGACACATTTTGGACAGACTGTTTGGGTTTGATATTTGTAGCTGTCGCTTTTAATACAATTGCCTATTTTTTTGTTCGTAAATACGTCAGACGTAGTGGTTATTATTGAAACGCAATTTCTTTAGTGTTCATTTAGTTTAATCAATTTTATAATAAGAATTTTTTTTTACCGCAAACATATTTTTATAAAATTTTGATAATAAAAAGTTTTAAATTGTAACTAACAGATTGGGAAATTGATTTATGGCAACCAACTGCATTTGATGAAATGAGAAAAGAGTTTACCACCGCTCCCTTAGGGGTTAACAGGTACACATAGGTGGCAACTTCTTGTGTATTGTGGGGACCTTCTGCCAGTGATTCCTTAGACAACAAAAGGTGGACGGGTCAGCAGAGTTGGTAGCATCAAATCCTCAAGGAGGACAACAACAATTCCGAAAATCTAGTTCCTGACGAACAACAGAAATCGGTTGCAAGACAACAGCTCCTTGAAGACATTTGGATCATCGAACGTAGAACACTAACCCGGTATCTAACAAAGCCTCTTCTTATGCTTTTAGGTTTAAGGCACGACGGGAATATGTAGGCATATCACACTATAGCCAACACCACGATGCCCAAAGAACCTCCAGGGGGACGTTAGTCCCATTCTGCCACTTGAGCTTTGGCGAAGGTTTCAGCAGAACCTGCATAGCAGAAGTCGTACATTAACTTCCTAGAGATTTGGTTGCTGAGCCAACTGATTGACAATTTCCCCTCTTAAGCCTAAAAAGCAGAGTGCCTCAATTTCATGTACGCCAAGACAAAACCTGCTCCACGGGGGAATTATTATTATACAAGTAAAAGTAATTTTTTTTAACAGTTTCTTCTATCGAATATAATGAACAGCAGCAAACTGAATAGAAGCAAACTGGATCCTTAATCTGGGCGATAGATGGACTTGACAAAATAAATTTCATAATCAAAAAATTCAAAAAGTTTTATTTTGACGAAATTTTGTTTTAAAACAATATTGTTGTTTAATTGTAAATATGATTAAGTAGACTAAAAATAACTTCGGCCGGCCTTTAGCTTTAGCTGTAAACTATATCGTTAGCTAAAATGCAAAACTGCATAACTAACAAAAACAGCAATATCTATTTGTTCTTTAGGTCAAGTAATTCAAAATGCATTGATTTTTCTTAGTTTTATTTTATGTTCCTGTGTTTCGATCCATGTTATTGATCATCTTTAGGGTTTATCAAAATATTTATATAAACAAAATAATAAGAAACATAAAATATCAACAAATAAAAACAATTTGTATAGACCAATTTGTACTCAATACCGAATTACAAACGGAGTTTATATCATCACCATGGATGGAGTCTTTCTTTTTCCTAGCCCAGAATATATATACATACATACATACATACATACATATATTACTAAAACACTTTAAAATGGCTAATCGTTGATCTATTGACAACACTTTGTTACGCTAAAATTGAGCTCGTTTTATGCACGACTTTTACCAGATGAAGACAGCAATGGAATAGCAAAGGAAAATCTCCAATTATGTACATATTTAAGGGAAACCCCTAAATTAGGCAGAATAGCTCATATAAAGAAGGTGGTTTAACCGTTGCTAAACTTAAAATTTCGCTTTATTTAGAGTTGAAGTTCTGGAGACTTGTGGGTTAGTTGATATTTTGCAGCAGACAATGTCAAGCAAAAAAATATAGACGTTTGAGAATCTTGGCAAAGTGGTGTATGAACTTTATCCCGAGCGCACTGTATTGCATTTATATTATTAAGATAACGATATGTATGTATGTATGTTCAAACATGTAGCCATCCACTGATTGAAACTTTGCTTCATAGCACAATTAAGTGCTATATACATGTGTGAAGAGACCAGATAAGGAGTTAGACAAGGACGAATTCTTGATGTCTACACACATAAAATTTGCATAAATTTGTATTATTTACATATGTATTTATTTTATTCATATTTATTACAATTAAAATTATAATTAACTGAGAGAAAGAAAAGCACTAGCAGCTAATGGCCCTCGGCTTCCAAATTTGTAATAAAATTGAGCTTTTTGTGTATATTTTAGCCAATAAAATGCAACAGTTTTAAAATTCCTTTAATTTCAAAATAATTTAACACTTGATTTCAACATCTTGTTCGTTACACTTCCATACGTACACACACACATATATATATATATATATATCTATTTTTATAGTATATTAAGTCCTTTTATTTTTTGTAATTCTTACTTGCCATTCGTATTAAACTTTACACATGTTTCCTTTTAAAAATTTCGTACAATTGGCTTTCCTCCAACATCACTACGTTTTCAGACTGGAATGTAGTGAATGATTGCTCACCTACAAACACACACACATACACACATACAGACATATATATATATATATATAAGTTGGTGCTTGTTGTCAGAATTAATTGTGAGAAATTTCAGTTGAAGCCAGTGGTGAAGTTTTGTTGTTTGGAGACTGTGTGTCATGTGCTGTACTGTAGTGCAGTGTACTGTACTGCACTCAACCCAACTGGGCGCCCTGTCACACTGACAAGGCGGCAATAGTTTTAAGTCAAGAGTTTCAAGTATTTTTTTTTTAACAAAATTTTTTTTTTATTATTTTCCACCCGACAACCGAAAAATTTCTAGAACGGAATTACAGAATTATAAAACAATTGAACGATTTAAAATATTTTTAGGACATATTTCGAATAATATTATATTGAAATAAAAATGAGATTAATGTAAATTAAACTTAAGATATTCTTGAGATTCTTAGGGCCAGTTTTTAACTTAAAAATTAAACGGTGTTTAAACTTAAGTTCTGTTTATATAGATCATATTTATTCATTTTTATAGATCATATTTAAATACAAATTAAATCACTGACCACGTCCATTTAAATACAATTTTACGTTTTTTATACTACCCTATGATTTTGACAGAGCGGCAAATTATGAAAATTCTGCATTGAAGTTTTTTCATTATTTGATCAGAAAAACAGCTGCATAATCGTGTGCAAAAAGACTGACCGAGTTGGTGCAGAACAAAAGGTGAATGTGTGGAAGGATTTGGAGGGAGAATTTAATAGCAAATTCAGGCAAACATTTCGAAACCACAAAATTTTTAAAACAAAATATTTTAATATTAAGTTAACTAAATAGTAAGCAGCTGTTAAATGAAGAAGTTGTTTATATTATTTGAACATTTAATAGTGCTACCATACTTTTATAACAATTAAATACCAAACGCAATTTGTGACTGCAAAAATGAAACCATATCGAAATACAAGGAAAAATTAACGAATTTCGTATTTAAATATTAAGTTAAAAACTGACCTTTAAGCAATTAAATTGCAATTTTATTTCCATAAATTTTCAATTTCAGTAAGATTTCACTCTTTTAGGCAACTGTCAAGCCATTGCAGTTACACAGACTGTTGCTGAATTTGGAATTTTATTGTTTGAAAAGAACAAACGAAAAACAAAAGAAAAAGAAATCAAGTATAATTCAAAACCTAAAACAAAAATAAAATTAAAAATGAAAACTTTCTTATCAAACTTGTCTTAAAAATTTTGTGGTGGCACAAAAGTTAAGAGTGCATTTTAAGCAAAAGTTTCAGTCGAGTTTCTTTTTTTTCCCCTTTATTTTTGGTTTTTGCTTTTGTGTCTTTTTTCATTATATCTATAGTATTTGCTTGTTTTTGGTATGATTTCAAGATTTGTTTGAAAAACTTATAATTGAAAATTTTATGTTACATTTTAGTTTTAGTTGTTGTTGTTGTTGTTGTTGTTGTTGGGGTTTCCATTTGTTGCAGTGCATGATGTTTTAGAGCAGAAATGTTAACAAAAAGGTGAATTTTGTTTGTTGAGAATTTTTCTTATTGCTGCACTTCATTTTCTTCTCTTCTGCTGAAGTGGCAGTTAAACTAAAAATTGGGGAAAAAAACTTCTTAGTTGATGATAAATGTAGTTTTGTAACTATCAGGGTGGCAAGAAACGTGTAGGGGGGCATGACGAAGGCCTAAAACTTTTTTGAATTTTATTTTGTTTTTGGCTAAAAAGTTTTGTGTACAAAACGTACAAACAATTACACATACAAATGTACTAATTTGTTGTTGTTGTAGTGTCAGTATATCAAGAATTTTTATAGACATTATATAGAATTCGTTTAATGAATTATTTGTACAGACGAGTACATATTCATATAGTCAAAGTTACGGTTTTTTTTTGTCGTGTTAATGGCTTTTTCTGGCATTTGTTTTGAACATTTGTTTTCTTCATTTTGAAGCCGTTTTGATTGATTTTAATTTCATGATATTTCGAGTATATTTATCAAATTAAAACTTTTTTTCCAACATAATTTATCTGCAAGTTTGATTATTCATTTAATGCAGGGTGGCAGCCTTCCACCAGCTGACAATCTTTTCCTTGTCTTAAACTGGATGGATATCGAACGTCAAAACTAGTGCGTGTAACTTTGTTGAAAAAAGTTGTCTTGTCCCGCAGTTACAGAACTTATTATCTTGGGTTAACGACCTCAAGCCCCAGGTTGTGCTTTATTCTTTGCAACACATACTGGACTGATTACGACACCGCCATTTTGGCTAAAACTTTCTGGGTGTGTGTGATTGAAAATTAAATCGTAGGAAGAAGCAAGTTCCGGACGATGGAGGTAATTGTACTCATATTTTAACGAGCCTGACTACCTTTATTGCCTTGCATATTCCTAAAGGGCTTTCTTTCAGGCAAAGTGCCCAGTTGAATCATATAAAGACCAATTCAACGTAAGAACTTTGATGTACCAACTGTTTGGCTTTGGAGCTGCTCTCTTTTACTTTTCTTACCAGTTCGCCGGCGAACGACAGACAAAACACTATTCTTATATGTATGTATATAGACAAAGCTTTTTTGGTGGACATGCAGTAAGAAGTTTATAAGGACTTTCCGGAATACATTCACCACCTCAAATAGTTTGTTAAAAATATTCATCTATCGGATGGGATTTTTGTTCCTTATTTTTAACTAATTGTTTTAATATAGTTTTACTCTTGACATGGTCCCCTTATTATTAAAACTGTACTAATTGTTGTTGTTTTTATACGACGTTATTGTGCTTCACACAACGAATTTAAACAGCGCATATTTGCAAAAAATTCGCCATTCGTTACAGTCGCAGAACAGCAAAACTTCGATTAAAAGGTAATGAGCTAAAATATTAAAAAAAACATTATCTAGTCGGCCCGATGTGACAAATACTAGTATGATGAGAATTGTAGATATTTTCTGTAAATTAAGATGTTCAGCTGAAAAAAATGGAAAATGTGACGGACAATGTCAACAAACGGGCTTTTTTTGGGCGGCAGCAAATAAGTTGTAATACTTAAGTTCTAAAATTAAACCAAGATATTCCGTTAATATTATAAATCCTATAAATTGTTTGCAACAAAAGTAGGAAAAGCAACAAGTATATATACATACATAAATAGGTATGTATGTATGTATATTTATATATGTAGATAAATGAGCTACCGAATCAGTGTGTGTTATAAAAATCTATTGACACCGGCAAAAATGCAGAACACAACAAACAAACAACAAAATCGGAAGAAATAGACAACAATAATAAAAAATAAAAAAAACAGCAAAAACGAAAATCCTACATCCCATCGAGCCCCCAACTTATAACACAACTGCACAAGAATCACATACCAAAACAAATAGTCATCAAAAGCGCACAACAAAAGCAAAAAGCCAAAGAAACAAAAAGAAAAAGGCCATGTGTAACAGAATTCCAAATACTCTGTAACACATACAAAATATTAAGACAGAAATATAAACAGACATAGACATACCCATAGACAGAGAGACATATTCGGAAGACAGACATTCAGGCATACGAGTATAAACAGAGTCACAAAACCCACCAGTTGTTTAAAGCACACAGTGTAAACTCAGTCAGGCGCACGCAAATGGCCAAAAGAAACTTTTCAGCCAAAAAGACGACCGACAGACTGAGGGACGACAGACATACAGCCACCACTCACACTGGGAGTCAGCCAGTTCACAAAAAAGCTTTAGCAGGCAACCAACACGAGACAAGAAATTTGCACTGTACGAAAAAATTATATCAACTCGTATAAATGGAACCGCCTCTAATTTGCTAGGACGTTCTTTGGGACTTTGGGTTTTCCTATTTCTGAGTTCATCTGCAGATCTAAAGGAAATGTTTTTGAAATTACTCGATTTACATACATATATTTAAAATGATAAAAAATACTGTCCGTTTGCCTCACGATGCGAAATCAATTTTAGGCATTCACGCTATTCATTGACATGAAAATTTACCACTCTTCATATGAGAAATAAATGGAAACTGAATGGGGAGAGAGTCGCTGGTGCTACTGGTTGGTGGGGACATTGCAAATCACTGTGCGAATTTGGGCAAATGCCTGCGCAGTCTTTACAAACGAGAACTACGCATGTATATGCCCTGTGAGTACCCGGTATTAAACAGTCATAAGTTCATTCACCTTGGAAAACTTATATATGTTTCATGGAAGAAAAAAGTATAGATACAACAGAAGCCTCAAGGGCTCACAATGCGTTTCATTTTGCCTTAAAAGAGAACCAGCTGAAATAACCATTTCAGCTACTGTCTACATCTTGCAGCTCAGATTTGACCACTACCCGGCAGATTTACTGGTACGTATCCTTTAAAAAATGGCGAAGTTTCCGCTCATTTATTTGAGAGTCATTTTCGAACCTTAAGTCCGCTTTTATTTTCCTCGCATTACTTTGATGTTTTGTTGTGATGTTTTCGTTTTTTATCCAGGTCTTGTAAATTTCCTTAGGAAAGATTCAATAAAAGAAGGCTCTAAAGGTCCTGCTCTATATATAACTCTATATTCTTTGAAGATTCGTTATTGTTGCGGTTTCTTGCTGTCGAGAATAAAAATTAAGATCGGCTTAATATCGACTTCTGATAATCAAATGATCTACTAAATTGTTCTTTCTGTTGCCACAGAGAGTTTAGAATCTGTTAAGAGTATCAACTCTGTAAACTGACATCCGTTTAGTACTTGAAATGAGTATTTTAAAAGATTAGCAAAAATTATCATGACGGTGCTTTTTTATTCCATCACTCAATCTAGCTAAACATTCTAATTGGTCATTTAAGGCGATCGACTGAGCTGAAATCCAACTCTGTAAACTGGGGGCTTCGTAAAAGTTACTACAATGCTGCTTACTTTTTTCAATCAGACAGCTGTTTTGCAAGAAGGACCTCAACTGAGGTTACTTGAGTCATCCACAAATTTGCTACGTCCAAGTTGATGTTTCTTTGCTTTTGAGGCTAGCACTTTTTTCGGTGTACAAAATTGCCATTGGCTTTATGCTCAGTTGTTGAAATGTTATCGTTTTGAGCACGTGTTTGCTTTCAATGAAAAGCCCTCGTACGTATTCCTACAATTTGTTGTAAACACTCTCATACTTACAAACTTTTTTTGCTGTTCGTATTAATGTTTTATTTTTTTTTTATATTAAAATTTTATAAATTTTTTTTTGTATATACATGTGTACATATTTATAGTCAAACGTTATTTATAATAACACTGTGCAGCAATTTCTAATTTGTATTAAAATCATAAGTTGGTAAAAGGTCCAATGGAACAGGTATCGGTTTTCTAGAATATTTGAGTTCAGTGTCGTAACGCCGTAAAATTTGGTACTTGTTAAGTCTGGAATTGGGCTGCATTTAAAGAAGTGAAGTTGGCTGTAGGTGCAGAAAACTGAAAAAAAGAAGTGAATATTATTTAGTCTTGATTGAAATCTAAATCGCAAATGGAAAGCGTTGCCAATTCCAAGAATACAAATATTTTGCGAAGTAATGTTGCCAGATGTCTGCCTTAGGCAGCTGAGTTGATGCCCTTAATGGTCATTTGTGTGCAAATGAAAAATGAGATGTACAAAACTTTAAGTTGGCAATACGTTTTTAGCTGGCGGTCATTTCGTCAGCTGTCAAGTGATTTATTATTTCAGTTTGGTTGGGCATTTCAAATATGTTCGGCCAAAAAATAACTTGAATTTTAATTTCGTTCAATTTTTTTTTTCATTTAATAATCAATTACTGTTTTGTGCCCTTTAAAGTAGTCCCCCTTTTTCAATTCTTGAAACAGGTCTGCAGGTTTTAGTCCTTGTTCCTGAGCTCTCTCAACGATTCGGATTTTATTTCGTCAATGGTGCGCAATGGGCTGCCCTGAGCTCTGTCATGGTGATGATTCGAGTTTGGTTTCTATGTCATAACCATGAATCCATTTGCCGTCACCATATTTTTATGTAAAGAAAAAGTGATTTTGTTATACAGTGTCATTTAAATACAGTTTTTAAACATTTCTAGCTCCAAAATCGTTGTTGCTGTTGTTGTTTTTTTTTTTTTTTTTGGTTTCTTCACATTCAACTGCGAATGCAAAAGTTGTATGCAGCTGTAAATTAAACGGAAAAAAACTTTCAGATACGCAAGAAAAAATAGCTGGCAAAAGTCGACAAATGTTACAAAAAACACAACAAAATCAACTCTGAACATTGGCTTGTAAATCTATTTATTTAAAACGAACACATTAGAATCTGCAAGAGGGCCACACGAAGGGAAACCAATTAGACCGTGTGTTATTTTTTTAATATTGGTGTGCAGGGGTCGCTTTAGTTGATGACAATGTAAGAATTAAATTTGTTTAGTTGTTTTTAAAAAGCAATAAAATGAAACATTTTTGTATTGTTGTAGTTTTAGCTGAAGAATGTAAGTTTTTATTGGCAGTTGCATGAAACTATGCAACAGTTTTAACTCATATAAAAACACGAGCGTAGCTGCGTTATGGTAGAGTATTCGACCGACAGTCCAGAGATGGCAGGTTCTTCGATTCCTACCAAGGACTCTACTCAAAACAATAGCCAGAAGTTTTTCAACTGAAAAACAATAACAAAAAAACACGCATTACACATATAGAAACAATCAATATGCCCTGCATGAATAGGGGCTTACCCCTGAGTACTGTTCCCAAAAAAAGTCTTTAATATAAAGGTATGTTTTTAGTGCTTTTTTTATTTCATCCTTTTTAAGAAATTTTGCAATAATTATTCAAATCTTATTCCTAGATATTTAATTATTTAAATGCTACCAGTTTAGCACTTAAATTATTTTGTTCAAATCTTATGCTACAAAAAGAAAAATGCATCAAGGGAGCCGACTCTTCTTAGTCTGTGGTGTCCACTAAACTTGAGTAAGTACCAAAATTAGGGGTTGGGATGACTTGTATTTGAGGGAGCAGTTTGTGACTTCCTCTTTAATTGTGGAAGTAGTTAAGTCAGCGTTGGATGTTGTCATTCCATATAAATATACCATGTAGCCCAGACGAATAGATCCTACTAGCTTAGGTTGTCTTATCTGATGTTCGATGGGTTTTCTAAGTGGGCACAAAATTTTCCCTCAGACCGGTGTGTAAAATTTTTGTGTGTCTTTGAACTAATTTTCAATGAAGAAATAAAATTCTTCAATTCAGAAACAGTTTTTAAGTTCCAAACATGATATTTCTTGTTAAAGATCATATCACAAACCAATAGAAGGAAAATCAATTCCGCACCCTGATTTTATGCGCCTTCACAGTCGAATCTTACAATTGAATTTATCATCTATTGCCCGCTATACCCTTTAAATATATTCCTTTACAGTTGAACGGATAGCAAATAATAAAGTTTTTTTTTTAACTTCTAACCAAAGTTAACAAAGTTATTCTTTGTTATTTTTAATATTTCTTTATTATTTTTGCACTCCAGTAACTTGGTAAACTCGTTGCAAACACACACCGACACACGTGCACGCACACATTCACAATTCGTGTATCTCAATAAACACCCTAAAGAACAATAATTCACTCATAAAGAAAAATATGTTGTCACTCAAGTTTCTCGCATTTGTTCGCATTGTTAGCAGTTGTTGTTGTAGTTGCTGTTGTTTGTTGGTATTTAGCGTATTTGCAAATATTGTGCGATTTATACAATAATATGATGTGATTTTAGTTTGATCGTTAGTGTTTTAGGAAAAGAAAATTTGATTTATTCTCAATTTGAAATAAAAAAAATGTTCTCAACTCAATTTTTATAATGGAAGGACATCTTAAGGAAAATTTTACTATCCAATTTTAAGAATTTTAAAATATATACAACTAATCCATACATATCGTATGCATGTACACCAGGGCGATAACTTCCTGTATTTAGAAGACAACTAAAGGCATGTATGTATGTACGCACATAGTGAGTGCGTGCGTTGAAAAATTTACGCGCGTGAAAAATCGCATGTTCCACAACACCCTTTTCGTTTTTATTTTTTGTCCCATTAGTACATTGAAAAATGGATTTGGCTTCCTGTTTTACCAAATAAGTTCCACAACACGCGTTAAAAACGTATTTTTCGTCAGCTGTTTTATTTTTTGAAAAATGCGTTTGGCTTCCTGTTTTACAAAATACCTTCCGTTTTTTAGTCCGTTCTATAACTGTTGTTTATTCTTTTTTTTTACTGTCAGCTGATAACTTCTAAAAAATACACAACACATCAAAAAGTTCAAAAAGAGAAACGATAACCCTGATCAGCTGTTATGTAAATCTGTTACGAAATCGACAATATTTTTAACATACAACTCTCAGTTGAACCCTGAATGGGCTTAAATTTATGCATATGTATTATGTCCAGAGTTTGAACGGAGCTGCCAATAGGCTAAATTTTTTCTAATAAAATTGAATTGAGTTGTCCATTATATAAAATCTTCACTGTTATTCTGTGTTTTATTATAATAAGTTGTTTCAAAAAAAGCTTAGAAATTAAAAAAAAGGAAAAGTAAAATGGTACTAAATAAATTGATTGCTCGAAAACTTCACATACGGCAGCTGTGAGGTTTTTCGAAATTGATGAAATGTGCTGAAGAACACTTTCAGTAGAAAAAGTATTTGTCCGGACAAAAATTTTGTACAAACCGCCTTAACCCTAAAATTTTTGCTTTATCTAGAGCTGGCGTGTTAGATGCGTTTGGCGTTTTCGAATAGACATTGTCAATTAAAAAAGTGTTCACATATCTGGCATGTTGATTTTATTCCGAGCTCACTTTATATATACATACATACATACATATGTTTGTATACACATACATACATACATACATGTACATACCTACATACATACATATGTAGATATTTTCGACTATTTCAAACAAACAAAAATCATCACATTCAGGCCTTAAGGCAGAAATAAAGCATATGCAGCGCGCCCTGGCGCGAAAAACACGCATCGCCCTCAAACGCTGTTCGCAGCACAACTGCAACTGAACTCTCGGCTGCATCCTACAAAGAAGTTTGTGTGTTCATTTAATTATTAGCGTCTATGTGTATGTGGGTCGACAATTGATTTGACATTTATTTTTAATGCATTAATACGTCTGTCTTATCTGTAGTTGGGGCTTTTTTCTCCTATTTTTCACTTCTTTATGCAATTTATTGTTTAATTTTCATTTCAATAGGCCGCTGATTAACTGGATTTTGTTTTCTCTATATTTACACACACACACAAACACAAACACGTGTACATGCATGCAAGCGTGTGAGTATTTCTCAATCTCTTTTCATTAGTAAATGAGCAGTTGTATTATAAGTATGTATGTTTGTGTGGATGTTGTGTGCTTGTGTCTGATTCCTTTTTTTGTCTTTTTTATGCATATTTTGAAATCAAGTTAAAAGAATAAATGGCTTTAAGTTTTTGAAACACGTGTATAATTTATTTGATTATGACTAATGACTTCATTTCCACAAAAAAAATGAAATAAATTAAATGCATTCCTTTTCGCATAGTGGTGGCACAAATGCAAGTTTAAGCGTTTTTTTTTTTGTGAAATAATAGAATATGACACAACATGCGTGTTTTCTGTAAAGTTCAGATGTTAAAATGCAGAACAGACACGGGCCTGTTGCACATGAGTGTCTGTCTGTCTATCTGTGCAATTTAGAATTCAAACAAAAGTATTTTTATATTGTCTCAAGTCTTTTTGCAAAGAATTTAATAGAAAACAATTTATACACACACACACACATCTGTACATATATTTATATCTATCATTGTTAATTATGCTGCACAACTAAATCAAAATTTTTGGAAAATATCTTCGTACTTAATATCAACTGACAATCGATTTGTAACTGCAGCCATAAAAAAAATCCTTGTGATTTCTAAAATACTTATTTATCACATAACAAAGTAAAAATACAATAACATATGTATGTATGTAAATAGTATGGATATACATATCGTTAGCTGCAATGTAAAGTCACGTTACTTAAAAAATATGCGAAATAAATTTGTTGATTGATTAGGACGCATATCGACAACCTTTATGTCTGTTCCAATTTTTATTGCCATACATGTAAAAAAAAATTACACATTTTATAACAGAAAGTTGAAAATGCGTAACTGCAAGTGCAAGTTACGACATGATTTTGTCATTCCTCTGCAAAATAGTATAAGTTACATACTTTTAAAGCTGAGCTGGCGATATGCAAAAGTTACCCAAAATTCTTTGGCCATATAAAAATCGTTGGTTCTGTTTTTGGTTTTGTGGTCTAAATATTTTCATTAAGTAAAAAATAAATTCTATATGAAAAGTGGCCGCCATCAGATTTAATACCTCTACGGGTGCGATACTTTTCGCAGAATTGGCGGTAATAGGTTTTGGCATTCCTGAAAGATGTTGTCATTGAAGGTTTCAAGAGTCGGAGGCCTGTTGACATAGAATCGTGACTTCAAGAAAGGGAAAACGTGAATTGTTTAACCGGACGATCTAACCGCCCAAGATTGGGAGCAGCTGACCTGGAAATGCAGTTCTCAGATTTTCAGCTGTGAGCAAATGATTGACTTAAATAATTTGGCTGGTAAATAAATTTAATTCTTATGGCATTTTTGTTTTTACTGCAAACGTATAAAACTTAGGACCCGCGACGCAAGATGATGACTGACTAATACCCAGTTCACCACAGACCAAAAATTCTCGGTCCACAAATACCGCCTTTGGTATTATGGAATAGCAAGCAATTTTTAATTCCTATCAATTTGTGGAAACGGAAGGTGGGTACTATTGGACGTCCACTGTATCTTCAATTTCCAAAATTGATTTCATCTTAAAAGTCTTAAATTCGATCTGTGCTCCTGCGATTATATCATGCCACCATATGGTTGCTCATATTGCTCATGTGTTGTTTTGTTTTTTTTAATTCATTATTGCATTTTTTTTAAACCATATTTGCGAAAAAATAAAAACTAATAAAAATATGCCATAAAAATAACAATAAACAAAACAGTCAGAACTTATACATAAATACTAGTCTGTCGGTACCCAGTGTTGCTAAAATGGAAAACGCTCCTCTTGTTGTTATTGTTGTTATTGTTTAAGCAACGCTTGAGTTACAAACCAAATGTAATCGCACATTCCCTGCCGGACATTTCGTTCTCTAAACAACAATTTTCTTACTCATTCAGTCACTTACTTGCTAACTTACTCACTTACTTACTTGCTTATTTAGTTGGCAGTTGTGTGGAAAAAAACATACATACACACACACATATTTATTCGTCTATTGATTTAAATTTATTGTAATTATTTTTCAAACAATTCTATTAATTTTTATTGCCACAGAAATATTACTTTTCTCTCTTCTTCTTTTCTTGTTAGTATGAGTTAGTTTGCAATTAGCTGAATCGATCAAATTAAATGGAAGTTCAAATGTGGAAATGATTTTTTTCTTTTGTGCTGTAGTCAGCACTTTGCCGATTTGCCACAACATTGTCTTAACTCAGAAAATGTGTTGTGCGGCTGTGGGGTCCTGTGCATCAGAAATTCTTAACTTGATTGTTCTCTTTAAGAGTAAATTTTGTGACTCTAGTGACAAGAAAGTGTGGGCAGTAAAATGTCGACTTAAAGAGCAGTTTTCTACAAACCGGTATTTTGCGACTTACGACGACGTTGCGGCAACGAAGCGATGTGAGCACTGCAGAGGAGACAGGAGCTGGAAGACAGTTTAAGTCATATTAGAACATTTGCTTAGTTTTCATTTAATTTAATGTATAAATTGTAAGTAAATTTTCATACATATTTATTGAAAAAAAGAGGAGAGTCGTTGTTTTCTCACAAAATGCGCTACACTTTACGAATGTTCATTTTGGGCGATTGTCATTCGTTTGCCCCATTTGAAGCAAATAAAGGTACATACTATGTATGTATGTGATTATAGGATATAAACACTTCCAAGCTTTTCAAATTAGTCGTGTTGCAGGGATATCGTTGGACCTCATGGTTGAATTTGATGCTTTAATGACAGGTAGCATCAGTTCCGAACTGTTCAACCGGGTTGTTCGTTCAGTGGATACGCATTACTGCCTTTGGTATTTGCCGTTTGGTTGAATTTTGTGAGGGCACAAGATCAAGTCAGCAACCAAACTTTGGACAATTGTAAACACATTATTCAGGGTTGTGCAAACCCGACATTCTCTTGCAGGGTCCTTGTTTTTTACCACTATTGCTTTTCCTAATTACCTAAATAAGGCACTAAAATCTATACCCTCAGCCACACACGTCGAATACGAGTAGAGAGAGTCGGCAATTTTTTTTACCACCTATAAACTATATCCGTCCATATAGTTTGAATAAATGACAGCGAATAAGACGAAAGTAATTTCCACAATTGTAAAGCCACGACAGCCCCTGTTAGTAGATCCTGCATAACATCATTCCTATTCTACTTCAAAATTTGTATATATGAACCGAACAGCTTTCAATAGGTTACACTTTTTTGCATTTTCCCTTTTGGTAACTTTTTCTCCCCTTTATGTAAGAAATTACCTGCATTTTATTACCCCATTAACAACATTTTCATTTTCCACAAAGAAAAGTATTTGAAGGCCTTCTTGCTCTGCAATACAAATATGGAGGAAATTCCATTTATTTATCGAGCTATTTATTACGGTTCTATTCGTAGAAGCAGGTAACGTTTAATTCATGTTTATATGTTGGCTGAACAGGACTTGCAAACACTTCCACTGAAGTAGCTAGTCCCGTTCCTGGACGTATTAAGCCTTTAAAAGGAAGGGAAAGCAAAAAAGATCAACGATGGTTGCCGTGCCTAGGATCATAGTGGACCACAGACTGTTTCTACTTCCCCTTCCCCGTCGAATTACCAAAAATTTCTGTCAATCAGGCTTCTTCAGGTTTCTTGTTTCAGCCGGCTGGATGAGCCGATCAATCCCATAACTTTACTCTTGGATGTACAGATTAAGACCGTTTTCATTTTTAAAGAAATTTAAGAAATAAAGAAAATTAAGAAATGAAATGATATCTGGTCTTGAACGCGATGTTCTAAATTTAAGATTAAAAGCACAAATCTTTGATAAAAACTTTTAACTCCAGTTTATTGGATTACTGTAATCGTTATATGCCAGTAGATAACTTGCTTCTAAAGCTTGCCTTGTCGCCTTTCCTACCAGATTCATTTGTTGGACAGTTTTCTTTTCGGTCGTTAATGCCGCCACCAAATTCTGTAATTTCTGTAAATTTTGTTATTCGTTTTAAATTTGAGTCATTCGCAATTAGTATATGACTTGGCTTTGACTTTTGTTTATTTAATTAGAATTTATTTATTATTTCATATTATTCAGGGTTTTTGTTTTTTATCTATTGTCATAAATAAATAGACTAAATATTAATTTTCATAAAGTTTAAGCTCAATTGCATTTGAAAAAACTATAAATATTTATTTTCTGCTGATATGAATCATGAGTTTTTGTCGCATTAATGGAAACTAACACATTTCAATGCAAAAGGTTTTATTTACATAAATATGAACATACATATAAAAATATACAATATTTAAAATCTTAAAGTTGGAGGCAAAAACGCTTAAGTGACTTTTACACACCATTTAGATACTTCGCAGTGGCTCTTACAGTTTTCATCATCATTCATCATTTGTCAAAAATGTTTTGCGTTTTTAGGTTCATCTGACATAACCTATAATAGTTTACAACAGCAGGTTTTTCTTTTCCATTTGTCTGCAGTGTTTTATTTTTCTAGCGGGTTTTAGGTTTTTGCAACGAAAGTTTCATAAAATTGTTTCAAAAAAGCCAAAAAAAATACCAATTTTTGGCATAATTTTATTAACTGGCGCCACAAAAAAAAAATAATTTTTAAACGGCTGATGCCAGGTGCTATTCCAGTGCAAAATAAAACACGCTTAGCAAACGCCAGACATTTACAGTAGCAAAATGTATGTATTTTGCTGTGCGAAATTAGCCAATCACACTGTGTGTGTCTAGTTATTACGTATAACTTGGCCTGTGACCCCGCTTGGTTGCCTCACAGTGACCTGTAGCTACAAATTGCCAACAGCGAACTACAATACGTCAATATCATGTTATTGGAAAATTCCTATTTGACAGCGCGCTAGCAAGTGAAGTGGGCTGCGAAAGCTTGTATTTTTTTAAAAGTATTATCATTTTAGGTATTTCTCTGCCTACTTTCAGCTTCTATGGCAATTTTTTACAGGGGTTCGTTAAATAGTTGAGCTGGCGATATTATTTGCGCCCAACAAGTTGGCAATTCTATTTACTTAGTTACACTATTTAAGAGTTAACGCGAGACCGTTAGCGCTGAACACTCCCATTTAGGAATTGCTTTTTGTTTGTTGCAAGACTTGGGGAAAAGTTTTACTTTCAATATGTTCGAGGAAATGTTTCACTACTCCAAAAAAGAAATCTGTTTGGCTTTCAGGTGCAACATGAATGTATAAACGATAAGATCCATTTTTCCTGAATATTAGGTCCTCTAACTCGAACTAACCCAAATGGATGTATTGAGGGGTAGAGAATACGAATAAAAAGTTTGATAAGCGGTCGGTTCATGTTTTTTTCTTCTAAATCACTTTAAAATCTTAGGTATTCTGATTACAGCAGAGGTGTATTTTACAGTGAACATTGGCAGCACCAACAGAATGTATTGAAGGCAGGGATGGCATTAAAAGCGATGAGAGACATACGACTGTAAAATTTTCATTCGTATTTTCCCTCTATGTCGTATGGTTTCGTTAGATACCTTCCGTGCTCTTCTACTCAAAAATCTAGCTCTCTAGATCTAGATCCTAGATACCCTTTTAATCCAATCACAATTTTATACTGTTTTTCTTAAACATCGTTATAATTTCGTAATAATTGAATTTTACAAAATCTTAATACCGTCTAAACGTATCCTTATGGCGGCCTTAAGCGTCTCTGCAATTGGAAGAAAAATTCTAATAATCTTAGCATTTATGTGTACGACGATTTTAAAGAGAGGATTTGTAAATGAGCCAATATATAAAGTAGGCCAAGTATGCACTCTGGCCAACAAAATCAGGCACGTCCATCACTTGTTAAGCCCAACAAAAGCAGAAAAAAGTTCCTGACAAAACTGCTTTTTTCAACATTTTAAATAATAACAATCCTTTAAATAATCACCCTGAGCAGTTGTACTTCACTTCAGCCGGTTTAGAAAGCCGCTCTCAAACAAAAATTTGTGCAAAATATTTATACTTTTAGTTTATGAAAAGAGATGCTGCTTTGATGTAAAATTGTTTCGTTCTTTCATGTGTTCTTCAGTCGCTTCTTCGTGTGAGGAAACATTCTCTTAACACACGTACAAAACGAGCAACATGTGTCCTTTTCAAAGCAACTGGAGCCAGGCGGCACGTCTGCCGGTCAGTTCGCTTGCGTGTCACCAAATTATTACTTACTCAGTTACTCACTTACTTACATGTCTGTATATGACACATGTAGTTGTGCGTGTGTGTGTGTGGCCCTTTGGCCTATTGTTGTAGGAACATGTGACACCGATTATTTTGCGGTACCTGTGCGGTTTGTTTTCTTCCTTTTTGTTTTTTGTGTGTTCGTTTTGTGCAGGACTTAAAACACAACAGCCACTTTGTGAATGACTAAAGTAGCGGGGCCCCATAATGACCGTCATTAAGACAATAAAAATTGTTAAAATTGTTTTTTTAAACACTATCTTTTTAGTTGATGTTTAGTTTAAAATTTAAGGCAAGTGTCAGTTTGTTGCTATTGTATTTTAGTGTGAATGGAGAAATGGTCGCTTAAGTGTCAAAACGTAAATTTGTAATGCCTGATAAATGTTATATGTAATTTGTTAAGGGAAATGTTTCGTTTTGTCACGTGTGGTATTGTGAGCGATTTTTGCGGCTTCTGTTTAGTTTTTTAATGCAACGGATATTTGAAACAGTTGGGTTAGTGAAAGACGCTCTTAATTCGTTCAATTGAGTTATTTATACAATATAATTCAACTACAAGTTATTGACATCTCAGTAAGACAACTGTTGAGAAGGCTATCGGCCGAGCCAGAAATTTCCACGGGATTTTGAATAAATTATAAATACGTAATAAAAGGCTTGATTTATTACGCAATAACCTTTATTAAAATTCCTTTATAATAAAATAATATATATAAGAAATTTACAGATTCAATAATAGCTTAATCTATTCTACATACTTTTTGGTATGGAAATTCCTGGTAATTTCTATTATAGATTTAAAGACAATCACGTCTGAACCGCTTCACAGTTAAGCTCCTACAAAAAATGGCGAAGGCGGTAAGACGCTTCTAGACAGTATATTCGTTAAAAAAAATGTATGTATATGTTGGAATTCTTATCCGTTATTATTTCGAAATTGCTTTAGTGCTACCAGATGGCAAAAGAATCATGGGGATTTTGGAAGTCGCGTTAACAACAACTTTTGATTAAGATAATAATTTCGAAAACAAATTACAGATATTTTTCACGGCTAAACAATTTAAATGCGGTGCCCAAAATTCTTAAGGCTGGCAGAAATTTTGTGCATCAGGACATTATGAAGGATAACCAAATTTCCTGAGTGAATCCATCTTGGGCAATCAACAATCTATTTTCATTACTTCAATTAAAACAAATTTGATCATTTCGTCGTGTTGTCGTAAGTGTGTGTTTTCTTTAATAGATTGTAGAGTCCTCCCGTATATTCAGAAACTGAAATTTATATTAATTATTTCTCCAACATAAATAACAATTCACAACTCATTTGTTACAAAATTCAAATCACAGCACCAGCAAACAAAATCTTCATGTCGTCATCAAACCAAATACAAAAAAAAAAAAAAAAGATTTCTGAAAAGAACAAATAAACAAAAACATTCATAATCAAATTGAACGATAAAATGCAATTAGAATGAAATTGGTTTTTTTTTTTCGTAGTTTTCAAAATACCACAATTGAAATTTGATTTAATGACGGCGAATTTGTTACAGATTTTCGTAACGAACTAAAAGACCCCTTTCACGAGCGTTTCTGATAATTAAGTGCGAGACGTTAAATAAAACGAATATCTTTACTTGAATTTTCGAATATTTTGACACAACAATCAATACCAGCAGCCTTAAATCGAACAGCAAAGAAATTAAAATCAGTTAAATTGTGGTTGTTGCTGTTGTTGCGCTATTGCAGCAACAAACAACGAATTGTGGCGGATGTTCAAGTACGAGTATCTGTATATCTTTTTTGAGTGCTAATGAATAGATGTGAGTGTGTGAGTGTGTGTGTTCATATTTAAATACTTGCTTTACCCAAAAATAATCGTTAAGTAACGAAATGTAGGAAAAAAAAAATAAAATATTTAATCAATTATACAAACCCTTCGCTGTTTTTTTTGGTGTTTCTTTGTGCCACATTTTGGTTTTATGTTTTTGTGAGTGAAAACTTTTGAATCTTTTTAAGAAAAAATTTGAATTTCATTTTCGAAATACCATAATGAAGTGAATTATTTATGTTTTAAGATATCCATCCATCCATCGATTTGTATAAAATCGGAATATTTTAACATCTGCATGTCGTTGAAGACAATTCAAATTTCATTTTTACGTTGTACTCGTAATTTGGGGGGGTTTTAAGTACTTGAACGTTTTAAGCTTGAAAATGTTTTCATTTTTCGCTCCGAAATGCTGACAAACTTTCGGGGAACAAACATTTGCAATAGACTATTGTATTATGAGTTGAATTTTTTTAAATTTGAAAAGTCGGACGGTGCCCTCCCCGTCTCATATAGAAAACTGTTAAATTTTTGGTGGATTCTGGCCCATAAATTAGGATAAATTTGAACCATGGCTTGGCTCATACTGTGCTGGCTTTAAGGGGTCTCTGCTGTTTGCGGGCGTAGACCTGCTACTTAAGAAAATACCGAATTCTAGGATCTCAGCGGCCGGCATCACTTCACCGGGAGAGATAACCAAATCCCTCCCCGCAGAAGTGGTAATACATGTGATTCAGTTGAGGCCAAAACTAATTGGTAATCATGATGTTTAACGACTGGCCAATATCATTTTCTAAAAAACATGGACGCATGATGTAATTTTAACTCGTTGAATTGTTGTCAATCCACTTGTATTAGATTTTCTTTACACTCTCACGATTTTGAGCTGTTTATGTATAAATGTATGTATTTCATATTATTTTATTGTCTAATTAAAATTCTCTCAATCATGAGTCATTTAGGGCGCTATTTTGCCTTTTGATTGGTTGTAAAAGTGTAAAAGTATTATATTGTAATTGATTGAAAAGGCATAAAAAACGCACCAGAATATATTTTCAACTTTTTAAAACGTTCAAAATTTGTTGAGCTCAAACAGGATAAATATATTTTTTTTTGTGATTCGTGTCATTTTTATCATAATAATAATAATAATAATAATAATTGAAAGCGGCAACGATTCTTGAATGCTGTGTTCAAAAATATTGTGATTGATCAGGACAATAATATGATTTAACGAGATAACATCATTATTGTCAGGAAAATGTGATCCTTTTTAATAATAATAGACGGTGTGTTAAATCTTTCGTATTCTTCAAATACGAGGTCTGTTCATAAAATACGGTTAATTTTCATTCTATTCAAAATCTATTTACATACTTATGCATCAGGTTTCAATTTGCCGACTTCATAGATCTTTTGGGCACTTCTTGGTATATCCTTGAATTCTCTCAGCGATGCGCATTTTATCTTCTCAGTTGTCGCCAAGCGCCGGAGTCTCTTCAGTCTTGGCCACACCAAAAAATACAGGGCTTGAGGCTGGCAAGTCCTGAGCGGTGCTCATTCATGCAATGATTTTGTGCTAAAAATTCAGCAATTTTGAAGGGAATTTTTCTGCCACGCGTTTTATGCACAGAATTACCGAAAAAATTGCTTGACATGAGCCAACCGATCCTCAACAATCTTCAACAACTTCTCTAATAGGGATTTGACGAGTCCCCACTACACTTTAAAAATTATATTGTTGTCTACAACCATTCGATATTGTTGTCTACAACCTCATAGTTGAACAAAACGGTGCTCTTTAACCATTTTTATAGGAACAATAACATTTGACAGCGTTGTATTTTTGGTAATAAAAAACGTGGGGATTTTTTGTTGTTTTTTTTGCTAATTCTTATGAGAAAAATCGCTTGACATTTTATGTGAAGAATCTTTTCCTTTAAACAAGAAAAAAGTTTAAAAAATAACAAAACAAAAACTAAATTCAGTTCTTTTTTTACCGACTAAAGGGCCGTTCAGACTATAAAAGTGTGGATTAGAACTTGTCAAAAACACAAATGTGATAGTGGGAAAGGAAAATGTGAAATGACAAATAGTTTTGACTTCATCACTTTTAAAAGATTCTGTTTATGGGTACCCTCAGAAACTTCGAGACAGTCTGGCAGCCAAATAAAACATATAACCTCAAGCTCAAATAGAGAGAGAGAGAGAGGGAATCACGAAAGGAAACAGGATGAGTTTTTTAACACCCAATAGAAAAAAAACGATTGCTACTTTCCTTTATCTGCATTCAACCAACATCCAAATCCAAAACAATTTTCAGAAAATCTATGGGAAATTTCCGCTGGCATGTCCATCATTTTAATATCTATCTGTAACTGCTAGAATTCCCATCGCGTGATCTCATCAGCGTGCCACAGGTGGCAGCCCAGGCAATCGGAAATCTTTCCTTGTAGAATTTAAACATATTCTTTTAAATGAATTTTCACGGTGCAGTCAAAAAATCCCTAAAATGAAAAGCAGATGAAAGAAAAAATTTGAAAAAAACGCTTAACTGCAAAATCAGAGTTTTATTTTGCTCCAGTTTCAAATGAGAATTAAAGAAAATTGAGCAGCAAAAGCTGAAAACCTGCACTTGACTTTAATGGTTTCAAAACTATATCCATATTTAAGTCTGACTTTAACGACTTAAGCGCTTAACTTTTTCTTGATTTTGTGTCTTTCACATTTAATAGAGTTCTTTTATTTGAGGGTAATTAACCGCTCGAGCAACTTGACCTTGAAGTGTGTAATAGTTGTTATTTTTTCTCTATGTGTATGTAAGTATGTACATACGTGTATTTGAGTTGTTTAATTTCTTTTGGCCAAAAAAAGCTTGTGTCTTTTTAATCAAACATTTTATTCATTTCGAATAGAAAAATAACAAATTATATATTGGGTGGTGGCAAAAGTAATTTCTAGCATATACTACATACATACATATATATCTTTGTTGCTTTAATGTGAATGTTGATGGTGTTTTGACATTAAAAATCGTATAATTTTCTAAAATTGTTAAGAAAACAGGTAAAGAAGTCATTTGTTTTCCTCCCCAATAATTAAGAGCTGTTAAAATTTTCAAAAACGTATGTACGTACATGCGTTTAATGTAATTCAACGTCTTTTTAAATACAATGATTTGTATAAAATCATTATTGTAATTTGTTTTTGTTTTATAATTTTATTTTAAAACGTGATTTGTTTTAAAAAACAAATAAGACCAAAAGCAAAAAAAAAAAAGAAACAAATCTCGAAAACTAAATGCCACAATTTGAAGAGTACATATTTCAATTTGAGTCATTGTGTTGTTTGTTTTGTTGTTCTTGTTGTAGCCCACTAATAAACACCAAATCGAATCGTATGACGGCAGTGAAATTATATAACTTTTTTTCATCCCCCCCCTCCCAAAAACAAAGAAATAATTACAAACTAAGAAATAATAATAAATACAATCAACTTTAGAATGTATTTAACGCCCGACCAAAAAATGATATACTGTCACTTGAAACCCGCCTACCTCTCCCCCTCCCCTACCACCCACATCTATGTCTGTGCCGCTGTTACTGTAGGGATTATAAGAAACTGCCAGTCACTGGCTGTTAAAAGACTGTTTTGTCAGTCAGTCAGTCAGCCAGTCAGTTTTTACAATTTATTATTATTTTTATAATGATTTCATAAACCACGTATTTGGTTTTAAATTCTATATCAAAGTGAACAAATAAAGATTCCTCACAAGCCGGTCACTCAACTGGGCGGAGAGACAAAGCCAGACAGAGCCAGGAGTGAGAGAGAGCGAGAGCAACAAATTCAAATTTAATCCAGAGTTGTTTTTTAGTTGTTGCTTGAATTACTAATTGATAAAATAAAAATGAAATAAAAAAATTATAATAATAAAAACGAATTGTTGAAGGTACGTGATTATGAAGAATTTGATCAAATTAAATAAATTCTATTTAGTTGATTGTTTGTGTGTGTGTCATTATTATTTCTTGCTCTTTTTCTCGTTTTTGGCCAACATTTCTTCCCCCTCACAACGACTCAAGATTTATTTTTATTTAATATTTCCAAAAAAAAAAAAACACGACATGACTGACACAAGCCCAAAACTTAATGTTTAAACATTTTGAAATACAAGAAATTAAATGCAAAAGACCATAAATTCTGAAATTAAACTTTAAGACACGTGTAACTAAAAGCAAAAACTTAGAATAGTCATGACGAAATCACAATTCGCGAAAATCGTAATATATTTTAAGGAATAAGAAATTCTGCACATATTTATCAGGATCCCCAAACTTGTTAACTTAAGTTTAAAGTCCCCTACGACTTTGTCCCTTAAGCAGTTTCTATGACTTAACAGACATTTAAGGCATTCATTCAATTTTTTTTCCTTTTAGCTTCTTTGGAGGTTAATTTTTATAACTTTGTTGCGATTAGTTTCGATAATTTTCGTTAAGAAAATGTTGATCGGTGGGTTGGCACTGGTCGATAATGGAAAATGCGAATGTTATTCCTAGTACAGGTAACACCCTTATAACACGTTAGATGTATTCCATAAAACTGTTACGCTGTGCGAACTCATGTTATACGAATCAAAGAACTGGTACAAAATAAAAGAGCTTTAGTGCCACCATGTCCAAAACATGGATCTGGCACAAAAGAAGGGATCTGATGTCACCGTGTTGTACATACATTCTTCGCTGCTTTACGGGGAAAATGGCCTACATCGTTTACCTGCGAGTTTTTTGTGTTTTTTAAAAGTTTTTTTTTTGTACTTTAGCGATTTTTAACAGCTTTAGAGTTACAGTAGTTGTGACACACTTTTTGCCCGTGTCTACACTGAACATGGAAACCGTGTAGTGCCAGCATGGTTACAATACGCTAAACACGCAGTTTTGTTGTAGGCAAATGAGACGTTACACAAATCTCGCGTATACACAAATGCCGTGTTATACGGGTGTCTCCTGTATGCAAAAAAATATGTAACTAAAATTACTATGGAAATAGCGTCTAAAATCTTATTAGTAGATACTTTGTTAACTTTTCTGGTTTTTTTTTTGGTCGTAAATCGCATTGTCTTGAAACATTTTTAAAATTTGTCTGCGTTGTACGCACAACTGCCATCGAACACTTAATTTAAGCCTTTTCATTATCTTTCTAATACACACAACGACATACATACACACATACATAAAACACACACAAAATTAAATGAATTTAAAGATTAATGAAATAATTTTAATCAAATGACATCAATGTCGCCCGCCCCGATACATTCGCCATTATTCTTTTGCATTTGTTTTCCTTTTTAATTTCGTGGTATCGAAAACGAAACGTTTCTACAATATCTTTAAGAAATCAAACAAAAAAATCTAAAATGATTAATAATTTTTGTGTGACTTTTGGAATAAAACGCAACAGAAAATACAGATACAGCCGAAATAAAATATATTTTATAATTTAAATGCAGATAACATAAAATTATGTATGTATTAAAGCAACAACAACAAAAACAGCAATAAGATCATTGGTTAGCCAAAAAAAAAACAAAGAAACAACAACAACAACAACAACAACAAAAATGTTTAATGTCACCTTATTCTTAGAAACACAAAAGCCGACATTAAATATTACTTAAATTCATATTAATCAAAAAAAAAAAATAAATACATTCACATGTATTATTTTAATTTTATTCATAAATTATAAACGTTAAGTAAAAATAAAATACTTATAAATATATTTTTTAGCTCCACCCAAAAAAATGGGAAACTCAAATATTTCTATGCCATTCATTTCAATAAATTAAAGCGATTAAATGAAATATACAACTATAATAATTATTTCCACAGCAATTATTTTAAAATAAGTGTCATGGGAGGGATAAAGCGTGTCTAAATGGATTTTGTTGATTTCGCCCTCGCACTCCTCCGCCGCAGATTTTTATCAATCTTTGAAACCTGTCAATTATCAGTAAATTTAATCATGTTAAAAACTATGTATGTAAAAAAAATCTGTTTTTAAGCCGCCAAAATCAAAGTCGGGTAAGGCTAGTGGCCATCTTGAAAGCCTAAAGGGGAGGGAGGTATGTCAAGCGAGTGGCCACAGATCTCACATACTATACTATAGAATTGGAATGGATGGCTCACAGAGATGGGATACAGAATATAGCAGGACCTAGAGAACACAGTTCTCTAACTTTGAACTTTGAGCCCAGATACCAGAATGTTCAAGGTGGAATTATACGCGGTACTGGCAACTTTGCCAATCCTATCAGGAAGGACAGATACTTGGCAGTGTTTTTATTTACCTTTCTGGCAGCTTTTGATAAATGTGAAATTTTGGTTAATTCATAAGAGTAGAAAAAATTTGTAAACGCGTTATATAGAGTGTTGAAAAAAAATTAAGGTTAATAAAAAACAAAAACTACTAACAAAATTCAATGAAATGGGCACAACTGACCTCTAAATATAAAGTGGACAAATCCACAGTTTATAAAATACTTAAAAATAGTGCCACAATAAAAGAAGTGTTCAATTCCTGTAATTTAAAAACATTCATTAAATTATGTTCTAAATAAACTTTTGTTTTGTTTGAAAGGAGTAGTTTTATTGAAGAAAATATTTTATATAGTCCAAAATGTGGATTATATACAAGGATTCATTTATTAACCATAAAATGGCTTATAAAAACAATCGGTTATAGGCCAAATTCGTTTATAGTCCACAAATGTTGTGCAGTAGTGGACTGTAAGCGAAAAGTACTGCAATAAAAAATATGTATATCCCCAGTTTAAGACTATAACCCTTTTATTTCACGGCTGTGCTTAATTTGTTTAATTTCAAATTAGCGATTTCAGGGTGCCACCTGTTGCTAAAATAAATGTTACCAGACTCTTAAGCACATACATACATACATACATAACAATGACAATGTGAGATTTTCAGCATATTAAAAAAATGAGATCTGTGATTTTGAATATATAAGAAATTTTGTGTTTTTCCAATCTATTCACTCGTTTTTTTTTAAATACTAGTGGCGCCGGCATCAGTGAGTTATTAGCTCGCAGTATGAAAAAACTATAGGACAACATTTTCGCTCTTATGCGCCAATAGCTTCTGCCCCCCTCCCCGTTATATTGTAATAACTGTTATTATCCTTCTGTTTCATCAACACTTTAAATCTAGAATCTGTATTTGATTTCTTTGCCGAATAATAAATGCCGTTTTAATCGCAAATACATAATAATGTTTCTCTCAACTCTTTTTGTTGTTGTTTTTCCCCCTCCTTTGTTGTTTTTTTTTTTTTGAGACACGTTCTTGCTATTTGAAATGCTTGAGTACAGTTATTGTGTGAGCAATCATTTTAAATAGAAATTTCATATTAAATAGAATCTCATCAAGTCGAAGAAAAATTTTACTTTCAAATAAGTGTGAGCGCAGCATTAAAAATTCCTAAAAGAAATATTCGTTTGAAAAACAAAAAAGAATAATTCTGCGACTCATCCCCTTTTAAATTTTATGTATGTATGTATCTTGGGTTAAATATCTTTGGGTTTAACTTTAACTGCGTACTACCAGCAAATACTTGATTATTCTGCTTAAAAATAGAACAAACAAAAAGCCTTAAAAAAATGTTAAAATAAAATAAAATGCAAAAATCTTGTGATTTAGCATAAGAAAACAGAAACAAAAATATGTTGAATGTGTTTTCCGTAAAATAAAACTTCGTTTAAAATTGAATCTGTTGTTCAGTTGTTAGATTCTTTGCTGTTCGCTTGAAATTCAAAATCATTTCTGTTTGTTGTTTTTTTTTTTTTTTTGTTCGGCTGCGTCGTAAAACGTAGTAGTCGGAGGAAACGAATACAATTGATTTGGTAAGTAAGTATGAGTATTTAATTGTTATTAACCCTCGTTGAACGACTTAGAATATGGAAATATTCATTATGGTCTGGCAAGAAAATCGGTTTCGCTGAAAATGGCAACAACAGAAAAGCATTCTATCTTGGTCTGAAAAATGACATACATATAATCATAAGCGCTAGTTTTTCAGAGGACAACAGATTTGGTAAACTGCAATTAACTGTAAAGTGTATTTAATCGACTCAGTTGTTGTTCAGCGTTAGTTTAAGACCTGCCAAATTAGACAATCTGGCCATATTTTTCTAGAAAACTCAGATATGGTATTGCCTAAAAGCTGTTGTGTTTTGGCAGCTCTAACTTGAGCTTAAACGGCTAGAGCAGCTCGCTTAAACCAAGCTAAGACCGAAATAAAATATATGTATCTCAAAAAACAGATTTTTAAATTTATGCCACGTTTAAGCCATAAACGAGATTGAACCAGAGTAATTTACGCACAAAAGTGTTTCTAAAAATGCATGGTCTTTTAAAGACTAATAGGCGGAAAATCCTTTACCCGATGCTCTTTTAATTGAAATATTGACTCAATTAAAAAAAAAACCCCGCTTAATTGATCACATCAATCAATAAAACGCATAAACATAACAAAATAAATTAAATATAAAATATAAATATTAAAATTTTATTTAATTTTAAGAGGCAATTAAAAAGGTGCCGCATTTAAACTGAACTCATTTAAGCGGCGAATTTTTCATTAGTTTTAGTTCTAAATGTTCCTTAGACTTTTTTGGCAGCATTTAAGCGGGTATACGACGAACAATTAACCGGAAATTATTGTAAATACGGAAGAATGGCTCTAAGAGTTTGCCGCAAATATCCAGAAATTTTAAACAGTTTCTCATAAAAAACCGGTTTCAATATTTTTTTAATTAAAAAGTCACCCATAAATCTAGACAATCAATGTGAAAACTTTATATATTTTAGAAAAGAATGTTGGCTTCTCTCGGCAGTAAATCCGATTTCTATAATGGCTCATGGATTATTGAAATCTTCAATCACTCTTAAGGCCGGGGCACATAGCAGCCGTCGCAACCACGAATTAGGATGGCACAATGAGTATTTTGTGAACGCGTTAACCCGCATAAAATCTTTAATTTTTAACGAAGATCTTAACCAAAACGAAGAAAAAATTAACTGATAGTTGTCAAAGTACTCAATGTATTGTACGTTAAATGGTGGCCATTATTAAGTCTTTGCGTTGAAGGAGACAAGGCTCGTAACAAAACTTGTGTTTTAAGTTAGCATGACGGACTCTATGTGCCGCGGCCTTTAACTACTAAGAAGAGAGAGAGAGAGAGAGAGATTTATCTTTTATGATAAGAAATTTAAGGTTAAGTTTCTAAATACCGCTTGTACGAAAAATTGCTGGGACTCAGCTAAAACTTTGTAAAAACTTTTCCAACGACCAACATGTAAAAGTCCAATCGCTATATTTTTAGCAGATATTGCAGTTTTTTGATTTGAATAAACTTCTTATGAGTAGTATTAATATGATGCCTCGATGGATGAGTGGCTAGAGTGTTCGACCAACAGTCCACAGGTCTTAGGTTCGAATCCTACCAATAAATCTCAGTGTTTGTGCAGACATGCAAGAAGCTTCGCAAAAAAAAATTACTCGAAATGTCGGCATTCATTTTGTCAACGAATTGCTGGCCCTTAGGAAGCAAATATCAAATTTTGGAGCAGCGTGTTTAATGGCTGCTCAATAAAGGAACGCCGAATTTGTTGTATAAAGTAAAAAAATTAAGAATAAATAAATATAAAATTAACTGCCGGTTACACGAACAAGACAAAGGCTACGCTTTCTAGGTGAAAGCGAAACTGATGTGAGTTTCTGTAATGGAAAACTTTACTTTAAATCGGCCAGAAGCTGGATATACTCTAGGTCTGGCAAAACGCCCCAAGTCTTAAGAAAATTAATTAAATGCGAAGCGTAGGCTTTTGCATTTACAGGGCATTTCATTAAGAGCTTTCTGCCTTCTTCTTATGTATGTAAATAAAATAATATGTTTCGGGGATATCGGCGAAATTTTTAATTAGTTTCAAGTACGAATTGCTGGGATTATGGAATATAATACTGGCAAGATTACGGCGCGGCTGGCGCTCATACAAACTATTAAATTTATCATAATTCTGGTACTATATGCAAATCTGTTCGAAGTTAACTGAGGCCAAGTGGCTTTGAGGAGTGCAGCAGTGGTTTGCGTTTTATGCGATCCAAACAGGTTCTCACACAAAAATGTCTAATAGGATAAAATCACAATTTTGATGAATGCTAGTGGGGCAGGAGCTGTGTGGCATGTAGCGCGCGTGTACATGTTTTAGTAACACGCAGAGGATAAGGAATTAAGATGCTATTGCATTAAACGGCTCTCAGGGAGACTTTCAAGACTCGTTTATTACCAATCACATGGTGCGGCCAAGTCTCTTCCATCCAGCGATTCAATAGGCAAATCTTTTGGGACTTTTCCCCAACCAAAACTAAAAGGGTTAAATTATTTTAACAAACTTTTAAGTGTATTCACAAATTTCCAATGATTTTTTTATGTCTTTTTACTAAAAAAAAAAAAACGAAAAAAAAACATTTGAAATATTTTCAGCTTCAAGTATCCGAACGTACAGTTGAAATGAACGAGATGAAGTGAAACGAAATAGAGTGAACCCGGCCATGGGGTTGGTAGAAATTAAAATCTGATTGTGTGCGTAAATTTATTTCATTTTTTTCCATTTGTTTCATAAAACTTTTCGAAAAGGAGCAAAGAAATCTATATGCTAAAGTTAGACAATAGTATTTACATTTGTCAGTTTACCTAACAAATGAATGCTCATCCGTAATTCACCATTCACAATTCGCATTTGTATAAATTATTATTATTATTATTACACAAAAGTATAACAATAATGATGAGGAGGATGATTACGGTGATGGCGATGGCGATGGCGATGGCGATGATGATGCGAATGGTGATGATGGTGAGTCAAAGTATCTTTTCCTGAACAACAAACGCAATAAGTTAAAAACGAAAATTAAAAGAGGGTAGAAATTTGGATTTTTCAAAGTTGTAGATTCAAATTTATAGATATGAAAATTATTGGAATAAAATGTATGTATATTTACATAAATAGTATAAAATATCAAACGCACACACTCACGCGCGCACGCTCACAATTTTATAAAGCAGAAAAAAAACAACAAATTTAAGGATTTTCTTGAGTGAAACGCCAAAATTATAATCCTTTAGTTGATGGCAAATAAGAGAAATTCTTTGAAAATAAATTTTAAATAAAAGAAAATCACACGTTATTATTGAGTTCTACAGTCCACTCGCGATAATAAATATCAAACAGCCTAAAACATCAACCTGAATGATGAACACAACGAGAGACAGAGATAGAGAGAGAGAGAGATAGAGGGAGAGAAGCAAATGCGCTGCCGTCCAATAAAATGAAATGAACTTGTTTTTTTTTTAAATGAATTTTAAAGTTTTTCCCGATAAATAGGAATTGCTTGAAGGTGCTGGTGTTTTTATCTGACCAGCGATGGGAATCACTTTATTGCAAACAAAAAAAAAAAATCCCTTCAATTTGTTGAAAGAAAATCTCTTCCTGATGGGTTTTCTTGTGCATCAGTGCAGCTGGATTTGACTACAGCCGGTTTGTTTAGATATTAATAGACGTATAAAAAGGAAGTTTGTGTTTTAAATACTCGTATAGTTTTGATGTTTGTTCCTATTAAAGGGGATTTAGACGGTAATACAAGTCGTACGTAAAACCAAAAAGAAAATCTTATGAAATTATCTCCGTATTTTAAAAAAGAGAATAAAAATCTTATGACAATTTTTTACACCATCGTAAACATGAAAATACATCCCTGATCTAATGATGTGTGAAGGAATTTGAAAAATTTTTAAAAACGCTGAGATTCCGGTACGACTGTCAAATTATTCACTACTACATATTAAGTTTAGACGATACCATTTGTGCTCTTCTACTCACAAACTTGACTTATCGTACGACTTTTAGTGGTTACAGAAAAAAACGGCCGTCACTCACAGTCCTTTCGAATAGTATTCACGATATGATATATTTACAGGCACAAAATATACATACGAGTATTTATTTTCTCTGTGACCAGCTGTCACAGAACTTACAGGCGGCCAGGAAAGGGTAACACAAGGATCATTTGTTAAAAACGGAACAGAATTTCACCGTGTAAAAGCAAAATATATTCAGTGGAGGAGAAAAATGGATGCAACGATTGTTATTCGTTTGCCAAACCACTTGAGGAAACGATATATGTATGTACTTACTTATACTCATGACATCAGAGCTGTATTTTAAAGTAACCGGGCAACAGAGGTGCTTAATTGCGTTCGCATCCAAGAGGTGAAAACGGTGTTGCTATTACGTCCATGACCTTAGAGTTTATCCAAAGGCTAACTGCAAGTTCTTCTTCTTCCTTACAATTTCGAAACTTGTTTCATCGTCTTGTTGGATTTTTTCAGCACATCCACGATGTTTTACAATCAGTGCCTGCCACCTGCGATGGCGGGGATCCACAGCTGGGACTTTTTGATTGCTACTCTGAAAAATTTCTTGGACAGTCGTGCAAATGGCAGCAACTGAGTCAGAAGTTCGAAATCTGAAAAGAATACTGAGTGGTACCTTCCCTTCCTCCTCTCAGTCCTTAGGAAAAACCATAAACCCTGGCCAGACAACAGCACCTCAACGCTATTTACATCTCCGGAATCGGGGACATGCAGCTCCTCCTCTCATCAGTTATGACGGATGCCACTTTCTACGGTTTTAGACTTAAACTCCAAACACAAAGTTGCACTCAAGCCTTGTAGGTACCTCATATAAACGGCCAACAACAGTATACCAATTTCAAGGTATCTTGTGGACATGCTGGTCCCAACTCTGTTTCACTTTGTAGAGTTTTGATTGCTCGCACAGGGAAGAAACGCCTTAACCTTTGTAGGTAAAAATTGTTCTGCGGTGGCGCGAGGAGCATTCAATAAAAATTGCATGGTATTTAACTTGACCCTGTATGAACTGAACGTGGTGTGATGGATAACAATAAACATACATACATATGCTGTGCAAAAAACCCAACATTTTTTCTCACCGATTGGTAATTTTGGTAAGGCAGGTAAAAAATTAGGTGTGACTGCCTCTACAATGTCCGTATGACAAGTGGGAGTTGTGAAGCAAAAGAAAAAGTAAAAACGTTGAAGTAGATCAGCTATTGGGCATACGGCTCTGTACATTTTGTGTTTCAGGATCCCAAACGTTAACGTTCGCTTACACTTGGAGCAGACAAAACACTGACAATAACTTTCTTAATATCAATGGATAGAGCGGGAGAAGGACTTTCTTGCAATTTGTGGCGTTTAAGCTTAAAAAGAAACCGCAAATAGGTTGAAAGTACTTGCGAACGTGAACGTTCCTGATAGTGAAACAGGCCCTCAAGATGGATGATCTGATTGCTGGCGAACCAAATATTGTAGAATGTACTTTGATGGCCACCCTCATGAGAGAGAGAGAGAGAGAAAATATTTTACATAAACACGAATAGCTCTCAGCTTGAACTGGTTTAAATTAAAGTACATTTGGATGCAACAACTCTGACCTGAGATGCCAATAGGTTAATTTTTTGCTTACAAAGTTGCACTGAGTTGCCCATTGTAGAAAATTTTGTGTAGTCATGTCGTCTTTGTTAAATTAACTTGTGACAAACGTGTTGATGTCCATCGTATGGAAGTTAATAAAGGATCCTACATCATGGCCACCAGTATGTGTCAATAACCCAGTAATGATCTTAGTTTTAAAATGCGTTGCAGTGCTACCGGACTGCCAAAATTCTTTACACACGTCAGCTTTGGTTTTGCTCACAAATTTCGAATTCGAAATCAGTGAATTGGGCTGAAAAGTACTCCCCGTAAAAAAAAACAGGGTTCACAATATGCCTTAATGCACCTTAAACTGGCCAGTTTTAAACAATTTTTAAGTTTTCATAACTAAATCATACGAGTACTTTCAAGCACACACTTTCAAGCAAAATCCCCCTTTTTTTAATCAATCACTAATAATTTTTTGCACTTTATTGCGGCCAAATTATGTCCCACCAACTGCACGATCATGGCCATTAGTCATGCAGTTTATAAGACTCCAAGATTGGTTTTGCTAAATATGTATTAATATTATTTTAGTTTTTTATTTGTTCATTATAAAATGTTTTTCAAAAAACAAAAAAAAAAAAAGGAAAAAGACACAGTAGCAAACAAAACAAAGATCAGTTTGCTAATTTTAACTGGAAGTAGATCTTACAAATACAAATTACAAATAAGTACAAAATTTAAGTAGCAGCTCGTATATCTGTATGTAATCGTGTGCACATATTTATAAATTTTTTTTGTCTGTTTGCACTAAAACACAAAATGGGAAAAATAAATAAAGCAACTTAAAGAATTGTTTGCATTTCCTGCTTAAGTCAGCATTACGGCGACTTGTACTACAAAATGTTGGTTGTGCCAATGAATAAAAGTGTTTCGGTTTCTAGTTCTCTCTGTTTTTTGTTTGTTTCATTTTTGTTTTTGGAAAATAAACTAAAATAGGAGAGTATTAAAAGCGGCAGTGGCAGTGGCAGTGGCAGCGGCAGCGGCAACGGCAACAGCTCAAGCAGCCAAATGGCAGATCCCAGCAGCTGTGGCCATTTGTGCAAACTGTTTAATTTTTATGAATTCGGTTCTTTTTTCTTTCTGTTTAATTTCATTTATTTCTTACAACATTTCGACTTTGCTTTAGTAAGTATAACCAACAACAACAACAACAACAACAACAATACCAACAACATCGCCAGTGTCACACAATCTCAGCAACGTATGAACGCAAGAACACATGTGTGATGTCAATTGTTTATGGCGAACTTTTACAGATGTGCGATTCTGTGTCAGCTGATGTTATTTGTGTGTGTGTGTGTGTGGGTGTGTGTGTGTGTGTGTGTCCGCCCCAGTATGTAAAACCAGAACCTTGTCACAGGACTATGGTTAAAATTTCCTGACTAAAAGTTTTCACAGCAAAGTAACTTGTAAGTGCGAAACAAAATATGGGCCAAATGCTTGGAACGTCTTTGTCCACCTCTATCCGATGGTCCATATTGTCAATAACTCTGAGCCATAATGAAGCTGCAATGTCTCATCTCATCTCATCCTTTAACTTTTGAATTTTTTTTTGGTCTTATTGACGTACAATTTTACTTTTAAATATCACCAAAGAGAGAAGTCCAACGGTGTCACATCACATGATCGTGGCGGCCAATGCACGAAATTCACTTTGATTTGAACGGTAATTTTCGTAAAAGATTACAACAATCTTAATGCGCTGCTCCATTGTGTAACTCTGCGTGGTTGAATTTGTCAAACACTGAAACAAAGAAATGACAAATTAAGTGGAACAAAAACCCTGTGTCGCAACTAACATCGTGCATTACGTTTGGACCGGTTAAACACTAGAAAAACCGATATATGTGGGTGATAAGATCCCTGGACTCAAGGTTCTTGTCACCTAATGAGGCGCCCCTTAAACTTCACAATCCTAAATGGATCAAACAATTTGGAAAGACTGGCTTAACGCAAGGAAAGATTATAAGTGTAGGCGGCCGAGCTGCCTAGACTCATCGATTTGGTCACTTAATGATTTCATCCGAAAATGGGTCCAACAATTTGGGGAAACTGCAACAATCGTTTAAAAACCGTCCAAGTGACACCAAGCGGACCCAAAACGCAGATAGTCTGTTCCTTCTTGCGCCGCCATCACGGTGTCGACCTGACGCTGCCTCATTGAAAATTTTCCCATTCGACTAAAGAAATGACGTGACATTCAACTTTAGGACCTGACTGAATATTTCTAGTTTTCCGCTTTGAGGTTTCTTCAAGTGTAATTGTGTGTTTAGGTGTGTGTGTGTGTGGATTTTAATCGCCTGACAAGATTTTATGAAGGCTCGCTTTCCCTGCCAGGTAGAATAAAACTAAAATTCCATTTAATATTTTATTTTATGCTAAAATTTTTATGTGCCTGACTTATGTCTCTCTTTTGGCCCAACAAGACGAAGTAGAAGAGTAGAAAAATAAAGAACTCGAAACAACGAAATCAAAACAAAAAAAATATATATTTTTTATGGGTTTTTCGCACAGTAATTGTCATTGACAATAGAGACACACTGTGCCAGTGTGAGCAACTTTAATGGAGCGACTTTGAATGTGTGAGTGCTAAATTTGGGAGTTCCCTGTGATTCTATTTCGTTCTTTTTTTTCATTGGGCTTAAGCCTAAAAATCCATTAATAACCCAGAACAAACATTAAACATTCACGTCATCGTCACCACCATCGTCGTCATTATGATCATTGTTGTTGCTGGTTCAAGGTAAGTTGGCTTGTCTTGGCTTGGCTTGGCTTGTCTTGTCTTGGCTTTGCTTCAGTCAGTGTGTCAATAATGTTGGTTGGTTTGTGCATTTTGTTGCATCACAATTTACTCTTAAGGATTTCTAATTTTTTTTTTGGTGAGAAGTTGTCATTGGATCTAGAGTCTCTGCTTACAGTTGTTTTCTCTGTCATATTTAAATCTATCTATTGATTTGTTTTCAAATGTCATTTATTATCATTTTATTTGTTTTAACTTGTCCTCGATCCAAATTTTCCTATTAGTTTGTTTAAGGACAAAAGAAAAATCATCTTTCATTATCATTATTTTAATTTTAAATGGTGGGTATTGAGATTTGATTGAGTTTTATGAAAATATTTTCTAAAGTACAGTCGGTTTCCTCAATTCAAATTAAAGGGTCTTCCCATAGGAACAACCACAGTGTTTTATTCGGATATCAATGCCATTTTAAGAGCGTCGTAATTATTCTCAGTGTGATGTATAAATATGTATGTAAAATCCTCTGGTTCAGTCAACAACAACACAAAATGTGTAGCGTACGAGGAGAAAGGAAACCTGAGCGGCAAACGTTGCCACTGCTCGTGAGAGTGTTTTGGATAATTCGAGGCTTGTCTGTTGCCCTCCTCCAACAAGGCCACAACTAGATAAATTTTGCTTCGTAGCTTTAGTTAGCCTTGTAGTTGCACAAAATTCTGCTCATTCCGGCCTTAAAGATAAATGACCGTAAGCAATGACCTGAAGGGAATCACCCCGAATTACACAACAGTTACAAACTGAACCTAGTTTCTATCTTCTTCAGAGATAAGATCCACTTCTGAATGAACGTCATTCAGCAAAATTGTCCATCCAAGAGCATCAAATACCTGCCTGGAGATAATAAGAGTTTGGTGGGGCCTTGCAGCTGACAGCATTATCGGTCCCTATTTCTTTCAGAATAATATTGAACAGCAACTGCGAACGCTATAGGTCTATGAATACGAATTTCCTTTGACTTGAATTGGATGATATAAACATCAGCTGTTTTCAATAGTGTAGCATTTCAGCTGGTGCTACACTGGACTTTCGGGTTGAGACATTTTAGGCCATTGTCATGTCTCGTGAGGGTTTTTTGTGAACTGGCCAACGAAATTTGTCGTCGCACGGCTTTAGAGTACAAGTTGTTTTAAATTACAATTAATTCGATTCGAATATAACACGAATTATAGCGACCCTAAGATCGAATATAAAATCTGCAACCAAAACCGATTTATACGCCAGAGCTACGAAAAATTTGCCCCTATCAGGCCTTTCAAGGGAATAGCAATTTTCGATTATACGAATACATCAAATCTTACCTTGTTTTATTTGAATTTAAGGCTAAGCATCGCTTAAAGAAATACCCTTTAGCAACATATTTACAATAACTTTCATAACCAGAAATAGTGGCGATATATATTTTCACCCACCTTTTCATCAACAATTTCTAACCATAAAGAGAAGCAAATTTATCTTCTTGTGTTTAATTAATCATTTCGTAAGATTTCTTTGAAAAATTTCTATATAAATTATAACATTTCATTTGGTTTCTTCAATGCCTAAATGCAATTTCATTCGTGACGTGACTATTATTGAGAATTCTCTGCTCGCCATTAAAAATCTCTCATTTACGAATTTTTAGTGCGAAAAAATGTTCTTACTTTTACAACAAAAAATCATAATTATAGATTAACGATTGTTTGAGATTTTAAAGACGGCATCAAAAACTCGACGCTCTTCTCCGAAAACTTGTTTAAACCGTTTTTGAACAGCTGTCGTTTGCAGCACAAAGAAAGAAAGAAATAAAAGTTGTAAAATCGCACACAAACACACACACACGCACACACACATTCATACGCACTTACATTAATGTTATGAAAAGGATAAAGAGGATGCAAATATTTAAAAGATTAAAAAGTGTATAAAATGGGAGGGTTTAGTTGAACCCATTAACAAAACAATCGCAACAGCTACAACAATGCCAACAAAAACAAAAACAACAACAACCAACATTTAAAGTTATAATTTTATAATTTCAAATACGAGTATTTTTATAAGTACAAGGTACTTGGGAAAACAAATATATATGTATGTATGTACTTTTCCGCACATCCACTATATTTAAAAAGAGAGAGGGGGAGAGAGAGAGAGAGAGAGCGAGAATAAATAGTATGAAGTATGTCTTCAGTAAACGCGTTACAATGTGCGACTAATGAAGAAAGGTTTTTGCTTGCTATTGTTAAGGGTTTGAACAGTGTGTGAAGAAAGTTAAAGGTGCACAGTGTCGAATGATTTCCCTTCTAGGGGCACCATTGCGTTGCCCTACACCAGCTGATGACGGACATCATTAAAATATTGTATTAAAAGTTTCGTTAACACATTAGAAGTGAAATTTTGGCATATTTGCCGATCGTTATTCTGTCCCTAAAGACACATTCCGCATCAGGTGCCTTAAGAGCGCCTGTTCACACACCTCAACTTTTATTGCACAGAACGAACTGCGGACACCAGTATAAACACTTTGCAATTTCATCCCTACCCCAACACTAAAAGTTGATGTGTGTGAACCGGTATTTAGAATATTGAATCATGTGGCATAGATAAATTACAAACGCATTGCTGCTATTGACTTAGTCTCGAATAGCTGTATGTAACAATCACTTTGGTCAGTCTTAAATCGATTCTACACGGTACCAGATTAAGTTCCAATAAAGACTACGAATCGTAGAAGCGGGAGTATTCAACACGTCCGTATTGTTGCTGATTATAAGAAGTGGGCAAAGCTTAACATCTAAACACTCTCTTACAGTTTTGAATTGATTATTATCATTCACTTGGCAGAGGAAGAGGTGTTAATATTAGGCCCCCCCCCGCGCTTTGTACCACAAATCTCTTTTGCAAACTCATTTCAATAACAACATAATTATTTACTCGGTACTCAAATTATTGCCACACACTGTTTTGGCCGGAACATTTTTAAAACAGACTAATTTTAACAGCAAATAAAATGAAATAAAATACGATGAAATAAAGGAAATCTGTGTATTCAAATGTTGCAAGTTACAATTAAATGTAATTTTGTTTAGTTCAATGCTCAAAATCTAAAGCAAAAGAAGGGTTGGCACTCTATTGTTTGGCAACATAAAAAAAAACAGATTTTTTTTTGTGTTGTGAATAAAATCCTTGGAAAGCAGAGCAGCAAAGAAAACCTGTCCCTTTAACCCCTAAAATTTAACAGCAAAATGAGAAGAAAAAATCCAACTAATGGATTTCGTGTTCGTGTTTTTAATGAATGTCCCTGCCTGAACACAGCTCTGCATCATTTGTGTCAATATTCCATAATTAGAAAAGTTGAAGTTAAATGATTAAGTAGCCCTAAATTAAAGGGGAGGCAAACTTTAAAATTAAGCAGAAAAATGCTTAAATCAAAGTAACTTTTGTTGATTTCATTATGCGCACAGTTGTTGTTCCCACCATCTCTAAACTCATTAAATCAACAACAATTTAGTGGCAAGACGACGAAAACTTGTTTTCTCCATTTTTCTTATCTAGAGCTGCAGTCAATGAAATTAAGAAAAAAATATTCAAATTGTTGCTTTTAGTGTATTTTTCCTTAACCAAAATTCGAGGTTAATCACGTCACCAATTTTCCTCCGTCTGAACTTCAAAGGCTCAAATCCTTTTCAAATTTGGGGAAGTGGCAAAAGAAATTTCGAGAGTTTTCTGAATGAAATGGCTTCTAATGGTCCAACTGATGGGTTATTGATACTATAGCCCCATCTGAAGAATCTGCAGGTTGCCCAATCGATGGCTAAGCTTGTCAATGTCTCACCGCTGTCCCATATGGTTTGCTGGGTTTAGACAGGTGGCAACTTCGTGCTCATAAAACAAACATCGTGTCAGCAACTCGCCAGAGAGCTGAAGAAACCAAAGCACACGAGATTGATGCAACCGAATTCATAAATAACCAGTCACTACTTCCACCATCTAGTCTCTTAGTAAAACAGTTAGGAGTATCTATTGCAAGTTAGCAGCACCTTAAGAAATATTTGGTCAGCGCAATGGGTCCTAGACCTTCATTATCAGGCGCCACCAACACTCTCTGTCTGAGATTTTGCGTCAAAGCCTTAACGCGTCGCTTAGTCATATCTCAAATTATATGCAACACCGCGGTTATCTTGTTCAAAAAAAAAATCCCGTGAACTCATGGATCTCCTTTGGGGTAATTAATGGGACGTTCCTGGACAACAATAGTTAAGCACTGCCTTGTCAATGGAGGAGCTGGTGGCCCCTCTTTCATCGAAGTAACAGTGCCTGGATAAGGAATATTTGAAAGCCCCGATGGGTCTCATTAGAAATTGTTTTTAGTTTCAATTAGTGACACAGGAGAAGCCTATGAACCCTTCTTTAAATTAAATTATAATTATAATAAAATAACATTCGCTGTTAATCGTTTAATCCTTTTCTTGTGCAGTAGCAACATGAGATGGCTCCAGGATTCATTCATCTAACACCACAGAAAAACTTTCATAACTTTAATAAAATTCTTGGCTGCAGCCCCAAAACCAAAATAGATATCGGTTCTGGCATCTTTCCACCTGCCTCAGTTGGATGTCCTAATAAATAAGTATTAATTAATAGTAATAAAATATAAATAGAATTAATACTGTAGAAAAACCTGCAATATCTTGAAAAGTAAAATACGGATTAGAATTAGAATCTATTTCTATAGGATTATTAGAACCTGTTTCATGCAAAAATATAGAATATGAATTAATAAAGTTGCTAAACCAATAAAATGCAAATTGGAAACTCGAGTTGAAGTTGCATTATTAACAGCTAAAACAACTCAAATCCATTATGCGAGTACTAAATCAATTTCAATATAAGGAATTGCTGATAATCAGTTAAAAACAAAATATGTCTTACGGCTGTTTTCTCCTGTTTCGGTGTTCTTTATACGCTGTAATAAAAATATCGAAAACAAAGAGAAGAAAATGGTTTCTTCAGAACGGCCGTCAATCGGTTGATCTTCGGCAAAACGATATTATGCATTAAAAAGTAATTTTTATCTGAACTGAAAACTTTTTAATATAAATCCTTTGGAAAATTCTGCACAAAACAGCTATTCGTACACGATGTGCTGTATAGATGTATGTCTCTTGATCAGCTGATTTGAGCCTTCTTGCAAAAGTCTCCTTTTTGCGCCTTTTTTTCTTACTCTGTACTTATGATTGAGTGCAGTTCAGATGCGTCGTCGCGTGTAAGTTGACAACAGAATTGTGCGGTTTTTTTTTGCTGTTAAATTGAAACTAAATTGCCTGCCCTTTACAGAACACGCCGCAAATCCGACCAACATATGTATGTATGTATGTAAGTGTCATAGCCCCCCTCGTATATTTAACAGTATGACACATTGTAACAACTTTTACTGCTTCAAAGGATTTTGGCTCACACGCTTAACGGCAGTTCGTGAGAAACTTAAAGATGGCTGGAAAAAGCTAAAATAATAAGTGAATCATTAAACCGAAATTCCATTAAAAGAAAATATAAATACATACATACATATGTATGTATATAAATATGTATGTACATATGTATGTAATTATGAAAAGTTTTTTTTTCTTTGACTTTGACAAAACAATAGACGATATTGTTTTTTCCGATTTCGTAAATCTTCAAATAAAAACAGATGCCAACGAAATAGTTTTGAATTATTTCTAAACTAGTTTTACCACTTGTATTTTAATCTCTTATTGTTGATAGTTTTTCACTTAAAAAAATTTTGTTTTTTCCTAAATCAATTGTTTGTCTGAACATGTTGTACTCATGCCTGGCCAAGCATGTATGTATGTATGTGTGGATGTGTGTGTGTGTGCGTGTGTGCATGTGAAAAAGTAAGTAACGATGGAATTTTTAAAATTTAAATCCAACTCTCTGGCCGACTGGCTGTGGCGTACGATTTCGTATGGCCTTTTGTTACCAAAACAAATTTTTTAAAGTACATAAAAGCAAAAAAGAAAACAAAACCGAGTTACATACAATAACAAAAACCTTTCAAGAATCCTCAGCGGTGTTGTTGTAATTCATCACCTACAAATCAATCATTTTGACGAAATCTCCAGGAAAAGCGAACTGTAAAGAATACACGAATGGAGAAAAAATGGAAATGAAAAGCAAAAGAAAATCTTTATCGTCATCGTTCTTCTTGTTGTTAAACAAACAATAGAAAATCGAGAAGAAAAGGGAATGACTGAAACCTTGTAGGCTTTTTTTTTTTTTGTTATTGTTATTACTTTGTGTGTGTTTTTGTTTGGCTTGGGCATTAAAAAATAAAGCAGATGAAAAATAACTGAACTAACTTTTCGTGAAGAGATAAAAAAAAAAAAAACGAGAGAGGATTTTTGTTCTAAGTCTTTATCAGTACGGCGGGCCATACATGCCAGTCTTAAAAATGCATTATTTTTCTAAGTTCTAGCATTTGCATTCGAATAGAAAATCCTACTGCATAAAATGGCGCTCAGGCATGTATGTATGTATGTGTGTGTATGTGTGTGTGTGTGTGTGTATTTTCAATAAAATGTGGCATCACAAGACAATGTCAAGAATGGGATGACTGCAAAAATCTGTAATGGTTTTCAGAGTGTTAAACGTTTTGACCCGGGTGTCTTCAGCGATCCGTAATGAAATTTCTGTTTCCAGCACAGTTTTTGGAATGTTATTATTGTATAAACATTTTTTTCTCTCTGGCAATTTAATTTATTTTATTCATTTACATGCTTTTTTTGTTGTCAGATAAACTCAGAAGGTTGCCAGATCTGAACACATTGTCACTGAAATAGACCTAAAAGAAGTTTTGACTGTGCAAGCTCCCAAATTTTTGTTTTACAACTGGCTCAGACAATAGCATTGTCAGTCCATTATAAGATACCAATATTAAATTTTTTGATAAAAAAAGACTTAAAATATATAATTATGTATAAGGAAATTTATTTTCAAAGTCGAGGGACTTGCGCTTGCCGTTACATACCTTCGATTTTCACTCATAAAATGCCTAGTTTTTATTATCTGAGAGTAAAAATCGGAGAGGACAAGACTGTTGTTTCGTTTTCCCTTGTTTTTTCTTATGTATATAAAACTACACAAATCATGAAATTGTTTTCTTTGCGTGTAGCTTAAAATGCACACACACACACACACACACACACACACCCAGTAACCCACTGACACTTCACATGATACATGACTGCAAATCCACCAACCGCATTCATCTAAATGTTGATGTATAAAATGCATTAGTTTCAGATTAAAAAATGCTCGTATGGTACCCTCTTTATTTGGGCTGCGTCAATCTTCAAAAAAGAAGGAAAAAAAACTCCGAAAACAAAAACCTTTAATTGTTGATGAACTACGAGACATTTATTTTTTGTTTTTTGTAAACTATTGTTCTGCTCCTTTTTTTTACTTTTGAAAAATTACATTTTCTTAAGATTGATATTTGAAGATTAAATGATTGCTTATGTTACACAAAACTCGAAGAAGAAGAAATAAAAATAAAATCGTAAATTATTTTTGTAAGTAAGTAAAAATTAAGGAAATTATTTTAAAAACCCACTTAAGGTGTGTCCACGTCCACAATACTTTGAAATTTGATTTTTGTTGGATTGGAATTGGACTTTTGTTTTATAAAAGTTTTTTTCTTCCATTTTGTTTTGTTTGCCAGATTCCAATAATTTGATATGTATGTACATATGTATGTATGTACATAGATTTGACAGAAAACTGTCATTTATATTATTTTCAGTCATTTGCGTTTAAAGGTCATTGAATTTTAGCGAAAATCACGTTTCAAATCGAGTGATTTCCAAAATTGTTTCATTTCCTGTCTTAACTGATAGAATTTGTGTGTTCTGTTTCTGCCTTTTCTTCTTCTTCTGTGGATTATGGGAAGTAATAAAATCGGAACATACTTTACATATTAAAAGGTTTCGTAGTCTAACAATTTTTCACAAAGTGATTAAAATCTTTGAGACTTTTTACCTGTTTTAACTAAAATAAACAAATACACACACACACACACACATTCATAAAGAAACACGACAGTGTTGTTGTTGCTGTTGTTTTTGAAACCTGTTGGCAAATCCTTTGAAGCAGTCGACTCAAAACTAAAGCCATAAATGACTGATAAGAAGTCTCCGGCTGCGCTTGAATTAGTTTTGACTTGACAGTAATACGTCAATGACAGTCAAAAATTACTTTTAATTCTTCATATAAAATGAAAAAAAAAAACAAACAAAAAATAGAAAATCAAAATGATTTCCACCGTCATTATTTATTAGTAGCTAAAATTCAGTACAGGCCGGTCAAATAGACCCATTAAGAAGCGACAAAAGGAAATACAAGTAACGAGTCTGTAGTTAAGTAATTTGAGAAAGTAGTAATCAAGTTTAGTAATAAATTTTGTTAAAAGGGAGACATTTGGTTCTGTTACGAACATGCACATTCTTGCACACAAACATATGTTTACATACATACACATTTATGGGACCCAAATATACCGGCATTTGTGTGCAATACATACATATGCAAATATGTATGTAAATATGTACTTATGTATGTATGTAATATATCGATCTGCAATAGTGCCTAATAAATAACACTTGTCGCCAATTATCCGAAGTCTTTAGAGCAGAATTTCCGATTTAGGCATTCTTAGTCATACGGCGGCCGATACGCTCAGACCCAAATATTTACAAAACAAGTTAAACTAAAAGTTAAACGTTCAATATACGATTTGCTATATCGGACCATCATGTTTCTCTCCTCTCAAAAAAAGTTTGAAGAGTTTTAGTTGCAGTTTTGAATGATCGGCAGCTCCTACCTCCAGCCCTCTACTGCTTTTGAGAAGATGTGTCCATTGGGAACAAAACTTTAAAAGGGAGTTGTATTGTTCGCTTTCTGCATACGGAAAATCCAAATAGGACACACAAACATAAATACATACATATACATACATATGTACATATGTGACTATTTGTACTTTGATCAACCATCAGAAAAACTTTTTATTAATTTTAATTCATTACAGTATTTCACGGATAATTGTCTTGCCGAAAAATATTCGATTTTTTTGGGGTAAAAAAGCCGTGAAAGCATTTAAATGAATTCGTTTTATTACCTCAACGATTGGTAATTAGGCGGACGTTTTTAATTATCTCAAAGGCAACAGGTTTTCTTTTATTTTTAAAACTGTATTTTGTGGCAAAATTTTGCACAAAATTATTTTATTGATTATCCGACTTTTGTAAGAAAAACGAAAATAACCGGCGCTGTACTGTATCTCAATTGTCTCTTTATGATTTGGAATTCCGAGCAACATCCTGAGCGTTATTTATGAGCGAATGGATGGCATATGTTTTCATTTTAAAAGACGACGTTTGGCGCTCAAGGTGTGGCTGCGTAATTTAGATGTTTGTATCAGTGCCTTGTTAACTTCTTAAACGAGTCACGATTAATTGCCACAAAAACTTCAATTTTGACTTGTAATCCGAAGAACTATTCCAATTTCAGTTAAAGTGTAAAAAATTTATATTGTAACAAATCAGTTTAACTTAATGAAAGTTAGTTGTGGTAAAAAAAAAAAAACAAAATAACAAAATATTTCTTTTTTAGTATTATTTATTATTATTATTGTCTAGGCTTTGAAACTGCGAAAATACATACATACATATATACTACTACACTACTACTAAGTCCTAAATTGCAAATGGAGTATCGGTATAGTACTCATCGGCACCCATTTCCACTTGAACATACTCCAGATTTTTTTCTGAATTATGTATGAAATATACTTACATCAAATTTGAGTCTTATTATTAAGGGGAATTTTGTACAAAAATATTTAGTCGTTAATTAGAGATTTTCCTTAAGAAATATACCAATAATTGCACGCCTATCACACATCCAACGAAACCTCTAATAACGGGACAAAAATACAGGGACCGTGAGTGCCCCTTTATGGATGGCCTGTTAATACATGCCTACATACATACATACATACATACATATAACATAAGATAAATAATTTAACATCAAATGAAAGTTAAAATACTTTAATATATTCAAATATGTATGTATGTACATATATTATTTTACTCTGTTTCCTGCCACTGTGCACAACAATCCTTCTGGCTCACAACTACTATATATTTTTATTGTTTTGATCAGGGGGGGTTCATTTAAAATTTAACCAACGGTTCGTTGTTAGTGAAGTGCGAGTAAATGATTACGCGTGCAACGTAAAATGGCCCATTCGTTCACTCAGTCAGTCGGTTATTTACAATGATGATAATGATGACGCAGTTACAATAATAATAGTTGTTGTGATTGCTATTGTTTCTACAAGGAATTTGTTGTTGTTGTTATGTACCCACATGCATACATACGTATGGGTGTGTGTATGCATGTAAATATTTTATTTCATTTTGTTTGACTTCTTTCATTCTAAAATTCTATTTTGTTTTCATATTTCTGTTTATCTTTGCTTTGCTCAATACATTTAATTTTAACATGAAATGTAATCGTACAGAAATGTAATTTTGTTTTGCTGTTGTTGTGCTCAGAGCTTTAATGGTAATTGCACACATACATACTATGTATATATGTATGCATGTGTTGCATAAACGGTACAGAAATACATACCTATAAATAAACACATGTAATTCTGTTACAAAAATACTACTTAAAATTATAACAGTATTGTTCCAAAATTCTCTGTAAATGTTCAATGAATCTATATAACTTTTGTGAGAGTATTAACATTTATAGTACTGACATTTACTCTTTTTATTAAATTAAAATCCGTAAATAATTGTTTTTTCTAGATGTATTCCGTTATTTCAATATTTCTTAATTATATACATATGTACATATATACATATGCACGTACACACATACATAGATATGTGTGTATGTATGTACATATGAAAGTGTGAAATAAAACTAATATTGCAATTTATTAGTAGAGCATCAACTTTTAGTGTAATTGGATGATTGTTAAGGAAAATTTGCGCCCAATTTGCCTATGCCGTATACATACATACATACATACATACATATGTATGTACATACTATGTAGAAAATAATGTCATTCGTTTTAGAGCACTTTCTATAACATCCTTCAGAAAGTTTACCTGTTGCCGTACATACACATGTATGTAGTATGTATGTATACATAAGTATGTATGTATGTATGTAGTATGTACCTATGACCTTTAAGTTGAAATAATTGATCGCTGATTAATAAATAAAATTCTGTTATGCTGAGTTGGTACATATGGACATACATATGTACATACATATGTACATAATGTATATATGTACATACATATGTACGTAATATCAAAATTGTCTGTAAGATTTTCAATTTAGTATTTTTTGTCCGTTTTCCTTAAGCTTTTGCATCCCAATAGTTAACATCCCTGTACTTGCCTACATGCATACATACATACATACATATGTACATAATATATACATACATATGTACCTAAATATGTACATATGTATATACATACATATTTTGATTAAAGAAAACTTAAAAATTGATCATTGTAAAAAAAGGGTTATGGACAATTTTTGTACATGCCGTACTAACACACACACACACACGCGTCTGAAATGAAATAAATGAGCAAATTTACGTTAACAGAATCTGTTAATGTGCTGGCTCAGCTCTCTTATTTAATTTAGTTATGGATATTAAATGCAAACAGTGGAGCGATCGTACAAAAAATTAGAAGTGTTTCTGACACGAATTTGATAGAAAAATTTATTTGGTTCGGTAGAGACGTACATGTTCTTTTTTTTTTGTTCGGCGTGACCATTTAGCACCAGTAAATGAAATAAAATCCATGCTCAAATCTTTTGCCTTAATTTTTTTTTTAAATCGGATGCCTAATCAATGATATGTCATAGTTGTTTATATTTTAGGAAAGTTCATTCAGGAAATTGAGGTTTATAGAAAGATCCCAGCTTAGTCGATGAGTACAAGTGTAATTTTTGTATTAAAATTTGTTTTGTGCGACTAAATTGGTTAAAAGCTACTTTGCATTCAAAAAAATTCAGTTTCTGTAAATAAGAGTAAAAATGTAAAAATATGTACAATAATCTAAATTTGTGCACAATTTAAATATTTTCTTGTTCTCTACTGTTACACTGAAGCTATAAAATAGGATACTTAATCAAATAGGTGGTTGCATATTTTTCAGCAACGGTTTGTACAAATTTGTTCATTATAGCTTTTTCGATTTACATTTCTGGATATAATCCTCAGGACTATTGGATTAAGCGGAAGCCACTTAAAGTCAGTAGCTTCCACAATCCCACTTAAGAACTACTTTAAGTTTTAGCTTACAAACCACTGTTATTTTAAGAAAACACAATAATGAAAATAAAATAATGTTAGTTCGTGAGAGCACTTAATTCTTGTAAGAGCAAATCAATCATCTGAACCAGGGATGATAAATGACAGCTGGAAAATCGTACTCGATATAACAAATTGTAATAAATTTTAGCACTTCATTGAATTTAGTTTTTAATAATTTTCGTTGGAAAGCTTGTAGCATTTATAAAATTCACAGAATGCAAAAATTGCGTGCCCCTGTTAACATTTCAAGGGTTTTTGAGCACTTATTTACAATTTGTAGACAAAAATTTTAACTTGGAATTCGTTTGTTCGACAGCAGAAAATTGCCCAGCACGGAAAACACTTTTAACTTTTATGCTTCTGAGATTGCATGTTCACAGTAATCGAGACAACTGCAGCAACAGCGAAATATGAAAATTCATATTATTTTTTGGACAGACACATACGAGGTCTGTCTTTTAACAACAGATGGTACAATTGCGGTGCATATAAGCGATACAACTAGAAGTACGCTGAATTTATCATACCTGATATTAGATGAGAACAACATTCAACTACAATTTTAATTAAAAGAGAGCAACTACGAAATATTATAAATTTACATGCTGTTTTTTTCGATAAGTAATTCCAGATTTTGTTTAATCTAAGAAATGTATGTATGTATGTACGTAGTAGCTTTCTGTGCTACCGCTCTTTTAAAATACACATTTACATATCTAACATTTATACATACGTATTTATATACATATGTATGTATGTGTGTATGTTCACTTCGCTTTATGCTCCTCCTGTTCGTATTTAAGTTTTTTCCTTCGTTTAACACAAGTAAAACAATGACAGTTTGGTTCGTATTTTAGAAGAAAAAAACAGGGAGAATAAAATGAATTAAAGAGGAATAAATTTTATATTAATTTTATAAGCGAATAAAAGGGTGTGTGTATTAGAGATGGCACCGAGACCGCAACTAATCACGTCTACCACATAGTTTTCTAAAACTTCTCTTACGACACGTTTTTTTGAAAACTTACAATAATTTTTTTCAAAGGCGAGGTGTTTTTTTTGGTATAAAATTTCTAGTCCCAAAAATTGGTACATACAAATCGTGCACTTCTTATTACGAGAAGCAGCTGGTGCTGTTTTGTTCTCGTAGATTGACACTCCAGATATGTATATAATTTTGTTTCTTCAAAGATATAAATATACATACGACTATATCAACTTTTAAAAAATTTCGGGTTTCAATTTATTATTGTTGCAAGTGAAAATCTTGTCTCAAGCTTTTAATGTGTGCGAGTGCTGTGTTGAAAACTTCATGTGGATGGCTGTCAAAATCGTACATGTAAAAAAAATAACATACATTTTTCATAAGAAAATACTGCAGTAGTAGCACTCCATTGATTTTGTGTAAAACGTATGAAATGTATCTGGCAACACTCTAGTTTTTTACAGCAAAACAAATTCCCAAAGAAGAGAATTTACAGAACTCTGTTTATGATCTAAAAACATCTCAAATGTATCCGGCAACATTCTGTTCTGTTACGGCAAAATACTCGTCTTGAAGTGGCCGATGTTTCTAGTGGGATTTTAAACAATGAAGAAAAAACGGCCAAATTATTAAAGCATGTGAATGGGTGTTATAGCAACATTGACTGCATGTCCAGTTTTTCGTATGAAAGAAAAATTGTTGTTCAACATTCTAAGTAATTTTGAAACGAATACGTACTTAAATTTTATGTTAATTATTAACGTGAGTGGCCGTGGTTCATGCCAGATAATCACGCCAGCAACGGCGGCCATCATTGGCGGTTATGAATTTTCTAGTAGTTAAACTAAAATGTTAAAAACAGAGTGTGCTAAAGTTGTTGCTGTTGTTGGTGTCGTAATTAAATTTGAGCCTGGCTGAGTGCGAGTGTAGTGTGAGTGCGAGTGTGAGTGTATTTATGTTGGTTGTTTGTTTGTTTGTTGTTCGTTTGAATTTTTGTTTTGTTTGATTGTTTCTCGAGTTATTTGTTGCTGGTGTTGTACGTTGTTTGAGAGAGTGTGCAGTCGAGAAATTGATTTCATTAGTTTAGTTCGTTCGTATGATTGTGTGCGGTGTTTTACATTTTATTTTATCGAATTTCATTTGTAGTTGTAAGTGTGTTTGACTGGTGTTGTTGCTGTTGCTGTTGGTTTTATTTTTGGTTATATTGTGTTGATTTAAATTTTTTTTCGAATTGCGCGCCCTTAGTCATTGACTAAACGTGCAACAGCAAACAAGCGTTGAGCGGCTAAACGAAAAGAAAACAAAAAAAAAGGCAACAACAAATTGTAATAAATAAATAAAATTAGGAATTATATAAAAATGATTAAATGGAACGGGCAATCATTTTAGTTAAAATATAATAAAATAAGAAGTACATGCCCAAAGGGTTTTAGAATTCGAAGACGGCACGGCACGTTTTACCTAAAAACATATTTTTTATAATTAAAGAGAAAAAAAAGGAATTGTTAATACAATATTATATTTATTCAGTGTTCCAAGTTCTATGTTCGCGCTCTTCTTTTCGGTTTTCTGTTCTTCCTGGTTTAATAATATGGCAATTGAAAACGTTATGTTTAAAGGTCTACAACAACTGAAACAACAACAGCGTTTTTGCACAAAATATGACATGTTATAAAATTGTTAACCAACATAAATAATCAAAGAAGTTTACAAATTACAATAGTACAGCAAATTGTTTGAACAAGAATTACCAATAAAGGATTAAAAAAGAAGCCCGAATGAATATCATTGGAAAAAATTTTAAAACACAAAGTGATTGAATAGTGCAACAGAATAAGAAACTGTAGTCCCTCTCCTGGATTATTATAAAAGTAGAGTTCTCAACACTGGAATTGGATTATTTTGCTGCAGCCGTTTTGTTACCCCTCTCAATTTTCCTTAATTTTGTTTATTAAAACAATAATAACGGATTACTTCTAATTATAATTCCAGCAAAATGGTAAATATTTTCTTGTTTTTTTTACATACACACATATTTAGTTATATGTAATAAGAAATTGAATTATTTTATTATTGTTGTACAGCAACAAACACATCACAAACTTAGTTGAATGTACTAGTATTTCCTAATTTTCCACATAAAAAGCAACAACTTTTTTAATTATTTAAAACTAAGCACTTAAATTCTGGAGAATTGTGAACAGAATTTGCTCCCAGCCTGAGCTTTAATTTCAATATCCTACGAAAATATGAAATCAAAACTGTTTAAACGCATAAATATGTATTTATGTACATACATACATCTGTATGTATGTATGTATGTATTGTGTGTATTTATGTATGCATGTACATATGTGTGGATAGACAACTTGCCAAGTCCACTACTCTAAATGAAGAAAATTGTTTCGAAAACCGAACCGATTAAAACTTCTAGTCCTCAAATAGAATTATATATTTATGAAGATTTGAACATTTGAAATCGAGTAACGGATTTGAAATCGAACAATCGATTTGAAATGGAGAATCGATTTGAAATTGAACAATCGAATTGAAATCGAGTAAGCAGTTTGAAATCGAATAATCGATTTGAAATCGAATAATCGATTTGAAATCGAATAATCGATTTGAAATCGAATAATCGATTTGAAATCGAATAATTCATATGAAACCAAATAACTGATATAAAATCGTATAATCGATTCAAAAACGAATAACGAATAACCGATTTGAAATCGAATAATCGATTTGAAATCGAATAATCGATTTGAAATCGAATAATTAATATGAAACCAAATAACTGATTTAAAATCGTATAATCGATTCAAAATTGAACAACCGATTTGAAATCATTTAAACGATTTGAAATCGAATAATATTATAATAAATTCGGGGATCTTTAGACCATTGCGGACACATGCCTTACCGCTATTTCGACTGTTTACACTCAACAGTTTTCAATACCAAAAACATGCCCCATGACGTTCAAGTATGAGGTAATTTTTCAATTAAAAACCTGATTATAGATGAGCAAAATTAAATCAAAACTTTACACACATTCGTTAACATTTAGCAATATTTAACTATTCATTTGCTGATTTAAACTTTTTTCTTGCTGATTTTGTAAATCGTGCGGGAAAACAATTTATGCTTAATTTTACGAATCTGTAGAATATATTTTAATACAAAATTGGCATTACTTCGTCTTCGATGAAGACGAAGTCTCAGAAGGACTATTGATATTTCAGCAAATTGTGGAAAACTTTTACAACAAATCGCATAATATATTTTCTGCTCTGTAAGATTTACACTTTTTTAAATTCCTGATACTTTTTCGAAGAATTTGATTGTAAAATTTATACATTTTAGGCGACTATCTTGCACAGCGTATTCGTCCGTTTTGAACACCGATAATTTGCGTTCGATTACACGGCGACTGAAGCGTTCGCTTATTTCGTTCAATCGCGAACTTCTTATTGTTCGTAGATCTTTCTGTCTTTTATCAAAGCAAGCGAATGTCCTTTATGCGAAAAGAGGCAAGAAAGAATAATACAAATGGTGCTGATACAATTTTAATAAAATTGTAAGGATTGCGCACGATATTGAGGGAAAAGCGCTCAGTTAAATGGCCGGTTTACTTCGTTCACTTGGTTGACCCGTTCAGCTTAACCCGTTCTTTTGCCAGCGAAAATTTAATTGAAAACAGTTTAGTCCTGATTTACAATTGTAAAGTTTTTTACATTCTCAACTATTTTGGACATCGGGCCAACTGGTGCACAAATCGAAGCCGTTGGACCATTCACTTCGACGCACATTCCCTAAATTTATAAAGGCATTTGTTTAAAATTTTGTTAAACTCATTTGTTTGCGAACAGAGCCTTTTTCTTATTAAAAAAAAATTAATAACTTTATCAGGCGATTATAAATTTTGGAAAATATATTCAGCCACAAAAATTTGTGGTTAAAACTTTTAGTTTTTTCTCCAATATCAATCAATCTCACTGAATGTTTTAATTTATAATAATAATCTTGAATATTTTTGCTTCTTTTTGTTTTTGATTAAAATAAAACCATCTGTTTTTAATTTTCGTCCGAAATTGTTAATTACACATTTTTACAGACATAATTTTTTCTTTTATTATTTTTCAGTTTAAAGACAAGAAAACAAATATGCAAATGACTAATAAAGGCAGCAAATTGAAACTGTTTAAATAAATAGTGTTTTTATCTTTTATTTTAATTTTAATTACTTTCAATTAGTCATAGAATTTAAATTAAAACTAATAAATTTAAAGTTTAAACGACAAACGGCGACTGGTTTGGAAAAGTTTTGCAGCGCAACTTTTAATGAAATAAATACTCTATTAATTAAGATTTCAAATAGGAATTTTCAAGAAAGTTTTTCAATAGCAAAAATATATTTAAAATAAATGCATTCCGAAAAGTTTGTTAAACTTTCAATATATTCATTTTTTCAAAGAAAGCGCCGTTTTTTTTACTGTTGTCGGCAAACAGGGAAAATCCTTAATTAATTTCTGAAATATTTAACGAAAACAATAGAAATGAAATTTTTGTAAAAATTAAGTGACAAAAGCAGCAATTTCGGTTTTTCCAACTGTACGGATCTGTATGCAAAATTGTACAAAATATTTATTTAAACTTTTGCAGTAAGAAGGAAATCAGCTACAAACTTTTTGAACTGAATTTTCTCCAGCTCAAACTAATTACATTGACAGCAGCGTTAAGAACATAATTAACACATAATACCGGCAGTTCTCCATACCTGGAAGGAAATATATAGACATTTTTACATTCATACAAATGAATTCTATGACTTTCAAGTATTTTGCCAACCCAACAGTTGGTATGTTTGTTGTTTGTTAGAGCGCTTTGACATTGAGCAGCTTAATTGCGCAAGTTTCTGGCGAAGTATAAGCAGGTCTGCACACAAATATCCGTAATTGTTCTACCCTTCAATCCGACCCTGGGAAAGACTCTAGCCCAACTAAGCGCAAGTCCTTTTTAGGTAGGATCCCACTATAGGCTAAAAAGCCATAACCTGTAACGATTTTTGTCGTTCTTAATCGGCGCACATTTTAAGGCTTAGAACGATTTATTTTCGAGTATTGAAATTATCGTTGTATGTTGTGGTAATATTTATCGTTGAAAATATCTGAAATAATCGGCACTATACGTGCCTCTCTCTCTCTCGCCTCCTCTCCACCTACTGCTATTCGAGGACATTAAACAAAACTTTATACTCTTTAGAATCCATTTCTAAACCTTCAAAAAAAATATTTTTGCATATATTTTATTTTACGCATAAACTTTATTTGTCTAGATTTTTTTGTTTACTTTCAAATTTGAGGTTTGCAAGAAACTGTTCGGTGCCAATCGGCGCTATAAATGCCGATACAAACCGACACATTTTTCAAAGGTTTATTGGTCGGCTTTGAGCGAAACAGTGAAAGCTGAAAGTTATGGGCGCTTCAGCAAACATTTTGATATTTTTGGTCAAAGCTGGCACGATTTCTGCGCTTGTCATTGGAGTTTAGGTGTTCACACTATCGGTACACGATGCCGATAGTGGCATCTTATCTTTAGTTTTGGTTTGTTTATTTTGCTTTCATTTTTTTTTCTGCTCCGGGAAATCCCCTGTAGTACGGACTGTGTTTCATTTCATATCACCGTGTGTATACGTTTTATGCAAACAACAGCCTCTAATTTTTATTGATTAATATCGATGAAACTCATAATGTAATTGAACAACTTGCAATGGCTACTCTTCAGGATCGCTGGGATGAAGATAATGAGATTTTCACATCTGGCTTTCCCACAGATGATGATATTGTTCAGCCATCCAGCCCTGAATCAAAGCAACCGGCTCCAAGCGGAACGCAGAGTGATGGCCAGGAAGGTGTGTGTGTTTGGAGGGAGGGGGGAGGGGGGAGGGAAGGAATATGATAAACATCCTTCCAGAAATAATATAGAAAATTCTTTGCAAATCAACAATTTGTTGATCGCTTTAGAAACTGAAGAAAAAATCATTCAAGTTGCTGTTTAAAGGTACTGGAAAAACAAAGACGACTGGAACTATTAGAATGTAGATACGCTTTTAGGTTAATCCAGAACTTCATCAGACGTTGTCAGACCTGGCTGATTACAAACTGAAGTTTTGTTTAATCTTTGTTTTCTCGGACAAACTCCATTTGCATATAAATGAAAAAGAATCTAAATTATATATTAATGAATTTTGCTTTCCAGTTGCAATTTTTCTTCTTCTAAATATTTCATGTCTTTAAAACTTGTTTGACTTTAACACCCATTCAATTATTTTTTTTAAGATTTTAAATTACAACCAAAACAAACAAAAAAAAAAAAAAAATTAAAAGAATTTCTGCCGAATGACTGTAAATTAAATATGAATTTATTTGCAAAATTTATTTGTTTGTTTGTGTGTCGCACTTTCTTTGATTTTTTTAATTTATGATTTAATAAGCTATTTTTAATTACATATAATAAATGCATTTGCCAAAAATAACAACAACAACAACTACTAGTCGCACGAAAACAAGAACAAGAACAAGTTAAACTAAAATTACAACTAATAAGAACAGCAGCAAAAAGCAATAATAATATTCATATTAGCAGATTTATTAAAATTTATGTTAAACGAAGGCGAGCAGAAACTCTCTCGCGAACAGTTCAAAACGATAAACAGTGAATAACAAAAATGGTTGTGCAGTGGTGCAACGTATAAACCTGCACATTGATTTGATTTATGCAATAAAATGTCTTTAAGAGATTTAATGTAGAATAGTTTTTAAGGGGCGGGGAATGGTGTTCCGTGAGTCCTTAAAATTTTTTATTTGATTGCGAAAACATAAAATGCGCTGCAAGGATTGTTTGCTCTTACGGTTTAACAAAATAGTTGTTGAAATGAAAAAAACTAAAATAATAAAATGACACGTGGTTTAAGATTTCTAAGGATCCTTCCCACCAATTCAGGAGTTTCCTTAATATATCACGCAAAATTATTTGCTTCCGAACTGAATTTATTCCATTTAGCTATTTTTTCTGTTTTCAAAAACAAAATCGGCTTTCACGAGTCTCACGAAGCGATAACAAACTGATTTAGACAAGACCACGAGAACAAACATTAAGCCAGGATCTGAAAATCGGTCCATGAATCCGATAGACATACATATGCATGAATTTTAGGCTTATCAAACAATTTTCATAATGAAAAGAACTCTTCTTAATTGATGAGAGGCGGCAACCATATCTGAATGAATGCATGAATAATAGAGAGAGTCTGGACCACAAAGGCTCTTCACTCTGCAACCATCATTGATGTATTGTGCTTCGCCTTCCCTTTCACTTCAAGGGCTTAATACGTCTAGGAACCGCACCAGCTGCTTCAATAGAAGTGTTGGCAAGTCCTGTTCACCCATCCTACAGTCGTGGACAAGAAGCGGCCTGTATCTCCTGTGTCCCAGTGCCACGCAGTTGGTAATCAAGGGTTCCATTGACTCCGCAGAATCTGCAAGTGTCCATTTTGTATAGGTGCTTATAACAAGCATAATATTCTGTGAGTGCCCTCAACAGTGTTCTTAGGTTTTTCTTGTGCAGTTTCAGGGCGAGTTCCGCTCTCCTGGCATCAAAATCCAAATACTTTCTGGAATGCACAAAACAATCAGTAGCGTTGCAATATTTTGCCATGTTGTTGTTACCCATTTGTGTTTTCCTCTTTTAAGGGAACTTCTGTGGAAACCTAAGGATGGAGTGAGTCCAGTGTAAATCCCTCAGCTTTCCCCTTTCACATAAATGGCTGCTCTCTCATCACCTCTTTGCCGCTCATGTGCTAGAACCCACATCAGAGAGTGGAAAAAAACATATAAAACAAAATTTATTTAAAAAAAAATCGTTTGGATTTGGGCCTGGCGGTCAAACTAAGATCTGTTATGACTGGTAGTTGTTGTTGTGGCAACATTTTCGCGGCCAGAGTTTTATTTGCTCATTTGCTCTTCAAAATCTAAATTATAAAGAGCAGAAAGAATCCCTTGAAATGAAGCCTAAACGAGAACTGGAACTTCGTAGCCCCGTATCTCGCCCTCAAAACGCAGGAAAACTTTGAACTTTTTAACTTTATTGGTTCCACATACATTTCTTTGGTAATACCAGAAAGAAAATCCTGTTAATTGTCTTTCAATTTATGCCTGAATGTGTTCAAAGCTGCAATATGGGTGCTGTGTAGGCGATAGTTGGTTCTAATGCTACTTACGTGGGCTTGGTCACTTGTGAAACTGGTGAAATTTCCAGACGAATTTTTATTTTCTAAACTGTACCTCAAACATGTTCTTTCCTACCCTCAGTTTTGCTCTCCACTGTTTTAATATTTCTGTTTTTTTCCTTCATTTACACGAAATCAAAGAAAAAAAAAACGAAAAATCCTACATTTACCAAAACACTTTATAATAATTCATGTACCAGTATCGTATAGATTATTCATATTTTATAAATATTCTTCTTCTTCTTCTTCTTGTTGTTGTTGTTGTTGTTGTAGCTGTTGCTGTTGTTGTTGTTGGGTGATGTAAAGCCTTTTTTTTGTGTGTGCCTTAAGTTGAGTTGTTGCCCATTTGGTCTTTAATATGCTTAAGATACAATTAAGCAGATGCACCAACAACAACAACAACAAAGCGCACAAAACAAAAAAAGGAAACACACACACACACACACATTCATACAACCGCATTAACAAATGATTAAAATATTCGTACTCGTACATTTATTTACAATTAAAAAACAAAATAATCAAATGAAATGAGAAAAAAAGTTGTTTAAAAAGAAAAACTAAATCATCATTTAGCAGCATCATCATCTTCAGAAGCAGCAACAGCAGCAACAGCAGCCGCTGCCTCAGCCGCTGCAGACTAATTTTAATAAAAATCATAAAATCCAAGTATTTAAAAATGATGAGATACTTTTTGTTGTTGTTGTTATAAACACATTTATTTGATTTAAACGAAATCATTATTTTTTCTTCTTCTGCTGCCGGTGCTGGTGCTGGTGCTGGTGCTGCTCTATAGACAATTTCAGTTTGATTTTAAATTTCGTTTGATATTAATATTTTTCTTCCTCTGCTTCGGCTTCTGCTTCTGCTTCTTCTTCTTCTTGATTTCTATAATTTTATTTAAGATGGCTCTTCATTAAAGGAGAAATGAAATAAGTACTCGTTCAAATGTATCCACATCTTACAGATTCGTACTTGTACTTTGTTTAAAATTTAATTTCAGGTTTTTTTTCTGCTGCTCTTGTGCCGCTCATTGGCACATTTTTCACTTTAGTTCGATTTTAATATAATTTTTGTGTTCGCCTTTTTTTCTTTTTTTAATTTCAAAATAGATTTCGAAAACATCATTAACTCAGCCAATCATGTCGGCGTAAATAAAAGTTAATTACAAAATTTTGGGAAATCTTTGTGATTAATATTTTTTTTTATTTTGATGAAAATTTATTAAGAGTTTTCATTAAAATTCATGTTCATGTTATTTAATAAGACAAACAAAAAAAGAAATATCTTTGCAAAATATCACTAACAATATATGCCAGGTATGGGGCGACTATCACTCACATCGATAGGAGTGCATTTGATTCAGGACGAAAAATTCGGATTTGTTTTGTTTTGGCTGGTTCAGATTTCGCAAGACTTTGTCTGCGCCAAAATGACGAAATCTAAAGTTTACAAATAAACAATTTAAAACACCACTATTTAGTTAATATGTAAAAGGTGTTTTTTTGAGAGTGTCACAACTTTGAGTTGGCATCACTGCTTTATTTGAGCACCCATTTAACAGCCGATAGTTGCATTTTGTTTAGTTTGCTTTGAAATTTCTTTAGTTAATATGTAAAAGGTGTTTTTTTTTGAGAGTGTCACAACTTTGAGTTGGCATCACTGCTTTATTTGAGCACCCATTTAACAGCCGATAGTTGCATTTTGTTTAGTTTGCTTTGAAATTTCATTATGAATCGACTTATACCAGAGCAACGCGTGCAAATTTTTGAAATTTTTAATCAAAATAATTGTTCTATTCGTCAAACTCATCGTGCACTCTTCCATTTTATGGCGTACATAATCGTCCTTCAGAACAGCTAATTCGAAGAACAATAGATCGTTTTCGGACCACATTTACTGTTACTGATAATGTGCATACCGTGAGACGCCGAACAGTGGGCGCTGATGAAGCTGTAGCCGCTGTAGCCGCTGTACAGCAAAGCATCGAAGATGATCCTGGGGTTGTAACCTTCCACTTTATGGAAGATCTTACGAAAGAATCTTGGCTTCAAAGCTTTCAATATTCAGCTTGTGCGGGAATTAAAGCCTAACGACCATCGTATGCGCCACCAAGTCGCCACAAATTGATATTGATTTTGAATTTCCATTCAGAGTTGTATTTGTCGATGAAGTATTTACGTGCATAATGTTACGTAATGGCCCAATTAATTGGCCACCAAGATCGCGTGATTTAACCCCATTGGATTATCATCTCGATTTTTCGATAAACCACAAACAATTGAACACCTGCAAATCAACATTCCATCGGCGAAATACGGCCGCAAATGCTGCGAAAAGTTGTTGAAAATTGGTGTTCCAGAGTGCGCCTTCTACGTGCCAACTTGTGTCACTCTATAAAAAACACCTTTTATATAATAAGTGTTTTTTTCCAGCTGCATGAGAACTATCGATGGCGATAACTATGGTTTGACAGCTGAGAAAGTCGAACTGTATTTGACATTTCGAATCGCTAAGGTTTCGGCACATCATCCAGAACCGTTTAATGGCCAAAACAAAAAAATCAAAATTTTGCAAATTTGCGGAATGAAAAGCAGAACAAAAACGCCAAAACAACGAACGTTTCCGAACGCGAAATTCATAGAGCCCTCTGTCCATTTTACGCTCATTTAGCAAAATTGCCGTATTCGGAGTGAGGACACCTAAAAAAAAAAAGGGTTTCGTTTATCTAATTGTTGTGCTGTGCTGTGGAACAAAATTTTTCCAAAAATGTGCAACGTTGTGCTTAAAATTCGCAGTGAAAACGTTTCCCCGCAAATGGAAAACAATGCGAAAAATAAGTTTTAAAAGAAGTGTTTTCATAAACATTCATTTAAATTTGCTGTAAAAAATAACTGCTGGCATATTTTTTTCTTGTTTTTTTTTTCTTGTTGTTTCAAAAACTACGCCTGGTGCGGAGATAAGAGACAAAAACTGAAAAAAAAGTTAAGAAAAATCCTAATATCGCTATAAACAACAATTATTATAAATTTATTTATTTAATTAGTTGCTATTGTTGTTATTGGTGCAGGCGAGCGCGCGTGTGTGTGTGTGTGTGTGTGTGTGTGTGTACGCGTTTGTGTGTGTATTTGTTGAAAGGCCAGCATTTGTGTTTGTTTCTCGAGATAAATTGTATTGTTTGTCTGTATGTAAATTCGTTTTGTATCTTTTAACTACAACTAGTTTTTAACCAATCAGTATTTGTTAATTTCACAAAGAAAAAAGAAACAAGATTTAATTCTAAGCCAATGAGAAAAAAGTTTATAAAACAGGTTCAAAAATACAACAAAAAACACAGGCAATGGTTTGTTTTTTGTTTTTTGGGTTTTTGTTGTTGTTGTTATTTTTTTCTGTAATTCAGTTTAAATACTTAAACAAAGCAGCTGAGTTGAGTTAAAGATTTCATCGTTTTGGGTTTTTGTTTTTTTTTTTTTTTTTGCAATAAATCATTTAAAATTATGTCAAATTATTGTATCTGAATTATGGGAAAAGAAAAATATTAAAAAAATATTGAGATATAGCGCGCCCAACTACCCTCGCACCAGAGTTCACGTGTTTGCCGTGTGTTTCCCTCACATTTCAGCCGGCTGAAGTTTAGAACAAATTTTGAAGTAGTTTTTTCGTCAGCTTTGCTGTTGCTATCTCCGCGGTCTCGGCATGTGCTTTAGCCAAAAAGCTGCAGTGCTGAAACTGTTCCAAGTGCGTTATATAAGTGTTTCATTTTCTTCTTCTGAGCATTTAGCTTTATCCATTTTTTTATATTCGAATGCCTCTAGATGGATATTTCTAAGCCATTCCATTTTAAGCTCTACGAAAAATTGTGTATATAAGAACACAGTAACTTGGGTTTAATTGAGTTTCTAGAAATGGTTTTAATTGATCCGTTGACTCAATTACACACAAAACTCTCTTAATTGAGCAGAGCAATCAATAAAACGAACAAACATTAGAAAATAAATCAAACCATATGATTTTGAAAGTTGCCATATATTTGGTTTTATTTGGGTGTGGAAATTGTGTTCTATTTTTGGGAATTTGCAAATGACACTTAAGCGCGACTTTTGTATGTGAATTTTTAATGGCTGGTTCATATAAAACAATGGAATTGAAATCGAAGAGAATGATTTTTATATGAGATCCCTCCTCCCCCTCCAGTCAATATTTACGACAACACTTTAACTTGCAAAGCGATGGCTGTTGTTTCCTTGAGCAGATTTCAACTGCAACAAAGAATTTTAGAATTTTACGCTGTCAGTTTCTAATCCCTTGAAACAAAAAGCGAAAAGTTTAATCTTCCTAAATTTGGTCATTATTCAGCAATTCAAACGAAAATAGTTCTAAGAATACATATTTACATACATACATAAGCATAAAAAAAACTATTTGCATTTATAAACATTTAATAAATAAACAATTCATTGTACAAACTAACGATTATGACATCTTAAATAAAAAGATCTTTACAAATGGTCAAAGATGAACAGAGAAACAAATTCCAATACAGGCAAAATAAAACTACATGTATTTAAAAAATAAGCACAAAATAAAATACTCGTAATAAAAAAAGCTGAAATATGGCATAAAAGCAACAACAACGGAATTAAAACAATAATAAAAATAAGCAAATGCCAATAAAAATTAATAATTATTCGTTTTGTAGTCATAATCTTGCTCTCTAAACAAAAATTATTTAAGAAACGTACAATAATAATTTCGATTTAAATTGCAAAAGAATTAATACAAAAATATACGTATGAATAATAAATAATTTAATTTGTTTAATTTGTTCAAAGCAGTTTAGAATTGTGGTCGAAAACAACAAACGAATAAAAATTATTCGTACAAATTTTAAAAAATTGTTTTCAATTAAGTTTTTTTTTTTTTAGTTTTAAACTTAATACTATTGTTCCATAATTTGTTAATTTTAATATATTAAAATTCTTAGCGAATAATTTTAATCGACTAAAATTATTCGCTGCCGAATTTTTTTAAGTCATAAAAACAATGTTGTGGTGTAATAATTTGTAGTTTGTACTAAAAACATTAAAATATTGAAGTCTTAACGAAACATTTTAATCGATTAAAATTAAACGCTGAAAAATTAATATTACAGCTTTATTATTTGTTCCTTAAGCTAGAATTAGTATTAAAATATTAGAATTCTTAGCGAATAATTTTAATCGATTAAATTTATTTGAATAATCGAATAATTTCATCATCATCACTTAAGCTAAAAGTAGTATTAATATATGGAAATTCTTAACAAATAATTTTAACCACAAACTTGCTTCCTTTAAATCTTAAAAGTATTACTGAAGCTTAATAATTTGCTTTTTAAACTGAAAATAGTCTTAAAATATTAAAATTCTTAACGAATAATTTTAATCGAATAAAATTAATTGCTGGATAATATAATTTCTTCAAGTTTTAAAGTAATGCTGCGGCTAAACAATATGTTCTTTAACTTGAAACTAGTATTTATTAAAATACATATTAAAATTCTTAACGAATAATTTTAATCGAATAAAATTAATTGCTGGATAATATAATTTCTTCAAGTTTTAAAGTAATACTGCGGCTAAACAATATGTTCTTTAACTTGAAACTAGTATTTATTAAAATACATATTAAAATTCTTAACGAATAATTTTAATCGATGTAAATTTCAACGTCTGTTAATCTGCTTTCTGGAGTATGGCGGAGAAATGGCTGTAGAAAATTCTTGCATATTTGTGTAGACTCTTTCGAAACCTCAGCTAAAAATTATTTAGTAGAACAGGGACCGCCAAGCATCCAAGATGGCTTGGGGAAGGGATCCAGGTGTGCGTGTGCATGTCACTATTCTCGAGGAATTAATTGCTCTCGATGTGCTGTTGTCTTGCTTTTTTTTTTTTGTAAAGTTAAGCCCTGCTGTTCTCATAATGTGTTCCTCATCTCCCTGGGATCGGGTTTGGCATATGCAGGAGAAAATGTTTTTTTCATGTGGCGGCCACCAAAACTCTGGGAATTTCTTGGATGTGTTCAATGGTGCAGATGCTTCCAAAACCTGGCCAAAAAGTTAATTGACAGAACAGGGTCTGCTGTGAATCCAAAATGAATCCTGGTGTTGGTCATTTGTTTGAGGTGCTAAAATATTTTGATTGGGCTTAAACCTAAAACTGCAGGAAGCGGCGCTGGCAGGTACTGAGTTGCTGTTGTCTTGCAACAGATTCCGCTTGTTCGAAAGAACTAGATTTTTAGCATCATTTGGCGAGTCCTATTAGCGCCCGATTGCTTGTTTAGGATTACGGTCTACCGGCTCCGGTGACTCGATGGCTTATACTGTCCGGGGGCATTGCTAAGAGGAGGAATACGTTCCCGTACAAGTTACTTGTGATGTATGTAGCTGTTCATAAGCTCACCAGGGAAGTTGGCCCATCATGCGATTAGGCCGTCATGCCAGGTGCTGATGTAAATCAATTTAACAATCTGTTGTATGGACTTTGAAGAATTCTTGTAACATATACACTGTGGAAACAGATGTTTTTATCATTTCTTAGGGCCGTTCCTGATTATTCAACGGCTTAAGTGTTCGTATTACAATATTTTGAATGTTCTTATAAAACCGGCTGAAACATTCTGTTGCCTGTTTTTAATGTTACTATTTCTCTATTACTGCATAAATAAACGAGTTCAGTTGTAGGTGTTAGATTCTATTGTTGAATGTTGAATAGAGAAAACGAAAAGACTGGTACGAAAAATGAGCCGGAGAAAAAAACTTGAAGGCAGAAAAAACAACACGAAGAAATGATTTGTCAAACTGTCAGGTATATTCAATCATTTTCAGATAAACCTGTATGCACATGTGTATGTATGTATGTATGTGTGTGAAAGTACAATTGTCTTGTGGTTGCATATGGATGTGTGTATGTATGTATGTGAATATGTGTAAATATAAATTTCTTTTCTCTTCTTTTGTTGTTGTTTTGTTAACCAAGAACCCAGCTAAAAACATACATACATATTCCTAGAGATTGATTGATTGTCAGAAGGTTTCCTTTATCTTACAAACGATACAACGACAACAACAATAACAGTAACAAAACATAAACCATGAACTGAACCATTGAAAGGGGGGAAACAACTAACGAATATTCTTTTTAATTGCCGTCCAATGTTATCTTAACATTTAAATCTCCACACCACATGCAGCATTAACGTACATTTTAAATCTAAAAGTGTTAGAATTAGTAAAACAGGATGGTTAAAAACCAACTTAATTGTACATGCGCTACAAAATTAAAATTAACGAAAATTAAAAAAAAAAAAAAAAAAAATTTAACAATAAAATTCCCCAAATGTATTAAACTTTGAATGATGGAACGAATCTAATGAATATTATTTCTACATTTATTTGTTTAGCTTTTTTCCTTTTCTTTGCTTTTTTGTTGCTTCACATTTTATTTGGTAGTTAAAGTTTAACTAAAACGCTCAATTACACATCTTGACAATAACGCAGTGGTGTTGCTGTTGCTGTTGCTGTTGTTGTTGTTGTTGCGTACTTTGTTTTGTTTTGTTTTTTTGTCTTCTGCGCACATTCTTTCAACAAATTAAATTATGAAGTTTTAAATTCAAATCACGTTTTAATTCAAATTGAAAAAAATATATATAATAATCTTTCCAGTCGAGTATTATATTAGTTTTAGCGCTGAAACCATGAGGATGTTGATGTTAATTTATTCTTACGTAGTTGTTTGACTTAAAATTAGTATGGATCTGTAGGTGTCGGGACTGGGCAGACATATTCGTAACTACGCAAGTATATACGTATGTATAAATGTTTTAGCTACATCATCATTATAATTATCTATTGTTAGTTTTATCATTTGTTTTCCCAACATTTTAATATTTATTCCATAATTGCGGCAATTTGCTATGCCGCATATTGTCACTAGAAAGAATTTCAATTGGAAAAGCATTTGCTCTGTATGCAATCGGTTCAAGCAATACTTTTGCGATAAAGTCTATTTTATAATAAATACTTTAACCGCTTCCAACACACACTAACCGCAACAACGACCAGACGGATGGTTTAAGAACGTCTTTATGTTGTATGTATTTTATTCCCTTTTTTTTTTGTAAACATATTCCATTAATCCAAATATTTACAATATTCTGTTTCTTTAGAAGAGTTAGAGAAGGGGACACAGTTTTGCAGCAAATTTATGTAGGTTTGTGTTTTATTTGCGAACAATTTTGTTTGTGGCAAAATTGATTAAAATCTTAAACTTTTTTGATATATGCGTTTTGGTCGTTTTTATACGGGTGCTCGAAAAATTTCATTCTAATACTTAAATAATTTTATTCGAATACTCGAATAATTTTATTCGAATAATTTCATTCGAATAATTTCATTCGAATACTCGAATAATTTTATTTGTATACATACACAGCCTGATAGTTTGATTTGAATAGTTGAAAATTTTTTTTGTTAGTGGTCGAATCATTTTATTCGAGCAATCGAATACTTTTGTTTGATTACGCGAATAATTTTTTTCAAATACTCAATTTACTGGAATAACTTTATTCTAATACTCGAGTAATTTAAATCGAATAGCCGAATTAAATACATTATTCGAATGCTCAAATAATTATTTTCGACTACTCGCCCAATTTTATTATTAAATAATCTAAAGTTATGCGAGTATTCAAGAATAACTTAACTTGAACAATTTAATTCCATTATTCGATTAATTTTATTCAAGTACTCGCTTAATTTTAGTCAAATGCAAATATTTTTATACAAATATACGAAAATTTTACTGCAATACCGGAATAATTTTGTTCGAACTATCGAATTATTTTTATTTAATTACACGAATAGTTGTGTTCAAATACTCATATAGATTTATTCGAATACTGGAATTGTTTTATTCCAATTAATAATATTGTAAAATATTTTATTTTTCCAATACGCGTATAACTTTATGTGAATACTCGAATAGTTTAATTCGAATACTAAAACAATTTCATTAAAATACACATATAAATTTATTTCAATACTCGAATACTTTTATACCAGCTCTATTCGAATATAGTTTATACGAATAATGTTTTAAATAAGATTCGTTGTTATTTAAAAAGGTAAACATGCAAATGGCTTCGTTTTAATATTAGTGTTATATGCATTTCATTCGAATAATTTAATTCGAATAATTTTATTCGAATATGTATTATTTAAATTTATATTTTTTTCAAATAATGTTTCTAATAAAAATTTTTAGAGTAAAAAAAAAAATTATTCGAATAATTATGTCCGAATATATTTTATTCGCATTCGATAAATATGGTTTTGAAATAGTTTCATATAAAAATGTAAACAATATTTACCTATATCAATAAAAATTGTCTGAGGCAGCTACTCAAAAGCGTGTCGAAACGTTAAAATAAACGTATAATCAGAATAAGTGACCTCAAGCTCGAATAATTAAATTAGAAATTAAATCGTAATTAAAGTTGAAAATCAGCCTAAAATTTTTTTATTATTCGAACGATAAAATAAAACATAAAATTTACGAAAAAAACCTTTGTTTTGAAAATGTAAAGAGTGTATAAACCTCTTTCAAGTCCACCAATTAGCAGACAAACTAAATTTAAGCGAAGCGCTTTCAAACAAAAAAATTAATTACATAAAACAGAAATTAAAATTTATTATTACAAATTGCTACTGATAATCGTTTTATTTCGTGCTTTCAACAATTTCATACTTCAATATAAGTGTGATAATATTTTGAAATTCAAAACCCCTATAATTTATATTTACACCCAAAGAAAAACAGTAGTGAAAACACATAAATGGTGAATGTCGCCGATCTTTAGAAATCATCGGGGTTAAAGAAATTTCTTTTCGTTTTTTGTTTTGTTTTGTTTTGTTATAATAAACTCTGTTAAAGTTGGTAATAAAACTAATAAAAATTAATTTTATTTTTATTGTCGAAACAAACAAAAAGAGGCAGCATATTGAATATCATTAACATGTGCTTTTAGATGCGGGCTCGTACGCATACAAAATTTCTTACTTTTATTCCACAAAAAAAAAAAAAAACACAAAGTTTTTCTATCTACATGAGACAACAACAAAGTCAATAAAAAGACATTCTGAAAGTTGTTATTTGTTTTTAACAAACAGTGGCGAGCAAAGCTGGTAATTTAGAAGTGAATCAGAAAATCACATCTGCCTGTGCGAAGGGCACCGGGTAAATTCTCCATTTTTCGTTGTTTTTGTTTTTATAAAGTTATTCCGCACAGCAGAACAGCTCTTCTAATTTTGTTTAAGGATAAATATTACGAAATTCTGTTGGTACTTGTGGTATAATGAAAAACAACAATATGGTTTATATATTTTTTTTTTATTTTATTTTATTTTAAGAATTTTATATATGAAATGACCGGGTCGAGCAAATTATTTTTTTCACTACCCGATACGGAGTAGTTTTAACTCATCGATTCGAGTATTATGACATGAAAATAAAAAATCACGCTAAAATTTTCTCCGTATCGTATGAACCCAGTATTATATTTTTGTTGTTGTTGGTTATTTTCATATAGAAACTGTGTTTTGAAAAAACATGATTTTCAGCACCACCCCATCCCCTGTTTTTTAGCGCTGCAAATCGATCATCGACATCGACACATTCTTGTTGCGATGATCCACATCGAAAGTTGTGAACAAAAATCCACTGAAAACCTTCTCTTAAAATTTCCATTTATCGCCAAATTGATTTCCTTAACCCTTAACTGTAAACAAAACAAATAGCACTTGGACATCAAAACGTTGTATGTACGTTTGTGCTAAAAACTGTCATATCTTATTATGGTGTTGCCAGATTTTAGCGATTGATTTTAGTGTTGTCAGTTCCCTAAATAATAAATTTTAATCCGCGAATAGTTTGTCACGCTCCTGGCCGAATTACTATTTACGTCCTTTACTTTTCCAAATCAGCTGTTTTGTTTCTAGTCAATAGCAAATCTGTACATGTGGTTTGTTTTGTAGAAAACCGAATTCAACGTTAAGCGACCAACAACCAAAACTATGAGTTATTAGTTCAAGTTAAAGTATTAAAAAATTTGTGTTTATCTCAATTTGCAGAAGAAAAACTGCAATAATTAATTTTGGACGATGAAAGACTTACGAAGAAAATAATTATATTTTTTGCTACAAATTCAATTACTTTTACAGGCTGCCAAAAAAAATAGACGAATCGACTTTCTAAAGAAATTTGAACAGAAAAAGTAATTACAAAATACGGAAATGAACGGCAGGCAGAGTAAGACCTAATGAGACCTTCTGGCGCTATTTTGCCAAACTCAGGAACAACATTTTTTTTAATGTTATTAGATTCCAATAGAGTTTATTTTTTATTAAAAAAAAAAAATATTCAAACACTTTTCTACAGTTCTGGTTAAACAAAAAAGACACAACAAACAACAGTGAGGCAATTTATTGCTTTAATAAGACGTGTTAGATCTTGTTCTGCTTTGTTTTGTTCAACACTGTTTGTTGCTGTGTTCTAGTTGCAATATTTTATATGCCATGACTTTTTTCTTTCGGTGTTTCTGTTACGCCCGAAAGCAAAAGGCGTTAACCAGACCCGGCTACTGTTCAGATACCAGCTATAAAGTATCTCAACAGCCACATAAAATGTAAACTGTGTTGCTGTTGTATGTTTTTAAAATAATTTACACAGATACAGCCAACAACTCTTAGACACACACACACACACAACACACACACACATACACACTTTGCTGTATTCATTTAACTTGAGTTTGATCAAAAATGGTTGGAGAAGAAGAAAAAACTGTATTTATAACTAAATAGAAAAGAAGGAAAAAAAAAAAACTAAAATAACAATCATTAATTTATTGGTCTGCATCATGCCAATCAATTGACAACCAATCGTAATTAAATCACAAACATTAATGGCAATTGAAATTGAAATTTAAGAATGAAAATATTAAAATAAATATGAAATAAAAATACTCAAATGTGACTCTTTATAGATTTTAATATAAATATTTGTGCGGCTACAAAGTTGTCGCACTCGATTTGCATAAAAAGCATTTATGAATTCCTCTGGCATTAAAAAAGAATTAGTATCAATCAATTGTTCATAATTCTGGCTTTTTTATTCTTAAAACAATTACGATTTAAAAAATTTTATAAAATTTTTTCTCCTCTTCTAAACTCTTAATTGTTATGTGTTAATTATATTGTTACTAATTCATTAAAAATTAAGCTGAAGAATCCGGAAGAGTTTTTAAAGAAATCACAGAACAAAGAAATCGCTCTCTTTGCAAAAAGAAAAAGAAAAAAGTTTTACTTTTTTTAAGTTTTTAACAATTATAATACATTTTTATTCTTCTTCTTCTTCTTCTGGGAACTGCAAAATATTTTCATTTTTATTTATTTTTAATTGCAGGTAAGTTATCGAAAACCTAAACAAATGTCGACAGAAATCGTAAGTATCGATAACAAAAGTTTTTAATAAACGAAATTTCAGCATAGATTTTGTTAAATTAAATGTTAAATTATAAAAGTTTAGATCTTAAATAAAATATCTAATTTTTACTTGGCATCCTTCGTACAATGCCATTTAAATAGTTATTCTCCGAGGAGCCAAAAAAAAAAAAACGCCTGCGACATATTTGTAATAGATTAAAGAAAACCAGCTTATTTGCTTGTTTTTCTTTAATTCGTCAACAATAACAATAACGGAGTACTATTATTTTTTTTTTTTAGCAATTAGTCCTATCAATTTTTTTGTTTGTATATTAACCCTGTTGTTGTTAAATTGACCTTAAGTTTATTGGCCAAAACGTATCTTTGGGGTCAACAATTTTCTAAAAAGATAATCTGTTATATTTTCTTAATTTCTGAAGTTTTGCTTTGAAAGTAATATTTTTTCAAATTTGGCTGCGTGTCCGATAAAAACATCTACGATATATTTATTTGTATTAGATTAAAGACAATCAGTTTATTTGTTCAATAATAAGAAATTCTCCACCCACAACAGCGGGGAATTGTTATTTAGCAAATATTTTTACTGTTTAACATTTTGTTGTTGTAGGTAATTTTTTTTTTATATGTTTTATTTTTTCTTTTATAATTTAGATGTGTTAAAAAAATAGCTAAAACAGAAATCAATTTTATTTGTTGTTTTATCTATTACAAAACTCTCACCAACCACAATAATCTGGAGTTATTTTTTGCGCCAAAAATTTTACCGATTTAAATCAACATTTTCCGGGTTTTTGATTTTCTGTCTTTTACTTGGGATCAAGGCCACAACCTTGAGTTTATTGTCCAGAGGCAACAGTTTATTTTTAATATTTTCAGTTAAAATTTTCAATATATATTTCTGAGGATTTCCTTTCAAAGCAGTTTTCTGGAAATTAAACTATATTTGTAATAGATTAAAGATGACAAGTTTGTGAATAATAAATTCTATTGCAAAACTATCAACTATTTGTTGTAAATTATTTGTTGGCAACCATTTTCATATATTTTTATTTTCAGTTTTCAACTTTTACTTGTTATGAAAGTGGCCGAGAGTTTATTGTAATAGATTAAACGTGCTAAATTTATTTGCTTAATATTCTATTATTATAAAACTGGCATCAAGGTTGTCTTGCACCCAAATAAATTAAACAAGTTTAATGGCGATGGTTGAGTGATTTTTCTATTTCAGTATAAAAATATAATGACTAATTTGTTTTTGTTAATTTCTAAGAAATTATTCTTCGATTAGGAATTTCAAATTGAAGATCTTACTAAGCGCCACTGCCAAGCCTACACCAAAAAAAAAAAAACTTAATATTATCTAAATAATTTATGTATGTTGTTGTTTATTACAATTTATAATCTTATTTAATTTAAAGGCATTTTCTTTTTGTTGCAACTCATTCAGCCACTTCCTGAGGTGTGTTGCAGTGTTGCAGCATTTAACTTCCTAGTATTTGCACAAGTACTCTGCAAATGTCGCTAAAAGGTGACAGTTGGGAAAATATTGTACTGTGTCTGGAAGTAGTCAAATTACAACTGTATTGATTCGGACGATTTCGAATGCCAAAGCAGTAGGCCTCCTGCTGCTCCTGGCACGCTCCTCTACCACTCTCCCTTCCAGCCAAATGTGTCAGCGTAAGAAAGAGACTTACATATGTATTTTTTATTCGAAATTCAGTTACTTAATTTATGAAAATTTCATAATATTTATTTTGTGCAGAGGTATTAAAACTCATGTCATCATCATCAACACATTTGAGGCTTTTTCAAGTTCTTCAGCTTTTCAAAATTTCTTAATTTTAGTCTTTGTTTTTGTTGTTGTTGTTGTTGTTTGTTCGCTGCCTGCTTTTCGAGTCATATTAATATTTTCATCACAATTTTTTCTCCCGTAGTGTTTTTGTTGGTCTTTATTTTTTCTTTCATTAAAACACACCTTTTTTTATTATAGAATTATTTTGACTTTTTTTTCTGTTTCTGTTTCGGTTTTCGAATTTGAGGATTTCTTAGTTGTTGTTTCATTTCTCAATGAGTGGGTTTATTGTCAGTTTGTGTATTTGGTTTCGTTATTTTAAACATTTTATTATGTATTATATATTGTTGTTGCTGTTGTTGTTGTTGGCTTGTCTTTAGTTTAGTTTAAGGTTGATTTGGGTTTCAGATTAGTTTAAGAAACTATTTATCATTTCCTCAACTGGCGTTTTTTATTTTTTCGCTTTTCGTCGTTAAACGTGAGTGCGAATGAGAGTTTAAGCTTTTTCTGTTGAACTTCGAAACAAAACGATGTTTAAATTGAAAAATGAATTTCATGCCAACCAAAAGAAAAAAAAAAAACAAAGTAACAAAAATCTTCAATTCGTTGTGTTGTCGTTTGAAAGTTTTAAGCAAAATTTCTTCTAGAATGTTTAATCAGTATGTTATTGATTTTGTATTCGATTCGACTTTTTTCGTTTGTTTTTTGTTATAAATTTTGTTTTTATAATTCGTTTCTTTTTTGTTTAATTTGAATTTAAAGGAATTTAAAAATTTCAAAGTCTTTCTGCCTGTGAATTTTTGTTTGTTTGTATTTTCAGCTAAAATGTTTTAATGCATTTTCAAGGTTCTTGAAAGCGAAACAAATCAAAGATTGAAGCCCAAATGATGAACACAAAAAAATGATCAGAAACTCGAAATTATAATTTCGAATGCCTGAAAACGTGTGGCAATAATAACCTGAACCTGGCACAATAAACCTAAAATATTTATACTCAAGGCGATTCTCGTAGTAATCGAAGGTTTTGTAGTAGATTAAAGAAAAAGTGTTTACATTTTCTGGAAAATTTTTGGCCGTAAATTAAGAAAAAAATCACTAACCTATTGCATATAATTTGTAATATATTAACCAAATCTAGTACTTTTTCTTTAATCTTTTACTCTTTCACAGAGATTAAAGAGTATTAGCAAAATGTGTGTAATTTCAGTTTGTAGTAGACTAAAAAAATTCAAATACTTTTTCCTAAGTCTTTTACAAAGATTGAAGAAGATTCGCAAAGCATTTGCAAAGGGTTTGTAATATATTAGAGAAAAATCGCAAATTTATTGCATCGATTTTGTAATAGACTAAAGAAAAATTGCAAATCTTTTGCCTTAATCTTTTAGAACGATTTTAAGAAAAATTGCAAGTTTTTGCAAAATATTTATGATGGAGGAAAAAACTGCGAATTTTTTTGTTTGTTTTTTAGAAGATGAAAAACAATTTGTGTAATTTTCTTTTAATTTTTACCAAGATTAACTCATGAATTTGTTTATTTTTTTAAGACGATTAAAACAAATTCGTTTCGTTTTCTTTTAAATTTTTACAAAAGTGTTGGCAATAGTTTAAGGAAAATTCCGCTACTTTTTCTTTAAACTCTTACAAACTGCCCAATACTCCGAGAACTGTAATCAGCACGATTTTAAACTATTGAGTTTATTAAAACAATACAAAAAAGATAAGAATTTTAAATATAACCTCAATTAAATTCTAGTTAATAACAATCTTTTGCATTTCCTACATACATATTTCCAGCTTTAAGATGTCAACTCTTTAGACTCTTAACAATTGAAATATTAATTGAATATTTAAGTATTTGTAATACTAAATATGAGCAATTCTAATTTTAATAACACTCGTACGTCAACGCCCAAAACTAAAGCAATTAATTTGAAACCACTCAAAGCTGAAATTGCACGACAAACTGGCTGACAGCGACACAGACAGACTGACATACAATTTATAAAACCATTGTTTGGTTGAGATTAAGGAAAACTAAACATTCCTAATGAAAAACCAGAACAAGAACAAGAAATAAATTAATAAATATTCTTGTAACAAAAACCAGTTTGAGCAGAAAACAACAGCAATAAAAAATAAATAAATTTATTAAATTCAAAACAATAATTCAAAAAATTTCCATATATACAAATCAACTAATTAAATGCCTTAAGAAGTTCTCTATATTATAAAACTATTTTAACAAAAGTTTTCAATAATTTTTATTTTTAAATAGATACTTTTTTCGCATTGAGTGAAATCCTTTTTTTTTTTTAAATAGATACTTTTTTCGTATTTAGTTTTTGCAATACCAAAATGGCTCCTATTAGAAGTCCTTGTTTTGAAAAGTTACTCTTCTAAAGGAACAGAGCAGAGTTTTTCAACTTAAAGTTTTTATATAAAAAGTACTCTTTTGCAGGGCTATTTTTTAAAAAACATTTTTCAAGATATACATTTTAAAAGACAGCTTTTCAAAAGGAACTTTTTTAAGAAGTACTTTCTGAAAAGCTATAAATTTTTAAAAGATACTTTTTTCAAATAAAATTTTAAATTTTTAAAAGATACTTTTTTCAAATAAAATTTTTAAAATTTAAAATTTTTAAAAGATACTTTTTTCAAATAAAATTTAAAATACACTTTTCAGATATTACTAATTTAAAAAGCATTTTTTTAAGTGATATTTTCTAAAATATACATTTACAAAATGTATTTTCTAAGACGTTGGTACTTTAAAAGCTGCAATTTTTAAAATGTACTCTTTGAAAAAGTACTTTTTTTAAGTTCCTTCCTTGTTTTAAGAACCACATACATACTTAAAAACGGCACTTTGTTAAAAAAACCCCCTTTGGTAAGAAAATGTTTTAAAAACTTGTTTTATGCCGGGGTAGTTAAAAAGCGCTTATTTGGAAAAAAAAACTTTTAATAAAGAAGATCTTTTTAAAATATTTTTTTCCCCAAAGAAACTTTTATAAAAGATACCTATTTGCAAAGGTACTGAAATGACTACGTTTTCAAAAAAATATTTTCCATATACAATAAGAGATTTTTTGAAAAATACTTCTTTGCCAAGGGCACTTATTTGAAAGAGTTTTTCTGGAGGCACTTTTTTTAAAAAAGTACTTTTTAAAAAGTGGTTAGTTTAAAAAATTTAGAATATTTATATTGCAATAGACTTTTGAATATCTTTTACAAAAGATACTTTTCTATATTTTTTAGAAATAATTTATTTTAAAAAAGTATTTTTTTTTAAATTCTAGTAAAAAGGCTGTTTCTTAAAAGTACTTTTTTTTTTAAGAAATTTGTTACAAAAGTTGCTTTTTTATAGAAGGTTTTTTTAATGAGGTACTTTAAACGTATCTTGCAAAAAGTACCTTTTAAAAATGTACCTTTTCAAAAAGTACTTATGAAAAAAATGCCTTTTAAAAAAGTATTTTCTGAAAGAGTACCTAATTTTTTTTTGTGTAATTATTATTGAAAAAGGTACTTTTTTCAAAAGGTAACTTTCTTAAAAAGGTATTTTTTCCAAAGGGTTCTTTAAGCAAAAAAAGCTAATTTTGAGGAGGTACCCTTAGGTGCACACACACACACACCCCTTATTTAAAACGTGTTATTTTATATTTGTAAAGTTTAGTTTGCCAGAATATACATTTTTGTAGCCTAGTGTAGGATTAAAACGTTCTTTTTGTATTTTTTCACTAAAGCAACTTTTCTTGGGCGCATAGATTTTCCGGTAAGCGAGTTTCGGATTCAGATCCGCAATGATTCATGGCTGGGAACTGTCTGAGAACAAAAAAAATTAAACAACTGGCCTCAGAAGATCATAAATCATTCGTTCAACCTTCACGCAGCATTTCAACCACGTTTGCAAAGAAAAAGCCGTTGCTCATGAACTCCTGCTTTCATAATTAATAATTACATTACGTGATGCACAATAGAGAACGTTTGATATCTTGAAAAATTAATAATAATGATTCAAATGCTGCAGGCAGTTCTCAAAAGAAAGATGAAACGCACAGAACGCAACTCTATTCAAACACACGAAAATTCGAAATGCCAGAATAGATTTGACGCAAGTTCGAGTCTTTTGCCAGGTTTTATGTTAAAACGAAGAATTTGAGCTGCGCAAAAAGGGGTTGTTGTATTAAATCCACAAAAATAACTACTTATTTACTTGCACGAGTGCCAGCTGAAGGGGTAGTTTAGAGAATTGAATTAAGAATAAGTAAAAAAGTACTAGTTTTAAATTCTATCACAATGATGAATGATTAAAGTTTTGTGAAGAGTGTGAGTTCTGTTTCGCTTTGTATTTGTGTATAATTAAATATTGTATTTAATTTCGTTTGATTTGAGTCAGTCACTCGTTCCGTTCTTGTGCCCGTAAGAATCTTTTATGTTTACATTTTTTGCACTTTCCCACAAATCTGTTTAAAATCATAAATAAAATATCTGAATCCAGCAAATCGTTCTGAAAGAATGAATTTAAACAGCTGCATTTTGTATGTAACCAGTTTAAGTAGGATTTGGGATTTTTGTTTCATGAGTTGCCAGCAGTAAAAGGGTAGTAGATCTTAAACAAAATTTAACAAAAATAGTAACATTTGTCAAAACACAAACACGCATGCACACACACACACACACACACACACACACACACACACACATACACACACACGCAGCTTAAAAACTGTTTTACATAAATTTAAATCTGAGTACTTGTGAATGCGTTCAATCGCTTCGTACTCGTTACTTTTTGTTAATTTATCACATTTTTTTAAATAGCACTTTTTTTCTTTTTTGAACAATATTAATGGCACAAGGTACGCCTTTTGTGTTTAATAGATTTTATAACGCAAAATCAAGATAAAAGAATTTAAATAAATTGCTTAGTTTGAGATAAGAACATAATTTTGCGAATGGTGACATAAGAGTGTAGAGAAAGGCCCAAACACAATGATAACGTTTTCAAAAGCTATTGCCAAAATTTGGCAAAATTACCAACTGCATTAAATCCTTCTTCAAACGCTAAATAAATTATTCGAATAAGTTATGAAAAACACAAATATGTATATCAAAAGCCAGGCCAGCCCCTTCTGAAAAACATCTCTTGGAAAACCAGTTTAAAACCATGTTTTAGAAAAGTACCTTTTCCAAAAGTATCTCTAAAAAAGAACTTTGCAAAAAGTACATTTTAAAAGAGCACATGTTAGAAAAGTATTTTTAAAAAAGTACATTTTAAAAGGTACCTTTTAAGAAGTACCCTTAAAAAAATATCATTTAAAAAAGTAGCTTTTAGGTATCTGTTTTAAATATATACCCTTCTCAAAGTGTATTTTTGGCAAAACGGGTCCTTTTATTAAATTGCGGCCTAAAAAAGTACCATTTAAAAAAGTGCCTTTTTAAAATGGTGTTTTTAAAAAAGTATCTTCTAAAAACGCAACCTTATAAAAAAGCAACTTATTAAAAGTATCTTGGAAAACTTTAACTTTCAAAAATGTACCTTTTCAAAAAGTACCTATTAAAAAAATACGTTTCGAAAAAGTATGTTTTACAAAAGTATTGTTTGTAAAAAAGGAACTTAAAAGAGAGTACCTTAAATTTTTTTAAAGTACCTATTAGAAAAGGTACTTTATAAAAGTAGATTCTAAAAAGCAGAAAAATCATTTTCAAGAAAATATTTTACAAAATAGTACCTTTTAGTGTAGAAAAAGTTACTTTTAAAAAACTACCTGCTAAAAAACTGCTTGCAAAAAATGGGCCTAAATAAAAGTTCGGTTTAAAAAGTATTTTAAACTGTAGGTATTTTGTTGCGTTGAAAAAAAAGTACCAGAATAAAAAAGCACCTTTCAAAAAAATACTTCTTAAAAAAGTATCTTTTGAAATGTCGCTTTTAAAAAAGTATATTTTAAAAGAGTGTCTTTAGAAAAAGTATCTTTTGAAACAGTATCTTTTAAAAAGTATGTTTTAAAGAATATCGTCTTAAAAAACAAGTTTTAAAAACATGTAGTACTTTTTAAAAAGTAACTTTTAAACTTTTTAAATGTAAAAATAGTATTAAAACCAGTTAATACGGTCTTGTAAGAAATAACCTTTTAAAAGAGAAACTCTTAAAAAGTATCTTTAATAAAATTATCTCTAAGAAAGTACCTTTTAAAAAAATTATTTTGAATACATTTGAAAAAAAAAATTATAAGATTAAAGAATCTTTTAAAAATAATACCGGGTTTAAAAAAATACTTTTAGATGAATATTGACACCTATTTTGCTCTCCCATTATTATCTTTAAGGGAAATTATCTGTATAATATGAATGTAGTTTTTATTTTATTTAGAAATTATTTGACCCAAGTCATGAGGTTTGATTTAGTTTTTACCCCAATTAAATAATTTGTCTAATTAATTTTTAATAACATTAATTGATAAATAAGTCGCACACATGTTTGAATTGTAGTAGTCTTTGCGATAAGTATTTAATTTATTTTCTGATAATGATTCCCTCCAACTAATAGATACGCTCGTAAAACGGGGTGCGGCGCGTACAAGAGCGGACACAACTTAAGCAAATGACTAATTAGAGTCATAAGGTTTAGGCCATAAATGAAATGTAATTCTTTCATTATCACTTAATATGTTTTAATTAATAAATCGTTTATTTGCTCTTCGTTTTAATGCAAACAAAAGCACTCAAAATTAAATTGCAATTGATGTTAAAGTCGTTTTAGTTAAATACATATTTGCAAACAGTGGACGGTAAATCATGCTGCACACACATGTTCACACTTGTGAATAAATAATAAATAATAAATTTTATTTAAAATAGCTGTTAAGAAAATAAACAAGAAACAAAACTATTTGCCAGAACACCTACTACTAGTCTTCGCTGACAGCTGGTATTAAAATATTCTACAGTGGCCTTGCGGCATTTTGTGGGACATGCAGCAGAACACTTTACATGCTGCACTCTAAATTTTAGTCGCTTTCCCCTAACGAACTTCTTGAAACTAAATGTTTTAATCTCTGCTGAAAAACAGTTATTGGTGGGAATAAAATTTCCGTATCTATTAGTTTGCAGAAGTTCCCGGAAGAACCTTTTAAATCACTTTCGAAAAACCGCATTCAAAAAACTTGATTTTTAAAGACTAGATTTTTAACAGCGGCTTTTAAGTTTAAAATAAATATTTTTTTAAAGATTTGTTAAATAAAGTGGCTTTTAGACACAGTATCTGTAAAAAGAGAACGCCTTGAAAACAGCACTTTTTTTAAAAAAGGAACATCTTTGGAAAAATACTGAAAAAAAGGAACCTTCATTAAAAAAACATTGGAAGGATGGTTGTGCAGAAAAAAACCGTTTTAGAACTTTTTTAAAAGAAGTAGCTTTTTCATAAAGTACGTTTTCACAAAGTACTTTTAAAAAAAATACCATTGTAAAAAGTACCTCTTTCAAAAAAGCACCGTTTTGAAGAAATGCCTTTAAAACAAGTATTGCTGAAAAGGTACTTGAAAGGAGTACTTAAATTTAGTTTTAAAGTACCTATTGAAAAAGGTACTTTTTTCCAGAGGTAATTTTTTAAAAAATACCCATTTAGACAACGTTCCATTATAAAAAAAGATAGTTTTAAAAAAGTACCTTCATAAAAGTAGTATCTAAATTTGGGCAAAAAGTACGTTAAAAAAGTACCATCTTAAAAAGTACGTTCACCTTGTTAAAAAAGTTCTTTTTAAAAAAGTATCTTTTAAGAAAAGTAATTTTTAAATAAAATTACCTCTTTATAAAAAATGCGTAAGAATGTGTGTCACGAAAAAGCGCCGCTTAAAAGAGAAAAGAGGGAAAAGTGCTTCAGAAAAAAAATCTTGTTAGAAAAACAACCTTCAAAAATTACATAATGAAAAAGTGCCTTTTAAAAAAGAAAACAATTTTCTTCAGCAAAAAAAGTGGCTTCAGAAAAAGTTCCACTTCAAAACTTTATCTTTTGAAAAAGGTGGCTTTGAAATTAAGTCTCTTTTTGAAAACGTTGTTTTTTTTGGAAAGTTTCCCCCCAATATGTTTGTGCGCAATCTCGTAGTACTACGCGAAGTCGACTTGAATGGTTGTAGAACATTAAAACAAGTCTGAACAAAAAAGCCAAACGGAGTTTTTTGCCTCCATCTGGAGTTTAGCTTTCAGCTCTTGGCTTGTAACCCAAATACTGTACCAAATGTAACACACTGAGTGTGTTAAATAAGATTTTAAAGAACAAATAAAAAATGTTTGAGTCAAAAAAGTTTCTGGTGCCTGCCTGGTTGGGGTGACAATGCGGAGCACTCGTATGTGTAGCGTTTTTATTTTGTGTCGTATAAGAAAAACCTTTAAAGGCTGCTGTTGCTGTGGCTGTAACTGACATTCGAACACCTGGATTTTTTTGCTACAACAACAAAACTAACGTGGATTTTGTGCTTTAATTTTTGTTTATCCATTTTACAATCAAACCTTCAAACATTCTTAAGTTGTTACAATATTGAACTAATTTTTGGTTTTTACTTACATACATATTTGTCTACTCTTTCTGCTAAGATTTTTCAAGGAATTTCATCATTCTTCTAGGGTGTTAATCTATAAACAAACACAAACACATACACACACACACACACACACATGCGCTTACACATGCACGGGCATGGTTTTGTTTAAAATTCGCAGATATTTTCTAATGTGTTTTTTATTCTTTTTATTGTAGTTGTTAGTCTGACTTTTGCCATAAAACACTCATTCATTCACACCAGACAAGAAAGAAAGAAATATTTGTCAGCCTGCATTTAGTTTATTATTAAGAAAAACATATTTTTATATATGTACATATATATGTATGAATGTATGTATATATTGTTGGTGTTGTTGTTGTTGCAGTTTAATTTTATTAAACAAAATTTAAATTGATACCCAACAACTGTGTTTTCAATACTGAATATTTTTTATTTGATTCATGCACAAAATCCGCACACACACACACATGTACACACACACACATACACACGTACACATTTCCTACAGAGCAAAAATCTGCCATAAATTTCATTTGCCCAAGTGTTTGATTTGTTTTATTTTTCGTTTTCTCTATTTATTGTCTTCGATTATGATTCATAAAGTTTCTGTTTGTGGGTCTTTTTGCATAAATACTTTTGGCTTTTTTGACCAAAGGGAATATTTAGCACAAAATCGGTTTCATTTTGCGCACAACTGAGTTGAAACTAAAACTAAAGCATTGACATTGATTCCAAATGAAATGAAATTCCTAGAAAATTGCACATTAATAAAAATTAATTTGCTCAAAAACTATGCCATAAATTATGGCATTAGAAGTATGTATGTATAAATGAAAAAGTCCTTAAGTGGAATTAAGCAGATTAAAAGTGCTACAAATCACAATAAATACTCATATAAAAGTTTGATCAAATCAATAGAAATAGTTTTAAGTCCAACGAGCAAATGAATGTTTGCAATTTCGCGACTGCTGATCATCTATCGCTCGCAATAATGATTTAGTTGGTTGATTAGAAGCAACAACAGTTTACCGTTACATATTCAAACTATTGGCAGGATTCATATTTTCTTCAAAATGCCTTTTTTTCAAAGTTTTTCACGGATACCCTACAAAAAAGTAATTTTTCCAAAAAAGTACTTCTTTCAAAAAAGTACTATCTATTTAAAAAAAAAAGTAACTTTACCAAAGAAGTACTTTTTTTGGAAGCCGTCTTTTTTAAAAAGTACTCTTTAAAAAACGCATTTTTCATGACAGTACTATTTTCAGAAAAGTACTTAAAAAATACTTTTTTCCAGAAAGAACACTTTTCAGAAAAGTACTTAAAAAAATACTTTTTTCCAGAAAGAACACTTTTCAGAAAAGTACTTAAAAAAATACTTTTTTCGAGAAAGAACACTTTTCAAAAAATTTTGGTTTTCCGAAAAAGTGGCTGTTTCAAAAAAGTTTAAATTTGTAGAAGATATATTCTTAAGGAACAATTATCGTTCCTTTTTAAAAAAAGCTTATATATAAAAAGCTATTTATATAAAAGGTGTTTAGGTGAAATAGTACTTTTTTTTTACCGATTTTCAGAAAGTATCGTTTTTGAAGAAGAAGAAACAATTTTGAAGATAAAACTTTTGCAGGAAAGAGGACCTTTTTTAAAATGTACTTTTTTGAAGAAATAACTCCAAAGCCATTTTTTTCGAAAAACTGGTCCCTTTAAAAGATATTTTGTAAATATTAAAATTTTGAAGAGGAAACTTTTAAGGTAATAGTTTTGCCAAATGTTAAGTTTTAATGTACAAAAAATCAAATTTCTTCCAAGATTTTATTGTTCGAGGTCTCGTAGTGGCACTTTTGAAAACTAGGAAAGACTTTCATAATTATCAAAAAGTCTATTTTAATGATGATATTGAACACTTTTTTTTATCAATATATGAACAACATGCCAGCGGACTAAAGTGTTACTAAAAGTGTTACTTGATTTTCTAAACGCATGAAATAATTAAAATCAAACCTGGCAACTCAGTTATTGGCATTTATGGCAGAGAAAACTAGTTTTACCACTAGATTCAAACAATTATCATATTCTTTCGTCCCCAGAACTAACCAGTCCAGAAGAAGCAATGCATGCACATGGACACTGGTGGTGAGGAGGATGATAGAAAATTCTGCCAAAATAGCAGATTTTTTACATTTAGCTCGCTTTATATTTAACTTTAACATACATATTTCTTTGGACGATTTTAGCACAGTGTATTGCCTTCTTGTTTTGTGGCCGTGCCCCTATTTGAAAACTCAACGAACCATATAAATTAACCCACTTTAATGTAAAAATTAGCTCCTACCCATTTAAATTTCTTATCTTAAAGTTTGCTTTTCAGCGAAAAAGAAACCCACCACATTAATTTGGCCCCCAATCCCCGGTGCTTAAGAAAATATTTATACAATTTAGAAGCAATTACCACTAAATATTTGTTGTTGGTTTAAATGACACAATTTTTACTTAGTTTTAGTATTTTTATATAATTTTTTTTTTTTATCAAATACCCACAACAAACATTTATTTAGCTCCGGCTAAAAAGTAAGCAGTTCGAATAAGTTTTTAATTAGATTTTAAAACCTTGTGTTGTCATTATTTAATATAATTTTATTAATAAATAAAGGAAATTGAAACGAAATACCGACTGATTTGCCCCAGAACCAGAAAGCCAGAATTTTATCTCTCAAATACGTTTTCGTTGCCTTCGAAAAGTATAAATAGATAAATTGTTCTTGTTTTTATTTCTTATCAAACTAATTGCCGAGATTGTTTAACTAATTATTTAATTTTTTTTATAATGTTTTTGTTGTCGTTGCATTTAATGTGAAACTAAATTATTTAAACTAATAATGAATTTTTATGCGGTTAATTGCCATTTCTATGGTTTTTTTACCAAACGGTTACAAATTTTTTTCAACGTTATTTATTCATTAAAAGTCTTAATATTGATAACAATTTGTTCTATTAATTTTTACATTAATTTTTTATTTAGCTAAGCAACGACAACAACAACCAAGTTGTTTTGTAAAAACACACCTAAATAAATATTAATTTCCTTTTAAACAGACGAAGTATAAAGAAGCGACGTTCTTTCTGCGTTGAATTATAAATTAAGATTCAGTTTTCTACCGCCCTTCGGTGTTTCGTTTTCTAGTTTTAGATAAGAAATTTATTAGAATCAAAATGTTTTCTTATATATAATTTCATAGGAAGGTTGCATACATACATTTTCCATACCTCAATTAAGAATATTTGGCTTTAATGATCTTTTTAATAAAATATTCTTGAAATACTATTTTTCATAAATTTGTATTCAAAACTTTTAAAATTTCCCTCAAGGGAAATTTTCAATTAGAAACTTCTGATTATTTATCTATAAAAAGATTTGATTTGATTTGATATATTTTTTAACAGAAAGTAGTAGAATTTTTATTAGAATTTTTACTACCTAAAAATTTCCCGAAAATTTCTGCAAAAATTTCTAATGGATTTAAAAAAAATTAACATCAAAATAAAAAATTCTTCCAAGGGAAATTTTTAAATTAAATTTGTTTTGTATTTTTAATCAAATTATCATAATCTTCATAAACTTAATGTTATTGTGATAGATTTGAAAAACAAATTTTATCGCAAAAAAAATTTTTATTAGAATTTTTACTACCTAAAAATTTCCCGAAAATTTCCCACAACGGAAAATTTTCAAACCGCGCTCAATCGCATATGTTTCCATAAAATTGATCTATAAACGAAATGAAAAAGATATTTTTCATAAAAAATTGTGCAGAATAAAAATTTCCCCATGAGGGAAATTTTCAAATTTGAAAGTACACAATTTTTAAAATATTTTATACAGTCTTTAATTGGTGTGTACGTTTTAATACAGAAAGTTTACGCTTAACAAAAATTTCCCTTCGAGGGAAATTTACAATTCTAAAATTTTTGCCACCTCAAAAGCTGTTACAGCAATAGAGATACTTAAATTTTAAAGGACAATTTGTCTTCCCAATTTTTTTGTAAATATTTCTGGAGAACTAAAGAAAACAAATTATTAAGAAAATTATTGAAACAAATTATTTCGGGCTCTTGAATAATTGTCTTATTTATTTTATAATATAAATAAATTCTCTCTAAAAGCGAAAACATAATAAAAATGAAATGTCATCGAACCGTCTTCAGTTATTTCATTTCATTCTTATATATTCTTGTTTTCGTGTCATAATTTCTCAAGAAATCGTTATATTTCTCAATCACCGAAACTTAAAACTGAAAATGTGGTTTTTATGGCCCAACATTAAAATTCTGAATTGAACAAAATTTTAATGAGTTTAAAGAGTTTGTTGTTCTTAAACGTTCGTTCGACGAATTATTTATTTTAGTTTATGGATCGTATATTTAAGTTTTTTATTTTTGTTTTTTAATTTTTCAGAAATGCAGTATGTTTGTAAATCTTATGTATGAAATTAAAGAGAGAAATATTTTAATACAAAGAACAGTTTTTTTTTTTACAAACAAACCAAATCCAAAGATGTACTTGAAAAATTTCAAGTGGTTTTTGTTTTCGTGTTTTTTGTTTGTTTGTTTGTTTGTAAGAAGGAATATTTTATTTTGAAGGGAAATTTGATGGGAAGTGGTTGTTTTGTAAATGTTTAAAGAGGCAAATTTAATTTTTTTGTAAATTTTGTGCCAACAAAAGAAATGTAATTTCTTTAATATTTTCTTAATTTTTGTGGACAAAAACATATTCAACTATTTCAATTTTACCAATTTTTATTAGTTGTTCCTATAAAATGTCTTCGAAATTTTCAAAGTTCTCAAAAATTCAATACTTTAACGTTTTTAAAGAATTTTTCGTAAATGATTAAAGGAAATCTTGGACATACGACAGATTTTTCTTTGTTAGCAGGGAAATTTTAAACTGGCAATATTATAAAATATTTTTGATAGATTTGAGATATTAAATAGGAATAGATTTTTACTAAAAACGTTTATATAAGAAAAAGTTTCTTTTAAAGAAAAATTTAAAATTTTTAAATTACACAAATATTTTTGCTCAGACTTTTATAGAAATCTTGACTATACGAAAGTTTTTCTCGTCAGGGACGTTTCAAACTTTAAATCTAGTACAATTAATTCTCTTAATTTATAAAACGTAGAATTGTAAATTATTTTAACCGGTTGAAAAAAAATTCGGATTTTAAATGATGTTTTTGTAGCCTTGCGATTTCTTTAAATTTGAAAATCGGCCCTCAAAAGACAGAGTTGTACACGAAACAATTACCAAAAAGAAGCTGCACACAAAAGCCTCTTATATACGAATAGAATAAAGAAGAATTAATGGGGTAACCCTGTGATTCACAAAAGAAAAACCAAAACCAACGAAATAACCTTTTGGCAACGGTTTTGCGGAAACCAACCTAGAAAAAATACAAATGAATTGATTACCTTCTCCTACTCCTACTCAAATAGCCTAAACAAATGATTCAGGGTCCCTTTTAATCGCCTTAAATGAACATCTACTTAATAACAACAACAACAAAAATAATAATTATACTTTTTATTGCGGGCACAAACTTGTGCGCACTGTCAAGTCTTTAGGCTGCCTCTAGCGAAGGAAAACAAAATTAACGTGATCAAAAGTGTATCAGTTGAAGGGGCATAACACGAAACGATTGTTAATAAATGTATTTTAAACTAAATGAATGTTTATTTCTATACAAAATTTCTGCGAGCAGTTGTTGTACTTAAAGTCAACAAAATATTTACTTCAACATGTACCTACGCATGCGCGCCTTAATTTCCAAATTTTTTTCTGTCTTGATTTTGGCTGTTATAAAAATTGACAACAACAAACAAAATCAGACTACGCACGCAAAACGTTGGCAAAATAATTTCATATTACCACTCCACTACACGCACAAAATTCAGCTAAAACACAGTAAAAATGTTTATGCCATAAACAAAAAAAAAAAAAAAACAGAAAAAAACCATCACATGAAAAATGTCACTGAACTGAGAGGAGGTTGGTTAGGAAAAGTATTTAAGTAAAAAGACAGCACAAACGAAAAAACCTTAACAATAACAACATGACAGAAACTAACAAATAAAATAAACTTAAAGTACAATTTAATACCTCCAGCACCAAAACTTATCACTCGGATCAGCAGACATTTGACAAATTTTGAGCAGATTTTTCTCTTTTTTTTTTTTTCTTTTTGGGGAAACAAAACATGTTTGGGCTTAAACAACGGTGACAAAACCAAATTTCACTTAATTTAAGCTGACACTCTAACAAATAATGTAGCACACAAGACTTCAATCTGCCAAACAGGCTGGCAGGCAGACAGACAGACAGTCAGACATTTAGGCTTTAATTCGAGCAGACAGTTTATGGATCGCCATGCAGCCAGTCAAACTATTTCCTATAATTCTTTTTACCTTTTCAATTTTAAAGTAGCATGTACTTGATATTATGTTATTAAGGCGTCATTAAGAGGGCCGACCCAAAATTAAGCGTACAAGGAGAGCAAACTTTTATTTAGGCGACAGCAGGTGGAGTAAGGTATCACTTTTACTCAGGGAGATAACGAGTAATAAGTGTGAAAAGACCGGGTATGAGTGCGTTCATTCCCGCGATCTGTCTATGAGTCGCACATGTTATACACATAAATTGACAAGGGGGTTCAACAGCCTTTTCCTGCTCTATCTCATTAATATCGCATTCGTATGTATAATAGCGATCTGCCTTTATACGTCGCTACAGTTACTGACATACATTGCAAAGGCCGAGTGAAAACCTTCTCCTACCTGCCATTTTTCTATATATTTCTTCTGAAATCATAGTATAGAGGGATTTAAGGATTTCACCTGGCAATTTAATAGTGTCCTCACAATACAGCCACTAACCGCCTCTCAAGACATCAGTTCCTTTGGAGGCAAAACAAAGTCTGGCTGCAGCGCCGATGTTATAGAGATTCCAGCTTATGGACCATCCGTTTCGTTTGATGCCCAAAAGTTTGTGTTTCGCCTGTGTTTGTCCCCTGCAGTGCGCCAACTTCTGTTTGATGCTGGCGTCTTGCCAAGCCAGCTTGTCTATTACCGCCGCCAGCATTCTTTATTCGATATTCTTCCCAAATGCTATTCTCTGGTGGCCCGTCCAGCTGTCTAGTTTCTTGTTATGATCACAATTTCAGTTTGCACTTATTATCGAACACATCGTCATCAGGAATATGCTGTTCGACATCTCTATACCTTAAGACTCCTGTCAAGCGATGGCAGCGATCTTGGGATTGATATGGTTCAGTTTGTGCCATGTCGGTCCAACTGGGTGCTGTTTAAAACGGCGGAACTTCGCATCGTCATCAGCCACAGCTAATTCGACATCTCTATCCCGAAAAGTCTCTGGTCAAGCGATGGCAGCGATCTCTGATTTGCATCAGTTTCTATCATATCGATCTACCTGGGTTTCGGTTGCGCCAGTTGCACAGTTCTTTACTATAGTTTTTGCGCCCACCCGAGTTGAATACCTCAAGCATGGTCATGCCGGGATGGCGGCATTATGGGAAATTTCTGAATGACGAGAAGGTCATACATCGCCTCTCTCCCCAGTTTAGTTTGGAAAGCCGGCCACACAGCGTGTCCTTACTTGGAATACATCAAGGCTGCACCTAAATCTGATAAGTGAATAGAAATTGCTTAAGTAACAAAAAAAGACAAAGTTTTGTTATACTTGAGACAGAATGTGGAATATTTTTATTTTCTAGCTAAAAACTTACCCCTTTAAATGAATAGAGTAGATTGATTATGATTTTATTGAAAACGAAAAATATGAAATTCATAAATTTACAAACTCAAACAAAATTTTTGCTTCAGCAATTAAAATGTAATAAAAATTACCCCAATTTTTTTCCTTTAACTAATTGATTGAAAGATTAACTTGCAAATTTAAGTTTTAATTTAATTAAAAGTTTATTTAATTTTTTATATTTTGCGGTGTAAAATTGTTCGCATCAATCAACATTTTGCCAAAAAAATCAATCAATAAATAGGAAAACTAAATTAATGCAAATATGAGCCAAAGTCTTAATTATAATTAATTCGTTGAATAAGCGACAGCTCACGATCGCAGGACACAATTATTTTCTGTGCATTTAAAAGATTTATTTATAAAAATTCCCTGTCTTTTAAAAGTTTTTATAATCTTTCTTTTTTTTTAAATTTCACATTCAAATGTAATTTCAATTGGTTGCTGCAAAAATTTCAGCCTTATCCTTGTCTCTTTCAATCTCTCTCTCTCTCTCTCTCTCTCTCTATCCTTTTTCTCTGAAAGCAGAAATGGTCATAGCTAGATAACGTCGGCTGAAATGCAAGATTACATTTGCCTACTTTCGTTGTTTGTTTATAAAATTCTTAATTTTTATTATATCAACAAGAGTAAAAATTGGAAGGATCCCGATATCAACAAAGAAGAGCTCGATTTGGCATTTTTCTTATTACTTACGTGATTTTGCATTTCTGCTTACGTTATGTATGTATATATTTTTGCTTCTATTTGCATAAAGGATACTCTGTAGTCAAGCAGGCTGCTCTTCCATCACAAGGATGTGATAAAGTTGAACAAATGGAACAAAAACAAAAAACAAAAACTTTTTCTTAAAAGTTTTGTAGAAAAAAAAAAAAAACTTTTTCCTTGATTTAAAACGGAATTATTTGTAATTTTTCTTTTCACTTAAAACAATCAGTTTTTGAAATCTACAAGAAGTTGAACCAAAACCGAGGCAAATGAACCTTTAAAATCTTCAACAGAAATATAAATTAAAATAAATTCGTTTTAAATATGAATTTTGTCCCTCGTACCGCCTGTAGGAAAACAATTGCAGATAAAATGTATTAGAACTTCTTTAATAACACCCAACCATCGAAGCTGGGCAGCAAAAGAAAGTTATAAACATTTTCTCAATGACAGCCAGCCGCCAGACGGAAAAGAGGGTCATTCTTGTTGTTGTAAAATGCAAACAAAAAAAAAATAGACTAAAAAAGTATGAATTGTCGTTGTGAAGTTTAAAAGTATCTGGAATTGTATGAAAGAAATGCCAGAGAAAACAAAACTCTTGTAACTCTTTTCTTTCTTAACATTTATTTGGGCAAGTACTTCGTGTAAGTGTAAGTGTTTGTGGGCAAGTGTGTGTGTGTGTGTGTGTAAGTTTGTGTGTGTAGACTGGGTGCTGCTACTTGAAATATGAATTTCATGTGGGTTATTGTTGGCATTTTATTTATTTCTACAGCGCGCAATAATTTCATTCGTCATTCGATTTCGTTTCTTTAATTAATTTAATATCCCCCAAAAATAAGTTCGTAAGTAAATTTATAAAATAATGGATTGATTCAATTTAAATGTTTGTCTCTTATTTGTATTGTAGTTTTTGATAGATAGACAAAATCTTGTTTTATAGGTTTCGAAAACTGATGGTGTTTTGAAAACGAATAAGTAGATTTGTACTTCAGTAGGGTGGAGAAAGCGAGTGAGATGGTGAGAGGGTGAACAAGTGTGTAGGGGAAAGAACGGGTGAACGAGAGAGAGAGAGAGAGAGAGGAAGAAAGATAAGGTAAACGTAGGATACTTAAAGCGATACCCAACATTTTAAATCACGGCATTAATTATGTGATTTTCAATTCCACTCCTAGTGGAATCAAAATTATAATGTAAGTCCAGGACGTTTCAACGCGTCAACAACCGATGAAAAGGTTGAGAAAGTGCAGAAAATTGTTGTGGAAAATTGTCGACTTCTCTAATGAGGAGTTGATGGGGCGTGATAGCGAAATTCGTTTCAAACTCGCCGAATTGCTGCAGTGTTGCCAGCAGCGCTTCTGATGAAGTCACGAACAGACCTTAAATTTCTTATCTACCAGCCATTTCTTTAAATTTGGCAACACGTTGTAACTGGCTTGTTGCTAAAAGTGGAGAATGTAGTACATGGGGTTGCGCACTGCACTTGTATGCAACTTTGCGCTTTTATCTTTGCTAGATGAAGATATGCTTGGTGCCATTTGGCTGGTATTCGTCCACAAATGTTTTGCTCCTTTTAAGGTTAAGTAAAGTGTATGGCAGCGCCATTCCGAGGCCAAAGCCACTTTACTGGGACGACCGATCCACTGTAGCCTGCTTTCTTCGTGCACATTCACTTAAAGAAAGCCATTTTTCCTTCTCCACTAGAATTGTTTACAATTACAGAACATGCTAGAAGTCAGAAACTTTTGAAACTGCCCTCGTATATTGACCAAAATAGTGTAAAAAATTCAAACCGCGAAACTTTCAAACTGCCCTCGTATATTGATCAAAATAGTGTAAAAAATTCAAACCGCAAAATTTTCAAACTGCCCTCGTATATTGATCAAAATAGTGTAAAAGATTCAAAACATGAATTTCGAATTGTGTGAAGGCACAAGAATCTTTTAAATTATAACAAATAATTTCTACTCCTACAACAAAACGGTTTCTATTGATTCGGCAAAAAGAATTCGTATCTCTGTGAATCGATCTAAATGTGTTTCGTTTGCATGATTTCGAAGTCTTGTTAATTTCTTTAAAATGTATTTGAGCTAAAAACACAGTAATTATCAAACCAGAAGAAATAATAATAATAATAATAATGATGGCGAAAACAATAAATAGAAATTTTAAACTTTCAAACAGCTAAACGGAATCCAACTGAAGCCGGCAAACGAACAAGTCAAGTCATTCATCTCGGTATCTCGGTATCTCGGTATCTCGGTGCTGGTATCGAATTTGCGTCTTTGTTCTTGCAAATATGTATGTAGATATATGCACAAATAGATGTATCTGTGTAGTGTTTTTGTATCTACACAATATGTCTTCTATTAACAATTTAATGTATTTTAGTACATTTCATTTAATAGTTTTCGGTTCCAGTGATACAATACAGGCGGCAGGCGGCAGGCGGTATTAGAAATAAGTATCTTTCAAATATTTTCTCAAACGCTGCTCATGCCAAACAAAACATCTTAATGTTGAGCCAGTAATTCATGCGAATTAAAAACAGCATATTGAAAATATCCATGAATTGGGAATCTGTTATAAGAGATCTTAATTGTGACACATAAACATGTTTATTGTAGAGTTTTTCAGTTTTTTGTTGTTTCATTTTAGTTTTTGTGTTCTGCTCTAAACCGTCCAGTTAATGTGCCACCCGGCCTGTCCGCCTGTACGCCCGGCCGCCCGCCAGTCTGTCATGCATCAAACATCATCATCATCATCATCATCATCATCATCGTCATTCTACTTTTTAAGCGTTTTATAATGCGAGTACACAACTTTGCGCTGAAGTTGTTGGGGAAATTCTTTTGATGTTTTTTTTTTTTTTTTTTTTTTTTTTTTTACCAATTTTTTCTGGTATTTTGTGTGGCGCCTTTAAAAATAATTTATCTATTCATTAAATGAAAACGCTTACAGTTTAAGTAATTTTTGTTGGAGATTATTTTTAACTAAAAAACCGCAGATAAATTATGTTTTCTTGTTCGTTTGATTAAAAACATGTGAGTGAACTGAGTAAATAAATGCGTGTGATATTAAAGCAAACCCTATTGCAGTATTTATTGAAACAATTAAATATATTTAAATTATTGGACGATTGTCGATAAAACTTACAAATACTTGTACTTTGTTGTGGTGCGGTTGTAGCGATTAATTTGAAACACAGAAAATGCTCGTATGTACATATTTATGGCGCAGCAAAATTTAAATCTCAGTTTCAAATAATAATAAAAACGGCTAAAACTACGACAAACTCTGGCAGCCTGTTAGTTGATATTAAGAAAATGATTACTATAGTGTTTAACTAATTGTTTGTTATCAATAGTTTCTTCATTGTACAGGAACAAGCCTGTTTCCCACATCAGTAAATTCATACTTTCATATTAAATGTTTACTATGGTTTTTCCCTAGTTCAGGGAATGGTTTTTAAAATAAAAACCATGCTATATCCGTTCCCGATGCCTCAAAATATTGCTGCAACAAAGTTCATATAAATCGCATTGGTGGTTTAAACGCGAAAAGGCAACAAACACACAGACATCTAGAATTATTTTCACATTTATGTATAATATTCGTTCGAAGAAGACACATTCTCGTACCATTGGCGAATCCAAAGCCAAAAATTAACAGACACATGAACATGAACACACACAAACACATGTTGTGTAGAATTTTAAACACCTTTATAAACCAACAACAACAACAACAACAACAATTTTGAAGCATTTCCCATACATAATTAATAATTAGTTTAAACTACTTTAAAAAGTTTCAAATTTCTACGTGACTTTTTATTTAACAAATTTATTATATTCTTAAATACTATTGAATTTAAAATCTGTAATATTCATATCTACATACATACATACTCGTACATACATATATGCACATTAACCGATGTGAATTCCATTCATATGGTTCTCCCATTTAGACAATCACTACGTTTTAAATAAATAGATTTGCAGGCATTTTGTTCGAAAACGTACGAAAACGTTTTCTTTCTTGAATTTATATTGACAACAAAAACAAATTTTTGTATTTGTTGCTTTCGAGAGAAAACAAAAACAAAAAGAAAAACGAACGGACTGGCAGCTAAACTGCGTTTTTGTTAATTTAAAATATTTTTGAATAACATTTAACTTTTCATGATACATTCACGGTATTAAATTTTTACCTGTGATCATTTTCGAATAACAAAACATTTGAACGTGCTTAAACATAATTTTGTTAAATATACCTTTTTAAACCACATATACAGTGCAACTTCGATATAACGAATCTGAAAGCGTTCGAAAAAAAACTTCTTTAACGCTTTTATATGCATACGTTGTACATACGAGTAATTTTATGTCTCAGCAAAGTCTGGGTATAACGAATCTTAAAGAAATATTGTCCGAAAGAATCTCCTTATAACTATAGCTTTTTTTTGAATGATTTACGCTTTAGCTAATGAGCTAATTTTGCCCAGATTCAAGTCCAACGGGCTACATCTTTGACGCATTACATTTGCATTTGCACGCACAAGAATTCGTTCTTTCGACCAACGGCGCCATTTTGTTTTACATTTTATTCCTGTTTCGTTTCGAATTAGTTCACCGCTGCGTACAGGCTTTACATTTGCACTTGCCAACAACATTTGGACTTTGTTGTTTTTTTTAACAGATCACTTTTTTAACTGATTTTATTGTGTGAACGAATATTTGCCTATGAAAAAGATTTAAAGCTCAGAATTTCTTCGCAATAGATTTAATTATTAATTTTTAATTAATAACTTTGCAATAAAGCGGTTATTCCAAGGACTCAATAAAACAAGGTTAATTACATATATCGCAGTATTACTGTATTGTACATGCAAAAATATTAAACAGAAAATAAACATTAGATTGATGAAGAAAAAATTTTAATAAATAAATTTAAAACATATAAAGTCCTAACAAAGTTTATTATATCGAAGTATCGCTGTATTAAAAAAGTAGCAATACGAGTGTGTAACTGAAAGTAAAATTCAAATTGTTGGAGTGAAAATAAATTTAAAATATATGTAAACAGTTTTTCGTTATAACAAAGTTTATTATATCGAAGTATTACTGTATTGAAAAGCAGAAATATTTAACTGAAAATAAAAATTAGATTGTTGAACAGAAATTTTAACAAATAAAATTAAAAATAAACCTGCTGAGTTTTTCAATATAATGAAATGCACTGTATCGAAGTATTACTGTATAAGGCGTTCAAAAAAAAAAAACGAGTGGTCTGTCTATTCAATGTATCAGGGATAAGTTTTAATACATTTGTTCGGCAAATAGATGGCAAATTATGATGGTACGAAAAATCTGCCGAAAGAATCTGATCTAATCAATTCCACGTCGCTGGGCGGATTTTGCATTTAAACGAACGGTAACCGAAGCTGAAAGACAACAACAAAGTGTGTTTACGAAATGAACAGGACCTGTGGCCTGTAATTTTAAAAAATTAAAAAAGAAAAAAAAGCCTTGAAAGGAAATGCCAGCCATTCGGTTCCAGGCCCCCCTCTCTATTATTCACCCATTCATTTAAGTCCAATTTATAAACAAAACGCAATTAAACTGTTTTAGGGGTCACAATTTATGCGGGGCGCACAAGTGCTTTACAATTCGCCTTCAGACTTAAACCACTTGAACTTATTCGTTGTCGCTTCCAGACAAGTTTTTTAAAATCCAAACTTCATTAGATTATTTTTTTCTAACAATTAATATTTCTTTTTCTAAACGCCTTTCAAAATTAAACTTATTAATTGTGTTGTTGTTGTTTCTTTGTCGCATAAAATTTCACCAAATAATAACAAAATTAATACTTTTTTATTTTGATGTTATTGTATTTCTGTACGTCTAAAGGAAGCCCTGAATTATGAATGTGACGGCCATAATCATATACGATTTCAATTCCCTCCGATTTGCAAGGCAGAACTCCTCAATAATATTATTAAAGGTTTGTGTAACAAAACTTTCAGCGATTGAAAGTGTGCCTTAAGTATTGCAAGTGTTATATGTAAATGCGTTAATGTGAACACACACAAGTTCACTTTGCACTCTCTCGCTCTCTCGCTCTCTCTCTCTCTCTCTCTCTCTCTTTATCTGTGTGCCAGTATCTGATGGGTTGGTTTTTACAATTCGAACAATAACAACCGCCACAAAAAGACACCTCAACTCCAAATGTACTTAAATACAAACGTTATAAAAAGCATTAATTGTTTAACCAGAAGAAAAAAAACCTCAAAGATTGATGGCAGTTTATTTGTAGGATTTAATATTTTTTTCTTTCTTATTGTTTCTGTTACGTTTCGATATGACTGACTACAATTGATTTCGTTTCGTTTCGTTTCGTTTCGTTTCGTTCTTTTTGTATTTTTTTGAACAATAATTGTCAATAGGTGAATGACTTTTTAAGCATTTTTATGTAAGTGGGAGTGTTTATACGGAATATGTAGATGCTTGTCAATTCATGTCGAAATTAAGATCGAGTTTAAGCCTTTTCTTTTTCTTAGTTTTGTTTAAATTTTTTTCAGCGAAAAAAAAAAATGATTTACAAAAAATTTTAAGATCAGACTTGCAAGATGTACAACAACAAATTGTTTTGGTGCAATTATTTAATATATTTGCATATTAAATAATTCTCATTAAGTTGTGCCGGCTTTTATCTGAAGTTTTGTACTGTTTGACAAAAGTAGTAATAGAAAAAAATCCCTCAACCAGATGAGTACCAGGATCAATGCAAAATGTTTGTGGGTAAAAAAAAATTAATTTCTCATGCATTTCATTTAAATAGTTCGGTCGCTGTGATTCTAGACAAACTTCCAAATTCAATTCATTAACAATAAAAATCTGCCCAAGTTGTCGCACATGTACAAAATTGGCTGGTGTAAAACCAGTGTTAGCAACAACATTTGCAAGCCACAATATAATTGTTGGCACATTTTCATAGTTGAAGGAAATGCCACATAATCGTGTTCGCCAATAGTGCAAGAATGTCGCGTATTCCTAAACCCAACCGTTTAAACTTTGACCAGGCAAGGCATTGCTAAAGTCAGCTGATGTGCAAATAAACGCAACTAGTGCCGTACTGAAATAAATTGCCAATGCGTTTTATGACATGCTCATAGGCAGCGCCATGAACTCTCGTTGCCGGATTCAAACTCTGCTTTGGCGTTGCACACTGACGTGCATTCTACATCATATTTTGCTTATAATATCGTCTTTTCTTGGCGTGTAATTCTACTATATGTTATAGTCTGCTTTAAAAAGTCGAATGCAACTCTCGCTTCTCACTTCAAAAACTACATATTTCCTCTGCGTCTGGCATATTCCGACACTTTTAGTCAAGTATTTTGTGCACTTAACAATTTGAAAAATGAATTAAAATATTCTTCTGACAAATTTTAATAACTTTATTGACATGCTTTTAAGAATTTCTTAATTCTTGAAGTTGTTGTTTTTTTTGGAAAGATTAATTTTGTAACCCCATTAATTTAATTGATGGAGTTAAAAGAAAATAATACGTTTCCATTTTTTTCCTTCTATTTGTTTATTAAAATCTTTTCAATACGATAATGGATCGGTCCCACTTCTCCCCTAAGCCGTTAAGTGTTTATGTGTTGGCTGTTTCCCTCCCAAAACAGCTCTGAAACACAGCATTTGCTTTCGCTGCGTACGCCGCCGCTATGAGCTTTTTATTTTATCCAAATTTCATTATTATTACTCCACTTAAATACGAAAGAAATTATGATATTATTCTTTATTTAAGAACTTTTAACTGAAGTGATTATGATTATTTTGATTGCCCCATTTTTGTTCACTTTAGACATGTCTGTGCATGTACGGGAGAGTGTGTGTGTGTGTTTGTGTTGGTGTTTAATTTGAATTCGAATTTTTCCAGAAATTACTATAAAGTGATCGATAAAGAATAAAAAGGCGCATAAGAGATTGTTCGTTTCATTTTAATAAATCAGCTGCGTAAGAAGAGGAAACATTTTAATGAAAATCACACCATTTACAATTCGAAGACTGATACGTCGGCATATTTTCTGTTTTTTGTTCTCTTTTTTTTGGCTAGAAAAGAAAACCGGTGTCGTTCTTAAAAAATAATTTTTACAGTCTTTCAGAGAAAACAAAACGTAATTTTTATTAAAGTACAATATTTTTTGATTCTCAATAACAGCAAAATGTTGGGCAGCCACTCACTTACTTGCAGGAGGAGAACCCGTTTTAGAAATGTCCTTTACGCTAAAACGGTCCCTTGACGAAAAGTGTCTATTATACCAATAGCTGGCAATAATATGCTAAAGATTTTGGTCTTAAACTTGAGTTGAAAGTTAATATGTTCTAAAGAAGAATATATAAGGGTTGTAAAGGGTCTTTCACCAAGCGCTTACTACTATCTTGAAATTTAAAGAGCCCAAAAAGGTGTGTGAGAGATCATCCATTTTTTTTGGAATATTAGTTTGATAGGCCTTAGTTTGAGAAAGGGGTTAGTTTGGCTCCCAAGGCCGCTGTCGTGTGTGGTTCCTACCCCTAGACCACAGTGGCCTGAAGGTAGCGCTATACTATTGCCACCATATAAAACTTGTGTCCATATCGTTGAATGTGGGACAAAAGAATTTGATAATTATAGACGGGTAAGTTTCGTCTTTTAAGGCGATAGTCTGACCAACATTCGTTCTGAGGAATATGAGGCGATGACGATGCCACACCCACTATCCACACGAGTTCCTTGAATTTCGTCCCAAATGCGACAGCTTTCGTTGTTAACGATTGTACATTCAGAACTGGGCTGTTTCTCTGTATCGAAAATGTGTCTGCTTTTCTTTCCAACTTTCTCCCCATTTTACGATGCCAAACTTTTGTAGTTGTACACTGCAAGAAACCAATTGTCTCCTGCTGGCTGTTGCAACAACGGCGATATTTGTTCCACCTGCTGCCTATTTACTCGTCCAGACTACGGAACATTATTTACTTTTATTCATCGTTATATTCCCCCCAAATCGTGATGGACGAACGTTAAAAACACCCACGACCACTTTACACTGATGGATAATTACAATTGTTTTCATTAATCTATTACGAAACTGTCGTAGGAGTTTTTAAAAACACAATAAGGGCCATTTGGCCATCTTGAAGTCGCTTAAAATCTGATTTGCCCTCTCTACACAATTCATATAATTTCAAATTAAGTATTTATTTCACATCTAATTTTAAATACATTAAATATGTCACTGAAGAAGGTCTTCTAGAAAATGTCGTCGCAAAAAAAAAAACATTTCAAAGGATACTTGACAAAACTAATGCCTGTAAATGTGTTAAATATTTGTGAAAAATAATTGCAATTATACAATATTATTTTAGTCGAGTGTTTGGTGGTTTTTTTTGGGCCCCCGAAACTCTCAAAAACCCTGTCCTATTTCACATTATCTGGTTTGTGTTTCAAGTGTTCAAACATGTTGCTGTTTGTTTTGTGCACAATTTTATCGATATTCACCAAAACCAATTGGATGTTTTTTGTTTTGGGAGGAATGAAAACGTTCGCCATTTTGTCTTTCAAACAAAATTTCAATAACATTCACTTCAACTCTCGGTTTTAATCCCCTTTTGCAAATGATTGTTTCTCGTAACATCATCCTGCACATGCGAACATTTTATAGGTCATTGTTTCTTTAAATATTTTTATTATTTTAAATTATTTCATATTGTGTGATTAAGTTTTTATTCATACTCTAAAGAAAGAAGAAGAAAAAAAAAACAAAATACTTTTAAGTTGCTAATGTGTTTAATAAAAAAAAAAGAAGAAAAAAGAAAAAAATATAAATATATGAAATTAATTGAAATTGAGAAAACACTTATTGAATATTAAAACGATTTTTTGTTTTGCGTCTTGTGTGAAAGACATTAAGTTTTTAATTCATTTGCAATTGATTTATTTGTTTATTATGTATTGAAGAATTATCTTATTAATGATTGGTCCGTTTTATTGTTGTTGTTTTCATTTCAGGTCAATAAACAATATTCGGCCACCGATCTGGAGGCATTCATGAAGTTGGCTGCAAATTGGCAAAACACAAATTACAATTTATTAGAGGGCGCAGACATAAAAGGAGGTGAGTTGAAAAGATGTCATGCAACGCCGAAAGAGGACTTAATAAGGAACTCTTAAAACAACATATTTCTCTAGATAAATAAAGTAATCGATATGTTGGTTTCTGTAGATAAGCGCAGGTTTCTGCACAAAATCTAAAAAAGTAAAACAAGTGCTCGATATATTTTCTACAGAAAATCGTAGTTTTAAAAGTAATCCATGATTTCTAAGTCCTCTGGTGCTGGAGTTACCAGATACTGGACTTTTCCATAGAAAAGATAGCGATAACGTGACTTTTTTTTATAAAAAAAATAAGAAGAAAAAGTTATCGATAACTTGACTTTTCTTATATAAAATATGAAAAAAAAAATTATCGATAACGTGACTTTTTTTATATAAAATAAGAAGAAAAAGTTATCGATAACGTGACTTTTTTTTATAAAAAAAATAAGAAGAAAAAGTTATCGATAACGAGACTTTTTTATAGAAAATAAGAAGAAAACGTTATCGATAACGTGACATTTTTTATTAAAAATGAAAAGAACAAGTTATCGATAACTTGACTTTTTTATTGAAAATAAAAACAAAAAGTTATCGATAACGTGACTTTTTTATAGAAAATCAGAAGAAAAAATGATCGATAACGTGACTTTTATAGAAAATCAGAAGTTAAAATTATCGATAAAGTTAATTTTTTTTATAGAAAATTAAAAGAACAAGTTATCGATAACTTGATTTTTTCTACCCAAAGCTATTGGTAACTTGACTTTGTTATCGAAAAGTTATCGGTTACTTGATTTTTCTTCAGAAAATTTATACGTAACTTGAGTTTTCTATTAAAAAATATCGAAAATCTTTTTTTTTTTGCAAAATTAAGCCGTTCACTCTTAATTTGTTATGAAAAACTTTCAATTTCCTATTGTGTGAAGTGAAGTTATTGAAAAAGTTTCAATAGAAAAGCAAAACTGTTTCAACAGAAAATTGAAGTTATCGATAGCTTTTGTATAGACAAGTTAAGTTATCGATAACTATTTTTATAGAAAATTAAAGTTATCGTTACTAATTTTATAGAAAAGTAAAGTTATCGATACTAAAATTTATAGAAAATTAAAGTTATCGATAACTTTTTTTTTATAGAAAAGTAAAGTTATCGATACTAATTTTATAAAAAGTAAAGTTGTCGATAACTATTGTATTTAAAAAAAGTTAACTTACTTTGCTATAGAGAAATTAACGATAACTTAACGATTTCTATAGAAAAATGATCAATAATTTCACTTATTTATACAACTATCGATAACTTATGTTTTCTGAAATAAATTACGTATCACTTAATATTTTTAAAGACAATCTGACCATAGAAAAGTAAAATTAGCGATAGAGAGTCTTTGAAAAAGTAAAGTTATTCATAAATTATTAAATAAAATTAAAATTATCGATAATTTTTCTATAAATAATTTTTTTATAAAACTTTGCTTTCAGAACAGTTAAGTTATCGTTAATATTTCCGATATATAGAACACAAAGTTTACTTTTTATGATAACTTTGCCACAATTTTGTTTTAGAAAAATAATGTTGTTGATAACTTTTTTTGTGGTTTTTAAAGTTATAGCTAAAATTTTTTTTTAAGTTAAATAAGAAAATTAAGTTAAAAAATTATTTTATTGGGAACTTTCCCATGAGATGTAAAGTTATCCTATAGAGAAGTGTACAGCTGCCAAAACCTTTTTAAAAAAGCACTAAATTTGAAAAGTGCAGCAGATCTGTTACAGTTAAATATGTTTTCGATTATTTTCCTATGCAGATTATTATCGATATTAATCGATTACATGTGTATAACCCATAATACCTTAATTGAGAGGAGTTCTCTGTAGCAAGTTTATTTTCCAACATGAGCACGTGACTCGTAGTTTCGATATCTTAGTGATAGAAGTTACAGTGAGTCGCATAACAACTTGAATTTTTGCTCTTCCATTGCAGAAATGCAACAATACTTAAACAGTCCAGCCATGAACATGTATAAGAAGCGTGAACGCACGCAGAACTGGAATCATCAGGAAAAGAAATTTCTGCTCGATTTGTGCCGCAAAGACATGCGAATTATCGAAAATAAGAGACTGGATGCCGGTCTGACGGCTGTCAAAAATAAGGCCTGGAAAATTATACATCAGAAATTTTCAAATCAGTTTGGCACCGACCGAACGTGCAATCGCTTAAAGGAGCAATGGCGGCGCATGAAAGGTGAGTTTGTTGCCGCACAGCCACTTAAATAATGGCAAAAATTAATTTGTTTTTCCGAGGAACAGCCTGCACGCGAAATGAAATATTGGACTACAACAATCGCTTGAGCCGTTTTGGGCCTGAAGTGGCCGATCGTAAGAAGCCGTCACCTTTCACTTTTGAGGTGTGGGACTTTATGCAGGAGGCAAAGAAAACCTGCAAGTCGGAAGCCTTGGATGGCATCGACTATTCAAAAATTCCTCTGGCTCTAGAGGAGGATTTCGAATACCGTGAAGACGAACACAACAACGAGGATGAACACGATTTAGATGAGTAAGTTGGTTTTGAAATAGAATGATTTTGAGTCTGAATTTATGTTTCAATTGTTTGTTGTCACCAAAAGTAGCAGCCGCACCCCACCGCAAGATTTGTGCGATGTGGACATCAAAGAGGAGACCAATGAAACCTTAAATGAGACTTATTTGGATGGTGACAAATTGCAGAGTTCTTCGCCAACTCCCAACCAACGCATGAATCAAAGTGAGCTGGACCGCTGCAGCGTGCACAGCCCCACAAATCTGTCAATCGCCGACGATAATACGCCAACGGCCAGCAGTGGCAGTGCAGCTTTTTTGACTCAAGGAGGCAGCGACATGTCGGGCTTCCAGCCCGGCTTTAATATGAACAATATTTCAGCCACGTTGGAAGCGTTGAATGCCTTAAGAAGTGGCCAATTTCCTTCAGCAGCTGCTGCCGCAGCAGCGGCCTTACAGAATAATTTTGCTGCTGCTGCCCAACAGCAACAGCACCAACACCACCAGCACCAGCACCAGCAGCAGCAGCAGCAGCAACAAGTAGCTGAAGATCAAATACCCCCCGCGAAAAGACAAAGAACCTCCTCGCTATCGAACGCCAACGGTGCGGGCTCTTTAAGCACAGAGCTGGATCTAAGTGAAAATCTCAACAACTCGACAACTTGCCTGACCACTAACGTGTCTCTGAACTGTCTGAACGCGAAATCCCACAGCATGGACAGCTCCCCGGAGCTGAGAGCTTTTATGGACATGCAAAACAAGGAACACATCATGCGCATGCGCATACTCGAAGTGCAATTACAGGCTGCCAAATACAGCCGCGATCTAGTGGAAATCAATAAAACACTGGCTCTGCAGAAGCTTCAGGAATACGCCAGCAAACGCCTGAGCACATAAAATTGCCAGCAATTCGCTGGCAAGACACAAATTCATCATTTTATTTTGATTTAGGCTTAAAAATTGTTAAATACATTTTTAATTACATATTTCTATTATACAATTTTATTTGCAGTTAATTTTTTAAGAAATATTTTTCTTACAAAAATAAAAAGAGCTGCGCTCGTTTTATTAAGGGAATCATTTTATTGTAATTTTATCGCTAAGCAGAAATTCTTATTTAAAAAGAAAAAAGAAGTTGTAAAAAGTACTTGCAAAAAAGCACATTCCTTTAAAGAATTTTATTTAATTAAAAGAAAAAAAAAATGTCGATTTCAAATCACTGAAGCTGGAACCACCCATTTGCTTGGAACAATATTTCAACACATCGCTGTTTTGGCAAAAGGACAAAAATTAGGCGCCTTGAAGCTTCCTTTTAATTTGTTAAATAGTTTAAATGGAACTGAAGTGTAACTTAAGAACGTCTACGACAGTTTTGTAATGGATTAGAGGCAAACAAAAAGGTATCAGAAAACTGTCTTACGGGCTTTTTCATCTCTGATATCCGCCTTTCAAACTATTTAGCGAATTCATGAAAGTACCTGTGATTGTTTTGCAATAGGTTAAGGAAAACAAGTCGACATTGATCCATTACAACACTGTCTTACATAATTCTACATCTCCGATATGACGGAGCGTGTTTGGCATTTAAATAAAACAGCAACTGCGACAGTTTTGTAATAGATTAAAGCTTATAAATAAGTCGTCTTATTGGCAAATCTATTACAAAATTGTCTTCGTCCCTCATATTTGTTTGGTGAATTTAGAAAAGACTTTCGACCGTTTTGTAATACATAAAAGAAAACAAATTACTTATTCATTAAACTATAATATTTTTATTTATTTTCAAAGATGAACACATTTTCTTACTAATTTTTTTTATTGGAAAATTTAGTACATTTTTTAAGTTTCGATGCCCAGAAAAAGAAAACCTCTAGCCAACTCTAGTGGCTTCTAACATTTACATCTATTTCATGCGGCAGCTTTACGTTTGGCGTGACTGTGTCGCAGACACGTTGTTCGCAACAAGTGAGTGAGTCCAGCCTTAAACGCGTGTGCCAAGACAGTATTTCAAGCTCAAATTAAGAAACTAAAAAGAAAATTGTTTTTTGTAAAGTTGTCTTTATTTCGCAAATTCAATTTTTGCAAAGAGTTAAATCCCCCTCCCCCTTGTATACAAACCACCCGTTTAACAAAAAATCCCCTGTTATAAAAAGTAAAGAGTAGATTTTTAAGTCACTTTAGTCTTAAATAAAAACTAAATGCTACCTCAATTTAATTTAAGTAGAGCCATATATTTAAAAATATACAATAAATAAAAATAATAAGCAAATTGAAAATTAAGTTTTCTACAAAGAAAAAACTAAAAAACTTTTTGCTTAATTATATTATTTTATTTTCAAAATATTATTTGGGCAACTCGGAACGGCTGTTGTATGTTGCCGTCATAACACACAATACAACCAACATACGTTTTAATTTCATTTCTTGAGTAACGAATTTACTTAATTATTAAGAACTTAAGAAACTAATTTTAAATTATTATTTGTGTTCTGTTTTATTTATTATTTTCTTTCTTTTTTTTTTTTGTTTTTGTTCATTAAAACATTTTGTAAATTTTTGTTTGTCTTGTATTTTCTCTGTTGCCTCTTTCCCGCTTTTAAAATGCCATATAAAAATTAATTCTTATTAAAATAAATGATTTTTTTTTTTTATTATTTAAATAAAAACTTTTAATTTAAGCCTAGAGACTGTAAATCAACCTTAATTTTTTTTTACTTATTTAATGTGTATGTATTTGTTATTGTAATTTTCTTTTCTAAAAACAAAAAAAAACTAAATTAAGTGCTTGTTTTTGTAAAACAAAACTAAATTCAGAAAGCAAATTCTTTTGGCATATTACAAAAACAATTAGTTAAACTCATTTATGTATAATAAGTAATTTTATTTTCCTTTAACACAAACTACAGAAATATATAATAAATAAAATAACTTTTAATTAGTTCTTTTTGTGCCCTTTTTTTTAAATTAAGTTCTCAACATTTATTGTATCTTAATTTAAACAATTCATGTTTTTTTTTGCTGGCTTTAGTGTTTAAGGTTCTAAAACAAAAACAAAATGTAAAAAATTTACAGAACGACAGAAAAATAATAATAAAAAAAAATAATTGAATTTAAAAAGTTGTAAAATTTATAGATATAAAATTTATAGCGAACTATTTACATAATTGATATTTGGTTTTTGGTAAATATGTACTTCTGCAGCATCAAAATGCAATATCTTTAATTCTTTAGGGAGACTAAAATACCAAAGAAAAGGCAGGGATCCCAATTGTGCCTGCTAAGAAGTCTGCCCGATTAGTAAGACTTAAAAGCTGGAAGGTACATTTCGCCTCGAAAGGTTTTTATTCCAAAAAAGCTGCTGCTTTTAGTTTCAGCTTTTGATTTGATTTAAAAGATAAATTATTCAGCAGGATTCGTCAGAGTAGGAATTGAAATCGATCAAGAAACATACAAAAAATAGGTCAAGTTTGATGTTTATTATCACTTAATTGAATATCGATTCCTAGTGCTGAAAACAGTTTTCGATTGAGACACGATTGAAAAACGTAAAAACTTTCATCGATTTCATTTTTAATTTTGTTATATGTAAAAGCTGAAGCAAAAACCATGTGATCGAAAACGCTATTTATATGGCATTTGCGTTTTTAAATAGTTTGAGGATTTAACATTTTTTGTGGACTTGCGAAAAAAGAATTTTAAAATAATTTCTGTTAAAATTAAAGTAACCTACAACCGGATGCTCTCTACAGCCACTTGAAATTGAATAGACAAACAAATAAAATATGGAATCGATACTTTTTTTTTGTTATCACATTTAAACCATTTTATACATTTTTTATATATATTTCAAGCCGCCCGGGGCTTAACTAAAATCGGTTTGGTTTTCATCCATTGCCGGATTATCTGCCTGCTTGTTCGAATTAGTATTCGGTGGCATAGAACTCAATATCATTTTACTGCCCGCCTCATTCCAGCATCCAATTGAATCGGACAGGAACTATATAATAAAGTAATTAACTGAAGTAATCGGTATGGAAATTCCATAGTTAATGCCGTAACCGACAACTGTTTATGCGATGACGACTCCAGCCCACGTTGCGATCATTCGCATTTCATTCTCTCGCAACTTTCACTTAATGAAATATCACAGCTTCTGTCTGGGTCTTCTTTGATTTGAAAAAAAAAAATAATATTTTTCTATTTAACGAAACTTTGCATTCAAAAATATATTGAATTTTTAATAAAAAATTCTTTTCTTAAATCGAAAAAGAAAATTTAGATGCAACAAAAACTTGAATCTGCTTTTCGCTTACGATCAAATTAAGAAAAATCTTCTTCTTCTTTTGGCGCTACAGTCCGTGGTGAACCTGGGCCTCAACCAACAAAGTTATTCTTTGTTGTTGTGTCGTAACTAGTGTGTTTTTACACGGTAGGGAAGTTACCCCCACGCACAACCCCCGAAACCTGGAGGACCGGGTCCTGGTTTAGACCCCTGGACAGAGGGGATTCGCTGCACACTTTGGTTCACCTCTACGCGGGTGCTGTAGGGGCTATCCAGGGGCGCCACGGGGAGGCAGTATGTCAGCTTGACCAGTCCATTTTCAGGGATCGCTGCTGGCTTCTCGCCAGGTTGAGAGCAATCAACAACTTTGCCCTGAGTGCACTGGCCCATTCCCCCATTAAGAAAAATGGAAGCACTAAATTCTATATGGGATTGTTAAACAGTCGCTTCGGCAGGATACGATCAGACATGTGCGGGAAATCACGTGTTTTCAAATCACCGAAATTATTATAATTAAATAATTAAAACGTTGCCAAACGAACAGCATAAAGTCAGCAATTTGTTTTCAGAAATCATGTGATTTCAAGTAACAGGATTTTCGCATTTTTTGAGCAAAACATTGACTTTAAGAAATTATTTTCATCTCAAAGAAATATGAATCGAATATAATAATGAATTTTATTACGTTTCTAGAGAAAAGAAATTTTATGAAAGTTTGCGAATGGCCGCAGAAATTTAATTATTGGATGCTTTTAAGCACCCGCCAGACTTCGTTGGGAATTCAAAACAGTTTGGGTTTCCTACTCCTTTTCTTTACTTTTCAATATCTCCTCTACCTTTTGTTGACATTTTTTTGGCCAAAATTTTTTGCGTTTGTGCCAGTTTCTGTTCTAATTTTTTGTGAAAGTTTTTCAACTGTTGAAGGTATTCGCGCTGAGCCGTGACTTCTTGCTGCTGCTGTTTAAGTTAAAATATTTCCATACATTAAAAGTATTAATTCTTAAAATTAGTGTTTTTGTACCTTTTGCAATAATTCACGCTGTGTCTGGTTTTTGGGGCGAAAGAAATCTTTTGAATCGCAGCTGTTTTTGAGAAAGATTTTTTTTCTATATAATTTTTCTTATTAAACTAATAAATCCTTTACCTCAGTCTTCTGAACGATGGCAGGAACATTTTGGAGCAAAATTTCATTTGACAAATATTTTTAAGTTTAATTTTTCAATTAAAAATTTGGAACATTTAGTGCCGCTTCACACGCATCAAATTTTTTTATTGTGCAAGTCAAGTCATGAAACAGCAAAAAGTATAATTTGTAGTTGGGGCATAAAAGTCGGCAGTGAACTCTTGCGAGTGTAAACTAAGGGAAAAAATCACAGCTGCTCAATTATGATTGGGAAAATCAAGGCGACTTCATAACAGCTGAAGTTGAGATCACAGCTGATTAGTTGTTGATTAGAGCAAACAACCAGTTCCGGAATAACATTTCACGAATTTTTATTAAAAACCTTTGGAATTTGTCTAGTTTTGTTGTTGGCGAATTCCTACCTGGGACAAAATATTTAACACAACATGTCTACAGTGAAATCTCGACAATATGAACTAAAAATAATAATAATATTTATATTATCGAATTTGTGCACCATTTCGGGGGAAATATATTTAATTTATTATTTCGTTATAGCTTCAAGTCATTTGAATAATTAATTTTAATTGCCGGTTTTTTATGGAGCAAATTGAAGGTGGCGTAAAATCTTATTTGTTTTCGTTTAGGGCCCAAAATGTTCGATGGCTTTTTGTATATTTTTTCAGCTGCAAGTGCCTGCCGAACAATCCATTCTAACAATTTTTGTGTAGCGCAGCTGAGACTCAACTTAACCTTAAAATAGAATTTGTGTTTTAAAGTTGCCCCAAATTGTAATTAAGCTTTGGGGAACAAAAGAATTTGTGTCCGCTTTAGTGGACTTTTGTTTATAGTAGAAGTTCACATTCACAATTTTTTTCAACTTTAAGTTAAACGAAAGATTAATTTCAGTTTCCTGTGTTTTAGGGAGCAAATTTTTGGTTCGCCAACTCCATATTCGTTTTGCTTAATATCGTCCAAAGCATAATTTCACCTCTATTGCTGAAAATATCATTTAATTTTCTCAGTTGTAGGCGTCCACACAAGTCTTACTGTTTCCGTTGGGACACTGAAAATTCTTAAAATAACTTTTGTTTTGAAATGGCCGGGATGTTCTTAATGCTGCCATTAAATTGTTAGAAGCTTCTCACTCTCCAAAAGCTGTTCAAGTTTGATGCACTTTAAAAACTGAAACTACATTACGGCGGGTTGATCGCTCTCGCGTAAGTTCATTTTAGCGCGAGTTTACTGTTGTTTATTGGAAACAATATTCCAGACTTGTATTTGTACGTGGATGTACAAAAATAACTTTTCGCTCTGGCAGCACTTTTGCGGCTAAAGCAGGTTATTGTCAAACAACTGCAATTAGTAAAGACTTATTTACATTGAGCTCCGCTCAGAACCACCTTTAATAAACGGACCTGCCAACTCTTGTCTAATTGCAAGTTATTGAAAATTATATATCTGCCGCAGTCACAGCTGAAGTCGAATTTTAAAATTGCAAAAAGTGCCTCTAATTTGAGCTAAATTCGAGGCAATATATTTTTTATTTGTTTTTTTATTATTAAATTCTTGTTCGTATTATTGATGAGTATCAGAACAGGCGAATGCCCAACTATATATTTGGTTGGTGAAATATAAAAAGCAGAATCTTTACTGCTGAGAAAATCAATCAGCTGCGCTCTCAATTTCGCCAGTTATGAACTCGTCTTGACAAAAATGATCAAAATTTCCCTCATTTTCATTTCAATTTAATTTTTTGTTTGTTTAAATATTTATTTCGGATCTGAAAATCTCGCCAGTCTACTTTTTCGTTTGTTCTTCTTTGCTGATATAGGCCTTGAGGGCTTTCTGACTTTCTTCAAGTTTCAGGTCCAGTTTTGCTTGGAACTTCGCCAAAACTTGCAGCTCTTTGCGAAGTCTTCTCAGTTCTTCCTCTTGCTAATACGGCGGCAGGGGGAAAGGAAAAAAAAGACAAATTTTCTGCAATGATTTGCTTTTTCTTAAAATCAGAACGTGTTTTTGAAATACCTTTTTTAAAAAATAGCGATTTTCCTCCGAAAGCCCTTTTTGTCTAAATGTTTTCGCTGGATCATCGCTAGAAGGGGATCAATAAAATTTGGTCATATATATGGATTATATTAGATTTCGCCACTATTTACCAGAAACTTCTTATGGTGCCCAAAATCCTTGTGCCTGACCTAAAGCAGTAACAAACTCTCATTCTGTTTTTGGGGAATTGAAGTTAAAAACAAAAATTTTATAACTAATTTATAATAATTTAAATTTTTATTTTAAATTTCTGTCTATTTTCTATCAAATTTATTTGATTGGCAGGCATCTCTTACTGCCAGAGTCTCCAGACTGTGGCGAGCCTTTTCTATTGCGGGAATTTATTTTCTAGTTAAAGGGAATCCGTAACAATGAATTTTAAGGGCAAATACTTCTGCAATCGAAAATGACCCCCAAACCTAAAAAACAAATACGATTTTAAAACGGGAATTCAGCAAAAAATTACCACATTTTTAAACCCCGCTTTTAAGATGGAATTTTTTTATAAAATTTGGGGGCAGTTTTGATTTCCAAACAGTTTTATTTTTATTGTAAAAACTACAAAATGCTCCAAATGGTTAAATATGCAACAGCTTAAATAAAATATTAACCCATAATTGAAAATTGTTAGGACCTGCTTCAGGAACTTAAATATGAGCCGAAACCTATAACCAAAAGTGATTAATAAGCTGTGATTCCAGAGACAACCCAAGAGGCAAAATCTTAAGGCCCAGTTTTAAAAAAAAAAAAAACTGCCATCAGCGAATCAAAGAGCTATTGGTAAGACAGTAGCTGGCGTTAGCCGAAGCTTAAAAAAGTATTGTAAATGCAGCCGTAACCCAAAAATGCTGTGCCGTAAAAAACAATTAATAAATTTGCCTCAAAAATGCCTCCCTGCTGCCTCCTTTTAAAATGTAATATTTTTAAAACAAAAGAATAATAATTTAAAAAAAGCGCCAATATCTCAATAGGGAAAAATAAACTTCAAAAAGATGGACATAAATTCCCAAAACTACCAGGGTAATACTGTCCACGTTTCAATAATAAGAAGTGGTGGAAAGAAGGAGATTTTAGGAGGAGAAGAAATAGAAAATAGCAACAGGATTTTAAATCAAGGTACAAATAACGTCAAAGAAATATATATAGTTTCACTGAAGCACTAAAAAATGGAGAAATCAGACACCCTGTTGCTTGTGTCAACTGTTTTTCAAATGGATAAGGCAGTTTCCACCAGGCAGCCACACGGCCTTATCGGCCAGTCCTAAAAATTTCTATCAACCACAACCTCAAACCATCAAATCAATACAAACATTCATTTTCAATCCAGTCTACAGAAAAACCTTAAAACATCAGCAGAGGGAAAATTCTCTCATTTTCCTCAATATTTGAATTATGCTGATGCTTGTTGGCGCTGTGGTTACAGCGACTGCTGATTTGGCGGCACTGCCACCCCAAAGACAACGATCAAACCAGCAGCAAGCAGAAGTAAAGGCTGTGCTCATGCAATAAACACAGTTTATGCCATTGACGCTTCTTACGGTTTTCGATTCGATTTGTTTGTGAGAACTGGACATGTCTTGTGGCCTAGAACCCAACGACTTCAAACTTTAAGGGTTTGCGCCTGAAAAGAAACCGCTAAATCAAAATCTATCCTTCGTATTGTGTTCAAGTTCCTGCCAAGGAACTTGTTCGTTTGCCAAACTTATTTATTTACTAAAACATTAATACACAGAATCTTAATATGATATTAAAATAATCCATGGATAATTTCAATAAAAATACTGACTAGAATTCTCAAAAAATAGCGTCCCAACTGGATTTGTTGTGCTGCATCAGCCTGAGTCCTGAATGACAACTTCCACAAAACTGCAATTAAAAAGGATTGTAGTGCAGCGAATTGGAATTAAAGGGACCATCCGAGTCGCCAGCACGATTGTACAGCAACATATCGTCGCCATTGTTTGCCACTGGAGCTCTTTGGAACAGCGATGCTGTGTAGCTGCCCATATTAAGATCCTGCTTCAGACGTTGGTCTGGCCGACGTCCTAGAGAAAAAACTTTACTGTACAAATCCGTATCCAATTGTAAGGCCAAATCGAAATCTTTCCAGTGCACGAATTTCACATTGTCGCTGGGTATAGCGTCTTTGTTGAGCAGCTCGATGAGCGTATTGGAGTTGACGGGCTGCACCACGCTCAGCTCATGTTCCAGCGAGGAAATGCGTGTTGGCTTAAATAAAACACGCTTGTCGATATTCTTCAAATAAGTCTCATTGTTAAGCCAATTGTCAAGTGTTGAGACTGCATTGTTCTAAAGAAATAGCAGAAATAAGTTCATGGTGAGTTCAGACAAAGAAGAAGAGGAAGAAGAAATGAAGCTCTGACTGGACTAGGCAAACACTTGAGGGACTAGTTCAAGCCACAATTGTTTTTCTGCGGCAAATATTTGCATAATCTTTGAGAGAACATTTTCGATGTGTGTTAATTTCTGAAAGCAGACAAGGAAAATAAATTGTTCACTTTAAACTTGGGGCGGGGGACAGCCAATTGTTTCGCGGTCGCTACTCTATCCATCAGCAGCCAACAGTTCGGCCAACTTCAAATCTCTTTACAACAGTCAACATGTCCCATTTGTCATCCTGTTTATTATTGTAAAGCTCGAAATAAATTTGTAGATCATGCACAAGAAATTATCGTAATACCGGCCGCGAAACTCCTATTTACTCGTTTTAATTATTAGTCCTGATAAAAGGTCCAGCGGGACGAAAAAGTTAATAGCAATTCAAAACTGGCTCTCTAAATATTCCCATATTTTTCTAATCATTTAAGCCCAGACTGAACTCATGACTGACAGTGAACAAACAAATTGTCAGTTTGTACTTCTCTTCTTATTTCTGATAATATTTAAGTGCAGGTTTTTAAAATTTCACTCATTTTCAGGCCATAGTGATCAAATAAACGCAGTTCGGACCGAATATTCATTATTTCTCTTCTTAAAAATGAGTTTCTTCTTTAAGAAATAAATTTGTTTAAAAATAATAATGTCGCGTTCGAAATGTCACGTATGGATGCATTTGATGATCTTAAAAAAACCATACCAGCATAATATTTTGTTCAAACAAACTAAAGAATAAATGATTCTACTATATAAAAATGCGACTCGACGAAAACTACTCACAGTTTTTGTCACATTCGAATCGATGCTGTTGTGACAAATTTCTTTGACTTTAGGAGTTCCGCCAAAGCAAATTTAATATATAGATTTCAGTGAATTCTAAATTAAACTAAAAATGGATTTGAAAATATTTTCTTTTTGCACTTTAAACCTATACTCGTATGGAGTGTCACGTTTGACATCCTGCAAGTATTTAGCAAAAGTATTTGCTTCACATCACATCACATCACATCACTTCGCTTTGTTTTTAATCGTCCTTCAGTGGCAGTGTTATTCTGTAATCCAAATTTATCTAGCGTTGCCATATTTCGCCATTTATTTAGCACATCTACGCGTGACGCTTTACTTACATAAGTCACACCTCTGCCTATGCGAGGAATGGCCTTGTAGTTTTTCCAAAAACTACTTTCATAGTCCTTTTCTGATCTCCGGCCCAGGCGCGGAACGTTCTTTGTTATCTTCAAAAAGAAGCCGGGACTGTCGTCAGACCGGCCGCCGCTCAGAAAAAACACAAAAATACCGGCGAACAAAAAGCTGCAACAAAACCGCATAATGAAGTCGTTTGTGAGAGTCTTGGCCGTTGTCGCTATTAACTATTTAAGTTGGCATAACCTGGCCTTTCAACTAGAACTGAAGCTAGAAATATTTCTGCAGCGCCTTATATAGCAATTGGGCTGAGCAGAAGATCAATGTACGAGTAAGTGGATGAGATCCCTCATTTTCAACGCCGTTTTTCTTAGCCAAAGATACTGGTTGAGTTTTATGTAAAATTAAAAGTATCTGCCTTAATTTGCATTATCGATTAGTAGAACTTATGATAAAGGTTTCAATTATTATGCAGAAGTGTTCATATATAACGTCAGCTGAAATGCAAGACTATCTAACTAATAAAATCCTAAGTCATTTGGGGGAACGCTGCGCTGGTAGGGATGTGGCGATGGGAGATAAAAATGCTTAATATTTATGGTAGGAGAGTAAGAATTGGAGGCGACACAAATCGGCATCATTATCAATAAAAAAAAGCATTTCAGCCAACGATATGTATGACAATTGTATATGTGAGCGTGTTCATGCCGAAATAGTCGTACTTTTAGTTTGTGGAACATTTTGGGTGGCCATTCAAGCGGCACCCCAGAAAACAGACAGTTGAGAAAAAAAGCTGATATTTGAGTGAAATTCACTGACTGTTTTGCGAAAAAGCACAAACATTTTCTGTCCCAATGCTGGGAACACAGTTGCGGCGAACGACGTATTCTCTGTATAAATTCGTCGTGTGAAGCACAATAACCCGCGTTGTCCACTCGGTGCCTGAAAAATTCCTTAGTTGGTGCGCGGTGCCTTTTTTGTGTGTTCTGTGTCTGTGAAGAAAAAGAAACATTTCATTATATTGTATGAAATTTAGAATTTCGACCAACGCCACGATTGTGGTCATTTTCATACACACGAATTCGCTGTTGTGTTCCCTGAATAAATTTATATTGAAAATATAAAGAAAATGATCGTATTTTGGAATTGTTTTAAATGCAAATTCGGGCAAAACAACCTCTGAACATTTTCGAAAGACAGGCCAGTTCGTGCCAGTGAAATGAATCCGAAAACAGCGACAAGGACATACATACATTTTGCTGTTGGGTTTTTGTTTAGAAAGAAGTGCTCAAAGATGCATTTTCAAGTTTTGCGGCCTACGCACTAGTTAAGGAGAACTATTTTCACATTTAAGGAAACTAAATAAAATTTTTTAATTAAAATTAGAATGAATCTTAAAAGCTAAAGCAGCAGCAACTGAAGACTATCAGGTATAAACAACTAAAAAAGCACCTCAATTTGAAAGAAATTTACGAATATTTGTTTAAAAAAAAAATGTTAATATTAGAAAAAGGTTGTTTTTCTAAAAAAAATATATATAAATTATTTAATAAAAAAGAAACTTGGAAAAATAAAAATGTTTAAATAAATTAAATGTATTTATATTAAACATGCATTTTTATAACATTAAATTAAATTGAAAATAATTCTAGGAAAATTATTTCGGTTAATTTTAATTGTGCATTTTTATATATTTTAACAATTTGTTTCTATATTCAGTTTTAATTTTTTATTTTTAATTCTTAATGAAACAAAAAGCTGTCTTTAGCCCTGTATAAAGCCTGGAAACAAAATTTATAAAATTATAAAATTTATTTATAAACAAAAAAATAGATGCACAATAATTCTTGGAAAAATATATATATAACTAACAAAACTAAATATATATATATTTCGATATATTTGTCCCAATTGAACGTACTTGTTGTTGGTAGTTTGTTGTTGTTACTGGTTAGTTGATGACCATCCTTAAGCTCGCTGTTATAGTAACAGAAATATTTTTGTATGTCTTTTAATAAACAACACATCAACATTAAAACCTGTTGATTTGAAATGTTTCAAATACAATGCATTTTGATTAAACAGGTTTGTATTAATTTCCCTGAATAATTAGAGCTTAAGAATATTATTATGACTAAATAATAAATTTTGATATGAAATCCTGATATTTTAACATGATGTGCAGCAAAAACTTTAGCGCCAAAAATTATTCTTATTATTGAGCAAATGAAACCACAACTAAGAAAATGTTGCCAAAAATTTAAGCCTCTGGTGGCAGCCTTACGATTAGCAATCCTGTACTAAAAGCTGCCGCTTCTTAAGATCTATTATCAAAGAGAAATTCTGAAAATAATTTTAATTTTATTAAATATGAAATGGAAACTTGTCTCTATATCAAATGAAAATACTTAATTTCTAGGCTTTAGTTGCTAAATTTCAATGTCATTTGTAAGATTCTAAAATTGGTTTTGAAATTCGAAATTTTGTTGGAAATTTTCGCAATATGATGGGGAAGCTCTTCAATTTGAGATTAATTAATTTGTTTAATTGAATTGTCTACATTTAATGGAAAGTTGAAGTAAATCCGTCTGTACCAAAAAAAAAAAACTCCAAGACCAGATAAAGCGGGTGTTAAGTGGTAATAATAACTAATTTAAAAAACACGGTGTTATCAGCTGTTAACATGTGCCTTGAGAATGCATCTGCACTACCTACCAATAGATGGCGCTAAACAAAATGGTGCTCAATTAATACGGTTTTTAATTCTGGGTGGGTGGATGGGATGTGTGTGTGTTCGTACCTACTCTTAAAAAAAAAAATTAAATTATTTACGATTTTTCCACTACATGCAAATTTAAAACGAAAGATATTTTGTAACTATTTCAATGCGTTCATGAGTTCTGAAATACAACACGTTTTTCGTAACTTATTTTTCCGACACGTATTTCTTGTATTCGTTCGTAATCGTTTGCAAGCAATTCTAATGCACATGGCAAATCCCAATACCGAAACGAAACAGATCGCCAAGTGACGGACAGCTGTAGAGTCTACAGGCAAACACTTGAATTGAAGGAGGAGAAAAATTGCATGTCAATAGAAATTTTGAAGAGATGCAACCGAAAAATACAAAAATAGTGTAGGCGATAGTTAAGGGGATTATGGCTGCAACATCAGATGGTATTTGCAACAGGTGTAAACATTTTCAATTAAAAGCGGTTTCCATTTAAATACTATATAATGACTTCGAAGATAAAACTGCAAGTAACAGGTTTTTGTGTCTCAAAGTGCCGTCAGGATGACACCAATTTTTGCATCATTTTGTACTTATTTTTTCTTTTTAAGTAAAAACGGTGCTATAAATTATAGTTATATAATTTAGGCATTAAATTTCTTTTATTTATATTTTTTGTGTAATCAGAAATATTTTTTTTTCAGTTTCAAGTACCCAATTAAATGGGTAATTAAATAAATTTCGTAGTCGTATAGATCGTTTACAACTTTTTTTTTTAAGCATTTGTTTTCAAAACTTTTCAATTTTATTTGACAAATTTATTTTGAACAGCCGAAATTCTTGTTTTAAAAAAAACGAGTTTCCTACAAAAAATTATTACAATTTTTTTTTACATCTGAAATTTTTTCGATTAATCGATTAAAATTTATATAAAAATATATATTGATTTTGTTGATTGATGATGATTGTTGGATTTACTGTTGCAAAACAAACTATCGGCAATATTTTATTCGCTTAATTTTTCCATTTTCCTAACGAAATTTTCTCCAGTAAAACGAAAGATTGTAAATTTTTTTTATTTATTTATTTATCTATAATTTACTATAATTAAAATTAGAATGAATCTTAAAAGCTAAAGCAATAGCAACTGAACACTATCCTGTATTTTTTTTAACAACCGAAAAAGCACCTCAAGCTGAAAGAGATTTACGAATAGTTGTTTAAAAAAAATTTTAATATTAGAAAGACGATGGTTTTATTGCAACAATTTTCTTAATTAATTAATTAATAATTTAATTTCAATTTATTAAAATGTACAATTTGTGCTTTCAATATAAAATGAATGATAAATTTAGTTCTGTTTGATTTCTTGTTATATAAAATTTGTATCAGAAACACAGAAGACTTAAGCCACAAACGTGATAATGACAAGTGCGATAACAAGCATGTGTCTTAAGTCTTTCGATTTAAAAAAAACTCAAGCCAGTAAATTACGCAGCTGTAACACCAACATTAACTATTTTTGTGGCGTAATTAAATTTAAAAAAATTTTTGATTGCGTAAAATTATCAGTTCCAGTTTTTGAGGACATTAAAAGCCTCTCATACAAATAATTACAATATGATTTTTTTTTGTTATAAAAAAAAAAAAAAAAAAAAAAAAACTCTTTTCACAACAAATAATTTATGCTGCTTTTTTATGCTCTAAGCGATTTCTGAGTTCACCTGCCAGTGTTTTGATAATGAATTCTCTAACATGATTTAATGTGTTCTTAAGTTAAATTAATAAATAAAAGTTCTTAATATTGTTGTACTCGTTTGTTTCGAAATAAATTAATATTCAATTAAATTAATAACAATAATGCCCCAACGTCTACCAACAACAATACACCACTTGTAACGCAAAGTAAGACAAGAAATTAACAACAAATTAAAAACGACAACCACGTAAATAATTCTTGACTTTGCAACCAACAAAGTTGCAACAACTGCAAACAATGCAGCGCAGGAGAGAGAAGAAAAGAAGAAAAAAAAATAATCGAGCAAAAACATCAAAACGACGAATTGTGAAAAGGAAAAGAAAAATTATCATAGTTGTGCATGAAAAAGGTAGACATGTAACAGAAATTTAAAACCCATAATCAAGTGCTAATCGCAAAAACACTTGAAATTCTTGTTTTTCTGCGATCCGAAGTCATGAAGAAATAAAATCGTTTCATTTGATGTTGTTTTTTTTTTGTCTTTTCATATGTTCGTACGAAGCTAATGATTTTTTAAAAGATAACAATAGTTATAATTGTTTTATTTGCGATTTATTTAAAACAGCAATTAAAAATTATATAAATCACAATAAAAATGTTGGAAATGTTCATTTATTTATGATTTTCTTTTTTTTTTTCTTTTTGGATTTTTCTGATGACTTATATGGAAAAGCGTAATAATTTATTTAGTGGGTCTTACGTGCCAACCAGAAATTCATTTTAAAATAAATTAAGGAATTCATTAGAGTCAAAACGAAATTCTTTTTGGAAGTTTTAAGCGGAATTAAATGAGTTTCGGCTGAACTAAAAACACTTTGTTGTTGTGTTGTGTGTGACAGAAGACCGGTCAAATTATGCATAATTAAGAAACGAATGAATGAGAGTTGTTATACGGTGATCGCTCTTTCCTGTGGGGGCTTAACATTGCAAGGAACCGAACGAGCGACTTCAATGGGAGTGCCAGGAATTCCTGTTTACTGATCATTTAGGCATGAACTGATGCCTCTAACTACTGCGTTCCAGTGTCAAGCAGTTGCTTGTCAAGTGTTTCGTTGACTGCTCCTCTTGAACGCGCTACCCTCAAGTGTCTACGTATCGGATATGTTCATTCTGTAACAGCCAAAACGTCCTGCAAGTGCTCTCCGCAGTGTTCTTCGGCTTTTGCTATCCAATTTTAGCTCCAGCTCCACCCACCTGGCATCAAAACTCGGAAACTTTTTGCAAAGTACAAGACAATATTTTTTTCAGACTTCTGTTGAAGCCAAAGGATGGAACAGGTTCAGAGAAAATGGCTGTCATCTTGTTACCTCCTCCACCACAGCTCGCATCAGATCAGATCTGGTTTCAAGCCGATAGGCTGGCTGTTCCGCCGCTGCTACACTCCAACACAGCTCTGGACTCAAAAGTACAACTGCCTAGAGACTGATTCATCACTCGAGAGTTTTTTTAACTCCCACACCTTTCGAATAGTATTCGCGCAAGATTCTAGTATAATTCCGCATGGAATTGTACAAGTTGTTGTATGCAATTTATATTTTGTTATACCTGACATAAACCCACTAGATGCTTAAGGAGGCTTGGGGCCAAAAACTCTGGCAAAGAAAAAATATATGAATGTAAATAAAAAACTTATACAAAATCCTTGTTCTACCAGAATCCGTCTACCTGGATGAATGCCTGGTATCCTGCAACATATCGGACTTTGTGCTACTGGATTATGATATTAAACATTTCTGTGTGCAGCACAATTTATTGTGATCGAGTAGACGAGGCCTCTCTCCTGATCATATTAAAAATGCTTTTCAATCCTTCACGATTTACAAGCGATCGAGGGAAATGCGTGATCCTGCCGTCAGCCGATCCCAGCAACCATTTTATGCTGCCAAACTAGTGTTTTCATCAAACCCGCTCAGCTGTTCATGTCACTCCGTTCAGGGAATCGACCGACCGTAGTCGATCAATTACTTGCATTCTCTTCATGTTGCAGCAACTGTTGTTGGCCTTTTGATCACATGTTTTGGGGCAATAAATTAAATTTATTACAAAAAACAAGAAAACAAAAAACAAAACAAAAAAACCAAACAAAATAATCAAATCAATAACAACAGCCCATAAAAACTTCAACAGTTTAATATATTTTAGAAGATTAAAACAACAAGAAACCAACGCTGATTACAATAACAATGGAACGGCACAGCAAAGCGGCTGGTTGACCGACCGCTCGCTGACATCAACAACACAATAAAAGGTGTTAATTGAAAAGCCATAAATTGTAGCCATTGAAAACGTACTCGTACTCGTATGGACGAACCAAACCGAAAACAGAAATTATGAAAATTTTTCAATAGCCCACAATAAACGCCTCAAAGAAATTATGAAAATTCTATTATGAAATATGGAATTTTGAGGAGAAATGAACTGCAGCACAAATTGAATTGAATTGAAAAGCAAATCTCTTTTGTGGCGACCTACCGCAAAGTCATGAAACATTCGAACGATTTGTGTTTTCCCACCTCAAACGATAAAAAGGACAAAAGCGATTTATGGCCAGAGTGCAGGAATGTGAATGTGAATGTGAATGTGAGTGCGAGTGTGTCCTTTTGTTCTCTGCTTTAATCCTTGTTTCTGTACTAAACACAAACCAAACAGCTCACAGCTTAAGGACATTCGTACCTTTTGCTATTGTGTGATGCAACCTGCTGCAACGGCGCGTCCTAAAATTCTCTAAATTTTTGTGTTTTTGGGTGATAATTTACTTGTTGCGATAATAAAACCTCTTGGTTTTCAGTTTAATCGATTATTAAACGAATCGTGTGCCTTAAATGTGTGTTTTGAAGGACTTCAATTGTTTTGAACGCGTCCACCTCAAACATTTGCTGATCCAACTTCGATGTTTTCTGCTGTTGTGGTTGGTGTCCTTCTCCAACCAAGACTAGTTTTATGAAATTTCATACTTGTCAGTTTTGTAGGATTTCGCTGGTAAAATCTTTTGAATTTTTGTGCTCCAAGAAATATGAATTATGTTTAATACCTTCTCGAGGGTTTCGTGCTCCACGAAGTAGAAGCCTTCTATTCATTTTTGGTAAGAGAAATGGATCTAATTGGGCCTCATAAATACTATATTATTCCCAGTATCCCAGCATATGAAGTTCCTTGAAGTTTCAGATTACAAACTAAAGCAAAATTAGGAAACTAAAGGGTGCTCTCAGATCACAAAAAAAAATTGAAGATTTGTTTAAAAACATCTTTATTTTCTTTTAACTACTATAAGAAGACTGTGCAAATAATGGAATAAATATCTTTTAAAAGGCCAAATTGAAGAAGTTTCGAATAACACTTTAGTCTCAATATATAAATGCTGTAAGAGAACTGCAAAAACACACATAACGGAAAGTTAGCAACTAAAGGGTGCTTTCATCCAACTTTAACGCAAAAACTTTAACTCAAATTGAAGATTTTAATTTAATTTCCTTAAAAAATTCTATACAAGAAGTGGGAAAACACTGAAATATTTCATAGAAAGTAAAGTTAGAAGCTAAAGGGTGCTCCCAGGCATGTTTTGTCACAAAATGACACCTCAAATTAAAGCTTTTTCAAAGCAACTTTGCTGTCTGTTAAACTCTATAATGAATTTCTTCTGTAAAGCAAATTTGGCCGATCAAAGGGCGACCTCGTCTAATTTTGCCAACAAAAATGTCCCCCCTTTAATTAAAAACTTTTTAGAAACAACTTTAAACTGCTTTAAATTGTTTGAGATTAAATAATAAAATGAAAAGGTGTCTCTCAGACATGTCTTTATATTCTCTAAGAGGACAAAAAGAGGAGGAAAAAGTCTCGAATATCGTTCAGTTTTAAATAAAATATAAATTTTGGATACAAATAATAAAATAATAATAATAAAATAAAATAAAATAAATATGAAACATAAAAAAAATTATAAAGCCGGGGTTTTTGCAACTGTTCCAGCTGCCTATATGCCAACATTTTCTTTTAATTAATTTTAAATAATTAAAAAAAATAAAAAAAAGGCTTTTAATTTTAAGCCCAGTGACGAGTACGGAGCCACTCCGCCTACCAAATGCTGGCATATAGACAGCTGGAAATTTGTTTCAGCAATTTTTGTTTGTGTTGCTTTTTTTATCTTTTCCAAAGATATTTCATTTTTTCCGCTTTCTGCCCTTGTTAACGCCTGTCTAAAGCCCAACAAATTATCGAATTCATAAAAATTTCTCGTTTCGCGTTTCTGGTTTTTGGTTTTTTTTTTGCCAAAGAAAAAAAATCTAGCGAGAAATTGCTGGCAATTTAGTTTTTCACATTTGAACTGTTCATTTGATTTAGTTGTGGTGTCTATTGTCAAACACTCAGCAACTCAAAAACAGAACCCCTCCCCTCCTTCCCACAAATTCGAAAGCAACAAAATAGCAAAATACGAGTAACAGCCTCGAATGACACGAGGAACAAACAAAACAAATTTAAACTGCGTTCCGTCAATTTATTTGCTCAAATGTGCATGCAATTTGCTCGTACTCATGTTTGTCTGTTTTTTCTTCTGCTTCTTCTAGTTTTTTTTTGTCGCTGTTGCTGTTGTTGTTAATTTTTAATGACATTTTGTTGTTGCAAGCAGCAACTAATTGGTTAAACGTTTTAATTTGGTATGCAAATGAGGTTACATTAATAATGTTTGTTAAGGGTTTTTGTTCAAGTAGAACAACCGGGGGGGCAACTGCAACAACAAAACACAAGTGGAACGGATAGAGTTTCAAAAATTTCAAATTCAGAGCAGTTGCAACACGGCCACAATCAGTTTCCACCGACTGAAAGGTCTAAACGGGCCTAAAGCGTCTCTAAAGTATTTCTAAATTCTATTTAAAAAATGGCCACGAAGTGAAGGCGAGTGTGAACTGGGGTCTTGCTAAGCGATTTGAAACAGCATCGATCAAATTCACACTGAACTATGGAAACTGGGATGCTAAGGACAGGCATCACCCAGTGAATTAAACACTTCAAGATTAAATGCCACTAATGAGACTTTTAACTGAATGAAATTGCTGCGCCCTTAATTCAGACTGTTCCTGTTTTGTTTAAAGTTGAAGTTAGAAAATGGAAATGGAAATGGAGGTCAAGGTGTTAACGATCTCGCATTTCGAATGCCGAACGAAAAACTTGTGGCCTGAAACACACCCTATAGTTTCCAGTTGATCGGTCCTTTAGTGTTTGTACTAGAAGCGAAGCAATTTTTTTTTGGGCAATTTCGACTGCGACAACGAAATGAAAATAATATTCTTCTTTTTAAGAGCCACTTAAAGGCTGATCTCAGTAAAACTAATTCTGTGCAGTAGCGGAAGGAATCTGGAAATCTGGATGATGAGGTATGATGGCTCTAGTTTCAAGTGTTGCCAGACATTTTGCCACATCTAGCGATATTTTATTTCTGCAAAACAGTCCACATTTCTGCTGCCGGACTGTTGTTCTACACACTTTCCAAAAAAATAAAGGCAAACATTTGTTTTTGCTCAATTTTCCAAGCGCCTAGAAAACGCTGTTTCGTGTGGCAAACAGAGAGTTGTAAACACTGATTTCCGTTGGAATTTTTATAATATTTATTTGAAATGTTGTCGTTTTTCCTTTTGACATAATATTTTGCAAGCATTTGAAACGACTTCATTATCCGCAAATATCATTTTATTAAATAATTTATATATATATTTTATGATTTCTTGTTGTGGTCACTTCAAGTCATGAATGAATGACACGAAATAGTCAATAAAACAACAAAATAAAGACCGCAAATATCGTATCGTACGAGCCAGTAGCTGAAACTCATTCAAATAATAAAATCTAAAATAGTACAACAACAAACACAACACAACACAAACAACAAGAATCTGAAAAGTATTTTCAACTCGAACCGGAAGTCGTAAATCAAAATTTTTGTATCAAAATGTATTTCATTTTGTTGTTTAAGATGAACAAAAAAAAAAAAAAAAAAAAAAAAAAAAACACACAAAAAGTGAATGTTTTGTGTTGATTTTTAATGTTTTTTTTTTCCTTTTAGTTTAGTTTTTGGTTTTGTATTAATTTTAAAACACAAAAAGTATTAAACAAAACATGCAAGCGCATTGGTGCTGACCAATTTCTGTTTAAGACGACAGCTTTAATAATAGAGGCCACTTTTGCCGACACTCCAGCTCTACTCCACTCCACTCCACTCCACTGCACTCCACTCTGCTCCACTCCACTCGACTGTTTGTACACTGGCTGCCACATTAAATGCGTATAATGAACATACAAACAGACATTCACATATAATTATAAATATTTCTAGTTGGGCCAAAGTGGTTTTTGGTGGTGGCGGTAAGAAGTGGCTGAAGGGACCAAAACCGACAACAACTTTACAACACGAAGATGTTTTTCAAACAGCAAGAATAAAAGTGGCCAACTGACGTACATACGTACCGTGTACACGTACATACGCACATTGTTTTCTGTAAGAAACTTTAGCATTAGCGCAGGGAAACAGTGATTTCCTGCAAAGAGGCAAACGGAAAATGTTCTGTGGATGGCACTTTTTGCCTGTTATTAATTATAATATCAGAATATCAGAACTGTCTCACGCGTGACAGGATATTTTTTCATTTCAACATTGTTTTAAGGCAGTCACAGGGCACAGGAGACGGTTTCTAAAATTGTTACTTCAAAACATGGATGTCATGTTGGCAAATGGAGTTTGAAACTTTGAAACTCTATTTCCTTTTTCTTTTTAGTCTTTAGAAAAAATACTATTTGTTTTCATTTTTTTTTGCGACAATTGTGCGATTTATTGGACAAAATTTGGCTTGCTATGATTTTCAGTGATGCCAGATTACATGCAGATCGCTGTAAAATTTTCGGCTCCTCTAATTATAGATTTTTTTATTGCCACGTCTGACGATGGTTTAAACATATTAAAATCACTCATAATCTTTATTGCTGGCATTAAGTTTTAGTGTTGCCAGACATTTTTGCCTTCACTTATGATAATTTTTTCTTTTGCAAAATTCTGCTGCCGCCTGCTTTTGAAGCAGGCGACTGTGTTGAAAAAATAAGAATATAATTATATTTTTGCTGTTAGTAGTTTTCAGTGTTGCCAGTAATTTTTGCTTTTTCTTAGAAACTTCCATTTCTTAATTTTAAATTCAATGATTGTCTCAATTTCTTTAAAAAACAGATAATCAATCACGACCCCCTTCGCAGTCAATATGTTTTGGGTGTTGCCAGATTAGCTCGAGTGAAGCCAAAATTTTATAGACAGGATTTTCATAAAATTATTGATACCTCTTGATTTTAAATATATTAATAATATAAAAATCACTCACATTTGTTTTTACTGGTACTGATTTTCAGTGTTGCCAGCAATTTTTGGCTTTATTTACAATAATTGTTGTAAACTGTTGCCAGGTTTTGGTTTTAAAGCCGACAGTTGTCTTAATATTTTAAATATATGTCTAACAATCATTCATATATGTGTTTTTACTGGCATTGACTTCCAGTGTTGCCAGATATTTTTGTTGCTCTTGCGATAATTGCCCTGTTTTGGTCTTCAGTCTGATTTTTGTCTTAATATTTTAAATATATAAAAACCAGTCACAAACTTTTTCATTAGTTTTCAGTGTTGCCAGCTTAGATGGCAATTATGGTAAAATTTTACAATTATTGCCCGTTTGAATCCGATGATTGTTTGCTTTAGTGTATTAGAAATCTGAAAATCACTAAATATTATTTACAGATATAAGAACCGAAAAAGCAAAGAAAAGTTTTAAATCTTTTAAAATTATTGTCCAATTTTCTTTCTCCAGCTTAAGGCATCGTATGGCTGCAATTTTTGAGCCGAAAATTCACGAAATGACTTTTGCAACTCAACCAATATTCATATAATCATGCCTCTCAAAAGCAACTTGTTCATCTGCTGGAGGAAAAAGAGAAATCAAAAGAAAATCTACCATCTAACAGAAAACTAAAAACTAAAAACTAAAAACTCGACATTTGATGAAAAAAAAAGAACAAAAGCATCGCCTCGACTCTCGTCTACGACGGCAGCTCAAATCACGTAGAAAAAGACCCTCAAAACTGTAACGAACATTGACAAGCCTTTTGCTGTGTGTAAAACATGGGTGATTCTTGGTCGTCTTGGTTTTTTTTCCCTTCAAGAAACGGATGTGCATGAGACGCCATCATTGTTGGCATTTTTGAAAGAAAAAGAAGTTGTTGTTGTTTGATACTTTTTTCTTACTTCTTGAAAGTACGGCTGAATGGATGCATATTTTAGGTTATAATTTTTTTTTTTTAGTTTTTGTGGCCGTTATTATGTTTTTTCTTCTCTTCATTATTTAAGGTTGAAATTGAAATAGTAGAAATTTTACAGGTTGTGAAATGAAATGAAACAAAACAGCTTCAGTTCAACAAGTACACATGTATGTATGGATGTGTACAAAACGCCATTCTAGAGTGTAGCAAACGCTATGCGTTAAAATCCAATTAAAAGATTTTTGCTTATATTAACGAATGCCGCCATTCGGTTAGGGCTTTTTTCAGCAGTTTTATTTAAACTATAATAATACATGCTAATATTTTCTTGGTGTCGAACGTGACACAACAAAAATTATGTTCACATCCTTTTGCAAAACTTAAATTACAGCTCCATAGGCCCCAATCTAATCTAAAGTGGTTAACGGCCGGACTTTCAGATCAAAACAAGCAATTTTAGCAATTTTCAAAGCAGCGATCCGAATGTGACAAAAACTAAAGTAACAGCTGAACTCGGTTTTGTGTGGCAACTGCCTTAAGAATTTTGTGCACACAATGTTACGTTAAATTGTCCTTAGTTTGTTTGAAAAATCTTGTGCGTATGTGTGTGTGTCATACGTGACATTTTGAACGTGACATTGTTTCCATACTGATTGCAATGCGTGACTAAAAGTGACTTTTAAGCAATTTTATTGTTAAAAGTAAAAATGCCATAAGTGACATTTTGAACGTGACATTATTTCCATAGTGATTGCAATGCGTAACTAAAAGTGACTTTTAAGCAAATTTATTGCTGAAAGTAAAAATGCCATACGTGACATTTTGAACGTGACATTATTTCCATACTGATTGCAATGCGTAACTAAAAGTGACTTTTAAGCAAATTTATTGCTGAAAGTAAAAATGCCATAAGTGACATTTTGAACGTGACATTATTTCCATAGTGATTGCAATGCGTAACTAAAAGTGACTTTTAAGCAAATTTATTGCTGAAAGTAGAAATATCATACGTGACATTTTGAACGTGACATTATTTCCATAGTGATTGAAATACGTAACTAAAACAGACTTTTAAGCAAGTTTATTGTTGAAAGTAGAAACGCCATACGTGACATTTTGAACGTGACATTATTTCCATACTGATTGCAATGCGTAACTAAAAGTGACTTTTAAACAAGTTTATTGTTGAAAGTAGAAACGCCATACGTGACATTTTGAACGTGACATTATTTCCATACTGATTGCAATGCGTAACTAAAAGTGACTTTTAAACAAATTTATTGCTGAAAGTAAAAATGCCATACGTGACATTTTGAACGTGACATTATTTCCATACTGATTGCAATGCGTAACTAAAAGTAATTTTCGAGCACGTTTGTTGTTGAAAGTAGAAACGCCATACGTGACATTTTGAACGTAACATTATTTCCATAGTGATTGAAATACGTAACTAAAAGAGACTTTTAAGCAAGTTTATTGTTGAAAGTAGAAACGCCATACGTGACATTTTGAACGTGACATTATTTCCATACTGATTGCAATGCGTGACTAAAAGAGACTTTTAAGCAATTTTATTGTTGAAACTAAAAATGCCATACGTGACATTTTGAACGTGACATTATTTCCATAGTGATTGAAATACGTAACTAAAAGTGACTTTTAAGCAAATTTATTGCTGAAAGTAGAAATATCATACGTGACACTTTGAACGTGACATTATTTCCATACTGATTGCAATGCGTAACTAAAAGTGACTTTTAAGCAAGTTTATTGTTGAAAGTAGAAACGCCATACGTGACATTTTGAACGTGACATTATTTCCATACTGATTGCAATGCGTGACTAAAAGAGACTTTTAAGCAATTTTATTGTTGAAACTAAAAATGCCATACGTGACATTTTGAACGTGACATTATTTCCATAGTGATTGAAATACGTAACTAAAAGTGACTTTTAAGCAAATTTATTGCTGAAAGTAGAAATATCATACGTGACACTTTGAACGTGACATTATTTCCATACTGATTGCAATGCGTAACTAAAAGTGACTTTTAAACAAATTTATTGCTGAAAGTAAAAATGCCATACGTGACATTATTTACATGATGTTGAAATGCGTAACTAAAAAAGACTTTTAAGCAAATTTATTGTTCGAAGAAGAAATTTATGTTATTAATAAAAAGTAAATAAAATTTTGGGATGTTTTTATTTGATCACGATGACGACCTCTAATCAAGATCTCACTCCAACAGTGAGTTTTGTTTTGCCACTATGGACCTTTCGGCAAAAATGCCCAGACATCTTCAATATGGTGCCTGGAAAAACTAATTGAAAATCGTTTTTATACTTCAGTGTCCAACTTTAATGGCATCTTGTTATCATGTTTTAAAAACAGATTATTATTATTTTTGTAAAGGGGTTTGTTTATTGGGTCTCGAAACGGCAAACCGAACAGTTGCCTAGATTTCCTTGTCCAGTTTCCATAGAAAGAAGAAAAACCAACAACAACAACAACAGCAGCACTCACTCACTACCAAATAGAAACAGAAAAACAAAAATTAAAGTGATTTCATGTTTTTGGTGTCCATTAAATCAACCTGTTTTATTCGAAACCACTTGTTGTGGATTGATTACGAGTAGACAACTGCTGCTGTTCATGTCATACAAACCGTGAAACAACATTTGATGAGATCATGACATCTTAAATTGAACAAAACAACAACTAAATAGACAAAAAATCTAACAATCTTTAATTTGAAATAATTCTTAAGGTTGGATAATGACTGGCGTGACGTTGGAAGAAAAAAATCGCGTATTTCCTTCACAAAAACACGCCATTCAAATTTTCATCAAACAGATAGAAAAAAATAAAAACATTTAGTTTGTAGTTCGAACAAAAATATGCGAAATTCTCATTTTAAGTTACGAAGAACAGGATTCAATTTATGTAACCCAAAGGGGTTCAGGTAGAAGACCAAAAAAAAGGATTGATTATGCAATCGAGCATCAATGAAACAAATTGTAAAGAAAGTTGCGTGAGCGGAAAATCTTTTTTTTTTGGGGGGGGGGGGGGGGGGGGTTCGATAGCCGCCAGTGGAAGCCTTAGCTTCTGTGCCACAATGCCAGACGTTATCAAGTATTTAAAACAATAATGTTACAAGTTGTCGTGTTTACGCCAGTTTTGTAGCAGATTAATGAATCTCTTTAATCTATTACAAACCTGCCACAGATGCTTTTTTTGCAAATTGGCCCCAACGCCTATAAGGGCCAAATGATATTCTGCTTCGAGCACAAGCCAGGCTTTCCATTTCTTACAGCCCATTTAACAGGTTCAGTTCAATATTAATTAAGACGAATTATTATTAATCCGGGATCTTTTTGGTTCTGTTTCTTATTGATAAATTGGAAAAGTTGTGAAAGCAAATTTGTCTGGCTTTAATTTTCAAAACATCAACATTTGATCAGACAAACAAATTATTATTTATTAAAGTTAAAACACATACTCACGCACTCGCACACACTCACGCTCAAACACTTACAATCGCTGGCCCACCGAAATCAATTAAATTGCTTAAAGAAAAAAAAAAAACAATTTTAACAATAATGATTTGCCAAAATTCATATTCTCACTTCTACCTCCCGCCATGACAGCGTTTTTCGTCAAATTACCGCAGAAGGCATTTTTTTTTTGCTGAATATTTTTTCATTTGTTTATTAAACAAAGCGATCATTTTGAGTGCGGCTCCAGAAATCAAAGGAGAGACTGAAAAAGGTTCGTTTCGAATTCATGACGGATTTCTATCTTTTCTCTCTGTCAAAGTTAACGAAGATGATGATGAATTGTTATTTAAATTATTGACTTTCGAAACGAAGACCTGATGAATGAAATAAAAATGATTGTATTTGAATTGAATTTATATGAATCGGTGCTACTGTTTAATTACAATGCAAAGTTCAGCTAAAATATATTGTATTAAAAGAACAACTTTTAATATGACAACTTTTGGGGCCGTGGAAGGAGGGATGGGCGAAAAAATTACCATATTAATTGTACAAAGGGGGACATATTGGGGTTTTGCAATACGAACGCTGGCCGCTGACAGTATCCATATTGTGGCTGGCATTTGTTCAATCTGCTGTAAACGGTTCCAGGAACAAACTCGTTTAATCAATGCGGATGTTCCGTTGGAGCAAGGTTCAGTTCCCTGGCTTCTCAACTTAGACAGATGAGTGATGACAGCGCCCTGTCCTGTTTCAGCTATTTCCCCTGCATAGACTGTTATTTATTGGGCCCATTTTTGGCAAATCAAAATGACTGGATAAAACCATCTTATGCCAAAAAGATTGTTTTGTTTAGGCAATAATTGGTGTGTGTTTTGGTGTTTTTAGGGTCACAATCGTTTAAACCAGATGAATATTTGCTATCAGCCAGTCTCAGTAGAAGACGAAGCGCCAGATCTGCCAAAATAACGTCGGCGTAAGGGAGGTGAACGTAAAACCCAGGCGGGTCTCTACGGCTCAGTTTGTAGAGTATTCGATCGACCGTCTGGAGGTTGTAGATTCGATTCCTGCCAAAGACTGCAGTTGTGCATTTCTGGATCACATCTGAACGAATTCGAGGACCAAACACAACCGATTGAGCAACTGAAGGCAAGCCCGAATACACCACAACGACGTGAGTGTGTAGCATGGAGCCTGACCGCAGAAGACCACATTTTCATCACACGGCAATCACGCGCTCTAAATAAGTGTTAAATAAATACATAAATGAGTAAAAGTGTGGAGTGTAAAAAGATTAATTTAATACTTTAACTCATTAGTTTTCCACAGAATTTTTCGCTGGGTTATTATTATTATTTCGTTACTGCTGAGTCTAATTTTTGTGCCCGCTTTCGACGCCACAGATTCACTTTTAAAATTTTATTGAAGAAAAGTTGTTTTTCTTTGTCACCTGGAAATGAAGAAAACCATCATGAGTCTTGTCAACTAAAACTCACACATTGTTTAAAACTTAAAACAAACAGCAACAGCAACAACAACAACACAAACAGCAAATCCCGTTTTCTGAACCACCCTAATTTGATGGCGATAACCGATTTAACGTACTGCGTGCAGTCATTTTCGTTTCAGGTTCTTGGAACTTTTTGTTTTCACTTCGCATTCAGTTTGTGAACTTTGACAGCTGACGCATAAAAATTCAATTTTCTGTTTTCAGTTGCCGGCAAAAGGCATGAATTTCTGTTGAATAACAGCCCGGCTTTTGCTGGTCGCGCGAAAAATGTTTTAATATTTAAAATTAGCAAATGAATTGATAATCAGGAGTTTTCAAGTGTTTCGCACAAATTTCAAATTGACGGTTAAAAGAAATTTCTTAAATTATTATGAAATATCGGTTCGCTGCTCGCAAAATTTATTTGCAGATCATTAAACAGTTTTAGTTCTAAACAGTTTCTGTTAAATTATAGTTTCTTGGGTTGGTTTTGTTTTGTTTTGTTCTTTGTTTTTTGTTGAATGTTCATTTTGTGGCTTAAAGTTGAAGTTGGTCAAATTCAAAATAACACGCGTCGCCACCATTTTTTTTATTTGTGTGTGTGTGCGTGTGTGTGTGTGTGTGTTTTTTTTGGCTCCAGCGTCTCTCTGTTATTTTTTTCTTTTAGCTAGAAATACTAAAATTATAGCGGTTTCAAGAGTCTACTTTTGTGACCCAAGGGCGTTTCGTTTGGTAGTTCTTGGTTGGCGGCGTTAATCAAAAACGAAACAAACTAAAAGTTAAGAACACGAAGAAAAATTAAAGGGAAATTGCCATCAAGGCTGGAAGCGGTTCGTTATGGAAGACAACTTTGTTGAGCCACAAAAACGACCCACTTTTATTATTTAAACAAAAATAATTTAAAGTATTTGAGCACGAAACTGAAAAAGGTGTATCAGCACAACCGCTCGCAGATTGAAAATGGTCTTGTGCAAATCTTTTCTCTTAGAAAGCAGAAAGTTGACTAGAAGGCAAGAAAAACGCCACTGCCTTGAGTTATTATCCAAAATTTTCTCTAAAGGTCATCTTCTAATTATGCAACGCGCCTAATAATCTCTAATCTGTGGTTGCCTACACTGCCAGAAATTTCTGTAAAAAACTATCCATCCCCAAGGAAAAACAAAACTCGCTCTTTAAAGGACAGGCATTGACATCCTGCCCTGCTATGAATCAAGTACTAGAATCGACGGGTGTTAAATTATGCCAAAAATTTAAATATAAATTAAAAAGACAACCACCTGCCATATTTTAATAGAAACTCAAGATTATGAACGCTCATTGCAATGGCAATTAAGAAACGGAGGAATCTGTCAGAGCCCCAGATTTGCCTTAAGCACTAAATTTACTCCCATAGACATTCACATGTCCTTTGATGAAGTGTTCAATGTCACCCAGAAGTGGGATCATAGATCCACTATTCACAGAGCGGCCCACAATCGCCCCTAACAGATTCTCTACAAAGTTTTGCTTCATACCAGAAGGGGAGGAAAAACGAAAAACTGCCTGCAATTCAGCAAAGGGTCGCTGCTACTCATTGTGGGTACTATCGAGATCACTGCGCCTTGGGGCACATGTCTGAATGTCTAGTTATTCCTCCAGATGAAAACTGCAAGAGTTATTTGAAGGCAGAAGAAAACGATGAAGGGGAAGTTCTGTAGTTTCTCGCTGAATGTCCAGCCTTAAGGTACTACTTCACTCAACGCACTTCTTTGAGGATCTATACCCTCTCAGAGAAGCAAGATCCGGTTTCATTCAACGCATGTTTAGACTCTATAACTAATTATTTGTGTGGCTGCTTTTGGCCTCCAAGTGAACTCGATTGCTGCGTCTGGCGCTTGGAAACCCCAACCTCACACGTGTTCAAATTACAATATTCTGTTGTGATTTCAATGATGTTCCGAACAGGAGCTCTGGTTTCGCAAAACAACTGGCAACCTCAGATTCCGCATTTTTGGATAAATTTCGCCCGGCATCTACGAGATATCAGCAGCTGAAAAATGCACACAGGAACCAGATATAAAATTTATTCTTTGATAGATTTTTTAAAACAATTGTTCAATTCACAAGCTCAACATATACCAAAAAGATTTTTACAAATCTGCCAGACAAATGCAATATTTCCAGGCCTGGACCAACAGGATCTAATAGGAACACATTTTGATAACAAAAATACTATTCTATCGAATGATATTATCGCCCTTAATCCGAGCTTGTGAATTGAATAATGATTTAATTCCAAGTCACACAATTATTTAAATTTGTTGGCCAGGCAGCCATTTCTCAAGGATATCAATCAGGCTTAAGAAATACTTTCAATAGATACATTTTGTTACCCCAAAAATTTAGCCATGCGCAAAAATCCTACTGATCGAGGGACAGTTGCTGAGCAAAACAACAACAAATAGTTCTCAAACACCTCTGAAGGAACACCAACAAAAACACAAGTAGAGAAAATGATTCAAGCAAAACTGGATTAAGTATTTTAACGCCCTAATCTGACGAGCTCTCACAATAAAATCCTGGCGCCGATCAGTGTCTGCGATAATGGAATCAGTCTGCTCTCCGTCAAACGAAAACATTGCAACGGCCCGCACTATTTTTGTTGTTGCTCGTCGTAAACAGCCCTTAAAACAACTTCTGGCGTTAAAAAAAGAAACGAAAAACAAACAGAAATGTGCAAAAAAATGGTTTTGCTGCACTTGCAGTTAAAATGTCTGTTCGGATGAGGTTTTTTCTTTCTCTCTTTTGTTTTTTTGCACAAAAGGGTTTAGTTACGCTTCATGATGATTTTTGTGATCTGGAGATTAAGACCCTTTTATTCTCTCTCTCTCTCTCTGTCTCTCCAGCCCTTAAATGTTCTAGATGTTTATTTTCGCTGGCAATATTTTCGTTAAGGATTTTACACTTTAACAAGGCTTTTGCCAAAGAAAACAACCCAGCGTGTAGGCAGGTCTACAGAAACGTCCAAAAATAACAAAAGGAAGTCAACAAATTTGTGTAAAAACTGTGATCCTGCGAATGGAAGAGTTTCGGTGAATTTAAAGCAAAACATTTTGGTACAAGTGCAAATTTCCAAAAGCTGAAAATCAGTCGGGCAAAATTTAGCCAAAAATGCGGAATCTGAGGTTGCCAGTTGTTTTGCGAAACCAGAGCTCCTGTTCGGAACATCATTGAAATCACAACAGAATATTGTAATTTGAACACGTGTGAGGTTGGGGTTTCCAAGCGCCAGACGCAACAATCGAGTTCACTTGGAGGCCAAAAGCAGCCACACAAATAATTAGTTATAGAGTCTAAACATGCGTTGAATGAAACCGGATCTTGCTTCTCTGAGAGGGTATAGATCCTCAAAGAAGTGCGTTGAGTGAAGTAGTACCTTAAGGCTGGACATTCAGCGAGAAACTACAGAACTTTCCCTTCATCGTTTTCTTCTGCCTTCAAATAACTCTTGCAGTTTTCATCTGGAGGAATAACTAGACATTCAGACATGTGTCCCAAGGCGCAGTGATCTCGATAGTACCCACAATGAGTAGCAGCGACCCTTTGCTGAATTGCAGGCAGTTTTTCGTTTTTCCTCCCCTTCTGGTATGAAGCAAAACTTTGTAGAGAATCTGTTAGGGGCGATTGTGGGCCGCTCTGTGAATAGTGGATCTATGATCCCAATTCTGGGTGACATTGAACACTTCATCAAAGGACATGTGAATGTCTATGGGAGTAAATTTAGTGCTTAAGGCAGATCTGGGGCTCTGACAGATTCCTCCGTTTCTTAATTGCCATTGAAATGGGCGTTCATAATCTAGAGTTTGTATGAATATCTGGCAGGTTGTCTTGTTAAACGTGTAACCATCGACCCTACAGCGAGTAGGAGGGAGGAGACATAGAAGAAAGTGGGCCGTCTCTTGCCTTATAAAAAGTTCACTTATCTAAGAAAATAAACTTTCTTAAATAATAACTAATATTTAAGTTTTCCCTAATTGGGATATAAAAAAAGGAAACTGCCAGTAAATTCTTATTGATGGCAAAACTTCATAATGAGCCGGCATCATTCAGACGATGCTTTAGTTGTTCGTTAAGGCTGTCATGCCGGCCGGTTGTTTCCCTTTCCCTGCCCAACTTTCCAAAAGCACTTAGAACAGCAACAGGTGAGAACATAAAAAAGAGCTGCAATTATTTTGGTTTTTTTTTACTGTTTTGAAGGGAGAAAAGGAACACAAAACAGAAATCAATTCATTCATAAAAATCTATAACAATTCAAAAGAAAACTAAATTTGGGGAGTAAAAGAAAAAAGAAGAAGAACAAATCATGTAACCTGTTGACTTCTGGTGGCAATTGCTACAACAAAAACAACAAATCAATTCATTCTTTTTTAAATTCTTGTTGCTTTGGAACCGAATAAATGGTTGCCATGAGTTGCCAGTCATGCTTTTTACAGAAACTACTACAACAACAACAACAACAACAGCAGCAGAGAAACAAATTTCCAACCCATTTGTATTTCATTGGTTTGAGAAAAGCAGAAAAAACAACAACCAACAACGAAAAACACAAAAAAACAAATTCAAATTGTTATGCCCCATATCGAAGTCAACCTTTTAATTTGTGGACTTTTTCATACCAGATTTTTACACAATTTGGTGAGTTTCCCTCCCTCTCCCCCCCTTAACACCCCTTTGGAACGAATAAAGAACGTCATACCTATTGATAAAAACAAAAACAAAAACAAAACCAAAAACATAAACGATTGCTTTGCTGGTGGACTTCCGTTTCGATTGAAACCTCAAGATAAACTTGTCTCAATCCACCGCCATTGATTTTGAAATTCATCAGATATTAACGATGATATTTGTATGTATTTATGAATGCTGGCATGTTTGTTTGTTTTCATGTACGCTATGAATACTTACATTAATGTATGGATGTATGTATGTGTAGATGTGCTGTGTTGGATGAAAAAGTTGATTGATTTCTTTTAATATTCCATGTAAATTCCTAATTACAAATTAATAAGTCGACAAAGACAGAGATGTTTACAGAAACCCAACATGAAATGCAGGTCCATAAATCATTTTGAGTTGGAGCCACCTCTTTCCCTGACATTGACAGAACACAAATATTTTGTAAGCCAACCGCTTAATAAATGTTTAATTCAGATCTATATCCATTTCAGATCAATACACTGAACCAAAATCTTAGTGTTTTAGTAGGGCTTGTTTGTTTCCAACAACTTGCAAACAACTCTGTTGCGTAACACAACAACTTTGATTTCGTTTTATTGTAAATTAATTAATTTCAGAGCTGGTTAAATCGAAGGAAGTTCATTTGGGACCAACTCAAAACAAAAGTAGCCCAAAAGCGTTCATCCAGGGGTGTCAAACAGATCCAGGGCTGTACAAGTAGACCTTAGAAAAGAAAATGGCAGCTTGTGATAAGGCCAAAGGGTTCAGGGGGGTCCAGGGCGGTCCAGGGCTCTGTATTAAAACAAAATATTTGCTTGCTATGAATGAATATTAGACAATTAAATTCAAATTCCTGTTGTGTCATCCGGGATTACATGAACTTAAAGTTGAATCAACACACTTTTAGTATTGAAAACATATTAATATAATATGAAATTTCTCATTATGCACCAACATACGATCGAACACTTTTCTTCGCAACTTTCCGCTTCTAAACCCAAAGATTTCCTTCAACAGTGTGATTTCTGGACAATATTTCAGCTGCCGTTTGGAAATATTTTGGCTCACGTTGCCCAGTTAGAGAACTGAGAGCCTGTGCCACGATACGGAATATTTACGTTCGACAGTATTTTTTAAGGCAAACAACTTATTTGCAGACGATTTGCGAACTTTGTTTTGGCAAGTTTATCTGCCGTTTGCATTAATGACTTGCGACAGCTCAGTGTTAGATTTCTTTTTAGCAGGTTTTTGTTGTTCGAAATGTAGGCGAACACGTTGACGTTCGACTTGTTGATATGCAGCCTTAATTTTTTTTTTGTTAATAATTTATAAAACAATAATAATTTAATATAATCCTTTTTTTTTTGTTTTTTAAAGTATTTCTGAAGACAAAACTAAATTCAAGGCGTCATCACAAGAGCCAAACTGAGTATGCACTGAAAAAAAACTGTTTTTTTCCAATTTTCTTGTAAAATTTAAATTTTATAATATTTCTTCTCTGGAAATTGAATTGTTTCACCTTAAGCCCAGAGTCGTTATTGTAGACCCATCAACTCGATCTAACAAAAAAATTGGATTCTAAGTCTATCTTTTATCTGGATCCAAGGCATCTTTTATCTGAAAATATCTCAATTGATCAGCTTGGAATAGATAATTAACGAGTGTAAATGCGAATTTTTATCTCATGCGGGTTCGAACTGATTATAATGGCGACTCGTGGACACCAGCGATACTTTTTATTTATTCTTTTTTAACTGATTCAAGTTTTTATTGTATAAAGTAAATAATTTATTTTCAGCCACAAAATTGTGTAACGCAACTTTATTTTATAGGTTCGTCATTCCCTATTTTGCGTTGTGCGTTATTTTCTCCTAAACGCGATACTCGATGTCTAGTAGATGGCGCCATCTATGGGACACAAACGTGGGCATAACCTCACAGAATAGTTATTGAGTCTGTCGCGTACGAATGTGTCTCTTTTATATAGACAGTAAAATCACTATAATACGAACTGCTGGAAAGAGATTTAAAAAAATGTTTACCGGCATTTTTTTTTACAGCGAGGCCTCAATAAACGCAGTATATGATGTCGACGACACGGCCAGAATGTCACCACAGGCAGTTATAACTTCGAGGTAGTGAAGGACTTTGTCTACCTCGGCTGCCAAGTAAACTGTACGAACAACATCAGTACCCAGATTCAACGCAGAATAACTCTTGCCAATCGCTGTTTCTTTGGGCTCAAGAGGCAATTGACTAGTACAGCCGTTTCTCGAAAGACCCAGCTGGCACTATATACCAATTTGAGCGCCCCTGTCCTGCTCTATGGTGAAGAGGCATGTACGTAATCGAAAGCAGATGAGGAAGTCCTTGATCATTACGAGAGAAAAGTTCTGCGTTCAATCTTTGGTCTTGTTTGCGTTGATGGTTTCTGAAGAAGAAGATTCAATCACGAACTGTACGGGCCGTACAGCGACATGTGTTTAACAAGACGTCTTCGGATCCAACGGCTAAGGTAGTTAGGCCATGTCGAGCGCAAAGAAAACACTACTCCTGCCTGTAGAACCTTCGACTACGAACCAGTGGAACAATGCACTAGAGGACGTCCACGGAACCGATGGCGCACGCAAGTGGAGAGGAACCTCAACCGAATTTGGTGGGCAAAATTGGAGGCTGCTGGGTAAAGATCGTGTCAGCTGGAGAAGCTTGTTGGTTGAGGTCCAGTTTCTCACCGGACTGTAGCGCCAGAAGAAGCAGAAGAAGATTTTGATTTGATTTGCCTCAAGCCCATTAAATCAACTTAAAATTCATATTGTTTTAACTTGCTAAAATGTAATTCCTACACGAACGCTCGATAAAACTGGATTTTAATTTTTTTTAAACGATTACTAAACTGTGTGACGTATATAGTAATCGAACCTGTTTGACAGGAATCGATCGAACTTGCAACCTGTCTATTGCTTGAGCACTGCACGAGGAAAAATAAGTTCTTTGTGAACAAAACAAAAGTTTTTCTCGTTTGGCTGATTATAAAAAAAAAACAATAATAAAATATATTAAATTAACATGATTTTATTTATTTTTCTTGATCTTACATGGACTGTTTAAAGGCTGGTGAAAGCCGCCGTAACCTCTGGCGGGCTCGCAACATCATATCGCTTTATCAGATTCAAATTGTCGCTTCCTTTTTCGCCCGACTCTTAAAAAACCCATCATCAAAGAGAAAACAGAACAAATTTCTTTAGCCTCATGGAAGGTGTAACTCAAGTCAAGAGTTGGTGATGATCTTTTAACTTTATCCCTGCAACAGTGACGCTTAAAACGATAAAGTTGATAACGGCGGTGATGGTGATGGTGATGATGATGGCGATGGCGATGGCGATGGCGAGCATCGATGACGATGACGATGTAGTGAATGAATTGTGTTTGAAGCATTTCAATAATTCTGAACGAGTCATTTAAATTAATTGCACGCCAGCGTTTTGTAGTCTTAAGAATTCACTCTCCGTTTGCATTCAGTCGTTTCACGGAGTCGTCTGCGCAAATTGAGTCAGCAATTTTGTTACTTTATTTTAAATAATCTTTTAATCAACATACAAATTAAGATGTTAACCACCGAAAAAGTCAAGACAACAGAAACACTTCAACAAATAATGAGATCACTGCTACTTTGGGGCACTTGAGATGAGTGAATAGTCGTGAATATTTTTGGAGAATTTTTCGGTTATTTATTGGTATCCTTTTGATATTTCTTTTTGTTTCTTTAAGTAGTTCTTTTGTTTCGTTAATTTTTTTTAATCTTTTAAAATTTTGTTTTATTTCAATATGGATTTAGTTTCGTTTTGAATTCGAATTCGAATTTTATCACATTTTATTTGTGGTGTTCAGGTGTGTTAGGAAATAGGTTATAGGCCTGCACAACATCAAAAGCCAACAAACTACGAGTACTTGGGGAAAAAAAATACTAAGAAAAGACAAAAGACTTAAAAATAATCGAGTGTCAGCAATTATGTTTCCCTCTTTGTTCTCCCACTCCATAATCTCAACGCAAGAGGTACCTGACTAAACCTATCCCCATTCATAAACCTCTGTAGTCTTATATTATTGCGTTCTTATATTCTCTGTCAATCAGCTGTTGAGAGAGAGAGAGAGATAGAGAGAGAAAGAGCGATAAACCCTCGTACCAGCAACTCAAGGCACCACACGAATTTCCAAAGCCATTTTCAGAGACTTTAGGTTCAAACTACAACCAGTATGATGCAGCCAAGTATAAGGTCCCAACCCTAGGATTCCTCTTTTATGATGTCCATGGAACACGTTGATCGCCGTTGTGCAAAATTGAAATTTTGTGAAGGTTTCAAAAGAACCTGCCTAACCGGAGTCATAAATGAACTTCTTAGAGTTGTGGCTGCCGTGTCAATCTCTACAGCCCAGAAAGCCGGGTACCCCAGTTTCGAATACAGCAAAACAAAACCTCTTCCTCGTATACCAAATGGCCAAGAGCAGGATCTCTTTTTAAAGGCATCGCCAGGGCCTGCTACTCACTCCGTTCTGTCAGTTAGTCTTTGGTACAAGTTACGCACTGCTGAAGCTGGACAACCGAAGTCCTTCAGGAGATTCCTAGAGTTGAGGTTGGGGCATCAATTCTGTCCCTCTATGTACCAAAAAACAAAGTGCCACAGTTTGGCATACGCTAAGGCCAACTCCGCTCACTGTGGGGCAAGACTCTAACGGCAACAATATTATTACAGTTAACCAGCTGTTGGGTGTCAGTGCCATTGGCGATGATTATCGATTGTAGAATCGATTAAAAAGATTAGAACGAAGTACTCGCTACTGTTAAGCCCTTGACATTTGCTGCCCTTATATTCCCCCCCCCCCCACCCTTATCCCCTCTGACTCTTAGACGCTCGTACTTAATTTATTTGTATTCCTTTTACTTCCATTGAATTTCGTATTTTTGTACGCAACGCAAAATCATTTGAATCGTTACGTAGTTTTCGTGTTCCTTTATCATTTCAAAAATGCCAGCCTCAGTCGCATCATGAATTTTATTTGACTTTGATTCAAAAACTTATTGGAGTTGCAGCAGCAGCCCTAAATTAGTTCCATAAAACAAAACTCAAAAACACAAAAACACCGACAAATTCAAACGAAATCATTAATAAAACATTCAAACGAATCCTTTGGCCAAAAGAAGTCTTAGACACAAGCACGCGGGGCAGAGCAGGAAAACGCAAAGTTAAAATGTTGGTGCCCCGGAGCGGGGAAGTGATCAGATTGTGGCGGTTGTGTTGAAATGATGGCACATGCAAAACCAGCAAAGAAATTATTACGCAGGAATTTTTGCGATATTTTAAGACCCTGAAACGCTTCCAAAGTTCAACGCTGATAGTATTTTCGGGTCAATCTTTTGCTTCTACTACGCAATAGATCGTCTTTTCTAGATCTATATAAAAGTAGTTCAAAACTTTATGATAAAGATATAATTTCGTTATCTTCATTTGGCAAAAGCTGTTGCTGGGTATAATTTATTTGTTGTTCGTTAATTTTGTTGTTGTTCTTGTTCTTGTTGTTGTTGTTCGAATGTGACTTGTTGCCGTGGCTGGCATTTCGCTTGAAATAAATCGCGTGCTGTACTGGAGGTCTTCAAAAACGCTTATGAGTTGCTGCCTTAAAGCGTTTTCTTATTGTTCCTTTAAACCAAAAAAAAAATATATATAATTTTTTTTTGCTCATAATAATGTGACTGACGGACAACAACAACAACACCGCAGTGACGGCCTTTACTGCCGGTGTTGTTGTTGTTGTTGTGTTATTCATATTGTTCGTTGGCCGGGCTGCGGTACATAAAACTTGAAGTTTTCAACTGCAGAAAAAATCATTTTAGTTTTTAGGTTTTCTCTCAGTGGCAGGCAAAAAGATTCGTTTTGTGGCACTGTATTGTGCAACAGCCACAAACTGGGTGTTAACGGTTGGCAGAAGAGTAGTAGAGTAGTACTCGTATGAACGCCCGAAGGTTAGAATGTGAACAAATATATGAGGGGGGCTAAAACAACCTCCTCGCCTGCCTGAGTGCCAACAATCTTATACCAAAAATAAAAAAAACAAAAAACAAAAAATAAAAAAAACAACAAAAGGAAAATATTTTATATTGCCTTGATTTATTTGGGGAGATGTTTTTTTCATTGTTTTTGTTAATGGTGGCAGTAAGTTGTAGTTGTAGTTGTAGTTGTAGTTGTAGTTTTCACCTCCAAACCTCTTTGTGATAAGTACCATCAGCATTATTGGCCTGATGTTATTGCAAGCTGGCCCATTTGTGGCGATAGTGGTGGTGGATAATGCGGCTGTCTGTCTGGCTGCCTGTCTGTCGGTCTATCGGTCTGTCGGTGCTGCTTCTGTTACTGGTATTGGTCGATGACTCTTCTTACAACATTAAATATTGTGGTTAATGATGCTGAATTGTTGCTGTTTGGGTTAAGGTTAAGTGGGGAAGTGGCCCCACTGATATATTTCAGGCAATAGAACCATATTCTACACACATTAACAACAACAAAAACTTGAAATTTTTCCAGCAAAGTGTTTTTTTTTTTGCATGCAGAGAAAATTTAGAGTCCTGCACATTTGCCTGCAGATGATTGTTGAAAAGTTGTTTCGCCCGAGTTTTCATCGTGTCCGTTAACGTAAAAGAAACAAATTAATTAAATTCGCTACAAAACGAAAACTTCGCTGAACCCCTGAAATCTTAATAATAGAATTTCACTCATGTTTAGCCCCTTTGAGAGGTGATTTGGCCGTGACGATGTGTCTGTTTTCAATCCAAAATTTCGCATCATTCAATAGTGAAAACAACTGCTGCTGCTGGGCACACCCTCCCCTTTACTTAGTTCGCGAGCTGATAGCTTTTTGTTAACGGATGTTTTTGGGGCCGAAAAGGAAAACTTCCATTTCAAGGTTCCCACCAACAAAAACACCATCTTCTGCATCTGCATCTAGCAAACACCAAATATATATTATCACAAAAATGCTAAAAGGTCTCCCTTGATTTAAATGATGGCCGAGAGTTGTTGTGTTGTCGTTTGCGCTCCTAAATTCAAATGAAATCAAAAGTTGCCAAAGCAAAAACATTCTGCGTCTGTATGAGATATCAGAACAAGTAATTGTTAAATTGCTGGCTTTTTAACAATGGCGTTTTTGGCACCTTGAGTTTGATCATGATTTTTTCTCTTTTTTTTTTACAAAACAAAAATCTACAATCAAATCTACCAAAAACCAAAACAAAAAAAAAAAAAAAACAAAACCAAAGAACCTTGAAACACGCAAATCAGTTTTGTTGTTAGTTAATTTTTGTGTTGTGTTTTTTTTTTTGAGTTTAAAATTTCATAATTAAATAAAAATTTTAAGTTTTCTTAATGCTGAAAAAGAACTACAAACACACACACAGACACACACACACACACACATACATACAGACATCCCCAATTTCCTAAACACGCAGACATTTCGACAAAAAGAAGCAACAACATCCAGCCCTGGAGGCATTTGAATTTTAAAAAACAGTAAAAAATCACTTTGAAATTTTTCAACCAACACAAACGAGCTGTTATTTTGGCCAATATTGTCAGTTTCAGGCAGTAAAATAAAACAGTTTCGTAGCCGAAATGGAACAGGATACGGCGTAAATTTTATATCAAAAAAAGTGTTGCCGTTTTAAAGTAAAAAATGGTTTCATTCAGCAAAAAAAAAACAATTAATTAAATATTTCGCTTTTGCTAGCAAATGCTGTGTTTAGAATAGTTTGTTTTTGTTTTTTTTGTTTTAATAATATTTATTTTTCTTAGAAATAAATTCTTTTTTTATTTGCAATTTCAGCTCGGAACTGTCTTGCCAGTCTGAGGCAAAATGTTGTTTTCATATGACTACGATTTGGATTTGAAGTCATACGAGTGTCTTGGCTAGAATACAGCAGTACTAAAAGACATGCTTTTATGGCTTGAAATCAGTACTACACTGAGAGAAACTTTGAAAATTAAAACTAAAATCACTTAATCGAGTTTCTAGTAAAGCTGCAAGTCCATAAAGTTACAAAAATAATTTAACTATTAAAGAAATGAGTTGAAATCTAAGGTCCTTGATTGGTACAACGATGAAAATCTGCTTCTTTTTACAGTCTGGAGCTTTTGGTAGATTGTTACGAATTTGCGATTTCACCTGTCAACACTTTTATATGCGGCGGGAAAAGAATTTCATTGTTAAAATCATACAGTTTGTTCAAATTTGCTGTTACAATTAAATTTGGATACGTAATTATTTAATTGAATTGATTAAACGTTTAATCAATTTAATTAATATTTTAATTCATTTAATTTTGAATTAAAAGTTTAATTAAACACATTAATTAAATTTGTTGATGGCTCTTATAATCTTTTTTAGTTTATGAAAATTGATTAATTTATCAATAATCATTCCAATTCTTTTATGCTTGTGCTGCGACCAGTGTTGCCCATTTTGTTTATGAAAAACAGCTGAACGTTTGACTGATACTTGTTAAGTGCCGAAAAATAGACGCAGCAGTAGATCTTTATTAGCACGTTCTTTGCGTCTAAGCGCGTCTTTGGCGCAACTCAAATAAATTTCTTGCCGGGCACTTTTCGCTCGAAATTTTCTGCGTCTATACACTAAATTGGGCAGTTAAATGCAACTAGGCTTTTAAATTAAATTGTTTTATTAAACATTTTAACAAAACAAAACAATTTCAATTACTAGCAATTATTTCTTGCAGTGTTTTTGTATATTTTACTTGAAATTTCAAATCATAAATTTATTTAAAATGTATAAAAGCCACAAAGTTCACTAGAGTTACAAACGTAGAACGTCGACGGGCGACAGGCGACAGTACCAATAACATTAAAAACAGCAACAGCAACATCAACAACAATAATGAAAACCATATCAACAGCCAACAACAACAACAACAAAGGCAACAAATGAGAACATGCTAATTTATGAAGTAGCAAAATGTTAAGACATGGATGCAATAATTATAACGTACGTACGGCCGCAAATACTCAAACTTATTTACGAGTGCACCAACAAACACACACACGGGTACGTATGTATGTACATTAGGGTGGTACCAGAAAAAGAAAATGACTACCAAAATATTTGAATCGGGCGGTTTTCTTCACTTTTTATAGCTAAAAGCTCAGATCAATTATTGCAACTTTAATTTATTTATTTTATGAATGGGCGCTACCCTTATTATTTATAAAGGGGTTAACAATTGGCGGCCTGTGACCGCCCTTCTGTTCAAGCTGTTCGCTTATTATTCAGTTCAGGGCCCCGTTATGCCAGCGACGAGTTACACGATTGAGCAGCACATTCGAACTGACAAAACTGACTGCGTGTCGGAGCGCAGAAACCCCAATTTTAATCAAAATGTCAACTCAACAGCCACAATATATTATCGTTTGAGGCAGTGACGTCATTGGTTCGAACCACATTGATGTAGACATCAATCACCGTCCAGGCTGAGCGCTGCAGAATACTGAAAGGGATTTAATTTTTCCTTAAATTGAAGTATATGGGACGCAGATGGCTGGTTGGTGCTACTTGCCACACACAGCGTATGCCACACTGTACCAGCTGCATGAACAGTTAGTAGAGGTGCTGTTAGTTGGTCACCCAGGATCGTGCGATTTGATGGAAATAGTTTTTTTTGGGCGACTTCCACAAGTTTTAGGTCTCTGCCAATACCTGCTACAGTCGAGTGAAGTCCTTGAAGCCAACATTAGCGAGGCGGAGAGGAACCACTCGGTCCTGTGCCACCTTCAGCAGCCACAGCAGATATTTGAATGGTTTTATTTTTCATTAATAATGAGATAAACGGCTGTTTTAAATAAGATAAGAATTTTTTTTGTTGAATTAAAAAAAAGGTTTTTGGTCTAAATATATTTATTAATATATAAATATTTAATTAATTAATATGTATGTAGATATATATTAATTTCGTATTTTTAATAAATATTTAGTTTAATTAAGAATATCCCTCATAATTGTTTTATTTTGAAGTGTTGACAATCCTTTAGAAAACTGTTTTACTAATATTTTTCAAACTATTTTATACGAATTTCATTTAATTCCCAGTCACTTTTAATGTGTCGCCATTTGCTGGAGGTTTCTTTCAACGGCCCCATGACTATTCCTACGAGGATAACAGGCACATTCCGTGAAGCTGACATTTGAACTGTCTCTGCTGCTCGCCAGCTATTTAAGCACAAAGATGATGGCAGGAGTGGAACTTTGGCGCCGCCCTAATGAACACATTTATATACACGAATATCAACTTACTGGTTGTAGCTGCCACAATAGCAATAAAAAATTAAATAAATAAGAAAACAACAATATTTTTGCGAAATATGAACAAGAAATTAAAACAGCAACAATAAGAAAAGCAAAACGAAAAAAATTATGAAAAAACTTATGAATTTTATACAGTAGCAACATGTAAGCAAGTTGCTGGATATAACTGAGACAAATGATAGGAAAACACACACACACACACACACACACCCTAAAAGTTGTTTTCCACAAAAACATCAGCAACAGTCATGCCACAGCAATTGCATCAGGTGTACGGCGAGTGCGAGTTGTAGGTTCGGCTGCCTGGATGCATGAGAACAAAAAGCATCATCATCAGTTTCAGAATTTACTGGGATGCAGCAGCATTCATTTGTTGCATAAAGTGGTTTAAGTCTTTATTTTAATTTGTTGTTGTTGTTTGTTGCTCGTCATTTTTGCTTTAAATGTGACTGCAACAACTGAAAAACGAAAGAAAAGGTCCTACCCAGCGGCACTTAACAACAACAGCAACAGCAACAGCAACATGTTGTTTGCTGCTCCTTTTTCCTGTTTTAGTTTTCAGTGTTTTTTTTTTCTTTTTTTCGGTTTTTGCTTCTTTTGCTCTTTGGCGAATATCCATCACATGCCTTCAAATTCATGTTTGTCTGCATACGAATTGTATTTTGCCTCGTGCAACATTTGGTTTAGTTTCCTGCGAAATGCATGTGAGAGTTTTGGTGTTTTTTGCTTTTTGCAAACAGTCTGCAACATTAAAGAGGTGTGTGTGTGTGTGTGTGTGTGCGATGCCACATTTTGCTTTGTGGTTGTTTATGCTTGTAAACGCCTAGCACGCACCTAACATGCATTTAACTGGTAGCTGCATGTATTTAGTGACCAACAACAGCAACAACATGAGGGAAAAAAAATATAGCAAAAAGCAAAAAGCGCAAAAAAAACACGACAACAACAGAAATTATCTGAAATAAAACTGGAACAACTACTTGGTTTCATCGTTCGTTAACTTTCCACTAGCAAAAGCTAGAGATCCTGCATGATGATGCTGTTAAGATCACGATGCTGTTGATGATGGCTTTCGGTGGTTGCTGGTGCTGTTGCTGTTGCACAGTCATGTTTTCGTTTTTTTTTGCTTTGCTGGTCGTTTTTCTCGTGGAGTTTTTAAATGCACACCAACGCCTTCGCTTTGAACAGCGAAAGCAGAACAACAACAACAACAACAAGAGCTCTTTCTCTATCTGCTGGTCTGGTCTATGCGCTGTTAATCATGACTCTAACAGACTGACAACAAACAGTTCGGTGCGATTCCGTTGCTGTTGCTTTGTTAGCTGCAAGCAACATTAAATCGTTGCTACTGCTGGTAGGGCGTATATCCAACATAAATATCAGTTGTACATTGGGCATGCAGTTGCAGTTGCTGCTGCTGTCGTTGTTGTTGTTGTTGTTGTTGTTCGTTTTCTCATCTGCTCATATAAATTCGAAGCGGTTTTTATAAGATTTCCTTCGCCAAGAGCAGGCAAAGTTTCTGCACTGTCATCGACAGGCACAATGAATTAAATCAAATTGAATAGTTTTCGGCAGAGTTGCAATGGAACTCTCTTTTATATGAAGTGCTTGTGAAATATTCCGGATCCGGCAACACTGGCTGTTGCACTCTTTTATGATATTTTTATGTTGCTATTCTCTATAGTCTTAAATTTACTTTTTCATAATGTTTTATGCTCAGTTTTCTATACATGGAATATCACATTCTGTCTTATACTCTCAAACTGTTATACTGTTATACTCTTATACTCCTTTACAATTATGTGGAAGCAACCTTCGCACAGTTTTGAAGCCGTAAGTAAAGAATGATATCGCTATCGAGATTATAATTCATGTCGCCTTCAAGTTATTTGTCATTGGATTTATTGTAATTCATGATTGGCCTCATGTTCTCAAGTCTGTTGCTCAGATTGTAAACTTGCGATCATGTGTCCCTGCTGGAGGGGTCATGAAACCTGTGATTTACGGACTTAACAAAATCTATTAGCTTTCAAGACGAAACCAAAATTTTCCTTATTTGTGATCTTTTTAAAAAATGAAATATCCTTTAAGACGACCTTAAAATCTGTATCTTGTCAAAAACAAACTTTTGATTAAAACTGTCTTAATGTCTTGCCTATAAATTAAGGTGCACTTTTTTGTGACCATGAATATGAACCAGATACAGCGTGTAATTGTTCAGCTTTGGCCCGCCTTAGGCTGTGGACAACAGGTTTTTCGGTTTGGGCTGTGGCAAGAAGAACAAGCAGAAAGAGAATCCAAATGACGGCGATATCCTTCCTTATCCCTTCCACAGACCCCTACATACATACATAACAATCCGCGCCTAGGAATTCATATAGCCAGGATTAATGAATTTTTACCCCAAAAACCTGGGACAAGATACATATAAATTTTCGAAATATGGCAACCTTCACAAATTTACTTGTCTTCAATGGCAATTTGCAGCATTTGAAATACTTTTTCTCTTACCTTTTAAAATGGAAAAAAAAGTGTAGAAATAAAAATTAGAAAATGTAGAGCCTGTTGCTTTAAGTTGCCAACTTTCTTTCACACAATTACCTTTGATTGTTGTTGTTGTTGTTGTTGTACGTGTGTGTGTGTGTGTGTGTATGAAATTTCTTCACAAATTAAATATAATTTCTTAAGCTCTTAATACTTCTTTGGCTTCATTTGGCTTTTGGTTTCTGACACACACAAACAAATCGCAGGCGATACTTCTGGCAGCGCCTTCAACAGTTATTCTCTTGTTTCGCTGCTCCAGTACGAGTACGGCCGCCTAATTTTGCATATTTAATTCGTGTACATGTTTGGAATTTTCTCTATTTTCGTTGCAGTGACTCTATTGTATTATTCTTTTTTTCCACAGCCATTTGCACAGCAAACGGGTATCACACACTTGGGCAGCATTTAAATTTACGGAATGTTCACCTACAAAAATTCAAATCATAGGAACGAACAATTTGCTGTGACGCAGTTTTGGGAACTTTTCATCATCATCATAATTTTTCCTGGCAATTAAAGGGGTGTGTTGCCGGTTTTTTTTCGGAGCTCAGCTCAAGCAAACGTTTAACGGTTTCTGAGGATGGCTGTAATTTGCGTTGAGAAATTACGTTGAGGTGAGAGAAGAACAGATTTGACTACTTGTGAATCGTGTGATGGCTGTTTTACGTGGCTTCAATTGTGAGGTTTGTTGAATGCGGCCTTGTCAGACGTCTACGAAAGTTTTGGTTTGGTTCATTGGTCTATTACAAAACTGTCTTAGGCATTTCTGGGATGAACTGGATTGTTCGTTGGATCAGTGACTATTTTTATTACAAGCAACTTGTCTCGAAAAATGTGATCGTGATTGTTTGTTCGCTGCGTTTGATTCCAGTACAGCCGGTCTGACGATAAAGTCAATGTTGAACATTTTTCTTTTCTCATTTTACTAGATTTCAACTAATTTAATGCTCAAGAAAATACTTAAATTTAATATAATGTTTGTCAGTTGTCCTGATAAAGATTTGTGCTGAAGCATTTATGCCAGACGAATAGAAGGACCACAAAGAGCTGCTGTACTTTGTGGCACACAAAACTTCGTAATTTGAAGACCACTTTATTAAATTCTGATTATGGATAAGCCTGAAATTGAGGAGGCATTAACACACCCTTGCAGCGGCTGGCACTACATTTACTTTCTATTAAAAAAGAGATGCTTGCATTTTTTAATCTTCCGATTGCCGAATTCTGGTTGGTAACAACGGAAAAACTTGAATATCTATTTTCGCTGCTTTCGTGTCTTTGATATAATTGAAATATTGTGGTGCAAGGAAAAAAAAGGATATGTGGGGAGACGGAATGTCCTGGCAGAAATAAACTTAACATTAATCACAGCAATTCAGAATACAATTTTACAAGTTGTATGGTAATTTTGGTTGCATTCTTATCATTAAGGTCCTCTGGAAATTAAGGATACTTAAACATATTCTTGCAGCTTTAATCAAAAAAATTCATTTTAAAACTAAAAAGTAGAAATTTTAAATACCCAACCAGCAAAATTGTTTCAAAGTACAATAATTTTGTTTTTTTATTTAAGGATATTTATCAGATAAGGATTTGCTTACAACTTATAATCTAGAGATTTGTCACGCGAACGAAATAGACAATTGATAGACTTGAAGAAGCGTTTGTTATTTATTTTTAGTTGGTACAACAAAAATGTTAAATGAAAACTAAAAAAAAAGGATATATGGGGAAGAGGCTAATTCTAACGGTTTTTGGCTTCAAATTTCCGGTAGAGATGAGGAATCCCAATTCGCAAATTGTGTGGCAACTTTTATGGCATATTAATTAATGAAAGGCCTGAGAATTAAGGACACATTAGTATATCCTTGAAGCCACTTAAACAAATTATAGTTTAAAAAGCCGGAGATTTACTTTGAACGGATGCTCAGGATTCTATTACACAAGTAATAAAGTATTCTGAGACATAACTTTTATTTTCATATTAAGGATATCAGGCAGCTTGTGACTTTTCGGCAGGTAATGAAGTTAAATTGTGTCGCATGGGCTTAAATTAGATAAATGCAAACTGCTGATAAAATATTAGTTGTAGTGTTTACAGTAGAAAATTACAAATTATTTATCATCATCGGAAAAAGGATATATGACAGGCTGGCAAATCCTTACAGCTTTCAAAATATGTATGTATCTATACCAGCTTTTAGACAATTTTTTTGATTATTTCCATCTCATTTTGACAAAACTAAAAAAAAATTCCCTCATCCACGAAAAAAAGGATATATGGGATGCGGGCATATCCTAATAGATATTCAAAAATATATAAAGTCACGCAAGTTTTCAACATAATTTTCTATGTTGTGTGATTATTGGTAACTTATTTCGATAGCCAATAACGATCATCTTAAAGATGTACGAAAACCGATTTATTCACTGCGCGCACTTAAGCGTTTTTACGTTACGTTCTTCGCCTATTTTTGAACACTTGTAAGACAATAATTAGTGTCAAGACTGTAGCAGCTGAGCATAAGAGTTTTGGCTGGTTTGTTGCCTTAACCATCTCTGTTTTATTATCTCGATTAGAAAATTATAATTCTATAGCACCAAAATGAAAACCTTTATGAAAACATATTTGCCAGTTTTATCTGCCATCAGTTTGCCTTGAACGGCGCACCTTTCAACTTCGCTAGCAATAAATCCGAAGTTCTAAGCCATCAACAAAACTCCTTTTTCTAAAACAAATTCGAAACAAATGAGTCTAAATCCCTGGCGCTGACCTTTATAAGCAGATGAGCCTTAAGAAAACCAGCCGGACTTAGAAAACAAGATCCCTTGCAAACATACAACGCTGTTAGGATTTGCATATGTTTATCTACGAAATCAAAGGCAACGGCAAACGGAAAAATTTCTAAAATCAAATTAAAGCAAACCTGATCATTAGGCAGTCAAACAACACAGGCGATGAGAGGCAGGGAAAACAGCAGGTAGCCGTTAAAGAGGAAACGGTGGCACAACTACTTGTTGTTGAGTCGATTCGAGCCGAAAGCGTAACCAGGTCACTCTGCAAAAAGGGTGAGAGCGTACGAACCCTGAACACCATTAACACTTTATGCTAATGAAAAGCCAAATACTATAAATACACTGCAAATTCGTGGTGTCATTTTGCAAGAAATACATGCCAACAATTTACGACTTTGACGAGACTTGAGCTACAATAATAATTGGCAAAAATAATTTGCTTAATACCTGCCTCAGCAAATTAATTCGTTTCACCGCCGTTTGCCTCGATTCGCTTCAACAAACTATTTGCTTTTTTTTTATGGTTGTCTTCTTCTGTTGTTTATAAATATTGTTTTTGTAAATTTTACATTTAAGCATCACAACCTTGACTTGGAATATAAATCATATTTGGCGCCTCCAAAAGACCATCACACAATAACTTCTTCCTTTTCCACGATATTAATTTTCGGAAACCACGTTTTCGTCAAAATGTGCTGTGGACGTTGTTGGTAGGTGTTAACTTTTAAATTTTCCTTGAACTTTAGCTGCTCTTAATGCTTAAGAGGAGTTTATTTTGTTTGAGTTCTTTAGGTTTTATAATTATCAATAAATTTAACACAAACATCAAACAGAACGTTTTCATTCACAACAAGAAAAAGAAAGAAACGCACAAATAAAAACATATTTAAAAGTCGGCTCAGTCTTATCATTCTTTTTGTACTCCTCATCAAATCATTATAAGAATATATAGAGGGAAAAAAGCAACTAAAATTTCTTTCAAGTTCAGGATTTTTTTGTTTTTGAAAGAAATAAAAAACCAACAATAACAAAAAAAAAACCGCTTTAAAAAGGGACTTGAAAGATGCCGACATTGGCGCCAAATACTGAAGACAGCATAAATCATATCATTCATTATGAATGATACAAAACTGAACCGAAAAACACACAAACATTTACACTTACACTTGTCTCACACACACCAACACACCAACACACACACACACACACACACACACACTCTTTTTTTTTTTTTTTTGTTAATAAAAAGAAGGTAAAAAAAGGTGTTGGTTGGTGTTTTTCTTTCCATCACAAATTTTAGGTGTAAATTAATTTTCTAGTTAATAAAAATGACTTTAACAGTCTTTTAATAGCAAAATTATTTGCCAATTTCAAAATCTATTCCGAAACACCTGACGAATCAATTTGAGCGCCCACCAAGTTTGGTTCTTAAGTCTTTTGTTGTGCAGCAACATTTTCTGTTTGTTTTTTTTTATAGATATTTTCAAATGTCTATGAAAGAAACAAAATGCACAGAACTTCTGGTATGTGAAATATTTGAGACATGCAAAACAGTGTTGTCAACTGAGAGTTGTGTTAATGCTACAAAATATTCATTTACTTCAAATCTTTAGCGGCTTTAGATCAGACTTAAAGCAAATATTCTCTAATATTCTCAACATTTCCCTAAACATTTGTTGGCATCCTGTCAGCATGATAGAGGGCTTGTTTCTTTAGTTTTGAAACCATTTTATAGAAACCTCTTTTCCTTTCCGCAGCACGTACAACGTCTAACGCATTTGTGCGAAAATATCTTAAAAAAGCTGCACAATATATTTGAAAACGTTCGAGGCCAGTGAAAGCCAACACAACCTTAATTAAATAATTATAGGCTGCTACTGTTGGGGGAAAATCGATTTAATTCAATGATAATAAAATCTTTTCATTTGAATGTTTTACTGCAACCAAAATTTAAGTAAATAGTCAAAAATAGTGATCAATGAATAGAAGAAGAAGATGAAGAAGAAGAAATAAACCAGAAGGAATTGTAAAGAGATGGAAGAGATAATAAGAAATCCAGTCTTATGGATTCTTTTATTTTCCTAAGATTTAAAAATTTGCGGACGGACTGTGATTTTGTGCTTCCAAAAGAATCTTTATAGCAAAAGTCGCTCGTTTGTTTTTATTATTATTGTTGTTATTATTGTACATATTGAATATAAATATCTTTTAAATTTCAGAAAAGTTGAATACTTTTTCGATCCAAATCAAATGTTCAGTGATAATTTCTGTTTTGTTGCTTCATTTTGAAATGATAAATGACCCTTCATGGCCTCCGAGGCCATAAAAATGTCCTGTTTCCATAATTGCGACTGATACCATAAAGGCACCCTTAGAAGTTAGTTGAGCCGTACAGTGGCGCCTGGTCATGGCACATTCAAAAAAAAAAACATAAATATAATATGAATTATTTAAGACAAGAAAATATAAAAAAGTTAAGGAATTCTGAAAATAAAATCTTTTTAAAATTGCATAAATTTTTTAAATGAAATAAATCTTATGGTTCGGAAATAAGATTCTTACGATATTGTCCCCGACTTCCTTGAGCTTTGTGGCCTCCACGATGCCAACTTGTGGCCCAGACTTCACAGTTCTTGGCGGCAACTTTTCCGGAAATATCTTAGTAAGATTTTAATTGTCATTCAACTTCATTTATCTGAATTTCCAGAGTATTAAGAGAGAATATCTGGTGGTGTAAAGCCCTTCGATCAGTTATAGAGACAGCGAAGGGAAACAGTTCCACCAATTATGGGGGTAAAACAACTACCAGCAACCGACAAACTTTACCCTCATCAGTGTTTATGTTTGTGCAATGATGTTCCCAACAAATTTATGGCTGAGACTGAGACTTCTGCAATAATATCTCCTACTTAAATAAAAATAAATACATATAAAAACCGTAAACTGTTGTGATTCAAATACAGGCTAATTTTTAATTTCTACAATAAATATAAAGAACAGGGTTGCCAGACTTGGTTTTCCATAATCATACAATACATCTCAGTTGATGTGGCAGTTCAAACCTATTCAAATCTTTTGGCAAATCATATTTATAAATGGAAAATTTCTGGCTCTTGAAGAATTTTCAACAATTTCTATTTATAACCCGGCATCCTGCTGTCTATTCTCCAATTATGCATTAATTTTCCAAAGACTTTTCTTTCTCTATTTTTTCTCAACAAGAACAGCGTTTTAAGTTGTTTTTTTGCTCTTTTTTTTAGCCATAAAGGCAAAATGCCTGTTTGAAAAACGTGTGTGAAATTTAAAATCACTTGTTTCATGTTTCAACCAATTTAAGCCATAATCATGTCACAGATTGAAAATTTTATGAACATTTCAAAATGATGGAAATTTCCACCAGTCTGCACAGTAGGCCTAAATCTGTACAGGCAAAAATCTACAAGTAGGAAAAATATCAATAAATACCACAAATCTTGCTGACACTGTGTTTGCGTTTCGTTGGCAAGTGGCTGCAGCGCTGTGTCCATTGTCACCCGTAAGCAGATCGCGTCGTTAACAAAATTTTGAAATGTTTGTTTTAATTTCATCGTGTTGATAATGTGCAACTTTCCAAAAGTTAAGTGGGCATGTAAAAAATTAATATTATTCTCGAAATGCATAAATAAAAAGTTGGCATTTATGTAAATCATTGAAAACTTTTACTCGTCATTGTTGAAAACGTCAAACGGAATGAGGAAACATTTTAGGCAGCCCGAAAGCAATTTAAGGTGATAATTGCTTTTTAATGTGACACAACTAAATTTAAAATAAAAATAACTTTTCATATGGAACATTTTCCATAAAGTCAAGTTTTTTGGTGGTGGCAGCGACTCGCTTTTCTTGTTTGCGGGTGTTTTTGTGTTAATGGATACGTGTGTGTGTGTGTGTTTGCTTAAATGAGTTGTTTGGGGTTTCGTTTTTTAGAGGTTGGCTTGAAGATGACTGAAAAAAAAACTTATAAAAACAAATTCCTATTAGAAAAAAACCAGAAGCCGGATGTGTGTCTATGCGCTTGCGCAGTCATGAGAAATAGTGTGACAAAACAATTATTTTCTAATTTTTATAAATAATAAAACCTATTTTTTTTACCAGATATGGCAGAGGCAATAGGTTTTATTTGATAGGATGAGCCAAGCACCGTTTGCAGAGGAAACTTTAAATAAAATTTTATAAAAGCGCCTCACACTTGAGGACTAATTCAGTCATCAAAATGAAATATTTTCGCATGGGCACAAATACCGATTCTTGCAGTCTGATCTTACTAACCCTGACATTTGGAATTTAGGCTGCTATTTAGTATGGCCTGTTTTGCCAAATTATCGCAGGCAGGATTGGTATTCGCGAATATGTTCAAAGGACAACGTTGGTTTATCAAACAGGATGTTTTATTTAGGCTACATTGCGCACATTTTACTTTTTTATTCAATTTACTTAATTCTCTTAACAACAAATCGGACCAGTTTTGCGTCTTGACTTGGCGCTGCACCCTTAACAAATTCCGCTCAAACTTGATCTGAAGTTAAGCTGCCCTAGACAATGACTTTTAAGACGCTTAAGATTTTTCAGCATCACCTGCCGTTTCTATTTCTGGCTAAACGGATGCATTTACAAATAAACTGAACGAATTTAGCACAACAACAATCCACATGAGATCCACACAATTATTATTTTGAAATGTTTCGCCATAAATCAATATGATTTCCCTGTAAGATTCAATATTTGTGTATAGACAACTTGAACTTAATCTTAAACTTAATCCTCTGGAATTATAGGCCAAAACTAAGAGGACGGTGTCAGACTTAAGAGAACCAGCACTTGCCTAAACATGTAAAATCAACATTGTTCAATGTTGAATGAATAAATCAGTCAGCCTGTAATTCTGATGTTGTGCGTTTGTATCGATATTTATGATGTACTTGCGAACTTTTCGCAAACCTAAGAAAATTCGTTTGCAAACGGTGTAAACACTTGTTGTTACAATATATTTCTCCAGCAGAGGTCCTGGTCAGACGACGCACAACAACCTTAAATATCTTGTTGTTTATTTGTTGATCTTTTGTGTTTCTTAAAATTTTTTTACATTTTTCAGTTCGGCTTTAGGGGAAATAATTTAAACAAAAAAAAAATTCCAATGATTTTTCTTACATTTTCTTTATTTGCGAATATTTCGATTAACGTCGTTGATCACCCCGAAGATTTATCAAAATATTTACATTTCAGTCAAAATTAACACCATTAAGACTCGTCTATTTATATAAAAAAAAAAATCCACCGGGCGTTTAATTTCCCCGAAGCCTCTTTACGTTGGTCTCTTTACAGGTCCAAAATATATATGTCAGAATAAAAATGTTACACTCGTAATTTTGCTAAAAATATCTCTTATCTTAAAATTAAGAGGCAGCAGTTCTGACATATTTTGCTTATTTCAAACTCTCCTCTAATTCGCTATTCGAGTGGTTACGCATTCCTTCTCCAGTGCAGTTCAGTTTTATATACTTTAATTTTATGTTTGTTTGCCACGTCTGACCGCAGCCCAAAAATACAACTGAATTCGTCTCATTCCAAGTGTGAAATTCAAATTTAAAATGGTAACAGTTTTGATGGCTTGTTTCGTTTATATTTGATGTGTTTTAAATGAATTGTTGTTATTTTTCAGGGGCTTCTTATTGAAGCCACCAACCGAACACTCATTCGTTTAAACATTTTTGATGACTACAAACAAGGAAATGAAACGCTAGACATACTTTTGTTTATTGTTGTCGTGGAGTTTTCTAACAAATTTGAAGGTAATTAAGTTGTACGACTGTTGTTGATTCAACTGTTTTTGGGAATAGAACACAAACGGGCACAAACATGATTTGAAGTTACACATTTTAATTGGTGTGTGTAAAAGCGCTGGTTTCAGGAAATGAAAACTGATCGTATCTGGCAAAAGGTTATGCTGGTGTAAAGAGGCCGTGCAAATGGGCTTTTTCTAATAAAAAAATGTCATTAAAAAGCATAAAAAGTCTTAAAGCCAACAAAAGAGATTTGTGACAATTGTTTTGATGGCCAATAACCAACGAGTCTTCAAAAAGGACGGCGCATCTGGGATGGGAAGTTGTTGCTTGAAGTAGAACAAAAATGTTTTAGTTTTTTGTTTTTTTTTGCCAACAAATAATTTACAAAATCCCTTTTGTATAATTTTTCTTTTAAATAATTTTCTTGAGAAAACAACCGCTGCATAGAAAATTTGATCAAAATTCAAATCAAATTGTTATAATTTTTATCCGTCTCTCAAAGGGAATTCTTTTTTGTTTTGTCATATTTTTCCAGAAATTTGGGTAAAATTTCTTCTTTTTTTTTATTTATATTATATATGAAAAATTATGTAGAAAATTTTGCTAAATATTGAATAATAATGGAAATTTCCCTTCTACGGAAATTTTTATCTCACATAATTTTTGTAGATAAATCGTTAAAATTATATTTCCTGTGTTTATAGAAATTTATAAAGAAAGTTTGAAACAAAAAATTGAGATATTTTAGAATTTTCCTCAATGGGCATTTTTTCGTTTGTGTAAGAAAGAAAAATACACCAAAACTCACATGGAAATTTTATTAAAAATATTTTAATATTGTATTTTAAAAATCTATTCTTGAGGCGAAATTTTTACTTGATATAAAATTTCAACAAAAATGATTTCAATATTTTTAATAAAAATATTTTAATATTGTATTTTACAAATTTTCCTCAAGGGGAAATTTTTACTTGATATAAATTTTCAACAAAAATGATTTGAATAATTTTAATAAAAATATTTTAATATTGTATTTTACAAATTTTCCTCAAGGGGAAATTTTTACTTTATATAGATTTTAAAGAAAAATTTTTTGAATATTTATAATTTTTTACTTCTAATAAATTTTCAATAAGAATTATTTTAATAATTTTTCTATATTTATGAACATCCAGCGTCGTCATATGAAAATTTTAATACAAATATTTAAATATTGAATGTATTTTAAAAATTTTCCTGAAAGCAAAATGTTTATTTTAAATAAATTAAAAAAAAAAATTATTTGAATAACATTTCTATTAATGAACCGCAAACGTCGTATAAAAATCTTAATAAAAAAATATTATAATCCTTTAAAAATTAAAAACTTTTCAGGTATTTCGTAAAAATTTTCAAAAAACAACCGTTGAAATAATTTTTTTATTAAGATATATCTTAAATAATATCATAATTTAAAGAAAATTATTAAATTATTTTAGAAGTAAAAAATTTCCTTTAATGGGAAATTTCTGTTTCGTATAAATTTTAAATGGAATTAGTTTTTTATTTCTTTACAACGACAATTATATGGAAATCCCGTTTGTAAAACATTTTATAATTTTGCTAAAATATTTTGCATTGGGAAATTTTTATAGGCTATAAATTTTCCGCAGAAAATTTTATTTTCCTATTCACTTAAATGAAATATGTTATTAATATTTTATTGAAAAAAAAAACGCTGCAGTATTTAACAAATTGGAAATTTCCTTTAGTGGGAAGTTTTCAGTTTGTTCTATTCTTCTAAAAGAAAACTCGTTCGTGTCAGACTATTAATATTTTTATATCAAGAAAATTATATAAAAAATTTACAAATTAAATTGCACGTGTATTGAAATTTTCCCTTAAGGGGAAATTTGCATATCGCATTTTTGTTTTACTCCAAATAAATTAAAAATACTTTGGATATTGAAAATGTTTTGGTAACGGACTGTTTTTGTCGTTTTAGAACTTCAAAAGAAATATAGTTCTTCAAAATTGTTATTGATCACTAATTGCCTTAAAATTATGTTGTTCTGAATGTGTTACAAAATTTCCTACAAACTCACTTGGCTGCAGATGAATGCATGCACGAGCACGCATCCATCTAGAAGGCTACAAAATCTGGCTTCCATGACAAAAAAAAAAAAAAAATTGATGTCAGTGTTTAATTTAGCGTTTGATTATTTCTATTTGTTTGGTTTTGGGGTCGTTCTGAATGTTTGTTGTTTTTCACAACTACATTTTTTGTCATTTCCATCGTATTCAAATGTGTGACAGTTAAAAAACCATTTCCGTTTTAAGTTGTTGTTAAAGTTTGTTTGTTTTTTTTTTTGTATCTCTACGAGTATTTTGTTAAGAGGAATGTTGCAGGTTTTTGTTCTTTTTTTTTTGATTTTCTAATAATAAATTTAATAACTTTTTATTTGGCCACTACTTGGAACTCGGCAGGTGGTTTCAGTTTGCGAAATAGCTTGTGCCTGAGCATGTGGTCTTAAGCGAAATAATACGAAGCAAAATACGACACACATGCAGCTGAGCGCCTTAAGAGAACGTACGTGAGTGTGTAGTGAAGCCTCCGATAACCGGCCACTCAGCCCTGCTGTACTCTTGTTTGACTTTTGTAGAGGTGCCTGCTTATGAAAGAGTTGCAGCTTCTCTTACTTTAGCTTTCGATCTTCAGTCTGTTACGGCACGTTGCACTCTATATCACATAACGTGACATATGCCCACTGCAGGAAGCTTGACGACAAGTATCTCCAATTACCATTTTTGTGCACATTTTCTTATTTCAGTTGTGGTTCTTCAGTTATGGCAGGTGTCTGTACCACTCTATATGACGTGACGTGACATGACATATGCCTAGCTAAGAAAACTTGATGACAAGTGCACATTCTTTTATTTTAGCTTTAGATCTTCAGTTGTGGCTGGGGTCCGCTTGTGGCAGGTGTGTGTCATGGCAAGTTTCCCAGTTTGGACCATGATGGGACTGACATGTGCCCACTGAAAGGGGCCTGGTAATAACTATTTTTAAATTACCACTTTTGTCAAAACTATTTATTTTTCGTTACCACATTCCACCACTTTTATTACTACACAAATTAATGAAAAATGGCTCCAAAGCCCCCAAATTAAGTATCCGATCAATTTTACTTATAATACTCGTACAATCCCAATGACAGACACGTGTTGCATGTAAGTGCCTATAGCGCAGGGCACTGAAAAGGGTGTAGCAAGTCAGTAGCACTGGTGACAATGTGTGCATCATCACATATGTGACATACAAATATATGATATGCGCGATATCAAACTTGTGCTGTTCGTAGGTCATTACTGAATTCCTGCTGGCTGCCTTTATCTGAGACACCGCTTTTATGCCGCTGCAAGAGCCAAACACTTTGTTAAAATTATTTTCCATTAGTCACCTGCTGTTTGTTATTGTTTAAATTATTTTTCTTTGCCATCGTATAAAGTTGCTGCTGTTGTTTTTTTCTGCTCATTTTTGTATCGTTGCCGCTGCTGCTTGTTAAAAATTTGTACAATTTAATTATTGTCATTGGCTGCCAGGTTTTCCATTATTTGTCTGTTGTTTTTTGCTTCTCTTTTTTCGCCTGCCCTGGTTGTAGTACTTGTTGCTGCTGCTGGTTTTTATGATGTTGTTTAGAATTTGAGGAAAAACTTATTTAAAAAAAAAAAAAATTAGTTGAAAAATTGTTCAATGACTGTTAATGGTTTTGTTGTTTTTGCTGTCATAATATTGTGGCGGAAAATGATTTGTTAACTGAAAAGAAAAATGCTTAAACCGAGTGTCATTATGGTTTTTTTCTCAACACTGTTAAACAAAAGTGTTTTTTTTCTAACTTAATAATTTTAAGCTTCCAAAAATGTTCAAATTACAATTGAATGTGTAATAAAAAAAATTGGATTTAGTTACAGAATCTATTTTCAAAAAAAAAATCAATTTAAAAAATTTTCGTGCTTTGAATCAATTGAATGGAAACACTTTTATTCGACAAAAAAACAATATATTTCTTTTCAGGTTTTTTCAAAGCCTTTTAAGATGAAGCTTTTAAAATTTTTCTTGCCTCTTTTCCTCCCATAATTTATTTTAAGCTGCGTTAATTTTTTTGCTAAAAAATAACTTATTCGTAATTTTGTAATTTCATACAACTGTCATCATTAAGACACATTTTAGTGTGAGCAAAACAAATTCGTGTCCAACACGTTAAGGACCTCTTCAAGCGAACACAAGAATTTTAATATAGAAAATATTCAAATATTTTATAGTATGAAAAGAAGTTCCCCCTTCTGCTGCTGCTGCTGCTGCTTTTCACAGCACAAATTTGCATACAAACGAGATTATTTTCATAAATTGCAAAACAAAAGACCGGAAAAGCGACAGAGAGAGAAGCAGATTGTTGGGAAAAACCACTTTCGCTCGTGTAAAGAGTTCATTGAGTCGCAACAGACTGAGTGGAGCTTAAACAAGCAAATAGGGATAGAAAACTACACTGGGAATGGAAAAATGAAATAGATACTCATATAAAGCTGAAATATATACGTACATACGTATGGCCTTTAGACCAGATCGATTTTCTTAAGTACTCTATTATGCTTGGAATACATATAAGATTGGGGCAGATCTTAGTTCAGTCGAAATGTAAAATTTTTCATTTTCTTTCTTCCTCACTAGAAAGAATTTGACGAATTTAAAACGCACAATCTCGGTGACCAGATGACATCTGCTTCTCATTGAATGATTATGACCTCAAAGCGCCAGCCCAAGTGATACAACACATGTAACGCTGTCCTGCTGAAAGTCGTTATTGCAAGAGAAGTTGTTACTTATCGAGGTATTCGGAAAAAAAGGACGATTCGTGCCCAACGAAATCCACGCCAAACAGCAACTTTGTTTTTGTAATTAGTGGCCGCTCTTATAGCTCAAACTCAATTCCATCATTTGATTTCTTGACGCACCCATTGAAACTAAAATTTGCCTGATCACTGAGTGTGAAGTCTAAAAACTAAAAAAATTTATCGGTTTCCTTTGATTCTCAGTGCATGAGTTGTGCGTTGCAATAAATAAATTTTTAAAACTGTTAATACATTATTAAAATCGTTTATATTTGTTGTATATAACAATTAATTGTTTAATTGAAACCATAAAAAATATATTTATATTAATTAAAAATTTAATTGAATCAAACAAAAAGTTAATTAATATGTTATTATTTTCTTTAAAGCTAAAATTGTTTTTAATTACTGGCTAACGATAAATATTATGTGTGAGTCAACGACACGTCCGAAAATTTTTTATGACAAAATGCGTGTCCTGTAAATAACTCCTCAGTCCAAGTTTTGTAAATTCGACGGGTTTTTTTGGGCAGACTGAAAACAATTTATTCCCACGATTCAAAAGACAACTTTTTTCTCTCTAGGCGTTTTTTTTTTTTTTAATTTTTCAGTTCATTAAATTCCATTTGTTTAAGATTAGATTTATAAGTTGTTTTGCTTTACTTTCTTTTGTGCAGTTTTTCTACTCAATAAAGATTTTGACAAGAATTTATTTGACTCGTCATCAGTTTATTTCTTTCAAGCAAAAAATAAAAACCTTAATAAAAACTGAATAATTAAATAATAAATTTTAATGTTAAGGATTTTTATTTGTATTTAATAAAGCAATAAAACATATGCTTTTTCAATTTAATGAATACATTTTTCCCCTTTTTCTGGAGTTGGGTTTGTTTTATGGGGCTGTCTGCTCGCCGGCCTTCTTTCTCTCTGACAACATGAGAAAAGCTAATAAATTATTGCTAAAGGGTTTCTTTCTGGCGAAACTTACAAGTTCTCTTCTCAAATAATTATGAAGTTTAAAAGTCCCAAAGAAATTAATGCAAGTTTTGCGTTTCTTTTTTGTTTGTTGCAAGTTGGTAGCACCATTAAGATTTAAGAGAACCTCGCATGCGCTTTTGGCCAGCCAACAACAACAACAACAACAACAACAGCAGGCAGTAGGCAGCAACAGCCAACAACACCAGGAACAGAAAACCGCATCGAAGCTGAAGGAATAAATAATTTGCTGTGCGATTGGGAAAACAGCTTAATAAAACAAAGTTGAGACTGGCCAGCAGCCATTTAATAGGCCTACTTTATTACACACACACACGCTGGCAACGAGAAAATATTAGAAAGTGAACTGAATGCTGAAGTGAATAACTTCGAGCCACTTGAACAGTTGCTGGTTTATGTAACGCTTTCATGTGAATATGAATTTACTAGACAATATGTTTTAGTTTATGGCTAATTTCGCCGCAGCAGTTGTGTTGCCACTGCCAATGTTGTTGTTGTTGTTGTTGTTGTTGGTAATAAGTTGCTTTCGTTGGGTTTAATAAAATTACTTATTTTTTATTTTTTGTTTTTTTTTCTCTTCTTCTAGTTTTTTTGTTTTCGTTAAGCGTCCCCTTTAAGTTGTGCAGTTTTGTTTTAGACATTAACTAAACACCATTTAGGCCACATTTAAAAACATTTAAGCCATTTGGCTACCGTTCACCTCAACTATTAAGACCATACGCTATTACAAAGCCAGCTACAACAACAACAGCAACAACAAATGGCTGTGATGTTTAAGTAAAAGAAAATGGTTTTAAAAAGCAGCGATTAGCAAAATATGCATTTCGCCAAAGAATTTACACATCATGAAACTGAAGCCGAACCGTCGAATAGGAAAAGTGCAAAACTTTATTAAGCCGAAGTCGGGGCTTGCGATAAACATGGGCTGCTAATTTTATGCCAAAAAAATTCTTACAAAAAAAAAAAACCCCCCAAAACCAAATATCCTTAAATTGGCAAATGAAAATGAATGTTTGTGTCTGCATGGGTCTGTGAAGTCCATAAATGACTAAACGGCTATAGCGCAACTAAAAAATTACGTTTTAAGCTTGGACTTGAACCGAAGGAGGGTTAAAACGGATAAAAAATTATACTCTTTGTGCCAAATCTGTCTTAATTATTTGGCAACCAAACTTTTCAAATAGATAAATTAAAGATCACAGAAATCAATGGACTATGATGGGGGCTTAGACTTACATCGGAAAAGGTAACACAGGTACGGGTGCTTGTTGTTCCTTAATAGAACATTTCCCTAAATCAAGACATCACTAGAAGTTAAAGTCGGTTAAGGCGTTGCCAAACAATTACGATTCTACCGCTTAATCCTGTTATTGTTAAAAGTTACTCTGACTCTGCAGAGAAGCGCTTTAATTTAGGTCCAATCATGGTCACAATAAAGCTCGTAAATAAATTCCATATTGCTGTCTTTCATCACCTTAAGGCATGCACATGCATGTCTTGTATCATAAAAATATCCACATCTTTTCATTTCTTTTCTTTGGTCAGGAGAAGATTTTCTTTTTCTTTTACAACTTTTGTCAACGTATTTTTGTTATTAAACTCGATTGTTTTCCTAAATTTATTTTTAAAACTTTGTTTTTCCATATGTTGAAGAGAGGACATAATTAGAGGGAACTACTTTGAGGGTGACAGAGTAAAAACTGATGAAGAAATAAATATTTTTTGAGCAGACGTCGTATTTGAAATATTCAAAACGATCAAATAAAAATCGCACACAAGACTATTTGTGTTTTGGTGGGCACAAGTGGTTCCCCTGCTACCCCCCCCCCCCCCCCCCCTCCACCAAAATGTTAATCTAAACCTGCACATGCAAGTTTATATATTTTTAGGTAGAAATCTTTTTCCATCATTCCAATTCTTTTATGAATATGACATCCTGTCGCATTATTTTCTTAACTGTTTGTTTTTTTTTATTATTATTATTATTATACACTTTTTGTTTGTTTGTTTTGTTTGCTGTTGTTGGTCAAAAACGTTACCCCAAATTCTGCTTGTTGGCTTTTGTCGTCCTCGAAACTCGTCATTACGAATATGTTTCTGCAAATTTAGACCTCCCGCAGCATATTGGCTCTTAATTTGAAATAAATCATTGCGCTTTTACGACGACTCCATTGAAGTTTTGAGCAGCAGCCGGGACTTTTGCTTTACGGCACGTCACGGCACGGCACGGCACCGTGATGTATGATGATGAGTGATGGTGTTGGCGGCGGTAACTTTGACTTCAGTTCAGTTTGGTTTTAATTTTTTGCTTTGTTTTTATTTTGTTTTATTGATGGACGAACGCATGCAGGTCGGTTTTACTACGAGCATATGGCGCTTGTTATAATTAGTCTATGATGCGTCCGTTGGATGTCTGATGATGCTGGCGCTGCTGTTCTGAAACATTTATAAAGACTGATTGATTGTGGGCACCGTACACGCTGAAAGCAGACAGATAATATTTAAAGATGAAGGGTTGTGTGATGCAATAATCGATATCCAAAATAATATGAAACATAACAAATTTCCGCCGTTATGAAATCGTCTTGAGTACCGGGACTCAAGAGTAAATGAATAGGGGCAACTGAAACTTTTAAGTCTTATGTTTTTTTTTCAACACTTTATTCGGTAATTTGTTCTGGCAAATATCAGCGAAGGCCAAACTGAGCAAAAAGCACACAAACTCACACATGGTTCAATGTGGACCATAAAAGTCAAATGTAAGGTGTAAATATATTCGTTGAGGATTCGGAAATTGGTTTGTTGCCACGTTAGCGAAGCAGTAAAATAAAAAATCTATAGTGATCTGTGATTTCCTGTAAATTCTAACCAGCATCAGCTATTCGTGGGGCCGCGCAAAAAGCAACACATTTATAAAATGATTGAAAACCTTCAGACAAGACAAAAGTAAGGAAATTTATTTGCCATAAAATTGGCACACAGACACACGCACACACTCACACTCGTGCGCTCGATGAAATTGATGTTTTCATTCATTAAATTAGCAGGGAATGCCTTTTTTTCAGGTGATTTCGAAAACTCAGTTGGCTTCCTTTTCCTCAAATAAAGCTGGTCAATTTGTTGTAGCGCTTTTGTTCGTCTCGCGTACGCTGCCGCTTCTGTCTTATTTATGTGTTGAGATTTTTTATGACAACGATTTATGACAATCCATTGGTGTTTTAATAATCGCTTTTGTTGAACCGTATGGCTGCACTGAATGTGTTCGATACGATCGTAATGCGGCTGTGCATCCGCTGATGGCTGTTGGCCAATTTCCAGCAAACGGCCGAACAATTCTTCCTTTTTTCTTTGCTTGCTTTGTTTTGAACTCATCAAAATAGACATAAAAGCCATCAGCATCAGCAACAGCAACAGCAGCAGCAGCAGCAGCAACAATAGCAACAACAATGCCAGCCGCAACAGCTACAACATCATCAGCCCCAGCAACAAGTGGCCGGCCATTTAAGTTTTAATAAGACTCTTGATGGCTAAATTGTTCAGGGAGCCGGGCCCAACCAGCCAAAGGAAACTTTAACTAAAGTGTTGAACAATTTTATTATTGAAAAGAAATGATTAAACATTAATATTTAATTAAATAGTTTAAATTGTTAATAAAAAATGATTTATGATGCATCAATAATAACGCACTTTAAACGCTTCACTTTTATGGGCCAACAGAGGAACAGAACAGAACAGAACAGAACAGAACAGAACAGAACAGGGCATTTCTCTTACTCCAACCCCTCCAATTAGGCTGGTCGTTGGCAAATGCTCTAGAGTGGCTCGAAGCAGCTCCGGTAGCCTAATCGATTTTGTTTACAATAAAATGCTTAATTTTAGGAATTGCTAGTGTTGCTGTTGTTGTTGTTGTTGTTGTTGTGCCCTGCCATCATTAGCACTCTTTCACAGAAGTTAGAACAACAACACCAAAAAAGAAAAAAGATTAATTTAAACAAACACATTGACCCCTCCCCCTCCCCCCCCCCCCCCCCCACCTTTCCAGAGAAACGAAAACAAACGACAATGACAAAGAAGCAACTCAAACAAAACAAATGCTTTCAGTCATATGAAAAAGAAAATTTAGCAGGACTACAACGCCTACTCAATTCTACAAAAAAAAAAAGAACAACAACAACAACAGGCCACAAAAAACGCCAATGCCAACGCCAACGCCAACGACAGCGACTGACTGACCTTTTCAGAATAACAAAAATCATATAGAAGCAACAAAACTGTCACTGTGTGCAGTAAATCGGAATGAAAACATACTTATGAGCCCAGTTTCGGGGCGAAACAACCCCTAGAATTTCGTGTGGAAGAAGTGAACACTAAATGTTTGACGATATGCAGCTGTTCTTGTTGTTGTTGTTGTTGGCTTTGAAAATACTATCGAAACGAAAATATTACAATTAATCATAAATATAACAACATGCCACAAATTACATCCCTGAGCCGTTAGTTACACACACACACACACATATATATATATATATATATATATATATATATATATATATATACACACACACAAGTGTACATAAATACCCCCTAACCCAGTTGACCAAGCAAACGTCGAGCACTATGAAATTTAATGATGATTTCTCTACTCAATATATGACCCCGCATATTAAAGCCCACCTTGTCTGTCAACCCCTGTTTTTTGGTAAAAAGCAATTTAGGTTTCCCAACCCTGTGATGCCTGTGCACACTGTAGGCGTTCTCATTTCATTGTTGAAACAAACTAAGCGGCTTTTTACTGTTTTCTTTCTTCATTAAATTTTTACGAGTGCGTTTTTGAGACTTGTGCAGCGCTTCATGAAATTTCTAATGCAGCGCCACATATAATTATTTATTGCTTATTTATTGCTCCCAACAGATAGATATAAGAAGTGATTTAGGAGAGCTCTTCACTTAGGCTTTTGTGTGGAATGGAATTGAGTCCGTGCTCAGACTCTTCAGCTTTTGCTGCTACACTTTTGTGTGCCAAGAGGGAAAGGAGCAGCGGTAATTGTTTACATACAAGTTACATACTCGTTTGTGCATGAAGTCAGCTGCAAGTTAATATTTTCAACATTTCATTCTCTGCACTTTGTGGTAGACCCTTCAAAGCACTCAATTATAGATTCGATTATATTATTTTCATCTTTGACTTGCATTTTTTACTTTCAGCCAATAATAAATTATTTTTGCAAAATATATCGAAATACTCTTTTAAATACGTCAATTTAGATGAATGTTAAGCCGATTTAAAAGAGAATTCTTTCAATAAAAGTTTAAGAAACTGTGGATCTATTGAAGACGATTTGTGTGAAGAAGTCTGGCAACATTTTTGCTGTCCAACTAAGTTGAGTTTAAGACAAAACATTTAAATTTCGACTTAAAGAAAAAAAATTTGGCAGCTAAATTATTTCTGGAACGTGATAAATTCTGGACAGCAAGTTGGTGTTACGTGGAATATGTTACCGGACAATGTTGTCACGTATTGCATAACGCTACGCTTTGACAAGAATATCATGGCGCTCTTCTTTTAAAAAAAGATCTGTTTCGTTTTTTGTCTAGGAAGGCAAAAATTTTATTCCTCAAGTATTTTCCGCCAAAAAAATCTGGCCAACTCCGTAGTTGAAAACAAGGCTAAGCTTTTGCTTTGTTGCACTTCGAAAAAACCTTGATCTCTTATGGGCTTAAGTGCTATAACCAGCTTGTCCGTGTAGGGTTAAGAGATGACGATTTCATCCTTCTGATTTCACTTTTTATTTTCCCTATTTGACTGGATAAAAATGCGTTTAAAGTCCAGTCAGTAGACTAGAAGCAGCAGCAGAGGTTCACCTTGCCGGTGTATTATCAGAATGCATGGTCAACTGGGATGCATGAATTGTACAAAAATGTGTTTAAAGCATTCCTTAATGTGAATACAGTGCGTTACAAGAAAAAGGGCTTCGGCAAACACTATTCTTTGGACAAAAAAAAAACTAGTCGCTGAAGTATCGCACCGAAGGATCGTCATACGGTTCGTCCTCGAGAACTTTACCAGCTTCAGAGTTGAAAATTTCACCGAATATCTGCAAAGATTGATAGCGACAGATTTAGCGGAAATAATTGATAAATATTTAGTCTACAAAACAAATTGGTTTTTGTTTAATAAATATTTTTACTGATAATTATCAATTATAAATGCGATTATTTAAACAATCGCATGTAGACAGCTGGAAAACACAAAAAAAAACATTTTATTTCTGCTGGTGCCGTTAAGAAATAAAAATGGATTTTTGTTTAATATTTTTTTATTGAAATGCAGGAATATTTTCACTGAAAATTAATTGAATTTAATTAATTGAAACACAACTAATCTGGCGTATCAAGTTAATATTTATGTGTTGAAAAAGTTGCCCGTTTTTGTTAAAAAAAAAAGGTGTTACAAAGCTTTCCTTTAGAGACCCGCATTCAAACAATTTAATAACTGATCCAGTGAATTATATTGTTGGAAACGAAAAAATAACTGCTTTTCTGTGCTGAAAATATTTCGCCACCGAAATTATGTCAATAGCGTTGTTTTCGGGCAAAAACCTAAAATTCTTAATTCTTACGGAATTCCCAAAAAATATCAATGAAATTATTTGCAGTTGTTTTGTTAAATATTTCAAACAAAACGTTAAGATTTTTTCCAAGCAGGTTTTATGGATTTAGCGAAATGGCTCTGAAGGGATCGCTGATTTATTTATTATTTTGCTTTTGAATCAATATTTTCATTGTGCCGGTAAATAATTTTTATTAAATACAAAAATGATGACCAAAATTTCAAAACAAAAATTTTGATAGAATTGACGAAAAATAGTCATTATTTCTTATAATATAATTTTGTTTCTAGTGTTTCATTACTTTCGTGAACGCAGTGTTGAGGCCGTAGGTGTTTCATTCACTCCATTAAATTCATATAAACAAAATTCATTTGTAAAAATTTCATATATTTCTGTGGGTGTGTGTGTGCGTGTGTGTGTGTGTGTGTACAGAATTAGCAGGAGAAACACATAAAAATGAAATCAATCAACCTTGATAAATTATAGAGCCAACAACAACACACTCGTACTTACAAAATTACCCAGCAAAAAGAAGCCAAGAAGAGTCTCTAAAAGGACTTCAAGTAAATGAAACATTAATGAGAAGAACAACAAGAAAACTGCAAACGAAAAAACACTGAAATTAATTACAAAATGGCAGAGGAAAAAAATAACAAACAATTAAGTGCAAAAATATTTCTGGTGTTTTTTGTGCAACAAAACGCAGATATAAAAAAGTTTTGTGTTTTTTCTTTATTTTGGTTTGAGCCCCCCTTTCGACGGTCTGTCTGCCAGTCAGCCAGTCATCGGTGGCCGGACAACGAGAGACAAACGAGCCAGAAGTACTTGACCATAGACAACTTGCAAATGAACTGTATCGAAATGAAATGTATTGGAACTGCAGCAGAAGTGAGCAAATTAAGGAAATTCACACGAGCTCCGATCAAGGTGAAAACAATAAGGCGCGTAGCAGTGAGAATATTTTGTGAAACAGGGAGACATTGTTTCGTCCACGTTCAGCAGTGAACGAACAATTTGCCCTTTAGTTCTGTGGAAAACGTCTCAAACGCTTTAAATCTTCCGTGAGACGAAATTGTAAAAGAAGCGCGGAAAATTTGCAGGAGAAACTAAAAATTTTTCTTTAGGAAATTTGCAATCGCATGGAAAAACAATTTGTCCCCGCAAAGTACTCCATAGAAAGGCCGTGTTTGCATATGGGTCTTTCCGCCCAAAAAGGTTTGCCGCAGCAAAAACAAAAAGTTAAAAGTTACAGTGATGTTCCGTGTTTCGAAAATGGTTAGTTTTCTTTCTTTTTGCTGGCATCACTTGAACGTGATTACCCTTAAAATATCGAGGACTACAACCACAGATTTTCAAACTTAATACGAGTGTGAAAAATGGCAAAGGGTATTCCCTTCTCTTTCAATATGATAAGCTAATTTAATTTAAATTCAGTGGCGTAGCAAAACTATTTTTCGGAGGGATGCTGCAAACCTTCTAAGAGAGAAGCTCCGGCTTATTTCTTTTCAATATATATAAAAAAGCTTTAATCGAAAAGTAACTTCTGTGAGTAAATAATTCTAGGGCAATGGAGGCTTAGCAGCACCTCCTCAGACCACTCCATCCACGGCGGTGCTTAATTTAGGCATTTCAGAAGGGAATATTAATAAAAAAAAAAGAAAGAAGAACATCACTGGAAATCGTTACCTTATTAAACGGCAAAATCGATTATCCAGAATGAAGCCGGGCCTGGCCACTGCGTTATGGACTAATTGTATAACAAATTAGTTCAGACCGCAGATTCTCATAAGAAACTAATTTAAATAAAAAGGATTTTCCAGCTTTTATGAATAAATATGTTAAAAGTGCCTAATTTTTACACGGTTGAATCAATGTGGAGATGGTGTCACGTTCGAAATGTCACGTACAGAACCAGATTATGCTTTCAAAAAGAACCATACCAGTGCACCAGACTGAACGACATCAGATACAACATGAAAACACGTTAAAAGTTTTGAAATTACGCAAAAAATGCTGTTACTTTTTTAGAATTTTTATTTCCAAAGAGAATCTGTAAAAGATTGCGTCAAAGAAACGAAGAAGTTTTGGACTTATTTACGAATTTTGAATTATTCTAATGAAACAACGAAATGGAAAATATTAAAAAATTATTTTATTGAAAAATATTTTTGGTAAAATAATTCAACAAGTCGGCGAATTGTTTGACTGAGTGCAGAACTGCAAATGCATTTCACCGAATCAATAAACAATTTTATTAGAAAAATATTTAAATATTTATCGAGTAAAGAAATAAAAGCCTGGCAAATATTTTTGCAAATATTGTGTTTTTTCAAACTCCTTCGAAACTTTGATTTCGCGAATTAGATCTATGACAACACTGAGGAGTTTTGCCACTCTTCAGCCTTGTTGGCCGCTGCCAATAGTTGCGAACTGCCGGGTGCTATTGAATTACAAATTGATTGAATTATATTTTGTTAACGTTAAATTGGCTGGTTCTTTGTGGCCTTTAACTTTGGGGCTTAAATTTTCTTAACGCACACACTCACCTTAATTTAATGTACGCAAAAAGGATCTTTCTCGTCGTTATAGCCAACAACAAACAACCAGCCGGGGTAACTTTTTGCAACGTTTTCTGCGTTTTATTTCATTTCACTTATTAAATTACATTTTAATGAACATGTTAAAAGAGGACACCAAAAGGTGAACAGAAACTGGATTTCTTTTTTCTCAAGCAACATTTTTTCATATTTATTGCAATTTAAATTAACATTTTAGACAATTCTAGACATAGAAATTTCGATAAGAGAAAAGCTTTAACCGATAAGAAGGAACGAACGATTGATAAAAATCAGAATGATTTATATCCTCAAAATGATTTAAATCCAATAAAAAAAAAATTTCATATTGTTGATCAGCTTTTGATTGGAATTTTCCTTACAGTAGCGAAAAGTAACAAATTTCAATTGGAAATTTCTGAAATCATTAATTTCATTTCGAATAAAAGTTGAATTTCAAATACGAGTAGAAATTCCTCAATTTTATTTGTAGATTTTCTCAATATTAAAAAGAAATTCTCCTCCCGTTTTTATAGAAAATTTTCGTATTATTCTTTGAATTACATTTTTATTTTAAATGACCTCAAGTGATCCCATTTCAATTGAAATTTTTTGAATACAAAAATTCTTGTTCTGCATTAAAAATTTCTCAATGACAATTGAAAAAATGCAACTGGGAGCATTTGATATATTTTAGTTTTAAATTGAAGATTTGGTTTGAAATGTGGCCAATTTCCCTTAAAATGTTCTCAGAAGTCTTAATTTAAATAGAAAATTTCCCAATATCATATAGAAACTTTCAGTTCTGTTCGAAATTTTTACAAAATGAAAATTGAAGTTTTCATTGTAAATGAAATTTAAAAATTTTGCCAATTTGAATATAAAATTCTTTAACTGAATGGAAAATTTCTCCATGTCTAAAGTGAAATTCCCAGTCGCCTCCGATAGTTTTGCAGTTTTGAATTAGAACTTTTTAATTCGTCCATGGGGAACATTCTAGACAAAAGCCAAGCCTTATTTGGCAGCATGTCAAAATTAATTAATTTGGAGTTTTCTAAATATTATTCTTTATCTGTATTTAGAATTTAATATAAAATAATGTAGCACACACTGATAACTTCTATGCAAAGGCTATGGAAAAGCTTTCTGTTCTCTATGGAACTGGTTCTGGTACCTATCACTACAGATCCCGTTCTTTAACCGATTCTTTTCCCTCTGCTTTAGCCAGTTATTCTATTACGAAATTCTTCTTCTTTGTTAGCACAACCACTTTATCTAAAGTTTTCGTTTGGCTGACATTTTTTTCTCCACTTCATTCAAGAGTACAAGATGCCTGCAAAACATGTTTGCAAAATTCTAAAATTAACACAAAAAACTACTCTTTTCAAAAAGTTATTAAAACTCCATTAAAAACCAGAGTGTGTTAAAATGCTGAAAACGTTCAAACAAACATTTATTTAATTGGCTCCTCATACCCCGTGTCACAGCACCAACTCGATATAAGTGGATTCTGCAAAAATGGAATAATGAAAAAAAAACCACACACACACACACACACAAAGAAACACAGAGGAAAACTTTAACGAACTCTTAAATAAGACATTTATAAAACACAACTCATTTAAGGAATACAAATCATTTCATTTTCTGCTGCTATTACGACGCTGAAGATGTTGATTACAAAAATGTAAATGAAAATGCAGTCATGAAGCAGGACGGACACGGAAAGTGTTACATTGGAGCTTAAATTTAAGAATTGTATTAAGAAAAGTTGAAATTATGAAACAAATTACAAAAAAAAAATTAAAAACATTGATTAATGTTTCCAGAAAAGGCATTTTATAATTTTTATCTTGATAATAATAATGATTTTTTAATGCAGGAACTTCTTTTAACGGGAGGATTTGCACCTTCTTCCGCCTCAGATTTAATCGTAATAGGAATCTAAAATGCAGTGATTTAACAAATCGAATTTAACGTAAATTTCAAAGGGTTTTTGATGAGTTTCAAGAACATATAAATTTATCTTTGATGCGAAAATTAACACGAAAATTTAAATTTAAAGCGATGGCAACACAAAGTGTTTTACCAGGATGTACTTGGCCTTCCTTCAAAAGGGATTTATGTACTTTGACAGCTGTCATGCTGTTGCAAATATTCATTAAAATAAAAGTCAAGTCAAGGCAACTTCGTAACAGCTGATTTTTATTTGTGTTTTAGTCTCTCTTGAATGTCAACTGATTGCTTTCGACACGAGCACAAGCATTGAACAAAAACTTAACTCATACTTGAGAATTCCCGAGTTTTATTATTGTATGTGGATTCGCCTCGGACATAAATAAACGGTTTTTATAAGGTGGGGCCATGTTAATCACTCTATCGGACGATGCTGTATTTTGATGACATCTAAATGTCACTAATCGTTTGACAGGCAGGTCTGAAGTAAACAGATGCAGAATGTACGTCTACAAGACATGAAACGCCTTCAGATTGCTGGAATAATCGTAAAGGATTATATTTTGGCAGGTAAATGTTCCTTTCGATTCCACATTTCTCGAGAAGACATAAATTTGCTGTATTACCGAACACGACGTGACATTCTGAACTGACAGTTACTGTCATTTGTAAGAATTCTGGTGCCTTCGGGGAGAGAGTGCGGAGTTTTGCGCTGGCTTAATGAACATCTACTTTATTTTGCTAAGGTTTATATATGTTTTGGGCCATGTTTTTCCAATTGACTGCTATAATGGCTGCGTTCCGAATTATTATTTTGAGAGCAGATTTCAATAATTTTTAAGCGCCAATTTACCCACATCAGATTTATTTGATCAGTTTTTATTCTTTTGGCTTTTGGACTTGCACTCCAGTACAATATTTTTCTTAAACTTGGCGGTAAGAATTTCCATTCTCCAAAAAAAAAAAAAAAAAAAAAAAAACTCAAGATTTGACGGGTCCAGTCTGATGCGTTGCTCGAGCGTCAATTCATTCACGATGATATGACAACTCCAACTACACAAAAAGCAATTATCAGCTGGTAAATTGGCTGCCAAATAAAGTGGCGGTACCAACTCAAAGTTGTGAATGTGTAACACTTTACCAGTCTAATGGCGGGCGTTTTTCCCGTCCAGTTAGTCAAACCACCCACTATCGATGTATAAAACATTGAACAATCGAATAATAAAATTGTTTCATAAAACTGAGCCACATTCCGCGGCTCTTCGTTTCTTTAGGAGTGCTAAAAGCACTTCACCTCCGGCCGTGAAAATCAAACGGCAGTCAGTTTCGCATCGCTCTCAACTAGAAGCGAATTTAGAAGACGTGATTTGAATAGGCACTTCGTGCGGTTGGTTCTAGGAAGCGAAAGGACAATTGAGGCGCGTCCGCTAAATACAACCTGAAATGGAATACCCTCAGAAGGGCCAATCACCGAGAGCAGCCACAAGCATCTCCACAAAGTTACTCCAAATATACTTTTATTTGAGAACGAAGTTGACAGGACCGCCAAGAATCAACAGAATAATATATAGATATTTTAGTGTCCAATAATAGGTGCGTTCCTTACAGAACTGTGTGTAACTACATACTCGTAAATATTGGCTGAATGATTGATTTAATAAAACCAAACGACTGCTAATAAAACAAAACAAAACAAATAAAATTAAAAGTCTTTTGTTTGTTTGTTTGTTTTTTTTTCCTTATAAAAACTAATTGATTTAAGCCTTTAATCAAAGTCATATTTCTGGATTGTTTTGTATGGTATAATTAAAACTTAATACCGAGACCGATACCGATACCGATACAGCAGCAGAACAAAAAACTGGTTCTTAACGCGTATTATTTAAAGCTTCCTGCCATTAGTTTTACAAGTTGCTTTTTAATTCTGCTGCTTCAGTTTTTATTTGTTTTCCATGTAATTTAGAACGATAAAAAAAAAGTTAAAAACCAGAGCACATGAAAACAAAACCAATATTTGCATTAATAACTCAAATTAGCAATGAAAATCACGTGGGGCCAGTTCTGATCAAAATGGAAAATGTCAACGAGACAAGTTGGTTTAATTATGAACTTTTTTGCAGTTGCCGTATTTTTGTTTGACTTTATGAACCATTTTTATTAATTTTCCGGTTTTTTTTTTTTTTTTGCTTAATGTCTATTAAGATATTTTTTCAGACTATTTTATTTGCAGTTTAAAGTTGTAACAAAAGAAATCAGTTATTATCTATAACGATTAAAATTGCAATTATCGGAAAAAAAAATTAATAGATTTGTGAAGATAGAAAAAAATGCGCTCGTTTTCAATGAAATACACGATTCAACAACGTCCACTTGCTTTTAAGCATCTTTATCAATGCCAGCCAGCATTTCACGTGGACTTAATTTACACACATATGTATGTATGTATATTGTGATGGAAATTTCCATCACTATGCGAAAATGCCAAATTTTTATTAAAAACTGTATCAAATCTTTTTATTGTATCTTTTAGGATGTCTTTTAACGGCCACAAATGGAAAAACTTACTTATTTTAAGTTTAACAAAACTTGAAGTAATAAATTCATATGGAGAAAGCAAATCGACTGGATATTTATTTGACAATATTTTAGCTGGCTTTTAAAGAAACGCCTTGTTATAGGAGGTACAATATTTACTTTTAATCCATAAGCCAGCGGATTATTGGCCAGGATGAAGTAGAGTCCAAAGGACTCTGCTTTGCTAGAACCATAAAGATTGTAGATTGTATTATCATAATGATAATGGGAAATTGTTGACTTTCATTTAAGCAAAAATAGGATTTCTAACAAATTTAATATATTATTTTAATTTTATTCAATAAGAAAAAAAAAAGTTTCAAATATATTTTTTTTTGTATTTATTTTGTTTTTGGGTTTTAGGAAACTCAATATATGTTATGTTGTTATTTAAGAGTCATGAAATTTGCTTATTATTTTAATTGTAAAATAGATCGTAAATAAAACAATAATAAAAAAAAAAAAAAAAAAAAATATATATTTTTATATCTTATTAGGAACTTAAATATCTTCATCCTGACAATAACTCTTATATTGAGTTGTGAAAGAGCACTTCATGTGGTGGCGCTCCTTAGTTTCAAGCTTAAATAAGACATTCTTATTTTATTAAAAAACCCCATCCAGGCCTTTAGATGTGTATAAATTTAGCAGCGCGCAGGTAACTCACATCTGAAATGTCCAAATTTTATTCAGTCTGGCGCACAAATTAAACTGAATTTGATTGCATGCAACATGATGGCTTTAAGGGTCTCTAAAAATTTTTGGCTTGTTCAGCTTTGTGGACTTGTGACTATGGCTTGATTTCGGCTTTTCCTGCCACCTTTAAGACAAATACGCAATTATTTTTAAACATTAAAATAAAGAAAATATGTAGGTTTAAATTTGGGTTAAATTTATGGAAATAATTGTTTTTGTCCACATCATAAATATTAAATATTTTACTTTTTATAACCTTCTTAACATATTGAGGGAAATTTCCATCAAAACATGCAGCCGAAAAAAAAACTAAAAACACTTCTAAGCAGTTCATAAAAAGGTGCCTTCTTTAATATTAATAGGGAATCTTTAAAATTTTAGATTGTGAGCAGAAAATTTAGCACTTATATATATAATTTTATTCTATTGAGCCGGTACTAAATGGGTCTCTTGAACAAGTTCTTTTTGCAACAAAATTTATTTTTAGAAATTGGAAAATTTTGGTGTTAAACGAACGTTTTGCTGTTATTTTCATTCAAGCCGTTACAATTTGTCCAGCAGACACTTTAAACCGAAACTAATTCCTTCACCATTAGCTTTTCGAAACAGTCTGATTAAAAAAAAAGTTAATACAAATTACAACAACACTTTCGTAACTAGATATTTGAAGCTGACTTTTTTCTCTACTTAATGTCCAACGATTCATCAATATCTAGTAATTTTAGCACTTTATTTGGTTCTGAACTGAAAACAGAACCATGAATGGCAAACAACAGTGCACAGTTCGGGTCCTTCGAACACAATTTGTTCTTTAAATTTTAGTTTTGCAGCAGCCAGAGAGACAATTAATCCACAAGAATAGACAAATTTAAGTTGCAACTTCGAAAGGGTAGAGCCATAACAATACACAGTTTTTTTTCCTGAGTCCAGACTGTCCGTCAGTCAAATGGGCAGACGGATGGTTGGTGGCGGTTGTTGAGAATTCCTTTTGTGAAGTGTAGATATGCGTGCATTGTGCGCTCTACCTGCTGCTGGTTTGTTTCTGGTCTGGTTTTAAAAGGAAAATTTCATTTACACCCTTCATATTTCCTGTTTCCCTTTTAGCAAAGCAATTTTTCTACATGCCTACATACATACATTCATACATACATGGATTGTTGACTACAAACCTGCACACTAAAATACTTACATATGTCGTGCACACACATTCGTACATTTGTATGTATGTATGTATGTAATTATTTTGTTATTTTTTGTTGGCTTTTATTTTGGGACAATAAAGTAAAACTTTTGTAGTTGTTTTTTTTTGTTCATGCTCAATTCCTGCTCATAAAATTGCTGTATTTTTTCCTCCTTTGAAGCACAACAAAATCAAATACACTGCCACTCGCTCTCGCTCTCTCTATCTTTCTCCTTCTCTCTATAACGAAACAACACCCATTCGCAAAGACGCCATTTTTGTTTTTGTTCCACACAATGACTAGATATTCACAGGAAAGTGCTGGCATAGCAAAAGCCCATCAACTTGAAGTTGTTGCTGTCTCTGGCAACTTCCATTATTAAAGTGGTTGGAAATAATACAAAAAAAAAAAAAGAAACTGGAATAGAATGGGTGTGTTAAGCATGGAAATTCAAAAGCTGCTCTCTTTGGGCTAAAAATAAAATACATTATAAATCTGTGGTGTTTTCTTAACGAAAACCTGTTTTCTTTGTCTCTCTTCGGACTGGCCGTATTTTAGTAAATCTCTTCCATTGAAGTGGGTGTGTTTTGCTTGCACAATGAACCCGCCTCTCTGTAAAAGTGTTGGTGTGGTTTGTTTTTTGTTTGCTTTTGAAGAAACAGGAACTTGTCTTGAAGGCAGGTGTTTTGTTGTTGGTTTTCTGCAGGTTTTCACGTGTGTTTTTGCAATATTTAGTTTTTGTTGGCTTTTGGTTCTGGCTTATGGCTTCACTTGGTTTTGGCGCCTTTTTGCTGTTGCACACACACACACACACATATACACACATGTGGTTGTTTTAAGACTGATGTTTTACTTTTTTAAGGGTTTGCATAAATTTGTTGTGTCTTAAGTTGTCTAGATGGCGCTGTTGGTATTGAATTGGAAATTTTGTTTAAGGAATCTTTAATTTCATGTGTATCCATTAAGAACTTTGTGAATAGTTTAAAATTAAATCGACTCATTTATTAAGTTGATTCATAAGCATCACACACATTTTCACATGGGATGCAAATAGTTCAATCCCAGTAATTGAATTTAAATTGTTAAGCTGAATGTGTGTGTGTACATTCACTGCTATGGTCAGTTTATTCGGTAATTTATTTGTTTTCTCAGCCTTCTCTCATGAACAAATTGTCATAAAAATTTAAATAAAAATATTTCCTGGTAGTTCACACTACAAGTTTTTTTATTCTATGTATATTTATGTATGTAGGTACGTATTTATACATATTTATACGTACATATGTATGTACAGTAGGTATGACGGTAGATACTTGTGCACCTCAATAAGAAGTTTTCACAACGCATAAGAAAACCACCTGTGTCTGTGATCAGCCTTTATCTTTCACTTTCCGGCAGTTTATGGTCACATCGACGGCAAACCATATTTGCTTCCCGAAACTTTTAAAATTAGTTTTGTAGGTCTGTACATACATTATTTTATATACATACATGCATACATGAATATCGAACCTTTGCTGCAAGACAGTCATAATTAAAAGTTTCCAATTTCTGAGTTAATTGTTTCGCGCTCATCGTATTAAGAAAAATATATGATTCTATGTTTAACGGATAAAGATGTCTCTATGGCCTACAACGATCTCAAACGATATGAAAACTTTAAACGCATTTTTCTCAGTTTGAGGTATGACTGGCTGGCAGCAAAGGCGTACATACACATACATACATATATGTATGTAAGTACTATATAGATAAGCGTTACAAGATCACTCATCTGGTGAGGGCTTGAATCATACACTCTGATGGCATGGATGTGCCTGGACATGCAGTAGAAACGTCCTTTTGCACCGTTTATGTTTAAATCAATTAATGATGCAGCACTGGAAATCGAATTTGTTGCTTATTAAAAGCGTTAGCAAGTGAAATAATGCGCAAGTTGCGTTTATTTGCAGGCCCGATGCCCAACAGATTTGAAGATTTTAGGTCATGTCATATAATGTCACAGCCGAATGGTTTATTGTGTGCGTATGAACATCTTCTTCTGACGTTATAGGTACTCAAAAATTTATTTGAATTAACTCCCAGAAATCGTGAGAGAAATCGAGATACAGAAGACGGGTTTTTGTTCAAACATGTTCATTCTTAATTGTTCAGGTTTAAGTGTAACAAAAAAAAAAAACATACCAATTCTGTTACAGCGAAGGAATCAGCTGCCGAAAATCTATAGGCAGATTTTTCTTATACATGTTTTTAATAGGATTACCCATTAATTGTTATTGTTTCAAAGCAACAATAAGTGGCATTTGTTTGTTTTGACACACTAGGTGGGTTTTCCTCTGCAAGATCACACATACATACATACATAAGTAAGTACATATCTAGGCTTATAACTTTGCAACTTTGTATTGTATCTAAATATAGCCGAACAAAAGCCGTAATTAAAATTTTTTGAAAATTTTGCTTAAACTTTTTATTTTTCCACGTTTTTGTAATGAAATAATTTCATAATTTATTTGAAGCCCCTCCACCACAAACTTGTTGAGAAATATTTCTGTACTCGTTTGAAAGTTTGTTGTTGCATTTCATGCCAGGGATGGGGCTTGCACATTTTCAACAATAAGTTAAATAATTTTGAAATAACTTTCATTTCTAGCTGACTTTGAAAGGACACAGACAAGTAGACACAACTATTCGAAGTGTATTAATTGGCTTCAGGTCAGTACCCGTTGCCTTAATGACAGTAAGAAATGTTTTCTCACCGCTATTTCACTGGCTTCCGATTCTGTTCATACTGAAAACAGCCTGGACGTAAGTTGAGCTATTTTGAAGAAATGACTGTGCCTGCGAAAAGAATATAAAATTGCAATCATTTGCGTTCGTTAGAATTTAAAATGAGAATTTGCTTTTCTTTAACGATTATTTGCAAACGAAAAAATACGGAACTTATTTATTGGCTGTACTTTGAACGTCCGCGAGCTGATTAGGAGACAAACTGTTTATGGACATGGACAAGCGATAGATGTATCGCTTACAATCACCATTTCGGACAAGTTCTAATCAGGTCAGTTGTTCGAAATGATGGCCGAAATTAACTTTCAGGCGCTGAACTGAAAAATATTGTTTAATTTTATTTCTGTTATTGGAAAAAAATCAATAAAATTTTAGGTTTGTATTACAGAAAATATCGCTTACAGGTATTTAATTTTTTTATTTTTCAAGCTTCAACTTATATTTTTAGGGCGAATTTAAATCTGTTTGTAAATACATACATATTTATTATTTTTTTGTTTTTGTTTCCAGATTTACAGCAAGTAAAAGCGCTACCTGTATACACTCATTAATGTGAAAACAGGTTTTTTGGAACTAATTTTAATAAATTGTTAAAAAAATTTAAATTTTAGCTTCTTCTAAATTTTGAATAAAAATATTCTTTGAAAACGCTGCTATTCGTAATTACCTGCTTCGTATGTCGACTAAAACACGTTTTTCTATTAAAACAAATTTCAGTTTCGGTTGCTGAGAGAAACATTTGCTAAATATTGACTTATTATTGACAGCCCCAGCTCTGTAAATCACCTTTCACTGTTCAAGTGAAGAGACAATAATGTGCCAAGTATTTAAATGGACGTGAATAATTGTATGACTGGGTGTTTGCGTGTGTGTGTGTGTGTGTGTGTGTGTGTGTGTACAGAAGCGTATCTAAGTAAAATTATTTTTGCAAAAGATTTATTGGGTGTTGAAATGTTGATTAACTGTTTCGATAACCATCTCTCTATTATTTTTTTTTTATATATTTTTTTTTTTTGTTCAAAGATATTTCTGTAATTTTGTTCAGGTGTGAGTGTGTGTGTGTGTGTGTGTGTGTGTTTGTGTGGGAATTTGTGAGTACTTGTAGCTGGAAAATATGATTAAATGAATTTTTTGCTTATATTCAGGCGAGTTGCTGTTTTTTTTTGCAAGACCTGTTCAAGATGTGTAAATGATAAATCGTTTCGAACAATCTATAAAAATCTGTTGTTTTGTACTATAAATAAAAAAAATATGTGCAAAAAAGTGAAATTATTTTCCAAATTAAGCAGCTCAATAATAAGCTGCTGTCGACGGATTCTGGCTAGAAAAGCATCACCATTTAATTATAAAATAATGACTATAAAACTTCTTTGGGCAATAAAATTAAATGTATACTAATTCACAGTATATGGCAATGTTTGCTGGGATGGGCTAACAATTGTTTAGATATTGATTTGCAATTAAATTTATTGAGTTTGATCGTGATGCAGATAAAATCATATCAAATTCTTTAGAAGTCGTAGATTACGGAAATACCTGTTCATCTTTAAAAAGCAGCGTACACACATACGTGACATCTGCTCATGACTGTTGTGTGGGCAAGACATCGAAAATCTTTAAAACTGAACATCATACACGTTTTTAAAATAAGTTTTTAGCATATGATTGGGGGGCTGTTGTTGAAAATCTAAACTAAAAGAAGGCAACTATTCGAATCTTTAAAAATATAGCCGATACCATTTACCAGCTAAGAAACTCGGCCGTTTAGAAAACCTCTATTGAACTCACGATAATTTTTCATAACATATCAAAATTCAACTTCGCTTCTAAGGACTTTTCCTATTGCCGTCTGTAGGCCAGGCGACTAGAAAACCTATAATTTTTGGTTCGGGTAACGGCTCTGAAAACAAATTGAAATATGAAATACAATATGTCTGTTTTTGTGGCAAATGATTAGGCTCGAAAGCTTAAATGGGTAAGAACCTCAACTTCCTGGTATAAAAGTTGTGGTTCTCATATACAAGTTGTGTATCCAGTTGGCCGCTCTTGTTAACCAGAACTGGCGCCTTGGGCTGCACGAAACGCACAATAACACTTTTATATCGACAGTGAACTTTCAAACCAAATATTTTGTTTTTATTATTTATTTTTCAAACGAATATTCATGTACGGATACATGACAATGGCCAAGGAAAATTTTTATGAATGTTCGTTGGTCACACCACTCGAAGGTGTGAACAAAGTTGTCACTTTTTGTTTGGCATGACGATAATTAGATTTCTGTGTGTTTCTTCTATGCTTTTGTATTATGAATTTACTTAATAATTTTAGTTTAAAGTTAATGTTTTAACACAAAACAACAAAACAAAAGAAGTGTATATCCCTACATATGTGCATATGTACGCTACCCTACTTATCAGTAGACTTGAAACCCTTTAAGAAATATATTCAAACATTCAACTTTATCTTTAAAAAATATAAGTATCTTCACACTGGCTGACGAGTGGGACAGCACCTACAAAATGTCGGGCTATAGACAGCTGGAGACCCCAGAAAAATCACCACATAACTTGTATATATTTTAGTTTTAAATTGTATAGCAATTAAATAAACTCAGTTCCTAAAAAAAACATGGGATAATATTTTTTTTACTAAAAATTATACTGGAATTTAATCACTTTAGTGGCTGTTTCGGGAAGTCGAACGTTCGCGTATATTTGCAGCGCCTAAACACAGATTTCTACCCCAATAATCGAATTTGTTTTCACTTGGCACAACGTTTGTGTCTATTTTTTGCGTCTTAAACATAAAAAGTGCGTCGTTTAAAATGCTGGCGAACGTAAGTGTTCGAAATAGCGAAACAGCTGCTTCATAAATTTACTCGTATTATATTTTTTTTTTTACAGTGGAATGGATATTTGTTTGTTTGGTTTTCAGTTCTGTACATATTTCAAGTTTGGATTTTTTAATTACTAGACCTGTTTATCTAATTTTCAATATGACTACACAGGTGTGTGTGTGTGTGTGTGTGTGTGTGTGTGTATTTGGCTTAAATCATTATATAGTAAAATAATAAACAAATATCTACTTATCAGCCTATCGAAGAAACGAAATTGGGCATTTTGCCCCACAGTCTGACCAACCGAATCGAATAATTACTATATCAATAACTTTAATTACAAAAACAAACAGAAAAAGAAATAAACAACAAAAATTTTTCTTCTTTGGAAAATTACAACCTGTCTGCATCGATTTAAAAAGTTTTCATTTTGTGCAGCCATTAATTTAATATGTATTTTAATTATTAATAATTTCTGAAAACACTTCATTGATATTTAAATAAACACTTAAGCACAAACGAACAACAACAATAAAGTTTTGTGGTTAATTAAAATTTTAGACTAAAGAAAAAACAAAAAACTGAAAAACGAAAAACAAAACAAATGAAAATGTCTTTCTTTCATTCCTTCGTTTAGTTTTTTGTTTTTGTGGAATGATGTTGCCAACCATTTTGTTCTTTTGTTGTTGTTCGAAATTGTACATTTAAATGTTGTTGCTTTTAAGGTTGTAACTAGAAAACAAAAACTACATGCGAATAATAAAGGAATGTGTTGATTATAGAAAATAAAAAATAATGATACACTTTTAAATAAAACACCAACCAACCAACGAATTATAACAACAAAACGAACAACAACAACAACCATTGATAGAATAACAAAATACCTAAATAAATAAAAAGAACATGGCATTATTATCAATATGTCAAAATATTTGCACTTTCATATCAAAACATTACAACAACTACAACAATTGCAGAACCATAATTGTACAAACAATAAAAACAAAAACAAAAACAAAAAACGTGTTGTAATCAAATATAAATGAAAAATGTGATGATTGCGATGATGACGATAAAGAAGTTAAAGAAATGTGTACAAAGACATCAAACAAGAATGCAAGAAGAAAAATTGTTCATAAATGAACAAAAAAAAAAAAAAAAAAAGCAACACACAATTACAGAGAGAAAAAACAACTTCTAAATAAATAAAGGGATTTTGATTGTTGAGTTGAAGATGGTCTGTAGGGCACCCTAAAGTGCAACAGCATTAACTCTGACGCTGCGGCAATTGTAGTACACAGAACTTCAGTACTTATGGGCGCTTCCACAGAAACATATTTGAGTGATCTTATAAGCAACAAGATTTTTCGACACTTAACAAGGACTTTCATGTAGTTGAACTAATTTTCTTCTCTCTCCGCGATGCCTATTGCGGGTTCGCTGTTTGCGGACTATAACGCCAATTGGACTATAACTGGATATTTCTGTATAAAACTAAATCAATTTTTGACTTCATTAAAATACGAAATATGTTTGTAAGACTGTTTTGTTGGAAAAAAATGTTTAAAAACTTTGTTAAAACATCAACAAAAACGTTAAAACTCTATATATCTAACACCCAAAAAATTGGTTGGAAAATGGCATTAACTCAGAGAATAGTTTCTTTTTACTTTTCCTAGCAACGTCCTTTGGCAACTGTGATTTGTATTTTAAAGGTTGCAAAAAGCAAATGGCTTAGAGCCATAGAATTTAAAAACATATGTCGGCATATAGACAGCTGGAAAACACACACAAAACACCGCTAAAGATAATTTTTGTTCCAAATTGTAGGTACCTATAGCTTTAAAGCGATTAAGTTGTTTCAAATGGTTTAGCTTTAAATTAAATTAAATGAACCTGGTTGTTAAATATAGAGCATTAAATACAAAACAGTTTTGCGCAATATCGAAATATAAGATTTTAAATTGATTAAATGTCTATAGCTATTTTGTTTTTGATAAAAGAGCGTAAATAAAAAAAAAAACATCAATATCACGTTTCGAAAAGTTTTCAGTTGAAAACCGTGTGTTAATAAAAATGCATCAAACCTGTTTAAAACACCTTTTTTTAGAACTCTGAAGTTTTCTTTTGTTTCAAACTTGACAATAATTGCGTGCCTTGAAGAGTGTCTCATTTGGCTCGCTACGGAGTTGAGTTTTTGCAGTAGAAGAAGTAGAATTTTTTCATTTTTCACACAGGTAGACATTAAAATATCATCTACATATAGACGCTTTCGTGTCCAAAAACTCACTCTTACTATTGGCAAAAGCGTAGGGTGTACCGCAGAAGAAATGGATTTATGATGAGGTGTTTAGTACAGTACAAAAATACGATCAAAATAAAACATTACATCAAGCAGAAGTAAGTTTCCTACAAAAATTTTACAGCACAAAGAAATGTTACATAAAATGTCTAAAGCGAAAAAAGGCAAAAAAAAAACTTGCAAAACGAATAAGCAGTTAGAAAAAAACCCCAAACAGCTTTGGCTTGAACACAAAAAATAAAGCGAAGCCAAACAAAAAGTAGTGAAATAAAACTCATACACACACACACACACGCGTGCATACACATCATACAACACAAAACATGCTCACGAACCCATGAGGATTTTTTTTCTTGCTTGCAAATACAAATATTGTAGAAAAAAAAAATCATCGATGTATAAAATGTATATAGAGAAATTGCCATGGGGGAGGAGAATTAAAACAATACAACAATAACAACCTTTGGAGACAAGTTCTCTGAACTCTCTTTCTGTAGTGTACTCTCTTTTTCTTACGGTTGTTGTTAAGCCGCCAGAAATACCAATCAGTTGAATGTTATTTCGGAGTAACCACTCTCAATACAGTGCGAAACCTGCTGGAAACGCAAACAGTGTGCGGGTGCAAAAGAAACAGCCAGCTCGGCTATTGTATAGAGTATTCAGTTGTTCGTTCATTATGGTGGCTGATGTACGAAATATTGGAAACTTGTTTTACGAGTCATACGATAATGGCCTCTTTTACTCCTTCGTAGTTATGGGCAAACATCTCTTTCTCACACTACAGCTACAAGCCACCACAAACTACAAGTTCCCTTCCCTGCGTTTCCCCTTTTTTTTGGGAAAATCAAGCCGTTTGCTTTTGTTGGTTTTCTCTTGTTAGTTGGGTAAAAAAAGCGACTATGTTGCTGTGTAGCCAGCAACAGCAATAGGCAAAAAAGATCACATAATCGCCTCGTATGTAGTCGTTCACGCACTTTGTTCGTGGTTGGTCGCGCAGACGTGGGTAACGTAGCCGTGTGTTTTTCGTGAGACGTTTGTAGCTTTGTATTTTTGCTGTTCCCAGCCGTGTTAGTGTGCCTGAAATCAGAAAAGAAAAAACAACTATTAAACGTTAGCTGAACATTTTTTTCGTTAGCTCTCCTCAGCAGCTCTCTCACTTTGTTGTTTTATTTACTTTTCCCAAACGAAATCAAAAGAGTATCTGTGCTAGATGTGTGCGCTGCAGCGAGCTCGTGTGTGTGCTTGTGTGTGTGTGTGTGTGTGTGCGTGTGTGCTTCGTGCTGATTCCATTGTGTTTTGTGTATTGTTGTGTTGAAGTGTTTGGAAAATAATCACACCGTCGCAAATTTTTGATTATGGTCTTTAATGGTTAGTTGTTGATGTTTTTTACAGCGGTAATGTTGTGTGCCGTTTGTCGTGCCGTCTGTACGTTTTGTTCGCCATCGAAATCAAGCACTTACAAAAATTAATGTGTTTGTTAGCCAAATTACAATAGCAGCAAACAAAAAACACGCGTAATAATCATTAACCTGCAATGAGAATTCCTCCAAAAAAATTTATAATCACATTAAAACGCGTCGCGACCGCAAATTAATAACATCCAGCAAATACTTAAATTATCCCTTTTAATAAAAAGAAAATAATCATTAAAAAAGCTTTTGTAGAGTGCTTAAGAAAATCACATTGAAAGCAAAAAAGAAAAGAATATTAGGTAATTTACTTAAATAAAACAATAAACACAATGAGTATCAATTAAATTCCGTTTAATCAATTCTTATTAAAAATCTAACTGGAACTTCTGAGTGAAAAACTACTTCCCTATTTTTAACTCATAAATGCTCTAAAAATAAACCAATTTTACTTAAAAGAAAAAAAAAGAAGAAGTTGTGAGTGTGTCGATTTATTTTCGAAAAAAGTTGTTGTTTGTTTTGTGTTGCTGCTTTTGAATAAGTGTCGTCAATTTTAATTACACAAACTTTTTTCGTTGATGTTTGTGTGGCGTCGTCGTTACAACGAAATCAGCTGCTCTGAACTGTAATTAAAAGTTTGTTTACCTTTTTTTACGCGCTTGTCTTCTCTCTCTAAAGAGTGTGTGTTAATTAAATTAATTAATTTTCTACAAATAAAAACAAAATTAAAACAAAGAAATAACATAAAAATAAAAAACCATTCATTGAAAATTTTTAAAACGTGTTCGATTAAATTCCATTGTTTTTTAGCAAAAAGTGTCATAAATACAATTTATTTTTGTATTAAAATATAGATACTTAGTGAAGGATTTTGATAGATAATCCTTAAGAAAAGCTTATGATAAGCTTTTTGTGTCTGTGAGTTGTGCCAAACAAAGCCTTCAAAATTTTAGATAAAGTGGCCTCAATAGGCGCCAACACGCTTAATTTCACTGATCTAGGGAGCCCCTACGAGGGGCCTCCCAGTACTCCACAATCCGGAATGGATGCGCCGGACGCTCCTCACACCCCCAAATACATGGACGGCGGTTCCACAACCAGCATAACGCCAGGTGCTGGTTCGGGCGGCGGAGGCGCCAGCGGCCCCACTGGTGGCAATATACCGGGTAAATCGGCATTCGTTGAACTGCAACAGCATGCGGCCGCGGGGTAAGTGAAAACAAATTCGCAAATTTTCAAGCGAAATTTCTTAAAACTGAGAAACTATGAAGATATCCACAACATTTTTCTTTGCATTTTATTGTAGTTGTTTTAGTGAATTAATTCACTCGTGACTCACAAACGTATTGTTTTTCTGGACCGATCACTGAACACCTAATCAAAAATATATAAAAAATAAAATAATAAAATTGGCTGTTTTTTTTGTTCCAAGACCGAAAAACAACTTTTCCGATTTAAGCGAAGTGCGCAACATGGGCAAAAATTTCACGTCGGGAGTCGTCGATTTTATGGCAACGAATTTGTTTTGTTTACATTTTTTTCTTAAATTGCCATTTATTAATATTTTTTGAGTAATTTTAAAAAAGGTGTTTGAGAAGACCCCTGATTTTTGTTTGATTTTGGAGCGTTTTGAATAGTCAGTCAAAATCTTGGCTGATTCGATGTATAATCTTTTACTTTTACATAAAACAAAAATACCTATAAATTTTTTTGGGGTAAGTCTCTTTATAGAAGTTTCGCATTCAGCGAAAAATGGCCCAGCTTTGGGAAACTGAGTTGTTGTCTTTGAAATAAAAAAGAATTGCCAGAAATTTTCGTTTAATAAAAATATTATATCTCATAAAAAATATCGGTTGAGTTCCTGAAATTCCTTTACATGTTCACATGCAATGAAAATCGTCATTGAATCCTTGAGAAAGAGAAATATTTTTAACGGTGCCGAAAAAACACAATATTTTTGGAGGTTTTGGTGGCTCTACAGTTTGTACAATTTTGTAGTTAAATCACCGAGATGATTTTAAAAAATATAATGAATAGAATATAAATTTTATAACATCTAGAATAACAAAGATTATATTAGGACAGGGTTGGATCATTTAAATGCGAAGTGGTGCATTTTGCGTTGTGTATCAAATTTATTTATAATTTATTGACTATCAGTCGGCTGTTATGACGCCGTGTTTTTATTCTGAGAACTACGCACCGGCGGCCGTTTAATTGAACTGTGGCTGTTCATTCAACAGAGTCTAAGGTTTAGAATAAAGACATCGGAATAGACCGTGTTTTATTACAATACGGAACGATAGCACGAAAGAATTTATGAATAGAAAACTACCACTTTTCTGCTTTTAACTTCCTTTAGGCTTAATAATATTTTTTCTAAAAAAGAAAACAAAGAAAACTTAAATATATGAAAATTCAAGTCCGTTCAGAATGTGCGTGAAGAAGAATTTTGTCAAAAAATTTTATATTATTTTTTTAAATTATTTTGAAAAAACTCAATAAGCCTTTATTTTCTACAAAATTATTCTTCCACATTCCGAAAGGATAGTCATTGTCGTTACACGCTCTGGCACTCGACTTTGACAAAAGTGTTCTAATCCTAGAGGATACTTGACTTATTCTGGACCCAAGACAACGCTTCGAAACTGTAATAGGGACATTTTCTTTTTCAATAAATAGTTTTGCTGATTCAATAAAAGTTTTAGTTTTCTTAAGTTTGAATTGAAACTGAATGAAAACTGTTGGGAAATCTTTTGTTTGCAAATAAACTGAATACTCGTAATTAGAAAAATAAAGTATAAATTATTTTCTTCACTAAAATATTATCGGTTTTCGCTCAACAACAGTTTTTCTTAATTTGTGTTGTGTGACTCGGCCAGTTCCTTTACAAGTCTGTATTCAAACATTTTATTGACTGAATTGGTAGAACAAAAATGTTTTTTTCTGTGTTTTCTTAATTTCCTAAATTTATTTTATATATATTTCTTGGTACAGTAGAATCTAGAAGAAGTCGCTTAACTTTTTGTAGATGTGTCCAAAGACTATTAACTTTCTAACTCTTAATTTTTCGAATCGTTTTCCGCGAATATCTGATAGAGATTTTTTTTAAAATCTTCACTTTCTGCTGCAAATCTATTCTGATTTGTGCTGATATCTTCGGCCTTGGCATTTTTTTTTTAAACAAACACAGGATCTCGGCGAATACCATAACCCAACAAACAAACTTAAGGCTTAACGTTGTCAGTGAGAATATTTTAAAAGTTGCTTTATTAGTTAAAAAGAACTGTCAATTTATCCGAGTGTTTGACTTCTACACGAGTTAAGTTTTTGGAGATTCTACTGTACTTCATTCACGATCATTTTTGTGAAGTTATTCGCTGCCAACGAATTGATCATAGAAAGCCTTTTTTTTAAATATGACTTATTGACAGATTATTGAAGGATTGGACAGGGGGCAAAACGTAATTGGAAAAGAACTGCCCGTATCTCGCGTCCTTAGTTTCGATTTTGTCCAATACGTTAGTTTGGCCGGCAGCAGCTTTACTACTGAAACAGATATAGAAAAAGGAAATATTGGTTGCGATTTTTTTGAATTTTTTTAAAACTAGAAATATTTCTCCTTTGATTTTGACAAGAATTCTACCTTCTTTAGCCGCTTATTTTGCTCTCGCTTTAGTTTTATGAAATTGAAAGCAAAATTTTTAGCTTGGACATTAATTAAAATAAAAATAATATACAACTTTATGGTATTTATTTATGACTTATAAAAATTAACAAAGAAATTAAAATCAAAGGATATTTTGCTTTTATCCAAATACTTTGTCTTCGTAGCCTTTAGCTTGGATTTCATAAAAGGTTGTAAAGTGAAATGAAATCGTGTTATTTTAACACGAAAAAGCGAATGAGTACAAATCGCTAATAATAAAATATTAAATTAATCTGATTTTAGTGCCTTTAGCAGATTGAAAAAGACTACAAAATAAAGTATTTATTAAAGATTATTTATACAATTAACGAAGCAAAAATAATATTAATTATTTGTTAAAAAATTAGTCACAAAAATTTATTATATCAAGGGATTCTGCAAATACTATTGAACTGCGTCAAACTGTGGGTCGTGTGTCACAGTTTTGTGGTACAAGAGCGTTGGATCTTGTTGTTTGCAACTACCGGTCTAAAACGATTCCAAATCGTCTATTTGTTATTGTAGAAAAAGTGTTTATAAGAGCTCTGAAGGCAATTCGAAAGACATTTAAAAGAGTAGGAGAAAATATTCGATTTGCATAAAGTGATTCTCGGGGTATAAAATACCTCCAAAAATTGTCTTTCACCTTTTAGAGATAATGATAGAATGATGTCTACATTCGTAATAAAATGTAGACATCATTGAATTGTTTGGTCCAGCGTTTTAAACATCGTCCTTAAACTTTTGTTCTCTTCAGAATTTAGGCGAATAGAAATAACCTGCACTGTAGTAGCACCACGCTTTTGAGGCAGCCGTGAACATGTTTGTGCAGCTTGTTGCATAAACATGTTGCTGTAATGCTCAAGAGTTTCGTGGAGGAATAAAACGCTTCTGAAATTTCAGTAAATGAACGAAATCAAAACCACACACATGGTCTTGATACGAGTAATATCGCTTTGACATTTTCCCGTGTGTTTTTGAAAACCATATAAATCATAAATTAATAAAATACTGATTTTTTTCAACATTTTTTATTACAATATATTTTTATTGTAGGAGTTGAGCTATAAAAAATTTTTATAACTATTGTTTGAGTTATAAAAGCAATTTTTTTTCGCTCAACTTGGCTGAAATAATCAAATAAAAAACTTTTTTCGTGGCATATTTGTTTTGTTGAAACGAACATTTTTGCATGCAATTTAAACATTTTGCATTTTTTATTATTATTGTCATATTTATTCTTTTATAAAATTTGAACGAGGGCTGAAGTTCATAATTACAAAATTTGTAAAGAGACGAGAATGGAAACATTTTTATTCGCTTTTTAGGCTTTAAGTTTACGAATAGTTCCACTTGTGTTCAGCCATAGATTCAGTAATCAAGTGGTAGCCAAAGCCAACAATCAGTGTTAATTTTTGGACATATTTTGGATGTTGTATCTGCCCATCAGATGGATGTGTTGCGGCGCCCACCTTCGCCAGTATGCCATTTTCAATAACTCGTGGGAGATTTAGTTTTACAGCAACAACTCACCAAATGTATGAACAAATTTAATATTTTGAATGAAAAACCAAATAATTTATATATGAAGTGTAATTTTGAATTTTCGAACATTTTGAATTTTCAAAAATATCGTTTATTTTTGCTGATGCAATAAAATATAATAAATTAATCCAGATTTTCTTTTGATTTTTTTCGGGCAAATATAAAAATTTAAATTTTCGAATTAATGTTCGAAAATTCCTAATGACTTGAACAAAACAAATTCTATACTTCAGATTAATAAAAATATTGAAATAAGTGCGAAAATTTAAAATTTTGAAAACAGGTTCGAAAATTCGAAATTACTATAAACTTTTAAATTGTACTTTTTTACATTCAATACTATAAATTTCTTTGTGCAATATTGCAATAACTTTATAATTAAAGGAAAAACGCGTCATTGACTCCATTGAAAAAAATTGTCTTTTTTTCTCTGTGTAATTTTTTGCTCTAAATATGAACTTGAATAAATTCTGAAGTGTTTCAGTTAAGTTTTTCTTTTGCTTTGAAAATGTTGCAAGAGTTTGCAATTTGTGCTCCATTGAGTCAAAGGCTTTTAAATATCTGCAGTCTTATGCGTTTTTCCGGGCAATGCATTTAAAATATCAATAAAAACTGTTTTCGATTGCTGGTTTCATGGGCGCTGGCCGCTGTCTGTTTGTCTACACGAGTAAAAGCCTGATGACCGGCTCGAATCAGTCCTTAACGGAAAGCATTTGGATACGATTGGCCCCTTAAAAATAAAATAATTCATTAATTACATAGAAAAGACAAGATGTTTGTTGCAGAACTTCGAAAAGATTTCAATAAAGATATTTGGATCAAATCTGCTTATCGTGGTTGGCGAACTAAAAATAACCTTCCACGACAGTTTTGTAATAGATTAATGAATATTTAAAATTGTGATTTTTAATCTATTACAAAACTTTTGCAAACGTTTTTTTTTCACGATAAAGGCCAATGAATTCCAACAAACATTTCACTGATTTGCCGAATTTGAATTTACTTTGAAAATATGTTTTTAAAAAACGGATTTCGTTAAGGAAAACAAGTCAGTCCTTCTGTGTAAAAAAGTTTTGCTGAATATTTCAAAGTTGTTGTTGAAGTATTTTGCCAATAAGAAAATATTTTCAAATATATGAGAAAGAAATTCGTTGAATACGGAAATCAGTTTTCCACAAAAATCTCAATTGAAATCACAAAAAATATATATAATTTTCTCTCTTTTTTTATTGTCCATTTATTCACAATATATCTGTATACATTTTACTAGAATATACAAATAGTGGCAATATTAAAAAAAAAAGGACACTGTCCCATATGGGGCAATCAAGTGCCTTAAGTGAAGTAAAAAGAACGTGTTACGACATACAGTTTAATTTGCTCCATTTACAAGAATATGTTGACAAGTTGTATGAAAATTTTGAAAAGATCTTCACAAAATTGAAATTAGCAGAAGTTGTAATGGCGCTGCATAACAATTACAATGACTTTATCTCGCTGTGTAGTTGTGCAATTTTATTAAAAAAGTTTCCATTCATTTGGCTGCCTTAAGGTTGTAAGTTTGGCCCACCGTGTAGCCTTTTGTGTGTGTGTGTGTGTGTGTGTGTGTATGAATGCCATTCGTAGTTATGAGTGTCACCGTATATTTCACAGTGACTTATTGGTATAATTTTTATATGTTTGTCTGAACTGTCAACCAATCTGACTGACAGTTTACGTTTTTTTCTTCTATTTTTTTTTGAGTTTTTCACAAAGTGGCAGAAGAAACGTTCGCTCCGAAACATGAAACATTTTACACTTTTACTATTCCAGCGCTGAAGACCATCGTTCGTTCAGACGTCTGTCTGTCTGTCTGTCTGTTTTGTCTAAAAATTGTCTATTCATTTCTTGAATGATTTGTTTCTATTTCTTGCGTTTCGTTTTCTTTTTTCTAATAGAGTCATGGCAGTTGAAGTTGTTTATGGCCTGTGAAGAGGAGGATAATAAGGAAAAGTGTTATACATTTTTTTCCTTTAATTCGCCACAAACTTTTTGCTAAAAATGGCTAAATTATGACAGGTTGATGATTAACTTTAGCAATTTTCATTGAATTCTAAATATGAAATGTACTTTTTATTCGCCAAATACCTTCAGATTTTGTAAAGCAAGTGTGTCTTAAGCGAAGACTTCAAAAAAAAAAAATATCGGAAATAAAAAGTGTTCGGCTTGACACTTTTCTCTCAATTTGGTGGGACTATTCGTTTAAATTAAATGCCTTAAACCACAACTGTTAAGCATTTGAGTAATTGTTTAGTGATTAATAAGAAGAAGAAGTTGCATTTAATGGTTGGTTTCTTGTTCATTTATTATATTGTGTTAATTTGGAGTGGCCCAGCTGCAGCTTTATATATCGTAACTTAAGCTTTTTTATCTAGAACAAAATTCGATGATTATTAATTTTTTTTCATTCTGTTAATATTTCGGAAAAATTTGCTTTAATGGAAATACTTTTGGGGCGTCAGCTGGCAAATTTTTCCCACATCAGTGTTCATGTATATGCGCTGTTTTCCACACAGTGCAAACACCTCATAAAGAACGAAAAAGATAAGACGTCTTCGTTAAAATTTATTGAGGCCAGCATGTAAATGAAGTGATGACGAGCAACAAACATCAGAGATGTTTTTTTCTGGCTGCATAATAAATCATAACACATTTATTTCATGTTTATTTTAAATTTTCCAAAAAATGTGTAAACAATTAAGTCAATTGGGACCATCCTTTAATACAGAAAATGTTCAGGAATTAAAAGTCTCTCAAGAAATTATAGAAAGATGTCAAAAAACACAAATACGGGCCCGACAATAACTGCACAGAGAATCCCCTCTATACATCCTTTGATATTCAACTACAAGGCGACAAAATTTCATCCGCGTAGCAGAGTCCACATTAAACAATGTTGATTTTACAGTTTTGGAAAACAGCTGGTGTTGTTGCAGACAATGTTTTGCTCTCAATGTTTTTAGCCAGAATATTTAAATCGATATTGTTTCGAATTGTATTCAATTATGCAGATAAAAACATTGTCTTTTAACATGACATCGTGTTTAATTAACGTGAACTATTAATGAAACTGAAAATCATATCTTGTCAATAACTCGATGCGACCATAACAGGTCGACAAATTCATTTAAGCGCTTAGAGTAAGATATCGAGGAACAAGTGTTGACACTTGGTGGCCGGCGAAAAAGTCAACATGAGTTTTATTTTATGCCAAAAGATTTCAGTTCCCTTTTTACTTCTGTAAATTTATTGTTTTGTTGTTTTTAAAACAAGATACCACCTCATAAAATACTATAAATAGTGAACAGTTCTAAAAGCATCTGCCCCAAATTATCAATTAAGTATAAGTTGGACTATGACAATAGAAATTCTCTTTCAAATTTCACTAGAAAGGCTTAAATTGGACGGAAAGCCTGTGTTGCGGGTGAAGCGGCCCAAGCTCAAGATAGCCAATGTGGATTTTAAACACAACAAGTGTAAGAATTTTAGAAAACTTTAATTCTTTATTCTTACGCTTTAATATGTTAAAATTCCTAAAATTATAAATAAATTCATTATACAAACTTACATACTAAACTGCTGATATACTAACTTTTATGTATGGCTACTCCAAGCGAAGCTTCGTAATCCTTATGACCTGAACGAATGAATCTCTTAAATCTATGTAGGTGTTTTATATACTTATGTATGTGGTCTCGATTAAATATGGCCTCATAATTATACCGCGTGGAAAATTAAAAGGAATAATTGAACATTTTGCCATGCTCATCTCTCTACATATCGATAACAGTAATGTCATATTAGCGATTTATGAGTGGCGGTAACAGTAATGTCATATTAGCTATTTATGAGTGGCGGTAACAGTAGTGTCATATTAGCGATTTATGAGTGGCGGTAACAGCCTGAGTGAACAGAGTCAAGCGTTTGTTGAATTAAACGCTTTTCATTTCAGTTGCTTCCGCGCTCGGCACTCTTATTATGTCATGTTCTTATACTTCGCTTTATTTTATGTTCATTAGTAAGAATTGCTTTAAAAATGTATCGATTGCTTTCGTTCGGCTGCTTCATATAAAATTTCCCGGCGTTCTTCTAATGTCTGGTTCGTTTAGTTCAGTAGATTTTTCATCTATTGCGTAAACGTTGCTTTAAAAATGTTAGTGAGTAAGTGGAAATCTTATTGGAGTATCGCTGAAAATAATTATTTTATTATGCGTTTGAATTAAGATTAATATTTTTGGATAAAATTTTGCAAATATTAGTTTTCCGCTATATGTATTAATTCATATTATCGACAGTTCTCTGTAGTTGTAACCTTCTAAATAATTACTGTTTTAATTCAAAAGGTGTAGTAAATTTATTCTATTAACAGCTGACTGTGACGTTGAACATAAATACAAGTCTACAAGGTGGCAGCACTACAAACAACTGACAATAATTTGCTACTCTTGTTTGCATGCAAAATTAACATTTACGCAATATCTGTATCTGAGTTTCAAAGATTTTGTTCAGCCTTTTATATCATTTGTGGTACAGTGAGACCTCGATTACCTTTAATTAGAGGGGTCGGTATAATCGATTTTCCTGCATAATAAAATAACACTTATGAGTAGTTTTTGATAAATTCTCTATTCACTTTCTCTTCTTAGGTTTCCAAATTGTATTTAGTGGTTCAATTAACAACAACAATAAATACGTGTGCAAGTGGTCTCGAACTATAGAGTTGATGACGATTAGCTGATAAGAAAAATGGGGGAAAAATGAGATCGGTGTAGGGAAAAACTTTGTATATCTTCCCGTTTAATCGATTCACAGATAATCGAGGCTTCACCGTATTATTGTAGTTTGGCTAAAGCGCTGCCACATGGTAGCCATACCTGGCCCTTAATTCGTTTAACTCTGTGTCGTGTGTGTGTTGCCACATCGACAGTTGGTTTTTGTTTTCGTAAAATAAATGTTCTGAATTTCCGTTTGTTTTAAAATAATTTTGAGATAATTTTTTGTAATTTGCGAAAAGAATTTCCAATTTTTCGCACATATTTATATTATTTGCGATTGCAGACCTATATGGCAACGCCCATTTTATGCCACCGCCCACTTTAAATATTTTCAAAATGTGTCTTAAAATTGGATTTTTATGTGGCAAACAGATTGACCATCTGGGCCACGGAACGATCAATCCACTACTTGGGCTCAATAAATTTATATCAATCTTCTTCTGCTACTAATTGTTTGCTGAGTAAAACTTTATTCTCGGCTCCCTTCACTTTGTTGCCGCATTTCGTTAACGGTTTATGTTTTAAATGGCAAAAAAGCGCCATTTTCTTCAATACAAAGTTTGAATATATTTTTTTTCAATAAAAATTTTGCGCACTAACGCACATTTTGCGGTTAAAAAATAATAATAATAATGAAAAAAAAAAAACAAAACTCCAAACATAAAACGAAACGAAACATGTGCGGTTGGTAAAAATATGGCGTGTTTGTAATTCAAACAAGAAGAAGAAGAAGAAAAAACTATAAGCAAATAAAAAAAAAAAGAAAACAACAACAACAGCAACAAAACATATGGTTGCTTTAAAAATTTACAAACATGTAAGAAAATGTTTTTTGTTGTTGGAATATTGCGAGTACAAACGAAATATTTTGGTTACACAAACGCCCAACCGGCCTAAAATTCCCAGGTACTCGTCGTGTGCGTGTGTGTGTGTGTGTGTGAATGTGTGCGTTTGCATGTATTTGTGGTTTACCACTTCCGTTTCCGTGCTAAACTAACAACAACAACAACAAAGCCGACAACGCCAACAGCAACTACAATAGAAGTCATGTAACCATATAACAGTTGTGGTCAATCAACACACCAGCGAAAAAAAAGGAAAAAAGAAAAGCCAACCATTTCATTATTAATATTTCATAAATTGTCCAAAAACTATTTATTTGAAAAACGAAAAGGTTTTTGTTGTGTTGCATAAAAAAAATGGTGGTCTATTTGTTATAACACACAGAGAAATTCACAAATAATTCAGTGTGATTTTTTGTTCTACATATTTGGAAATTTGTTATCAGAATTCCCCACAAAATGGTTCCAATAGTTTCGAAGGCCCCCTCCCAAAACAATGATATTTATACTGCTGGGACTAAGAAAAAGTATCCTTTATGTTAAAAAGTCTGTTTAAAACTTAAAAATCCACTGAAGTGGCTATTTGAGCTCTTTAACGGCATAACGGTGTTAAGTCTGCCGGAAAAGTTGTCACAAAAATGTTTGCAAATCAGCTGTTTGTTGCAGAATTTCGAAAAAAAAAATTAATAAAAAACATATTTGCTGATCCAATAAACAGTTCTGCTTATCGTGGTTGAAGAAGTAAAACAAAAAAACTCTACGACGGTTTGGTAATAGATTAATGAATAAATAAAAACAAACTAGTTGGCGTTAATTAATAATAAAGTTGGGGGGGGGAATGGGCCAGTGCACTCAGGGCAAAGTTGTTGATTGCTCTCAACCTGGCGAGAAGCCAGCAGCGATCCCTGAAAATGGACTGGTCAAGCTGACATACTGCCTCCCCGTGGCGCCCCTGGATAGCCCCTACAGCACCCGCTTAGAGGTGAACCAAAGTGTGCAGCGAATCCCCTCTGTCCAGGGGTCTAAACCAGGACCCGGTCCTCCAGGTTTCGGGGGTTGTGCGTGGGGGTAACTTCCCTACCGTGTAAAAACACACTAGTTACGACACAACAACAAAGAATAACTTTGTTGGTTGAGGCCCAGGTTCACCACGGACTGTAGCGCCAAAAGAAGAAGAAGAAGAAGAAGTTGGCGTTAATCTATTACAAAACTGTCGTAAGTGTTTTTTCAATTCACCACGATTTTTATCAATGTTTTAATGTCTCTGTGAGCAAGAAAAATAAAAATTAATTGTTGTTTTTTGCAACCAAAGTGTTTGTTGGTTCAGTTAACATTTTCACTGTTTCTAATTCGCTGAATCGCTGACTGAAAATTGCTCAGGAAACTGAGTGCTAAGATTTTGGTCAACAAATTAATTAATTTCATGCAAACATTTTCATTGTTGTAGTAAATAATTTTGGAGGAAAAGATGCTGATACCCTTAAATGGGCGCAACTAGCGCAGAGTTGCCACTACCGGCAGGCTCATTTTGCTAAAGAAGTTTTTACATTTGGTCGCGTTGCTTAACCGTAAAGTTCGTCACGCCACTTTTGCACACGCAGGTGAATAATAAACATCAGATTAGGCAGACAATCTGGTGCTACAAACACCAATTGAGAAACCCATTTTAAAGATTTTAAATGTGCAAAAGGCCGAAACGGCGAAAATTGCATTGAAAATATTTTAATTGATTATTTAGTCTTGTAGTCCGATTAGCAAAGTCCCGAAAGTCACGGCGCCGCATTATGTTTGGGCGTTTTCGAATTGTTGTTATTAGTATTGGGGGGAATGGGCCAGTGCACTCAGGGCAAAGTTGTTGATTGCTCTCAACCTGGCGAGAAGCCAGCAGCGATCCCTGAAAATGGACTGGTCAAGCTGACATACTGCCTCCCCGTGGTGCCCCTGGATAGCCCCTACAGCACCCGCTTAGAGGTGAACCAAAGTGTGCAGCGAATCCCCTCTGTCCAGGGGTCTAAACCAGGACCCGGTCCTCCAGGTTTCGGGGGTTGTGCGTGGGGGTAACTTCCCTACCGTGTAAAAACACACTAGTTACGACACAACAACAAAGAATAACTTTGTTGGTTGAGGCCCAGGTTCACCACGGACTGTAGCGCCAAGAGAAGAAGAAGAAGAAGAAGTTATTAGTATTGCCCTTCTTGGCCAAATGCTCAGATTTGGTCTTGTCAAATCCACATCAATTTGTTTGCTGGCTTATGCACTTTTTTTTGTTAAGAAACTAAAAACACATCCATCTCTTATTCATACAAAGTTTTTATTTCCCTTCTGTTTATTTCTATTAAATTGTTCTTTTTACTATTGTTTTATTTTGTGCATAAAAATAAATATATATTTCTTGTAAAATATTTCTAAACACGCAAACTTTTTTAATGTACGTCCGTTTTTTGTGCTTCTTTCTTCTACGTTTTTTTTTTTAATTCTGTTTTTTTTAATTCTGTTTTATAAATTATTGTCGGCATAATTCGAATCCTTGTTTGTTTGTCTGAAGACTTTAAAAATGTTAAACATCAGAAATGTTTATTTAATTGTTGTTGCTAAAATGTTTATAAATTCTGTTTTTTCTTTTGCAGTTACGGCGGCATACGGAGCAGTTATCAGCATTTTGCACCACAAGGTGGTCAAGATTCTGGTTTTCCCAGTCCACGCAGTGCTTTAGGTTATCCCTTCCCGCCCATGCATCAAAACACCTATTCAGGTTACCATTTAGGCAGTTATGCGCCGCCATGTGCAAGTCCACCAAAGGATGGTAAGTTTAATTTTGTTTCTCAAATGTATGTAACGAACGGTTGGGGCAACACAAAAAATCTTAAATGATTTGATTCAAGTTTGTGCACATTTTTTGTCTAATTTAAATTTTTTTTTTGTGTGATTATTATGATTTTTGCCGCCTGCTCAATCAAGTGGGTTCTATTTTAAAGGCCCAAAATGCTTAATAATTTCCTAAGCAGTCTTTTTAAAAGATCAATTAAGGAGTTATTAAGCGAATTCACCGGGAGACTGACGGACAGAAGTACATTGTAAGAGGGCCGTGCTTGGAAATGGTTTCATCTGAAACGCTTCATTGATGTGGACATATTCCCAAAATTGTGTAAAATTGTTTAAAGGTTGCAAGGAAAAGCACATGCAACATTTGGCTTCGTATAGCAGAAAATAACATTTTGTTTTTGCTCAATAAACATTTTATACTTTCAAGGAAATCTCAACCCATTTAAAGTTTTTTTTAATGAAATCTTTTTAAACAAGAGTTAAATTTTTTCCAATTAAATTAGTCACAAGTTAAATTTTTTATGACTATAATACATATGATATAATAGCATATAAATAAATGTTCTTGTGTATGCACTGTCGTAACCCCACACAACACATGATTAAGGTTTGCTGAGGTCCAGCACTATTTCCATAAACATGGAGAAAGTTGTTAAGATTCTGCAAAATATCAGATTTTTAAAATGTATTTCATTTTGTTGGGCAATAGCGCTTCTTCTTCCGTTAGCGCTACAGTCCGGTGTGACACTGGACCTCAACCAACAAGCTTTTCCAGCTGGCACGGTCTTTAGCCAGCAGTCTTCAATTTTGGCCGCCAAGTTGTTTGCGTGCACCATCGGTTCCGTGGGCGTCCTCTATTGCGTTGGTTCGGAGCAATGTTTTGCATGCGCTGTACATGGCCCAACCCCCTCAGTCGTTGGATTCGTGGAGGCCTGCTGGGGCTCATGTTGCAAACCAACGCAATTGCGTTGCTTTTGTGATATCAAAAATATTTACATACGTAATCACAAATAAACAGTTTTCCCGCTAGACCCTGTTCCGTAAGATTTGTAAGAAAGGCACCTGCCCCCCCCAAAAACCTTGTGCCTAAATATTCAACTTGATCAATCTTATCAAATTTTGTCGGTGACATTTTTCAAAATACTTTTTCTAAAAACTTATTCAAAATGTCACTAAACTAAATGATTGATACGAATCCATACGAAAATACTATAGAAATCCCACCAGGTTACGTCCAAGCAGCGACTTTCATCTTTTGAGTATTTAAAACACCCTCATCTTTATGATTTATTCCTCAAACCATAAAAATTTCTTTATTTTATCTTTTATTTTTTGTTTTGTAAACTGATCAAGTATCATTTAATGAAATTTCCCCGTCTTATCTAAATAAACAAATCTGTTTCTTTTGTTTTGTGTTATTGTTGTTTTTGTGTACTTTCCTTAACTCATCTTCATTGAATTAAATAATCGGTTAAGGAAAAAAACGCATTTCATACGATCAACAACGCAGCTCCTACAAGACTTAAAAGCTCTCGAAAGCGAACACTTGAACAAGACTTTTGACGCTTCACAAATTTAGCGAATGTATCTCTTTATTGTTGTTGTAGCTTTTTTTTTTTTTGGCGCAAACGCAAATAACATGACAACAGACAAAAGGTCGGCCAGCAAGAAGCACAGAAAGACGCCGAGAAGTTTCAAGCTACAATTAATACTGGGTACGAATTTGTTCAGAAGATTTTCAAAAACGAATGTGTGTTATTTTAAATGAATATGTTAAACATTCTTTCTTCCCGAACACGTACTACAAACTCGTACTACGGCAAACATGCCATTTGGAAATAGTTTTTGATAACCCAGCAAATGTTTAGGCTGAAATGGAGGCAAAACACAAACTTTATGTCAAATATATTAAGTTGGAGGGGGAGAGAACAGACAACCAAGTCGATCGAAAAAACTTTGAATAAGTTTCTTTATCCAGCCTTTGAGATATTTCTAATTTTCTTTCTGATGCTCCGTTCGTACGATTCCCAAATTTATTTGTTCATTAATTTTTGGTAGTGGATAATCTATTGATTTCTGTATATTTTAAGACATCCCGCATTTTCGAAATATCAAGTGATTGCGAATCACATGCTTCCAACTTGCGTGAATTCATATGATATGAAGTTACATTGTTTTGAATTACATGCTTTTAAAGTACATGATTTTAAATCGCATGACGTTAAATCACTTGATTTTATGTCACATAATTTTAAAGCACATGATTTTATGTCACATGATTTTAAATCACATGATTTTAATTCACACGATTTTAAATCACATAATTTGAAATCATATGCCTAGGAATTACATTATTTGAGAATAGATGAGCTTAAAGCACGTGATTTTAAATCGTTTGCGTTTAAATTAAATGATTTTAAATTACATGTTTTTAAATCAAATGATTTGAAATCTTATAATTCTAAATCACATGATTTTAAATCACATAATATCAAGCTACAGGTACACCAATCATATTAAATTGGCAAATTGTGGTTCTTTAAAATCAAACGATTTGAAAACGCATGACTTCAAATGCCGTTACATAATTTCAAATGATGTGATTTCGAAATATGATTTCATATCATATGATGTCGAATCAGTTTATTTCAAATCAAATGATTTTGAATTACATGATTTTGAATTAGATAATTTCAAATCGCATGATGTGATTTCAAACCACATGACGTGATTTCGAAGCACATGATTTCAAACAGTATGTTTTTCAACCCCATGCTTACAAATCGAATAATTTGAAATCATATGGTTTCGAAACACATGATTTCAATTCACATTCGATTTTGTGTGAATTTTTAACTCGCGCGTGTGTCCTTTTGCTATTTGTGATTTTCATGCGTTAAATTTTTTTGGGTCAAATTGCCACTCAGATGATTGTCAGCCAGCGCGTTTTAAAGAGGATTCGCGAATGCTGAATTCAGGTAATATTCTCGGATATACATGAAGTTACTAGAAAGAAACCTTAAACAAAACATTTTAGGCAATTAGTGGGATACTCTTAAATATTTGTATGATATTCAACCCACACACATTCGACAGCACCTCGATGGCTTCAAATTTCACAAGTTTCTTAAGACAAACTGTGGTCAGCTGCAGTTCCCGGGCTCAATTGCGATATGCTTCTACGACTATGACTATGACTTGATCTCCTGCCCGAGAATTTGCTCAGCAGATAAAAACCACAAATGGGAAGGAAAAAGAACCTCAACTAAGAAACCGAATTCTATTTTTAAGTTATTCTTGAATCAAATTATTTATTATTTAACTGCTTTTGTTTGTAGTTTATAATGGATTTTAAATGTTTTTTATTGTGGCCAAATTCACACTTGTCTGAAGCTGTTATAAAAGCACGAAAAAAACTACTTGCTTCTCAAGGGTCCTTAAACAAATAAATGTGCGCTGTTGAAGACAAAACAAGAAAAAATGCTTTCTCATGGGTTGTTTTTTGTCCGAACAAATTTGAGCAGTGATTGTGAGTTTATTTGCCTTTTTCATATACGACACATTGATCTTTTAATTTTCAACAGCAGTTTTTTTCGTTCCTAAGTAATTGGGGCTTAACACATTAAAATTCTCACTCGTTTGTATTGAAAACTCCCCGCTGATTTGAACGGTCAGTGGATTAAAAACTTGTTAAATCATCAATATTTGTAGTAAAAAACATAATTTTAGGAAAGAAAAATAACCAGATTAAGCAGCAAATTACAACAAATTAAAAAAAAAAAATTCTCTAGTAGCAAACTGTGAATATCCCCGCTATTCGTTAAAATGTAATTTTGACATCGTTTATCATTCGAAATAAAAACTAGTTGCTGGAAAACTGACAAGTGTCGGTGTGAATATGATGTCTTTCTTCAAAAAAAAAAAAAAAAACAACAACAATGTAAATGCAATTAAAACGTTTAAAAAACTGTAATAAATATTCAAATAATAAAATTAAAACACCTACAGAAAAAAAGTTGTGCATTCAAAAAGTTCATTATTTCTTTATAGACGTTTTACGAGTCAAATCTAAATGACTTCTGTTGAGCAGAAATGGCAAAACAGAAATCACAAAAATAGAAATAAACTTCAAATCAGTGCAAATAGTTATTGTTGTTGTTGTTGTTTGTTGGTTTTTTTTCCGAAAAATCAGCTTAATTAAATTGCTTAAAAGTAACAAAGTGAAATAAATAAAAACATTTGATTTGTTTTGGGACTGTTTTTATAAGTACTTTTTGTACATCATCAAGGTTAAAGCTTGAAGCTTTTTTTTTTATTGTCAATCATGTGAACTTTTAAATCTGCGAGGCGGGAAAGATTTTTTGTTTTTTTCCGCTTTTTGTGAAATCACTCAGGCAGAAAGTTTTTGAAATCAACAAAATTAATGCAATAGACAAAAAACAGAAATATTTGATTATTTCATCAGTTAAATGAGTAATAAAAAAAGTATTCGTTAGTTTAAAACATGACGATATTAAGAAAAAAAAATTTAGTAGGAAATTTTACGCAAAAATAGAATTTCGTATGAAACAAAACAGCGCCTTATTGCACAATGCACTTCAATTACTCTAATTTAAATTTAATTCTTTGTGCTTCGAAGGGGGCTTAAACAAAATAGTTTCGCGCTCATCCGACTATAACAAGCAGTTTTAAATTCTTTTCTGCCATTTCTCTTAAATAAGAGAACGAAAAATAGACTAATTATTGATTGTAAAAATTTTAAAAGAAACGAAATTCTTCATGTATTGAGGGGGGACAGTATCTAGTTTCGCGGCCACCCTACTACAACAAGCAGTTTTAAGATCCTTTTTTCGATTTTTTTACTTGAAGCGTACAATATATTCGTAGCTTAATTATTGCATTTAAGAAGGAAAAAAATCAATTGTTGATAATTTAAAGGTTTGGGGGAGGGATAGTAGCCATCCGTCCCATATCAAAGTTGCAGTACGCAAAATCAACATCATTATTTATTTTATTTTATTTTATTTTTGAGTTGTTACAGTTTTTAAGTCTTGGATAGTGAGAAAAAATGTAAAAAAAATCTTTGAAGCAGGGCCGTCTTTGTATGACCGGCAGTTTTAAATTCCTTTTTCAATCATTGTAAATAATAGTGAAAAACTAAAAAAAAAAAAATCAAATCTTTATGTTTTGCTGATTCAATTAAAAGAGCCCCCCTCTATTGTTTTATTAATTGTTTAAACATATTTAAAAAAAAAATCTATCAAATTTGGTGGGGGACAGCATTTAATTTCGCGGCCAATGCATCATATCGCATATCAACTTTCAGTTCAAAAAACCAGTTTCAATTTTTTCAAATTTTAAATTTTACCTTTTTCAAAAAAAAATACAAAAATAAAACACATATATTCATATATACGGTGGCCCTGCAACAGCATGAATTAAGAATTTGCTTAGCAGTTTCCATACTGTATTGGCCCGTTTAGACATAATAATTTAATATATTCCATGTGATATAAATTCAACAATTTCACGCATATGGCCGCTGTCAACTGTCATATTGCTGTGTGCGATGGTTGCCACCGTCTATGATGCATAATGCTTTGACAGTTTGTAATGGAACCAAAAATATATACACTATATATACACGTATGTATATCTGAAAAGAAACTGTTCAGAAGTTGAATTTATTAAACAATTTTTGCGATCTCGTTTTTATCGGTCATCTTGTAAGAGAACTCAGAATATGAGCGTTAAAGTCAAACACAATTAACTTTGATTTGTAACAGAAATAATTTAGAACTATTTATAATTATATATTTATAGTTACATATATATTTATAGTTATTGAACTTGTTCGTTCGTTAATTTGCAATGAAAATAATAACGTATTAACTTCTTTCTAAAACAAGTTGCCAAATGAAAATTAATTTGTTTCCAACACGTGAACACAGGGTTAAAAGAAATTATATGGATTATTGAAAATTATGAAAACTTTAAGAAGTTAAGCCAGCGCTGATCATAGTCTCTCTACCGTTAGAAGTTAAAAGGACACCCACCGGTGGTCAAGGGCCATAAAATCTTGTTTATGCGAATGCAGTCTTTAAGAAAACTTCAAGGGGGAAATTCTTATCGTCATCGGATCGATCTTTATTAGTTTTAATGTAAAATTTTCAAATTTATATTGATATATATTTTTTTACATGTGTATAAATTTTAAGTCATTTAAGACATTTCATGATATTGGAGAAATTGTCCAGAATAATTTGTAGTAGAATTTCCCATTGAAAAAACTCTCATGATCCAAAAAAGAACAACTTGGACTGTGACAAATTTATTAAACCGTTGTCGGCAATTTGCTAATAGATTAAAGACAACAAGTTTAATTTTTCGTTAATCTATTACCAGGTTGCCGTCAGACCTTTTTAGCCGCAATTAGGAGAACTGCAGCTAAACAAAATAGCTACCAAAATTTTAAATTTTGAAAAGAAAATATTGAAGTTTGAAAATTTAAAAATTTTCGCTAATGTTGAATTTTTCTTTGGAACAAAAATATTATCATGTAAAACCAATAATTCCTCCAATTTGCGAAATTATTTATCCGGTTCCTCGTTCAAATGGTGGAAAATTTTTAAAACTTTTGATAAAAAATCGCCAAAAGAATTGCTAAAATAGTCGAGAAACTAAATTTTGTTATTCTGCAGTTAAGAATTCGGTATTTTAAAAGCCTTTTCACCATCTCGAACCCTAAAAATGTTTGTTACTATTTCAAAGGAACTATTTTAAGGACCTAGATATGGTCCTTAAGATATATTTAACCGAAAAATATTGTTAGAATTGCACAGAATAAACAAACTGTTTTTTATTGCTCGGTCACTTGTCATTGTCACGAACGAATATTTAGCAATTGACGGCTGACACTAAAATTATTATATTGAGAAGAATTTTTTTTCATCTGTTCTTAGAAAGGAGGCAATTTGTTGCCAAAAACTCGATAAGAACAATAATATTACGTACGCGTACCATGTGATTGTACAGTGCAACACATAAAATGTACACTCACTTCCTTTCGATTTTAGTTTCTGTTCGTACTAATTGACAGTAGCAACAAGTTAAGGGGGTGTCTCGAACTTAGATTCATAGTTTTCAAAGAAAACATAAAATTTCTCAAGGCTATATCTCTTAAGCCGTTTGAAATTTGGGCTTTGCTGTCTTCAGCACAATTGCAGGCGTGGAATAAGTGCAGCGAACTGTAAAACGAAATTTTACAAAAACGCAAAAAATTTCAACAAATTGGCAATGAATAAAATTTTACCTGGTAGGGAAAACTTAGACGGCTTTTCGATAGAACCAGCAATCGAAAACAAAATATAACGACCATTTGATGGCCTCGAAAATGCCGGTCTGTATTATTATTTAATTTCCATACAATTGCGATAATTTACACTGAGATTCACTTAAATGTTATTTATTTTCTTGTGCCTATCTGGACCTACTATATAGTATATAGTGTAGGATATTCTCAGTGTCCTCCCATAATATGAAGAAGTGTATTGGGAATTGTTCCCTGAAATATTCGTCAAATAAGTTTTTCTATCAAAAGGCTTAAACTTCCATTCACATGATCGTCTTCAGTTGGCCATTTTAGAGTCGTTCCAATGAGTTTAAGTTTTCAAATTGTGGCAAACGTGACCCTGTATTCAACATTAAGTGTTGCCGAATCAACTTAAAAGAGACTTAATTTTGTCATAAAAAATATTTTCCTTCCCCGATTTAATAACCTTTTTACGCTTAAAAACTTTTTGAAGCTTTTCTGTTCTTATACTAAGGCAAAGCTTTTAAGCTTTCATTTTCCAGGTTGGGTTGTAGACGTATGTATGTATCCAAGAGTATATACCTAAATCATAGTATAAACAATTATGCTTAAATCTTCATTTATTTGGTTAAATAAAATAAAACAAAAACAAAAACAAAAACTTTCCTTTAAAACCAGCTTTTAATTCTCTTATTGCTGCATGCAGTTCGCTTAATTTAACAAACAAACAAATTCAATTATCATATTCAAACAAAAATCCAACACTTTTACAATTTCTAGATGAATCTCCATATAACAACCGTAAAGTTTCTAACTACAGCCCAACCGAACTTAGACTACAATTAGCGCAATATACAAAGAATGACTGGTCAAAATATGCTAGAGATATAACGGGTATGTATTTTTTTTTCCACAAAATATTGCCAAAAAAACCAAAAAATTACGATTGTTTTTGCGGTAAGAACAGCCTTTGGTGAGAGCTGCGGATGTTAGTGGAGCTTAAAGTTTGGTTCGATTTTTCTGTTTCTGTTTCTGTTTCTGTCTAAATTGAGGGAGAAATCGAAAACAGATATAATTTTTTTTTAGGTGATAAGTTGCAGTTTTGCAAAATTATCGGAAATCTATTAATCCGGACCACATAAATCCACAAATGTGTACAGTGTGAAAAATCGAAAACTTTAATCAATCCGGTTGTGGAAATCACTTTATTTCTAAATCACATGGTTTTTAAAAACAAATTTCAGCAAAAATTAAACTTCTTGTTATTTTTCTCACATTAAGATGTTTAAACTGATGCTGAGCACATAATTTATAATGCAAAAGTTTTAATCCAGTTGAGGTAAAAAACAATTTGTGTTTTAGAAATTTCGTGATTCGTGGAAAACAGGTGGTTTTCACAACAGGGCTAAAAATGAAAAGTCACCATTTCATTTAACATGTTTTTAAATTCAACACAATTTAACAAAAGTTAGGGACACAGGGTCTTACACACACACACATGTAATTTAAGGCATCTAAAGTATATCCTATTACATACTAAATATTTACTCTCAGTGTATGTGTGTACGTTTGAAAGAAGTGTCTGGGTTGGTAATTGTAATTGCTGTAATTATGTTTTCATTTGGCGTTGTAATTAATTACGGCCATTCTTTTCACTTCTTTTATTGTATTTTATGTGGATTTTCTATATCTGGAGGATAATACTGTGTGTGCGTATGTAACTGTTCTATCCCTATGAACATACATACATACATATATATTTACATATACCTATTTAGATATATACTTGGTAGTTTGGTACAAAAACGCACTTGTGACTCTTTACGTTTTCGAACTAAATGTTTTCATTTTCATTATACGATTTAAATTAACAATTTCATTTAAATGTTAATTACACGGCAGAGGTTGCCATTAGCAAAAAGGTTTGGGTTTTAAGTAGACGAATTAAGGTCATAATTTTGTAGTCATATTGTAAACCCAAAAATTCGACTATTAAATTGAACTAAAACCTGACAAATATGTCTCTACTCGTATTTCTAAAAAGGCAAAATTTCAAGGACGAAATCTTTAAAGAAATAAGAAAACTTGAATTAGAGAATTTGTAAAAGAAAAAGCATAAAACAACAGAACAGCTTCGACGGCTAGAGTGCTATGCCACCGTCAGTGTTCTTGTATATGTACTAATTTTCCTTTATCCATTATTCTAAATCTTCTTCTTCTTCTTCTTTTGGCGCTACAGTCCGTGGTGAACTTGGGCCTCAACCAACAAAGTTTTCCAGCTGGCACGGTCTTTAGCCAGCGTTCTCCAATTTTGCACACCAAGTTGGTTGCGCCATCGGTTCTGTGGGCGTCCTCTACTGCGTTGTCCCACAGGTTCGGAATCGAAGATTCTACGGGTCGGAGCAGTATTCTCCATGCGCTCTACATGGCCCAACCATCTTAGCCGTTGGATCCGTAGGCGCCTGGTTAGGCTCATGTCGCTGTACAACCCGTACAGTTCATGATTGAATCTTCTTCTCCATAAACCATCAACGCAAACAGGGCCGAAGATTGAACGCAGAACTTTTCTCTCGAAAATACCAACGACTTCCTCATCCGCCTTCGACACCGTCCATGCTTCTGCGCCATAAAGAAGTACAGGGATTATCAAAGTGGTATATAGTGTTAACTTGGTTTTTCGAGAAAGGGCTGTACTACTCAATTGCCTCTTGAGCCCAAAGAAACAGCGATTGGCAAGAGTTATTCTGCGTTTGATCTCGGTACTGAGATATTATTCTAAATACAAAAACAAATTAAATATTTTTGAAAAAACAGACCTTCATCAATGTTCTTGCATTGCCATCAATTTTCCCCATCCATGTTTTTTTTTCAATTTGTTTAGTGAACAGCCGAACAACTTAAAAGAATTTATAACCTGTTTTCTTCTACAGACAGTAATTTTTCCAACTGGCACAACAAACAAACAAATTTGAAAAAGAACTCAAAAATTGAAAATTTCAATTTCAAAAAATCTTACGTTCTGCTAAAACAACAACAAGCAAATTGCAAAACAAATGAGAAAGTTGCCCATAACGGCTCCAGTCATTAGAATTCATAAGTCTGTAGCAACAGCACGAGATCATCGATCTTAAACCGATTTGTGAAACTGATCCGAATGATTCGGAGTTGCCAAAGGAGTAGTTTTTGTTTGTTTCTGCCCACTACACAACTTACGTGACTTATGGGGTAAGAGACAGAAGTTTGTCTGACTTAAATGTGAACGTACATCAACGTTCGAGACGTGAAGCCGGTTCGTAGAGCTTTTTTCTTTATATAGACGACCTTAAGTTGGCATATCAAATAGCCAAACGATTGCCGCACCAGGGTTGCATTCGATGAGCCACTCTATCAACACAATATTGGCCACGCTTGGCGTATGCGTCATTTAGTTGTGCAATAACATGATTGGAGTATAAAAGTGGTTGAGAATGGGTGCAACCAGTTGAGGTTATACCGTTTTCAAGGCAGAGTGGACCTGCTAAAGGATCGGTGGGAAGCAAAATGTCTTTCTGTAACTTAAGCAAATGCTTTCAGAAATCTTCGCATTAAAATTTATCCAGTTTTGTCGCTAAACGCTTTCATTGTAAATGTCTTTGTGGTCTTTTATATTATATCACAAGACAAGTAGTAGATGCTTTTATTCCGATATTAATTATTTATGTGTGTGTGTAAAAATGCAACACTTTTAAATTGAATGTCAAGCTGACCAAGCCAAAGCAAAAAAAAAAAAGAGTCATAAATAATAAAAATGTACACGTTTTTTTCCTCGAAACTTAATTATAGTTTTGATGAATTTATGCAACAGCAAAAACCACCGACAGAAAAAAAAGATAAATTGAAAAGTGTTTTTTTTTGCATTAAGGGTAAAATAAAAGCCGGTATATATTTATTGCAGGAAAAAAAAAAGAACTAAGACCAGCAATTATTTTCTCACCCAGACTGAACCAGCAAAAAAATTTAATAGAAGAGGAAACAGCTCGAAATAGTTTTACATTAAAAATTTTAGTATAAATATTTTAAATCCTTTCGTTTTGTAATATTTTTCTTTTCATTGTTCGAATAAATTTCCAGATTTTTCCATATCGGATAAATGCGAGGACTCCGGCTTACGTGTGAACGGCAAAGGCAAGAAAATGCGCAAACCGCGCACCATCTACAGTTCACTGCAGTTACAACAATTGAATCGTCGTTTCCAGCGCACACAATATTTGGCCTTGCCCGAACGTGCTGAACTAGCAGCGAGTCTGGGCTTAACACAAACCCAGGTAAGTTATTTCTCTTCATCTTATTTCTTCATCATAAATACTGTAAACTGATACTTAATTAAATCAGTTTCGAAAAGGTCATCCCAGTCAGGCAATTAAGAACTGAAATCAATACATATTTATTTTGCTAAATGAAATTTTGATTAGCAATAATTCAAATGTCGCGACCCCTGATAGTTGTTACGTTTTTCCAAAGTACGATTCGCTTTCAACGAACGTACAACAGAGAATGTGCCGTGACGCATTGACTCTATGAATATGTATAGGAAATATTTGCTTAATTTCACCATAATCCATGAATATGTATCGATTGAGTTTTAATTGTTTGTTGAGAATTTCTAGGGCGCGTGTTGGAGGGGACTGCAGTTTTTTCTAAGGAAATATAATGACTGATTTTGAAGTTTTCAGGCAGTTTTTGTTTAAAACAAAATAGTTTGCTCATTAACATGTACGAGTATGTTTATGTATGTACAGCATAACCTGCCATAAAGGACACTTTCTATAGTCGAACACTTGCCACAAGTTTTTACATCCAAAATTAATATAAAAATATAATAATAATAGCCTGGCAAAATTACCGGTACTTTTTACTGTAAATATTACTTTTTAAAACGTATTTTTTTTTAAAGAAGTGATCGTGTTTTTTTAATCTGCACTTTTTTTTAAGAATGTAATCAAATAACATGTTTATTTTTTTTAAATAAAGGACACTTTGTAAAATTTGCTCTTTTATTGAAGTAACTTTTGGAGACAATTATTTTTTTTTTTAGAAAAGTACTTTTATTAGAAAAGCATCTTTTTTGGAAAAGCACTAAATGAGAAAAGTTGCTTTTGAGGAAAGTTTTTGAAAAGTATTGTACCTACATAAAAAATTTACATATTTTAGTAAAGTACCTTTTACCTTTTCAGAAAAGTACATTTTACCTTTTCAGAAAAGTACCTTTTAAGAAAAGTAGCTTTTAAAAAAAGTAGTTTTTAAGAAAAGTACCTTTTAAGAAAAGTACATTTTAAGAAAAGTACCTTTTAAGAAAAGTACCTTTTAAGAAAAGTACCTTTTAAGAAAAGTACCTTTTAAGAAAAGTACCTTTTAAGAAAAGTACCTTTTAAGAAAAGTAGCTTTTAAGAAAAGTATATTTTATAAAAAAGGTATTGTATCTTTCGAGAGAGGTAAGGAAAGAAAAAGATCCTTTTAGAAAAAAGCACTGTTTTGAAAGTACCTTTTTAAAAAAGCTGGTTTTGAGAAATGTATCTTTGGGAAAAAGTATCTTATAAGAAAAATGCCATTTGAGAAAAGTTCGTTGTGAGAAAACTGACGTTATAGACAACCAGCTTTGGAAAAAAGTACCTTTCAAAAACAGTACTTTTTAGAAAAGTGACTCTAAAAAGTACATTTTAAAAGAAGTTCCTTTCGGAAATACGTTTAGGAAGCAAGTACCTCTTGCAAAAAATGTATTTTCTTTAGAAAAGTACTTAATGGAATAGGTACTGTTACCGCCACTCATAAATCGCTAATATGACATTACTGTTACCGCCACTCATAAATCGCTGATATGACATTACTGTTATCGATATGTAGAGAGATGAGCATGGCAAAATGTTCAATTATTCCTTTTAATTTTCCACGCGGTATAATTATGAGGCCATATTTAATCGAGACCACATACATTGGTATATAAAACACCTACATAGATTTAAGATATTCATTCGTTCAGGTCATTAAAATTCTTTTATGTGCCTCATCGGATCGTTTGAAGGAATCATCTTGGGTGTTAAAACGTAAGTCCTAACAGAATGCAACCTTCCACTCCCTCACAGGGTCAACCTCTAAGTCGTCAACGACCAACTCAGTTAAGTCCTGCACTGAACAACTGTCACATTTGCAACAAGTCCACAGACAACGAAAAATTTATAAAATGCAGCAAGTGCCATCTTAATTTTCATTTACCATGTGTCAATCTCAGCAGCAATCAAGACCAACCTGCGTGGAGTTGCCAAAATTGTACGGTACAACATCAAATCACGATCGATTCTGCCTCTTCCATTCGTAGTGGCTCTTCGGCCGCTTCCCGCTCCCGCCGACAAGCTCTTGAGCTACGACGTCTAGAAGAAGAGACACAACTTGAAAGAGATTTCATTAAAAAGAAATACCAAATTCTCGAACAAGCAGTAGATGACTTCGAGGACGCACAATCAGTTAATAAACACTCAGCTGTCAGATCTGTACATGAGTGGTTAGATAATCAAATCCAACTCCCTACTTCGGCTATTGCAACCGCACACCAAAATATAGTTTCCGCAGCTCGTCAGTTTGAAACGCCACCTTACACATTTGTACCACAAGCCACAACAACGCAAGAAATGCCTAACACTACTAAACCATATTGCCAAAACCCGACAACGGCAAATTTATGTAATAATTCAGACAACGTAAATGCAGAAAATCACACATTAGAGACACCTGTACAATTTGGTTACATGGATTCAACGTTTTCCATGAACCCATCAAACCTCCAACCTGTTATATTACCTTTTCACAGGCTTTCGCAACAACAAATAAGCACGCGGCAGTCAGTACCAAAAGAGCTTCCAATTTTTACCGGCACTCCTGAAGAATGGCCCTTGTTTAGTGCCACATATGACTGGTCGACAGCAGTCTGTGGTTTTACAGACGCTGAAAATCTTGTCAGGCTTCAAAATTCTCTAAAGGGGGAAGCACTTCGATCTGTTAAACATATTTTGATCCATCCATCGGGTGTACCATGTGCTCTATCTACACTAAAATTGCTTTTCGGACAACCGGAAAAAATATTAAACTCACTAAAAAATAGAATAAGATCACTACCAGCACTGAACACAAATAAATTGAGCACAATTACCTCTTTCGCCGTGGAAGTAAAGGGCCTAGAAACAACAATTAAAGCCAGTGGTTTAATAAATGAACTGACCAATTCATCTTTATTACATGAATTAATAATGAAAATGCCATCACATTTTCAACTTAACTGGGGTGAACAAAAAATAAAACTAGCAAAAAATAACAAAAGAGTTAGTTTGACTGAATTCGCTAACTGGATATATGAAGTCGGTGTCTCAGCAAGCAGCATAAATATAGACAGTGACAGCAGCGCATCAAAGTCAATAGAGCAGTATTCGCGTAAGCCAAAAAACGTTTATGTGCATGCTCATGAAGAACAAAACAAAAAGATCTGTTTAGTGTGTTCTGGCAACTGCAATAGCGTTGAGAAGTGTAAAAAATTCTTGGCTGCGAATAGAAGCGAGCGATGGAACTTAGTAAGAATGTACAATCTATGTAAACTGTGCCTGCGACGTCACTACGGTATTTGCAGTAGCAGCATCGATTGCAGAGAAAATAATTGTCAAATAAAACATAATACATTGCTGCATAAATCCATGACTGAAGATAGAGAAACAAACGCTACCAGAGAAACTGAAAATAAAAGCAAAAGAGATAATTTACATGCAGCCCATAGGAATGAATGCAATGAAATCTTATTTAAAATTATACCCATAACAATATACGGAAACAATAATAAACGTTTTAATACTTTTGCATTTATAGACGAGGGTTCGTCTGTAAGTCTGGTAAATGAACAATTAATTAATAAACTAGATTTAAATGGTGAGCCACAACCTCTATGCTTGAAATGGACAGGTGAAATAGGTCGCAACGAAGAAGACTCAAAAATAGTCTCAATGAAAATTTCAGGTATGAATAAAACTGAATTTTCTATTTCTGTTCGTACGGTTAAACAACTATCGCTTCCGAGTCAGAGCTTTAATTATAAAAAGTTATGTAAAAAATTTCCGCACCTTAAAGGGCTACCCATCGCCGATTTTGAAAATGCTGTACCAGATGTACTTTTAGGATTAAATAACTTGAAATTATGTGTGCCCACTCGTGTTAAAGAAGGCAAGAAAAACGAACCCGTCGCTTTACATACTCGCCTCGGCTGGCTAATATGTGGCAACTCCAGTGTTGGAGAAAAAGCCCAAATTCAATATAATTTTTACTCTTGCGAGTGTAAAGGTGAAAACGACCAAATTCTTACTCACTTACTCAAACAGTTTTATACAACTGAGTTAGCAGGGATAAGTAACTATACTCCAGCTCTTGGAAAAGATGACCAAAGGGCATTAAGTTTGCCAGAAACATATACGAAACAAAGATGCGATGGCCATTACGAGACAGCTTTGCTGTGGCGATATGACAATATTACACTTCCACAAAGCTTTGATATGGCGAAGAGACGACTGATTTGTCTCGAAAAAACTCTAAGAAAAAATAAAGAGTTGTTTGAACATTTCGAAAAAACAATTTCTGAATATTTTGAAAGAAATTACATAGCCAAAGTAAACAATGAAGATGATAAACAAAATGTATGGTATTTACCAATGTTTCCGGTATTTAACAAAAACAAACCGAATAAAACAAGAATAGTTTGGGATGCGGCCGCGAAGGCAAATGGTATTTCACTTAACTCTATGCTGCTCAAAGGGCCAGATTTGCTGTCTTCCCTTGCAGCTATTCTTTTTCGTTTTCGGCAAAGGCAAATTGCAATCTGTGGTGACATCGAACAAATGTTCCATCAGATTTATATACGCGATGAAGACTGCCATGCGCAAAAATTTTTATGGCGCAGCTGCGACGATCCAAATAACCCGAGAAACGTGTGGCCAAAAGGAAAGGTCATCGAGGTTGCCAAATCCGAAGATGGACAAGTACGAAAGGCAAAAGTTTTGACAGTTTGTGGCGTTTTAGAAAGACCTGCTGCAAAATTAGCGGTTTTAGACGTGGCTGAAAGAAAGTAGAGTAAGTCTTCGAAATCTCGCCATACTGTGGGGGAGTGTTACCGCCACTCATAAATCGCTAATATGACATTACTGTTACCGCCACTCATAAATCGCTGATATGACATTACTGTTATCGATATGTAGAGAGATGAGCATGGCAAAATGTTCAATTATTCCTTTTAATTTTCCACGCGGTATAATTATGAGGCCATATTTAATCGAGACCACATACATTGGTATATAAAACACCTACATAGATTTAAGGTTCAGGTCATAAGGATTACGAAGCTTCGCTTGGAGTAGCCATACATAAAAGTTAGTATATCAGCAGTTTAGTATGTAAGTGTGTATAATGAATTTATTTATAATTTTAGGAATTTTAACATATTAAAGCGTAAGAATAAAGAATTAAAGTTTTCTAAAATTCTTACACTTGTTGTGTTTAAAATCCACATTGGCTATCTTGAGCTTGGGCCGCTTTACCCGCAACAGGTACCTTTTTAGAAAAGCATCTTTGGAGAAAAGTAACGTTTGACTTTTTGGAAAAAATACATATTATATCCCGTTGAAAAAATTACCTTCTTGCGAAAATTACTTATTTTTTTTAGAAACAAAACAAAAGTAAAAATGTTTGAAAAGCATCTTTTTTATAAAGAGTCCTTTTTGGAAAGCTTATTTGGTTTTTATTAAAACTTTTATCTTTATAAACAAAAATACGTTTTTATCAAGAAAGTACTTAACAAAATGATTATTTCCATATTGGCCAATAAAAGCGATGCGTTGTTTTAGTGCCTTCCCTTTCAATGAAAACGTGCCTTAATAAATAACTTGGGCTTCGTTTTTTTTATCAATTAACAAAATCTGTATAAAAATGCCTGCATTTCAAATCGTTTGACAAATAGTTTTGTTTGCATTCGAACACACCCAGTGATAAAATTAGTGAAAGGTTGCCGTTTGCCCCCACCCCGCTAAACGCCAGTCGAAGGCTGTTCAAGGACTCACGTTTACAAGCGAACTAAGGCCGTTATTAAATGTTTCTTTAGGTGCCCTTAACTCCATTTCAGATCAAAAGTTTAGTTAAATTTTTTAGTTACACAGTTTCCCCCAAAACTGCAGAAAATTGGGGCTTTTTTTCGTGGACTCAATTACGATTTTGATGGAGAGCGGGCCTGTAAACAGATTTGCTGCATTCACCAAATTTCATTTTGTTATATCATAATATTTTTTTTTATTGGAAATAACTTGAGCAACAGCTTTTAAATATTTAAACAAAACTGTTGGCGAAACAATTAAAACAACTTAATGGAAGAAATTAAACTCAAGAAATGCTATTTTTCAAATATTTGTTTGAATAACGACCCGACCAGAGCAACCCTTTTGCTCTGAACCAGCAAAAACTTTTGCTGCACAGCAAACAATTTGTTTTTGTGTCACATAGACGTTAAAACATCGGCTCTTATTGCCGTTAACGAATTGATAAAACGCCTCAGCGAATTTTATAATAGATGAAAATCAATAAGTTGGCTGGCTTATTCTTTAATCTATTACAAAAATGTCGTAGACGCTTTTAAATTTTTTTTTTTTTTTGGAAATTCCGCTCGTTTTTGGAATAATAATGTTTTCCGGGTATCTATTTTAGTTTTTTCGCATTTTAAAATACATTCTATTAAATCATAGTTATTAATTTAATAATTTTGTGCAACATTTTTTTCGGCCAAGTCAAATGGTGTATTTTATGGGCTTTTAGTTTTTGGTTTTCGATTTTTTGTAGCTGAAAAGTATCTGCTGGTAGAAATATGTAAAACAATCAATAAACAACTTCCGCTATTGTTGCTGTTGTTGCTGTTGTTGGTGCTGTTGGTGTTATAGAATTCCTTTTCATTTGTTTTTGTTGTATGTATTATTGTTATTACGCTTTAATTTTTTTGTTTGTTTGCTTTGTTTGTTAAGGTCTGTAAAGCAAGAAGGCGGTTTTAATTACTGGCCCTTAAGTAAACTGAAACTACACCAAAAATCGATTGTAAAATAAAAAGACGGGTTGGCTGACAGGCCAGTGAGTGACCCTTTTTGTTTGAAAGTTCCTTTTTTTTGTTGTTGGAATTGTTAACGACAACAAACAACTTAAGTGTTGATGGTTTTTTTTTCACTTACAGCACTTGCTGGTAATATTTTGTTATTTTGTCTTGGGGTTTTTAAGAAACATTAACCTCAATAAATTTTGGCAGCGGCCCAAAACGCTGATGTTGTTGATACGAAATAGTGACGATCACCATGATGTTGGTTATAAAATTAAAGTTTTAAGTTAAAGATAACGAACGGGCTTAAATAAATATAAACTAGTGGTTACACCCTTAAGAAGCAGCAGGCCAAAATGTACTGAAACATAAATTAATTTTCGGAAATTTATTTTTGCTTCCTCTTGAAAGGGGTTAAACCAAAACACACACACACACACACACACACACACACACTGACACAAAAATGAAGGGAACGAAGTTTCAGTTTCGTCCAGTTCATTTAGGTTCATTTGTTTAATTAACACTTTTGCTATAATATTTTCATATATTTATCATTTATCAACAAAAGCGAAAAATTCAGTCTGTCTGTCTGTCTGTCTGTCTGTCCTTCGCGCAGGAAAGGAGGGCTGGACCCATAAGAAAAATTACTAAAAAAAAAGTTTGCATATCCCTGCTCGCCTGCCTGCCTGCCTTCCTTCCTTCCTTCCTCCTCAAGTCTCTTTATTTGTTTGTCTTTTTTCTTCCATAAACGTTATGACTTATTTACTATTTTGTTCTTGTTTAAACAGTTTTCTGTTTTTCTCTGTTTATTGATTTCTTAAGCAAATTTCAGTTTTGTTGTCGTTTTGCTAAATACTCGTATTTATTTGTTTTTTCTTAAACTGTGTCTTGTCTAATAAAGTTTAACGTGAAACAACGGGGGCGTGTCGCAGTTGAAATTGTTCGTGAAGAACGTGTGTCTGTGTGTTTCTGTTTCTGTAAATTTAGCTGCAGTTTGGCTGCAAGTCGGTTGTAATAGCGTTTGTTTTGCTGCATTTTGAAATTCAACTTTTATTTGCAACTTTAACTCCTTCCTTTTTGGCCACAAACTTGTCTAGTCTTGTTACCTTATAAAAAAGAAAGAAAAGAAACGAAGACATTCTGTGGCTTGTTACATATTCAGCACAAGCGCTGAGCACAGCGAGAAATATGTTGCGAATAGTGCACATTTCTTTAAATATCGTATAAAAAAAACTTTTAAACAAAATATTAAAAGTATAATTTTTAAAAAAGCATCTTTTGTTTTGTGCACCTTTTTAAAATAAATATTGTCCTTAAAAAATGCATTAAATAAATTTTTTTTACATATTAATAAATTATATATTTTATATATTAAAAAAATGGCATTTCTTTCAAAAAAATCATTTTTTTAAAAAAGTGCCTTAAGAAAAACCTTTTTCAAAAAAAACCTTTTCAAATATTAATGTATTTTTAAAAAATATTTAAGAAAATGCAACTATTTCATAAATATCCTACAATTAAAAAACTACATTTAAAAAGTTCTTTGTAAACCTCCCTTTAAAAAAAAAATCATTTTCTTAGAAAAATCTTTAAAAGGACCTCTAAAAAAGTACCCTTTTCCAACGTATTTTTTGAAGGAGTACATTTTCAAAGCGTTTTTTCATAAAAGTATTTATTAAAAAAGCAGCAAATTAAAAGAGTACCTTTCGAAAAAGTACCTTTTAAAAATAGTACTTTTCCAAAAAGTACTTATTTGGAAGAAATTACCTATTTAAAAAATTACATTAATTATTACATTCCAATATTAAATATAATTTTTAAAAGTACTTTTTACAAAAGTACCTTTTTCAAAAAAGTATTTTGTAAAAAAAGTACTTTTCTAACAATTACTTTTTTGTAAGAAAGAACCTATTTAAAAAATTACATTAATTCAAAAATACCAATATTTAAAAGGTTGCTTTTTAATAAACAATTTTTTAAAAAAGTCCTTTTTGAAAGCAGTAGAAATAATGAATAAAAAAAGTTATTACGAAAACCTTTTTAAAAGGAGTACATATGAACTTATTTTTTTAGTAAAAAATACGTTTTAAAACTATAATTTCTTTAAAAGGTACTTTTCGAAAATAAATAAAAAAAAGATTATTTTTAAGACTTTTGAAGAAATACTTAAAAACGTACTTTTTCTCTAAAAAAGAACATTTTCATTTTATTTTAAAAAAGTGAAGATATATGGATGGTCCTATCCCTCAAATGTTTCGTTTAAACGATATTTGTGCTGTTTGTGCAAAACCATATTTTATGCAAAAAATGTTTTAAAATTTATTTTACAAAAAAATATAAAAAAACTATGTACGCTTTTAGGAAAATGGCTTTCTTAAGAAAAGTACTTTCGAAATAAGTATTTAAGTCTCGTTGGTGCTGCAAAAATCTATTTAAAAAGAAATCTTTTAACGAACGAACTGTAACGATGCCATTTTTAAGCTAAAGAGTCCTTTTGCCTAAAAGAGTTCATTAAACTAGTGATTTTTTCCAATTGGCCGGCCTTTGGAAAAAGTGGGCCAGCTTTTGTAAAAAGTATCGCTTTGATAAAAGTACTGGCATGTTTGTCACTCCCGCTGCCAATAAATTCTCTCAGTGCTGATTTGGTTTGCGTCTTACGCCTAAAAGAACAGAATTTCGAAAAGTTGCTTGTTCGCTGTGGATGGATTGACAGCTGCCAGCTTTTTTTAATTTTATCTTTGTGAAATTTAGCCATGTCTGTTCGTATTTGTTGTTATTTCCAATAAAAGTATTGAAATGGTGCGGGTTTTTGTTTCTCGCCAGCGTGTTTCTGTGTCTATAAAGTTGCAATAGCGCTGTTGTCTTTCTGAGCCGTCAACTCCTGAGGCGTTAATTTAAACATGCAAATGCAAATAGAATATTTGGCGAAGCTTTTTTTACAACATTATTTTTGTTTGACTAAAAACAAAACAAAAAAAAAAAACAACACGCACGGTAAAAAGGTGTTTATGGCAAAGAAAATATGTCTAAAGTGGGCAAATTAATAAAAGATACACTCAAAGAAATAGGCTGGTCAACAGCACCAAATTGCAAATCTTTCTTAATTACTTTTTGCACAAATTTTCAAATGCACAACTTAAAGCCAGTTTCGGTTGTAAAGTTTTGCTGCTGCTGCCATTCAAAATAGCATTTACACTCATAAAAAACCCCCCCGCGTCAAACCGTTCTCTGATTGCTGCACTTACACCCACATGTTTTGCTCTTTAAAGTAAAAAAAAAAGAAAACAAACAAAACAAGTTTCTTTCTGGCTTCAATTCTTTCAAGTTTATGAAATAAGAAATTCAAACAGAATTTACAATGAACTTATTTTTTTATTTAGTTTTTACTGTCTTGCGTTGTGAGTGCCATATGGAGGGCTTCTTGTGGGCACAGTCGAATTGCAGGCACACACATGCATGAGCCAGGCCAAACACAGAAACAACCGAACAAACAAACAAACCAGCACAACAACCATACGAAAACTAATTCAATTAGGATGCCCACGCCCACTATCAATAAATATATCAAAATGGGTGATTTGAAGTGAAACAGCAAAAACAGAAACAGTTAAAGTGCAAAAAGCAGCGCAGAAACAGTGAAAATACTCGCAGTGTTTCTTTGGGTTACAACCAGGCATTAAACAGTGGCATGTTTACAAGGAAATTTACAACAGATATTTTCATTAATTGTTCTTTTAAAAGTCTCGCGAAATAAAATTATTTGAGAAAATAAAAGTCCAAAGTAAATTATTTGCAGAACGGTGTCTTATCCGAAAAAAGATTCAGCCAAGTGACAGAATTAGGAAAGTGTATTGTTCCTAACAAGAAAATGTGTTACTCCATAACAAAATGGAAAGTTTCTTAAAATAGTAGTACCCTCTTCAAGCAGGATACTTTTCGAAGGGGGTAAAAATGTTCATAGTGTTTTTTTAATTCCACTTTTATACAAAAAGAACTTTCTGTTACAAAAATGTACTGCCTGCGTAAGAGTACTTTCTCTCTGTTGTTTTTTTATTTTTGCAAAAAGTCACTTGTAACAAAAATATATTGTTTAACAAAACCCGATTTTTTTTTATTGAAAGGCATTTTTTTTACGAAAAGTTTTTGTTTTTACTAAAAGGTAATTTTATACAAAAAGGCATATTTTTCCATAAACCGCCCTTATGTGCAAAATTGTTCTTGTTTTTACAAAAGAATTACTTTTTACAAAAACATACTGTTACAAAATCGTACCTTTTTAGGAGAGCTACTTTTTCCTAAAAAAAAAGGTACTTTTTTCAGAAAGTTACTTCGGACAAAAACTTACTTTTTATAAAAAATAAGTTTTTTTCTACAAAAAGGTAGTTTTTCCCAAAAGGTACTTTTCATATAAAGGTACTTTTTCGCAATACGGTACTTTTTCACAAAAAGTTATTTAAACACAAGACACTACTATTTCACAAAACGTACTTTTTTTCACAAAAAGTACTAGTTTTTGCAGAAAGGTACTCTTTTAAAAAAAAAAAAGAAGTGCAAGTAACCATTTACACAAAAAAGTTTTTTTTTTTACAAAGATGAACCTTTTTAGAAAGAACTTTTTTACAAAGCTGAATCTTTTTACAAAAACATTCCTTCTTTAAAAAGAAACTTTCTTACAGCAAAGTATCTTGTACAAAATACGTAAATTTTTTTTCATAAAAAGAAATTTGTTTTAAAAAGCAGTAACTTTATTTTACATAAAATGCGCTTTATATAAAAAAGTAGTGTCTTCAAGTAGGTACTTTTATATAACAAAAATGTAATTTTCATTAAAAGGCACTTCGTAAAAAGGAGCATGTTTCGTAAAGAGATGCCATTTATTTTTACATAGAAGTACTTTTTAAAGAACTTGTTGTTAACAGATATTATTTCAACTGCAAAAAATATACTTTACGCACAAAAAGGAAGTTTTGTTTTTGTTTTTGTTTTTGTTTTTGCAAAAAGCATATTTCTTAAAGCTAAAGACTTTTTAGCCTTCTATGAACTTGCTAAAACTCTGAATGAAGGAACTGGACCGGTTCATTGCTGTTGAACGCCCTTTTGAGCCCCACCAACGTTATTATTCAGTCATTCATTCATGGTTTTTTTACGAAAAGATACTTTTCTGCTTAAAATACTGCTCTACCGAAAACTTCCTCCCACCAAGTTTCTTTTTTTTTGGAAAACAGTACTTTGTTTTTAAAAAAATAACTACTTCATAATAAATTTTTTGAAAAAAATGCCATAAAAAATCCTTTTTAAAAAAAGAGTTGGATACTGGTATAAAATCTTGTTTACTCACAAGTAATTTATTTCGACTTCAAAGGACACCTTCCCACTCTCATTGTGTTGTGTTTTTATTTCTATTTCTATTTTTAATCTTGTATAACAAAATCTAATTTAAACAAGCCCCAGTTTTCGTTTTATCGAAATCAACTTGAACAACGTGCACAATTATGAGAACAAAGTTTTCGCTGCATGTATAATCTGCGATTAAAATTTACATTTGTCTTTCAGTGTAATTTTGGGGCCGCACAACAAACAGGGACGGCAGTGGCGGGAATATATTGCACTGTAAACTTGATTTTTTCAATGTGTTTTGCTGGCAACAACCGAAAAAGATACAACAAATCCTACATACGACCACATGATGCATGAATTTCAAAACTGAAAAAGCGTATAAACACGAGTGTGTATGAGTGCGCGCGTGTGTGTGTGTGTAAGTTTTAATTTTTTTTTTTTTGCAAAATGTTTGCCAATGTCACACCCGTACTTTTCAAGTCAAAAACTTCAATAACTAGTAAATACGAAAAGCAAAAGCTGTGACTTCAACACACGCGCACCGATACACTGGCAACACACAAATCCAACATCATTTTGCAATTGCATGTCACATTAGCGTCTTAACAGCCGCAGAAAACATAAAATGTTGTATTTTTAATTTTGTAATTTCGTTTGCCAAAGAAAACGCTCGCTAATGAAAATTGCAGCAGCAACAACAACAGCAATAAAAACACGGTGTTTTAAGAGAGTGGAGCCGAGCCGATGGAGCTGATTTAATGGTTGACTATTTGTTCGGCTGCACCAACAAACGCAGAGTGAAATGAATGAAGCCACCGCACAAAAAGCCTCAGCAGGCTGGTCTGCCGGTGCTGGTTCAGCATGCAGGCATGACTAAGGCCTGGGCATGCACATGCAATTGTGTGTTTTTCTTAATTTCTAGGAAAAAAAATAGAAAAATTATGAAAAGCAAAAAAGCAAAAAAGCAAAAGAGCAAAAAAACACTTTCGTAATAGTTGATATCTATACACCCCGGGCAAAACGTTTTTTCTTTTTGTTGTTTGTTGTTTGTTGTTTGTGGTTTTTCTTTCCAACAATCCTATATTTTGAGCGTTTGTTTGGCAACAGACTATCTGTCAGTTGTTAAGTATCAGAAATCAAACAAAATAGAAACATGTTTGCTGGTAGTTAGACAAATAGTTAAATAGATGGATGGATGGTTAGATGCCGGCTTAGACGATGTTGTCGTATTGTTGTTTTGTTTGCCTGACTGACGCTGCGAATGCCGTTAAACCAACTGACGTTCGACCGTAGTGTCGGATGTATGTATCAAAATTTATGATTATTTTTCCAGCGATATTGGTTTTTTTTTCTTTTTTTTCGTTTGTACAATATTTTGCTAAAGATATTCTTTGAATTATTCAAACTTATTATCGCTAAGTTTTGTTTTTTTTTTATGTTCCTTTAATTTATTTCTAATCAGAATTACAAATATTTGAAAACAAGCTTTAATATGTGTGTTTAAGGCGAATTTATACATATTAACAATTTTTGTTTTGACACTGTGAAAGTCAGCTTAACCCTTTGAGGGGCCCAGCCAGCAAGCGGAAAAAGGAAGAGTACAGCGCTAGATATTGGTGGCTGTTGGCATTGACATATTTTTTATGTGCCGAAATTTAATCGATTAGTTTTATATAGAATACCAAATTTTGTTCATAAAACAGTCCACTATTTAGTCATTTATTTATTTACAATTTACTGTAATTAAAATTATAATACATCTTAATAGCTGAAGCACTATCAGTTATTTCTGATTTGTCATTATTTTTCATACTCACATAAATTTATATGCATAATAAAATCATTTCTATTAAATCGAATTATTTTATATATAGAACATTCGAATATTTTATTCAATACTAATATTTTTTTATAAACTGTTCTCTCAACTTGAGTTTCTTCTTAGTGTTTTATGAAAAAAAATAACAATATTTATTCCTTCATAATTATTTTCCTGGAGAAGTTGAAAAAGAAAATGAAATTTCGAATTAATATTTTTAATTAAAAAAAGGACCTCAACCTTGTAAAAATATAGCAATATTATTTAGTTCCGGTTTTATTTTTGATTAACGGAAAATTAAAAAAAATCCTATTCGAATAATTTTAGCCGAATAATTTTATATCGAATACTAGTTATTTCAATTTTTATAATAAGGGGTTTCAATAAGCAATTTTGTTTTATTTGTCTGAATGCAAAGACTTAAGATTTTTAATCGAATAATTTTGAGATATTTCAAGGAAGGCTTCACTTATTTTTTATAAATTTTTATTCACATCTCCATCCATTTTTCAACAGAACATATATATATATATATATATATATATTCATTTTGCCATGTGTGTGTATTTGGTTTCTGGTTAAACAGATTTTTATTTTTTGAGAATTTAAAAATCGAATATTTTTAAGCGAATACCAGTTGTTGCAATAAATTTTTGAATACTTTTGCTTTTGAATTGTCTATAACAATCTGGCATTTTTGGTTCAAAAATTTGGTATTTTTGTTTGAACGTGAAATGACACATTTTCTTTGCTGCTACTTTCTATTAAATATGTTTATCGTTTCTACTAACAATTTATTGCAATAAATTTTAAAATCACTAAGAAAAACTATTTTATTCGACTGGCATATTTATTTGAATATAATTATTTGGATTTTTCTTTTCAAGTTTTCAGCACAATATATTATTATTATATAAATATTTGAGGAATCGCTAAAAAAAAATTATACGAATACATTTTTATTCGAATATAATTTTATTTGAATATAATTTTATTCGAATATAATTTTATTCGATTAATATTTTATTCGAATAAAATGTTATCCGAACAAATTGTTAAATACACTTAACAAACAATTTATTCGATTATAATTATTCGATTTTTTTTTTAAGTTTTCAGTTTGAATAACATTTTTATTCGAATATAACTTTATTCGAATATAAAAAATATTCGATTAATATTTTATTCGAATAAAATGTTATCCGAACAAATTGTTAAATACACTTAACAAACAATTTGTTCGATTAAAATTATTCGATTTTTTTTTAAGTTTTCAGTTTGATTTGTGTACAAGTAGTTAGAGAAAATTTCATGTTTTATTCACAAAAAGTCGATTCGTTCAAAGGAATTGTTTATCAATTGTTCAACTGTGGCCCTGCCCCATTGGGGGTTAAATTGTAAGTTGGTGTGTTGGAGCACAATAATACAATAAAAAAAAGCACAAAAACTTGCAAAAAGAAAAACTTGTTATAAATGTGGCGGCAAATCATCATTCATGGTCATAATTTTAATTTTATTCACAAATCATGTTTTATTATTTCAAAAACTTAAAACAAAATCTGCCCGAGTGACTGAGTGACTGCTAGATTTCTACTTCTACTTTGATTTTGTATTTTGTAGCTTTTCTGTCATTTTTGTGTGTTTTTTGTTGTTGTATGGAAGTAGTATCTCTCAGTTATCTGCAGCTTTAATGATGAAAATGAAAAATACTTGTATGTAGAATGTGTGTTGTAGCTGCTGCTGTCGTTGGTTGCTTTTTTTTTTTTTTGCTAAATAAATTAATGCAAAGCATTCGTCATTCGTCATTTTGTCAGTTAGTTTGTCAGTAGTGACTAAATGCTCTTGTAAATTTAGTCATAAACATTTTTGTTTTTGCATTCTCGAGTGGCAAAACGTGCTACCGCTTTTATTGTAGTTTTCGAATATTCAGCTGCATCTGCTGCAACTGGCAATTAAAAAAATGTGTTCCTTTAAGACTCTTTTATTGCATTTTATCTTTTATGTAATAAAGCATATTAACACAAATTTAATTATAATAATTAATTTCAATTTGGTGGGATTATTTTCAGCTTCTAATAACATTATTTCTATGAGCGTAAGAATTCAGAACTCAGCAAAACTGGAGCAGTAGTTTTCTGATGTTTATTAATTAAGTGTTTTTTTTTCTTTGTTGCTGCTGCTTTTTGTGATTCAATTGTAATTGTTTGTAATCTTTTATGCTGGTTACTGCGATTGAAATAAATCTAGACAAAAATGTACTAAAATGCTTAGCAAGTGAGTGTGTTTTTTGTTTGCTTGCTAAATTCCACTCGAATGTAGGCAGGCGGTTTCAAAATTAAGGCAAAACCAATTTAATGAATTTGACAGACAACTTTGTTTTGGTTTTCGGTATTTTTAGTGGCTAATTCAAATCAAAATATTGGCTGTTTTTATATGAAACGTTTTTGAAACCGCCTAATTCGCATTGGCCACACAGGTGATCTTTATTCGCCCGCTGTTCAGGTTTTCATGTGGCACATTTTTCTCAATATATTTAAGCTGATTAGACCGAGATCTAAATCCATGTAATTGACATTTTTCCTGTTCTTAGAAAATATTTGTTGAATTAATTAATTATTTGTTCATATTTAAAACAAAAGGGGAGAAAGTTAAACCAAATCCGCGTCAAACTCTGTATACAGGATATTTGCAGTAAATTGCCCGTATTACAAAAACTGTCACCATTTCCTGATTCGCCAAAACAATATTGATATTGCGACTTATTCTACTGCCTGCAATATTAATTAATCCTGTCATTGTTGGCTGTCAAAACGGACTATTAATTTGACTGTTTTCCAAATTCGTTTCTGTTGTTTAATAGATTTCTGAAATCAGCCTCGTTTCTGATCTGATGTGTTTTTTTATATTCACTTTCCTCTTAATGAAATTTATTTAATTGTCATGACACAGCAAATTTTATAGACGTTCGCTTTTCTTACTTTTGCCAATAAAATTTCTTACCGGGGAAAAAAATTCCCCATATTTGTAAAATGTATCCCTTTTATTGCTATTTGAAATTCTGAAACTTTTATGACATCAATCACAGTGAATTCACATCACAAAACGGGTGTTTTGTTTGTATACATTTTTCAACTCATGCGATTTAAAAGTTTTAAATTTAAAGCTAAAAATGCAAAAAATAGACATTTTAAAATTTCAGTATCACAAAGAAATCATCTGAGTGCATATAATTTTAACCAATAGAAGTCTTCGTCTCATGCGGTTTCAAAATCACATGTACTTTTAAAATCACATGTGATTTGCAGCATGAGGTTGGTATTGATTTAATTGTTTTTCTTGTAATTTTGCACGTTCTGTTCAGATGAAATTGTTAAATTTGTTTGGTTTCTGAGTTTTTTTACTTTAAATATGTTGGCTCAAAAAGGGTTAAATATGCACCACATGTTACTGCCAGTTTTAAGTTTTATATTTACAAAAAAAACCGCAATGGATTTTAAAACAAAATAATAAAAATATTTGAAAAATTGTCAGCATTTTTCAGATTTTCCTAAATGAATTAAGGGAATGTCCTCATTCGTCAAAGGCTTTTTTAGGGAGTAGTATCCAAATTTAGATCTTCCTGAACACTGCAACTAACGAACACAAGTTTCGCCTTTTAGCGACCAGGTCCAGGACTGGTAGAATTGAGGGGTTTTGTGTTTTTTCTTTCCAAAAATAACGTTTTTTCAATAGTTCGCTGTAAAATAATTCACAGAATTGTCACCAGAAGTTGCAGAATTGAACAAAGATTTCAGTAAAAATATTTGCTGATCCATCGCATGTTGATGAAAAAGCGTCTACCACCACCGTTTTGTAATAGTTTAATGAATAAGTAAATTTCTGACTTTTAATCTATTACAAAACTCTCGTAGATTGTTTTTTTAATTTATTAATCACGATAAGGCCAATGCTCTCATGTCAAAGACAAAGCAGAGTTTGTTGATACAGTGCGATCCCTTTGGGGCCTGTATTCAATCAAACATTTCACTGATTCAACGAATGATTTGTTTGCAAATATATGATAAAACAAATTTTGTTTTGTTGCTTTCCCCCAAAATATACTCGTTATTTCAACAAACCATTTTAAATGAATATATAAAAGCCTGTTGCTGAAATCCATTTTTGCAGTAAAAATATTATGGTACAAGAGAAAAATAATTCGTTGAATGTGGGAAATCCGTTTACAGGTCCGCCTTCAACAAAAATCGTAATTGAATCCATCAAAAACAGCCACGATTTTTTCTGCGTAAACTTTTGTCGAAATGCAAACCTATGGCGGGATTTTGCTGTAGCGCCAAATACGTTTGTAGGTGATACTGTGAAGTTCTCATTTCAGATTGCAGGAAAAACATTTGCCGAACCAACGAACAACCCTCTTGGTGGTGGTTGGCTATTTTAAAAGCCGCCTAATGGACACATGAAGAACTTAGAACCCACAAAAAATGTAATTATTATTTTGGAAAAAATTAAGTTCATTTTATTGTACTTTTAGGAAAAACTTGAAGAAAATCTTGTTTGTTTGTTTCAAAGTAAAAGTTAATTATTACAATATTTCACGATTTTGCTTTTATACTGTAAATATCAGATGGCGGCTATTTGCGTTACCTGTTCGATTTCGACTGAGGCCAATTACTTTTATTGAAAACTTATTAAAACTTTACTTTGTTGTTGCCTTCATTGCGCTACCATTTGTAAATTTATTTATCAATTTGCTTAACAAGTAGAACCTGATTTATGATCAATTTGTTGTACGTAGTTTTATTTTGTTGTTTCTTTGCAACCCGAAAGATAAAAATCTTTTTTAAAATTTTAAAAATATTTCGTCTGAATTGTTTTTTACACAACTTTGATCATGTTTATGAGTTTTCAACAGAGAAGAGGAGGTAAAAAAAAAAGAAACGTTTTTATAATATTTTTTTTGTGATATAAAATCAAAACAAAAAAAAAATAATAATGATAATAATAAAACTTGCTGACCGCATTTAAACACAACAACTATGATCAACGGCAACATCATTTACATGAAGTAGCAAAAAACTAAAAAAAAAATTAAGAAATTCAACATACAAGATACAAGTACAGATTCATGTGAACTCGAAATTGTATGCAAGCGAACCGACAATCAGTCATATTGTCATCCAAATGAGGGGTTTCGTTTGGCAATATAGTCTGTCTCATGCCCAAAGTATTTAAAAGTGTAGCGTATTCTAATGCAAACGAATCCGTCGCTACCGGGTCTGCCAATAGGGGTTTCTGAACTTTCAAATTGATAGCAAAATAGTTGGTCTTCCGGCAACCTTGTGCGAGTCGTTTCCCCCTACTTCGCGGTCACCATAATCTTCCTGTCGCAAGAAGTTTTCCTGAAGCAACAATACACCTGCATAAATCAGCGCTATTGTCTGTAAGATTTTGCAGTCGAAACCGAAATAGGCACCCGCAAGAACTTAGACTTTCCTGAGTCCAGTTTTACATCGTGACTCTCTAAATTCATTGATTCTTTAAAAAAAAACATCATCTTCATTTTCCGTATTGTCGAATTTCGGGTGATACCAATTCACATGAGTTTTTTGTTTGGTTTAGTTAGGACCAGAACTCAAAAAACTATCCCTACTAGTAGGCCGATCCCTAGAACTAGGAAACTAGATTATGGGGAGGAGGAAAGCAGAAGTAGAGTTTGATTTGAGTCTTCCTAACTCGTAAGAAAGCGGAAATACGTCGGCAGGTAATTTATTCCACCGGCGGATCGCACGACTAAAGAACGAATTCGCTCTACAACAGTTTGTGCAATACAGAGGCCAATCGACCACAAATGAATGAGCTGTCAACGATAAACGTGTTTTAAGCAAAAAGACTCGAGTAAGATCCCTGATCTTGTCAGGGCAAAATCCATTGCAGTAGCGATAAAACACACACAGCCACGATGTTCCAGTGAGTGAATGGAGTGTAATATCCTACTGTCAACGATCAGCTTCTTCGCCTTCTGTTGCACATGATCGAGTTACACCTAAATGGACTTGGAATCACACGAGACTTGTATTCCATTTTCGGTCCGATATATGCAAGTCAATGCTTGGGCGGTGGCGTTATCGTTTTATATGCCTTTAAAAACCGCGTGGGCCTCTTGATGAACGTTAATGAGGAGTGCTACAGTTCCCAGGACTACCAACATTGTTGATCTGAATTCGGTGATTTGCCACCTTTCCATTCTACACTTGAAAAGACGGACCGGTCATATGGCTGGGATGTGCACTAGCGCCGAACATTGTGTGATTTTACCGCGTTAGACTTTATCCCGGAGAGTATTTCTCAAGCCGCAGTGTTTCTTAAGTCACCGTAACGGAAAATTCAACATTTCAAAGGCAGTGAAATTATATACATAATGGCGCTGGTTGGGTCCTTCAACGTCTCAAAATGTTCCATGACATCTCGCTCACAGTTCGGTTTATTTGAATTCACAAATAGGAAGCGCTTAATGAGATACACTTTGGTTTGAACTCAAAATCCATATTCGCATCTCATTGGTCGACAAATCGGACGTATGCACATGGTTGTGTATTAGGTTTTAGTTTTATGATACTGTGACAACTGTGACATGGCAGCACCGCAACAGAAATAGTTAAAGTGCTCGTGAAATGTGAACTAAAACTATTGTAGTGCCTTCAGAATCACGTACTATGAATTAAATCCTCACTTTTTATGGTTTCGATTGTGATTTTTTTATAGTCGCCATTCTCGTTTGTATGACGCTTGTATGTACATGTGTCGTATATGGACGATTAGAGTAAATGATATCCAGCAAACAAACGCTTTTTTGCTGATCTCGCTACTCAGAGTTGTTGTTAAATGCAGCTTTTAGTGCGCTTCCAGTACAATCGCTGCTTCATACTCGTTCGTACATTTACATACATGTTTGTGATGTTTATGATCGTACAATGTCAATTAAATTATGGGTCATGTGGTAATAAATACGACAAAATCTCTTTTCAACTAAACACTTGTATGTATTTCGCATACAAGAAGAAGAGGAAAAAAAAAACAATAATACGCGGTATTAATTGAACATTTTTATACGAGTATATTGTCTAATGAAATGTAATGAAAATCGTGTTTCTGGGAGGAAAACAATTGAAAGTGTAAAACGAGAATAATAGAATGGAAAGAAAGTAAAGAGGGTATTTAGAAATTTATGAAAGAAAGCAGCAAGAGGTGAAAGGGAAAGTGCTGCACAACTTCTTATCGGGCATGTTTTTTCAAAAGCATGGATTCGAAAACGCTCGATTTGAAACAAAAGTTAATATAAAAATTAAAAAAGTTCATGGAAAAAGAGGGAACATGTGTGGCAGAACAGGCTAGGCACTTTCTACAAATTATGTGGATTCGAAATCGCACGATTTCAAAAAAGGCCAATAATAAATTTAAAAGAAAATTAAGAACATCAGAAAAGAAGTGGAAAAAAATGCCAGAGAAACCGTTTAAGTACGTTTTAGAAATTGCGTGGATTTTAAATCGTGCGTTTTCAACGAAAAAAGCTTAAAGCAATTTAACAAAGAAATATGAAAAAGAGTGGGAGAAAGTGTGGGTAAAGGACATTGTAGGCACGTTGTGCAGAAAAGTCTAGATGTGGAATCACGTGGTTTTGGAAAAAAATAATAATAAAAATAAAAGAAAGGGAAAGCGCATTTAAAAATTAAAAATACCGAATGAGAAAGAGGTTTCGTACCTCTCATTTTATTGCGATTCTGTAAATAATGGGAAATTGAATTCCTGGGATTTCAGGAAAATAAAATAATTTTAATATTGTAGTAAAAATAAAAGTAAAAGAAAGTGCAGAAAACAACAAGATAAAGGAGAAAAAGTATGTAAAACGAATTTCAAACAGAGATTTTTATTAGCACAATTAAAAAAATAAGATAAGAATAACGAAAAGTAAAAGAAACTGCCAAAAAACAGAAAATGTTAGATAAAAGTTCCTTAAAAACGTATTAGCAAGGTTCTATAAGACGCGTGAAATTGAAATCACTCGGTTTGAAAGATAACAAATCAGAAGAAAATAAAGAAAAGCACAAAAGCGCTACAAAAAATTGGTGTAAAAAGTATTTTAGGATTGTTTTATAAATGGAAGGGTTTCGAAATCGCACGATTTTCACAAAATAAAAAGAAAACGTGAAAAACATAGAAATTAGAATTAAAATTTTGTTTAATTTTTCTTTAATCAAATAATAAAATTTACTTTACAAACCATGTGGTTTTGAGATCACATGATTTAAATAAATTATTTATAAAAAAATCGCACGAAGAAATACATATAATATTTAACCTTAAGTTTTGTTTTTTTTTAACTTTCGGTTTTAGTTTTTAAAATACCAACAAGTTCAACATTTTTGCTTTTTTACATCAAGTTTTTAAATGATTGAAATTGTCTAAAAGAGAAAAAAAAATCATCCCAGCCAAGAAACAACATTTTTTGTTTGAGGGGGGTGTATCCGTGGGCGATGCGTCTGTGGATAAAGAACGTTTTAACACACAAACTTACACACAAACGCTTGAAAACTAAAATTCTTTTTTTAACCAGTTTTAAATACAATGAAGCGCCGTTTTGTCAGTTCATCTTAAAAAGTTGTTTTGTGTTAAAGAAGTACATATTTTTGTTTTCTTGAAACCTGGCAGGACTTAAAGAGAAAAAATAAGATCAAAATATGCCGATAAAAGCTCATAAACACGCAGTTTAATAATATTTTAAAAGTTTAAATATGAAATTTAAAAGGAAAAACAAAGTTCAGACCGTTTCTTTTTTGTGGTTTTTGTTGGTTTTTTCCTTCAGCTCTGCCAACTTGTTGAAAAGTTCACACGCTGCCTTTTTGTTATGAAAAGTTGCTGTGCAGAAGTAGAGAAAAGTTTGTGTTCGCGGTTGTGCCTCGCTGGCGATGTGTTGGAAGTGTGATCTTCATTTTTTAGCTGTTGTTTGTTGCACTATATTATTTGTATGTTGTTCAAATCATTGTAATTATTCAATTAGGATCACTTGTTGCCAAAAAAAGAAAGAAATAAAATAATAAGACAACAACAACACCAAAATGCCAGGTGAAGGCTCTTTCTTGTACGATGAGGTTGGTCAATTTCCAGTAGTAAATAATTGTTTTCTTAATAAATGGTTGCATGCATTAAGCGCTTTGCCACAGTTTGAGGTGCAAACTAATATTTTTTTTGTTGGTGTTTTTTTTTTATTGACAATCCGCCAACACAAATATGACAGTTTTAAGCCAAAGAAAAAAAAATGGGAAAACGCACTGAATAAATTTTCTTTTAAAGAAAACTTCAAAGATTATTGCTTGTTTGCAGAAATGACTAACTAGAGTCCTTGGTAGGAATCGAATGCTCTACCAACACATCCATGGAAGCACTTAGCAAACCGAGTAGAACATCCTCAATGATTTTTAGAATTCGAAATTGTGTTGCCTCGATGTCCGTGTTCTTCAAGATTTAAAAATGGTTCTATTGGAAACGCCCGCCTTTATTTATTAATTACAACAACATTTTATGCGGTTTTTTAATTAGCATTTCAAAAGGGCTCAAAATGACAAGTTTTTCATACATTAAAAGTTTAAAATAAGCAAGAAAATTTAAGTTGGTTATGAAGTTTTCTCACCTGTTGACCTCAGTTTTTGCATTTTCTGAAAAAGTTGTCACACCACGTCATACTTTTTCGGTATATTTCATATTGGAATTATATTTTGATACTACAGTTTTTTTTAATATTCGAACATTGAAAAAAACAACGTTGTCACATCACGTCACTTCGGCCATCAACTTACATTTTTGGATTGTATTTTAGGGGCTTGATTGCCATTTAAAATTAAATAACAAAAATTTTTTAATAACGAAGTGTTCTGAATACTCAAAAACACAAACTGTCACATCACCTCATTGCTGGCAACAACTTAAGTAAGGGGACTACAATTTAGGTCTTTAGTTCCATTTTAATACTAAAGAAACAAAATTTATTTGATTATAAAGTTTTCGGGGTTTTTAATATACGATGTCACATCACGCTTTTTTAAATAGTTTACATTTTGGAATTACATTTGGGGTCTTAAGTCTTAAGTTAAATAAGTATGCTTTCTAAATAAATAATAAAAAATGTCACATCACGCTACTTTTGTTGATAACAGAAATTTTGTGATTACATATATTTCGTTTAAATTTCTTACTTAAAAATTTTTTTATTGAAAAATTTGGCACATCACGTCATTCATTTCTAATCGCTTAAGCATATGAACTTTTCTGAATAGCTCATCACTTTTGTTAATGAGTTCTTTATGGGGCGTACATTTTGGTGCTGTAAAAAACTGATTTGATTATGAAGTTTTCTAATTGATTAACTTCAGACTTGTTTATATTGAGAAGTTTGTCACATCATGTCAACTTATTATTTATTTATTGTGTATGTGGGATTGTAATTTATATGGAATAAAAAAGTTTTACATATCTAAATAACTTTCAATATGTAGTTCAAAAAAAAAATTTGTCACGTCACGTAATTTTTCTAACTACTCTACATTTTGGGGTTAAAGTTTGCAGCTTAAATCCTCTTTGAATTTTAAAAATAATATTTGCTTACAGAGTTTTCTGAATTATTAGATTTGCTTATTTATTGAAAAAGTTTGTCACACCACGCAATCTTTTTTAATATTTTGGAATTTCTTTTCACGTGAACACCACACTTAAAATTTGCTTTTCACTTAGAAGTGCTCATATATTGATTAAAGTTTTCGCTAAAAACTAATTGTCAAAATATAAAAAATTTCTTTGCTAAAAGTATAAATTTAAGTTTTATCATTATCAGTCTCTTAAAGTTTTTTCATTTGTTTGTTTATTAGTATGTCAGGCAAAGTCGCTCCTGCTTTTTTTGCCTATTTCATCATTGTTTTCTATATGAATCATCAAGTAATAAATTACAGAATTTCATACGAAGCTCGTCGTGCCACATTTTTGCTGTGACTGTATGAACGTATGATGGAGAAAAGGAACAAAAATCTCGGCTGTCTGCCACAAATAAAAAATTGTACCAGCATCTGATATTTTCATTGTTTTTTCCCCAGTGCATGAGGTCTCTTTTCTACTCCTTTTTAAAGCATAAAAATCGCCCACCTCTATGAAAATCTGAAAGCAAAAGAAAAATCCCCACAAATAAGAAATCTTCATCGATTAAAAATCCATCACTCCGCACAGCCGAAACATTTTATTGTTAAGCCAAACTTACGCAGAAACCAGCGCTCCAGCGCATATTTGCGCGTTAAGCCTACTTTTTTTTGGAGGTAGTTCCGCAAGGCAACAGTCGCAGTCGGAGACAAAAGCAGCCTCCAGTAAAGCAGCCACGTTCAGCAGAATCCATGCGTTGGGCCTCACGCACGGTTAAAGGATGCTTTTCAAGTGCGAATGCCTGAACGGTTTGTGTGTCACGCACTAAAACTCTTTTACACTTTTACCTTTTAAATGATGGCTGTTGGTTTTTGTAATCGTCGTGTTTTTTCTTTCCAAATTATAAATTTATAATTATTGTTATTATCGCGTAACAAAAATCGCATAAATTTGTGGCAGCAAGAAGGAAAACCTCTGAATTACTGTTGAAACAAGTCAAGAAATTTAAGAAGGCATTAAATGAAAACACAATTGATACTGCAACACATATACACAGAGAAATAATGTATATTCAACGTTGAATAGAGTTGATATAACATTTTTGCAGAACAGCTGGTTTTTAGAGAAAAACAAAGGATCTTTCAAAAAGAGATTCCTGTCTTTAGATTTGAATACAAAGTGTGTGGTGGGATGTCATTGAAACTCTGCTATGGTTGCCATTAAGTTTGCCAATGCACATCGTGTCAGGGACGGCCCTGACTTCTCTGGAGGGTGCACAGGCAAAGTAATAAATTTTTCATGACTGAATGAATTTAACCGAAAGCAAAATACGACTTGGTTTGATATTCGACTAAACGGAGATTTCGTATATATCTTGCATTTCACCTGGATGCGGGTGCTGGTTCATTGTTTGCTAAACCAGTTGGCTTTTGATTATACGCCAGTTTGCGAAGGGTCTTGCCACTATAAGCCGACTTTTGAAGGCCTGCTGGAACATTTCAATCACTTGTACTTGTTCTTGAGGGTTTTATGTATTCATTTAATACATGATTACATGATTGATTTAACGATTTAATAAATGTATGTAGTTGCAGCAATATGACCACTAACTGCTGCCAAGGTTGGCCAGCGCCACTTAGAAGTCATATAAAGGAATCTGAATTACCAGATTTTGTTAAATACTTTCTTTTATTCTTCAGTTTCGCTGTCATCTTATCTAATTAAAAAAGTTGTAGTAGTTTAAGGAAGAGATTAATTTGACATTGTGCTTTTTGTACCAAAACTTATCAAATCAAAAACCTGTTAATTTAATATGATTTCATAACAAAATCAAATGCTTTGTACAAATAACTGTATTTGCGGGGAAACGGTGGCTTCGATATTCTGCAAATTTCTCAATTCACTAGAAGTGCGGACAATAAAATGACAGCAAATCTAAACAAAACAAACGTTATCGACAAATCATTGATAAACATTGTTGATTTAACACGATTTCTTGTTAAAATTAAATGTTTTGGCGCAATCTCCTGTGCTCTGTCCAATATTTTGCGAATTTCTAAATTCAGTGGTAAAGTTAAACACCAGCAAATCTCAGCAGAAACAACATTGTTAAATATTGAAATAACGTTTCCCCTGCAATAGGCATATTTTTGTAAGTGTAATTACTTTGAGGCCAGCATTCTTGTCTACTCATTTGAATAAATAGTTCCCGCAAAATTCAGTTTCAAAAAATTTTCATTTCAATAATTGTGCCACAGAATCGCTTGTGCTACTTATTTAAATTACACAAATACCAGACATGGCAGCAATTATGCCGCATCTTCTTCTGCCCGCCCTCATGTGTTCATGCGACAAAATCTATATAAAAACACCAAAAAAAAAAAAAACAGCAAAAACTTAATTTCCTCCCGCTAAATAAAACACAAAAATTTTTGTGTACAAAATTTTGTCATACAAACATTTTTCCATGTCATGTTCATGTTAATCAGATCATTTATCAATGAATCAAAATTTGTTTTTTGTTTTGTTTTATACGAGTATTTAATAGACATTTAAATAATTTTACAAATTCATTTTCAGTTCAGTGCTGCGGTTCAGTTCCATGCGCAGCCACTCACTCTCGCATCGAATCGTCACTGCTGTAATTTGTGGGCCGTTTATGTTGACATACTAAATATGAAACTTTTTATAACAAATTTAATGAATTTTTCTTCGTTTTTTTTTGTGTTTTGTACAAGTTTTTCTTTGTTGTTGTTGTTATCTTAAATCGTTGGCAAGACTTTACCAGCCAGCAAAAGATGTAGTAAAAATCGACTTGAAACTGGTAACTGACACATGATTTCGCTGATTGAGTTTGTTTTGTGATATAAATCTTTTATTAAAGGAAATTGCAAAATCTTTGTCAGCCCGAGCAGGCATGAGAAGCTTTAAAGTCTGGCTTTGCCGTGGAAAAATTCATATGTATCTAAAGCATAATCATAATATTCAGAATATGGAAAGTTTATGGGTCTGTGCCAGGAGGACGAACGAACATTTGCGTTGGCAAACTTTATTTTTCTCTTTTAAATATGAAAACCTGACAGCTGGCAGCGCCATCTAGCGGTAACAGACAAATTCAACTATTTGCTAATTCCACAAATTCGATTTTTGGCGTTAAGTTCTAACGTTAACGTTCCACTTCGTCGAAGAGGCGCCCACGACAGACGCACACAGCAGACAGCAATTTCAAAAACTATATTTAACTTAAAGTGTCTTACGTTACAATTTTGCCCGGATAATTTCTAACAAGATTTTTTTTCAAACTTCCTTTAAGAACTTTTTTAATTGAGAAAGGAAAAGGAAATTGTTTCGACTATTCATTCGCAATTCGTAGAGATCACAAAGTCACATTTATCCTTAAATAAAGTCTCAAATACTAATTGGCCACAAAAAGTATCAAATAGAAACAGGATTTCCTGCGAACACTTGTGCTCTCCAACTCTTGTAGCCAAAAATTGCAACAAAAATCCTTTTTTTGAAATAAGAGAAAAAGCCGAACAACTCGACAACAACGTCATGCTTGTGTGTGTGTGTGTGTGTGTGTGTGTGAGAGTGTGTGTTTGTCTGCCTGACTGACTGACTGATTGCTAAAAGTACTCGTAACAGTCGGAACTGGCTATTTAGTAATACGAGTGCTGTTACGACTCATGCAGCGGCTGGCAGGCAGGCAGGCAGGCAGGCAGTTGTTTGGGGTTATTGAACAATTTGATGCCAATTAAGGAGGAAAAATTCTTTTGTTTAAATGGAAATTTATGCAGAATTTATTATAGATATAAATATGCCTGCACTTGTCTCTATATATGTTTGTGTGCATATAGAGAAATAATTTTACTTTATAATATTTTAAGCATTTATTTATAATGATAGATTTTTAATAGACTTTTTTATGAAGAAAAAGTTTTCGAAGGGGGATTTCTTTCTGTTGGTTTTGTTTTTCAATTTCACGTGACGGTTACACTTTGTTGAATTTACTAAACTTTTTTTTTTGCCTTTTTTTTCTAAATTATAAACATCAGAGACATTTAAACATTTATACGTTTATGAAATAATCACAATAATGAAAAGTTAAATTTTAGAAAATCACTAAACCATAAAATTTTTCTTAAAACAAAAAAATACAATAAATAAAAATGATTTGAAACAAATTATGATAAACAACAAACAATTACTTACAATGACATTTTGTCATCGTTTCTTTTTTATTGTTTTAAAATCATGCATTTTCATTAAAAAAGCAAAAGAAAAAAAAGAAAAAACTTCCCACTCGCTGGAAAAAGGGGACATTTCATTTGCTTTCGGCCGAAAGTAAAATGTATAAAAATTCATTAAATTCATGTTTGATGCATGCAGACACTCCTTTAGTTTTTACTCAAAACTTTTCAAATTTATCAACCTCCCATCTCTGCTAAAAATCCACTTTATGTGAAAAGAAATCTGTCATTTTTAGAGCCACTTTCAACCTTCTCAGAGCCTAATTTTACAAGCGATCAGCTCAGCCTTTGGTTGCCCAATGGAATTAGGCTTCCACATTCAGATTTTAGTTAAAACAGAGGGTTACCCCATTTACTATATTTGTTGATTTAACAAACAAATTTCAAACTAGCCCTTTGCCGGCATCTTTGTGACTGTAAGCGAATATTTTCGTGTATTATGGCCTAAAAGTGGCAGCCGGGTTGGAGTAGAAAATCGTTTATTGAGTGGGAACACCTACTTTTTTTATGAAATCTTTGGATTTGTTATGGACAAAAACTTTCGGTGCGTTTGAGTCTTCTGCCTCTCACCGAGTTCTTTTCTTCGTTTCTTAGACAAAAAGTTACTCTATTTTCTTTGAAAAATTATTTTTTTCATATAGAATTTATAAAAGTTTGTTTAAACAGGCCTTTAGTTTCCTTTTAAGCTGTTTTACAGGTACGGGAAAGTGAAAAGATGGTTTTTAGGTAAAAAACTGAGTTTTAAAAACGAAGTTCGTTCGTTACACGTGTAAACAAATGGCGCAAAAAATTTATTACTTTTGGGTTTTTTTCACAACAAAAAAAAAAAAAAAAATTAAAATATTCCCACAAAAATTTTAAATATATTTTTTGTATTATTTTGAATTTATTTATTTATTTTTTTCTCTTAAGACTTGTTTGCATAAAATAACTATTTTTCATATTATTATTTTATGGTAATTATTTAAACAAAATTTTTTCTTAGAAATTAAATTAAACAATATTTAACTTAAGCTATGGTTGTTGTTGTTGCTGTTGCTGTTGCTGTCGCTGTCGCTGCCGCTACTGTTGTTGTGTTTTTTTTTACAACAATAAACAATTGCATTTTACCACGACATGCTATTGTTTAAGTAACAAAAAACAATCGAAAAGAAAAAAGTTTGTTGAAAATTTACTCCACAAAACGAACGAAAAAAACTTAAGTTTTTCCAAAATTATTTTCAATTGCATTGTTGTAGTTGTTTGCTACATACATACATTCTGTGAATTGTTAAGAGGCTTGCAACAAAACGTTGAAGCACACAAACACACACACACACACACACAAAATAACAGAAAATATAACAACGTTTTAAATGTTTTCGCCGCCACTACAACTATTTTCTTTTGTACGATAAATGTAATTGTAAAATTTTTTCACTGCTGTTACTTTGTTGTACAACAATTGCGTGTTTCAATATAAAAATCTGAAAAAAAATATACTTTTAATTTTTTTTTTCATTTATTTCTTGTTTTGCTTCTGCTTCTGCTTCTTCTTGCTTTGTTGTTATAAAGAAAAACAATAGCTTTTGTACGTTAGATGAAAACCGAAGAAATAAATTTAAAGAAATAAAAAAAAAGTTACGCAATCCGTCAACCATGGCAATCAAAAGACAAGAAAACAATGACGTTGTTGCATGAATTAATTTTTTTTTTTATAAAAAATTTTAAATCAAATATAAATTAAAAAAAAAAAATGCCGCCAGCTAATCGTGACCGGCTAAAGGATGAGGCTCACGGCTGTATGCGAAGAGTGAGGCCAACGTCCTGCTCAAATTTTCTTCCAGCCCTCTAGTAGGCAGGTGTTTCTGGTGCAGGATTGCATTTAATTTGTGGCCAAAAGCATGAGGTGCTTTGTGGTGAATTTAATCCTGATCCTCTAAATGCCTTAAAAAGTGTTTGCGAATTGTGCATGAGACACGAACACATGAGATCAAATACTCGCAAATTAAGCGGGTTTCAATAAAACACCCCTGAATGTCTTTATGTATATAATATGATCGCGCATGGGGCAGGTTAAGCGTTGACGACTTACATCCAGTCCGCGGATTCTGCTTTCCGGGTAATAGAGGGAGTGGAGTCAATCGGTTGGCACGTCAACCAAAACTCTAGAGAGTTCAAGTATGACTTTACGAAAGGTCAATTGGCAGAACGGGGAGTGACACGCTGCCAGGAATGCCTTTTGTCGTTCTGGGTCGGTCACTGCCTGAGGAGCCTAGCATTGGCTGAAACGTTCTGGTTGTGGTTTAAACCTAAAAACGCAGCATTATTATAAAAAAATTAACTATACATCGTGTTGAATTAACGTGGTGTTTTTTAACAGCTCGATTTGTTTTAGTTAATTGGAGTTCTAGTTGGAAAAATTTTTGGCTTTAGAATGTTTGCTGTACAATATTGTACAAAAAATGTTTTCCTTTAACATGAACTCGTGTTAAATTAACATTAAAACTAAATTGAGGTAATTGAGTTATAATCATAAATAAATAAGTCTGTTTCCAACGATTTTTAGCGAAATTTAGTATCAATATTTTGGCTAAAACTGATTTCATTTTAAAATTTTAGTGTTAACATGTCACTTCATTTGGAATTCACTTTAATTTAACCTGATTTCAATACAAAGAAGAAATAGCTTTAAATGCTCTTATTATTTATTTATCTCTTTAGGCCGGTTGCGGAAAGTTGAGCAGCTGCTGCTGCTGGCGCTGCTGCCTATCAATTTAGCTGAAGTTCATTTAATATGTAACAAAATTATTTGTTTCTCTTCGCCAGTTTACAAATAATAGGATTTTTAATTACGATTTGAAAACATTGTGGCATTCATTCGCTGAAAACGTATCTGCCTTGAACAGCAAACCTTTAACCCCTCGTTTGGCCCAAGTGTTCAATATCAATTTTCTTTAAGTGTCTGTGGTTCAAGCCGAACACAACCGATAATAAATATTAATAAACACAACACGTGTCATGTATTAATATTTATGTATGTGGCCAACCATTTAAAGTATTGAATTTAACTCTTTTAATACAACAATCTAGTTTTTGTGTTTTTTTTTTGCGCCAGACACTTAAATTTTCTTATCGCCAGGATCAGTGGCAACAGCAGCAAAATATTTGGACAAGTCTGTCGTTTAGAACGAACCCATTTCGTTCTGCTTGAGAGGCATGAAGTCGAAGAAAAATGAATTATGAAAGCAAAACGTTAATAAATATTTTAAATGATTTTTCTATTTCAGTTTGTTAAGTTTTGAAAGACAAGTCAAGTTTTATGACATTGAGCCATCAACACTCTCTTTTAAGGGTTTGGTGGCCTTTAACAGCAACCACACCACACACGCACTAATGACGGTTAGCAATAAAAATCGAAATCCACAACATAAAGTTCTTAGTTTAAAAGGAGCTTTTCCTGCACAGGAATCAGAAAAGGAAACAAAAAAAAAACAGAAACTATTTAATTTCCCTAGAAATCTTCAACATCTTGATGGGTCTGCGCATTTCGACTGCGATACGCGTAACATGTGTTTGACTGCGTTTTGTGCCTATTGAAAAAGATGCTGAAGATGTTGCTGGAAGATCATCAAGATATTGATGCCTTTTCTCTCATTACCAAACTGGGAGGACGATGTTTTACTTCTTGAAGTTCTTAGTTTTGTGTTTGTTTTTCTACATATTTTTATTATTCACCCCTATTCTGCGTTTCGATTAAGTCTCCGCATTCAGTTCCGTTGCAATCGAAAATTGGTATTCTGCAGAAAAACGGAATCGAAAGAAAAAGAAGAAGAACAGGGTATGTTTAAATTAGCTTCTTTGCTGTGAAACGTGTGAAATAGAAACAGTAAAAATAAACAATTTTGTAAACATTTTAATAAAAAGTCAAATTCAGTCCACTAAAAAGTAATAAATAAAATTAATAAACAAATAAAAACGCTAATTCCGCTGGTATTTGTTACCAGACCCGTCAACTGAATAACTTTTTCCTCAAGTGGGCTAATACGCTGTAAGCGGCATGAAACTCCTCCGGTGCTCATCATTTCTTTTTTGTTTGTTGACAGCTTCCGTTTGATGTAGCTTTTCCAGTCAATCCAAACCTATAAATTTATATTAATTTCTGCAATAATTATACGCAAACCATACCTACTTTTTTCCATGCACTGGCATTTTTTGTTGGAGGGCCTAGTGCATTGAGGATTCCTGCCACTTCCTCCCGGAACGCTACTACTTCTTCCTTTGAAAGTTGATGGTAGCCAATTTTTCATACTGCTCTGGTGTTGTTGTTTTTGACCTGTAATACATAAAAAAACATCAGATTCGGGTACAAAAATTAGAAAAACAAAAAAATTAATTTAATTAAATAAATTAATTAAAAATAATTTTAAGTGTTTTCTAATCGTTTCTGAACATTTTATCTCATTTTCTACTTACATTTTTTCAATTTTAAACTTTTTAACTAAAAAACACAAATAAAGAAAACCCCTCCGTTAACAAAAAAACAACTGAGAAAAACGGAGCTCCGTTCGTAATGCATAATACATACAATCGAAAGAAACTGAGCGGAATCGAAACGCAGAATACCAAAGCTGCCAAACGGAGAAATTTACGATCCGAGTCGAAACGCAGAATAGCCCCCATTATCTTTCAGTTGTTATTACAAAAAAAAAGTTGTTGTTGTTGTTGTTGTTTATGGCTCTTTTCTCTTTTGTTGTTCTTATTGTACGTTATTATTGTTTTTGCCCAAAAGCTATAAATGGCCAAAAGTATGTAACTTTAAGCACTTTAACATTAAACAGTCTATAAATTTAATATTGTTGTTTCCTCTTGTTGTAATTGTTTGTTTAGGAATCGTAGGCCATGCCATGATTACCAGGTTCTCTGGTTTCTGTCCATTTTAACTGTTTGTTGGCTTCTTCTAGTAGATTGTGTGTTAACGCGCGTGTTCTTTATTTCTTTATTGCTTCCTCGTTTCTTTGGCCATTGATCGCCTTTTGGCAACACAGTAACGAAGATACACTGTGCGATTGCGATCAGTTTGTTGTACAGTGCGTCAGGGGACAACAGACGACTCAAGACATTTTCGTTATCAAGGGGCTTCAGCGAAATGTGCACAGAAAGAAATTTTAGCATAAATGGACAACTAATTGCGGAAATCTTTACGGGACACGAAAAAAGGAAATCATATATCTTTTCCTAAAATGAGCAAAAATGTTCAAATAAGTGCAAAGGCCCACAATAATTTTATTCAAATTCTGTTCATATAAACCAAAAATTTAGTTTCCTTGAAAAAAATGGAATTTTTTTTGTATCCGCAAATAAAATATGATTTTTCAAAACCATAAGTCTTTAAGATTATTTACTTTTAAGGGCTGAAATGAGTGCACAAACATGATTGTGAAAAAGTTTGTTGCCAAATTCGTGTTTTGAAAATCAAGGATATATGAACGGAAAACACATCCTTGCAGCAGATGGCTTCAAATTTAGCACAGACTTAGAACATGTAGTTCTTTAAATAGTTGTTCTATAAATTTCTACTCACACTTGCTTGGTAACATTTATAAATATATTTTGTTTTTTACTCGCAGGAACAGAAATGATTAACCCCAAATAGAAATAAGACCCATAAAGTTCCAAAGCTGTTTTCCTTTTGAAAGTAGTTACACACTTTCGCTGTGTCTTGTGTACTAATTTTTGCTAAAAATCTTCTTCTCTTAAAATAAAGGACTATGAGGGCCTTAAGGATATCTTAGGCGCTACTAAAGTGTAATTTGGCACAAGGTAAAAGTTTTAATAGTTTTAATTTACCAATTCGTTGTTGCAAAAATTTAATGATCAAATAAAGGATATATGGGTGCTAAGCACATCCCTGCATCGAATCGAATGAAATCTGATGAGAAGCAAACTACTCAAATATCGCAAGTTTTAATCAAATTTTAGTTTGAAATTATTATATTTTTAAATCAATGGCTAAGAAAGTCCTTGAATTAAAAACAAAAAGCCAATATCAAGGCTAAATACACAATTTCGATGGGTTATAATACTTTTTATTGCATTCTAGCCCATATTTTTAAGCAAAATAAAAAAAGGATATATGGCATCATACCATATCCTTGCCCCAACTGAAATGAAATTCGACAAGCGGTAAAGCACTGTAATTGCACAAGTTGTAATCATATCTAATGGACATTTCGCCCTAAAATGTGCTTTTTTAATTGAATGATATTCCACAGGTAAGAGGGTCTGCGCGAGCGTTGCCTAAATTTATATAGGGGCTTGTTTGGCTGTCAGACAATAGCTTTCACTTTCCGGGTTGTTTGTGTTTTTATTAGAGCTCTAGCGAAACTATTCATTTTAAAGTAAAATTTTTGTAAAACTTAAATCTGCTGTAGCCAAAACAAAAGAGTTTTTCTCTCCACTGAAAACCACTTTGCGCCGAAAGCCATTTTTTGTCACTGGTTGTATAACGAAATGTACATTTTTAATGCCTGCTGTCATGGCACATGTTTAAGTTTACGATTAAGCAATCACTTAAAAACTCTATTGGAAAACACAAACACACACATCCACACATTAATATCTAAACAGGCACATTCGTACAATGAAGTTCTCTTTTGCTGTACAAATCATCTGAACGTGTTGTGTTGCTCGAACTTGAGCAAAAAATATAACTAAAAAAAAACCCTCTTCTCAGTTATTCGTCGACGTACGCGCAGTTTTAAACGACGATAATAAAAATCAAGATCAATATCTTTATTTATAACTCTATAAATGTTCAAAATACCATTACATTTCATTTCATTACATTAAAATTACACATTCAACTACTGTTTGCTTATTTTCTTGTTCTTCTTTTTCGTTGTTCTTGTTGTTGTTGTTGTTAGTGTTATTGTGTTTGTTTTTTTTCAGTTTCAATGCAACACGCGCAGTTGCAAAAGCCCCAACGGCTGTTTCTTGTGTTTTAGTGTTTCGTTTTTCTTTAGCTCTCGAAATCATTGACGATGGTTGGGAATTGCAAAAACAAAAACAACAAAAAATTGTAGATTTATGAAAGTGCTTTTAATTATTTGTTTTTCTTGCAGGAGTGCTTAAATCAGAGTTAGTATTTAATAACAACTTTCCCAGGAGAGTTTCCTCGACACTTAAAAGGCATCTATTAGTAGAACGAAATAAATTTCAACTTTGCTGTTGCCCGTGATTATGCGGAAGTTTCGTTAAATGTGGTGGCATAAAACTGTAAATGAAATAATTATTTATAGCGGGTAACGATGGCGTAATTTAATTTCGAAAATGGTGCCAAAAAGCAATTTCATGCTTAACATTGCGCACCTTTAAAAGGGGTCTTGCGGCCTCTCAATATGTCATAAAATTTAAAAAAAATGAAGCCATAAAAAAAGAAGTCATGGGTGTATTGAGGGTAATGAAACTTAATTGTATAATATTTTTTCTATCCTTGAACTCATTAATTTGAGTTGTTCTCTAAGAACATCAGTAAGCGCTTTCTCTGGCAAAAGGCCCTGGCAAAATTGCAAAGCAGGGCTGTAATAAGATTTAACAACGAAAGGCTGCCATGTTTTGCATTTACAGTTTTAAAAAAACAATTTTTAGCATAAACTTAATGGATGGGTGTTTCTTGCATGTGAAGAAATCAATTTATATGACATATTCAAAGACCGCAGGATCATTACTTTAAAGGAGCAAAAAATAAAGCACAAAATTGCTCAAAATTGAACTAAATTATTAAAACATTCGACAAAATTTGTCCCACTGGACTTACCTGAACTAATTGAACACCCTCTATAATCAAAGTCAAAGGCTAATCCCTGCACAAAATGCTCTTGCAAAATAGAAAAGCCTGACTTTTGACAACAATCTTAGCGCTAAGATTTAATGGCGAAAAACTCCAAAGTTTGATATACGCACTTTTGCAAGACCTGTTGATGCCGGCACTCAACTCTAATTTTGAAAAAAAGTCCTTAAAGGCCCTTAAATTGCCAGAAACCCGAATGGTTTCAGTATATTTAAAAGCTGAATGGTTTGTGTTTGCTGAATTCATATTGTGGGATATTGAACCCACAGCGAAAACAGCTGAATTGGTCAAGACAATGTTGGTCTTGCAAAAATGCAAATCTTGTCTTTGGTATTTATGCAAAAGGATTAACAAGAACTGTTAAAACACATTTTCTTATTCTGTCTGAGCGAGTACCGACCAACCCAATTCCAATCGATATGGGCTCTAAACTACTCCTTCTCTACAGCTTCTTGGTTCAATAGCGAAAATACTTTTCTGCCAAAATTGCTTCAGGGATTGAGTCTTTACGCACATTAAAAACAATTAAAGGGACGCACAAATTACCAACAACTCTGCAATACTTCACTGAACTGAAGAGCAACCAGCTCTTTTTCACGGAACACTATTAGTAGCGATCGCAGTGTGAGGCAAATGGTCTAGCAAACTTGCAACATTTGCTGGCATTTGCGCATTTGCAAGACCACTTGCTCCGAACACTGGACTCCTCTCATACTCGTTATATTGTATAAAAAAGGTATTCTTAATGTCACAACAATTTTTTGTTTGCCACATTTAACTCTTTATCAGATTTCCAGCTACTTCCCTTTATGACCATAAGATTTGCTATCATTTTAAAAACATTCTTAAGGTGCTGACATTGCAACAAGTAGTTGCTGCTACAAATAACATTTGAGCAAAAATGCATTTTGTGTATGTGTGTAGGACTGATGACGCAGGAAAATTCTTTGAAAATTATGATTTCCATGATCAAAGATAATTCTAAAAGGTGCGAAAATATCAATATTTACACTCTTTCAATCCGTCTGTATCTGTTTAACGTCATCTTCGTTATCATTGTTAATGTGAATTATAGTTATTTGTGTTGTTGTTGTTGTTGTTGTTTTTGTCATTGGGCGGTTTGCGTTAAACAATGTTTCTGCTTGCCATTTGTGATGATGTGATTGATGAACGATTGATATCGGGGCGATAAAATTGCATGCCGAACACCTTTAAAGGGCAACAACATTTAAGGCAACATTTTTCAGACATCCTTTGAAATGGAAAAAAATGATTAGCATGTAATGGGCAGAAAAATATATCAGATAGTTTCGGAAATGTGATGCGACTCAATAAAATATGTCTGACGACAAGAATATGAAGGATATTTAACAACAACCAAACAATAAGTCCTTGAGTTGTTTTAGTTTTATAGAGTTAAAATCTCATCACATTTTGTGCAGAAGATGATTTTTGAACTCGTTTAAAATTGAACAAATTTTGCAACATCAACTTTTTTAAATAGATTAGCAGTTTACAGTTGCGACCTGTACTGTGTCCAGCTTTAACCTTCGCATGCACTTGTAATTGCAAAAAATAAAAACACATTTTGCTAACTGAAATATAATGCAAAAGTGAAATTTGCACACCATTCGAACGCACCTTAAGCCCGCTGAATTAATAACAACTGGACTTACAAACCCGGGAAGATATAACAAAATTTTGAAAAACACTTTGTGATGTGAGTTCACCTGCCCTCTGTGGCGAGCTTAATAGGTGTTTACTAAGTCCTAAAAAATATTATACTGTCAAAATAAAATTTGCACACAACTTTAGCTCATATTCAGCGGGGCTGAATTAATGAAAAATGGACTTACAAACTTAAGGAGATTTAATAGGGTTTCAGGAGACGTTGGGTTGAACTTTTAGCGTATTCAGCTGGCTGAATTGGTGTTCACTGTGACTTAGCGAAAATAAATTGCGCTAAAAAAATTTGTTGCTAAGTCTTATTCATATTCAGCTGCCTGCATTTCTATCACAAATAGATTTGTGAGCTCGGGCAGCGTTAAAATTTTGCTTTATTCAGCTGGCTGAATTAGTGCTTACAGCGCTCCGAAAATATCAGCTGCAATATTGTATATTTTTTTGAATTAAAAGGTCTGATATGGAAATAAATTCCCTTTCTATTAGCAAAAATCTCGAGACTGGTTTGAAGTCTGCCAATTATAGCACAAATATTTTTGATATATATTTTTGTTCGAGTATTTCTTCGTTTAAATTCGTGTGGCTGAATTTGTTTGAGTTAAAAGTAAAACTAATATTAAGTGATTGTAATTTTATTTTTCTATGGCTAAATTCAAAATAAATGGCCAAGTTTTGCGAGTTCCCACTCTGCTGTTTAGGCGTCTGGTATTCGGTGTACGAAATCCCCGTATACCGTCCCGCTCTTTGCACATTTTGCCAACTTGAACTTTAGCTTCATAAAACAAATTCTTGGAATTGACCAAATTTCATGGAAAATAAACAGCTACAACAAGTGCACGGGTACGTCCGATTTCTTTACAATTCTTTTTTTCCCCACTTTTTTACGATTTGTGTTCATTTTTGTTTGGTTTTTTTTTTTTTGCATATAATTTATTCCAAATACAATAAATATGTGCATAAGTTTGTCTCAGCGGTTATAAATATGCAACTTGGCTTGTAAATATTGCACAACGGAAATAATATTTCATACACTCGGCACCAGAATGAACTTTTTTTGTTTGTGTTGTTTTAACAATCAACAATTCACAATTGCCAAGACAAAAACAAAAAACAAAAAACAAACAAAAAATAATGAAATTAATTTTGAAACAATAATAATAAGGCGAAAAAAGTAGCAGCAACAATTAATGCAGAAATCACAAACTATTTGACCAGTTTTTGTTGTTGTTGTTGTTGTTGTTGTTGTTGTTGTTGTTGTCTAAACAAAAGCGCATTGAAAAAGAAAAACTTAAAAAACGGCACACACGCAACAGGTGTTTAATGTTTTATAACTTGAAAATTCTCTATTAAAATTCTAACTGCTCAAAAAAAAACAAATATATAAAAAAATAAAATTCATTTAGTTTTGCAGGAATTTTAAAGTCAGATATGCTTCTTCTTGTTACTATTAATTTAAAATTCCATTTGTAAACATTTTGCCAAGACACTGTGTAACTGTTTGTTGCTCATACGTTCATACGTTTCATAGCAAATGCTACGAGTGCAGTTGTTGGTGTTGTTGGTGTTGTTGGTGTTCGCAGGGGAAGTGAGTGAGCGAGTGAGTCTTTTGAATTTGTTAAAAAAAATATATGATATGATATTCTCTAACGCAAACAATCTAACCTTGACAATTGCTGATCAAATAAAGCCGACAGCTGAATTGTGAGAATGTTTTTTTTTTCAGATATAAACTTTTCTTATTGTTTTTCTAAGTCATGCACAATTTTGCTCCGTCATGTCTCTCACAAGCAACACGATAACAAGGAACCAAACTGATGTTCTTTTCTGTTTAGCCTGATGATATACGATTTATTCGAATTATAAATTAAGAATTACGCCTAAAATTATGGCAGTTAAGGGACAATCTCATGGAAATTCAGCTGAAATGAATAAAAAATTGAAAAACTTTTTTATATATCAGAAGAAAAAAATTTGGAAAATTTTACTGCTCTCAAATTTTTGGGGGCATAATGCCTATAAGCTATTCTCAAACTTTGGTTTATTTTTTAATTTTCAATGCAATTGTTGAGGCAAGTATTCCCTAAGCCCTGCTTAAGCGTCTTGGAATGCAATATTTTGTTTCATTGGCTGTAAAAGCCTAATTATATATATTAAATATATTATTTTGCTGAGTTTCAGCCAGCTGAATAATAAAGTGTTTAGTGGGGTCTTAAACGCTCACCACAGGCAATTGCCCAGCAATTCAGCTGGCTGAATTAGCTAAAGGTTTGGCATTTCGTAAATAAATTTGATTAAATGTTTTGCTGAGTTTTTTCCTGAACCTGACATGCCACTCACTTTAGCTGAATTAGACTTTTTAACTTGATTGAGGCTTAACATTTTAAATAAAAGTTATGGCCCTAAGTACGATTTCAAAGCAATTCAGCCAGCTGAATTGGCGCAAACTTTCAGCTTTCGAAAAAAATGGGTTCTATATAAATTACGATATTTACAAAATTCAACTGAATGCGACTGAATGCGACTGAATGCTGTTTGTACCAAAGGCAGCTGCTATTCAGCCAGCTGAATTGAATGCGATTGTTCTTTAACAGCGATGTAATAAATTAAATTATATTTTTTTTTAATATTTAACAGTTTAAACCAAGTACCAGTTTGCTGCGTTGGCCAACTGTTCACACATCCACTCTTTGCAATTTGTTTGGTGTGTCTTAAAAGATATTCGTTCAAGCGTGTCTTAAACTCGGCTTTATTGTATTAATTGTAAACTGGCTGGCAAATATAAAACTTGCGTTTTAGTTGTTTCCCAAAAACAAAACTTAATTTTGTCTAGAATGTCTCATTAAGATTTTTTACATTCTAGAGTTTTTTGCAATTGTTTGGTGTCTTTTTTTTTTGTGCTGCTGTCTCGCACATTAGAACAGAAACACTGTGAAGCAAAAATGTTGCATGTGTTTCGTTTTGTTGGTCTGGTATCAAATCTCATACAGCAACCGACATTTACAACAACAACAAAAAGAAAAGAAAAAAAAAACACGCCGCAGTTCAAGTCTTGATTTTTCACAAATGTTGTGTGTGTGTGTGTGTATGTGTGTGTGTGAAACATGATAAAATCTCAAAGGTTTAAACATGGGAACAGTTTCCGGATTTATTATTGGCGCAAATAAATAACATACGAAAATTATAGAAACAAACAACTACAGCGAAAAAATCGTCATTGAAAATCTATATTGAAACAAAACGAATATAAGAAATACTAAAAAATACATAAAAAACAAAATTAGAATCGACAAAAATCTATGACGCCATGATGGTGTATGTGTGTGTGTTTGTACGTGTGTGGGGCAAAACATACAGCGGATGCACATACGTCAGCAACATCCGCTGAAACGCGATGTCGATTTTTCAAACTCACAGACCTCTAGAATATTAGTTTTGTTGCAGATTTTTAGCAAATAGTGATGAAATTTAATAAAAAAAAAAAATCGTTAAAAAAAAATTATTATAATTTTTTTTGTTGCAAATTCAAACTTTAACTTTAAAAATGACCAACTTTGCTTTTCAACTTGTAAAAGTTTTATATTTGCCATTAATTATTGAAGTCTTATGCGTCATCATTGTCATGATCAGTTTAAATCAAATGTGCCCAAAAGGCAAATGGGTTTATCTTCAGTTTTCAGCTTCTTAAATAATACGAAAAAAATCAGTTTTTCATTTGTTTTTTTATGGAGGTCATCCCAGGTAACAAGTTTTAACTTGTAGTATTCCGAACTCGGGCGATTTGCTTGCTGGCTTTTAGAGGAGAAACGGTTTCTCAGTTGAGTCAGGAAGTTCTTGTATATCTTCAGTTGTGCCAGTTGTTGCAAATGCTCCACTACCAACGAAGCCCCTGTAATGGCCTTGAAAAAGGTGTCCTGATGATGGCTGCAAGGTTCTAGTTGTGGTTCAAAGATTGTTTGGTTTGCTTGTAGGGGAAGCAAATGGCGCCCCAAATTACTGTTTTTCGCTGCAATTGGATGGTGGGGAATCACCGGGCGAGTCTTGTTAAGGGATTAGCGGCTGCCTCACAAACTTCAGGCAAAAGAGATTAGATGGCCTGAGTTCTCATTTGTAAGCGACATGTGAGGCGCAGACAAACCCACCATCTCATTCGGCCGTCCTAAAAAATGCTGATCAATATTACAATTTGCCTGCTCAAGGTAGCACTGAAAAAAAGGATTTGCGGCGAGTTAATTGTCCACTGTTTTTGTACCCCAGTTTAACGAATTAAACCTTAACAAAGTCTTTTTTATACCTTTTTTGGGTCTCAACACTTTTTATTTAGAGATTTTTCTACAAAAATTTGTAACGCTGCCAACGGCTCCTGATATTTTTCTACAGTTACAAAAGTTTTAGCAAGTGATTTATTTTCGTTAAAACAAACAAAACGACGAAAACGACGACGTTTGTATCGTCGTAATTTGTTAAGTTTGAAATCGGCTGATTGTTGTGAAGTATTTCACAAAATGAACGACGTAACGTCGTAATAAAAGAAAACTACATGTTTTAAGTGCGTAATAAAACGTTTAAAGACTATTATTTAGTGGTAGCAGAAAACTTGAACGCGTGCGTACAATAAATTATGGGCATAATGGACCAGAAACACATGCAAACAAATACTCGAACATTTAACGCCAGACGCAGACGCAGACTCAGGCACAGGCACGTACGCTCCTATTTGTATCAAGGGCATTCACATGATGTACAGACAGAAACTGCCAGCATCAGAGTATTCTCTCTCTCTCTCTGTCTGTCTGTCTGCCTGTCTGTCTGTATGCCTGTCAGAGGGGAGGTAATAGTTCAATAGTCATGCCTCTTCGAACGTTTCGTTGTTTGAACCCGTGATAATAGACTAAAGCACACTTTAAGCATAAACGCTTTACTTAAGCGCACGTCCACAACGAATGACGATAATGATGATGACGAGTTAATGTTTAATAGATTTTCATGTAACATTTAACGCCTTTTTTCTTGCAGTTTTAAGGCCCGAATGTGTTTATCAGCCAAATAGGGGGCAAACGAAACCAAAAACTAAATCACACACACCAAATAATTTAAATCTCATAATTCATTTAATGTTTTATTCAATTTTTCTTTTATACTCGTACCTCGAACTAAAAAAAAAAAAAAAACGAGAAAAAAAACGCAAAAAGATTTAGGGCCAGAGTGATAAGTCACAATGCATTTATTGAGTTGATTTGTTAACAACAAACTGGGAACACTTTTTTCATGCTTTTCGCTTTTGGCTTTTACTTTTTTTGGCTTTTGGCTTTAAGTTAGTTGCAGCTAAAACAAGGTTTGTTGGTCTGTGGCCGGAGTCTAAAGCAGATCTCTCTAGTCTGTCAGTCATTCAATACGCTGGAGCTGATTTCACGTTCGTTCGTTTGTTTGTTGGTGTGTTCGTTAGTGCCAGGCACTGTATTGGCCTTGAAGCCTTTGAGGAATATTCGGTTGTTTGGGTTGCTTTTTTCCTCTCTTTTGGTTGTTTTTTTTTTTTTGTTTTTTGTTTTTTTTTTGATCTGGGATTTGTGTTTTCTTTTATATTAAAAATAGAGGCGTGAGGGCGTTAACGCAAACTGCCTTTAACGTTTTTATTTGGAAATATGTTTGTGTGTATGTTGTTACTTTGGGTATTTTTTTCTCTGGGCTTTTGAGAAAATACAAATTCAGTTAAATAAATGGGAATACAGTTTAAGATTTTGTTCAAAGCAGCAAGTAAATAAATGAATTTTTGTGTGTGTGTTTTTTTTTGTAAATCCAGACTTTCTGCGTTTGAAAATATTCATTTCAAGAAATTATAAATAGAAAAACTCTTTTTAACGTTAAATAAAAATTTTGCTTTAGAAAAATATGTCAGTCACTCCGGCCAGTTGAATTTGGGCGATTTTTTCCTATTCTATTATTTTCAGCAAAAACATTTCATCACCGTTAAATTTATCAGAACAACAACAACAAATTTACTAGGGCCTCTCAAATTCGCTTGGTCTGAATGGACTTTTAAAAACAAACAATATTTATTTTTTATTAACAAAAAATATTTATTAAATAACTTCGGCTTAAATTAAACTGGAATATAAAATAATAATTGCCGAACAAGTTTTCTTTTTTTGTTTCAATTATAACAATTAAAGAAAAACTTAAAAACAGGCCAAAGTTCAAGTTAAGCTGGCGGAATATGTAACTTTTTTGCTAAAAATTTTATATCAAATGATTTTTTGTTTTTGTTTTTGTTAAGGATGTATGAAGTTTGGAGGTTATGAAAAATGATCTCGAAAACAATTAAATTGTGTTGAGAGAAAATAATGTTTCGTGTCAAAAAATGAGACACGTTTCTAGAATTGTGCCAGTCGATCGAATTGTTGTTGTGCAAATTTTTGTTTGGGGGGACGGGGGAAGTCGTTTTGGTGTAGAGGTCACTTAGATTTGGTTTCTGCAAATATTGCTAATAAATATTCTTCAAACAGATCAACGGCCTTCTGATGCTCAAGTCTATAAATATATATGTGTGTGTGTGTTTATAGTGTTCAGAAATTGTTTGGAATAGTTCAAGTCAGCTGAGCGGAAAGACGAAATATGCAAACGTGCAAAGTTACCCAAAAAGTAATAAAATAATGAAATTAGAATACTCTAAATGTTTCCCACTTTAGAAATGCTGAATATCATTCTATCATTCTTATCATTCTCTTTATATTTTATTCAAAATTTGCGAACTTTTTTAATTGCCGACCTGAAACTCATTCAGCTGAATTCAACAAAACAACTGCAACACTGAAAAAAATTGAAATAAAAAATTTAAAGTTATGATGATAAATGTGAAGCTCCCTTAAACATTTCTGCTTTCAGAACTTCAAATTCAGCTGGCAGAAATGAAAAAAAATTGCTCGATAGCACTTTTGGTTGACTGTCAAATTCATCTCGCTGAATTGGAAAAACAATCGCTGGAATGTAGTTCCCTCAAAGCCCTGCTGGGTAACTCTGAAATGCAGCTGGATGAATATTTGTCGAATTAACAAAATTGTTGCCCAGATCTGAACTCTTGCCCAACACGATCCATATCTGTAACCAGGAAGATATTAAAATTAAGCTTTTTCATATCTCTAACTAAATTTTTTAAGCTCCAAGTGAGCTGAAATAAACACGTTGTTCTGCTGAATACACAAATATTAAGAATCATTAGCTGAATACATATATTTAGAATGTGACTACTCAAACATGGCAAAAAATAAAGAAAGATTTAAGTATAAAACTGCAATTCAGCGGGCTGAATAACATTTTTCGTCGGCAAAACAAAAATCTTAAGTGAGCAAGTTTTGAGCATCGTGTCGTTCGTACAAACAATTGCCTTTCAAATATTTTTCAATTCGGCCGAATTTAAATTTATGCAATAACTTATTTCGCCCCAATTCCTACATATTGTGGTCACTCACATTCAGTCTACTTTCCAACTTTTGCTTATCAATCTCCTGAGCATTTTCAACGATACAAAAAAAAAAAAACTCACTAAAGCCTGAAGTTTTTAATATAAAATTTAAACCCCTTGAACCACTTTCATTAACGCAAATTGAACTGAGGTGTGTTTTTTTTCTGCTGATGCTTCAGTTTTTGCAACGAGCAAATGTATGAAAACGCGCTTAACACGAGTAGTCAAAATATGTTTAATAACGTTAAATACCACTCACTCACTCAGTCGCTAATTCATTCACTTGTCGGGGCAAACATTCACTTAACGTTTTGTAACTGTGTGTGTGTGTGTGTGTGTGTGTGTGTGTGTGTGCAGAAACATCAGTCCGCCAGGCAAAAAACCAGCAGCCAGCCTGTTGTACAACAACGTCGTAACAGTTCGTGGTCTCCGCAGATGACTTTTACATTCATTCAGTCTTCCCAGTCTGCTCAGCTTTCCAGCCAAACTTATCAAAATGCAATCATTGCTGTTCTTTTTTATTGCTTCTCATCAGTGCCTGCTAAACGTTTTAAAATGAGATATTTAATTTATGGCAGTCGGGTTTTTTTTGCGCTTAATAAAAATTAGAATTTAGAATTTAGTCTCCTGCAACAAACAGTTTTAGTTGTTTTATGATCTTGTCACTAACAACTTGTTTGTCTGTTTGTTTTTTAAGATGGAGGAAAAAAAGTAACTAGAAATTTCCAGAAAGTTCAATTGTAGTGAATCTGTCAAAACAACTTTTTCCAACAGGCTCACAAATTGTATATTTTTTTTATAGCTTTAGATATTGATCTATCGAAGAGTCTTCTTTTACACATACTGCTGATGTTTTTACGAGCGCACACATGGTGGGGTTCTGTTGTGCTGTTTGTAATGCCTTCCAAACAATATAAATTATGCTGGTTTACACGCCAGACAAGTGACTTGTGTAAACGTTTGTCAAACCTTAAACGAAATGTTGGCTGGGTAAGTTCTTGCTTGTGTGAGTTTTTATTAGCAAAAGATCATTTAGAAAATCTTTCAAAAACCAGCACGTGTTTTGCAAACTTGTATTTGTCTTCTTCTTGTTATTAAAGCAATCTTTAAAAATTTAGCTTAACGCTGGCACAAACGAAAACATGTTCGAACATGTTTTCCAGATAAGCAGGGAAAATAATTTTCAAGAAAATTTGGCTAATATTTTGTTTTCTTTAATTTCAAATGTTACAGAGATTTCAAAACAAATACAATAATATATTTCTTCTGTTTTTTTTTGTTGGAAATTACAATACAAAAAACTAAAGTTTATGTTTTATAAAAACCAGTGGTGGCATTGAAAACAAATTTTCCACTTGGCAGGTCTTGCGTAACTGCTGCCGAATGGAAAATCACCTAAAAACAAAGTAAAAAATCTAACAACACAATTGTTTTTTTTTTTCGTTCGAAACAGCTGAATTAAACAATAATAAAAACTTAACTTAAATAAAACACAATTAAACTGAAACATTGACAGTGAACTTACAAATTTAGACATTCGATTGTGTTGTCGGCGACACGATAATGATGACGCTCATCGCCAGCGATCTGATTTCGTTTTCAAGCTTGATTGCTTTCGTTGTGAAGTTAAAGTCAAAGTTTTCTTCTTTTGCCTTAAGAATTTTCCCATCGCTATTTAATACGTTTCCCATACATATATTTTGTTCAACAACCTGTTGTGCCTTTTTACCGAAAAACCACAAATTTAATAGCAAAAATTAATATAATTTTTATTTTTTGCGATAAAATAAAAAATGCGCAATCAATTATTCAGCGCTGCAGCACCTTAATAAATTAATTCTGTGGGAATTTTTAGAATAATGAAATGAAAATGACTGGCAAATATTTTGAAATGAATTATTAAACTGAAATTAACCTTTAAGTGGCTAAAGTGGCTCGTGTGGTAAAATGAAAGTATGTGTGACTAGAATTGAAGCGGCTTCGGTTTCATTTCCTTCACAAGAAGTACTTTGATGGAGTTACATCAACGACCTGTTGACCCACAACGTGTTTAAAGAAATATAGAATGGCAACTTTGCCACACTAAATAGCAACTTTTACGACATGCATGTGCATGTCGAATATCAGATAAATGGATAAAATGCTGTCGCCTCAAATTCAACAATTTCGTTTGTTGATGCAGCAGTTCATTCAGAAATGCACCTGATTATTGGTAAAAGTTTGGGTCAGAATTCAGCAGCTCTCAGGGTCCATTTAGCAAACACCCCTTCTTGAGGCCTAATACCAAATTCGAAGGATTGTGGCGTACAGAAAGCTTGTGCGTGAGTGACGCCTAGTATTTCCCTGGACGGTGAACCAGGGTTGTAAAATTTAACCATTGCAGCGGTAGAAGTGCTCTCGATAGGATAATTGTGAAAACGCAACAGAACCGCCGTTTTTTTTGAGATAGAAGCAACGATCTTAAGACTGTAAAGTTTTTTACTTGGTATCGGTACATTGAAATAGAAAGTCCGGAAGTGAAATGTTTGTTTAAGGGTTTTGGCCAAAAGTTGTGTTGGGCCATTTTTATATTAACATGTCTAATATGTCTAATAACCGCTACGTGCTGGCAATTGTTGACCTCCGACTGGGCATCAAGAAAACACTCACCTCTTGAACGACACGTAACATCGCTTTCCAAAGACGTCCTCTTCCAAGCCTTAAGCTGTTTTACTGTTTTTGTATAAAACATTATTTTAGCATAAATTTTTTATTAAATCTCCTTTTTCGATTACGAATAAATCCTCCATTTTATTCCGCTGTGAAAATCATTTATTTAAAGAATAATTTTCTAAACTCATTTCTATATTTTAATTTTCATTCCAGTCGCAATAATAAATCTTTTTTATATTGTATTAATAAAATAGACATTAGCCTCTATCAGCAATTGATAAAAATGACAATTTAATATGTTTTTATTTCTGCTTTATTTCATTCCGTTGCGTTTTTCTCCTCCCCGTCCACTGATTACTCTTGTGACTTCAACATTAATGTAATTTTTTTCAAATCCTTTCAAGTCTTCGGTCAGGTGCGATTAAAATCTGTTTTAAAATCTTGTTAACCGTGTGTTTAATGAATTGTTAAAGAAAAAATATAAATGTTTGTAAACTGGTTTCATTCAAAGAAAACTATTGAAAAATACTTGATATGTTGTTGTATTATCCCAATGAGGTGTTTTGAGTTGTTGCAGCACCCTATAAAAGAATTTCCTGCTCCCATTCAGCTGGTGAAAAAAGTGTTAATTTTGTAGCGTAATTATTCTCTCAGCCACAACAAAATCAAAGAAAAGGAAATTCTTAAGCCTAAATTATTAAAACTATTAACAGTTTGGTTTCAGGTCGGGCAAAAGGACTTGGCGCAAGCGCATATTGGAAATTGCCCGCAAAAATCTAAACTATTTGAATCAGTAGTTTATTTTTCAATCTATAGAAAATTTTAATGGAAACTAATTTTGTTGAATAGTTTAACATATAGCAAGATATTATCCGATAGTGTTTCAATGCCAGCTGAAAATACTATTAAACCTTAATGATATCAATTAGTAAAAGTTTATATTCAGCTGGCTGAATTCGAAGGTATTGGCATGACTTGGCTATTATAAAGGAAAAGATTTCAATTGCCAGTAATAGAGTGCTAATTAATACATTACATGATATTCAGCCAGCTGAATTGCCACATTTGGGTAGTTTAATTTTCTAGCAGAATACGCTTTTGAAGGTTTTAAAGAAAAACTTTAAACTTGGATATTTTATTGTTAATTGTTTCGATGAGAAAAATCCAGTCATTTTATGATATATTATCTATTCAGCCAGCTGAATGTGAATGTTTATAGTGAAATCCTTTAATAGATTATCACTGCAGTTGCCGAACAATTTTACTAGTGTGATTTATAAATTTTACCAGCTTATTTTTGTCACAACGGCCTTCCTTTCACAGATTCAGCTGGCTGAATTTAAGTTTCCCAAGATTTTTTTTAACATTTTTGTTTGTTTGTGTGGCTTTTTATTAAATTTTATTTAATGTCATTTAACTTAATATAAATTAATACCCCTTTATTGTTTTATTTTACCCGGAACTTTACTAAAAATTAAGAATTTTTTGACTATGTTGTGTATTTTATATGCCATTCAGCTGGCTGAATACAGCAGATTCTTCCAATATGCCTTTACTTTTGTAGGAATTTTGCTTACCAGTGTGTTGTAGTGTTGACAATAGAGTTTGTTTTAATGATTCAGCTGGCTGAATATATGATCTTTAGGTCTAACTTGCCAAATACCAATATTTCTGAACATAATTGGTATATTTTTGTTATTCAGCTGGCTGAAAAAAAAGTATTCCATTACTTTTCCATCAATTTTGCCTACTGAAAAAAAAGTAGCTGGCTGAAAAAAAAGTATTCCATTACTTTTCCATCAATTTTGCCTACACAATGTATTCATTTTATTATGCAACTTGTTAAATATACCCACTATTATTTATTATTTGCATAATTTGGTTATTCAGCGAGCTGAATAACAAAAATGTACAAACCTAAAGATAATATATTCAGCTGGCTGAATTAGTAAAACAAACTGTATATGTTTCTGGTTGTCCAGGATTTTTCTTTTACAAGCATTCACGAAAATTATTTGGCTGAGCAAAAAGTAATCCCTTAATTGTTCAGAATGTTGGTATGAAAATACATATATTTCTTATGATGATTTTGTATTAAAATTAAGCTTTATTTTATTATTCAGCTGGCTGAATATATGATTTTCGACAATTGGATTGGAATATAATTTCTTTTTTTTTGGCTTTTAAATTTAAATTCAGATCGCTGAATTGCAAAGAACTTCACTTTTACTTGTATTGATGTATGACTCTTTTAATAAATTTTGTTTAATATATTTATGGATTTCTCTATCTATCTAGTTCCAATAACTTCGTTGAACGAACGTTGCTTTTTAAACCGAAATTGATCTAGACATTTCTTAAAAATAAATCTTATTAAATGTCCGATGTTGAACATTTTCTTCCGTCAGAGGCAAACATTTCTTTATTATCTTATTTTAAAGATCCATTTCATTCGCTGCTCTTCTTAGGAAAAATCTTTTAAAAACTATAAATTATTTTTTACATTTCACAAGCGCCATTCAGGCTGTAAATAATTTTCTAGTTTAGAAATTGTTTCTTTTCTGTTTGGAATTTATGCTAAATGCATAATGACTTTATTTGTTGCTGCCGTATACGTTTCCTTCATTATTTAATAATGAAATTTGCACAGCAGTCAAAGAATGTGTTCTTAAAGTCCATAACGTTGATTTCCTAAAGTCTATCCAGGACTCTTCTATGCCCATCATCAGTGACTTTAAATGCCACAATTCATGTGGGATAGGCTTGCAGATTATTTGCTTCTTAAGGTTGCAAGATAAGATAGTCAGTCCGCAATGATTTCATTCCTTTGAATGCCTTTCGTTTGCTAAACTGTTACACTCATCATTCATGGCAACAACCGCATTTGCATACGCGCACATCGCCTAACGATGCTGGTAACCAGAACGCCAAACGGCCCAGAATTTGTTTAAGCTGTATGCGTTTATTTGCGTTGTTGTTGTTTTTTTTTCTTCTTCTTCTTCTTAACAGATATTTACCAAAACTCACAGCTACCAAACTTAATAGACTGACAACGCCTTTTTGCTGGGCAACGCAAGCGTTTCTTTTCGAGCCGTACGTGGCTATATTTTCCTTGGACATAAAATTCATACAATTACGTTTAACAGCCAAATAGTTATAAACAATTTTTGGTATTTAAGTTTCAGTTTTCGTTTGTTTTGCGCAAAAGCAGCGAAAGATTTCAAAAAGTTGTTAATAAATTTATGGCCCCAACGTAAGAAGAAAGACATCAAACACACGAGTATTTCCTCTCTAGTCGACGTAACGTAAAAAAAGTAGCTAAACTGTTTGTATTAATGAGAAGTCTATGGTCCTCTTTAAAGAAAATGATCTAAGAGCTTTTGGGAAGACCCTTTCAAACTGCTAAGACTGTGGGCAATTTTAACGAGCCCAAACTATGTGCAGCCAGCAGATCAGCTGCAGCCGGCCTTAACGGCTCAAGCCGCGCTGGTTGTCTTCGTGAAGAAAAAGGAAGACAAAAACCATCAAAACTAAAACTCTTGTTAAAAGTTTTCATTCATAAATTCTTCGCGGGCTGTGGAGAAGAAAACGAAAAGAAAAAACAACCAGCAGCAGAAAATTTTTTCTGCAAAATTTTGCACTGGTATTTTAAAATGTTTGTTTTTTTGTTGCGCTTTCAAGATACACCGACAACACATTCATTGTCTTCAGGTATTCATTTTCTCTTCGGCAGCCAAACAATTGCAATTGTTAAGAGAATAAGTGAAAAATCGAAAACATTTTACAACATTTTTATTTCAAAACCAATTAAAGATTTCCTAGACGAAAACACAAAACAATTAACTGAACTTGAAGTCAGAATCGGTTTCAACTTCTCTACAACTCGAGGGGGCAAACGTTTGCAGGATTTGAAGAAAAGTTGTGAAAGGAGGCTTCCAAATTTTAAAAACTCAGCTGGTTGGACAAAATGTCTTAGTCTAAAATTTACAACTTTATATTTATTTAATTGAAAATTGAAAAGCTTCCAGTTCAATAACTAAGTTTTTGATTTCGTTTATGGCAGATAAATATTTGTCGCAGGAATTTCTTGTTTGCTGAATATCAAATTACAATTTTTTAGGGAAATGTTTTGTTAAAATTTTTTTATTGTATCAATCAACACAAAACAATTTCAAAATTCGTTGAACTAAACGAAAGCCGTCCATTTTGGTAGATGTTCAAAATGTCAATTCATCCTTAAGAAAACTTAAGAAAATATAATGAAAACATATTCGTAGATATAATCAAAAGGATGTGATACGGGTTTTTTTATTATAGGGCAGTAATTTCATTCAGTTGGCTAAATATGTCTATGAAATTTTAAAGGGTGAGCCAAACCTTTAAAATTCTCTGGTGTGATATAGTTTGTTGGTGGTAAAAATTGTATTCAGCCGCCTAAATATTTAAAGACTTAAAGTCGGATTAGCCCAAGAGGCAAGCATTTCCCACTTTGTTTGCCATTCAGCCAGCTGAATTGAAATTTTGCCTTAATTCAGCTCTCTGAATTCCAATGCATTTTCAAAAATGTTATTACCCGAGTCGTTCCAGCTTTTTGCTGAACCATTTCATTTTCATTTTGTATTTGTGTCAATATTCAGCTCGTTGAGTTGAAGTCAAGCATTTCTCTGATATTGCTAAAAGTTTCAGTTCTGTCACAATAGATTAATTTAATAGAATATATAATAATATTATTAGCCGCCAAACTTAAGTATTTCCCCTGCTTTGAAAGCGTTTTGGTTGCTTCTTTTTTTCAGTGTAAACATGAAAATATATATATAAATAGTTTAACGTTGGATGTCCTGAAATTGTCACTTAATGCCCCTCAGACGCTGTTAAGTGTCTCGACCGTCAACTCAATTAGACAGAATTGGTGCCTGTCCCGCTATGTCGAACGTTTACGTTTGAACAACAGAAAACTGACTAAAACTGAATGATCTCAATGCGATATGCCCGAATTCATTAATGTCACCGATAGTCTCGATTAGTCTTCAAAGTACTGGCGAACGTTCGATTTTGCCCCCACCTTCTCCCATTTTTTTGATATTGAGATAATATTTAAAACAAAAAAAAAATTCCATTCTAATTTGAAAAATATATGTATTTTATTTTTGTATCTAAATTCTTTTAAAGAATTAACTTTTAAATAGAGAATTTCCCTTCCAAATACTGATAATTCGATTTTGTGGCCCAATTTCATTTCTTTTGATATTAAGATAAAATTTAAACAAAAATATTGCCAATTCTTGAGCTGGAGCAATAAATTTGTTTAAATATTCTTTTTCACATGGAAAACTTTAGAAAAATTTCCAATTGTCGGGACTCTTTAATTTTTTTTTGCCTCGTTTAGGCGGCTATTTCTTTTGTATAGTTTTCAAGCTTAAAGTCTTTTTGTTGTTCCTCTTTATTATGAAACAACTGACCAAAAACCTTTTGTCGATATTTTATTTTCTACCCCGCAAAGAGTGACCATTTCAGGCACTTTTACTTTCAATTAAATTAAGGATCATCTGTGTTTTTTGTTTGTTTTTGTCTTGTTTTCGTTTCTAATTGTTAACAATAATTGTTTTTTAATTAAACACATAAAATCATCCAGCTGTTTCTTGTCCGGGTCTGTCTGAAATTCAATTGAGCGTAACATTTGTTGGAAGCAACAGCCACAACAAAAAAAAAAAGAAACGCTTAAACATTTTCGCAGAGAGTAAAAGTGTAGAGGCAACTGAAAGCCCGCATTTGACAAATGTGTCAATAATATGTCATTCGAGTACAGGAGTTACTACTGCCGCACAAAAACCACTTTCAGTTGCAACAAAATTGCGATACACAGCAGCGCACTACACCGAGAAAATTAGCATATTTACGACTACATGTATGGATGGATGTCTGACATCCTTTTTAGCCTACATTTACATTTAATGTTGACCAAGAGCCGGACAAGGAACAAAGAATTGAATCGATTGAATGAGTGCATGATGGTGATGGCAGGGTGAGTGATAGGATGGAGGGAGGGAGGGAGGGAGGGAGGGGAGAAAAAACAACAGAAAAATGAATTAAAACCTGAAGCTTGTTTTCCGACTTGATCATTCACTTCCTTAACATGTCAAGCTTTATAATTTATGTTTTTATTTCGTTTCGTTTGGTTTTGTTTTCTTTGTTGTGTTTCTATTTGAGAAGTTGAGCTGTTGTTGTTGTTGTTGTTGTTGTAGCGGTTGCTCAACAGATTACAGACATTTATGACAGGTCTCAAGACAAGACGTGCAAGTGTTTTTTTCCACTATTGTTAGTTTTACTTCTTTTCCGACTGGTTTGTAAATTATGTTCACATCTCTGGGGTATTTAATGTGTAAAATACTCACTAGTACAATAAAGAAGTTTTTTCTATGTCACACTGTCTCCAGTTAATCTCGAGTCACAGCCTACAATATACGGCCAACTACATATAAATTTAGAGTGTGTTTGAAACACTTTGATTTCGATATTTATATTGTATTCAGCCAAAGTTTTTCGTTTAATTGGATTTTTCACAACGTTGATGTCTTTAACTTAGAAATTAGAGTCCGGCTTAAATGAAAAGTTCTTACCGTTTTGCCGCCACTTCAGAAACACCTTCAAATCTTAATTCATTAAGTGGCTGAAGTCTTAATACTCGTAAAAGATATTTGAAGTTGGTTCTTCTTAGCATTTAATTTAGCTGGACGCACAGCACATCGTGCTAACAGCTCATAAATATACAAATTTTATTTTTCAGCAGATTCGATAATTTAGAGTTGGGAGAAAATTGTCTAACGGTATGGAAAATAACCGGCTGATGCCTAATTCAAGCATCTGGCATAAGACTTCGTGGCCTGAAGCTGCTCTGCGTCAAGCTGATATTTTATTTATTTATTGAAAAAGTTAAAGAAATTTTTCACAGTTTCCATATATCTAAATAAAATAGTATAAGTATCCCACTTATACAATATTATGACAAAAAAACAGCAAAGATAAAAAGAAGATATTAAATTTATTTTCTTTGCTCAGTCAGCAATCAAGTCAGGTACCTGTTCAGCTGCAGCTCACCACCGCCACCCCGTTGTTTGCCTGCATCACTTCTGTTTACGACAACGCAATTTGACTTATTCACACTCCTCCTCTTAAGGCCACTGTCGAACGAGTTCAGAAAAAAGAAGAGTGTTTCTATAAAAACTATATTAATATCAATATTTTTATGCAACCGTAAAATAGTAAAACAAAGAAAAAAAGCAATTAAATTGATTTCATAGGAATAATGAAACAAATGTTGAAGTCAAGGTGAAATTAGAAAAAAATTGTTGCCCGGTCCAAACAGTTTTGCTTAAATATAATAGAATAATATATATAATAATATAAAATCATTGCTGGCAAACGCTAAAGCGGCCGTGAAACTGCCACATGTCCCCCCGCTACACAGCTACTTGCGCTATATTTTCTGGCCAATTCAGCTGGCTGAATAAAAGCAAAATTGTTTTCTAGGCGAGCTGGGCGAGCTGGGGCTAGAGAAGTTCATTAGTAAAAAAAAAAAAACTTGTGCTCAATTAGAGGCTATTTCAAATTTTGGGTTCAGATAAAAATTTTGCACTCGATTACAACGAAACGAGAATTTATTATATTTCGAAATACATTTTGAACTTATTGAAGCCATTTCTTCAATTCAGATGCGTTTTAAAGTCATAATTAACTAACAAAAAAAACACATTGCACTTGAAGCTGCCTGCAACACACACACACACCAGATTTCCAGTTCAGCTCCAGCGTATTGCGATTATTTTTACAGGCAAAATAATTTAAGTTTTCTTGGGTCTACAAAATTTTTTAAAGAAAAACTGCGTGTTAACAATTTTTCGTACATTTATTAGCCAATTCATTAGTTCGGGGCTGGTTGGCCGAATGCTCAATTTGTTCTTTCACAACGTGCGTCTCTTTGCGCTGCAGTGTACGAGTCCCACATTAAATGAAGTTGGCTAAATTGAAATGACATGTGTTTATGTTAAATGTGATATAAAAAACAAGTTACAAAATCCGTATGTTTGGCCAAGAATATCGCATTCATGCAATTTTATTAATACATTAAGATAAAGTGTTAAATATTTGTGACAGTTTATTATTGAAATTTATTTAAGAGACTGCAAATAAATTTATTTGGTTTGCCGAAACTCTTGGAAGAAAGAACGTGGGAATATTTGAAGCCAAATCTCAAAGTTTGGTGAGAAAAAAAATTGATAAAAAATAATATCAAAATGAAATAAAATGATAGAAAAAAAATTCAATTAATATGTTTTTCAATAATTCGGAAGGCTTTAAAAATACGGCGACAGTTTCGTGGAAATGAAATCTAGGAATAGGGTTGTTCTGGGCTGCCAACTCACCGTCTGAAAAACAACTGACAGCCAGTAAAATAAAAAAGTCAAAATAAGAAATTTTTTCTTAGTAATTTTTGTATATTAAAACGTCGTTATTGTGCTTCACACGACGTATTTGTACAGCGAATATTTACCGGCGAATTCGTCCTTCGTCGCAGTTGTGTTTCTAGCATTAAGAGCTTTGAACACAACAATTGAAATTGAAAAAGCGACCGCGAAGCAGCCAGCGGTCCCCCGCTTAAGTACCCAACACACTAAATGATTTTAAATGCTTCCTTTTTAGTTCACGATTCATGGCTCTCACAATTTCTTATCTTGCACAAGATTTCTAAAATTTGCTTGTGAACGGGGCGGTGGTCTGTTTAACAGCCAAGTGTTTTGATTCGAAAATCCTGCCGAAAATAGTTTTCGCTTCCGTTTTGTGTCATTTTTAAAAGTTCTTTATATTTCCTTTTAAACATTCAGGTAAAATACCGCGCGGCATAGAGTCGAGGCAGCACCTTTCGTATCTGAACAAAAAAACCTGCACTTGATCTCAAAGAAATTTTGTCAGCTGAGTTTTAGGCATTTACCTACAAGAAATTCGAGGAGGCCCATCACAATAACTGTCGAAAACCTGACACATGAGAGTAATAATTAAAATGTTATGGAAAAAGCCAATCAATACTCAAGACTCTAAGGAGTTGCACTTGCACGTGCAGGACTGTATAGGAGCGCCACAGAGGACGGAACAGCCGCACAGCTTGAAATCAGATTACTCTGATCTCGGTTCCAAGACACCATTAACTACGAAATGTAGTCTGAGGGGATTTTTACGGGATCCTTTGGCTTCAACAGAAGTCCTTTTAGACTAGACATACACAAATGGTTAACAACTTCAAATATTAGAATGGTCTGGTACATTTGATGCCAGGAGAGCACAGCTCGGGTGAAAAGTAAATGGGAAAAGCCCCAGAATGCAGATGGGTGCTTTCGCCTATACAGAATGTTTTCTGCGTTGAAAAGGAGAAGGAGTTAATGGAACACTTGCTTACCAAGTGCGTGGCACAGGCTACTTCTTGCCTTCCTTCGCAGGAGCTGGTCCGGTTCCTTGACGCATTAAACTATTGAAGGGAAGGCCATGAATAATAGTTTAAAGAGCCAGATCTCCACTCTTCAGTAATTCCCATATTCTCTAAGTGAAGTTATTAACCTGATTGGAAACTAATATTGTTTGAGACAAACACAATTGTCTTCAAAAGGACACAAGTCCATACATACAGACTTATATCTGGTAGATTAGCTGAAATATGTAGTTCTTTTGTAGCAAACGCTTTTCATGACGACAGGAAGCTGTTAAAATCCGTAATAAAATACAGCAGCAGAAGAAGAAAACAACATTATCAAACAGCGCGACTGTATCATTAATAATTCACTCATGTGTTGTTTAAGTAATTTTATTGTTTTAAGATTTAGTGTGTTTTTTTTCCATCTATTTCACTTTTATTTCAAACAACAAACCACTTTCGCCGCAAAAAGAAACCACTTTCAAAACAATCTAGATACGATTAAAGGAAAAAAAAAGCTGAAACAAACGAAAATAAAACAACAACTGACAAGAAGTTTAAACAAGATTCATTTTGCATACAAGACACTCTGATTATAATTATTTTCTTACTTTCTGTTGCGAACGAAAGGAAAACAACAATAACAAAAAGTTATAAAACAGAGTTTTAAATACCAGCATTATGACAGATATGGAAGTTTTATGGGTCTGGTTTCTCATTTAATGACAGCGATAATGAAATCAGAAGTTATTAAAATGGAAACGAAAACGAAACCAGAAGCCGAAACCATGAATTTTGTTGGCTAAAATTTATAGAGTTGATGATTTCGTAATAAATGCAGGTAAAACTATGAACGATTCAGCTGCTAATGTTTAGACTAAATAAAGAATTTTTTGGCACAAATTTCAATCTCACAAATCAAGTCTCAACTTCTGCTGTGATGCTATTCCGATCTAAACTGTGGACTTTGTGTTAAGTCCAGCCGGGTCAGGTTTCTCGTCCAGATGCCAAAAACTCTTGAAGAGAAGTTTCAATAGAAATCCCTACTTTGAGAGTTGAGGGCGGCCCTGCTGTTGAAGCTGCATGTGTCAAACTGAGTGTTATTTATGGTGTCAGGGATGTATAAACCGGTAAATGATAAAATGATTAATCTTCTGTTAGAGCCAACGTTCCAGAGGTATTTGCTCTTTATACGCCCGCCATAACTACTTTCGTGGATGAGTTTCAGTCTAGTGGTTCCCTATAGGGGAAAACACTGCGTCACGTGTTCCTAAAACTGTGCAGCAGCATTCGAACCGCGACTTGATCTGGTGAAATTTGCTGTCTACGCAGTTCGAAGTAAATAACCCGCAGCGGCCCTTAAAGGAGTTACGGTGAACGCGCACTAATGCCAACTTGCCCTATAGCAAACAATCCCCTAATATGGACTTAAATTAGTTGGATCTAAAAGCATTTAATTGGTATTTGGGCATTTGTTCAGCCTGCCAGGAGGTGTAAAAGGATATGAGTGGTATTTGAATGTTTTTCAGGGTGGGGCTGCCATTTGCATCATCTTGATCCCAAGCGGTTCAAGTTAAGCAGGAAAAAGCACGATTTGTGCCTTTAACTTTTCGCTCGATTTGAAATGGGAATAAAATAAATTCTTCGATATTAAATTTGTTTGGCATTGAAATTGTGAAGAAATTTCGTTAAGGCAACTTCGATGATTTTTAGTATTTCATGTTGGCGGGCGTTCACCCTACTTTAGTTTATATGCATTCACCGTTATATGCCTCGCCTAATGATATTTGTTATAATTTTCATAATAATAGTAATTCAGTTAATAAACCAGAAATTTGATCAAATTTACTGGCTTAAACAGGCGCTGCTAAAGACCTTTGCCTCCTCCCACTTCCAGTCTGGATTTTGTTGTATTTCGATTTGAATCCCGTCCTCCTTTAACAACGATTAAATTTATTTTTCCGACTCAGGCAAATTTACCAAATGATTGCATTCAGCGCTGTCGTGATTAATTTTACAAACTTTTGAACACACAATTACCTAAAAACATAATTATTTTATGACTCTATTTTAAGTCTGTTTTTTCCCCCTCAATTTTTTTCTTAACAAATTTGTTTATAACACGAAACTATTTTGTACATTTTTTTGCTCTGTTCAGGTTTTTGTGGGTTTCCATGAACATCCATCCACCAACAAATTAATAAGTTGAAGTGATGAACAAAGTAAAGGAATGGCTGTGAATGGTGAGAGATTTATGGGATTTTAATAGAACGAATACGAGGCGCTTCAAAACAAATTAAAATCTTATTAAATTAACGTTAATTGGCTATTTTTATTAAACCAAGATTGAGATGTTTCGACAAAACAGGCGTCTTTGGGAGCACAAATTATTAATGAAACTTCTCATTTCTTAGAAGAAAAATTGATGGCATTGAAAATAGTAAATGGAGGTGCTTATAATTCTCATGCAGTTTGAGTTATTGATTTTATTTTTGTGCTGAATGACAGTATTGAGAGTTTCAACTCCTTTTGCAGGCAGCTTAAAAATGAAAGTAAAAAAGAAAGAAAAAAAGTCAGGGCACTCTGCTTTCCGAGGAATAGAGCGCATGGGTCCATCAATTCCAAACCTGTTGCTACCACGAGGAGATTTTTTTATCTATTTAGAGGAGAAGAAACTCTATTTTATGATGTCAGATAGAAATACTAATAATTCTCATTCGTGTTCTTTAAGTTAATTTGGCAAAGGATGGGGGCAGCAATATTGTTTACAAGACTTTCTGGGCAGATCCACGCTAAAGCAGCTCACCTTGGCTTAAACGCTTTGGCTCCACTAAACTGTAGGAAGAAGGCTTTGGTATCCGCAACTGCTTGCTGTGGGGCTGATTATGGAGCCTTTGAGTCATCCTTTTTCTGGTATATGTTGAGATGTTCGCATGGGCCATCGAATGCCTGGTTCAATGAGCCAACACTTGCTAAAGCGCTGACTTGTTTTGCCTCGGGACTTGTGTCCTTAAAGACTTTCGGTCCGACAATGTCAGCTGTCCTGGTTTCTGAGCTGTCTAAAGAATGGCTCTGGTTCTGGGCACTGAATGAACTGCGCTCTTGAACAAAGTTTTTGTAATATGGGCCAAAATCAGGATGTACAACAATTGGCAGCCGTTTGTTAGGCGGGTTGGCGCCCAACTTGGTCGTTTCTATTGCCGATCTAAAAAAACAATTCCGATTACTAAAACTCTTATGAAATAAAGGAAATTTGCAAAACGCATATTTTTTTAAACAATTTTGAAATGTTCGCTTTGAAAAATTCTGCTTTAGATACTGCCGGTGCAATCGGCCGCTTCGTCACTCGTCCCTGTTCATAAAATTTGTTTTCTTTTTCAAATGCCAGACACCAAAAAACCAAAAGTTTTATTAACATTTAGTTTAACTATTTAATTATTGTAATAATGTCCAATTAAAGTCACTGTAAAACAATTTCTGGCATTCATTTACTGTTCAAGTTGGTGTGTGTGTGTGTGTGTTTTTGAACTCATTTGCCCAGCGTGTGTGAACAAATGAAAAATGACCAATAATTTTTGTTCTACACACACACACACACACACACACATTCACTCACTCACTCACTCACTCACTCACTCACACGAAACTACAGCTTCATTCAGCGTCCCTGTAGTCTGTTTTTTGTTTGTTTTTTTGTTTGTTTTTTTGTTTGTTAATAATTCCATTAATTTGTCAAATGGAAGTGTGAAATTAATTTATAAAGTCAAGTTGTTCATGCGCTCGAAGAAGTTAATAAATTTTGTTTGTTACGTTTTTTATTTAATTAATTTTTAACAGCTAAAAGTTTTCGCTAAAATTGTTATTGACAAGTGGTTTTTCTTTTGTTGAATTATTTATTTGCAGGTTAAAATCTGGTTTCAGAATCGTCGTTCGAAGTACAAAAAGATGATGAAGGCTGCCCAGGGACCAGGCCAGGGCAGTGGCATGCCCTTAGGCAGCGGTGGTCCAAATCCAGGTCAACATAGTCCCAATCAAAATATGCACAGCGGTAAGTGCTCCATACGTTCTTCAAGTTTAACAAAGTGTTCCCTGTGGCACTTCACCACAACAGCTTAAGTCGAATTTTGAAATTGCCAAAACTGCATCTAAATAATTTTATTATTTTATTCTTATTATTGAGGAAATTTTTTGTTATATAATTTTGGTTTAACAATATTTATTATTAAATGCAGTTTTTCATGGAAATATTTGGCAGAAATATATTTTCGTCTTATCCCGACTTAAGCTGTTGTGATAAAACTGCCCCGAGTTATAGGATTTTGGCAAATTTATTTAAAAAAACCGTATAAAACAATTCTGTTTTAATTTTAGGCGGTAATAACGGTGGCGGTTCAAATAGTGGTTCACCATCACATTATCTACCTCCCGGACATAGTCCGACGCCTTCAAGTACGCCTGTATCTGAGTTATCACCCGGTGAGTTTTATGTCTTATCTCTATTTTATCTATCAAACAAATACCAAATTAATAGACAAGCAAATCTGTTCAACTGGCCGCAGATTTTTCATTCAGCTTCAGATTTTTAAATTCTATCTGTTCATCATAATCTTCAGCCGCAAAACTTTTAATTCAAAATTTTTATACAAATAAATGTTTTTATCAATTCATTCTGGAGTTCTTGTGTATTTCCGTTGCTTTTTCAAGAATTCTGCTGCTGTATTAAAAGTAAAAAAAAAATAATTTATGCTCTTGCGGCTGTTGCAGAAAAAAAACCCCGAATAAATTCAAAATTCAGTATCTGTTTCTTAGTTTCGAACAATTCAGCTAAATGAAATGTTTTATTCAGCCAAAATCTTTTTAGATGTTTGTAATAAAATCCTTAGAACATATAGATTCAGCTTTATAGATGTGGATTGGGGCTGCATTACTGTTAATACGGGCTTTTTGAGCCTTTCCCAACACTAAAATTAGGTTTTTTATTCTATAAATTTAGACCAGCATTTTGTTTGTTTGTGCAATTCAGCTTTGCTGGGGATTCAGCTGCGAATTTTTATATTTAAGTGAGTTAATTTCTTGAGCTTAATCCATTCAGCTGACAGCATTTACAATTCAGCTGAATGTTTTGTATTTTCTTTTAAAGATTTAATTGCAATATTTCAGCTATTTTCTTATAACTGTCAGCTGAGAAATTTTGTATTCCATGTTTTGTCTTATCCCGTTAGGAACTCAGCTGTTAATAGTTACAATTCAGCTGAAACACTTGTTTAGTCTTTTGTGAGTTAAACTGAAATATTTACATTCAGCTGTTTCCTGATTAATTTGCGCTTTTCTTTTCTAATGATTTGCACAATTCAGCTGGCAGCATTTGCAATTCAGCTGAAGCATTTGTTTGTCTAAAACATTTACATTCAGCTATTTTCTTATGACTATCAGCCACATAATTTTGTATTCCGCTTTCTGCAGCAGCTGACTTTTGCCAAGTTTTATACTTCATTCATGCATTTTTAATAGAATAGTCGAGAATGTTTATATTCACCTGTTGCCTTATAATTATCAGCTAACAATTTTCGCAATTCAGCTGGCAGCATTTGCAATTCAGCTCAAGCATTTGTTATGTATTTTGTGAATTTATGTACAACATTTCAATTCAGCTGTTTTCTGTCTAAATATTAGGCGCTAAAATTTGTATTCTTGCTTTTTCGAACAGCTGTTCGCAGTTTCGCTGGCAAAATAATACAATTCAGCTTTCAATTCAATTTGTTCAATTTTTTTATATAAATTTCAGCGAATAAATTTTGTATTCTGCACTTTTTCAAGGTCTCACTGCTGACACTTCACTTCCAAGATTTTCTGTATACAGTGGCTTTAGTCATACTGTTTGAGTAGTGCACAGATCTTAACAAATTCAGCTGATCAAATCCGATTTAGCCTTTCAGCTAAATATTTAGACCTTTAAAATTACAATATTTTCTGCTGCAGGACATAAAATTCCCAACTAAAGATTGATTTTGTAATTCTTTCACTGATATATTTTTCTTGTGTTTTCTGCTTTGTTTTTCCAGAATTTCCACCAACGGGGCTAAGTCCGCCCACGCAAGCGCCATGGGATCAAAAACCGCATTGGATTGATCACAAACCACCGCAAATGACACCACAACCACCTCATCCGGCAGCGTCACATCCGCAAGCGCATCATCATAATCCGCCACCCCAAATGGGCGGTTATGTACCTCAATACTGGTATCAGCCGGAAACAAATCCATCGTTATTAACGTAGGTAAACTCTATATAAGACATTCTCAAGCGGTACAGTTATCAGATAGAGTAGAATAGGACGAGAACGTCATTCGCCACACACAACACAACTTTCTTTCAGATTAAACGAGGGGCCAGGGGGATGGGGGCCCTGACAAGTTTTTATATAAAATAATAATTTATATTGAAAAGTAAAAGCCTTAAAATAATATGATTGGCCACAATCATGTTATCAAGCAATAGAATCATAATATAATAATAATAAAAAGGAGAAGAAAACGCTACAGGTTGGTGCTCCATATAAAGCGAAAGAAGTGGCTCAACTCAAATACTCTAGACAGTGATTATGCGCCAGGGATGGATAGGAATGACAAAGCATGAGTTTCGATTAAACTTTCCTTAACAATTTGTATTATAGACCTTTTTTAGCATCCTTGTGCTTTGAGCTCATAGAATCTGTTAATAGGTACGACAATCAAATATTATTTATGGCTGGTATAATTTTAAACGAAAATAAATTCAATTCAAATCGATTCAAACTCTCTCTCGCTGTCTTTTCAGGGTATGGCCAGCGGTTTAACAAACACCTCCTTCAACTCTAACCACAACAACCTTTTACCAAACCGATCCTATAGATAATTCTATGCATATATATTAATTTAGTTTTAATAAAACAAGAAAAGTTTTCTTTTGTTAGAAAAAAAAAAATAATGTGCAGTTAAACTAAATTTTTTGTAAGAAACTAATTTAAATAAAATTTGTTTTTTTTCTATAGAAAAATGCCTAAAACAAATTTCTATAGGACCTGATCAAATTGAAAGAAACGTGTGTGCAAAAACCAGCACCCGGTGTAAAAAGTGTTTTATTTTTTTTCCTTTGTTTATTAAAGTATTTAATATTAAATTAATAAAAGATAAATAAATCAAATTGGATAATCAGATGTTTATTATTACTTTGAAATGAAGCGAACAAAAAGAATAATTTAGCTGTAAATTAATATTAATTATGTAATAAGTTTTAAGAGTAATTTTTATGTAAGACATAAAACAGTTTACTTTAAACTAAATTTAAAAATAGAGAAAAATATATAAAAATTAAAAATTTTACAAATAAAACAAACAAACAAGAAAAAAAAACACATTCCTCATTGTTTTGAAACAAGCATTTCTTTTGAGTTAAACCAACACTTTTTTGTAAATAATTTTAATAATTTTTTGTAATTTATATTAATAATATAATGAAAAAAGAAAAACACAAACAAAAGAAAAATTGAGTAAATAAAAATCAGCTGATGATCTTAAAGTTGTCTAAACAAAACATTAATAATTTAATTAAAATTTAAATTAAAAACAAATTGTAGCAAAAACAAACCCCTATAAATGAAAATTAAATAAAATGAAATTGAAAAAAAAAATTAAATTATTTTTTAATATTTTTCATTACACCGAAATAAAAAGAGATATGGCAACATTGACGTTTTGTTGGTTGGGCAAGTTATGAGCAGTACAGCCAACCCATGAGTGTATGACAACAGTCAGTGTGGCCCACTAGAAATGTAATCAAGAAATAAATTTGGTTGACAGATGGTGGCAAAAAAAAAGGGTTTTTATTATATATTTTAGTTCAAAAAAAAGAAAAGAAAACACTGAAAATATGAATGAAAAGTTATAAAACAAACGATTATGCAACAATGGAAACATGGTTTTATTTACTCGGACTTTTTTATAACCTAAAATTATTCGTACATTTGAGCAAAAAATCTCTATATAAAGAGAGACAACATACGAGTACATTTTCTGTTCTTTACTCGACTCGGCCGGCTGCTCTGCCATTTGTCAAACAACAGGTAATTGCCGTAATATGGCAACGCTTGTTAGCATTGTCTTAGTATTGTGTAAGTATATAGATACAAATTTACAGTTTTGTTGGTTGAGGTGGTTGTAAAAACGAATATTTTTAGTAGCGACTCCGACTTGCAAGAAGAATTTCATCTGTGTGAGGTTTTCAAGACTAAAAACGCCAAATTTAGTATTTTTCGTAGAATTTTGTCTATAGATTTCGAAATTGTAAAAATAAGGATCAATCGCGAATGCATGAATGATTGAGTGCTGGTCTGGCCCAAAACAGCTCGCCGCACTGCGACCACCGTTGATTTACGCCCTTAATATTTCAAAGAACCGAAAAACTCAATACTGATGGTGGCATTTACATTTGAAAATGACATCGGGCGTATGACAACTGCGTCTGATCTGGACGACCGCAGCTTCTGGACGACCAGTTTCGGCCACTTTTTCACAAGCATTACGGGCTGTATGTCATGGACGGATTTGTCAATTGTTGCTGAATTGTTATAATAAAATTATAATTAAAAGGGCTTCCCATTCATTCCCAATTACCTACAATAACACAAACACCGTTTTAATAGCGCTGACTTCAACTAATCCTCAATGTGCTGTAAACTCCTTTCGTAAAATTAATTTAAGTTTATTTTTATTAAACATTTAATAAAAAACAAAGTCCTTTGAAAGTTAAGTGCACCATTTAAGCCAAACCACTCCTTTGCCATTCAGTCATCATACTCTCCACAGCCAAAGGCTTCAACAAGAAGAGACAATTTTCAACACTTGATTCTATTTATCAGTCTTTCGCTTTGTCATTTGATTTCAATTCATTCTATTTGTTTTTGTGTTGAGTTGCAGGGCTTTAATGTACGAGCAGAAGTGCTGCAACAAAAAGAAAACGAAAAAAGAAAAAACAGCAGCGGAAGGAAACATAAAATCAGTTCCATTAAACACAAAATCAAGAGAATGCAACAGGATGCGAGCACAAGGATTCGTATACGCATTAAGACTAAAAGACTTCCACATGCTCTCAGTCTGCCTCTCCTCTCCACCCCTTCACGCTCACTCTCTCCCTCACACTGGGCGATGCCAAAAGCACAACAAACCTCAACAATCCATCCAAATACACTGGGAACAGCTGCAGTCCTTAAGAGCCGCCAGCCTCCACAACGGGTAGCAGGAAAAACATGGGAACGAGACTGCAGAGTGACTAAAATTAAAACAGCTCGAACAACAACAAAAGTACGGACGTTCGCTAAAAGTGTGCAGTTGATTGAACGGAATGTGTTGACGAATCGTCGTGCCATTATCTGCTTGAGTGAATTTTCATATTATTTCATTAGGAGATAGACTCGTTTAGAGTATTGTTCTTCTTCCTCTTCTTCTTCTGTTGCTGTTGCTGTTGCTGTTTGTTTTCTTGCCTTGTTTCAGCCTAACGAGGATTTTAGTCGAGTACAAAAGAAGCTTTAAATTCTAATAATGATTTTTTTTTTAAACACTCGAACTGAAAACTGGCACAAACCAAATGGATGCAGCGTTACCTGAGGGGCTCAGTAATTTGTGTATATTTATTGCAGCCTAGAACTCGAACTTCACGATTTTTGAAATTTGTAAAATATAACATCGAGGTTTTGAATACGTCAAATCTTTCAACAGACACGAGTATTCAAGATATTTAAATCTATAATATCAAACAGAAATCGGGGCTAATTTAGAAATTCATAAATATATATGGAGGCTGTTTCTTATTAGTGGCTAAAGGAATGGATTTGCTCATGTTATATGATTATATACAGTGAAAGCTGGCATAACCCGCAGAGTCGCAGTATCTTTGTGCGGTTGTTAGAGGTGAGAGAGGTGCACACTATTATGCGAGGGGTCACTGCATTCATCAAAAATGTACAATTTCAAATAGATTATTGATGTGGATAAATAAATTCTAACATTATAAATTCGTACTTTGAGCACCAGCTCAAATTTATTGCTTCCAATCCTTGAAAACTGTTCTCCATTTACGAGTCGGCCTTAAGAGGGGCAAAAAATAACACTTTTTCAACAAATCGAAAGTTAAATGTTGGAGTCTTTTTTTAAGGTCGGCTGACATTTACAAACTGACGCCGAGTGCTCAGCTGGCAGCGAACTATTTTTCGTTTAAATTTAATATTTTAGTATTAAACTCATGCCCTTCAAAGAAACATTTCTCCAAACTCAAACTTTTCCACCGGCTTAAGACACGAATGACTTAATGAATAAGATTCTTAAAACCGTTCATGTGATTTTAAAGCCGTTTAGATTTTCTATGAAAATAAGTTACGACATGAATGACATGTTTATGCTCAATCATACTATTGTCATGGACCACTTTGTTAGTGCTATTGCTGTACTGTAATCCTCTGACTATTGCTGTTTATTGGGCGGTAACGATGGAATTATGATGATGTGAGCAGGATCACTGGCGTGGTAGCGAGACTATTTTAAGGCGATAATGCACTGTTGGCCCCCTCTAATATATATATTCTATTGCCGCAACAATATTTTGTATTTTAAGATGCAATGAGGCCTCGATTAGCCGTAATCCGATTAATCGGCCATGGCGATTAAACGGCCACGACGAAAAAATTTATTTGTTTTCTTTCGTGGCATCGTTTTCATCGTTTGCGAAGTTACGACTGGTCTGATTTCATTTATTGTTCGGAACAACGAGCGTATTTCGTTCACTACCTCATATCAGCAACATATTTTCTCAGATATATTTGAAATGTAGTTGAATTGTGATGCATAAAAAGTGAAGGTGTGTTTAAAACACTAAAAGACAAAAACATATTCAAAAAACTTCTTGCCAATCGATTAGCCAAAATTCTTACAGTTTCATTCTTCCAGTTTCAATAGTTTTGGATAATCGAGCTTTCACTGTATTACAAAATGTTCTCTGTTTGCCAACACCAAGTGTTAAATCAACTGGCTTTAAAGTGTTCCCCTCACGGCCAACTGCTGCTGGTCATTATCTGTCACGCTGCGCAATCTCAGTTGTCGGCCGATATCAAAATTAAAGCTTTAAAATGAAATGAAAGATTTGCCAGTTTTCGGCATTTATCGTTTATGTCTTGGCCTCATTTTGAATGCATTAAAATATCGACAAGTTGTCATATTTGTTTAAAACTGAAAACTCTTTTAAGACCAATAAAAGTTGCAAAATTATTATGCCGATCACATTGACGTTTGTTAATTAATTAGTAAATGATTTTCCTTGATGTTTTCGCTTGAAATTGCTGCACATCCAACCAACCATCCAGCAACAGCCATCCATCCATCCGGCAACATCTCAGCTCGCGTCTGGTGGCTGGTGGCAAGAAGGTGCTGCAGGAAAACAACAGCCAACCAGCCAACAAACAAACACTAAAATAATGAATAATTGCAAATGCTGATGATGTGGATGGATGATAAAACGTTTCGATATTTCTACATTTATTATATTATTGAAATTGTTATTCCATCGGCAGGCCGCCAGTCGTCAATATGTATTAAAATATATGATTTGTATGCGTGTGTGTGTGTGTGTGTGTGTGTGTGTGTGTGATGTTGGTGCTTCGTCATGTCATCCAAATAGCATTTAAATTGTTCGATATCACCATTTTTGGCTTAACATACAAGCCAGAGTTTATACACCATGGACTTGGCAAATGTTTCAGGCTCGTGTCGACGATTCAACTGACAACGGACTACGGACATCAATATACACGATTTGCAAATGAACAGTTTCCTCTTTCGCTGGACAATTATACATATAGTTTTTCCTTACCAAACACCAGCACCAAGGGGAGCGAACACATCGCCATCACACTGATCACGATGATCATCGTCGTTACGATCTTGTCATCTTTGGCAACAAGATGGTCACAATCAGAAATTCATAGTGGGTTAATATTATTGGCAGCGCATTTAAGCATCTTGTGGCTGAATTCTTTGCAATAATATTTCTAGCAATAATTGCTGTTTTTAATGCAATACATGAAGCTGTTGTTGGCGGTGGTGGTGGTGGTGGTGGTGGTGGTGGTGGTGGTGTCGTTGTCTGGGCCACGTGCCATCACATTCGCCTCTATAAATTTTATATTTTGCAATAAAATACTTTCTGTCCGCATCCATGTATTTTGTCACTTTTTCTTGTTCAATCATCATGTTTTCCATTTTTTGCCCACATTTTCTATTGTTATCTTTTTTCTTCACCATAAATATAAGAATACACTTTTCTTCCCCGTCCCCCCTCCCTATTCCCTTACCAGAAGTCGCATTACAATCCCGATGAATTGTACAATTTGTTTTTCTTGTTTAAGCATGAATAAATTTATGGTCTTTTAAATACACTCGAAGAAGTGGCGCAGGCAACTGGCATCATCATGTTGCCCATCTAACAGTGGCAGAGTCAATCTGCAGCAGATCGAAATCGAAATCGAAATCATGCGATATTTCGAGACAAATCTAGTAGATTTAAAATTGATTGCCCCCACAAAACGAGATCTACTTCGTTAGAAGGTTCTGGCAAAATCTCACTCAAGTCCACTCCCTTTTGCAGTTGCAGACAATGCAACTGCGACTTTCTTCACACACACAAAAATACAACACTGCACAAATAAAACGGTGACAGTTTGTTGGAAAAATATTTAAAAGTGCGATACTTTGAGGTTGATTTATTTTTTATTCTATTGATTTACTTAATATATTTGTACAAAAAAATTTTTATTTGTACAAAAAATATATATTTATACAAAAAAATACAACCCTGTACAACTAAAACTTATTTTTGAAATAAATAAAAATATTTAAAAGTGCGAGACTTTTAGTTGGAGCAAAATTTATTCTATTCATTTGTTTCATATATTTATACAAAAAAAACGCAACAGAAATTGACGTAAATTTAAATAAAAGATGCTCGTACGTCGTTAATCAGCTGCTGACGTTGATAAATGTCACAAAACAGTGGTGTAAACATGGCAGATTTTAATGGGCATCTGCTAGATATCGCTTTCGGGTAAATTGAACTACGAAGATGTTCGTTTTGGCTGCTGACATTTTAATTTGTTTAAGAAACATGAATATGTTATGTAAGACATATCGTTAGCTGAGATGAACAAGCACTTAACTAACATTTGCATATTTATATTCTCACCTATTAAGTGTATAAATATGTCGAATTGTGTGTGAGCAAATATTGCGGAAGTCAGGGATGCCCGGGATATAGGAAACTACATGCAGCCAAACTGGGCAACGTTTTAAATTTTAATCTTCGCTGGTTTCGGATTTTATTCCATTTACCGGATATGACGAGGGCAGAATTTAAGTGATGTTGTGGCAGGGATGGCATTGCAAATACTTAAACCGTATCAAATGGCTTAAAAGTTTGTACTTTTCTGATCTTAATTGTTCTAAAGCACATTTTTTTATTGTATTAAAACTATAACAACAAAAAGTTGCATTAAATTTAATTTGTACCAAAATATACAACAACAAAAAGGCAGTTCAGTATTGAATATATATAAATTATTTACATACATATAAAGAAAATTATTACAACTCGTTTCCGAGCTCACAATTGCAATTTTGATCGGTATCCCAATAATTGTAATTTTTTGGATTCAGTAAAACTTTTGTTTGGATTAAAGCCGCAGGCGGTTGCAGTTTGTATTCTGTTTCTCTATTTTCGATTCTAATAATATTTTGCTGATGAATGTGGAACTGATTATAATCAATCATTTGTCTCATTTTTAGTTACGAAAACTGTGTGAGATGCCTTAATTGTACAATATACAACATTCGTGGTACCACTGTACTTTCGTAGTTTGAATAGTACCAAAAAAAAAAGTACTATTGTATCAAGTTTTGCCTTGCCTGTCTTGTGCGTGCGCTGTCAAACTTCCCTTAAACGAATATTGCGTCCTTTTGGTTCTATATTGTATTATATATGGAGTTTGTGCTATTTTGTTTGCTGGGTTGTTGAGTGCTGGTGATATTTATTGTGTGAAACTGTGTTTTTTGTTGTTGTAGTTGAGTTTTTTGTTATTGCTTGTTTGACAACATGATTTTTTGGTGGGAGTCGAACCTAAGAGCTGGTGGTGGCAGATTTTGCCAATTCCTCCATCGAGACGTCATAATCAGCTAAAATCTGGGTGTCTTATTTTTTTGTTTGTTAATTACCTGGCTTTGCATTTCAGCTGACGACAGGCTTTAAGCTCACGGACATCCCTGGGGCGGGTGAAATTAAGGGACACAAGCAGTTTACGCGGCCTCATGCAACCCTAAACCAAAATATTATTCGGTGCAGCGAACCGGCCACCATCTGTGACATATTCTGGAACTCACTGCGATTCATTTTGACCCTCCTGAGAGTCCTGAGGCCATCAGTTCTGTCAAGTTATAGATTGATTCGTTCATAATTGATAATGAGGGAAAAACTCGTTCGAAAATCTTTTTGCTTTCAAACAGCCGCATAACCAGCGTAGCGCTAAAAAGACACTCACGCATCTATTTTCTCGAGCGTAGCACGAACGTTTAACGAACACGTTTCCCATAGAATTCAACTAATAAATCTATTATTGGCAAAAGGTCTTCCACATCTCCGGTGCCAAAGTGAAAAATTAGTTAGAATAGTTGACATTTTTATTTGCTATTATTTCAACAAACGTTTGATTTGAATCAATCTCATTTTGCCATAAAGGACAATGTTTTTGTGTAATAGTGCAGCGACCATAATTGTATTTGGAACTGGTACATGTTTTCACAGTCATTAATTATGGAAAAATGTTGCTTAATCGAATTAGTATGCAAAAGCAAAAATAGAACAACACTCAGCAGTCAGTCAGTGTTTGTGCTACTTGGCCATAAAATAGGGAACGACCAACAACCGTCCAGCAGCCATATTTAGTGGTTGCAGTCAGTGTCCCTCAATAAAATCCATGCAAACAGAAACACACGGCCACATTCAGAGCTTGTAGGCAGCACTTCCATATTTACAAAATACTAATAAATATTATTGTTGTATGACCCGTTTGAGAGGAGCTTTAAAGAGGAGTCTTTGGTATCCGATGAAACTGCAAACTATTACGGCTGAATCTGGTCAGGAATTTACAATTTGCTCGTGCCAAACCTCGCCCAGGATACATGCGTTTTCAAAGGGCTCATCACTCGCCAGATTAATCAAATATCTCGATAATAAAGAGAGCGGCAATTAAAAAATACTTGAAAAATTGCCGCAGCCATTTCTGGTCGCGACACACATTCCGGCCCGATAATTTTTCATGTCAAGAATTTGTGTATTTCTGGCCGCAGTCATAAACATAAATAATTATGGCAAGTTATGAACACCACTCGTATGTACAAATACGACCAGTATATTCTGAAAAATATATGTTTGTTGTTGTACGACTATAATAAATTGTTTTACTTTTTAAGGCTTCGAATGTTGTTTTCAGGATTCGTTTGAAAAACATATGGTTTTATCAGGAAAAGATTAAGGAATACAAGTTTTTTTGTTATTGTTATTGTTGTTGTTGTTCTTTAGCAGTGACCAGTAGCCGAAGAAATTTCCACAATACGCCCCGGCCCTTTGAGTAGAAATATGTAATATTCCTGGCAATATTAGAATGGCCTTAAAGCGTAGCAAAGGCGGCACTTAAAGGCACTTGATATTTTTCGTTGAAAGCATTAAAACCGCAAATGCGGAAAGTGTCTTTAGATTTTGTAGAACTAAACCAAGAAAACGCGAACTAAAGTCGCTGGCAGATACTCGTATGTTGCGAGTTGTACACGATTGCGTTAATCCATAAGACAGCTGAGCCACAGGACAAACACACAAACCCCTTTAAATAGTTGTTTTACCATATGATTTTGGGTTTTGCTCGAAATGGTTATATAAAAATGTAACCAACTTCAATACATTCTAATAATGCGGACATTCGTTACTTCCAAATACAGCTCTGTGTTAGGGAGAAGTCAAGGTTTTCTGAAAAATAAACAAGTTTCGTCCGCTCGTTCAAATTTGTAGTCGCAAAAGTCACATCTCTCCCACTGGATACATTTTACTTCCATACATTTTCTTCATTCAACACAAATTCATCACGGGTCTTCAAAATTGTATTATCGTCTAAAGCCACTTTTATATTAGAAGCGCTGTCAGTTAGAAAAAGGCTTAAGATTTCAAGAATTGAAGATTTTATCACCATTCAGCGCATTAAAAAATTAATGCCCAGGACTTGAAAACAAAATGTTTTGTTTCGTTAAAACTCATATTGTAAAATATTGTATATGGCCGCGCTGGAAATATTTAAATCGCTTATGAACCTTTTATTTAAAGATGATTTCGAGTCTCGGGCAGTGGCTTTACGATTCTTATGGTAAAGGCTACAAAATAACCGTTATTTTATGCCTTATATTGGACAATAAGATCTATAAAATCCCCGCCTAAAATAATAATTATATTTAACGATATATAAAACTAATAAATGTTTTTTTTTCTACGATTTTTTACTGTATTTTTATTCGAGTTTTCGTTATTATTTTTCAATCGATATTTAAAAGAGGCAGCTGTTTTTTTTTGCTTTAGTGCCTTGAGATTTGTAATTCGGTCCGATAGTTCTTTGCTTTTGGAAAACGAGAAATTTTGACTACCGCAGAACGTCTTTTATTTGCGAACAGATATAATTTCTTTCGTTATCAAGAAGAGTTTCCAATGGATAAGTCGGAGTTATCGGATATATATTATTCAATGCAACGTAACTCTGTTTTAAGCAAAACACGATCTCTGACGATTCGTTGTCTATCTGGAATTATTTGCTCAGAGTTCTCTTCGCACAAAGTGGTCAGCCTAAATGAGGATTATTCAGTATTGCCGCCATGCCCGTCGCATCTTTATATTTCAGCAGTCATGGCCAAAATTTCGTTTTTCTTTAAAATATATCTGGTAATTTGTGAAAATCTTTAACAAATTGCAAACAAAGATTCTCGGCTGAATATCTGGTGTCTCTGCTGCTACTGGCTCCAGGATCACGGTTGAGTTATAAAATCTACTATTTGTGAAACAAAAAAAAACTTAAAAACAAAAAGAATATGAGAATTATAGTTGAAATGTTTTGTTTTCAATGAACTTTCATTCTCACAAATCGAACTTCTTTGTTTTCGATACACCAATTGAGTTTTAATTTAACTCCAAAATTATTCATTTATTCTTTAGTTTCTAATTTGTTGCCTTCAAAGTAGTGCCCTCGTATAAAACACACTTGTGGCAGTTGTTTTCCAGTCCTAGGGGCAGTTGTGATGTGTACTTTTGGATATGAACTTCAGCTCTCTCGCCGGTTCGATTTTTAGCTCCTCAACTGTTGCCAAACGCCGTCCTTTCCCGGCTCTCTTCAGCCTTGGGAACAGGAGAAAGTCGTAGGTGGCCAAATCGAAGGATTGAGGCATGATAATGGTCTTGTTTTTGGGCCAGAAAAAAATTACGAACATGCGACAGTTTTATAGGTCAGAATTCTGCAATTCGCTTCATGGCCTAAATTTCCAAACAGCAACAACTTCTCCAATAGTGATTAGATGATTCTTCATAACAGTTTTCTTCACTTTGGCAACATTTTTATCGGTTGTTGGTGTGTCCATCTTTGGAAGCTTTTCTATGTCGTTTTTTCCAGTGAAAATGTGTGTCGCCCACTCCTCCCAATTGCAACATTTCCTGTTTTAAACGGGTTAATAACAATCTAAAGCTGTAATCAGATGTAGCCACGAAAGTCATAAGAATTATAATAGAATTTCTAATGAAATAAAATTTCAGTTTCTAAATTCAGGAATCAGGAATTTTCAGGAGTTCCTAGAGATGGACGGACATGGAAAAGAAAACACTTTATTTATTCAAGAATCAAAAAAAAACAAAAAAAAAAAACAACTGGGTGAAACGAGCACCTTTCAAAGCTGAATAAATTTTCCGTTTCATAACGAATCCAAACCGAATGAAAGCCCACAAAAACGTATCAAATTAGAATGATAAAAAACGAAACTGAACTAAACCGCATTGAATTTAACTTTTTAATTTATGTTAAAGCAGGATTTAACATATGCCAATCATTGGCTGTTGCTCATTAAGTCAGTCACTTGCATTTTATTTCTAAAGTTCTTCTTTTTTTCCTGTCGTTTTTTGACGAAATTCTCATGTCTTTATATGAAAGTAGAGACACCAAACGAGAAACAGATTCTTAACCTTAAATCCAAAATAAAAATAAACGCGCGCAGAAGACGAAGAACAATAAAAAGAAGAAAAAATGCAAAAATATCACAAGATTTGTGGTGGCTGCCTAAATCGGTGACAAAACTGAAGGAATGAATAAAAAAATCGCACTTTAACAATTTGTGCCAACGCTAAAGGATTTGAATGATTCTGGTCTTTTTTTCTCTCTGTCGTTCGCCCTCGAGTATCGTTTTTGCCTCAAAAAAAGTTTTGTTGGTTTTTGTATTTAAAACTTAAAATATTTCAGCATATTGGATGAGTTGGTTGGCTGGACAGTTAAAGAGGACAGGGAAAAATTAAATAATAACAACAACAACAAGAAGAAGAAGAACAACCAAAAGCAAAAATATACAAATTTTTGCGGGTTTGGAATAAATATGCCAGGATTTTGACTACCGAATTACGTGATTGTATGCGAACAATCTGCTATTGAAGTGAAAAAGGCTACAACAAAAGCAAACGGGCTTCACTCGATGAAAAGAAGAAGCTTTTACAGATGAGTGCGTGAAACGCATGGAACCAACACGGGAAATATTCTCACTTTAAATTGAAAAAGTTTTCTTCAGAAAAATATAAGATTTTCCAATGCAAATAGCAGTTATCGAAATCTCTTTAAGAGACATGTTCGTTCTCGAAAATGGTACTGCAATAGAATTTTCCTATTGAAGGGATCTCTCTATAACAAAAACTTTTTCATTAAACAATTTTCTGAGAGAAATTTTTCAGTTTCTATAAAACATATTGTCATCGAAAAGTTCTCCTCCTGAAAAGTATGTAATCGAAAGATTTCTAATAGTACCATTTTATATCTAATAATAGTTTTCTTGAAGAAAATTTTGAGATTGCGAAATGTTCACTAGGAAACTTTTTGTATAATAAAGATTTATAGAAAAAAACGTTTGGAAAAAAATTTTACTATCGTTCAAATTTCTTCAAAAATATTATTGTAATCCAAATTGAATAAAAAAAAAAAAAACTCTGTGATGGAAAACTTTTCCACAAAAAACTTTTGTATTTAAAAACTTTTCTATGAGTAAATTAAAAAAAAAAAAAGTTGTATAAAAAATTTCAGTTTTCGAATAATTTTCTTAAAGTAAATTTTGTTTTAAAAATCATTTCTATAAACAAATTTTTCTAACGAGGCATTTGTTATGAGATATTTGTGCAAACTTCAATGGAAAAATTTTCTGTCCAAATAATTTGTTTTTAACAATTTTTGTGGTAAAAAAAATGTTCCTTAACAGAAAACATTTTTGTGGAACATTTTTTTATAGAACAGTTGCTATCGACAAATTTCTCTAAACATAATTGTGGCACTAAACATTTTTCTACAAAAAAAAACCTTAAAGAAATATTTCTATTTGAAAAATCTAGTTATTTTTCTATACGAAAACTTTGTTATCGAACATTTTTCTGTACAAAATTTTGTTTCTATAAATCTTGTCCCAGAATTTTTTATACAATAATTTCGAATAATTTTTTGCAGCAAAATTTTGTTATTCAGAATTTTGCTGTAAAACAACTTGGCAAATTTTCTATGCGAAAAGTTTTGCTATTGAAACAATTCCAGAACGATAAAATTGTTATCACATAATTTTTTATGAAATTCAGTTTTTCTGAAAGTTGTTCATATGAAGATTTTCTTACCGAATTGTCAACTCTAAAAACTTTGTCATGAAAACATCGAATTATTTGCCTTAAAAATGTTCAAACTGTTCAAACCGGCAAAATTTTTCTTAAGAAAAAAGTTTCGCTGATACATTTTTTTTCGAAATATTTGTTTAAGGCATCATTTTGCTATCGAAAAATTTACCTTTAAAATAATGCTGGCATCAAAAAGTGCTCTGAAGGAAATATTTATTATTGAGAAGTTGTCTTGAAGCGCAAATGTTTTTGTTATTAAAAAAGTTGCTTGTAAAAAATTTTGCTATCGAAATATTTTTTTTATGGCATCATTTTGTTATCGAAAAATGTCCCTTTAAAATAATTAAATTAATTTCTGTCTTTATGCAAAAACTTTGTTAGTTGGTTGCGTTACGCAATTTCCCCAGTTGGTCCCATTTAGTCTGTTGCCTCTTTAAGTCATTCAGTGTAAGTGTGTGTGTGTGTGTGCGTATGATCGTTGGATTGGATTCTGTTGCACTGACTGAAGATGTGCGGCAAATCTTTTTGTTGACATTATTGAAATTATTTTGTCCAAGTTGAAAGAAACAAAGAATTGTGGTGCATTGAACATACAACAAAAAGAAACATTCATACATTCATACATTCATACAAAACATACGAGTGTATGTACGAGTACAACTTGTGTATTTGTTTAAAATGTTTCAGTTAAAATATTTGAGTTTTTTTCTTGGTTTTTTTCTTGCTTTTTGGTAAAACAATGCGAATAAATCCACAATAATATCACAAAATACGTACGAGTACATGCAGGTACTTTATGAAGGTTATGAAATGAATTGCAAAACAGCAACAGCAACAGCAACAACAACAACACAAAGTTTATTTCAAACCAAACTCAAGTTGTCTTTTTGTTTTTGTTTTTGTTTTATTTTTATTAACTTGTCCTAGAACTAGTTAAACATTTTCCATTAAAAACAAAACAATGTTTCTTTGGCGTTTTCCGAATCGCAAATTCTTAAATTGCGATGTTTTAGTTCTGCTGCTGCTTCATTAGGACTGTGTGTTGTTGGTGTTAATTTGTATTAAAAACCAACAAAACAGCAACAAAAACAAAAACAAAAACAAACGAAAACATTCAGACAAACAATGGAACATTAATAATTTTACGAGATGCCACCATTAAAGTGACAATGACCGCGAAATCAGTTTCTCGCCACTTTTGGCATCTAATGCCCAACCAAACAATAGACGTTTCTGGCCAATTCTTTGGCAGACAAATTTTGGCTCGTAACAGAGTTGCGGCTACAACAACAACTCTTTCTCTGGTTGTGCTGGAATAGGTTTCATTGGAAATATTTTATGTGCCGGTTGCCACGCACAAGTCATAGACACTGCGTTGGCATGCCTACGAGGCTTGCAAGCATTAGAAAGTATGTAGATATTCTAAATGTCTGGAATCTCTGGTGTCTAATTGCTGAAAGAATGAGACCTCACTGTGAGTGCTTCTCGGAACTGAAAGCCTTTGCGTCTGGTGCCCAATGCGTCCTCAATGAGAAATGCAAACATCATTCGCACGCTTGTAGGAATTTTCGCATTAAAGCTGCACACAGTCTTTGAGGCAGTCGCTCCTGCCTCCGGCTGGTGGAAACTGTAGCGTCCAGCTGACTGCCACGAAACCGATGCAGTGCACAAGAACTGGAATTGAATTCGTTTAAGGTTGGGCACACAAAGTTGTTTATTTGATATTATCACAGGATAAGGACGATTAGCCAGCCAAGTGTATGGCGAGCACAGTCGTGGTAATAGCTAAAGGTCCAGGCCAGGGCAACAAATATTGTAGTTAATTCAAAGGCAATGCACTGCAACGAAATCTATAAGTAAATATTTGTACAAAAGTAGTTGCCAGTTAAAGAATTTTTTTTATATATTTCCTGCTTTTTTTTAAGGGATTTTCAGCGATAAAGATACGAAAATACTATATAATTATTTCCTAAGACGGTGTTATTATTTAAAATTTTTTTTTTTTTTGCAACGTTTTGCCCAGAATAGAAAATGCGTCCAGGATCCAGTTTCCGCTCAAGCATAAAATCATATCGTTACATTGATGACCAGTTTTTCTGCGCCGTATTTCTCATAAAATGCACTCCCTTTAGAAGATGCTTTTTTTTAAACTAATTCTCTTTTTTCTCATGTACAACAAAATTTTTTTATAAAACGTACGGGTTTCCTGCCTTAAAACTATTTTTCTAAATCGCATATTTTTGGGTGGTAATTTTGGAGAAGCTGCGCTTTTAAAAGCAGCTTTTTGAAAATGTATTTTTAAGGATACTTTTTCTAAACAAAAAATGTATTTTTTAAAGGGGTTTTTGTGCTAAAAGCAGCAGCAGAAAAGTTTACTTTTTCCCAGAAAAACAGGTGCTCTGTTTATAGTCTTAGTCTAGAAAGCATTTACATGCAGAAATTAACTTCTCCGCGATTTACATATAAAACCAACTGTCGTTATTAACACCTTTTCTATATAAAATGTTGTTGTCCGAAAATTTTTTATAGAAAAATATCGTTAAAGAAACAATTTTTTGTAGCAAAATTTTGTTGTTTTTTTGTATATTATTTTTTTTGCCATCTTTCTTTTTTTTATATTGAGATAAGAAACAAAATTATTCACATTTATATTGAGATATAAAAACATTTTTGACTATAGAAATATCCCAAATTTAGCGGAAAACAACCCCAGATCTAGTCTATCTTATATTCACAATAACAACAACTTAAGTTTTAGTAGTTATTCATTTTAAAGTTTTAGGATTATTAAAAAAAAAAAATTGTAAAACTTATTAAATGACGGCCCACGAAATTCCTTCTTTTACCAAAAATTAGTTCCCAAATCGGTGCCTTCAGTTCAAATCCTACCACAAGTCTCCACAGATTTTGAATTTTTGTAAATAGATTATACTGGCACTTTGCCAGCTCTAGAACTTATAAGTTCAGCGGAAACTGTATTGAATAAATGGCATGACACAAAAAGAAAGAAAAGAAATAAAAAAAGGAACTACTGAGTAGTAACAAGACGGACTTGAAATTTTCATACCAAATTGGTATGAAAGAAACTCTTCAAACAACATAAAAACAGCAACAGCAACAGCAACAGCAACAAAAACAAAAACAATGTCAATAGTCAAATAAACAGTCTGATTAAAAAAGTGCAAAACAAAAGGAAATAAAAGGAGATGGAAAAAAGGAAAAAGTAGAGACAAAAAATGTCTTAAAACGAAACAAAGTTATTCCTGAAATGCATCCATCAAAGTCTGCTTCAGCTTCACCAAAGTCAAATCAAACAGAAAATCAGCCGAGAGAAATACTGAAATACTAAGATGCGAATATGCAGGCGCGCACCAGTGACCGGGCCAGTGATACAGACCGACAACACACAAGCAACGATACGGCGAATTTTCTTGAAAGGCTCCTGCGAACTGGATGACGACTGGTTCGAGCTGAAGTTTGTAGTTTCCTCAGCTTTTTTGTTTGTTTTTGTTATTGTTTTTGTTATTGTTATTGTTTTTTGCGGTTTGTTTAGTGGCGTAAAACATAAAAAGCGTTCCTTTAGATTTCGTTTGCGTCCGTCGCTCCAGCAGCTAAATAAAGTTTTCTTTTTTGCTCGTTTCCGATCGATCGGTTGGTTGGGAAATATATGCTGGATATGCCACTGCAATGCGCATTCCATTCGCAAAGGGATGCATGGTATGATGAACGATGTGTCGCTGATGACCTGATCAAAGTGGAGCATCTGCACGCATATCGATTGCACTGCAGCCTTTGCAGACCTCTGAGGAAGAGTTCCAACGCACCAGTACGCGTACGAGTACAAGTACGAGTACTACGAACTTGTCTGCTGCTTGAAAGCTTTTTTCCCTCTCTAAGATTCTGTTTTGTTGTTTTTTGTTTTTTTTTTTTTTGCTTTCGTTTTGGCAGGTTTCTGACAACTTTTTGCTGCTGCGTGTTTTACTTTACAAAACTAAAAAAAAAAAAAGTGTAGGAATCTTTTGTCAATAACTGTGTTTTTGTTTTCCTTTTGACTCTGAAGAGAAGACCATACGGCAACATTTCGGAATTTGTTATTTTGCGTTTGACAAAAAAAAAAAAAAAAAAAAATTGGTGGGTTTTTTTCGTTTTTGTAGAAATTCAATGAATTTTTGTGATCTTGAAAAATTTTGTAGGCCCCGCGAATCAGGCAGCTGATTGGTTTTATAGAGTTTTATAGAGGAGAGCCGAGAAAAATAAATAATTATAAAACCGATACAAATATAAAAATGGGGCCAGGAAACTGGGCCACTGAATGCAATGCAGCTTTCAAAGAACTTCGACCATCACTTGCTGGAAAACTTGCCAACGGTTTGAAGTTTTGCTGCTTCTCCCACAAACAAAAGCTTTAATGTATCAAAATGGAAACGTTTCGCTGTCCAGCACTAATCAGCCAGATGCAAATATATGTTTTGTGATGACTTGCTGATCTGCCCGGTGCTTTTAGCAGCTTTTGTTTTTCGTCGTTTCCTTAGACTGTGATTGTCCGCAGGGCCACAAAGAAACCCAATTTGATGTTTGCGAAAGCCTTTTTCGAACACTTTTCAAATCATTATATACATTTGGTCATGCTGCCCTTTTAAACAGGTCATAAATAAAAGTTTCATTCCACTAAAATCTGTCTCCCTGCACCAGCCCCCGTAGAAAGAAATCCAGCTGTGACAGAAAACTACTGCAAGTCGAACGTGGCAGAGGACAAAAGGAGAGAAAAGAACAGGAAAACAAATGCGTGCGTAGCAGCAAAAACAGAAAAAAAAATATGAAACTGCAACACAAAAAGACAAATTTTTTCCTTTTGGTCATATCAACCTCCGTTTGGACAAACTGTCAGACAGAACATACAAGTTTGAACTGAATTTTCAATGGCCATTATAAATCGTCAGTTGGCAGTTGGCGGTTGGCGGTTGGCGGTTGGCGGGGAGGAAAAAAAAGTCTAACAGACCTCAAAACATTTAACAAACTTTCAATATTTGCGGCGTTTTTTTCCTCTTTTTGTTTGGCTTTCTGGCCAACAACAACTACATACATGCGGCCTTATCGGCCGTGATCGTTTCGCTCTCCGCAAATAGAGAATCGGCGGCCACAAGCCAGACCATCACAAAAATTGTGATCTGCAGAAGGGCACACGATTGCAGAGTTTTATGACAAATGTATTTTATGAACTGTCAAAATAGGTGTTGAAAATGATTTAATTTGTAACTGTCATGTTTCGAAAAGGCGGCAAAAGCCTCATAAAAACAAACGAAAAAACTGAATTGAAGGAACACTGGAAACACTCTGGCATAAAATTTTCGTTTCAAGTAGTTTTTTTTTTCTCTTATTTCTTTTTTTTTCTGTTTCTTTTTTTTTCGTTGCGAAGGAGAGAAAGAAGCGCCTGCGCACGCATGTCATATGTAATTTAATACTTTTGATTTTGTGATTTTAATATTTCTTTTTTATTTTCCATAATAATAATTCTGGTTCACTACAATTATGGCGCAGGCAACGCTTTGGTGTTGCATACAACATTTTAAATATTATTACAGTTAATTAGATTAACCCTCATGTTGGGTAATTTCCGAGCTCGGTAAGTGCCTGGTATTTAATATCATGTTGTCGTCGTTCTATTGCCTTTTAAATAGAGATTTCATAACATTATTAATAACGAGTCTGCGTCAGCGATGCAGCCAATTACTCCTGTGTGTATTTTAAAGAGGGGTGAACGGAAACGTTAGATGGGGGCGTGTTGCATTTGCAACATAAAGCACGTGACAAAACTATCAATATTTCTGCTACGGCCGTTTTATGTTTTTTCTTGTGTTTTCTTTTTGTTTTGATAATTTTTTTTTTTTTTTTCTTTTCGAAAGCTGAATTGAAGCAATAATTGAAGCTGCCGGAGGCTGCAATGAAAACTCACCGCCAAAATGTTTATCTTAATTAACGAAAACACTGAAATTCAGATATTGAGGGATATTAAAACCATTTTGCTATGAAGTGGCGATTAAAGCAATAGCGTTTTATGTATTTGGTTTGTGGTACATTTGCAAGCCTAGTAAATGTACTGGGATATGAGTGTATTTGCCAACGATACTCGCGATTCCATTAGCCAAACCGGATTAATACTCGAAAACGCACTACAATATTTTTAGCGCAAAATCGATTTCTAAGCGAAAGAAAAAATATATTGTATAAAATCATGGTATTAAAATATTGGCTGGATGGCGATGGTCTTGCGAGGAGAGTGGAACTTGTACTAAAACTGGATGATGGGAAAAGTGTAAGGGCACTCATGGCGCCACACAGTGCCTGTTAAAAGCACCTACACAGAATATTCGTACCCCCACACAGCCACTGGCGAGTTTCGAGGTGAAGAGGAAGCGTCAATGGAATACTTGAGGCACAGGAGACACATGTTACTTAATATCTATAAACTGGATAAACGAGACTGACTAATGGCCTCATTTAAGGAGCTGGCCCGGTTTCTGAACTTATTAAACCCTTAAAGGGAAAGAATTTCAAAGTGTTTTTTTTTTTTTTTTTTTTTTTGTAAATAAAATAAACAATTGCCTGGATCAACCTTTTAGAATTTTTTTTTTGGGACCAGCACTCCGGCGTCGGCCCCAACATATGCAGTGCATTGTACCAGAACTGGGCTGGGGAGGAGGAAAGAAGGAGTAGTGTTTCACTTTTTTTGTTGGCTTTTATTCCATATTGCAGGGATGAGTATGTCAGAATTTTACTGATGCGGTTTTGACTGTTCAGTGTCCAGTGTTCAGTTGATGAACAGCCTTCTGGCGATTTCGAACCATTTTTATAAAATGTGATTTTCATTGTAGCCCCAATATTATATTATTTATTGAGTTAAATTATTTTGGTAATTAAATGCCAAATTTTTATTGTATAAATATGAATAGAAATTGGCTGGCACAATTGAGTGCTTCGCAATCAAGCAAAACATCGCTTTCGAACTTCTTGTTACTTAAGCGATTTTGCATTCCAACTAACGATATTTCACCAAGTTTTTATCTCTTTCACCAGTCCTTAATAGTTTAATCAATATGATTGCGGGCATTGGAGAAGTAAAACCAGGGCTGGGACTGCAGCGCTGGCCAAAAAGCTTCTGATTATGCTTCTTGCAGGCACCGGCTTAACATTTCAATGGTAATTGTTGGTTTTTGAGTTCTGAACAAAAAGTCTTCAAGAAAAGTAAAATGTAAAAAAAGCGGAAAATTCCTCTGGTTTTTACAGCTTTTTGCAAAAAATACTATTAGAAAGTTTGAACTCCCATCATCTTGTTGAGGGCAATTGAATAAACAGTTCAGTAGTTTCAAAGGTTTTCCAGTCTACTGAGGAGTACAGCAGCGCCTATGAATTGCCGTCGTATAGACAGCTGGAAAACATACAGTTCTTTATTAATAAACATTTCCGATATTAATTGAAATAGTTGTGTCCATTATTTTAAAATTATACTTCTTTAACGTTCTACAACATTGTAAATATTTCCTTGTTTCTTTCCAATCATCATCAATTCTACCAGACAGGACATCGAACAGGTGAAAATATCCCAGTTATTCTTATGAATTCTTTTGCATTTTGATTTGTGCAAATACTAATAAAAATGTAACTCATGAAAAGTGTATTCCAAGTGCTGGTTTTAACATGAAATTACAACAACAAAAAACAGGAGCTCTTTATGAAAAAAAGTGATAACGTTGTTTTAGCGGAAAACTTAATTTATGCGAATAGAGTAGAAATGTCAACCACAAATACATAAATTACGCGAATACAAAAACAAACGCACACACTTTGAAGTACTTTTTTCTTATAATCATGTACTTTTTCTATTTGTACCACAACTTATTTGTACCACGAACACTATTGCACCAACTCGTACTTGCAGCATGAGATGAGGCTGTACAGCTGTGAGACAGCGCTACGAGTTCGTTGTTGTTTTTGGTTCTATTAAATATGTTTCTGATTGCGTTGATGGTCTGCAAAGTGTCTTGGAACTCCGACGAGTCACTGGAGGGCGGGGTCTCAAGAAAGAAGTTTTATATCAATTTTACTTAAACTAAGAATTTTAATTTTATGTTTAATTTTATCATTTTGACAAAAAAGAATATGAGTATTCTAGTGTTTGTTATTTGTCTTGTTTTGGACCACAACACAATTATCTTACTGTCAATAAAGACATTCGTAATAATTATCTCTCTCATTAAGCGCTACTCCATTTTTAAATCTTAATGCAACAGCGTTTGTGCCGCATAGCAGCGAATATTTTTAATCGTTTTGAAACCACATTGATGGCATTTGTTTGTTTATTATTTAGGATATCGTGCAATTATCAATCAAATCATATAATCATTTACTGTTTGCCGCACAGCCAAAATGCTGGCACATAAGGCAGGCGTGTGTTGGGCTCCCTTCCTTTGAGGTCACCTGTTATTTTTTGCTAAGCCGTACAATAAAAAGTCAAATAGTATTAAATACCCTGATCCCAGTGTCTGGCTGGCGTTGTCTGCCCTAATTTCCAGGCCACGCTTACAATATGTTCAAATTGACACCAGCTGTGCGGCATGAAACTGCTTGTTCTTGGTTTCCATGTCATTTAATTCCTAATACAAGAATTTAATAACCAATTGACCTATAGCGCAACATCCTCAACAATGAGGATGCCGCTAATGTCTTATGCTCTTTTTTTTTTTGACTCATAGAAAGGTCGACCTGGAGCAAAATATCAAATGTTTTTAGTTCCACAATTCTAGTTGTTGACGTACTTGTTCCTCTGGAAATGTGTCGATGAAAATTAGCATCAGTTTTCAGCGGCCTCAGAGACCGACCATTCAGTCCACAGTCAACAATGAAATGGGAAAGTTGGGGGTCTGTAAATGACACGAAATCGGTAAACTGGATTTCTCGTGCACGCTCTGACGGCGGGAGTGGCAATGTCTCCGGCGGAGCCTGCGTTTCTTTGTCGCACAGCTTTCGGTGTAACCAAATTTATTTACTTCAACGCTGTTGGGGGTCGGATCACATAATTCGACAAAACAGTTTTATCACTTCGGACGTATAAGTGAAAGAAACAACTGTTCGTGGCATAATGATTTAATTTGATTAAGGAAATGACAGCCACCAGTCGAATCAACAGCTGTCAGCTGTCAGCTGTCACAGTTTGAAAGCTCCTATTTAAATTAATTTTCTTTTAATTAACTAAAGAAAAGAATATTTGAAAGGAACAAAAACAAAAAACCCCCTAAACACAAAAAGCCTAAAAACAGTTCGGATCCTGTAGCGCATTAATCACTACAACACAAAATCACTAAATATGTATGTCGTGAGCATTCATTTGATATCACTGTACACAGCGTGTGTGTGTGTGTGTGTGTGTGTGTGTGTGTGTGTGTGTGTGTGTGTGTGTGTGTGTGCGACTGCTTTTCTTCTGTCTTTTCAAAGCAATACCTTTTTCAGATAAAATATTGTAGAGACCTTATAATATTTCCCAGGCGATTTTAGGCGTGAATCTATTTGGTTTCCTATTCGATAACCAATAAGAGCAACAACAACAACAACAACAGCAGCAGCAACTCGCAACAGCAACATTAAGTTTGGAAGGCTACATGAAAAATTGAAGGAGAGAAAAAAAAAACAACAACTTAAACATGCAACAACTTGTCTGAAAGGAAAGTGTTGAGCGGCAATAGATTTCTGCTTAATGTTTAAATTGTGCAGCTTTAACAGCGGCAGCAACAACAATACCAACAGCCAGCAGCCATCGGCCAACGGCCAACAACATTTACAATGTTGTTTGTGTTAAATGTATGTTAAAAATTTATATCGCTCATGTTTTATGCGCATGATTAAACGTTTGAAATGACGACGTTGTTGTTGTGCTTTTTTTTTTTTTTGTTCATTGATATTGTTCAGGCGATTTGTTTTTGTGCAGATGAGCTTTTTTAAATTCTGAATCCTTTTTTTTTTTTTGCTGCTATTGGTCCGCTGTAATCAGCAGCAGCAGCAGCAGCAGCTCAAGACCAGTAGCAAGAACAACAAGACAAAACTGTACAACTCTTGATATCGTCTGAATTTTATTGATGTTAAGACAAACAAAAACAACATCGACAGCAGCATTCAGCGGAATCAATTCGTATTTGGTTGTTGGGCCGGCTTGTTGTAATGTTCGATGCTCGCGTTGTACCTTCCTGTAACATGTGTTGTGGGCCCAAGTCGATTGCTTTGACACCTAACATCGATTTGCGCTATTGTTATTGTTTTTGTTATTGTTATTGTTAATGTTTTTCTTTTCGTTTTCGTTTAGTTGTTGTTATTATTTCTTAACGGCTTATATCAGTGTTGTAGCCGAAAGGGCCGGGAGGGGGTGGAGGGGGGACGGCAGGTAGTGAATTGATCAGCAAGTCCTGATGAAATGAAATGAATTTGTCAGCCAATCAGTGCGAAATACAACGTGTATACATGAACACTGATGAGGCAGCATGATGACGGCGTCACGAAACTGATTTTGTCTCGTTCTGAATGTTGGTATTTTTCCTGTTTTCACTGGACGACAAAAAAAAACTGCCCTCAACGTAAATATATGAATTTGAAAGGAATTGTCCTTCCACATTATTTGTCTAGAGTGATTTGATTGATTTTCTACTATTCTCCGACCATTCTTCGACTTTATACCGATAATTCATTGGCTGGCCAGGAATTCAAATAATTTGAAAATTGTGGCCAAATTTTACTCCGCCAATAATTAAATTTATTGGAAATTATATGCAAAGTTTTTGGCTTTGAGCCTCCAAATACGCCAAACAGAGGTGGAGAATGGAAGCAAAGACAAAGTTATCAGCACATCAGTTTTGAACCAAAAGAGACTTGGGGTAGTCCAGGCGAGTGTACACTGTGTGTTAAAGCATGAACGGCTTCGTTTAGGGGTATTTAAATAGTCGCCTTGCTGCGCTTCGAGATTTTGTGTAAAAAATTGTTAAACCGCAACCCAACCATAAGCCCTGGGAGCACAAAAATGCCATTAATGCAAAAGTTCAGCTGGCTCTGTCGTAGACTCAGTAGTTTCTCGAATGTGCCTTCACATTCCTGAGGGCTTCTTGAGAGCTTAGATGAGAGCTGCTTTACAAGCACCAGATAATGCGTAACTGTATTCGTCTCCTCAGGGCCACTCGTTGTCGGCCTTATAAGAGGCTGTCAGAGTGCTGCAGTACAACCCAATAAGAGAAAAAGGTGTTTGTCCGAAATAGTGGAGAAACTCATACACCCGTCATATATCCAGTGACGTTGGCCAGCCGTTGATTAATCTTCCCGTGGCGTCCAACACTGACACCTGAAGCCAACATGTGGCACCAATTAATTACAAACTTTTTCCGCTATTCAGCAAATGACAGAAGCACCTGAAGCAATTAAGTTCATTTAATAGAAGTTTTTGTCACCTTTACAATTCCGCCACTTGAAATTCTTCGTGCAGAGACTGACTTTCCCAACAATTTCATTTCATACTTAAGACATATACATTCCTCAGTCATCTCACCATTATGTATGTAATATGCTATGGATTTTATAATCCATTTTCATTATTCCAAATGCCAGAAGGTTTCCTTAGCCCCCCGGCCTGTCCGGCCCGTAGCTGGACATGATCGGGCTGCTGGTAATCGCCAAGAGTCAAATTGAAGGCAGCTGCGAGTGTAGCAGCGGTTCAAGAACATGTGCAGCTCGAAGGCATGAGTGCATCCGGCATCGGCAGCATCTGGTCCCCAGAGACAAAGAGTGATCATCGTGCCCGAGCAATAAACACATTAACGCATTATTTAGTTGTCAACGCCAGCAGCCAGCAGCCAGAGTTGAGTTTGTGGCGATGGAGACAAAGTTTGCAGTTCTCAGTTTTCAGCAATATTTTTATATATTTATTTATTTATTTATTTAACATTTTTCCGTGTTTTTTCTTTTGTGTTTCTTTTTTTTTTTTTTTTTGCTGTTTTTTTGCTTTTTAGAATTTTATTATTATTGTTTATTTTAGATTTTTCTGGCTGGTGTTTCAATAAATTGTTGTTGGTTTGTTGCAGTGATCTCGATTTGTTGTTGTTGCTGCTGTTGTTGTTGTTGGTGCTGGAAAAGAATTTTCGTTTGCTCCTGGAGTTTGTGCGATGCGATGCGATGCTTTTGCTGGGCTGATCTCGTGGTGGCAGTCGGTAGCCGGTGGTTTGTGATGGCGGTTTTCATTTGATGTTGGCAAAACATTGTTTTGTTCAAGTGATACACGCCTTTTGTCATCGTCAGCAACTAAAATGATTTTGCTGTTGCTGCTGCTGCTGCTGCTGCGGCGGCGGATGATCATTACCAGCAACATGATAATGATTCTCAGTTTGTCGGCTCGATTTGTGCTTAGGAATTTTTCGGAAACATTTTTAACCTGATTTGGTTTGTGAGAGTTGTTGAACAAGATCGCATTGTCGCTTAAAAGAGCATCGCAATAAATTCCTCCACCATGTCGACACATGTATGTATGTAACAGCCTTTAATAATAACTCCTTAAAGGCACAAAGTACAAGCAACAAAAACATTTATAAGCAGGTACCTGTAATCGCTCATTTGAGCTTAAGAGCTTTACGCGATGGCCCCAAGTACATTATTGATTAAAAATTATGTTTTTGTAAATTTGGTCAGCATGACAATTCCTCGGGGAGAGCATTTTTGAGGCATGTTGGCGTTCAGGACTGTCAGTCATTTCCTAATAAAACCTTAAGGTTTAAATTAAGTTCTTGGCCGCAAACCGATTAAACAATATTTTTTGTTATTTGATACATGAATTTAATAAAGACACTCGGGGTTTTATATCAAACGCTCAAACGATTGCAAAATTAAAAGGATGTTTGATGGCAGATAAAAAAAGGGCTGAGGGGTGAGGGGGTGAAGGAATTTCTAAGCTTAGCAAATAATTTCGTTCAATTCAGAGAGCGTCTATCTGCCTTAACTTGAAGTCTACTTTAAATCGGAGATCTGGCAAGTGTCTTGATCTTCTTTAGACCAATATTTTAGTTGTACTATCGATTAAAATTTTCATTAAAATACATAAAATCGACAACTGGTTGCGAGAAACAATATTTCTTAACTAGAAACACAGTCGTTGCAAGAAAATGGCATCTCATAAACATTTAGTCGAAGTGACTGCTTAGCGGCCACTGTTTAATTTCAAGTGTTGCCAGGACATGCCGGCAGGCCACCTGCCAATTGTGTCCTTTCCGGGGAAAATGTTCTACTTTTGAGACAGAATGCTTGAGAAAGCTTTCAAAATTATGCACTTAAACTCGTTTGAATTGCTTAAGATATCACTTCTAACTGTAGAGCCGAAGTCATCTGAGCTGCTGCAGGAACATTCCTGCATCTTTCACGTGCTGTTTCCCCTCAATTCAAAACGAATTTCCAATGAATTTCTTTACGCTGCAGAATCTTTAAATACCGAATTACTGTTTCTTTGAAACTGACTGAATATAGACAAGTCCCAGAAAGAAACCTATTTGAAGTTAATCCAACTTTAGAGTTTCCAATGGCATAAAAAATATAAATAAATTATTCAACACAATTCATGAATATAAAACTGATTATCAACTACTGACCTGTCTGCTTTTCGAAAATGCGAAAAAAATTTAGTTATAAATAAAAATTAAATAAAGAAAAAATTACAAATTTTGCTTAATTTTTTCAGAAATTTCTTGTATCCAACTTTCGTTTAGGAACCCACCAACGACACCTGAAGATTCTGCAATGAAGAGCTGGATAAGTCATTGGAACACTTGATCGTTAACTGTGTGGTACTGGGTCACAAGAGGGAGCAACGGAAGCACCATAGATCAGTGACAGTCGTGGTATAAATGCAAAATTCAATTCACTACTTTCCTTTTTGTAGCGTATGTGGCAAAGCTTTGTAATCCATTATTTCGAAATAAAAGAATACTGCAAGAAAACTTCCACTAAATACTGTCCATAAGCTGGAAGTATCTGTTTCGAAACAAATTCATTACGAAAACGCTTACGAATGTAGCGTTCGTCACTCAGAAATTGCAAACATGTCACAAACGTTATTCTGAATAGCGGCTGAATGAATTGAATCTCTGAACATTTATAACTTAAAATCTTCTTAATGCATTTAAAACTTATTTAATATTTAAAAAGTTCTTTTATATTAAACAAAAAATCATAAAGATATTCCTTTTTGCCCAATTTTTTTCATTAAGTCCACAATCAATTATATATATTATTGCAGATCTATTTCAATAACAAACACAAGCCTCTGGTACATCGACCATAATTGAAATTGTTAACGGCCTATTGTCCTGTAGCACCAACCCCCCACAGAGATGATTATACGTGAGTCTAAGTGCACTTTTGCAGCAAGGAAGCAAAAGGACATTGAAACACATTTCGCAGCAATAAAATCACGCCTCCAAAATAACTATTAAATTTGCCAACTATTTTCCCAAAAACTGTGAGAACCTGAAACGTAATCTTTATTGAAAACCGAAGATAACGTGAGTGTTTCCAAGTGTTTATCTTTTGTTTAATATTTAAGAGGATTATTTTGTTTTCATTATCGAAATCAATGAATGTGTTTTGAAACAAATCTCAATATTTGATTGTTTGGCGATGAAGTGCCTGCCCTGCAGTTGCAGCAACTGCGAAATGCTCTTTTTGTTGTCGAGCCCAGTAGGAGACCGGCTTATTTGTGCCAACGTTTGCTAATTTTTTTTTCTTTCTCTTTTGGTTCTTTGTTTTCCGGAACATTAAGGGGGGGTTGAAGTGTAACAACAAATTTGACAATGAAACACTATTAGTGGCCGGGGAAACAAAAGAGGGAAAGAGGATTTTAGATATTTTTGCCAGAATAACAAACAAAGTCCTACAAATAGAGCGTTTCTTGAGTGCATTAAAAGTCCATCGAATTTGTTTACTCTTTTCATTTAAAAATTTGAGATTTTCCTTAATTAAATTTAAAGTTAATTCTGTTATTGGCCGAACATTATCAAAGTAGAGGCATCCTGTACTTCTACTGTCCAACCGTTAAGAAATATACACTTTTAATATGAGAGGAGCACAATAATACTACGAATTTATTCCAGCGAGCATTTCAGGTGCAGCTCGTTCTATGCAGCCTTCCAAAAACCTATACCGCAAAACACAAACTGGAAAGCTTGTTTCATGATCCACTCTTCAGGGGCTTTCTAATGGCATTAACGTTTAAGAGTCGATGATTTAAAAAGTTCTAACACGACTAATTCCCTGTCCCCCCGCCAGTAGTTCTAATAATAATTTTTTACCTAAATTTACTCTAGATAAAAGAAAACCCTATTCTATTGGAATTTCGTTAACAAAGTGCTTGTGTAGCTGTCTGACGAAATAGACAAACACAATTCATTTTCATTTCATTTAAGATTAAAGAACTTAATTAAGCAGCTTAATAAAAATAAAATAGACAAAGAAAAAAAAAGATAAAGAAAAACTGACTGCAAGGGCCGCGTATGTATAACCCTGAGATCAAAAGCACTCAAAGTGCCGGAACTTCCGCTGTATAGTTGGCTCTTTAATTGGCCCAGTGCTATTAAAACACTCGCCGTAAAATCAGTAGCAGCACAACAACTACAAGAACAGCAAATAAAATGATCATTTTATAAGACAATTCTCAGGCATGAAGAAATAACGATTATTTAATTCAATAAATTCAAATAATTCACCGTCACCGTCACCCTCACCCTCACCGTTAAAAGTGAGTTTCAAATCAAATTACGTTTCTTATGGTTGGCTAAATAGTTAAAGGCTGTGTTTGTTTGGTTCCCAAAGCGCCCCAACTTGTTTGTTAAGAAACTTTTAAGACTCCTTTTTTTATTTGCACAAAAAATTGCCAATCCTTTACAAAGGACAGAACCTTCATACACCTTTTCCCCCGCAAGCCAACGATATGATGGTCGGTCTGCATATGGGTCAATTTAAATGTTTGCGTGTGTGTGTGTGGCAGCAGTGATTGTTGTTGTGCCTGTTTCTGTTATCAAGCCATAAAACTATTAAATTGTTGTAATTGCATTAAAATAGTTGTGCTGATGATGAAGCAAAATCAAGACAATTGTCAAAGCCAAAGCCAAAGCCAAACCAAAACTACACACCGCCTCTGCCATGCAGCAAAACTGGCAACTGGCAACTGGCTGCCACTGCACTGAAACGCCAATGAATTGAAACCAACCGCAATGCGGTGTTGCGGTGTCTAAATAGCGGCGACAATTTAATTGACCTCTAGAGGTCGAAATGCCAAAAACTTAAACAATTCGCCCGCTCGACTCACTGAACAAGCGGCACGTTTTAATCGAATTGGCCCGCAACAACGAGTTTGGAAGACACCAGCCAACGGACGGCCAACGGAAATATTGTCCAGCCATTAAATATTAAGAGAAAACAGAAAATAAATTGCAATGTACAAATTAATTGTCGTTGAAAATTAAACTCTTTAAGGCCGGACTCAACTGCAAGGGAACAGCATGAGAAAATTACTAGAAAAACTAACAATAAGAACAAGAACAACAACAACAACAACAACGCCTGGTTTATGTTAATGGAATTGTCACATATTGGCCTCAGCTGTCAATACAAATAACACAACAATATCCCTCCTTCTGCTGCCGATGCAGCACTACAGAAAACAAATTGCGTTGTGGCCTCTTCTGGCGCAAAAGCTAAAGCCCTTTAATTGATTTAATTGAATTTTTAAATTGACGCTCCCCAAAAGTATTCAGGCTCAGCATTGTATGATTTTGAAAAATAGGCACAGTGGATGCGTTGTCTTCCGCACAAAACAAATGCAATAAAAGGACCGTTCTTCTATCTCGAACGACACTGATCGTGCGCTTAAAACAGTTGGAATGATTAAAGTTCAATTCAATATTTTTGCGCAACAGTTTGCTAGAGAGACACCTCGATGCTTCTGATTTGCAGCAAATATTCTACTACCGGTTACTTAATAATAATCACTCCATCCATTAAAAAACCGGGTTAACAAATTATTGTTACAAAAATATTTTTTTCAAAAATTTTTTTTTGGAAAAATTTTATTGTTGAAAAATATTTTCGAGAAAAATATAGTTTTTGAAAGCTTTTCCATAGAAAAGTGTTAATATTTTGTTATCGCATAATTCTGTTATGAAAATATTTTGCATAAAAAGTTTTCTACAGAGAAATTTTGTTGCCAAAATAATTCTGATCGAACAAAATCTCTATGGAAAAATTGTATAATCGAAAAAAAATTGTTGCAAAGCAAAATGTTGTTACGAAAAATTTTCTGGGAGGCAACTTTGTTGTCGAACAATTTTGTATAGAAAAATATTTTTATAGAGATAATTTTATGGAAAAATTGTGTAATCGAAAGAAATTTTTCATAGCAAAAGGTTTATAGAGAAAATTTCGTTATGGAAAAATTTCTATAGCGAAATTGTGTAATCGAATTGTTAACGAAAAAAAAATTTCATAGGAAAATATTGTTATCGAAAAAGTGTCTATAAAAAAATATAAATATGTAGTATAATCGAAAAAAGTTTGTTATCGAAAATGCTTTTTAGGAAAATCTTTGTTGTCGGAAAGATTTTCTATAGAAAATGTTGCCATGGAAAATTTTTGGGAGAACTGATTTTTAAAAATATTATAAGTGAAAAGTTGCTTTTAGAACTTTTTGGTATCGATAAATTAAACGCCGATAAATTTATGTTAACGAAAGTTTTTTAAAGAAAAATTTTCCACAGAAAAATTTTCTATACAAAATTCTATCTACAAATTTTGAACTCAAAATTTTGTTACAAAAAATCTTATAACCCAAAATTTTTTTTGGAAAAATAACTATAGAAAGAACTTGAAATTGTAAATTTGTATATAAAAACTTTTACTGGCGAAAAAATTTGCTTTCAATATTTTTCTGTATTAAAAAATTTCCTTACAAAAATAGTAAAACTTTCTTTAGAAATGTTTTGCCATCGTCATAATTTCTATAGAGAAATCTTTTCTAGAAATTTTTCGTGGATGAAATGGGTTTTTTACACAGGTCCTGTCTGTGTGTGTTTTCCAAATAGAAGTCAATGTTTAGCTCAACTACGATATAAAATAAAGGATCGGCAGTAGTTTAGCCACAAGATGTCCACGCAATTTCTTCAAGAGTCCTATGCGCAGCCGTTTTTAAAACATTTCTGTGCCCACTGTTCCAATTTATGTCAAACGTAAGCTTTCGTTCTAATTGCCTGTGAAATAAACATAAATCACTCTTTCGGTTTTTCTGTTCCTCCAGCAAAAGGGGGCTTTCAGGCTGGAAAGCAGCTCTAATTCTTAATGCAATTCAAGAACTATCGGGCGGCAGTTGGCAGGCCTGTTCAAGGAGTATCTGTTTGTTTGCTGAGTTGATCAGCAGTTTATGACACTGACATGTTCACACAGTTTTGCTGGTCTGCTTCATATTTTTCATAAAGATTCCTATTTAATATGGGAAATGCGACGACAAGCAGCAACACATCGCGGCTCTTGATCGAACGCTGCTCAAAAGTTGTTTAACTGAAGGAATTGGTTCGTTAAACGATGACCGATTGAAGGGAGGGAGTAAGTCATCATTGTGATTATCCTGTTGATCATTGTTTCGAAACTGATCAAAATCTTGAAGTCTCTATCAAGTGCAGCCAAGACGTACTCGTGTATGAGAAGCAACAAACACATTTTAAAATGCAGATTAAAGGGAAAAAAGTATTAAAAGAAAACACACAATTGAAATCTACCGACATGACTGACGACACATTGTTTTCACTTTGAGTTCACTTTGATGCTGACAACGATGATAATGAGGACGACGATGCCGATGCTGATGCTGATGATGATGATGATGGTGCGTTTTTCATTTGAGGTTTGTTCTTCTTCCATCACTCACTCACTAACTCCCCAGTGTCTGGGAACCTTGTGCCTCTTCTTCAATCGATTGGGATGGATGAAATTGTTTTCTCACTCATATTTTTGTGAAGGAGACAAACTGGTGTCTATTGTTTTGTGTGCGCTCAAGTGTTGTGCCCTCATTCGTATAGACAGCCGGACAGACGGACCGTATTCGTTTTATTTAATTTTACTTGATTTTTATTCTGTTTTTTTTTTAACGTTCTCTGTTTTATTTCACTTTAATTTTTAGCATTTGAGACAATTGTTCTTAGTGAAAGCGTAAACAAAAAATTAAATATTTAAATGCAAATGTATTGGCAAATTTGGCCATTCCTGCTACTGCGCACAGTGGGGGAGTTGAAAACGAAAATTGAAAATAGATTTGAAAATTTTGTAGAACGGCCAGTCCATATCGCCACAAAATCGTGCCAGCAAAAGGCCTAATTTTGAATATTTTCTAGTCCATTGAAAAGATCTTTTCTCAGAACTACAATTTTGAACTTAAACGCGGGCGGTGGCCCAAAACTAGTTTTTCTTCTCTTTTACAGGCATCTAAGACCTGGGCTAAGTTTTTTCCTTCTAAACTGCCAGCACCAAATTTGATTTGATTTTTACAATCAAATCGTTCGTTTTGAAATTGCAAATTTTCATCGCCTTTTTCTTTTTTCCTTATCAAAGTCTTTCACTCCCCCACTGTGTGCTGTCCGTTGCTCTGCTCATTTCGATTTGAAATACTAATTCAGTATTAAAAGCGATTTACACTCAAAGAAAGAAGAGCGGGCAAAATAACCTCTTTGGAGAATTTCGGCTAAAGTTTGCAAAATCCAAAAAAAAAAAAAAAATTTAAGAAATAAATTTAACGTCTAAAAGTATTTTTAGAATCCCAATTATAATTTTTTTTTTAAAACGCCTCAAAAATTAATCAAACTTCGATGTGAGAAAAAATTAACTAATTTCTCTTAAAATAATTTTTGTTAGATTGGAGTTTAGCAGTTTTGCCTGGAAAATGCTTAATTGGCATCACTGGCAACGAATAATTACGGACTAACAGGCCGGAAATCTGAACTTGGCAGGGACTTTTTAAAAGAGGTTTAAATTTTTGAAATTTATTTAGTTTTTGATGATTTTACTCTGTTGAGGCAGCGCTTTTGAGTTTTTGCGATATAAAGGCAGGTTCCACAGAGCTCTTTCTGTCCTGTCATTTAAAAAACCTAACGATGTCATTACGCGTGGCAAATGTCCCTCTAGTCATCGGTGAGTTGACGACATCTCAAGTGAACAGTTTTCCATTAATCTCAGTTTGACTGATGGCATGGCTTACGTTTGATGGGAAACTGTGCGGTGTCTTAAATGTTTGATGGGTTACTTCTAAAACAAAATGGTAAATGTTGGCCCAATTATGAGTTTCTTTTTGCTTTTCTCATCAAAGTTTCTCCATAATAACTGACCTGTAATAAAATTAATTGGCGAGAGTAGATTTTTCTGAGCCTTTTCCTGGAAAAGTGGTAAATGGACCGGTAAGTCCAACAGTTACTTATTCTCAGAACATATCATACACTTTATGGCCTAAAAGAGAATCTATTGTAGATTCACACCCTGCAGACCCTTGTTGTGGCGTTAAAAGTTTGCTTTTGAAATACGCTTCTGTCACGTCATCACATCGCTCCGAAATAGAAAACCATACGTTATTTTAACAGTTTCGATAACAATATAAGATTTTCGAAAGTGTTTATCTATTTTCTTCAGAATTATCTACAAAGAAATTTGTAGTTAATTTTTGTTTTTTGTCACGATGGCGATTCTTTGTAAAAAAAAAAAACGGAAAATTTTTCGAGTGTTTAGTTTTAGGAAATTTAAACACAGAATCTCACCATTCAGTGACTGACTGCTTTGGGCCTTACGCAAAAATTATGCTGGTTGCTGCTGCTGCTGCCTTGAATTGAATGTGAGACAAACAATTCAAATCCATAAAAATAAGCAAAAAAAAAAATATATCAAAATAAACTATTTAAAGTAAAACAAATCACAAAACAAAAAATCATCACGGAACCACAAATCAAGACATTATTAATTTTAATTTTACTTAATTTAGTAAAATTTATGACAATGCCAGCAGTACTTTCATAAATATGTATGAATGTACGTGCATACGAGTACATACATCTTATGGCTGCTTAAAAATACATTCACACACACACACACACACACACACGACTGTGCCGGGGAGATGGCTCTTTATTGATGGCCTGTGAAAGCTTTTTCCTTATTAAGTTTTCAGAATGAATTTGATGAGAAACTGTGAAAACAAACAAAAAATATGAGATGTTGTGAAATCCAAGAACTAAGTCGGACTACAAGTATGTGTGTGTGTGTGTGCGTGTGTGTGTGTGTGTGTGTGTGTGTGTGTGTGTGTGTGCGTGTGTTCACCAGGAACGAAGTGTAATAATGCAAGGAAATAAACTTGTTCAAGATATAAAACTTCTTTGGTGCTTCTAACGTGTTACATTTAATTCAATTCAATTCAATTCATTTCAATTCAGGTCAATCCGTACCTTTAAACTTTGACATCTCGCCCAAATGCCCGATCCAAACTCCACAGCTTCTGCCGTCTTTTTGGAACAACTTTACGCCAAGATTTATCCAATGTATTGATGGCTGCTGATTACTTTCTCTAGGACATTGTAGTTCTAGGTCCTTTGTTCCCAATCTTGGTTTTTTGTTTCTTCTTAAATCTTTGCACATCATCAGCTGGACTAAAATCGTATCAAATTTTACGTCCATAATGGATTCGATTTTCAGAAATTTTAATGTCTCTTTTCAATCTATGGCCAAGCTAAAAGATGGTCTTAAGTCAGAACAGTGCCAGACGGCCAGATTTTTTATATATAGAAAGAAATATTAAAAAATTAATATATAATGAAAACAGTTTGTATTCTTTTATGCTTTAGGAACGTCTATTTTTTTTTAGGAGAACAATATTTCCTTTCAATCATCTAATGAAGAATTTCTAATTATTAGAACTTAATTTAATCAAATAATTAATTGAAATTGCATCAATTACAGTTGCTGTAAAACTAGAATTTGCACAACATTGTTCATAAAATAGTCCTGGGCGATTTATTAAAAAAACTAGTTTGATTTGATTTAATCCATCCGAAAGTTGCCTCAACTTTTAGATCAGAGAATTATTGTACATCGGCAGCTGTGACTGAAACTCGAATTTGATAATTCGATAGTTAAATTTTACAAAAAAAAAAAAAAAAAACTCCCCGCCTAACGCTGAATCCCTCATTCCTGGTGGCCAAATTCACTGTTATTTTGCTCGAGCTGCTGGCCAAGCCCTCGTTCGCAGCAAACGGCAAAGCAACTTTAGTTTCAGCTACTAAAAGCTCGTCACTTAAGGTGAGTTTGCACCGTCCCTCAAAGTATTCCGACTTTGTAGAATCAAAATAATAAGAAATTTTCAGTTTTAAAGGGACATTAAAAGTAAAATTATAGGAAAAATATTTGTGATGCGACTTAAACAGCTGATGGTTCAGTTCTGCAATATTTATAAAAACAACATGAAAATTTGTGGCTTCGAATTTGGTTGTTCCTGTGATTATTGCCAGCACCTCTAATACATTCAGTTGGTGCTGGTACAGTGTTTACTGTAAAATACAGCTCTGGTGTGATGAGTGAGGACACAGATAAGATTCTGAAATGCTTTAGAATATAAAAATTTACCGACTGTAGCCGTATTTTCTGCTACTCCGTAAATTTTGCTTTTACACGATAATATCTATTACATTTTGTGACATGTCGCAACACATGTGTTGACGTGAAAACACACCTCTGACTGTCATGTTTCGTTCCGCCGGGTTGTAGGTTTAACAACTAATACTTATGTTTTTGTCTTGTGTTTCAATTAATTAATAATCCTTCAGGTGGCATCTCAAACACTTTGACTTAAATAATTTCTTACACTCACAGCAAATATTCCTGAAACTGCAACTTCAGTTTCTTATTTTTCTTCTCTCTTTCTATCGCCATCTTCTTTGCTTAAACCTTGTCACTTCTTTACAGCCTCCACTGTACATTCAGTTTGGCAATTTTAACTTTTATTTAAACAAACAAAAAATTGATTATTCAAATTCGTAGTGAACAACAGCAGCAGCAACAAATGAGGAAATTTTTCCTTCTCAAGGTCACCTGGCACCGACAGACGGACTCAAGACCAACATTTTTTTCTCATTGCAGTGACGGGTATAATTTACGGGACTGTCTGGCGTCCAGCAAAAAATGTTTGGACTCATACTAATTTTCTTATTATTTTATTCAAGTTGTTGTTAATAATGATGGCAATGTTGTTGTTGCTGTTGCTGTTGCTGTTGCCGCTTCCATATTGTTGTTTTACTTTTTAGCATTTTGATATTGATGTTTTTGTTGCTGTAGATGATGATTATATATTTTTTTTTTGTTCGTAGAACAAAACAAAGTGCTGAAAAAGTACCAAATTATAGATTTTTGTTGCTGATCATAATTTTATATAATTTAAGAATTACGTGCGTTAGAAGTGGCTTTAAAATTCTTTTGTTGGTTGTTCGGAGAAAAAACTCATTTTAAAATAAACTTTGATTTCGCAAAATAAAAGTTGAGACCAAAACGGTTTTGAGGAGAAATGCGATTTGATTAACAATTTTACTTAAATATGATTGACCTTGAAATTATAATCAGATTTCGAAAAAACTGGAACTTTTCTCCTCAAGTGCTTTAAAGAAATAGGAACTGTAGAGGAACCTTTTCAAACGGTCAAGTTTATAAATTTGGTTTATTTATTAAATTTGGTTTAGACGTTACTTTGCTTAGAAGGTATTTCTTTTAAAAACTACTCTTTAAAAGGGTACATTTTTTACAGGTAATAATTTTATAAAAGACTTATTTTTTAAAAAAGGTACTTTCTTAAAAAGTATTTATTTTTAAGGGTGTTTCCTTTTTAAACGTTTTTTTAAAAAGCTTTATAATGGTTGTTTCATTAGTATTTTTTTAAAATACTTTTCTTAAAAGTACGTTTTTCGAAACCGATCGTTTTTCAAAGCATTTGCTTAAAAAGTACTTCCTGAATATTTCCTAAAAATATATATTTTTGAAAATGTCTTTTGTTTAAGTTTAATCAATACTTTTTAAACACGTACATGTTCCAAAGGTCCTTTAATTGAGGTTATTTTTTAATATTAATTTTTTTAAAGATCATTCTTTAAAAAGACAACATTTCAGAAGGTACTTTTTAAGCACAAAAATTCTTCTAAAAAGTGTTTTAATTAAAATGAACATTTTTTATGAGATAATTTTTCAAAATATTTTTTATTTTATTTAAACCATAAGTTCTTAAAAAATACTTTTTAAAATGTAAATTTTCGAACATGAAACCCTTTAAAAAGGCTTAATTTTCAAGGTTTTTTTTCATTGTAATTTTTTTAGTTTTTTAAAACAAACTCTTTTGAAAAGACATTTTCTTACAGACACTTTTTTAAAAGTACTTTTTTTCAAAACTATTTTTTTTAAACTTATTTTCTTTTAAGATACTGATTTTGACACGTCATTTCTTTAACAGTTTTGGTCTTCAAAGAAGAGCTTTTCGAAAAGATACATTTTTCCAAGGCCCTTTTGTAGCACTCGTTTTTTAAAAGATACTATTTTATTTTAAAGAATTTCTTTTTTTATGGATATTTTCGTAGGCACAAAAGCTTTTTATCAAAATATTTTTTAAGAGGATAATTTCCTGAAAATTTTAATTTTGCTTATTTTATAAATTACATTTTTAAAAGTTATTTTTTTTTTAAATGATGCCATTTAAAAAGTACTTCTATGTAAAAGGTATTATTTTGAGGCCACCTTTTTTAAAAGACCCTGTTTTGAAAGGTATATCTTTTAAGGTAACTTTGGAAAATGTACTTTTTTTTAAACGTTATTTTATTAAAAAAATACTTATTTTAAAAGGTACTTTTTTAAAAGATACCTGTCATAAAAGATACCTATTTTTAATGGTACTTTTTTAAAGAATACCCACTATAATATATAACTATTTAAAATGGCACTTTTAAAGGGCACTCTTTTAAAGGGTTACTTTTTTAAATGGTACTTTTAAATAGTCACTTGTTTCAAAGGCTACTTATTTCAAAGGTGTTCTTTTAAATGATACTTTTTCAAAAAGTACTTTTAAAAGATACACATTCCGTGCAAAAGGTTTCTGAAGGCACCTTAAAATAGAACCACGCGTTTTTATCAAGAATTTGTAGTTTCTTAAAATTTTTTATTATTCTTATTTATTGGGTTTTTTTTAACGGGTTCTTCTACGAGGTGTTTGTTTTTGTGAAATATTGTAAAGGCACCCTTTCGAAATGCACTTTCAAAAATACTTCTCTTTGTTGGCCACGCCGTGTTCACGAAATGTGTTATTTCCTGCGGCAGAAGTGCTTGTGAAAATAATTTCATTAAGAGACGCGCTCAGTGGGAAATATTTATGAAAGAATTCTGTTGAGAGAACAAAAACAACTACAAAAATGAACAGAATAACGTGTCTTAAGATCAAAGCATGAAAAATAACTTTAAGCACATGAAAACAGCTGGACAGATTAAAAAGTTAAGTAGGAAAGGAGCGCACCAAACACCCAACCATTCATTCAAATACTTATTTCCATTCATCAAATTCAGCGCTTCATTCAGAATGAATTTATTTGTTCGTGGACTCGATGCCAGCACATTGAATGGCATTTTTCATTCTATTACTGGAGCTGCTGCTTAATTTTTTTCTAATGCGTATCAGTCATGTAACGAAAGTGGTAATTAACCAGAAGCCGGGCATAAAATTATTTGCCCGTACAACGGAACGGCAGGGAACAACACTGTTATAATGGTCCAACGATAGCAGCAACACAAAACGGCCAACAACTAACAGCAGGTTGCTGGCAAAGCTTAAACACCGACGTTCGTCGTTTTGTTAAGAAAGACATTCATTCCATCGCTGAAACTAATCAACAGCCAGTCAAAGCCGCCAGTCCCACTTGCAGCAAAAAGATCATTATAAAATTTGACGAACGTCAATGTTGATCAGCGCTGTCTCCACTGTCTCTTGCCATCTTGTTTGTTGCCGTGTGTTGGAATTGAGATTTGCTTTGAAGACTATTGCCTTTTTCTTCTTCTTTTCTTCTTTGCGCTGCGTAGTGAATGCAGCTCTGAAAATTGCATCGGAAAATCTTATTAAATTCATTTTAGAGATGAGCAAAAGCAAATCGAGTGGTTATTGATTTTCTCTGTATTTCCGTCGAGTTTGGCAACAAATTTGCAGCAAATCGAAACGAAATCAGTGGTGGAAGCCTCGGTCCTGGTGAAGTTGTCCAGTTGCCGCAAATATCTTAAGGTTTCGCTTATTTTCACCGAATACAATTTAATAGCTCAGCAGGTGCCATACAATTTTAAATGAATAATAATATGTTGTTGTTGTTTTTTAGAAGTTCACAACTTTGTGGTGGCAGCACTGCTTTATTTGACAATCCATTTAACAGCTGATAGTTGCTTGTTGTCCAGTTTGGTTTGACATTTCGTTACGGAAATTCTTATTGATATTAAATTTCCCTTCAAACATTTGTTCTCCCAGTTCCGCCATTTTTGTTGGAATGGATGCGTAAATTGGCAGAATTGTCGCCTCCGGAGTAAAGATAATCCACGGCCCTTTAGCTGCACAGAAAATTACTGGCTGGCGCAGTCATTGGTCCATATGTCTTCAAAAACGATGCATGTTACATCAGAGTGTTACTCTCAACAGTGTAGGGAACATTATAGGGACAGGATTAGAATCAATCGTGCTGACATGGATTTGTTTAAAGACATATTTTTGTGCCAATTAACTGGCCGCCAAGATCGTGAGATTTAACTGCAGTTTGGATTATTTTCTTTGGGGTTATTTAAAGTCACTTGCCCACGTCGATCAACCAGCGACAGGTATTCAAAATTCGAAAATTTCGTGAAAATTGCTGTTCCAGATTGCGCGGTACGCGTGCGAGCCCTGGCGGCCTCATGCCCGAAATCATATTTTATTATTAGTGTTACAAACTTTTCCCTAAAACGGCTGCGTACTCGTCTTAAATATATAATTTTTTTTGTATTATTATGATTTAAACTTGTGTAACACCCTGTACCAGAAGAACCACCGCAACTGACTGAATCCCTCAGATTTTGAAGGAATGTTACAAATATGTATGAGTCCTAATGCTGGGGTTTGTTTTACCAACAAGTCTACGACTAAAGAGAATTTCCTTTTGTATTGAAATTTAATCGACTAATCGCGATTCGAATAGACATGCCCAACACTGAAGCGTAAGTCATTTAAGCACTCGCTGGTGTTTTTCTTTCTCAAACACATGTAGTTGTGCACTGATTAGTTTTTACTTTTTTAATGGTACTTCCAGCACAGAACCGGCTCCCAGTTCTACGCCAGCGGAAAATAGCAAATAGACAAGCACACAAATACCTAAATTAGCGTTAAGTATTGATTTAGAAATCAATTATAATGATCGTTTGACTCTGGCCATGATTTGAGTTGCACTCAAAGTTGGGCATTCAGGTTGCAGCGACGAATTTTGACTGGGTGGCAGCGGCCACTTTGTTTGTGGTTTGTTGTAATCTCTTCCTTTACTCGTTTAGCAAATAAGTTAATTAAAAACCAAAAATAAAGATACAAATTTGTGATCTCTGTCCCAAAAAGAAACAAAGAAACCAAAATCCAAAACAAAGAAGCGAAACTTCTTTAGAGTTCATTAACAAACAAACAAGAAAAAAAAAAACAAAGCAGCTGTAACAAATTCATTTCAACAAATTCGCCGTTATGTGGAATGAGTTTGGAATGGAAAAGAACGGAAGCGGCCAAGCATGTGTTGCACCACCTCCTGCAGCACACAAGCAGCTCTGGTTTGTTGCAAAAAGAGCTCAAATGTCGTTCGAAACAGATTTTTTCAAAAGATTCATTTTTTTTTTTTTTGTTTGTTAACAATAAAGTGCGATCATGTTTATGACACCACCCCTAAAAAAAATTATATAAAAAAAGAAATAAAAATTTGTTGAACTAATAAAAGTGTGTGCCACCTTTCTAGGTTGGCCATTAGTATTGCGCAATATTACAGAATACGCGCAAAGAGAAGGAAAATTGCTGTATTGCATGACACTGGCTGGCGCGCTTATTAAATTAAATGAGGCCTTAAAACAAGGGAAGGGGAATTAAATGGAACTAGACCAATTTCCAAAGGAGGCCCAGTTTCACCACGGACTGTAGCACCAAAAGAAGAAGAAGAAGAAGAAGACATATTTCCAAACGTCGTATAAAATACTTCGCTTTGCAACTGCTTGTTTCAGGGTTTGCAAGTCCTTTGCCTTTGCCTTTGCTTTTGCCACAACTCGAACAACTTCTTTTGTATCATTTACGCGATGGCTTCGCCAAACCACAACATCATTCGCATACCCGCTGCGATCGTGCGCATAACCCTAAAGCAAATACTTTCCTTCTGGAGACCCGGAAGCATAGACGCCGTCTATAGTCTGTAAAATTCAAATTTTGCGACAATTTGTTAAATTACACACGCCGACAGAAAAAATCAGCTAAAACAGTGAAAAAATTGTTTCAATACGAACCAGCAAACGAATACGCGGTTGCAACCAAACATTTTGCAAAAACAGCTGTTCAACTGCGCCAAATTTCATGAAACAAGAAAATACTCACATCATTTTTGATTTTATAACATCAATTTATTCCCAAAAAACACAGATTTTTTTTTATAATTTCTTAGAACAGACATCAAACATAAGAATCATTTATTCGTTTGTGTCTTTATTGAATTACTAAAAGTGTTTATTGAAAAGACGTTGCAGGGTCATATCCTTTTTTGGCTGTTTATTTTCTTCTTCTTCCTACTACTCGAAATTATTATAGGACGAATCGGCATAATGAAGCCAGAAATATTTTGATATTTTGTCACATTTTACATTCATCAAAAAAAAATTGCATCAAAATTGAGCTCCTTTTCCCTGCCAGGATATTCTTGATCGGCAATTAAAACTGGGTGACAGGTTTTAAAGTCCATTAAGAAGTTTCCAGCATCCAAAGCAGCGTTTACGTTGCGTTTGCGTTGCGCCCAAAAAGTGAACAGAAAGATTTTCTTCCTGTTTTTTTTATACATCAAAATAGTTACAGAACGCTCGGAATAACGTGAATAGATCACTTCGCCTACAGACCAAAACATCAAAGCCCTTTTCTAGGACACTTTCTACTCTGAAACGTCACAGAAGTCGCAAAGCTCTAAAAACTCAACTCTGAATCCAGTTGATGCTGCGCAGCATTTGTTTCGTGCTTTCAATTGCAACAATCGATCGCTCACCTTTCGCCGGTTATTTCCGAATAGCCACCATTAGCCTGTTCTCACTAAACTTTAATATCTATAATAGTCTAACGACGTTCTATAAGACAATTTTTGTTTAATTCTTTGGCGGGCTTGATTGAAAAAAAAACTGAAAAAAAATAATTACAATAAAATAAAAATCAAATTTAATAAATCAGATTAATTGACGTATCAGACTTTTTTTTTTTTGGTGGATTTGAACACCACTCAACTAACAATTTTCGCCAGCTATACGATAGCAATAACAAAAACAACAGCCAAACATGTTTAACACAAAATGCCACTTGAAAAAAAACAGAGAACCGAACCGAACAATGGCAGCAAAATACAATAAAACAGAAGAAGTAGTCGTCGTACCTCAAGCCGGGGCGAACCAGCAGAACAGAAAAATCTTCGCAAGGAATTGAATTGTTTACGAAAACCATTCAATTGAATTTTCAAAGGGGAATGAAGAGCTGGACGCAAATACATGCACTCACACAAACGCAGTTAAACGGGTTGTGCTTGTAAAGCTGGAGAATGTGTAGGTGTGTGCGTGCGCTTTTGTATTGGAGTTAAGGATCTGTTCATCTTGCAACATGTTGTACGCAATTGAAGTGGCAAAGCAAAACAATAGAAAACGGCAGTTATTTAGCAAATTATAACAGAAACACAAACACACTTGTGCTGATTTTGCGGGGCATGTTTGGCAGGAAACTTGCCACGAAATTCCGGTGTAAGGAAAACAAAAAAAAAAAGCAGAATAAAAAAAGAAATTTAACTTTTGCAATTGAACTAACGGAGTGTTATGATGTGGTTTAGGGAACGAAAAAGTCTCTGATTATTGTTTATTTTTCAGTTTCTTTGCTCTTTCCCCACCCCCACAAAAAGAAGTTCGTACTCTTTTAAGCCGGTACTTAATACATTCGTACTAACTGTTTGGTGGCCAAGCGATTTGTTTCTAAATTATATTTTATTTTTTTTTTTTGGAAAGGTACTTCTCTAGAAAGAGGTACTTGTTCTTCATTTTCACATTATTTTTTTTTAAATATATATTTTAGAAAATTATTTGTTTAATGATACCTTTTTTTTAAAAAGTATTCATTCATTCATTGTTACCTGTTCTTAAACTGTGTGTTTTTTAGCCAGAAATTTATTTTTGGTTTTAAGAAACATATTTTCAAAAAAAGTAATTCCTTTTAAGGCCATTTCTGAAACAGGCTCTTTTCTAAAAGTATTTTGTCAAAAGGTATTTTTGTTTTTTTAAAGGAGTTATTTTTTATAATAAAGTAACTGTTTAGTAAAAAAGGGTAAATTTTTTGTAATAGGTACTTTTTTTTAAAGCAGGGGCCGATGGCCATTAGCTGCTAGTGCTTTCCCTTCTTAACTCTCTTTATTATAACTTCAATTGTAATAAATATGAATAAAATAAAATAAATTAAATAAATAATAAAAAAGTACTTTTCTAAAACAAGTTAATCTTTTCAAAGAATGAATTTGAAAGTACTTTTTTAAAGCAAGTTAATCTTTAAAAAGATATATTTTTTTTTTTAACAGGAAACAATCTGTTATAACGGACTAATTTTTTAAAAAGGTACTTATTTTTACATTTTTTAATATTCTTAAAAAGGTATTTTTTTCTAAACAAAGTATTTACTTGTTTTTAAATCCAAATAATTCTTTTTAACAAAGTACTTTTATTTAAACAAAGTACTTTTTTGTACAACAAGGTACTATTTTAAAATGAAAGAAACAGGGTGAAGAAATGTGTCGTATAAGTTAGAAGGTCTGTTGACATCATTCTCTTATAACTAGTAAATTTATTTTGTAATTTATAAGACAATAAATATATATATAAAAATAAACAAAACAAAGTTCTTTTTTTAAGCACTTTTTCTAAAAACTTTTTTAAAAGCGTTTTTTTTTTAAATGCTACTCTTAAAAGTCTCCACTTTATATTATCCATTTTTATAACAAAAAAAAAGGGCTGCATAATTTTTAAAGATGTGTAAAGTAATAAAAGTAATAAATAAAGTAACTTTTAAGTCAGCACTTTTCAAAAGGATTTATTTTTAATAAGACACTTTTTTTTAATAAAAAAAACTTTCAATTTACAAATAATTTTTTTTTTATTTGAAAAGGTACTGGTTTAAATAAGTTAATTTTTCAAAAAATATTTTTATATATGATTTTTTCAAGAAGTACTTTTATTTTGAAACGCACTTTTTCACAATTGATTGGAAGAGACCTCTTATAAAAAACGTACTTTTGAAACAGACACTTTTTTAAAACTCATCTTTTAAAAAAGTCCTTTTTTTAAAAAGTTATATATTAAAAAAGTCCTTTTTTAAAAAGTTGTATAATAAAAAAATCCTTTTTTAAAAAGTTATATTATAAAAAAGGCATTTTTTAAGTTTTTTACCTGAAATTACTTTTTATATAGGGAAAAAAATTACTTATTTATTTTATGAAATCTTTGCAAAATATTATGTTTTTAGAAGCTGTCCTCAACAACTGGGTTCAACACTAACCCAAAACGTGATACATTTTCGGTTTTTGAAAATACTATTTCCCCAATTCTTCTTACTTTTTATTTAGTACTTATTTTTAAGGTACATTTTCGTTCGAAGTTCAGTTCTGTCTATTTAAGAGTCTGGCAGCATCGGCGAAATATCAGCAAATGGACAGCTAGAAATCGCATAAAAAACAGCTCTAGGTTTTCAAATTGACAAGTTAAATATTTTTAGAAATTCAATAAAAATTAAAAACAATTATGAAGAAAAAAAGATCAAACATTTAGGCCCAAGATTAGATCCTTATATTCATATTTTAACATAAGATTCTAGTTTTTGAAAAAGAGTACCCTTCTATTTTTTAAAATGGTACTATTTTTCAACAGGACACTTTTTGAAAAAGATACCTTTCTGGCAAAATATTTGTTAAAGCGGAGGGAAAATTTCTAAAGTTGCTTTTTCCTTAAAAGTACTTTTCAAGCGATTCGCAGCAGAAATTCTCTCGAAAGGTTCTTGCCACTCACTGCCCCGGAACGGCATCGCATTAAACGTGCGTTCAAGCATGTTGCAGAGTACGAGTACTTGCCGAAAAAAAACAAACAATTAAAAACAGAAACCTGAAAAACGGAACAATGATGAACAAAAAAAAGAATGTGACGAGAAAAGAAGCGATGAGGAGAGGAGAGGAGAGGAGAAGAAAGAACTGAAAATCGCAACAAAACAATTGGATTCAACAAGCTCACACCCAGAGTGTATAATTACAGAATCGTCGGTCGCACAATGCGAGTACGATTGTTCGTTGGCCGCTGCTGCACATTTGAATAAGTACGAGTAGTTGCCCAAGTACTTGCGTCGCATTTTTGTTGGCTGTTCGGGGCGAAAAAATGGAACTGAAATGGGTTTAAGATTGCAGCCTTCAGTTGCTTGTTGTTGTTGTTCCTCTTCTTCTTCTTCTTCTTCTTCTTCTTCGTGTACAATACGCGTGAGTGTACTTGCTGCCGCTGCTTGAGCGAACGGAACGGAAAAGATTGTATTGTTCGCTGAGACCTTTTGTATGTCCTTTTGATCCTTTGATACCGTTTCTGTTGTTTTTTAGTTTTTTAACAATCGTTGAATTCTTAAGATGTTTTGGTTTTAAAGAAACTCATAGCAGAAAAAAAAAGAAATTCGTCATCATCTGGCACCTTTAGCAATTTCAGCATGTTCTAGTTTTTGTTGCTGTTGCTGTTGTTGTTGTTGTTGTTTTTCTTTTCTAAACCCAAATACCAATTTCTGTTGTTGCTTATTTGTTTGTTTTTTATTATTTCGTGTGTATGTTTTTATTTTTTTTTTTTATTTTATATATAAAATATTCAATTGTTCAAATCGTGATGCAAAGAATTTTATTGAATAAAATGTTATTTAAACGCTAAAGTTGGGTGTGTCTTGAGATTTTTGTCAGACGATTTCCGGCGCGTTCATTGCAACAAATATCAAAGATTGGGGACAGTTGTAATGCGTTCGTTTGTTAAGGCAACAGACACTGGAACTGGTTTCCACCAAATGTTTTAAGCTTCAGCGTTCAGCATGTGGGTTAGTTTATTGTGGGCTGGCAAAACTGTTTGAAGTCCGTAAGTCTTAAATTTACGATTGTCAAATATTGATGTATTTAAGCAGGAGATTCGGATTATGTCCATATAGATACGATTTGTATCCCTCAATCCTGAACAGAAAATCATATTAGAAAGAGGATTTGGTGGTAAGTTTGAAAGCTGCACTGGGTAGGGGAAGTGCCTTAAACGATGGATCAGGCATCATTGCTGTACGATAATAAAAATCTACCTCAAGTGGTTAAAGGAAGGCCGCTATAAATAACCCAAGGCAGTGCCTGCAAAAGATTTTTCGTTTCCTCCATTGAACTCTATTGACAATCAGAGATCTTTTTAGTTTCATAACTCGGCAAATTTTGACCAATAAACGATGATACATATATCAGTCACTATTGACTAAAACACTATAAAACGCAACAGGTTGCAATTTTATATATTATTTCAATTTATTTTGGTTATAAACGTATAATTCTGAAACAAAATTCTAATAAAATTTTCTAATTGATGTGCGTTCATATTTCACCACAAGCATTTCTTTGCTACTCATGACATTTCGCCGCCGATTTTACCATCCCTGTCATTGTTACACATTGCAAACTCTGCTATTGTAATAAAATCCTTAACAAATCCATGAGAACTATTATTTTTAAATAATTTCTTTATATTATTAATAAATGAATTATAATCCTCAAATTCAAATTTCTTTTAATAAATATAATTTCTAGAAAAAAAGTGTATGAGACCGGTTATATCTTAAAAACATATAAAAGCCCAAATGCGGCACTTGCTGCTGGTGTGGTGCAAAATAAATACAAATTAACTTCCCCCCCTTAATATTAATTTTTTTGAACCCTTTTCCACTTCTTGCAACTTCATGCAATTGGTGGTTAGAAACGATATGACAAACTCCTTCACAGATGTGGACAAAATGCTTGAAGTGGAATAAAACATAATAAATTAACACTTGAATTGTTGGGCCAAAGGTTGCACTTACTCGAGGAATTTGTAGCCATAGAAAATTGCACTCGGCACCGTTATTTCGTCTGCATTATCCAGCATACTTTCCACAACACACTGGGCCACCAGTGGACCATCTATTAAAGGCAATAGTTTGGTTAGGCCAGCCTTCGTGACTAAGCGTTCAACCAAATTGTTGGTATTTAGGAAAGTTGGCATCACTGTTGTGGCCGTTCTGTCTTTCGATTCACTCATTATTTCGGTGCGCAGAGCAGAACCACTTGGTGGCAGCATAGACGTGAAAGAAAGACGAGCTTATTAGAGCATTAACAGACGAAATGTTGACAATGTGACCCCGGTTCAGGGATTTCATTTTGGGCAGAAAAATTTATTGTGTCTATAAGCAAAAATGGAATAAAATTTTCGGACTGCCACAGGATCATGTGCTTTTCTTACAAAACATACGGCAGTGAAATTGACATTTATCATTCTTTGTATTTCCTGGGATGCGGGATTCATCAGGGAGGCGAGCGTTAGAATGGTGTTTAGGTCCACAAGTTGCTGGTAGTTGGTAACATCAATCTGACAGTGGAATAAAATAAAATAATTGAAATAAAAAATCATAAATTTTTAATATTCATTTAATTCAACATTTGCCTTAAGTTTTCTTGGTTTCGTTTTTTTTTCGGAATTTAGGGTATAACACAAACCGTAACCGCCGAAATCGAGGCAATCACAACAACAATTATAACCAAGCTCAGCCTCAGCTGCACCTCTAGCTCCAGGTTTCACATTGTGTCCCAACTTTTAAGTTTAATATAAAGTTTTTGTACTTTTAGCAGAGATGTGAGCCGAAAAAGGGCACAAGTCAAATTTAAATATGGTTTTTAAATATAGTTTTGGTAAACTTAGACCGCTTAGAATTTTGTTGATAGAAACTTTATTTTTAGCTGCAGAAGTGTAATATCTTAGTCCTAAAAGTAATCTGTATTTCGATACGACTCTTCAATATCATATAAAAAAAAAGATTTGGAATTTTTGTGATTTAGGATCTTATGATGCATAAGAGGATATGCAGCCTAAATGAATAAAGAGCAGCAACGTGCCGCCTGCAGCAAGTCACACCCATTACGAACCTTATACGCTTTTGCTCTGACTTGATACTTTTGCGAAATATATAAAGCGGTCTCCTGCAGAACATCTACAACGGCAACATGGCAGCCTCGCTCAGCTATTTCAATGGCCAAAAGGCGACCGACACCTCTGCCAGAACCAGTTACCTAGAATGTACAGAAGAAGACTGTCAAAAGCATCTCAATAGACAATAAAAACCGAAACATTAGAAATCAATTATTTGTTAATTCTCACACAAATAGTAAAACATTAAAATTGTTTAATATTTAACGTACAGAGTTCTGGCGCGTCCCCAACTTGTATAAGACATTTATTGCACAGTGGTAAATTGCCGAATGAAAAGCTTGCTAAAGCCATAAAATGTCACTCAAGTTTTTTGCGACTTTTTAAGATTTTGGGAAACAGTGTAAAAATAAAAGCTATAATAAATTCAAACATATTCAAAATTTTGTCGATAAAGAACGTCAAAAAAAATTTTTAAATATTCGCTTAGAAGTGACATTTGGAGTCTAAAACGCTACAGTGCTGCTAATATTTCAATTTAGTATAACTTGGCGATTTTTTTTCCAAAATTTAATGATGCATCACCGAATGTTGTCAACAAATAGGTAAAAAAAATGAAATTTTTTGTATACAAATAATTCTTAAGCAATTCTTACAGACATCTCTTTCTAGCACTGACTGGTTGCACTCCTGCATTCTGTGATTCAAAAAATATTAGGAGAAAAGTAAGTGTCACTACGCGGCTTTACAATGAATTTAATTTTATATCTGGATACGAGTACACGTCTAGTGTAATTCTTACATACGCAGGAATTTAAAAACTTAATAACTTTTTTCTCTATATATTTATATATATTTTTGTTGTTCTCTTTTCAGTGTAGAAAATAATCTCACTCAGATGATGGGCTCAGTTTAAACACTTTTAAGGAACCTTTTCAGACAGCGAATAATTTCCAAAAATTCGAAAATTAATTGGCCAGCGCTTTCGCCAGATTTGTCAGCATCCGGTTATTTTCTTTGCGGTTATTTCAAGGAACGAGTATATGTGGGCAGGCTCAAGGCAATCCTTGAAGTCAAGGGCCTCACTGTTGCAGAAGAAGAAGGAGCACTACAGCCACAAATATTGAAAGATATAATCGAAAATGCTCTAAAACGAGCCCATCATGGCCCTATTTTCCACAATTATAATGTGGAAAAAGCACATAAATACATATATTTTTGAAAATATAAGTTGCATGACAAATCAGGGCGCTTATTTAGGCTTGTATTTTATTCCAACTCGCCGAACACAACGCCGTTCCCCGATCATATTCTAACTTTCACCAGTTGGCTTTTAGCTTCATAACAAATTATTATATTTCCTCAACGATTTTCTTGCCACTTCTCGCACTTTAATTTGCACATAAAGCATTTTTTATATGACCTTAAAAATGCTGTCGAACGTAAACGCTCGAGCTGGAGAAACACTAAGTCTTCTTGTAGCGTTTTTGACACATTTGTCGGCAACTCACCACCGCCATGACTTATTTCTTTTTTCATTTCGTTTAAACTTTAGCGCTTTCAGAAATATCGCCGCAGCTATTAACAGCGGATAAACTAAAATTATCAGAGTAACGCAAAATATATAGTAACATTCCGCCAAAACGATATTTGGCCAATACGAATTTTTCATATTCTTTTTAACTTTTTTCTTAACGTTTCTTAACTTTTTTCTTAACGATTTTATTTGCATAAAACACTCCCGTATTTATAATCGGCCATAAGTTCTACATTCTAGTAAGAGAATTGCTACAGTATGAGAATTGATATCTAAATCAACAACAACAACAACTACATTTGTAGACTTAAGCAGATTTTAATATGCTGGTTTTCAACTTTATTCTAAATAGTTCTATAACAGAAACAATTCAATTTTCAGTTGAATACAATAATTACACAAGTTCAAATTGCCCAGTCTGCTTCGCCGGCCCTCGGTCGTCTTTAGTTTTTAGTGTCTATGAGGCCGATTAATTTGTTGCTGCGTTCAAGACCATGACAAAGCGCTCAGAACTGCTGCATTTGAAGGACATTTTGATCAAATTTTGTTGCTTGAGATTTAAGTGAAGAAAGCAAATCTAACTTCGGGGAACAAATCGGTTCTATGGATCAGCGGTGCTGCCAGTCCAGACTCAGGGAATGCGCACAAAAACTTTTTAGTTCAAACCAACTACTTCTGAATACGATCTTTTTCCTTTTTATTTTTTTTATGAATATCCTTGTTGGAACTTGTTTCGAGTGCGTCCTGTTTAAATGGTCGGAAAAATAATAATTTTTCATAACAGAAAAAAAGCTGCTAAAAGCGATTTTCATCGGTTGTTATTTTATATAGTAATAATATTTTTCAGGGCATTATTTTTAATCATGAAAAGGAAAGTCGCCAATAAAAATAAGTATAAAGAAATATAAATTATTCTCAACGTCTTAAAACAAAACAAACAAAAACCTATGCAGCCCCTCAAACCCTCAATATATATATATATATTTAGAATGTACCTCCCTAATACACATCAGTAATTAGTTTCATCCTCACAATAATGTGTAGTTTAATTCAATGTTAGCGAACCCGCAAAAAAAGTCTATACTTTTTATACACTATATATATATATATTTCTCCAACCGGGGCTGGTACTACTCCAACTAATAGAAAACACCTCAGCGTATAATATCAAACAAACAAAAATATTATAAAACACCAAGAACATGTGATCGAAATACAAAACATGTGGAGAATGAAGTTTGAATAGCAAAATACATTCATATTTGAGGTTAACCAGCCCTGTCTACTATTCGACTTTGTATTGACTTTGAACAATTTACGCAGCGGCTATCAATGAAAATGCAATTGCCAACCAACTATTAAATACAGTTACATTTCGGTTCAATTCACACACCGATTAAACAATCGTATTCGTAATTGTTTCCTTATCCAGTTTTATAAATTTCAAGTTTAACTTTTTTGTAGAATTTTGGATTTATAGTTAAAATTATAGTTAAAAAGATAATTTACTTAGTCGTTAATTTACATCTGTCCTAAAAAAAAAGCGTTAACGGCGAAGCGAACTTTATAATGAATTTAAGGTTTTTAATGTCAACTGAAAATAAATTTTCTTCAAAGTTTTAGGCCAAAAGTTTGCAATTTTTGTAACAACCTGAAGCAAACGGAACCCTTTTCTGCCAATTGACTGATGTTGAAAGATTATTGGTTTGGCCCTCATTAGCTTTTGGGGGGCAGGGAATTTATTTGTTTAAAAATCATTTAAAAAATTAAACAAAGAACCATTGAAAAGCAGTTAAGGAGGGCGGCTGAAGAACAAGCAGCTCTACCATCATCCTAATTATTTTCTAAGTACAGTCAGGTTTGTGGTTGTTGTTGGGCCTTGGACAGTTTTGCGTCTCACTGGCACTGGTTGCCTCTGATAACTGTATTTTTTTCAAGTCACTTGAGGAATTGCGTGCGTCACACAAATAATCCTGAGTTGTAACTTATAAATTTATGTACTTTACAAATCATAAAGAAAGAACCCCAATTTAATTGGGTCTCTATAATGGAATCCCTAAAACGCTTCGCGGTGTAAAAGAAGAAGGAGCAAAGCGCACTTGACGACCAAAATGATCAAGTTTCCTATTTGAATTAATGACTTCAATATTAAAAACACTTTAAATGAATAACGAACACAAACAGCAGCAGAACCTGCGGCGTGTCTCTATTACACAGACCTGCTCGAGAAGGCATTTTAATGTTTATCACTTTCTTTGCCTAGGAAAAAGAACTATCGAGTGCTGGTATTCGTTTGAATGGGTTTTCAGTTTTCAAATTAAATTCAATTCAATAGCTGTTAAACATCTTATGGTTGGCTGTAAGGATTTTGTTCTTTTTAGCGTCTTCTGGTTTGAGCGTTAAATGTGTTTTTAAAACGAAAATGAAATCAAGTCACGTATTTTATTAAAACATGGCTGCTGCCATGTTGGACAATGAATTGAATTTCCGTTTAAAAGTTATTAAACATGGTGGGACACAAACAGCACCACTCGAACTCACAGTTGCCCAGCACTTATGGCGTCTCTTATACTAAAATAATTTCTTTATTTTTTATATCATTTTCCTCATATATATTTTTTTTTATTTTGTTACAACAGAAGGAGTATAGTTTGTGAAAAGAAAACACATCATCAATATATATAACGATTATAGTTATTTTTAAGCACTATTGAAAGCACTTTCAACAAAGGGATAACAGCAGAGCAACTTAAGGTGACCCAGCAAACAATTTAGTTACATATTTATTGGCGCAAAGTCTCCCGAGCGACAAGTAACATGATAAAATGTTTTCAACAAATAATGACGCAAGGAACACATTATCCACATGTATGATATGGAGCAAGAGTTGAAAACAAGTCGCCTCTTTGTTCGTTTCTCGTTTATTTTGGCCGCTGTCTGCCAGGGAGCCAATTTAAGTTTTTATGAAAACCCCATGCTTTTACTTTCTTACGACTGTAATCCTGGCGCCATATGAAGTAAATTTCCTCGAATTTAGGGTATTTTTAGGTTGAATCAACCGACAGGATACTGTGTACAACTTCAACAGCAGATCTAAATTGGTTTTCATTATTCTATCGGATGCTTTTTTATAATGAGAAGCAAAACAAACAAAAAACTGTTTCACTGTCTGAAACCATATCCCTAAAACTTTTTATGTGTTCGAAGAGAAATTTCTCATTGAAAATGGGAGTCTTAAAATAAAAATTAAAAACAATTTAAATTTCCATAATTTAAGACTTTTGTCTTCGTCACTAAAACATTAAGTCCAATCATAAAGGTTCTGGGCGCCATACGAGATTAATGTTATTTACCTTTTTTATTTTCTTTAAATAACAATGAGATTTAAAGAAGTTACATGCGGAGCTTTACGTTTTAGAAAATATGACAGAAATCGGTTGTCTACGTTGCCGTGAAGCTAAACTCTAGTAAATGGACTTTTTCGCCGTTTCATGAGCGATAAAAAATTGTGTGTTTTAGTTTGGAAAAATTTTGTTTAATAATTTTGTTCATGACTCGGGTAACAAACATTGTCACTCTAGATCTTTTTTTGTTTTGGGAAATCAAACCAAATCCGCTTACTTCTGATAGTGGTGAAATGTTTCATCTACATTTCCTGAATTAACGGATGTTTAAAGAAGGACTTTCATCGACCGGCTGCCTTTGCCTTCTTTCAAATAAGTATCTATAAATTTGTTTAATTATATAAATTAATTTGGCAGAAGTCGTTTAGAATAGTTCTTTCCATACTATAAAAATAGAAGACATCAAATAGAAATCCTGAGTCCTAAGTACACAGTGTAGACCTTTACAAGCCGGTGCAACTGTCCAAACGGGTCGTCTAAATTCCAGGACAGACCAATTGGCTACTTTCAAGCCACGGTCCCAATAGATAGACAAACCAAAGAATATATAGAAAATTGTTTGTGCAAATAACTGCCCTCGATGCGCCCTCTGGCCTCTATCTATTATTAGAGAGGCATATCATTTAGCACAGAACTCTTTAGATGCAAAAATAGTCTGTTGCAAGTACTCATAAGCTCCCTCCTTCCCCTCCCCACCCCTCACCCCTAGATACTATTATCTAAAGATGCTAAAGCCTGAATCCTAATCCGCAGTCTAGGTCGCCAGCGGTCTTAAAAAAATACTTATCAGCAGACGAGGGCGGTTTGCAAGGTACCGCTTTTTGTTATTGATTTTTCAGATTATAGTAACAAATGTAGCGGCTCGATCAGCGGAGGGAAAAGCAGAAGCATTTTTATACGAAATTCTGTGCCGTTGACACAAATAAAGCAACAAAAACTACAAACTTTCCTACATAATCCGAATAATATTAACCGAAACCAGCTGGAAAAGCCATATATGTATGTAGGTAGGACCGTAACTCGTATGCAAAAATATTCCAGGAACTTTTTGCTGGCTGCTTTCCCAACGACAACTTGCTGCAACAAACTGTTGCAGTTGCAGCGCAATCGATGCAACACAAACAAGAATATACTGCTGCGGGTTTTCGTGAAGAAATTCGTGTTTGCTGAAACCCATAATCTTCGCACATTTCTATGGAAATTTGCAAAACAACGTAATGGGAAGAATTTGGCTTGTGATGGCGAATTTAATTTTGTAACGAGCCGCTACAGCGAACGCAGCAGTATTTGCAATTTGTTACGAGCTCTGCTCTGAAGGACTCAATCACAAGCATTCGTGTCAAAAACTGCGACGCCTACAAAAAAGTGACTCTGCTTTTTCAAAAATTATTCCTTAAAAACCCGGAAATTTAGTAAAAGTTTATCTCTAGCAAATTACTTTTAAAGAAAGTTTCTTTAAACAGAGTATCTTTTAAATCACTACCTTTGAACAATGAACATTTTAAAAAGTTGCCTTTTAAAAAAGTACCTTTTAACAAATAGCCTTTTGAAAAATATCTTTTCACAACTTTTAATCTCTTTTTTAAAAAGCGTTTTTAAAAAACTCCCTTAAAAGAAGTAACTAATACTTTTCAAAAACGATCCTTCTAAAAGAACACATTTTTAAAATATTTTCTTTATTAACAAATATTGAAACCAACATTGAAAAAAGTATCTTTCTAAAAAGCACATTTTAAAAAGTACCTTTTAAAAAAGTTTCTTTTAAAAGAAAGCATCTTTTAAAAACGTACCTTTCAAAAAGGTACTTTAAAAAATATAACGTTTCAAAAAAGCCTTTCGTGAAAGTACCTTTTAAAAAATACCTGTGCAAAAAGTACAGTTCAAGAAAGTATCTTTGAAAAAATAGCGCTTAAAAAAAACTTTCAAAAAAATACTTTTTAAAAAACACCTTCGCAAAAAGTACCTTTTCAAGGAAGTACCTGTTAAAAGAGTGCCTTTTTAAGAAAACACATTTTAGGAAAGTACATTTTTAAAAAGATGTAATTTTAAAAAAGTACCTTTCATAAAACAAACCTATAAAAATTACCTTTTAAAAGAAGGACTTTAAACGGTAGTTGTTAAAGACAGTAACACCAGTAATTAACACTGTAAAGAATTTTTTTTTATTAATCGAAATGGGAACAGTTAACAAGATTCCTTTTTAGAAAAGTACTTCTTTACAAAAGCCTGGCTACTAAAAAAATAAACATAAATATATGAACAAAACTTCCTTCAAATAAAGGCGCCTTGGAGAAAAGTGCCTTTTAGAAGAGGTAAATTTTAAGAAAGTAGAAAACATACGTTTTGAGACAACGACTTAAAATAAATGTTTAAAACTTTTTGTTTAGAAAAAAAAGCCTTTTAAGAAACACTTTGCAAAAAATAACGCTTTAAGGCCTTCTTTATACATAATTTATGTATTTCTATAAAGAAGGCTTTCTGAAGAAGTACTTTCTTTATAATTATGGTGAAATAAGTATCTTTTTCAAAAAAAAAAAAAAAAATATATTTAAAAAAAAATCTCTTATAAAAAAAGGGACATTTAAAACAAAATACCTTTTTTAAGGGAGTTGCTTATAGCAAAAACATATACAAATAACTATTTTTAAAAATTAAAAAAATATCTTTATATAAAAAGTATTTTTAAAAAAAATGAGTTTCAAAAAAGTAGCGTTACAAAAAAGCATATTTTAAAAAAACGTATCTTTTATTTATTGTTATTTTATATAAAATACATATTTTCGAAAAGTTTATTTACCGACAGGCTCTACTACTTCCTTTTAAAGGGAATTATAGCAAAAGCTTTTAGAAAATGGGCCGTTGAAGTAAAACGCTTAAAAATAATATTCAGCTAAAAATAACGGCCTTTCTCAAATACCAGTAATTTTTTAAAAATGCCTTTGTTTTCCTGCTGTTGCTGTTGTTGTTGTTGTGGTAGTAGTCACTCCAGCCACCTCGTTTTGGCCAAGTTTTATTGCTTATGTCTGTTTTGGTGCTGTTAAGTGTCTTAAGTGAATGGTTAAATATGTAAGTAAATTGCACGAACAAACAGACAAACAAACAAAAAACTCACAGAAATTGATGGATTCGTGAAAAACAACAACAGCAACAACAACAAGCGAAATATCGTTGATTTGTTACGTGTTTGAAATGCCATTTACCACCACAAGCTGCCACAAGCAAAAGCCAAAAAGTCAATAGACTCCGAATCGCGGGTGCCGTACAAACGAATTTATCGGTTCAAGTAAAGACTTCGTCCCCATGTCTTAGACAGCGTGACAAACCCAATGAGAAAGTGGTGCTTGATCGGGCAGCAGTCGAGGATATGATGACAGGGTTTTACTATGTAATAAATGTTTGCATGGTGCCAGTGGTGTTCACTTTCCAAAAAAAAAAAAAACAGAAAAAAACAGAAAAAAAAACCAAAAATAAACTCACACACATTCCAAAACGCTAGAATCTAAAATAACATGTTTGTTGTTATTGCATGGTATGAACGAACATGTAATTGTCGGTGTATGTACAACATGTTGTATGCAGATATGCAATTAGTTATTTCAATTGTTTGTTTTTCTTCGTTTTGTTGCTGTTTTACAACAATATTTGATTTTAAAATGTCGCTATTGTTTTTATACCCCTAAAGCAGCGATGTTGGCTTATAGTCACAAGGCTTCGTAACGTGCCGTTACGTACATCCATACATATTTTATGTCACCACACACACACACACACACACACATACAAACACACACATGTTGATGTACGAACATGTGCGTACATGTGTTTGTGCACAATTTAACTTTTTTTTGCTATTCCGTATGCGAATGGCGAGTGAGTGATTTACTGTTGGCAGTCGAACTGAAATCACCCAGAAAATTTGGCAACAAAAGGATTTTAGATCTCGATTTAAATTTCTAACAAAAATCCTGCTTTTAAGTGCATTGAAATTGAAAGTTTTTTACAGATACTTCAATTGATTTCGATTTTGTTCGACAAGGAATGACGAGCAGAGGGAGTAGGGTCTGGCAGAGAACGCACCTTATTGTGCCTGGCCCTTCTCTTCAGGGGCTTAATACTCTTGGCTGGATTCTGAACTATTCAGGTAGAGTCCAGTAGACTGTCTTGGAGTGTCTGTTCCGTCCGGTCACTAATCAAAGGGATCGGTCACCGCAATTTAAATGTTTAGCTCGAGACTGAGCGGTTTTAATATTCTTGTTCCAGTCAATAATTTAAACTTTTCAGCTGTTTATAAGTATTTCGTGTAATAAATTACTATTTTCCACATGAAACCTAAGATATTTACTAGTTGACAAGATCAAATGTCACAGAAGAAACAGCTGGCTTGGTGATGTAGTCTTGTACAATGATGCCAGATGTCTCCCCTTTCCTGTTCTTCACACTGTCCTACAAAAATCCATCGGCCGCTGTTATAGTTCTGAGCATTCTGCCGCCCATATTAGTGAGCAGCTCAGTTTTTGCCTCCCGTAGACCAAATAATGAGTCATACTTTTCCAGGGCAAGTTGGCTCCACCTAAGCACAAGTAAATGAGAACTAATGACGTTCAACTCCAACATTTAATTTGCCACACCACCCTCGTCAAAGTCCTACATTTATTTAAAATAATTTTTAAATCGCTATTATGTGCGCAAGAACAAAATCTGCTTATTTTTGCCACAAAAAACAACACTTCACTAAAAGAAAAAGTTATTTCACGCAAAAAGAAAAGAAAAACTCAAGACTGGCAACCTCCAGTCAGACAGGCAACATTTTGTTTTCTTATCAGCGCATTGAAATCAAAGCTTAAATGGTGAATGGCTGGCAAGCAGGCAGCCAGGCAGGCAGGCAGGCAGGCACCTCAAGGAATACTGAATAATAAACAAATTTCAAATTCAAGTCTGCTGGAAACAACCCCCCAATGGCCAGGCAGGCAGGCAGGCAGGCAGGCAAAAGCAACAACTACAACAGCAAACTGCAACAAACTACCAAGTTTTATTATCGATGGGGAGTCAAAATTGTAAGAAGGAAAAAAATTGCGCATGTTTTTCTACCGCCATCATTGAAGTTTCTCCAATACTGACTGGATGGCTGGCAGGCGGGCGGGCAGGCAGGCAGGCGGCGACCGGCCAGCAAGTGGAGTACTCGTACACAAAAATCTAAAATGTATAGAAATGAATTTTTAAAATGGATTTCTTGTTTCACTGGTGGCAACGAATGTATTAAATTTTTCATTTTGCCATGTATTTTTTATGGTTTTTAGTCATGCGAATGTTGGAAAAAAAACACTTTTTTTTTTATTATTTTTATACATAAAAATTTAGTATGAAAACGCATATAAAAGTAGAGAGCTTTTGTTTCAAGCATATATTTATATAAAACATTTGGTTTCTTTTTTTCCTTTTGCAAATTAATGGCATTAAAAAAACAAAATGGAATGAATGCAGAAATATGGTTTTCGGGTGTTGGCAAACATAAAGTTTTATGAACGATATTTCGATATTTTCGTAATGGCATCCATCATATACGAATACTTACCCACCAGCACACACACACATACACTCGCACACACACACATATACACTCGCACACTCGTCTTTAAAATGGAATAGGATGTCTGCCTATGAAAGTGTTGCTGAAGCCTTTAAGTGCGTTTATGCCAAGTAAGTGTTGGCGTCTCGAAAACATGCAAGAGTTGCCCAAAATCTTTATAGGATGTACTCGTATATTAAAGGCCAACAAATTTAAAAATATCTCCCGTGCAACGAAGCCATCTTGCTACACCATCATCGCCATCACCATCGGCTAGATGATGCACTGAAGTGGAATAAGGCAGCCAGAAGGTTTTAAGACGCTTCTTTTTTTTATAAAGGTTGGTCCCAGCAGAACGCACGTTGTTAATTGTAAATAAAACAAACACTTTTGAGGGAATTATATTAATAGTTTTTATTATGATAGAAGGATATATTGGCCAAATGCTCGCCACGGCTTCGTTGGCACAGCTCTATCCCATGGTGCAGGATTTCAATAGCGCTGAGCCATAATGGAGTTATAGTGTCGTTAATGTGCCGAATTGTCTCATCCTTTAGCTCTTGAATTGTTCTTGGCTTTTTTTTTAATATTCCCAAGCAGAGAAGTGCAGCGGTGTCCAATCACATGATCGTGGCGGCCAATTAGCATCGCCTTGACTTGAGATGAACATGGCCATTGAATTCCTCCGGCAAAAGAGCCTGAAATTCATTTTGATTTAAAACGCCCATTTTCGTAAAAGGCTTCAACAATCTCAACGCACTCTCTATTATTGAATTTGTCAAACACTGAAACAAAGAAAAATCAAGTTAATTTGTGTCAGAAAAAACTTGACGTTAAGGTCTGACTTACAATTAACATCGTGCATTATGGCTGGACCACACTTTATATGGAACTCAACATTGTTCGAATGTTCAAGGCGGCTTCTTATGGCGGCGTGGATCCATATGATTCAATTGGCAATTACTCTGCCGCACACGTCCCACTGAATTCGAGCAGTGGCCTCGTTTTTATGTTGCCCTTAGATGCATCATCATTCGCTGGCAGATTATTGGCGTAGAACGGCGATTTCCCATACTTTGTAAGAAAAGGTGTCGAATATCGATCTCACTCTGTGAGAGTTTTGAAATCGTTTATGCAGATTGTGAACCGTGGAGTCTGCCGTGACGCATATAGCGCCCCTCTGCTGGAACCACATGTCGTCTGTGTCCATATAGTTCAATTTAAATTGTTTAAGTTGGCGGCCTCATTAGTACAATATGGCGGTCACAGGCCACTCATTTCTGGAATACCCGCATTTATAACGATTTCCAGACAATTAGTGGTTTGCTTCGCCACGAGCCGTATTGGCAGCCGCCAACGATTTTGCAACCACCTTCAAAAGTAGGAATGCAAAGTTATTTGGCATCGCCAGTCCACCTGGAACAATTTCAGACATGGATCTGTACACGGGTTTTGTTCATCAACAAGTTTTATTAACATATTTATTTACTTTCAGGCACAAGCCAAGAGTTGACAAAGGAGGTGGGTCGTGAGACGTGGCCGGTTGGGGTTCTGATGAGGTCGGGTTAACAATAAATTATGTAGCTTTCTAAATATTATGTATTTGTGTTTAATTCCCTGCTTTAGAGCAGAGATCAATGAAGCCAGGAAAGGGGCGATCACGTGCTGCGAATTTGTATCGACTGAGATAGATGACAGGTTTCCCATAATGAGATGTCAAGAGTTCTTTGAGTTCACCGCACGTAGAGCGTATACAAGTGCTGAAAAGACAAAACAATTTGTTGGGCAATAAGTCTAGAATAGAGACTGAAGAGGAACTAATGAGAGTTTTGTAACCCAGGTCAAAAGGAGAATGGAAGGGACGTGCTTTGGGTAAATAATTTTTTGTTTTCTTTTCATGTTTTTAAGTTGCAAGATTTTCGTGCCTTCTGCTCGAGAGCAGGTTTTCTCTGAGAGTATTCCTAAGTTCACTTCCTTTGTGGTATCGAGGGGCAGGGGCTCCTCGTTTGGAGTGTCAACCAAAAGTCTGGGAAGAGAATGCCTGATGACTACGGTTGAGCAGAAACTTCCGAGAGTTTCGTCTGTTCTTAGCTAAAAAATTCTGGTTCCGGCTTAAGTTCAAATCTTAAGAAGAGATTTTGGTAGTGCCTGGTAATAGAAATGAGGTACTGTTGCCTTACGACAGATCCCTGTCGTACTAAAAACCACTGCTGACCATTCTAGTTGTGGTTCAAAGATGATGTACATATATGGCTATTTTCGGGGATTCAAATGTTCCGAAAATTGCTGTTTTTCATTACAATTGGATGGTGGGGATTCATGGAGGTGTCCGTTTAAGATATGATGTTCCTGGGGACTATGATGTATCGACTTAGGCACTTGTGCTTGTGTGTGATTTGTGCCGCTTAAGCATATCTCAAGGAATTCTGTGAGCCGTCGACCGATTAGGCCATCATCCTTTTAAATATCGATTTCGATTCAAATCATAATTCACTATTTGCCGAATACCCAGTGCAAAGTCATTTTGCTTTATCATTCGGGGCTTTTATTGTAAATTTTTCAGTGATTCCGTGTCAAGATCTAATGTTCTTCTAAATAAGCTAAATTTATTTAGTTACTAGAAATTTTCAAGCATTAATAATTGCCCTTTAATTGCCTTCCTTTATCAATACTTTTTAATTTCTTAGTTTAAGTTCTTGGTCAACATCCGCCAACAGAAGCACTCCTATTTCCGTCTCCTTCTCAAACAAAAGGTACTTCAACAAGTTCTTAGTACAAGTTCTAAGAATCGTGTCCACAAATAAAACATAAAACCATTGAGTTCTTGACTTTGGTTTTTTTTTATGCAAATTATGTTCGCAAATAATATTATGATCGATTATTCAGTAGACACAACCAACTTCCGTTTCGTTTCTTCCAACTAAATAACTGATTAACATGACTGATAATTTCATAATTTGCGCTAATTTGTATCGAATTAAACGGTTTATCAAATAAAGTGGAGAATGTGCTGATTTGTGGCCAAGAACGCGTGCTTGGCAGCCCAGTTTTGTGGCGTTTACTGTCAAGTTGTTGTTTGTGTACGAACCGCCATTTAGAAACAAATTAATTGTGTTACAACTGTACCATCAATCAGCGAATGTTGGCCAGTGTTAACATGATTAATAGAATGATTTTGTGCTGAAGCGTTTAAATGCACCTAAAGAAAATTTTGAAAAGTTTGTTAATGTTGGGCTTTTTATTTACATATTGGTTCAAAGAGTGTTACAGTAGACTGGCAGAATTGCATCAAGCAGCGACACATTTTGAATTATTCTAATTATTATTACTATGGACTGTAAAGTATTTTTCTAAGTGTATGACGTTCCCTTTACAACATAGTCGCCTTAATGAGCAAATTAAGTGCTCGCGCAATTTAACTTCCGCATAAATTCCTTTAGCAGCCTTCAGTTAGTCGAGAAATGCAGATAAATAACTCGATTTAATTTCATACTTAAAAGATAAATGGCATCTCTGGCATAGCGCTGGTAAACGGGCCGCTCATTGTCAACTAGATTGTTAATGAAAATCGGATATGTAAATTAGTTTTTAATGTTTATTGTTTATTCTTACAAATATTTCAAACATTAAATGATTATCTAGAGAAGGCGAAATTACGTTTAATGACACGATCCCGCTAAATGGACAAATAACATCTTGTATTCGAATCAGGAAATGTTCCCAAGAAAGTGGTGAAATTCAAAGAGATGTGTGTGTGTGTGTGTGTGAAATACATATAAGGAGTTTTTCAATTGTCTAATGGGCTGCGTGTAGCCAAATATACATGACGCATCCCAACCAACTGAAAGTAGTATTCGCAGTGCAGTCGGAAGTTTGGATGCCACAGCCTCAGCAGATAGTACACAAAAACTATCTGCCAAATCAACACCCCAGAGCGAGTAGAGAAATCCACGACAATCGAGTCGGTGACAAGAATGTGCCCCCTTCTCACATTCACTTGTTCCACGAATATTCGGTGCTTGGATACCGGTGATTGATCTTCGTGTTCCATCAAAAAGTCATGGAAACCGTTTAAGTGCACAGAAAAAATGAAGGATATTTTTCATTAATTCAATTACAATTTTTCTTGAATGTCAATCTGTAAAAGTATTTCATGTGTTCCACCAATTTTTTTATCTGATTGTAAATCATAATATTTTTATTGAAAACACAACTTCAACGAGAATTAATTACTGGAGAAACGATCGCCCGATCCGATCATCCTGGCAAACAAACTTTTTGGGGAAAATCACCCAACAATTTGTTGAAAAAGAAACGTTTTCTTGCTGAACAAAAGACTTTTTTTACAAATACTTTTCAACAAATAACATCTTTAACCAGGAATCAATTAAGTGGCCGTTCTGTAGTCCTTTCGCCTTTAAATTGCCGCTAAAACATGAAACTTTTTTCTCTCCCGCCATAATCCTGGTTTTTAGTTCTTCTAAAAGCCATAACAAAAAATTATTTATAATTATGGCATGAAACTTAATTAGAAAATTGTAAATTTCTGTTTGTGTTACAAGTAATTACTGCTATTGTTGAAAGAGTTATTAAATCAATATTTAGTTTCAAAAGCGTTTCTAATTTTTTTGTTTATTGTTTATGATCCAGTAATAACTTTCGCTACGGTGAAAGTTAATCGTTTAATTAATATCTGAAAGAAAACGAAATTAAACTCAGTAATTCAAATTGACCGCAAAAGTCGTTTTTCTTTAAACACCTTTTGAAGGTGCCAGTTCAAAATCAAATTCCTCATTAATTAAATTCATGAAATCAATTTCTCGCTTTAAGTTGTTTGTTTGTAGTTTTTGGTTCCTGAAAAATGCCTTCAGCTCTGGCCAGATTCTAAATTATAAACTTGTTGTTTTACTTGCTTTAATTACAATATAAAACTTGTCTTTCTCAAATAAAAGGACATGCTTTTGCTTTGAACTGCCACCATTCAAGGAATATTGAGGACTTTGGAATAACAAGTGTTTTCCAGCGATTTAGTTCAGAATCATTAAAGGCCATTTTGGTTTCCTTTGATCACAAACTCGAAAAAACCACCCTTAAGACGTTTAAAATGAAATTACTGTTTTGCCATTAGACTTGTCAAAATGGTCTAGTAATACTGGCCATTCTGGTATTCGAGCTGGTGGGTCATTCAGTTCAAACAAATATTGTCGCCTGACATACATTATGGTTTTTGTTGTTTGTTTCCTTATAACAATATGCAGAGAACATAAAATAATACCAACACGCAAAACATTGTGGTCACATAAAGGGGCGTTGACAAATATTTATTACATGCGTGTGTATGTGTTCTTTATGCGGGTTTTTTTCTTCTAGCTTTTTAAGAAAAAAAAAAAAACAGCAAAAAAATAGCCCAGCAAAATTTTCCACAGAAAATGCATATTTAAATATATTTGAAACAAAAAAAACTTTGTGTGGAAAACTTATCGATAACAAAAGCTTTGGAATTGAAATTTATCGATAGGAAAAATTTTCTGCATACAATTTATCGATGGGCAACAAGTTTTCATATAAAGATTTATCGAAAACGCAAATTATCTCCAGAAAATTTATCATAAATAAAGTTTTCTACTGCAGATTTATCAATAACAAAATTTATTAAAAAGAAAACTTTTTATTATTTCAAAATATTTTTCAATATTTTTTAGGTCAAATACCTAAAAAAAATACAATAATTTTTCTTAGTTTTCATTTATTTCTCAATATTTCGATCAACATCGTTGATCATCTTCAGGGTGTATCAAAATATTTACAATTACTATATCAAAATTAAAACAATTAAATTAAAAACACATCTTTTTTTATAAAAAAAAAATCTTCCCAGAATTTACTTCTCCAGGATTGTGGTCCAGTGGCTAAAAAAAATTATAAGAAATTTATATAAAATTTATCGATAACTAAAATAAAGGCTTTAGTTGCCAGTGCTTTAGTTATTAAGATATATTATAATTTTAATTACCGTAAATTATAAATAAATAAATTAAAATATATCATAGAAAAATCATGAATTACACAATTTTTCTATAAAAAATTTTCCGATAACGAAAATTTTCTTTAGAAAATAATCAACTCCAAAATGTTTGTATAAAAATTTTATGAATAATAACAATTTTCTAAAGAAAATTTAGTGATAGCATAAATTTTCTCTAAATTATTTAGCGCTTTCAAATATTTTCCAAACCAAATTTACCGATACCTAAAGTTTTCTTTAAAAGTATATCTTTAAGTAAAATGGTTTTTAAAAAATATATCGGCAATTAAATGTCTACATAGAAAATGCATCGAAAACTGAAGTATTCTATGAAATATTTAAGGATAGAGGAACATTTTCAAAAAAAAAAAAGTTATTGACAGAATTAGTTTTCTATAAAAAATTTGTGGTTATAAAGGATTTGCCGCTAACAATTAAAATACTATAGAAAATTTATCGATAACACAAAATTTTTTAACAAAAAATTTTCACAGAAAATTGATTGATGATACAAATTTTGTGAAGAAAATTTTCGATAACAAAATGTTGTAGAAACTTTATCGATAACTAGACACTCCTTAAGAGAGCCTACTGTTAACTAAGATTTTGTATAAAACAGTTATCGATAAGAAAAAATGTGTCCATAATTAAAAATTGTCGTTGATATAGAGAATTTATCTATAATGAAAAGTTTGCTTGCAAACAAATTATGGACAAACAATTTATAGGAAAATTGTTTAATTAAAAACTTATCACTAAATATTTATCACCTAAAACTTTTTAGTTAATAAAAATTGTTTATAAAGAATTTATCGATAATTAGACATTTCTATAGAGAGTTGACTACGTACGATTTTCTCTAAAAAAAATATTTGCAAATTTATTGACAGCTACAATTTTCTATAAAAATTTGATTTGTGTGTGAATTGTGAAAAAAAAAGTTTTTCACAACAAATTTATCGATAACTACAACACAATTTCCTGTAAAAAGTTTATCGATAGTAAAAGTTTTTCATAGCACTTTTATCGATAACTACAATACAATTTCATATAAAAAGTTTATCGATAGTAAAAGTTTTTCACAGCAAATTTATCGATAACTACAACACAATTTCCTGTAAAAAGTTTATCGATAGTAAAAGTTTTTCATAGCGCTTTTATCGATAACTACAATACAATTTCATATAAAAAGTTTATCGATAGTAAAAGTTTTTCACAGCAAATTTATCGATAACTACAACACAATTTCCTGTAAAAAGTTTATCGATAAAAAAACATTTCTATGAAATATTTATTACGAATAAAAACTGTTTATAAAGAATTTGCCGATAATAAAAATTGATTATATTTTTATGGTTTACAAACGTTTATCGATAACGAATATTTTCCATGGAAATTATAACGATAAGAAAAATTTTGCTTAGAAAACTTATCGACAAAAATACTTTTCAACAGAAAATTTGCCAATAGAAATATATATAGAAATTATAGGTAAAAGCATTAAGTTCAATTCAAAAGGAGAGTGTGGAAAATTCGATATTTTTTTTTAGTTAAAGGAAAACAGGTCAATTATATTATTCTACATGTTCAGCGCATGTGGGAAGCACCACCACCCCCATGCCCTTTCCCCTTTGGATCAATCAATCTTAGGCAATCTAATCGACAAGTTGGTCATTTATTTGGCTAATAAAACTGATTCCCCAAAGATTCGTTGGTTTAGGGTTTCGTTGTCATAATTTTATTTAAAAATGTCATGCACGATAAAAGTCCCCCCTTTAAATCATGTACTCGTATGCAAATGTTGCTAAGGCGTTTACGGAACATGTGAACCCAATCTCAATGCGAAGCACATGCTTTGAGAACTTTATAAAGAAATACTTAAATGCCACGACAGGGGTGGTGGTGGTGGTGGGTTGAACGTCTTACGAAAGACAAACAACACAACAAATTCCTAGAAATAGTATTAAAAGGAAAACTTTCAAAGAAATAACAATTTTGAGTTTTTTTTTCTCCTTCAGAATATATAATCATATAGATAATAAGTATTTTATGGATACGATAAGTTATTCTTTCAATATATTTGAATAATACAATATCAACAGCTAATTGGTCTACCACTCGTGATTCTTTGGATAATTTTATTATTGTTTCCCCATTAAAAAGGATTTTCTATATCGTTGCTTAACATCTTTCGAATAATATTCGTAACATACAATTTTTATTAACCAAAATAAGTGATTATGGCGGGAGGGTTGTTGTGGATGGGCCGCTGAATCAATGGAATTGTTGAAGCAGCAGTTGTTTCTGTCTTTTTTTTTCTATTAGAATAATTATAATCATCATCGTGATTTAATTTTCTGTGAAACGTAGAACATGTGTTAACAAATGTAATCAAAAGTTGTATAAAATAACACTTTTCCATTAAGTATTCGTTTAATAGTTTAATTAAAATTAGTTTTATAAAAAAATATATTGTACACACACACATACATACATACATATATACATACATACGTACATACGTACATACATACATACATACATACATACATACATACATACATACATACATACATACATACATACATACATACATACATGCATGCATACATACATACATACGTACATACGTAGATATGTACATACATACATACGTACATACATATAAAAAAATTGGCTAAAAATAATTACTATTACCTTATAAAGATAATTTGTACGGACTTAACACCTTTATAATTATGATAATTTTAAATAATTATTTTGTTAATTTGATTAAAAACAACGTGTTATGGCGTACAATTAAATAGTTACATCGTATGCGCTCACAACTGTTACTAATAGAAATTTTTGACAAATACAATCGGCACAGTGTGAATCAGAAATCTTTAGGAAAATGTGTCTACTGTTGATGAAAACATTTCAGTGAAAGTTTTAGCCACTTTTATGTAAAGTAAAATTAACTGAGTTAAAAAAAATTAACAAATATAACAGGGTGACTCAGCACACTTATTTAAAATGTGCCATTATTGCGGAAGGCAATAAAGTTAAGCTATTTCTTGGTAAATTTGATAATTGAGTTTTTGAATGAAAAAATTTACTAATAGGGTGGTTCGTAAACATTTAATTAAACTTCTGTTATTCATTAAAACATTAAATTGCAATGAAAGTTGTAGCCATTTTTTTTTTGTAAATTTTTTAATATATTTTTTTTTATTTGCCGCATAGAACAGGATGGCTCAAAAATCCTAATTAAAGTTTGTCGACTTATTATTCAATAAAGCATTCATTTTCAGAGAGAGAGAGAGTTGAACTAAAATTTCGTATTTTGTGCTTTTGACAAATACAATAACAATAACAATAACAGGGTGGCGCACAAACATTAATTAATATATGTCTATTATTATTGTTTAAAACATTATGCGACAGTTAAAGTTTAGCTATTTTTTTCTGCGGAAAATTTAGTAATTGCATTTTTTCAGAATACCTCAGCATTTCTTTTCTTACTCAAACAATTTGTTGTCAAAAAACATTTTGACAAAATGTTGTCAAATATTAGAAGAGAGAAGAAGTAATTTCAGCACGAGTTTTATTTGTTTCACATTTTTATTTACTGCAATTGGAACATTTTTGAGGCAAATTCTTTGCTCGAACGAACGAATCTTATAGTTGATGTTGTTTGAGAGAAATATTAATTAATTTGTTTGATTCAGGAATTTTTTTGTTTCCAAATAAATGGAAGTTAGAAGAACATCACCTCAATCATAATCGTCGTAGCATAATTTATTTGAAAAAACTAGATCTTTTCGTTGAACAAGTGTTTTACAAATTGATGTTTGAATCCCATTCAAACGACATTATCAACCAATTCAAAGTTTTTTCGCTCTATAGGATGTATTATTTGCCACACTTTGAATGAGGTTGGCGAATTCGAAATTTATACTTAAAACAGCCGTCACGTGATGTCTTTATGGAGACATGAGGAATTGTTGTGCTTCCTAAGTTCTAGCCATCAGTATGGAAGCAGATCCTTATTGGGATTTGGCCAAAAACCAACATATATCCAAACGCGGTGTTCCTCAGTCAAAGCCAAAAACATTTGAGACATACCAATTTCGAACAAGTAGAATAATTATTTTATAATAAAATTCACTTGGATTCGCCCTGAAAATAGTCACGACATCTGCATATATATGTACATACACACACGCACATCCTGGCTTTAGCTCCTTTTTCGACTGGCAGAAAACATATTTTATAAAATTTCTATTTGCCTCACACACACACACACACACACACACATACACACATACACACATCCATTCATATCTCTTCTAACAGACAACTGAAGTTTCTTTTCTTTCAACTCTAAACAATTGAATAGTTAATTGTACAAAACTAGAATGTCTTGGTTTCCTTTTAACAAACCGCAAAATAAAATCTTTGAAAAGAAAGAAAACTTTGTTCACAAGAAAGTTTATTTGACTTCCCACTTCATTAGGGCCCAGAAAAAGTTGCCTTAAAAAAGAAAAATTTATATAAAAATTAACAAAAACAAATTGAATTGAATTGAAAACTGAAAGCTGAAAGTTCTGTGACAAGAGTGACACCCTCAATAAAGGAAACGTGTTTAAGGGCCTGTGACCTTTTCATATGAACTGTAACATTTCATTTCAACGAAATGAGCAAATTTCATTTCTAACGACCAATATTCCAACAGTGAATATAATTACAGCCGGGGTTTTTTGTTTGTTTGGCCTTTTACTGTTATGCGATGTCAAAGGCCAATCATATTTGCGGGGCTGTTGAAAATGCTTTGAAACTTTAACATACTCGTGTAAGTTTTAAAATAGACGCACATATATAAGTAAATGCCGAACTTGTAGGAAAACATGATTAGAGGACATAATTTTGGTAAATACTCCCCAAACACTGTGGACAAGGAAAAAGGACGAAATATTGAGAATATGTGCGACACGCACAACTAGCGGCACACACGCACACACGCACACACAGTGAGCAAATACCACACGCACACTATTGCAGCAAACACGTCAGACATAATTTTCCCCAGACATGGACCGTTTGCCTGTGCATTAGGGTTTCACTTTAGTTTGTCGATCATGACTTAAATAGTTTTGTGTGATGAAAATCGCAGTTTTTAAAATCAATTTGATGAAAATCAATTTTAAATTTCTGCAACTTTGAAAATAATCTGAATGAATTTGACCGGCTTATAATGGATTTGAGGTCCTAAGTGGCACCTGATTGTGCATTTAGGTGCTCCATACAAAACTGTGCGGCATAAAATATTGTAAGTTGGCAAAACTTATCGTTATCGACTCGGCTTTAACAGTCATGGCCAGACCAACGTTATACTCTGGCAAATGTTGCCTGACGGCAGTGACTTTCTGGAATGTTCTTAGGTCCCTATAGTCCCACTGTTGCGGGTAAAGCGGCCCAAGCTCAAGATAGCCAATGTGGATTTTAAACACAACAAGTGTAAGAATTTTAGAAAACTTTAATTCTTTATTCTTACGCTTTAATATGTTAAAATTCCTAAAATTATAAATAAATTCATTATACAAACTTACATACTAAACTGCTGATATACTAACTTTTATGTATGGCTACTCCAAGCGAAGCTTCGTAATCCTTATGACCTGAACGAATGAATATCTTAAATCTATGTAGGTGTTTTATATACTTATGTATGTGGTCTCGATTAAATATGGCCTCATAATTATACCGCGTGGAAAGTTAAAAGGAATAATTGAACATTTTGCCATGCTCATCTCTCTACATATCGATAACAGTAATGTCATATTAGCGATTTATGAGTGGCGGTAACAGTAATGTCATATTAGCTATTTATGAGTGGCGGTAACAGTAGTGTCATATTAGCGATTTATGAGTGGCGGTAACACCCACGTTAGTCAATATTTCTTTCTTGACATATCCAGTCCAGATCAGAACACAAGTTTTAATAAATAATTCTATCAGCTATAGCAGGTTCGACAAAAATACCTTCAGCAACGGGGAACCATTCAACCCACAGAGCTCGAAAGCCCCTATTGCATGACCCTGTATAACAAACAGTGTGCACGGAGGGAGAAAAGCATGAGACATAGAACTTCCAAATGATTGTTGGAAAAATTTCTTTTTAATATCTGAAGCAAAACGCGCGTTAATGGGAACTTCATAAAAATGTTTCCAAAAACAAATACTTTCTTTTTCAAAACATACTTTTGCTGGTCCCACAAACGAAACGAACCAAACCGTTTGTTGAAAGAAACGGTAAAAAATGCATGTGGTTGAGCCATTTTCTTTATTTGAAAAAAAGACTGAAGCTAGAAAATTTTCTTTATTTGAAAAAAAAAATTTATGTTCCTTCCTCACTTGTTGTTAGAATCTGTGAATTTCTAAGCTGCTCCAATACACAAACAAATTATTAATTGATTCAGCGAATTGTGTTATTGAATGTAAAAGACAAAAAAAAAGTTTTCTGTTTGCAATTACTCGCAGTATGGACAAGATTTCTCCGAGCTTATAAGAGTTTCCCACTTGTAAGCTAAACTGTAAGCCAGGGTGACCCTTCTGTGCCAGTGAACGTACGTCCATGCCATATCACTCACTTGTTTGTATTTAGATATCTTGTTGGTGGATACGCACTAAAAGGCGTCACTGTTGAACTTATGCATTGGAAAAATGTACAACAACAAAAAAGAGTTAAGAGCTCAAACAAGTCTGTGGACTCCACACACTCCACTGAACAAAATACGCTAAATTATGAGGTTTTATTTGTATTTGATTGTGCTGCTGTCTAGCGACATCATTAGCGACTCAATATAACAAAGAGTTTTTTTTTGCTCAACAACAATAAGCACATTTATATGGCAAATTGGATGTCAATTGAAGCTCATCATTGGTAACAAATCACACACGCACACACCCGCACACACACACACACACACACATGCAAATCCTGGGGTTTTATAAAGTTTGTCCATCTTTCAGTTTTAGTGCTGAGTTCCAATCGTCCAAGAATTTTACGAATTGCAAGAAAACAATATTTGATGTCGACGTGATATCGTGTTAAATTAACATGAAACTCCCGGTTTTGCTTTAAGGTCGTCAAAGGTCGTCAACAGACAGTTTAAACAATAATAGGATAATAGACATTTTCGAAAAGAAACCCTAATTTTATCTGACCTACAAAAATATGCCTCTTATTTCTACAAAAAAAACCCCAAACAAAGAATCTCAAATCGTTAAATCTGAAAACTTTGATGTGGTCCGTCGAGTAGCCGTGTGGCCATAAACAATGTAGCCCTATTCATGTTTCATTACAAGTCCATTAGTCCACATTCAGGCCAAGTCAAGTGTTAAACAAGTCTTTATTCAAACAAAGCAGAGCGGCATCATCAACAACCCACCGTGAACAATGATGTGTCACCGTGGCAATTGCCGTTGTACAAATAAACGCATCCACTCACTCACACATTTATTTGTGTGCTGATCCTTGAACAAAAAGCTTTTTTCTTTTGCCACACACGCTCAACCAAACACCGATTATCACATAGATTTTTGTATCGAATGTGCGTGAATCAATGCGTGCTGTCGCACAGGCGGCCGCATTGTTTCTATGGCCAGCGGACAATGCCCTGCAGTTTCCGGCAGATTTGAAAGCAGATGGCAATTACTTTCCACAACTTTCCTGTGCCTTTAAGTGTCGCATGGCAAAATCGAGCAAAAGTCTGGTGCTGTTTACCCAGATGGCGGGCATATCGTGGTGTATAAGTCAGGCTAAGTTTCGTGCCGCAGGCCTTGATCTGCCCAGTGCAGATATTCTGTGTGTGACACCTGAGTCATAAAGCCTTTGAGTCATGAGTTGTCTGCTTCTTCATGTCTAATCATGTCTAAGCATGTCGTTTTTATCAGCCAACAATAAGGTTTTCATATTAGCACTTCTACCATCTTAGGGGGGAAATTTTAACCGGCTTGTAGTGCTTGACGTGAATGATGCTGTTTTGGGTAAAATCGTTCAGATTATACTACTAGCCCTAAATCCATATCATTGGCGGCTCTAGAACTCCATCCAGCAATATGGGACTGATTTTAGAAGAAGATTTTTTGATAACATGTCACTTTTCAAGTATTCCAGGACTCACGTCGTTTTCTGTGCTCACTTAACTTCAAGTGATGGCGATCCTTAAATACACTAAGCGATCGGATTATCAATTGATGAACGCTGTATCCATTAGACAGACGCAACTTCGGAAGTCTCTAATGGAAGTTCCTGTCTAAGACTTTATTTTATTGAATATTTCCAAATTAACATCAAAATGCCAAAATGTATTCAGGCCACATAATCTTATGTCGCATATGTAACTCTGTACCTGTCACATAGACACGAACTAACTGGCAACGAACTGCCGGGTGCAAATAAAATTCTGTAGGCGTTTCTATTTTCCCATATTCCTTTTGTCATCGTCTACAAAATTTCAGTAGCAACTCATTTCAAAATTTACTTACTTTTCGAAAACTTTGACGTTCCGTTCACACGTCACAATTCCTTTTTCATTTTCCTTAATGAATAGATTTTATGTGACGTTTGATTTTTTGACTCTGTGCTTGCGAGTGTTTGTTGTTGTGCAGGTCATGCTGTTCATCATGGAGGCATCTTTTTAAATCATTAATTGAGTTCATTTGTTCGTTAATTTGTCGATTAAATGGAAAGCAACATCGTTACAAAATTTTGCGGCGCACGCTTCCAGATGTCTAATCGATTAAAAAGACTTTGAATGGAAGACTGGCATTAGAAGGACATCAAACACGAAATGTGTGTTCAGTTGGTAATAAAACAATTGAAGCAACAATATTTTGACACTTGAAGGAAGTTAATGTGTATTTTTGGAAGGTTTGTAGTCAAAACAATCACGTGAAGTGAAAATCAAAAGTTTCCATAATAGCGAATGTGACGGGAACATACAATACAAATCTACAATAAAAAAAAAATATTGGCCTTAAAATTGCTTAATTTTGGGTGGAAAAACTTCAGAACATCAACTATTTATTGGCATCCTTCTATTTGTCAAAATGTGTGCAGGCTGCTAAGACTGGCAACCGCACATGACACAAATATTTACCCGATGAAGAAGAGGGAGCAACGCTTGCCCAGATGGGTCTAAAACTCAAAGACTCGAATGTTGTCGAGCTTAATGCTGCAACAGGCGGCTGTCAGCTCCTGCAACATTGTAAGGTGTGGCAAAATTGTCAGTTGAGAAAACTGTAAGAAAACCTTACAATTTCTTGGTCTGACCATTCATGTATATGAACAGTGTTGCCAATAGAAATAGTTCTTGCCAGCTGCACTAGTTTAAGCACATCTGTCACGAGAACATGAGCTGGCAGTGGCCGATGAGATTGTGGCACAATTGTGTAATGTTTGGCCATATGGTTTTCTTACAACATAAAAAATATGATCAGTTTCGCCCACCTGTAAGACATTTTTGGGAATATTTTAGTTTTTTTTTTTTTAAGATCAGAAAACCGTCTACAGAAACACTGTTGAAAGTTGAATTCCCCGTTGTTCTGTGAACGACAATTTTTGTCCGGACAAGAATTTTGTTACTGCGAGTAACTTTGACGTGCAAAATTTCGCTTTTAGGCAACGCAGTGGGGTGAAATTAAACGAGTACAGGCTTTCGTGTGCTCATATTCGTATTCTTAGACCTGAAGTGAGTGGCAAATTCATTTCGACAATTATCTGTTCTGTGACTTCTTTATATCGTGTTCGTTCGTTGACAAATTTAAGTTTAAATATTTCATGAAAGTGCAAATATGACCTCAGAGTGAAGGAAAGAGGTTACTGAATTACTTATCAGTTTAATTGAAACACATACGATCCGCCGACTATGAGCAGAGAACCAAAAGAAGGCGCAGGCAAAAGAAAATGCCAAAAACTAGCAAAGAAAAATAAGATAAATTTTAAAAATAAGAATCGCACTGTGTGAACGCAAAAGAAAGTTCAAACAAGAAAATTTGACTTCGATTAAAACATTCATTGTGTGAATTGGGAATTTTGTCGGAAACTATGGGTAAATCACGAGAGCTGCCACTTGTTCAGTCCTCCGCTACATAAATGTTAAACAATTTGATTGTGACAAGACGCTCAATCGAACTTTGGCAAAATTTAAGTTTTTTGAACATTTTACCTTTAGATATTTGAAACAGAGAAAAACTGTACATGTTCCGCAACCTGCCACCTGCTTTTAAGCACGTATGGCCGTATTTTATTAATACTCGTATTTAAATTTTTTTCAGGAAATTTATCTGCCGATTTCTATTGTGCTGTTTAGCGTCACACCTAAAAAAAAATTATATTAAAAACAAGAAAAGTTCGTTGTGCTATAAAAATTAGTAGAGGTTACAAAAAGAAAAACTTATGGAATCAGCCGATTAAAATTTGGGTGGCCTCGCCATTTTACATATTTTCTGTATGTTTTTTTTCCCCTGCTGGATTATCAACACTTATTGACTGTAATTGTATGGTCATTAATTCATTTTCAAGTCCACCTTCAATATTCGAACAGGAAAAAAAATTAGGGACAAAAACAAAAGAATTACATGAAATTTAGTTCCTCTTTGTGTGGCAACATCCGTTTTTAAGGGTCATTTAGTGATGGCGAAGCTTGTGATCTTCTAATCGTTACGACGTTGACTTGAGAGACACAAATTGCATTGGAAGGGGAAGAAGATCTGGGAAAACCAAAAGCACCATATTCTCTACTTTAATACAAATTCTAAAAGGGAAAATGGAAAAACTCCGGACTTTTGAAGAATTTTAGTAACGAACGCACGCAAAAAAAAATTTAATCTTTAAAGAAAAATAATGCGGCATATAATTAGTGTCAGTTCCGTAGTCACATTTAGCTGCTGCAGGTAAACGCCTTCTTTATATTTTATTGAAAGAAAAAAAATTATACCAGAATACTTCACTACTGTTCTATAACGACACACACACACACGGAGATATGAACATGTTCACACAAATGCACATTTATTCAATCCAAATTCAAATGTCATTCATTTCCAAGCGTTTGAATGTGTGTGCGTGTGTGTGTGTGTGGCTGTGCGAGCATTTGATACACGAAGTTTTCGCCTGCTTTGGCTGTATTCCAGCAACTTGTTGGAAATCACTCATGCATGAGATGTAAAGGACTATTTTCTCATTTCAAAATGTTGTCTATCTGCGAGTCGTTATATCCATGTGCTGGTTGGCGTGAGTGTGCGTGCCTGCAACCACCAATGCCGGCTTTGATCACAAAGTTTCAAATTCAACAGCACCATTCATTCATTTGACAGTTGGTTAGGAAAAGGTCGGCTGTGTTTTGTCTTTGCTTTTTGGCCAAATACGAGTGTACACGACCAAATAGACATCACACACACTTATCCCATGTATGTATGTTTGTATGTATGTAATAGGCTCGCAACACATACACACATGCGTACATCTTGTTTTGCTCTGCAACATAATTATTATAATTATACAAATGAGTTGAACTTATTTGGTGGGAGGGGGGAGACTAAAAGAAAATTTGCCCGCTTAGGCATATACTATACATACATATATGTACATCCATATGTACGTATGTATGTATGTATGTACGTGTTAACCAAAAAACTTAAATGATAAGTTGAACACGGAATAATGAAAACTCTTGTGTAGTGGCGGCTGGCAATTTTTGAATTGACACTGAAAAGCGTATCGCAATAGTTGTTCGAATTCACACAAAACAAAATCTGTTTCTTTAGCTACAACAACAAGATCAAGCTTTTCAGCTGTAGCAGCATCGGTGCTTCAATGACCAGCCTAAAGTACGCCAGAAATGCGCATGTGCCCAAACAAAATCTATGAGACCAAGTCAAAGCCTAATGCTTTGCAATTGTAAAATATAAGTTGGACAGCATCTGAAGAAGTGCATGAAGTTGGTGGCAAAACAGTCGTTGCGTTTTTTAAACCCTTCTCAGACTACACGTTCTCTTTATTGTTCAAGTTCATACAAAATGTCAAAAATTTACTAAAGTTATCGATAAGAAATTAAGTTCTGTCAAAAACACAAAAACATGTCAAAGTTTTCAATTCCAAAATAACATTTGCAGCTTGAAACACTGACAGTGTTGATTAATGCGCAATTTCTGCTGTTCGGTTGTGCTGTTTCTTATAAACGAAAAGTTGACAGCACTTAATAAAATACACAAAAAAAAATAAATGTTTTATTTACATTTTTTATCGTTGGCTCTTTTTAACATTTATTGTTACTTTCTATCAATTAATGCATCAATTAAAGAAAAAAAAATGTATTATCAAAAGGGCTTTAGTAGTATTAAGAAGTTGCCAGTTCAGCTCAATTTAGCGATTTCATTTTTATATATACTATTTCTTTTGAACAATTTTTAACACATATGTAAGTGGCCCACAGTTGCCAGTAAGTCGCACAATTGCCAGGCTTTAAATTGCCTCAGATTGGTCTCTCGCGAGTTGTGGGACTGTGCGAAAAATGTCATTGGCCTACAAACGGTATGAAATCATACACACAAACAATGTGACATAAATGCCAGGCAATTAGAAAATCTGATTTTAACAGCGATCTACAACCTGAAGTTGGCTGCAAGAAAAGATATTTCTTTTAATGTAACACTATTTTAGTTATTTTTACTTTATAAGTAGCGACTTTTATTGCCTACATTAATTATCTTAATTCTAATTTATTCAACATTTTGCACTACAAATTTTCTAATATCCTTTAAGCTGCAGGTTTTTTGTTTTTTATACAAAAAATTTTACAATTTTATAACATTCTTTTAAACAGAAATTTTCCAAACTAAAACGATATATCGAATAAAAGCTTTTGCAGAAATTCACTCGCCTGTCTTGTTGAACAACCAACTGCAATTGGAAACGTGCCCACATACGCGTGCTGTAATGCATGAGTGTGTTAACGCTGAGTTCAGTGATGAATAATCTTAATTAAATTACAATAGCAATAAATTGAAGCCAACATTAAAAGCAAAAATGAGCTGAACCGTTCGCCAAATGATCAAATGTCAACATGAATGAATGAATGAATGAGCGAAAGAAGGAACAAACGAACGAACGAATGAGTGAATCAGTGACTGTTTGAATGAAATTCTTGTACAAAAGATTAAAGAGATGATAATAAAAAAGCGCTGCAAAGAAAATCATCAAATGTCCTCGAAGTCATTGAAACGTGTAATCTGTAGCACGTGCAGACAACGAAAATAAAAAGGCCACTAATTCGCACACACAAACACAAACACACTTACACTCACACTCACACTCATACGCGTTTACACACAGCTGATGAAAATGGCGACGTCGACGATAAATGAGACTAAGAAAATTGGCCAACAATTGTGGAGAAAGGCAGCAGTTGTGAGGCCAAAAATTAGTTATTCATATTTTGTAAAAAAAAAAGGAAATGTGTGTTTTTTCTCCTTTTCAAATTTGTCGAGAGAACTAAGACAGGACTAGCGGCCTCGGCTCCGTCAGCTTTCCAAACTTGCAGTCCAAAAAGTCTTTTTGTTAAATTGCAAATATTTTTCTTTTTCTGTCGTGTTTTTTAGACCCAATGTTCTTCTGGCCTCTTGCCAAGTTGTTGTTCATAAAATACAAATGAAAGCCATATCTCCGCCTATTACAGACCGATCTTAGTGAGTCCCATAGAAACATCCTTTAATCCTTTACTAAAGTTTAATTGCCAGCAAAGAAGTTCAGCTCCCTGGGTGTATCGCTTACAAACCTTCACCGACTAGTCATGCTGAAGGATGCTCTGAAACGGCTGAAACGTCATGGCCGTGGTTGGCGGCCAAGTCGTAGAAAGAAAGCATCGAAATGCCAGATGCTGGGGCTCAAATGTTATTGTCTAGTAGCAAATGCCTGCTTTTGTGCACGAAGTGCTGGCACCAGCTGGTCTCGTAACTAATTTCCCTAACAGACTGCAGTCCCGCAATCTGTTCCTGTCGCGATTTCGGATCTCACTAAGAAGGTGCTGTAGTGGCCGCGAGCTGTTCAGCAAGGCCTGGGTTGTGTAATCCAAAACCATTATGTACGAGACTATGTGAGTCTGGCAAAGTGAACCAATGACCCCTTCTTTACCGACCACTAGGCCGTCTTAGCAGGTACTGACGAGCACCCAAGATCACTCTTTACTCTCCATGTAAATTCTAAAGTAAAACTGTCTTTCTGGAAAACTAAAAATACATTAAATTGAGAATCCCTTCTATTCATAAATGATTTTTTTTTTGCAGAATCCTGCCTGTCGGAGTGTCAAAAAAACCGACACTTATTTCATTTGTATAGATTTAACCACCTTTTGCACAATATGAAGAGACAACTTCTATATCATTAAAAAGAAATTTGTGGGCTTAAGAGGTTTTGCCTTCAGCTGCTGGCAACTGTTTTGTCACGAGTTGGTTTTCAAAACGTTCTATATCCTGCAGAGCACATGTTGCGGTCTCATTTAGATTTCACTGCAATAAATTCATAAGACAGACTTTTTAGTATTTAAACGAATGCTAATATTTCAGACTACAGTGTATTTGGGGCAAAAAACACAAACTCTCTTAATGACAAAGACTTACTTACCCCTGCGTGGCGTTGTTGGCTTGTTTTCTCCACCCTAAAGACAAGAGAGAAAGATTTCTATTTCGATTTCGGCATCAACGTCACAACAGACCGCAATGATTATAATTTAAATAAAATAGGAATTGATTAGCCAACAATAACACAGTGCCGGCAAGTCGTCGCAACGGTTCTGGTCAACATGACCTCTTCCAAGGCAAAAACGAATGAGAAAATAAGCCGATAAAAAGCAACCTGATTGTCTTTCTAACACTCCACTCCGGCCAGTAAAATGTCTTCACGATGAACGGTGAGAGGAAAGCAATAAACGACCCCGAGCTGAGATGTTGCAAAACAAACCGCAAGACAACCAAATAAATAGAAGCCACAAATTCAGGAAAACACTGAGCAAAAAACAAACCCAAAAGACCAACGAACCAAACATTTGCCGCATGCACCGGCCGTTGGCAGTGCTGCACAAATTCCTGAGATGCCAATAATTGTGGTCATACAAACAAAAGGAAATATGTCTGTATGTGTATGAACCGCATGTACGAGTACTTTAATGCTGGAACCTTCAAAAAGGAAAGCCCAACCGGGTCTTGCTTGTGTTTGGCCATAATGACGCGGTAACGCGCGCGGCATTAAAGCGACTGGAAGACTGGCAACGAAGCAACGAATGTTGCCGGCAGGCAGTTTGACTAGTCGCTGCTGCGACCGGCGGAAGAGAACAACAAAATATTTAGTTCGTTAGTTTGTGCGGTTTTGCAAGTTGCTTTATTTGCCAGGAGAATGTCTTTGAAGTGCGGCCGCCATTTAACACATTCGTCAAACGGTTTAAATGTCACATACAAACGAAAATATGCACAAATAAACAACGGAAAAAGAACTAATGAATACTTTTTACATACGAAATAGCCATGGAAATTGTTGCAAGTTCGGAGATGGCAAGCGGATGGATGGCCGGCCGGGCCGACTGGTTGCATGAATGAAATAAAAACGCTGTTTTGCAGGAATTTTCGGAAAAGCTGCTGCAACGGCTGAATGTTGATGAAATGTTGTTGCTCCTTTAATAGACCTGAATGAAACAGATGTTGAATTGTGACAGGAGCTGTTTACCATTCTGCGTCTGCAAATCGCCAATCAAGCAATTTTTCTTCTTCTTCTTCTTCTTCTTCTTGTTCGTTCTTCTAAGCCGCTTTTTAAATTTTTAATTTTAAATTAACTCCAAAGATGAATACCGAAACAAGTATTTGAAAGACTGTTCTGTATAAGCGAAACAAAGTTATCAAAATGCGGCTGTCTGGTGTAATTGCGCGAATAGTTGAAATCATTTCTAAGTTGGCCGTAAACAATTTCGGCAAAATTGATATTTTAATAATGGTGGGCGATTTAAGTGACAGATTGCTTGCTACCAGTGATGGAAATTTCAGTCATTCGAGAAATAAATCAACCAAATGCTGGTATATAAAATTATTTGTTGTTTAAATATTTAATATATTTAGTTCATAAAGAAAAGAAAGTTGGCAAAAAACAACCCTCAGATTTCTGGAACTTATTCCGAAAGTACAATATGAAATGCGAGAATTGCTGATTGCACTTGTTTTTAGTCGAATAATTGCCGAAAAAGAGAACACTAAAGGGATGCAAAACTATTTGCTAATCAGTGGTATATGAGGGTTAGTTCCAGCTATTGGCCCCTTAACTGAGCGAAGACACTACATTTTCTACTCATAAAAAACTACACGCGCAGTATGTGTGTCTTAATAGCTCGAATTTGGACCTTACACGCAGCCGGCCAAAAGACAAATTTGTACTTGTCGCTAAGCAGCAATTAGTCTTTTTCCATGCAGGCTCAGGGGAGCAGTTTGACCATTTTACACCTGGTCAGGGCATTCTGCTTTCCGGGGAATACAGGGGAAGGGTTGGTACGGCCACCAAAACTCGGGCTACCAATACTGGAGCCTAGTCTTTTCCCGCCTTCTGGGGAATTGTGTGAAACAGCAGGTATTAGAAAGCCCGAGGTTCATGGTTTGTGCCGTGCAGCATATTATGAGAAACTGCCAACTGTGTGAGCCTTACAAAATGCTACAGGACCGTCATTCAGTTCACTCAAATGGATTTCATCCACTGCCAGATATAACCGTGATGGCAAGTGCTGGTATAAAATCAACTCCAAAAACTTCGGCTACCATGAAAAAGCGAATATTATCGGCGACTGTTATACAGGACTTTTCCACAGGCTTAATCAGAAGGACAAACCGAAATTCTCTGCAACATGTGAACTTACGTTGGCTAAAATCCTTAAAATTCCGATTTTATAGCTGCCAAGTAGTCCCGCTGGTAAAAGTAACTAAAAGATTTAGTTGAAATGCCTCTAGTATTTTTGTTTAATTTAAAAACTACTGCGAATTCACAAGTTTTATCGAATAAACCAAATTTCCAGTGGCTTAAGCTAAAAGTAATCGGTTCATTATTTGAGCTAAAATAGTGGCAAAAGTTGATATAAAAAATTCCTGCAAAGCAAATAAGAAATAGTGCTGCTGAAATCGTACTCTTCTGTTGACATCACCGAAATTTGCCAAAATTATCTGGCAACATGTTTCTGGCAACATTTTTTTTAAAAGGAAATTTCTTGTTTTTCATACTCAAATTTTAAACACCAAATTAACGGCTTTTGTTAAAGTTTGTTAAAAAAAAAATTGAAAAAAGTGTATTTCGATTAAATTGAAATTGAAAAAGAAAGGCTCAATTTTGTCAATCGAATTTTGTTTCCAAATGATTGCAAGTCCAAACTTAGTTGGACTTCAGTTAATATTCCGCACAATTAAATATTTTTCAAACATTTTCAAAAACATATTTCAAAGACTTCGCTCACACGGGATAAACCGCAACAACGTCACGCTTAAAAACCACTTTTTCCCACCAAAATCTAGTGAAACTGGCCACTTTGTTTTTGTCCTCTGGCATTTATCGGCCAAATAAACATTCCCCAGCAAACGGCCAATTGAAGAATTTACCAATATTAATGGAGAGGAATTTATTTGTTTGCCATACCAACATTCCTTGGGACATGGCAACTCTAATTGAGAGCTTTTAAAACGGCAAAATTTCTAATTTAATAGAAATATGCAATTCCAATACAAGTACGAGGAACCTTCAATGCTAAATTGGCTAATAAATAGCTGAAAGAAGATGATTTGTTGGTTGCAGCCAACGTTCTTGTTCTTGTTCTTGTTCTTGTTCCTGTACTCGTACTCACGCTCACAGGCACTCACAGTCATGCCGCAACAGCTCGTGATGAATGGCGGATGCAACAATTGCTGATGCTCGCACATCGTCGACATGTGCAACAAAGAAACCTAAGGAAATTCTCACAATTCCCCAACGTGTTTAGACGTACTACATATGGATGGATGTTTGTATGTATGTTTGTATGTATGTAACGTCGTAACTATTTGAAACAGCCATCAAAAACAATGGCAGAAAAACTGCAACTGCAGCAGAAAATTCGTCGGTAAAGCTTTTTGTGTGGAATAAAGTTTTTCGCTTTTCAGTTGCAAGTGACACGTTGTTTTTTGATTGGATTTCAGGATTTCAGTACAACGAGATGGATGGCTGGATGGCTGGGCACGAAACAGATGAATGTCAAGACACAACCAACGTACAGTTAAGGCAGCAACAACGTGAGCGAGTTGGCTGTTGCTGCTGTTGCTGCTGTTGCTTCTGCTTTAGCTCTCAACTAAACGGCTCAAGTATCAAAGACTGAATGACGATCAAATAACTTTGGACATTTGTCGTGTTCATGATCAACCCAAAAATAACGAAAAATAAAATTGTTAATTTTTATTAGTTTCCTTTTTGTTTTTGTTTTTTTTTTTATTACAAGACATTCGTTGGCTGTTGCTTGATTTTGTTGTTTTATGGGTTGGAATGAAGCGTTGCATTCTGCGCAGCTTGGAAATCATGCACAGCCTTGAATTTATGTTTGCGTTCATTAAAATTTACTCTCCCATACAACTCGTAAATCCCATTTGATCTTTAGTCAATGTCAACATCATGTTGATGATTTTAGCATACAAAACTTTTGATGGCTCCGGCTGGTGTTCTATGCAAAAACAATACCGCAAAAGGTGGCCAGCTTGCATCGAAATGATAATTTTGTTTTGTCACATACCTATTCTATAAGTCAATATTAAGCGAAAAAATTATTTGACAGGCGACTTGCCTGGAAAATTTATCTGCAAATGAAACAAAAGCACTTTTTATACAAATTGACTTGATGACTTGAATGATAACGTGGAAACAGCACATTAGTGTAAAGAAGGGTAGGTTTTTTTATTCAATATGTTAAATGAAGTCAAGAATGCGACAATCAAACAAAATTATTACGGCAAATCGGAGAATAATGAAATAGTTTTTTTATATGTAGCATTTAACGGGCAGCAGGCTAAAAATCTCCTGCCAGCAAATGCCTGCTTTTCGCGGCCATTGGCAATAAAATCAAGAATGTGACAAAAAAATAAGCGGCTATAAAAACTAAGACTTGAAAGAAATTTTTCTTTTCTGTTGGCAAATTGGTTTAAAAACAAACTATTTCAATGCCGATCTGACAATATTAACAAAATTTTGTTGGGCCTTTCAATGACTTCGTAAAAAAATGTATATAAAATCGTCTAAGAAAAAAGTTCTGAATAACAAATTCTTTTAACAAAAATGTAATTCATAAAAGTTAAAATTAATTTAAAATGCGTTTTGATTGAAATATTAAAGGCAAAATATTTTTAATAAAATATTAAATATTTTTTTTTAGCAAATCCCGTTACAGTGTGTGACATGCAGAATGCGACATGTTTAACTCTCTTTTAAAGTAAAATCTTGCGGAATAATTACATGTAATAACACCTTATATTATACATAGATTTAAACCTTCCTAATATGTCACATTACACACTTTTGAAGTGAGAAAACAAATTCTGCAAATGTCTTTCCCCAATTTGAGCACAGAAACTTTTCAGTTTTATATCAATTTAATAAAAATTTAATCACGAACGTGACCAGGAAATTTCGTCAATCAATAAAAGTTTTAACATATCATAGAAAGATTCCAGCAAATGGAGTCTACACAATGCATTTGTAGGTAAATCACACAAAATTGTTGGCGGAGAACAGAGCAATTAAATATTATTGACAGCGCGTTATTTGTTTTATGAACTGATTTCATTTAAACAAACCCCCAGCAAAATCTAAGGCAAAGTCTAGGGTATGTCATTTGCATATCACAAGTTATTAAGCTGGCCACCCCAAAACTGCAAGTTCCCATTAAGCAACACACAACCAGTCAGCAGCCAGTTAACAAGTCATTCAGTCAGTTGTTTCCTACAACTCGCAACTGGCCAATTTACCAGATTCTAAATTAGTGTACGATATGCCGCATTTTGCAGTTCATTTGCTTTTAGAATTTACATGTGTCTGAACAGAAATACTATTCGGTAACTTTTTTCTGTTTGTTTTGCCTCAGCAGCCTTCTTAAAGTCGTTCCAAAAATGTCACATATTTGAAATTGTTGGCAACGATTGTAAGGCAAGACAAGCTGTGCAGAACTTTTGCGCAAGAGGTTGTGCTGAGAAACTATTTGCATCAAGTTGCCTTTAGATTTAACCATAAGATGAATTTTTAATTTTTTGTTCTCAATTTGAGCTCCTGGTTTTTCATTGCGTTTCTTTAGAAATGTTTAATAAATATTGACGATGATTATTTATGCAAATTTAAATAATTTTCTTGAGAAAAAAATTTTTACAATTTAATAATTTATACAGAATATTTGAAACCTGTCGGTAGGAAAAATGGCAATATTTTAAGCCAGACAAAAAATGCGCCAGCTTTTGCCATAGAGCAAAGAAATGAAAATAAGTTTTTGGTGGCAACTTTCGGATTGTGACCTGTAAACGCATTTAGATAGAATCGATTCAAAATGCAAAATAATATATTACGTTTTTCTAAACTTTTCATTGGCAGAGAATTCCAGAAGTAACGAAAAATAAATTGCACTATTTTTGAGCACAAATATTGACGAATATCGAATAGGACTAAGAAATTATAAAAGTTTAGTTGTTTTGTTTGCCGTTTCTCATCACACTTTTTGGCCTTTTTCGGGAGTCAAGGATTTTCCATATTTCAATGCCAGATCTTTTAACTCCTCGAAATTGGCAAAAACTCTCGACTTTGAAAAGAGCACACACTCTTAACACAATAATACAGAAATACCATCAGGTATCAAAAACTACATTTCTTTATGGGAATCGAACAAATAAGCCCATGATCTAAAAAGAAAAGGCGTACTAGTGTTTAATCCTTTAACGAAATTGTCGAAATGCTGGCTTCTACTTTTGATATTAAAGTATCTTTTCGCCAAACTTAAGCTGAGATTAATTTACTATATGAACTGAATTAAACCCCCAGCTCTGATTGATTCATTGCGGAGCAAAATGTTCTTGTGCAATCGTTCGTTCAAATGAATGAAATTATCAAACACACACTAATATAATATATATAATTATATTTTTTGCCCACTAGCGACATCTATTGTGCAGTAGTATTGCGAAGAATTTAACAGCCATACATGGGATGGATAATGCAGTTTGCGACAACAGTGTGCAATCAAACAGTTTGAAAAATAGATATTGTTTAGTTGAAAGAAGAGGACAGCGGGTTTCTAGATTTACAACCTTACCAAGAGCACAAACATTGACTTCTGCGTCCAAATTCTCTCAATATTGCAGATATATAATTGAAAGCTTTTTTATTTAATACTGGTAACCTTGAATCATTTGACGAGGACTGATGCGAAGGGGCATCTGCAAAGTCTCGATAAGCCAACAATAACAATCTTCCAGTATTCTCTTCGGAGCCAGGTCTTGCGTTGGTGGAATTCCTACGCTAGGGCACTCTGCTTTTCGGTGTACAGAGGGAAAGGGGTCTCTCCGTTGGCACGGCCACGTTCATGTATGATTTCGATTAAACATGTTTTTGTCCTTTTTGTCCTTTTGGCAGTCTGGCGTTGGTCAAAGGTTGAGGAGCCTTCCTTGGCTGAAAAGTTCTGGCTGTGGTTTAAATTTAAAAACGCAAAAAGTGTAATCCTTGCCATCGAGCTTCTGTTGTCTTGTTAAGGCCTGATGGTCTTTGACTGAGCAGCTCAGACCTTCCTCACATATCGGGCGATTTACTTTTGTGCCGTGCGGGGTTTTGGTGAGCCGTCGACCAGTCAGTCGACCGACTGTCAGATAAAGCCGTAAGCAGGAGCTGGCATAATCTGTCTGCCAGTACTGAGATATATCGACCAATATCAGCAACTTCGTACACACCAGTAAAACCTTCATCCACCTCATGAGGTCATACCTCAATTTTAATGTGAAAACAGACCTAAGGAAGGCTTAGAAGTATGTCAAAAGACTGGGGCTTTTAGCTCCCTTGCTTCGATAGCCAAACGACAAAAAAATTTCTCCCGCCCAGCGAAGTGGCGGCCACGACAACAGACTCTAATTCGATATTAAATTTTCCAACTTCTCCGAACAACTGCCAAACGAAAACCTATTGGCGCCTTCTGTAACCTCCTGTGACTTACGTAACTACAACATGCTTAATATATTGTGTCACATTTGCCACGTAATACGCATATTTAAAGGATAGTTCTGTTATGCGACACTACTCGTACATTCAAACCACAATAATTGCCCGCTGGTAAAATTTTAATAATCTTACGATTGTCTCAAAGGAAAATTATGGCACGAATGGCGACCTAAAGCAGAACAACAACAAAAATTTACTTACTTATTTCACATCTGTATGTACATACGAGTAGAATTGAATTATTCAAACAATTCGATATTTATTTTATCCTGCAATCGCAACAGAAAATTTTATCATTGTAAGACAACAACAAAAACAAAATGTCATGTCGGTGAATTAGAATGCGTATTCATCAAATCAATCAAATTTTAATGCAGTGCCACGAAGAAAATAACTTATACTCGTACTTACGTATTTAAATGATTGAAACACAATTCTCAATTCACATTTGGACTTGTCATTTGTTGTTTAAATCATTAATAGTTTCAGTTTGTGTACGACAGAAATGGAAAAAAGGACATTTTCCTGTGTTATCAGGCACATGATTGCAGGGACATGCATTAAGAATTCATAAAGCAAACTGTCTTACAGGACTAAAACACACTCACATACATGGGACACACACACACACGCAGAATGAGCGACATTACAGTGGCACTTAAAGTTATTGATTCAGTTGCAAGCAGCAGAGTTGCCATCTTCAGTTGTCTTAACACGTTGTTAGGAAGTTACATCAAGCCAGCCCGGTTTACTTGCGCTATGCTTGAATTTGCAAGTGCTTGAATAGCCTTAAAACGGAGTTGGCTAAAATCTATATATTTCGTTTGAAGCCAAATTTTTGTCCCATAAGAAGAAAATTAAAAAAGATTTTCATTTGCATTCCATAAATCCTGTTAAAAGTGTGTCTTTTTTGTCTTTTTCGCTTTCGATTTCACGGTGTTTTGTGTGCTGTTGGTCTTCTAAGTAAAATAATACAAAAATCTGCCACTTCAAAGTTTTTGGAGATCAGAAAAGAGTTTCCTAAAATGGCGGTTTTTTCAAGTAATTTTATTACAAAAAAAAAAAAAAACTAAATGCTTTATCTTTGGGCCTTAAAGCTGGCAGCCCATATTCTATTACAGAGATGTTAAAAGAAAGTTTAAGAAATATTGGAAATTTTACCAACTGCAACGCCGTTATGACTCCATAAAAATATTTTCAGGATTATTTTTATAAATAACATATTTGAGACAAACATCGAACGCTTTTTTATTCCAAAAATAAAAAAACAGTTCCGCATTTTTTAAATTATAACAACGTTGCCACAAATCAGGGATATATCCATACAAATGTATGTAAATTGCAGCGCCTTTTGTAAAGATATGGAATATATTTTAATATTTCCTAATATAAAAGTTTGGGTTTCTCATAAAGAAATCTTTATTTAAAATATTTGTATATAAAACAAAAGAGTTTTCGTTATGGAATTAAAAAAAAAAAACAAGCAGAACTTCTTGCCTGCTGCACCACATCAAAAATAGATATTCAGTTCAGGCCTCGTTCCAAGCACCTCAATTGGATGTCCTAATAAATCAGGATTAATTAATACTAATAAAATCAATAAGATAAAAATCCTACAATATCTTTAAAATTAAAATATGGCTGAAGGGGAATTTTGTCGGAATTAGAATTGCATCCTAGAGGACTATTAGAACCTGTTTCGTGAAGAAATTAAATATGAACAAATAAAAGGTAAAACGAAATGAAAAGTAATAGAGCGAATTAGAGTTGCGTTATCAACAGCAAAACCGCGGCAAATTCTTTATACTATATCAGTTCCAATATAAGGAATTGCTAATAATGGACTAGTAACAACTTTAGCGAAGCCTTTTGAAAATATATTTCCCCAATTTCAAGCCGCAAACAAGAACGGGGCATTTCACACATGGCAACAAGTATTTCGGCTGTGAATAGGGCCTGCAACCAAATTGAAAACTAAAACCGAGTTTCACGAAAACAAAACAAAACAGAGATCATGTTCTGGATCAAAGAAAATTCCAGATTTTTCGTACGATACGAATTTACATGAGATCCCAGAGTATCCAGTGCTGCTGGAAAAATTCAATGTTTGGATTGCAGATTTTCATCTTTGACAACGTAATTAGTTGTTATTTAATTAAGAAATCAGAGTGACCGGCCATCAACAACAATCAGTGACTTGTCTTCGCCTGATTTGAATGAAATGGATGCCATTAAAAGGGCTCTAGAGGCCACACCGTTCATGTCTAACTGCATATAGTGCCCGAGCCATTTAAGAGCTGAGATCATGTGGTTTGGCTCCTTTAGATTTATTCTTATGGGATGTTCTTAAGCTGTGGGTCTATGGGCATTAAGTCAACACAATCCAGGTGTGATTTTTTTTTTTTGCCAGTGTCTTGGAAAATTTAACATTTCGTACACAGGCGCGCCTTCCGGTAAACACGTGGCCGACGATATACTGATAATACTTTTGACGCCTTGTGTTCGCAGGTGTTTTCAGGATCCAAAAACTAGTTTCTGGTCTCTATTTTGGCAAGTTCAGCTATTGTCCCCATTAATGATACCCCAAGTCAAGAGTCACAATTGAAGCAGTTCATTGGCTTTCAAGTCATTTTGTGTTATTCAAAATTATTATGCAACTTAACGTGCGACAATGTGCACTTAATCAAAGCCCCTTTTTTTATAACTATAACGAAAAAAAATGTATTAAATGCAACAAACTCAACATTAATTCAGCACTTCATTAACGCATTCTACAAATTAACTTGCGCTTATTAATTGGGACAGCAATTTTTCCTGCCGTTCCAGGTGATGAATGACTTTGGAAATTTCAACGCCAGCGCACACATACAAGTGCAACATGAGCGGAGGAAGAGCAAAAACAAAACAATATTATTGGACATTAAAAATCAATAAGCGATTAAATAATTAGAAAATTGTGAAAATTACTATAATTTTGAAATCAATACAAAATGTGCGAAAAACACCACAATAATACATCAACTCAAAGCACACACACACACACACACACACACACTTACGACTATAAATGCAAAAACTGCATTCAAGGCTGGAGGAATATTATGCGAAGTGTTGGCGATTCTCTTAGACATTTACTGGATGCTTGTGGACGGTCCAGCACAGCAAAACATACGAGTTCTTTTTGCCTCATCAATTCAAAAAACAGCAAAAAATCAAATTCATCATCGACATGTCAAAAAGTTGATTGCCTCCTCTCTGCCGAACTCTGGCAGCGGACGAAATACAAACGAGCTGCTGCTGCTGCTGCTGCTCGTGATGACCAGTCAATACATCATTTGGCAATGCAGATTTTCTTTTCCACTTTTCGAGTGCAAAAAACCAAACCACATTATAATAAAATAATGCACCATAATTCCTTAATCGAAACAGGAATAGAAAAGACTGCAGCACAAAATCCACTTAAAAGAGAGAAAAATAATAGTACAAAAATTAAACAGTTTTTGGTGGGTGAAACTGGATGGGAAGATCTAAAGAGCAAAGAAAAAAATGTGAAAAAAATACGAAAGCAGTACGCCGCATATAAATTACACTTGCATCGAGGTTTTTCTTTTGCCACTCCTGGACGCAGTACCGATATATAATTAATGTGCTGGCGCTATCCCTGAGATGCTCTCAATCGTTGCACAATGTCCTGTTTTCATGGGTCTCTTATTTCTCTATATTGGGAGTAAGAAAAACTCGCAGGCCAAACTTTCCTGGATCAAACCTCAACAATATTGAAACAGAATTTCGTTTTCACACGCCTTAGGGCCAATATTTCCGGAAAAATTGCATGGCATAAGCCAACCGATATGCCAACATGCTCAGCCACTTTGTCAACAGCGATGTGACAATTCGCCATAACAATTTTCTTCACTTTCTCATCATATTGTTGATGGGCTGGCGGCGTCCAAGGAGAGCGTCGTCATTCACAACTTCTCGATATCTGTATCACTTGTGCAATCACCACGTGATTGCGCTGTTTAGTTTAATGCTGAATAGCTGACTCTGTGGACATTGTTCGAAAAAAGGGCACCAATATAATAACAACGATTCAGCTTATTTCTTGCACAGACCTCGTAGGGATGCGAACAGTCGATTTTGAAGTCATCATGGACAAACATTTTTTAGTTTTAAATAATTTTTCCTTTAATAATAATTTCCTAAAATATATTGAAATGGACTAGTCACGGGATGGGTTAAAGGCTGTACGGTCACACAAGAGAACACGTGTTGCTGACTAAAAGTTTCGATGCATTCAAAGAAAGGGCAGCTAAACTTTTGAATTGTCATATACGATACGCCCAAAAACTCATGCATCTCAGCCAGCTGGGAATTTTTATGAAATTTTTCAAAGAAAATTCAGACGCTATTCCAGATCCCTGGGCGGGAAATCCTCCATTCTTGTATAGCCATGTGTTTTCCAACTCCAGCTCCGTAGGCTGGGAGTTGACTCTTGGCGACTAGAACGCTAAACGCACACCAAAACTAAAGTTGAACTCTCGTAAAGTATTTCCTTTCATGTGGAACAGCAGCAGCAGCAAAATGGTCTGATCAACCTCCAAAAACGCACTTTAAATTCTCGATCTTTATTCATGTTTCAGAGAAGCAAAACAATAAATAAGATTTTTATGATTTTTATGATTTTTTATTATGATTTCATGAGTTTTTTGTTTCGTTCGCGTAACGACAACGTTGCTGCAAAGTGAACAAAATAAATTACCATATTATATTAATATTTACTTTTTCACAAAATACTTTCAACTAATTAACATTCAAAAAGGTTGATTTAACCAGAACAAATGAAAAACAAAAAGAAACGAGAGAGGAGAGAGGAGAAAAAACTTTATTAAAAAAACACCTCCAGCTGATAAAGTGTTTTAGATTTCATTCATATTCATAAGCCTCTTTACACTTGCCACATTTAAAATGTGAACACGAAACTTATTTCATATTCAAGTTTCTTTCTTTCGTTTTCGTTATTTTCTTAAATTTCTTTTTTTAATCAATATGCAGAAGACAGCTGGTTGCGCTGATCTCAATGTGGCATAAGACAAAAACTGTCTGTCGGCTATTGACGGCCAAAAAAGGGCTGTCCCGCCGGTTGTCTTCTTAATCATAGAAGCATCAATCATTTTGTTGTTCATCTCACAGCCGGTAGCGTGAATTTTAGATCAGCGCGGACAAATATTCGATTAATATTTTGAACTCAATTTGTAATAAATCATTGAGGAACGATCGATACAGAATTTATGGCCTCCTCCAGAAGGTTTTTGGCTTTTTAAGGTTAAATTTTATTTTACGCAAATATTGATTAAAGACTTTTATTAAGGCGCATCCAAAATTGTTATGGTCTTTCTCTGGCTTTAATAATGAGAATTACTGGAACAGGCAACAAACGCCGGTTGGCCATTTGGCGTGAATGAAGATTTTACTTTTTAAATTTTAGTTCAATTGATTTTTAGTTATATTGTTACTAATATTGTATATACTCGTATAATAATAATAATAATATAGAAATCAATTCTGTTTTATCAGCCGAATCCAATTTAAGTTTTTGTAAAAAAAACAAACGATTCGATTTCGAGTTCACACCAACCACAGCATTTTTTTTTTTATTTTTTTTTGTTTGAGGCCTGTTTTATTAACTGAATCCACTTTAAGTTTTTGTAAGAAAAAAACAAATATTTTGTAACTTTTCAATTCGATTTCGAGTTCACACCACCCATAACATTCTTATTGAAGCCCCATGAAAGCAGGATTTTCGCCAGCATAAATATGGGAAAAAGTCCACAAAATCAATTCTGTTTTATCAGCCGATGTTTTGTAGCTTTTCGATTCGATTCAACAAAGGAAGGCAAGATTTCTTCAGTATAAAGATGGGCAGAGGTCCAACAAATCAATTCTGTTTCGTCAACTGAATGCACTTTAAGTTTTCGTACAAAAAACAAATTCCTTTACAATTCAAAATTCGTTTTCGAATTCACACAGTTTTCTGCGCTAACAAACCGCCCACAACATGACACACTTGATGCAGGCAGACGCCAGCAGGTTGACATCCTTTCTCTGAAGAAGGATAAAAACTGCAAACTGCATTAGACTCATTATGAAAATATTTCAATAATATTTTCTAAAATATTTTCAAACATTTTTGTCGCCCCTAAAAAACACACATCTATTTAATTAAACAAAGCAATTATATGAAGTTGTTGATGGTTCCCCAGTCCATTCCAGTGGGAACAAAAAAGGGATAGAGGAAAAAAACCCATAAGCAACTGCAAAAACAGCAACAACAATGTTTCGTTCCTAATGCAATGCCGTCTAACATGCAACGTTCGTAACATTCCTTTGAAACTGACAGCAACAACTCCCCTAAACAAAAGTCGCACGTAAATGGTTTTAGCCCTTTCGGCAACTATTTCCACCAATAGACAAATTATGGTGAACCAAAAAACCAACAACAAGAACAAAAACCGAGCTTTCGTCTTAAAGTGTTGGTAACTTTATTTTGCATATACTCGTATGCAAACAGCATAATCAAGTTGGTTGCTGCTGCTGCTGCTGTTGTTGTTGTTGTTGTTGTTGCCGCTGCTGTTGCATGTTGTTACCCTTGTTTTTATATTCTTCAGTTATTGAGGTTGTTGTTTTTTTTTGTTTTTTTTTTTTTTGTTTAATTCTTTGCAAAAAGAAAAAGACAAAATTTTGCATTAAGAATCGAGTCACACCGAAGCAAAACAAAAAGAACTGAAATAAACATAAAACCTCAAACTGTCCATCAACTTGCGGTTTCGTTGGGTTGTGCAATCAACCAGCAAAATATCGGGAGACTTACGACCACAATAATAACAACAACAACAGCAACTAACATAAATAATAAAAGCAGTCAAGTAATTTCAAGTGTTGGTGGAAATGTCAGCCAGCAAAAAAAAAACCAAGAGAGAGAGAGAGAGAGAGAAAAAAAAAGAACAACAATAAAGTGCACGTATTCGCATTGGAATTGTATTCTTTTGTTGTTGCTGCTTTCGGTGCATGCAACAAAGCTGAACAGCAAACCTAAAGGAATCACATCAATTCTGATTAAAAAAATTTCCACAACCGAAAAGCGTCACAGTGAAGTCAATCACCGGATACATGGAGGTGAAACGACACTAGTCGTCTGCGTCTCCTTCTCTCTTGTGTTCCTGATCAAAAAACTAAATTGTTCAAACTGCAAAAAAGTTTCTAGCACGACCAGAAACGAATAAGGATGAGTTTTGTGCCTGTTCGGAGCTTTAATTTTATTCAAACATCAGATTTTTCTTCCTCACCAGTAACTTTTCGTTCCGTCACCCGTTTGTTTCGAGGGCGGTTCTGTTTTGTTCCAAACTTTAAAACTTGTTGTATGTTTTATTTTTTACATATTTAATAAGTAGAAGCGTTTAGAGTTCGTTGTAAAAAGTAAATTTTGTTTTCGGTGTTTTGCAAACCGAAATCACTCAGTTCTAAGCGGTTTTAAGTCGTCGGAGCATGAGTGCTGCGTTGAAACTATAACAAATGTGCCAATATACCCAGTAACATACACAGAGCAGATATCTTTTAAAATGGAAAGTCCTTTTTTACAGTTTCATACTTTTAAGAGAAAAATTAAGGTAAAAAAAACTATAAAACTTTTTATATTTTGACGGGATTTGATTTCACTTTGAAATAATAGTTAACGACTTTGTTCCGAGTGAAACAAATTGACAAATGAAGTGCTGTTTGGCGTTTTCAAAATTTTCCGAATTTTGAAAACCATTCAGTTTACAGAACAGATTTACAGCCAAATTATTATTGTAATTAATTATTACTAACAAAAATCACTTTGAAATAACAGTTAACAACTTTATTTCGAATGTTGCCAAATCGAGGGGTTTTTTACGGACAGATCTACAGCCTGTACACTTGTGGCTAATACAACAAATTACCTCACCGAAATTCTCCTTAACAAAAGTCCTTATTTGTTAGTCCTTGAATATTAATCCTGATTATACTTCAAGTCTATTTTTTTTTTTCCTTTCGGTTGACGCAATTGTCTTCATTTTGATGGGAAACTAAACGATTAAATTCGTCGCGGTCATAACTCTCCCTTGTATGCCGATTTTGTATCTGTTACACGTTTGCCGACTTACCATTCCTTTACAAGCTGCCCCGCCGTAAATGTTCCTGTGTGCGTGCTTTAATTTTGCATGTGCTTACGTGGGTACAAATGCTTTGGACGCAAAAAAAAGAGCAGCAACTTTTTTAAAGTTTGCATTTTGGAATAAATGGCTTTTATTTTATTTATTTTGCATTTTCTTTTCGGCTTTCAGTTTCATACTTTTGGCAAACCCTTTTCAAAACAGCATGTGAAATTTATGTATTGAAATGCAAATGTCTGTTTTATTCGTATCGTATCGTCTGTCGGTCTGTCTGTCTGTCTGTATGTCTGTCCATTCAGCCATCAATCCATTCAATTCGTTTATTTGTTGCTATTTTTTGTTTTATTTATTTATTTTTTGGTGCATGTAGATGCAAAATTGAACGTTATTATTTATTCGTCTGAATGTTTAAATGGGAGGGGGGGGGGGGGGGGGGGGCAGCAAGTGTTGTTGCTGCAACTGAATGTTGTTGCTGCAACTGAATGTTGTTGCTGTTTGAAACCACCAATAAAATTGTCATGCGATGACAAATAACATGGCAGACATGTGCTCTTGACTTACAATACAAATTCAAATTTAAATGAATTGTAAATGTTTTTGATTTCACATAATTTTTTTTTTCTTATTTAAGAGTTTAAAACTCTTATCGTGTCCCACGATGTCGAACGTTAGTGTCCCCAATAACTCTTCTGGCGTCACATATAAAATGTGTTTGCATTCTTGTAATACGAATTATTGCGCTAAGGTTTCTGATAGGCCTAAGGCCTGTGTTTGCGGTTGCAAGTGCTGGGAGATGCCAATAGCGGTCTCGAAAAGACCAGAATAAGGGGCTGAAAATCAACATACTTTAGAGTCCTTTTTTGTATGTACACAGAATGGAAAGTTGAAGGATATCTCAATACATATGTATGAATGTACCGGTGGGTATGTATGTCGTTGGCTGAGATGCAAAAGCACGCAACTAACAAAAATAAGGAAATCGATTTTTTGATTGATCCCTGTTTTTATTCCAACATAATAACATTTTTTGTTAGGACCAGTAATTAGGGGTTGAACCCTAAACATGCAGTGCATTGTACCAGAACTGGGTTGGGGAGGAGGAAAGAAGAAGTAGTGTTTCGCTATTTGTTTTTATTTTTTTTATTTTATATATTGCAGGGATGAGTATGTCAAAATTTAAGTGATGCTGTTTTGACTGACCAGGGCCCAGTGTACAGTCAAACCTCAGCTGACTCAAACATTGCGTGGTTTTTGCTGTATTTGTGTTTTCTGTTATTGTTTTTATTTGACCTTTTTTGTTTTGCTATTTTCTTTTTTCACCAGAGTCTTTGGTAGGAATTGAACCTACGACCTCTGGACTGTTGATCAAATACTATCAACTCATCCGTCGAGGCACTTTCCGGCATTTCATAAGCGACATACTTTTCTATACGACCATCACACTGCAAAGTTCGATCCTATGATGGAGGGAATAACGTACCATGAAGGGTATGCTGAAGGGTGTGATTAAGCAGCGAGATTTTCTACAAATGCAACCCTGAGCAAATGAAAAGTCCTAAGGTGGATTTATCCATTGTTTCCGAACAAAAATGTTTGCTCTAACAACATTTTTTTCATGTATGTACATATATTTTGATTACACTCGTCAGGAGAAAGAGCGAGAGTGAGAGAGAACAACCCCTCAGCTTGAATTGGTTTAAATTTATATGTATATTGTTAGGACGAACTTAAGCAGAGATGCCAATAGGCTCAACTTTTTTCTATAAAGTTAAATTGAGTTGCCCTTGAAATAAAACTTATATACTAATTAATGCGCGTTTTTTATAATAAAATGAACATTTTAAGACAAAAAAAGTAAAATGTAGATTAAAGTAAAAGTAATGGGTATTCTTCAGATACGACTGATTTGATTTTTCACCCAACGTTTTCGAAACGAGTGAATTGTGCAGAATTTTTGAATGGACAAAAGTCCAAAATAGTCAAAAATTCTCATCGTATTATTTGTCTTTTAAATTTTGCGTTCACACTATCCAACTCGCACGTATAATCTGAGTTTTTGACAATTCTTAATGTAAAGTATTATATTTGGAACTGTTCTCTATAAAGTTCTTTTATCAAGTTCCACATTCTTTTTCTTAAGGGCTCATAATTAAAATCTATATACATACATTTGTATGTATGTACATCAACTATTCAGACACGTCCTTAACAAAATATGAAATACACAAATGTCGGCAAGTATTTCAATAGTTTTTACAACAAAAACAAAATGAAATAATAACAACAAAAATCCTATAAAGACCTATTATTGATGTCATCATGATACATATACGCAGAAAAAGAAACAGAAAACAAATGAAAACTTTTGAAGCAGACAACGAACGAAAATGGCGACCGCTTCGCAACAATAACAACGCAAAACCCAACAACAACAATAACAACCATTGCCAGCAACATGCAGCTCCCACGCCTTCAAAAGATGTTAAAAAGAAAAAGTAAAATACAAAAAAAAAAGTACTAAAACATTTTTATAAGGAGCAGCGAAAAAAAACATACGAATGACGACGACGCTCTGAAGTTGTCTTGGACTTAAAATCGGGGGAAAATATGTACATATGTACGTATATATGTATTTAACAATTGCATTCGCTTGGGCATGCGAAAGTACAAGGGAAACAGAAATAACTGGATAACTGTGATGGACGGACGGGCGAACGAACAGACAGGCCCGACTAAATGCTGCATAAATTTGTGTTGGTGGTTAAATGTTGAAAAAACATAAAACAGCAAAAATAATGAAAAAAAAAAACAAAAGACTGAAACTTTACAAAGAACTACGCGAGACAAGACTTCGTTCGTCCAATGCAAAGACGACTGATATCAGGGAGTTGAGGTTCACTACAGCAAAAATTGTTATTTCGCAGTACGAGGAAGGTTTTATGAATTGCAGCCAAGAAATTTAGACAAATTTTGATTTAATAAACTTTCAATTTATTTTGCTCTATATATAAGACATTTATTTTAATAAGTAATTCCGAAAAAATCTAGATCTATTTCTGACATTGCGCGCCATTAAAGCGCTTTCGCACAACAATTTGTCTTATTTCATGATCATATTTTATGTTGTTTCTAATAATTATTCTTAATTTTCTTACAGCTCGCGGACCTTTTTTTAATAAAATTTTATTCTGAAGAAACACACAATTTTTGAATAATTTTTTTTTTTAGTTTTTAAAAAAATAAAAACACCAAGAAAATTAATTAATTAGTTTTAACAATTTTTTTTTAATTAAAATATGGGTATATCCGAAAAAAATATATCGAAAAATATAAATTGAACAGCAAAATTTAATTCACATCACATCATTTATATCACCCTTGAGAAGACCCTTTTTTTAATTTCAACCCAATATTCATTTTATTCATATGTTTTCCAGCTGTCTATATTGTCAACATCTCAAAGAGGCCACTCTTCTGATTAGCAGACTTAAATGCTGTTCTTGAAAACACCAGAACCCTCATTCTAAGGAAAAATGTTTTAATCACAGAATTCGACCCAAAAAGGTAGAAGCGGAGTACTAAGTATTCTCTTGATGTATTATTTTTCTTATTTTATTTTAAAAGTAAACAATAAATTCATTTGTTTTAATATTAAATATAGAGACTAAAATAATATTGAACTATTGAGATGTTCATATAGTTTTTAGATTGTTGCCAAGAAAACTGGCGATAATTAAAATAGCAATAATCAATTCTGAACAAAGATGTAAAATATTTAAGCACTCGATTGTGGATGGCAACCAAGCTGCAGTTGAAATGTATTGCAAGCGATAACACAGTCCAATAATATGATAAAGCAGTTTAATGGTAATACCGAACTCGTTGGATTTAGGCATCAGGAACATTAATAGCGAAAAATTGTACCCTTATCCCTCATTAAGAAATTATAAAAAGGTACAACTAATCGCTGTCCGGTGATTACCCTTTGAATATCTACTCAGCAAAGTAAATCTCTCTTTAGATCTTTTCTTTCAGGCTCGATCATAGTGAGCTATTTGCTCAACCTAACCCCTAAAAAAAACCTTACAAAACTGTAGGCTCCTGCTTATCGCACGCCCACGGCGTGCAATATCCCCTCCAGCTTGTGTTCGCCTAATTTAAAAAAAACTAAATTAAACCTTCTGATAGTGCGAGTCACCAAAAAACATGTTAATTCAAGGCCTCCCCCTCGTATTGGATTACACAAAACGCTGGTGTTAGTTGCTTTAAAGTGTGCATGTATCAATACTTAATACTCTTCTCTCCTCCCACCAATTCGCTGGGACTTGGACTCCTTAACAGGCAACTGCATGCAATACGACTATAATCATTCATTGCATGGCCAAAGAGGTTACATGCCAACAAGGCTCAAGGGCCAACCAGGTATTAAAACATGATTTCAAATAAAACAATCAAAACGAAAGAAAAACTATTTACAACAACAACAAAAATATATTGTATAAAAATAAGCCCAAAAAAAAAAAAAAAAACTTTAAAAACAACTAAGAAAACGTGCAAAGATTTACGAAAAATGATAAAGCATCCAATGGATGCTTAAAGTTAAGACAGATACTCGTACAACAACAACGACAACAACAATCTACAACAAAATATTATCTACCTACAATAATAAATGAACTTGAAGGCACACACAGCACAGCCTCATGACGTTTTGGACCATGACGCCATTTTCGTGGTTTCGATTGCAGCTGTGAGCTGCAGCCTGGAAAACACAGCAACAAACAAACAACAACAAAAACAAACGGACAGACAGACAGACAGACAGTCGAATGGATAAACAACAAAAGCTTTCAATTCTATTCGCATTGAATTACTGATATTCTGATAAACACAAAAAAAAATATACAACAACAATTTATACCTTCATTCGTATTGGTTTCAAATACTGGCAAATACCTTTCGGTTTTAAAAACTCAAAACTTGCCTGACTTAAGTTGTTGCTTATCTTTTGTTTTTGTTTTTGTAAGACATTCAATTCACATCAATCACGCTAATCTTAACACCAACAACAAAGAAAAAAGTTGTGCAGCTCCAAAAATTTTTCATTTTGTATCACAGAGTAGTTGAGCAGAAATATTGGACTGCAAAATGAACGTTTGTCGGATTGTGCCTTAACGTTTGATATCCCCCACCAATAATTGTTGAGGTCACTCTACGCGATATTGGTAAAAAAAACAAACTACAAATATCAGTGGTATTGAGCCGCTCATTTGACTTACACATTCAATATAATTGTGCAATATTTTATTGTGACACACGCTAGCAAATTTCTGTACTCTACACGATATTGTTGAAGGCCTATATGTGAAGTTGTGTGTTTATTTTTTTTTATGACCAGAGAGGATTTTCAGCTTTATTGTCTCATTAACCAACACACGTAAAATATAATTGCGCAATATTTGCCTATAACCGAAACAAGTTAATATCTTTAGCTTAAGCTTTTCGTAAAACTTTTTACGGTTTTGTGTATTTCTAAAACTATTAATTCGCCATAAAAGTTTGATGCTATAAAAGTTTGTTGCAAATAAGGGTAGCGACAACCCAAAGAACGAACTATTGATGAGTGATTATACAACGTCAAGGGAGTTCGCGCTACATTTTACAACCGTTTATCTGTTAAACTGGAAGAAATCGGGGTAATATGTTGTGAAATTCTAAAGTTTCTAGGCAGGGCGACATTTTTATTTTGTCGCACTCGCTTAGATGTCATCAGCTCAAGAGCCAAAGTGTTGCCTTTGACTTTAGGCGAATATTGCGATTTCGGCCAGTTTCGCTATTGTAGTGACCTGACGATGGGCTATGAATTCGCCCGACTTAAAAAAACATTTGAGTTCTAAACACCTCAAAACACGGCCAAAAACAAACATTTTAGTGCTGAACTTTTGACATCCAAGGGCCATATAAAAGCAATCAGCAGGGGTCTTAATGTCACCCTATATAAAGACCCCTTGGTAGCTATTTTTCTACAAGATTCTTAAGGCTATTTTTATGGATTGTGGCTACTATATGAGGAAGAGGTAGAGAGTTACGTTAAAACAGTGTTGACAACTTCTTTACTTTTTCTCTTTTTTGTTGCAGCAAATCATATATAAATCATTATAGACTGAATTCAAATCGTCAATGACCGGCAATTCCTTACATGTATGTATGTCCAGATATGTGTGTATGTATGTACGTATCCCGGCACACAAACCTTTTATGTTGAAGAGTTTAAATTCACGCTTTTTCCATAGAATTCATTGAACAGACATTAAATGTAACTTAAAGAATTAATGTTTCATTTTATGGCAGATACTTTTACAAAATAAAAGCGAAAAGAAAGAATTTGTTGAATTTTCCAGATTTATTTGTAACGTTTTATAACTAAATTTTCAACGTACGCGAAATAAGTTCGAACGAGAACGAAGTTTTGGAAGTTTGCGAGCATCAATGATGGTGGTAATTTTGCAGGCACCTCAAATGCTAATTTGAACAGCATGAACGTATAGATTGATAAGGAAAACATTCCTCTAAATCTATAAAAAGTAATATCAGAGGACAGTGTAATGAATTAAGACAAAATATGGGTAAGAAAATCTGCCAAAGCCAAAAATCTGGGTGTAATATTCAACAATAAATTGACTGGGAAGGGACGGGCAAACTTGTCAGTAGGACAATACTTTTGCCACTTTAAGAATTCGGCTAAAAAGTACCAGGCCCCTACAAGTTGTGACTCCATCAGCAAAACAGAAGAAGACACTCTTAATGCCATGTTCCGCAATAGTAAATTTAATTTTTAAATATTTTTAATAATTTTTAAATAATTAATTAATTTAATAATTAGATGCAAGTGTTTGATCAGGTGTCCGACAAACTTTATGGCGTCTCTCTTGATCAAAATTCCGACCATTATATGTTTTACACAAAATAACTAAAGGCCAAAAGCCAAAACATTTATCTGTTTGCCCAAATGCACTTTGATCTTAGCCTTAAAGCCGAGAAGCTTATTATAAGGCTCTGCAGGCACGAGGGGGCGCTCACTCAAGTGGGGTTGGTCCACCGTCAGATAAGACCGTCATGGCAGTTGCTGACATTAAATCAATTTCAAATCTGTTTGCCCAAATGCGCATTTTTCCATTTTCAAGAAATTGAGATCTTATAATTTCTCGCCATCAATGGCGGGTGTCAGACAGGACACTTTTATGTACAGAATAGTATTATGTATAGAATAGTATTCCCTCGAATCACCAAAAATTTCACCACAAAGACCCCGCAACTTGCGCGCTTAAGACTCGATTTGTTGCAGAATCATTATGGTGACAAGTTTCTTTAAAAAAGGGATAGTGTTCGGTGGCCCCCTCGTTCATACGACTTAATGCCACTGGATTACTTTGTATAGGGCTTTGGCTTAAGACGAAAAACCAGCAACTCTTGGAACATTAGAGGCCCATCTCCCAGCCATCTTTTGGCCGATTTATGGGTCAAAGTAGTCAAAAATTTTACCGACCCAATGGATCATGTAACTCAAAGTCATGGCAAACTTATGCCGGAAATTGCATTTAAAGACTAAATTATCTAACAGATTTTAACAAAAACAATACTTCTATTTTGTATTCTAACTTTAAGTACACAAGCTCTTAAAAAAACACCCTGTACTTGTATAACTTTGTACATAACAAAAAAAAATAAAGGCCATATGACGATGGATGGAAAAAAGAAAAAAATAGTACATTAATGTTATATCTTGTACTTCTTTCTATTTCAAGAGGCATCGTCGTAGTCACTTCAAGTCGATGTAAAATATTTGCTACAGTCTACTCGTTGTCAGCAACAACTGAATGTTACTGACAATTCCAGACAGTTTGTTTTTTTAATATTATGAAACTATTTCTGTCTAATACGTGCAACTATTTCCCTCTACGACTATATTTGTACCTTAATTTCCTTATTGCCCGCACTACGAGCATCATTTACTGTTTCAATCTTTTAAAACATAAATATTTTTTTGGTAACAAAAATTTCTGTTTAGCTAATTGGCACACACACACACAAGTTCCTGATACACATAAATTATGATTTCTAACAAATTTTTAATCATTATCTTTAAATATTGACACCAAACATTCAAGATTTATTTGAATGTTAGTCAAATCTTAATATTAATCCAAAATGTACAATAACAAAAAGAAACATATTATCAGCCATTCATATTCATACTAATAATAAAACACCCGAAGGCGGCCAATATTATTTTCTTTTATTTGGGCAAAAACTTGATTTATAGACAAAAATCAGTCTGGTCATAAATACAAAACGAATAAAAGCCACAATTTATCATAAATATTCAAAATGCAAAAATACACACATTAATATTGTCAGAGAAACGGAGAAACGAAGAAAACTGAACACAGAAAACAGCAAAACAGCAAAACAGCAAAACAGCACAACAGATTCGACAAAGAAATCAGATCAATAAATTTTATGGAAAAATAAAAGAAAAACTACCTACGCACTGGATATTTAGATGGTTCATAGCAATTTGCAGATTGATACGTGACGGAATCTTACACCAGTGATATATGGATATTGAAAAAAGTTATTCGTATTGAAGGTACTGGGATGGATGGACTCCAGTGAAGTCGGCCAGAGCCAGTGATTTAGGCACACCGACATAAATAAGACTCTGCCAACTATTGAACTCCAAGCAGGCCAACAAAGACAATACAACAACAGCAACAGCAACAGCAACAACAACAGCATATTGTGAATGAAAAAGGATCAGGCTTAAGACTTAAAACTGAAGTCAAACAAACAAACAAACAAAACAAAACAAAACAAAACAAAACAGACTTAATAATCGGTTTCACCAATAAAATGCTCGTACAAACCGAACAAAAAGGAAAAAAGAGATATATAGTTTTACAAGTTGTTGTTAAAACTTTGATTGTACTTGATGCAAAAAAAAAACATAACAATTTGCGTCACAATAGCAACAACAACACCAACACTAAGCGAAATTCTGCTAACAAAACAGAAGAATACTGGGTATGTCCGGTTTAAGGTAAAACTGCAGAGTCTCAAAGGTATGAAAAAGTTTTCAATGAAAAATTATAATCTCATCGGACTATAGACAGCACCAGTTCCACTTATCGCTTGTAAACGTTTGCATTTCCGTGTTTTAAAGCTCAGATTTCCTTCCATTTAGTATATTTTGAAAATTCTATCAATTTAATTGGACGATCGAAGACTTTGCACTGCGGTTACATGATCTAGTAAAAAAAAAGGAAAACTTTAAAATATTTCACACCTACTGATGGTGAAAATTCGCAAAAATTTAATGCTTTGACGTCGGCTGTACGCAATTTTAAAGCAATTCGTTAGTGTTAGACGCAATAAAGAAAATATAAGAAAAATTCCAAAAAAGGACATTTCTGTTTCGACGGCAATTTTAAGTCATTTCGTCGATATGGCGCAAGATTCAGTTTCCACAGATCTCCTCGGCTTCTGTATAACTTTATTTTTGTACTTATTATTTTTATTATTAATTTTTATATTTTTGCAAATAAAAAAAATACAATAATTTTCAATTAAAACCAACCATAAGAATTAAAGGCACATCTCTTTATTATTGCCAAACTTCAAGGTCCAGCTTGGCAAGATATTGGACATTCAAGGTTATAGCAAAGTAACACGATATCGAAGGGGGTTTTTCTATTTTTTGTACAATATAAAAACTTATATTTAAACAATTTGTTCAATCAACTCTATAATTTCAAACTAAATTTGTGCTGTTTGTCTTCAGTCTAGTCTAGGTTTGCAAAAGCCATAGAAAACAGTATCGCAGAATAAATCCATTCAAGTAACTGATCGAATTGCGCTACAATTTATGTGCTGTGCAACCATCACCCGGCCTACAACAAAAATGTGCTTGAACGTTCAGCAGCCAAAGCTGGACTGGAAAAAAAGGACTGGAAAAATAAATAAAATTCAAAAGGAAAAAAAGGGAAAACCCTGAGTAACATTTAGGCATCACGTATATGGCCGGCCATCAATCGTCCTCTGTCATGGGGACCGAGCAAACCAACATTTATAATGATAGGGGTGATCACAACAACTGCAACGCAACAGTAACAGTAACAGCAACAGCAACAGCTACAACAACAACAACAACAACTAAAACTGAAAAGCAATAAATGCGCTAGAATTCTTGGATTTGAATTTGCCAAAATAAAAAAAAAAACTAATCGTAACTACAAAATTTATTTATTTTCTTTGGTTTTTTTTTTCTTATTCAGTAACTAAATATAGCAAAAGTTGGTTGAAAAAGAAAGATTTGGCACCATTTGAAAATCAAAAGCTTATGGTTGTGTTTTTTGTTTGTTTTGGATTTGAAACAAATCCTGTTTTAGGAGTTTAATTGCAAAGTTTTATTTTCCATTTTGGGTTTTTGTTTGTAAAGTTTTGAAACAACTTGTTTTTTTTTTAGTTTAAGTGCTTTTACCGTCAAACCTTAAATTTGTTACTTCCTTTAACACAGCCAGAAACAAACAAAAAATCGCAAATTTTAAAACATTTTTTCCTTTTTTTTTTTGGGCCTTAAACCAGTCCAAAAGTTTAGAAAAAAGAACAGAGAACAGAGATTGTTGGGGTTGCATGTTATTCGACCATCTGCAAATTTCCTTCGTATTAAAAGTGAGTTTCTCACACATTTAGGGTATGAAAATTGCAACCAATTGTAACGTGGTCGGAAAAAAACGTGGCAAAAACAAACTATTATCTTTCATAGTCTCAATATGTAAAATGTTTTTATTTGCTTCTAGTTGCCGCAGCCCCCACAATCAGTAGCAACTACTTTTTGGCAAGAATTTGGGCAGCAGCAGGTACGTAGAGCTGCACTGCATGATGGGGACAAAGGATTTTTACTTTTATCCTTCTTTGAAAACAGCCTTCATTGTGCGGATTTTAACACAACAGCCGAGCATTAAAGCCTGGTATTACAATTAAACGTTTTTGAATTGATATTGTGAAATACCACCCAATTTACTTGTTATAAAGTCGGTGCTGCCAAGTTAAATAGATGGGCAACAGCTGATAATTTAAATGACGCTCAATAAAAGTAAACAAAAAAGCAAAATTGTATTTTTCCTGTGTATCAATCCAAAAAAATAAATATATATCGTTGTTTTAATTTACAACAAATGCAAATAATATTATAAAAACTAAACAGGAGAAGGCAACAAAGTTTTACAAATAACCAACGTTTTAATGCCTCGTCAAATGAAAAAACGAAAGTGCTAAAAATTGGTATTTTCTGATATATTTTAAGGCCCTGATAATAAAAAATAAAAACACAATTTTTAAAAAATGTTTAAATACGCCGTGTGTAAATCAAAGCAACGATATGTAAACCGGTTGCTATTTTCGAAAGCCTTAAGAAAAATTTCTTAGTTTTTCACAAACAAAACAAAAACAGCTGTAGTACAGTGTGTCAAATAAATAATGCACGCTGCTACTTCCTGGCTGAAGATTAAGTTTTCGTACAATCTCAATGGGTTTCCTTGGGCCTGTGCTTAAGCAACTCTATTGCATTTTACATTGAATACAAAAAAGGAGAAAAGGAAAAAAGTGGCGTGTTGAAGAAAATGCTGCCGCAAAACACGTATTTCATGGTATATTTATTTTATGTCGAATAAGTTTATAGGACAAACGGCGTTAAGACCAACGTTTTATTAAATTTATAGTGTGAACACAAAATCAGCTGTTTATAGTTTTATTGTTAAGACAAGTTTTTAACCTTAAGTGTGGAAATATTGTCAATCAGACTCAAAATTTTATCACAAAAAAATGCCTCAAACTTGTTTTTTTTTTTTTTGGTTTTTCTGCGGTTCTTTCGCTACCTGCAATTGGTATTGCCTTTCCGTACTTGTCAAACCCAAAAAAATACTCTACTTTTTAGACTTATAGCGTTACAAAGATACAACCGGGTGGCTGGGCGTCCCCAAACTGACATCAGGCAACTATTGACTTTGTCGTTGTGCACGAACTCCCAATCCATGATACGTTCATGTTTGCAAGTGTGTAGGTGTTGCTGAGCTGCAGACAGACAGTCGGCGCTTTCAGTTCGAATTGTAGACCCTTAATGTAAATAAACTCCTATTTAACATGCAAAGGCGATACATAAATTACACGATCCTGCTTTGTAGACATTAAAGGAAAACAAATAATAAACATTTTAAATCAAACTTTGCAATTGAAACTTAACAGAATAAATTTTCCTATAAATTGACATTTCTATGCCTTCCCAATATACTTTATTTATATTTCAGATTGTTTTAACATGTTCGATATGTTGATTGAATAGGTCTATTTAACATAAACATAAATGTGGAAAGAATACTTCATTTGAGACTCAACTGGGGAAGGAATTCAAGCTGTATTTTCTTTCAAAAAGGTGGGCATAAGTCAATGACGAGCTACACATATTTGCGGCTAAATGGATACGTAGTAGATCTTGTCACATCACCACAGTGAGAAAGGTTCACTGGCGTTTACATGTACAAAAAATTATGATGGGCCAACTGGTGGCATCATGGGTCCGCACATTTCTTTGAGCCTCAAAAATGTTTTGTACAAAATTTTGCTATTAACATAATCGGCCTAGTGAGCAAATAATTCACACAGTTATTGCTTTCTTTCGCACTATTTTTACTCTTCCCGATTCACAAACATCAGCATCTATTGAAATTGGTGCATATTTTTCGAAATAAACAAAAAGTTGCGTCTCGTGCATATAAAAGTATTAAAGAAATTTGTGTATGTCTTAAATAAATGCAGGGCAATTTTAACCACAAAAAGGAAACTAAGATGAAACCATGTTGACCATAAAGTGCAGGCAAACATACATACTTGTTCAATTCACAAGCGTGCCTTAAGTTCCTGTGCATTGTTAATTGTTCAATTATATAGTATAATAGTTTTGTTATTGTTAACTTTCATATAAAAGATGGATTGAATATTTCTAAGTTTTGACAGCCATAGTATTTATACCAGGCCTGGTAAATTTGCAACAACAAAAAAACTCCTTATTAAATGATATCTATTACCTGAAGTATAATTTTTTATGAAGTGATTAATATATAAATTGACGCAAATATTTATTAAAAATAAAACAAAAGAAATTATATAAAATCAAAAGTGCAAACATTTGCTAAGTTGTTTTAAAAGAGTTATTGCAGCTGGAAATAATGCAGACGCTGACATTGACTGATTATTAAAAATTGATTTTCACATTTCTTCAGAAACGAGTTCAACAATTTATTAAAAATCAAAAATCACGGCACTGTTACCGTTTAGTCAATTAAGCAAAAAATTAATATATAAAATTAATGAAAATTTAAAATAGTTTAATTTTGACTTCAATAAACGGCGGTCACGCTGAGCGGTGAAAACAAAAAAATTTTTTTTTTTTTTTTGTCTTATAAAAATATTGTTTTTTTTTTCTTATAAAGAAAAATAATATTGAAACTTGAGTTTAGTTTTAGTTTTTATATTACATATTATTTTAATTAAATTTGTTTCTACGTTCAAATTAAATCGTCTACACCTGTGCTTCATTGTGCTACATTGATAAAATACATTTTATTGATTGATTTTCAATGCTGCATCATATTAAAGCAATCCAAAACAATTTGTAAAACTCATGATTTTTGTAAGTTGTTGTCTGGCCGCCGCGTTAAACAACCCACTATTAATGCATTATAACTCAACTTTGAATCGACTTGCATTTACGGCTTTTTCGTTTGCTGAAAGGAAAACGAAGACCTCAAATAAAATAAAACTCTGTTGTTAATAGCTGTAAAACATATCATTATGAAGTGGTATTGGCACTTTTAATTAATGCTTAGTATCCGATAACAATCATTTGTCAAATATACCGAAAACACAACAAAAGTAGAGAAAAAAACATGTTAAAAAAAAAAAACACATTTTTCGATTCATTAGCAAAAGTTTCGAAGATAAAAACAAAATTCATTCATTAGAATTTTTAAAAGTTTCGCCTAAAAAAGAGCTGAAGTTAAGAAAAAGCAATTTAAAATATGTTTCACATACATATTTGTAGTACGAGTATTGGGCCAAAAACAAGCTGTTAATGATATGAAAATATTTACCTCCAAAAAAGTGTTGGCTGCAGAGAATATAACGAAAAGCAGCTGAAAAAGATATTTTAATAAAAGTATATACTAAATACAAACGTAATTAATAAGAAGACTTTCTTTAAATACCAGAAATAAATATGATCTGTAATAAATTTTAATTCTAATGCGCCTGCCACGATTTTAACTCGCAACTATTAAACAATTTATTTACGGCTAAAATACCACAGCATACCATACCACACTAGGCCTTACCACACCATACAATACCACACCACACTAGGCCTTACCAAACCACACTAACATGGGGAATTGTCGCAATGGACTAGTTGTTGTATTAAACAAATTTCATATAAAAAAAGTACAACTGCTGCACAAATTTAACGTTAATTTTTTACTGTAGTCCCTCAGAATTCTTTTTAAAATTCAATTAATGTCTTTTATGTTTCACTTCAAAGTCAAAGTCTAATCACAGGCTTTTTAGTTTCAAGTCCCTATTTTCGTTAAGCATTTTATAATTTATGTGTTCTTAATAAAACCGTTAGAAGGGGCTTGTTTTTAAAATTCGATTAGACAAGACAAAAATGAAAAAAGAAAAGCGAAGACAGATACACGTTGGCTGACGCTCGGCTTGTGTTGGCCAGACTTAAAAAGTCCTTAAGAAATAGTAAATGGCAATAATCAAAAGGCTTTTCTAAAGAAATTTTTAATTTAAAGGCTTGTATTTCAAGGGCATTAACAGACATTTATAATTAAATCAAGACGTTGTTTTATACAGTTGTCTTTTTGGTGGCTCCTTTTTTTTTTTTGCTTTTTGCTGTTTCTGTGCCTCCTCAGCATCGTCAAATAACGCTTGAAGCATTAACGGAAATGATCAACCATTTAGACCAAAAGTTTGTAGTTTGTAGTTTGTTTTTACAAAAACAATCAAATAAAACAGACCAAAAGATACGCGAAAATAAGCAGTAATTAAGCACACAAAAGCCCTTAAGGCATTAATATCAACAACAACAGCAACAGCAACAACAAAAATCTGCAAGAGCGCTTTTTTTGTGGACTCTGTTATCAGTTCACAGAAGTTAATGATACAGGCAAAGAATTCTAAAGACTCCAATTTCTTCTGCCTGAAATTGTACTTTATTTGAAAACTTATTAATCGTCACGTTTTAAAAGTAGACGGGAAACTTTGTCAATATGGGCTTTTCGATAAAGTACTCTTTTTCCAAAGGCATAATTATACTTATTGAAAGATTGATTTTAAAAGGCTTGTTTTGTTTAAAATTTATTTTCTGAAAAGGTACCTTTAAAAAAGTAATTTTTAAAACGATTTTCTGTTAAGATTTTTCAAAGAAAAACTACTTTTTTAAAAGTACTTTTTATAAAAAGTACTCTTTTGGAGAAGCTCCATTTGAGAGTATTTATTGAAAGATACTTTTTTGAGAAGTACATCTTAAATAAATATTATTTTTAAAAATTTTTCATAAAAGCCACTTTTTGAGAAGGTATTTTTCAAAGTACTTTTTATAAAAAGAATTCTATTTTCAAAAGGTTATATTTTGAAAAAGTACCTTTTGAATTGGTATTTTTTTTAAGTAAATTATTTTAAATATAATTTTTTTCTTTTCTTAAACTATACTTTCATTAAGAAGTTAATTTTTAATGAAATTTTTATTAGGTACTTTTTTACATGGTACTTTTTAAAAGGCATTTTCCAATAACGGATTTCTTAAGTAAATTTTTTAAAGGGTTTTTTTTTTGTATAGAATATATATTTGTTTTTTATGGTACTTTTTCGAAAGGTACTTTAAAAAAAAAATACATTTCTTTAAGGTATTTTGAGTACATTTTTAAAAGATATTTTTTGAAATGGTACTTTTTTAAAAGCTACCTTTACAAAAAGTACTGTTTTAAAAGGTATATTTTGAAAGAGTACATTTTGGAAAAGTACTTGTTTTAAGGTATTTTATAAAAGGTACTTCATTAAAGTTATTGTATTATAAAGTACTGTTTAAAGAGACCATTTTTAAAAGCTACTTATTAATACTTTTCCAAAAGATACCTTTTTAAAAGGTATTTTTTTTTAAATAAACTTTTTTAAAAGCTACTTTTTTAAGAGGCACTTTTTTTAAAGGGTTCAAAAATCACTTTCGTAAATAATGTTCTTTCTTTAAAAGGAACTTTTTTAAAATGTTCTGTTTTAAACGACAGGTTCTTTTTTTAAAGATAATTTCTTAAATTGCACTTTTTTTAAAGGGTTCAAAATATTTTTTTTTAAATGTATTTCTTGCAACCAGTACACTTTTTTAAAAGATCCTTTTTTTAAAGATACTTTTCTAAATGGCACTTTTTGCAAAAGTTTCTACCTCTAAAAAATACTTCTACAAAAGATCCTTTTTTTTTTTGAAAGGCAACTTTCTTAAAAGTATTCTTACATTTTTCAAACGAGTATTTTAAGAGCCAAAAAATTTAGCCTTTAAAAGGTACTTTTTGCAAATGTATGTACGTCTGTTAAGGGTTCTTTTTAGAAAGCAGACCTTTTTTAAAAGCTACTATTTTTGAAATCAGGATTTTTAAAAGATACTTTTTTCTATAGCTTTTCCAACCAGTTTTTAAAAAGCGTAAAGAATTCGTTTTTTTAAACAATTTGTTTGCTTTCAAAAGCGACTTAATATGTTTTTCAAATGTAGCCAACCGATTTGTTGAACTTTGCTTTGTAGCAGTTGGTGTACAGCTCTGCTAATGACTCAACTCAAAACAAAAATTATGACGAACTCAACTCGTACGAACGAATTAAATATTCTGGACATTTTTTGTGTTTCAAAAATAAAAGTCAAATTTGTCAGTAATCCATCAAAGCGAAAATCATGGCGTTATGAAGCCGACATCATTAATGAGTTGCGCCGGTTATTCGTAGCGAATATTAAGCAAAACTTTTTGCCTCTTTTTTTTTCTTTTGACTGCGGCTAAAAAAACGACAGTTAGATTTTGAGGATGTAGGTTTTTTCATCGGAGGGTACGTGTCAGGCACGAGCTATTAAAAAGGAATCTGCAGTAAAACATCGAGTTTTACTGTTTTTGTAAAATTAAGCTTTTCATTAAATTGAGCAAAACTATTAAAATGAAAGCGAATTTTTTACTTAAATCGAAGCCTTCAGCGGTTCCAACAAGTAACAAATGATGGATGCTTGATCGACTCAGAACTCTACAATTGGGTAGGACTAGAAATGACTCTTATGCCTTTTAAGCTGAAATTTAATACATAAATTTATTCAACTTTATTTAATAAAAGAAAAATCAGGGACGTAGCGGCTGCAGGTGATTTCAAAAGAGTTCTTTTATGACAGTCATTTTGTGACAGATGATATTAATTTTTCAAATTAAACATTCGGATGAAACTTAAGGCGAACATTTTACTTCTTTTGAAGATTTTTCAATTGACATCCACAGAAAATTTGCAAAAAATTTCTTTTATTAAATTATACATAAACGATGTCAGCGATACTATATAAAAACAAAATTAAAATAAGCAGAAAATAATCAAAATGAGTTTAATTTCTGTAGGAAAATTAAAAATCGTCAAAAGCGTTTTTTTATAACGATGTAATAAAATTCACTGGAGTTTTATCTGATTTTATATTTTTTCGTTGAAAATAACACTCAATGGGGGAATGGGGATAATTTTATAAGTTCTTAATTTTAAAGATGACAGTTGGCTCTAACATGTTTTAAATTTTCTGGATAATTGTTATTTACGCTCCGTGGAAAAGGTATTCCAGTTGTTTTGACACTGCCGGCAAAATTATTGCTCTTTGACTTCAATTCACTTTTTATTAAAAATAGAACATTTGTAAAGAGATTATTTTTATATTTTTATTGAAAAAAAAGTCATTAATAGTTTTTGGACATTCAATCAATATTTTTGCTGAAATAATGAAAATTTACTTCAAGTTGAAAATATTGCTCTAGAGAATTTCGCCGCATTAAGAACTACTTGTGCTGGAAAAACGAATACGAAATTTTATCTCCCTATTCATTCATTGGAATTATCTGAAATATTCTGCTGGTGTCAAGCAAATGCTGTAATAATTTTTCTCTGTGTAATTACAACTAAAACTTGTATAACATTTTAGGACCACAGCCATAAATTCCGATATACAAAATCAATAAAGTTTTTGTCTGAATAAATTATTTTTTTCAAAATAAAAGTTCCAAAAATAAAATATTATCATGTTTAATATCTGTTTCAAAAAATAACCAATAATTTACGTATTTGTTTTAGCAATTCGTTTGCTTGAAATTAAATGCAGGTTAGAACGTTACTTTCAACTTGCGCAGGGAAACATGCCCGCCAATACAAATCAACAGCCAGACTATGCCGCAACATCTTACAGTAAAATATCTTGGTATTCACCTGGATCGTTGCCTAACTTGAAAGCTCCCCAATTCCCCATCCCCCCCCCCCCTGTGTAGACGCAAAGCTGATACAAATGAAATGAAAAGCTACACGAATGAATTGGCTTATCGGCAGAAATTCTACACTGAGCCGCCTAGATTGTAAGCTGCTGTTAGACAACTCCATTCAAAAACCCATATGGTCCTATGGCATCCAATTATGAGGCACTGCCTCACCAGCGAATATGGTGAAAATTCATAGACGACTAAATGAAATCCTCCGCATGATTACAGCAGCCCCCTGGTATGTCAGAAATCAGCGTATTCACTAAGATGTAGACGACCCGATGGTTAAGAGCGCGATTTCGAAACATGTGCAAATATATGTAAAAAAAAAGCCTGATCCTCTAGCACGCAATATCCTTCACTTTAGAGGCCATAATCGGCTGAGAAGCAGACATACTGTCTTGCGAGACAAAAGACAATCAAGGAAGAAACTGCTTATCCTAATATTTTTGTCTAGCACTGGCCGGACTATTTATTAATAGTTGTTGAGGTTTAAGATTATCTTTTAGTTTAATTTAGAATTGAAGTTCCAATAAATAATATCACTGAGAGAAAAAATTAAAAATAAAAATAAACTAGCAAAGTTTGCTGTTTGTTTTAATGCGCAAATTGCAAAGAGAAGTATTTAAACAATTCATTAACTGGTTCAACGAATTCCGTAAATGACTATAAGAAAAAAAAAATTCCGAAACACACTTTCATAAAAACATTTTAATGAAAATGATAACCAATTTGTAAAAAAACATACTCCTATTAAACACTTTCTGGCAGAACTTGCACAGCAAAATGCAAAATTACTTGTACACATTTGCTGCAATAAACGGGTAAAAGTATTTTATATTAACCGACAATTATCTAACCTTTTGTTTATTCTGATTTCTTCCTTTAAAGACCAAACACAGAGAATTCCCAAGAGCTGTGGGTCAAGTTCATTTCAAATTTCGTGAACTCTTAAGCAAGAAACGCAAGTACCTAAAATTATAATTCAGTGGAATGCCGAAGTTGGAAGGCAGACACCAACAGAACGGAAAAAATACCAGAATCAAAAATCTATGTTTGTTGTCTGTTGTAATTATATAGTCTGGCCGCAATTTGAGACTGACATTTAAGGTGAAATGGAGGAAAATGCCAAAAAAAAAAAAGAGAGCAGGCAAAAGGATGCAAGCACACGCATGCATGTACATACATACATACATGTGTACATACATACAGACATTTATACGCACATAGTATATACATATGTATGTAGAAGTTGCCAAATGCAGAATAATTATGATCAATTTTCAAATAACAAGACTATTAAATTGATGAGTTTTTGCTTAAATTTTATTTTGTTTTTAATTTGTAATTTTTTCGCTTTTTACGCAAAGCGAAGAAACAAATTAAATGTTTTATTTTGCTGTTGCAGGTACAGTGGGCAAAGAAAATTTAAAGCAATTAATAGTCAAGATAGCAACAACAATACGAAACAATTATTAAATTATAATCATTATTATTAAAGATAAAGGCAAATTTTTTTAATTATAAAAGGAATTCCAGATGATCGATTTAAAACTTTTTTTTTAAATATTTATGTATGTATTTATATTTGTCATAACAGCTTAAGTAAAGATAAGATGAATATATGTATGTATGTATATTTTTGCAGATATTTCATTGAACACCTGCATTTGATAATAAATATTATTAAAGCAAAACTACAAACAAAATTCATCAATCAATAATACAAAGAAGAATTTTGCCAAAAAAAAAAAAAATTTAATATTTCCTCAAATTAATAAAATTAGAAACACTTTTTTGGCAATTTTAACATTCGACTTAAGGCCACTTATATATACATATGTACATACGTATGGATATATATTGAAATTCTGGCATCAAATAATACTTTTCATTTTAAAATATAAAGAATATGACATATTTTAGTAAAAAACGAAATAAATATTTTTGTGTTGCCTTCTGTTCCGATTTATTGCCGTTCAAAGCCAAGTATTAAAAAAAAAATTCTCTCCTCGCTTCCTCTTTACCTTTATTTATTTCATCATGGCGGCTCCTGCCAACAATGCCACGTCCGCTGGAACAAGCGTTGTCGCAAAGAAAATAATTCAAAACTTGTATTAAAAAATAAAAATCAAATAAAATGAAATCAATTTTTTTTTTGCTGTAAGCAGAAATTTAGACAACTTTCACTATTCAGAAAGGTGCCTGCTGCCATTAAAAGAAGATTTTTTTTTTAGTGTACCCATGCCAGTGTATGGAAAATAATGGGGCCGGGGATTTAAATGTGCCATTTTGAATCTTTTAGTTCTTTGTGTTTATTATTTGTTTCCTTTTCCATGCTGCTCCTTTGCATGCCCACCATATGGGATTCTCAAAGCTGGGCATGCACTGTCATGCACAATAAACAGCTTAAACGGTAATTCCAACTGCTCAGAAATTTAACGAAACCTTTTTAGCTAAATGCAAAAGGCGCCATAAATTTGCATAAATTCAAAGATATAAAAAACGCATTTTAAAGCATTCAAAAAATATTTATAGCATCCAATGAATAGAAGACATTTAAATACAGTGCAGCAGACATAACGGTAATACCACCGTTGCAAACCTTCAACACTTTTTTACAGACACTATCGGCCGTAATGTCAATTCTATGGAAAGCAAAATTTCAAAGTACATTTGAATGTATGTATGTATGTATGTATGTATGTTTGTAAATACATGGCGCAGGAGGAAGCCAAATTCGGTATGTAGTGCTGAAGTGCAGTTGTGCTTTTCGAGTCCTTTTGCTTTTTATTTGCTTTCAATACTAATAAATATAATTTAAACTATAGTAACAACAATATTTTGATCTTAAATTTCCTCATTCATAAACGTCATCAAAGTGACACACGTCAAGCCTGGCGGTTTTAATTAGTTGACGTTATCCCCAGTCCACTTAAATTCATTCATAAAATACCTATTAAATAAAACAAACTTTACGTGGGCATAACAATCATGCAAAACTTTATTTCCGGCTGCGAATTGTTAAATAAAAGTTGAGGAGGCTCTGGAACATGGTTTGTGGCTGTACTTAAATGGCAAACTGCTGCACGCCCTTACTGGCACATGTGCCAACTGCTGTTGGTCACTTCGTGAGAAGCTTCTCAATGCCCGTTTGTACGGCTTGTGGCAAAAACAAACAATGAAAATATTTTTGATATTGAAAAAGCACTTGAAAAGTTAAAAATTTCATTAAAAGCTGTTTATAACAGATTTATAAGAGATTGTAAAGTCGTAGTTTTCTATGCAACTGTAAAGTCTCACCGCCCTGAAAATATAATTCAAGTTATTGGCCGACTGAAAATCAGCTTTCCTATCGCTTGCAAGACGTGTCTTTTGATTTAGAATAAATTGAATTTAACAGCAACCAAAATGGATGCCAAGTGGTGCAAAGAAAAGTGTCGCTTAAGGCACTCCAAAACGAGAGCTGAACAAGTTTTGTAGAAACTTATGAATTTTGCTTTTGCAAACAACAAAATAACATAAAAAAGGGTGACATTTTTCGAATTTCTGCTTCAAAAATCCCTCAAAAAAATTCAATGTTTAACTAAAGAAATTCCTTTAATGCAAGAGGACATATTTTTATGGAAACAGGATATTTTTTTTATGGAAACAGATGAAAGGAAAGGTCTTGACATAAGGCAAATCAATTCAATTTTAGTCAATCAAACCTGGCTGGACTTGAACGATTTACTTTTCGCACACAGGATTTTGTCCCGGTGATGCGTGACTCCAGCAGCACTCGCTATTTTTAGAGTGTCCGGTATCGTGGCACAGGCGGTTAAAGTAACAAAAAATCGAACAGAAGCTTAAAAGGAATGATAATTCTTTCTGGATTAATTTTTTTTTTATCTACAATAATATCTTATTTCCCAATTTTTTTTTTTAAATTTCATGCCATTATTACACTTTAATTTTACGTCTTTCCAGTTTTAAACGGGGCTCTTCCACCAAGTGCAAAGTTACACGATTCTCAAATTTTAAATTTTTAAGTTCAAAATCTGTGGAGAATTCAAATGTCCTTATTAATTTGGCCAGAGCAATTTTAAAAAATAGAGTGGCGTGTCTCCAGCCTGTGAAAGCAGAGAAAAATCCAAATCAGCTTTTGTAGTTAAATGCGTTTCAATGCCACTCACCAATGCAAAAGCGCTGTCCTTTGGTAAACGGTATGAAGGCGTAGGGATGTCTTGCAGCGACATTTGCATGCAAAAAATGATCAGGATTAAAAACCTTCGCCTGTGGGCCCCATAGCTCTTCACTTCGATGCAAACGAAAAACATCGATGAGAATATTTTGACCAACCGGCAGGTTTACACCATTGCTTAGGGTAAAATCCTCATTGGAAACCTTTCGATAGACCATGGGCACAACGGGCAAAGTGCGCAATGTTTCATTGAATATCATGTCCAAATAAGTCAATTCATCCAACTGGTCTGCTGTCAGTTCACTGCCATTGCCGTTCATTGCCGTTCTATTGACTTCTTCGTAAAGACGCTCCTGATACTCGGGATGCATGGCCAGTAGGCAGAGGGCAAAGTACACAGCCGATGACGAGGTTTCGAAGGCAGCAACATAAAACTGTAACAACAAGCCTTGCAGTTCCTTATCACTGACTCGGTTTTGTTCAGAAACGTTAAAAAGAGAATCTAGAACAGTGTTGTCTCTGGCATAAAAGCTTTTGTCGTTGGAATCGTTTTTCCGCGCAACACTTAAGGATTCATAAAACAGATTTAAGAAAACTTGTATGCCCTCCCTGCCATTTTTGTATGTGTTCGATGGAACAATATTATAGATCCAATTGAGTTTTGAAAGTCGGTGCAAAGTCAAGTCGGATACATATTTCACGATTCTACGAGTATGAAACAGTTTTTTTTTTTTTTGGTTGTTAAATTTGGGTCTTACGGGAGAATATAGGCTTAAGTTAGATATTAAGATGTTAGCTTAAGGTCGGCTAAAGCTTAGGTCCAACTGAAAATTAGATAGGTTTGTTCTATATTAAAGCAATGTTGGGCTTATATTAGACCAGCTTTTGGGAAGGCTTAGGCTATGCATTCTACTTAGGTTTGTGTTAGGCTGGACTTAGGATTAAGTTGGCTGAAGTATATGTCAGATAAATATAAGATTAAAATACATAAGTTTTAGGTTAGTTGTTGTTAAGGTTACAGTTAGGTTTGAGTTAGATTAAAGTTAGGTCACCATGGATTATGGTCTGGTGTAGATTACTTGCAGCTCAGGATAAGTATTAAGTCAGTTAACTTAGGGTTGGTTAGCTCTAGGTTAGTTTAAGGTTAAGATTTGCCAGCTTTAGATAAAACTTAGTGTTAGATTAGACTTAGTTGTACATGCATCAAAATAGAAAAGATGCTGTAGGTGCGATTACGTTAAGCCCAGTTTTGGGGTAAAGTTTAGGTTTAAGTTGAGTTAAGTTAAGGACTAGATTTTTTCAATCAGGTCTTAGTGTGATTTATGCAAAGTTTAAATGTTAGATTTAGTTAAAAGTTAGGTTTGGGCCAGAATTATATTAGGTTTAGAATAGGTTTAATTTAAGGTAATAAGTTGCATAAGTCTTTGGAGAGCTTTAGGTGACGTTGGTTTTGGCTTAGATTTGCTCTAAGTTGGGATGGGCTTGTTTTTATTTAGGCAAGCCCATCTCCCTCTCTCTCTCTACGACCCAGTAGTGCCGAGACTTTTGTATTTGCAAAGTAATCATTAAATAAAATATTAAAATATAAATTAGGAGTTATAGTAGTCCTAAGAAACAAGAAGTTATTATGCTAGAAATTTTTTACTTACTGCTTGAAGTGCAATGCCAGGGATTTAGAATTGAATTGGGTTTTATCTAAATTTCTTTTCAAATTTGTTTCTGTATTATAAAATTAAAATAATATTATAAAAAAAAAATTGCTGATTAGCAAAAGAATATTCTTACTCACTGGTTGCATTTGTTAAGGTTAAAGCTCGCAAGGCGACCATCATGTCCAAGTCCTCTCCCTTCGCCAAACTCGTTTCCAGTTCAACAATAAAATTGTCGACATCAGTGTTAAGATCGGGTAAAAATGATATCAAAGTTTTGTTTGAGAAAGCCTTCTTTAACAATTTGCGATGGTGGCTCCAAGCTGGCTCTAAAGCGTAACATTTTGTGATTAAGTTATAAAGCCTTATTCTTGCCATATGACATACCACTTTCAGTTATTAAGCCCTGGCCGGCAGCAGAGATAAAGCCGCTAAAAAGCTCCGGTGGCTTATCGACACAATTTTTAGACGTTAAAATGTCCCTTACAGTGTCTGGATCCGATGTCAGAAACAGTGGGTATGGCCCCACCCAACAAACGCTATTCGGGCCATATTTTTTGCCGTAGTCGTAAAGGGCGTTTAACATATCTGAAAAAACTCGTATTAATAGCCTTATTGGAAGCGCAAACTCTTCGTCAGAATATCCGAAGTCGTGTTTAATTAGAAATTTTATTTTATGACAAAATAAGAACTTTTGACCTGAAATTACCTTTTGTGCTCAATACTTTTCCAAATCCCAGCAAAGTTTGCCATCTGTTGGATGGCACTGTATGGGCTAGTTTGACGAAGGCTCTACAACGCCAGCGATTAAACGACCACATCACGAGAATAGTGGCCAGGGCCGAGAAAATTAACAACATCATGATACGATTGCGGAGAGAAAACAAAACTTTCTGATTTTCTTCATTTATCAACGCAGTGTATTTATATGAAACCTCAATCTTAGTAACTTTAATTGTTATTAAGTTTAATGAGATGCATTTAATGTTTAAGTACAACGTACAGGGACAACAACAACACAAACACTATGAAAAACCACTAAATAGGCTGGCGAGCGAACCCCTTGAATCAAGCGAAAAAATCATAGATAACACTTAACTTTAAGTCAATTATTGTTTAAAGCTGTTTTATTCCACATTAAATTACAACTTCTTTATAGTAAAAAATCAGAACAACTCATAATCAATTTTAAAGTGATAATCGATTTCAAGTGCGAAACAACATTTTCATAGGGAAAAAACTACATTTGCAAAAAAAAAACTTTCAGCTGCATAATTAAAAATAAATACTTAAAAAACAATTTTGCAAAATAGCTGGACAAAAATACATTCCTAAAACAGTATCTTTAGAAAAGTACATTTTCAAAGAAATATCTTCCAAAAAACATCTGGTAAAAAAAACTAACGTTTAAAAAAGCAATTGTTATTTTCAATAAATTAATGCAAAACGTTAAATTAAAACAAACAAAAATTAAACAAATCAAATTTAAAAAAAGGGAGAAAAGTTCCCAGTTAAGAAAGTCTATTTAAAAAGCGGCATCTGAAAGATATAATTTGTTTTTTTTTAAATACTCTTCCTAAAAGGTAATTTTGAAAAAAATGTGAACTTTTCAAAAAAAATACATTTTCCAAAAAAGTTTTTATTGTACAATATAATTTAAAAGAAATACATTTAAAAAAACGAAATTTTGAAAACGTATGTGAAAAGGAAGAAATTTTTGGAAAATCGCCTTTTGAAATAAAAATACCTTTTAAAAAACATATTTTTCAGGAAACTTTTGAAATAACTTTAACTTTTAAAAAAGGGAACTTTTCACAAAAAATAACTTTTCAAAAAAGAATGTTTGCGAGAGTAAATAAAATGCATATTAAAAATTAAACAATTTTCGAAAAGGTACCGTCTCTTAAATGCATCTTTAAAATAAGTACCTTTATAAAAGAGTATCTTTAAAAAGCACCCTTTTGAAAAAGTAGTTTTTAAAAAATAACTTAAGTGTTAAAGTGTCTTAAAAAATGCCTTGTCTTAAAACTTTTAAAATGGAATAGCAGTTTTCAAAAAAGTATCTTTAAAAAGGCACCCTTTGAAAAATGCAACTTTAAAAAAAGGACTTTTAGAAAGAAGTAGCGTGAAAAACAGCCTTTTAAATAGTATTTTTTAAAAAAGTATCTTTAAAAAGGGCACCTTTTCCAAAAATGTAACTTTTCAAAAGTCAACGTCAAAAAAATGCCTTTTGAATAGTATTTTTTAAAAAAGTATCTTTAAAAAGGGGCCCCTTTCCAAATATGTAACTTTTAAAAAAGTAGCTTTAGATATTTTTTTTTAAGAATCTTTAAATAAGTGCTTTCTAAGCAAAGTTCTGTTTAAAATAGTACGTTCCAAGGCAAGTAACTTCTAAAAAAGTGCCCTTGAAGAAAAATGTTGCAAGAATTAATCACAAATGCCCTTTAAAATAAGTACTTCAAAAAAAATAAATTTAAAAAAAATACTTTTTGAAAAGTATTTTTTAAAAAATAATGTTTGAAATAAGTAACATTTAAACATGAAATCTGGTTAGTGTTTGTTTTTAATTATTTCCTTTTTTAGTTTAGAACCCAGGGCTCGTACCTTCGACAGAGCAGAGTGAAATATCAATTAACCCAAAGTCTCCAACATTGCGGTTTTTCTATTTTATATGTTGTACTAATATGGATTTGTTTGTTGGGTTATTGTTTTTGGTAGAAATCGAGCGATGTGTAGACTACTGGTAGAATACTGCACCGATTCAGGCATCGAGGCACCCGAAAACAGGTGTCTTTTCCAGCCAACACAAAATGCTGCGTGTATGTAACCTGTCAGATTTTTATTGATTTGCGAGTCGAACGCAATTTTAACCCTTGACCTCTGCAACTTTAGACTCAGCTGCGCTCAGGAATTGTTTGATAAATTGCAGACAGCCCAAGTGGCAATTAAGATTAATAACAATAATTAATAATCAGGGCGAATACTGATTCGAATATTCTAATTTTTATTGTTAAGACCTTTTTTAAACTTCACACGATTAATTACGGTTATAAAGTGTTTGAAATTAATTAAAGGACGTCGCTGTTGGCGTTTGGACAGTAATTAAATTTTATTTTATTTTATTTTATTTTATTTTATTTTATTTTATTTTATTTTATTTCCTTGTTTATGTCTATTTTGAAAATATTTTCCAAACAAACTTTTATGAAATAATTTTCAAAAAAGAAATTTTTAAACATTTAATAGATGCTTTGTTTTTAATTTTTCCATCAAAAATATTTTTAATGGAAAATTTTGTTTCTAGGCGACATTAAATTTAATATAAAAATTTTTTTTAAAAAACTAATTTTTCGTTTTTAAATATTCTTAAAATATTTGCAGCTTTTCTGGTGTGTTGCTCCAGCTGCCGGTTTGTCATCATATCGCTGGCTCCACTATATTACGCAGTAGACTTAAAATATGTTTAAATACTTTATTTAATATTCCACCTATTAAGAGATGTCAGTTTGTGGCTAAATCTTTTTTTTTTTTTTTTTCTTTTAACATGAACTTTAAAGTAAAGATCAGAACGGCCGACCCTAATTAGCCAACACAACTGATTAAAAGTGGACTTTCGATATAGTGGAACCAAGAATAAATTAAAATAAAATAAAACATTATGAAATATGTATATTCAAACAAATAAAATTCAGAACGTGTACAGAAAGCAATTATAAATGGTTCTGATTTGTTATTAATTGCTTATTAACCGCTTAATAAGGTGCTCTTAATTGTCGTTTTTGCGCTTTAGTATATTAATATATTAATTGAAAATATTATATTTCTGAACAACTTTTGCAGTAACAAACAACAATTCGATGCGAACTCATAGCGACTTTAGTTGGCAACCCAGCTGGCCACGATTCCGTTGCAAAATTTCAAAAGTGCATATTTCATTTTTAACATATTGTATTATAAATTTTAATTTGCCGACTTGTTACTTCGTTTTGTAGAAAATAATTAACAGAGACAAATGCCATGACTACCGATTTCTGGTGAGGGCCAAACTTATGCAGAATAATCCCAGCATATCCGCATAGTGACCCATTTATTCCATTTGACATACGATTGCAATTAGAAACTCGATCCATCCGCCATTAAAAATAATACCTTAAAAACATTTAAAGGGTGGTTAAATTGTATGGGCCGATGTTGAATGTGAACCACACCTAAACGCCAAGTTTTTTTCCGAATTTTATTTGACATTTCTCTATTTCAGACTTACTCAATTTGAACCATGGAGAGATACACAATCCAACAACGTGTTAAAGTTATCCAGACTTATTATGAAAATGGGAGTTCAAATCAAAATGCATATCGTGCACTTCGTAATTTTTTTGGTCAATTTCATCGTCCAAATGTGCGTACAATCGCAAAAATCGTGGAAAAATTCGAGCAAATCGGGTCTGTAGAAGATGTGAGAACACCAGTGCATGCACGTTCAGCTCGTACTGCAGCAAAAAATTGCTGCTGTTCGCGATAGTGTGGCTGAAGAGCCGTCCACCTCAACTCGTCGTCGTTCCCAACAATTGCACCTCTCACGCTCGTCGTCGATGAACATTATGCATAAATACTTGCATTTACACGCTTACAAGGTGCAATTGGCTCAAGAACTAAAGCCTCTTGACCATTCCAAACGTCGTGAATGGGCAGAATGGTGGCAAGAAATGGCAACAGTGGATGATCAATTTTCGAAGAAAATCATCTTCAGTGATGAGGCACATTTTCACCTCAGTGGATTCGTCAATAAACAGAATTGCCGCAGTTGGGCGAATGAGAATCCAAGAGTGATTGTCGAAAAACCAAATGTGAGAATAACCGCCTGGGATTACTTCAGAAGCAAAACAAACTAAAAATATTTGCTATTTGCTAGTCTCAGAGGGCTATATAATAACCTCATACTAGTCTCTAAGACTAGAGGGATGCAAGTAAATTTCCCGAAAACATTTGCTAGTGGGCACTCACTGCTTGAACTACAATATCCATGAGTTAATAATGACGAATTTGTAAATATTTTATTATATGTTTATTTAAACCTTCAATTAACAAAATATATTGTACATTTTGCAAATAAATATTATTCCAATGATCATTCACCCCTGAGTCAATTGTGGTTGCCTTTTCCAACAACAAAAAAAAAACAAACAAAAATGGTTTCAAGCACTCCTTCTCTCCAGCTTAAGTCGTGGCTCGTCGAGTAACTTCACAGTGATGTGATTCTCGAACTTTAAATTTTCAAAATCATTATGTCCCGATTAGACTTAAGTTGGGTTCATTTAAGGCTTTCATTGGGTTAATGTGGCTTAAAGTTGCTTCGATTTAGCCTAAGATTTAGATCCGCCTAAATGGGCCAAGGATAAGGTTAAAGTTTAACCACCAAAAAAAAAACGTGCCATAAAAAAAGAAGCAGTTTTTAATTTGTCTCTGCCTTGAGATCTGACTGAAAAGAAAACAAAAATCCTGATTTTGGTGATCTATAGCAAAACAATGTACAGGGTGTGCTCATGCCTCATTACGCTTGGCCTAGTGTTTACAGAAACAATTAAACTGTTCACCTTCAGCTCTAAAACTTTTCTAGTTTTCAGGGCTAGAGGCGACAAAAAATATGTTAAATAACAGACTAGTCAAGTTTAGTTAAGTTTCAAATTGCTAAGGCAGACCTTTAAGTTGTTGCTCTGTAATGGATGCCTTCTGAGAGGCAAAAGTATTCAAATTATATGTAGTATGTGTATGCAGCACAGATATTACATTGATTCAGGTACTTAAACAGTAAGTTTTGCGCCTGCCCCGCAGGTACCCATCTATCCCTCTTATAATTTATAAGATGGATTAAAAATTAAAGAAAATATCAATAGATTTAAAACCGGTTGGTACCTGCACGAGAGGCGCAAACCCAGTACCGAGATAATCGTTATATCGAACAGTAATTTTTTACCTTAAAAATTTATAAAAAACGGTGGTCCGCTATTTAAAAAACATCAAAATTTAATTGTATTTATAAATTAGTGTAGAAATAAAACTTTAATTGATATTTTCACGTTTACTTAAATTGACCTAGTCGGGACAAAGGAGTTTCCCCTTCTTCTTCAAAATTGTCGCTATCTGATGACATACATACATACATATGTACATATGTATGTAATTTTACTCCAACAATTTTCGAAGCACTCTTTTTATCTTTATCCAAGCCAGATCTACTACATAATCGATCTGCATCGTACAAATTAAGAGTGTTTAAACAATCAACGACAATTTCTGTTTTTGATGAAACAATTTTACTGAGTAAATGATTTCTGTAATGCATTTAAAAAAAAAAAAAAGCATTTTGGTTCATCGGTTGTATTAAAGCTGTTACGTTAGATGGTAGATAAAGCGTCCATATTTTTCTGTCTTTGGTTGTTTTGACCAGCTCCTCTGCGGGCGGATGACTGGCTGCATTATCAAGGATAAGTAGTGATTTTATGGGTAGATTGTTGCTTTTTAAAAATTGTTCAACCTTAAAAAAAATTAAAAACAAATATAAAACACGCTCACAAAGAAAAATATCTGAACATAAAACCTACCTCTCGAACAAACATTTTAAAGAACCACATTTTAAAAATTGCTGAATACATACAAGAGATTTTCCTATTGCATACTTTGGGGAGGATATTACTGAAAGATTTACACCTTTCTTAAATTCTTCTAAAATCTTAAATTTTTTTTAAAAAGAGATTCTTTTTCAATTTGACGTCTCGTTTTCACAATGAACCAAATAAAACTACTGAACCTTTAAAGAAAAAATCAACGCATTACACGTGTTCTTTCAATACAAAGCAAAGAAGCCAAAAACACACAAAAATCTAACGGTTGCGTAACGATTTTTTTATTTTGCTTTGTCATTCGTTAAATCGGGATTATTGTTTTTTTTTTCTTTCGCTATATAAGACAGTTAATGTAAAAATTTGGCCATTCGTTATATCGGATATTCGTTAAACTGAGCATTCGTTATACCGGGCTTTGACTGTATTGCGCTTCAAAGCCAAGTACATTTATGGAGGCTTAACGTCAAAACTTCAATGCATAATTGAGTTACATACATATTAATTACATATATTATTTTTGAAAAAAGTTATACAATTTTACAGTAAATTTATATTAACTAAATCTAACATTTAAACTTTGCATAAATCACACTAAGACCTGATTGAAAAAATCTAGTCCTTAACTTAACTCAACTTAAACCTAAACTTTACCCCAAAACTGGGCTTAACGTAATCGCACCTACAGCATCTTTTCTATTTTGATGCATGTACAACTAAGTCTAATCTAACACTAAGTTTTATCTAAAGCTGGCAAATCTTAACCTTAAACTAACCTAGAGCTAACCAACCCTAAGTTAACTGACTTAATACTTATCCTGAGCTGCAAGTAATCTACACCAGACCATAATCCATGGTGACCTAACTTTAATCTAACTCAAACCTAACTGTAACCTTAACAACAACTAACCTAAAACTTATGTATTTTAATCTTATATTTATCTGACATATACTTCAGCCAACTTAATCCTAAGTCCAGCCTAACACAAACCTAAGTAGAATGCATAGCCTAAGCCTTCCCAAAAGCTGGTCTAATATAAGCCCAACATTGCTTTAATATAGAACAAACCTATCTAATTTTCAGTTGGACCTAAGCTTTAGCCGACCTTAAGCTAACATCTTAATATCTAACTTAAGCCTATATTCTCCCGTAAGACCCAAATTTAACAACCAAAAAAAAAAAAAACTGTTTCATACTCGTAGAATCGTGAAATATGTATCCGACTTGACTTTGCACCGACTTTCAAAACTCAATTGGATCTATAATATTGTTCCATCGAACACATACAAAAATGGCAGGGAGGGCATACAAGTTTTCTTAAATCTGTTTTATGAATCCTTAAGTGTTGCGCGGAAAAACGATTCCAACGACAAAAGCTTTTATGCCAGAGACAACACTGTTCTAGATTCTCTTTTTAACGTTTCTGAACAAAACCGAGTCAGTGATAAGGAACTGCAAGGCTTGTTGTTACAGTTTTATGTTGCTGCCTTCGAAACCTCGTCATCGGCTGTGTACTTTGCCCTCTGCCTACTGGCCATGCATCCCGAGTATCAGGAGCGTCTTTACGAAGAAGTCAATAGAACGGCAATGAACGGCAATGGCAGTGAACTGACAGCAGACCAGTTGGATGAATTGACTTATTTGGACATGATATTCAATGAAACATTGCGCACTTTGCCCGTTGTGCCCATGGTCTATCGAAAGGTTTCCAATGAGGATTTTACCCTAAGCAATGGTGTAAACCTGCCGGTTGGTCAAAATATTCTCATCGATGTTTTTCGTTTGCATCGAAGTGAAGAGCTATGGGGCCCACAGGCGAAGGTTTTTAATCCTGATCATTTTTTGCATGCAAATGTCGCTGCAAGACATCCCTACGCCTTCATACCGTTTACCAAAGGACAGCGCTTTTGCATTGGTGAGTGGCATTGAAACGCATTTAACTACAAAAGCTGATTTGGATTTTTCTCTGCTTTCACAGGCTGGAGACACGCCACTCTATTTTTTAAAATTGCTCTGGCCAAATTAATAAGGACATTTGAATTCTCCACAGATTTTGAACTTAAAAATTTAAAATTTGAGAATCGTGTAACTTTGCAGTTGGTGGAAGAGCCCCGTTTAAAACTGGAAAGACGTAAAATTAAGTGTAATAATGGCATGAAATTTAAAAAAAAAAATTGGGAAATAAGATATTATTGTAGATAAAAAAAAAATTAATCCAGAAAGAATTATCATTCCTTTTAAGCTTCTGTTCGATTTTTTGTTACTTTAACCACCTGTGCCACGATACCGGACACTCTAAAAATAGCGAGTGCTGCTGGAGTCACGCATCACCGGGACAAAAGTAAATCGTTCAAGTCCAGCCAGGTTTGATTGACTAAAATTGATTTGATTTGCCTTATGTCAAGACCTTTCCTTTCATCTGTTTCCATAAAAAAATATCCTGTTTCCATAAAAATATGTCCTCTTGCATTAAAGGAATTTCTTTAGTTAAACATTGAATTTTTTTGAGGGATTTTTGAAGCAGAAATTCGAAAAATGTCACCCTTTTTTATGTTATTTTGTTGTTTGCAAAGGCAAAATTCATAAGTTTCTACAAAACTTGTTCAGCTCTCGTTTTGGAGTGCCTTAAGCGACACTTTTCTTTGCACCACTTGGCATCCATTTTGGTTGCTGTTAAATTCAATTTATTCTAAATCAAAAGACACGTCTTGCAAGCGATAGGAAAGCTGATTTTCAGTCGGCCAATAACTTGAATTATATTTTCAGGGCGGTGAGACTTTACAGTTGCATAGAAAACTACGACTTTACAATCTTTTATAAATCTGTTATAAACAGCTTTTAATGAAATTTTTAACTTTTCAAGTGCTTTTTCAATATCAAAAATATTTTCATTGTTTGTTTTTGCCACAAGCCGTACAAACGGGCATTGAGAAGCTTCTCACGAAGTGACCAACAGCAGTTGGCACATGTGCCGGTAAGGGCGTGCAGCATGTTTGCCATTTAAGTACAGCCACAAACCATGTTCCAGAGCCTCCTCAACTTTTATTTAACAATTCGCAGCCGGAAATAAAGTTTTGCATGATTGTTATGCCCACGTAAAGTTTGTTTTATTTAATAGGTATTTTATGAATGAATTTAAGTGGACTGGGGATAACGTCAACTAATTAAAACCGCCAGGCTTGACGTGTGTCACTTTGATGACGTTTATGAATGAGGAAATTTAAGATCAAAATATTGTTGTTACTATAGTTTAAATTATATTTATTAGTATTGAAAGCAAATAAAAAGCAAGAGGACTCGAAAAGCACAACTGCACTTCAGCACTACATACCGAATTTGGCTTCCTCCTGCGCCATGTATTTACAAACATACATACATACATACATACATACATACATACATTCAAATGTACTTTGAAATTTTGCTTTCCATAGAATTGACATTACGGCCGATAGTGTCTGTAAAAAAGTGTTGAAGGTTTGCAACGGTGGTATTACCGTTATGTCTGCTGCACTGTATTTAAATGTCTTCTATTCATTGGATGCTATAAATATTTTTTGAATGCTTCAAAGCCAAGTACATTTATGTAGGCTTAACGTCAAAACTTCAATGCATAATTGAGTTACATACATATTAATTATATTATTTTTAAAAAAAGTTACACAATACAGTAAATTTATATTTTCCAGGAAATAATATTTTAATTAAATTTTATACTCAGAAAATAAATAGCACGCACTCAGTGGCTGTGCCACGATGTGGACACACGTGCGTGACACGTTAAATGAACACGAATGACAAAAAACGTTTCGGCCAAGGTACGCACCTCAATCTGAAACCTTCTCTTTCAAGGCATACCAAGTGATGCTATTGAAGGTGAAGGCGGTTTAAGGTTTCGGCAGCACCTCCATAAGCGAAGTTTACGAACGAACTTCGTAGAGTTGTGATTGCTGTGCCAAGGGGGGCATTCACTCCCCTCTATACCCCAAAGAACAGCGTCCTCAAGATTGGTATACGGCAAGGCAAAACCTACTTCTCGCAGTTTCTACGTCCTGACTTGAATAGAATAAGAGATCACTTGGTGGTAATGGTTAGAGTCCGGTCTAAAAACGAGAATAAACGCCTGGGATTACTTCAGAAGCAAAACAAACTAAAAATATTTGCTATTTGCTAGTCTCAGAGGGCTATATAATAACCTCATACTAGTCTCTAAGACTAGAGGGATGCAAGTAAATTTCCCGAAAACATTTGCTAGTGGGCACTCACTGCTTGAACTACAATATCCATGAGTTAATAATGACGAATTTGTAAATATTTTATTATATGTTTATTTAAACCTTCAATTAACAAAATATATTGTACATTTTGCAAATAAATAGTATTCCAATGATCATTCACCCCTGAGTCAATTGTGGTTGCCTTTTCCAACAACAACAAAAAAAAACGAACAAAAATGGTTTCAAGCACTCCTTCTCTCCAGCTTAAGTCGTGGCTCGTCGAGTAACTTCACAGTGATGTGATTCTCGAACTTTAAATTTTTAAAATCAAAATCTGTTGAGAATTTAAAGGTCTTTATCAATTTGGCCAAAGCAATCTTGAAGAACAAAGTGCCGTATCGCCAACCTGCGAAGAAGAAAAAAACACCCCAAGTCAGTTGCACTCTGTGTATGTGTATAAAAAGCATCACTTACCAATGCAAAAGCGCTGTCCTTTGGTGAACGGTATGAAGGCGTAGGGATGTCTGGCAGCCACATTGGCGGGCAAAAAATTATCCGGATTAAAGGCGTGCGCGTCGGGGCCCCACACCTCCTTGCAGCGATGTAAGCGAAAAATGTCAATGGCAATAATTTGCCCAACCGGCAAAGTCAAGTCGTTGCTTAGTTTAACGTCCTCAATGGACACTTTACGAAATACTATGGGCACAATGGGCACAACGCGCATTGTTTCGTTAAATACCATTTCCAAAAATTTCAGCTGATCCAGCTGGGCTAGCGTCAGCTCGGCGTCACTGTCGCTTAGTATATTACAGACTTCTTCGTAGGCACGATCCTGATACTCGGGGAACATGGCCAGCAGTGCCAGCGCCATGAACAGTGTTGTCGATACCGTTTCAAAGGCAGCCAGATAAAATTGCAACAACAAACCGTGTATTTCATCATTTTCCAGCTCCTTCTGATCGTTGATGTTAATGCAACAGTCTAGGACACTGAATTTGTTGGGTAAATAGCTTTTGTCGTCCGTATCGTGTTTGCGGGCGATATTCACAGACTCATCAATAAAATTCGAATACATTTCAAGGGCTTTGGTGGCGTCTTTGAAAACGTGCGGTTCGATGTATTTGCGATACCAAAGATTAGTAAAAAGCGGCTGCAACAGATAGCGCATCCCCAACTTTAAGAGGCTGTTGAGGATTTATAAAATGTATATATATTAAAAATTGGATTTTACATAAAGTTTAAGTTCTATTTGTGCCTAGACTGAGATGAAAATCGAAATAAGTTCAGCTGAGGTTGATACTGAAGCTATTTTACTCGCAAAGATCCTGTTGCGATCTTATGTTTTTCCCACCGAAAGAGGCATGAAGTCCAAAAACGACTGAAATAATTTTATTTATATCACAAGCACTAAGTCCAAGAAGCAGATTAGGTGAGGTTCGCCTAAGATTAAGGCTAGACAAGTTTATTGGGGGGGGGGGGGGGGGGGGGGGGCGCATTATGTCCAGGTTAGACTTAAGTTGGGTTCATTTAAGGCTTTCATTGGGTTAATGTGGCTTAAAGTTGCTTCGATTTAGCCTAAGATTTAGATCCGCCTAAATGGGCCAAGGATAAGGTTAAAGTTTAACCACCAAAAAAAAAAACGTGCCATAAAAAAAGAAGCAGTTTTTAATTTGTCTCTGCCTTGAGATCTGACTGAAAAGAAAACAAAAATCCTGATTTTGGTGATCTATAGCAAAACAATGTACAGGGTGTGCTCATGCCTCATTACGCTTGGCCTAGTGTTTACAGAAACAATTAAACTGTTCACCTTCAGCTCTAAAACTTTTCTAGTTTTCAGGGCTAGAGGCGACAAAGAATATGTTAAATAACAGACTAGTCAAGTTTAGTTAAGTTTCAAATTGCTAAGGCAGACCTTTAAGTTGTTGCTCTGTAATGGATGCCTTCTGAGAGGCAAAAGTATTCAAATTATATGTAGTATGTGTATGCAGCACAGATATTACATTGATTCAGGTACTTAAACAGTAAGTTTTGCGCCTGCCCCGCAGGTACCCATCTATCCCTCTTATAATTTATAAGATGGATTAAAAATTAAAGAAAATATCAATAGATTTAATACCGATTGGTACCTGCACGAGAGGTGCAAAACTAGTACCTGAATCTAATGCAAACTTTGTACTACATACGCCTGTATACAATTTGAGTAGAAACTATTATAATATACTATTTGTAAAAGTGAAGAGTTTCATTCATTCTCACGAAAAATGTGATTTGTAATTATGGGCAGAAGATCTTTCCTAAAAGTATTGGCAACACTTACAGTTCACAATGTACTGCCATGGCTGCGCAACTGAAGTTACTCAGTTCTATGTCCCTTTTTAATATCGTTTCTAAAACAAGAAGAAGACAACAATCACACCGAAAAAAACCAAAAAAAAAAGAACAAATTTAAAATACTCACTTGTGGCATTTTTCAAGGTCAGAGAACGCAACTCCACCAACATGTCCAAGTCCTCTCCCTTATCTACACTTTGTCCGAAAGCGTTAACGATTTTATTGATTTCGCTATTGAAATCAGGCAAAAATGATATAAGATTTTTGTTGACAAACGCTTTATTGATAAGTTTGCGATGGTTGCTCCAAACGGGTTCTGCAAATTGCAAGTTCCATCTCGTTTACAAAATAATTTGGAAAATGTTGAATTGAAAAGAAAACTTTGGAAATGCAAATATTACCGCTTTCACTTATTAAGCCATCGCCAGAAAGACTGCTCAGTCCATGGTACATTTCAGCCGGTTTGTCTAAACAAAATTTCGATGCAAATATATCCTTTATAGTCTGCGGGTCACTTGTGAGCAGTAGGTGGTATGGCCCCATCCACAAAATACTATTCGGTCCATATTTGTCGCCATAGTTCAACGTTATCCTTAGAAAATCTGCAATTAACACCATAAATTAGTCATAAATTGTTGTTTTTTTTTCTTGTTTTTTGTTTCGGTGGAGGCGCGCACAACAACGATTAAAGTTTGAATGGACGGGGAAAATGTAGTCATAAAATTACTTGACAATGTTAATATGTAACCGAAACCCAAATGTGTGTGCCAACTTTTGGACGGCAACTTCTTGATCAGCTCGATGTTGATCCTGCTGCGCCAACGAGTTATGAACCAAACAATCGCCACTAAAACGAATGCGTAGACGACTATTACTGCCATGACAAACTGATCGCAACTGAACTGTAACCTGAACAATAATGTATTTATAGTATGTACATACATTGTAAGTACGTAAAGAACTTATAATCATTATTAGACAATTAAATAACATTGTATCTAAACGAAATCAATATTCAATTAAGTGCTAACTATAAAAATATTAAACACGTGTGAATATCTTCAGTTAAATAAACTAAAGGGTGGTTAAATTGTATGGGCCGATGTTGAATGTGAACCACACCTAAACGCCAAGTTTTTTTCCGAATTTTATTTGACATTTCTCTATTTCAGACTTACTCAATTTGAACCATGGAGAGATACACAATCCAACAACGTGTTAAAGTTATCCAGACTTATTATGAAAATGGGAGTTCAAATCAAAATGCATATCGTGGACTTCGTAATTTTTTTGGTCAATTTCATCGTCCAAATGTGCGTACAATCGCAAAAATCGTGGAAAAATTCGAGCAAACCGGGTCTGTAGAAGATGTGAGAACACCAGTGCATGCTCGTTCAGCTCGTACTGCAGAAAATATTGCTGCTGTTCGCGATAGTGTGGCTGAAGAGCCGTCCACCTCAACTCGTCGTCGTTCCCAACAATTGCACCTCTCACGCTCGTCGTTGATGAACATTATGCATAAAGACTTGCATTTACACGCTTACAAGGTGCAATTGGCACAAGAACTAAAGCCTCTTGACCATTCCAAACGTCGTGAATGGGCAGAATGGTGGCAAGAAATGGCAACAGTGGATGATCAATTTTCGAAGAAAATCATCTTCAGTGATGATGCACATTTTCACCTCAGTGGATTCGTCAATAAACAGAATTGCCGCATTTGGGCGAATGAGAATCCAAGAGTGATTGTCGAAAAACCAATGCACCCACAAAGAGTGACTGTTTGGTGCGGTTTATGGGCTGGCGGCATCATCGGGCCGTATTTTTTCCAAAATGAGGCCGGTCAGGCAGTTACTGTGAATGGTGTTCGCTATCGTGAGATGATAACGAACTTTTTATGGCCCGAATTGGAAGATATGGATGTGGACGATATGTGGTTTCAGCAGGACGGTGCCACTTGCCACACAGCTAACGAAACAATGGCTCTTTTGCGCAACAAATTCAATGGCCGTGTTATCTCACGTAATGGCGATGTCAATTGGCCGCCAAGATCATGTGATTTGACACCGTTGGACTTTTTTCTTTGGGGTTATTTGAAAGAAAAGGTGTACGTCGATAAGCCAGCAACAATCCAAGACCTAAAGGATCAGATAATTCGGCACATTAACGGCATAGAACCTCCATTATGCCTCAGCGTCATCGAAAATTTGGACCATCGGATGGAGGTGTGCCGCCGAGGTTGCGGCGCTCATTTGGCCGATATTTTGTTCCATACATAATTGAGTAATACCACTACATCATAATAAAATAAAATTACAATAATTTCCTAAATAGTTTGTGTTTTATTCAAAATCAACATGGGCCCTTGAAATTTAACCACCCTGTATAATGATATTTTCATTCTGCTGAAATGCTTTGCAGTTATGTACGTACGTATGTGTGTATTTTACAGCGGAAGCCACGACTGGTGCGCTCTAAATACAGTGGCCGTTGAACAAACTCCTGCTGGGGAGGAGTTGTCCCTCTGCCCCCCCCCCCCTTTAAACACCAAAACACTTTACAGAAAATTCTCCAGCTATTGGTTTTTCTTCATATATTTTGCACACAAATAAAACTATTACCACATTGAGCAACAATTTGGAATTCACTGAATTAAAGTTGGCTGCCCTTAAAATGGGACCTGTGCCCTTTTTCGATGTCGGTTTGAAGAAATTATATAGTAATTAGCTAAGTAAAGTTATTCGTATTTTATTTGCATGGGCTTAAAGTCAAGTGAGGGTATTATACAATAACTACTTTAAAAGTGCGATGATTTTTAATGCTCGCTGGCCGACTGTCGTATGCTGAGGGCTGCACATGTCTGAATTAGCTGTGGACAGGCCTTAAATGTAGCCTGTGCCTTTTCGTAAAGTGTAACTGCCAAACAAGTAAGTTTAAAACCTTTTAAAAACAAATATCTTTCCTTGGAAAATATAACTATAAAGTACCTTAAAAAACACTTACCTTAAATAAGGATCTCCCCAAAAACTAGTACTTTTAAGGGGATATTTCAAAAATTCAAAAATGTGCTTAAAATACCAGATTAGATATTTTTTCATAGTTTCATTTTGAAAGGTTTTGAGGTATTATAAACTTGTCAACGGTGTTACGTGGCCCTGGCACGTGGGTTGAGTAAGGAACAAACAATCCGAGAACAATCAGTCAATCAGTTTTCAAGTGTAGGCGACCACATAGCCCGACAGCTCAAAATTAAATGACTTTTAAGCGCTTTCACGTTTCTTTAAATCACTTGATTTCTCAAAACGAATTACATTACAGCCAGCCGTTGGCTTCTTTGCTAAAATTAAGGCCTTTAAATGTTGTTTAGCATTTTAGTTTACAATGCGCAATAGAAGAAAAACTGATTTCGTTTACAGAAAATGTGCGATTTGAAAGCACGTGTTTTGCAGAACATGTCTAAAAGAAATGATCAATAGCCATTGTGGGAAAACATTTGAACAAATAAAAATTGTTTAAGCTTCGATACTAAGGTGCCGCCTTTATTTATTCTAAAAGTTTATAGGAACAGCCTAGGGACGTTATCGAGGACACTCACTGCTCACCTGTACCTGTAACAAACACCTATAAGGAAGGGGTATATCCCAACTGTTCAATCAGTGAAACATGTGATCACTAACTGTATGATACTGATTGGCAGGAGACACAGGTGCCACAGGCTACTAAGTGCCTAAATGCTGGGTGAACAGGAGTGGCAGGAACTGAAGCGACTCATTCACGTATTCAGCCCGTGATGAAGCAGGTTAAACTCTATAGATTAACGATGGTCGTCCACCCCGCAAAGTTAAAGCTTAAGGCAATAAGCAAATTAAGGCGCCTAGAACACGAACGTGTAGAACGTCTCGTGTTGTCAAACGTCTTGTTAAAATTGGTTTCGAAAAATTTGTCTTTGTCATGTCAGTACGTACAAAATATTACGACGTCCACAGTGAGACTCGTCAGGATTTTGTTTAATAGTTTTAGTGCAGCATGACTTACATTTTGGAGTTTTGTTGAACAACGAGCTTAACTTTATTAAAGAGAGTTTAATGCCAATAAATAAAACACGATCTTATAAAGTTAGAGTTTCATGACTCTTATATGAGAGTTAAAGTCCCCCCTCAAAAATTTGGTTTGAAATTTACTGGCGATTCCCGCACCATTAAAAAACCCATAACAGAATATAATTTTTTATTGGTTTTTGTCACTGCAAAAACTTGGCACCTGTTAGTACTTTTTTTAACATCTCGCAATCAGCTGTTTCACTGCCGAGAAATAGCGGAATATAATATATCTAAACGCACCGTAAAAACGCCCACCAGCGGACACTCACAGTGCTGATATTTTTGTCCAGTTATTCCAAATGGAGGTGCAGATTATTTTATTTAAATTTTGAATCCTCAAAACTGTTCTGTTTAGGGGGCTTGTAAGTCCCCCCCCCCAACGCACATCCACAAACAGCCTTAGAAAAACCATTGTTTCGTAATTACCAAATTAGTGATTCCAAGGGACAGGAAAAACCAAACCATGTTCCCCAGATTTTACCTTGAGATATCCCCAAGCTTGGCAGTCTGCTTTCTAAGACACAGAGAGAAGGTGTTGCTTGGTTGAAGCGGTCATCTATAGTCTAAGAAGGTAATGGCTGACTATGGGCACATGCCAACCATTCCCGCAGGCTTAATTGGTATCCCAGGGACCCAGGGAAGTCAATAGGATGCCTTATAGAAAAGAGTCTGGCTTGATAATTTGCTTGATAAACTGGAACGTTCTGTTTGTGGTTTAAGCCTAAAGTCCCAGAATGATGTATGTTGCTAATTTTAGGAATCCAAATGTACACAAGGTGCTGCTCTCTTCCAACAGGTGTCAGTTTTAGTAAGGAATTAAGTGGGGGCTAAGAGCTAATAAAGGCCTAATGTTACTTGCAAGTTCGGGCAGAGGTGCCTTGACTTCATCGACTGTTCAGGGAATTATGCCAGCCCCTGAATGTGTTTGGAGCTCAAACTGATAGTAGTTCTTTCAGGGCTACGAGGTCTGACCAGAGACTTAGTTCTGGTACTACGGGAGCCCCGAAACTTGTTTCTGCCCGGGTATGGTGACGATGTTCAGGGAATTGTTGACAGGGGGTATCAGTTAGCCTGAGCTGTCATGGAAAATATCTTGTAATATGTACCGCTGGGGCATTTCACATGAAATTGGCAACTTCTGTGCGTTCCGTAAGTGACGGCGATAATTACATGGGCCAGCTCAGCCGGGTAATTAGTCCCCTGTCAATTAGAAATATTTTGTATACAAAATAGGTGTTTGTTTTAATAAAATCCTAATCATTTTTAACACGATATTTTTCGCCAATATATAGTACCGAATCGGCACGGAATCCCTGATTCAATCTCAAATAATCAAAATTATAATTGTTCCTGCCAAGAACTATATGTTTAATTAGGCACAGAAATCACATATGTATGTATACATATATCTTTTAATTAATCTACTCCATTAGCCGGGAAACCACGCATGTTGGGGTTCGTGCACTGTTTCATTACACCTCCGATTTAGTCGCTATAGTATGTTGTCTTCAGCAAGGCAAAAAACCGGTAGGACATACTTATAACCTGAAATATGTAGAGCAAAAATCAAGAAATTTAATCAAGAAAACAACGTTTTTTATAAATCAGTTGCTGCGCTCTCACCTTCATGTACGATTCGAACGAAACAGCCGAAAATGTAGGCGGTGTTATAGACGAGGGCCGCTGACTACGCCGCATAATTAACACCAACGTTTTTTTGTATTTAATGCTGGCATTAAACCAGCTCTGATTGTACGCAGCATCGCCAACTTTAAGACTCTTTCAGTGAGAGTGAACAGAAGAAAAAATAATTTAAAAAAAAAATTTTATGTATTTAAAAGTTGTGACAATTTACCGCCGTCATAAGTTCGTCGCCATAATAGCAAACAATAAACACTTGCAACATCGAAGCCAATAGAAAAATGCAATACATGATGATCACTTCTAGGCTGGAGGTGGTCACTTGGAATCCAATGAAGCAAATGGTCAGCGAAGCTGTCAAAAAGTTTAGTAACAAAGAGAAGCTAAAGATGGTGTTGACATGTTCACCGAGCCTGGAAGTTGAGAACAAAAGCGTTCAATAAAGATCTAGACATCTTTTTCAGATTTAATGGGAAATCTATTAAACAAAACAAATCCCAACTGTCACACTGAAAATTTCCCTTACGAGGGAATTAGTTGGAAAAATGGGAGTTTTGCATGTTGCGTCAAATCAGCTGACGAAGTTTGTAAACTACTGCGCCTTTTTGCAAAGTCCTGCACATGTGCACAGTGTACTTACCCCAGGCATTTAATATGCTGTTCAATAATCCAATTTAAAAACGCCAAATCCTTAGAATCCCTTCTACGATCCGGTACATATTCTAGTAATTTCTTAGATAAAAAATCGAAATGCATATTCAGTTGAGTAACCGAAGTTACCAGCAGCAAATCGGCGGATAAAAACGCCACTCCCGCCAAATAGGCGCCATGAATCTGACCCGTATAGGTCAGCCAATACACCCATGTCGTGCCAGTCGCATCATACGGATACCATATTAGAAAGCCAAATCTGCGCTCGAACGTGTCAGCGCCCAGAAAATAATATTCCACAAACGATTTGCAGGCGGGATACAAGCTAAAGGTGGATGTGTAAGCCAAGCAGAGTACTGAAAATATAATCATGACCCTATGCATTATGCGCTCATGATCGAGCAGCTGATACATCAGCTGTTGGCCAGCTGTTTTGGGAAAAATTCTCTCCATTTGATCGAAATGCTGTTGTACAAGTTTCTTGTTGTGCACCAACGCCATTTGTTTGAAATCAGCCACTAAGGAGAAGCCAATACAGGGCGCTACCGCTATAGCACCCAGCACAGTGGCCTTGGAGCGGACCGCCCGACAGAAAAAAATTATCTCACCCAAAACCAAAATGTTAAAATTGATGAAGCCAGCATAAAGCAAACATTTATAGCAGAATGTTCTTATGCGGCTGGTGGACCGGTAGTCGAAAATATTTGCGCCAATCGTTTTATAAAAAATCACAGGAATTTTCATAAACTGCTCAAAAGTGCGCAACTGTTGATTCATGGCAGCTGGCAGTTGAAATGTTATTGTTGATGTAATAAATTAAACTAAGTTGCTAAGTTGCTTGTCAAGCACTTGTTACTATTTTTCCTTTCACACAAAAAACTAATTACAGAGCCCAAATTCTAATTAAGAGTGCCGGAAAACTTTACGTAAATTGTAAAAAGTTTCTTTGCCAGTGACTGCAATTAAAAGTAAATGAGTGGAGCGGCACTTGTATCAAAGACGAACAGTTTAAGTTAATTAACTTTTATATAAAAACGTACTTATTTAAGTTTTTAAACATATAAACAAAATTTGGATTTTATGCAGAAAATCTAATATCTATCGAACATTTTTAATACTCGTGCATGATCATACTTGTTTATTCTCCTACTTGTGTATTCTAGCCGGACTTGCTTTGAGGTCTCTAAGTTACCACAGTCGCAAACATCAATGTCCCTTTATCGAAGAATCTGATATCAGTCCATGTATCGATAGAATTAGTTTGATGTTTAGATGATTAGATTGAACCTGAAGTATTATGATTTAAGTATTAAGAGTGACTTCAAACATGCTGGAAAGCAGCTTAAAATCGCGTGATGTAACAACTGATATACACAGTACGGCAACTATTATGACGTTTCTTATTTATTCTTGGTAATTGCTGACAACATCAATGAAAGTGCTCGTGCTGACAATAATTTATTTTGGAAAATAGAAGGAAATTTTACAAAAGCAGAAAATGAACGAAAGCATTGGCAGCCGTACAATGCACTGTTTAGCGAACCCTCGTCAGCTTAAAGACCGGCTCATTCCGTTCATTTGAATGATCCCTTCAATTCAGCCCGGTTTTTCGCGAACGACACAGCTCTATCACCAACATTTATGTACCAGTCACCAGTTTTTACTGCACATTTCTACTATAAAATAATAAAAATGTTAGTTAGATATTTTCACATTTCAGTTGGCGAAATGTTTTTAATCACTCAATTTACTTGTGATTGCTTTGCGGCCTATGATATTATGTATGGAATATTTAGCCCAAAACCCAAATAATTCATGTATTCCCACTTACCTTCTTGCGATTTATATTCCCATTTGAATGAAAACACCGATTCAGAACCTGATTGGTGCAAAACTTTGACTTTGCTTGACTCAAATTCTCCACCTCATGAGTTGTTGTTGTTACTTTTACCGAAATTCTGTTTTACCTTCCGAGCTGCCTTATCTACACTTGCTGAATTTAAAGTAGTTAATACATAAATGAGAGCCGGATTAAATTTGCCTTAAACTCTCCTCCATTCTGATTGTTATTGTCTAGACTCTTCCTCAAACATGCTACCTTAACATTTACACTGCCTTAACAATAAATTTGCTTTAAACTCATCTCTACTCTAATTTCACACTGCCTTACCTGCAGCTGGTGAACTTAAAATCGTATGTAATCTTTAAACTCACCACCCAGTATAATTGTTGATGTTTGTACTACATAACATAAACACTGCCTTATCATTGTTGTTATACACGGCCTTACTGTAATGCACATGTCGGCTATCAGCTGTGTTCAAAACAACAAATCTAACAATGACATATCAAAAAAAGGCAGCAAAATTGCTTTGACAACAGAATTTCCTTAAAGTTCCGCGCAGTTCTATATAAAAAAATTAACAAAGATTAACCAATTCTAAAAATATTTGACTATTTGATAAAATAAGGTCAATATGGACACAGCGCAGAAATCACTTGAACTGCAAACCCAAGTGCGACAAAACGCTGAAGTGGTTAAAAATACCCTAAACGATTTGTACAATTGGGAAAAGGAAATCAAGGATAAGGAACAGAAAGTTCAGAGCCAGCCCGAAGACAATAGGGAAAAAGATATAATTGTAAGTTTGATATACAATAAATATAATATTTTTGTTAATTAAAAAAACACAAAACCTCTACATTTGTTGGTATTTTTAGCAGTCTATGCCAGTACGCAGTCATATTAAGCAACTGGATTCCAAACAATTGCCTCTCAAGAATGTACCTAAGCCCGCAACAGCTTTAACCAATGGCACCGCTAAATATGATGCTTTATTGTCACCTTCCAGTGAAAAACAAGATACCCCTAACAATCCCTTAGAGTTAAAACACAAAGAGGCCAATGAAATCAAAGATCGTGGTAATGAATTTGTTAAATTGCGAGAATACACCAGAGCCATAGAATCCTATACACAGGCCCTACAACTGTATGACAATGATGCGGTTTATTACAGCAATCGGGCCTTGTGTCATTTGAAGTTGGAAAGGTAAACAATAAAACAAGAAAAAAATTGTTGTTAATATTTTTAATTACAAACAAAATCAACGTTTTATTTTTTAGGTACGACGAGTGCATTGAAGATTGTGAGCGTGCCATAGATATTGATCGATTGGCTGTGAAAGCGTACTACAGACGCATGATGGCCAATGAGTCGTTGGGCAATAATATGGATGCCCTTAAAGATTGTACCACAGTATTAATGATAGAACCGAAAAACAGTGAGGCCCAGCGTAGCTTAGAACGCATCAATGAACGCTTGCGCAAAAATGGTAAGTCTGCTTAGAAATTAATAAATAAAATGTATCTATTAATATAGCAAATAAAAATATCTGAACAGTACAAAATATCAAGGGACCAAATTTCACTCCTCTACGCTCAAACATGCTGGACATTTTGCCCATTGATAAGCCAGCCTACAAACGTTCGACCAAGCCGTTGTTCCGTGTGCCCATAGCAGACGTTGTTGGTCCCAAGGATAGTAAAAATTTTGAAAACTTGACCATATCGGACGATGATATTGATAAGTTGTTTAATAGTTATTCTGGCTATTTTGAAGAGATAAAAGAACCCATAAAGAAAGAAAATCAAATCAAAACACCTGCTATCGGAGAATCCCAAAAGTCTCTAATACAACCAGAAAAACAAGAACAGAATCGAACAATTCTAACTAAAAAAGAAGATTCGAATACAGCTGACTCCGATTTAAGTGGCAAAAACGAGGTAAATATTCACATTTAATATTCAATATTTTAAACATGTATATTTTGTTTTATTATAGCGACCTTTACCACCGGCACCAACGTCCACGGCTCAATTTTATTCCAACTGGAAAGAGTTAACAGCTAAACAAAAATATTTATATTTGAAGGTAAGTCCACGATAAAACTTTTTATACCTTAAAGCTTTCAAGCTGACACTTAGTGGCTTAAACATTTTATTCTATTTTTTTTTTTTTAGAGTATTCCTTTGAAACATTTGTGCAAAATATTGGGTGCTGGTTTCGATTCGGAAACCTTAACAGACATTATAAACACTCTGTATAATTTCTACTTAAAGGAAAATAATCCCAATACTTCGAGCACCCTCTTAGCAGTCAGTAAAAACAAAAATCTCTCAATATTGTCGCTGCTTCTAACTGGCGAAGAACGTAATAGTAAGTACTTTTAAATTCAGGCCGTAATATTATTTTCGTTTTCCTATTCAAGAAAATGTAGCCACTGAAAATTTTACAAAATAAAGGGGCAACCTAATCATCTATCTGATAGTCATATTATTGTTAAAAGTATTTGTTTAATTTTCTTATTTTCCTCAATGAAACTTGATAGTGCGCCAAAGGTTAATAAGGTTAATTATTTTAATTGATTAATGTTATTGATAATTCTCAATTTGTCGTACATTTTATATATAAAATATATAAAACAAAATTAAATCAAATAGTTGTGCTGGCGAAATGATTAGCTGTTGGGGATATGTTTTGGTAAATTTAACACAACTTTTAACTATACACAGACTTCTCTGCTAGTTACCCCAGCGTAATAACAAAAAAAAACCTTGATATCGTAACCCCCGATCTACTATCTTAATAATTCTTGATATAATATAATAAATTAGAATGTAATTTTTATGGATAATGCCATCTGAATTCCCACTATTACAAGAGTCAGCGTCGCAGTCATTTAAACTCAACGTAAAGAATTTGCTCAATTTTACGCGCCGCCAACAACAATTGAATGTCACTGACTATTTATCTATCGACGTCTTTAGATAAAGAATATGTGAAATGTCCAGCACGAATGTAGTATGGAAGTAGAACAGGAGTTTACCTGCGATTTGATGTTGATTCGATGTGACGACGTTGGCGACTACTAGATTAATTTTACTCCTTGACTTTTCCGTTCTCACAGAAGGAGTGTTTATCTTGTCTCGTATGCGGAAGAGATGAGGTTTTCTATAACACATGAATTAGTTAGATAGGAATGGTAATTAAATAAAATAAGGGCCTTCAATAACACCTAAAAGAAGAAGGTCTTTTTAAGTTTTGGATTGATTTGAATTTGTTCCGTAGGATTCGTTCCTTTGGGGACAAATCACCACACACGAAATCAAGTATTTCGTTCTCGTAGTGCAGGTTACACACAAATTGTGTGCGTCCCAGTAAGAAATCATTTACAGACTAGTTTTATAATGCCAATATTTGACTCTTCGGAATTCTGAAGGTGATGAAGATTATTGTTAAACAATTTTATACTATAACACTTATTAATTGTTTATTTTCGTTTTTCGTTTTGTTATTTTCATATGCTTAAAGCAATGATAGAAAAATAAAAGCTAATATGAATCACAATCGAATCGGATTCGTAATCAGCCGTCGTACATTTTGTCTACACGAACGTGCACACGATTTCGAATGCGATAATTTGACGCCCACAACAATCATATTTGTGTCTATTCTACTATAACCCTTAAACTTTTTCCATTTTCTTTACTATTTTAATTAATTATTTTTTTTTTGTTTTTCTTTCTAGTTTTATCTGATGTTCTCAAGTCCCTGAAAGACTCCAACTCTATCGATGCTGCCGCGGCTGAACAAATAACAAAAACTTTCAACTTAAATTAATAGTCTTAAAGTCGGTGTTCAGAGATTTATCTGGATTATTGTTTTCTCTAATCCACTTTTCATTCATTGCATGAACCGGGTTAAAATTGTAGAAAAAAAAAATAATAAAGGCCATTATGTCCAAATTTAATTATGTTAAATAACCAAATTTGTTTTGCTCATCAGTGTTTCTCAAATCAGGTTTATAATATTCACTGTGTGGGTACAGTGGGGTCTCGATTATGTGTAATTCCTTTAAACGGGAAAATATATCAATTTTGTTTCTTAACATCGATTTCAATTATATCCTTTTTTTTTGTATCGCAATTATCCCAATTCTTCATTTATTCTTACGCGTATTTTGTTGTCGTGGATCGAACAATTAAACCCAATTCGAATATGTGAGTCAGAAGCTTGTGTTAAATTTAGCTTAATTTTCAATAAAGAATATGCAAAAAAAACGGCTCAAAATTGCTAATCTACTAACCCGGAATGCTGCCGGACCCAATCCTCACCGATAGCCTGCGTTGTCAACTTGGAAATTTCAAAACGCACCAAAATAAAGCAAAAAAAAACGCTCCAAGCTTAGAATTTTGTCTGTATTTTGAAGAAATTTTGCGCACCAAGTATTTTAAAACGCATAGAAAATGGTGCGAAATGCGGCGACTTAACAGCGGGGCCAATAATCGATATTTCACGTCAGTTAAATTTTCAGCCACTCTCTTCTGAGCAGGACAAGAAATATAAGAATGTTTTTGTTTAAATCAAGGGCACCAGAAAATTCTCTCACGCTGCACATAAAAAAACAAACACCATTTCGCTCGTGGGTGGTAAAGCTCTGAAGAACTATTTTTTTAGTGGCATTAGATGCAGGCATTCGGTCCAGAGTATTTTTTTTCCATAACTTCAATGTAAAAGATGAATTCATAAAATTCTTCATGTTGATTTGTTACTACTAGAGCGGGCGAGTGAGTGAGAGAGAGAGAGAGAGAGCGAGAGAGTTTGGCTTTTGTAAGAGATTTACAAATAAAAAGCAACAAAAATACACGAGTCAATCATTTAAATACAATTTTAATATAAAACGAGTATAAATAATACTTCAGATACTTGTTTAAATGCGGTTTTAAAGATAATGGCGGGGGTTGTCACAAGAATGTATGTATGTATGTATGTGTTGCTTCTGTGTTGGTCATTGCAAAGCAGCTTAATATCGAATAACAAAAACAAAACTTTAAAATGTCTACTACACAATTATATTAAAAGTCAGTAAAAGAAAGAATGTCATCATAAAAAAAAATTCATTTTCAAAGAAAGTGACCGTTTTTGATGATCTTCGTTCCGCTTTCAAATAATTGTATACGCAACAGGTCTGCTTCTCTACTTTTTAGGCAAATTTCGTGAAATTGAGAGCCACAATAAGTTACTCTCTTTTCTTCTAGATCCCAGAGAGCAGAGTGCACCAGTTTGGAATACAGGTTAATGTCTGTGCCCCGCGCAAGAAACAGAATATGTAATCTTGTTAGTCAACTGGCATTTACACAATTTTATACATACCTGTGCCAGGGGGAGGCGGGGGAGAAAATGCCATTTGTGCATATTTAGAGAGCGAGCGATCGCAATTTAAAGTACAGAAAAGAGCCGACCGAACATGGCTACCTGAATAATATTTCACACTTGCATAGTTTTGTGGCTCTGCATTTGAGTACATCTGCACAAACATACATTTTTAATGACGATAGGACGATAATTTTTGAAAATAAGAGACACATTTCAGTACAACCAACCACAACAATCGTGTGCCATTTGGTTTTCTATGTGAACGTGTATTATACTTGCTGTTGTCGTTGTCGTTGTCGTTGTTGGCGCTGGCCTGCCAAGCCGACTGACTGACGTTAAACTCAGATTGTGCTGTGGACTGTTGTGTATGAGAGTTAAAGTCTGGCTTAACTGAGGTTGCGCTTGATCAACTTGATCCACTCCAGTGACAGCAGTAAACGCGAAAAGTTAAAAAACTTTTTCAATTCTGTTCGTGCGGCCGCACTAGTTCTAAGCGCTACAAAAATAACGCAGCCACACAAAAAACGCCTTTAAGCGAAGCGGTATCGGTGGCATTTTTATCTATTTAAAAATTCAAAAAATCACAATAAATTTTTAAACGCACAAGAAACGTAAAAACCAAAATAATTTACAAAATAATAAAATAAAAAACAAAATACCAAGAAAAAACTTGTTATGTTTTTGCAAAACCAAAAATAAAATATGTGAACACACACACACACACACACACACACGCTTATAAACGCAGTGAATTGGCATGAACACAAACACACTCTTGCATGAGTGGGGTTTGCTGGGGAGTCATTCATTGCCTGCGTTGATTCGAATGTATGTAGGAAAGAAAAAAGACAAACAACAACAACAAAGCTAAAACATATTTCATACAACAACGAGAGTGAGTTTCTTTCAAGAAAACAATTTGTTGTTGTTTTTGTTTTGTTTTGTGTTTTTTCGCACTGAAATTCAGCTTAAACTTTTTCGGTGACGCGACAAGTGTTTTGCGGCTTAAATGAAAAAACCACAATAAACCAGCAGTTACAATTATTTTGTGGAGAAAAGAGGAAAGAAAATCTAATCGAAAACGAACTAAAAAATTTCCCACAAAAGAAAACACAGAATAGTTATTTGACAACAAAACCAAAAAGCAAAAAGATCCGAAACAACGGCCTCACAAAATTCAAATAGTACATAAAGAATAAAAAAAATCTCAAAAAGTAAATTATCAATTGTAAAGTGCAAAAACAACAGAAAAGTAAATCAAAACAAAAAGATAACGAACACAACACAGAATACAAAGAAAATTTACAAAAGCAAATTGCACAGAAGCCAAAGAAAATCAAAACCAAAACACAGGTTGGCGAAAAGAAAATTATGATTTCTTAACGAAAATAGACTTACATATACATATATATATATATTATTGTGTACATACATACACACATACATACATACTTAGTAGGTATCTATGACAGTTTGTAATTTAAGTTCATAATTTTAACTTTCTTTGTGAAATTCACATGCGCGCACTCACACACACACCACCATACATTTGAATGTATTAAAACGCCAAAAAGTATCACACAATTGCCGCCAAGCACCAGTCTGTTGGATCTAAACTTTAGAAACCAACCGTGTGACTTCACAATTAAAATAAATATTGGCTTTAAAATGACCAACCAAATACATCCCTATTGGTGCGGCAAACTACTAGACATGCAAACGTGGGGCAATCAAGTGCTCTTGTACGATAATCCAAGTTGATAATATGAACTAATTGTTTTAGTTTCTTTTATGTTTTTATAAGTAATATTTTAAATAATAATATACATATTTCAATCAATATTTACAATTTAGTTGCAGTTTTAACATGAAATTCTTTGCAAAATGGTGCAACCCAAAGTCGTAAGTGAAAAAAGTAGCAAAATCGTTGGTGTTAGTTTCACAGTGGCCAAATGATGAGTTACCCGTTTTTAACCACTTACCCAAATGTCGCTTTTTTTTATAATGTTTCGTTATATGAATTCAAAAACTGCAATTAATTTTTTTTTTCAAACTATTTTCGATCATTGAAAAACAAAATAGAAACCAAAATTAAAACAGCTGATTCTTGGCATTGCTGGAGGGTGACGTAAAATCGTGTTTGCCCATCTTGCGGCAAGCAAATTTCTCAGAATACGGGGCAATCATGTGAGGGCGGAGTATTTGATGGGTGCAATTTTATTCCCATGTAGCAATTCAGCTCAATCAAAATTGGCCCGAAGTGGTGCATTTGTAGCAATCGTGTTAATAGATACAATTAAATAAATTAAACACAATTGGTTTTTCTTCCAATACAAGATTTCTCTACAGTTCGTACCCTTCAATAAATGAAATATGTACCTGAAATAGGCTCTGAAACATCTTCATATATGCACTGAAAAAGCAAAAATTACACGATTTTTTCAATTTAGCAAATTTTTTTTTTTTTTTTGGTTCTGTTCAGAAAATTTATAATAAATCTAGTGTTTGGCATGTGACAACGTTCTCTGGAAACCACATGGCCATAATATTCAGTACATTATTGAATAAAGACCAAAAGTAAGTTGTTAACATCTATCGATTAGTGCGATTTCAGCGGAAAGTTTGTAAAAATTGACTAGTCGCACCTTCAGGTACTAACAGGTTTACCTGCTATGAATTCGCGTTGATTTTGGTTTTATTATAAAAAACGCCAGGCGAATGAATTCATAGATTACTAAAGCCGCCTTTGAACTCTTTACGCCTTAAAGGCGCCTTTTGAAGACAAATAATATTTAGCACTAGAAATTGATTTAATAAAAATACAGTCGAAATCAGACCAAAATCCGGTAAACAATTTGAAAAATCATATAGAAAAAATTGGTTATCAAAAAATTTCCTAAAACGAGTAAAAAATTCATTTAAGAGTCTGCGTTTGGTTTCTCTCGCCTGAAGCCAGACTCTGAAATTGTGACGTCTGCTCAAAAAATGTCAATCTTTTTATGCGATTTCGTTTTGCTCAAAATGAAAATCTCAAAAACACAACCAACAACAACAAATTTTCTGCTCATTTGTTTTATTTTCTTTTTTTTTTATTTGCCATTTTACATTATAATTTATTTGGTTTTGGTTGTTTATTTTAATTTTACAATTTAAGCGAAATTATAATGGCATGTATTTTGAACAAAATAAAAAAAAATTTTTTTTTTTTAAATTACCAAGTGAATTTATTTAAACTGATAAGAAGCTGTAAAATTATATTACTTAAAACGTAGTTGCACAGTATAAAAATAAATTGATTAAACATATTAAAATATGATTGAAATTAAATTATAAAACAAATAAATAAATGTTACAAAAAATTAAATATTGTTGCAATCGTCTTCCTAGTTTTTTTTTCTTCGCTTTAACAATTAAACAACAGCACAAAAAACTAAAAGAAAAAAACAATAAATCAGAAAATAATTCATGTGGTGGAAATTTTACTTTAATTATTTAAAATTTATACATGAAAAGTGATTAAGTACGAAATATTTGCGAACGAGAATAATTTCGAAATGAAAACGGAAAATTGATTGAGCGAAACGACGACTGGCGGCAAGTTGGCGAAAAGAACGAGAAACTCGGTAAGTGAACGAAAAACGATTGATTGACTGAAGGTTTCTTTAAGGGAAAACAGTTTCAAAACAAAAAAGCATAAAATTGCATTCGCAAAAGCTTTTACGAACAACCAACAACTTCTAAAAAAAGCTGGACAGATTTCTTTAAAAACAAGGTTTTGTTTAAAATAAATACTATTTTTATGATGTTCTTTTGTAAAAGTATGTTTTATTGAAAAATAAATACATCATCAAGCATTTGCTTTTCTTAAAATAAAGATTTCTTAAGCGAAATTTTAAAACTTTTGTAAAGTTTAGATTCAGTTGCCTTTTTTAACTTTATCAAAGACATTTAACTTTATTAAGGACTTTTAAGTTTACTTGGACTTAAACTTATTAACGAATTTTAACTTTATTAAAGGGTTTAAAATTTATTAAATAGTTTTAAATTTATTAGAGGCTTTTAACTTGTTTAAAGGCTTTTAAATTTATCAAAGAAGTTTAAATTTACTAAAGGGTTTAAAATGCTTTAAATAGTTTCAAATTTATTAAAGACTTTTACATTTATTAAGGACTCTTAAGTTTATTAAGGACTTTTAAATTTATTACAGACTTTTCAATTTAATTTATTAAAATCTTAATTTTATTAAAGATTTTTAACGTTATCAAAGACTTTTAACTTTATTAAATACTTTAATCTTTATTAAAGGCTTTTAACTTAATAAGAAACATTTAACTTTATTAAGGACTTTTAAGTTTATTAATAACTTTTAAAAATTTTAAAGTTTATTAAGAACTTTTAAATTTATTATAGACATTTAAATTTAATTTATGAAAGACTTAATTTTGTTAAAGACGTTTAACTCTATTAAATAATTTAAGGTTTATTAAAGACTTTGAAATCTGTTATAGACTTTTAAATTTAATTTCTTAAAGCCTTAATTTTATTAATTATTAATATTAATTTATTTATTAAACTCCTAATTTTATTAAAGATTTTTAACGTTATCAAAGACTTTCAACTTTATTAAATAATTTTACCTTTTAACTTAATCAAAAACATTTAACTTTATTAAAGACTTTTAACTTTTTTAAAGATTTTTAACTTTATTAAACCCTTTCAGCTAATCGCATTTTCCACGAAACTAACTTTTCTTTTTGCTGCACTTTATTCGAACTTTTCTTGGGCTTTGAACATATCAAATGTTTGCTGCCTGTGTCACGATATCGAACGCTAACGTCCATCAGTCTTCTGACGAGCGCAAAAGACTAATCATGTCGTGATTCGATCAGTTAGTGCGCAAACATTAACGTTCGACATTGTGGGATAACTTTATATGTTGCATTTAGGGTAATTGGAATGTGCAATGATTTATAAATGACAAAAAATAAGTCTTCAATGAAATTAAAAGATTACATGAAAATACTTTATTATAGTTAAAAGGCTTTAAGACGCATAAAATTTGTTTAACAATTTTAAAAGCCCTCAATAAAAACGAAAATCTTTAATAAAGTTAAAGGTCTTTAATAAACTTACAAAAGACAACTAAATCTGAATTGCGAAACATAATTTGAATCTACAATTTACGCAGCATTTACCAGTGAGTGTGAAAAAGTAATAACTACATTAAACTAGTTTTATCTTCATCAAGAAAACTTTTATAAAATTCAAAAATTAAAGCATATTCATACATATATCTACATATATACACACACACACATATATATATATATATATATATATATATATATATATTTGAGTGTTGATGCATAATAAGTTTAATATAAATATCATTGAAATTTTCTAAAAAGATTTACGCCAGACTTTTGCAACGCAGAAAAAAAAGCGAAGAAAATGTGAACAAACATGCGATAAAAATGTTTTACAAATCCTCACAAAGCCAAATTAAATTTTATTGTTCGTCGAGCGATTCATGTATTTAGTTCTTTTATAATTTATTTATTTTAATATTAAGTGTAAATGTGAAATACAATAAATAATTCGTACATACATGTTTTTTTTTTCTGCTTAAGCCATTCAATTTGCCAGCTCCTCCACTCGCTTTTAATAGCTGTCGTACTTAATGCAATAAAGATTAAAAAAAAAAACACTTGTCTTAAAATACCAGTTCTATGGCTGGGCTGGCATTTGACATTTACTTGTTACAGCTGGGAATAGTTAAGACGAATCGGTGGCATCATGCAGCTGCCACAACCGCCTGTTCAAATCCAACTGATTTCAATTATGTTGCATTTACTTGTTATCAAATATGTATGTCGAACAAGGGTTTCCTTTTTAATCACTATCGGAAAATCAAATCAAGCAAAGGCTTTACAAGCACAAGAAATATGCGCTGCCGAGGAAACTCTAATCCAAAACAATTTAATCACTAATGAAATTATTATAGAAATGGTGGAGGAAGACATCATCTCCCACAAATTCGACACGCTTTAAAATCGTCTTGACTCAGTCTTGCAAGTTGTCTGCAACACATGGTCAAGTGGGAAATTTTGTTCGCACATACATACATATATTTACAAAATCACACTCACACAAGTTACAATCATTTTCTTCAGATTGTCCTTAGGAACTTGATAGATATTTGTAACAGCTTTTATATGCACATAAATAGCATAGAGCTTTTATATACATACATATATAATTCAAATCAGGCTAATTATACTAGTATTTAGAGAAAATAAAGCAAAGACAGAACATCAGCAAATTTCGTAGCCATCAAATTGCCCTCCCATGGATGTTCGTGTGTTTGCAATGGCTGCTTCGCTGATAAAATATTCAATAAGCAAATGAAATTAGCATTTACATACATATATTTTATATGTTATTAAACACAAAAATATAAGAGTATATTTCTAAATCATATGAAATCATGTGAACACTGGCTAGTCCAAAGGGGGTAATCTTTCCCCCACATCTCAACTCTCAGACGTTTTTTATATACAAATTAACTTTTATATTAAAGACTTTTGAATAAATTGTAAATATATAGTCGTAAGTGAATCAAAAATATCATGTGAACACTGACTGGCGTGAAGGGGATAAGCTTTCCCCCCTTTTTCTACTTTTAGAAATTTTTATATAACACCTTGTTTTTATTTATTTACTAATTTTAAACGGGCAAAGTAAATTCACAAGTTATAACTGCACAGAAAAGGCGGGCTAACGAAAACGCTCATGATGGTTTTAATCCTCTTTTTTTTTTAACTTGCACGATCCATGCTCCCACATGGGCAGCAGCTGCGTGGCCGAAATGAAATTCCTCAAATCAAACGTAAAAACACGCAACTATCGGAGCCAAATCAGTCAAGCAGTGCAAGTGAGAGGTGAAACTCTTGAAGGCCAAGCAACAACAACAACAAGCCTGACCGCGAGAACTGTTTTACGGCTGTGAACTTGCTTCTGTATTAAAGACTTTGAAATACATTGTAAATAAATAGTCCTGAACCAAATAAATAGTCTACTTAAGACGGTGCCTATGAAGTTCATTTATTTTTCAACGCTAATTGTACATATATGAATCGCCCGGTGAATACTCTTGTTCACGCATAAATAACAGTTTTGTTTTGCCATAATCAAAGGCCTTTAAATAACCACAAAATTTTAGTACTTTTTTAAGTAAAATTTTATGAAAAGAAAAAAAATTACAATCGAACAACATAAAATGGGATTAATAGAAATCTTTTAAAATGCTGGTTTCGAACGAAGTCTTACCACGGGCCAGCCAACAACTTTGAAAAACATGCAAAAGAAACCGGTTGGTTAAGTTTATTAATTTTAATTTGCTCAAACTCATGCTGACTGACACAAATACTCTAACAGACACCTTGTCGTAAATAAATTAACACACATACGAAAAAGAAACACAAGACACAAACAAACACATACGGGCTGTACTTGTTTTTAAGGTAAATAAAACGGCTACGAGTGATACACGGCACGTCTGTGCGTGTGTGTGTGTGTGTGTGTGCACATGATAACAGCATAATTGACATTTGTTTTTCAATGAATACAGCAGCAGTGACCACCGTAGTAAAAACAACAGTTACAAAAACATACATAAATACATTTTTTTTTGCTATTTCTGTTTTTTCTCTCTTAATTTTGCATTTGCAAAATGTTAGCGCCACTTTTTATAACAAACTAAAACTATTTCTATTGCTGCACAGTGGGTTCTTTATTATTATTACACTTACACTTATAGGTATCTATCGTTAGCTGAAATGCAAAACCATGTAACCAGCAAAAACTGCGAAATCAATTTTTTTTTTTTTTTTGATCAATTATGATGTTTATCCACAACATCGTAGCTCTCATTTTGCAGGGTGAGCCAAAACTTACCATAGAGACAAAAAATGTCATAACTTTCCGTTTATATAAATTTTTTAGATTAAAATATAGCGTGCAAACTCGATTGAGACCGGGAGCATTCTCGATAATCGGTTTTCCGATCAGTGTAACAAATTTAAATAGTTTTTTGTAAATTCTATATTCATTTGCAGCTCTTAACTTTCAACATTGAACCAAATTTATTACATATGATCATACGCCTCTGACTCACCGTCTGCCCTACATATTCGAATTGCATATAATTGCTCGATCCACAATCGAAAAATACCATAATCGCGGCTAATCAATACAATTAAGGGGAAGAAATGAAATCATTGTAATTAAAAAAACAAAAGATATATGTACATATTTTTGACGGTTAATCGACACTGTCGTTTAATCGAATCACGGATAATCGAGGACTTACTGCATAAAAAATGATCGTTTTAGGCACAATGACATTCTTAAGAACCGTTTTTTTTTTTTTTTGGAACGAAAAAATTGCAGAAATTTATTAATTGGCCAGTGTGTTCACCAGGTGTGTTTCGCACTCGACTAATTTTATTGGCGTTATTTGAAGGAGTGAGTATATTTGCCAAAGCCTTAGACAATCCTTGAACTAAACGCCAATATTGTAGCAGAAATTCGACCGTTACAGCCACAAAATTTTATAATGGAAAATATGGAAAATACCCTTCATTTAAATTACAATTTTTTCTATTTGATATATTTTACAAAGGAATTAAAAAATATACTAACACAAAAATAAATAAATTTGTAAACCCTCTGGTGACTTTTGGGCTAGCATATGTTAGAGCAACTCGAAAGTAAGTAACTGCAAGTGAAAATTCCATAATATGTTATTATTTTCTTTCTACTGTAAAACTGTAAAAATTTTAGCTACATAGTTTTGTATTTCAGCTGACGATATACATATAGGGTTGTAATTTATTTGTTGGACAAATTCATACACGTGCGTTTATAATTCATTTAAAAGCATAGCAACCTGTTTAAGGGTCCAAAATTTGATTTTTATATACAAAAATTTTGTAAACAATTATTTTTTTCTAACTATTTATTATTGAAGACAAGGATATTTCCATAATGTCGAACATTAACATTTGCCAACATTTTGAACAGCAGAAAACTGATTAAATCGCCACATTGTGAAATTCATTAATGCCACCGACAGATGAACTTGGGGAAAAAGAAAGTTTATGCGTAAATAGTCTTCAGATTTTTATCTTTCACATATTGGTGAACTGTAAGATTCGATGTTGTTGATGTTTATTTAGAGCGGATTTATGACAGGAAAAAATATTCAAAACAAAAAAACCGAAAATATTAATATGCAGTGAGCGTCTCATAGTGCGCACCTTCGTTTCCACGAATTTCCACTAGAGCGAAAGGAAATTTGTTGGCCATTCGCTTTCTATGGAACGAATTAAAAATTGTTACTATTAATGGCGATAATAAAAATGGCGGTGTTTTTGCACAGAGTATTCTGGGACTGCGGTTAACGCACTGCGTAATAGTCATCATCAGTTGGTCCGAATTTTTTTTTGTGTGACAGCAATTGTCTCGTTTGTATCTCGTGTCCTAAATTTGATATGTTTGCAGTAAAGGAATGCCAGAAGAAGAAAACAGACGGCAAAACTTTTAACTGCTATAGATTTACTGAAATCCCACTACAGAATGTGAACTGGACAGATTAGAAAAAATTTAATGGATACCAGAGTGGATTTTATGACAAAGAGAAACTCATACTTCAACAAGAAGTGGACTGGTAAAGAAGGAATAAATTGCAATAATGAAAACACCTCGAAAACAATTCGTGCTAGTGGACCTGCACTGTACTCGTATGTAACCAACTGCGCAGACAGGACCGTCTAGTCTCCTACCCATCGTTGTTCATGTGTGTGCATTGTTTTGCTAAGATCTGCTTCTTGTGCAAATTAATCGAAAAAGGTATACGAGAATTATTATTATTAACTTTTCTCTACGACCGATTTAAATACAATAACTAAATGGCAGCCTTTGATTTTCTGTTATCATATATTTCATCACACAAGTGTTTATTTGTTCTCATATCTTTCATATGGCATGTTTCGCTGTAAGGCCGGCGCCTTTCAAAGCGAAATATGTACGCGGCGATGTCAGTTTAGCCCATTTTTAATGACTTAAAAAAATTACCCATTCTTATTTCTGTTCGGATTTTCTGGAAATATCAATTTGTAAACTTTTTGCAAAACAGTCTTGTTTATATATAGATATATATATATATCCGTACTTATGGACGTTGCATATCGCCTGGGCCACAATATCCAAACCTGACGTTCGTCAGTACTTTGAAGTACAAAAACCAGATTTGGGAGCAAATGTTACCAAAAGCTACAGTTGTGCCCTAATTCAGTTTAATATAAATTATCAACCATATTTTGTAATAAATTGTTTTGTTTAATAAAAAACCAAATATATATTTAATCTCTTCTTAGGAAAAATTGTTTGATAATGGACTAAAACTGTCATGCTATTTGCAATTTGGTTTGTTTTTAATAGATTTATATAGGCGTTATGTATAAGAGTTGCCGCCCCTGAAAATTCGGGGCGATGTGAAAACCGAATAATAAAATCTATTTGGAAAAGATAAATAAAATTTTTACTTTTGTTACAAATACTTTTATAATGATCTAAATAAATAAACTTCAAAATTAAAAGGACAGTACAATCAAAAATTCGCCTCAATTTCTAGTTTCTCTTTCGTCCTTAAACAAACTATTTGTTTAGGGCCGTTTTAATTTCGGCATTTTCGGAACCTGGAATCAAAAAGCGCTCACTCGCTTCAAATGCGACATTTGATGCAAAATCATTGTGACGTATGATTAACATTTGGGCCAAAAACGTAAAAAAAAACAAACACAAAATCAGTAAAATATTTTCATAAAATCCCTCTCAGGGACTACAAAATTGTTGCTAATAATATTTACTAAAAAAATAACAAACTATAAGTAAATTTGTATGTATAAGAGTTGCTAATAATAACTTGTCCAATTGTGTAAAACATTCCGTCAATCTGTATAAGATCATTGTGTGACTGATCTTATCGCTGGAATATTAATTATTCGTACGTTTATATAAATCTTGTACACCTTGACAGTTGACAAAGTACAACAAAGAAAAAAACAACAGAGAGCATTTTTATAAACAGTAGCCTGCAGTGAGCGGTGCGTCACACACAGCGGAGCAAGAACTACACACTTCTTAGTTGTCAACACTTATTAGTTTTATGTGAGGTCGTTTTCTGAAAGCTTTTAACGCGAACTGCGAACGGTATCTGCAATAAACGGTGCGTCTTTAAAAGTTATTTTTAATAGAAATTCAATCAACAAAAGGCCAATTGAAAAGGTTCTTTAAGAAAACTAATCCATCTCAAAGGTGAAGGACGCCCGGGAAAAAAGTGTCTTAAAAAATTATGTTTTATAAAAATAAACTTTTAAAAATAGTAAATATACGTTTTGATTTGTTGAGTTGATTTAAGAGTTGCGTTTTTACAAAGTGCCTTTAAAAAAATTGCTTTTAAAAAATCTCTTTTCAGAAAAGTATCGTTAGAAAACAAGTAACGGCAGAAACTCAGCTTTGCAGAAGAAAAGTATTTTTTTAAGTAATTTCCTTAATAAAGTGCTTTTCAAAAGGATACCTTTCAAAGAGAGCGTAACTTTAAAAACTATCCCTTGAAAATAATAGTATATTTTTATAATTTCCTCAATAAAGTGCTTTTCAAAACAATAACTCTCAAAAAAAGCGGTTTATTTAAAAGCATCCTTGAGAAAAGGATTCCCTTAAAAAGCACTTTTTAAGAAAGTAAATTTATAAAACAAAATAATTTTTTATTAGGTAAAGTAATTTTAAAAATTAAATGCATTTGCAAAAAAAATTCACTTTTGAAAAAATTAAGTCCTTGTTTGAAAAAGCATTTCCTTAAATAAAATATTATATTATTTGAAAAGTATCTTATAACTATTATTACTATTATATATAAACTATTATTCTGCAGAAAAATAATTACGAGTAAGTGTTAGAAACAAGCATCCTGTTGAAAAAGGTACCACCAAAAAGTACCCTTACAAAGAAAAAAATCACTTAGTTACTGTTGAAAAATTTACATATTTGAAAAGTACTCTTTCTAAAAATAGCAGCTTTAAAAAATAGCTCCAGTTTGATTTTTTTTTTATTTTTAAAAAGAACCTACACATTAAAAAAGCATATTTTTAAGAAATCCCTTTCGAAAAAGTACCCCCTAAGAAAAGTAACTTTTAAATAGCCACCTTTTTAAAACCGTCACTTAAAAATTATGTTTTTTAAAAAATGCTTTTTAAAAAGGTTTTTTTTTTCTTTAAACACCTTAAAGAAAGTGCTTTCTGTGAACATGTAAAAAGTACATTTTAGAAAAATTGCCTTTAAAAAGTGCCTTTTTAAAAGGAACGCTTTAAAAAAATTCCTTCTTTTTTACATTTTCCAAAAGTACATTTTTGAAAAGTACGCTTCAAGAGATGCTTCTTAAAATAAGTACATTTTTAAAAAGCAGGATTTAAAACCGGTTTCTTTAAAAACAGCACATTTTTAAAACTACACTTTAAAAAAAAGTACCTTTTGCAAAAAAGCACTTTTTTAAAAATATAACTTCTGCCAAATATTCCTTTGAAAATAGCAGCTTTTTTCGGAAGAAAGTCGTTTTACTTAAAGAAAGAACTTTTTAAAGAAACCGCTTTCACAAAACACATCGTTTTAAAAAAAAGTACACCTTAAAAAAGGAACTTTTTGGTAGTCTTTTAAAAAATTATAATTTAAAATAAAAACTTATTTTGGCAAAAAATTGTGTTTAAATAAAATAACTCTTAAAATGAGATTTTATTAGAGAGAGAAACTTTTCTGGAAACTTTCTAAAATTACTGCCAACTTAAAGTTCATCGTGCCAGGGTACGGGCGCGCACCACTTTACACAGACCGATCCCTTGGCCGGCCGTAATTCAGATTCTTAACAAAATAGAACATCAATCAATAATATTATTTTCAGAGTTGAGCATTTCTTGTGTGTTGAACGCAACTTTGAGATGTTTTCTAACAGGTTTTGCAGAAATTTTAATCACCAAAAACAGCACTCAAGTATAAAAAACGTATGTGCTACGTTTCAAATGCTTAATATTTGTGCTTTTGCGAATCACTTAAGAAAGCGACCGGTTTTTTGTTTGTGAGATAAAGAAATAGTCGTATGTATAACGAAAACAAATTGTTTAATTTACCCGGATGTAAAAAAAAAGAATGAAGACATCTTTTTCTGATCTCAATTTAATTAAATTACAAAAGATTTTTAACGTATCATACAGTTGCACACACACACACATACACACACACACACATCATAGACCCAGGCAGAAACTCACGCATTGTTGGCTGTGCAGCAAATGCTACAATGTGCGTAGAAAAGATGTGTGATTGTGATTGTGAACTCGTAGCAGGGCGACTTTGTCGAAAAGCTATTAATCTGCGAGACCGTCTGCAAGTCCTCTCACATGCACGACGGACAGCGAGAGTCGATATATTGTTCAGTGGATAGAATTATTTTGCAAAAATATGCAAAATGAAAAAATTTACGTGCAGAATAAAAAAAATAAAAAAAATTTAAAATTTAAAAAAATTAATAATGAATGATACACAATGGGAGCGATACACGCGAGTACACGATACGCGCGAGTATCAATTTTTCAACTTGTGATCTGGTTGTAAAAATTATGCTATTAAAGGCAGTCAGATGATCGCTGGTACGTCAAAACTGACAATGTACAGTGGCGCAAAATAGTTCAGTTAGTGTCCGGAGAATATAAGAATGAATAACAAAGAAACAAGAGCAAATTTGTGGCACATATTTTCTTTCATAGTTACAGTAGCAGCCCGATAACCGCAACATCAGGTGGCTCACATTAGCCATTGTTTTCTGCCTTTTCTCCGTTCCATTTCAACTCTGTGGTTACATTTATTGTCACATCTTCATGCAATTCATGAAAAAATATTGTATTAAGAAGAACCGTAATCAGATTCATGCGTGACAAACGTCAATGTATCACTTACAGTGTGAATCCATCAGAAGTTTCGTTATATTCACGAATTTTGTATCTTATATCATAATACAAATATTTCTTGATGTAAATCAAGAAATAAAATATCTAGTTGCAATATTTTAACAAAATTATTTGCTGAATTAGCAAAAATTTCAATAAAATCATTTGCTGAATTAGCGAAAATTTTAATCTAAGCAAACAAACTTATTTTTTTTTTTTTTTTGTTAACAAATACATTACAAATATTTTGTTTGCCACTGTAAATCATTCATTCTGAAAACATAAATTTAAATCAATCCATCCATATAAAATACATTGAATCAGATCAGGCACTTGTGAAGACACAAACGCACATGGTTTTTTTCTGCTTCCACATTTGAATGGAAAATGCGTTAATTCAATTAGGCATGAATGAACACAATAACTCTTAAACCTAAAGTGACTTTAAATCTTCTACATGAAGAAATGAAAATCTCTGTTTGTTCTTTCTCTTTCTGTCGCAAAGAACGTTTTTCTAAACAAGTTTCTGCCTGCAAGTGTGAAATAAAGTGACAAAGTTTTATTTGAGTGGCAAATATTTGTTTTTTTTGTTTTGTCTATTTATTTATTTAATCAAATTAATAATAAAATTTGTAGTGCTAATTTGTTTTTTCTTATTATTATAATAAAGAATAATTAGAGTTAATCTGGGTTCTGTTCTGGAAAGATTGTATGAAATATTTCGTTGTCAGTAATTCCCTACAGAGTAAAAGGAGTACGAGGCATGTGAGTTGTTAGCAGCCGAAGTCCTCAAAGAACTTCAGACTGGTCGGCACATTCCTTACGCAGAACAGAAATCTGTTGTAAGAGATCAGCACCTCCCAGACATGCCACTTCCATAATATCTGCTAAGGCCTCTTTCTGCATTTTTAGATTTAAATTACAGCCAGAACTTTTCAACCAAGGAAGGCACCTCAGCCTATGACTAATAAAAATCAGGATGACTCTTTCAAGATATAGCCGGGGCATGCCGGGGATGACTTAAGTTTGTGTGAAGGTTTGGGAAGAGCCCGCCTAACCGAACTCATACATGAACTTCCTAGAGATTTGGTTGTAGGGTCAACCAAGGGCCAGATTCTTTTCTATATCCCGAAAAGCAGAGTATACCAGCTCCTACCATGACAGTCCTGTTCACTCAATCTATATGTAGGTACGAGGTAGGCTGTATTTCCTGTGTCCCTTTGCCAAGCAGTTGGCAGCCAAATGGTCCATTGACTCCTCCTATTCACTACAGAATCCGCAAGGCTCTGTATAGGATATGATCTTGTGGGCGCCTCCGGCAGTGTTGTCAGGTGTGTACTATCCAGCACGAGTGAGGCCGGAACTCGCGTTATTCATCTATCTATATCTTTCCTTTAAAAAAGATCTCTGTTGAAACCAAAGAATGCGATGTATGTAGTGAAAAATGTCCTGAGCCCACTTTTGGGGCAAACGTCTGGCATCTCGTTAACGCTATATGCCACTCGTGACCTGAAACCCAGATCAGAATAATCTGATTCCAATACCGCTAAAATGCTCTTCTGGGCAGCCCTTTATGACACTCCAATACGACTTGTTTGTATGTTGTATGTACTTCTGACCTTGTATGACTTTGGCTTTTCTTAATAAGAAAGAAACTAAAACTCCAAAGAGGACCTTTATTTTTTTTCCTTCAAATGAAACAAAAAAAGAAATCTTTTGCGAATTATTTTTTTTAATTATTATTATCTTCTCTTACAGGTTTTGTTTCAAATTTTCTAACCAAATAATTTTGTAAGGATGCTCGAACATATAAAAGCAAACTATAAATTCAGCACAGATGGACATGGACTTTTACAATGAACATATCTTAACAGATTTGGGTAAGTTGTTAAATACAAATATATACAAAAAAAAAATAAACAAAAACTCAAATTGTTTTCCTTCACGTCAAGTTTCCCAAATTTAATAGACAAGAAAATTAATTCGTAAAAAGTAATTTAAACATTTTTCAAATATTTTCTTATATAATTGTTAGATACTATTTTGGGCCATAATTATGACGTGCTAGATAATTTTGTTGTTGTTATTTTTACAGAAATAAATTTATGGTTTGTTATATTTTATTAATTTTTAATATAAAACAAGTTTTTGTTAAATTTGTACAATTTGCTAAGCAACAGTTTATCCATGTCTTTTTCAAAATGTCTTACATTTAACACTTAAACTCGTCCTTTAGGTCAGAGCTGTAAATGTATGTACTGTATAGAATTATTTACGTACATATGTATGTACGTCTAGCTGTCTTATCAGAAGCAGCTTTGATCGCCTTACTAGACTTTTAAGTTCTTACATCAAGCCAATTCGTAACCGGGATTTATCCATTTCTATTAATCAAAATGTTGTAGGTTGGACGTTACTCGTCTTAAGAGAGGGATAGAGGGAGAGAAAGACAGCAATGAAGCGAAATAATTTGGTTCGAAACATTTTCGAACTTACGTCCTGAAATCTGGATGTCATTCGGCGCAAGTATCTTTACTATTTCCCCACATTGCGAGCAGTGATGTTCTTTGGCCCATACAAATCTTGTATAATTGACTGAAGGACATCTCTTGAATATCAAAAATGGCCCCCGAAACCAGAGGCTTGTAATTACTTACAGGCGATGCAAATTTGCAAGAGGAATATTCAGAGGACTATTTTTGGCTGCAGTAAAATCTTCTGTAAAGCATGATTTTGTTCATTACATTTTACATTGCAAAAAGCTCTTTCTTAAAGCAACTAAAAGATTTTCATTTTAATTCATTGATCTTATTCCGAAAATTTATTGCGGAGACCGTTATAGTTGGATGATTTTCCCCCAAAAAATACCATCCAAAGAGCATTTCTGTTCTAAGTAAAAACTACGGCGTTTCTTCCTTCTTCTTTAAGTTTAAAAAGACTTTATTGAGTTATTGTCGACAATTTCCGATTAGTTATTTCAGTTTTGTATTCACGTATGTCATTTACTTATGTTACTTAACAATGTGATCATTGTTTCATTCAACAAGTCATTCATTTACACGTCTGCTTTATAAAATAAAAAATTGAATAAATCATACCTAAAAATGTAGTCAAATATACAATAAATAAAATATTTATATGCACAAATACACTGACGAATTGTCTTAACAACTGTCAAACCACCGTTAAAATGGCGAAAAACAATAAACGGTAAACTTCAAACATGTTGTTGCATTTCCGTACAAGAGAAATCAGGGATGGTAAATTGTGAAATTATGCAAACATGTGAATGCGTGCATATCGGGGGCATTTTATCACAAAACCTTTCCATGGCTGTCAGATGAATTACCCGAAACCTTTTTAAGGGGTAAGTAAAGGGTCCTTAAGTTGCCGTTAGACGATAATACGAGTACAAGTATTAAGATTTTTATAAGTTTTCTGTAGAATGAGGAAAATGTTATCCTGTAAATGCAAAATTTATTCAATAGGAGAAAATTTAGGGAAGCAAAATTTGACAAGTGAGTTTAATCGTAATCGTTTATTGTTTAAACCATTATCATTATTCAATGATTTTAATTCTATTAAATCCAATCGTACAAACCTAAAAAGTACTTGCCACAAATTTTGTGTTTCTCCTTTTAAACACCCAGTGAATTTCGTATTATTTGAGTTCTACAAAACCTAAACATTTTGTAGAATCGTTCCATGGTAAGTTCTAGACAATTTCCTACCCATTTCAAATACAGCTAGCCGGTGGTAGTCAGAACTTCCATGGTGTCGTGATTAAGCAGTGGGAATAGCAGTTCTTTATTACTACACAGAATGGGCCCATGAGGGTGTTAACAGACTTTTCTAAATAACCCCTGTGACTGAGTTTTTATGCTTCATGTCTTGAAATATTTAGGAAAAATGTCGCGTCAGCCTTTAAAAATACTATAAAACATTATAGTTATCTAAGGCAAATCAGTCAACCAGTGCAACTGAGAGGCAACACGCTCATGGGGCCAACAACAGCAATAAGCCTGGTCGCACTTAAGAAATATGTAACTACGATGACGAGAGACTTGTTGTTCAGCCAAGAGCTGTTTTACAGCAACCAACAGGAACAACAGGAATTTAGATATTAACACAATAACCGATAGTCGGTGTGATATTTCAGTTGCTAGTTCCGATAATTTGTTGCATACCCGATTTGTCGTCTTAATTCAACTACACACACACGACCTGAAATTTATTGTAACAATTATTACAGTTACTTCAGTGAATGTCGTCTCAAAATGTTCCCAAACAAACAGAAATTACCAGAAAACGGAGTTTCTCATGCCTGCCAGGTAGTGAGAGAGAGAGAGAGAGAGAGAGAGTACGAGTATTTCAGCCTCTAGTCATTTGATTATTTACATAAGTTCTATGTGTAAATAAAACAACCAAAATACCTGCCAGCACATGTTGGCATGTAGATGTGTGTGTGTGTGTATGGGAGTGTGTGCGTAACTAACAGTAGTGTTTGATCAATAATTATAGTTCAATAAAAAAAAAAAAAACAACAAAGAGGGTAAATTGTAACCAGACCGAAAAATATATTGTACAAAAAAAAAGTTTGCTTTGTCAATTCTGTGCTAATTTGGTGACTGCTACAGATCTTTTTCATCAGTGTCATATGAAAAGTTCTGCAAAAGATAATCAAATAACAAGTTTCCAATAAAAATAAAATACAGTATAAATATGTTTGATTCAGTGTAAAAACATACATAATAATTATTGTGAAACTAATAAAGATAAAGATCATAGTACATAATTGTTGAGAAATTTATAATTTGTTAACAACTAATTTAAACATTATTTAACTTGGCAACAAAAAAAAAAAAAATGTGTCTTTAAAAGCTATTTCCATGCTAATGAAAGTTAATTAGTATTTAAAAGAATAATTGTGTTCAATTATTTACATATCTATTACAACTTATTTGAAAATCATGTTTAATTAAACAAAAAAAGTGAAATGTTGAGAATTTAAAAGCTACATTTGCAATTGAAAACTTGGAAAATGGAGTGTAAGTGAAATTTAATAAACTCGTTTATATAATAATAGAGAAAATGGAAAAATGTCTGGCAAACAGGGAAATTTAATTTAAACTATAACTTTTAAGCTGTAATTGTTCAAAATTACGAATAAAATTGGGCCAATGGTAGGTAGTAAAGGCCTGCAGTATCGCTAACTACAGGTTAATATTAGACTGTGTTTTACTAAAATATTAATATTTTACATACATGTTGAGTTTGGGAAAATTTTCACAAATTGAACTTGGGCCAAAATGACCAAATGAATTAGTGGCACACAGTGTAAAGATTACAATGCATTCTTCTAAAACTGCAGAGCAGAATATCCAAATTTAGCGAGTGAAAGTATTCAAAAATTAGTAATAAAAATGCAATTTTGGTGATTTAAGTGATGCCACTATATCGAGACTAAAGATAATAGAGTCTTTTACTACAAGTAATAGCCATAATGTATAAACTGAGCTGGTAAACATTTTCACATATTATGGAAAGTACAATTTTGGGCATTCGGTTGGACATGTGAACTTTCAGGGAGTTTGACCAAATTACCCAATGAATTAGAGGCCACTATATTGAGTGTAAAAATAAAATAAATATAAAATATAAAATATAAAATTTTTGTCATTCATATCAAACTAGACCTTTGAAATATTTTTGGCCAAAGTGGCCAGATGAAGTACGTGCGGAGTAAAGATTATAGTGTTACCAAGTAAAATATAAAAAGCAGAATATCCCAGATGGGTTTGTCATAAGTTTGTTGATCATTCACCTGCCAAACGTGTAGAAAATTTTCCATGAACAAAGTCCTTGGCCGAAACATGGATTTCTCAAGCAGTTCTATTGAACCATCAAGTTAAAAAGTTATTGACTTAGAAATATTTTTTTTTTTTGGACCTGGACAATTCCACTCCCTATTTTCTCCATTAAAAAACAAAGTTTTGATATTGAACTTGTACCCTCATTTCAATAAGTAAGAAACCGAACTTTCTAGTTTACATTAAAGCTTAAATGAAGGCTGGCAGCGATAACAATAATTGGAAATTAGTTCTTGTTAATAACAGTTCATTAGAACTATTTAACATTTAACAAAATTGTTTTTGCAAATTTTCCTAACAAACTTTTAATTCAACAATTTAAAGTTTAATATTTCATATTTATTTTTCTGTTCTTATGCAACCGATTTTCTTTGCAGTTTCTAACAGATTTCGAAGCAAAATCTGTTAGATAAGAAAGTGAAGGCACGATAATGTGAACTTCCACTATAGTGAGAACAACGTGCAACAATGTGAATGCTAAGTAGGAACGAGTAACTTTGGGAATGCCCAACTTTTTAATCATACTAAAACCAGCGTTTTAGTCTTTCAAGGTTTTTAGAATGAGCTGCCGTTTTGTATTCCACAGCGGCGGGATTGCTTGTAACTACATCAAAATATGCTTAATGGCAAGCCATCATTTTTAACAAAAAGCGAAAAATTTAGAAAAATGTACTTTTATTTATTGTAATTTAATTCAGACTTAAAAATTACGGCCGAATTCCCCTGGAAGAGCTCCATAATAAACAATTGGTGGAATGCGGGGAAAAGATTATACTATAAACTAAATTATGTCTTAGTTGCATTGAAAATCAAATTTTATATTAAAAAAAATAAAATGAAAATTTCTACGTCATACAAAAAAAATGGTGACCACGTTAAGCACAAAATGTGGCATAGGAAAATCAACAGTTGGCCACATAAAACACAAGATATGAAATGGATACAAAATAAACTGTTTAGCATGAAATTTTTTCCCCAAGAATTCATGTAACTGAGAGATCACTGTAAAAAGAAAATTAGGGTGAGCCACACTATGTGATAGTCTGTTGTTGTAACACCAACAAACATTTTATGTCTTGTTTTGCTTGGCAATTATAAAATACGAAAATTTTAATTTTGTTTTCAATTTAAATCCCCCCGTGTACGTTTTCGAAAAACACTCGGCAAATATCACTTGTCATTTCGTTTTAGTGGGAAAACAATAAGAAAGCACATACATAAATAGTATTATTTGCAAATCAATTAGGATATTACAGAAGAAATCCATAAATCGGATTTCAAGCGTAAAGCGAAAATTTCAAAATCATTACCTGAATATTATTAGATTAACGGAGCCCTATTTTCATTGACAACAAACAACGATTGAAACGAACTGATCCGATACAAGATCTATAAAATTTAATTATTTAACACACTCGTCTCTATATAAAAAACGATTTTTCTTACGAGTATAAGAACATTTTAACCGCTTAACTGTCAAAACCAGCTGATTGCTTAGAATCCAGATTAAAAAAATAGAAAGTTGGTCGGTTTTGTGCCAAGCTGCGCTATTTGCCACATACAGTTACTCGGAGTCTACTGTTTTGACAGATAAGTGAATAGCGTTGCGGGCTATAACGTGTGTTCTGAACTATTAGCTTTATACATATTTGCTTTGGTCCCTAGTGTGGCAGCACTGCGACAGCTGACATTTGTTTTTCTACTCTTCTCTACTTCTTCTCTTGGACAACAAATGTAAATACTATATTTATTTCTGCATATAGATATCTGTGACAAATAGAAGAAGAACTATTGGTTGTGTTACTGTAATTTTGCTCTGAAGCGCTGCCACCTGTTAGACATCAAAATATACTACATACATACATTGTTTTTGGGCTTCTTCTCATTATTTTTTTTTTATGCGTTGCTTTTTGACAGCTGCTTAAAGGAAATGTTCCCATAAAAGCGAAAATACGAAATTACTGCTTTCAGTTGCGAAATGCAGTAGCGCTGTCCTTCTCACAAAGCGAGAAAAGGTGGAATTTTCGATGTACAGACTTCGCATTAAGTCCACAAAAACCAGACACTGTTGCAGGCAAATCGCTCCAACACCAACTTTCGTTGCTGAAATTTATATTTTGCATTTATTTAAGTCCATAGACCATAAATCCTTACAGACTAAGTACGAACAGTATGAAAGCGTTAAATCAAGTGTTTAAATACGAACTTATTTTTTGTTTTATAAAATTATATGTTAAATGTTTCACAAATACGACAAAATAGATTCTAGTTAGCTGGGATAGATCTGTGACAAACTAGAGTTATTAGCGGATAGTTAAGGATTGCCCCCCTTTATTTTGCTTATCGTTAACTCGAAATTAATATAACCACGAATTAATCCAAGAGTCTTTCTGGCTGATCGAAAAATAAAAAGTCAATAAAAGTTGACAGCATTGCCAAAACGGTGCGTTTCGAACCATTTTCGGTAGGTTTTAAAAATTCTTGGTGTGCAAAATTCTTTCCTCAGTGAATATAAGAAATCTAGACTTTTTTCACCATTTTGGTGCGTTTTGAAATTTCAAAGTTGACAACATTGAAAGTTGATGTGTGTGAAGCGGCACCATGATATGCACATGCTAAATTCATTTTATATTTTATATTAGAAATTAAATTATTAATTAAATTAAATTATTTAAATTATTTATTTTATTAGAAAATAAAATTGTTTTGTATAGCAGATAGATTTTCAAATCTGTTGTGGCCGTTTATTTAGTATTTAGTGGGCAGAAAGTAATTTCTATGAAACTTTTTATTTTAAATTTCAGTTGCCGCTACCGGTTGACAGTTAACCGGCTCATTTAAATGAAGTGTTTCGTATTAATTTTCACCAAAATGCCAGTTATTCAGGCGTTTAGTTCAGCAGTCGACTCGAACGACTTCGTATATTATTTGCAAGTGCGTGAAATGAAAAAAGTAAATATAATAATTATTGTTAAAACAGCAAAATCATATGATTAAAATTTATTAACAAGAGAGAAAGAAAGAAAAAAAACTCAAATGACAATTTTTTTTTTTGTTTTTGCTAAGCGGTGAATGAGTTCCATTTTACATTTCAATAAAAATTGCTTCGAATTTTAGACGTTAATAAACGTTTAATAACGAAAAAATATATATATAGTATATGAGCAGAGCAGCCATCATTAAGCGCAACATGTTGTCTACTCTGTATGCTTTTTTCTTCTTATTATTATTTAATTAATTTTGATTTTTTTTTTTTTTGCTTAATGTTGTTGTGGGGTTTTTTCTGCTTTGTAAAATTATTATGTAGCTATTTTTAATGTTTCTTCTTCTTCTTCTTTCCTTCGTTGAAATGCTCAGCCAAGAGTAAAGTGCATCAACCGCAGAAAAAGAAGCCATCAATTGATGATGCCGCTGGTGGTTTTAACAGATTAATATTGATGTTAAAATGTATTGGCTTCTTTTCTCTAGGTGGATGTGAAGGCAGTTGGTGGATTTTGTATTTAACCATTAGATAATTGAGTGTGTTATTGGCTTAAGTTATCCACGTTTCTTCTTCTTTTTCTTTCTTCTAATTTTTAGTTGCTATGCCCTACCATTTGAGTTTCGATTTTAGTTAATCGGTAATTTTGCAACATTAAACAAAAACGAACAAAACAAACACCTAGAAAAACAAAAGAATTTCTATTGTTACAGCTTTTCTTGGCTTTTGTTTACATGCCGGCGGCTGGTTACTGTTTTGCCGCAAAGCACAACCATTTTGTTACGCAAAAAAATGTTGTGTTTTTTTTTTGCAAAATATAGCTTTTTTGATAAAAATTCTAACCATCAGCACTTTGTTTAACATATATAAATATTTGATTTAATTTTTGAATTTATGTTGTGCCCCATTTACCATATTTTTCACAACTACTCGTCTATATTTTGTAAATCTTGCATTTGTTTAAAAACTCAGCAAAAGGCACTCTTGTCTCTGTACAACTTTATTTTCATTATTGTTTGCTGTATAGATTTGTATGCCTGTGCGTCATAGATACTATGAGACCCATACCAATGGCGGCGCAGCAACACTCTGTGGCATCTGACATCGCTTAAAATGGCTGTGCAAAAGCAGCCAGCGGTGCAGGCAATCTCCATATACAGAAGAGAGAAACTAAACAGGCCGCCTTGAAATCCTTAAGGGCTAATATTGATTTATGCAATTACTTCACAAAGGACTTGTTCATTGCATAAAAGACGTGTTCATTTCAGTAGGGTGGAGCTTGCGCTAAAACTGGACAGAAAAAGCCTAAGAATACTGATATTGTGTCTGCACAGACACTTGCAGACTTTACGACGAAAAGGCAGAGTCCATGGAATACCTGATTGCCAACTGTGTGGCACTGGTACACAGGAGGTATGGGCTACTGCATGTCCACAGGTTGCATAAACAGGACTTGCTAACACTATCATTGAAGCAGCTGCTACGACTCTTTGGTGTATTAAGGCCTAGAAGGGAACACATCAAATGTGGTCACAGTACGAAGGGCCCATTGTGGTCCACGTACCCACTAATATTTATTCATTCATGTTATGCAGACGTGGCGAATCAGTGTAATATCCAATTTGAATGAAAAGTTGTTTTTGTTGTTATTTTTATTGAAGTTGCACTTTAAACAAAATGAAAGAGTAGAGATTGGAAAGTGCCTATTAGACTGTGAAGATTTCAAAAATCGATAGATATATCGATATACATATATTTTCCAATATCGTTTTCGATACTTTTAAGAACTCCATACATTTCAATCGATACTGGAGGCATCATCGATTTTTAAAACGGATGTTAAGAAAAAGGGTAAATCTTAGGCAGAGATTCGAACAGCCAAATCATGGTGTGTAAATTTTATATAAATGTAGGAAATGGTTTTAGATTAAAAATTGGTTTCTGAAAATGCTTTTTTTCTTATTTGCTTGATTGTCTGTTTCTAAACGTTTAGTTTTAGTTAATTAATGAGTTACCTGCACTCGATAATGCTTAAGATCTGAAATTTCAGTAGTCGTTTCGTTCAGCCGCTTAAACAATCCTTCAAAAAGTTTTTTATAAGTCCAGTTTGGCCATTGTAAGGTCGAGGCGATGATATAGGTATGGTGTAAGATGGATCTGTGCTACGATGACTGAGTTAGTAGAGTGCACCATTAATAGTCCAGAGTATGGTAGGTACATACATACATACGTTTTCTCTCCAAAAACTCTGGCTGTGTGGCTGTTCTTTATTGAAAAAATCCCCATTAACTCAATTGTTTTCATAGCAAAACATTAAATCCACAAGAAGTGTTTAACAGATCCATTCTAATTAAATAACAAGAATTTTCCACTAATGCCAGCTGTAGGGTGCCTGCCCTAAAATGCCCAAAAATGTTTGTAGCAATAATTTCTGAAAAATTCCTTAGTCGTTATTAGAAGAAATAAAAAAACAATTCTTATATGTATGTGCACACATACATACATACATAAATCGACTTTTTCGAATTGAAAACAACTTGATATTTTTTTTTGTTGTTTTTCATAAAATCAAAAAAAAACTTTAAGGTAAAATATAAGAAATCTAAGCCAAAAACAAGATATATGTATGTATAACATATTATATTTAACAACAAACAACACCAAAAACTATTATTGTTTTATAAACAATAACAACAAGCAAAAATACAACACCAACACCAACAACATCGGCAAGAAAAGAAAATAACAGAAAAAACTCTCCAACTGCAAAAAAATCTGAAAACTATTCACATTGAAATCCAGTCGTGTTTGTAACGTTCGTTTGTTGATTAACGGTTGGGAATTTGGATTTTTATACTCGACGCCAAATGGAATTTGAAAAGTAGTAAAGCAACAAACTACAACAACAACACACACACGCACACACACACACAAAAAACACTGTGAAAAGAAAAAGGCCAATAAAAACAACCTATAAAGTGGAAAAAAAAATTCTTATGGATTACCATAAAACTTGTAATGGTTATTATATTTGTTAATTAAAAATTTATTATTCATTAGCGATACCATCGTAATAACTCGTCAATATTCAAATTTATTTAATATTTTTGTTTTCAGCTTTTAAAGAAGAATAATAAATTTTATTTTACCATGAATTTATTGGTATTGATCAAACAAAATATTATTTTATATAGTATATTTCTATTGTACAAATGAATTTACATACATACATATGGATGTATGTTTGTGTGTATGTACATATGTATGTATGTACACACATACATACATATTCACATTTGTTATCACTTGTCTGAAAATCTGTGTTTTTGAGCGCGTTTTAAGCAATTGTTTTGTGCATGTTTTGTTTTGTTTTGTTTGGTTTTGTTTTTGTTCTACACGCCCACATTTATTTCGGACAAAGTTTATTAAATTTTCAAAATAATTTCTTAAATGTGAAAAATTGTTTTAGTGGCAACAAAATGAATCACATCGGAAGTCACAATCTCAAAAGTGAATGAGAAAATTTCATTGTTGTTTTTGTGTTTGCAACCCTGCTGGTCTTTTAACTGTTGCTTAAGGTCAGGTCAGACTAGAATAATGTGTATTAAGATGTGACACAGACTCAAGTAATTCGGGCAAGTTGTGATAGTGTGAAGCCAAAATGTTTGTTCAATGACAAATAATACAGCGGCAGATATCAGGTTCGCTAAAAATTCATCAATTTTAGAATTTCTCTATAAACGATAAGTTCAAGGCTGCCTTTTAAATAAAAGGCAAATAGACTAATCGACCATGTTACAGTTGAAATTGGTGGAACATGTCTCCCCTCCCTCCCTCTCTTTCATATTCGCAAAATTTACCATGTGGCTATGGCGCAGAATGTTGTTTGTTGAGGGGCACATGTCGAGCAGTTACTGACTGTCATTTTGTATTCTTTAATTTCGCTCTCTGTTATTTTGTTGTTGTTGTTTTAACAGCTTGAGAACTTGTAATTGTAATACGAGTACAAAACAGAACTGTTGTTGGACATGTAAAATTGATTTCTGCCGTTATGGCCTAATCTGACGGTGACCAGGCGTTATGCGGTACAGACGGCTAGAGATTGTCTTCGCTTCACATACGACAATTTTAATTTGATTAAAGTGGCCATTTAGCCGGAAATGGCCTCCATCATGGAACACGAAGAACTTCGCAAACTGATTTATTGTTGTCTAAGTAAATTTCTGCAAATTTCCATCTGTCATCATGTCCAATCTTAAGCCCTTATGACTCTAGAATTATTGTTCATTGTTCAATTGTTCGATACGAATACAGAGTAATAGGAAAATAGCAAACTGTCAAAAATTTACTAAAGTTATCGATTCAAAAATTAAACATTTTCAAATTACAGTTGACATCTCCAGGCTTGAAACACTAAAAGTTGACAGCACTTAATAAAATAAACGTAAAATTAATGTTTTATATGGATTTTGTATCTTTTTTTATTTTATTGTTTCTTTATATCAATTAATGCATAAAGTAATGAAACGTCCTAAAGGCTTTACTGACTAGAAGTGTCAACATTGTTGGACTTTCTCAGCTGTCAAACCACAGTTATCGATATCGATAGCTAAAAAAAAACAAAACAGCCATCACAGAGATGGCAATTGTTTTAAATAATGAATATTTGTAATAGGCGGTCCGCCGTCCCCAGCATACCTGAAATCTTCATTAAACTGCTGTTCATGTCCGTTAATGGATTTCAAAATTTTCTCTTATTACATCTTATGACAAATACAAAAGTAAAAAAACACTTTAATTGTTCCAAACAGTTGCGAGATTCAAGACCAAATAAATTAGCGATTGAAGACTAATCCAACTGATGTCTCAAGCCGCCAGACCTTTGAACTAGTATTAGATTTTAATCATTAGAAATTTCCTAAAATTTTAAAATCATGCTGAACTTTCCACAAAATTCGATTGTATCAAAAAGTTAAACGAACTTTTAATAATTCGTCTAAATGTGTGTGCATGTGTGTGCGCTGTATGTGATAAAAAAAACCACATGTACTTGAACACAATCGTGACGATGCTTTGTTTTGTTTCTCAACGATGAGTTGAATGCTTCATTTCCAAATCATGTACAAACATAATTATTGAAAAAATTCAAAATAATTAATTTATGTAAATAATGTTTATCAAACCTTAACATTAAGGGGCAAAAATGTAACAATATTTATTGTTGTTAACAGGAAAATATCAGACATATGATAAGGAATATCGCAAATGTGACACATATTAGTTTTTAATAAATGTAGATATGAGCTATTCAGTTTAAAGTGATGTGAGCTGCTGTGTTTAAAGCGCACAGTATGGCCTTACAATTTCATTTTGCTAGTTATCTTCTTCTTCCTCTTTAAGACATGTTTTGCATCGAAGATGGAAAATATTTCAGCTGGCAGGCGTCATCAGCCTGTCCGTGTGCAAATGCCAAACCAAACTCAGCACAAATCAGTTGACAGCTGGCAAAATGACCGCCAGTTAAATGCGTGTTGTCGACTTAAAGTTTCATACCTCTATAAAAACACCCTCTAAAGACATACTCATATTATTTATGGTAAATAAAATTTTTTGTTTGTTTTTTTATCATCACGTGTCGAATTTTTAGAAATTCTATTCATTCCCCCCTCCCCCCGGCAACACTTCCTTTCCATTATTAAAAAAATATTTACCGTTTGTCATTTCAGATCGTGCAGATTATGTTGGTGGCATCGATAATGAGGCGATATTTTTCGAAGACCTACAAGTAAACGCGGCTCTCGGCCGGCTGGGTGCCGATGAGAGCCACAGTAACGCTGCTGGTGGCAGTGCCGGTGACAACACAGCACTGCCATGCACAGCCAAAACCGCAACACCGATAACATCACCGTCACCCATGACAACAATTGGAGCCGACATTATTCTACCATCAATACCGACAGTTTCGGCGCGGGTCAGTTTAACAGCGGCGCCAGGGACTGGGACACATATTGGTGGTATGCATCACAGTAGTAATAACAACAATCTTAATACTGTGTCACATCTGCCCGAAAGTCCACCAGATTCAGGATCCGAACCACCTTACAGTCCGCTCCAAGACATATATAAACACAGTGGTGGTGGTGGAAGTGGTGTTGTTAACGGCTCAGCAGCGCAAATTCATGAGCTACATACAATGCAGGTGCAGCACACGCCACAACCACCGCCACTACCGCAACAACAGCAACAGCAACAACAGCAACAACAGCAACAACAACAACACTATACACATTTAGTAGACAGTCAAATGAATATAAATCCTTTGGCAAGTCCCACAACAGCACAAGATGCTTTGACATCGGGCGGCATACGTGTCAAACACGAGGCCGGTCTTATAATTAATCCAAGTAATTTAGCACAAACACTTAACCCCCCACAAAGTCTTGATACTCACATTGAAATGCCCAATCAAACGCAGCAGACTCAGCTCATATATAGCAACACTCATCATCAGCATCAGCATCAGCATCAAACCGTTACTAGTAATCACATAAATTATGAAAGTTTGGCGAACAAGTTGTACGGACAAACTGGACAGGCACAGACTCCTGCCACCACATATCAACTTAGTTTGAATCACCTGGAGCATCAGTCGTTGCCAGAGGCCACAAACTGTATGCTGACCACCATTGGAGATCTCCCGCACGTACAAGTGATAGGCACCAGCATACCATCGACTCCGACTTTAGGTAGGACATCAGCACCCTCGACACCCAATCACCAGTCATCTTCACGCAAACGCAAAATGACCACACAAATCGATGATCCCGATTTTCACTGCGTCAAGCCAGATCCCGGCTTGATATTGAGTCCATCCCGCAGTTCAGTTTGTTCCACACCCCTGCCAGGCGAGAGTTTAAAGAGTTCCTCTTTATCACCCTTAAACATACAACTGACCAATCATGACATGATCGATACACCGGCTCCCTCGAATGCTTCGCTGTCGCCAGCTCTCTCCTCGGTCAATATGGACGGCAGTTATAAGAACTCCGATACAACTTCACAAAATGGCGACACCCTAAGCCCCTGCATACGGTTTGCCCCGTTTCAACAGCAAAACTGGCACAAGTTGTGCGATCAGCATCTGCAGGAAATTTCGGTGGTTTATTATCGCGTGGATGCCGACAAGGGCTTCAATTTTTCTGTGTCAGACGATGCCTTCGTTTGCCAGAAAAAGAATCATTTTCAAATAACTTGCCATGCGCGCCTGCAAAGCGATGCAAAATTTGTCAAAACACCGTCCGGTTTGGAGAAGATCAAATCCTTTCATTTGCATTTCTATGGCGTGAAGTTGGAGGCGCCCAATCAGACCATACGCATCGAACAAAGCCAATCTGATCGCTCCAAAAAACCCTTCTTTCCAGTACCGTAAGTACCCCCACCGTACATATGTACGAGTACATATTTGCTTAATTAATTGTATGTTTTCTTTTCTCCGGCTCCAGCATTGATCTCCAAAGTCACATTGTTAGCAAGGTAACGGTGGGGCGTTTACACTTCTCTGAGACCACCAATAACAATATGCGCAAGAAAGGACGTCCTAATCCCGAGCAACGTTACTTCCAGCTGATTGTGGCCCTGCATGTGCACACCGCTTCTGGGGATTTTCCCATCATCAGTCAGAGTAGCGATAAAATTATTGTGCGCGCCTCGAATCCGGGACAATTTGAGTCAGACGTTGATCTGTGTTGGCAGCGAGGCCTTACCCAGGACTCCATTTACCATGCCGGGCGTGTGGGTATTAATACAGATCGGCCAGACGAGAGTTTGGTGGTCCATGGCAATCTCAAAATATCCGGCCACATTGTACAGCCAAGTGATAGTCGGGCTAAGCAGGAGATAGGCGAGTTGGACACGTCCGTTCAGTTGCGCAATCTGCAGAAGATACGCATTGTACGCTATCGCCTGGAGCCCCAATTTGCCCTGCACTCTGGCCTCAAAAGTCACAAAGATACGGGCGATATTGTTGATACCGGCGTCATAGCCCAAGAGGTTCGGGAAGTTATACCGGATGCCGTGCAAGAGGGCGGCAGTGTTGTACTGCCCAACGGCAATGTTATTGAAAACTTCCTTTTAGTGAATAAGGATCGTATACTCATGGAAAACATTGGTGCGGTGAAGGAGCTGTGCAAAGTTACCAGCACCCTGGAGACACGCATTGAGAATTTGGAACGTGTCAACACCCGCCTACACAGAGCCAAGGAAAACGACTTGCAATTCCTGCACTGCAAGAGCATAACCTCCCAGCGGGATGGCTATGAAATCTGTTCCAATAGAACTTTACAGATAATCATATTTTTACTAGTTATAGTTATGGCGGCTTGGTAAATTAGGACTCTGCTCTATGTTTCGCTGGCAATATTTAAGTTAACCTCTTTTATTTCTTTTAGTTTGGCGGCCGTCTCCACCTTGTATTTTGTTGAGCACAATAAGAAACAGCAAAATCTGAAATACCTGGAGAGTATGCAGCTCCTAAACAATGGCCATATCTATGGGCACGAGACTCTTACGTTGACGGAGCAGGAGCACAACTTCATTAACATGTTAAAGTCAGCCAGAAACCACACGCACTGGCCAACATTTGCCTATCAGTCGCCGATTGTAGCAGGCGGTGTGGTGGGCGAGGTGCGTTCGAGGTCACAAAACCGCAACAGTGCTGACTATCACAGTGCAGACTTTAAGTACCTGGGAACACCGGACGAAATACAACACTTGAGAAACGATGAAATAACGGTTGTCATGGAAAAGCCTTCGGTAGGTCATGAACTTCTGCAGAGCTATAACGAGCCTCACAGAGCCACCACTACGCAAAGCTTGTTGCGCACCAATAAGACCTCGATTAACAAGCACAAGAACAAATGGCCTCAGCCCCAAATAGTTTTGAGAGTAATGCAGTCGGCTACTCATCGTAACGCGCTGCCTTCAACACGTTCCCTGAATTTAAATGGTGGCCAGGCCAACGAGGAAGCTGTTCAGCATTTGCTGCACAACATCAATGAAACCTCTACGGAGAAGAATGGCGATGTTGAGCAAGACTTCGAAAACAACTCTATTGACACGGACTCCCAGCAACAGGCCGGCAAACGTTTGAAAAGCTCTGCTGGCAAGATACGCCTACCGGTGACCAAGGAAATGCCGAATAGCGAAGTACAAAAAGCGAACCTCAACTCGGTCGTTGCAAGTACTCCGAGCAGCAATGTAATCGATGAACCCGGTTTGGCTATTGAGAATTCAGTGACTCAAGCGAATCTCGCGAGACATGCCAATTCCAAAGGCGGTGAATTGATTATATACAAGACAGTTTCACCGCCCACGACCACAGCCAGCACAACCAGCAGCCACAGTCTGACCCATAAAGTCAATACCGATGCTCCGCGCACCAACAACTCTTTAGAAAATCAATCTATTTCCAACAAAAGTCGCAACTTCGTAGACCGCACCACCGACAATTCCGATCTGTTGCAGCAGCTGTCCAACGACAACAATGAATCGATTTATAGCGCCACAGATATTATAGGTAATCCGGTGGACTTTATCTTAGGACTAGACGATCGACAGTCTCTTTTGGAACGCCGTTCTGGTTCGTCTTCCTCAGCCGCGAATACCGACCATCATCACCAAACGCATGTGAAAAGCTCCATTGTATATGTGGAGACGTTCGGCGAACCAGAGCAGTGCAATAGCAAAACCAAACGCGCAGATATCTCAAATTGTCAGGTAATACGAGGACGCTGAGCCAATTTTTCAATATTTTTTTTTAACTTGTCTTGCATTCCTCCTTTTCAGTCCGTTTGCTTCGAAGAAAACAATCAACTCTTTACACCCAATCAACCGAACTTGAATTTGAAATCGCCAGAGCTGAAGAAGAAACCCTCCCTGCAACAAGACGAAATCGATCATGAAAATCACAGCGAGTCCGAGGACAATGATGCAATTATACACGAAGCCGATGATGATTTGCAGACGGCTTACGAGGGCAACCTAAAAAACAAGGAGACACTTAACGGATCGGTGTTGACTGCTTCCCTGCCGGTAGGCAAAACTACACCGTCGAAACAGTTGTCAGCAAAACAATCGAACTCGGAAGAGCCGCGTCATGTTGAAATTGAAAATTTGGATATTCTGTTGGAGCACAACTTTTCCGACGAAATTGTCAACGACGAAACCAAACAGGCGAAAAAGGATGAAAACGGGGCTCGTCTGGTCAAGCCAAAACTGTCCGTAGATCCGGACTTACCGCCTACAGACACCGATTGCTGGAAAATACGCACTTGCATATACGCGGAGCGTTTAAATAACACTTTTGCCACGGAAGATTTTTGCCCCAAACTGGCCAAATCAGTGAACAACACATTCGTTATACCCCTGTCGCGTTTCTTCAAGGAACAAAGCGTTGAAGTGCATCTAACGTAAGTCACATACTTTCTCATGTGAGTCCGAATTTATTGTGTTTTTGGTTCTCCCGTCATTTCAGATCCTCCGTAGCTTTACAGTGGGTGCTCTGCAATATACATGAAAACTCCCAAAACGTTTTGCAGCGAAGACGAAACACCTCGTTGTTGCTGCTCAATGTGCCCAGTCGTGGTTATTTTGTTAAAGATTTAATTTTACGTGCCACCAACGATCTAGACAAGGTAAGATTTTCCTTCCCTTGAACATCGAAATACATATATATTGAGAAGAAAAGAGACAGCATAAAAAATTGTGATGCTTCTCTTAAGCGCAGCTAATGTGACAGCTCAGCTGCACAAAATCGTGTGTCAAAATATCAAGAGGAAAAACTTCGATTGGCATAGATTTACAGGGCGGGGCAGAAGGCTTAACTTTTGGGGACAAGTGCAATAGTACAAAGATTGAACCTTCCGGCATAAGAACCAGACGGAATCCCTTCAAGTTTTTAGTAGTGCACTCGAGTTACGTCTTGATATAAATAAACAAGATGGCCTTAATTGGTCAACTCTCCTTTGTGGTTTTCTATTCAGACATACCCGATGCCCGCCTTAATATCAAAACTCATTTACCAGCGCTGATTGCAGTTCTATTGACAACTCAGACTAGAAAAGAAGTGAAAGGGGGGATAATAACGCTGTACATCTCACTTTTTTTCTATCTACTTGTCGATATTGTACTTGTCAGTGCTGAGAATACAAACACAAAACATACGGACCTGTTCTGCAAATCATGTTATATGAAATCATGTGATTTTTGAAAGTAAAAAACTGATTTTATGCTGCTCTTTTGTTATTTTTCTGATATTAAGATTTTTAAATTATTGTTCAGCCTTTAATTTATAATATAAAAAAATTTTATGTTCAATTCAATTCAATATTTGTTTTGATGTCAAAAAATTCGTGATTTGAAAGCACATGGTTTTCTGAACAGGTCTGATAAACAAAATAGAAACTTGTTTTAAAAATCAGTAAGAAATAATATCGAATTGTGAAGTTAATTTTAAGTGTTTTATCCCTCCTTATGGATTTGCATTGTTTGCTGGGATCAAACCAGTAATTTGGTCTGAAACTCTTTCAGGCATTTGATTTTATGTTTGCTGGGTTGTTGCTCTACTTGCTGCTGCGCATGAATAATATATTAGTACTAAGACTGTATTAAATCTGTAGTTCAGAATCCCATGATAATTGTGGAACCTTGAGAAACTTAGATAATAACTTGATTCGTTTTCCTCATTTTAGTCAAACATTTGCCAAGAGCGACTCCAGGAAGGCAACACAATATTGCAGTACAATTTTAGAATTTTAAGGAATTGTGATTGAAAACCAACAACACAAACACACACAACCGTGTCCTAAATTGAGATGAAATCGTAATCTTAAATTTAATTTTAATTTCTACTTGTACTTTTATAAACGCATACAAAATAGAACAAATTGTAACCAAGCGAACAAAAATACTTGGGGATTAAAACCTGTTTTTTTTTTATTAATATTTTGTAAATATTGAGTAGTGAAAAGAATTAAAACACTAAACATACAACAAATACTTGTTTATTTAACTTTTTTGCCTTAAAAATATACAAAAATAAAAATCACAATTTAATTTTAAAATATTTAGCATAAATTTATGTTAAATGCTATACAAAATTAGTATAAATTATAATGAAAAAGATTATTATATGACATATTGTAGTAATGATGCATAATTATTATGATATTTAAATAATTTTTAAGAAAAAACAAAAACAATATTTAGTAAATTTATAACAAAACTTTATGAGTGTTTTTTTTATTTGCAGAAAATAAAAAAATCAGTTTCATCTAAAAACCGTTAAAGTTGGTAAATAATAATTAGAAGTTTCTTCGGCTGTTTGTAATAGAACTGTATGTTAAGCTTCGAATAACTTGAAATTGGAGTTTCAAGTTTTTAAGATTTTTATGCTGGAAACCGCAAAGGCAATAATATCGTATTGGACGATATGGAGGAACGGTTAAATTTAAATTTTTAGTTAGAAACTCTGAGCAAACATTTCCATTTATTCCAAATTTTTCTACAATAAAGGCTGCAGCTCTATCAGTTGTATGACGGAAGATTTGAGTACATATGAATGTAGTTCCAATTGAATCGCCCGAAACAACATAAAAGAAATTGTTTTTGCAGAGATTCAAAGCTTTTTGACTCGTATTCTAAAACAGTGCGTACAAGAGCCGTGTACAATTGTTTAGTTGTCTATTCTTTTGCCATAAAGTTTAATATCTCTAGTCGTATGTACTTACCATATCGAGCCTTTGGTGCAATACCATAGTAACTCAAAATTTGAATTTTTTGAGCTGGGTATGCAGAAATGATCTTTGGGGAAATATCTATCTAGAGAAAAAAAGATTATGGTTCCATCTCTAACTGTTCTGATTCTACAGCTAAAAATGTCTTTATTGCCTCTAGCTATTTCCAACAATATTTATTTGCAATAATGAAATATTTCCTTTGTGACAAGAAATTTACAATTTTGAATTACTACGGTATCGCACCAAAGGCTCGATATGTTTTGTAAAGTTTAGATTTGTATCGATTAATATTTCTGGATCGAAGAACCTTATCAAGTTTGAAGCCACCATCAATGTAATTATATAATATCTGTTTACATTTATTATATATGGGTAAAAACTCAGCGGCCTATAATGCAAAACTTACGCAATTTCATCAGTCACTCTTTTAAATACAAACAGTATATTAATAATATTGACTGCAAATATTGTTATAAGGCTTTTGTTATTAGGCCATGGCAGCTTCTCTTAATTACAATTAAAACCATTTAGGTACAAAGTAGGGGTCTAAAAGAAGACGGCTGGAGCTTTGGCAAGAATTTATTGCATAAAGAAAATGAAAACCAAAAACCAAAATTTTGTTTTTTTGTTACACTTTTATTCAACAAATTAAACAGCAAACGGTTGGTCTTTACCATCTTCATGGTACTTAATATAAGTTTCACCATGTGTAAAGTCTTTCGTACCTTCCAAACGACCACGAGGAGGTGCTTTACTGTAGTCGAAAGCTTTTTCTGATTTTCCAAACATACGATTAGCTTCTTCGATATGATCTCTATACTTGCCGACTACTACAGATTTTCCGGTTATTGGGTCCGTTATGTCACCAAGTTGATAAACAACTTGTTCAACTTTATGGGTAATTAGTCTTGTCATGCGTTCAGGCAATTCTCTTATTAAAACTATATCACCTACTTTACACACTTTTTCAGGATCATGGGCAAACAAAAAGGTATCTTTTTTGAAATACTGGAAACAAAACATGAAATATGATTTCAAAATGTTTATAAAAAGTTTACGTTGACCACATACCATGTTCAGATTTTTATCCAATTCCATGCGCCGTACGCGTAATTTTGAAACATTGTGCTTAACGCACGGTAAACATTGTCCCAAAAGTAATAAATTGCGTGCCGACATTGCTCCTAATTGAAAAGTTTTTAAATATTTTGTCGAGTTTAAGAGTTTAAGAAAAATGTGAATAACAAAGACAGCTGATATTATATTGTTATAAATAACTTCGGGAAAGAAGAAGAATGGAGGTGGTTATGTACGACTTGACAGCACTTTTGTTTTCTTGTAGAAAATACATTTTCATTTCCTCTTATTAAAATATAAAGTCCTTACCATAAAGATTTTATAAAAGTCAATATAGCTATTCATTCAGACGTTGGACATGCATTTTAATTTATAATTATACGATATTTAAAAAAAAATTAAAAATTATACTGTTAATCGATTGATATTCCCTTCTGTCAAGCAATTTGGTAGCACTCAAGTCTTTTTTTCAACACCCATAATTTTTTATGGTATATACGAAAGCTCGTAGCCATGTAAACTTTATAAAAACATCACGATTACCAATCAGCTGACCACTTCCACGGAATAGCAATATTTCTTAAAATAGTGTTTCTATTCACAACAAAAAAACGAAAAGTGAAATTTTCCACCAATAAACAATCAAAATAAATTAACTAAGCCATTTATAAATTTATGGTTTTTTATTGGGAGAGCGTTCACAAGTTGAAACGCTGCTAAAAATTGATAAATTGCAAACGACAAAATGGTAAGAATGACTTTAAACACCGCCCTTATATTTCTTTTAATTAACTACGCTTTTACAGAGCTACGAAGACGATGACTATAATGTGGATACATTTCCGAAGGAATACGGATACGGTGCCTTCGATCAGGATGGCTTAGATTCCACGGGCATGGTGGGCACAAGTTCAGATCTCAAACCCCGTATTTTACTAATGGGTCTGCGGCGTTCTGGAAAAAGTTCTATTCAAAAAGTTGTCTTCCATAAAATGTCACCGAATGAGACTATGTTTCTCGAGTCCACAAATCAAATTGTTAAGGATAACATAAATAATTCCAGCTTTGTTCAGTTCTGCATATGGGATTTTCCAGGCCAAATTGATTTTTTCGATCCCACATTTGATTCCGATATGATCTTTGGCAATTGTGGTTCGTTAGTGTTTGTAATCGACGCCAAAGATGATTACAATGAAGCGTTAACGAAATTTAAAAATACTGTGGTGAAGGCGTACAAAATAAATCCGCGTATCAAATTTGAGGTCTTCATACACAAGGTAAAGAGAATGGGTGTAGAAAACAAAGGGCAAAAATTTAAAAAAGTTCTTATCTTATTGATACTGATTGCACTATTTGCATGCAGTTGTAGGGTTTCCATGTAGTTTTAAAATGAATCATTTCAATACACACATTTCTTTATTTAAGGTTGACGGAATAAGTGATGACACCAAAATGGAATCCCAACGTGACATACATCAACGGGCGTCTGACGATTTAGCAGACGCTGGCTTAACTCAGATTCATTTGAGCTTTCACTTAACTTCCATCTATGATCATTCAATATTTGAAGCTTTTTCAAAAGTGGTCCAAAAATTAATTCCCCAGCTACCAACCTTAGAAAATTTATTAAATATTTTTATATCAGTAAGACAAACTAAAACAAAAACAAAAATTTTATAAACATGTTTTCTGATATTACAGAATTCCGGCATTGAAAAGGCGTTTCTTTTTGATGTGGTTTCAAAAATCTATATTGCTACTGATTGTTCACCCGTTGACATGCAAAGCTATGAACTATGTTGTGATATGATCGATGTTGTCATAGATTTGTCAAGCATTTACAGGTGAGATGAGTAGAAAAATTGGTAAATAGTTATGGGCGTAAATATATAAGTAATTTGTTTTAACTACCAGTTCGGAGGAAGACGCATTCGACCACCAAAGCTCTAGTCTCATTAAGCTCAACAACAATACAATTTTATATTTACGTGAAGTAAACAAATTCCTGGCTCTGGTGTGTATATTGCGGGAGGAAAATTTCAATCGCCAGGGTGTTATTGATTACAATTTCCTATGCTTTCGCGACGCGATAAGTGCTGTGTTCGAGTTGCGCTTAAAAAGCCAAAAACTTGCTAGCGTGGATGAAAGCTTGGAACTGCAGCAAAATGGCAATGATGACTTCGATGATGTCATCGACGACGACGAAGGTCCTAAAATAGTTTAAGTTCTCTAAAAGTGATGATTTCCTTTTTTTTTAGTTATTAACCAACAATACTTCATTAATTCTTGCTGTCTTCTTCAATTGAATGTTTAATTTTATAACTTTTCTCTTTGGGATATTAATTAAATTTTTTTTGTGCCTTTCTCTTTTCAAACAATAACCTTAAATATCTGTATACTATAATTTTTGCCATATAAAAAAAACTATAATTTTATTTTTATACGTATATTTTTACAGTCTTACTTTTGTTTTTTATTTTAAGCGATTGAATTAAAGACAACTTATAAAGTTACTACGAACAAATTCAGTGTTTAATGTTTGGTTTCTTAGCATAAAGATTTAATTGTGTATGTATAAAGTTTATTCTTATTGTTTTAGAAAAACGTGTTATAGTTGCTTTCATAATAAAAATAATAATAAAATTGGCTGATAAGTAATGAATGCTTTTCCGAAATATATTTAAACAAAATTAAAATTATAAGGACATTTAAAAATATGTACATACTTATATTCTTATAGATTTTTTTGTAAAAAAAAGTTTATACATTAATAAAAATCAATTATCTATTAAAATGTCGTTGTTGTGATTAAATTTTGACTCGCCTGAATTGAAAATTGCCTGAATATAAAAATTTGAGTAAAGAAAATAATTGATGACACGAAATTTTTAAGAAAATTCTTAACCGATTTTTCAAAGTGTCAGTGTATTGCAACGCCTCGTTTTTTTATAAAATTTAGCACAAGACATTCAACATGTTAAAGTTATTTTTATACTTCAAACTGTAACGCTGGCAATTAAACAACAATGCACAAGGTTTGTGTAAACTATCACAAAATGTCTACTGGGCTATACAGCCTTCGACCCTCGTGACATCTCTAAACAGTAGCTTGGTAACTCTATTTTGACTTGTTTGTTTTTCCTTGTTATTTTACCGACAGTTACAGCTGATTGCACTTTCATACAGCCGAAAAAACGGCAACAACAATGCAATAACGAGCTTCAAACAAAAGCAATTGCCGTAAAAAGAGCAACAAAAACAACACTCACAAATACACCGAAAAAAAGCAGACAAACAGTGATAGAGAAAATTTTATACAACACGACTTCGTCATCAAATTAAAAGCGGCCTGACGATGTTAGTCAGTTTCAAAGTGGTTGTTAAAGAGAATAAAACGAAAAAAGAAGTCAGTGCAGGGCAAGTTTTCTAGCGAAAAATTCAATAATTGCTAATTGTTTAAGATTTAAGAGATGAAAAAGAATTACTAAAAAAAAAGTTATTTAAGCGAAATTACCAAGTTAAAGTTTAACAGTTAAAGTACTGCTGAAGCAAGAAAATGTCAAAGTGAAAATTAGAAGCGAAAAAAGCCATAAAAAGTCGTCGGAAAAAGTAAATTGACATATAAGATAAAATTGTACTTGTTTGGAGTTGAATGAATAAAAGTGAAAAATATTAAATCTATTTGCAAAAAAAAAAAAAACAAATATTGCTTTATTTGCTAAACCTGATTTGTAAAGTAAAAGCAATACAAAAAAAAAAGAAGCAAAATACCAAAAAAAGAAAAATCCACTTTATTAATTAAAAATCAGCACAAAAAATAAAGCGAACAACAACAACAACAAAATAGCACAATATGAAAGTAATTGGAAATTGAACAACCAAAACGTTGTGAAAACAAATTCATGCAGATAAATACATACATATTTATGAAATATATTCAAAATTGCTTCATTGTCAGAATATTTTAAATAGCCGCAACGAAACGAACAAATGAACAAAAATTTCTCTCCTCAGTTCTGCTAACAAAATAGTTGATAAATTTTGCAAATTCTATCTTTCATTTTCAATCTACAAACATATGTACATACACACATACATACATACAGCAAATAAACAGAAAAAACACAGCGCAGGTAAGTTTTCGATTTTTGTGTACTTTTATTATATGTATGATTATTTATTTTATTATTTTTTATTACAACTCTATTGGAGGGGGGTTTTGCATGTCATCATTTCATTTCATCTTTTATTTTGTTTATTTATTCATCCGTCACTCATGCATATGTACACACACACACACACACACACACACATACGTTATTTCTCTTGCACAATGGATGGAAAAGGGTTTTTCTGCTAATAGTGGTTTACATGTGTAAATGGTTGGATGGTTTTAATAATGGGATTATTCTATATATGTATAAAGTATTAATATGTTACAAATGAATACAATGTCATAGAGTGCAGTCGGCATAAAGTCAACTGTTTAAAACCGCCAGTTAGTGTTGACGTTTATGGTGGTGCAAACAGGCATCCGACTGCTATTGATACAAATATTAACTCTTTTTCTTGTTCATAGACGAGAACAGCACTGATAACGGAAAGTCCCCAACTTCAGAGCTGTCTAAATGCCATCAATGCCATATCTATTTACATATCGCACCCTAAATACAAAAGGGGCACAACTCAAAATTTTCCAAAAGTGACTTTTTTCCATAAATTAATTCAGAATACACATCCTCTAACTACTGCAGCAATTTCTTTCACGTCACTATCTTCTTTAACTGGAAAAATACTGGTTATGTTAAGTGTGTTTCTTCTGCACGATGAACTAAACATAAACAGTTTTTTGTCTCTCCTGAAAATTTTAGAATTTTCAGTTGTGACCCTTTTGTATTTAGGGTGCGATATGTGTAAAGATATGTTTATATAAAATGGAAAAAACGCTCCTATTGAAAAAAGATTTCAATTCGATTTTTTGAATGAATATGCTGAAACAAATCAGACTTCCACTCAAACAACAAATGTACCCAGATACCGACAAAAAATCATCAGCCGACTAAGACTTGGTCATAGCAGCTTAACGACCATATGACCAAAATGTCAAAATCAGCTGAGGATGTCGCATCCGTCCTGCGACAACAACTCAACGCTATCAATTATTACAAAGCCTGTTAGAATCAATTAGGACATCACTTTCCACTGCAAATACTTAAGACGACGATATAGAATTTTTTACTTATTATATAAAAATATGTAGTACAATATATTGTCTAATTACATAAAATATGTTCGCAGTTATTAATAAGAAAGGACGAAGGCCACTGTAGCCAGTTCCTGGGGCTTGTTAAAAAAAGAAACAAAATCAGCAACTTTATTGACAGACAACATTGAATCGGCCCAGTTACAATACTGCATTAATGTAAAATTCATAAAGCGCTAACTTCTTGCTGGTGTGTACAACATTGGCAGAGTTGATATTGAAAAGAAAACGTTATGATATGATGGTTTCCCTGATATTTCACACAAACAGTGCTGAGGAGAAATAAAAAGTCTGGCGGGGGCGGTCAACGAAAATGGAGGATTTCTAGCCAACAAAACCAAGTGCTTCGCTATCTCGAACGCAACCGGCCCTTTGATATTCTTGAACCGTAATGCTCGTAATTATTTTGAACAATGAAAAAGCCTATTTGCTATTCATTATTAAATTTGGGCTTAAAATAATTACAATAACTGCTTCAGATAGTCGAGCAGTTTATGAGAAATTTCTTACCGATCTGCTTAGCAGCTTTTTGCCAGCCCAAAAGTAAGCGAAAGTAACAAACAAACAAACAAACAAAAAAACGCATTAAAATTATAACATATTTACCAATATATCTACTATATATGTATGTGGTATTAACAGGCGTTTTCAAATCACGAAATTTCCGCAAACAAAAGTAGTACTACTTCAACTGGATTAAAACTTGTGACCATAAATTATGGGCTCACCATCATATTGAACGTCTTAATGTTAGAAAAATAAAGAAAGAAGAATCAGAAGTCTGCTTTTGGATGCAATTGGTGTTTGCAAAACATGTGATTTCAAATAGAGTGATTTGTTTTTATCTGTTCAGCTGCAGAAACTTTCGCCAGAAACACCGGCTTTTCATTTATTTATTTCGTATATGGTGGACTGAGTTTTGTGCGCAGCAATTTCAAGTTTTTAGAATAGTTTTGAGCCTATTAATAACGTACGTCATTTTAGTTCTGACATTAGATAGACGCCAATTTCTGCTAAATAACTGCTAAGCAAAAAAAAAAAAAAGTGAAAGTCACAGTAATCAGATTATCTGCTAAATTTTCGCGAGACCGAAACCAACCGAATTCTTATGGTTGAGAACGGCTCAAAATTGATTTTCCCTCCGCATTCAAACTACAAATAAGAAGCCAAGTATTCGTGCAGTCTTTGAGCACCATTAAAAATTTCGTTGCTGTTTTGGTTCCGCACTTTTGTCAAAGTTCAGAAATACTCGTATTTATTGGCACCAACTTTAAAGCTTCTAATTTTTTCCTCCCTATTGTTTGATTTCTTACAATACAACGAAGCGAAAAGTCCCAGAGTGCAATGCATGATTTTCGGTGAAACAAATTAATCTTCCTACTGCATAAAATTATCTATTATGTGCGTCGCGTCGCGCCGCGTCGCGTATGTGTTCCAATGAACACATTTTTATGTAAATCTATTTTATTACAATATTTTTTCTTTACATTTTTATATAACATTTCAACACTATTGGTAGTTTTTTTTTTCGTTTGGACTTTCTTTTAACAATATTGTTTTAGCGCAATAAAATAGGAAATGTTTAACTTTATTTTTATGCAAATTATTTAAAATTAATGAATTAAGTAACATAAAATTGCTATAAAATCTTGAAAGGAATATAAGAAAAATGATTTTTAATATATTGATGTACGAGTATGTCATGTCTGCAGAAAGACGCCAAGTTTGTGGGTAGAAATCGATACCAGGGGTACTGGACTGTACTGTTGGTCCAACACATTTTAGCCATTCAACGAGGTATTGACATAATAAATATAAACTGGTTTATTCCCAGAGTCGCTGTCGTGTAGACACAAACATTTAGTCGTCCTGGAAAGAGTGTCGCCAGCAGGGATGGCTTTAAAATTTTTTTACATTTGACCAAATAACTTAAAAAATTGTACTTTTCTGACCTTTTTTTTTGAATTTATATTATTTTTTAATTACAAAGATTTATTAAGAATGTAACAAACTAACAATTCAGAATTTAATATATAGAAACCATTTACATATAAAGAAAATTAAGTTACGCACTGGCTTTTACCTGGTTTCAAACTCACAGTTACAATTTTGATAATAATTTGCTTGATAATTTTGTGAATTCTTCGATTCGATTCGACAACGCATTAGAGGACGCCTCAAGGAACCGATGACGCACACAAGTGGAGACGGACCTCAACCAACTTGGTGTGGAAAATTGGAGGCTGCTGGCTAAAGATCGTGCCAACTGGAAAAGTTTGTTGGTTGAGGCCCACGTTCAGCCCGGACTGTAGCACCAAAAGAAAAAGAACAAGAAATTTGTGAATTGCGTAAATCTTTTGTTTGGATTGAAGCCGCAAAAAGTTGCAGTTTGTAGTCTGTTTCTCTATTTTCGATTTTAATAATATTTTGCTGATGAATGTGGAACTCAATATAATCCTCTGACAATTTTTTAAAGTTCTTGAAACATGAATTTATTGGTCTTATTTTTAATTACTGAAACTGAAGAGATTCTTTAATTATACTTTTCGAATTTGAATGGTACCAAAAAATGTACCATGGTAACAGTTTTGTCATCACTGAACGGTTAAGAGTCTTTCTCTCTCTCTCTCTCTCTCTCACTTTTTTTGCTATAGAATGTCAAGTGAGTCTACCAAAAATTGGAAAACTTTTGTCAACGACGGAAGAGTGTCGAGTTGAGGTTTCAACCCTGGCGACTTTTGGAATAAGGGTTCATGGTATAAATAACACTTTGGCCAAATCAAGTTTCATGTACATTTAAAATTGTAGCAGAAAGGTTTTCCTGCGTAGCTCACATTTCTTTACTATATCCAATAATATTGGCAATCTTCGTTGATATATGAAATCTCTGTTTTATTACATTCTTTGCTATACAATATTATTATTAGATAATTATCTTATTATATATAATATGAATTTTATTATTTCAATTAAAAATATTGTTTTTTTCATACTCAAAATTTTCAGCAAAAATAAAGCACAAATATTCCTCTCTTATAGTATTTTCAAATAAATCCCTTTTTACGCTTGAAATTGTCTTAAGACGAGTTTACAGCAGGTAAACCATAAACATGTATTTGGTTTCTGTAAAAAAAAACATCCTTGAAATGTCAAAGACAAAAGTTTTACGTCCGAACTGTTGACATATCCCAGGGAGGCTAAAACACAAACAAGGGATCAGCTGCATTCTCAATTCCAGCTAATAATTAAATATATTTACATATATCGCTGGGTTTCGATGGTATTCGACATGTGCATTTCGATATTAGGGGAAATTGGAAACGCACGCAGCGTTGCTCAAGAGCACAAATTTCCAGTTTAACATTTAATAAATATTTAACAACAACAAAATCAGTTAAAAAAGGCGACGGATGACGCTTGACGGATTGTCTGTGCCCCGACCTTTAGGTGGGCAAAGAGAGCACTTTGTTAACGCATATAAAATCTTTAGTTTTAAATAAAGATCTAAATCAAATCAAAAGAAAAAAAATTAACTGACAGCTGCCAAAGTACTCATTTATAAGTTTCCAGACTTTGATACGTTGCGTTAAAGTTGACGTACTTTATGTGACAAAGTTCATGACAAACGCTTGACGGATTGTCTGTGCCCCGACCTTTAGTAGGGCAAAGAGAGCACTTTGTTAACGCATATAAAATCTTTAGTTTTAAATAAAGATCTAAATCAAATCAAAAGAAAAAAAATTAACTGACAGCTGCCAAAGTACTCATTTATAAGTTGCCAGACTTTGATACGTTGCGTTAAAGTTGACGTACTTTATGTGACAAAGTTCATGACAAAACCTGTATTTTAACTTGATTGTCAGTGAAAAAAGGCGACGGAGGGCTGGTTCAAAAGTGCTCAATGACGAATAACAGGGCAAGTGCAAAAAGTTGCTATATAAAAGGCACCAAACATCCAGTTCCATCAATAAAATTAAGATTGGAGGTGGTATTTTTTAAAAAATTTCTTATGTATTAAACTGAAGGCGGGAAATGTGTTCACAAGCATCCGTTACTTAACTCCTGCTGCCCTAAAGAAGAGCAATTATTTGAATTCTATAGACGTTTCTGTTTCAAAGAATTCACGATATAATTTCTTTATACTTTTCCGTTCAGTCAAACATGTAATTAAAAAAAATGCAATAATTTTTCTTACAATTATATATTTTTTTAAATTATTTGACCTAAAGTCGATACTAATTTAATGAAGAAACTTAAAAGGCCAACAAATAAACAAATTTCTATAGAATTGAAGATATTTAAAATAATTAGTAAATTCTTTAAGCACATTTTTGCACAAATTAGCGAATAAACAGAAGTTTAAGAAACCGAGTACGAATTCTCATCGGCTTTAGTTGCGTTTTTGTTGTTGTGCTTTTTCGCACAAGTGTTCTCTTGTGTAATCACATGTTTTGCAATTGCTTCCCCTCTTGCACTTTTCTTTAGCACAAGTTAAGGTGTTGTCTCTATTAGATATTCCAATAGGCAGTAAATACTTCCATTCTGGCACATGTTGTATTTTTAGCCTTGACAACAGGGGTTGTTTTGCGCAAACCACATACATACTTTTCATTTCGCTTGTTTTCTATTTCTTTTCTCCTTTACGTTTTATTTCCTCTTTAAGGGTGTGGAATCGTTTCGTTTTCTTGCTTTTTTCCCCATTCATTTTCCTCCAAAAATTGATTTTCTTAGGGCTCAGACACACATAAGTACGTACATACGTACGTATTGATGTCTGTAGAAATGCCGGTTTCTATGGGATTTAAAACACCCTGTTGTTGGTGTTTACGTTACGTCATGACTCAACATTTTTCATGTTTACATATGGATATGTATTTACATATGTACATGTGTGTAATTCATGTATTTTTATGCACTGGTCTGAAAATTACAAAAAAAAAAAAAAACACTAAGAGTCTAGTCGCCCCTTACGAAATCGAGTGTATTATTTAACACGTGACATTGCCAATATGTACATATGTACGTGTCGTATAAGCGAAATCTACACCATTATCGTCTGACGTTTAAGAAACTTCATTAAAAAAGCGCAGAAATTTCGAATGGCTTGATGATAATGTTAATAAAAATGTTAATCAAATAAATAAAGGGGGATACAAGGGAGTGGAAACTAAAATACTCTCAGTAATCCAGATCCTAGGCTGTCAGGGGCTGTCACGTTCCAGACGCACTAAACAGTCTAGTGGCTTGCACTAAGATTACTCTAACTCCTAAAAGGAGCCTAAGGAAATTTTTACTGGATCCTGTTTATACTCTGGCTTCACAAGTCTGCTTAAAAGCACACTGATGGTCTTAAGCATTTGAAAAACTTCCTGATGCCGGTAGGGCGGAACTGACGCTTAAAGGGCTTAAGAAAAACTTCAGAATACTGTCCGAGTTACCCACAAGACATTATGTCTGTTAGAGGCAACAGTACAGATGGAACATATCCCTCACAGACACTTGTTGATTCTGCGGTAGAGAGGACAAGTCAATTGAACACTTCATTACCAACTGTTTGGTACTGGAATACCGCAGATATAGACTCCCACATGCCTGTGTGTTGGGCAAACAGGACTTGCCAACACTCGCATTAAAGCAGCTGGACGTATTATGCCCTTAAAGCGAAGCCCAAAGGAAGCACAATACAGGAGCAATATCAGTGCAAGAAGCCGTTTTAAACCGGACTTAGCCTCTATTATTCATTGATTCGTTCACAGGCTACTTGTTGATGCCGGCGTTCACACTGCACAATTTTCAGTTTATTAGTTTTAGTTCTTTTTAACACCAAACACAAAATAAACTATATTTTTTAGACAACTTTTTTATATAAAGGAAATCGAAAAGAACGAGAAATATCTGATTATTTATCAATATTATAAAACAAACACTGAGAAACGCGCTCACGAATGTAGACACATAATTTTATACGTATGTGGACATTTTGGTAATAAAAGAATGTAAAATTGATTGAAATTGATCTGTTGTGGATTTCATGCAAATCAACTATAATATTTTTTGATGCCTGATGGAAACCCTACGAAGGCAATTTATTATGGGCTGCTAATTATTAAGTTGATTGCCAAAAGAGGCGATTTCATTTCGATCCGAGTCGGTTTTATATAGATATTATCAATGCACAGAAGTTATTGCCGATAAACAACAATTTGTTATCATAAGTTTATTATCAAATTAAATATATGTTGATGCATTAAAAAGTGTTAAGGCGAAGGTGTCAAATGCAGGTTAACTGGGTTATTTAAAAAATGATCGCTTACGCTGCGAAAGAAAGAAGTTTTAATAACAGCAAAACAAAAACGGTTGCTTAATTTTTTTTCAAATAAATTTTTAAAATGCGAGACAGAACTCAAGGGCACTAAAAGATAATTTGAACGTCGAATGTACTTGAAATGTGAACATGAGCGAAAAAAGGTTTAAAAAAAAAAAAAAAAAGTTTAAAACAATAAACAAAAACGAGTGCACATGAGTTTTTATTTCGGAATAATGTTTTAAACCTAAAAAAAAAGAACAAAACTTATTAAACCGTAAAGTAATTTTTACTTTCAGTAGAACCATAACGAGAGCATAATATTTATTCAGCACATACGGTCAGCTGAAAAGGAAAAACGTTTAAATAAATTTTTTTTACAAACCAAAATAATACAATTTCTATCATGTAATTTGAAATGTCTAATATTTAATAATAGTCGTATGAGGTGGGAAAATTGGAGAGTGGTTTTGCATTTCAGCTAACGATATATGTATGTATTAGTGCATAAATTAAACCAGCACATAATAACTAAAAATGAAATGCGAGTATATATATTAAAATGAGTTAATTAAGAAATGAACCAAGAATTTTTGGCAAAAAACTAATGCCAGGAGATGAGTTGGTACTTTTTTTTTTTTGTAATTTTATGGACAATATTCCAGCGCAAATTCATGTCAGTGGCTGAGAGAGCTCACCTTCACTAAGAAAGTGAGGCGGGCATCAAGGTTTCAACCACGCCAAAATTTTATTCGGACTTGATTGAAGTTAAAGTTTATTGTTATGGGCGTTCATAAACTACTCATGACTCATATTTTCTTGTAGCTTAAAGTATGTCACATATTATATGGCCACTTACTCAGCTGGTCACATGCAAAGTCTCATCTGACGCAAAATAGTTTGATTGGAATTTTTAATTTAAGAAGAAAACTACTGCCAACAGTTCAACAAATTAATTTAATTCTTAAAACCGTTTAAAGAAAAGTGGAAACAAACCAAACGTTCATCCTCGTTCATGGAAATGCCACATGGTGACTCAGTTGTTTTTTTTTGTGGCTCGCTAAAAAAAGAAATGTTTTAAATCGAAATTCGATGGTGCATAATTACGATTCGTTTGCTGCAGTTGTAGCCGGGGAAACGGAAGTTGAATAGTAGATACAAAAGAAACAAAGAGAAAAAAAAAGAATGGACAAACAACAATAATAACAATAACATTATGTTAATTTGTTTCGCGCGACAGTCTTTCTTTTCAATGTGTTTTATTTATCACAATTCAGTTTATATGAATGTCTACACATACATAAATAAGTTACGGGTATTATTTGGTTTTATGAGTTTAAATATGTACGATAAATATAGCAAATACATCTGTATATACATACATAAATGTTTTTTAATTTCAAAAAACGAACAATTAATAAATAAAAGTATAAATTATTTTGAAGTGTTTTTGGACAATTAGTACATAAAATAATGTTTACTAAGATTGTCGCATCGAACGAGAGTTTTGTAATAGATTATAGCGAGTTCGAGAGTTTGCCCAAATTATACAAGAGGTTTGTAATAGATTTAAAAAAATATGAGAATTTTCATTAACGTTTTTTTTAACAAAATAATACTTACTAAGATTGCTGAAATAAACGAGAGTTTTGTAATGGATTAACGGGAGTTTGAGAATTTGCCTAAATCCTACGAGGGTTTTGTAATAGATTAAACGAAATTGGAGAATCTCCCTTAATGTTTTTTTTTAACAAAATAATACTTATTAAGATTGCTGAAATAAACGAGAGTTTTGTAATGGATTAACGGGAGTTTGAGAATTGGCCTAAATCCTACGAGGGTTTTGTAATAGATTAAACGGAATTAGAGAATCTCCTTTAATGTTTTTTTTAACAAAATAATACTTATTAAGATTGCTGAAATAAACGAGAGTTTTGTAATAGATTAACATGAGTTTGAGAATTTGCCTAAATCCTACGAGGATTTTGTAATAGATTAAACGAAATTGGAGAATCCCCCCTAATGTTTTTTAAACAAAATAATACTTATTACGATTGCTGAAATAAACGAGAGTTTTGTAATGGATTAACGGGAGTTTGAAAATTTGCCTAAATACTACGAGGGTTTTGTAATAGATTAAACGAAATTGGAGAATCTCCCTTAATGTTTTTTTTAACTAAATAATACTTATTACGATTGCTGAAATAAACGAGAGTTTTGTAATAGATTAAGAGAAACTCAAGATTTCCATTAGCCCTTTTTTAAAGGACGTATCATTCGAATTAATCGATGCTGAAATAAACGACAGTTTTGTAAAAGATTAAGGTTTGAGAACTTGCCTAAATACTACGAGGGCTTTGTAATAGATTAAACGAAATTGGAGAATCTCCCTTAATGTTTTTTTTTAACTAAATAATACTTATTACGATTGCTGAAATAAACGAGAGTTTTGTAATAGATTAAGAGAAACTCAAGAATTTCCATTAACGCTTTTTTTAAAGGACGTATCATTCGAATTAATCGATGGTTTTGTAAGAGATTAAAAGAAATTCGAGAAATTCCATTAGTATACCTCTTTTATTAGAGAGTCGGACATACATATAATACGAATAATTGCATTACTTGTGCAACGATATTCAAAGTTTTTTCCTATTTTGAACTCAAATCTACCAAAAATACAATATTTTTAAAGTCGTGCGTGAAAATTACTCGTCTTTAAAATTGATTTTGTATGAGAGTTTTGAAAGCATATTTTTGTTTGGTATGCAGATATTCCATAGTATATACGTTAGACTCGCCATAACCTCACTAATCTGTTTTGTCAATATGCCAAAACATGCACACCTTTTTCTAGACACTGGCTACTCGAAAACATCAACCAAGCCACAAAGCTTTAAGGCGTTTACTCTAAATAAAGCAACATTTTGGCTTTGGTAACCATTCAAATACAGATTTATCGTATGCAGTTAGTCACAGTTGACACTGTTCAATTTTTACTGATAAGAAAGATACACATTTGTTATTGCAAGTGCTTTGTTGTTCACACACAGCCATTCTTATTGCTTGTATCGTAAACACACATTTACACACACTCGTGCTTTTTGCCGCGTACGAACAAGAAAGTAAAAAGAGTGGAAAGTACCAGCAAGTCTGTCTGTACTCTGCTTATGTTGCCCTCACCCCTATGCCTAAAAGTTAATCCGAATTGTCTGGTGAGAAAGCCCACTTAGTTTCGTATTTTGGGGGGGTTACCCTTTCAAGTATATAGTTAAGAAATGTAGTTACATGTTGTGACTTTCTGTTTTCTTGCTATAGAAAAGCTAATGCAAAAAAATCTACCATTAGCACTAGCGGAAATTCGTGGAAACGAAGGTACGTACCACTGGGCGTCCACTGTATGTAAGAAATTAAAGTTAATTTGTACATACATACATACTTGTGTGTGTGGTAACGTTTTTCTTATGTAACAAGATTTTGCTAATTGCTTTTGCCATTGCCTACCAACCTACATACAATTAATGTACCATAGACACATATTTATGTCTGTATATGTACATTTTTGTAATTCCAAAAAAGATTATAGTTGAAAGAAATTTCAAATGCATTTTGTATGTTCGGCATTCTACACCTATTTATTTACAATAGTTAAAACAACATCAGCGTTTAGCCCATTTTGAGTTAAATGAATAACATTATTTAATGTTACCATTCACTGGGTTGTTGTTGGCGGCGAAAAGCGCCCGAGTTCAGCCAGGTGAAACACTTAAATGTCAATAAAATGTAAATGCCAAAAAAAAAAAAAAATAGTAATACACTGTTTATAACATGATTTTTTATTTCTTCCAAACAAAAAAAAAAAAAACAACAAAAACGAAAGAAAAAATAATCAGACGCAACGCCTTAAAGACTCTAAATTGGTATGCATCAATTTTTTTTATTAGTGTTATTTAAAGCGGTAACAAAGAAATAAAGAGAAATTTAATTTTTCTTATGAAATTTAATATGATCTGTACAAAACAGGCCTGGAAACATTTAACGATCAAAGAAAATGATTTGTTATTTTTTGGAATTAAAGGTGAATATTTTCAATAGAAATGAACAAAAAAAAAGAACATTAAACATAAATTTAAAAATAAATTAGCCGTTTTGTATGTAATAAGTAGACATGTGTGTATGTAGTATGTCTGTACAGTAGTTTCCGCTTAATTGATTCCCGCTTATTTGATCCAAAAAAATTACACTGAAAATATTCAATATAAGTTTTATAGAAAAATGCCCGTTTAAATGAGTCCCGCTTTATTGCATTACCCGCTTAATTGAATCATAAAATAAAAACTATTTTTGTAAATAGCATAAAAAACTTGCCGCTTAATTGACATTTAAAAATTCTCTTTTTGTTGAAAAAGTCAAATAGTCGACTTTTGGTTTTCGTGATGGCATATATTTACTAAATTATGTGGCAGCCCTTCAAATCATATGTTTTGTTTATTTTGTACAAAGTCAAAAAAAAAACGCCAGTGAATTAAGATCTATATGTATATAAATATTTTACTGCTTTATTGAGCCCACTGCGCAATTATGCGGAGTTCTTTTAATTGAGCCAGTGAATCAATTAAAAGAGTATCGATTTAATGATATGCCCGGTTAATTGCAACTAAACCTGTGCATTTTTAGAAAATCAATTAAGCGGAAATTGCTGTATAATAAAAAATTTTGGTATACGCGAAGATTTTTGTCTATATCATAATACGAGTAGTAAAATTTCCGTCATACGTATGTATGTATGTATGTACAATGTCCTGAACTTTTCCATAGAAATCATAAATTCTTAGTGACGGCCGTTTTGCGGATACCCCAGCAGTGCATTTGTTCGCATAATTGTATTTAATGAAACAACAATAACAACAACGACATCTAAAATATTGTTCGATAGCCCTAAACTTGGCATTTAATATAGTTACAGTTTTCTTACATTTACACAAATTAAATTTCTTAAATAGGTTTCGAATTTTGAAAGGTTTTGTGTTTTCATTGGCACTATTTTTTTCAGGATAAAAATATAAATTTTCTAATTTTATCTAGAATCTTTCTAAGAAAGAATATCATAGATACAGAGAAATTATTTTCCTTGAATAGTCTAAGGGTCATCATACTTACATATGTACATATATAGAAAAATACATACATACATAAATATGTATGTAGTTAAATTCCCAAGGTATCTGTTTTATCGTCCCTGATATAACAGTACCTGATAGGTATTTTGGTTTTTGTAAAGTGACAGCAGCGTGAGTAATATGAGAATGGGCAAATAACACTTTAATCTCATTGGCCTACTTTTTGTTTCATCACTGGAAATGCATTGTTTTTACTGTTGCTGCTGCTGTTGTTGTTATTGTTGTTGCTGCTGCTGCTTGGGTTTCAGTCAAATTCTTTGTTGTGCAAAAATCTGCTGGCGTATTAAAGACTCAAATGCATGTGCGAGTGGTGTGTGCAGGAACAAACACATAAACAACCTGCCTATTTATGTATGTATATTTTTATTGTATGTATTTGTTCACAGTTGCCAGACTAGAATAGTTGGACTAAAGTCGACAAACTTAGGAGAATATGTACATACATATGTAGATATGTACATATGTATATATAACTCGCTCGCTCGATCAGACTGCATCTGCATCTACATACATCCACAATGTTAAAAATCAGTGTTGTCAACTCGATGCGTTTGGCCCAATTTTGGCTGCTTTTTAAAACAGTTTGTGTGAAAAATTCAACACAACTTTTTGTTTCAGTCTGAGAAAATATCTGTGTACAATAAAACACATCTGTTTTCATACCATTTCCTTCAAAAGTGCAATTTTTTTAAAAAAATCCGCTTTACACACCACAATAAGAACAACAGCTAATAATGCCTAAGACGTTTCAAATCACATAAATAAAGTAAAACCGTGTTGTTTATGTAAAGCAAAAGAAACATTTCATTAAATGAAGAATTTTACATAAATAGTATAATATTTTTTGAATTAAAATATATAACAATAAGCGGTTTAAAAGAGACGACAGAAAATTTTACTACAGAAGAAAATGTAAAAGTGGCAGACATTTTCTTCTGTAGTAAAATTTGCTGTCGCCTCTTTTAAACCGCTTATTGTTATATATTTTAATTCAAAAAATATTATACTATTTATGTAAAATTAATTCTAAACTTAGGGGGTTTTTCTTTTCTCCATTTCGAAGTTGACAACACTGTTGAAAATTGTGTTTACAAAACCTCACCAATTTGAAGCAAAAGTCATTAATAGTGCGATTCTCTCAACTTATTTTAACGCTAATAATTTGGGGTATGTCAATGATTTCGCGATTCACTTATCTATTTTAATACTAATAAAATTCGTTTAAAGAAGTTAAAACTACAATAAAATGAGCGCTTTTTGCCATTCTGTAACACTTTTTAACACTATTCGTCATCGTTTAGAATCAGCTGTTTACACAAACTTACTGATTAGCCTTAACTTAGCGCCAATTTATTTTAAAAACTCCGAACTACATTATAATATACATACATACATATACGTATGTGTACATACATATGTATGTTTTTCTTCTGAAAGCACATTTTTCTGGCTTAGTTGCCCGTTTGTTGCACGCCTCCTTTTGGCTGGCAGCAGAGTTACATATTTGAAATTCTGCAATAAAAAATATTATCAAATATTTATTATATTAAAATTTGTTTAATTTATCTCACACAAAATAAAATGAGCTGTTAATTGGAAAATGTATTTCTCTTTTCTATTATTTATTTTGGTATTTTTCTAATTTTTATTAAAGTTACCAGGTAATTTCAAATTTTTTTGCAACTACAACAAAAGGCGTTAAAAAGCGATGAATGAATCACACAATCGTTAGTGCAAACCACAATAATTCGTGTTAAATTAAGGTCTTTTAAAGTTGCTAAAAGTTAGAGAATCGCACTACAGATCCTCTAATGGCCGTTTTTAGCTTAATATTTAAATACGGAATTAGTTAATTTTTCCGTAAACTTAAGTTGTATTTAAATATGGTTTAATTTTTTCAGTCTCGAATTGCGTTTGGTATTTAATTGTGATAAAAGTAGGGTAGCACTATTAAATGTCCAAAAAATATAAACAACTTCTTCATTTAACAGCTGCTTACTATTTAGTTGACTTAATATTAAAATATTTTGTTTTAAAAATTTTGTGGTTTCGAAATGTTTGCCTGAATTTGCTATTAAATTCTCGCTCCACATCCTGCCACACATTCACATTCCTTTTGTTCTGCACCAACTCGGTCAGTCTTTTGGCACATGATTATGCTGCTGTTTTTCTGATCAAATAATGAAAATACTTCAATGCAGAATTTTCATAATTTGCCGAACTGTCAAAATCATATGGTAGTATAAAAAACTTAAGTTGTATTTAAATGGACGTGGTCAGTGATTTAAGTTGTATTTAAATATGATCTAGAAAAATGAATTCGGTATTTAAACAGAACTTAAGTTTAAACACCGTTTAATTGTTAAGTTAAAAACTGGCCCTAAATGTTGAAACTGTTGGTAAATTGTCAAATCTGGCAATATTTTACACTTGTACATCAGTATGCAGTTTCTGTTTTCAGAAAGTTGCATTTTACATAAATACATATATTTTTCATCGTTCATTGAACTTTACATTTATTAATAATTTAAAAAATCATGCGGTCTTTAGCATTTAAAAGCATGTTTATGCAAATGAAGGTGTTTATTTGTTTAAGTTTTGCCACACAAACAACAACAACAACAACAACAAAAAATGCAACGTTTGTAAAGAAAACGGGGATTATGAACAGAATATAAACTGCAGCGTATAAAAAAAATTAACGTAAATTTGTGTTAATCGGTAGATACATCGTACATACATATGTATGCATGTATGTATGTGAGTAGGTTGGAGTATTTCTAAACGCTTTAGAACATTTTGAAATAACGTGGGAATTTTGTAGGTCAGCAGCTAAAGACTTGTAATTAATTGCCAAATCAGTTTTACTGTGAATTACAGCTTAATCTTAGCCAATCTAACCTACTGCACGTTTCCACATACATACATACATTCAATTAACTTGTTCTCAAATTTTCATACCTGTATACAACAAATTCAATTAAGCTCTTACTTGCATATATTCATATATATGTACATACATACATACATAAATATTTTTATACAAAGCTGAATTGTGAATTATTGATGCTTAAAACTTATTTCTGTTCCGTTGACCCAGTCAAAACATTTAACACTTTTCAACAATACTACGGAACGAACGAAAAAAAAACTTTAGAGCTTTAAATATGTATGTGTGTGTGTGTGTCTTAAGTTTGTGTTTAAAATTATTTACTACCGGCTTTTAACACCGATATTAATATTATATAGTTGCACAATCACTTAATCTCCTATTAATTGTGTTTCCCCTTTTTAAGTGAAACCTTCAACATGCCAAAGTTGCCAACTGTATAATAAAAAAAAAAGTGGCAACATTATATTTTCAAATATAAAGAAGAAGAAATTGCGCTTGTATAATTGTTAGAAATTTATTTCCATTTCGCAGAATAAAATTTTTTTGTGGGAAAATTCATTTTTAATTTTGAATTAGAAAGAGCGAAAAAAATTTAACACACAAGAAGTACATACATATGTACATACATACATATGTACATACATACATACATACATACATAAATGCATAGTTGATTAAACTGGTGAGCTAAAAAAGGAACTTTTGCTACACGTGCGTGTGTGGTGTGTCTTGACATATTTCTGTCTGTGTCTAGTATCCTTGATAATGGAAAATTGTATTGCTTCCATTGGCTGTCCAGCTCCATACACAAAAATATAAAAGCAACATTTGTATACATATGTATTTCTGCAACTGCAACAAAATCCCCAACTATTTCATAAGCGGCTGTAACGCCACGTCGCCGCATCCAAAATTAGTACGCCGAAAGAGTTTGAAAATTGCGAGACATCGCCAAATCTGATAACTTCGAGTTTATTGTGTTCAACTTGTTAATACTCTATTTTGTTGTTTTAATTTTTCTTTTATAAATATGGCCGTTACAATATAAATGAGCTTTTCTAAAGCTCTTCTTGATGCTCTTAAAAATATTTTGAGGAATGAATCGCAACTCAGTGATGGCCCACTTCGTGGCACAGTTGTGCTAAACAAATCACACGATTTGTTATGCTCTTTCATTTAGTTATCGTTCACATGGCGATAAAAACACATACGGAGGCCGTGTGTCGCAGTACTTCAAAAATTCTTACCCACCAAACACACGTGCAGCGTTTAAGTAAAAGCTTTAGATGAAATTAATATCATTGATAAGATTATATATCATTAACACAGAAAACAATATATATGAAATGTTTATTATTGTGTTCCTCAATTTATTTCTGTGAAAAACAACTTTACAGACATGAAATTTATTTGCTCAAATCAGCACCATAAGATAAGATCGTCACATATAATTTGTATTAATCGATATTGTCATGCAAGCATTAATATACAAGATTTAAGAAAGAAAAATGAAATCTGTAATTTAGCTCATGAACTTCTTTTATTAAGTTTAAACTGATTTTTGATCTTCTGAAGTCTGTTGTAATTTTTCAGTTCACAACAAATATCTCTGTTAACTTTTTCACTACGAATGTTCTCTTTTTATCGATGCATTGTAAACCTGCGATGTTTTGAATACGATCACATAAATGTCGATGTAGCCAATAATATATCTTTCGATATATCTAAAACCTACAATATTAAGATTTAAATATGCGGCAGTGAACATTTTCAGTCTCCATAAATTAATTAACCGAAATTAAAGAAAACTGCTGGGATAAATTTCTTGCAATAATGCAATAATTCGTTTTATGGAAAATCGTTCTGGAAATATGGGTCCACTACCAGATTTGGCCATGCTTGCCATATCCGTGCCCTCTGAAACACGTTTTAAAAGGCTTCTTTTGTCCTCACTGAGTAGAGAAACAATTTAAAGACCAAAGTAATTAATAAAATACTAGTTTAGCAGAGTTTTAATAAAACGTGTTGGGATGCACAATAAATTTACAATAACTTCTTCTTCTTTTGGCGCTACAGTCCGTGGTGAACCTGGGCCTCAACCAACAAAGTTTTCCAGCTGGCACGGTCTTTAGCCAGCGTTCTCCAATTGTGCACACCAAGTTGGTTGAGGTCCCTCTCCACTTATGTGCGCCATCGGTTCCGTGGGCGTCCTCTACTGGGTTGTCCCACAGGTTCGGAATCGAAGATTCTACGGGTCGGAGCAGTTTTCTCCATGCGCTCTACATGGCCCAACCATCTTAGCCGTTGGATCCGTAGGCGTTAGGCTCATGTCGCTGTAAAACCCGTACAGTTCATGATTGAATCTTCTTCTCCAGAAACCATCAACGCAAACAGGGCCGAAGATTGAACGCAGAACTTTTCTCTCGAAAATACCAAGGACTTCCTCATCCGCCTTCGACACCGTCCATGCTTCTGCGCCATAGAGAAGTACAGTATTTACAATAACATTTATTACAAAAAGTGTAATTGGCCTCCATTAAATATTTTTTCTTAGCTGCAAATGAACTACATACAATGCATCGAAAACAGAAATGATTTTAAATGATATAGCAGAAAACATCGATGTAAACTCCCGATACATCACATAGAAAAAAAGCTCGATATATATTTTTGTCACGAGACAAAAATGTTGTTCATAATAAATGTATCAATTTAATAATGAAATTAATTACAAATGAATTTTAAAACATACCTCTTATGTTACTAAAGCCTTAAACTAAATTTCAAAATAATCTACACACTGATAGTCCACTATTACACATCTGACGTTATGTTTGCTGGGTAACTCTCTCACCAATACTCCTGCAACGACACCAATGCTCGAACTGACTAAATTTTAAGAGTACAAATATTTTAGTATTAAGTAGTTAAGGAGCGTTTCTAACTGAACGAAATTTAAGAGTAAAATATATTTTAAGTGTCAATTAAAGAGAGTCTTTAACTGAACGAAATTTAAGCATAAAAGTATTTGCTTTTGAAATTTTTAATGATCTTTGAATAAATTTGCTTATCAGTATTATTTATTAGAATACAGTGATGCCTCAGTTAATGCAGCCATTAACAAACATTACGGCAGTTACCCTAAGAAACCGGTCTGAAATGAAATTGAAAAAAACCACACGTTCACATCATGTATGTGAATTTGAATTAGTGTTTGTGTTGGATTGGAGTAGATAATTAAATATTTTGATTATTTAATCGTTCTGAATGATAATAGTAGAAAAAAATGTAACAGTTTGTTTGCCGAAATTTTGAGAAGAACCCGGATCAAATAAAATGTTTTTATATAAATTTATTTTACTATTACTTTTGCATTGACCTTTTAAAATATTCATGATTTTAAGCTTGTGTTCCGGTAGCTTTTTTCCAATTACTTATTCTGTTTGCATGTTGGCAGCTCGAAGTTAAGTTACTAGGATTTATTATTTCGCCGAAGCGACGAAATGTGATTGCATGTTATGTCTGACGATCGTGGGGATTTCAAAATTATGAGAATAAATTTTGATTTTTGGTTTTTCAAAATTATTCCACGCCTGTACATATTTGGGGCTTTCAGCGTTTTTGGCTATGAATTGATTGTACTTTCGAATGTATTCACAAAAATCATGTATGAATGTAAAACGAATTGAGAAGCTGATAAAACCCGTTTAAGAGTAAAGTTTTTATTTTTGACAGTTCACGATTTTTAATATTCTACCCTGATCTGTCTGCGACAAAACTTGAGAGCTCAGCTGATTACTTTTTTGTCTTTAAAGCAGACATTTCAGAAATATATACCGAAACACATGCTTTGGAATTCGTCCAGTTTTGTTTTTGTATGAGCGAGATCAGCAGCAGCTATGAATTCGCCTCGCAGCTGCACTTACAAAATCAAACGGATTTAATTAATATGTATTTGTTTTTGTTGTAATTGCGTTTATCACGTTAAGGGAGGTTTAACTGTAATGCATTTTAAATTTTTCTTCGTACGGCAATAGCAATTGAATTGTCTAATACTTTGTTTAGTAGTTAAGTTTGTTTAGTACACTAGTACCTCTTTCACCCCCCCCCCCCCCCCCTCTTTTGTTTTGTTTATTATACACCACTCACACACTACATGTCACACATCAAAATACAAAAGAATTACGTTCTTACTCGTATATTGTTGTTATTACAAAATAATTATCTGAATTTTCATTAAGTTGTTTTTGTTTTGATTCTTGAAATTTGTTATTACAATATCGTTCTCATCATACCAACTAGTCTTGCAAAATAATTAATAATAATTGTTGTTTTTGTAATGCGACTTGTCCAAAGTGATAAATAAATACTATATATTGTTTTCAATTTTGCGACAAAAAATAAATATAATAAAAGTGTGTCTATTATGGAAAAGAGTATTAATTAAAAACTAACAAATAAAAATGTATGTATGTATTAATACATATGGATGGTATGGCTTAATACAACAAATAGGGCATATCTCTTGGTTTTGCGGTTACTTCACCTAAAATATCAATCAATAAAAGGGTTCTTGATGTGGGGGGGGGGGGGGGGAGCGTCGTCATTCACATCTTGGCATCACTTGTAAACATTTTTCTTATTCAGACGCATGACCCTGTTCACATTTCAAGTGCTTTTCAACACTTAGTTCCAGTTGTAACACAAAATTTTATGCAAATACTTTCATTTATTTTTTTTTTTTTTGATAGCAGAAAATTGCCGATCAGGCGAAACCTGTCCCAAACAAGCTAAACATTCTAAGTGGCTGAAACGGTGAATACTAGTGTATCAACATAAATAAATTAAAAAAAAAATATAATCCGGGCAATTTGAAAAATCACCTTATATTTTTAAACGCACCTCGTATAAAAATAAATAGTAATAGCGCAAAACTTTGCTTGAAGCGAGTATAAAAGGCAAGGTGCAGAAATTTTAGCTTCTCTTGTGCCCAAGATGTTCTGAAGAAAAAATTAATCTTTTGGAAGGCAAAGAACAGCTATTTAGAATAATTTTGAGAGTTGTGGACTGGTGCCTTTTTTGGAAACTAAATGAAATTTTTGACACATTATTGTTGATTGCGATTAGTAAGTTTTAATTTACCGTTAACGCCTCACTTCTACCCTGTGCCAAGAACAGTAACAAACGCTGAAAATAAATAAAAACTAGATATATCAAATGCAAAATTAGGCTGAAAACAGCTAAATGGTCATTATTTCACGACTTTACGCGCTGTAAAAATTTGATTTTCCATTTGCACGTTAGACTCGGTGTATTTGTACTTGGTTTGATCTCTTATACGTTTTGTATGGGCGCCTTAATTTCGGATTGATGTGTAAAATATTGTTTTTATTAAAACAAGTGAAATTCGTCTAATGTGGACCACAAAACTGCGTATATTGTATCCTGTTGTCCCATATTATCGGACAGACAACTGCAAGAATTTTGTTTCTGGTGGTAATTCAAAGTAATGAGTAAGAGAGCGAAATTCGAAAAGAAGACAATAAAAAAACTATAAAAGCCAGAACCGAAAATAATCGAATATTTATTCGGACTGCTTGTTATCCGCACATAATGGTGCATAATACCAGCCAAGTTCTTTTAGTCACGCTTTTTGGACTTCTTTAAATAGTTGACGTCTAAAATTCTTCCACATAAACTTATTTATCGTTAGCTAAAATGCAAAAAGGCGTAACTAACAAAAATTTCAAAATCGAGTTTATCATTGATTATTATGAATTTTAATGCCATTCACAATAATCAATGAAAAACTCGATTTTGTATAACAGTATATTTAAGCAACATACATATCGGCTAATTTTTTAAAAAAAATTATTATTATTTGCTTAAAATTTTGTGTTAAAAACATCAGAATCAGCAAATAGTAGTCCACATTAACCGAAATTAGTCTCTAACTAAATTTGGCGCACTATGTACCAGTTCTACCTGGTCAAGATAAAACCAAATTTAGTTATTTAAAAAATATACACTCAAGTACATACTTTTGTATATAAATATTTAAGCAGATGAATGAATTTATTAACCGATTTACTTGTAAGCGTTCCAAACGATTAAATGGACAAATATTGTTATCATTATTCGGTTAACCGAACAACAATTAACACGTTCGCTACTCTATATGTATGTATGTGCCAATGTTTTGAGGCAAACTTCTGGCACGAAAATTTTTTTAATTAAAAAATCTTCAAAGATTTCTCTAAGAATTTATGCAAATGCCAGTAATCTATTTATTTATGCAACCCTGAAGGATTAAGTTTAATGTTTTCGTTTTTTGCGCATTTTATTATTTCACCTTGAAGAAAACATGGAAAACAAATCAATTTCATCATAACAAATTTGTTTATGTCTTCAAGTAAATGTTATACATACATATGAATTAAACAAGTTGTCTGGTTTAGCAGTCTCTCAAAACAATGCCTTTCGTCAGCCCCTTCGAGTTTTGTGCCATTTCGTAAGATGATGGAAGCAAAACAACAAAATAAAAAAAAAACCATAAACAATGACGTTAAAAGCACAACAACATCTTGACAAGCCCACATTTTCCAACCAATCACACAAACATTCATTCAATGAACACGGAAGCATTTTTTGCTGTTTATTTTTTTTTGTAACTTAAGCAACAAAAAAGTATAAAAATGCAAATTAATTTCATAAACAGAATTTAATAAACAAATAAATAAAATGAAAAACAATTCCTTTGAAACTTATTTTTAAAAGTGCTGTTGCTGTTGATAGTTGTCAATAAAATGTACTAATTTATACAATCCTAATTATCGTAAATAGTTTCATTTCAGTGCTTTTAGTTGTAGTGCATTTAGACCAAAGTGATATCTAGTTCATAAGAGATTTCGAGCCAAAATGATAGCTACTTGGTGAATAGACTTTAGTAAAATTTATTCGATACCACAACTAAAAAATACAACACTGCCTAAATACAACGTGACAGTGTGTCTGTCAGAAAACTTTCTGTGGGACTTTCAATTTGCTCCAAATTTATTATATTTATTTGATTAATAAATATATTAATAAAAAAAAAAGAACAGTCATAAATACAAATTTAAATTAAAAGTTATGCATGTTATACACACCAGCGAAAATTAGCGCGCTTTTTGAAGTCAGCTGTTTACGTTATGAAATGAAATCTTCGTAAATGTCAGCAAACAGCGAAATAAACGATATATATAGACTTTGAGTAAGATTTTAGAATGGAATATTTTGTATTAGAGGGTTTCCTTACAAAGCTTTTCAGGCGATCCATGCGAGCCAACCCTTGTAGCAGCATTACAAATCTGAAAGTATTCCCAGTTTATGACATACAATGCAATTAATTTGGCAACCCTGCAAACATCTGCTTTTAGTTCAGTATTAGTTTACAAATTTATTTATTTTTTTTTGATACAATTAAATTAAAGTTGAACACAACGGGGACCAAACAAATGGAACCAAGTGGGCTGATTTATTTGAAGTTAGTAGTCTGAGTACAACCTAACCTAAAAATAAAACCAAATTAAATACACTTCAATCCCATAACCTCAAGCTTAGCGAGAAAATTTAAAAATAGCTTCTAGTTGCACAATTTTAAGAAATAAAAATTTGAGCTGCAAGGAAAAAAAGTTTTAATTAATTTCTTGTTGTACATATTTAAAAATATAATATAATAAAGTTTTTCCGAAGATATTATTATATGGATATCATTTGACTGACAATTTGTCAAAAAACCAACCAAACCGGCGTTCCCTACCAAATTTTGAATTGACTAATTTATCGCTTGAGCGATGGAAAAACGTTTTACCTCAAATAATCATTTCTTTATAATACAACAATAAAAAATGTACAAAAGCCGCAAATATATGTACAATATTGCGAAATTACTGTTATATGGATTCCATCGCACATTGGAATTCTGGGCAATGAACATGCCGATAGTGCTGCTAAGGAAGCATTGAAACTACCACGAATTACGGAAATTCCGTGCTTTCCCAGAACAATAAGAAAATTGTTCTCGGTTGAACATCCTGTATCAAGAAGACCAAAATATAACACAAACTTTTCCAGGAAACATTGTATAATGCTTGCCCGCCTAAGAGTTGGTAAAGCTGTATTTAATTCCAGGCATTACTATGAAAAAACCGAACCGGCCAAATGCACTTCCTGCGATGTATTTCTCACGATACCGCATATACTGACTGAATGTCAACTATCTAAGATAAACCAACCACTGGAGAAGCTACTTGACTGCGCCACTGAAGACAACTTGACGCTTATTAGATAGAAGGAGCTTTGAAAGACACAACATTACTGATATTTAATATATTAATACCTCTAATATTAAATGCACCAGGCTAAGCGGGATAGTTGGTCGTTATGCTGACGGAGGGGTGGGCGTGGGCAGTAAATTCAAGCGTATACATGTACATGTGTAGGTACATGTATGGGCTTGCGTGTGCTGCGGTTGCCTGTCCTGTAGTTGGCGTGGTGCTCGGCGGTCTCGTTTAGGCTGGGCTGTGAAGTCAACCTTTTTACAACAGAGAACTATTATTCTCTTTACTTTAAAACAAGAATTCGATGACTGAATTTTGCGCATTATGTTACTTTTACACATTGTCTTCATTTGAATTTTCTTTTAATACAAGACTGAGATTCTTGATTTTTGTTTTTATTATATAGTCATATTATGCAATACGTGCGCATATGGTCTAGTTACCCGGCGCCTATTTTGTTATACTTTTAAAATTTATTTTATAAGGTATATTAATAATAAATAAATAGATATGTACAATATTGTGCCGATTGTTTTGAAAGTCTTTAATTTGAGAATCATATCAACTAATTGTGGTTAATTTTCAAGGGCCGATGTTGATTTTGAATAAAACACAAACTATTTAGGAAATTATTGTAATTTTATTTTATTATGATGTATTGGTATTACTCAATTATGTATGGAACAAAATATCGGCCAAATGGGCGCCGCGACCTCGGCGGCACACCTCCATCCGATGGTCCAAATTTTCGATGACGCTGAGGCATAATGGAGGTTCTATGCCGTTAATGTGCCGAATTATCTGATCCTTTAGGTCTTGAATTGTTGCTGGCTTATCGACGTACACCTTTTCTTTCAAATAACCCCAAAGAAAAAAGTCCAACGGTGTCAAATCACATGATTTTGGCGGCCAATTGACATCGCCATTACGTGAGATAACACGGCCATTGAATTTGTTGCGCAAAAGAGCCATTGTTTCGTTAGCTGTGTGGCAAGTGGCACCGTCCTGCTGAAACCACATATCGTCCACATCCATATCTTCCAATTCGGGCCATAAAAAGTTCGTTATCATGTCACGATAGCGAACACCATTCACAGTAACTGCCTGACCGGCCTCATTTTGGAAAAAATACGGGCCGATGATGCCGCCAGCCCATAAACCGCACCAAACAGTCACTCTTTGTGGGTGCATTGGTTTTTCGACAATCACTCTTGGATTCTCATTCGCCCAAATGCGGCAATTCTGTTTATTGACGAATCCACTGAGGTGAAAATGTGCCTCATCACTGAAGATGATTTTCTTCGAAAATTGATCATCCACTGTTGCCATTTCTTGCCACCATTCTGCCCATTCACGACGTTTGGAATGGTCAAGAGGCTTTAGTTCTTGAGCCAATTGCACCTTGTAAGCGTGTAAATGCAAGTCTTTATGCATAATGTTCATCGACGACGAGCGTGAGAGGTGCAATTGTTGGGAACGACGACGAGTTGAGGTGGACGGCTCTTCAGCCACACTGTCGCGAACAGCAGCAATATTTTCTGCAGTACGAGCTGAACGAGCATGCACTGGTGTTCTCACATCTTCTACAGACCCGGTTTGCTCGAATTTTTCCACGATTTTTGCGATTGTACGCACATTTGGACGATGAAATTGACCACAAAAATTACGAAGTGCACGATATGCATTTTGATTTGAACTCCCATTTTCATAATAAGTCTGGATAACTTTAACACGTTGTTGGATTGTGTATCTCTCCATGGTTCAAATTGAGTAAGTCTGAAATAGAGAAATGTCAAATAAAATTCGGAAAAGAACTTGGCGTTTAGGTGTGGTTCACATTCAACATCGGCCCATACAATTTAACCACCCTTTATATATTCATACAGGCATTTGCTTATAATATATGCATGTATATGTACGTGTGTACATACATATGTGTGTGTGTATACTATATAATACAATAGAAATTTTAGTTTATAGATCTTACTGACGCAATTCCATTTGTCGAATGATCATCACGCCATAAGTCAATAGAAAAAACCGAGCCCCTTGTTTTGAGAAATATGGTTTTATTAAAACAGCAACAACAATAATAATAATAACAATACACATGTTAACAAATACATACTTACATACATACATACATACATACATACTTACAGTTTAATGAACTCACATGCCGAATAAATTGAATGATACGATTATGTTCGCATATTTCTGTCTATGGAAAAATTTATCGACGTTCATATACAAGATGGTACAAAAGTCATCACCAAATATCGGAAGGTGCTATAATCTGTACAAATAGCGGTGAATTTGTTATGTCAGTTTTACACACTTGCGTTTGTCACATTGTGTTTGTCAAATTTCGCCCAGCAAAATGCACACGTAGTGTGAAAACGCAAAAAACAAATCGCATTCTGTAGAACGTGTTCTAATTTCAACTGGAAAAGAAACTGTTTTAACCTATTGTAAGGCAATTTTTTGTTTGTGGCTCCAGTTTTATGACAGCTTTTATTGAATTTATGCTGCAAATTGCAATTAGTTTAATTTTTAATTTTAATATTTTTAAATTTTATTTAGATCAGTTTTGGGAACTTTTTTTTTTTTTTTTTTGAAAAATACAAAACTGGCTAGAAAAATGAAACGCTGTAGACAAGTGAAAAAAATCTTTACGAAAACAGCTGTTTGGAACTAGTGTAGCTAATGCCAGATGAAACTAAAAACGCAAGTGTTGAACAGTCTGTAAATTGTCATATTAGACAAAGATGCGCAATTACAGATGAATCGAAAACTGGAAAAGTCACTGTGAAACAAACAGATAGAGTGTAAAAGTTGCTTTAGATTTATGTATTTCTCAAAGCTAGAAAAAATGTTATTCTTACTTCGTTGTATAGAAACTTTACAAATGCCCTTGTAAATACATTTAGAATTCGCTGTTTTCATAACGAGGGATTTACTCTGATTTCGTTATATTGAGGCATTTGAATGAATATTTCGTTAATTTGCTCGTTAAAGCTGAAGTGCATTTTTGATAAGATTTTCACAAGCTGCTCCTTAAAACATACGTTATATTGAGTTTTTCGTTATAACGAAGTTCCTTATATCGAAGTTTCACTGTATATGAAACAAAGTACAAGATATTTTACGCTTCCTCTTTCCCGTAGCATCGTCCAACTTAAAAGATTTGGGGCAAATACTTCATAGTCAGGACGGGGCTTTATTTAATTTGTTGCTATTTTCTATTTTAACATACTTTTTTGCTTTGTATTCGCTTATCGTTGTTGCCACAACGATCAATAAACTGCTCACAAAACAATTAATTGTTTTCACTTCGGTGTGATGTCCAGTTCACAAAGTCAAAGGTGTCATTCGAAATTTTGAAACCAAATATTTGATGCCGCTTTAATGGGGTTAATACAGTTTTAAATAACAAATCTGAGCGACTGCACCAAATTTACTTCTGTATGAATGAATCTTAATTCTACGTTGGCAGTGAAGAATTTCACTTTTGTTTTTTGTTTGTTTTTGGACAATTGCCATTTCAGAAATCAATACAAAGTTAAGTGCAACTGCAACACTGTGAACACTGCAAGTTTTTCAATAGTTTTATTTAAAGAAATCAGATATGTATTTACATAAATAACAAATGTTTCTAATGGCTAAATGTTAGTTTTTCACAAAAATGTTAAAGACTTACATACGTACATACATACATATTTGCCATCCAACAGCTGTTGTACTAGTTTAAAAAAAAAATGTGCATTATTGTTTTAAAAAATTAGCACCTTCGTTTCAAAATATGTTGCACATAAAAAGCGGTCAGCAACGCCACAATGTAGATTTTACCTTGATTTTGAAGATTTTTTAAACTGAATAAGATTTTAATATATATATTTTTGAGAAACAAGATTTTTTTGTGTCGTCAATTACAACCTTGGAATAAACATTTTACCAAAGTATTTTAACAAAAAGTCCATTATATTGAATTTTTTTGGCTTTTATATACTTATAAACATATACATACATACATACGTACATACATATGTACATGCATATGTACAATAATAAAAAATGAAAGTAAATATATATTGAAAATTTTTTTATAATACAATATTAAGACTTTTTTTTTTTTGGAAAATAAAGATTTTTTACTGAAAATTTCTGGCAGCCCTGAAACCGGTTATCTACCGTTTTATATTCCACTTAAGTTCAGGTTCTCACCACTTTCCTTTTTCTCACCACTGAGAAAACGTGTTCGCTTAATATCGCTAATTAATACAAGAAGCGCTAAAGATAAGTTCAAAATCAGAAGTTATTTGTGCTCGACTTATCGTCATAATTAAGATATTATTACGCGAAAGGGTGATTATTATGCAAAAATATTGTCCATTTATTTCTCGCAGAGGCTGCCGTTCTAGGACAATAAGGGGCAGAATGGTGCTATACCCTTAATATAAACGTAGGCAGGGCCGGGGATCATATTCAGTTGGATTTGTGCGCTCAATCATTAAAAATTCCACCACTCAGATTTGTGTCAATGTTAGAAGCTCAGAATTTCAATAACGGGGTTTTTTCAATAAAATAATTTTTCAATAAAACAATTGTTGTACTGAGTTTTTCGTTATAAAAAAAATTCGTTTTATTAAAGTTTCTATGTATTTATTATTTATTAAAAGAAAAAGGAAATGGCGGTGTCAGAGCTGTGACTTTGACAGTTGTCAAAGCCTACAGAAAGCACTTTTTTCATGCAAAGTGAAGTAAAGCGAACCGGCGTCTTTGTCTAATTTAATAAAAGCCTTGCGTGTGCGAAAGTGGTCCAAGTAGACTTTTAAAAATCCGAGTTTAGCCTCGAATGCCTTTGATTTTTTGTTGCTTTTATCTAGGGAAACTTTTTAATTGGAAAAGTGTTAAAATTACACAATGCAATTTTGAATTGCTAAATCCTTATAACATATTTAAACTCGTAAATCATTTACAAATATTTTGCTCGGTGTAGTTGGTACAATATTGACTTTCAGGCCGAACAAAATTGTCAGTTTAAAAAAGGTTTCAAAACATTTTAAAATTCAAATAATTTAATTGAAAAAAAAAGTTGTATCTTGTAAAAATTTTCCATTTCTTGCGGCCATTCTGGGACTAAATTAAAGGTGATTGTTTTTATTTTAAACTTTTTAACGCTTTTTTGCACAGTCCAAAATATTTATAACTTTAAGAAAAAGTACATACAATCATATCATGTTTTATCAGCAACATTAAAGAAGAAAAATTAAATGTGTCATCAATAGCCGATTGTATTTCTGGTGAAATTTTAACAGTTAAAGATTTTGAGGCGTGTGTACGTTGCCTACAAGAGGCACAGTGGTGCTGAAAACATTTCTTGTTCGTAAGCGAAAAATTGAAATTGAAAAAGGACTTTTTTTTATCGATCATTGACGCCATGCACAGTAGCACAATGCGGATTGCTGTTGTGAACAAAAATCAATCGAAACAAATCTCTGTTACGAATGACAAATAAGTGTTTTATTTTATATAATAGGACTTGGACAGAAATAAAAAATCTAGTTATAACGAATGTTTGTACATGTACAACGAATCAACTGCTTTAAAGCAGTTTCTTTGGATTGAAGTTTTACGGTATCTGTATATTTATGTCCTCACGGGCAGCAGATTTCGTCTTTGCTTTTCGGTATATAGAGAGGAAAAGGTCCCAAGGTTGACACAGCAACCAAAACTCTATAAATTTCAAGTATAAATTTAGTTCTTTCGAACCCTTCACTAAAGGTCGTCTACTATCAAAACGGAGGCCAACGAGCACCTGGTATGCCTTTTAAAAATGATCCTGGTGTTGGTTATAGGTTGAGGAGCCTACCGGGGCTGAACCGTTTTGGCTGTTGCGTAAACTTAGAGGCGCAGGAAGTGGCCGCTCTGTGATCTAAATGTCCTCGAGGGGTTATTGTCTAGCAACAGATTTGTATATTTCGTAACCAACTACTTGGTGGGGAATATACTGGCACATCTGGCTAAGACCTGATGTGCCTTGAGGACTTCGGGCTAGCAACTCAGGTGGCTTGTCTGACTAAAGAATTATTGACAGGAAAATTTATATTGCCCAGACTCTCGAGCAAGGAACTTGTGTTATGGTGGCTGGTAAGTGTCATGGGGACGGTAATGAGGCTTTGACAAATTCAGCACGTCTAGTTGCGCCAGTGAGTTCAGATATAAATCAATTTCATAATCTGTATAACAGTTTAAGTTGCAACAGCAAACTCCATGCAAATATACAGTCACGTTAATTTTGAGCCGAAACACCCATATGCTTAAAGAACATGTTGATTAAAATGCCTTTTAAATTTCATTCTCTAATTGGATTTCCTTTAAATATACGAGTACACCATCATATTTTATCACGAAACTTTCTTCAAATTGAATTGTGTTCTTAAGCCACTTGTCTGCAACTCAATCATATTTTATTATGAACATTTTGTAGTTTGAATGACTTTTTTCACAAAAACGCTGTAAAATTAAAAAAGAAAATGTCAAGAACTAAATATATTTTTGTACATATATTTAAAGTGCTTGCACTTCGACTTTTTCATCACCCTAGACAAAACCTAACAAAAACACACACTCACTCACACTATTTAGCTGCCCGGCGTGCACTTTCTTCTCTCAAATCAGTATTAAATTTGTAGCGTAAGAAGACACTACAAAACGCGTGTAAAAATAAAGTTCACAAATACCTACATATGTATATTATTTTTAACATTTGCTATCTTAAAAAGGAAAATATAATAAATTATAATGAATTAAATAAAAGCAATAACAAATACTTCTTATCAGACAACCGCCACCCCACTCACTTTGTATAGCATTTTATGAAACAAAACGAGCGGAAAAAGAAAAGGAATTCCATTTTCTTGTATAATTTTGAAATCTTATCTTTAAAAATTCTAGTGATAACACAACAACAAGAAAATTTAGTAAAACTAAGACGTGTGTTTCATGCTGTCAAATCAAGTGTGTAAAAATATTCTACAATTATGTGAGATATCGGTATTTGTCTTACAGTTCATTTTTAGACATCTGACAGTGGTAAGAACTCTTTAGTTGCCAATGCCAGACATTGAGAAAAATAGCAGCGCAGCATGAAAGAAACTTCACACCAACTTGTCCATTCTGACCACCTTTTGGGTGATAATAAAAACTGTAATTTTAAACTACATATACAAGGTGGCGCAAAAATAACCTTCCGATGTTTTTTGGCTGTAATTAAAAAAAAAATGAAAAACTTTGATTCTTCTTGTGGATTATTTTTATTTGGTCTTTTAATTTTTTTTACATCAAGTCGAGAATATGATGTCATGCAAATGGCCGCCGCCACAGTTGATTGTCATTTGAGCCCTTTTTATGGCATTTTCCATCACTTTGTCCAAAACTTCCGGCGATAGGTCCTCACATTCTTGACGGATATTGTCTTTAAGAGCTGCAAGAGTCTGAGGCTTGTTGACATAAACCCGCGACTTCAAAAAGCCCCACAAAAAGAAGTCTGGAGCGGTCAAATCAGGCGATCTTGCTGGCCAGTGCAAATCGCCAAAACGGGAGATTAGGCGCCCGGGAAATGCATCCTTCAGCATATCGGATGTGGCACGTGCAGTGTGTGTCGTTGTACCGTCCTGTTGGAACCACATGTTTTCCAATCCCAATTCATCAAGTTGCGGCAAAATGAACTCTAGCGCTCACCATTCACAGTAACCGTTTGGCCCGCGACGTCTTCGAAGAAAAAAGGTCCGATGACTCCTCCAGCGAAAACAGCACACCATACAGTGACTTTGAGCGGGTGTAATGGCTCTTCGTGGGTTACACGTGGATTTTCAGTGCTCCAGAAGCGTAAATTTTGGTTATTTACGTACCCGCTAAGATGGAAATGGGCCTCATCACTCATGACTATTTTTGACGAAAAATCCTCTTCCTCTTAGTGGTGATTAAGGATGGCTTGAGCGTATGTTAGACGCGATTGGCGGTCAGCAGCTAACAGCTGATGCACCGTCTGGACTTTGTACGGAAACATATTCAAATCTTGTACCAAAATTCGCTGTAAAGACCGTCGACTGACACCCATTTGCGTGGCACGTCGTCTGGTCGATGTCGACGGCGCTTCCATGACATCCTCAGCTCTTCTTCTTCTTTTGGCGCTACAGTCCGTGGTGAACCTGGGCCTCAACCAACAAAGTTTTCCAGCTGGCACGGTCTTTAGCCAGCGTTCTCCAATTCTGCACACCAAGTTGGTTGAGGTTCCTCTCCACTTGTGTGCGCCATCGGTTCCGTGGGCGTCCTCTACTGCGTTGTCCCACATCCTCAGCTACAGCAGCAATATTCTCTGCAGAGCGGCTACTCCGGGGTCTGCCACGCCTGGCAGCATCTCGTGTTGTGCCAGTCTCTTCGAGGCGAGCGGCTAAACGTCGCAGTGTTTCACCAGTAGGCGTTGGACGGCTAGGAAATCTGCGACGAAATTCACGTTGTGCCAAAGTCACCGACCGATTATTGGTCAAATAAATAGTCATCAATATTCCGCGTTCTGCAGCAGTGTAGCGTAACATTGTTTATTAACGTGTATTTCGCATGTGTTTACTACACAAATGTCAAAACAGAACTGACATTAGGGGCCAATCGCAAAATTTATAGCATTTTCTGATAGGAGGACTACTTTTGCGCCACCTGTTATAAAACAAATTAAGGCTTCTTTCCTTGAAAGTTGTCCTATGAAATCCGTTATTTTTCTATTATATCATATTTTATTATTACAAAAAAATTGTGTTCTTCCCCTCCATTTGAAAGTAACCGTAAAAAACTCACGACTCTAGATTAGTCTTGAGTTTCTCTGAGAGGAACTTTGTGTTTTGAAAACGTGAAATATTTCATTGTCGGATTAAAGAAAATCGTTTAATGATTTAAGACTATTTAAGTATAAGTAATATCTAGGCACTGGTGTATGTGTATTCATCTTATTATTGGTATATGGTTATAAACATTGTATTTGCACATGGTTATGGTAAATCTTAAAACATTAGCTGAGTTCACACTAAATACGTTAATTGTTGTTGTAGGCCAGTTTACACCAGGATACTTGAGATTTTAAGATTTGCACAAAACTTAAATGTGACGAGCCCACGTAAAGTGAAAAAGTAAAATGTTTTTAAATTGACGGCAAAAAACTTGACATCGCATCAGCTTTCATGATTTATTGAAAATATCTTTTTTAACAACATCATCAGGATGGCATTTTTACAAGATACAAATTGTTGTTTAATGGTGCGTTTCGCAGCCTAAAGCGGGACGCCGTTCATGGTATTTCTTTTCGCCATGCACGGGCTCAAATTTTACAATATAGTTGCAGTAGAGATGTCTAAAATATATCGTGGTCGTTGTGCTATGCAGTTCCGTCACGTGCGCCGTCTCCACGAACTAGATCTGTCGCCCCTGATCAACGCTTTATACAGTTGCTTATTTTCTATTCGTCACTCTCATTGAATCTGATGGCTGAGCAAGTGAAAACGCATTCTAGTGGAAATCTTAAAACTTGTATGATGGTGTAAAATGCCTTTATCTTGATAAAATAGTAAACTTACCAGGCCCGTTTCTCATACAGTCGGGAAATGTTTTAGGTTTTAGCTATTTCAGCAAGTAAACAGTTAATTATTACATTGTGAATTCAGCTATTAAATCGAACATTATTAACATCTAGTGGTTTTCTTTAGCAAGATCGAAAGAATATCCAAAGGATTTTGGTCCTATTAGGATTTAATGAGCATAATTTGATTCGAAAGCTTTTACTTTGAAACTTATTTCGATATTGTTAAATGGAACATTAAACAATACATTTAAGAAACATTAAATTATACCAGCATCTCAACAAGCCTTAAAATTGTAAATATACATACATACATACATATATAGTAACGAAAATTTAAAATATCCCAGCAATATTCTATAAATTTGAAATTTTCTTTGCACCACAAAACAGATAAAAAAAATCGTTTGACAAAATTGTCTAAATAGAAGCAGTAATACGAAATCTTTTCTAAATACACAAAATGCCACTTTTTGCGAAGAAAATACCCAAAATACCAGACACGCATACCACAGCTCATGACAACAACAACGGTACTTTGGCCAATGGCAAACAGAATAACAACAACATGAACGGCCTGAATGGAAAGACATCAAATCAAAGTACGACCGAATCGACTGTTACAAAACCCCAATTGGTGTTTCACTGCCAGCTGGCCCATGGCAGTCCGACTGGTCTGATAACCGGCTTCGCCAGTGTTCGCGAGTTATATAAGAAAATTGCCGAATGCTATGAAATACCGCCGGACGAAATACTATTCTGCACTCTCAATTCCCACAAAGTGGACATGTCCAAATTGCTGGGCGGCCAAATAGGACTGGATGATTTCATATTTGCCCATCGAAAGGGACAGCCGAAAGAAATTGAAATCTTGAAATCAGAAGATGCATTGGGGCTTACCATCACCGACAATGGTGCGGGTTTTGCATTTATCAAACGGATAAAGGAGGGCTCTGTTATAGATCGCATTGAGCACATTTTGGTGGGTGACCACATTGAAAAGCTAAACGGTGTTACGATGGTGGGTAAGCGACATTATGAAGTGGCCAGATTGCTAAAAGAAATACCCACGGGTTCGACGTTTACACTGCGTCTGGTGGAGCCCATGAAAAGCGGTTTCCAGGGCATAGGGCCAAGATCACAATCACGCATGCCTTCCGGTCGTGGCGGTTACGGCAGTGGCAAAGAAACTCTACGCTTCAAGGCCAACGGCAATGTAGAAATTGAGGAAAAATTCGATGATTCAACGCAGGCGGGCATAGAGGCCATCAACGGCTTACTCGAATCATTTATGGGCATCAATGATACCGAATTGGCTACACAAATTTGGGATCTGGGCAGCGATAAAACGAATTCCATGGATTTTGCAGAGGCCATAGACAATTCCGATTTAGAATCTTTTGGTTTCACCGACGACTTCATTATAGAACTATGGGGTGCTATAACAGATGCCAGACGCAAAAAGGCCGCCAAACATTTGTAATACTAAACCTGTGGTCATTAAAGCAATATACTATAATTAGTTTCTATTTTAATTGTTGAAAAAAATCGTTAAGCCTAAATACGAGTATTTATTTCTATTTGCGTAAAAATGTTTCAAGATAGAAAAATCTTTTTTAAGTTAAATAAATAATTAATGAAAGTTTTTCCGAAAAGAAAATACAAATAAAAAATTCAAAGGTACAATTATTTATTTAAAAATTATTTTGAAACCAAGATTTTTTGCTGCCGAAAGTTATCAGGCAGTTACAAAATGTTCAATTCGATGGGAAGGAAGGCCATTTAATTTAGCTGCCGCCATTTTGTTTTGTGAAATACACAGAAAATGATTAACTTGCTGGTTATTTTAAATGCATCAAAATAATAAATGAGTCAAAATAAGCAACAAAAATTGTTTCTTCAGTTAATTGTCTAAAAATTTTGTTTCTTTTAAATTCCCTATAAACTTTAAGGAAAAACAAACTCTTGGACGGAATATCCAGTTAATTACGAATATGTTCAATATTTCACTTAAAAGCAAGTTTGTCAAATTTTTAACTTCTGAAAAAAATTAAATGTATAGCTGAAGTTTTCCTGGTTTCCAGCTGTCTATAAGTCGCCATTTTGTAGGTGCTGCCATCCTATTCCTCAGTTAAGATTAAAACCTTTTCAAAAATATAATCAAACATGTTTAATTTTATATTTAGTTGTCTTTAAAAATGTAATGAGAAAAAAACAAAAAAATCTTAATATTCGTATACAAGACAGATGGAAAACATACAAAAAGCCGGTTTTGTGGGGCTATTTTGAAGAAAAGATTTTGTAACAGTGATTTGAAATCACAAGAAAATTGTTCTGTGTATAAGATTTTGTGATTTTAAAACGTTCCGTCAGACCTTTTCCGCCACAAAAGTAGTATTTACTTTTGCGTTTCTATTGGGACTTCAAAACAATCACAATCCAAAAAAACAGCTGTTTGGTTGTGTTTCCTGCACACAAAATGGGTGTGATGTACAGGACACCAGAAAATCACACGTGTGGTTTTGAAAGCAAATGTGATTTGAAATCATATTCGTATGATTTTGGGAACAGACCTACATATATATTTTGTTTTTTTTCAAGCGATTAAAAAAACTCAGTTAATTAACTTTTGTTTAAATTTAAGTTGAAAAACTGAAACTTTTCATACATAAGAATTTTATACAATATGGCAGCATCATTTAGTTTTTGTGAAATTGTTGTTCTTTATTGTTTTTATTGGCGGTTCAGTGACAAGCATAGCTTTTGTGAAAGACAAAGCACATACATATTTTTTTGAAAGTCACAAAGAAACATATTTTTAATATCAATGAAACCGGTTTTATTTGATAGAAAATTTTATGCCATTAATGTTTAGATATAAATTGGGCCAAATGGCTGTTACGTTACAAAGCGTAATCTGGAACAGCTATTAGATACCAGTTGTCCAATTGTCTCGGGTTTATCGACATAGACATAATCACACGATCTTGTTGGCCAATTAGTTGGACCACTACTTGGAACTACTCGTTCATCAAAAGTTTCTTTGAGCACGTGCACACCCTGAACTCACACTGCGTACATTTGTATATCGGTCGTAAGCAAAGAGTTGCTGCTGAATTGGAAAATATTGTGAAAGTAGCGGATAAGGGAAAGCGTTGGTTGGATAAAGCACCAATTGGAGCTCGACTTGTAAATAAACTTGATAGGAAAACCGGTTCTTGAATTGATCTTGACCATATTACAAAGAAAATGGCGACAAAACATTAAAAATCAGTATTTTGTAACTGCAATATAAGTATTTAATTTAATTATTTTAATAATTATCAAGGATTAATATTTTTTGCTCTTCATTTGCCAATATTTATTATAATGTATAAATACTTTTAAACTTAATGGTAGTTTTATTTTTATTTGATCATGTTTAAAGTTTTGTGTTTTATTTAAAATCGATTTATTATTTGTTGTCAATTTGAAAATCTTTTTAAAGTTAAATTGTAAGCAAATTCTGGCCTTATTTATATTGAATCATTTAAATGTGGTAAAAAATTATTTTATTTGCTGATATTTTTTTTTTTAATAAAAATTTCTATTTAGTTAAATGAAAATATTTACTTTTCAATTCCATCATTTAATTAGTTTTGTTTTCGATTATTTTGCCTGGTAAGTGCTTGTTTTTTGCTAAATTTAGTTTTCTTTTGATTTCAATTTGTTTGACTGTCCAAGAACCACAAAGCCGCAAGATCAAGTGAAGTTAGCTGCTCCCCAGTATTATGTTTCACTTCAGCTGTATAGGGTAGCGCCATAATGCTAAACCACAAGTTTTGGCTTCATGGACTATAAGTTGTTGGCAAACAAAAAAAAAATATGAGACGACGGACACTGCGTCGAGTTCAATTAATTTCTATTTGAAACCAATTTTAGGGCCTATTGTAATAGATTTTTAATTTTAACGTTTGCCCGCATTATGGCCAATTGATATCGCGAAATCGGCCAGCGTTAAACTTGGTTTCAAATAGACATTAGCTACGTTCGAGTCTTAAAACTTAAATTTTTTTCTTTCTCTAAGCTCGCAACGGCAAAAATCGCTTTACGAAATTCAAATTTTGTGCGGCCGGCTATTACTGACTCACATTCTATTGAACATTAACGATTATATTGTTAATAATAAACAGCCTGCGTTAACTATATGTATGTGTACATATACATACATATAAATATAGAAGTATCTGTGGAAAAACTTGATGTAAAAATATAAAATAAATACATTTTTAAAACAAAATTATTAATTTTGAACATAAAGAGGCCAAAAGTAAAGTATTGTATTGTATATATATACACATACATATGTAGTACACACCCCCCTTTTTAATTATTTTTTGTTGACTTTGGCGATCATTTGAATATACATATTTATATGTATCTATATACTTACATATATACATATTAAAATGCTGTACATACAGACATGCAAGCACATAAAAAGAATCTAAAATATCAAATAAACTTGTATGTAAATTATTAAGTCGTACAAATAGTAAACATGTTTTTGATCAGTGTTGCCGTTGCACAAGCTGTCAGCTATTCGAGAAACCAAACAACTTGGCTACTCTTGGCGCCGTTTTGGGTTACCTGCAAGCAAATGAGATTGGCTCAGTTATATTTTAGATTTTGGTGATCTTCGAATGATCGTCGCTGATTTACTTTCAGCGCACAAAATAGATCTTTATTGTGATGGTTCTCAGTATCTACAAAGGGTTCTTTATCCGAAAAGACTACATAGTCATCTGCCAACACAAATTGTCCGCTCATACAATCGTCAGAAAAAGCCAGATCTGTTGTTACAAATCGCCAGACCACTTAAAGCATTCGTGTATATGGTGAGTGAGTAGAAATATTTCACTGCAACAGCGTTAGTTTCAGCACATGCCTTTGAAGAATGAACTGACCATGGCAATGAGGGCTCAGCTGTCTGACAAATATTAGTTTCATAAAGTGGAGTGATAATAATATTGTGACAACGTTATAAGACACAAATTTGGAAGCTCTCACAGTTGTCAGAACTTTAAGGCAGTTTTTACTGACAATATCGTCCGATCTGACAACCATCTATCTGTATATAGCCTTAGAACAAATCGAACTTGAAGTGCATGTAGACCAAACTTTCGAGATTTGCAGCCTAATTTTCCAGTACAAAAAAAAACATTTGTGAATATGTACATATGTATGTATTTGTTTTAGGGTATAAATTTCTAAGAATTTTCCTATTGGCTACATATGTATGAGTGTGCACATAAATACATATGTATATATGTACATATATCTATTTAAATATATGTATAACATATGAGCAGACATATTTTAGGAAAGTTCTTTTATTTTTCTTCCTGGTTTCAAAATCATATTCCCCAACATTGATTTTAAATACTGAAATGTGGTAGCCCGTTTGTAAGAGTTTACAAAATCTTAAAGACCAGCAAGAGAACTAAAAACTGTTTTTATTTCTAAAATGTTTTTTTCTACAATGTATTTTGCTTTAGTTTGTGTTTATTTTGCCGCTAACTCTTTTTTACTACATTTATGGCGAGAGAGTGTAATCAAATGAACTTTTACTCTTTAATAATTTTTCGTGAGCAGTCTCTTAGCATTGAAAAAATTTGCTTAAACCGTTCTTTCTTACGTTAAACTTGTTATTGTATTTATTGGATTTTGCTATGGGTTGTTCGCTGCTTGTGTAGGTATTATTTTCGTATAACATTGCAGGCCGTTAGCGCTCAAGTTTTAGTTCAATAATCGCACTTGTCGGAGCAACTACAATAAAGTAGAAGAACAGTAAACAGTGTTATACTTGCAGGGAGAATCCCTATATTATACAGACAATTTTGTTTAAATATAATATCTAGCCATTGGAAAAACCACAAGAAATCAAAAAATTTTTTAGCATAAAATATTTTATAAAGAAAACAAAAACATTGCATTGTTAAAAAAGTTTTGTTATTTTAAAGTAGTTATAAGCATAGTGTCTGTTGAAAATAAAACAGTGAGTTTAGGAAGTGTGTGAAAAAACTAGTAATTATTACTAAACTGAATTACAAATAATAAGAAAAAGAAAAACTCGTCAGCTTTTCCAACTAAATTTTCAAACAAAGAAAATTAAGCAACAGTCATACTGAACTTGACTGCAGAATTATTTTTCTTCTTCAAATTTAATACACTAAAGGTAAGCGCAAGCAGACATTTTTGATAAAACAAAATTGTAACTAAATTATGATATACTTACATATGTATGCATGAATGTATGTACATATGCATATGTATGTATGTATGTGTACATAGAATCTTCTTAGAAATTTTTAATTCTTGTATAATTTTCGTAGAAAAATATTTCATATCTGTTTTTGTGCCTCTTTTTACGAGTTTTACCAAATGAAACTCACAAAAACACATGTGGTTTGGACTTTGATACCTTTGTTTATTAGAAAAATTGTTTTGTTGTCTTGTCAACTTATCGTTCTTCCCGTCTTACACTTATTTGCTTGCTTTTAATATGTACCCGAAAACACCAACCACAGAAAAAATATACAAAAATATGAAGAACACAAACTGCATAATTGCATCAATTGTCGTCATTTTTGTGGGTTTTTTGTGCTCTTGTATTTTGTCTTTTGCTCTCCCAGCAACAACATCTGTTGATTTTTATTTGTTTACATACACACATGTTTGTGTTTTAGTTCTATAGTAGATATCAAGTTTTGTAGTTGCCAGATGCAGGTAATAATAAACCATAGAATGTATAATAATAACGTTTTGGAGAGTTGTATTTATTTTAGGTTAGGATTAGGAAACACAGCAAATAATATATATATGTATGTATGTACATATGTTTGTTATAAATCTTAGAAATATCAAAGTTTATATACTACATATGTACATACCGAGTAGTTATTTCTCTTAGATCTTCTATATATGTATATTGAGGTAATATATGATGTCGAACTTTAACATTGTACAATTTTTTAAATAACAGAGAGCTTCAAAACAAACGAACTGACCTAATCGTGACATATCAACACGAACTTGGTAAGATAATGTTTCTAAGTAATATTCAAATCAGTTTTTGGCCCTTTTGACAGCCGAACGTTAATCTTACATGTTTTGAAACAGGCTTAAGAATAAACCTATTATTAGTAAATCCACAATAAAAAACAGGGAAAGAATGTGGATGGAATTATGCGGAGCAATTATGAATTATTAACTTCAATAAGAACTTAAAATGCGGGATTATACATTATTCATGCAAACAAAACAATTGCCTCCTCTGCACAGTTATTACCCATTTTTATATTCATATTGACAATACTTTGAGATATATATGTATGTAGGTATGTGTGTACATACATATTTTAAAAATAAAAACCCTTGGAATATAATTAAATACGCAAATTGTGCAAAATTGCAAGTACCAATTTCGCACTCTATTAAAAAATTGCCAAGGATAAATATGTGAGATTTTCTAAACTGGCAACGCTGCTGGAAAAAACAACAGTGTATGGTAATGTGCTAGTTTTTGAAGCCACCAAACTTTCCTCGGATCCGAAATTTATAACTTGCCATACAATTTTAGGAATTGTGTTTAGAAGTTTTTTATTTACATACGTTTGAATAGCTTAAGTTTTCTATTCTAAAAGCAAACTAGACTGTAAATTTTTGACTGTCTGGTAACACTTAACAAAATTGTTAATATTTTCTAGATATTAGGAATTTTATTTTGGTGACTGTTATTCTTTTAATAGCTGTAGACTTTTGACATCCGTTAATATTTTTACTTGCAGAGGGTACAACAAATTCTAATTATTTTTATGCCATTAATATCAAGGTAAATACTCGCGTATAAATCTGAAAATTCGATAAATACAAACACTTGCATACATATACACTGGCGAGCAAAATCGAAATGCATGTTCAATATGTTGTCTATCATAAATTATAGTTTTTAAAACTTTTACCAATTACTCGTTATTCTGTTGGCAAAAAAATTTTAACAAAACAAAAAAATTCAATATCAAAACACAAGGCAACTCAGTTTTGCACTTTTTTTTCTTGGTCTTCTCTTAGTATAGTATCCGTAATACCTGGCTCTTCCAGTTTTCCATTCATCTGTCATTCCTCAAGTTTGGCTAAAATGACAGTTTACAGACGGCTTATAATTTTTGCTGTAACACTTGCGGTTTTAGTTTCATCTGGCATAAACTTCACAATACCTGATTTTTTGGTCCGCATAACAGGTTGATGGAACCCCAGCAATCAATTATTTGTTTACGAAATGTTTTCTTGACAGAAAACAGCTGTTGTTTCGGGCCGCACAAATTCCAGCATGTGCCAATGCCATCATGTATGTATGTGGGACATTATCGATATTGATGGTTATATTCTATTGAGTCGAATTTATGGCCTATAAAAAACACGACTGCAGTTTTGTCGAACTCATCAAAAAAGGTTCATTAACAAACAACGTAATGAATACTTTTATCGCACTGACTCATTACCACAAAATAGAAATTGTTGTTGCATTTCAGTAGTTTTATTTCTATGGTACGAGTATTTTGTAATTGTAGTGGTGCAAGTACATACTTGCGAATAAATATATACTCGTACTTATCTATGAATTATACCGAATAAATATTTAATAAAGTTTTCTGTTTGTTCGTAGTTAGTGAGCCTAAAAGTTCAATGTACAATTAATATTTATATTGTATAAGTGTGTAAAATACATATAAAAGCCAAGTGCGTGCAAAAGTACAATTGAAGCAATGGCTTGTTTTCAGCAGGTACTATTTTTTTTTCGTTACATTGAAAAATAATTTAAAATATGTTACTACAATATTTTTAACATAAAAAATGTAATACTAAATATGAAAATTAGTTACTTACTAGGTACGGATATAAATAAAAAAAAAAAAAGGTACGAGGTCTGTTCAAAAAAATTAGTTGAATTTTCATTTTTCCAAATCCAAAAATATACTTATATTTATTTATTGATACTCTCATATTGTGCCTTTCAAAGTTGTCCTCCTCCGCTATAATAAACTTGTGTCACCGGTATCTCCAATCCTTGCAACAGTTCTGATACGCACTTTTAATCTCTTCAATCCCTCCGCTCCTGAGTTTCGTATTTTTGTACAGCTATAAAATGTTTTTAATAATTTTGAGTTGCTTTCTAAATTTATGAAAGGTTTGACTTTATTTCAATATAATTCTTAAACATTAAGACTTAAATTATTGTATAGTGCGTGCGACGCCTAATAGATACGTATGTCTGGCTGAAATGTACAGCAAAATCATTCGATTAAAGAAAATTTTCATGTTTTTCCTTCAATCTACGAGGGGTGCTGGATAACTCTGGCTTTGCCAATTTCGCACACAATAACATTAAATCTAACACTGTTGCCGTCAACCACCATCTATTTTAATGGACAACTGTCAAATATTGAGCCAGTTGCGGTATTTGGGAGCCATTAAAAGTAGACAATCGCGTAAATTGTCATTGTATGGATTAAGCACTACAATGTAGGAATGAGTCGCTTAACACTTAAGCAACACTGATATATATTACAAACTCTAGGGCTCGGAAAAGCCGCTAATTATTGAAAGAGATAGAGAGAGAGAACGCGAAGGTTTGGTTTGGAACTTGGAACAATAGTATAATGTAATAAAAAACTTGAATTCATTCTCTAAATAGAAATATCCGCCTATAAAACAAAAATCAAATTTCATACTTATTACGGGTTTTGAAATTTTCGAGATATTGTAGTAGTCTAAGGGAAAAACCCAAATCCTTTAACCCATTAAAAACTCGACATTTTCGAGAAATGTAATAATGATTTATGTATTTCTATATTGCAGTAAAAATGTTTAAGTTTTAAATGCAACTGACAATGTCAGACTGAGATTGCAACATTTATTTTATTGTATCTTAAAAAAATCCCAGCGTCGTCATATACGCGTACATACATAAGTAATTTTTTGTTTATTGTTAAGAATTTTTAAAGATTTATCAAAATACGAGTGGCGGGCGATGATGTCGTCTCCATATTTACTTTTAGAATATCTGATAATAGTGGCCAGCAAAACAACGTGGTCTAGTTTACAGACTATTTGCCATTCAGTTCGTTATTCTTTAATAAACTAACAAATATTTAATTAATAAATTTTTCTTTAGTCCTTTTTTGTGCTTTTTTTGTTAAGCCTAGTGCAAATGCTAAAACTTTAGGCCACTAAAACTCTGATTAGACTTTCATTGGAATGCATTTCTGCTTAAGTTGTGCAATAATCGCCAAAGAAAGTGCACATTATATTGTAATATAAAAAATTTAATTAAACGAAATGTTTTCATAACCAACAATGTTTGTATGTATATATGGGCGTGCTCGTTGCTAAGCTAATAACGAGTTGTTCAGTTCACGCCGCTACCATTAAGAACGGCTGCCCAACGCACACAAGGTTGAATTTTTAGTGAAGTCCTCATTAGTTTTAACTTTCGGTTGCCGTTCCGTGGTGTTCTTCTCTGTTTACAAATGTTTTGTAATTACTCTTTAGAAACTCAGCTCATTTATTTTTTGGCAACCTATAAAATTTATTGTGCAAAATTTAATTTTCACCTTTTCAATTTTTTCATGGTTCATTGAAAATGTTTAAAATTTACAAACTATTGTTTGTAGCTGTAATTGTTGAGTTCTAATATCTAAAGGTTTTGTCAGCAACAGAACAAAGCAAATGTATGTATGTACGTAGTACGTACATGTTTTCAAATGATAAGAAACGAAACAGCTGATTCATAACAGAAGAGAACGTAAAATCCAATTCTGCCTTAAGGCAGTATTTTTTGGACTCACATTTGATATTTTTTTTTTACTTTAAATTGTTCGTATAACGATTTGTGTTCAAAATTCGTATATAATTCTTAACTATTCCTTAATTAATCCTTAAAATGCGTATTAATCTTACATAAGGTTATGGTTTCCAATAAGCAATCATCCAAATAATATACAAAATCAAGCGGTTTCTATTACACCTTCGTTTATATAAGAGTGCCTGAAGGCTAATAATTGGGAACACAAGGAAATGTTTTTTATAATGTCTTCATCAAGTTATTTGTGAAGATTTACACCAATTCTCTGTTCCTGTAATTCTTTTCAAATCATCAAACGCTTGAGGTCAAAGTTCAAATCTATTGTATTTCATTTTCAATCGATCCTTCCTGCTTGTTGGAATAATTGGAAATGTGCGCTGCAGTTTGTTTGACCAACAAACACACAAAAGTGAGCAGGAGAAAGACAGAGGGAGCGGCGAGTAGAGAGAGCAACCTCAAATTAAGAATAATTTTATATGGAATCACTGTTTCATGTTAAACATCTGTTGGGTAATAACAGAAATTCATCATCAGACTTAAAAGTTTTATAAAGTATTAAGACTTTTATTATTACAGTTTAAGTGGAATTCATATTAAATTCGCGTGTATTTGCTTGATTTGCGAAAATTATGATTTTCCAGAATTGCAAAGTAAATTTTCTCATTAAAAAGGGTGTTTTGTAATAAAAAAAGAACAAATAAAATTTTCATTAAAAGCTTAATTTGTAGTTTTTACCATTAAAAAACACTTATACTTAAAAACTGTTAAAAAGTTAGCAATAAAATAAATTTAGGCTTTAAATTAAAACGAAGAAAATGGGTTACAAAATTTTTTTATAGTTTTGTTTGTTTTTAAAATATTTTACTTTCAAGGTTAAAAGAGACAGTGTGTGAAATTTTGTAATATCCCTCCCTGTGGCGTAAATTTCACATTTTGCGCAATTCTGGCCAGATTATGAAATCCTTAAAATTAAGCGAAACATTTTAAAATTTTATTAAATTTAAACTTAGTTTTATAATTGAAAAAAATTCTGAAAAATGTTTAAAATACCCGGAGATGTGAAAGCGTTCACCTCATTTTGTTGATACGAAAACTATTGATACACAGAGTTCGCGTTTTTACGTCAGTTGCCATAGACCACAACAAAATATGCGAATTTGTTTGTATTTCTATATGTAAATTCTTCTTCTTCTTCTTCTTTTGGCGCTACAGTCCGTGGTGAACCTGGGCCTCAACCAACAAAGTTTTCCAGCTGGCACGGTCTTTAGCCAGCGTTCTCCAATTTTGCACACCAAGTTGGTTGAGGTCCCTCTCCACTTGTGTGCGCCATCGGTTCCGTGGGCGTCCTCTACTGCGTTGTCCCACAGGTTCGGAATCGAAGATTCTACGGGTCGGAGCAGTATTCTCCATGCGCTCTACATGGCCCAACCATCTTAGCCGTTGGATCCGTAGGCGCCTGGTTAGGCTCATGTCGCTGTACAACCCGTACAGTTCATGATTGAATCTTCTTCTCCAGAAACCATCAACGCAAACAGGGCCGAAGATTGAACGCAGAACTTTTCTCTCGAAAATACCAAGGACTTCCTCATCCGCCTTCGACACCGTCCATGCTTCTGCGCCATAAAGAAGTACAGGGATTATCAAAGTGGTATATAGTGTCAACTTGGTTTTTCGAGAAAGGGCCTTACTACTCAATTGCCTCTTGAGCCCAAAGAAACAGCGATTGGCAAGAGTTATTCTGCGTTTGATCTCGGTACTGATGTTGTTCGTACTGTTGACTTGGGAGCCAAGGTAGACGAAGTCCTTCACTACCTCGAAGTTATAGCTGCCTATGGTGATGTTCGGGCCCAGTCGTCGGTGTTGCGCGTCCTTTTTTGATGACAGCATATACTTCGTTTTGCCCTCGTTCACCGCTAGACCCATTTTGGCCGCCTCCGTTGAAATACCAGCAAACGCTTCAGTGACGGCTCGCTGTGTTCGACCAATCACGTCAATGTCGTCAGCGTATGCTAGCAGTTGCACGGACTTTTGGAAGATCGTGCCTCTGTTGTTGGCGTGTGAGTTTTGCACGATCTTCTCAAGAATTATGTTAAAAAAGTCACATGACAGTGCGTCGCCTTGTCTAAATCCCCTTCTGACATTGAAGGTCTCGGTGAATTCGTTACCGACCTTGATGGAGCAGCGAGAGTTCTCCATCGTCATCCTACACAGCCTGACGAGTTTAGTAGGAATGTCAAAACTAGACATGGCTTCGTATAGCTCGTCCCTATACACACTGTCATATGCGGCCTTAAAATCAACGAATAGGTGGTGGGTGTCGATTTGCATTTCTTGGGTCTTTTCCAGGATCTGCCGTAGTGTGAAAATTTGGTCGATGGTGGACTTCCCCGGCCTGAAACCACACTGATAAGGACCTATCAGACTGTTCACGAATGGTTTCAGGCGCTCACACAAAACGGCAGAGAAGATCTTGTAGGCGATGTTCAGGAGACTTATTCCTCGGTAGTTGGCGCAGTTGAAGGGGTCTCCTTTTTTGTGGATCGGGCAAACGATGCTGAGATTCCACTCGTCGGGCATGCTTTCCTCCGACCATATCTTACAGATGAGCTGGTGCATGCGCCCAACCAGGTCATCTCCGGCTGCCTTAAATAGTTCCGCGGACAGTGCGTCCGCTCCTGCAGCTTTGTTTGACTTCAATCTCGATATTGCTATCTTGACTTCATTCAGGTCGGGGGGACGGAATTCTCTACCATCATCGTCCGTTATCTGTAGTGGAATATTCTGCCTGGCGATGGAATCGGTGTTTTGTTCGCCGTTAAACTGTCTGCAGAAGTGATCCTTCCAGATTCTCAGCATCGATTGCGGCTCTACTACGATTTGTCCCTCTTCGTCACGACAGGCTTCTGTCCGAAGCTTATATCCATTGGATAGTTGTTTTACCCGTTGGTAAAACTTTCGGATATTATTCCTGCCGTAACACCTCTCCAGTTCCTCGATCGCGCGCTTCTCGTGCTCTTTCTTCTTCTTTTTGAGAAGCCGGTGTTCTTCCCTTCTCTTCCGTTCGTAGAGCTCACGAGCTGCTCTCGTCCTTCTCTCCAACGTCGCCTTATACGCTGCTAGCTTCGCTGAATGTGCCTGCCTGCACTCGTCGTCAAACCATGGGTTTTTTCCGGGTGGCATTTTAAAACCCAATACATCAGAGGCAGCATCTCTGATGGCGTTTTGGCAACGGTTCCATTCCTCATCGGTTGTTTCGCCTGGCAGGGCTGGACTCTCTGAGAGCTTAAGGGAGACTAGATCGGCAAATTTCCCAGCGGTCGATTGCGATTGTAGCTTTGCGACGTCAAACTGTTGTGGTCGTGCTCTACTCCGGTTTGCTACTGATATCCGTGATCTTACCTTGGCTACAACAAGGAAGTGATCGGAGTCAATGTTGGCTCCTCGGAATGTTCGGACATCAAGAATACTGGAGGAGTGTCTGCCGTCGATCGCAATGTGATCAATTTGGTTGACGGTTAATTGATCAGGGAACCGCCAGGTCCCTTTGTGAATGTTGAGGTGAGGGAATCGCGTGCTTGCTACAGTGAGATTGCGCCCCGTTACAAAATCTAGCAGCCTGAGTCCGTTATCCGACGTGTCGTCATGCAGGCTGTGTTTCCCGATGACTCTAGCAAAGATGTCTTCCTTGCCCAGCTTTGCGTTGAAATCTCCTAGGACGATCTTGGTGTCGTAGTGTATATATGTAAATTAAGAAAAATAAATAAACAAATACTTTTTGAGTCAAAGTTTAGCGAAATAACAAAACAAAACAAAATAATATAAAAACAAATATATGTATGTATGTACATGGGTATGTATTTTATCGCCAGAATATTTAGTCGGCAATAAATCTTTTGAAATTGCAATTATCTACATCTGTTTTAAAATTAAACAAAAAATAAAAAAATACGTTAATACATTCATACATACATACATACATACATATGAGGTGTGTACAAAAAAATAAGGTGAATTTTAAAAATTTCGGCGGAACTTACACTTACACTTCATTCTCGAGCACGTGTTCCGAGTGTGTTTGTGAGAGGCATAAAAGTGTTTTGCCAGTTCAGCGATTTTCTGATGTCGGAAAAATGGATCAGAGAATTTGTGTAAAAAATGGAATTAAGTGCTCAAAGGCACAGGAATCATTCATTAGCTGAGGCGTACGTGAGCAGGTGATTGTACTCTGTGCCCCAGCCGAATATCAACAAGCGTTGAAAATGTTGCGAAAGTGAAGAAATTGCTTTTGGAGAAACCTCGAATCACTATTAGAGAGAAGTAAGATCGGCATATCGGTTGGCTTATGCCATACTATTTTTTCAGAAGGTTTGGGCATGAAGCGTTTCATGCAGCCAAGTTCCATGTTAAATGCAAAAGCATCACTAAGGACTGTTGAATGACGTCAACGGCGACACAGATTTGCTTAAAAGAGTCATAACCGGTGACGAATTAAGGATATGACATCGAAACCAAAGCCCAATCATTTCAATGGACGACGATTGAGGAGATTACAACCAACAGTTTCCCTGAAAGAGCACCAAGGACATACTAATAAGTTCATATCATAATTGCTTCCAGGATTGGAAAAATCCCTGGCAAGGGGACAAAAAGGAAATGTATGAATAACGAGATATTTTTTGAGAAAAATTAAAAAGCACCTTAATTTTTGAACAAACCTCGTACATATACAATACATAATTCATTTAATAGAGCTGTATAAACAGCGATATTTCCTTTGTTCAAAGAAAAGTATTTTCTTAATCTTATAAGAATTTAAAACAAAAACAAAAAAATTTTAAAAAAGAAAAAATATATTGAAATTTTAACATAAATTTGTATTTTTCCTTATAAGGCTGGGGCACACTAGTGGGACGCGTAATTTAAGGCAGTGCATGACTAGCTATCGATCGCCATCGTGAGCCACACTGCTATTTGAATTGAAATCTCTGTACCCGTGACCATTTTCCCAAAATAATGCAACAATATGGCAGTACTGGTGCCGAATGCAATTTCAGCCGCACTAACATCGACTAGTTTAAGTAGGTTTTTTTCTCACTTTTCTTCAGTGAAAGCTGCTCACTTTACAACAATTTATTAACTCTTTTTCTTTTTTGTCTGCTACTCGTATTTCGCATCAAATGAAGAGACTCCTGGTGAGTGGCGTGACATCGCAACGAGTCAACACGCGATTTTGGGTTACGCACACACATTTATCTCGAAACAATCATTAAAGTTTTATAATTTTAAGTATTTGTTGTTGGTTGGTTGGTTGGTTTGTTTTTGTTTGAACTGAAGTTCGCACAGAAGCAAATAAACGAAAATGAAATGAATGTTTAAACACAAACCATTCGATAAGATGAATGAAGAAGGAAAAAAAAACTTGCCAAGTGACATGAAATTCGTATTTTCAAGTTTATTTTAAAATCAGTTATAAAAGCACCAAATAATTTACATACATTACGATTGCGAGGGGTTCGTCTAATGCTTCAATAAATGTTGTGACGGAAATTTCCATCACATTGCATTAAAAATGCAAAACACATATGATCATGCAACAATACACATCTAATATATTTCCTACATACGTACAAGCCTGTTCCGAACATCACATGACTGCAAACCGCACGTGCTTTTAAAACCACATGTGTGATTTTCTACTGTTCTGTAAATCACAGCCCTTTTGTGAGTTTCGTAGCAAAACACAAACAAACAGCTGTTTTCTTTATTTCGATTATTTTGAAATCACAACAACAAATATTATAATTGGTAGCAGAAAAGGCCACCCGAAATGTTATTAATTTTTAAGTATTAAGTAAAACATTAATAAGCAACAGATTGACTAATATGTTTAATTATAGAAAAGTCGAAAAAATTACTTGTGATTTCAAATCACAAAATTTCATTCATACAACATCTTTCCGGTGATTTCAAATTACAGTTACAAAATGTGATTATCTATAATTAATTGACGCTAGAACAGAACACCCTGACCGTCTTCCTCAGATTTTATCTTCATATTGTACTTGTAACATTTCAGCCTCTTATAAATATCTACATATAATAATCATGTGAAATCCAGCCATTTGCCCAAGTTTTTTAGCCCTCTATGAAAGTTATGAGTTTTATAGTTATATATCGTTACCTGAAATGCAAAAGGGCGTAACAACCAAAAAATTCAAAATGGGTTTTTTCATTTATTATTGTAGAGCACATCGAATTACATGTCCTCCTACATTTTTACAGCCCTACTGTCAATAACAACCATTTTATTAAAGAAAATCAAAAGGTCGTAACAACAAAGTTGGTTTTTTCTTAAACCAAAAGGGCGCAACCCACATCTAATAAAAATGACGATTAAAGAAATTTTTTTCTCTACGAAATAAATGCATCATCGCAATTTAATGCTGTACTGAAGAAATTGCAACACCAGCTTCGTAATCTTTGATTTTTTGGAGTTTTTTGTCTCTCCTGTAAAATTTTGAAATATGTTGTTACGCCCTTTTGCATTTCAGGTAACGATATACAACAACAACTTAGTTTTCTTATAAAACACTTTTGTATTTGAAAGCATTTCTTTAAGCTTTTCCAACCTCCTCATTTCCTACAGAAAATGGCAAATTGTTTGCATTCTTAAGGTTTCCATTTAAATGGGCCCCATCGTTGCGTAAACGCTGGCGAAACTGTTGCATTTGCTCGTCGTTATCAAGTTCAATGATATTAGACGTTGCTATTGTAGCACTCACCGACAGACACAAAACTGCGAGTACCAGCCAATATGCGTTTCAAGAAGATAAGTGTAGACACTGACTGGCCAGCCACCCACGATGGGTGAGTGTCTTTTGTGTATTAGTATTTTGTTGGTTTGATTTATGGTTTAAATACTCGCGCAAATAATATGTAAATCATGGTCAAGTTTAGGCCGAATGATTTCTAAAATGAATTCATTTGAAAAATAAAGTTGCTACACTGAAGAAATATAACAAATTTAAATTGTATGGCGCTACGCAAAAATTTACTAAATATTAATTTATTTTTCTATTCACTACAATAGATTTAATTAAATCACTTAATTAAAATTAATTCTATTAAAATGTTCGTTTTTTTAGTGTAATTCTCGGTAAATTTCCTTTCAAAAAATACCTACGCAAATTTTGCTGAATATTAATTAATTTTTCCATTCACTACAACAGATTTAATTATAGCGCTTTATTAAAATTTTCGTTTCTTTTTTTTTAGTGTAATTTTCTTTAAATTTCCTTTGAAAATACCTCAAAACACACATTTTTTTTGCTATTTTCTCGAAATATTAAAGGAAAAAACTATATATTATATGGTTTGTTCACACATATTTATGTAAATAAATATATGTGGGTTTATATGTGTGTATGTACAGTGGTGCGAAAAATAATAGAAACCAACCTTATTTGAACTCATTTTATTAAAAATTTTAACTTTTCGACCGCAACTCCAAAGCGGTTGCATTAGTAAATTTTATTCCTAATGAAAACAAGAACAATTGTCTTTAAAAAAAACCTAAACTTGTCTATAATTGTATTAATTGTTTAAATTAAAGTGGAATAAAAATAATAGAATCAGAATTATAAAATAATTTGTTAATGGGTTGCATTCAACAAATATAACGAAAACTTATTTCACCTTAATACATATTTTGTTGATTTACTTTCTATGGCATCACTTCCTGGCATCTTCGCCTCAGAGAATCTGTTTTTTAGTTCAGGCTCTCCTCTTTAATTTTTTCCCCCCGAATTCTGTTTGAGGTTTTAATCGAAAGTTTCAAATTGTTTTCTTCAAAATTACCCATAGATGTTCCAGGATTAGTCTAAAGTCCGGGAATTGGCATGCACAGTCCAAGAGGTCCACTTTATTCGTGCTAATTAAGGTTTTCGAAATATTCGTAAGTTTGAATTATTTTATTTAAAGGAAATTCCAGTTTTGTTTTGTTAATCTTTTACAAAACTTTAAAGAATTCGAGAACCCTATTAGGCTTGATTGTCTCTAAGTCAATTTTTCATCATCTTAAATGAATGTTTGGGATCATTTTCTGCCATAAACTTCTAAATATTTAAGAGACATGTTCACCTTGCAAAATAGTGGCCTTTTTTGCCCGCAAAATCTTAAGGTAATCAGATGCTCACACATGTGAATGTGACTGACGCCATTTGATGAAAAACAGTCACAAAGCGTGATGGTCCTACCACCATAAACGATCGTATTTTTTGGGACGTCGTACATAAGTTGCGCCGAAAAAAATGAGTTTTAGTTTTGTTTGACCAATTGTTTGTTTGCAAATTATAGCTTGTTTCTATTAATTCTTCCACCACTGTATAAATACATATTATGTATATTGCGTACTTTTCATTCAATATCATTTGCCAAAAATCATTATTTTGCATTCGTTTTTTTTCTTATTCATGTTTTACTCTTAATACTTTCGGCGATTGTTTGTTGTTTGTTCTCAAGGATGACACAGAAAATTCCATTTTCCGGTTCTACACAAATATTTGGTGAATGTAAAGGCCGAAGAAAAATAAAGTAGAAACAAGAATTTTAAAAACTTATAAATAAAATAAAAATCTTCAAAATAATAATAAATTTTAATTTATGGTCTAATTTAAATGTATGTATTTAAGGACAAAATAAAATGGGGTTCGGAAATATTCTAGATTAAACAGTGAAACTCATCGGAATCGATGGCTCTGTTTTATTGCAAAAGTAGGAGATGCAGCAGGTCTAGTACTAATCAATTATTGTGAATATGAATATGAACTGTTACTCTATTATAGGGGAAAATCGTTACCAACGATTTCGGATAATCGAGGTTTCACTGTCTACTAGCAATATTAATTATCTACAGTTATTGTAAGAATAGATTTATTTTAAAGTTCGTTATCCATCTTGAATTTGTATGGAAAAAATGTCACGTTCGAAATGTCACGTATGTGACAATCAATCAAACCAAATACATTTTATTACTTAAAATTCTAAAGTTAATTGCACCGCAAAACTGTGTTAGATTTTCATAAGTTTTCTTCCTGTGTTTATAAAACGATAGAAAAGCTACTTCCACTTTTTGTCACGTGCCAACTACTTGTTACCTTTTTAATCATTTTCTTACATCTAAAATTACGCCTACGTGCAAAAATATTTTTTTTGCTTTTAAAAGTATTCGACCACAAGGAAGTACCCATATTTACATATATAATATGTGTGTAAGAATATGTTTATTTAGAACATGTGTATATTCAGAAAATGCTCTCACTGAAACAAAAATAAGAAAACATTGGCACAGTCATTTTAGGTAAATTATTTTATTTTTAAAACAACATTTGCTCGTTGTATGTTATAGTATATGCCAACTTAAGTATATAAGTATCTATTTAAACAGGTACATATATATGTACATACATACAACATTTGTGCATGGTAGCGACTCACGTCTTCTGCAAAGGTGGAAAAATGGCGCTGGTGTCAGAGATTTAATAAAGATCGAAAACTGTTCTGAAGCCGAAATCATTTCCAAGGACAAGCCATTTCCTGTTGGAACATGTTCTTCTCTTTTTTGCTCTGCTTTGCTTTCCTTATATTCGTGAGTCCATCTAATATACTTGTTACCTACAGCTGCACTTGCCATTGAAAACTATTTCTGTTCACCTGGGATACAGCTTTTAGTCACGTGACGGACTGGGCACACATCTGCAAACATCTTAAATTGTAATTATTTAAAAAACAGAAAGCATTTCTTTTAGTTTTTTTTTTTTATTGCTACACTGACAGCAAGAAGACATTTACTTTTGTTTAACTCATACAGGATCATAATACGAAAATTTTTTATTTATTCAGTTTTTTTTTTTTTGCCAAATTACGATAGACGGTATTTGACGATATGATAAAAATATTTTATACAAATTACCCATCAACGCGGACAGTGTTTGGCGAAAATAAATTACTATGACAAAAGGCAAGATTTGCCAAAAAAAAAAAAAAAAATTCCTGTCACTGAGAATGTGCAGTCGATTTCGTGTCGTTCACACGAACTCAACCTTTCGCAAACTATTTGTTTTGTTGATGTACCCTCTTCTGGTTGTCAACAAACAAAATGTTGAATTTCAGGGTGGTAATTCACATGAATTGTGGAATTTGGGCTGCCGTTGCCAACGTCTATATCACTGTCAGCATTATGTATTTATAGCCCAACCGACCAACGTCACACCTACATTTATTTCTAGTACTTAGTATTTCGGTGTCTCTAGGCAATCGTTATATAATCAAAATTGCATTTAGGATTAGACCAGAAGGATGCCTCTTCTTTTCTAAGGAACAACAAGTCCCCGTTATTTTGTTGCACCCAAGAGGATGCAAAAAAAATTCAGATTTGTTTTTGATAAGTAGTTTTTTAACTGGGCATTTTTGTAATTTCTAAAGTCATCAGCTGCCTAATTCGATCTTGATGTAATTTGTGGTTTTGTTATTAGACATAAGATGTCCGTCATTGAATTTTTCCTGTTATCACTACTAGTATCGCTTGGCTGGAACTAGACATTATGTGGACACTGACGACGTGCCAGCCAAAGGGCGGCGGACTCCATTCCTTACCCTGTTATTCGACATAAGATGTCCGTCCGTCATTGAAGTGATTAAACTTATGTGAACTTGTGCGCTGAGGTTGTATAATTTGAGCCATAGAGCTTTTTTCTTGTGGGGTCACAGTTCCATGCGATGAAAACATCAGCCGCAGAGGCTCATAAAGCCAACACAACACACGCCACAGATTACATTCAGCGCCATCATCATCATCATTCAGAGTGATGCAAAATTATTAAAGTCACGCTGCCCACATATTTGCACGATTTTATACGTACAAAATTCTCTTAACAGATTTTTAATTGTTCTAGACAATTTTCTTCATCATTCATTCACTCATTCATTCATAAACAAAACTGAAGCGGTGCCTGCTGCTAGTGATTCACGTTGTCTTAAGATTTTCGTATTTACTATATCAACAAATCTTTTCTATTTGTTCGATATAACTTTTAAACAAAAAAATTATTCCTAATTATTATTGTTATTATAAATGTTTATTTAAATTTGTTTTTGGTTTAAATTCTTTTCAGATAATTGAGTTGCTGTAGAGCTTCATAATAAAGAAATAATTTTAATTGATTTGCTGATAACCTGTGAACATTTTTCGCTATCGAGAAGGCGTTTGTTTTACAATCTGCAGCAGAACAAAAAGCAACAAAATGGCCAAAAAATAAACATTTTGTGGTGTTCCAATGAAATAAATACAACAAACAACATTCACCACAGCCGTATTAAGGTCACGAACCGACAGGATTTTGTCACGAACTCAGTTGTTAAGTAAATATTCAAACAAAAAACAAACAAACAAAAAAAAAAAAAAAAGAGACGGAAAGGACATAAACAAATGTTTGTGCTTAGTTAAATAATTTAAATTTTCAAGCTAAATATTTTTAATTATTGTAATAAAAGAGGCCAGCCACAAACAACAAAACCAGTCGACGTTATTCAGAACAGCCATCACTGCTGTCGGATTGTTGGACTTTACAACGAACACACCCATTGTAGTTTTGTATCTGCTGCTATCAAAATGAACAGCTTAGTTAAAGTTTTCAGTAATTTTAAGGAGTTCTACAGTGAAATCAATGGAGCCACCTTAACGGGGGCCATCGATGTCATTGTTGTGGAACAACCAGATGGCGAATTCCAATGTTCGCCATTTCATGTACGTTTCGGCAAATTGGGTGTGCTTAGGAGTCGTGAGAAAGTGGTGAGTAGTGTCACACGTTTAAAATTACACTCAAAACTAAATATAGGGTGTTTTTTATTGAGGTATAGAACTTTAAGTTGGCATCACTTTTTTAACTGGCGGCCATTTTGTCAGCTGTCAAGTGATTAATATTTAGTTTGGTTTGCCATTTCATCATGAACAGGTTGACAAAAGAACAACGCTTGCAAATCGTGCAAATTTATTTCGAAAATAATGGTTCAGTTCGCGAAGTTCGAATCGATTTATTGAAGGAAACATACGATGAGCGCATAATTTCGCGGAATGGACCTGTCAATTGGCCACCAAGATCGTGTGATTTGACACCATTGGATTATTTTCTTTGGGGATATGTGAAGTCGCTCGTCTACGCCAACAAACCAGAAACGTTAGGGGACTTGGAAGCCAACATTCGTGTTATTGCCAACATACGGCCCCATATGCTCGAAAAAGTGGTTGAAAATTGGACCTGTAGAATTGGCTTTATTCGAGCCAGCCGCGGCGGCCACATGCCCGAAATCATATTTAAACATTAATGGCATAAAATTATCCTTCCAATAAAGCCAAATTGATGGACATTAAAACGATTTTCTTGTGTTTTATTTCAATTCGAAGTTCTATACCTCTAAAAAAAACACCCTGTACTTATGTATATAATATGTATGTAATATATAGGTTTTACTTTAGCAACTTATTTCTTGGTAATTAATTTTATTTCTTTTACTGTTCGCAGGTTGACATTGAAATCAATGGAGAACCAGTTGATATTCATATGAAATTGGGTGAATCTGGTGAAGCTTTCTTTGTAGAAGAGTGCCCCGAAGAAGATGTTGAAGAGCTGCCAGATAATTTGGCCACCTCGCCCATACCTTCCAATCATTTTCCCGAAAAATATCTAAAAAGCAATAAAAGCGAAACCAATGCTGACAAAGAAAAGTAAGTCTGCCAAAAAGTTAAAAACTAAAATAACAAAATGTCAAATTTTTCTAACTGAAAAATCGTTGTTAAAACGGCGTTTAGACGATAACACAAGTCGTACGTAAAACCAAAGAGAGCATCTTATGACATTATCTCCGTCTTTTAAAAATGAGAATAAAAATCTTACGACAAATTTTGTTACGTTTACACGATTGGTAAAAGACGAAAACAAAGTAAAATGTTTACATGAAAATACATCCCTGATCTAATGATGTGTGAAGGAATTTGAAAAATTTTTAAAAACGATAAGAGCCGTACGACTGTCAAACTTTCATCCGTATTTTCTCTCTATGTCGTTTCATTACATATTAAGTTTAGACGGTGCCACCCGTGTTCTTCTACTCAAAAGCTTGACTTATCGTACGACTTGTTTTGCCGTCTAAACCCTCTTTAAGTAGTTTAAATGATTAGACAAAATCGGAGTATTATTAAAAATATGTTTTGGCACATCTTTAAATCAATAACAATAACAATAGAAACAAAACTTTGGCCATATAGAAAATTTGAAATTTATTCAAAACACAAAAGAGCACCAAAAAAAAATGGAAATAAAATTTGGAATCAGAATCAGATCAGAATGATTTCTCTGTGAAAGCAATTTTAGCAAAAAAAAGGTGCAGCATTTTGCTATATTTTTTTTTTTTACCTCTTCCAAATAATAAAACTGGCTTTTGTTTCCATAATTTCCATCTGTTGGCATGCAGTCATTTTTTGCACATTTGGAAGCGGCAGATAGAAACAAGGCATTATATATGCAGATTAGACTAGAATGGGGTAGCAGTTCCGAACCCAAATTATGGATTTTTGTCAAATGTGATGTGCATTTTGGCGATGGAACACTACTTTTTTTCTTCGCGAGATGAAGTCGTCTCTTCTTTAACTAAAATATGTTTCTTGTCTGAAACATATAGCGCCGCTAATTCTTTATCTTGGTCAATCTAACAGATGTGAATGATGCGATGCGTTTCGGGTTCGCGTCCAGCATGACGTGCTATCTCTTTTGGTGTAATTTGTGCTGGTACGACGACTACATCGAAAAGATGAAGAAAATGCAATTTTTTTAATTTTCTTTTAAATTAATGATCAAATTTCAATGGCTGTGAAAAGCAAACTAACAGGCACAACCCGGTCGAAATTCAATAGTTAACTGGACCAGTGTTGGACTAAAACTTGCCTGTCTGGTGATATACGAAGTCGTGAAATTAGCAACTTGTCCTTTTTAGCATATGAATGGTATCAAAATTTTCACATTAATTCAACGCGTTTTCGTGTTAAAAGAAAGTCATCGAATCGGAAGTTATTTCATGCCGAATTGAAAATAAATATTTTAAATGGAATGGCACTACGAATTTAAACAATGTCATCCATCGGTTTCCAAATCATATATATAATATTTTAATTTAATTTCTATGACTGCGGGGAATCGAAATACAAAATTACTTCCATTTTTTACATCCAACAATATGTTTTTTTTTTCTTCTAATTTATGGTGCTGATTTATATAGTCTTATATAGCGCGTAATATTTATAAACTGTTGAATGTTTTGGTAGCACTCTGAACTTTAAACACATGCCAACACCGATACGAGTACACAAATATTGCAATTTTCACATTCACCACAATATTTTCCTTTTTTTTTTTATTACTTTAATCTAAAAATTTTAAATTATATTGTTAATTAGTATTGAATTTATGTCTGAGCATTTTGTTATTTGTAGCTGATTATTTTTTATAGTTATTATTAGTGAAGCGGCAAATGTTTTGTTAATTTTGTTATTTCCTTCATTTTGTTTCGAATTTTTTTTTATTTATTTCTTTATGTTTTTTTTTTTATTTATTTTCAAATCATTAAATCAACATAGAAACGCTAGTGATGAACTACAGTTGCCATTACCATTGCCTAGACGTAATTCCATAGACTTTTCCAAAGAGACACCCAAAGGAGATGAAAATTTCGAGAAGTTTGAAAATCTAATTTCAGATTTCAGTCACCGAAGGTAGTAAAAATGTATAATAAATAAAATTCTTTGCATACTCAATATTTCATATGTAAATATATATATATATATATATATATATATATGCATATAACATATTGTATGAACCCAAAAGCATGTTTAACACTTTTTTTTTTTAATAAGAAACATATGAGTGTTTGTGTTTTAGCATGAGTTTTATTGTGTACATATTTTAGTTTTATCATTTAACGAAAACCCATTTCAATTCTATTGCAGACACACCGATAATACTATGGAAAGACCAAATCTAAGTAAGAAAATCAATGAATATACAACACAAAAATTACGTCAGGAATGGGCTGAACATGAAGAAATCTTTCAATTCGATGCATTAGACAAGGATAAGGTACAACAAGGATTGATTTCTTTTCTGTTTTTAATATTTAATCTGTTGTATTTATATAAGATAATGTACTATATACATATATAAGAAATAGACTAAACGAAAATTCTCCGGTTATTCTTTTAGCAACGATTATAAGAAGTACGCAGTGAAACGTGAATAGGGATGACTGTCAGGGCCCATCATGTTTATATTTCATTGATATTAGGGGAGAAGTACAAAATAGGAATTTACTTCTCAATAAACTTTTCTTAAATATGTTTGCAAAGATTATTATTCAAAGGGAGATCATACTGGGTCATTTGGCTTTAACTGTTGGACCACAAAACAATTGCGATATGTACATATAAGGATTCTATGAGCATCATGGATACCTCTGCGACTGCATTCTTTTCAGGGTCGGTCGGCAAATTATCCAACAAAGAGCTCTTAAGCTTACAGCCGAAAATCATTAGCCGAATTCAGAGCCTAAACGTTTGCCGGGCAGTGACGGATTTTATGAGTCACAGTGATGAAAGAATGAAGTATGTAAAATGCTTACAAAGAATGAGAGTTTTTTTCTGAAGAATTATTAAGTACAAATTTTATTAAAATTGTTTTGGTAGTTGCCTATTTCTTAGGTTTTTTTTTACCACTAACTGTCCATATTATCATATTATTATTTTACTTTTAGGATCGTCGATAGGATGCTTTTTAATATTTTAACAGTTTGAATTGCTAATTAGTTTTTGCTATAGTTAAATATCTGAGAAGTTGACTGAGAAACATTTGTACGAGATTAAAAACACACTAGCGGGATATAGTTTATTTTTTTTTTAAATCTAATTATTATTGCAGAAGAATTTATTTACCCCAATTTTCTTAATAATATGAACATATGTTTTGTTTAAAACTCTCTGCATTAGGACTGGAGTAACAGCACTCAAACTGAGGACAAGCCCATAGAATTTGTTGCCAAAGAAGAGCCAACACCACAAGAGTCAAATCTATCCAATAAACTAGATGCTACCTTGACTAATCAAAGCCAGGACGATACTAAAGCTCCGTCTATCTCCATAACTAATACGGCTAACCAACAGACAACTTTGTCGGAGCAGAACAGCCTTAACAAAGAAGAATCGAAAAGTAAAAAGAAGCGGCGCAAGAAGTCGCAAATGAAAAAGAAAAATGCCCAACGTAAATCTTCTTCCAGCAGCTCGGTGGGCAGTAATGCTCCGCAAGAGGGCAATGCCATCGCCGAAGACAATAAACAAGCCGAAGATGCTGACACCAGCTCAATATCGATCTCAAATAATACCACCAACTCATCGAATGATGAGGCTTCGCCAAAGTCCGGTGAACAAGTTTCTGCTGGGCTGGTTACCGCAATGGGGGGCGATGAAAGTCCCATTTCCGACACTTGTCAGACTTCACCGATAACACCGAATCCATCTCGTATACCTGATTTAGATATACATTTCTTTTCGGACACGGAAGTTACCTCGTCGGGTGGCAATGGTGTGGGTCGAGGTGCCGGTCGCCCATCTACGCCCATACAAAGTGATAGTGAGCTGGAGATTTCGATGCGTGAAAAAGAAACCGATAGTGATTTGATAACAAACTCTGCTTCCTGGAAATGGGGTGAACTGCCCACGCCCGAGCCAAAAGATCACAATGATAATCAGGCAGCTAATGCCCAGGCTAAGCGCAACTCTATGCTCAGCAATATGTTTAATTTTATGAAAACCAACAATAAACTGCGTATACAGGGCAATGATGGCGGTGTCTATTTGTCGGACTTGGATACTGAAACCATGGACCCTGAAATGATTGCCATGTACTTTCCCTCGGCCTCCTCTAAAGAAACATCACCAGCCGTCCAAGCTTTAGCTTGCAATGAGGATGATCGTGAGAGCGGTAATGGTACCTCGTTACCGCATTCGCCCAGTTCTCTGGAAGGACAGAAAAGCTTGGATTCTGATTATGAGGATGGCAAACTGCAGGAAGGAAAGTAAGTTAATTGATTGCAGCCAAAAACGTTGGCTTATTTCTGACTGCGCTTATTTCTTTTAAACATTAAAGATATTTGGACTTTGTTGCCATGTCTCTGTGTGGCCTGCAGGAGAAAGGTGATCCCTCAGATGAAGAATTTGAACGTCATTCTATTAAATACAAAGACGTAAGTTTGTGCTTTTTTTTAGTTTTTTTTTTATTGCGTTGACACAAACATATCCTTGTTTAATTATCTCCTGACTGATTGCATGTTGCTTTCTAATTGCTTGCTTTTATAACTTATTTTCCACGTACACAAATGCATTAATATACAATAAAAAAAAAACAAACCAGTTTAAAATAATCTAAAAATTGTTGCAATAAATGCAGCCACAAGAATCAAAAGGAAATTGAACCCTGATCATAAGCGAGAAAAGGGTCATTCACAGATTGTAGCAAGCCAGAAGTTATTGGCAGTTTCATATGAGAATCGTCATCCTCGCAAAGAGCACATCACAGACCAACCTTTTATTAAAGTAGGCTTTAGTCCAGAGACAAAAACAGATCAAAACTGAAGCCTTAATTTATGATGAACAATTATGTTTTTTTTTTCAATTTTGTTGAAATTACATTCATGAGTGTTTTAAGTAAAAATATTAATTATTATTGCAAAAAATATAGTTTCTGCTTTGATTTTTGTGCAAAAAGATGCCCTAAAATTGGCGAAAAATAATTGAAAAAATTATCAATCAGATGTTAACTTTTATTATTGGTGTTGCCTTAAAAAAATTGACTAAATTGTTATTTCGATTTAGGGAAAGTAAAAGTAAAAAAAAGGCTCCAAAAAAGAAAAAAAAAACTACATAAATTGGGAACTTTTTTAAATTTAAATTTCCAGAATAAGAATTAAAGTTAAAATCAATTTTAGATGAGGAGGCGAAATTGTAGACGTAACGAATATGTAATAAAAACAAAATATATTCTTGGGATTCCGTCAAGTTTTCTGGCGAGCTTTAAATTTGTCTGGCTGAGAGTATAGAAATAGGTGCAAACAAAAAAGTCCTTAAAAATTAAATGGAGTTTCAAAATAATGGAAAACTTACAACGACATGAAAATAAAATGCAGTTAGAAATATTCTATTACTTTTCGATATTTCTATGGAAAATGTTCTTCTTTTTAGTGTGCCTTTTTGGTAGAACGTATCAGACTTATCGGTCTGCTTAAGAAAGTTTTACGGTTCCTTGAAAATTTTAAAATTAAAACAGTTTTCCATGGAATTACTCACTTTTCAGAACAACTTTTTTTTTCATAGAAAACAAGACTATTTATTACAAAAAAAAAAAAAAAAAAAAACACTTTAAACATTACAACAACATCTACATACTATAATCATCCCTTCTGTGTATAATGTCTGTCCTAGGTCTGTGAAAATCCCAGCATCTTTTCATCACCTAATTTAGTCGTACGTCTGAATGGCAAATACTACAGCTGGGCAGCTGCCTGCCCAATTGTCATGACAATAATAACATTCCAGAAGCCCCTGACTAATGTAAGTTTGTTTCTTGTCTTGATAATAACACTGCGAGAAAAAGAAAACTCACTTTCTCTTTACACAAAACATTTTCCAAAAAAGCTTTTCCAAACTAATGAACAAATTACACGTGCAAAATTTTTAAGTAAATAATAATAATATTGTGATTTTTAAACAAATTTCTGTTCCATTAACAAATAATAAAAAGGATGCTGTTGACCAATTAATGGTTAATGCTAAGCAGGATGCCGCCGCTGTGGGCAAGGCAGAAATTGATGGTGGCACTCCCGTCGGCGCACAAAATCCAGCCAAACGTTCTTGGTGGTATTGGAGACGTTCACAGACTGTCAACAACGCTGCCGCAAATAATGCTTTAAAGACTGGCAAACTGGATGAGAAACATGAGGAAAAGGGTGAGTTTACATCAAGCTTTTAGCTTGACTCGATTTGGATTTTTAATGCATTCCGAAATGTTTTTAGAAAATGATGTGCAAAATGCTGTGGCCACGCAAACAACACGACCCAATTCACCCGATATAAGTGATCATACTTTAAGCAAAACCGATTCTACCATGAACGCTGAAAATACCTCAGCCATTATGGATAACATGGAAGACTTATCTCAAGCTTCGTCCAAAAGTGAATCGACAGATCAAAAAAATAAAATGGAACGTTACAAAAAGTCTCTGCGTTTAAGTTCAGAGTTAATAGTAAGTTCATATATGTATATACAAGTATGAAGAAATGTCTCAAAATTAGATACATATATAAAATTAGAAGAGAAAAATTCACTGATAAAATGTTTGTATTGTTAAAATTTTGCAGAAAAAACTGAACCTAAATGAGGGCATGAATGAAATTGAATTTAGTGTCACCACAGCCTATCAGGGAACGACACGCTGCAAATGCTATTTATTCCGCTGGAAGCATAATGACAAAGTGGTCATTTCCGATATTGATGGCACCATTACAAAATCCGATGTTTTGGGACACATTTTGCCAATGGTCGGTAAAGATTGGGCTCAATTGGGTGTAGCTCAACTTTTCTCGAAAATCGAACAAAATGGCTACAAGCTATTGTATTTATCAGCTCGCGCCATTGGCCAGTCAAGAGCTACCCGTGAATATTTACGTTCCATTCGTCAAGGAGATGTTAAGCTACCCGATGGTCCTTTACTTTTAAATCCCACTTCATTGATATCGGCATTCCATCGTGAGGTTATCGAACGCAAACCGGAACAGTTTAAAATCGCCTGTTTATCGGATATAAGAGATTTGTTCCCGAATAAGGATCCATTCTATGCCGGCTATGGCAACCGCATTAATGTAAGTTCTGGATCACTTTTCAATTAATTTTTTCCATTTCATTTTTCATCTCGTTTTGCAGGACGTTTGGGCTTATCGTGCTGTAGGCATACCCATTAAACGTATCTTCACCATAAACACTAAAGGCGAATTGAAACATGAATTAACCCAAACATTCCAATCTTCGTAAGTACAATTGAATTAATTAAAAAATATCATGTTTGAGTATCTTTTATATATGGTGAAATGTTCATTTAAACTGTCGCTGTTACATTGCGAAATCACATATCGAATTCGTAAACGCCTGCCAAAGACTAAATCCCTTAGAACCAAATTAACAGGTGTATGTATGTTCATTCTATTTTTCATCATTGTTTAATAAACAGAACAAATAACTCAGTTGGAGTGATACTTCCAATAATATTTTATCTGCAAGAAACATCACATATTGCCAACACTCTCCCATACATACATATACTTTATAAAAACACTTTGCATATTAATTGGCCGAAACAGAACGTAATCTTTATACAAATTATTACAATCAATAACTCTGCTATATGTGTATAATATAAGTATTTAAAAAAAATCATACCACATGATCTCTGTATTTAATGCTCATAGACACACATACATACATATGTATCGTTTATCTAGTTTAACTCGAATTGTATCGTAAGAAATGCATTTTAGATCTTAAACTATTGTCGTTATATTTAATTAATAATGGAAGTAAAAGTTAAAGACACACCGGCGAATATAAATTGTCCAAAGCTGGACAGTTTTCCCTCACCTTTTTTATACACAAAATTATTACATAAGAAAAAATGTGGGTAACTTTTAAATCTGGAAGCTTTTACGTTATTTTATTAAATATTCCAGAAACCTTGTTATTATTTTCCTTTTCATTTAATCGAATTTAATTGAAAATCTAACTACACTGCAGAGAAATTTCCCAGCGGGGGAAACTCTCAACTTGGCAGCAATAACATTTATTTTCAGTAGATTATCAAAACTAGCGTTAATATTATTTATTTTAATAAATGTTTTATAATAATTACATGGTACTAAGATTTCCCAAGTTAAGGGAAATTTTCAACCTGATTTTTTTTTTTTTTTTTGATTATTTTTTTTGCAAGTTTTGTGCAAAATCTTAAATAGAAAATAATTTCCATAATTTACTATACAAAAATTTACTTTTAGGCAAAATTTCCCTCAAAGGGAAATTTTTAATTTTAAAGCCTTCAAGCATTTTATTTCGATTTCATAGTATTCTTATTTTTTCCTTAAACACAAACTTTAAACTTTTTTGTTATATCACCAAATTTCCCCTGTTGGAACTGCATCGACTTTGAGGTTAAAAAAGAGTTTTATTAATTGTTCTGTTTGATGTTACTTATAAAGGATTTTTAATTATCTTTTTTAATAAAAATATTGCATAAAATACAAATTCCCAAATGTGGCAAATTTTCTCATAAACTAAAAAAAAAAATTCCCTAGACGGAAATTTATGCCATGAAACTTTTTTGCATTAATATTTTTCCAACAAATTGGCAAAATTAAATCTGTTATTTGATGAAAGTAACATTATTTAAATATTTACTCCCTGAGGAGGGAAATTTTCAGAAAAGAAACAACAAAACTATTTTCAACATTCATTACGTGCAATTCCTGACGAATAACGAAGGCATTTTCGCAGTTTGTTTTTCTTTCCAGGCTATTTTCTTTTATTTACCTATTTATTGAAAATAAATTAACATTAATGTTAATACTTAAGCCAAAATTACATATTTGTCGGTTACCGTATTTTTAAATAGTTTTTGTTTTTCTCAATTTAATAAAATTTGAAATTGAAATAAAAATTTGAAAATATTTCAAAAGGGGAAATTTTAGGCCCTGTTTCACTTTAACGAACGTTAAGGTTGGCAAGTACTTCCAACACTGGAAATACCTATTTGCGTAGAACCATTTCTTAAACACAAGCATCACAAGAAAACGTGGCTTCCAGAGAGACAAAATTCAATTTTCTGTCTGTGAATTAGTGTTTTTTCTACTCCGAAAATACGCGAACGTTAACGTTCGAGATAGTGCAACAGGTTCTCATTTTTTTCCATTGCAAATGTATAGTTGTGTGTTTCTAGAGAAAAGTAGCAAAATAAGTTTTTAAGTTGCACTTCATTTAGCCGAATGTTCAATCAATAAGAACTTTCTTATTAAAAAGTTGAACTTTTTCCTTTTCGATTTTCTCTTCTCGGGTTTTTAAGGCTCGATTTATATTAAGTAGAATTTCAATAACGGAAAGCTTCCCATAAAATAGTACAAAAACCCAGAAAGTTTTTGATTGCAATCATTTTACTTCGAAATCTTTTTTTTTTGTTGTATATATATTTTTTTTTTTTTGTTTTATTTCGAAAACTATCACATTTATTACGGTTCTCGAAATCTTCGACAGTTTGAAAAATGGTGAAGAAAACGCATTCCAATTGCCTTTCATCTATTAGAAACTGTCGAATATTCCGAGAACTGTAATAAGCCCCCGTGTACTTTAGTTTTAAATTTGAAATTTGGCTTTAGCTTTTACCTCCTACTCCCCAAAACGTTGTATTTTCGTTTAAACCAACCTCCATTATTTTTATTTTATTTTATTTGAAAAATTGAAAAGTTTTGTATATTGTTTTGTTTTTATTTAAAAAAAAAAAATCTTTTGTTGCAACGATGCGTGCTTTACGTTTTAGTGGTTATATCAACCAGTCTTTAGAAGTAGATGAGTATTTTCCTTTGCTGGATAATGATGACTACGATTACAAAACAGATGTATTCGAGGATGACGAAGAAGAGGATGAACTTAAGTTCAGTGATACCGAGAGTGATGAAGATGAGATTTTCAGTGATGAATATTTAGATGACCAGGACGATGGTGTAGTGGCGAATGTAGCAGAGTCGATTAGCGTCAATGCTGCCACACCGATTCTAAATGCACTTGACCTTGAGCGTGGCACTTCCTCACCAGCAACGTCAGTTCGAAACAACTCCACTCTCTATGTTAATTAAGTGATTAGCAAACATGACAAATTAAGTGAGAAATTAAAACACCATGAAATGCACACACACACACACACACGTGTATATGTGTGTGTATGTATTTTTGTGACGAAATTCTGGACTATTAAATTGTGATATTTATTACCTGTTTATTTTGTATGCAATTAAATTGCTTTTAATATTAAAATAATAAAAAAAACAAACCTTAAGAATAAAATGTATGTCATATGTAAGTATATTAGAAGAAAAATGTATGTTTGTTCGTTTCATATGAAATTATATACAATATATGTATGTAGATATTTTTAGGTCTTCTGTTGATATTTTCTTAAGCATTAATTTTTATTATTGTCCTTTGTTAGTTTTTTAAAAAAGTCTATTAATTAGTTTTAAGTCAACAAAAGTATTGTTGCTAAACTTTTAAAACGTCATCAAACTTGTCTTTAAATGTTAAAAGAGCAATTCTTTAAGAAGTTATTTGTTTTATTCTTAAACTTAAACCGCGAAAAGCGTTACATTCAGTACCTTTTTTTTTTGAATTTTAATTTGTTATTAAATTAAAATATTTATATATAAATAAATGTGATACATTTTAAGATATTTGCATGTTTATTTCTTCTCTTCTTTTTTGCTTTAATTTGTTTTAGTGATGTATGATGATTTTATCAATAAAATTTATTAATTAAAAACAATTTTATCTGATAAATAAATGTTCGAAAGTCTCATTCAACGAGTTCTGTGATTGGTTAATACAAAATTAACGTATTGCGTGCTTCATAGCGTTTCTCATACAGATTACGTTTATTTCGCCAATCTCAATGTGTTTTATTTTCTAAGATATATATATTTTTTTTGATTACGGCAATAGTACAGTAAAACAATAATAAAATTAAGAAATGAACACATCTGCACCGAACTAGTAGAATTATAAGGCAGAGTAATATTTTGACTACGGCCCTGTTCCACGATGTGGAACATTAATGTTCGCCAACATTTTATAGAACATAAAATACAACGAAATGCTGTCTGAACTAATCGCTATAGGTCGAATATTATAAATCTGAACGGTACCAAATAGAGTTTATAAAAAATCTGCAAAATCGCTTTAAATAATTATTTAAATTTATAAAGCAAATGTGGAATACAAATAAATATGATGGCCAGATGAAAATGTTGCGACCACCAGCAAATTGTTTCGTAAATTTCTTTCTCTTAAAATATCGTTTGCTGTGGGATTTCCAAACCAAATGTTCCACAGTCGTCTTCAAGAATTTGGGGCGCCATTTAGCTGTAACGGCGGCTTAACGTTTTATAAGCGGTTCTCACGCTTCTTCTACTCTTGTAGAGCTGGTATATATTGTAGATTTAGTAAATCTGGATAAATTTAGAACTTGACAACAACACAATTTATACATATTTAATATTTAAGCAGATTTAGTAAACGTAGTAAGTTCATTTATTTGCAAGTACGAAACCGCTGGCAGATTTGGCGCCACATTGTTTTCTGTTGCTGTACGGCTTTGTTTACAAAAAGTGAGTAACGCTATAGTATATTTAAAACCCTTTTAGATATACTAGACTCTTTAACCACAAAATTTAAATGTCGTTTTCTTTAGTATTGTAGACAAATTGAAACAACGACATTTTCTTTAGTTTTATTCTTACAAGAGCGGAATTTTTTATTCTCTAGTTGTGCTATAAAGTCTAGAAGAAAAAACGGTTTGGAATGTGGAGAAAACACATCGTCAGAGAAATATTAGAAATTCTTATTCCAAGAGTCGTTACACTCGATGTAAAGGAAAATCTCTCTATTGTACTCGTTGCCCCTCTTAAATTTAATGTTATTGACAGCACGCCTTTATGTATTATCTCAGTTCTAGAATATGCCAAGTATATATTAAGATTAGAAATGCAGATGTGTGAATGTTTTCCTGCCGACTTTATATGATGACTCTTGGAATATGGTGGACTAACTACGCAGACATGTATTTTGTATGCGCTCGAGTTTGTTATTTTGAAAAAGGTTTGAGTTTTTGCCTACATAAATCCAGGCATGCTGCTAAAAATAATGTGTCCTATAGGTTTTGGTTCCAGTTTTTTGACATTTTGTATATCACAGGGCGGCCCTATAGGGAAAGTGTGTTTGTTGAAATAGCCATAATCTTCACTCTGTTACATTTCGACGCCTTCGTTTTGTCGTCATCGCACTGATGAAACGCGTATATCTGAGAACGTAGTACGTGGCGGAATACCTTTTGGCTACATTTTGTTGTGCAAAAGTTTGCAAATTTCTCCGGTAAGGGCACGTATTAAAGGAGCATTGAAATGTACACTGTCTTCCAAAATACTTTAAATAGTTTTTAGACTCCAAACAAAGGCAATCTACTACATCTAAACTCTTGTTTAATTAAAAAATGTTAACAAAATTTATAAATATATTATATAGAAATTTATAGTGAATTTTATTCGTTTTGCAGGTACTGCAGCATGACTTTTATTGTTGATCAACTGTTTCCGCCCATCAAAGCCGACGAAGTTACTGCAGTTGAATTTTCACATTTCAATTATTGGCGCGATCCCATACCCGAAATCGATTTAAACTTATTCGATGGCCTTAATACATCTACAGGTTCAACAGTCGCCGCTCTTAATGGTAGCATTGGCAGCACTAACACTTCACATGACTCGAGTAACGTCACCTTCTTCAATGGCTCGCATTCGAAAACATTGACAACCATTCCAGAAAATTAAAATAAACAAGTTATTTTCATTTGAACAGAAAACTTAAATCAAACATTTCTCTCATGGTATTTATTAAATAGTTTAATTTCTTATTAAATATTGTTGGAGTTAATTTTTTGTTTGTTATTATTATCATTATTATCATCATTTTTTCATTGCGCTATTTTCATCGTAGGAAATACATAAAACAAGAGCATAATTTAGTTTTCAAATAATTTATATATCCACAAACTTTGATAATAATTTTATATGCATATATTTTTTCTTTTACTTTTATTATGTTCAAAATAAGTGAAATTTTAGTTTACATTATTTTAATTCGTATATTTAAATACATACCATAGACTTGTTTGATGCTAATAATTAAAAAAATATTGCATGAAATCTATAAAAATATAAAAAATAAAATTTACAAATATCTTAATATAAAAATCATACAAATTCGAATAGCATCTAACTTATATAAATACATACATACAGATCCAAAAAGGGACTTATGTCCCGATTAAAACATGAAAATTACAACAAAACTAAATACTTAATTTAAATACAAATTTAGTGATAAACACAAATTAAATAAAAATATAAATATGTAGCTCTTAAAATTAATGGAGTGAAACCTTTTGTGCGATTTAATTTGTGCAGTCATGCGCCGCGATGAAGTTGGGCTTAAACTGTCATCCGACATATCTGTCAGGATTTAAGGAATTCGGTGCTATGCACGAAGTTCCTCAGACTTTTCTAAGTTTGCTCCAGCTTGTTAGTCGGCTTAAGACTGGTTAAGTATCGGGAATCAAGAATTGGAATCGTAGGGGTGAGAATGCGGGGCATTTCAAATGACAGGTGTGAGTTTTTTTGTGTACTGTAAATCACCTGCTTTTTGTATTCTTCGGTGTGATTTTCAACTGCAGAAAATTTTAATATTTTTGCCGCAGAAAAGGTCCGTTGGAACTTTCTCAATTTTAAAGTTTAGCAGCCTTGTTACAAAATCGTTTATAACAAATGCCTCCTTATTCATGATGCCCGTCTTCAGTGATGTGAGTGTTACTGCCGCCAGTCATCGGTTTTTAAGGGCACTGCCCATGAAAAAGTTGAAGAGGGCTAACGATTGCGTTTTGCCAGCCTGTACTGTTAAACCCATCAGTCAGTCTGTCATTCCTTGACTTGGCATTTTCGAAAAATGGTTTAATATAAGTAGTCACTCAGATATATTTGCTTTTCGAAATAGACACAGAAGGGCTATCCGATAGCCAGATGTAACAGTCTTGTTTGCCCGAAAAGATGTTCGACCAATCATTATTTGCGATGGCACTTTGGAAATACATACACAATTTTGCAATATTTTCAAATGGTGCTTCAGCATAAAGCGAGTCCATGCAATTCGCTAATAGGATCAAAATAAAAATATCAGCCTGGTAATTAGCATTTTAAAAATAAATTCAGTGCCGGACTTAGGATAATTACTTTGTTCTAAAACGAACAAATTTTTTTTCCTGAATTTATATTGTAATTAACAATAAAATACGAGAATTTGTTTTTAATTTCAATACAAATTCAAAGAGGAACTTGTTTTTATATGCGACAACTTTGAATAAAAACAAAACCCGCACCCTGTTAAATTTGATTGGATTTGAGCGAACGACATTTCGTGGCATACTTTTAGGCGGCCTTTTAAAACGACTGCTTAAGAGTTTACTTTTTCTAATGCCATCCAACACATTCATTCACTCAAGCATAGTTATATTTTTATATTAAAAATTTATGTTAAGAAACAGCTTTTTTAAATCAAAATATTACAATAATATTATAATAATAAAATACATATATAAAAAATTTCAATACAATGATAGTGAATTCTACGAGGAGTCGCTTTTGTGTTTTTTTTTTTTTTTTTTTTTGGAAAAATGTTTTCCCAATTTTTTTCAATTTTATTAAAAAAAATCTTTAAATGCATTAAATTTTATTTGTTGGTCTTCAGGAAATGGATTTCAAAATTTTGGTTTTTGTCAAGAGACCTCAACAAATAATAAATGAAAAAAACCTAAATTATTTGATTGTAGGTTTTTTTTATTTCAATTATTTATTCTCTTTATGGACTTTTAGGTTTAAACGCGCTCAAGTTGGTTTTTGTTTTTTTAAAGAAAAAAAAACAGTTTTATTAATTACAATTAAAGAAGACCAGAAACTTAAATAATCCAACGTGTTCTGAAAATCACAAACAAAATAATTTTTTTCTTGAGAAACCCGCAATAAAATAGTTGCAAAAGCAGTCACTTGCCTATTTTGAAATCGGCCTTGATTACGTTCACTAGTCTAAAATCGCATGATTACAAAAAGTTATGTATAATCTTCAGAACATAAGCGATATTTTCTTTATGGCATTAGTAGAAATTGGGGACAACCTGACGCCTAATACAAGTTAAAATGCTTGAAAAATATGTTGGGCCTCTCGTTGTTAGAAATTCTAAATTTCTTTGATTACAACGTTTTTATGTTGAAAATTTATTTACTTTATGTTAAATATATTTAATTTATGCTAATAACAATTAATAATTTCAATTCTTGAGCTTCATACTTGACTTATTATTAAAAAGGCAAGAAGAAATACCCAACAATATATTAAAAAAAATACATAATTACAGTTAAAAATTAAGGGGAAAATATCACAACCAGGTCTGTTCTGTAAACCGAATTGCTTTCAAAACCGAGCCGAGTTCTAACAAAAAATTCGAATGTCAAAGTCAGCTGTTGATACGAGTACTTTAATTTTATTATAACGCCTGAAAGCTTAAAATAAATAATAAATATATTCCTATTTGTAGCAAAAATATTAACATATTTGAGTTTGTTTATTAAAAAATATTCCTCTCTATTCCAAGAGTCGTCTTTGTCGACCCCAAAAAAATGGTTCCGACAACAATCTGAGCTTTTCGGATATTAAATTGGACAGATGTTTCCATAAAAAGTAAACCAGGTTGACCAAAAGCGCCGTTTGTTTATGTCGACTTCATGGGACGGCGAGGGCGACTTTTGGAATACTACAGAATTTTTTTTTTTTTTTTTTGCTTAATTAATTTCATAAAACTGAACAAAAAGAAAAAGATGACTTATTTTCGATCGGTTGTATTTAAGCGCTTTGAAACGTACTACAACTATATGAGTTCCGTTTACAAAACACCAGAATTAAAAAACACGTTTTCAAAACGGGAATTTTATACAGATTCGTTTAACAGAATAGGGCCGATTGCTTGGCTGAATTTTTAACAAAAAATTATGGAAAGAAACAAATTAATAATAAACGAAAAAATTAAGATATAATTAAAAAGAATTGCATTTATCATTTATTTATGTTAAAGATATTGTACGCAAAAACCCAAAGAATGCAACAATATAAACAAACTTGTATGTATCTTATGTCGCTTGAAATAACAATTACTTAATAATTATAACAAAATAAAATCTGTGTTTGATTTCGTTTCAGGGTTTCAAAAAAAATTAAAAACCATAAAACATTTCCATAGAATCAGAACAAATCAGCGTAATCGTGAGTCAAAATAAACAAACAAAAAGTTCATTTAAACTGTGAACATTTGAATTACTGAGTGGGGGAATAAAATTTTGTGTTGTTTATCAGCCGGCATAAAAGCAATTAATTGTTTTTGCGACAATAAATATAATTATTTTTTCAATTCGAATTTCTTGTGGTTGGATTGAAAGAGAAGAGCCCTGAGGTATCTCGTTGTGCAGTTGTACAACAAAAATCCATGAAAGTTCTGTAGGTGTTCCAGTAGGTACCCTAACCCAGCTGCCAAGGACTCAAAGTCGGATCGGCCGCTGGTAACTTTAACTTTTAAGCTGCATTTTAAACTGCTGCTTAAGGTTTTATATACAGACATATTTTGTCACTTATTTTATAATGATTTGACTCTCTCGTAGCAAAACACGAAAACTAGATATAAAATTGGACTTGACTATTTCTGCCATGAATGTGTCTTTATAATGTTTGGGGTGGAATGAAAACAGGCGCAAGAATTAAAAGCGATGAAAAACAGTGAACAAAATCACCAGCTTCTTTTGCCACATTTGAGAACTGAGAAAGCCTTAAAGTGATACAACTTAATGAGTCCAAGGGACTATAAATATGTAGTCCATACCACACTACAGTAGCCCAGATAGTTCGAGGACTATTACAGTTGGCAGTTTGAAGGATTTGAGTATAGACGACGCTTATGCGCTGATTGCAGACTAAAAACTGTTGGCGAAGTTCCAACATATTTTTCGTTTTTTAATTTTCTATGGCCCGCTCAACTTAATTTGATTTGCTTAAACAACTGTTTTGATTTACTTACGTTTGAAATAGACGACCTCATTGAATAACTTGTTTTTTGTGAGCGATGCGATTACCCCCGTAGCGAAGCGCACAAAAGAGACAAGTGCCATCTACATTGATGTATTTTAAAAAGTCATTCTGTTCGGCTCTGGAAATTTTTTGCTTTTTCTAATTTTTGTTTCTTTTGCTTGCAAAAAATCACACATTATTCTTTGGAAAATAAGTTTAAAAGAATGTATTCTTTAAAGCGAAAACAACTTACTTAGTTTAAGTGCTGCACAACTTTTTGTTTTATTTTGAGGAGCAGCGGTTGGGTGGCAGTACTCGCATCGCTTTATTGACTTTGCCACCTGTCGATTTTGTGACTTATGAATTCGTTTGTCATTGAAAAAAAAAAAACGCGGAAGCGACAAAACAAATTCGGCTTTTCAAATGTCGAACTTTCGAAGTCGAACAAAAACTTAAAATCGTCCTCGTTTTATATGTAAATTTGTTTCCAAAATCCACATCTGGAGTAACTTTTTCGAGATGCATCAAACTGATGACGCACCTCCATTCACCCACACATAAATAAGTCTCATTGTGGAAAACTAGGACAGACTTTCAACCGGTCTAGGGTACCCCAACCCAACGGACGTTATTGCATATGGTCTGGTTTAGTTGCAGCTTCTGGGTCAATTGAAATATTAACAGGTTCAATTCCAAAGTAAGATGAAATATTCACCAACTTATAGTCTAAATAGCGCCGAGTTCTTGCGCAACCGATTGTCTAGAACACCTGTGTGGAAATGTTTTCGCTTGTATTTAACTAGTATATTCGACTAAAAACTTTCTTATGTCACGGGAATGGTTCGCTCTAGTCGTACAAAAACACCTGGTTCGAATTGGGTATTTTAGGAGTGGTTCCAATTCCTTTTTAGTAGTTATTGTGGTTTGCCAAATATGTCAATCTTTTCCAAAAAAAGTAGAAATGCAAACAGCAAATACAAATTTCACCTTCAAGATTTAACTTTTCCTCTTAAATAATCAAGTGTCCTGAAAGTGTCGATACTCATCTCTTTGATTCGCAACTCATCGGCCAGTTTTGCTGAAAGCTTAAAACCCTGTTCACACTATTACCAGCTATTTTAGTTATTGTACAACTCAAGAGTATCAGTCCTTTTGTTACGCAGCAACTGACCCGTAATCTCTTGCAGTTCTGCGAAGTGTTCTTGAGCTTAACGCAATAGAATACATTTGAATAATTTATTTTTGAATATTTTCTTTGCCGCATGATGATGAATGAAGATGGCATTACTTCAAGGCACTGTTGTGATGGCAAAACAAACAACAACATTCAAACTACTCCCACTGGATGAAGAAATTAAAAGAATCTTCCGTGGAATTTATCTTTCAATTGTGTGTGTAGAAACGCTGAAGTGCGTTAATAAAGACTAATTTAGTTTCATATAAAAATTATACACACACACACACACACACATACATACATGCACGCGCATACATATGGATGTATGAACAGCAGACACTTATATTTATGCACATACACATACATACATACATGTACATACATACATATGTATGTAGCATGTATTTGCATGCACAAGCACGCCCGAACATTTTAATTCTGTTCGCTTTGATTAAGGAAAATTACAATGTATTTTGATGAAAATTTAATCTTTTTTAAACAGCAGACTTTATTGTGCATTCAATTAAATCGAATATGTATGTATGTATGTATGTATGTAGATGGAAGAAGACTTTTTGCTTCTTCTTTCAAAATAATTCAGGTGTTTTAAGCAAAGACATGGACATGGCGCTGAACTGTTTATACATACATATGTTTGTAAAGAACTAGTCCAGTGACCGGTCCGTCCGTCCGTCCGTCCGTGAGTTTCTAACAGCCAGTGTGTTATTTTCACAGGTAAAAAAGAAAGCTCTGAACTTTATTTAATTGCCAGAAATGAACGTATGTATGTATGTATGTATGTATTCGTTAAATCATTCACTTCGAAAGGGCAGTACAAGAAAAGAAAATGTCGCGCGTGCCCCAAGCAAAGGCAAATGTTTGACAGATAATGATCTTATGAGGATTCGTTTGATTGTAAATTTGCAAACTTTGTCTGTTGCCACACCCATTCATACCTGGACCTTGGGCCCTCAATAGAGAATTTTTGATTTTTTTTTATGAAAATCAGTGTCAACAAATTTATCTACCACAAAAAGCCCGTTTTGATCACAAAAGACAAATTAAACATTAACCGATCAATTGTGATTTGACAGCCAAATCGACAGAAATGCGTAAGTTCGGAAGCTTCTCTTGGAACAATCCTGATTGTAAACACATACATACATACATACATATAAAATAATGAACATACATTTGTAATTGTTTCCACTAAACATTATTGCAACGAAAACGATTTTAAAACACAAAATCGAACAGCTGAAAAGTGTTTGCAATGCGCGTCAAATCAAGCTGAACACATTTGAAACAAAAGTAATAAGTAATACTACATAAGTCCATATATGTATGTGAGTACATTCTGAAAGGTTAGCGCTTCAGCCATCCAATGATGACCGAGGATGACTAAAAATCGACTATTGCAAAAATAATCGCTTAAAATTTGACGGAATTACTTAGTAACTAATTTCTCTTCGTGGATATTTAGTCCGACCGAATTCAAAACGTATTTTTGTGATCGTAGTGCAGACAGAAAATTATCAGTCCATAAATGGCCCGTTCCCTTACCATGAACAATCTTCATAGTAGTAACAATAGAACGGTGTAGTGCAGCCGCTGTTGTGCCGATGCTCCTATCAATCAAGTGGGTTAGAAGCCACACAAACTCCGATGAGCTTCTACGACCACTTTTGTGCATGGTAGAGGAGCCGAAAAACAGGTTTTGAGCCAACGGCCCAAATATGACATTTTCAGTCTATAAATAAATGGCCTAAATATGGGATAAACTTTGTTACACAACAGAGACACTTAAATATTCCTTTAGGAACAAAAAAAAAAATCAAAATCCCATTGAATTTGCCTTAAAAATTGTTTCCGATTTCTTGTTACATATATATATGTAAATGTATATGCCACCCACTGTATGTACACAGAAAAAAATATTGTATTCTAGAAAGTTGTCAATAAACTTTCGTCTAATATTTTTTCATTTTCAATAAATATTTTTGCTGATATAACTAAAGTTTGCTTTCTTTCATATCTTGTTCTGCGAAATCTTTGAAAATGTATTTGGAAAGAGGAATTTTTGTTTGGGTTTGACAACAAATTGAAGTTAGAAATAAAAATAGTCTTGTATACCAATTTTATTGGTTGATAAATTTGCTGTTATCGTGCAAGCAAACTTGTGGTTTGAGTCCACGCATTCATTTACAGGTCCATAGTCAAACAGTTTGTTGACTGATGCAATGAATGCCGTTATTCAGCATGAAAAAACCTTTATCTTACGGCCATTAAAATGCAAATTATGTAAATGATGCATTTTGAGAGATTTTTTATTCATCTGCCATATTTTGCTGCATTATTGCAATCCACTGCGCATGAGTGGTTGCGCTGGCTTAAAAGTGCGCCTTGGATAATCTTTTACCAAATAGGAAATGCAGGAGACTTCATTTCACTTTATGTTTATGCACAAGTCGATTTAAAATTGGATATTACCCCTCTGCCAGTTATCGTCTCCACTGTTATGAAACCTCAACATACGATTACATACATACATATGTATGTTTGTATACGAAGTATTTGGCCACTGTTTCCATAAAATATCTTTATTTTTTATACAAAAAAACAAACAAACAAAAAATAAATTGATAAGTAAAAGAAAATTAATAACAAAAAAGTTTAAACATCAGATGACTAGTAAAAGCAAGTACTCGTAAACAAAACATGATCAGATGATAATGTTTACAATTGAACACAACATAAATATTGCAATTTGACCTTCCTTATTGGATATCCACCAAAAGTACGAGAATGATGAGCCCAAGCGAATCAGAAAAGAACTTAATGGAAGTAATTTATGTATGCGAAAGAACAAAACTGTGCACGACTCAACTCTCTCGCTTTTTCTCTCTCCCTCTCCCTCACTCTCTCTCTCTCTCTCTATTAAAAACGGCGTTTAGTTTGAATAGGAACTTAAGTTTCGTTCCCCCAACTCCACCAGCACCGTAATCCAATTATTGTGCTGTTTGCCCATCAGTCGGTCTGTGGGATTATTAAATGCATAAGTGAGCGCTAAAGTGGATTTTATTTGTGTAAACTCAAGTTCTCCATGAGAAAATTAAACTATAAAAGCACCGCTGCTCATCACAACTATCAACAGTGTTAAACGGATCATCAAGCTCTGATTAGTACCGAACCAAACGTACAAAGAAATTTGTGATTTTAGTCCAGAACAAACTTAAAGTTTTACAGATCAAAATGAGGGCTGCATTAGCAATTCTTTTCGCACTATTTGCTTTGGTAAGCCACAATTATTTCTATTATTTTATTCATCATCCTTTAAGTGAAATTGCAATAGCAAAAACCAAATAAAAGTTTATGAACGAAAGTGTCCTTAAAAAATGGGAAATGTAAGTTTGAGGGCAAGGACTGCCAACAACAGTGGCAAGAAATTTTGAAAAGTGTTTAGAATAAAGTGTATAAATTTGAATTTTAGAGCGCCCGCGAAGCTAAACTTGAACTCCAAACATAAAAAGTCATCAGCTCAACATTTGTTCCGCAAAATAAAATATGTTTTTTTTTTTAAATCAAACCCCGGTACAATTCTTTAGCTTAATATGTTTGCTGCTTGCCATAACGTCCTGTTATGTTATAACATAATATTAGGGCCTAATCTGGAGCCATAATTGTACAGGCAACTAAGTTTTTAGTCCCACCAAATGTATGTACATACATACATATATAGATCGTCAGCTGATTATTTGTAATCGTCAAATACTATTAAGTACACCCAATCCTGTTTTTACTCGCTACACACGTTGCAGAGAGCACCGTGCAAAAAACCCCTACAGTCATCATATTTGATTAATTCAACCTTGAAGGAGGTCTAAAAGATTAATATTTCTATGAAACATAAACATTTCATTTCACTTTCTTTATACAGTGTTGCTTTTATTGAATTTTATGATTTCTCAAGCATTAAAACAAACAAATAATTCACACGTTTTCTTAAAATATGTTTGTCCAATTAAATATTAATATTTTTAAGGAATTGTATAACTGTGTAGAAGCCGTGTTATATCGCAATCGTGTAAAAACAGGATCGGGTGTACTTAACCATTGTATTGCCGGTATTTGTGCACGAGAATCAAAGTAACAAAAACAATTGTTATAGTTTTAAAAAATTCCAAATTAATTTCTAATAATTCGTTTTACAAACATCTCCTAAAATGCCAATAATTATTAAGACTGCAACGACATTATTTTTATTAAAGGGAAAAATAACTCTAATTATTTCTTAGTTGAGCAGCTAATGGCCTCCACAGCTAATTCTTCCGCATATATCTAGATACATACAGACATACATACATACATATATATATATATATGTGTATAGTGCCAGAATTTATTTTACATTCTAAAGAAACTAATAATAATAATAATGATATTTTTTGTGTCAATTTTAAGGTTACGGCCGAGTACAAACTCCGCAACCAGGATGATTTAAAGAAAGCCCGCGAGGAATGTGTGGCTGCCAAAAAGGTTACACCCGAAATGATTGAGAAATATAAGAAATTCGATTTCCCTGATGATGAAATCACCAGATGCTATATCGAATGCGTCTTCCAGAAATTCGATTTATTCGATCCCAAGACTGGCTTCAAAAATGATAATCTGATTGCCCAACTCGGCCATGGAAAGGAGAATAAGGACACCGTCAAGGCCGATGTTGCCATGTGCGCTGATAAAAATGAGCAAAAGACCGATTCGTGTGCCTGGGTATTCCGTGGCTTCAAATGTTTCATCAGCAAGAATATGCCTTTGGTTATGGAGAGCTTAAAAAACTAAATAACTTTGGCCACCTTTGAAACACTAATTTAAATTTATTTGGACCGTGAAATATACATACATATTAATGAAGATAACCACAGCAACAGTGTTCCAAACATTGACAAGCATCTCTATAACTTTCCATAACAATCACTAAATCAAATAAAATTGTTAAATGAATCATTTTTTGCATCCAATAATCGTCTTTTTTTATAATAAAACATTTTTTTTTATAATAAATAATTTTGAAATATTATGAAAGATTTTCGTTAATATAATAAAGCGCAGCTTCTGTAAAAGAATTTTTTGAGATGTTTTCCTTTATTTTATTCCATTTAAGGAGCAGGTGATATTTTTACCGGCCATTGAATGTGACTTGCACTTTAAACATGAACAAAAAATCGTGACCTTAAAGATTTGAAGGTACCAGTTAAATTTGTTCTTCTTTCTTTCTGCCCACTGTTAATAAAACGACAAAAAGATTTTCTTTTTAACTTAAAAAATTTATTATAAATGATGAAAAAAAATTAACGATAATTAAACGCAAAATAATAAACACTCTTTTATATTTAAATGCACAAAATGGCTGTTTTTGTTCATTCAAATACTGGCTTGAAGCGTTTAATGTGTAAAAATTTTCAATTTATGGCTGTTGCTTCACGAAAAATTTGCTCTGAAAGTGATGCCGCCAAGTCTTTGGCGAACCCTCTTCAAAATGGCTGTTATATGAAAAGTGTTGTAAGACTGAGCAGTCACTTGAATGTTTTTAATGCATGAACAACAATAATTTGTGTATAAATTATTTGATTAAACAGTAAGAAACAAAAACGTTAATGATGAATGAGAATAATCAAGTAAGAATAATGAAGGAACAAGAATTGGTTACAGAGTTTTGTGACGTTTTTGGTGTTTTGGAATACTCATTGATTTTAATATTTTTAGTTTTCCATTAAGTTTTGCTTGTGTGAAATGCTGGCATAAAAAATATACGCTAAACCCTCAATTTAATAAAGTTTTATAGAAATAACTATTTTGATATTATTCTATAGAACACTGTTTCGAAAAAGTCGAGTAATTATTCGACTAAATAATATTCTGATGGCCATGCGAACATAAATCGAATAATAACTCAAATTCGAATAACACCTTGAATAGATTTATAAACATAAAACCAAGGCGGGTGGGTTACACCATTTATGACTCAGGAATGGCTAAGCCGACAATTTGTTTGATTCGGAACTCGGAAGAACGAGTTTAAAATATTATGAAGTTTTATATATTTTGCTTTTTTAAAGGCAATTGCATATTGCCGCATAAATATTTTTCTGCTGACGAGTATGAAGGCAGTAGAAAAAAAAATGTCGGCATATAATAGACAGCTGGAAACACACACAAAAAACAGCTCTATATATATTGTTTTTTTAGATTGTATAGCCATAAATTGTACAAATTTAACAAAATGTATAAATTTAACAAAATATTACAACAAAAATCTTAAAGAAACTTTCAAAATTTTTCGAATGGCGGCTCAAGATAACTTGAAGGGTTCACTTCACTTAAACTTTTCGCCATTTGAAATTTAACAAAATGTTTATAATCATAACAATTAAATAATTGAAATAGCATAAATTTCGGAAAGAAAATGGCTGCTCAGAAACTGTTGAAGGTTTTCTTTGAATTCCTTTAAATTTTTCAACATTTTAAGAATTTTGTAATATTTTAACACGGATGTTATAAAATCAGCACAAATTGTACAATATATTAAGATGTCTCATAGAAGTTTGCAAAATTTTTTGAATGGCTGCTCAAAAAATCTTGAACCTTTTCTTAAATAAAATTTTTTTTTATTTTTACATGGCTGCTGTACAAACTTAACAAAATATTATAATCATAAAGTTAACAATGATAAATAAATAGATGTAACAACAATATACAATTAATTACTGAAAGAAACGTTCAACACTTTTTGAATGGCTGCTCAAAAACTGTTGAAGGTTTTCCTTAAATTTATTTAAATTTTTCAAAATCTTAAGAATTTTGCAATACTTTTACATGGCTGTTGTATATAATAGTACAAAATCTTATACATACATATGTAGATGGAAATGGAACTAGTTGTGATAACATATTCACCGCTGAATGGCAATAAAAATAAGAATGATTTTCTAGTAACCGATCCGTTACCGGGTGGCTGGGTTGAGGTCTTAACTAATTTTAAAGCTTTTAGCTACACTTTTATTTAATTTGTTATTTATGTACAATTTATCAATTTCCAATGGGCATTTTTCTATAAATCATGCAAAAAAAAAATTTAAATTGTTTCTTTTTCATATATTTTTTTTTTTTTTTTTTTTGTAACAAAAGCATTTTTTTAAAACGTTTTGGTTTCCCTTTAAATATTATCTACACAGCATTTAATGGATTTTTTTCTTTCTATGTATATTTTTTGTTTTTTGTTTTCAATTTTTTCATTTTATAGATGTATAATTACAAGATTTTGTTGTTTTTCGTTTTTCGTTTAGAAACCTAAGTACGTTGTTTATGAAATTTGCATTTATCTTTTTGTTTTCTGTTTTTCTAAGTGTACAAAAAGTTTAGTTGTTTGTTTTTTCCATACTTAAAAACTAATTCCCTAAACAATGTTTTGCTGGCGAAGTTCCATTTGAGCATTTTTTGGTCTTTAAGCCTTATTCTAAGGAGCAATTAGCACGAAAACATGGTGATTGTTATGCAATTTAATAACATTTATATAATTTAATACATAATAATACTATACATAATATACTTGAAATCGGGCGAATGGCTGATTTCAAACTTCCGAAGCCTGTTTGGTGTCGGTGAGACGTACTTGGGTTGCATCGGCGGTTACGCCGTTTACCGACACCTGCTGGTCTTGCCAGGGCGTGGTGAGTATGCGCAAACGTTGCCGCAACGAGCCTGGCGTGGTGCAAAGTTTGTAAATTGCTACACCTGGTATCATCATCACCGATGAGCCTGCTATACACCAGCCCAAAGCATTTGCCCAGCCAGGGTATTCGTATTCTTCGTACGTCAGCGGCTGGTAGCCAATTATGCCATAAACTGTGATGAAGAGAAGAAACAGTGGCGCCACAAAACGCCAGCATATTTGCCAATACTTGCCTGGACGGAAGCCAATCATGTCTTTGATGTCTTCGCAAAAGCGATTTGTACCTTAAAAACAATTATTTGAACAACATTTTTCATAAAAGTTGTGGCAGGTTGATGCGATTACCATAAATCCATGATACCGCTATGGCTTCAAAGAATACGGCCACCAATATCGAATAGCCTGCCGCATAGCGATCCAATAGTTGAAAGAAGTAAAAGCCGCCTTGAGTACAACTGGCCAGGCCAACGACAAAGTAAAGTGAAAATAAACCGGCTACAAAAATTTCCCGATTTCTTCCTATTTTCGGGAATTCGTCGCTCAGGGCAGTGATAATGGCTTCCGAGCCGCCAAACTATAAAAAATGTCCATAATTTATTTAGTTATATTATACAGCATAAGAATAGCAAACTTTGAAAGGAGGCATGCAACACACATTGTAGAATCCAAAACTTAGACTCTCGGGAGTCTCTTATTACAAAATTAAGACTGGGAAAATGTTGGGCAAGTTTCTTCAATAGAGTTACTGATTTCGTTAGGTTGTGTCCGAAACTGCAATGTCATATTAAACACATACAGCCTTATCCTTTTTCTCATTCTTTCTACTATTGATTAAAATTTCCTTAGGAAAGGCTGTGTTTTATGAATTGGGAGAAAAAAGTTAGTTTTTCTCTCTTGGCTTTTCTCCAGTTTTTCTTCTGCGAGATAAATAAAAGTGTAATTTTAACATTTAACAAGAACACAATTTTCTCCATCCAAAACAAATCTTAATGTAAACAATCGAGACAGCTGGCATTAGCGTTGCCAACTTTTACATTTTTTGTTACCGCGGAATTTATAACTGAAGAAATAATTTTAATTACAAAATACGAGTAATTTTAAAATAGTTCCCACTACCATCAATAAGGACTTATGTAAAACATGTCGATGGCACATACGACGACATTAACGTCGCCGCCAAATGACAGCAAACAAAGTTGTATTAGTGAGAGCGATATTGAATCGAATTGATTTGGCTTCTTTCTGTTGGTCAACAAACACTTCAGCATTGAGAAGAAAAATTGTGTTTGAATTTTGTTTAGATATTTTAAAAACACAAAATACAATACAAAATTCATGTGATATGGAAATACAGCTCAAAGTATCTGCTCACAATTTAGTTGGAATTGTCAAAGAAAATATATTTGGATCAGCAGTTTGTTTCTCTGCCTACTTGAATCTACTTTAAGTCTTCTACATACCGAACTGTCCAGGCCCAAAGTCAGCAACATCATGAAGAATATTAAGGCCCAAAATGTACTGCCGGGCATGGTGGCAATCGCGGCTGGATATACAACAAACACCAGGCCAGGACCTTCGGTAGCAACGTCTTCTATATTTTGGCCCGACTTGTGCGCCATATAGCCCAAAACCGAGAATATCACAAAACCAGCTATAAAACTTGTAGCCGAGTTGATACAGCTGGTAAGTAAGGCGTCTCTGAAAATGTTATCGTAGATAGAAAATCAATAGAAGAGCTCGGAAAAAGCAGCAGCAGTTCTTAAGCAAAATAAAATAAAACTCACTTGTAAACATTGTTGTGGTATTTGTTATAGGAAGCGTAGGCCAGCAGAACACCAAAACCGGGACCCAATGAAAAGAACACTTGAGTGGCAGCATCAACCCAAACTTCAGCTTTATAGATGGCATCAAAATTCGGATTTAAATAATATTGTATGCCCATGGCGGAACCGGGCAGTGTGATGCCTCTTATCAGCAAAATTAGTAATACGGCGTAGGGGAACAAGGCGGTAAACCACACCACTTTGCCGGAGGTACTGATGCCCTTCCACAACGAAAAATAACAAATTAAATAGACCACCAGCAGACAGGCAGCCATGTCCCATTTAATAGCGCCCAAATCGTGAAGACCCTCACTTTTGTCCAGCTCCAAAATATAACGACTAAAAATGAAATGAAATGAAATGAAATTTTCCCAATGGTAGAATTTTTAAAAGTGACAATAATAATAATAAAATAAGTCACCCACTTAAAGTACTCCGAGGCTGCTGACTGAAAGCGTGCGCTGGGCGCTACTGTGGTGCTTAAACTTGTCAGATTAGAAAGTGTTATATTGAGTTCCGAGGTATTTGTTGAAATAAAATAAATATCACTTAAGTTGCCCACTAAAGCCCGAACACCGGATTGTTGTTCAAACTTGAAAGTGCAAAGAAAAAGTAAAAAAAAAAATTATTGTGAAAATTTGGCTGTTTTCGATCTATATTTTCATGTTATTAAAACTTCTTTTTTTCTAGTATCTTGTACATATATCTGTATCGTCGTATGGCCTACTTACCGGCCGACAGTCATCTGTGTTCCACTGATTTAAGCACGATGTCCACGGCAATGATTGAGTGAACGATGCGAAAAAGAATCTCAATGACCAGGCTATAATGACATTGTAATAGAAATCTACATAAAAGGCTATCAAGACCACGGCATAACCGATTCCTTTAAGCACAGAAAACAGAAAAAGCCAAATATTATTTCATAAAATGTACATTTGTATGTATTAATGTATATTGTTAGACGAACCTTTAAACAAGGGCACCAATCTGCCCCAGCACGTAATGGCACCCTTGCGACTATGTTGACCTAAGGCTAGTTCCATATAGAACAGTGGTATGCCGCCAACTAGTAACATTATGCAATAAGGTACCAGGAAAGCACCTGAAAGGCAAAATTTCTTTTTAAAACAAGACTGTAACCAGCCTTAACAATTACGAGGGGGAAAATGGTGAAACATAGAGACGAACTTATTGTTGGTTTAGAGCCATCCTATAATAATTAATAAAATCTTGGGAGTCGTATAACCAACCAGTTAATATGCGCGTATACCAGGTGTAGGTTGAAGCCTCTTTTATCTCTAATTCGAAAGGCAGACCGATACTCACCACCATGTGAGGTGTGTTGGTGGTGAGATGCCTGCTTCGAAGACGAAAGTTTTGAGTTAATAGTGGAAAACTGTATACGTAAGTTTTTCGAGAAGTTTTCTTTTTATAGCACGAACAACCCGAAAATATCTGTCAATTGCAAAAGTTTGCAAATATTAAGTTTGGATAAAAATCAAATATACACATATACCTGTTTTTTATGAGTTTTCTAGCTGTCTATGTGTCGATATTTCCCAAGTGCTGTCGCAAATACAAAATGTCGGAATAGAGACCGCTAGAAACTACCAAAAAAAAAACCAGACTATATATTTTGCTTTAAAGCAATTCAATGAATTCAGTTATTAGTTCTGTGTCAACAAATAGATATGGCAGCCGATCGCTTTGAATACAAGACAGGGAATATATAGAATCCTAACTTCTGACAAGTCACCAGAAACTTTTGGTGCAAGATTGATTGACAGATGTTCTCTCTAAATACTGGCGGAAACTGCAGTGATAAGTACTTTTGATTCAGCCGTTCATTTGCTATCCACCAAGTGGCATCGTCGTTAGCCAAAATAGCCAAAATTTTGTCTCGAAGAAGACACATTTTTGTAAAAGATGATATATTTTTTCTATAAATTAAAAATGTTCAACCCTTTCCCACTTATGCATTATTTTCGTAATCCTCCACTACATTTCTGTGCTTTAAAATCAATTATTTAAATTATAAATTGCATAATAATGGAGCAATTAATTTCTACACACTTATCCTTAACTTAAGCTGTGCATGGAAAATGACAAAACAATTTCCTTTAATTTCCGGCCAAAATTAAAAGTGGTGGCTTTTTTATGTTCCGCTCATGTTAACAATCACACACACACACACACACACATGTACTCACACACACTCCCTACAGCGACAATTTATTGCCTCCTTTGCTTTAGCTGGGCACAATGATTACACTATTTACATACACACTTACATACATTAACAATTGTATTGGCCCGATGAAACAAAGTAAAATCAAGGAGAACGTCAGTGCTTTCAAAATGATATTAAAATGATGAAGACAATAAGTTGAAAGAACCGAAAATACTATTATAAATAAATCTAATTTGCCTGCTGGAAACAAAGGAAAGAAAAATATTAAAAGGTTATAGAGACCTACAAAAATGTTTCCACAACAGTGCAGGAGTAGGTGGCAAAAGAAAGAGTCCACTTGAAATACGAGTAACGTACCGGTTTCGTTGAATGATCATTAAGGCGGTGGTATTTCTTAAAATGTCCATTGAGAAAATTGATTCATGTGAGCGAGTAATAAATGCAATTAATTAAAAGGGAAACCATTAAACCGGTTGAGTAAAATACGGCCACGAAATTTCAGAACACTGTTATATATATATATATTGTATATAGAAATATGTATGTATGTGACCCTGCCTACGAAGAGTGTCAAATTTCATAAATTCACTTGTTTTGGATTTGAATTGAAGAAACCTTTAAACCGGTCGCAAGTCTAAAAAAGAATGCAATTACAGAACACGCACAGTATGAAAGTGCAACCCAGAGGGGGGAAACTTAAATTGCATTTTACTTAAATACTTGTTTTGACACACTAGGTGGGTTTTCTCCTGCAAATACACGTGCATGTACGTCTACTCTCTATTTGTATCATTGTTACCGGAATCTGTTCTCTTTGCCTTAGTTTAGTTCTAAGAAACAGTTTGGTTCAATAACAGTACGAATAAACAGCGCCCCCCCTAATATATAGGATATGAAACTTTATATATGTATGTGTGTGTGTATGCAAATATATGTATTCAAAAATGTTGTGTATGTATGTATGTATGTGCATACACTTAAAAGTACAAACATGTGTTTGTCCATATCCATGTGCATCGGTTGAATGTTCATGAGACGTATTTGACAGAATTAAGTGCTTTTAAAAACAATCAAAAATGCCAATAACATCAAGACCAAGCAACGGCAACAGTGGCTGAAACAAAAATTATTATATTTGGGAAAATGTTAAACAGTCGCGGACTGGTTTTGTTCATTTAACATTATTTTAGCAGTATGTAAGAGTAGAAACACAGGGCTGTATGTATGTATGTATGTTTCCAAATTTATTTGGTCTTGAGAACCGAGTTGCTTATTTTGCAATAAAACATGTCGCTGGTTGTGCCCAACACTGCCGGTGCCAATTACTCACTATTGGTGAATGTCGAAACAGTCGTAAAGATCAGCACTTGAAATTTATGTATCTTTTGCAAAATGTTTTCTTTGTTGCGAAAATCGGCTTATAAAACACAAAAATGTAACTTATAGAAAACTAAAGAACAGGTTGGTCGGTCGTGTGAATTGAAAGATTAGTATAACTGCGTCCATAACAGCACAAAATATATGTACATATATGTAAATTCCTAACTCCTAAAAAGTGAGGATCAGGCACTAGTCATTTCGAACTTCATTGTTCAGTGTATATTGGAGAACTTTCACGTTTAAATTCACAGCGTCAGTTCTTTCCACCGGCAAATGGCAAGTGGCCACCTGAACAAAAGCAAATTTATTTTGTATATTAGAGCGGCGTCAGGGCCTACTTTGCAATAGGCAACGTATGGTCACAAACTAAGCGTTTCCACATTTTTCGGGAACTTAGAAAAACAGGTTATGTGGAATTGGAAATTTAGTAACACTCTGAAATGTCTTTGGGCTTTCCTCCAAAAATTTATAATAAAATTATTTCAAGAAGACGTTCGTGCGTCATTGGTCATTGTTAGAGGCGTCAATCAAAAGAAGTCGCTCTCTCTTAGAGCACAACTTTGGTAATTTTTCATCTTGTCTGGCAGTAAAAGCAGGCGCTCATAGACAACACTGTGTAGACGCGGAACTGGGCTTAAAAGCGGTTCAATAACACAGGCCCTAAAACATCTTTAGCGATTAGAAGGAAATGTCTGTATAAACGATGACGTCAATCAACGCAATTATGGAATTTTGTACAATTCCAATTCTCCACAACAGTGCAGGACCGTTCGCTGTTCGATATCTTATAAATACTTTGTTTTGTTAAAATTTTAAAGATAAAAAACACTTGCATATAAACTTGCGTTACGTTTCATTGATCTTTTGCTTCTATATTGGAGTCCCATTATTTCCATTCGAGTCAATTAAAAAGAAATAGCTTCCTTTGGCTTGTTTTACTAAACATCAGAACAGGGAACAACGAATTGCTCAAAATAACAAATTGAATTTTTGGGCCAATCAAAGTTATTTTTACTGCAGTCCTTTTAAAAAGATAATTTAATAATTTGCCCCTCTCTATTCGTACGGAAGCCACTGTAATAGAAGACACCACTACAACCACCACACCAATGAGAGCAAAATTGTTTTAACAATCATTCGAGCACTTATGCCTTCGTCATAAACACACACACACACACACACACACACACACTTTTGTACATATATTCGTTTATACAAGTGTATGTTAGATGTGTGTGTGTGTGTGTGCAGGTATGGACACATTTATGTACTATGCACACACTTCAAAGGACTCGTACAAAGCTGGTGAAGATGTTAAGTGCAGAGTTGTTGTCGGTGACACGGCTCTTCTTCCTGATGATGGTGCTAAGGTGTAGGAAATAGATATTCAGTACTTTAATTGATATAATATAATACTTTTTGTCTTTTTTTTTTTAATGTTTTCAATGGTGGAGCGAATGACAATATAGATGTTTTAACATCTATACAGCAACAACTTTAATAGAAGAGAGGTTTTTGTAATGAATTGTGACAGTAATAATGGCGTCATAAAACTATTAAACGCTTTTGTGTTGTCATTTTTTGTACTTAAAGTTGTTTTTTGCTTCAAGTTAATATGTAAATTTTGCGAAAATAATAACAAAAAATTCATTTAAAATAAAAACCTGAGCACTTTAATGGAATGCTGTTTGCACTGTGAATATTGACAGAAACACAACAAATACAAATAATATGCATTTTAGAAATGATAGTTTTGTAATTTGTGTATGTCATAGTAATTTAAATAGAAACACAAAATTAATGAACTAACAAGATGCACAGGAAAAAATAACTCAAATATCGTTTCAGAAATTCCAATAAAAATTTTATTAAAAATTAAGCAGTTAATTTAACTTTAACTTTAATTTAAATTTTGAATAGAAAAACTTCAAACAGGTTTCGTTAAATAAAATACGAACTTTAGAACCAAATTGCAATTAAATTGTGTTAAAATTTAGTTTTTTTTTTTTGACTTTTTAAACTTTTTAGGATTGACCAAACAAATTGTCATACAAATTCGCAGCCGTATTAAAAATCAAGCAAATTGATTATCATGAAAAATAATTATATTATTAATAACATGTCTCGAAAAAGTTTGCTCGATGCTTCGACAAAATTTTTAACGGTATTGTGTTTCTAAATTTAGTAATTCCCTTGAATTTTGTCTAACTTTATCAAAAAGAAATTCGGCGCAAAAAAAAAACGCTTGCTGGTGCTGCCACCTAATTGATCATAACATAAAGTATTTGGGCTTTGTAGAAGCACAATATTACGAAATTCTATGAGTACTTAAAAAGACAGAACAAATTGGATTATGCGGAATCAAAATAAACAGGTTTTTCATTCTTCTACACAAAATTTATGACAGATTTAAAAACTTGTATTATCGTGTAAAAGTACCTTTAACGGTGTTATATTTTTCAGTTTATTTTGAGATTTTTGAGATCCAGTATTATAATATTTTAATGGCTGAACTATAGTGCTCTTTTTTATAAATATTGACTTGTAACAAAAAAATCTATTTGTGTATATCCGCAATATCTATTGTGTATATTTTTGCTAATCTATTCGCGTAGACAATTAATGTCAACTTTTTGTTGCAATTTTGCTTTAGCGCTGCCACCTTATGGTCGTAAAAACACTTTGCCACATAATAAAAATATTTTAATTTTTTATTTTTTAAGAAACTTTTTGTCACCACTGTTTGTGTCAAATCATGGCGTGCTTGGAGGGCCGTTTGTATAGCTAAACAGTTTTAAGAAAATCCATTAAAAGCTTTTGCTCATAGTGAAAAAAAAACAATAATATATTGAAATCATTCAAGCGAAAAATGTAACAATTTTATGACAACGAAATTAAAATTGAAGTTTTTTCACTTTTCACAAAAAAAAGCAACTGGAAATGGATTAAAAGCAAAAGACTGTTACTTTATGCTGGGAAAAAGTTAATGTGTGCGAAGGTCTAACAATAAAATATGAATAATAAAAAATAGATTTCAAGCAATAAAATGATAAATTTCTAGATTAAGAACTAGAGTAGACGCGTACAAGTCGTGTGTATGATGTCCTTTTGCAGCTTGTTGCTCTTAAGCTCCACACACTCGCAAATATGAGTTACGTGCAAAGACTATTAAGAAATCAAATCAAATGTAACGTGAAATAGAAAGCAGAATTCACAGCCAATTGTGCTGAAATTATGCTTTTAACCAAAAGTTTTTCACTTGGATTTTTTTGCCAATTTTCTTTTTCTTTTCTTTGTGCCATAAGAAACACAATAATAGAGTATGAAAATCTTTTTTCTAAAACTGTTGTTAGATTTGTTGCTGTTGTCTTGACAACTAAACCGAATCGCATTAAATGTGATTACGACGATGATGGTGACGGTGATGGTGATGGTGATGGTGATGGTGATGGTGGTGGTGATATACTCGTATAAGATGTTGATGATGGTTATGATGGCTTTTGGAAAGTGTTACTTTAAAAAGCATACTTTACTTCTTCCTTAAGTATTTTGCTTAAGAAATTACTTTGGAACGATGGATTTTACCAAATATGAGCAATTCTCAACGTTAAGAATATAATAAGAGATCATAATATATTTATTATGCTTATTTTGTTAAACGTCGAGTGGTGGGGAAAAAGTAATTTCATATTCCTTAAATCTAATTTAACTAAAATCATTATGTTAATATTTTTTTTTTCATGTGCCATTGAAAGTCCTGTAATTTTTTTTTTTTTTTTGCAAAAACTTCTTTTTAAAAGCCAAATCAAAAGTTAAATTGTTTAGAATTTATAAATGAACATACGTACATACATAATACATATTTATAATATCTTTCAATCTAAAGAGGCCAACACAGTCCTCGTGTAATGAAAACCACATTGATTTTGAATATATTTTGCGGATACATTTTTTGTTATAGTGGCCTCATTACAAAAACTATCATCAGAAGTAAATTCTCAATAAAAAATATTCATCAAAAATTTATGAATTTCTTAATACTTCTTTTTTTTACGAATCGTTTTCAAAATCGAATTCTGTCATATTACTGAATTAGTAACATAAAATATATATTTAAAAATGAAAGTTAATATAACACCAATATATTTATTTTGGAAAAGATTCCGATAATTGGCAAACGGCTGCCCAATAGCGATGAAGTCTTTTGTCTCAAGCTAAAGCAACGATTTTCACTCGTTTCGGTTTCAGCAATAATTTCTTCTAAGATGAGTGACCAACCTGGACTCCGCATTTTCGGAAGGCGGAAAATGTGAATTAATTCACGAACTTATGCATAAACAAAAACTGCAAAAGTCGCAGTAAAGCCAAGTAGGCTAAGAACGAAACAACTTGTTACCTTCACCAAAACTTCAACAGCAAGAAACGACACAGGATTAACTGAAATACCACTGACAGGAAATAAATCGCAAGAAGAAAAGAAGCCACTTTTTGCACACAGCCTTTCAAACTTTAATTGTTGCTTTTCCACTTAATACTTTTTTTCTTTCTTTTTTAACAACTTGAAGTATTGCATTGAAATGAAACAAAGGCATATCCTTTTAGAGAGAATGCTTATGACCTCCTCGTGGAATGAGGAAAAAAAACTTTCATTTCTTTTTCTAATGCGTTAATTATTTTAAGTTCTAATTGTGCTCGCCGAGGCATTAAGATGGCAGAAGTCGCAAATTGGCTTAACTTCAGTTGCTTTTATAAGTTGTCCTTTAATTATATACATAAACATACACATACATACTGGGTATATGTGTGTAGGTATTTGCTATTCTAATTATACAACTTTACAATTACGTTTTTTGTGGTCTTTATGAATAAGAAAATCTGTACTTACCACCGCCATTTTTGTAACACAAATAAGGAAACCGCCACACGTTGGCTAAATCGACAGCAAATCCTATAACGGAGAGAAGGAAATCGACTTTGCCACTCCATGTTTCACGTTCATCGGGGTTATCACTGACATCGCGTGGCGTTGGTGTCTTAGCTATTTGCCTGTTAGTCGGTGACATCGCCAAGGCGATGTCGTCTTCTTCGGCCTCTAAATCTGAAAGCACAACACAATGAAATAAACTGTTTAAAAAATCGCAATTGTTATTATTCTATTCAGTTCAGTTACATATTTAAAATAGTTGCAAGAAAATTACAAAAACTTTAAATTGTTTTTATTTTCCTTGTGCCACTGTAAAAATAATTCAGCAAAATTGTTGAATGTTTGTGTGTGTATTGATGTGCGAGTATTTTCGCGATGTGTCATGTACGAACCCGTCCACATTCATTTTCATATTCATTAAAATCCGACATTATTTCTGAGTTACTTTTTTAATATTTTTGCTTGGCCGTGTCGTGCTCCATGCGCTTGGTCCAGTGCAGCACACATAAATTATTGTATTCATTTGCTACGAAGTGCGCTGCTTAAGCATTAGCAATTATATGTCAGGTTAGTTTTAAAAGAAAACAATAAGTGGCTCGACGCATCTCCAACATGCAAACGGTAGGTTTTTGAAAATCTGATTTCTGATTTTATATTCAAGAGAGACCCACACACATTCCCAAACACACTTCAGTTTAATTGTTTAATTACACTGAAGCACTTAGAAATTAAGTACGTGAAAGATGAATTAAGAAAAAAATAGTACTACAGCAGGGGAGAGAGGGGCACAGAAGCACAGCATGTTCGAACATGTTTATGAAGAAACAAATACCTACATACATACATACAAATGTATGAATGTCTGTCTTTTAAATTCTAGCGTTTTTCCGAGAAATTGTACAACCAGACTCAAGTTGCAGAACATACTTTTAATAGTGGTTTCGGCTAAACGCTCTATTTTGGGCTCGTGCGAATCATTTGGGCAAACCTTTATTTAAACAGATGCTTGCGTTCCTGGCGACTGCCTCATCTTTTTAATGGCTAATTTTTGCATTTATGATCTCTTACAATGAGTGGACGAAAAAGTGTGGCTCATATTGTTGCCATTTGTTTTGAAATAGAAACAAATGCCGGCTGTTCACGTTTCATACGAGTAATTAGTGATTTTAGTTCAGATTTTGCAGTTTTTGAGCCATATATATATTTTTTTTAATAAATTCTCTACTTTTAACTTTTTCATTTCTGAAGTCTTAATTTTAAATCATTACGGTCATTTCCGATTAATTGTTGCCCGGATAATTGATTTGCCCGCTTAAATGCTCCTAAAAAGTCAAATGAACAAAATCACCAAAAACTAATGGATCAATCACCGCTTAATTGAGTCCCTTTTAATTATGCAGCTCAATTAAGAGAGTGAATTAAAGGAGCGTCGCTTAATAGCTCCAGAAACTCATTTTATTTATTGCGTTAATTGGCAGGCCCTTTGGAAATTTTATTTATTTCCTTTTCCTTCTTCTGTGATGGTAGGCAACACAATAAAATGACGAACACCAGGGCATCCTGGTTTCCGTTCTGTCAATTAGACTTTGTCGAGAGCTTTCCTAAGAATCTGCACAGCCGAAATCATGCAGGAACGTCATATGACCCTGCAATGCTTTGAAAAAGGGATCCTAGTGGTGGTGATAGATTGAATTTCCTATCCCGGCTGAAACGTTCTGGCTGTGGCTCAGATGTGGCGTTAATACTGAAAGTAGTTGACAACGCTTGGTGATCCAAATGTCCTTGAAGTTCTATTGTGTTGCAACAGATTTTTCTGTTCTTCGTAAGGAAATAACTAGTGGAGGCCTGATGTTCTTTTAAAATATGAGGCTACCAACTCAGACGCCTTGCCTTGCTTTTACTATCTAGGGAACTACTAGCAGAAGCGAAAAAAGCGTCTGTTTTATGTACAGTCCACACACAACACAAAAAGTTGCAAAAGTGTGGCGACCACAGACATTTATTAATTTTTTTCTAAAGTAATTTTCTTCCATATATAAAATTTTTTAAAAATTAAAACTTTAATCGTTTATGATTATGCAGAAATTCGAAATGGCGATTGGAAGTTCTGTGTATGTTTTTAAATAATTATATATGTAGATGCGAAACAGTTTAATGAGAAACAAATTAACTCTGTTTAAACAAATGGGGCGATACAGCACCAGCTGGACTTAAACAAACTTCCAAAGTAGTTTTTTACTTCGATATTATCCAGTTGATTTATTTATCGTTATAAACTACCAGTTTTATGAGGAATTTGAAAAAAATGAAAAGTTTATAGTTTTCTGGGGTATTTTGTTGAAATACTTATAAATCAAGAAAACACCATATAATAAATTATAGTTTTAAACAAACATTGACTGTTTGAATTGAATACATTATAACTATAATTCATTAATAAACATGGAAATGTTTTATTTCAAAATAAATATACATACGTCTGAATGTACAATATGTGTGTATGTAAAAGTTTATTTAAACAAAAAACACGTTTTTTAAGGCGAAGAAAACGCTTAATACGAGTTTTATTATTTATGCTGCTCAGCAGCAGAGAAGCAAACGCTCATATATTGTTGATCGTTAAAGCACAACCAGTTTTAGGGTTAAGGCACAAAGTTTTGGAATACTAATTAATTTGGAGTCTATTGGGGAAATTTTCGCATGCCGGCGGCACTTGCGCGACAATAATTTGTTGAGCCCTATTTATTTATTTATGTAGAATTTCCTTTATGTTCTTTGTTATGTTTTACCTGCCACAATTTTCACACTTTTATATTTGTTGTTAATGGACATTTTTTATTTTAATTTTATTTGAACTTTTTAACATTATTAACAATTTTATTGCAAATTTTGGAACACATTTTAGCCGCTCTTATTGCCGTAACGTTGCTTGACACATCTTACTCGCTCTTTCAATCGTTAACAACTAAGTTGATACAAAACTCAGCACAAAATAGTTTAACATCTAACAGAAACATAATTTACATTAAATGAAATTTTTGTTGTTTTTCTGTGCACCGTTTTAGTGGTGCCTGAACCAAATTTCTGATGCAAGTTTTAGTTTAAACAAAGAGAAGGGTTTTCAAAAGCTATAATGAAGTATTACACTACGGTTGGCTAATGGCACAAAGAAAGTTCATATGCATCTACACACATACACAAATATACATACATACATATATATATATTTTATTCTTTTGTTTTCTTTAAACCGATTTATCAAAATTTTACTTAAAGTTCAAGCCTCTCGTGAGCCCGCTAATCAGATATGCAGTTTCCTCTAATTACATGGGAATCAAGTTGCTTTTAGGGCGCTTTAATATATTATATATGCACATACATATCTCTTTATGTAGGTATATGTATGTATGTATGTATGTATGTATGTATGTACGAGTACATTTGTATTTATAAAGCAAAAAAATCAAATTTTTTTAAGCCGATAGCCGATAGTCGTTAGCCGCTGGTACTTTTAGCTTTTAATTTACTGTATAGTAATTTTAATTATAATAAATATGTAAATAAATAAATAAAATACTTTTTTTTATCGTTTTTGTATTCTGTCAATATTGTCTCGTTTCGTCATAATTATCGTTGCTGCTCTTGCAATTGTAGTCAAATTGCGAAAAGATGATTGACTTTTAATAGAATGAAATGGAGAAAAATGTAGGCACTTTTATTAAATAGAAAATTCCTTTGAAGTTCGTTACTTCAATAATGAAAGTGAAGTAAAAGCTTTTAACAAATAGTGATTTTTTTCATATTTAAAATGGTCCTCAAGAAATCTTTCTAACTATTAGTGATACTTCACAGAAACATGTAGAAAATATTTTCAGTTATCAAAAGCGCGACCAGTGAGGTATAAAGCGATATTTGGACTGGGCGTGTGTATAAAATTATTGTTTTTTTGGCTGTAAATAGAAAATAAAAGCAGCTAAAAGTAGAAAACAAAAGCACTAAAATATACAATAATTAAAAGGATAAGCTAATAAAACTACTGGACTCATGCCCCATTTATAAAGGTTATGATGCTTTTCTTTTCAGTTTTAAATAATTCATCAAAACTTATATTTTTAAGAATTATAAGAATTATAAGAACTTTAATTGTTATTTCGCTCCTCAACTGAATCACTTTGTTTTCATGGAATTTGTAAAAAAAAGAACAAGAAAATATTTTTCCAAACTGTTTGTTGCAGAATTTCTAACGTTGGCAGTAAAAATTTTTTGCCCATCCAACAAATAATTTTTTATGTCTAAACGAATATAAAACAAAAACAACAAATTATTGTCTTTTGCCATAGAAATATTTATTAATTTAGTGAAATCATTTTGCAAGTCTGTATTCACCCAAAAGTTTGTCTGATTCAATGAATTATTTGATTAAAACTATTTGAAAAATAAAGCAGAAACAAATTTGTTAACTTAAAGGAACTTGGAACTTTCCCCAAAAAATAATTGTTTTTTTAGCAAATATTCTCATTGTTTCAGTAAACAGTTTTTGTTGAATATGTATAAAAAAGATGTTGTAGGAGTTCTTTTTTTAATAAAAATATTGTGGCCAAAAATAATCGTTGAATGCGGGAAACTTGTGGAAAATCGTAATTGAATCCATGGAAAATAGCCAAATTTTTTTAATTGGAATGTATTCGTAAGTCTGAAATTGAAATTTATTGAACCACTTTTGTGTATTAAATCGTCCTGTTTGAATCTGCCGACGGCGAATGATTACAAGGACAATAGAATGCAGGAATAAATTAAATTGCTGTTTTTTTTTGTTTTTGTTTTTGGAAAAACTTTTCTATAGCACAATGGAATTTATTAACGAATATCTCTGGGTAATTAAATATTTAAAAGCTGTTTTTTTAATTTATTTTTTTTTTCAAATTTTCCATACAATTTTCTTTAAAATAGATTTCAAGTCCATTTTATGCTTTAATGCATAAAAGCCTAAGAGTTTTATTTAACATTTTCGTTGCACTTACCTTGAAATTTGTAAGAAAAATTCTCAAATACTATTCCCAAATCATACTCTGTTCGAACGCACAGTTTTTAAAATAAGATTTTTCACAAACACTTCTACTTGAAATTAAATTTTTTAAAACAATATAAAATATGCATAAATATTAAAATGTTGCTCGTTTGGCATTAAATGAAGGAAAATTTTGAAAACTAAAGAAAATTTCCAATCTAATATTTCTGCAAAGCAACACTTCAATGAAAATGAAGATTCTTTGTTTCACTTTTAAATTTTTACGATTTTAATTAAGAAACTTTTCAAAACAACGATAACTGTTTAACGAATGCCGTTTCCTTCAGCAGGACATGGCTTTTTATACCATTTTTCGCAACAAAGTGTTAAGAAGATGTGCAAAATCAAAGTTGTGCAACGCTTGCGCTCTGCTGTTGAAGAAAGACGAAGGACAAAATGTTGACTAACAGGTGTTTGGAATGTAAAGCGATTTTTATCAGCTGTATTGACACAAGCGTACACACAGAACAGAACAGGTATATCTACATACATATACATATGTATGTATGTATGTGGCAAACAAATGTTGTGTTTTCAGTCTAAAAGCTAATTGAACAAACTAGTGTTGCCAGTGGAAGATTTAATAGTTTGAAAATGTCTGATTAAACTCTTGCCTATAACTAAATGTTGCTGTTATTATTTTCGATTTGTTAATGCTTTAATCAAGAAGAGTGTTAATATTTGATAATTAGAATTTAATAGAAACTGTAGTACGTTAAAAGTGAGAGAGAGAGAGAGAGAGAAAAAAAAATAACGCAGGGATGGCATTGAAAATTCGAAAGTTGTACCAAATTGCTTGAAAGATTGTACTTTTGTACTAACCCACATATTTGTAATATATATTATTTTTATTACATAGATTTATTAAGAATACATTAAATTTCATTTGAACTGCAATTCAGTATTAAATATGCGGGTATAAATTATTTACATATAAAATAAATTAAGATACACATGTATTCACAGTAAAATGAAATAAATTAATTAATAATAGATCAAAGACTTATCCCTTTCTTTACAAAATGTCAAATGAGTTTAAAATATATTTTATTTGAAATTTTTTTGAATAAATTTCCAATACATAATCCTAGACACGGGGTATCGATGGATACTGTCAACAGAATTTAATTGTTGTTGACAGTATGTAAATAAACGCCAACATTTTTATGACAATTCTAGTTGGCTACTTTGGAATTAGGGGCATAGAGGTATATTCAGAAAAAATAGTATTTATTTGAAATGAGTTTCAAAAAAATGTTGTATAAAATATTTCAAATAAAACTCTTTTCAAATTCACTTTGATTTTTATGAATATATGTATGTACAAACCTTTATTTTCAATTCTAGTTTTATTTTTGCGGATATTTTATCACAGAAAGACTCACACTCTAACAACATCTCAAATTATTCATTCCAAAATCAGCGTTTCGAGAGAAAGGTTTTTTGTCGATTTTTATCAGCACTATGAGGGCACATTAGCTGAGTTGACGCCTGGTATCTTGATTGTAAAGTTAAAAAAAAACAACTTGTTCATGAATAGAAGTTTCCAAACTTAAATTTACACTGCAATTCCTTTTAATAGATTCAATGCTGATGCAGACTTCTGATTTAAAAGGATGGCAGACAAAACAGCTGAATAGTGGCTGATGCGCAATCTGAAAAGATCCTCACACATTGTTGGCTGTATCACTGAAAAAATTTACTACAGTTTTGCAATTGCAAATTTGCAATTACCGCTTGCGCGGAAAGGAATTTTGTGGAACGCAACTTGTTTTCTGTTGTTGAAGTTTGAGTCGTCATGTTTTATATTGGCCGACTTTTTCCATCGAATATATTTTCTACCGATTTCTTGCCAAATGAAAACGAAGTACAAGTCAAAACGAACAACACTTCCTATGAAACAAAAAAACTAATGCAAAAAAGCACTAAAAGCAATAAAATTCAATTCTATCTTTAACTGGCTGTTATATTAAGAAAAAAAGATTCTCAAAAAATTTGGTTAAAGTCCTTGAAAGCAAACAACTTTTTTTTAAAGCAAAATGGCTTCCTTTTCTAGATATAGCAATATTGAAAGTAACAGTTATTTCTGCTCGGCATTATGCAGTTAAAACTGTGAAAGCACACAGAAGTGATAAGCTGTAAGCTCGCACCTGTTATTCAACATTGATGGTGAATGTTAAATTGCATTTATGCTAAAGAAAGCTTTAAACATTTTTTAACATTCTAATGAGGCGCAAAAATATATAAATATTCCCGAAAACCAAAAACCATATATTCTTTTCTTTTAGTTCTGCAAATAAAATGTAGATATAGACGAATGTCATGGAATGTTTGAGAAGAAAATCAATTTAAAAAGATCCATAAATACATACTCGCGTTTATCTTTTCCATACTTCAGCTTTGGATATACGACTAACATAACGTTAGCTGAAATGCACAACCAGGTAACTAACAAATAGGTTTTTTGACAGATCAAAAAGGCATATCAACAACACTTTTTTACTCTCATGTAATAGAAATTAAACATTTTACAAGCGAAAGTCGGAAGCACGGAACAGCCAGGGACGCTACTCTTTTCTTTCTACCGTAAAACATTAAAAATGTTCATTAAGTGGTTTTGAATTTTACTTGGCAACGTATAAATTTATTAAAAACATACAAAGCAAATTGTTTTTCAGTATTTTTAGTGGCGAAAAATATTGTACGGCATAAATTGGCAACCTTGTTTTGTGCCCTTTAAAACTGGTTACCTTTTGCTGATGAATAGAACTGCCAGGGAAATAACTTTTTAAGATAAGCCGTACGGAAGATGTAAAGTTGTTCACGTTCTATTTTCTACTTTTTCTATATAAAAAAAAAGCATATTTTAAATGCCCGATTGTCCACGTAATACCATCAAGTTATAAATATATTCTTAAAGGTGCCTTTACACGGTAGCGCAAAATATTTAGATTGTGTACAAGCAAAATTATTACTAAACTCTTTACGTGTTTTAGAACAGAAAACAAAAATCTTTTGTACGAATCAAAATGAAATCATTAAATCAAACCAAAAGGACAAACAAAATAGGCGATGATTACAATTCTATAACATTTACAAAAAGCAACATGAAAATTTCGTGTGTGTGGAAGTAAAATATATATGTTTTTGCGCGATTGAATTTCTTCACTCTAAATAGGCGTCAACGGTTACTTTGTTTTAGATACAGCAGCCAAATATCTAATTATCAATTCTTTATACATGCAATTAGTCTCTGGAATGATATTCCTCACAGCTCGCAAGTCATTAGTAATGCACCTCAATTCAAGAAAAATATCCGCCAATTATTAAATTAATCCTGTTTGACATTTACACATGTTTTTTTTTATTATATGACAACTTTTCTAAATGTTAATTATATAACTATTCTGTGTCTGTAAGTAGTCCTTGCACATTTTTTAACTAAATATATATCTGTATATCTGCAATATGAGACCTTAAAAAGTCTTTTGTATGGGACATTGAAATAACAATAAAATAAATAAATAAGTATTCAATAACCTTCAAGTTATACTGATAACGCTGTCATTATTCATTTTAAAATATAGCTCTAGTGTACATCGTTTCCGAAAATGTTCTTTAAAATAAAGGATTACTGAATACATTTCCGTTTTATCTGATAAGATTTTCTTCATTCCAAACAGATTCAAGGACTTGTATTACCGTGTGAAGGTACAGTAGTAAAATACTTGAAATTTGCAAAGCAATAGATCAGCAAATCTGGCAGCTTTATCCCTCATTTACTTTATCCTTTATTTCCTGCTTACATTTGCTAAAAAAAAAATGTAAAAAAAATACATTTTTCATTAAGTTCACGGTTCGACACGTATCGGTCATTAGACCAACAGCAGTGTATTCTCTAACAGGGTGCTTCCTAGCATGGATGTATTTCGTTGCTGTCCAATAAAATCTACCGTTTTTGCAGGGATGGCTAACATATATTTTGTATACAGAAATGCTGGCACTTTTATTTATTGTTTTATTTATTAAGCAACATCCATTTTGCTGGCAGTTCATAAATATTTTGCCATAAAACAGAAATGTAAAAAGAAGGCGGTCATTGACTCTTGACTACAAACGTACTTACATACATGTTTTGTGCACATATATGTGTGTTTATTCTTTGTCTTAAATTGAAAATGCCACTGCAGTAATAATTGAAATTGAATCACAGCCATTTTAACACTTTTCAAATAGCAAATCGTATAAATTTCATCACGATCCCTTCCTCCGCATGTGGCACCGATTGGCTTTCGATGACGATTGTGTCTAGTAGAACGTCTGCTTACGACAAAAATATGTTTACAAATTGTTAATACCCAAAACCAAATACATACATACATACATACCTACATATGTACCTACATATATAATTAAACAGATATAATAATAATGAATAAAAAAAGAGAAAAAAAAACAAAAAAATTAGTTGCTAAACGCCAATAAATCTACTTATTTCTCTGCGCGTTTCTTTGTGCGGCATTTTATGAGAAAAAGTACACAAAATCTCGGAAAACGGACCAAATGTGCAGTGGCAGAAAATGAGATCGAGAGCACAGCGAGTTAGACAGAAATGTTTCGAAAATTGAAAATAAAAACATCTCTTCAAAAGAAAAATGAGTTTGTTGCCAACCCAGCAAACTTTTAAAAGCTAAATTTTTAACAAACCGATCTAAAAAAGTAACAACTTGAATGAAACAAAAACAACAAAAACAATAAATTAAAATAAGCAAAGCCAAACACTAAAATAATTATCGCACAGGCTTGTCCAGGCCAGTTGTTTGTTGGAGCATTTAAAAAAAAATCGGTAAAAATATCAGAGAAACAAATTTTGAATGGCAGTTGAATATAAATTTTGATAAAAAAAGTTCAACAATCTGTCCATAATCCATCCATAATAAAATGTCTAAGCAAACTAAACAAAAAGCAAATATCAGCTGTTAAATCGGCTGTCAAGCAAATCAGTGTTGCCAACTGAAAGTTCTGAACCTGAAAAACACCCAATTTTAAAAAAAAAGGTTTTATTGAGGAAGAAAACAAAAACAAAGAATTTCTCTAACTTTATTATTAGACTGAAAATATTTGAAAAAAGTTCTTGAGTTCCTGCAAAAAGTTGACGTTCCAGCAAATATTTTTATTCTTCCAATTAACAGCTTTTGTTACGCTCTCTTTGAATTTTTTTTTAAAATTTAATTGAATCCGCGAAAAGCAGCCATAATTTTTGTATAAAAGGCGGAGAAAAAAATGTGCAAGTGCATATTAAACAAGGATTATAATGCCATGACTAGGATTTCACACATTTATACTCATATTATTCTACCCAAAAGAAATTTTGCTTTTTCCAGTAACTTTTTATAACCACTAAATCTTAGTTGCTTTCCAAACATAATTTTCACTCTATTCGAGGGCCATATACGACCATCTATCATAAATGTTTTGTTGGGTTGTTCTTCTTCAGTAGAAACAAGATTTTCATCAAATCATGTTCGAAAACAGTTCTCGTTTCCACATCAGTTTTCTTTAGATTTCCCTGCGGTTCGGTCTTTGAAAGAAAATGGAAATTATTCGGTCGTCGAAACTTCGCATTTTCTGAGTGCCTGAAATTGCATTTTAAAAATAGCCACCCCACACACCACTACTTGTAGTGAAGCGAACAAATATACAAAATATAAAATAAAATCATAAATATGTATAATAATATGATTACAAATATAATAATTTCAATTTGAATTGTTTGCTAAGAAAAAAAGAAAACAAAGTGTCATAACAGGGTTCCCGAGCTTTCTAGCAACGTAATTAATTTCTAAGCCAAGTGAAATTCAAGTAAATCCAAGTAAACTATTAATTGAATATTTTTTAAAATATTTAATAAAAAAATTATACAACAACAACAACAACAAGTTTAGAAATAAATACACATGTAAATAAATTTCCATATAAACATACATACATACATGCACACATGTGTATGTGTCTGCACAGTGTGTCTTTTATATAATTTTTTTTCTATTTCGTGTCAACGAAAAATTGTTCACATAAAAAGATTTGTTTTTTTTCTTTCGTCTAAAGGAATGCATAAAACAGAAATATACAAGTTGTAAATTCATAACATCTTTTGTTTGTTTATTTCAATTGCGAAATACTTCGAACAAAAACAGGGTTGTATTTACAAATTAAAGTTTAAAAGGTTTGTAAAAGTGTCGACGCTGGCAAATTCGTATGAGAGTATCAATTTGAGAGCATAAAAGTTGGTTAAAATTCATTCCACGTACGCTTTCATTGGAATAAAATATGTATTAATTAAAGTAGAAAACAAAACAGACAATCTGGCTGGAGAATAGCCTGCAAGCTAGAAAGCTAAAAGGGCTAAAAAGTTCCACATATATGATTGTCTCAGCCCAAAGTTAACAAGATTGAAAGAGTATTTTAGTGGTAAATTTTTTCCACTCCATACAAATGCCAAGGGCTGGCTGTAAGCACATCATCTACTTCAACTTATTGTGCTTTTTCAATTTGAAAAATCCTATCCCAATTCTGAAAGATCTGCAGCTTCGTTTTCATCTGAGTAGTCTGTTTAGGTCCATTCACCAATTCTACCATCTGTCCAGTAAAATATCCAGTACATCAAATAAAATAGATGATGTGGTTTCTACCTGTTTTCTGTCATCTGATCCCGGAGCAAACTCCAGGGTGGATTGTCTTCGTCCGTCCATTGTTCATTGACAATAAAACATTCCCACATTTTTCAATGCCGGCGGCAGACATATTGTCCCATTAATTAGCCAAAAGCGTAACCGCTCTACGAATACTGAACGATTCCAGCTTCTTTTCCAAATTTGTGCCTTTTGTGCTACTGAAATATGTTAAAAGGTTTTTTTCTTATTAGTAACAGAAAATTTTGCAATTATTAAAACTATTTTTGTAAAAATGTACAAAATCTAACGGATATAACAGTTTTTTTTTTAATTCCGTATCTTAAGTATTTCATTTCAATGGCCCAAAATATGTCATCCTTAAAAAAAGAGTTCGGTGAAAAAAACGAATAATTTTTTTATAAACAATTAAAAACTTCTTTCTTTATCTCTGAAACTGCGGATTTCATTAAGTTCATTCATTCTCCTGAACACTTTTTAAAATGTTAGATATAGTTTTTTGGACCGAAATTTATATTTTCATTCACTTAATACAACAATGGAAAAAAATTATAATACTATATAGTTTTTCGAGCTATATGTTTTAGCATGAAATAATATATTGGAAAAAAATAACATATGGAGCATCGTCGATTTTTTAAGCCATCAACATCTCTGTTTTTAAATGGTTTTGGAGAAAATAAAGTTTTTTAAGCATTTGAAATATATGTAATAAAAAATTTTATTTTTGCATTTATTTCGCAAATAATATAATACGAGAAAGAATGAGTTGTCCAATAACACACACGCTCCCATATCAGTAACAGAAGTACATTTAGAAGTTTTCTCTACACCATTTTGGCAACACTGGCTTATTTATAGCCCGTCTAAAGCAAGGCTCAAACACAAAATTGCAAAATATTGCTGTAAGAATTTTAGTTTTATTGATCTTCTCCAGCACAATTAATACAAAGGAAAAAAAATCAGCACGTTTTTTCACTTCACTTTGTCAAAATTATCGTTATTCTAATTTGTTGACCCATTTGAATAATTATGTGTAGGCAATTCTATTCCAGATTGAGGTGTTTTTGATTTGAAAAAAATATTGCACATTTTACTATTCAACGGAAGATTTCTTTAAAAAAAAAGAAGAAGTCTAAATATTAAATAAAAAACGTTTAATTTTGTATAAAAAATCAAAACCACCTCAACTTCAAAGAAAATTGTATACATGCGGTATAAATTAAATATATGTATGTATGTATGTATGTATGTAGTATGTGTGTAAACATTTTTCCATTTTAAATCAAATGCATATATGTAACTTAGGCGTATACTTTATAACCATAGTTGTCTATTATTAAGTATACGCTACTGTCACACAATTGTGTTTTGAAACATCAAGCTGGACTCACAGATTTGACGCGAACAAAATGTTTGTCCGGCGAAAGTTTTATGCAGTTTGAATGTTCTCGTCAGAGAGACGTAGAGAGAAATGAATAGAATAGTTTCAGTTTGAATTGTTTTAATTTCGGTTTCAACAAAAATGGAGCTGAGATGCCACATCTAGTCAAATTAATGTTTCTATCAAAACTGAACTGAGCTGCCACATCGCATCATATGCAGTAACAAGAGCACACAGTAACTTGTGGTAAAAGTTTAACATTTCATTAAAATAAAACAGTAACTTGTGGTAAAAGTTTAACATTTCATTAAAATAAAACAGTAACTTGTGGTAAAAGTTTAACATTTCATTAAAATAAAACAGTAACTTGTGGTAAAAGTTTAACATTTCATTAAAATAAAAGGTGGTGGCGAGAGTTCAAGCTGAAGTTGATGTAGAGTTGCGTTGGAGTTTTAGATCACCGAATTGCATATGATCGTTTTGGTACTCATTCATAACAGTCTGTCATGTCCGGAGGCGTTGATAGACGCAAATATAACCACCCAGCAATTAAATACTATTGAATTAAAAATTCTTTTGAGTAGCGTTCATTTTTTTATAATCAATGTTCGAAGATGACCAAATAATCACATGAATTTCAGCAAAACACATTCGCACGTAATGTGCTTATTTGCGGAAACAGACATATTCGATTAGATATATTTATTTCAAAAGAAAATCATATATCAAAACAAACGCGTTAAATGTCAAAATGTTATTATATTTAGACTTTTGTAAACCGGTCTGAGTACTTTTTATTAATATTTTGACAAGAACTTCCAATATGTCAAGGAGAAAAAGAAAATTTTAATTAAAATCTTATTAATTACAAATTAAACGATCTTAAATATTATATTTACTATGACAAACAAGAGTATAAAATGTGAAAATTTAGAAAGTTTAGGAAAAAGTGTAAAAATGATTGGGTTAATATGAAAACATTTCATCTAAATTTTTGTCTAATGGACATAGAACACAAATTTGAAAATTATTTGCAAAAATCTAACTGCATACATACATATATTCATATACATTTTACAGCCTGTACAATTATATTCTAAATTGTTTAAAAAATATACATCCATACATTTGTCCACACACACACACACACACACACATAATCGCCATATACACACATGTACATACATATGTACGTACGAATACTGTTCATAGCATTGTTTTATATGTACATACCTACATACATACATACATATACATATATACGTACATATGTATGTATATTTTTATTGTTTCTACTTTTTTTTCGACAGCATTTGTTTAAATTAATTTGCCTAAACACACCACACCGTGTGTCACTCATTCAAAGCCGTTTCTATTCAAATTTGTGCCAAGATTTCTATTACATTATTGTGTATTTTATGTTTATCGAATATTCGCTGGGCCGCACAGATAAACTATTTACTTTTTCCTAACGAATACAATTATAAACTTACAGCTAAACATATGTACAACCATATTTACATACCTAGATATGTATGTGATCTGTATATATGTATGTACATATGTATATAAATCATGTAAAATTCTGTTTGCGAACATGAATGAATTAGGCATCTTTCTGAAAACTAAAAATAACCTAATGGGACAACCGGTGCTAACAAAAAAATTGCTGGTCTTTATCGACAATCAACTAAGAATGAAAGACCTTCAAATCGAAAAAGTAATAAAAAACAAAACAATTTACATTTAAAAAAAAAAACCTATAAATAACTATTTATTTGCAAAGTTTTAAAAACATCGTAAGTTATTGTATTCCAAGACATATTTAAGACAACAAAGTGACAGCGCTGCGCCAGCTGTTCGGTTTTTGCCACTCCTAAGCTTTGTACACACGATTGTCAGATCTTACAATATTGTCCGTAAATTATTTAGGCTTAAAACATGACAACTGTATGAAGTAAGCAATTTTTCTTTTACAACGTTGTCAGAAATATTGTCAGTCCATTGTAAGATAGTAATATTCCCCGACAGCTGTCATTGTCATTGTCACATAATTGCCATTGACACTGTCAGAGTAATATTTCTATCGACAACATTGTAGCAAGAGATTGGACAATTTTCGTCGCTCAATAATCTGACGACACTAGGAACCGATAATTTTTGTGTCTACCACCAGTTGGCAATTTTGCTTATCAGCACAATTGCAAATATATTATCAAATCCTCTAATATTGTAAGATCTGAGAACCGTCTGTATATAAATTTATGCTATTCTAGAATAACATTTTGCCACCTTATAGATGTACATACACTTTGTTGTTGTTTCTGTATGAAAAAATGTGTTTTTACCAGGTAATCATCTAAAACAGTTGAAATAAAACTCTCCTTGGGTGAAAGAAAACTCTCCTAAAAAAAACTGGTTTTGAGGAGGCGGCTCTCAATACAGGTCCAATAGCGATGAAGATCATTAATTTGCTTGAAATTGTTCTCTATTTGTTCCAGCACTAAGTAAAAAATGGGCCTGTACATAATTACAGAAGCCTCTTCACCTAAAATGCAGTCCATTTATTTTTCTGTCTTGTTATCGGACGGACCAAGCATCAAATATTTAGTTATTTTATCTGTTCTCACGAATTCAATTGGAATTTGTTGTTGAATGAGAACGTCAGCTAATCCCGCATTCAATGTACTTTTCGTTTTATATCACAATAGTTTTATTGAAAAAAACTTCAGTTTTTAAATATTCCACAAAAATTGTTTACTGAAACAATGAAAATCACACCGCAATTTTTTGTGTCTTTTCTAAAACAAATTAATTTTTTTTAATATTTTCAATCAAATAATTTTCTGAATCAGAGAAATTTTTGTTAGTCAATCAACAAATGATATATTTGCAAAAAACAATAACTATTTGTTTTAATTTCGCACAGACATGAAGCCTTGTGCTTTGGACCAGCAAATATTTTAACTGAATATTTTTAAAACTCTGCCACCAAAAGTTTGTTTAGAACATTTTTGGTTCCTCTATAAGAATTTGCATGAAAAGAAAACGTTAATTCAATGTCCACATTTTAACCCACTTTGGGTCAGTGATTTAATTTCACCATATTTTATTAGCCCAAATTCAAAACTGTCTGCTTCTAAGAAAACCGCATCAGAACTCGTATGGCAGGCAAGTGTGTTTTTTTCTTTTATTATTTACAAGACATAAAACATTTTTAAAGTATAATAATATCAGCAAAAACGAACTGTCGAAGATTTATGGACACATCCTCAACATGAAAAGAGCCCATAAATAAACAATAATTTCGTTCTTGCAAAAAACATCTTAATGTCTCCTACGGGCACCAGCCAAAAACCATAAATGTACTTTTCCATAAATAAATTAAAGAAATCTGTTTAATAATAAGTATATAATTGTTTATTAGCACTTCCTTGTTCAGTAAATAAGATAAAATCGCTGAATAAAAGATATAAAAAAAGAATTAAAGAAATTATTTTTTAACAAAGGATACAGACAGGCAGACAGACAGACAGACAGACGTAAACATTTGAACTGGAGGACCGATGGACCGTGCTAAAACTGTCCATTAATTTTCTTTGTACACACAAACGGCTGGCCAGAAATCTCTTTTATTTTCTATTAATGGCCTCAAATTAATCTTTGTTCCAAGAAATTAGTGCGCCAAAATCTTTCACTTGAATAAAATATTGCGCCATAAACAAAGTGAATATAAATTATTTTTAATCGAATCAGACCCAACAATAAACAGCTTAATCTTCCCAGCCAATAAAGAAAGAAAGAAACCCATCATGTAGGCAAGTGTGAACTACAAATTTCCATGATTATTTTGCGATTAATAACAACAAAAACAAAAGTTTAATTAGAATCGTTTAGCCGGCATTAGACAAGTGCTGCAAAAAATCTGCGAATCTTTTAAACGAACGCGTTCATGCCACAAGCAAAATGTGTGTCGAGCTGATGCTAGAGTTGTGAGCGAACAGTTGCAGGGTGGCAACAGTGACTAAATAATCATCATCAAATTTAAAACGTGCACGCACTTTAAATAGAAATATTACTCAAATTGTGTGTTTACACTATAACATAAATAAACATATTGTACATACATACATACAATACAATACATATGTATGTATTTGGAATAATTAAAAGAAAAAACTGACAGCGCAATGGTGTTTAATTGACAAACAAGAATTAACTGTAACGTACAAAGAAAGAAAATTAAAAAGTAGCATCTGTAAAATCTTTCCACCAGCAAATGTCATATCTTTGCATGTAAACGAGCGAGAGGAGATTCACCAGACATGTCTAAGAAACCACGAGGGAACATTCACAAAATTCGAGAATTCGAATTGGAAAAGGTAAGCAAAAACTAGTTCTGACGCCGCTATCATTCACAGCAAAATGTGTTTTAATTTAGTATAAGACATGATTGTGCATGAATTGGCGATATAGAGAGTTTTTTTGTTGGAGTAAATTTTGGAAATGTGTAGGCGGGTTGGGTTCCCTCGCCCTGTAAAAAAGCACTAGTCAAGGTTATTTGGAAGATTTTGGCTGTTGTGGCACGGCAACCAACACTCTGGCAAGTTCATGAATGCCTTCGGTTATGCATGTTCTACCGAAACCTTCACCGAGGGTCAATTGGCAGAACGGGAACCGACTCTTCCCCAGAATGCCTTTTGGCGTTCTGGGTCGGTCATTGGTTAAGGAGCCTATCCTTGACTGAAACGTTCTGGTTTTGGTTTAAACCTAAAGACGCAGGATGAAGAAAATCTTCGAGGTGCAACAGGTCTGTTTTTATGCAAGGAACTAGATTGGGGGAAATGTAAAGTGAGCTGGTTTAAGGCTAGATGTTCGTTGGGGACTTCGTCAGTCATTTCTCTCCTTCTGAGGAAATGTGTGAAACAGAAGGAATTAAATAACGCGAACTCTTCAGCAAGAGGTTTATGATTTGTGCCATGCAGCATATTAGAAGAAATTGCCACCTTTGTGAGAGTTGCAAACCGCATGGAAGCGCTAGTGAAACGTCACCCTGTTCCCTCCAGTAGATTTGATCCAATGCCAGATATAAGCCATCAAGGCAAGTGCTGGCATAAAATTATTTCCAAATCTGTCTTCGTATCATTTTCATTCACACATTTATAAAGTAGCCTTCAAATTGGAATTTCACGGTATACCGAGTAGAGTAAAGAAACGAACCTTAAGGTGTCGAATACTGTGCTTTTATGTACCAGGTCTATTGACATAATCTCATTTTAAATCAATACACAGAGTCCAGCTTTTTTTCAATATGTTTTTCTTCCTTCCAAATTAAAAGGTTCGCTCAAGGCTACTTCATTCGATCCTGATCTTCTTCATTTCTTCAGATTTAGAAAAAGAAAAGGGATTGAATGCTGAATGGGATGGCAGTTCTCAGCCCAATTTATGGATTTTTGTATAGTCAAAAAATATTTATTTAGTTATCAATATCGACGTTGTCCCTTACAAAGTAGTGCTCCTCCGATATAATACACTTATGCCCGCGTTTTTTCCCATCTTTAACGCAGTTCTGATATAAACTCGTTGGTATTTCCGTGAGCGGTTCAGTTTTTAGCTCTTCAATCATCGTAAAACATCATCCCTTCAGGAGTCTCTTCAACCTTAAGAACAGGCAAAAGCCGCTGAGACCCAAATGTAGTTGAACCATGATTTTTGACAGAAAAAGAACACCGCCTACTGCTTTTTTTTTTTTTTTTTGGGTAAAACTCCAATATTTTTGGAACGAATTTCGTTACCATTATGCCCAAAATTGCGGAATAAATTGCATGACATGAGCCAACCGATATGCCGGCATCCTCAGTTCTCTGAACTCTCTCATCATTTTCATTGATTGTTGAAGGGCCGGGGATGTCCAGGGCAAGCGTCGTCATTCACTACCTCTCGACACTCTTTGAAAGGCTTGTACCACTTGTAAACATTTTTCCAACTCAAGCGTTGCAATCACCGCATGCCACGGTTCACATTTCAAGTGCTTTTGAACACTTTATTCCAATTTTAACAGTAAATTTTATGCAAGTTCTTTGATCCATTATTTTCGGCAGCAGAAATTCGCCAAATAGCCAAAACACTTCTAACTTTTATGCCTCCGACAAACAAACTAAATATGTTGAACAGCTGAAACCCTGAAGAGATGTTCGAGACGGGTATAAAAATATTTTAAATAAAACCAAAATCGAATTTACGTAGTCCACGAAATTGAAAAATACGCTTTATTTTATGAACAGACCCCATATCGCTACTAAATTTTTACTATTTTTGAAATAACTTGAAAGGCAAAAGAAATGGAAATCTAAAAATCAAAAAGATAAGTTTTTTATTCAAACGCGTGATGGATGTCTGGTCACGTTAATGGAAAGAAAAATCTGAAGAATGTCAACAAAACTATATGTGTATGTATATATGTATGTACATATATCAGATTTTTCAAAATTGATGGCCGTTCCGAAAACAAATATGGACAGTTTTCGAGTCATAAATTGAAACATTTACGCAGATTAACGTTTCATTATAGATATTTTGTTTTTCAATTTTGCGATATCAAATAAATAAATAACAAAACAGGTGTTTTGCGATGCGAGCCAATTAGTTTATTTTGCAAACAATTAAATAATTCTGATCGCTTAATAATAAATCTTGTTCGAGAGTGATTTCCTAGCTGCGGCAGTAACGTTTATACATATTTTGGGCGTTTTTCGAAATGCATTATTCATATTAAATAAAAAACGAATTTCAAAAGTTATATATTCAATATGTTTTAACACAAAATGTATGAATGTGTGTTTGTATGTTGGCTTTAAGCCAAATTCGGACCAATATAAATACAATAAAACTTCGATATGACGAACCTGAAGGTGATCCAAACCAAAAAACTTCGTATTTGTCGTACATACATTTGTATCCATATTGAGCCCGGACCTACCACTAGAATAGGAACCACTAAATATTTTCATATGTTTTTTTTTTTTTGTTCTATATATTCTAGGCGAGCTAAAAATTTGACTTTTACACGCCACCAAAAGTCAAAACTTAATTCAAATTAACTGCGATAATGCAAAATTGTACTCGTAATTAAAGTTTTATATTGTTAAATATATTATTATGATTTAGTTCTTAAAATGCGCATAACAAAACGTCAGTTCGTTTCTAAGGAATATATGACTATAGTTTTCAATATTCAACTTCCTCACATGGAAGACGCCGAAATGAATATTTCTCTATATACCGGCTTTCTTTCTTCCTTTGGCGCTACAGTGGGGGATGAAGCTGGGCCTCAACCAACAAGCTTTTCCAGTTGGCACGATCTTTAGCCAGCAGCCTCCAATTTTGCCCACCAAGTTGGTTGAGGTCCGTCTCCACTTGTGTGCGTCATCGGTGCCGTGGGCGTCCTCTATTACGTTGTCCCACTGGCTCGTAGTCGAAGATTCTACGGGTTGGAGCAGTATTTTTCATGCGCTCTAGATGGCCCAACCACCTTAGCCGTTGGATCCGTAGACGCCTGGTTATGCTCAAGTCGCTGTACAACCCGTACAGTTCGTGATTGAATCTTCTTCTCCAGAAACCATCAACGCAAACAGGGCCGAAGATTGAACGCAGAACTTTTCTCTCGAAAATCCGCCTTCGATACTGTTCATGCTTCCGCACCATCGAGAAGGACAGGGATGATCAAATGCCGGCTTTAAAGCTGAGATATTCTTCATTATTACAAGAGTGTATTTTTATATGTAAAACTTAGTTTTAAAAATGTTTTCCCATCCGAGTCAAGAAAACATTTCGTATATTGAGTTGTTTTTTTTGTTTCGTTATTATAACAGCGATAATTATATCCAAGTTTCACTGTACTATTGGGTTTTCGCCGTTTTCCATGCAAGTATGTACAAGAAATTAAGATAGAAAAATATGTTAGAAAAATGTAAACAAAACAAAACAAAACAAAAAAAAAGTAGTTTATTTATTACTTATGCATGTTGTTTGTATTTATTTATTTAAATATAATTTTTACAGCAAAGTTTTTTTCTCTGAAATTTGTAAATAATGAATTTTGCTAAAAAGAACAAGAACAACAAAACACAAACACAAACACTTCTCTTGCAGATACATTTAATTGATGAATTCGATATATTACAAATCGTTGGCGAAGGATGGTTTGGCAAAATATTGCTGGTCGAGCATCGGGCCTCGCATACTGAAATGGTGCTCAAGGCAGTACCGAAACCGTACGTTTCGCTACGGGACTTTTACAGAGAATTTCATTATGGTCTTCATCTGGGAATACATCGCAATATTGTAACCACTTATGATGTGGCCTTCGAGACAGCCGGCTTTTATGTTTTCACCCAGGAGTATGCACCGTTAGGTAATTGCAACCCTACAATTTACATATGTACATATTTATGTGTGTATATGGGCGTAGCCATTTTAAGCCTATAATTTATTTTCGTTACAGGTGATCTCACATCGAATGTCACCGATACGGGTGTGGGTGAAGTGTACAGCAAACGGGTGGCCAAACAGATTGCTTCCGCCTTAGATTATATGCATTCAAAGTAGGATTATTCGTTTTTGAAAAAATAACACATTAAATCTTATTTTTTAAAGTTCTTGTAATTTACTGTTGCTCCATACAGAGACATAGTCCATCGTGATGTAAAACTGGATAATGTTTTAATATACCGTTCGGATTTTTCACGCGTCAAATTGTGTGATTTTGGGGAATCCTACCAGGCGGGTACAGTCGTCGAGAGACGTAACGAATGGCTGCCCTACAGTCCACCAGAAGTATTAGATATTAAGCCGGAAGGAACTTATAAGTAAGTATGTCTATACGTAGTTCTTAAATAGCATCACTGTTGCCTATGCAGCGTTTTTTATCCAGCCCGGTTGCCACCAGTTGCTCTATCTATTATTTTTGTTTTTTTTTTTTGCTTAACATTTATTATGGCTGTCCCCCATCTAAATAAATGTTGCTGCTAAAGTTAAACTCTTACTTTGATGGCACTTTTCTTGCACTTCCTTGAGGCAGGTTTTTTTCGAGAAGGCGTTAACGAACAGTGGAGGGTGGGTCTCGCTTCATACGAAATCATTCGTGTAAATTTTGCATAATTCTAAAAGCAAATAAAGTAAATCGGTAATTAATTTCTTAGAACAAATTCTGAGCTCAGAAGAAAAAAATAATATTAATATTTCACTCCTTCTCCAGAAAATTGAAATAAAAAGGCCACCACTTCCCTTTTGCAGCGAATGCTCTTTAAACCGCCCAGTAATTCTCTTTGAAAGTCATTTGCCTTTTTGCGTAGAAGTGAAATAAAAATGATACCGTTTTCCTTTCGTTTCTCTCTTTAAAATAGAGTCATTTGGCTTTTTGTCTTTTTCACATTATATTCTTGCCTAATTTTAAAAATTGAAAATGTATTTGGTCCGATTATATTAAATAATAATTTAAAACTTCAAATGAGATTTGTAGGTCCACTGTTCCAATGAGTCTGACGTTACACTTCTTTAGGGATATTGTAAATTATGTAACGAGCTAAGAAATAAGTTCTATACTTTTTCCACTCTCTTTCACTTCACGATATAGTTTCTATAAATTTTACATCTGCCACTCCCATGCCGCCTCTATTTGTTTTACAATCGATGTAATCGTTCCAAAAACTGTTGTTTTGTCGCAACGATATTTTATCGATCGTGTGCGATATGAGAGCATTTACAGCATGAAACGTTTTCGGCACAAAAAACACACTTTTCAGATTCCGAAACGGTCAGCCGATCGTTTACTTACTAATTTTAATCGCTTACTATTAATTATATATGTTTTCCGTAGGGCAGATCCCAGCCACGATGTTTGGCAATTCGCTATAGTCATATTTGTGTGCCTGACAGGTTGTCTGCCCTGGCAAAAAGCAGCCTCCGACGATCCTCGCTACGTACGATATCTGCTTTGGCAAAATACAATGATGTTGGCCATACGACGAACACCAAAACTGTTCAAACTTTTGTCCTCGAAAGCCCAGCGAATGTTTAAGCGATTTTTGGAACCGAAACCGGAAAGAAGGCCGAAAAACTTAACTGATTTGGCCAAGTATTTAGATGATCGTTGGTTGGCAAAGACTGCAGAGAAAGAAATGGCTGAATACGAAACAGACGAATTGTGTCCGTCGATGTACTCATTCCACAGTAGTCCAGACGAAAAGAATCGTCTACTGTTCAATTTGGCCGATTGCGGCATTGAGACAAATGTTGACAGACACACTAAGAAAATGCGAATCAAGGAATGGATTGAATCATCTGTTATAACTGAAGAAGAAGAAGTATGAGAAATTTTTATGGTCCAGCCTATTGCAAGAGTCCTCATTGCGGTCGCATCAAAATTTGACAACAAATTGGTGACTCTTGAAATACGGCAATTAATCTGCTCCAAATGGTCAAAGTTTTAAAGCGGCTTTAACCTCAAAATGGAAATTATATTAATAGAAAAATATATTTGTTTTCTTTCGTTTGTTTTCAGGAGGAACTTGACGAAACTAATTCAGCTTCGTCGCCTTCATCTTCCGTATCGCGAGAACCAGTCCGAGGACACATCTCATCGCTGCGCACTTCCGCGACAGAGCAGCCAAAAGAAATCAAAACAACCTTGAAAGATGCCAACCAAAAACATTTTGATCCGCGTACAGGCATTGTACAACAAGGCCCAAGCGAAATGGGTGTTGCCGCTCGGCCAAAGTCATCCAGTACTTTTTCAACAGCGAGTAATATGTCCACATTAAATAATTACGACAGTTTGACTGGTAGCATTCTAACATTAGGCTCACGCCCCGATTTATTAGCTAGTAATATGGAAATTTATAACTCCGCTGCAACAGATCTTAATCGTTTAGGTGAGCTTAACGGTAGCCTCGACCAACTCTCTTTCCACACGCTTAGCAATAACAATTTAGCATTAACACCCAACCGGCTGGAACAACAGCAACTGGCCACTACTAAAAACTCGATTGGCGTTAACACGGGGCACTCTCTAACACCTGCAAAAAGCATACTTCAAAGCTCAAAACCTAATTCTGCTAGAGCTGTTCTATTTGCCAGCACTCCGACTTTAGATAACAATAACAGCCTTGACTGGAAGATGCCACAAAAGGGAATCCTGCAGCCTATTAACAACAATAACAATAAATCGGTGACCTTTATGGGCTTAGCTAATTCTTTTCAGACCTTAGCGCCCATTCTAATGCCTGCAAGTGCGGCCCTTAATTTGAATGACACTAACAACTTTAACACTAATCAATTAGCGTACGCGCAAAACCAGAACTTGATCCAACCACAGGCACAACTACAATACAACAACAACAACAACAACAATTATAATAATAATATAAAATCTCCTTACTATGATTCGCCAGTTAAAGACAGTGCTTATGGCTCCACCGAAACCTACAATAATGACGTATACTCTTCCAGTCAGTCGCCTGCAAATGGTAACTTCCAAAACAATACGCCCTCTGCGATGAGGCACCAGAATATGAGTTCATCTACCGTACGGACTCAAAGCTCTCAGCAGCAGAGAAACTACCCTGGGGCCTCGCCGACAAGCATGAAAGATACCGCTTACGATCGGACGGTGGTAAACAATGTTCGACGAAAGCTAATCTAAGTTGCCGATTACTTGTCATAATCGGTGGTACTCAAGCACTTCATAAAAACTTATTACCGTAAATAATTTAATATTATTAATTTTATGTTTTCATATTTGTTAGTTTTTAAATAAAAATCTATGAACTTCAAATACATCAAGAATTATTATACTCGTTTAATCAACACATTTCCAGCTAAAAAAAAGGAGAAAAATCTGAAGTTGCAGCAAGAAATGAATTAATTTCGAACGATTTTGGTTTTACTTGGTTCTATAAATAAAATAAAAAACCAACTACGATGTTCTTTGTTCAAATGAATATCCTCTTTGAATGGTTTTTATACTTTTATTATAGAAAACTTTGATCTCGCTGATGCAAAAGTGGTTCCATTTTAAAACAGCAGTTACCGAGTTGAATTCGGAAACACCAAGTCCTTATCAGATGCATTGGTAAAATCAGCATTTCAAAAAATTTATAAAAGCAAAATAAAAGCAATGCCCATGTTTTTTATAATTGTCTGAAGTTTCTCAAGTGAAGTGTAAAACACTACAGTTATCTTAGACAAATCAGTCAACCAGTGCTAGCCCATACCTGCTTTACGCCTGTGAACTGAAATAACTTTTAATCAATATTGGATTTTGTGACAGATCTGAATATGTAATATTGAATAGTTATTGCGCGGAACAGTTCACTAACACTAGATCCCTCTAAGAAGCGCTATTTTTAAAAGTTTAGGCCTTAAATCTAGAAAGATGGAATAATAGAAGTTGTGACAAAATTAAACATATGATTTGTGTGAACTGCAGCTGATAATATATTTATTTCTATGCCTAACACTATGCAATTTTTTCAGTTTTAAAATGGATTTAGCAGTTTCGCTCATACAACGCAAATTATCTGACCAAAAAACTTTAAATGAAGATATATTTTAAGTTAAAGTACAATTAAGTAATTCTTCCAGTCTAGAGCAAAATCGTAAATAGAACTCTCGCTGTTGAATAATATGTTTAGAATTTTACAAATTAGTTTATATAAAAAGTAATTTCATAATTGCCCTCCAAAATAATTTATTGCTAATACAAATTAATTAAAAATTAAATAAAATCCCGTTGATATCGTTAATAGATTTAAGAAAAAAGAACCAGTTAATAAATAAAATGAGCGTTATCTTTGTCTTATGTTATGAATGAAACGGAAGAAGTTTTCTGTAATATTGCGCACAGATGCAGTGATTTAGTCAAATAAATGACTTCTACCTAATTTTTAGGCTGAATAAAAAGGCATTCAAAATGTTATTGGATAATCTGGCATCAAATCTAATAAGAGGTTAAACTCCAATGATACTTAACCCGATAAATCTTATTTTTCGTAAGCAATATCTTTTTGTAGTAGCAAACTAGCATGCTTCAGCTTTACAACCAAATCCATGAAGGGAATGCCAACAATGTTCTTTGATTTAATAAAATCGAATTTTTGAAAAAAGAACATAAAAATGCAATTCAAAAAATAGTTCAAGCTGGTTTTTCCGCAATAGCATTTTAATTACTACAGATCTAATGAAAAATCATAAGAATTGCAATAAATACCAAATTTTAAACGTTTTTCACAACCAACTAAAAACTAGGATTTCCTTAAACAATTCAGTCCTTTATAAATCAATCAGATAAACAAGCCTTCCACAATACTTAAACATCCCGAGACATTTTCAATTTGTTAGAAAGACACGGGCCCATTTTTTTCCGAACGTTATCAATACAAACACAATTTCTATGTTAACTTAAATTTTAAAAAAATTTATTTTTCTTTTTTTTTACAATCTTCTCAAATGAAGAAACATCAGGCCTATAAAACTTGTGGGAGTTTCATATTCTTCAGGCTCTTAAGAATTACGAACATATGTATTCCATAACAAACAAATTTACTTCAATGGAATAAATCTGGAACTGTGTGTAGCACCAATACCGGGGCGACCGTGTTTAACGGGTTTGTAAGTCAATACAAACTCACCCAAATAATGACCAATCATTTCAGGCTTGATTTCGACTTGTCCAAAATCTTTGCCGTTGTATACCCCAATGATGGAGCCGGTCATTTCGGGTACAACGATCATGTTTCTCAAATGAGTTTTAACAATATCCGGCTTCTCATTTGGTGGTGCTTCTTTCTTGGCTTTTCGCAATTTCTTGATTAATGCCATGGGTTTGCGTTTCAAACCCCGAGAGAAACGTCTGCGGGCGCGGCTGTGCAGTAACTCTACCAATTGGTTGCTGTAACAAAAAAAATAATTGTTGATTCAAACTATAACTTTAAATAATCTGGCATTAATGCACTTACTTGGGCATATCCAACAATTGATCCAAATCTACACCACGGTAGGTGTATTTTTTGAAGGTACGCTTCTTTTTAATAGTTTCATCAACCTGAAATAAACACATAGAAAACATATAAGCATTTTCAACCACAAGTAAAATTTTATTTGTTATTTGTAGAACAACTACTCAATGACACTTTTTTGGCGAAATTGCAAAATTTTTTTCAAAGATGTTTAATATTATTTAAGATTTTTGTAAACCAAAATTACCTCGGCCATCTTGACGTTTCGGTTTACAGAACGGAAAGAAAAACAAAGAGTAGTAGAACTACCAGACTGAAATATATTTACTTTTCAAAGTTGGCCCTACTGAAATCAGTATGGCCAGCTAATAGATTTACGCAAACTTTTTAATAGCAGTATGGCAATAAACTACGAAGTACTGCCACCCAGACTAGACTTCGTATTTCGATAACTCAGTTCTTATTTTTATATCTTATATTACCTTCTTCAATTACGAATATAGCAATGACAACAAACCGCAAAAATTGCATTTAAAAGGTAAAACAACAAACGGTGAAAAATAAATGAGTAACAGAGTTTTTATAGTCATATATTATTAGTTGTTATAAAAAATTTTGGAATTGCTGACGTTTTATTTTATTTTGCGAACCACAATCACATTTCCTTAAAGCGCTTAATTTTTTACATTCAAATTTTTTTTTTATCTAACAAGCAAAAAATGATCTACAGTTACTGGCAATAGTGAAATATTCAATGTTAAAAGAAGCCAGCGAGTAAAATTATTGAAGCATTGAAACCACTGGCGGCTTTAGTAAACTTGTATCACCAGAAATTCTGTTCGACAGTTGTTTACTTTTTTGCATTAAAGTGAAAGTTAAACAACATTTTCAATGTAAAGTTCATTGGATCATCTGAAAATTGTTATTTTATTTGCTATGATTATTTATTCGCTTTGGCTTGGATATTTTGCAAAAGAATAGCAGCGGCACCTGTGCCAATACTTTTGAACAGCCTTGAAAATTTGTGAAGATGTTGGCCAATTCGGGTTACGTGATGACCTTGGCCAATAGCATAATTGGCGTTGGTATACTGGCTATGCCATTTTGTTTTCAAAAGGTAAGTTCGAATTTTAAAAATACATATGTATGTACATAAATTTTCTTATTTTCTATTGATAACTTTTGAATGAGTTTTCAGAATTTTCATCAAAATATTTTTGTTGATAATTTTTCTATTGGAAGTGGCAAAATGAAACAATATCTTTCTATAAAGAGTCTTTTCTGTATCTTATCAAGAATTCTGCAAACATTTTTTTTTCTTTAAATCTAAGTTTCTTTAGGCACTTATGAAGTGGGAATTTTTTTCTAGGAGAAATGCTGGTCATTGACATAAGTTCGACAAAATTACGTTTACTGTCGTACGTATGGCATTGACCCGTTTTCCACATTAATTTGTCGGACTCTCCCATCGTTCAATATTTGCATGTTGATGAGTAAAAAACTAATTTGAAGACAGTGAAGACTTTATTTGCGGAATGTCGCGATTAGGTCACTAAATTTGCTATTAAACAGTTTTCTGTTTTTCAAAATATTTGAGAACATGTACGGCCGACATCGAGGGACTCCGTAAGAGTATTGAAGATCTCTTCATATTTACATACATACATACATACATACATGTGTTTGCGCTTTCGCTCATGCATACTTGTAGTTGAGTTAAATTATTGATAAAAAAATCTATAAGGAGTGCTACTGTTTTCATTTTATTGCAAATAAGAAGAGATAACAAAAAATCTCGCCGTGCATTTATTGAAGATAAAGCTTTTATTGACGTGGCGACGCCATCATGATAAAACATTGGTCCTAATTTTGTTCCTTTTGTCGAGCCCAATGACAACAGATCTATACCCCGAATTTGATTCTTATTTCCTCTACATTTTGTAAAAGAAAAATGTTAAACTAAATGAGTACTAAAATTTGGAATTATGCTAAAAATCTAAAATTATTTAAATAACTTTTTTGTTTCTTTCAGTGCGGCATAATTTTAGCGATACTTCTACTTATTCTAAGTAACTGGATTACGCGAGTATGTTGCCACTATCTTATCAAAACTTCACTGCTGACTCGTAGAAGGAGTTTTGAGTTTCTTGGTAAGAACAAAGTATACAAAAATAATAATTATGTATAAATAATATAAAATAATCATGAGTACAATCGCCAGTTCACAGGACCTTTTAGGGGTTCGGTTTGCACGGCCTTCAAAAATTTGCAAACGTATTGTAATATTTTTTTTAAATAAAAAAATAAACAAATTAAAGATATTGTTTTAAACTTTTTAGGTTTTCATGCATTTGGAACCTCTGGCAAGCTGTTAGTGGAGCTGTGTATTATCGGTTATCTGTTGGGGACATGTATGACATATTTTGTTGTTGTTGGCGACTTGGGACCACAAATAGTAACCAAAATGTTTGCGCTGGAAAATGGCCACCGACATTTACGTACTTTGTTGATGTGCGGCGTTACGCTCTTCTGCATATTACCGCTGGGAATGCTTAAGAACGTTGACAGTTTGTCGACTGTGTGCACAGCATCGATTGGCTTTTATATTTGCTTGGTAATAAAAATCATACTGGAGTCTGAAACTCATATAATTGTTAATGATTGGAGCGAAAAAGTGTCTTACTGGCAGCCGGGAGGCATATTACAGTGTTTGCCCATATTTAGCATGGCTCTGTCCTGTCAAATGTAAGAACTTGATGAATTTCAAATAAAGCATTTTTAATCATACATTTCTAATTAGGCAAATCTTTGAGGTATTTACCAGCGTCAGCAATCAGAGCCTAGAAAAACTGAACGGCATTGTTCGAAGCGCCACTTGGATATGTACGTTTGTTTATATTGCTGTTGGTTTCTTTGGTTATGTGGCGTTTTGTACGCAAGCATTTTCGGGTAAACTTCAAAAAATTTGAAGATTTTAATGGAAAATTAACTGCTTCTTTTTACAGGCAATATATTAATGAACTTGTCCCCCTCTTTCGGCAGTGATGTTATTAAAATTGGGTTTGTTTTATCAGTGGCCTTTAGCTTTCCTTTGGTCATATTCCCCTGCCGGGCCAGTTTGTATTCTCTGCTCTACAGAAAGGTAATTTGAAATTACAATATTTGCGGTTGAACAAACTAAACTTAGAAATTAAACTTGCAGGGCCAAACTGATGTCACAGGTTATATACCAGAAGCAAGATTCAAGGCCATCACAGTTTTCATTGTTAGCTTCTCTTTGTGTGTTGCTTTGATGATTCCCTCGGTGGAACTGGTGATAGGTCTTGTTGGTTCTACGATTGGAGTAGCAATTTGCATAATGTTTCCGGCGGCATGCTTTCGCAAAATCATCAAGAAAGACACAACTGAAAGAAAACTGGCCCAGATTATTGTAGTCAGCGGCTTTTGTTTAATGATATTGGGCACTTATGCCAATCTGTTGGCTATTGATGCAAGAAGTTCCGGCAGCCATTTAAACGTAGCCAAAAATGACGAAGAAATTTTCCAGCCCACTGAATTTGCGAAGGCCGCAATAGATGAAAAGATAAGAAGTATTGAAAAAGCCCTTGAGGAAAATCATAAAGAAAAGAAAACTGAGTCTAATAAACTATTTAAGAACATTGAGGACAAAGAACCAAAAAGGAATTTAAATCGACCAAAAATAATATTAAAAGAAAAACCATCCCCACCGCCTCTGCCCGTTGATGAGCCTCATTCGGCGCATGAGGAACAAAATTCTGTATCAGCAGAAAAACAAGAAATACATCTACCTGCCAACAAACCACCAAAAATGTTAGCTCAAATGCCACAAATAGATATGAAGGAACCAACAAAGAACGTAACAAATAATTTGCCACCAATTAAAGACTTCAAAACCAATGAAAAGCAGCTGGCGGAAAAGAAAACCACAGCAATTATTGTTGAGCTGCAACCACAAACTATCGACAACGATGCCATCAAAAAAGATGATGAGGTGGCCAAAGAAGAGTTAAAACAGCAAAATGAAGAGCTACATGAAACACAAAAAGAATTGGAGAAAACCAAAGATTTGCTAGAGAAAAAAGTAGAAGAATTGAAGGAAGAATTAGTGAAACAAAATCAAGAGACACAAAATTTGGTAGCAGAAAAATTAGGAGAAGTTGTGGAAAAATTTGAAGCCATAGAACGCAAAGTTCAGCAGCAAGAAGAAAAAGTTGAACCACCCACAGTTTTAGAAAAAAAGCCAGCAGCAAATTTAAGCAATGACATAAATATAATAAAAGCGAATAAAGGATTGCTTATTTCTATTTTGACTGAGAACCAACCCTCCCATAAAAATAATAGTACTATGCCAGCCGAAAAGGTTTACGAACCTTTATCCTACAAAACAGGCGATTTAATGGAGCGTGTTCTTAATTCTTCTGCCTTAGAAAAACGTCTTCCTCTGCCGTTGGCGCTTCTATTAAACACGTCTCACGATAGAATTATTGACACACCTCACATGAAACCAAATATGCCAATAGTGCAGAATAACGAAATTGAAAATAAAACACAAGAAAAAGTTATGGCGCAACCACCAGATACAAATAAGGCTGAAAATTTTTCGCTTCACAGAAACAAACGTTCCTGCCAGTCATTAGACGACAATGAAAATTGCCTGGATGCAGTCAATATAGACAATCTGATCACTGCGGGTGTTAGTACGGGCTTAGAAATGAAAATTGGTCGCGACTTAAAGTCCATTAAGGATGAAGAGTAAAAGATTAATACGGAATAATTCCACCTGCTATTTCTTTGGCATGTTCGTGGACAATTAATGGTTTGCCAAAGCAATATTATCATAGTTTTGGCCCATTGACGCAGAGTTAGTTATATTTTTTTACTATTATGACATTCTTAAAGTTAAAATGTAAATATATGTATGTACATATGTATGTATTTTTCTCGCATTTAGATTTAGACTTTAGAAATATGAAGTTAATGTATTAGAACTATTTATTAAGAGCTTATTACTGTTAATAATATTATTATTATTCTGAAACTAAAATTTGTTTATTAACTAAAAAACAAATAAACCCGTCAAATGTTTTATAAGAAAATGACATTTATTTTTGAGCTCAAGGAAAATAAATTGAAACTAATTATTTTGGCTTTGCTGGTAAAAAAAACAACATTTTAACTACGAATTATAAAATGCAAATTATCGGGGCTGTTCTTAAAATTAAATTTTATAAGTGATTTGAAATCGTAATAAATTGATTAAATAAATCACTCAATCAATTACTCAATCTTTAATGCAATTTAGTATTTTATTTAAAATTAATAAATTTTAAAGGATCTCTTCTGCTACAAAAATACTATTTCCTGTCGCCATTTCAAAACGATTGAAAATCACACTGAAAAACACAACATATGTGTGATTTACAGAACGCCAGAATATCACAAGTGTTCTTTTAAAAGCACATGTGATTATCAGAACAGGCCTTTCTGTTATATAACAGGTAAACTCGCATGTTGCGACAAAACTGGTCGAACTACGGAATGTGTATTTTGTTTCTGAAACGTAAAATTTAACATTTTTTACTGCTAAACTGCTGATATCCGAAGGAGGCTTGAACCTAACAAATTAATTGATGGGTTTAAGGATTAGCGGAGCTTTTCGCTTTATTTACCAATAAATAGTTACATTCATATTCTAAATTATCCGTTTCAATCGAAAATCATAACTATTGTAAAAAATCAACAAAATAATATATATACAAACATACTAGAAGCTGCGGGAAGCATTCAAATTTTTGATGGCAATTAAGTTTAATGTAATTTCTTCTTCTTCTTCTTTTGGCGCTACAGTCCGTGGTGAACCTGGGCCTCAACCAACAAAGTTTTCCAGCTGGCACGCTCTTTAGCCAGCGTTGTCCCATTTTGCACACCAAGTTGGTTGAGGTCCCTCTCCACTTGTGTGCGCCATCGGTTCCGTGGGCGTCCTCTAATGCGTTGTCCCACAGGTTCGGAATCGGAACTAATCGGAATTAATATAATTTAGAAACTTAAAAAGGATCAAATTAATAAACACTGTACGAAAAACTACTCAAAATTGTTACTCTATTATACCGAAAAATCGATTATCCGGAATGCGTCCCGATCCCGACATTTCCAGATAAACGATGTTTTACTATAATTACAAGCAAATCGAATAACTGTAATTAATATGTTAATCGACTTCAAGGCGAATTCATATGAGTTATAAATTCGCCTTGCTTTTGAGAAAACTTTAATTAAAAACAGTAGACAGCGACTCCGTTTTCTTTTATTCATGGATTTCTTGACAAACAATTTTGGAACCTAAAATTAAAATTTATACGATTGGCACACTTTCTTCGAAATTCAAAATTTATTTTTGCTACGTTCTCCAGCCTCTACAGCAAACATGTTTCCCCGCAGTGTAAATACCTATAACAATTTACATATGTACATACGTACTTCCATTAATAAAAATTTTATTCATTTAAAAAGCAATTTTTTGGCTTTCAATCCAACACACTTGAGCTTTATCCAAGAAGAAGGGCAACAGAATTCTACTACGAACCACAGCCTTTAGAAGAATATCAAAGTCGATGCAGCGAACACCCCCAAGAAAAACTGCAGGACAATCAGGCGCAAGCAGCGGCGGATATAACGCGCATAACTCCGCCGAGAAACTCGGATATGCGAATGTTTCGTAACAGCTATTTTTCGTAAAAATGTAAACACTTCGTATAACATCTTTGGATTTTAACGTAAACTTAATTTATAATTTATTAATTTTAAAACGAGTAATAATGAGAACATACATACATTAACAATAGAGATTTTTGTTATAATATTTAATTCTAAATGATTTACCGTGCAACAGGCTAAACAGTGTCTTAGTTAAAAAAATGTGCAATTAATTTGTTTTTAATGCGTAAGAAAGAAAATTCGGAGGTATTTTAGTTTCTAGTTGTAACAACCACGTTTTAACAGGCAGTATAATATATCTTCTTCCTAAACGTCTCCACCCAAAGCATGCAGATCGTAAAGTACCTGCATTTAAAAAAGAATGAAACAGTTTAAAGCTGTCAGTTAAGCACAAATGACGAAAGCTCTACCTCCATTACGGTGGCAATACTCCAGGCTTGAGTGCGGCATGAATCTCTGCAGTAGGAACCATTTTCATTGGTTAATTCGGGTAAACCACGCCAGTGGGAAGTCTGCAGCTCCTTTAAGTGGGCTTTTAGAATGTGCCTGAGGATCAGAGGGATTAAAACACTCAACGAACTGAAATTTCTGCTTCATACAAATATTGAACCTACCAAGTTTCCGCTATAGTTTCATTTAAGAAACCACATTTCTTAGCAAATATTAAACGTGCTCTCAGATAATAACCGATAGGCCATACCCATTCCGGGCCTTGATGATAGTTTGCCCCATGAGCCACAGTACAATCGGTGGAATCATTGGAGTTGTCGTAGTTGCCACGATAGTTCCAATCGCTGGGGTCTAAAGTCTTCATGCCCAACGGTCCCAACAAATGTTCCTTAGCCTTTTCCAAAGCAATCCAAGCATGCTTGGGATTAAACATTTCCGGTGCCACTACCATGCTTATGGGGAAATTACATCTCAACTGATAGTCCGTCCATCTCTGAGACGCGCCATAGGAATCTTTGTAAATATTTTTTCTATTTGCCAATGGCGCTTTTTCGGTTTCAGTAACAAAGAAATATTTTTCAAAGTTATCGGCGATACGCGTGGCCCACTGTTTGTATGTCCAGGAAGTTTCTTGGCCTGCCAAAGCAAACATTCCAAGGAAATTCTTACACTTACTTGAAATAAAAATAAACTTACCATTCTGGCCCTTTCTTTTGACACCGCTGTAGCTAATAACACCCCCTTCCGCAAGAGACGACATAAAACGCAATACTGCCATCTCTAAGCCCACCAATTCTACAGCTGAACCATCTCTGGGCGTATTGGGCCGCCCTCTGTTGCCCGCTTTCTCTGAGGAGCCCATTTTATCCATCCATGTGCCACAATTCCATTGATTACCACCAAAAACGAAACCTGTTTCCGGATGTATGCCAATTTGATTATTGAAGCCATTGTCTGTCATATGGGCATCGATTTCGTAGCCAGCATTTCGTTCACGGTACTGTAAACCTTGGAAATGAACCTGCAATGCCTCCTGCATGACATCAATCAAAACCTGATCAAATTGGCCAGGTTTGTGAGCCTCGGAGTCATCATAGGGGAATATACGCGAAACTTTGTCTTGTAAAATATCCTTGCCGTGGGGGACTTCCTCCACATATTGTTTAATACTATACAGCCACCACCAAACAGCATCACGACAGTTAAAACGCGGCTTGGTGCCATTATCCAATAGGTTAGGTATAAGACCATGACGCAAACATTCAGCAAAGCCCAAAATGATGTAACGAGCCTCATTATAACGACCAGTTAACAGCAAGAGACCACGTAACGAGATAAAAGTATCACGGCCCCAACAGCGCATGTAGCCGGTAGAGAAGTGTGGCAGACCAGCCGATAAGGTAACGCATTGTTTTGGTGGTTTCGGTGGTGCTAAGGCCGGACTTAGTGGTGGCAAATTGGCCGAGTTGCAGGCGGTCAAAAACTCCAAAGTGGCCAAGGCCAAAGTTTGCGGAAATTCATGACCTTCGCGTATAAACTCGGGCATCATTTCGTAAACACGTTGCACCAATACATTGTAGATGCCACTAACTATTGCATCGAAATAGCAGGGAATCAGATAACGTGGTATGTTTTTAATGGGCTCAAATGCTGATTTTATCCAATTTGCCAAATGTTTGGTGCTGTCGTAGTGCAGCAGGCGGTCCGAGATATAGTCTAAAATTAAAAAGTTTCACTTCGATTGGAAATGTAAAAAAATCTTCATAAATATTTACCCATCATCCAATCACCGCTGCGCAGGTTATTGCACAACGGATGGCCCAAATCGTTGCGTGGTGAAATTTCCGTTAAAAGCGACACAAAACCTTGCAGACCACAGTAAACAATGGCACCGAATTCCGGTATGTCATAAGCTGCTCCCCCAAAACCTGAATCTCGTTCCTCCTGGTCACAGCTGAATAACACTTTGTTCATGTCTTTCAAGTCCAGTTTTTCTACAATTTGCTTGAGTTCTTCAAAGTCTGGACCCTCTTCTTGGCGCAAAGATCTCGTTAGCGTATGTAAAGTATCAAAACTCTGGTGCAGTTCTGGTTTTAAGGAAGTTCTGTAAATACATTTCACAATTAGTTTATTTTTCTTAATTTGCAGAGAATTTTGAGTACCTTATAGCCACCACGGAACCAGGTTTTAAATTAACAATTTCCAGTTGAGTGATATTGCCATCAATGTAGGGCACAATACGGAATATTTGCGATTTCGTTAATGGTATGTGTTCTCTCAAAGTCAGTTGAAATTGATTTAAGCCATTCAAAACGTTGGGATTCTTTTCATGAGGGCCTGGACGATCAAAAGCTTTATCACCCTTCATGCAGATTTCAGCTTCCAAAATAATCTCTTCTAAATATCCCTCAAAACGTAAGGGCCGTACGAAAGTCGGCCCTGCATTGGGATGGGGGTAACCAAACACAGTGTGAGCTATCAAAATTACACTTTGATGAGTGGTAGGAGAATGTCTTGTTATTGCCACAATATCGGGATTCATTTGATCGACAAAAACTTGCGTAAAACCCTCTTCCGCCAGCTGGCCATGCAAAAGATTTAAGGCTTTCTTGGCCGCCACAATACCCGTCTTGAAGTCGACACCTTTTGCCCATTCCTGATAAGGACGTTCTTCATCAACCACGTGAATCTAAAAGAAAATACACGTATCCTTTAAACAAGCATCAGAAACAGTATTACTCCAACTTACATGATGAGGCACCAATTCATCGTAACCACGATTGCTGCCAGTGGCACAACAAGCCATTGCTACTAACGCAGCCGAAGGTAAGAGATCATAAACAGTTCGCTTCTCCACCGGCGAAGGATTGTCATGTGTCAAGTCCATAAACATGGCATGAGCTATATTTGGAGCCAAGTCTCGATTTGGACTAACTAAAAACGCTCCAACTGGCTCACCGCCGTAACGATAGACCAAACGGCCTTCCTCGTGTGAATCCCAGGCCGATAAAGCTTCTCTTATCAAGGATGTTATACCCAAACGGTTGACAAAAACGTTGTCGGTAGCATCAGAATTAGTAAAGAGCTCTGCAACAACATATAAATTTGGATTAACATCTCGTGCAGCATCCAACATATACTCGGCCACATGCAGCGGCGTAGAGTGGCAATTGTCCAAACGAACACCATCAAATATACGCGCTACTTGTTCAACATATTGTTTCATATGACTCCATAGGTAAGGACTTTCACTGGGACAACGACCGTAGCGTAACTTAACACTATCACCCCATGCTATTAGCTCTCTTTTAAGGTAGACATTGGCATGGCCTGGCTGCTGTACCGCGAAATCTTTCAAGGGATCACTAGCACCCATAACCCAACCATTATGAGCCATAAAGAATTCACCCATTTTACCGTGCATGCCTTCTTCGATTTCCAATAAACTTTTGCCGATAGCATTGGTTTGTGTAAAGTATTGCATAAACACTGGATACTTTTTCGATATTTCACTTACTCTGGGACCATCGTCTTGCACACGTTCGTACCTTATACCGGCCAAACAATTTTCTACAGCATAATTTAAATAGTCTTGGATTTCACAACGAACCTGCTCGTTCAACCACTCCAAATGACGACGGAAAGTATCTGAACATTTTCTAAAACGGGACTCTTCATCGAAACAGTCGCCATGGAAGACATTGAAAATTTCCAAAGCCAATTCCAAATTAATGGTAGCGGCCAAACGTCTATAATCAGGATCTGGAATTAATTTAATCTCCGAAAAACGTTCGCTTTTTGCCACATTCGAGGAAGGCAGACGGGATCGTGATTGCTTCATGAACTCCTCAACATAATGCATGACATTGCACTGATACAATTCGTGAATATTGACTTTTGGCAAGTAAACATGATGCAGTTGATATCGCAGGCCCTCCAAATGGTGCTCGTGGTTGATAACTTTGGGAACACCATCTTTTTGCAGCAAACCATTTGCAATATCTTCACCGCAATGAGCCAAAAGGGCGTCCAAAAGAAAAGCTGGCCTCAAGTAAGGAGCAGTAGCACAGGAGTATGTGGCATCAGGATTTTCCAACAACCAATCAGATTCATTGGCTGTATGATTCAAAACGATATCGCAAATAGAAGCAACCTTCGAATAAAAACAATTAAAATACATATAATTTATATATAATTCTTCACAATGGCTTACTCCCCACTCTTGACGCATTTTCTTTATAATCACATCTACATCGTCAAACGTGACCTTAGCCCCTTTGCTAACAGCAAAATGAGGATTTACACGCAGTTGATTACGCAAAGAATAAGCTGATTTAGAACCGCCCAGTTCATGAATTGGCGTAAAGTGAACCATGTTATAGCCCGACTCTTTGGCTACTCTCAGCTTCCGCTCCCAGGAGTTAATAGGACCCAATAGCTTGGATATGACAGTTTGACAGCGTACAGCATTCAAGGGTACAACACTCTGAGCGTCAGGGGGACCAACACACAAGTTCGGTTCCACTTGTATATAAAGAGAACCGGCAATTTCCTGTTTTACACTAAAAGGTGTTTGCTTTTGTCGTTAAATTGCCACAAACGGATTTACAAATGCATTTAAATGATATTTACTTTTCCTTAAAATGATACCAAAACCGAAATGTACCCGACATATTCATGTTCAGTTCCGTATAAATATCGGTATCCACCACATGCAGAGAATTATACTTGTTGGACGTTATTTTCTTGCCACTTTTCAAAAACCAGTGCAATATTCTGTACTCATTGCGGCTAAATTTTTTATCTAAAAACAAGGGGAAAAATTAAGGGATAAAGCGTACATATGAGCATAATATATTTTTTAAAGCATATAGTATGTACGATATTCACCCTCATGCGGATAGTTTGTATAAAGAACAATTTCACGTCCCAAAAAAGCGGCATCGGGATGGACGTGTACAGTAGAGCCGCGCTTGACGCGATATAGGGTTTGCTCAGCAGTTGTGCCCTCCGTTAGAGGTATGCTAATAGCTTTCACATTTTTAACCATGTTGAAATTCTAAAATGGAAAATATTTTACGTTTTATTTTATTTATTAAGAGATTAACAATTACTTAGAACTATGTATATCTAGTATAACGCATGGACAGTTCACATATGCAAACAATGGAGCTGAAATTGTTTTAATGTTGTGTAACTTATTAGCCAGACGAAAGTTACAATTTGGGCGATATTTGGCTACTCTCTAAAGAGACATTGAGGTTAAGTTCTGAAAAATTGAAATCGAAATTTTCAGGACTTGGAAAATTACTACAAATAAATACTTCCAACACCCTGTATACAAATTGCTGTGGGAAGATACATGCAGCTCTTCTGAATATTGGCTTAATATCGGTAAACTTTTCGCAGAAAAAACTACCCTATAAATTTTTAAATTTTGTAAATAAATACATATGTACATAAATATTTGTCGACCCAACGCGCAATGTCAATCTTTATATTGAACAACAACACATTCCAATTCATGTTTTCTGATACAGAGGAATTCCTGTGCTGGTCTGATCGCATTCAGCAATTTGGCTATGATTTTCCCTAATAATCGAATACACACACATTTTTTTATTGAATATTAAACCAAAAACTCGTTAAATCCACGAAAATCCTTTGCGGGCCTGTAATGTAGTGGTATCCGCAAAAGTTTCAATAAAGTATTTTGTCAGCGGGATGTTGTTTTCCCGTTACTGCAGAATAGTTCAAAATAATACAGGCATTGAACATAAATCTGCGCTCCATTCTACTATGGATTTGGGATGGGATAACGATATGGTAGTAATACGCGTACAAAAAATGGATATTTTTCTTCAAATACTAATTCTTTAATAAAATATAAGCTTAAACTTAAATTAAATTATTTTCATTTATGTACATAGTTTTTCATATTAGCGTTTTTGTTTCTTGTCGTGCTTATGACATACCTACATGTATTTGTCATTTGAACCTTATGTTTTTCAATTGATATGACCTTGAATTTTGGTCTTCATCAATCACTCTGATCAGCATAACGTCACCTTAAATAAATAACATCGCGTTTTAAGGGACAAGTAAAAACAAACGTTTTAAGGTTAATAATATACTTTTACTCCTAAATTCAATAAAAATAACTACAATATTGTTGGAAATAAATCGGCGTTATAGAATGCGGTCGCTCAAAATGTTGATTCGATTCCTTAAATTTTGTTCCATTTCTTTTGAATTTTAGATGACGATTAGTGTTTGTCATTCCCAATTTCAAATGTCATATCATTTACTTTTAATTGAAATAAAAAGAGTTGTTAAATTTAGCAGTCCATTCCTTAAATTAATAGATGACTGATTTTCTTCAAAATTTATATTATTGCTGTTGTTACTGATATTTATTGTGTTGGTGGCGCCTTGTTTATTTGTGAAATATAATAACTTATTGCAATTTTTTTCTAAACCACATTTTATAGGCTAAATAATATTTGTTTTTCAATTGCAATCTTTAATCTAGAACTAAGATTTTTAAATATGTATATATGCAACTTTACATAGAAATAACACTGGACATAGAAATACAACTGGTGTTACTCTATACACTCAGAACTACATATGTATGTATGTATGTACAAATTATTAAAATCACACAATAGAAATTGAAATACTCGTTTGTATGTATGGATGTGTATAATGAACGCGACACCATTTTACAAATCACAAACACTGGACGTTTCCCACTGATCCAAAAAAAAAACATTTTATTTCAAATACATGAATTTTGTGCACAAAAAAAACAACAATATCATCATCATCACAGATCGCTTGCAAAGATCACTACTAATTATGTTAAATACATACTATATACATATATGTATGTAGGCATTACGCATTCCTTGTTAAAACAAAAGCAAAACGTACCTCAATACTTTCAGATTTCGAAGCTCTACTACCCATTCTATTAAAGATTTTATACGACACTGAATTTTGTTCCTGTTTTTGTTCAATTCGTTGATTTTTAAGTTTAACTGTTTCGTCGATTTTAGCGTTACTAATGACAGGACTGTTGTCATTTTGCTCTACCGTTTTTCTTCTTCTATCATTTGGTTCGTTTTCATTTGTGTGTGTGTTATCAGCCTTATCTCGTGTAATTTCGTCTTCATTTGCCAGTCGCTGATAGCAGTCATAGGCCCAACGGGCAATGTACATGCTCATTGCAAGTGTCACAACAGTACCAAAATTTGTTTGCACCACTTTAAACATCCATTGGAGGCCACTGAACAACCACATTTTGGCTTTTTTTTAAAGATTACACTATGACTTCTTTATGTTTAAATGAAAATGTTATTTAGAGCGGTTGAGTTTATAATTAAAAGAAGAAAATGTTTACATACATACATACATATGTATCTGTATACATATACATATGTACCTATATATATATGTACTTATATAAATCAAATAAAGATCGATTTCATGACACGTTCACGGTTTGAGGGCAACAACTTGAATGATGGCGGCAAAAATATATTGTACATAAAATCGAAATACAAAAGTAAAGCGTAAAAAAAGCTTCGGAAAAATCTTTGTTCAATGTGTTCAATTTGTTCATACACACACAATCATGCATTTACTTTTGTACAAACATACATACGCGTACAAACATGCACCACTTATCAGTATGTTTATTTTTTTTTTTTTTTTAATTAAAGAACCATTAGCAGTATGCCAAATGCTGATCCACGTTTTACCGTTTAAAACGGCATAACAGAGACCGCAAATAAAAGTCAATTTGGAAATTTGAATTGATAATATAGTAGATATCTAAACTTCACTATAATATTAAAAGACTTTTCGCAGAGAGAGAAAATTTGGGAGAAATTTTTTAAAAGATTAAATTTTTTTAAACAACTGCCTGGAAGCTCAAAGCCAGCTTAGATTTCAGCAGCACCCAAATACTCCGCAACTTAGAAACGAATTTTAACCCTAGAGCACAATAAATTGAGACCAAAGTGTACAGCTGTTTTATTAAGAGATTTTATTTGAATCTATTCATTCTGTACGAGTACATTAAATTTTAAGGGGCCGATGCTCGTGACTTTTCGTGATTTAGAACAAATCGCTCAATTAACACATGTTGAAAGCGCCGGTTGAACTTTGAATTTCTTTGAACATCTGATAATTAACAATTGTTTACGTAGTAAAATCTCCCTATTGTAAATAAACTGTAAATGCTTTTTTTATGACTTTTTGTTTTAATTCTTAAAATAAATGTGAACTCCTCGTGATTAAATTGGCAAATGTATTTTGCTTTTGTTTTTTGGCTTTTCAAATTATTTTTTAAACGTTTTCGTTGTTTATCAGAAGTAAAACACCTTTTGCTGCAATTTGTTTATTTTTTTATTGTTTTCTTTTGGATTGTTTTTTCTCCCAATACATCGATCATTTGTTATCAAACAAATATTTTGTAGAAAGAAAATAAGAATTAAAAAACCACTTTCACTTTTTCATTTGAGAGAGAATTATTTCTTATTTTATTTCCCAACCTATTCTTAGATAAAATTTGTCTGTTTGATCGCATACCAAACAAAAACATACATAAACGTGAATTTTTCAATATAAACTTAAGGAAAGCAAAACCGATTTTAACAAAATGTCAGATGTGAAAATAAAAACAAAAAAAAAACAAAAATTTAAAGAAATATTTAACATAAAAAAACTATTTTGAAGAATCACAATGAAACACACGAAGACTTTATTTTAACTTCATAAGATAAATTGAATTAAATAAAAAAATTGTTTTATTATGTTTTGCTTTCTTTTAATTACATATTATTACAACATGGCTTCAATAATATAAACATATAATATAATACTAATAGTTAAATAAATTTTATGAATTTATTCAGTTTTGCATTGTTTACATGTTTTCTAACAAAGCTTGGGATACAAATACATATGTATATGCTTTCAATTTGAAGTCATGCTGAAATAATATGAAATACCGAAAGTTTGATTAATACATATTTCGTATTAATTTAACACGATTTCATGTTAAAAAATGTCCCTTCTCTTTTAATTACTGCACTCCAATGAGAGCAACGTTACAAACAATTTGTTGAGTTTTGTTTATCAATCGTATACTGAAAATTAGACTACAGGGTAATTTTTTATGTACATATGTACATACATATGTGTATAATCTGAAAAAAGTTCAGCGAGGGTTACATTTTATTTCTATCCTTCAGCAAAAGTGTTAGAATGTAAAAACATCAATAAATTGCAATATAGCATCATTGTTTTTTTTTAATTCAAATATATGTACATGCTTATGTATGTATATATACATATACATACATAATTATACGTAATCAGAGCTAAATTTGTTGTTTTCAGAATTAATTTCCCCTTTAAATCGTTTACCTGCAATTTGAAAACCAATTTTGTGATTTTCCCAACTACCTACTCGTACATACGAGTATATCTTTTATTTTTAATTTGTCTAGTTACAATAATTTTATTTATAGCAAACGTTTTCAGCAACAAATTTATTTCAAGTTCAATTTTATCAGTGCAAAGTGATGGCAGTGTAGTGATATTTGTCAAGGCAATACGCGTTAAAAAGACTTCATTCTTTTCTTAAAAATAAAAAAATTTATTTCATTATATCTATGTATTTCAAAAATTTTGTTAAAAAAACATTTATGACGAAGAAGAATGTAAAGGATGTACTGACACCCCAGCACAGCTGGAAAACACATAAAAACAGCTACTTACATATTTTCCATTTTAAATTGTTTTATTTAATGATTTAATTGTGTTTTTAATTAAACCATTTACCTTTCGTGCTGTTGAGGATTATCCTTTATACCTTGAGTAGAGTACTATTTACTTTTAATGCTTCATCTTCTTTCGGAAAACGTCTTTGGGAATAATTTTATTAAATGTTCCAACATATGCGGACAAATTGGATTTTCATCAAAACATGTAAAAAATAATTAATTAAAATTGAAATCTGCTGGAAATGAGACACGAAATTCGATACTTTCCACGGGTTACGAATTCAATGCCAAATACAGGGTAATCGTTAACTGTAAGTTGGCTTTGAGAAAAATCTCAAATTTGTTTAAGCCAAGACTCAGGCAGGTTTAGAATAAGAATATTTTTCAGAAAGTATACATTTTTCAGATGAACATAAAATATGCATTTTAAGTTCAGTTAATAAGACCTAACGTTACGTGTAATTAAAACAATAATTTAACTACTATTGCGTCGATTGATTCTGACTTCCTCATTATAATTTTTATCTCATTAAAACGTGTCATAAAACATTGAAAACGTTAGATTAATTAAAACGAAACATTTCAAACAAACTTCACTATCACGGGTTTTCATTTTGCTTTCCCGAAAAAGCGGAGATGTTTCAAATTCTAATTTACTCATGCATACAATTTTTCACCCTACTAAAGATTGTTTTTTATAACAACTCTCGACCTCAATTCTGATACTTGTCTATTTTTAAGCCAAATGCAAAATTTAAAAAGGAAAAAAATTAAAATTTAAATCAACTTTTGAAACTGATGCATGGCCCCAAACTGATAAGGATTATTTTTACCAATGCATTCAACCTTTTTCCACATTTTTTTTATTGCGTAAGCCAGCAATTTTTAAATATGTACGTGACTACACATAAACAAATATATGTATATGTACAAACATATATATATAGATATGTACATATGTATCAGTACTCGTATTTGCCACTTGATACCTAAATTCATCTTTGGCTGTGAGGATTTATTTTTGGGGTGGAAAATGTGAGGCGAGTTAATTTTTTCACTAATTTCTAGGTATTTATTTTAAACGCTTTTGTGCCCTTTTTATGTCATTTCTGAATAGATTTTGAAATAGTTTTTAATGAATGAACTCCTTTAAGTCACTGCAGTTTACATTGAACTACATACGAAATGCACTTGTTAAAAGTAGGGTTATGCAGTTGATTATTTCACAAACCCGTTATATTTTCAATATAATTTTTAAAATTTTTATAGTTATGTCTTTGCATATTTTAACGTTTCATATTTCTTTTATTCTGGCAATTGCCATATAAACAAACTTGTTCAGTTCATCAGTCGCCACACACAAGCATCCATACAAGTAGTACATATACCATAATTTGTCTTTATTACGCACACATTTTTTTTTAATTAATGTTAAATAAACACTGAAACATTTTTATTCTTCAACTTTTTATGGTTGCCGTTAATGGTTTGTATTAATTTTAATTGTTTTTTAATAAATAGAAAATTTATTACCTAGAATTACTTAAATCACGATGTGTACGAAGGAATCGTTTTGATTGTAATAATAATTTTCAGATGTTTCAAGGTGACCTTTTGAATGAAAATTTGTGTATTTTTTCCCTCGGTTTTATAGTCAAAGCAAAACCATTGAGATGTTTTTTTTTTATATTTTACTTTGGATTAACCATTCGTTCGCTTTCAAAATACAGCACTTGACTAAACAAACAGCTGCTTTCTATTTTGTTTTTAATTTCTTGCTTTTATTAAATTGCCGACATTGCATGCACATTCTTACATGCATACATATGTCTGTACATACATACATATGTATGTATATGCATGTGTGTCTCAATGCCGGCAAATCTTATTTTACCTGACCTCATGACTTTTTCACGTTTTGTTTTTAGTTCTGCTCGTATCTTTAGCATGCTTTTTCTAGTAGGATAACAATGTCAACGTTTTTCTGTTTACGTATAAAAATCTACCGGCGTAGTGGGTGAAAATAAACAAAAGAATAAAAATCTGTACATCCAAAGCAAGAAACCGATAATACACTAACTTATATACTTATATGCATGTATGTATGTATCTGATAAAAAGCAATCCCAAAGATACAAACGATTGGTATAGCAAAAGAAAAAAAGCTTTTAATAGGATTGCCAGAACGTTAAGCAGCATGTATACAGTTTATATGTATATGTACATACGTTAGGAAAATAAACTTGCCCAATTTTTTTTTCCCATGGAAGTATGCATAAAATTTATATTTTTCCATTCTTCCTCATGGAAAAATTGAAAGTAATCTAATGTTAGAAATATACTTGGAGTTTTTCGGAGTTCGCTTGACCGCGACCGCTGTAACAAAATTATAAACTGCTTTTACTGTATTTCTGTATTTGTGCTACCAGATCAGTGAACAAACGATTCTATACAATTCTGTTCTTCACCACCTACATTCTCATATTATAAGACAACGCATTATTTTATTCCGTACACAGTGATAATAAAAAGTAGTGTAGCAAATTTAACGGTAAAATAAAGTTGTAGCACTAAAATAGATTTTATTCGATTTAACTGCTATGTAAATTAGCATATTCACGTTTAATTTTTGGTTGTAGGTACATATGTATTGTAATGTAAATGTTGTTTCATAGGGGAGGACCTTTCATATGAAAGTGGTTTGAAAGAAATATAGGCTAAATTTTTATGGAATATATGTACATACATACATACGTACATATGCACATATTATCATAAAATTTCATATAAGTTACACTGAAAAAAGTTTTCAGGAGAAGCAAATAACTCTAACATGACAAACCATGTGAAATTTTTTTTTTTAATTTAAGCTTAATTTTTATTAAAGAATATAGATTAGAACAGAAAAAATTAATCATATACCAATATACATATTGCATATACATATGTATACAAGTATGTACATGTTTATTAAAAATTTTATGAATTAGACTGTTAATGTATTTTGATACGGTGTATCATTAGCCAAAAAAGCTGGCTTTTTTCAAATTATATGACGTATATACATAAATGTTAATGGGACAGCAACTTTTGGAAAAATCTGCATTTTTAGAAATTTTTATATTTAGTTGGCAAAGGCATTCCAGGAAAAGTTTTATTAAAGTGGATTTAATTTTTGCTCTGTGCTCACAGTTTATACGGACATATATACATACACGCATATGTATGTACATATGTATATAAGTAGGTTAGTATTAAAAGAAACAAACAAATTACTTTTTGTCAAAATAAACATCTTATTTTATTGGCGTTTCAATGTACATATGTAAATAAATTTCTATAATAGAACTTTTTTGGTACGTACAGCATATACATATGTACATACATACATAAGTTTTTATGGTATGTACATACATACATACATAAATATCTTACAAAGCAAAAAAACAAAAATGTATTTTTTAAAAACGTAGCAGTTGAACATCTACATACATACATACATATATAATTTTATTTCAAAAAACATTCGAAAATATATTTTTGTATGTCTAAATAGAACAATATAAATACCTACGTACACACATATCGCAACTGTTCATCAAAAGTAACACAACTCAAAATTTACAAGTTTTCAGTAGAGGCAAAAAACTAATTGCGCCAATATAATGGAATTATTGTTATAAACTATATTATATAAAATGTATTTCTTTTTACAGTTGTTAGATATGGTAATCATACACTGTTTCCTTCAAAAAAGTGGAAAATAGAATTTTTTGAGTTGTGTTACTTTTGATGAACAGGTGCGATATGTATGCATGTATATGCACATACATATGTATATATATTTAATATTTTTGTATTTCTTTGTGTACATACATATGTATGTATGTACACAATGTTTTGTTATTCAGAAAGGCATCCAAACAATTTAATATAATTAGAAATATCAGTATAGATTTGTAAAAGACAAAAATAAAATATTAAAGTCTGTTTTGTTTAATATTTTATTAGCCAGCCTTTCTTTGTTTTTAACTCTACTTAAATTTAAGTCTTCTATAGATTTACATTGACACATACATACATATAGTTTATTTAATATTATATGTATGTATGTACTACATTCAAACATATACGCATTTTTTCTTTAATTTTTCTAGGAAAATTGTTTCACTTAATAGTTATTAAAATTAAAATTGTATAGATAGTGCGTATTTATTGGAACATGGTTTTTTGTTATATGTATTTATAACATATTAAAGATTTTCTTTGCTATCATCACATAAATTTATAATAAATGAAGCAGGTCTGTCTAAACATTTATAAGAAAATTTCTTAAGGAATAAAAAATATGTAAGTATATTGAAAATGACATTGAAGAGGCAAAAACTATATCGCTTTGAGGACCAAATTTGGTGGCTTGAAAAATATAAAAGTACTTTAAAAGTCAAGTTAATATCTGGGCAATAAACAGAAGATAATAAAAATATATTGACCTGAAACGACATAAAGAAATGTGGGAGTTAACAACATTTATGTTCTTCTAAGTTTGTATGAATCATGACCTGTATGAGCTACATACATATATACCGACATTGACATAGTTAAGCGTATTATAATGCACCGATTATGTTTGGCTAGGTCATGCCGAGCGAATGGATGAAATTGCTCCACCTGCAAAGTCATTTGAATATAAACCGGGTGACCGCGCACCGAGAAGAGGAAGGCCAAAGCTCCGTAGGAAAGACCACGTAGAGGAGGACATCTTGAATCTTGGTGTCAGAAATTGGTGCAGAAGATCGAAATGCTGGGCAATCCATTCTACGTTCGGCTCGTGGAACAGATTTTCTGTAATAGCCATTGTTGAAGTTTTTTTTATCTGCAGAAAACTTCCTTGTTAAATAAATCCACACGCTTGCGTAAGAAGTTTTGACAGATAAATTACTTCTTTCGCTACTCTGCGAAAGGCGTAAAAAAGGAAAGCCATGCATGGGTAGTAGTTATTTTTCGGTACATCTTTTCAAATCTGTGCGTGATATATAACTTTAAAAGTCTAGACACTGTGAAAGCGTCTACAACCCAATTTTCTTTTTTAATTTGCCATGTGCCTTAAATACTCTACAGATTTCTTTATCAAAAGAAAAAAAGATATAAATGCATTTATAAAAATGATAATGTTTTCTTAGTGTTTGCTAGTAGCATTTACGAAATACTATAGATTTTTAATCGTAATTACTTCAGGCTATTACTTCATTTAAAATAGAATTCTTAGCTTTTAAATAAAAGTCATACGAAGCTAAACATGTTCCAAAATGTCACTTGTGTACGGTGAAAACTAAAGGAGCCGATTCATCTTCTTGTAATTGCTCCAAGAGCGTGGTACGATTTATGGGTCGCTGTAGGTTAGTATTGTGTTGTTGGGATTCTATGTCATCATAATCTATAGATGATGATCGCACCAATTTGAATTGTGAATTTCCCTCGTTTTTAGTTATGACCAATGATGCAGGCCGCGGACCTTGAACAACGTTAAAACTTATTTAAAATCTAAAACTCTTTTGAAATTTTTATCGTTCTTACCCGAGGGTGGCTTTCCCTGTCGTTTTTTACTACTGTTTAGGGAGTTTAGTGTTGCCGTATCGTTAGATTTTTCCGATACATATTCAATATTGGAAGCGTTCTGTTTGATCGAAACTCGCTTTTCGGTTTTAACACTTCCCTGTTGTTTAAGTATTGAATCTCTGCGTGTTTGTACGGGAGAAGGCGGAAACATTAGATTAGTATTTGTATAAGTAGATGAATGTAACGCGGGAGGTCCTGGTAATTCATGATCTGCAATGAAATTACCCATGTAATTGGGAAAAACGGATAGATTAAATACATACAAACAAAAAATTAACAAAAAAAAGATATTATTTAAATAATACAGAAAAATGGAAAAGACATATTACAACAGAAGTGGAAACATAAAGATATTTAAACTTCACAATAAGTAATATAACAATTATAAAGTTGTAGTTACAATGAAATTTTAGATATTAAATGGAGAATTTAATAAAACTGCTTTCAGTTGGGCTTACCTTTTAATTTTAAAACCTGGAATTAAGTAGCTTTTGCAACAACAACAAAACGCAAAACTAAAAAGTTTAATGTAATGTCCAGGGACTGTTGGAAAATACAAATCTGACAGTATTTAAAAGAAAATAATTCTAAAAACTGAAAATCCTGCCAAAATTGCAGGAGTTATACAGCGAACGACCACAGTACGCACCTTCCTTTCAACGAATTTCCGCTATTGCAAAAGGCTGTTCTATAGAGCGAATTAAAAATAGTTTATTATTCCATAACGGTATGTTTGGACTGTATTGAACTGTGTAATAGTCCCTAGTTGGTATGTGTCTCGTGTTTTATGTCTCTTGTTTTAAATTTGATGACTATAATATACTAGAAATTGCAGTAAAAAAAAATTATTCACCACATAAACTAAATAAATCAACCATTTGCACTATAAGAAAACAAGAGGCAAATGTTAAGCTGCTACAGGTGCACTGAAATTTCATTAGGGAATGTGGACTGGACAAGTCAAAACATTTGTGGGTACCATAATGGTTTTATACTTCAGTAAAAAGTAAGTAGTTAAAAGAAAAACATTTTATTGTAATAATATGAAGTTACAAAAACAACCGATATTATATAGTTCGCATTATAGGACATCCACTATACAGCAATAAGTGTTTCCTATGAGCAAATAAGTACCCCAGTTTGAGAAGAAATCTCTTTAACAACCAACTACAAAGCGTTTTTGTAAATGAACGAGTAGATCAACATTCAATGTTTCGCGCTAGAAGAGAGTTTAAACAATTGTTGACAAAAAAAGAGATTACTGTCTATCCGTCAACATTTTCTCTAATTCTTAAATATTGAAAAGCCTTCCAGGAGACAAAAATTATGCGAATGAGAGAGCAATTGCCGTTAATTTTTTTTTAGTAAATTCGTACAATAAAAATAGAAAAAAAAAATTAAAAACAATTGGAGATGATAATTCTACTTCAATGGCCACTTCCTTAATTTATTTATTAAAAGCTTGTTGAATAATTTTTCTGTAGAAATTTGAATTATTTAACTTTTATCTAAAAGATCTGAATGTTTGATTCATTCGAAGCGATTTTAATCTCCTTTAGCACTCTAAGAGAACCATGTATTGTACATATTTCGGCCTTTCCGCTCACATATCCGAAATTGTATGAAGTCATATATATCTATAAATATAGGACATTTAATTTTTTTTTAACTTTCTTTTTCCCACTATAATCTTTCTCAACACTGAGTGAGTGTTTAAGCAGTGCGTAAGTTATGTGCCGAATAGAATTTTATGCGGTAAAAAAAAGAGTTGAAATAAAAAACGGCCGATGAAACAAGTATTTACTTTAGATTAATTAATTATAACATTAAATTTCGAAGTGCCCAAAAACATAAATTGTAAATAGAGGTTAAGGTAACAAAAAACAATATAAATGCCTGTTTTTTATTTTTGTGTTTATTATCGAGTTGCATGTGCTTGATACAGATATATCGAACTTTGGATTAAATTATATAACTTTTTTGCATGCAAAGTTTAGCTTTTGTAGAAAAGAGAGAGAGAGAGAGAGAGAGAGAGAGAGATTTAGAACAGAAATATATGTAAACATACTTTTTGGTGGCCTTTCTCCGTTGTACCCGAGACTTGCATGCAACAAAGTTGCATTTGTTAAAAAAAAATTAAACCGAACATCGTAAAATAGTCAAACAAGTAGACTCACTGTCGTATGATATTCACAAACATTGCACGTTCTTAAATTACAACCAAGCAAAATCATGCAAAAATTAATAAAAATGTATAACCGACACCATATTGCTTGGGCTTAATAAAAAGCATTGGCAAAATAACTAAAAATGAGTGAAGCATTTGGATTATAAAATATATGTACATGATTGTCCAAAAACAATAAAAACGCCAAATGTTAAGAATGTTTCTATTTTATTTGCTTGCCTTAAAAGAAATGTCTTTATTTCGTTTTCACAATTTAATACTATACAATTATAATAAATTTGTTTTCGATTTTATTTTTCTGTTTTACCACAATAGCAGTTGTTTTAGTAAAATTATGCGTAACATGCATTTTTATATAAATTTCACATATTTTATTTTTTCTTCTTTATTTTCGACTTCCTATAACCCACAAAATTGTTTAATGATAAATTAATTCATAAGCCTATCTTTTTGTTTTTATTGATTTGTAACTGTCCCAAACATGAATTAGTAACATACAATTTTATACAATTAAATGTTAATATTTAAAAGCTTACAATTTTTCGAAAAAAAAGCAAAGAAGGTAGTGTGAAGTGTTTTGAAAAAAATTTAATTTCAAAACATTTTTATAGTAACAAAAAAATGAGCAAAAATTTCTTAATAAATGATTTTTGTTTAATATTTTAATAATACAAACAAATTAGTACGCACACAAATACTGAAGCCCTCAAATAGAAAATATTTATAAAAAATAAAAAATATGTTTGTATATAAAAAAAAGTATTAAAAACGCGAGCTGTTCCTTTCCATTTTCAAAGTTTGAAGTTTTAGGGTTTATGTACTCATACTACAACAACCGAGTAATTATACTCTGCAACTCTCGAAGTAGTCTAAGTATGTAGGTGGGTATGATTCTGATCTGAAGTCAGTCGTGTAAACAATTTGCTGAGACACGAAAAGATAGAGAGGCGCCAAAAAGTGGTATTTGGGAAAAGTTTTAACCCGTAGATTCAAAGAGCGCATATAAAATGAATTTGCTTAAGCGTTCGTCCCATTTGCTGTCATCAAAATATTCCAGAAAATTCAAAAAGTTTGCATGTATTGCTACTGTCGTAACAGCATTGTCAATTGTAAGTCCTGCGTCAAGCGCAGAGAACTACTTGTATTAAATCAGAATAGAACTTGCACAGAATGGAATATCTTTCACTAAAAAGGTATTTGTATTACATGAATTTATTTCTTTGTTTTGGACCAAAGTTTGCGTTTTTTTTGCATCCAGTATTCGGGAATTTAAAACTGCAAAGCCTTCCTTCGCCTTGGAAAGACCACTTACATATGTATATTTTTTCTTTTTTAGAAACTTGGCTATTTTGTGAAAACAAAGTATTTTGTTCTCAACTTTTAAAACAAATGATAAATGAAACTAAAAACCTCAATCGGAATATAATAATATAAGATGGGGAAAAGTTAATTGTTTTTAAGCAGTGAAAATACCGATTTTAAATATTGCTTCGTGTTCAAAATATAATATTTGCAACTCAAATTGAATATAGCTGACATTGATTCATAAAGACTCGTATATGTGTAATATAAATATTTGATAAAGCAACATACAATGATATGATTTATACATGTATAAATTAAAATGTCACATTGTTTTTTAATTAGTCTGCGATATATTAAATACTACTTTAAATTCTTTTTGTAAAATCGTTACGTTTTTCTTTATGTTGATGATAACCTGAATACTTAAGTAAGGGATTAAATTTTTTCTCAATCATATGGTTAAAGGGACTGTATGGTCTTATAAATGAGATATCTAAAGACTTTTGGCTAAAAATATAACTGATAGTTAACGAGATTTATGTTCTTATTACTTTTCTAAGCATCTGCAGTTACCAAATCTGGAAAAAATGGAATATGCCAGATCGAAATGAAAATTAATTATTATCTTTACATATCCACTTTATCAATTTTAGTTTGTATTTATAGTCACGTGGCATCTCGAGTGAAATGGAACGAATATAAACAACAACAAAACTGTACTGGCTATCGAACTAAGTATACAATTTTTTTCTTTGTGTACACGGTCTCAACTGCATGTTTTAGTTTTCAGGGTCGAGATAGATCGCGAAAAATTACCCAGTTCGCTTTTGTTTGATTGATTATCTTGTAAATAATAAGGATTATAAAGCATCTTATTCAAGTATTATCTACAATTGTCTTCGATACATTTTTGTAATATGTTGTTTAAATAAAAATAAGAAGTGTTTCACGAGAACTATACAAAATTAATTGAATTTTTGTTTAAAGTCACTTTTTATCACTGCAAACGTAGTTTACAGCCATCTTTAGATGTGATCTATTTAATAAATAATAAATTTTCGCTTATTTCACGGCAGTTTAATGCCGTATCGACATACTGTTATTTTGCAACAAAAATTTAGCTCTGCTTGTCAAGGCGTTAATTATCGACCAAAATAAAAGTAGCAGAAAATGATCAGCACTGCCACTTTTTGTAGAGGGAAATTCACAAGAAATACACAGAACCGTTTCACCATATTTATAAAATTTAAATTTACGCAGGGAAAAACTTGCAGCCTTTCTTAAATGCAACATAAAATTATTATATTTACGTGTTTTTCCGAATCTACTTAATTTCTTTAATCAAATTTAATTGTCTGCTGCTAAGATATGTTTCCATAGTTTTCTGAAAGTTCAGCAAAACGATTATAGAGTCATAATTGAAACCAGCCTTTACCCAACCAATTTGAATTCTATAATCTTGTGTCATCAACAATATGATGAGTGGCTGGATCACCGTTGGCATTTGGTATTACAACAACGGTGGGTATGCCAGAATTAAAATTGGAAGTTGTTCGCAATTGTGAAGCAAACGGTTGGCATAACAAATCATCACCGACCGAGTGATGACGTTGGGCTAGGCCGCATATGCCATTGCTGCCCGTGGTTGTTATATTTGAAGCAGATAATAAATGAGCACCATCACCAATGCTATGGCGCAAATTGTTTGAGCTGAAATTAATGTTTCCACTAGCACTGCCTCCAATACCAGCACCTCCACCTCCACCACCACTACCATTACCAATACTTAAAGTGTTATTTGTGTTAACTGGGGCATTGTTTAAACCGTTGCCCATATTTAGATTTCCTGTGAAACTTTGCAATGAATGTGAACTGGCACTACGATTGTAAACGGTAGTATTGGCCTGCCTGTTTTGTATTTGTTGCTGTGTTGGTGTTGTATTAAAATTATTGCTATTATTATTGTTGTTGATGTTATTGTTGGAAATATATGGTAATAAATTGTTATTAAATTTTTGCTCATCGGATGGTGAACCGAATTCCGATGATTCTCGTATGGGTGCTAAATGCAGTTGTGCGGCTGCAGTCATCATCTCACCTGTTGGCAAACCGGATGGACTTGGTCTTTCGCTGCTGGCCACATCCTCAAAAGCGTCCTCGTTCAGCGTCTGTAATGCTCCGCAGATCATTTGTTCCTCTAAAGTAACCTATAAATGAAAAATTTTCCAAACAAATTTCAAATAAATATCTATATATGTATGTATGTATGTACACGATTCATCAAAACAAAGCATTGATAGTTAGACAATTAGATTTAGAAAAAGAAAAACTAATTACCAAGAAAAATTGGAAATGTATACAAATATTTTAAAGGAACACAGCTACATAACGCCACCTAGCACTTAAAAGGCCGTAATTGCAGTACATTTAGTTTTTTTTAGAGTAGCAGCAAAATACTTTACGAATTTTAGTACATTTAGTTCTAACAGCCTTTTGAATTTAGTCAGTAAAATTCTCTAGGCAGATATTAACTACATTACGAGTATAATCCATTAAAAAGAATATTTTAATCGGCTGTTATGGCCTTTTAGATTTTAGGTGACGATAAACTGGATCTAAAAGATACAGGTGGCGCAAGCAAACAAAGAATCTAATACACAAATTGTATCAATTGAACTGAAAGGAAAAGGCATGCCCTTTGCAAATGCCTTAACACGTTCTGCTGTCATACAGTAGCCTAAAAAAAACTTATTGCTGAACCTGGCTTCATTATAGATTTGCTTGAAAAAAGAAAAAGCCTTAAAAATCAAATTAAAGTCTTTCCTAAAACAATGCTGTTAAAAAACAAACAAAAATTATTTTAAAAAATCGACTTCATGCAAAGAAATAACGTTTTTGGGAATAAAATGTTATTATTTATAAACTTATTTTATAAATGCTATCAAAAAAAAAAAAAACTAAAATTTAATTCATTGCTTAGGAGATTTTGTACAAACTCCAATAAATAGATTTGAAAATATATAATAAAATATGCTGCAGACCTTGACGTTTGCAAGTTTTTAAAGACCGAAATTTATGAACTTTCTTTTTACAAGTTTATCTCTTGCACGCACTGACTAGTTCCGACATGACACGATTGGGTCTGGTAGCTTGCTCCTTGACAGGTTTCTATTACTCGAAATGTTTTTTAACATAAACGTTTGAAATAATGGACAGGCCAGAAACTTTATTTTTGTATTATTAAAAAAAGAACAAAATAACTTTGCATCAATATTGCTGCTGCTTTAAAACATATTGCTATCCTTTACAAATATTCAAGTGCCTGCCGTGTATTGCATTCATTGCTGCTTCAAACGTTGAGTAAAATGAGGAAGATTAAAAGCGAATTCGACTACATTTGGCCAAAAAATATCCAATTTAAGCGCCTTTAACTATTTCCTTTTTCCAAATCTGAAGATTAAGGTCGAATGAAGAGGACAAAACCGAAACAAATGCCTATTTTGAGGGCCGTGAGAAAGCTTATTATTTGGAAAGAAAGGAATTGGAAAAACCCTGTAATAAATGTACTGGTACAAGAGTAGATTATGCTATTTACCGAAAAAATTCTTGTAATAGTGACGGAGTTACTAAGCAGCCCCCGTATATAAACAAAACTAATGATTAAAAATGGCTTTATATGAAAATAAAAAACTTCGCTGATTTAATATTGTCCCGAAGGCCACAGAATACACCAAATACACAAGAGATGTCGGCAAAAAGGAGTTTGGTTAAAATAAATTTGGCATTTTAACAACAAAAAAATACATAATTGTACAGGAATAATAATAAAACTGATACATTTATAATTTATAGAATTGCAAAAGGAAACATCAACAATTTTACTTTGGATCATAATTGAATCAGTCGTTTCGAAAAAAGCAAAGCTTTCACCTCTTACGCGTGAAACTTTTAACGTCAAACTCGTTGTTTTCACTTTCGTTTCTCTAATTTTTGTTCTCAATATGAAACTGTTTGTTAATTGAGTTCCAGACATTTTCATATACAACAAAATATCAACAAAGAATTTACCTCCCCATTTACTTGTTACAAAATAAATTTTGTTAATATTTTTCATAAAAATTATTTTTTTTCAATACATGAGCCGAAGGTTAATCTCTTGGCTAAACAAAAACACTGATAAACATTTAATTTTTTAATAATTTTTTTCATTTCCTGAAACATTTTAAATCTCTCTCTTTTCGAAATCGTAGATTCAATTAAAAAAATATAGTATATTATTATTCAAAGTTTAAGGAGAAACAGAATTACACAATTATCGACATTTTAAAGTGAAATTACAACAATATGACAGTTAATAAAAACAAAATCAGGATTAAAGCTGAATACTTTTGCAAAAAAAACTAAATTTCTTGTTACCTGTAGTATATCGTAATCATGTACTTTTGACTGATATTGTTTTTAATATTTTTTGTGATGCATAAAAAAATTTGGAAAAACGATAAATAAAAATTATACGAATTCAATTAAATAGAAATGACAATGAAAATGATTAATTACATATTCTGTTTCAAAAACTCTGCTGATAAGATATGTATGTGTATTTTAAAGCAGATATGAGCAACAACTTAAGATAAATGTTTAGAATTTTTAATATTAATTTAATTGTAAATAAAAAGTAAAATTTACTTTTATTGTTGCAAAATAGAAACTGATTGTTTTTCTACGTTATAAAGTTGTGTTCTCTCTACTTAATTTTCAGACACTGTGTTTAAAAACCACTTAAACATTGTGTTTGTCTGGTGGAAAATAAAAATTAATTATTGTGTTTATGTCAAGATAGTCGTTTGAAAAGTATTGTTACATTTATGTTGTAATTATTTTACCTGCTTTTCCATATGAGATGTTGTTGAATTTTTTCTCGAGAGTGGTTGAGTTGGTGGCAAACTGTGCGAGTCCATTTGATCTTTTGCAGAGCTGACTACTGGATTAATGGGCATGTCTCCTATAGCTGGAGCAGGTTTAAATTTTCGCTGGACTTTTTCAAAATCGCGCATTGTGGTGATTAGTAAACGAAAGAGTTCCCAGTGCCCGAAATTTAGATTAAGTATCTGCAAAAAGAGTAGTTTTAATAAACGAATTTTTATAGAATTAAGATAAGATTATTAAGCATTTTTACGACAAAACGAGAACTAATTTTATTTTTTACAAATCAACAATTTTTTCTTTTATTTGGAACATTTTTCAACATTTTTCTTTTTAAAAACATGGTTTTTATTATTTTTACTTTTATAATATGTAAATATAAAAAATAGATTAAATCAAGTAGATTAGCTGCTATAATCTGAAATATTAGCAAGTACTAGTACATTAACTATATATATTTAGTACATTAAAAAACTAACAAGGGTGAAAATCGCTAATGTCGGTTTATTTAATATTTCGGCCAAAAGGGCAACCATATTTAATCACAACCCATTTCACTACCTGGCTGTAGTTAAATTGTATATTTAGCAATGAACATAAAGTTAAAGCATGGCTTAAAGCCTATGTAAAGGTATGTACTTACCTGTTTTAAATCGTTTAAGTCACAGTACTTTAATACACGACCATTTACAGCATTCTCTTTTAACAAGGGTGCCAATTTTGTTAAGGCTGGTTTTAAGTCTTCGACACGTTCGATTAAGCTTATAACGCCATCAACCGTAAGATCTGAGAGTTTCGTTTGCAAAATATCATCCTGAATTGTAACGAAGAAGAAGAAGAAGAGGTACATTATAACACAAGTCTTAGAAGTGTTTCTACACTCTTTCAAACTTACCCCAAATGAATCGGCTGGAGAACTCAGCAATGGAGTCATAGGTGGTTCAGTACTGGAGCTAAAGTTTCGCTGTCTCAATTCCTGCATAGCATATTCATTTTGCAACAGCTGATAAGGAGGATAAGGACCTAAAGGCGAAGGCACATAAGTAGTGGGTGTTGGTGGCAAACGCACCGCCGTCTGAACACTGGGGCGATTTTGTAAAACCAATGAACCTTCATCCTCAATTGATTGTTGATCCTCTGTAGTTATATATTTTATTTGAAAATTATTTCTAAGTCTTTAAAAGTGTAAATACCTTTTAATACTTTTCTTAAGTATGGATCTAAATTAATGGTAAATGGAAGAAATATGCGCAAATCTGCTACAAGAAGATCAGATTTATGGAGTTGCAAAAAGGCATCTAATTTTCGTTCATCACGATCTAATTCTAAGAGTGGAGCCGCTTCACGTAAACAACTTAGTTTGGGACGAACTCTAAAAAAGCAAGACGAACAAATTTTAATTGAATTATAAAGAAAGTTGTACCATAAAAACTGCGCAAAATCAAATACAAAAAATCATCTTAAAAACAAACAAAATTTTAAAAAAATTTAAATGAATTAGAATTTGTGAACTTTTCATCGATTTCCACTATTTTTAGGATATTTTTCATGTTTGTTTTTTACCAATTTTTCATGACGTCTTACAAAAAAAAAACAACCTACTTTTCATAAACCGATTGTAGTGAAACAGTGTCATCGAACTGATCCATAAATTGATCATGATATAAAACGATCATACTGGCTCTTAAAGGCCACTGTTCGGTTAAATTAATCCAAGAACTTAAACGATACCAACTAAAATCAATTTGGAATGCTTTTAATAAACGCACTGGAAAGAAAACGAAATTGTTTGTTAATTTTTTTTTTTACTTTTAGCAGCTCTTCGCTTACCTGTAATATAAATTACATTCATTAAACGTCTCATACTGCGCGGATTGACGTCACTAAAATAGTCATCGGTCAACACAATTTTCGACATATCCAAAGCACCCTGGGGATTTTGACCCAGACGATGTAGATTTGAACCAATAGAACTGGCCACAGATTCCGATAAACGCAGTTTTTTACCTGGTCCAGTAGCACGGCCTGCAGCACCCATAGGTCCTCTTATTTTTTCTTGACTTGACATGATTTCCGAGGCGTTGGATAAACGCCTTGCTGAAATTGAGTGACCCAAGGTAGGTGCATCATCACCTTGCATTTCGCCGTAATTACGTTTAAACAGAACGGCAGTCATTTGGGCTCTTTGGACTTTACGCAAACCTGAATTCTGCAAATACACTGGCAGATGTATTAAATTTCTTAGAAAATCATGGCCACCTATACCGCCTTCAGTGAAAAGGCGACGACTATTGGCTTCAGCTGCTTTGGCTATAACATGCGGATCCACAGCTATGAGAACCACAAATGGTCGGTTCGGCGATGAAAGTAAAGTCTGTATAGCATTTAGTACAGACAAAATTCGTTCAGTATCACAGGAATCTAAAGCATCAACAACGCCCACCAAACGGCTTTGTTGGCTGGTGAAGGCATCCAAACACTAAAATAAATAATATGTTGAATTGAATTATTTCTTAAAGATGGGTTCGCTGGATCTAGGTATGTTTCAAACTCACCTTTACCATATCGGCCATTAAAGCCACTTCAGCACCCAAAGCTGTCAAAGGTGCACCCTCATTCGAACGCACCGTTCTTTTTAAATGGCGGCCTTGTGACACAAATAACGAGCCCACAGCTTTGGCCAACACATGGAGATTTGTACAAATAATACATACAAATACAGCACAAATAACATAAATGGTTATCAGGACATTATCACGTTTTACATTTGAGCCATGAGCAAAATACGCCACCACCAGCGATAGCCCGGTTATTAAGGCCAATAAACCAACTTCAAATATCACTACTATAGGAACACAACACATGCGACGCCAACGCCAGCCGCCCGTTACTTTTAAAGGCTTAGGACGAAAGGCTCTATAAAGTCTGGTCGATAGCCAGCCATAGTGCACTTCAATGGCCTCGAATAAAGCGGCCAACATATGGGCAACAGCACCTTCTCCCGTAGGCGAAGCGCTACTGGCTTCGGCAAAATGAAAACGTACTGGCTTTGCTTGTGTATCAGCCTGTGCACCGGGTGGATGACAGAAGGCCACTTGGAGAATCAGTCTTAGACGCCCAATACGTTTTAAAATTCCATGATCGATGGAATAAGCCCAATACATATCCATTTGATAGCTACAATAACGTATTACGGCCAGTAGTATATAGTCAAAGAGTAAAAAGCTGATGCCGGCCACGGCCCCCCACATGGACGACCAGGTGGCCAGACCTACGATGGTGCCCAATATTAAAGCTAAATGAAAACATACTAAAAATAAAAGTCCAGCAGTTTTCAACGGAGGCTCAGCCCATTGACGCGCAAAATTTGTCATTTCATCTTTCAGTTTGTTGAGCAGGAATGATTTGCCACTACCCCATTTGGCGTACAGGCCCACTGTTATAGGCGTAGTTAATGTGGGGTCACTTAACACATCAGCCAGAGCGGAGGAATATAATTCATAGCCCAGCATACCTTCCGAGTCTTCATTTGTATTTAAACGCCTGGAGCCAAACACTTGCCCCAAAATTGTCTTTTGATGGGAGGTATCTATAACATACGGAGTTTCCCCTGATTTATTGGGTCTATATAGCAACTGACTATTTTTGGGATTTCTTAATAAAGCTTCTACAATGGCCTTCGACCTAGCACGCATGGCAATATGCAGACATGTATCGCCCTTTTTATCACTAGCACCAACTTTCGCTTTACGATCTAGCAACATTTGTACAACATCCAAGTTACGGTTGCGCACAGCTTTCAGCAAAGCTGTGTCACCATCTTTGGTAGCAGATTCGAGATCAGGGTTAGTTTGCAGTAAAACTTTTACTATTTGGTTGTGACCTTTTTCCACTGCCGTATAAACGGCCGTTTTACGATCTTTGCCTTGTATATCAACATCGGCGTGTTTCTTTAACAGAGCCTCTACCACACTACGATGACCTCCTTTGACGGCGTGTATGAGAGGAGTATCCCCAGCACGATCTTGTATATTAATATAAGCACCAGCTGCTATCAGGGCAGCAGCTATTTCTTGATAACCTTCCCGGGCGGCTATTGATAGAGCAGTCATGCCATCTTTGTCGAGCGCATTGACGTTTGGTTTCTTTTCCAACAGCGATATCACACAATCTGTATGGCCCCCCGAAACCCCCACCAGCAAAGGAGTCCAAGAATACATGCCAGCTGTATCCACATTGGCTCCAGCCTTTAACAAAGTATCGACTATATCCGCGTTACCCTTTCGACAAGCCCAAACTAAAGCGGTAGTACCATATTTATCACCCACATTTACTTTAGCACCACGTGTTACCAACATTTCTACAATCTCCTTAAAGCCACGTCCCGCGGCCCATAGCAGAGGTCCCAAATGATAATTGCCATGAACATTAACATCGGCTCCTTTGTCTAATAGGAAACGCACCAAATCCTTATGACCGCGATAGGCTGCCCACATTAAGGCCGTCCAACCTCCCTAGGAAAATTGCCGAAATATTCAATGAAACAAATTGATATTCTGAATATGTGCATTCCAAAACTCACCATATCACGATGTTCGATATCGGCGCCATGATCCAGCAGCAGTTGCACTATATCGAAATGCCCAGCTTTAGAGGCACACAACAAAGCGGTCCAATTGTCATTGTCATGGGCCTGAACATCAGCACCGCGTGCTAAAAATTCACGCACAAAATGTGTTAGGCCATGAGCTGCCACAACCATGAGTACCGTAGTGCCATTCTCATCACGATCATCGACAGATAAATGTCGACTGTCTAAGATAGCGCGTAAGCCGGATAAATCATTTGAGTCCACATACTGGAGAATAGCTCGATGTCCCAATGAACCCATAGAATCTCCAAAGCGATTGAGGTTCTACCATGAACAAGCAGAAAATTTAATGCTTAGTAGCGTGTGGTGAGGGAAAAAAAAACTTTCAAAAACATATAGTACATACGAAACATACATAAATTTTTTCCAGTTAATATTTTTTTCTTTTTGGTAAATAGTTAGGGATTAATAACTCAAGATGAAACATGCTTTAAAAGAATCCAATGGTTAGAAAGGTGCTTAAACTTAAGCCAAGTAAAACAGTGTTTTAAACTAAACTAAACGCAGTATATCACTACTCGACTAAGCAAAAATATTTAACACGAAAGACACAACTATCAGAAGTATGCAAGATGTTTAATTTACTCTTTTAATTTTAGAATATTTTCGATTAGTATAAACTGTTTATTAATGAGAATTGTAACACATTTCGTTCACTCTAAGTGGGGTTTCCTCAGATCGCAAGTGTTAGTCTAAAAATACAAACATTCGGCTGGAGGTAAGAGATTTTGTACGTTACATTTAGTCGATTAATGGGAGATATTAAGCAATTGGTTCCCACGTAGCTTTTCCCCAAAGATACTCGTACATACATTTTTAGCCGAATGTTTTTTGTTTAATTTTTGTTATTGCTCTTTTGTAAAATAAATTGCATGGTCGAAATACCCTTTTATTAACTAAACAATTTGCAAAAGTGGAAGATTAGTGATTTCAAACTCTCGTATCGGTTGCACTATAATACATTTTATAAAAACTTGTCAAAAATGGAAATAACACAAGATAGTGTGCAATTAATATGACAATTTTATGTATCATAAGACTTCACCATTTTAAGGCAGAAATATTTTCCATTCGATCAAGGTTTCGTTTTCTTTAAAATTTAATATTCAGCCGTTCCGCAGCCGGTAACGTACTGCCGTTGATGACAGTTTTCATCACCTTTACAGACTTAAAATGTGGATGTAGTTATGGGATACTTTAGTGTCGCATTGTTTAATTATGCTTTCTAGTATGTATGTACATATATAGTAATCACTTTAAGTTATTAACGGTTTATGTGTAGGAAATAAATCCTCTCTCATTTTTAATTTTATTTCAGGTGTTGACACTCACAAATAAATCTCTTTAGATTTCTTTCTCATAAAATAATATGATACATACGTACGATAGTGTAAAATGTCTTTAACTAAAGAACCCCAATCAGGCTGCCGCGAATATTATAATTTTAGCTTGAAATGTGTTTTTTAATTAATTTCTCAAACAGTAGACGTTCTATCAATATGAAAGTTATTGAGTTTAAGTGGTTGTTATGGGTAATCACAGTAGCAACTCAGTTTAATGTATGATAAAGAAACATTTCAATGGTGACATCAAAAGCAACCTTGACAAAATTGCTCAACAATGAGAAAGTCTAATGAGACGTATTATTTTTAATTTTCGAAACGTACTGTCTTCACACTTTTACATATTTGTGTTTTAATGGAAGTTACATTGTAAAGCAACATTTAAGGACACTTAAGTTCCTAAGGAATTCATAAATCTATTAGTTTGCAGCATTAAGTCAAGTGCTCTTAGAACAGAACAAGACTTGCTACTACCTTTTCTTTTGATAAATCGAAATGCTATATTCCTAATATACATATGTACAAGTATGTAGTTATAATTTTAAAAACTTATAATGCATTTTGTCCATGAAAGTGTCCTCAAAAGGCTGCTAAAGCAAAAGCAAGAATTTCAACGAGACCCAAAACCTATCAAAGAGAGTTGCAGTCGTGTCAAAACGTATGACTATTTCTTTCTCGCTAGAACTCATTTATAAAAGTAGCGTAAAACAGTTTTCATATAATAAAAATCATCTAATTGATGCTGTTTTTCTGCATTATTTATTTTATGCTATGATAGAAAATCTTTAGTTTAAACAGAAATAAAGTTTCTTAACACCCAAACCAGTGTTGAACAGTTTTGATTGGAAAAGTAGCCATTGGGTGGGTTTCCATGCAAACGTTGCCAGTTGTTTAAATTTAGTTTAATTACTTTTCAATTGCAGGATTTGTTTCATAACAACTATATACATACATACATACATATATCCAGAAAAAAATTTATGTATTATACAAAAGACCAAAATTAGTAGGAAACAATGCATACGTACGTATGTATGCATATGAAAAATGACACTATCTCAAACATTTTATTAATCGTGTGCTTAAATGATTGATAACATTGCAGGCAGAAGACATGCTAAAGAATCAATAAAAAATAAGTAATAAATAACTTTTTGACATTGGTTAAAAACAAGCAGAAGGAACTGTCAAGCCGTCATTCACAGTATTTAAAAGACATCTGCTTATTGAGTTAAATACGACAAGATAAAAAAAAATAATCATACTTTGTTTGTGGCAATATTTGCGAATTCATACAAATATTTATGTGTATCTTACCTTAAAGCAATATTTAATCGCGAAAGGTGTATAATTAATAAACAGCTAAAATTTGCTTCCGATTAACCAAAATTTGAATTAAAATATGAATAAAAAGCCAAAAATACAAAATATAAGGTTTTTTATTTTTAATTTCAAATAGAGGGCATTATTGAAGTACTCATACTTTTAGAGCTTTAAAAGACACGTTTGACTTATGCAAACACCTGCTTAGAAAATACTGAAAAGTAAACACAATAAGAACAAAATTCTGATGCAAAATAAAATTAAATTAAGTTATCTATTTGCCTATTTGACAAAAAACCTGGTGTGCATGTACATATGTTTGAATTTATCTTTTGTTGTATTAACCGGCAATATTTTCGCACTTTTTTTTTCCGCACTACAAAAATAATCATATTTTTCTAAAAGCTGTTCCTACAGAAACACTTTAGAAACAAACTACATAAATCATACAAAAAGAAAATATATGATTTGGCATCTCTTGAAAAGTCGATACCATAAGTTTAAAAAAACGGCAGTGAGTTAAAGGCACTTGGGATTAAATACGAGTATAATGGGCCTATATTAAACAATTCCTGCATGCTTATATGCAGATTTTAATTCACGGCTCAGAAAAAGTCACAAATTCTGAAGACCAAAGATATTTTCTGAGCATATTGATATCGTATAAGATTTGGTTTTGTAGCACAGTGTATTAAATTTAAGTTTGTACATTTGTGAATATTTACAACTGGGAATACAGCGTTGATATTTATTACTTTATTGCACTGCAAAGCGGAACCTCGTTACGAGGTTTATATAAAGTTAATGTTTATAAGTTTTAAAAGGAAATCTAGATATCTAGAAACGTAAACATTTTATTACGATTAAGATTCGTTCAGAGGTGAGAACAAGCCAGCTTTTTCGAAATTTTAAGCTAAAAAGTGGCACAAACAGAATTTTTTCTATTATCTATTGCAGAAAAGCTGAGGCCAGTCGCTTTTCGCTGGCGCTTACCAAAACAAAAATCATTTACATATGTATATTTGTTTTTGGATTCTAATTACACATCCCCGACTCAAGCAAAATATCTTTTTATAAGTTTTTTCTTGCATTAAATAACTGATTAAAAAATTTCCAGGGCACGTTGTATATTGTTTAGAATATATTGTTAAACGTTTAATAAAAAATCATGTTTTTATCTTAAAAAACTAAAAATAAATAAAACACAATTAATAAATAATTTTTTATTTGACATTTTTTCATGCTCTGTTGTTCATAATCTCTTTCTCTTATTTAATTAAGTCTTATTTTATATTTCTTTCTTTTTATTTTTTTATTCTTTTATACTAACATTTTTACTTTTCTTTTTGCCGGGAGTGCGTAAATTATTTAGGCTTAAACGCGACGCACTTAAAATTAACTCATCCCAGCTCTTTGATAATTTCATACTAAACGTTTTATTTGACCGCGTCACAACATTTATACATAATTAATTGTTTAAAAAGTTTGTGTTAAAAGCAAAAATATTTCCTATAAAAATATTTTGCTTGTGTTTTTGTTTTGATGCGATATTCCGTAAAATTATCATTTGTTTGACATTTTAATATTTATATTTTCAAACACTATTTGTAACCGTTTTAAATGAATTTAATGTTTTTTCTCTTTTAATTCATGCTGACAAATGGTGCGCCTAAAATTCTTTAACTTGACAGTTTTGAGTGCCATTTGGAGTGAAAAATATTTAAGCGAGTGTACTGAGTGTTGTTGGGATAAGAATCTCTAGTTGATGGTTGCACACATTTTAGCCACTTTAAAACAGATAGACGAGTTTTTAACTTTTTCTTTATTGTTGTTTTAGCTTTTTGACTTTGAGTGTATGATAAAAATGTTTAATTTATATACAATTTGTTTATGTTTTTTTTTTGCCTCCTAAAGACGTCACTCTTTCGCATAAAGGAGAACTATAATGATAATATTTTTTAAAATTCAAAAATTTTATTAAATACTTTTTTAACATCAATACGAAAATCAGGTGAATATCGACCTATTTGCACAATTTTATCGTACAAGCAGTGATTTTTACACTAATCATTTGCAGCGAGCTTATTCAATACTTACAAAACTATCCCACTATGTTAATTGACAAACAGCCTTTGATTTTATTGACTTTTCATTTCTTTTATCTTTTGCCATGTTTAGATCACTTTTTTGCCTTGAAATTATATTACATACAACTTTAGTTTTAAACTTAAAAGTTAAAAACCAACCTCAAAAAAAATGTTAAAACAACATTGTTTAATGTTAAAAGGCTTTTCCTATGTGTTAAACATTTTTATCAGATGACTTTAAAACAGGTGATATTAAGTGCACAGCTGACTTCTTAATCTGTAGTTGAGTCCCCATTAGATGTCAACAGTTCAGGAGAGTGAAATTTGAATATTGAAAAAAACGAAATACTCGTATTTTGTTGTTGTACTGGCGTGTTTGGCTATCTATGAATTCGCCTAAATCTGCCAAAATAATTATATTAAAAATGTTCTTTAAGCTTGAATGAAGTCTTTCTGTTTTTTTTCAATTAAAAATTTAAAGATATTTATCTTCAAAATTTTGCTTTCAATTGGAAATCTTCTTCAGAAAAACTACTTAAAAATTGAATTAGCAAAAAATTCTATAGGATAATAACTATCACTTACAAAAAACAAAAAAACACCTTATCAGAAACTACAACTATCGACCAATTGGTGAAATTTGGATTATAGCGGCATTTTATCTTAATTGTTACTGAAGAGCTAATAAGCAATAATACAATTAATAGCCAATAATATTTATCATTAAATCAAATGTTGTCCATTGCAATTTAACTACTATTGAATCGTGTTTACATACATATATTTAACGGTAAAGTTTCTGATTTATTGTCTTAGCAAATGTCAACACCGCCTGCCACATCTTCAAACTAATACAGAGTTGTTATACCCTCACAAACAAATATGTTTTTGCTTATAAAACTAAATTGAATAAAACGGTCGATATTCTTTTTTTTTTGTATAAATGGTGTGACCACTTAAATGCCGTTAGAACAAAGTGTTTTGATTTGTTTGTTTTTACTTATGACGATTAAGTTAATTTCAAGAAAATTAAAGCGCGGAAAGTTTGAAGCGTGCGGACAATTATAAGTACTCGTAACTACCCTATAGTGTAGATAAACTGCTGTTTAATTTGTTTCCGTTTTCTTTTTAAATTCTTTTAGGTAAATAGCAATAAACCGAAATTATACTTTGAACACGCAAATACGAAATTTTAAAAGTTTAAAAAGCTTATTAGAAAGATCGAAAAAAGCGCGGAAAAAAATGAATCTCCAATAAGCACCGGAGAGACAAGAACCATGGCTGAGTCGACAGCAAGTAACCATTTAGCCATCGCTGGTGGCGGCAGTTATAGGAAATTAATTTTATAACAAATGTTTAAAAGTTAATATTTCTTGCTATATTAGATACACAAGTATAAAGAAATGTTTTTTTTTTTTATTTGCATAAAATAATATTTTATCTTTTACGGAAAGTAGCAGCGATTTGAGTATCTTAATGTGTGGATGTGTCTGTAGTGTGTCAGCAAAATTTAATTAAGACATATTTAAATATTAAAAGTAAAATGAAATTAATTTTATTGTTTTTATTATCTGACATAAACTAGGCTGTTAAATTAAAATACATATTTCCTGGCAAAAATGTTTAACAACAACCAAAACTCTAACCGGTAGCATAGAAAAGTGTCGATTGAATAAATAACACAGTTCAACAAAATCAAGCCGATTAAATGTGTTCTGTTATGTCATGAGATTGATAATAACCAATAATTTTTGTTTCTTATTTTCATAAAAATTTCGATAAACTTATTAAAAAGTTAAGTAAATCAACTAAATCATAAGAGTATAAGTAAATAAGAAATTGCCTCTTTAAATATAAAATATTCTTTTTGGAAACACTGACACTAGTTTCGTTTTTAATTTAAACATTTGTAACTATACTGCGAGAAACAAAAGTGTGAATTCTTTTGCAGTTCTGTCTGTGCTACTTAAAAAAATCATAATTATAATAATAACAGTTTTGGTAAACAATTCAACTTCATAAAACGTAAATTAAATTAAAATAAAGCAACTAAAATAACAAAAACAAACAAAACAACAGTTTTAACAGCAAGTCCACATTCAATTTGCAACAAATTCAAATCAAAACACAAGAAAAACGCGTTTCGGTATCTCGCATTTGAACACTGAACCGTTTGTGTAACTTCAAATGCAATTGTTTCTTCTTGTGAAAAACAAAAACTTCAATAGTCTCACGTTATAAATCTACTTAATTAAGTTTAACGCATTTTTTTAATTATCTTTAATTTAAAGCAAACAAATACACAAAGCACTTTATACGGCGCGTAATTTTTTCACATTTTTAAAGCGTGATCGATCGCACAAAATATTTTTAGCGTTTTTTCCGTTTACGAGCAAACAAACACCCAACAGCTTGTAAGTCAGTCTTATAACTAACATTTTGTTAAATCTTTGTTTATGAAAAGAAATCAAATGCATTTTTCAAAGTTTACATTTTGCATGCATGTAACTCTGTCGGACAGGGGTTCTCCTGCTGCATCATGTGCATGTGCATGCAGCAAACGCACAACGTAAACGCAGGCATTCACTGACCAATCGACCGAACAGTGGTCTCTAAAAATAAATATATAAACATTTTTTTCCTCTTCTTCGTTTAGAGTCTTTTTTCCATTAAAGAGTTTGTTCAATATAGTACAAGAAAACTTATAAAAATACACATGTAATTTTATTACGAAGAAAAAATGTCATCTCTTTCAGTGTTGAGCAGGATGCCAGATGAGTTCACATTGTTGAGCTGCACCTGTCATTTATTCAGTTTGTTTTATCAACATACATATGTAGTTCAGCAAGAAGTGCAAATTATTAACTTTTTTTATTACAATGGGTCTTGTATTTGGGCAAAATTGGGCTATTTTATTATTTTCAAGGTAGGGAGAGAAGACTATTGGGTAAATTTGATTCAAATGCAAAGCCCATATATCGACGAAACGCCAACTTCTTTTGACCTCAACTGAATGTATTTTCATTATATCAACTAAATGCGGGTTCAAAAGATTTATGCTACGTGCCACACAGCTTACGCCACATAAGGCATCTACACAATTAGAGGAGGATAGGTGATGTGAACTGGCCACTAAAATTGTGCCATTTGCTACCACTTACACTTTTTGTTGTGAGATTTTGTGTCCAGCGGGCACCATAACTTTTGCTATTTATCAAGTTCACTTCATTTGCTCACCATCCAGCAAAGTCGCAAACATTTCTACAAAATTATTTTCCATACACCATGCAATAAAATACACCAAAGAGTAAAAAATTGCAGACATGCAAATAAATATAAAGCCCTTAATAAAAGCATCTTTAGTAGTGTTTTACAATTAACTGCAATATTTAAGCCGAATCATGCAGCTGTATTATGGCAAGTCAGCAACAGAAATTTTATCTGACCCACGATTAATACAGATGTGTGCAAATAGACAAGTTCGAGTCCGGTGTCTCTGTTATCTTATTCAATACGGTAGCGATGGAAGAATATTGCGCTGCCGTCGTCACCAGTGATGGAAGTGTTATTATTTTATCGTATAATCAACTCTATTTAACGTGTTTTATTCGAATACGAAAACCAGTCTAAAGCTGTTATATGTGTACGAGTATATAATTTCGTTTATTGCAGTAGTGTTATTAAATACGATTTAACTATTCCTTTTCAAGACTCCATCGTGTGGCAACTTTATGGCTGGATTTTACTATTTTTTACTAATAAGAACTCTCTGCAACAGGCAACTGACAACGAAACATACGAGTACATAAATATGCACTTAAACAGTTTGCGGTTTAATCATTAAGTTTTCTCTGCAATTAAGACGTTGTTGACTTTTGTCTTTTCTGCTAAACTTTGGTTCTGTGTTTCCACACAGCAGAATTACCTTCAAAAGCTTTTTTTCTTTACTGTTTACTTTATTTAATTATGGATTTTCACTATTGCAACAGAACATAATTTTCCATGAATATTTAAAAAAAAAAAACATTAATTAAATTTTAATTTAATGAATCAATTTGTCTTCGTGGAAAAATCCCCACTAAAAAAACATTCACATTAATTAATCATAATAACTTTAAAAACCCAAACTCTTGTTTTAGTCGATTTTTCTGCATTTTCGGTGTAATTTAGCATTACAAAAATAACAGAACTTATTTATACTCGTAGAGATGAGTTTAATGAAAATTTTGGCAAAAAATATTTTTACAGAGTTTTGAAATGGAAAACATTGACCTTTTGCACATTTCATTAATAAAATGTTAGCCTTTTGTTTTTAAGTCGACAAAGTAGGTATTTACATATAATTTGCCAAATCATGCAGAGCTAAAATTTGGTAAACTTTTTTTTAAATAATTAATTAAATATTTGACGTGCTGAATGCTTACACTGAGCAGCAAAAAATAATAATATGCATTTATATTGTACAAAACAAAAATAAAATTTAAAAAATAGTTTTTTTTTTAATTAATTGTCAGTAAATGTGTTCGTGACACAAATTAAAAGTACAGTAAGGCATCGATTATGTGTGATTCGAAAAACTGTAATTGTTTTCTCTTTTTTCATCGCTTTAATTTTTTTTTTTGCTTTCATCGACCGTGATTACCTCTATTACCGGGGATTGCAAACATATTTACTTTCGTATATGATTAATTTTTTAATTATAATAACGCAGTTTTGTAAAACAAATTATATACAAATTTATATAATTTTTTGCTGACAAGTATTGAAGAATGGTGTATCTGAAGAGTTTTCTTTATCAATATTTCTGAATGAATGAAACGACAACTTTTTTTTTTAAATGTCAAAAAAATTCTTTACCCGCCTTGACTTGAGAAATTATTTGTTTTAAAATGGGTGTGTTCGTTAATCCGAGCCATACTCAAAGACACTGACCGCGGGCCAGAAACTAAATTAAAACAATAAAAACACAAACCAAACTAACAAACATCAGCATCAAAGATCATTCAACTCTTCTGGACGTGATTGCAAACAAACAGCAATAAACGAACAAAACATTGATTTTACTACAAGGATGGAATATCTTCAGCATAAAAAAAATTAAAAGAACAAACATCACAAGGAAAAATGTGCAGTGATGTGCACATTACATTACATTTTTGTAACGACAGACATTTAAAGGAATGTGTTCATCTTCAAAGTAGGCAAAATCACCGCACATGAGCGTCGGCGCTTTCAAAACACAAAACATAAGAATATAAACAGAGGAATTCTCTGAAAAATTCTTCTATTTAATAATTATTTATCGATTTTTCGCTAAATGTGGAAAACACATTAAATTGTTCGCCCAACCCAAGTTCAGTTGGCATGGTTTGTTTTTAAACCCAAAATACACATATATTTTGTTTCATTAAAATAAAAATGATAGTATCATTATTTTTCATTTTTGGAACATGAGCTCAAAAAATATCTAATTTCATTTTTAAAATAAAACTGCTCCACAATTCCTTAAAAAAAACGTACGAACTCCTTTAAACAACGGAATATTAAACACAAAAAAAGTCTAGATGTCAGCATTAAATAAGAAAAAATGCTAATAACCACAATTGGCTATTTTTAAAAGATAAAATGAAAACTAAGCACAACAAAAATAGTAGTAGATTGTTGAAGCCAGTGCAAAGGAAAAAAATGGACAAAGGCTTGATCGTGATCATGACATTACACTAAAATGTGTGCATCTGTGAGGTAGAGGAGCATAAACTTGTGAACAAGACAACTACAATTCAAATGTTCATTCTGTAATCACGGAAAACAATGGATAACAAGCGATTGAAAGGAGAAAAGAGTTGTAGGTAGACTATAGAAGAGCAGCTCATAAAAATAACACGAAAGTTAAAAGAAAAGAAAAGGAAATAGGGTTAAGCCAGTTTTGTGCAAACTTTACACAGTTCTTTGCGTGACGAAATAAAAATTAATGAAGTCTGGTTACTTTTATTTATCATTTAATCAAGCAGATTTCAATTTTTTTTATTATTTTTTTATTTTACAAGAATTTTTTAATTAAAAAACTTAAAATTACTTACTGAAGTCTCCTAGTAATTAATTATCTTATTGTTTGCTACATAAACGTATTTTGTCGCCGCATGCAATAATAAATACATAACTTTCATGTTTATGTATTTAATTTTTTGAAAATTATTTATAATAAACATAATTAATTACGAAACTTTATCAAACAAATTTTATTTGATTCTTAAGCAATTTTTGCCAACGACATTTACAAACTTATTATGTTTGTAGATTTACCAGTTGTTATTAATGTTTGAGGATTTTAGTACAATTAGCAAAAATAAAGTTAACTAAAATGCATATTTACTATGTATGTTAAAGGTTTCTTAATAAAAATATAAAGTACATAATTTAAATGAAGGAAACTTGTTCTTGAATGCGCTGCTAAAAATACAAAGTAAATTTTAGTTTCTTAACGACCGAGAATAAGCAACTCGTAATTAATATGTTTATTCTTGTAAATTGATCCTACATTTTTATTATTTTCTGTGTATATTCGGGAAATATTTAGAAAGCAAAGTGAACTAGATTTTTGTTGAATATTCTGACTATTCAACAGTTAACTGTATGGGGCCCTTTAAGCTCTTTTCGGACTGAAATCCAAGACGAATTTTAAAACCACATAACTGTGTTTTTTATTAATTTAAGTAAGTATTAAATTTCCGTTTAGCATTTTTTTTCGTATTATTGAAATTTGTTTGTAATTTTACTTTATTTGTCCTTCAATGTAGTTTTTCATTGAAATGTTCCCTAAAAATTTATTTTGATCTTCTCCCGACTTAAGCTCTTATGTCAAAACGTTACAGGAATTAAAGCGTCGAAAAGTTCAACTACTATAATCTTAACGATTAATGGCCATAACACTTCACCAAGAATCTCGTAAAAATGTACAGCACGTAATTAAATTTTTACTTTACATACAAAATTAAACGGAACTAAAAACAAAACCTATCTCAAAATTGAGTTCAGAGATTTGATGATATCAGCAGATTATAGCATATTTTGTTATACAGCCCGGTAGTTGAGTGCCTCGGCTAATAAGTTGCTAGAGTGTTTGACAAAAAGAAATTGTAGCAGCCCAATTGGGAGTCTGGGCAACCTTTAAATAAGCGGGCGACAATAAAGAGTTTTAAATCGGATTTATTTGATTTGATGAAATATTTCAGACAGCAACTACTTTTAAACTGTTGATCTGTAACAGTAGATTCCAGATTCCTATAAAAAAGCTTTATTAAACATATGTATCTTTGTAACGCACAGCTAAAATGTTGTTAGTCGTCTTGCTAAATTAAAAATAACTGATGCCAATTACTTTTTTTATGTAAATTTTCAAATAAACAAATGCCAATTAACTGTCAAAGACTGGTTTAATTGTTTTCGTTAGGAAAAATGTTAGATAGGCAGAGGAGCACAAATTGATTAGAGGTCATTCATTCGGTAAAGAAACAAACACACAAACTCAAGAACTCAATGAATGCATTTCAAATGTAAACACAGAAGAAGAAGCAGAAGGAAAAACTAGAATGTTTTGAAAAATACCGGAGCAGTGTGGTTGTGTGAGAAACGTCTTAAATTAAAATTGAATTGGCTCAAACGGCGTCCTCCACCCGGACTGGGCGGAGCAGGTGTTTCGAGCAATTTGTGCGTTGTGTCACCATTATTGTTATTTGTAGGACTGCCAGCAAAATCTACCACAAGACGTGGCAATGAAGGGTGAAGGTGAAATAAATTTTGGTGGTGGTGTTGATGATGCTGCTGTTGGTCGACATGTTCGAGTGGTAAAACCAATTCATTTGTAAAATTTTCTTCTTTTGATGAATTATTGGAAAAAGTGTGCGATAAAATTGTGTGTTGCAGCACATTTATAATTGAGTCGGATTTTGTTTTAAAAATTTTTTGACTTTTAAGGAGATTGTCTTGCAATTGTTTCTTCTGCAGGTCTGGCTGTTTGTTTATTTCTTCTATATTTGATTTCTTGTCTTCGAATGTTTTATCATTTTCAATATGGTCTTGTAGGCTTAAATGTTCAGTTGCATTATCGTTATTCTCCTCTTCATCCGCTATGTGAAACAAAGGTAATTTCAGTGACTGAGCATCTCCGATTCGGTTGTCATGTAATCCTCTGACCAAAGCACTTATTGTAGGACAAAAATAATCGGTTTCAAAATCTACATGTTTCGGGTTTTGTATATTTTTCGGTGACTTTGTGTTACTGTCGCTGACTGCAGCCTCTGCAACAGCAGTTGGTGGCTTGTCACTTTGAGATATATTGTCTAAATTGTTTTGTGGTGTTGTGCGTATTGGAAATAATGGTGACAACTGATTTTGGGTCGATTGTTGTTCTGGTGGTTTTGGCTGTTTTGGAGTTTTGTTATTGCAATCATCATCATTCTTCATGATTTGTTATTTACAGGAGTTTTTCTTATTCTGCTAAAAGACTCTGGCGTAGAAAGTTATAAAATATGTTTCTTTTTACAACAAATATTCGGTTTGTTTTTTGTGGGACTCTTATAAGCAGGCGGGTCATAAATTTCTTTCATCTGAATTATAAAACAAAGGAAGTGTAAAAAAAAAATTTAAGCAAAACTAAAAGTATGTCAGCTTAAAAAAACAGAGAAATTTAAGAAGTGGTTCATAACGTTTTAAAGGATACTCACAGTTAAAGTAATGTTTTTAATTTTTTAAAACATCTGCCGTTATAAGAAATGAGTTAAATACGATACGAGCATAATGTAGTTATTACTCTCTTATCGTGATTGGCGAAATGCCTAATTCAACTTTGTAATGGAATAATGTATGGTTAAACTTGCTCTCATTAATCTCTTACAAAATTGTCGTAGACGTTTTTACAGTACGCTAACCACGTTAAAAAGCATTGTTTTTCAAGTGGACCGTACACAGAAAATACTATCAAAAAATGCTGTATTCACGAAATCCCTTGACATATACATACATATGCGATAAGACGGGTAATTAAATTTACAAAGAGCAATAATTTCTTCTACGTTAACGATTGAAGCGAAACGGTTTCCGTTTTCAATTACTTATAAACGTTTTAATAACATGAAATAGAAGCCCTTTTAAATGCTAGTGTGCTGTAGAGAACAATAATTTTTATTTGAATGTATTATTTGAAACATTACATTTTAACAAGTTTGCAAAAAAAAAAAAACAATTTCCACCGAGAAAATTTTAATTACAAATCCATAAAACTTAATTAAGTTTATGTTGTTATTCGAAATCAATTACTTTTTGAATGTTAACCTCAAATATAGTTGAGTAGGTGAAAATAAAAAAAATTTAGCTGTCAATATCCATTTTGTTAGTAATGAAATTGCAGAAATGTAGAAAGAAAATTTAGTGAAGTTTACAAAGAAATCTTAATATAAATTGAGAGCAAAATGCTTATACATAAATTGAACCAATTCTATACCTAACACTTACATATGCCATAATATCTTAGCATAAGTTGTTATTCAGAATACTTAATAAATTTCATATGAAATCAAAACACTGTAAACAAATTTTCATTCAAACTTAACAAGGATCTTATAGACAAATAGAATTCAAGTACTACAACAAAGAAATTAAATTCAAACTTATAATTCGTGCCTGTATATACACTTTTCCTTTAAGCCATGGAAACTGCACGGCCAGAAAAAGTCTTTTCACTGATGGCTAAAGCATCTACGAGTAAAACATCATGTATTTACATCTGACTCAGATTTTTATGACTGCCAAAATGTTTATAGTTGCCTGCATATGTGTACGTTCGATATTGTCTCTAATTGCTTCGAGGAACTGGGAGCCGCATTCGAAATCGAGTACTTTGTGCTAACCCAGTAAAAACCCATTCGCTCCATTTTGCTGAGTGCTGCCAATTACCAGTGGCGGGAAACTACATTATGGTTGCTATGGACTTCGACGTATTGCATGACCAGAAATACTTATTTCGTATAAAACATATTTAAAAGCTTCCTTTGACGGTCAAAAAAGCCTTTTAAATCTATGGATGTCGAAAAATTACATAAGTTCAAAAGGTACAACATATTCAACTTCAGGCAGTGCAAAAGTACTGTTTTTTCCACGAATATTTCTTTTTATAATGGAAATATTCGATTTATTCTCGGACTCCGAAGATGGGGGTTCCATGTATATGGATCTATTTTAATTAAAAGTTTTATGAACTTTTTTTTTGCAATTTATTACGAACTAATTTATTTTATTTTCCTTTTTTTGTATATGCTAACACCAATGTAAAAAATAGTAGTAGGTAGTACAAATTAAGATAGCATACCGTGATCCAAAAAATTATAGTAATCGAAAATTCCATCTACATGAACGTTCACTCGATTTCGAATACAGTGATTGCCCTGATTATACAATGATTTTTTTACACATTTTTGCAATTATGATTTACTCTATATGTATATTACTCGTACAAAATACTTTTTTCAGCTTGGTAATTATAGCGGAGAGATTAAAAACCCGCTAAATGTTTACGGACGCTATAGATGTCAGGCAACACCTTTTACCATTATATGTACCAGTAAAAGCATCTGGTAGCTGGTTTTTAATAGAAGAGAACATGTTCTAATTGAAAATGTTGTCAGATGACTTTGCTCACGAGTCTTACAGCAGCGAGATTTTAAAAGTGGCTAAATATGGACCAGTATAGAGACTGGCATTAAGCAGTCTGAAAAGCATGCATTTTGATGCACTGCTTATGATTGGCTTAGTTGAGCCTTATTTATTAAAATTTGTATGTCCTTTTTGTGTACATACAAACAAATAATTTTGATTTTCCATCCCTGCAGCGAAAATCCCTATTAATTTTTGTTTTATTTTTTTATACAAATATAGTTGTTACACATTTCCATAAGAGCTGCAGTATTTTCTAAATTTATGTTTTAGACTAAATATTATTATAATAAAAAAATTGGCCGCAGTTAATTCTTATTAATTTTATGATCATTGCCACAATTTATTCAGAGCAATTTATAAAAAATATCTTAACAAAAATCATATGAATTTAATTTTGACATTTGTTTTTCCATGTGCATTTAATTAGTATTATTACTGTCTTTAGGGACAAGAAAAACGTGTAGAAATAAATTGAAGTCAATAAAAAAATATGTAACATAAACAGAATATGAGTGGTTCAAACAAGAACCGCCTTTCTCTGTGCATTGGGAAGGTCAATCATCTGGCTGAAATTAGAATTCTTAATTTCAAAGCATAGAGGATGCACATTGTAGACGTCTGTTTATCACACAAATTATATATTATAAATCATGAAATAATTTGTACGTTCATAGGAAAAGATCTATACATACACATGTACATAAATCATAACCAAAAACCAATTTTATTAAAAGAGCTCTGTTAATGGGTCAGCATTAGGTTTATGTACACTTAAACCGTAAGAATTGCATTTCAAATGGAATTTTTAACACTTTTTCTGACAAATCGAATCAAAAAAGAGTTTTTTAAATGCACTTTTCGCTTATAAGCACGACATGTTTGAATAAAACAACATACACATACATTGATAATTACTTTTTATTTAGAAATCTTAAAAAATAGGCGATTAAATGTTTTTAAATTATCTGTTATCTTTAACTGACAACAAACCCTTTTAAATATAAAAGAATAGTAGAAAGCGTTGCACAAATTTGTACTAGAACAATTGTACCAAGAAACACTGAATTGATAAACTTCTCCTTTTTTGAAATTGTCAAAAAGTTCATATAACGAAACCAAACTAAGCATACTTATGAAATATATTTTGTTTAATTTTTCTAAGCTAAAAAAAACACAAATTTTATTATGAGACCTCTATTAGCCGTAATTGTCGGTACCGAATAATCGATTTTCCCGTATAATAACCGTAACAATTTTGAGTAGTTTTTTGTATATTATATATTAGTTATTCCTTATTCATGTCCACATCCTAATTTTCTGCATTCATATTCGAATTGCATTTAATCGTTCAACCAGCGATAAAAAAATGTGCTTGTAGTCCCGAATAAAAGAGTTAATGGTAATCAAGATTAATCGATACAAAAAATAAAAGAAACCGATGTAAAGAAAAAAAGTTTGTATTTCTCCCCAGTTAAGTGAATATCGGATAATTGAAGGCACACCGTATTTCCACTTCAACCTACAGGATATTTTTGATCAAATTGTACGAATTACATCAATTCTCAAGTAATAATTTTGCAATGAAGAAATGCATATTTTTATTAAGAAGCAAATCTTTTGAAAAGGACAGAATGTCACAAAATGGAAATGAGAATGTGATATGAATGTTGTTGCATGGTTTAGCAGATACCTACTTTAACTTTAATCACATACCTCAGATTCTGGTGAAGGAGTTTTAAGGCGAGCCTTAAGAATTTTCTTTAGAGTTTTGCCATGTGAGATCTCCATTTTAACGGAATCTCTTAATAAACACTGCCAAGGTTCTCTTATTAAACACTTCCAGATGCCTAAACAAACACAAAACAATAATTTAAGCACTCGAAGAAATTTGGGGATAAGTTGTGGAGTTTTAGGTGGAAATGAATAATATTTTTTTTTGTTTCACGAAAACACTACGAACGAACGCTGTTTCAGTTTTCGAATGTTGATCACATTAACTGAGTACAATATTTTGTACGCAAAATTATTTAAAGCATATTTTTTTAAGTTGCAAAAAAATCGTATGTTTGCAAATAAAGGAAACATTGGAATATTAATTAAATTCAGCAAACAAATTATTTATCGATAAGTAAAACAAACACTTGATTTAAGAGATAATTATGAAAATAAAAACAAAAACATAAATGCAATTATTTTCGTTTTTTAAATCCAGCCAACAAACAAAAAAGAGTACGAACTTTTTTCACTTTAAAAACAATAAGCAAATTCCTTTTAACGAGATCTTTAGCAAACTGAAACTCTTTCCGCCACCGTGAGTAGTTATGACTGAACAAATTTTAGCACAATTTGTTTCCATGTCATCTAGTCGATTCAACTGTCAATTAATTTTAACTTACAACAAATTTATTTGTACTTTAATTGCCAGTAGAACAAAAACAAAACAAAACATTTTATAACGTGTTCTTTTATTGTGCATTGTAGATAATAAATATGACGATGATTTGACAACAAACCTATAAAGAGTAAAAACCCTTCAAAAAGAAATGTGTGTAAAAACCCGTATAAACTTTAATAAGTTAATTGCATATTTTATATAATAAAATCATAAAGATCTTTTATTTTATTGCCATTTTTTGTTCAAACTTTGTCAATTTAAATGTTAACGATTAAAGCTACTTAAATATGTACAGACGGTTGTCAGATCTTACAAAATTGTCACTACAGCATTTCTAAAGATTTTGCAATTGTCTGAACTCCAATTTTTGCCTTACAATGTTGTCAGAAAAAATCATTCTAGACTTAATGTAAGACGACAATATTGTAAGATATCGGACAATCGTGAGAACTCTAATTGTTGCTCGTGACAACGCCGCCATTGCCGGTGAAATATTTCTATAGGCATTACCGCCTCCTCCAAATAAACATGACTTTTTTAATTTTTCTGGTGATGTCTAACAACATATCTGGGCATTTTAACCATACAATTAATATAAGTTAAATAAATGTATTGTAAGGCAGGAAAGAGCTTCTTACATTGTAAGAACTGACAATTTACCTTCTGCGGGTGATTTTTCATTGTCAGCACAATGCACCATCAGATCTTACAACATTGTAAAATCATAACATAATTTTAAAGAAAAGAGAAACATTGGCAAACAGAAAATCATATAGTATGTACATACATACATACATATATAAAAGTACAACCGTTGAGAGCTTTCAAGTTTGTCGTCTATTCGTGGGCGAAAATTTGTAATGCTTGATTTTCTTTAAGGAGCGTTGTGTGACATTTGTCGTCGCTGACTGTATAATTTGGTTGTCAATTTTAAGTGCCTTTTATATTGAGGTATCGATATGCATATATGTGCATAAGTTGAAAGCACTGTTGAAAACTCAGATATTTCTTTGTCATATTTAACAGTTTTTATACTGTGGGAAAAAATATGATTTATATAGTTACAAGTGGGAACTCTAGTGATTTTTGTACTAAAATAATTGGTTAAAATTAATCAAAACTGTGTTAAAGTTTGTTAAATAATGTTGTTGCTATTACAACGTCTCGATTACAGATTAAGTGAAATTAGGAACGAATTCTACTTCTGAAAGAACACATGCATTTAGGTGAATGAATCGCGAACATAATCATAAGTCCTAAAAACAAAATCTTGATAAAAAAAAATTCACTAAATTATCCCTTGCGAATGGCTAAGATGCCCACGCTGTCGAATTGCTTCGATCACCGAATGGCATAACATTGTTGTCACTAGCATCGAACGGACACGGAGACTGATATGACTCTGTCAAAAGTGCATGGAAAATTAAGGGCAAGCAATATCTTTTTAATACATATTTATTATTCTCCCTGCTTAAGGCAGCCGTTCCTTGAATGGTTTAGATGAATATATAAATCGGAAATTACAATTATGATTGTTTGAAAGGTGTATCCTAAAATTGGGTGTACATATGCATGTACTTATGTGCTTATAATATATTCTTAATTACAACACAACTTGCCTTGGATTTTGTTTGTCACCACACTGGAGATGAATAAAGATCTTTTTAATGGGTAGAGTTAAAAGCATGCTTTTAGGATGCAGTCATTAAGCAGATTAGTGCTACGCCTTTAAAAAAAAAATTTAATTTTCCACATTTCACAGTTGGGATAGATATTAGTGCCGCAAAAAACTTTACGTTTTAAATTCGCTTCTTGGCAGAATATGAACTCTTGTCGGCAAATTCAAAACGAAACCTCAGTGAACTTTTTCGCCAAAAACGAATTAGGAAGTATTCGGACGCATTGAAGTTGCCAACTTCAAATCTAAAATTTTTGCGAAAGTCATAATTTTCTTGTTATCTTAATTGATTTAGCAAAAATATTATCTAAACATACATGTGTATATCACAAGTACAATTTGTATTAAAATTGAAGGGTAAAATTTCGACTTCAGTAAAATAAACATTCTTAAGGAATTTGTTAAACATCTCAGACCTTACAGTAGATGATGATTTTTTGCATATTTATATAAAAAACATGATAGTACAATCTTCTACTGCTTGAAATTAGTTTTAATTATGAAAACCTTTTTAAGTTCATTCACAATTCATGCTATAACATGAATGGAGGAGAAATTCCTGATTTGATTGTGCTTTTGATCTAAATTTTTTTGTTCTCTTTTCCCAATAATTTTGTTTTTGATATAGACTACCGCGCAGGCACAGGTTGGAGGAACTTTGGGTGGGTAAATTATATATAATGCATTTTGAGTTTTTTTCCCCCACTCACAGTAGTGGTTTTTCCCTTTTAGGTTTTTCTTGAATTTGAAGTGCATGCTAATTATTTGCATACCTTCAAGCCTTATATTATCGATCTAAAATTATTCACTGATAACAGATAATGAAATTAAAATAAATAAAAAACCAAATAAAATTATCATCATAATGAACGGAAATAAAAGATATTAGCGGTATTCACTTAAAGTTTGCGCGTAACAGAGCAGGTTAACATACCAATTATGAACAAAACCAGAAGATTTTAATATTATTCGTTTATGACTGTCATAATTTTTTTTTTATTTTTAAATTGAATTTTTGAAATAAAAAATTCAAATGCAAAAACTTTACAATTTTGTACTAAAATTCAATTCAAAATTTCTATACTATAAATATATTTATGTATGTATGTATATGATATTTGCTACACTTAATAAAAATGAAAAATAACTTTTTTTTCGTTTTACAAAACCATAACATTAAATATGAAATAAGGAAATCTTTCTGTCCAAAATCAAAGAACTTGAGAACCATAAATTTTATAAAATGCCAACATTGTTGGGGATCTTTTCCTCATAATGTTATTATATGTACCTGAAAAGAGCTTCCCGATTTTGAAAAGGAATTTCGTAAAAATCCAAATGGAAACAGATTGCCAGACAGTGAACCACGATATCCCCGCGACGTCGTTGGAGAGTTTGTAATTGCAGCTGAAGATATTGGTATCGGATTTAAAGGTGACATTTCCGAATAAGCACGACCCACTTGAGCCAATTTTGAAATCTTTTGCATTTTTATAAAAAGTTTACACTCACAAATCTTTTAAAAGTGCAGCAAAGGCTAAACCTTTTATTTTTCTAAAAACTGAAATTATTTACAACTTTATACTTTTTACATAATACCCGCATCCTCGTATAATGTTGCTTTTAATATGATCTTAATCTTATCTCTAGCCTTTCAAAAATAAAATAAAGTTTTTTGAATTAATCAGCTTCACGATTCAAACGTTAACGTTCGCCAGTATTTGAAGGCCCAAAGAATCATGTTTGAATAATTTTTTGAACAGACCTAGTGGTTTTTCAAGAGAAAATGTCTAAACCAATTTTAATTTTTCCCTTCTTTTTAATTGCTTAGCCGTATTTTTATAGCACGCTTATAAGAACTTTGTTGTCTCCTTTTTCAAAGTCTCTGTCCATTTTTATTGATGTCTGCTTTCTGCTTTTATTTTGAGCTTACTTTTTAAAAATATGTATGTATACATACATATGTACATATTTTGCGTAAAACCGAAAATCTAAACAAAATTTGTTATTCGCAATACACACAATTCTTAAGAAGTTTTATTATTATTTTTTAACTAACGGTTTCTTTTAGATTCCCGTAAGAATGAGTTCTATTTTTGTTGCATTACGAACTCTTTACATTTTGTCTTGCACTCTTTATTAATAAAAACTGATAGTGTTTAGTGATTTGAATAGAGACTTTTATTCCACAACATGTTTTTTTTTCACACACTCTATTAATTGTCATCTTGTTTTTAAACTTGTTAATTAATTGCTAAAAATATCATCTTTAACAAAATGTTTGCTTTTTTTATATATGTAAGTATGTGCTTGCATGTACATTATTTTTTTTATAAACAATTTCACATTTTAATTTACAATCTGTTTTCCAGCTGCTTTCTCTCGCTCAGCTTAAGAACTTGACATGACTGTTTAGTAACTAAAAAAATATTTTATGATGACTCTAATTATTGCCCTAATGAATAATATGTTTTTTTATAATATTCCTTTACGCTGAGTGTAATATTTAATACGGTATACTAAATAAATAGAAATTATTACGTTGAAATATAGTGAACAAAGTAGAATAAAGAAGACCAACAATTTGTGATCCAAATTTTATTCTCTATAAAAGGAGGGTATTGATTAAGTCGTTTTCTTTTTTTGTGACACTTTTTTTTTAAATTCGTTAGATTTATTACTGTGATTTTCCTTTAATATTTTTTTCTATTTTAAGATTTATAGCAGCATAAAGCCTCTGATGCACTTCTTAGAACAATAATCACGCCTTGTCGACATGGGCCAGAATTCTCTTGCATTTACACCACATCGAAATCTATTTCACACAAGATTTCGTGCAAAATCGAGTAGATTTTTAACAAGATTTCCGATATAAAATAAAATCTACTTCGTAAGTAGATTTTGACAGAATCTCCTCAAATCTACTCGGTACCAAGTTATGCAACTGTGATTTTCTTTATTATAGACTAAAATATACAGCCCTGCAGAAATAAAACTTGACAGTTTTTTGAATACAAGTTTATATAAAAAGTATACAAATTTCAGTTCCATCCAATTCACTAGAATTTCTTTTATTATTCAATAATTTGAATGATTATTTCCAGTTTTTAGTTATATATTAAATAATCTTTCCAACAGTGGATTTAAATTACTAAACCGAATTTTTCATTGAACATTTTCAGTCAGTCCACATTTTTAACCAGTTCCCCAAATCCCCACAGTTTTTGAGCTAAATTTTTAAGCATTTATAAATTAAATGAGTGCCACCTTTTAGGATAGACTATGTACATATTATATCTCCATTTGATGGATATGATCCAAAACTGTTTATATTATCAATCAAAATTACCGATAAGGGAGAATAAGCCGACGTAATGTTATAATTCACACAGGTTTCAATAATCAGTTCAAAAGACAAGTAAGCAACTGGATATATACAACATGTAGACATGTACGAGTATTTTAGTTGAAGCAAACATTATAACTTAAAATCAGCAACAAATAACCCATACTTAGATAAATACATGTACAATATATGTACATATAAATTTAAGTTATTGAAAAATTAGTCAGACAACTTGGAGTTGTTAGGCTGTTTGAAAAAAAACATATTAAAGAGCTTATATCGTTCTTCTGCAAAATTCAATTTTTAATATATTTAATTTTAATCTCAAAATAAAGTAATAAATTTAAATTATTAATATATTTGCGAAAATATATAAAACTTTTTGGGATAGTGGGCAACAATGCCCACACTATCAATAAATATCCCAAGCAGCTGAAATAAAAATAAATATAGCTGGCATCTCACATTCTTCGTTTATCTAATGAAGTGGTCTATAAGTGTAACATATATTAAGGGGCAATGAAAAAAAAACAAACAGCAACATCACTGAAACAAATTCTTCTCTGGTGCCAAACATCAAAAACACTGTTACGAAATGATAATTGGTGCGAAAGCTTTGTGAGTTAAAAATTTAGGGGTAAAGTATGAGGAATTATAAAAGTGAAACTGATAATCATTGGTTCGTGATCTTTTCTCAACAGTTATTTTTAAAAAGTGTACAACTGAGATTACATACGATTATATACACATATGTACATATATATGTATGTACATACATATCATGCTTTTAAGAAGCAACAATTGTAAGTTTGTTTCTAACTTGTGGATTTCGCGATTTTTTGTTATAACTTAGAAAAAGACTGATTTAATATTCATTAGAAAAATAATGTTTATATCAGTAATCGAAAGTTTTTCATTTCAGAGGAAAGCAGGACACACGAATCGAAATTATAAAAAATACAACTATACCGATTTTATCATGTTTGGTACATATTATATACTATTTAAATATTTTTCGATAAGATTCCGTTCTGTATCAACACCAAATAAACTGAAAGCCATCGTATGAAGATTTTTTTTTTCATTTATTTAACAAGAAGATTTTAAATTTTCAACAAGACCTAAAGCAACAAAATTTAGCAATTGGCGACAATAATAAAATTAACAATATAAAAATTTCGGCATTGGCCTTTAAAAAGAAAAGCAGCCAAAACTTTTTTGTTTTACTTTTGAAACAAACATTAGCCTTTTAATTATGTACATAGAAACATACTTATGTATGTACCTACATGCATATATACATACTTACATATACATACATACATATATAAAAGTAAATATGCAATAAGTTAAAAATACGCATGTGTGATTGTATTTATTACAACTAATATCCATATCTACATACATAAATAAATATGAATCAGTTTAAGTGAAGCATTATTTCTTTTTTAATAAATTTTGTATGTGTCAAATGTGGTCTTAAAAATAGATTTATGCTAAATTTAACCAATCGTGCAGATTTGTTGGCAAGAGTATTGTAAATTTTACTATTTATAAATGTACAGTGATGGGCATGCTTTGCTATCCAAAATAACGCTCTAAACATTTAAAATTGAATAATAGTAACAAATAGTATTTGATTAGTAAACGAACTAAAACCTTTTAGACTCTTCGATTTTAAATCACAAAAATATGTTGCTATGCAGATAAATTTTTGAATTCATGCGATTTTAAAACAGTCAACTTTTCAGTTGAAATACTTCTTTTTAGTTGTCCTGTTTTGTTCGCCACTGTATATACTATACTATATAAATACAAACATACATGCAAGTGTGTACATGTTTTTTTATTTTTTTTGGCTTTATCTATTAGTTTCTTTCCTATTTTGTTTTTTTATTTTTATTTAAAGGTCGTTGAAAGAAAACATTCTGTCACAATTCACGGAAATGTTGGATGCTGCTAATCGATCATATGAAAGTGAAAGCTTTGAAATTTAGTTTTTCTAGATTTCTTGTACTGTTTCCAAACGCGAAAAAGTGCGTCGTTTGTTTTTTTATTTAAGTCAAATAAATAAGCATTTTTCACACAGCAGTCAAGGTATAGAAGGCGCCTATGGGAAGGTCGAATTTAATGAAGGGAAAGTGCAAAAGGGCTCTTGTCACTGCGATGGAAGATTACAGTGGCAGGTTGCGATGGCTTCTATGGCATAACGATGTAAAACGCTACAGGATTTCAGACAAATTGGCAAGGCAGTGTCATGTGTTATAATCTGCTACTATAACTCTTTTGAAAATGTTATGCTTAAGCCTAACAAATGGAGAGGCTATCGTAAAAATTTTTATGATTTTACAGCCCACAAGTTGGATATCCATAATCCAGAGAGCGAAGCAAGTGCTTCATACTCTTGTCTGAACATGTTAAATAACTTGCATTGGCAATTGAAAAGAAATACGAAACATATCTTCGTTTCATTCCAATTATACAGAAGACACAAGTATGGACGTACAAATATATGTACATATATATTTATGTCAGTTTAATTGTCTGCAAAAACCAACGTCTGTCTGATCATTGAAATGGAAAGCAGCCCACTTCTATTTAAATAAACACAAATCAGTGAACGAAAATAAATGTTTCCGCATTCTGATTTCAATTATTTTGAATCTGAAGACTATTTGAAATCAATGAAGTCAAATCAATTAACAATTTGCATAAATCTGTAATATTGTTTTGTATTTCAGAAAAAAATTTATTTTTATATGTATGTACATACATACATATGTACAATATATAACAAATACCAAGAAACGAGAGAGAAGATTCCAAAAATTATGCTCTCTACACATTTCGTTTGGGCTTTTATACGAAAACTGAAGAGAAAATGTGAACAAAACTGTTTAAATTAGTGGCGCTTGAAGTTTGAAAATTGGATGAGAAAGTTGTTAAGGACTTCTTCCTTAAATATACACGGCAAGGTTGCAGGTTACACAGAAAAAAGTTATGTTTGGTTTTTCGTGCATTCAATTGTGATTTTTCTTGAATACGGATCTCAAATATTTCTAATCGAATTGTTTAAATTACTTAAATTTAATTCAGCAAATAATTTTGTGGGAAAAAAGTATAAAATGTATTGCAACAAAAAGATAAACTTTACATTGTTTCTACGAAAAATGTTTGTTGATTTAGCGAAATTCTGTTGTGGTTCAGTTCACAGATTCAGGGAATTATTTAACTGAAAAAGTTTTTCTACGAGTATTTTATTTTATTCTAAATGAACCTATTAATTGTTTTTTTTTTCTATTTATTAGGTGCCTATTTTTGTAAAGCCTAAAAGTATGTTTATTCTTGAGTAAATAATGGAAACAATAATAAGTTAACATGTGATACTGTTGTTTTCACAACATAAACTCAAGAAAGAATATGTTTATGGATTTATCAAAAATTCTTATTTAATAAAGTTCTGTTAAAAGCCCAAATTTTCATTGATATCTACGATAACGATTATGGTTTGAGGCAACATTACGTTTTATTATAGCTTCCAAGGTCATATATCCACACGGAAAGATATGAACTGGAATTAGGGTTCTGTTATCTGTGATTATGGTTTTACTGCTAAACTTGGTGTAGTTCAGATTTCAATAATTTAATTGTTCTCAGACGGTAATAACTGCAGAACTGGAACAAATCATCATATCAAATTGATATAAAGAACTAATATATACAAAACTACACACTCTAACAAAATTTTAATAAATATCGTTTATTCTTTTCCAAAGTCGCGGTGCTCTGACCCGAGAACTTTGGCAGCCACATAGAGGGAAAATTTTACACCGAATGGAGTTTTCTATATACAGCAAAATTACTATTATTTACGAAAACTTATTTATTATTTATATTATTTATTTGTTTTCATACATTTTTTAATTATAATCTGCATGGTATTTGTGTTTGTATATATACACATTGATTTATTTCTAATTTTTATCAATTTCGAATAGAATTCATACATAAATCAAATTGATAAATTAAAATTTAAATTGCTTGAATAACAATCATTTTGGAAAAAAAGAACTGTTGAATGATTTATTAAACGAGTAAAGCAATTAATCAATGTTTCTTATTAAATGATTTGCCACACAATTCCATAAACTTTTCTGACTGTGTATAACGTTATAGACGTATTAATATGCACTGCTTTTATCATATTTTAAGAACAGTTTACGTTCATAATCGAAATTGTGTTAAATAAGAATTAAAGACACTTTTAAAACTGGAATGAATCAGAAATGAAATAGGAATTACCTAAGGAAAACTAATTAGAACTAGATAACTGGTTCTCTCCATTTTTAAACTTAAATAAGTGGGATATTATAGAAATTACTAAAGGTATATTACCATGTATTGAATGTAATAATTCCCGGGATTAGATTGAGTTTGACTGAATGCACGAGCCACATCACGTCAGCTCTGGCGTGAGTTATTTAACAAAATGTGCGCTCACTTGACATTGGTGGCCATATAATCCCATTCTGACCTAAAGAAGTTATTCCATAATCCTCAACAAACAGTTACAGCAAGTAGTTACACAAGTTTGGATTTGATGTGGTTTGATATCGTCCCAGTATTGACAATTTTTTGTTTGTTTGTTTGAATCTCATTGCTGAAAATCATTTGTGGACAAAAATGCGAGTTCCTTTTTCTTTCCATATGTTCCAGAGCCGTTGGATATAGTCGTTCAACTTCAACTCCTATTTCAAAGTTTTTTTATATTATTCAGTCCATAATTAACAATTCCTGGTACCGAGAAGGTTTTGCCAAAATTTACTCACGAAGTAGATTTCATTTTGTACGAAATATCTTGTCTAAATCTACTAAATTTGGTTCGAAATCTCTTATGAAATAGATTTCTCTTTTGCCTAAATGCACTACAACAGAAACAAAATGCGTACTAGGGATTTCGCCGAGTTTTATTGTTATAGCGGCAAGTCCATCTGCTGTAAATTCATCTGGGTCATAGTTTTTCAAATTTAGTGAACGTTCTGGTATGACCAAGCCTAAAAATTCCCAAAGAAAAATGCTTTAAATATATATTTTCTTGGAAAAATATTCAGCCAGTCTCCGAATACAACATTTGCTTAAGAAATTCCCTACACAGTTGCAAAGTGTTGTAAGAGTCGCTAATCTTTTCTATACAGACAAAGAAAACGAACGAACGCCTGCACAATTATAAAGACTTTCGCGAATGCAAATTTTAATTTAACAAAGAAATAAAATAATAATAAGTACAATAAATAAATAAAAATAAAAATTAATGTTAATAGACTCACAATCTCTTGTTGCAACGAGAATCGTTTGCTTTTGGAACTGGAGGGGACGGCCGGATACATTGAATCCAAAAAATATGATATCGAATACACAGACAGATTCTCGGACATTTTTTTATAGATTGTAAAATTTTTATGCGTTTAAATAATTATAACCTAAACTTAAACTTATTACTGTATCAAAATATTATATTATATTTATATTTCTTATGAAGGGAAAAATTTTAGCTCTTGTGAAAATGAAGACTTCGTTCAGATTCAAAGTTTGGAGAAAAACTAAAAATGAATTCTTTACTACCAGCCATAAGTGTTATCTTATTTTTCTTGTTGTTGCTGCCGTTTTATTGCCGTATTGTAATAAAATAAAATTCTTTATAATTATTTGATATTTATTCCTCTTTCTTTCTAGCAATTGTACTTTACGAACAGCGATCAAATAGCGACATTTTATATAAAGTTTATAACGTTTCTCTGTTTATTCTGTTCACTTTGCCGCAGAGTTTGTTTGGCGAAATCATTATAACGAGTGAGTCTTTTTTTTAATCTATGCAGTTTTCTAATGTTATTTTGTCACAGTTGGATTTTTTTTAAGAAATTAGCAAAATTTGGAATTATTATTATCATTAAAAAAAAATATGGATTTCAGGGTTTTCAGCCGCTTAGCTGCGGATAATTTTATATTTGCTGTACGTATACGAATAATATTTGATTCAAGTAATTAGCGCAATTAAATTTTTTGGTCAAATATTTGTCTTCCCCCAACGAGTAGGGCGACACCTACAACACATGTACGTTACGAGTTCAAAGAATAAGCTGAGTTTTCAAATTTCGCTGTCTCCCTACACTCGATTGTCTTTTTTTGTATTTTCGTACGTTCCCCTCGATCATATTTTCACTGTTTCCGGTATTTAGCATTTAATTAACTAAAGTTTGTGAGAGGCTTAAAATATAAAAGTGTCGGGAATTTTCTGCTGTCAAACAGAAAACGCTTCAATGATTTTGAATCGCTAACAAAGGAATACGGTGATTGTACTTTGAGCTACAAAATTGTTCACAACTGGTACAAGCTTTTCAAACAAGGTCGAGAAGATGTGAGTGACGATACTCCCCGCAGACGCCTCAGCTCATCAACAACCAATGAAAATGATGAGAATGTGAAGAAAATTTTTATCGACTATTACAGAAGTTGTTGAAAATGTCGGCAATTTTGGGACTAAAGTGTTTGGCAGCGTTTTTAGCTCCGAAATTGCCGAAATGAACACCAATTAGTCACCGTATTCACCAGATTTCTCTCTCTTCAACTTTAAAAATTGAACAGACCCATTAAAGCACCGTGTTTGCAACAACTGCGAATTGCTTTATTTATAGACAACAAATTGCTGATTTTAAATTAATAATAAAGTAAAACCAACTGTCAAATAATGTTCAATTAAACAAGAAATTAACAAAGACCAACACAATCGTTTTTATTGTTATAGAAATGTGACAACAAAATAAAAAAAGCGATTATGGTCGACAATTTCGGGCTAGTATTAATTATAAAGTTATCAGTAAAAAATTTATTTTAAGTACTCGTATTTCATTTGATTAAATTTTTCAAAGATTTTTGATATTAATTTCAAAAACAAGAGAAACTCATATTTTCGAAACACATATTAAAGGCAAACTGTTTCCATACCAAGACAACCCGGTACATACGATTATTGTTTAATATGTTACCTGTATTATTTAAGTCTTTTATTAAAGAAAACTCAATTTTGAATAATATATTTTTACAAACAAAAAACACCACCTTTTAAGTGAACAACCGCTAAAGATAAAAACTTTTGCTTTCGTTATAGCAATCTTTTTAAAAATCTGTTAAAACAAAACTTTTATTTCTCTAAACAAAGGCAAGGCCGTTTTAGTGTTTTTATTTTTAAATTTATCAAAATTTTACTTAAATATCCTTCTGTACGGGCAAGGACGTTTTAAACGCCGCAAAAAAGTGTATGTGTGTTTTCTTTTTCTCAATTCGTCGTCAATCGAAATCGTTTGAACAAAACAAGGAAACAAAACAGACAAACATGTAATTTTACGCCTTGAAATGTGAAGAGAAACAGCGCAATAAAACTCGTCTCAAGGATATTGCCTTAAAACAACATTCAATGTCAAAGTCTTTACGAAAATGATTTGTGATAAGCCATGAGTTTAAAAGAAAGAGTTATATTGCAAACGTGTTGTTGCATGTAATTGGATTTTTAAAGTTTCAATAGGAAAAATAATTTTTTTTAAACAACAACCAACCTTACAAAATTGAACATTAAGAGAACAAATTTTATATATGTATGTAAATCTAATCCAAATAAAGCCAATGATCTGCGCTAAACTTGGAAAGCTCAACTGATATATGTACATAAATAAATAAGACTGTTTGGGCTTGTTGATATAAGAAGCTACATAAGGACAACAATTTCCTTTATCCCAATTGGTATTCATTTTATTATAAACTCCAACTTATGAAAGCTTTTAAATAACAATTTATTTACGTTGAATATTTTGTTTTAAATTGCAGCTAATAATAAAAGCTCCTTTTAAACGGAAACCGAGTAAATTTCTCGTTTCCAAAACGAATTTTTATTTTCATAGTTCTGTAAACCGACCTCTGCGACTTTAAACCGACTTAAGTTTAATTATTTTTGATTTGGCAAGTTTTTGTTAAGGGACAAAAGAAAGTTCAAATAGGTTTTGCAAGTTATTACTTCCAAACAATATTAAATATATATGTAAGTATATAGTGCTGTATATTCTACAAAACAAACATTTTGTGGTATAAGATATATATTTTCTAGAACTCATCATCATGTGTAAACGTTATAAATTAAGCATGTAAATATTACTGTTGCTAATAACGCTAAAAAGAGCTAACATTTGATATATGTACATACATATGTATGTAGCTTTAGCGAGTCTTGACTTTTCAATACTAAATTCTTACTTCAAGTCTACGTTTTAGCCAGTTTATGCATTAATACAAAAGGTAAAAAATTTATTTTTATATAAACATTTATTTTATTTAATTTAATTAAACAGAAACTAGAAGTCAACAAAACGTTTAGCTACAAGACATATCGCACCCTAAATACAAAAGGGTCACAACTCAAAATTTTCCAATACTGACTTTTTTCCATAAATTAATTCAGAATACACATCCTCTAACTACTGCAAAAATTTCTTTCTCATCACTATCTTCTTTAACTGGAAAAATACAGTTATGTTAAGTGTGTTTCTTCTGCACGATGAACTAAACATAAACAGTTTTTTGTCTGTCCTGAAAATTTTAGAATTTTGAGTTGTGACCCTTTTGTATTTAGGGTGCGATATGTACATATACATTACATATGTATGTCTGTTTTTTAAATAAGTATTATTATTGTTACATGACGTCAGCCAAATGCTATGTACGAGTTTGTCTGTTAACTAGACAGGGTTCGTGTCACCGATGAGAAATATTTCGGTGGCAGCGCCACCTTGGCTGGCACTTACATCGAAAGAATGCAATTAGCAGTTCTAAGTAAAGCGTTTTTTTTTCTACTTCTAGTTAATTAGTTTAATTTAAAATAGATCAAATTTGCTAATTTTATTTTGAGTAAAAAATGCAATTGCAAATTAATTGGTATATTTCAAGTTGCACAAAGTTCAAAGGGCGATACCAGTTAAAAACTTGGTTTTTTGTTAATAGTTATCAACTAAACTTTCTATTTATGTTAAAGACTTTTACTTCAAAAAAAAACTAATTAATGTGGAATTTTTTAACTATTGAATTTATATTGAATTTACTGCTGATCAATCAATCACAGTTGTGTTAATTAAGTAACCAAATTATTGTTTATATTGGCTTCAAATGATTAAGTATTAAATTACACTTCTAAGCACACAGGTACCTAATGCTGACTAATGGGTTTTAAAACTGTGGAAAAACAACAAATGTCAATTTAAATATTTACAGGTAACAAAAAAGGTTTTTACTAAAATACTGCAGCTTTTATAAAAAGAAATTATTAGAAATGAAAACTACTTATTTGAATACATATCGCCTGTTCAACGATATATAACGAACGTTAATGTTGGCCACTATTTTGAAGGGCAGAAAACTGATTCACGGACTGCCTATGACTGTTAATTTATCGCTTACATTAATGACTTCCGATATGTCATTTAAACAGTTTTCTGTTGTTCAAAATCTCAGCAAACTTTAACATTAGACATCATTACAATACAAACATATTTGCAGTAGGAAATTTTAGAAACAAAGTTCACGACTAAATGGGCGACGTAAAACTATTGTTATTTTGAATCCTTTCGCTTTAATTACCATTTTGACAATTTCATATCGTTCAATATTTGCATTACTCACAGCATACTCATAAATATATGTACATATACATACATATATTAAGTATAAGTGTTTATTTCCTTGGGTAAAAAATCAAATACAATGAATTAAAATTTCCACTTTTTAGCAAAATTATTCACAGCTGAGACCATTCGAAATTTCCCGCTGGTTGTTAAAAAAATTAATAAAACCAATTCTTACCTGCTCCAAACGTGCCGCATAGACGAAATCAAATCAATGATTGGTTGTTGGGCCTTCTTTGTTTATCACTTTCTTTTATTTAATTTTGATTTCACTTTCACAATTAAATATTTAAATTTTTCTAATCAAAACTTTGTATCATTGCATCTTCAAGTGAGAATGTCAACAGAGAAATGCAAAAACAACTGCCGAAAATAAAAACAGAAAACACACACAACAACAATTCCTATACAAAGAACTTATTTGTTGTTGCTGGAATTATTGTGTTGTTGCTGCTTTTATGAAGATTTTTTTTAATTTTGTGTGTGTGTTCTCCTGCTTTATACGTTTTTATTTAGATGACAAAACTAAAACAAGGAAATTATTTTCAACTTTTTTCACTTATTTTTCACACGCAAATCATCAATCAATGAGAAAGAATTTAGTTGGCTAATAATGTTTTATCTACAAATAAAGTTTTTTTCTCAGTACCTAATTAATCATATAAAATTTGTTTTCTTTTTTGCACACTTTCTATGGTAATTTGTTAACTATAATTAACACATTAATAGCATTAAAATTTTTTACACTATTTTACTAGTTACTTAATGAAAATTTTTGTTTATTCTTTTTATAGATTATTTTCCACTTTTACAATTTACGTGTAGGGAATATATTTATAGGCCTATATAAAAAACGAATTAAAGTTACTTTCCTTCCCATATACATATATTTCTAATATTTCTATTACAGAGCACATTTCCACAAAAACATTTTATTAAAATAGCAATTTAAAGACTGATGTTCATATGTCATCACCAATTCCTTTCAAATTATTCATTCTTGTTCCTCTCTTCATTTGACTTTGGAATAAACATCTGTAGGGTGTAAAGAGATTTCATAGCATTCAGCTTTAGTATAAATGAGTTATGAAAGGCATACTAGTTTTCGCTATCTTTCACAGATAGGCAGACAGATCTTAAGGGATCTTAAAAATACAGCAATTACAACTATAAAAAATGTATTATTCAATTAAAGAATATATAAAAATCCCAAAATAAGAAGTACATTTTTGTACACTAATTAAAACAATCAAATCGGTTGTTTACTTACAACATACAAAATTTACATACATGAATTTTTCGCTATTAAATAACATGAGGGCATGACGTTCTCACATACTCAGTATGAACATCTACAGCAGCTTAAAACGAAACAAGGACAACACTGTACATTTTAACTAATAACTCTGCATTATCGAAAACTGCTTAATCATTCATTTAAATATATTTCATCAGGTAACCAGCAATTACATATATTTTACAGATCCAAAAAAAACTGAAAACTTTTGCGGGTCAATCATTTTAGATTTAAAAAACATGTCCCAATTGACTTTATTACCTGCAGAATCTGGCGAATTTATTGTGGGAAATGCTAAATACATTAAAGTTAAACAAGAGGGTATTGAACACATTACAAAAGAAATTGTGAAGGGCATACTGGATAAAAGGGTCGATGTAAATAATTTCTCGCAACTTGATTTACATCCAAAACCAACTGATGACTTTGCTGTGGAGTTTATATTTGTCATCGACACTTTAAATTTCTGTTTTTGGACACCAAGTATGCTACATTGAAATCATTTTTTTGTTGTCTTAATAAAGGGAAAATCTTTAAATTGCAGCTGACTATTCTAAGTATAAAGTAATGGGTCAAACTGGCTATTTTGCCTTGTGCGCTGCTCTTAATCGAGCCATGAAAGAAGGCCTGGATATAACAAATGCTGCATATTACAGTGAAATTACTTTGGACACCATAAAACACATATTTCGTTCTGACGACGGGCACACCATGGTCCCCCTGGTAGAAGAACGCCTAAAATGTTTGCAACAAGTGGGTCACAAATTACTGGAAAATTGGCATGGAAAGTTCCAAAACGTTGTTAAGGCCGCAGAAGGTTCAGCTTTGAGTTTATTAAAGTTAATTGTTGAAGAATTTCCTTGCTTCAAAGATGAAGCCGATTTCTGCGGCAAGCGTGTATCGTTCTATAAAAGGGCTCAAATTTTGATAGGTGATATCTGGGCCTGTTTTGGAGGTAAAGACTTAGGCTCTTTTAAAGACTTGGAGGACATCACCATGTTTGCGGACTACAGAATACCTCAAGTTTTGGTGCATTTTGCCTCTTTGGAATATAGTGAGGAACTAATGATAGTTTTAAAATCAGACGAAATACTACAAAATGGTGACCCAATGGAAATTGAAATAAGAGGTGCTTCAATTTACATAGTGGAAAAAGTGAAGGACAAACTGCTTAAAGAATTAGAAGAAAATTATCCACACGTATCTAAAATTCATGTAAACTCCATTTTAATTGACCACTTTCTTTGGGACTATAGACGGCAGCATGCTAAAGAATTGGAACATATACCATTCCATAAAGTTTTAAGCATTTATTACTAAGTTCGACTTTTTTTTATAAATTAGCTTTAAAATTTTCAAGCCAAAATAAAAAAAATATGGTAGACTATAAGGAGAAATAGGTTGTACCCTAAATGTGAGCTTATTTGGGCAATACCATATCTTTTCTTAAGATATTCGAAAAGAATATAAAATTTTACTGGAAACTCATGATACACAGTTTAACTTATTTCTACATACATATCGAGCCTTTGGTGCAATACCGTAGTAACTCAAAATTTGCATTTTTTGAGCTGGGTATGCTGAAATGATCTTTGGGGAAATATCTATCTAGAGAAAAAAAGATTTATGGTTCCATCTCTGTTCAGATCCTACAACTAAAAATGTCTTTATTGCCTCTAGCTATTTCCAACAATATTTATTTGCAATAATGAAATGAAATGCATTTTTATCAGTTCGCGATTTTTTGAATTACTACGGTATTGTACCAAAGGTTCGATATGTATATTTGTCAAGTTGCGCAAACAGAATATTTTGCCAAATTTTTTCATGACACAAAAAATCTGGCTAATTGATTCCAAACTTAGCGCGTAGCGGACAATACAAACATGTATGTATGTACGTACATATGTATATACATACACACTTACCTAAACGAGACTTCAGGCCAAACTTCATTAAATTAAAAATTGCAATTTTACAAAAAAATCATTTTGTATTTTCTTCATGAAATCCTAGGCAGCAAATACAAAATCATACTTATTTACTTTCCTACAACTAATTGTTTATTGTAGGGAAACTGGCTTCTTCTTGCCGGCTTGAGCAGCAACACGTTCCTTGAAACGCTTATCAGCTTCAGCTCTGGACAAGTTGTTTTTGCGGGCAAAACGTTGGTTTATCAAGAATTTAACATCCATCTAAAATTTAAGTTTATTGAAATCTCAAGGCTACAAAATGTTTACAAGTTAACTTACACCTAAGGTGGATTCGTGACGTTTACGCATTGGGCGCTTGATGCCATTGCGATGGGCTTTACGGTTTTGGTTGTGATTTGTGTGATTCTTTGACTTGGCCATTATACGCTATTATTTTATGACAACATCGACAAAGTAAAATCCATTATCATCGTTTTTCGGCACATTCAAGTAAATAGAAAAAATTTTGGATTTTATTAGATACATCTTTTTTAAATATGTTCAACGTTTATTTGGGTTTGAAAGATATTGTAGCTTAATATTTTAATATATTTTATAAAATTTTGGAATTGCTACCTACGTTTTTGACAGTTTAGCGGAAAAGAAACGACAATTTCGAAAATTTGACAGCAACCATATTATCGGCAGCTGTCAAAATTCAATTCGAAGTTCAAATATGAATGCTGCAGACGTGTTCAGTCAACTTATGGCAGAGATGTTTTACACATACATACAGCTGTCGGATCCATTATAAGAGCAGGAGTATTTTCATGCAAAATTTTAAATTAATTAGCACGTGTATTGCTGTCTTTAACCAAATTAGTTGTTTTCTAGGGTTCGGTATCAGAAGAGAACAAAAGTAACTTTGCCTCTGATTTAGTCATACGCAAACTTTATTCAACTACAGAAGCTACATTCATATACATATGATGCTGCTTATATTCTTTTGATAAGGCTTGAATATCTTGTATACAATTTAATAAAGGACTTTGAAACCGCTACAATATATATATATATATATACATATATATCTTTAAACATTAATAAAATCAAAGCGAAATAATTTCTTTTATATAATTATTTTAAAGGAAATTATAATATAGCACGTTAACAGATATACCGAGTTAACAAGCCTTCATAAAATATATATATATATATATTTGAAATTAGCAACATCTTGATTTTCACTATTCGAATGACCATAAATCTTTAAGTCTGGCACCTGTGCTTTAGAAAACAAATATCGAAGATGAGCTGTGTTTAGTTAACTTAAGTTAACAGTGTTGTAGAGTGTTTTCTTATAAAGTTCAATACCGCTTATTTTGCTCGCACGTGGTACTATTTGTGGATATTGAAGTCCGCGTGTGGTGTTTGAAAAGATTTTTTTAAACTTTTATTAATCTGTAAATAAAAAATATGGGTAAACCAGGATTCTCACCAAGAGGAGGTGGTGGCGGCGGCGGTGGAGGCCGTGGAGGAGGTGGCAGAGGCCGTGGTGGAGAAGGTCGGGGTGGTGGAGGCGGTGGTGGCCGCGGAGGATTTGGTGGTCGTGGTGGTGGAGGCGGTGGTGGCCGTGGAGGATTTGGCGGACGTGGTGGTGGTGGCGGAAGAGGAGGAGGACGTGGTGGAGGTGGTGGAAGAGGGGGTGGACGAGGTGGTGGCCGCGGAGGCGGTGCAGGTGGTTTCAAAGGTGGAAAAACGGTGGTCATCGAACCACATCGTCATGAAGGCGTTTTCATTGCTCGTGGTAAGGAAGATGCCTTGGTAACACGTAATTTCGTACCTGGCTCCGAAGTTTATGGAGAAAAACGCATTTCAGTTGAAACAGATGGTGAAAAAGTTGAATACAGAGTCTGGAATCCTTTCCGTTCTAAATTAGCTGCCGCAATATTGGGTGGTGTCGACAAAGTACACATGCCTCCGGGTTCAAAAGTATTATACTTGGGGGCAGCCTCCGGCACAACAGTCTCTCATGTTTCCGATATTGTTGGCCCCGAAGGTTTAGTTTATGCTGTAGAATTCTCACATCGTTCAGGTCGTGATTTAATAAATGTAGCAAAGAAACGTACGAATATTATACCGATTATTGAGGATGCCCGCCATCCACACAAGTATCGCATGCTCGTCGGCATGGTTGACACAATTTTTGCGGATGTTGCCCAACCCGATCAGGGACGTATTGTTGCTCTTAATGCCCAACATTTCCTTAAAAATGGTGGACATTTCGTTATATCCATTAAAGCTTCCTGTATTGATTCAACAGCTCAACCAGAAGCTGTATTCGCAGCCGAAGTGAAAAAGATGCAGGCCGATAAGCTGAAACCCCAGGAACAGATTACGCTAGAACCTTATGAACGTGACCATGCTGTAGTCGTCGGTGTTTACAGGCCGCCTCCAAAAAGTTCATAAGCACAAAAACCACCTTTGCGTCTGCTTAACATATATATTTTTAACTGATACACATTTAGCTTTAAGTATTCACTTTAAAACGTTCTCCTAGTTTTGCAAAGTTTTTTATATTAAGATTGTATAAAAATATAGAGTAAAATAAACTTGTTGAATCAAGTAAACAAAATTACTTGAAATATTCTATACAATAAAATACTTGGAGGTGTTTACAAAAGTCTTATTGATAAAGTTAAATATTTTGAGATTTAGATTAACCATTTTTATTTAAAAATTTCTTTCAAAATTTTACTAAAATTGGTTGCCTAAAAAGGAATAGGTGAAGATAAGGCTGTGAATGTAAAAGAGAAGATACAAAACGAAGCAGTGATCCAGGTTGCGGGCTTTAATTACAAAACACCGAAACAAACTTAGAATGGTGGAAACTGATTGAGAGCCAGTAATGACCATCGTAAAAATGCAAATTCAGAAGTTTGGGGTACATTGACTAGACAGGCTTAAACTAATTTTATTATTTTTGAGAACTTTTGGATAAACGTTATGGATTGCTAAAAGTTTTAACACAACATGGCAAATATAAATTCTAGTGGGATAGTTTCTTTGAACTGGCAGCCTTATGACCTATTCTACACGTTTGCAAATCGCTTACAGTTTGCGGAACGTATTTCAGCACGTTCTAAAATTATTCCGATTTGCTAATTTTCGAAGCTGTGTTCGATCAATGAAAACACATCGTTCTCGATCAACAAAAGCGTATTAATTCGAAAATGCCGGTTTGTCGTTACATTTTAAATGGACTTGAAAACCCAACTACATTATGGTTAAAAATTCCATTTGATGTTTTTTTTTCTACATTCTTCTCAATAATAATTTTTTGCGTTAATACCTTTTTTTAAAACTATTTGCATAATTTTTTTTGTATCATTTAGAGAGTTCTGACGGTTCTGCGGAAGTTTTAATAAAATTTTTAAATATTTTTTTTTTAATAGCTCAAAACAATCAAATTTCAATAAAATAATTTTATAACATTTTACTTGAATAGCATTTATTCAAAATAATAATTTTGATGTGAAAATTTATGAGGCAGTTAATTTTTAATTTTCATTATTAGTATCAATTCAAAATAAAACTTTTTGCTGAAATATCACTAAAATGGTCTTAATGTGAATTTTAAGTTGAAAGAGTGATTTTTTTTCTAAAAAATGGGTATTTCTTTCAAAAAGTGCAAATAAAAATCAGCTGTTTTTTTGTGTTTTCGAAAAGCTTAAACCATATCGAAAATCACACAAAGTTGTGATTTGCACGACAGGTAGAAACCACATTTCTGGGCTTGAAAGGGCATGTGCTTTGAAAGAACGTCAGTTGTAGAACAGGCCCGGTAATCTCGGATACTAATAAACATAAATTTAAAAAATACTTTTCCAGGACGATTACAAAACGCTTGCAAATGAACACAAATAGATTCACATGGTTTTGAAAACATACAAAATTAATCATTTAGGAAAATATACCAGAGCCGTTGGTTCTAGTACGAGTACATTTATACCTTGAATGAAATTCAAACAAAAGCTTTTTCAAATGTTTTTTTTTCACTGTATTTTTTTAAAATCTATTCTTAATATTTATTACAAAATATAGTTAGAATCGAAATTATATATAAGAATATTTGTTTATTATTGGTTTCGTTTATTTTTAAGGAAGCTTCTTATAAACTATTAAAAGTAGAAGAATTTCTACAGAAGTATTTTTTTCTCGTTAAAATTAAGCATAAATAAAAAATATTTAACATAAATTCATAGTAATTGCAGTTTTTTGGATTTTCGTTTTTAATATACAATATACACAAAAGACAAAAAGAAATAAAACAATATTTGTTTTAATTGTTTATTGTTTATAGGCATAATTAAACAATGTTTTTTTTTTATATAAATATAAATAATAGCAGCCAAAAATGTAAAACAAAAATCATAAATACTTGTTTGCAACGAGTTAATTCGTCTTTTTTTGGATTTTTAAAATTGCATAATTAATTTACTACTTGAAATCTACTGGTAATATTAATTATATTTGTTGGTAAAAAATCAGTTTTATGTTTAATAAAATCTCAAAGAAACGAAAAACAGGGAAGTATTAAAGCAAAAACGATGTCTTTTGGAATCTACTGAGATTTCAGGTATTTTTTTAGATTTTGGTTTGTTTTTATTTAGTCTTTTAAGACATGCCATACATTTGCTTGAAATAAAGTGTTGATTTTCATTCATAATAGTTTTATTTAAAAAGTGTTAGAAGTTTAAAAGTTAAAATTTTCCCTTAAAAGCTGAAGCTTCTTGTTGCAGAAACTTTTCGAAGTGCTTTTTCTTAAATAACAGTTTTCGTTTGGACTTTATTACAACATATAAATCTGATTTATAATTTAAAGTTCGTTTTAGTTTTTGTCGTGTCTTCTAGCGAATTGCTAAGCAAATTCATCAAAATATTCATTTTCGAGAGCAATGTGGTTATTTGAGTCTATCTGTCTGCGTGTGTGTGTATGTTTGATGAAATGTATCGTGTTGCGTGGGTGTGTTTGTTGTTGTTTGTGTGCATAATAGAAATACATATGTTTTGGCAATTGGTTTCCTTTTCTTCTTTCCGAAATGTAGGTTGCAGCAAACCATAAAAAAACTTTGGATTTGTAAGTGAACCTTTTTATTATATGATTTTGAGTTTAATAAACTAATAAAAATCACGAGAGTATAGCCACACTACGCCTAGGACCACCTTGGCTTATATTGTCCATAGACGACCATTTTTTAATGCCGTTTTTCAAAGCCTCGGCGGTGACTTTGTCTTGCATTACTCTGGACATGGCTTCTAGCTTTTGGGCTCTTTCTTTCGACAAAGGCTCAGTGGGGAACGCCAGCTCATTCGCCTCAGCTAAAGTCCGTAGATCGAAATAATACTTGGCATACACCGACGAGGGTACATTTATGTTGAATTGCAGCAGTTCTAAGAATTGTCTTTCCAGTTCATTCATGTCTTCCACGGTAATGTCTTTTAAGATCTGACAATAGTCCACATTCCAAACGGCCTGGTCATCCCACACTTTGGAAGCCAACAAAATAGCTCCCAAGACCATGCGTTTCCAGTTGCAGGGGGCCACATCCAATTCGGCATACGTTAATAAACGCTCCAAATAGACTAGTGTGATAATGGCGCATTCGGCTGTTAACTGGGCCGCGTTGAATAAAGTGCGCACAAATTTATATATATGCCGATATTCTGGATTGTGTGTGTCGTAGTCATCGGGCACGGTATCATGGGTTAAGGGATGTAATTTTTCATCAAATATATCCAAACGTCTGTCGTACTGCCTGTTTTTGATGTGATAATAAATCGCTACCGACACACATTTGACAGTGTTTTTCAAGTTGGGTTGTGAGACAGTGCTGTCATCCAAAAAGATCGTTGAACAGGATGAGCTCTTCTTGAGGCCGCCCGTAGAATTTTGTTGGGCTATCTGATGCTGAGATCTTTTGCGCGTAATGCCACCATTTTCAATATTGGAACGTTCCAAAAACATTGTAGCCGCTGTAGGGTCGACGGATGGATCCTCCTCCCCTTCTACCCCCTCCCTCTCCGATATATGCTGCAGATGTTGTGAATTGTCATTTAGCTCCTCGGTATGATGAACTGCAGCCGTAGACGCTGTTACATGATCTAGTTGATGCTGCGAAGAGTGCTGGTGTATGTGATGGCGTTCTTCATAAACGGGCGGTATGTCTTTTGATTTTCGATCCGACTGGGGACTTGAGTAGGCACAGCAAGAATTTTTATTACCCATATTGTTGTTTAGCTCCGTTCGTGTGTGTATTTGTTTATTTATCTACTGCTTCTATCTGTAGCAATTTTCAACAATATTAATAATAAAAAAAACGTTTGTTTAGAAATAAATAAAATTGTTAATCTTGTATCAATAAATGCAAATGATGTCTTCCTTGTTTATTTAACTTTACGTATTTTCTTCGTACTTTTTTCTATCTCTTTGACTAGTATTTGGCAGACAATATATATTTTCTATTTCTTGTGTGAGATTTTCGTTCTTTCAAGGAGTCATATTGTGGTTTTCTTTTATCTTTCCAGTTTTCGGCTGGTTTCAATCTCTTTTTTTTTGGCACTTTAATTATAAACTATAATGACACACATTTTTCATATTAAACAATCCAAATACATACGCCTAATCGTTTTAATAAATACTAAACTTATTTTCCTTCTACACCTTTTTCGAGTTTTATTTAATGCAGAA